>CM057451.1:329872500-332372500 GCA_016271365.2 Neoceratodus forsteri | reverse complement strand
TTCTTGAGGTTATACATCTTTAGTTCCTTTAGTCTTTCTTCATATGTCTTCTGATGCAGACCCTGCATCATTTTGGTTGCCCTCCTCTGGACAGACTCCACCCTATCTATGTCTTTGCAGGGATGGGGTCTCCAGAACTGTACACAGTACTCCAGATGTGGTCTTACTTACCCTAGTTTCCCCAGGTATCTGTATGTTTGTCTGTCTATTGTTTCTTTGAAAATCAAATAAAGATGGTTTAAAAAAAAAAACAGATGTGGTCTTACCAACTGTCTGTACAGATGGCCAACAACTTCCTGTTTTCTACTGGTGATGCCTCTCGTTATGCATCCCAGTATCTCCCCAGCCCTCCTTACTGCCTTCTCACATTGCTGGCCCACCTTTAGGTCATCAGATATGACTGCCCCCAGGTCCCTTTCCATTTTTGTTGTTGTCAGTATCTCACCCCTCATTGTGTACTCTTCCCCTGGGTTTTTGTTTCCCAGGTGCATTACTTTGCACTTCTTTGCACTGAATCTAAACTGCCATACATCTGACCATTCCTCCAACCTTGCCAAGTCCCTTTTCATCCTTTCTACCCCACCTTGTGTATCAACCCTGTTGCAGATCTTTGTGTCATCTACAAAGAGACATACTTTCCCTTCCAGTCCCTCAGCAATGTCACTTATAAAGACATTAAAAATACTGGCCCCAGTACTGAACCCTGCAGTACCCCACTAGTAACTCTCCTTTCTTTACTGTTGAGTCCATTTACTATTACCTGCTGTGTCCTGTTGTCCAATCAGTGTTTTACCTAGGCTACCACCCTGGGACCCACTCCCAGGCTGGCTAATTTGTTTATTAATCTTTTGCGCGGGACTGTGTCAAATGCCTTGCTAAAGTCTAGGTAGGCCATGTCCACAGCGCCTCCCTAGTCCACTGCTTTGGTCACCCAGTCAAAGAAATCAATTAGATTTGTGTGACATGACCTTCCCACTGTGAATCCATGCTGCCTTGGGTCCTGTGCCCCACTGGCTTCTAGGTACTCAACAGTTTTTTCCTTGAGAAGTGATTCCATCATTTTCTCTACCACTGAGGTCAAACTGGCAGGTCTGTAGTTTCCTGCCTCTGTCTTGCTCCCACTTTTGTGAAGGGGAATCACATCCGCCCTCCTCCAGTCTTCAGGTACCACACCATCCTCCCATGATTTATTAATAAGGGTAGTCTGTGGTGTTACTAGTTCTTCCCTTAGTTCTTTTAAAATTCTAAGGTGAATCCCATCAGTCCCATTGCTTTATCCACCTTCAGTTTTAAGAGTTCTTTCAGAACCCTTTCTTCTGTGAAAGGATTAATATCAACCCCCCTATCCAGAGTGCTTCTATTGACCAGATTAGGTATTTCCCCCTGCTTTTCCATTGTGAATACAGAGCAGAAGTATTCGTTCAGTATCCCTTCTTTTTCACTGTCGCTCTCTGCCCAACCACCTTCCTCTTTGTTCAGCCTCAGTATCTCTGCCTTAGTCTTTCTTTGCTCCCTAATGTACCTATGAAAGGTTTTATCCCCCTTCTTAACCAAGTTGGCTATCTTTTCCTTGGATTGGGCCTTTGCTGTTCTGACTGCCTTCCCCGCTTGCTTCTGCTTTAACTGGTACAGTTCTCTGTCCTGCTCCTTCTGTGTTTCCTTATACTTCCTGAATGTTATCTTTTCTCCCTACCTTCCCGCCACTTCTTTTGAGAACCGTAGTGTTTTTCTTTCATTTTGATTTGTTTATTTGCTTCACACAAAGGCTTGTTGCCTCTGTGATGACGGTTATGATGTTTCCCCATTGTTGCTCCACCCCATCTTCTTGCCTGTTTGCTAGTGCTTTTCTGAGGCACTCTCCCATTTTGACAAAATCTGCCCTCCTGAAGTCCAGTACCTTCACTTTTGTGTGGCTTGACTCTACAGCTAAGTTTATCGTGAATCACACTGTTTGGTGGTCGCTTGTTCCCAGATGGCTGCCACTTCAAGATCAGAGATCCTCTCTCCGTCCCCATTTGAGAGTACCAGGTCTAAGATTGCTCTCTCCCGAGTGGGTTCCAAAACTAGCTGTCTGAGGCATGCCCTCTGTAGGGCATCGAGAATGGCCCTGCTCTTGGATGTGGCTGCAGCAAAGGTGCTCCAGTCAACATCTGGCATATTCAGGTCCCCCATCAGCAATATCTCCCCTTTCTCTGTCATCCCAAGGATGCCTTCTATCATTTCCTTGTCCATTTCCTCCCCCTGAGATGGGGTCTGTATACAACCCCTGTGCAGATTATGGAGCCATTTCCAGTCTCCAGGGTGACCCACAGTGCCTCCTCTGCTCCCTGTTTACCCTTTAGTTCTGTTGCTTTGATCCCTTCCCTTACATAGAGAGCTACTCCTCCTCCTCCTCTTCTTCCCTCCCTGTCCCTCCTGTAGATTGTGTACTCTGGTATGTTGACATCCCAGTCATGGTTCTCTGTGTACCATGTTTCTGTGACTGCCACAATATCCAGGCATCCCTCTTCCATCAAGGCCACCATTTCAGGGAGCTTTTTACCTAGACTATGGGCATTGGTACTCATTACCCTCCATTATTTTATGGCTTTATTTCATTTTGCCCCATCCCTGTCCCTACTGCCTTTGTCTTTTTCTCCATTTACCCCTACCCTTCTCCCTATCGACTGCTCTATCTTGGTGTTTACCTCACTAATTACCCTGATTTGTTGGGGGGCTAGGATTTCCTTCTCCTCTTCAGTGCCTCCCTCCTTGGCTAGCTTAAATGCTTGCCATTGAAGCATTTAAACCTATCACCTAGGATCCTGGTTCCCCTCCCGGATAGATGCAGACCATCGCACCTGTATAGGCCTGCATCCATCCAGGTGGAGGCCCAGTCCCCATTGAAGCCAAATCCCTGAGCTCTGCACCAGCTTTTCAACCAGTCATTGAATCCCATGGTGCAGAGTGCCCTAGCCTCATCCATGTCATAGACAGGTAGCACTTCTGAGAAAGTTACCATGTGTGCTACTTGTCTAAGGCCCCTCCCCAACTCCACAAATCCCTGTTGCACTGCTCTGATCCCATTCTCAGCCAGCTCATTTGTCCCTAGGTGGATAATGACATCCAACTCCCTCCCCCTTGCTGCTGCTCCCATGATCCTGAGGATTCGTTTCCTGTCCCTTCAAGCCTTGGTGCCGATCAGGCACCTCACCTCCCTTTCCCCTCCCTCCCCCAGTTCTACCCCCCTAACAACTGAGTCCCCCACCAGGAGTTGTTTCCTTCCCCTGTGGGGTCCTGGGCCACTCTCCTGTGGGTCTCCATTGTGGAGGTTCCCAGCATCCTCCTTGGTCTCCACTGCAGGTACCTCCATAGAGGAACCATGCTTCGCCAGAGTGGCGAATGAATTGTGGAGAAGCACAACTGGAGGGATGCGCCTCTGTTCCAGCACCCTTACCTCCTGGCCCACCATGGTCCAACCACTCCTCTTTCTTGGCAACCTCTGAGGTAGTGGCAGTGGCCTGAGTGGTTCCTGGGTAAGGGAGCAGGTTTCCCAAATCTTTGCCAGGTCAGCATGGAGATGAACAAGCCTGTACCTCAGACCAGAGAGATGCCTGCAAATAGGGCAGCAATGCAGTCTCCAGAATGTCTCCTGGAAGACTGCTGCTCCACAGCTAGTGCATTGCATCACTCCCCACATGTCTGTGTCCTTCCAGTTACAGATGCTTTTTGTTTTTGTTCTTGTTTTAGTGTGTGCAAGCTTGTGAGTCTCTACCCTATTCAGTGTGCTGTGCCTTTAAGGATATGAACAGGTATATGTTGTTAACAGTTTGGGAAGTGATGTCAGAGCCCCTACTATAAAGGAAGTCATGCACTTGGGGTGGGTTGGGTGAGGGGAAGGGTGGGTGGAGTAAACCTATGCCATCCAGAAACAATCACCTACAACTCTTACACTCCACCCCGTGAGGATGTATATTTCTTTACTTTTATGAAAAATTGTGTTCTACCCAAAACTAGCTGTATCTTCTGTTCCAAAGATATACTACTGTCAATGCTACCTGCTGATACTTTGTATATACTGTATTATTGTATCTCACTTTATTTGTATTATTACTATTTTCTTGTGTGTTGCATCCCATGTATATTGTCTCTTGTTCCTTGTTAACAAACCCAGGTCCACCTCGAAAATGAGCTTGCTCAATGGTGATCACCTGGTTAAATAAAGACTTTGATTGATTGATTGATTGGTGCCTTCCTTCCTTTCAGACACCTATTTCACTAAGGCTAAGTAACAGGTCTAGTCACAACTGACTGCAAATATCTCCCAGCTACAGTTCCTCCCTGGCAAATTAAAGTTAAAACTAAGAAAATTCCCCCCAAAAAACAGAATCAATATTAGTTACTACACAGGTCCAAAAAGTAATAATTCAGTTCAGTGTAGTCTAGAAAATAACCTCCTTGATTCAAGGAAGCTGTGGCTGCTTTCTCACTCTCCCTGTCTTAGTCTCAGCAGACTTGGCTCTGCCACCTTTAGGGCCTTCAGCCCCTCCAGAGCCTTCAGCCCCCCTTGGGCCTTCAGCTTCTCCACTGTCGGGCCCCTCTGGCAACTACCCCTGCTACCTGCCGCCACAGTTCCCATACTATCCAATGCCTGGAGGGCCGTCGCCGGTTACCCGTTGCAGGCACCAATGCCAGGCTACATGTGCCAGGGATACAACCCTTACTGGTACCAGGCTCCTGGCTACTCCCATTACCCTTCCTTGGTGTATCCCGGCTACCAGCCTCCACCATCTCCACTGCCTCCTCCACCTCCTCCTCCCCAGTCGGAACCGCAAGGGACTGTTCTGACCTGGTGGATGGATGCTAAGACTCAACTCCTGCAGAAGCTGGGTCAACCCCATCTGGTTGTGGCTCCCACCCCGACCCACAGGACAAGGAGTCCATCCCCCTTCGACCATTGGTCATCAGACATGGACTCAAGCAGACGCCCTACAGGGGTCCTTACTGGAGCAAATGCAGTGGAGGCAGTACCTAATGTCACCTCCCTATCCAGCAGACCAGAGTCTTCCAACTCTGACTCTGACTCTGTGGGCCATTTGGAGTCTCATTCACCCACTGAGTCTCAACCAAAGGAGTCTCCCAAGTCCCTGCTGGATGACTCATGCTTATGGAGCTCCTCAGCTCCATCCAGCAAGCCTGTGGTTGGGCGTCGCAGGAGATGGACCCCAAACGAAAGAGGCTGCTAGAACACCTCAACCTCACTAATGCGGACCCCCTCCATCCCACCTTGGATGGGGCCATGTGAGGACTTGACGTCTATTATTTGGCAGCAGCTGTCATCCATTCCTGCAGCTTCCAAGAAAGTTGACAGGACTTATCACCCCCCAGGAAGGGGCCGGCCATTTGACTAGTCATCCAAAGGTCGACTCCATCATTATTACTGCGACCCATGACAGGTCAGCTCAGCCAAAGCACCTGAGTTTTTCTCTGCCACATAAAGAGTCCAAACAGATGGACCAGTATGGATGCAAGGTATATGCTTCCTCTACCTGTGCCAACAGGTCTTTAACTCATTCACACCACAAGAGCTTTTTGAGACATCCACCACTTGTGTCCTGTATACTCTTGGCACTGCATCCTGGTCCTTTCTAAGCAAAATCAAGCCATAATCAGCATGCCACAATTAAATGCGAATACCTCTTGAACCATACATGCTACATACAAAGTATGAGTGGCAAAGTTGTTCAGCACAAAATTACCTTTCTAACGGTGCTATGCAATCAATTGTACTCAATTTGGTTTTTATTTTATACTAGCTGAAACACCAGACACTAACCATTGATCACATAGGCTCAGTGGCCACATACTATGTATAGGGCCTACAGGCAGACTAGATGGGCCTAGTGGTCCTTATCTGCTGACAATTTCAATGTTTCTATGTTTCTAAACAACTGTGGTTTTTTTTTCCGGATTTATTCAAGGTGCTTAGGTGAGGCTTCAGAAATAAATGTCAGTCATGCGCACCATACCATAAACAAATGTGAATAACTCCTTATGTATACGTGACAGACACAAAGTATCAGCAGCAAAGTTGTTCAGCACCAAATTACCGTTCTTTTTTTTTGCATAATATGTTTATTAATTTTCAACAACATGTGAACATTAATGAAGAACATTTACAATAAAAAACAACAACAAAATTGATGATACATCGACAATGTACATAACTGAACTCTAAAACAATCCACCCCACCCCACCCTAATGAAAGAAAGAAAAAAAAGGACACCAAAGACTTAACAAAAACAAGACAACAATTTATCAAGTTGTGCAGATTGCATTCGATTAATTATCCCACATTAATGTCTCCAACCTTCCATTTCAAATTGATACATGACCTCTTTAATTTAACGTTCATACCAGCTCCCATCCTCTCCCATGTACTAGCTCTCCCCACATTACCCCTGTAGTCCCCAACGTAATGTATCTATCTCAACTTGGGATAGTGAATAGATAAAAGGCTCTCATATCCCCCAGAAATGTTCCTCTTTATTTTCAGAAACATAATATAGTCTTTCCAGGCCCAGGACCTGCAAACACAGATTTTTTCCACTGCTAAATGTTTGGAGTCTTGCCAGAAACCCATGTACTTAATATACAGTGCCTGACCAGGACTACTTAGACCCTTACCCACCTAGGAAAAGGTCCCCAATCCTTCTCGACTGAGTCATCTATTCCAAACAATAGGTTGACAGGCCTTTTTTCCAAGTGCCTTCCCCATATCCCACTAATTTCTCTAGCCACCCCCTTCCGTAGATGTGTCAGAGTAGTACATTCTCAGAAACAGTGCATATATGTGCCTATTTCTAAGTGACACCTCCTACAAAGAGGGGACACCTCAGGGTGGAACCGATGTACCATACTTGGGGGGCAATATAGTCAGTGCACAAACTTACAGTATGATTCTTGATACTTGTTACAGACTAGTAACCCTTTGTGTAATTGCATCAAAAAGCCCCATCCTTGATCAGAAATCTCCCATCCTACATCTCTGTTCCACAGTCTCCTAGTTTTACAAGTATAATTGGGGAGGAATTGCCATCCCAGTTTCACTGCTCTACCAATTAATCCCTCCGTTCCTAGGCAAGCCCCAAGAACTAAACATTCTACTTGATCTAGAGGAGAGTTCTTCTCTCTACTCTTACTAATTGTTTTGGTATAGTTGCTAGCCTGGAGGATTCTAAATATTCCTGAGCCCATTCATTCCCCTAGTTGTTCCATGGAAATAACCTGGCCCCCCCCCCACAAATCCTTTATACACTTTACATCTTTCTCCTCCCAGGAAAGAAACCCATTGTCCTCTGTGTCCACTACAAAACCCAGGTTCCCCCTCAGTGGCAGTAGTAACGTCTCTTCCCCTTGTCCAACCCCAACCCATTTCAGGATTTGTTCCCATGCTTCTAGCATGAATACCACCAGTGGGTTCGGTTTGCCCTGCCTACTATAAAGTTTCTCCCCTCTTTGCCCAGATACACTGATAATCTAACTATTCCCTCACCTTCCTCTAAGTCTAGCCATCGTGCTGCTGGCATTCTATTAATCCAATCTCCTATATACCTATAATGCATGGCTAAAGCATAATTCTGTAAATTAGGCAAATTCAAGCCCCCTCTATCCCCATTGGCCTGCAACCTATGTAGACTCTCTCTCCCTAGGCCTCTACCCCCTCCACAGGAATCCTGAAAAAGCTCTGTCCACCCTTTTAATATCTTTTACTCAACCCCATAGGAAACATTTGCATCAAATACAATATCCGAGGGAGGGTATTCATTTTAATAAGGTTTATCGCTCCAGCCATGAGATAGGCAATTCCTTCCACCTTCTCAGCTCCTCCTCTATATTTTGTACTAGTGGGCTATAATTTAAATTGTACAACTGGCCTAATTAATGGCCAATATGGATTCCTAAGTTTTAGTCCCCACACCTTGTCCCCAAAAGTTCTTTCCATTTCTCCTCATAACATTACTTCTGATTTACCGAAGTTTATTTTGTACCCACAGAAAACTGCACATTTCTTTATTGTCTCTAATAATGGGGGAACAGACCTGATCAGATCCTGTACATATAGTAACATATTGTCCACATAAAGCGTGACTTTATGCTCCCTTCTTGACTTTCCCTGGACCCCTTTGACCTCCTCTAGGTCCCTAATCTTAATTGCCATGGGCTCTATAGCTAATGCAAATAAAAGTGGCTAGAGGGGGCACCCCTGTCTAGTACCTCTGCAGAGGACAAATTTTCCTGTAAGGTCTCCATTCACTAAGACCCAGGCTTTCGGGGCACTATACATACTTCTCACCCACCCTATAAATCCCTCACCTAGCCCATACTCCTGTTGGGCTTTAAACAGATACTCCCATTCTATCCGGTCAAATGCCTTCTCGGCATCCATGGTAAGTACAGCAATGCTCTTCTGACCCTGATAGGCTTTCCAGACAACATTAAGCAATTTTCTCATATTATGATATGTGCATCTCCCTGAAACAAAGCCTGTTTAGTCTGGGTGGACCATGTCCGGAAGAAGCCGATCCAACCTTTTGGCCAACACCTTAGCCAAGATCTTTGCATCACAGTTTGATAAGGATATTGGCTGATATGAGGAGCATTCCTGTACATCCTTTCCAGTTTTGGGTACTAGACAGATGACCGCATCTTTAAAGGATCCCGGCAAACTGCCCCCCTCTCAAACTTCCGCAAACACCTGAGCTAGGGGTTCAGTCACATGCTCCTTCATTAGAATAGAATTCAACAGGGAGCCCGTATGTCCCACTGGCCTTCCCCTGCCGCAAGCCCTGTATTGCTTGTCCAATTTCCGCCCTTGTAATCTCACCTCCTAACTGCTTCTGCTGTATTTCAGATATTTTTGGTAGCCAGATTCCCTGTAAAAACTGTGATACCAGTTCTCCTGTTTCCCCACATTCTGCCTGATAAAGCTGTTGATAAAACTGTTCAAACCTGTTTCTGATTGAAATTTTATCCCTTAAAATCTTTCCCTCCCTCCCTGTCTTTTATTTCCACTATATGTATACATTGTCTCCTCCCCTTTATCAAACGGACCAACAATGGGCCAGGCTTGTTCCCCCATTTGAACAAACGACTCCTAGCAAACAACCTTATCATTCTTGCTTCACCCAAAGAAAAGCAATGAGTGCCTCTCTCACCACTCTTAAGTGCTGTGCCCTCTCTTGGTGTATCCCTCTACCAGAGCCTTCTCCAGTTCTTGACCAAATTACCTTTCTACTTGTTGCTATACAATCAATTCTAAGCAATTTGGTTTTGTTTAATATTTAGTAAAACTGCTGACTTCCTCAGATGTTTCCAGGACTGAGTGAAAGTCAGCTGAGTACGTCTACAGTCGTTATTGGCCTGAGTGGCTGTGCTTTCAGACTCTACGTACAGGTGTATCAAGGCCAGAATGAGTTAAACTATGTGGCCCACATGGTGTCCTTCCAAAAGTCAGCCTTATCCAACTTAGAAAAGGACCTACAGACTATTCCGGATGAGGACCTCCGGAACAAGCTTCTGGAGAAAGTAAGACTTAATAAGTCTTCTTGCCACTATCCTCTGCGGGCCACCTACGATTCCGTTGCCCATTGTACTGCTATGAGCATTTGTTTGAGGCATCTGGCTTGGCTCCAGCTTGTGGGACTGGTGCAAGATGTCCAAAGCACTCTTCTGGATGCCCCCTTCAGGGGTTCCATCCTTTTTGGAGGCAACACTAAGGACATCATTATGGAGCTCCAAGAGAGCGGAAGGTCACTTAAAGACACACACTCCTTGTTCCTCTTGGGCCAAAAACCCATGCAGTCCTGTCATCACCCCCAGAAGAGGTGGAATAGGCAGAACCAGGGCAGATGACTGGATACGCGCTGTGCCACTGGTTCAGGTGCCCCAACTCCCCAGGCAAAAGCCGAAAAGGCCAGCGGCGGCAAAGTGGCACTCACCTCCAAGTCCTGACTCGAGGCCCTTCCACTGCCTCCTGTTCCTTTTGAGGAACCTGTGGGGAAGATTTGCCCTCCACCTGGAAGGGTGGAATGCGATAACCTCAGACACTGGGGTACTCCAGCTCATCACAAGAGGGCACTCAATGGAGGTCTTGGAAAGACCCCCAGACAATCCACTGGGCAGGTCTCACTTCCCGTCAGGCCAACAAGGCCTCCTCCAGCAGGAAATCCAAGCTCTATTAGAAAAATCAGCTATAGAGCTGGTTCCACCAGAGCAAATAGGAAGGGGATACTACTCCCACTTCTTCCTAGTGCCAAAAAAGACAGGAGATCTGAGACCCATTCTAGATCTCAGTCTGCTAAACCTCTTTGTGGAATACAAGAGGTTTCACATGCTGACTCTCCAGGGACTTCTACCCCTCCTCCAACAGAACCAATGGCTGTGCTCTCTGGACATGCAGGATGCTTACCTGCATATCCCTATCATCCAGGCCACGCCGTTTCCTAAGATTCTCCTTTCAGGAGAACCATTACCAGTTCAAGACCCTCCCTTTTGGCCTCTCCTCAGCACCTCAGGTGCTTACCAAGTGCCTGGTGGTGGTAGCTGCAGCATTCCACCCAGGAGATTTATATGTTGCTACCTGGATGACTGGCTGTTGTCAGCTTCTGTCTCAGGACAGTCTGATGGAGTCTCTTTCCACCACCCTGGACCTCTTCTCTAGACTTAACATCACTGTTAATTATCCCAAGTCTCAACTTTTACCCTCTCAGCACCTCCAATTCATTGGAGTGGTGCTGGACATGGTCCAGGACAGGGCCTTTCTACCTACAGACATGGTGGAAACTCTGATTCAACAGGCGGCGTTGGTGTCCAACTCTCGTTGTACCCCAGTGCAGATCCATCCTCTGACTGTTGTGTCTCATGGTGGCTGCCATCCTCACAGTTCCTTTGGTCAGACTGCACTTGAGGGTGACCCAGTATTCCCTCCGGTACAGTGGAATCAACATTTGGATGACATGGACCACAGGGTCTTAATCTCCAAAAGCTTGAAGAGGACCTCCTCTGATGGCAAGATCTACCCAACCACTCCCTGGGGATCCCCTTTCATCCCCCATCCCCTTCCATGACCCTGACAATGGATGTCTCGGGTCATGGTTGGGGAGCCCATTGAACACAGGGGAGATGGTCTCCACAAAAGGAGCATCTACACATCTATATTCTGGAGATGAGAGCTGTGCTCTATGCTCCCCAAACCTTCCAGTCCCTCTTACGTCTGGGAACACTCCTAGTCCAGACAGACAACATTGCCATGGTCTGGTACATCAACAAACAGGGAAGCACTCGATTGTACCCCCTCTGCAGAGAGGCGATGCGGGTGTCATATTGGGCAGTCTGGCATGGCCTGTCTCTGATAGTAGTCCATGTTTCAGGAGTTCACAATGTCCTGGCGGACAGTCTCAGCTGCACTGTCACACTGGCTCACGAGTGGGAGCTAAAGCAGGAAGTAGTGGAAGATCTGTTAGATCAGTGGGGTTGGCCATAGCTGAACCTCTTCACCTCCCATCCATGCAGAACTACCCAGCTTTTGCACTCTCGTTCCTGGGTGTGGTGTTTTCTGGTGAGATGCGCTGTCTCTATCTTGGACAGGGAGATTTCTGTACGCTTTCCCTCCCTTTCCAATTCTTCAGAAGGTTCTGCTGAAGCTTCAGGCAGAAGGGTCTCACCTGATCCTTGTAGCTCCTCTTTGGGCCTTGGCAGATTTGATTTGCTTTGCTGCAGCAGCTGACATTGGAACCCCCGGTACTACTTCCTCTCTCCCACAACCTTCTGTCTCAGGAGCAGGGCCGCCTGGTGCATCCGAGCCTCAAGTCTCTTCACCTGCATGCGTGGCACCTTTGGACATAGCTGTCTCTCACTTTTGCATCTCTTCCAGAGTCACCCAGGTTCTAGTGGAGGCGAGAAAAACCTCTACTAGATCCACGTACGCTATGAAATGGAAGAGATTCTCTATCTGGGCCACGGCCAAGGGCCTGGATCCATTTTCCTGCTCGGCCCCCCAGGTCCTTGAGTACATCTTGCACCTGTCTGATTCAGGCCTCAGTTATTCTTCTCTGAAGGTCTACCTCTCTGCGGTTTCTGCCTACAACCTTCTGGTGGGGGCAAAACCCTTGCTCAATTGGAGGTCTCCAAAACCTTCCTTAAGGGGATTCTCCACCTTAAGCCTCCAGTCTGTAATCTGGTTCCCCCCTGGGATTAAAATGTTATTTTAGAGAAACTTACTTTGCCCCCTTTTGAGCCGGCAGCAAGTTGCTACATGCGGTATTTGTCTTGAAAAGCACTCTTTTTAGTCACTATCACCTCAGCTTGAAGGATTTCAAGCTTCATGCCCTCGTTTGTAAGGGGAGCCTATTTGATTTTCACACTGAGACTGGGTGGAGTCATCGAGGCACAGGTCAGGAAGCTATAGGAAAAACCAGGAGCAGTTGTAGAATTCACAAAAAGGGTTTATTAGTACTAGCAGTAACATAAAAAAATTACATTGTTCAGAATAACTATTTACAAAGGCAGAATAAACAGAGAAGATCCATCTGAGTGTTCCTTCTATCTCTGTGTGTCTCTCAAAACATTGCATCTCTCTCTCTCTCTCTCTAAGTCCTTGCAACCCCCCCTTAACAAGCATCCTGTTTTTTTTCTAAAAAGTTCTTGTATGTTTCAGGCAGGTGCTACAAGAACACAATGTCCCAGAACTGAGGCCTTTTTCTCCACAGCTTCTGAAAAAGGGCTTAAAACTGTTCTCAGGTTAACCCCTTGAGTTCCTAACAGCTTTTGCAATCATCTCAAACTATAATTATATACATTTCGACATTAACACTATACAATTTCTAAACAAAGGGATCCCAATATCAGTTACATTTCCACATAATGATTTGCATATATTTTATACCAGCAGATATGCAAGGGAGGAAAAGACAGAAACAACAAGTGAGGGTAGAGAGATAGCAAGAGACAGAGAATTACGAGACTGTCAGGGTGATCAAATCCTAGGTCTCACAGGAAAATTTGGTTGCGCAACCAGACAGACAAGAGAGAGAAATGGAAAGCACAGAACAGATCCCTGCATCCAAACTCTCCATAACAACTGGGACAGGGTCCTATTCAACCCTGCCACAGGTGACTCTGTGAACTAACCCTTTCTTTCTTCCGAAAGTAGTATTGGAATTTACTTTGAACCAAGACATTCAGTTGCCGATTTTATTACCCAGAGTCTTCCAACAGGGGAGAATACCTCTTGCACAAGTTAGACGTGCACAGGATTCTGAGATAATATATCTCTAGGACCAAGGAGGTGCATAAATCCGACCAGTTTCTGGCTTTCGCACCCAGACGTCAGAGTACAGCCATTTTGAAACAGGGCTTGTCTAAATGGTTGGCTAATTGCATCTCATACATCTACCAGAAGTATGAGAACCCCTTCTGGGGAAGTGAAAGGCCATTCGACCCGTGGTATGTCTGCTTCGATGGCCTTCTTGTGGAATGTGTCCGTGGCTGATATTTGTGCTGTGGCCATTTGGTCTTCCATCCATACTTTCACCAAGCATTACAGTCTGGACATTGCCTCTAGGCGTAGGGCTGTTTTTAGCCTCACTGCCCTGCAAGGCCTTCTGTCATAGGCAGCTTTCTAATTGGCAGACTTTTCCTCCTCCCAGAACTTAGTCTCTGACTTCTCTTTCTTGATTACTTGGTATTCAGTCCTATCTGTGAAGACCTACTGCAGGAACCCTCTCGAAGTAAGATATAACAGTTACATAAGAACTTACCATAATAGTAGATCTTCGAGAGAGGTTACTGCAGTAGGTCTCATTTTCCCACCACCTTCCCCAGCTCCTGAGTTTTCCTCTCCTTTCCTTTCCCAGGGCTTTGTTTTTTCAGTAGCGCTAGGCTCCAAGAGTTGTAATCCTTTCTCCCATTTTCCATCTTCCAGAGGGAGAACTGAAGGGCGGGCGTGGAGACCGCCTCCTATATATGGTCACACTGACATCCTATCATGTGATGCCGGGGGTAGTCCTCCATTATAAATTGCTAACTAGAAGTTTGCCATGCAGTTCTGATGCCAGGGGGTGCAGTTCTGTCTGTGAAAACCTACTGTAGGAACCTCTCTAGAAGATCTACTGTTACGGTAAGTTCTTACGTAACTGTTATTTCTGTATCCACACTATCTGGCAGTGTCCTTTCCTTTTAAGATGTGCCAGAAAGTCTTCAAGCTTGCTCCTCCCACCCACTCAGTGGTAACACCCTCGGCTCCACCCCATATCACCAGATCTTCCTTTCCGCTGGAAGAAACAGGTTCCCTCCTTACCGTTCCCATGTTGAGTAGGCCCTAGTGCTTAAATTCTTTGAAATTACTTCCAAATCTTTAACTCTTATGAGTTTTTGTCTTCAGCTCAATCTTCGATCACAGCCATGATGGATGATAAGTCTGCTCCTATGTTCACCAGTGCCACTATTGGCAGAAGATGTCCAGAACTGACCTGCATGCCTTGTGCTTCTACTGCCTATAGCACAATCACAATCCCCAGGCCTGGACTTTACCATGCTCTGGAGAATCATCTTGCTTGTCTGAAACTGGGCTGCCCGGTGCAACAGAACCCACTGGTCAAATCCAAGGATGCCTGTTGGGTAGTCTCTGCAGCTGCGGTGCCCACTGAGCAGCTTGCAGCCTTCAAAGAGGAAGCAGCCCAGGCCACGGCCAGTTACTCACCTTCTGCCTTCGTTCCACTTCAGCTGGGCTCAGTCTTTATGGGCTCCTTCAAGGAATTGTGCCAGTCTCTGCTGACCTTCAGTCAGGGACCCACCAGCAAATCTAAAAAAGAGTCTAAGAAAGAAAAGACTCATTGCCGATCATGGGATTGGGAGCACTCTCGGTCAAGGTCCTCTGATTCCCGCGCTTCTCTGGATTTGACTTCGGTTGAATCCTCAGCCTTGGCCGCTGGCTCCACGGTAACCCCATTGGGCCTGTCTGCCAAGACACTGGTCAAAGTCCTAGCCATGATTTTTCTCAGGCCAGTCAACTGAAGAGGCCAATACTTCCTTGTCTAGGACTCTGGTCCTGACACAGACCGTTGGAAGGATGGATCACTCTGCTGACCCACCGCCTCTGCTCCCTGATCCTGACCAGGAGGAGCCTTGCTGTCGCCGACTCTCTCAAGCCCTGCCACGGTCCCCCTGGGGGACAAGTTCGAGGTCTCTGTCTTCCTCCTGTGGATTGAGCCGGTCACCGACATTGGCACTCCACTCTCGGTACCTACAGAGCGGTGCCACTACTATTCTTTGTCCTCTTCGGAGGAGAGGCTTTGGCGTAGTTATGGGCCGATGTTACTTAGGACTTGATATGGCAACAGTTGGTGTTTACTAGTGCCAAACCGACCCTGGTTTCTAGGCTGGCCACCACCTGGCTGTCACCCCAAAAGCCAACTCTGCCATGAGAACAGATTAAAATGGTCCCGACTCAGCCGATTCAGGCTTCTCTGCTGATCGTGGTAGAACCGCCGCCTAAACAGCTGACAGCTGGCGCCTGACTAAGGTGTCTCAGCCGGCCAAGGGGCTTCCCCATTGACTGTCATTCACCATCACCCCTGATCATCCGTGGAGGGTCAGCGGGGACTCTGGTGGTTGTCCGCTCTTTGAAGATTCTTCAGAGTTTGAGGGTTCTTCCCAGCAGTCCTGTCCGGTCAATGTGGAGTCCATAGGGATCTCTCGATGGATGAAGGTCCATCCTCTTTCATGGGCCTCCTCCATCTGATCTCTGAGTCGACGGGTATAAAGATGGAGCCTGTCCAGAAATGGGCTCATTACCCATTAACTGAGATATTCAACCAGGGAGACCCTCTCTGGAGGCTTTCCTGGTGGCAGAAGCCATTCTTGGCCCTGCCCTGGAGCTCTAGCAGTGCCCCGCTTCCAGTCCTTTGCCTTCTGCCTGGATGGCCCTCAAGTATGCAGTGCCCACCAGATCCCTTTCAGGATTCACAGAGCACCCCTCGGCCAAGGGGTTGGTGGCTGACTCTGTTCTGGCAACACCAGGGATGTTGTCAAGCCGCATGATAAGGAGTCCAAGAAGTTGGACCATGCAGCTAAGAAGGTCTATTCTGCCTCCTTGCTTGGCCCCCTTCTCATGGCCAACTTCTGCTACGCTCTGCTGAGCACCTTAGATCAGGTGCTTCATCTGCCTGGGGATCTTCAGACCACCGTCAAACAGGTCCAAGACCAGGGTAAGGCTGTGGCCAAGCGACAGCTCCAGACTGCCTTGGACATTTTGGATTCCTGTGGCAGCCTCAGTGGCTGTGCCCCACAGACCTTGGCTGATGATCTCGACTTTCATGGCAGACACTCAGCACAAACCGGCAGATGTCCCTTTCCTGGGCACTGACCTGTTTGGGGTCGGGGGTCACCTCACATGCATTGAAAAGTCCAATGCCACCTTGGACTCCGTGATATTTGCTCAGAAGGACCCCTAGGGCTCAAGCAGTATCAGAAATGGAAGCCCTTTCAGTTCACCTCCACTCCTAGTGCAATAAATCCTAGCAACAGGCTGGCCAGCAGGCTTAGGCCTGGTGACCTCTGCCCAAGTCAGTGGTCTTGGTTGTCCATAAGCCAGGAGGGAGATGCTCGTGGTGCCTCAGCTGGGCCCTCCTCTTCCCCAAGCCTGCCCAGTGATGGGATGAGGTGCCTCCCTCATGCCAAGCCTGCCTCACCTGGGTCATTCTGTGGGAACCCGGCTCACCACTTCCTTTCCCCCTGGTCCACTGTTACCACAGACAGGTGGGTTCTAGAAGTGGTGGGTCTGGATCTGCCTCTAGAGTTCAAGCAGTACCCTTCTTGCTAAGCCCACACCCTATGGAAAGACTTGGTTTCCGCAGACATGCTGTCAGCTCTCAGAGACAACATAGCCCAGCTCCTCTGCAAAGAGGTCATGGTTCCTGTCACAGATCCTCCAGAACACCCAGGGTTTGTCTCCAGGTACTTCCTGGTGCCATAGCGGATGGGGGGCTCATGCCCCATTCTAGATCTCCATGACCTGAACAAGTTCCTAAGGTCGCACTCCTTCAGGATGGTAACTCTGTCTCAGATCATACCATCTCTAGAGCAAAACATGTGATCTCACTTTGAGTGGGAGCTCTTGCAGCAGGTAATACCATTAGGACTAAGCTGCCAGGCATTAAGACCCCACAGAAAACTAAACTGCTAGCAGTCTATGGCTGGGCACTGTCCCCGAAGTTGGGTCCGCCCCAACGTCACACGTGGTATAAAGGGGGTGGTCCCCCCGGCACCACCTCAATTCTTTTCCTGCTGTCGACCTGCTAACATTGAATCCATGGACACCATCTTCACAGTCAACTGCCATTTTGCGCCTTGTACAGTTTATCGTTCATTGTGTTTTTAATAGTTTTTTCTCCATCAAGTGTATGTCTTCATCATTCTCCCAGCGGTGGAAGTTGAAGTGCGCATGTGGTAAGCAGATACTGGTGAGGGTCGACCACCGCCTGCCTGATCTGCCTAAGCCCCGACCACCGATGTGACAGCTGCCCACACTGCCAAAACTTAACAGTAAAACCGCATCCGCCACCTCAAGTTACTCAAGGCCTACCTGCTGGAGCAACAAGTGGCTGCCTCAGAGGACCCAGTCAGGACAAAGTTCTTCCTCCTCAGCTAGGGATTCTCCACCCAAGGAGAAAGATCGGGAGGAAGCACCACCATAGGGATAAGAAAGAGCCAGGTCGAATCCCGCCCTAAGTCCCCTCACAGGACTTCTCCTTCTGCCACCTCCCCAGGCACAATGGCCACTTCTGGGGTTTCCTTCAAGAAGACTACCACCTCTCACACTCCAAAGGTAAGAGTTTTCCTCTCAAAGGGTGTTCATCTGCCCAAGTTCCCTTGACACATAGGCCCACAAGCATACGCATAGGTCGACGCCAGAGGGACAGGCATCTGTTTCGGGCAAAATATCAGAACCTGTCACCTGAAAGCATTCAGGGTCATCCAACAGGCACAAGGGGTTGGACAACTCCACTAGACACCAGGAGGTCATCAGGTACCATCCGCCTCCACCACTTGAGGAAAGGTTGATGTTGGCTTCTGAAGGTCGACAGTCTAATGGCCACTCTGACTCCGCATTGAAAATGGACCAGATGCCACCAGCCAAAGAGCGGCCATCTGCACCGGAGGACCAGACATCAGCCCAGTACCCAAGGCCCCAAGGGATAAGACACCCGGGCCTGTGGATATCCAAACGCCTCCTCTCAAGGAGCCGGACACCAGACCACAAGGGGGCTTGGCACCACTGGATAAAGCCCCATTGAACCTAATGTCTGAGGCACTCACAGACAAGGTGCCTCAGGACCAGACATCGGTATCCAGAGAGCTACGGATCCAACGCTAGGTCCTCATGTATCGACCCCGTCACCTCCTCCTCCTCCAGCCTGTCCTCTGGCGGAAGTGGGGCGCCAACGCATGGTGGAACACTATCAAGGGACTTACTCCCAAAGCCCAGGGACCCATCCCCTGTCTTGCCACCACCAAGGAAACAGTCACCTCAGAGACCCAGGCAACCTCCCCTGCTGATAGAGCATCCGCCGCCCGATGATGACGACCGGTGGCTGCCAGTTCAGAGCGGCAGAAAGAGGCGCCCATTGTCCATTTCATCTTCAAGTGGATGTCTGCTCTCTTCCTCAGGGGAAGATGCAGGAGACTCCTCCTCAGAGTACTCCTCTGAGGATGAGCTACCCCACCTTCCCCAAATCTGAGAAGGGACTCTCCATGGTCACCCCTGGATGACCCATCCTTCTTGGAAATCATGAGACATATCCAGGCCCTGTATCAGTGTGACACAGAGGAGCTGGATCCAGAGCGTCGCCACTGTCTGGCACAATTCCTAGGGGGCTACTGACCCAAAGCCCTTGGTCATCCCCCACTTGAGAAACCCTTCCAGGACATTACAAAGCTGACCTGGAAGCAACTGACTACCATGGTGACAGTGCCAAGGAAAGCAGATAGGTTCTATAAAGCACCCAAAGGAGAACCTTACTTAAGTGAACAACCAAAAGCTGACTTCATGGTGCTCATGGCTGCACATGGCAGAGTACAGCAGCTGAGACACATGAGCCCTCAGCCCCTGAATCCAGAGTCACAAAAACTGGACCAGATGGGCTGAAATGTCTATTCTTCAGCTATCTGCACAGTCAGGTAGCTAAATTTCCTGTCTCATATGGTCACGTACCAGAAGTCACTTTGGGCAAAAGCTACGGATCTGGCTAAAGCACAACCAGACTCAGAGGGAAAGGCAGAGCTCCTAGCTGTCATCCAGTCGAGGAGGCATGCATGGTTGAGGGTCTCTGGTTTCCACCAGGATTTGCAGGATGCCATCTTGGATGCACCCTTTCAGGGACCTGTCCTCTTTGGCATGGAAACAGAAAAACTCATAACAGGGCTACAAGATTCAGGCAAGTCGGTGTCTGACAAACATCACATGTACAGATCTGAACCGCAGGCACCCCGGTGCCATCCCTTTTGGAAGAACCAGGGACAGAAGGGAAGATGCCAAACACAGCACAAGGGAGGCTTTAACAGGAGAGGCCCCCTGTTCCTTCAGGTGCTCAGGGCCCCAAAAGTGCCAAGGCACCCAGACCTCCCCTGCCCACTCCTTTCACCCCAGTATGACTCCCTACTGACCCCCCTACTCTGGAGGAAGTGCAGGGAGAGGTGGTAAGAGGGAGATTCTCCCATTACCTATCAGGATGGTCCAGCATCACTACAGACCAATGAGTCCTCCAGCTAATCGAGGGGGATACTCTCTGAAGTTTACACAGATTCCACCGGACAATCTTCCCATCCCTCCACTGCTCCCCTCTCACACAGGTCTCCTGTGGGCAGAGATACAGGCCTTGCTCAAAAAAAGAGCTATCCAGGAGGTACCCCACACCCAAAGAGGCAAAGGGTATTACTCCCACTTCTTCCTAGTCCCGAAGAAGATGGGAGACCTCAGTCTCATTCTGGATCTGAGCCAGCAGAACAACTTCATTGAATACAAAAGGTTCAGAATGAAGACCTTGGTGAGCCTGTTGCCCATGCTCCATCAGAGACTGGCTCTGCTCCCTGGACATGCAGGATGCTTATATGCATATAAAGATCCTGCCATCCCACAGGAAGTAACTTCACTTCACCTTCTAAGGAGAGCACTACCAGTTCAGGGCACTTCCATTTGGCCTGTCATCAGTACCAAGGGTCTTCACCAAGTGCCTAGCAGTAGTGGCAGCAGCCCTCAGCAGAGGGGATCACTTTGTCTACCCCTACCTGGATGATTGGCTTATCACAGCTTCATCAGAAGACCATCTACATCAAACACTGGAAGAGACTTTCAGTCTAGTCCAGGCCTTGGGCATCACTCTAAATCTGTCCAAGTCATACCCGTGGCCTGCTCAAAGGTTACAATGCATCAGAGCAGTCCTGGACACCATCCAAGGGAAAGTCTTTCTTCCCACAGACCAGGCAGTCAGGCTAAGGGAGGTCGCTCACAGGGTGATGGCCTTGGACCAGGTCCCAGCGAGGGTGGTTCTGCAACTTTTAGATCATATGCCCGCAGCCATAGCCACAGTTCCCCTCACTTGTTTGAATATGAGGATCCTGTAGTGGCATCTCAGAGTCCAGTGGGACCAAGGCACAGACGAGCTCAAAGAGCTGTTCCGAGTCTCCAGTGCGGTCCATCAGTCCCTGGTTTGGTTGAGGTCACCCAGCTCATCTAAACAGAGGGGTCCCTTCCAGCAGCCTAGCCCACAACAAATTTTGACAACAGATGCCTTGGAACTGGATGGGGAGCACATCTGGCTTCTCACCAGATGAGGGGCTCCTGGAATTCCATGGAACGGTCTCTCCACATAAACATTCTAGAGATGAGAGCCATACTGTATGCCTTACAAACTTTTCAAGAGGTACTCCTTCCCGGGCCCCTTCTGGTCCTGTCAGACAAAATCCCAGTAGTCTTCCATCTCAACAAGCAAGGGGGCATGCATTCTTCTCCCCTATGCAGAGATGCAAGAGAGTATGGACCTGGGCAGTGGATCACAGTCTGGATCTCACAGCAGTCCATGTTCTGGGGATCCACAACATCCTCTTGGACAGCCTAAGTTGCTCTCGATCTCAGAGCCACAGATGGGAACTACAGCAAGAAGTTGTAGACGACCTCTTCAAAAGGTGGGATCGGCTAGAACTAGACCTCTTTGCATCTCCACACAACATCAAACTGCCTAATTTCTGCTCGCTAGATCCAGGGCCTGGTGTTTTTGGTGGAGCGCATTGTCCCTCTCTTGGACAGGAGGTTCCTGTATGCCTTCCTCCCTTCCCTCTTCTTCAGAGGATCCTGCTCAAGTTGCAGGCAGAAGGTGCCCGAATGATCCTAATCGCGCTCTTCTGGCCTTGGCAGATTGGTTCCCCTATTGCAACAGCTGGCATTGGAACCACCAGTTCCATTGCCCCTGTCCACTCACTTGCTCTCCAGGAGCAAGGGGCGTGTCCATCCGGCCCTCTGGTCCCTGCATCTGCATGCATGGCTCCTGAGAACTTAGCTAGGATAGATTTGGAGTATCCCTCAAGTGGCAGAGGTGCTCATGGCGGCGAGAAAGCCCTCTACCAGAGCAACATATGCCATGAAGTGGAAGCAATTCTGTTTGCGGGCATTCCCCCATTCTCTGGATCCCCTCACCTGTCTGGTAGAATCTGTACTGGCATATCTTCTCTCCCTTTCGAACTTGGGCCTTAGCTACTGCTGCATCTCTGTGCACTGTCAGCTTATCATGCACCACTGAATGGGAAGACTCTGGCACAGCTGGACCGAAGCAAGACCTTTTTAAGGGGAATCTTGCATATTAAACCTCCCAGAAGAGACCCCATGCCACCTTGGGACCTCCTGTTTATATTAGAAAAGCTTACCCCTTGCCTTGAACCAGCCATAAGTTGAGCTACACCTTCTTTCTTGGAAGGCATTATTTTTTAGTTGCTATTACTTCCGGTAGTAGGATTTCTGAGCTGCAGGCTGTAATGTGTAAACAGCCTTATTCTGTTTTTCACAGGGACAGAGTAGCCCTGTGCACAAACTCTAAGTTTCTTCCAAAGGTAGTGTCTGAGTTCACCTTGAACCAAGACATCCAGCTACCGGATTACTACCCAGAGCACTCAAACAGAGGAGAGGCCTTATTACATACTCTGGATGTACATAGAACTCTTCATTACTACCTTGCCCAGACTAGTTCTTCTAGAAAGACAGACCAGTTGTTTGTCTCTTTTGCCCAAAGTAAAGTTGGGGCCCCAGTGATGAAACAGACGCTAAGTGGATGACTAAATGGCTCGTGAATTGTATCACATTCTGTTATCAGCAGTACAACAGATCCTTACCGAGACCAGTCACGGGTCACTCCATCAGATGGATTACAACATCTTTCACTTTACTCAGGAATGTTTCCTCAGTGGACTTCTGTGGAGCTGCTACTTGGAGTTCAGTGCACACTTTTGTCAGGCACTACAGTCTGGATATTGGTTCCAGAAGGAAAGCAGGTTTCGGCCTAGCGGTCCTTCAGAGACTCCTCTCCTAGATGCCTACAGCTCTGCACTACTGTCCTCCACCCTTCTAACCTGGGCCTCTTCCTGGGCACTGCTTGGCGCTCAGTTCTAATGGTATTACCTGCTGCAAGAGCTCCCCCTCTAAGTGAGATAGTACAGTTATGTAAGAACTTACCGTAATAGTAGATCTTCGAGAAGAGCTCTTGCAGCAAGTGGCTTTCCCACTCACCTGCCCCCGAGGACTAGTATTCCATTTTTATCTTTGGGGAAGGGAGATCCTCCTCGGTTCTCCATCTGTTTTTCAGCTGGGTCTTCAGTGGGAGAACTGAGGTGGTGCAGAGGGACTGCCCCCTTTATACTACGTCTGGCGTCGGGGTGGTCCCCTGCCATAGACTGCTAGCTAGAAGTTTTCCATGGGGTCTGATGGCTTAGTTCTAATGGTATTACTTGCTGCAAGAACGCCTCTCAAGATCTACTGTTATAGTGAGAGTTCTTACATAACTGTACTTTTTGCTCCTGGATCTTCAGAATGTGTTCTTTCACGTCTTGATCTGTCCATCTCACCAAAGCTTTGTCCACTTTCAAGCCACAGGAATCCTCTGAGTTCCAGGCCATGCCTTTTGGCCTCTCCTCTGCCCCAGGGTCTTCACCAAGTGCATTGCAGTGGTGGCAGCTTACCTGCAGCGCAGAGGGGTCCGGGTCTACCCCTACCTGAATGACTAGCTGTTTGCGGGTCCCTCCAGGTAGGAGGTGGAACAGTCCAAGGATCTGGCTCTCCAGTCTTGCATCTCCCTTGGCCTCCTGGTCAATGAGGCCAAGTCGGAACTCTTGCCCTCGCAGGTGATCAACTTCACTGGGGCAGAGCTCAACTCTTGCAGAGTCCGGCTCCTGGTGGACATTGCAGAGGCTCTCTCCTCCTGTACTCGATCATTTCAGGTTGAGCAATTGCTCCCTGCCTGAGACTTTCAGCGATTGCTGGTCTATATGGCAGTCTGCACCAGCATGGTCCATTGGGCCCACTGGAGGATGCGCTCCCTGCAGTGGGAGCTAGCCAGCCAGTGGTCTTGGCACAAGGGTCACTTTGAGCAGCTTATCACTGTGACCCAGTGGATGTGGGATGCCATCCAGTGGTGGTTAGTCCCAGCACATCTGCAGGAAGGGATCCCGTTTGTCCCCTCTGAGCCAAAGGTAATCCTGATGACCAATGCCTTTCTCATGGGCTGGGTGCCCACCTGGGGGAACACAGAGTCCACGGGATCTGGACCACCAACCTGCTGGAGCTCTAGGCAATGTGGCTAGTGCCGACTGCATTTGCTGCACACATTCGGGGTCAGGTGGTCCATGTCCAGACAGGACAACACCACGACCATGTACTACATCAACAAACAGGGCAGGACACACTCTCTGCCTTTGTGCTAGGAAGCTCTCTGTGTTTAGACCCTGATGTGCAACCTGGAGGTGGATCTCCTAGCCATCCATGTGGCAGGATGAGGCAGTAGAACCAGAGCAATGGGGACTCTCCAGAAATTGTTCTCGCTTATATTCCTTTTCTTTTTTTCCTATTATTTATTTATCTCTCCGGGAGCCCGGCAGGTGGCTCCAGTCTCCCTCAGAGAGACTCGCTCTCCAACCCCCATTCCCCTGACATCCCCTAGGATCCCCACAGGGCCCCGTGAAGGGCCGAGGTGAAGGGGCGCTGGCTTCCCACCCCAGACAGAAATCCAGACTTTAGGAGCTGGATGGGCACTGGGAGTCATCACGAGAGCCTGCCAGTTCCATTTTCCTCCATTTTTTCCTCCGCCTCCCCCCCAACCAATGTCGTACATTGGCTATGTGCCTCCACCCTGCATCTCCCTACAGCTACCACCAGAGAGAGATTGATGAGTGGGATGGCAACCCCTCCCTCCCTGAGAGAGACAGCAGTGCTCTGGACGCTCAATCTTTTTCTCCCCTGGCGACCGTGCTCGTTCCCAAACCCGGGTCACCAGTATGACATGAAGTGTGGCGTCCAGTGCCTTAACCTCGCCCACCGGCCGGCTTTTATATTCCTTTTCTAAGTACATGAGGATAGGATTATATTTCATTTCATGGTTGTCAGCATGATCAATGGTGGGAACTGCAGAACGGACCTGCGATGCTGATGGTGGCTGACAGGCAGGAATCTGTGTATGTTATTGGAATCCCTTGATGGGGCTGAGTACCAGAAGGCTCCATTAGCGGAATAACTGCATGCACTGGCAACCCAGGCAGAATGTGTTGAATCATTTCAGAAAGTGACGCTGGGAGCTGATGGCACCCTGCAAAGGGGCCAGAACTATCTGCATTGATGGACCTTGTCCCAATGATGATAGTATCATACCGTCCATACTAGGTACGGCAGTGCCTAAGGCAATCCCTGACTTTGGAGTCTCAATGATGGTCGAGGGGTGCAGTAGTTGACACCATTGGAGCAGACTTTGAGGAGGATGTATCTTTTCTCAACAGCGACAGAGACCTTGCCAGCACAGCAGACTTACCCTTTTCTGTGTGTGTGCTTATGGCTGGAAGAGGAGTAGGCTCACGACGACGATCGTTCTTTGTCCTTATCCTTATACTTCAATGGCTGCTTCTTGGTCAACAGTGAGGGAGAAGCAGATTTTGAACCCTTTTCTTTCTGCATGGCTATCAATGATTTTAACACAAGGAAAATTTCAGTGCTTTCTCACGGTGTCACACCTCATAGCCTGGTTGAAGCTCTGGCAAATCTCACAAAGTCCTCACGTTGTAAGACAGGCCCAAACAGCATACACAAAAAATGTGTGTGTGTCCTCTTTATAAATTTTATATCTGTACACACAATACCAAAATAAAGGCTTTTTGGACTTCAGAGGCATACAGAAACGATGACAGAACACCAAGAAAAGCAAAATAACAGACTGCAATGGCTAAGTTGAGGGTGCTTCCTTCAGCAGGTCTGGCGAGGATGATTGACAGTGGGAGAAAGAACTGAGGAGTGATAGGGCCACCCACATTACATATGTGTAGATGTTGTACTTCATTGTGGGTAGCCCACAACTAGCAAAAAGCTTCCGAGTGGTCCTGATGTGGACGGATTATAGTTCTGAAGGTGGGGGCCTAATGGAGGAGATATGCTCGAAGATCTACAGTAAGCAGAGGATCTGTGACCAGGGCATGGACATCAGATACTACGAGAGAAGAAGTGATGGCCACCAGAATACCACTTTCCAAGTTAAAAACTTCAAGTCACACATCGCAGGGCTCACAGGGCTTACGGCGAGCATATTAGTACAAGGTTGATAACCAGGGCAGCCACTGGCTTCTTAATGGGAGGCCTTGTGTGTAAAAAGTCCATGAAGAACCTCTTGAACAGTGGCAGTTGTGCCATGTGAGGGTATCGATGGGCTTGTGGCATGTAGAATAGCACACAGATGGACCTTTACTGTGGAATATTGTAGACCTGCAGTGGAAAGGTTTAGTAGGTACTTCAGAATGCCAGGTGGCACTAAAAAAGGGGTCTATGCAGGTTTTGGAGCACCAGATTGAAAATATTTTCCATTTGGCTGTCTATGCCTTCACAGCCAAAAATATTTTAGAGAACCTCTGATATACCTTGTACCTGTTCACTTCTAAGCACAGGTAGGGATGGACTAGGTAACCCTATGTCAATAAGCCCATGCTGAGTGGTAGAGTTTTTGGTTGTTGACTGAAGTCTGTTTCACAGAGGAAACCACTATCTGTGAAAGCCAGCAGGGGACCACTAGTGTCATCTTGCCCTTCCTCAATTTGAGCAATACTCTCCAAATGAGAGAGATTGGAATGAAGGCATACAGAAATAGAGTTTGACATTGCAATCTGAAAGCATCCTGACAGAAAATGCCATGCCCTTGATTTCTGGAGCAGAATCAAAATCAGGGTTGAGGCAGTTTAGTATTGTGTGGGGACACAAAAAAGGCTCACATCTGGAGTCCCCCACTCACCAAATAAGCTGGTCTGCCAGAGTGTTCTGAATTCCTGGCAGAAGATTGCTTGCAGCAGGATCCCCAGCTCCAGGCACCATTCTCACACTCTCATTGCCTCCTGCAGAGAGTAAAGTGTGCTACTCCTTGTTTGTTGATGTAAACTATGACAGACTTATTGTCTGTCTGGAGGAGAACTGTTTTGTGTCTGGCTAGGTCCATTAGCGCTTTCACACCATACAGAAACAGCTTGCATCTCCAGCATGGTGAGGAGTCTCTGAGGGGTCCCAGACACATTGTGTTTGGAGGACCTGACAGTAAATCCCCCAATCCCAATAGGGAGGCATCCGTGGTGAAAGTTACGTGAGGCTCCAGCTGCTAGAAGTGGATGCCTTGGAGGAGGTTGTCTTCCACTTACCACTATGAGAGAGACCAGAGTCAAGGGCTTGGTCACCTGAATGTAGCAAGTCTGAGGGTGTCATACCTGTGACCACTGTGCACTGAACGGCCACTGGGCTGTTCTCATGTGCAGATGTACCAGGAACACTGTGAACATCTAGAAGACTATAACACCAAGCATGCATTGCATGGAGTGGACTTGCACAGTTTTGCACTCCATGATTGGCTTTCCATTTACACAATTGCTTGTAGTCTGCTCTCCAGAAAAAAGCTCGAGCTCAGGGTGAAGCCAGAAGAGCTCCTAACAACAGCAGCTGGTGGGAAGGTTGCAGCTGAGACTTATCAAAGTTCAGCAAGACCACCATAAAAGTCAGGAATGGGGAAGCAGAGGCTACTGCCATTTCCGAGCACTTTCTAGGGCCTGTGGCCCTGGGAAAACCCAAAGGCAAGACTCTGAACTTGCAAAGGCAGCTGAGGTGCGACTGGGGCCTGGGCTTCAGACAGTAGCCCTAGGTGCTTTAAGCACCTGTGCCTTTGGCTGTACCTTTTTATGAAGCTGGGGAGGCTGATTTCTACTTTAGGCCCCCCTGCTTTTGCCACGAAAGGAGTACTTGTTTTGGAAAAGGCCACATCCCTTACCACAGAACATTAAGGGAGCTGGTCTGGAGGTCTCAATAGTCATCCTAGTTTCATCAGATACTGTAAGAGACATACCTTAAGTGTGACTTATGAGTCCTGCTCATAGTTCAGGTTCTTGGATGCTAGTGTTGAGTAAAGAAAAACAGGGCAAGCAAGTGATAAAAAGAAATATTTATTACTATAATATGCCAAAGCATGTAACAAGGAGTTACAAAGAGGATGATTTCCACCAGTCAGTCCGGGTTACAGTGACTAAATAAATCTAAACATGACATGAACAAATGCACGGGAAGAACATCAGAATCTCAGAGACTGGGGAGGGGCTGGCTGGCAGTTACATATATACACTGCTGATAAGAATGCAACATTTGGATAAGGCAGACAAATGCAACTGGATATAATATACAGAGTGTAATATCTGGGTAGACCCCAGGAAGCAAGAGTGCATGCTTGGCATATATGTATCTTAGAAATTCATAGTTAGCAACAAAATAAATGTTATCTGTTCTTATTTCCAGACAGTACGTCTGGAAATACTTGCAATGTAATCACAAAAGCACACAACATGTCACAATAGTGGAAAACTACAGAATATGAGTGATTATAAGTATAACAGAATATATGGCAGAAACATATCATTTGGGTAAATGCATTACAAACAAATATGAGCATAGCAAATATAATAAAGAACACTAATATAAGTAATAAAACATTATAAGACTGTGGTAAGGCACTAATACTTGCAGGTGTATAAGAAGTCAAGTTACATGTGTTCAGTTGGTGGTATATAACCCAGGCAGAATAGTCACCTCCTTGTTTGCCTTACTCAAAAGGTAACACAAAGAAAAGAAGGTTAGGTGTAGTAATGGTATGTCTTATTTCGCTAAAAGCCCAAGGTAAGGGACTTGTAAAGGAAACTGAGTTGCCATCTGTGTTGTCATAGGGTTCGCTGAAGACAGCAAAAAGTTAGTATTTTGAAGAGGGTCAAACAGGACTGAATTATAATAAACATTTTAAATGTAAATTCAACTATAGGATTTTCTAAAAAGAAACCAATATCATCGTTAATTAAATCATTCAAAGATTCAGTAGCTTTTGCAATGACATTACTAATGTAAATCAATTGAGTATCGGCACAATTGAGAAGAGATTGAAGAGACAGATTCAGAGGTCCTATATGGACACTGATGATAGGCAAGTATTGATATAGAGCATCCAAGTAGTCTGGGTCAGACTCAATGAAGTCCAAATCCATAGAATGTGTGACCAATAACAATCCATTGATGGGGAGTTAGGCAAAGGTTCAGTTGAAGAATGTCACATTGTTCATTACCATAGCGGAATGTTTTCAGGTTGGATACAACACAAAATTCTCCATCGGATGTATGTCACTTTAGCAGATGGTACAATCCATTTGCGAAGACGAACAGGACAAACAAGGTCAATGTTTTTGTCCACAATCCATGCGACAAAATTAGTTCCAGGGATAGATCCATGGTTTCTTTCAGAGTCAAAAGAAGAATAACAGGTGTCAAACCATCAGTATTAACTCCAAGGCTCCATAAACAGACGTTCAAAGTTCCATTGTTAAGAAGACCCAAATAAGATAGATATGACCAATCCACATTCATTGGTGAATAACCACAAACAGGGCAGAGATGACATCAAAGACATCACATCTGCAGAGAAGATGATACCCTTTCCACAGCAATCAGTATGGGGAGCAGCCCAAAGAGTTTAGGGTGGAACACCAACAATGGAGGAAGAGCCAGATGTTCATGATAAATGTTACCATCAAGATAACCAATAGAATGGACAGTTGCCAGATGGTCAAAAATCACTGATGAAGAATTAAATTGGGGTAAGGAGATGGTAAATGTCACATAAAGCGCATCCTGGATTGAGCATGAGTGAGATGCAAAGCATGGAGAAATGTTCGGGTGTGGGGTTATATATCCCAGATTTCTTGCTGTTGATAACTGCATAGCTAAAGTTTGTTTCAAGCACATTGCCACACATGACATAGAGGAACACTGAGGGCAATACCATTGTCCAAGATGTTTATCATGGATGAGGTCCGGAATACATCCAGATTCCAGATCAAGTAATATATCCCTTAACCGCTTATTTTCCTCAGCAATCTGTTTGTATGGTGGCCCAGTCCGGTAATTCCTGCTGCCTTTAGTAGGCCCAGATGGATTAGCATTATTATGCTTTTTACCCTGATAGTTGTTCTTGTTATTCTTTTTACCATGCCCATTGTTTCCACCCCCCTTGGTCGGGGTAGTGGTAGCAGCTCAGCTGGATGGTGCCCTCCCCCCCCTTCCACTGCATAAGTGGTATTACCTCCGGTAGGTTGCTGTAAAGCAGCAACCTTGTTTTTGTCTTTAGAATTGAGAGATGGGATGTAAATCTCATACAGTCTCTCAGTTACCATTTGAATTTTATCAAATGTGTCCTGTTCTGGGAACACTGCACACTCAACCCTCTCACGTAGGGCTGGTGTCATGTTTCTGATATACAACATCTTGTATTCAGTCTTGTTTGAGCAATACTCCTCCTTTTCAGGGAGCTTGCTTGTGTGGTATGCCATCCACAAGTGTGAATGGTAGGAAACAAAGGATTCTGTAGCCTGTTATCTCATATTCAATGCTAAATGCACACCCACAACTCCTGGGTTCGCTGCAGATAAGTTAGTACAGATACCATCAAAATCCATGTCATCACCATTCCATACAGCTGGTTTGAGTTTTGGCCAAAGACCAGGGTTGATAGTTAACCACTAAAATTTCACTTTACAGTCCTCTGGTAGGCTAAGCATTTCACAGTATGAGTGCACATTTGCTAGATGACAGCTCAAAGTATCATTAGCTGCATCGCCCAATGCTGTCAGCAATCAGTTGTGCTGAATAAGCAACCTGCATAGGCTTGGCTGTTGGTAGTTTCTGGTCAGCTGCTAGAGCTACAACTTTGGAGGTATTACGTGCAATGGCTGCAGCAGTCTGTGCTACAGACTTTAGTACACTTTCCTGTGAACTAACTTCCTTTATCATTTTATTAACCTCCTCATGCAATCTGTTTCGCTGCTCTTCAGTGATACCCATCTTCAGTATAGTCTCATCAATCAGCATTAAATCTCACTTCGAGGGGGAGCTCTTGCAGCAGGTAATACCATTAGGACTAAGGCCGCCAGGTGTTAGGACCCCATGGAAAAATTTTCTAGCTAGCAGTCTTACTTCTACCCCACTTAATCATTACTAGTAGATTTAATCCCTATCCATAACTCCCACCAACCCGCCTCATGTCATTTTTCATTTCAGAGTCTGCTTCTAACATTTTATTAGGCTTCAATCATAACTGTCTGGTCTAGCATTCTTTGGAGCCATTAATCCCTGGCTACCTTGTTTGTAAATATGTTTATATTTTGTATCTGTTTATATAGAAGTGTTTTTGTATATGTCTGCTTTTGTACCCTTATTTTGTTCTCGACCTATCAGGTCCATCTTGTAAATGAGCTTTGCTCAATGATGTCAGCCTGAATAAATAAAGATTTTGATTGATTGATTGATTGAGTCTGTGGCAGGGGACCGCCCCTGTTGGCTCCACCCGATGTCAGACGTGGTATAAAGGGGTCGGTCCCCTGGCACCACCTCAGTTCTTTTTCCGCCGTTGACCTGTGAACATTGGATCTATGGATGGCATAGTTGCAGTCGACTGTCTTTTTCTCGAGCTTCGCACAGTACCTTTTACAGAAAATCTACCATTTCTTTGACACCTTTTTCTGTCACACTTTTATGTCTTCATCATCTCAGCGGCGAAAATCGAAGTGTGTGTGCGGGAAGCAGATCCCGGCGAAAAACGGCCATTCTGCCTGCCTCATCTGCCTAGGCTCAGACCACCGGCCTGACGGTTGCCCGTACTGCACTAAGTTTAACAACAGGACCAGGATTTGCTGCGCTAACGCCTTGAAGGCCTACCTTCTCGAGCAGCAAGTAGCCACGATACAGAAGGCCCCATCAGGACACAGTTCATCCTCTTCCACCAGGGAGTCTCCCCCCCCCCAAGGAGAAGAGATCAGGAGGAAATCACCACCACCAGGAGAAGGAGAGGGCCAGATCAGAGTCCTGCCCAAAGTCGCCTCACTTACACCTGCAGCGGGAGGTGAAATCAGTCTCCCCAGGTACCAAAAGTGGTTTCAAGGGCCGCTCAGAAAATCTACTGCCTCCACTCAGGCAAAAGGTAAGGCATCTTCCTCTAGGACAGCCATCCACTCAGATCCCCTTGATCCACTGACCTCATAAACATGGGTCGACCCATGAGGGACAGGTGTTGGCTTCCGCAAATCAATGGCGCCCACTGCCCGTAAGCCTTCTGACTCATCTGACAAGCATAAGAGAAAGTACGAACCAGGAAATGCCAGGAGGTCATCAGGTACGGATGCCTCCCCACCCAACACTGGGCATCATCTGCCTCCCAGGCGACAGGGCATTCCGACTCGACATCAGACAAGGGGGCGCCTCCAGCAAAAGAAAGGCCATTGGCTCCTGAGGACCGTCCATCAGCCCCGAAGGATCGGCTGTTGGCCCCAGTGACCGATTCCCCTGACGTGGGGGTACTGGACACCCAATAGCCTCCTTCAAAAGAGCTGGATGTCAGGCTGCCAGATACCAAAGACCTGATGCCTGATGTACCCATGGATAAATGACTGAGGACCAGGTGACTCCTCCTTCCGGCCAGATGCCAGGTCCCTCTGGTGCTTCAAATCAGACGTCCCCACTGCCAGTCATTCCACTAGTGGAGGTGGGGGCACTTTTTCAAATGTGGTGGAATACTGTAAAGAGGAATCTTTACCATCAAACCAGGCATCCAGCCCCAGTACACCCACCACCCAGAGACCTCGCTCCTGAGCGACCTTTACTGCTGAGAGCCCGGCCGCAGGACAAAGAGGACAGGTGAATGCCAGGGTCGGATGGTCGCAAGAGGCATCCTTCATCCATTGCCTTGTCCAGCGGACGCCCGCCATCGATGTCAGAAGATGGCGCAGGGACTGTGTCTTCAGACTACTCTTCAGAAGATGAACTCCCCATTCGTCTCCAAGTCTGAGCGACTCGCCGAGGTCACCCCTGGGTGACCTGTCCTTTGGACATTATGCACCATATTCAGGTGCTTTACCAATGGGACACCAAGGAGTTAGACCCAGAAAGGCATAGACTGGCCAAATTCTTAGGAGCGACAGACCCAAACCTTAGGTCATCCCTCCTCTAGTGGAGCTATTCCAGGATGTGACCAAATCCACCTGGAGACATCTGGCCACTACGACTGCAGTTCCTTGTAAGGCCGATAAGTTCTTTTCTCAGAGAACACCCAAGGGCAGACTTGGTCCTGACAGCTGCTCATGGCAGGGCATAACAACCATGCCACATGAGTGCCCAGCCACCAGACCCAGAATCAAAGAAACTAGACCAGATGAGGCGCAAGGTGTACTCCTCAGCAACTTGCACTGTTAGGGTCCTCACCTCTACATGGTGACTTCACCTACCAAAATCCCCATGGCAAAGGCGATGGACCTGGCCAAAGCACAACCAGATTCAGAGGGTAACGCAGAACTCCTTGCTGTGATCCAGTCAGGCATTGACATGGATAAGCATGTCCTCAGCAGTTCTTATGACTCTGCGGATACAGCCTTAAGAGCAGCAGCCACCGGAATGTGCATGCGGAGGCATGCTTGGCTCAGGGTTTTGGGCTTCCAACAGGATCTTCAGGATACTATCTTGGATGCTACTTTCCAAGGACCAGTCTTGTTTGGTCAGGACACTAAGAAACTGATCACCGGGCTTCAGGACTCGGGTAAAGCAGTGTCCAAAGTCCACAGAATGTACCGGTCAGAGCCACAATCCACACATCGGTGTCCCTTTCAGAAAAATCAGGGACAGCAAGGAAGGTGCCAGACACATAACAAGGGAGGCTTCAAAAGAAAAGGCCACCCTGTCCCTTCAGGCGCCCAGGGCCCCAAAAACCCCAAGGTGCCAATACCTCCCCTGCCTACACCCACCAACACTGCATGACTCCCTATCGTCCCCCTTGGACACCACAGCTGGTGCAGGGGGAGGTGGTAGGAGGGAGATTCTCCCTCTACCTATCCAGATGGTCTAGTATAACATTGGACCAATAGGTCCTCCAGATAGTAGAATGGGGATACTTCCTAGAGTTCACCCAGCTTCCACCGGACAACACACCAGTCCCCTCCCACTGCTCACCCTCCCATGCACTCTTCCTGAGGGCAGAGATACAGGCCTTACTGGACAAAAGGGTCATACAGGAGGTTCATTTTGCTCAAAGGGGCAAGAGATTTTATTCCCATTTCTTCCTTGTCCTGAAAAAAACGGGAGACCTTCATCCCATTCTGGACCTGAGTCAACTGAACACCTTTATCGAATACAAACGGTTCAGAATGGTGACTTTGGTGAGCCTGTTACCAATGCTCCACCAAGGAGGCTGGCTTTGCTCACTAGACAAGCAGAATGCCTACATGCACATCAAGATCCTGCCATCCCACAGGAAGTACCTATGCTTCATAGAAACATAGAAACATAGAAACATAGAAGTTGACGGAAGATAAGGACCCAAGGCCCATCCAGTCTACCATTTCTTTTCTACCTTATAAATGTGCCATCGGCCTTTGCTCTGTCGGTGACCTATCTATTCATAGTCATTTGTATTGCTCCTTATGCCTATCCCATGCCTGTTTGAAGCCCTGCACTGTATTCATAGCCACCTTCTTGTGGTAAGCCATTCCATGCATCCACCACCCTTTCTGTGAAAAGAATTTCCTCACATTCCCCTTAATGGCCTCCCTCTAATCTCATGCTGTGTCCTCTTGTCCTGCTATTTTCTTATATTTAAACATGTTAGACTCTTTCACCTTGTTTATGCCCTTAAGGTGTTTGAATGCCGATCATATCACCTCTCTCCGCCTTTGCTCAAGGGTATACATATTGAGCTTCGTTAATCTGTCCTCATATGTCTTCTGATGCAGTCCCTGCACCATTTTGGTTGCCCTTCTCTGGACTGCCTCAATTTGGTTAATGTCCTTGTGAAGGTGTGGCCTCCAATACTGCACGCAGTACTCCAGATGGGGCCTAACCAATGTCTTGTACAGAGGGATTATTACCTCCCTCTTACGACTTGTGATACCCCTACTAATACACCCTAACACCCCTAGCCTTACCTACTGCTTTAGAGGTCTGCTTGGATGATTTTAGGTCATCAGTGATGATGATGCCCAAGTTTCTTTCTTCCTTTGTGACTGCTAGCAACTCCCCTCCCAGCCTATAAGTGGCTTCAGGGTTTCTCTTCCCTATGTGCATGATTTTGCACTTCTTTGCATTAAATCCCAGTTGCCACTCTTCTGACCATTCTGCTAGTTTATCCAGATCTCTTCTCATTCTGCCCACCCCATCTGGCTCATCTACTGTGTTGCAGATCTTGGTGTCATCTGCAAACAGACAAGCCTTACCCTCTAGTCCATCTGCAAGGTCACTAATGAAGATGTTGAATAGGACTGGCCCCAGGACTGATCCCTGAGGTACCCACTTGTGACTTGCATCTCTTCTGACTGTATACCATTTACCACCACTCTCTGTTTTCTGCCCGTCAACCAGTTTGCCACCCAGTTGACCACTTCTGACCCACCCTGAGCCTACCCAGCTTATTTATCAATCTTCTATGTGGAACAGTGTCAAAAGCTTTGCTGAAGTCAAGGTAGGTGACATCAACTGCTCCCCCTTGGTCCACCACTCTGGTTACCCAGTCAAAGAAATCTATGAGATTAGTTTGACAGGACCTTCCTTTTGTAAACCCATGCTGTCTTGGATCCTGTGCCCCTATGGATTCCAGGTGTTGCACTATCCTTTCCTTAAGGAGTGCCTCCATAATCTTGCCCACTACTGAGGTAAGACTGACCGGTCTGTAGTTCACCTTCCAAGGAGGGCACTACCAGTTCAGGGTGCTGCCATTTGGCCTATTCTCAGCACCAAGGGTCTTTACCAAGTGCCTAGCAGTGGTAGCAGCAGCCCTCAGGAGAGGTCACTTCATATATCCCTGCCTGGATGATTGGCTTCTTACTGCACCAACAGAAGTCCAATTGAACAGGACCTTGGAAGAGACATTCAGCCTTTTTCAGACTCTTGGCATCGCCCTAAACCTGCCCAAGTCACAACCATGGCCAGTTCAGAGGCTGCAATACATCGGAGCAGTCCTAGACACAGCCCAAGGGAGAGCTTTTCTGCCCACAGACACAGGAGCAAGGCTAAGAGAAATCACTTGCAAGGTACAAGACTCTAACTTGGTTCCAGCCACAGTGGTTCTACAACTGTTTGGTTACATGGCTGCAGATATTGTGACAGTTCCACTCTCACGTCTGAACATGAGGATTCTGCAATGGCTCCTCAAGGTTCAATGAGATCAAGGTAAGGATGAGCTGGAAGAGTCCATTTGGATCTCCAATGCAGTCCGACAGTCCATGACCTGGTGGCTCACCCCGCCCCATCTGAGCATAGGGGTTCCCTTTCAGCGACCCAGTCCCCTGCACACTCTCACCACTGATGCATCAGGACTGGGATGGGGAGCACATCTTGCTTCACATCAGACAAGGGGCTCCTGGAATTCAACAGAATGAGCACTTCACATAAACATTTTGGAGATGAGAGCCATTCTGTACGCCCTTCAAGCTTTCTAGGGGGTACTCCTGACCGGACCTCTACTGGTCCAATTGGACAATACCCCAGTAATCTTCCTTCTCAACAAGCAAGGGATACATTCATATCCCTATACAGAGAGGCAATGAGGTTTGGTCCTGGGTGGTGGATCACAATCTGGACATCACAGCAGTCCATGTGCCAGGCATCCTAGCGTGCTCACAGACAGCTTAGTCGCTCTCGATCTCAGAACCACGTGTGGGAACTACAGCAAGAAGTTGTAGATGACCACTTGAAAGATGGGTCAACAGAACTGGACCTCTTTGCATCCCACACAATGCCAAACTACCCAATTTCTGCTCGCTAGATCCAGGGCCTGGTGTTTTTGGTGAGATGCATTGTCCTCTCTTGGACAGGGAGATTTCTGTATGCTTTCCCTCCCTTCTCTCTTCTTCAGAGGTCTTGCTCAAGTTGCAAGCAGAAGAGACCAGGATGATACTTGTAGCACCATTCTGACCTCGACAGATTTGGTTCCACTGTTGCAACAGCTGGCATTGGAATCACCAGTTCCATTGCTCCTCTCCACTCACTTGCTTTCCCAAGAGCAAGGGACATTGGTCCATCCAGCTCTCCGGTCTCTGCATCTGCATGCTTGGCTCCTGCAGACTTAGCTAGGGATAGGTCTGGAGTATCCCTTAGAGTGGCTGAGGTGCTCGTGGCAGCAAGAAAACCCTCTACCAGGTGACCTACACCATGAAATGGAAGCATTTCTGCTTATGGGTGATTTCCCATTCTCTGGATCCCCTGGGTTGACAGGTGGAATTTGTGCTGGAGTATCTTCTCCACATGTCAGACTTGGACCTCAGTTACTCGTCCATGAAGGTACATTTCTGTGCTCTGTCAGCTTACCATGCACCAACAAATGGGAAGACTCTGGCACAGCTGGGCATCTGAAAGAACTTCTAGAGGTATCTTGCACATGAAACTCCCCAGGAGAGACCCAGTACCATCCTGGGATCTCATGTTTTGTTTAGAGAGGCTCACCTTGCCACCTTTTGAACCAGCCACAAGCTGTGAGCGCTGCCTTCTCTCTTGGAAGGTGTTATTTTTAGTTGCCATTACTTCAGCCTGAAGGATTTCTGGAGCTGCAAGCTTTGATGTGTAACAGCCTCATATTGTTTTTCACAGGGGTAGGTAGCCCTGCAAACAACCCAGTTTTACTAAAGGTAGTGCCTGAGTTCATGTTGAACCAGGACATCTAACTCCAGTTTATTACCCAGAGTACTCTAACAGTGGGGAGGCATTGTTACATACTCTGGATGCTCATAGAATCTTGCTTTACTATTTGGCCAGAACCAGTTCCGCCAGACAGACAGACCAGTTGTTTGTCTCTTTTGCCCACAGAAAACTTAGGCCACCAGTCACAAAACAAATCCTGAGTGGCTAGTGCACTGCATCATGCATCACCTTTTGCTACCAGCACCACAACAAACCGGGACTGGTGAGGGGTCACTCCACCAGAGGGTGGCAACATCTTCGCCTCTGAAATGTGTCGTCAGCAGACCTCTGTTCAGCCGCTACTTGAGTTCAGTGCATACTTTTTGAGGCACTATAGTCTGGACATTGCTTGAGGAGGAGAGCAGATTTCAGCTTAGCAGTCCTTCAGAGACTTCTCTACTAATTTCCTAATTGTCCTCCACCCTTTCGATCTGGGTCTCTCCTGGGGCATTGCTTGGGACTTAGTTCTAATGATATTACCTGCGCAAGAGCTCCCCTTGAAGTGAGATAGTACAGTTACATAAGAACTTACGTAACAAAAGATCTTCAAGAGAACTCCTTGCAGCAGGAGACTTCCCATCTGCCCCCAGGGACAAACATTACATCTTCTCTTTGGGGATGGGAGATCCTCCTCAGTTCTCCATCTGTATTTTCAGCAGGGTCTCCGGTGGGAGAACTGAGGTGGCGCTGGGGGACCGCCCCCTTTATACCACGTCTGATATCGGGCAGAGCTGACGTCGGTGGTGGTCCTCTGCCACAGACTGCTAGCTAGAAAATGTTTCTGAGGGGTCCTAATGCCTGGCACCTTAGTCCTAATGATATTACCTGCTGCAAGAGCTCCTCTCGAAGATCTACTGTTACGGTAAGTTCTTATGTAACTGTACTTTTCTTCTCTGTCTTTTGAATTCAAAACAGTAATTACAGGGGGGTAAGATAGCTTTGATTTATCCTCGGCTTGCTGCCGTTGGCCATCTTGTTGTAGGGCATAGGCTGTATGGTGCAGCCATCTTGGGAGAGTACGGGCACAGCCATTTTGTAAGGGGACCTCCTGAGGGTGGCCATCTTGTTGTAGGTCAATGCCATTTTGTGAATAGCACTGCTGCACAAGACGTAGACATCCACCTCCATTTTGTTAATGAGAACATCCACCATTTGTGACAAAACAGGAGTAGGGACAGCCATGGAGCTAGCCTGGTCTGACTAATCTGAGTTCTCTTCCCCAGAAGAATAAACATCAATGGGAGCATTAAAGCCCTTCATAGCTTTAATGTGACCTTGCAAAGGAACCTTTGTTGGCACAACATCGGCCCTTTAGCAAAACATTTGTCACGATTAACCTTTGCATCTGTAGCAGACAAACCTCTAGACACATTTTTCTGTAACACTCTGTAAGCAGCAGAGACCTCAATGTGATCTATCCTTAACTGTTCTAAATCATGACATGTCTGTTTGCAATCAGTTTTCAGTTCATCATTCTCCTGTATCAAAGAATGATTAGTTCTAGACAGTAGATCATTAATTTGTAAAACTTGATGTCTATCAAGCTGCAGTGTACCACAAGATCTTTCATTTCATTCAGTTTCATGCTAAAGCTCTCTCTCTGATGCTGCTAGCAAGCTGTCATTCTGCTGACATAATGCTTGTAGCTCAGATTGAAGTTAGCACATTCTTTGCATGCTCTGCATTCTGTTCACCAACAGATATCTTATAAGCAGTGAAACTAGAGTTCACAGAGATCAGCTTCTGTAATGAAGTGTCTAATGATGCCACAATCGTAGCTACTAAAAAGCCCATTAGTGGACAATTTCTTCTTGATTTCTTAAGTTCAAAATACTGCTCACAAATCAACTTTATTGGATCCAAGTATCATTAACTAACTCATCTTTAATTAATATGTTAACGCTTTCCCACCCACCATGTGAAATGAGATAAGTTGAGATGTCTTCTCTCAACTCAGTGCTTATTACCATATACAAGTCTTTGAAGCAGGGAAATCCTTAATCATTTGTTGGTCAACTAAAGTGTTTGAACCACGGTAGATGAACACTGGCAAATGGGTAGGCATTTTTGTTGTTCTGCAAATATATCTTACTTAGCTATAAATTTATTTAGAAGACAAAGACGGCCAGTCAGAACAGATTTAAAGCTGTAGATCAGGGGTTCCTGGTGTCTCATGAGTCACAGTGGAAAAACAAATTGAGAAGAGTAAAACAAAAAGTTTCTTGCAGCAGCTTGCCTGTCATATGAGAAACAACTTTCCCAGGGCTCAATACCAAAGAGAGATTAATGAATTCTTTACCTAGTCACTGCATTTTCCACGTGTCGCCAGTAATGCTACTTATGAGTCCTACTCATAGTTCAGGTTCTTGGATGCTAGTGTTGAGTAAAGAAAACACAGGGCAAGCAAGTAATAAAAATAAATATTTATTACTATAATACTCACACCAAAGCACGTGACAAGGAGTTATAAAGAGGATGATTTCCACCAGTGAGCCCTGGGGTTACCTGTACTAAATAAATCTTAATGAGAAACAAACAAACATACAGGAAGAACACCAACAGAGACTGGTGGGGGCTGGCTGGTAGTTATATTTATATATGTATATATATATATATATATATATATATATATATATATATATATATATACTGCTGCTAAGAATGCAACATTTGGATAAGGCAGACAAATACAATTGGATATCATATACAGAGTGTAATATCTGGGTGGACCCCAGGAAGCAAGAGTGCATGGTTGGCATATATCTTAGAAATTCATAGTCAGCAACAAAATAAGTGTTATCTGTTCTTATTTCCAGACAGTGAGTCTGGAAATAACTTGCAACATAATCACAAACGCACACAACATGTCACAATAGTGGAAAACGACAAAATATGAGTGATTATGAGTATAGCAGAATATATGGCAGAAACATATCATATAAGTAAATGCATTACAGACAAATAGGAGCATAGCAAATATAATAAAGAACACTAATATAAGTAATAGAACAAGATAAAACATTATATGACTGGTAAGGCACTAATACTTGTAGGTGTATAAGGTTACGGTTACATGTGAGTCAGTTGGTGGTATATAACCCAGGCATAACATAAGAGACTGCTCCACCTGTTGTCTGAACAGAAGAGTTCCAACAAGGAACATACATCACCTATTGCTGGTCATCCTAGGTGAAGCCAGCAGTCTGCAGTCAGGAATACCGCCTGATGCAAATGCCTGCAGCAGCAGAGCGAGATGCAACATTAAAGGCATCCATAGAGGTTTTATGCTGGTGACTGTCACATAGAAACAAAGACTTTGACGGCAGATAAGGACCACTTGGCCACCCAGTCTGCCCATTTCCTACCTACTGGATAAGCTGCAGATTCTAGTTAACCAACAGCCTACTTCCTGCCACCCCCACTACAATTGCCTTGTGTCTGTCCCATGCATGTTTGAATTCCCCACTGTTTTAGCCCAACAACCTCCCCAGGAAGGCAGTTCCACGCATCCACCACTCTCTCTGAGAAAAAGATTTCCTCACTTTACCCCTAGCCGTCTATCTTTAAATTGTGTCCCCTTGTTCTTACACATCTCTTTTCTGAAAGATGCTACCCTTGGACTTTGTTGATTCCCTTGAGGTACTTGAACATTTCTATCATGTCCCCTGTCCCTCCTTTCATCAAGGATATACATAGTAAACTCTCTCAGTCTCTCTTCATATGATTTCTGATGCAGACCCGCATCATTTTAATTGCCCTCTTCTGGACTGCTTCCATCCTGTCTATGTCCTTGTGTAGATGAGGTCTCCAAAACTGCACACAGTACTCCAGATAGGGTCTCACCAACTGTCTGTACAGAGGGATAACCACTTCCCTTTTTCTACTTGTGATGCCCCTTCCTATGCATCCCAGTATCCCTCTGGCTCTCCTTACTGACTTCTCACATTGCTTACCCACCTTTAGATCATCTGATATGACTACCCCCAAGTCCCGTTCCATTTTTGTTGTTGTTAGTACCTCCCCTGCTATTGTGTACTCTTCTCCTGGGTTTTTGTTTCCCAGATGCATTGCTTTGTACTTCTTTGCATTGAATCTAAGTTGCCATATGTCTGATCATTCCTCCAACCTTGTCAAGTCCCTTCTCATCCTTTCTACCTCCCCTTGTATATCAACTCTGTTACAGATCTTTGTATCATCTGCAAGAGGCATACCTTTCCTCCAGACCCTCTGCAATGTCACCTATAAAGATGTTAAAGAGGACTGGACCCAGTACTGAGCCTGAGGTACTCCACTAGTGACCCCCTTTCTTCGAAATGTGTTCCACTCACTATTACCTTCTGTGTCCTGTTGTGCAGCCAGTTTGCAACCTGTAGATGCAATACCTTGCATGGCAGTCGGTATGCTGGTGACTGCAGATGCAATACCTTGCATGACAGTCAGCAGAATATCCTGTTTAAAATCACAAAGTGCAGTGTGCATATTTGTGGAACATATACATACAGAAGAGAGAAAGAAGTGTCTCAGCTGGGACTCGAACCCAGGCCACCCGGAATACCATTCCAGTTGCTGTACCAGCTGCGTCACCAAGGCAACTGGAACTGGGGCTGTCCTGGGGCACATTACTCTTTCTCCAATACAAAATATCTTGTGCTGTCATAGACCCGAGTGAAATGTCTAGGTTTGGGAATGCAAGGAATAGAAAGTGAGCCAGAGAGGCCTGTGTAAGGAACTGGAAGGGAAGAAGCAATGTAATGTGAAGTGACAGTGCTGCAGAAAACAAGTTACCTCTATGTGGGCCTACTTCGGCCCTCTTTCTTGCAGCTGCCAGGACTGTAGCATTGATGGCTCAAGGGATTGCTGCATGAAATAATTCAGTCTGTTGGTAAAAGAGACTGCTGCAGAATTTTGGTGTCCACCTGTGGATGCCACCACTGAATATGCTACCACCATGATCCATGGAGGACGGTTTCTGCTTATTAACTGTTCATTAAATGGGATCCCGTTTTCTGCAGTTTTGTTGTTTGCCTTGTTTGTTGGAGAAACTGTTTTGCTGTTAAAGAAATTTGCCTCCACAGCCAGCCACTAGTGTATTCCAGGGTTCATCCCAGTAGAACCATTACACCATCGTAGGAGGGCATTGAGAGGCCTTCCCAGTGAAGACTGTCTACAAAGGCCATTGGGCAAAGTTGGCAAGGTCAGGCAGGTGAAGGTCTGTGTCATCCCACCAGTGCACTGGCCCTGCATCTTTCTGGCAGCCTGGGGCACCCAGATGGAGCTAATCCGTCACCTGTAACACCTGTGGGAATTCAGGTACTGTTTTTTCCTGTTACTATTTCTGGACTGTGTTTTTGTGGGTTGTACAGTGCCACCTCCCACCTTTTACAGTCTGGATACCTCTAGACAGGAAGGGGGGGCTTACAACATGGGGGCTCATCCAGGATGTTGATTTTGGGGTGCCCCAGGCTTGGAGGACTAACAAACATGTGATGCACAAATAATTACATTTTCAATCCTGTTTAGCCAGAGACCACATCTCCAGAAGGACATACAGTAGAGTGGAGGTGATCCAGAGGAGGACAACTAAAATGGTACAGGGTCTGCATCAAAAGCCACGCAAAGAGAGACTAAATAGCCTCATTATGTACACCCTGGAAGAGGGGAGGCAGAGGGGATATGATAGAGAACTTTATATACCTCACAGGAGTAAATAAGATACAGGAGGGAAGTATTTTTCAGTAAAAGATGTGCTCAAGAACAAGGGGACATGTAATGAAGCTGGAGGGGGCTAGATTCAGGAGAGATGTGAAGAAGTACTTCTTCACAGAAAGAGTGGTGGATTCCTGGAACAGCCTTCCAGTGGAGTTGGTGGGGGTGAAAACAGTGGTGGGGTTCAAGAATGCATGGGATAGGCATAAGGGAGTCTTAGTGGAAAGGAAGGAGGGGGAGAAAGAGATGGAGAACAAGTAGGGTCTGCGGTGATACTGCGGGTAGAGAAAAATTAGCAGACTGGATGGGCCAAGCAGTCCTTATCTGTTATCGAATTCTGTGTTTCTGTGTAATTTCTAGCTCTATAGTCTGTGCATAATATCCTCTGGCCATAAACCATTACTTTAAATCTTGGGCATGTAGTTCAAAGGAATCATGTCATAATAGCAACCCAAAATGAGCGACTAGAAATATAGCGGCTCTTATTGGGTGCTATTATTGTGGGCTACACTGCAGAATAGAGAGGGTATTGGGATAGTGACCGGGGGAAGGGTGAATGGAAGTGGGGAATAGCAAGGGGAAGGGGAGTGACAGGGAAGGGGTTTTCAGGCACTGTTGTACCTGCTGCCACCGAGCTAGCCTGTGTGGCATGGTGGTGTGGATGGCTAGGTCTGGCACAGAAGATACTAGTTTAGGGACCTGGAGTGTACATTTTGCCACAGCTGCAAGCTCTGACACGTAAATTTGCGAGATCCGGTTTTGCCCACTTCTCGAATGCACCCCCTAGAGTTGAGAACTCTAAGCAAGGGGGTGCAGAGCCTTCCCGCAAAACACTTTTAAAATTCGGATGTCGGTCGCCTGAAGTGTATATCCCGATTTAATTTCGGTGATGTACACTTGTCATAATAGTGATCGCTGTTTTGCATTCACTATTATGACATGGAACCTGTTCAAAAGTTTCAGTGGTTGAGCAATTCCATGTAAACAGATAAATTGCCTCACGAGGATAACCTGTTCCAAGTGCTGCGAGCGAGCACGTTGAGCCTGCAGTAACGTGTTCCCTTAAGTAGGCTTCCATTAACATTGCAAGACAATTTTTTACCCCCCCCGCTTATGAGCTGAATAGGATGTCTAAAAAGTTTGTGTTTTTCCCATTGACAGTAGGGGGCCTGAAAAGGCAGGCTGCTATGGCAGCAGGGCAGTTTCCAGTCCACTTTCCCCATTGGGAAGGGTTCTAACTATGGGCGATCCAGTGCACAGGAGGAAGGGCAGTCCTCCTGTAAGCACAAAAGAAGCAGTCCCGATCTTGCACATGCTCTGCATCGGGGTCCAGGCACCACTTGGGCTTGGCTTCCTCCTCTTCCCATCAGAGGAAAAAGAAATGGCACTGGTTGAGGTCGCACTCTGTGAGGTCTGCTGTGGAACTTCGGTTTCTTGGAAGCCCTCACCAGCGCCTTCAGTGTCACTAAGGGCCCCTGATTCCAGGAGATCAGTGTCCCCAGTCCCAGACTTCCTCACTGTCTGTAAATAGGGACTCTGGTGGGCAGTTCCACCACTGAGAAGTTCCTATGGAGTAGCTGGTGCAGCATCTGGTCAATGTGGTGTCACTAATGGGGACAGCAGGGATACATACAAATATATGAAAATGCCAGCAGATACAGGCCAAGTGGTCTATCACATCTGTTTGATTGTGCTGCACAGTTTAGACTACTGCTGCTGCATAGAAACATAGAAGTTGACGGCTAATAAGGACCGCAAGGCCCATCCAGTCTGCCCATTTCTTTTTCTACCTTATGAATGTGCCATCGGCCTTTGCTCCGTCAATGTCTTATCTATTCATACTCATCTGTATTGCTCCCTTATGCCTATCCCATGCCTGTTTGAAGCCCTGCACTGTATTCATATCCACCACTTCCTGAGGTAGGTCATTCACGGCATCCACCACCCTTTCTATGAAAAAGAACTTCCTCACATTACCCATTAATCGGCCTCCCTCTAATCTCATGCTGTGTCCTCTTGTCCTGCTATTATTCTTATATTGAAACATGTTAGACTCTTTCACCTTGTTAATGCCCTTGAGGTGCTTGAATGTTTCGATCATATCACCTCTCTCCCTCCTTTGCTCTAGGGTATACATATTGAGCTCCATTAATCTGTCCTCATATGTTTTCTGATGCAGTCCCTGCACCATTTGGCTGCCCTTCTCTGGACTGCCTCAATTTGGTTAATATCCTTGTGAAGGTGTGGCCTCCAGTACTGCATGCAGTACTCCAGATGAGACCTAACCAGTGTCTTGTAAAGAGGATTACATCCTTCTTCTGACTTGTGATACCCTGCTAATACACCCCAACATCCCCTAGCCTTACCTACTGCTTTAGTGGTCTGCTTGGATGATTTCAAGTCATCGGTGATGATGATCCCCAAGTCTCTTTCTTCCTTGTGACTGCCAGCAACTCCCTTCCCAGCCTATATGTGGCGTCAGAGTTTTCTCCCTATGTGCATGATCTTGCACTTCTTTGCGTTAAACCCCAGTTGCCACTCTTCTGACCATTTTGCTAGTTTATCCAGATCTCTTCTCATTCTGCCCACTCCATCTGGATCATCTACTCTGTTGCAGATCTTGGTGTCATCTGCAAACAGACAAACCTTACCCTCCAGTCCATCTGCAATGTCACTGATGAAGATATTGAAGAGGACTGGCCCCAGGACTGATCCCAGAGGTACCCCACTTGTGACTTGCATCTCTTCTGACTGTATACCGTTTACCACCACTCTCTGTTTTCTGCCGTCAACCAGTTTGCCACCCAGTTGACCAACTTCACACCACCCGAGCCTAACGCAGTTTAATAAACAATCTTCTATGGGACGGTATTGAAAGCTTTGCTGAAGTCAAGGTCCACCACTCTGGTTACCCAGTCAAAGAAATCTATGAGATTAGTTTGACAGGATCTTCCTTTTGTAAACCCATGTTGTCTTGGATCCTGTGCTCCTATGGAGTCCAGGTGTTGCACTATCCTTTCCTTAAGGAGTGCCTCCATAATCTTGCCCACTACTGAGGTAAGACTGACTGGTCTGTAGTTCCCTGCCTCCTCCCTGCTACCACTCTTGTGGAGTGGGATAACAGGAGCCCTTCTCCAGTCTTCTGGGACCTCTTCTGTGCTCAGAAACTCACTAAACAGTTCTGATAATGGCTCTGCTAGTTCCACCTTTAGCTCCTTTAGTACCCTGGGATATATGCCATCAGGTCCTATTGCCTTGTCCACCCTGAGCTTATCGAGCTCTTGTAGGACCCTTTCTTTTTGTGAAGGGACTAGTGTACCTCCCTCCCCTGTGTCCATGGTGCTGAGCTGTGGGCCCTGCCCTACCTTCTCTTCAGTAAATGCTGAGCAGAAGTATCTGTTCAGGATAGATGCTTTTACATGGTCCTCCTCTTCACATGCCCCCTTAACCCCTTTGATCTTAGCAATACCCCCTCTGGACTTTCTCCTTTCACTAATGTATCTATAGAAAGTCTTGTCACCTTCTTTTACTGTTTGTGCTAGTGTTTCCTCAGTTTGGGCCTCTGCCTGCCTTACTGCCTTCTCTGCTTCCCTTAGGGAAGTTTGGTGTGCCTCCCAATCTTCATCCTGCTGTGTTCCCTTTGGCTCTGACCTTTTCTGTATTTGAGAACCAAAGTGGTTTCCTTCTTCTTTTGCACTTCCTTTTCTCTCTAACACCATGGGATGTTGCATCAAGTATTGCATCCTTAATGCTTGCCCACTTTACCTGTACCTCCTCACCTGTATTTCTTTTTACCAGGGCTAACTTAACTCTGTTGGCCATCTTATCAAAGTCAGCTCCTCTGAAGTCCCATATTTTTGCCTTGGAATGGGATGATTTAGTTCTAGTGGCTAAATTGAACCATACCATGTGATGGTCACTGGCCCCCAGGTGACCTTCTACCTGGAGATCTGATATCCTTTCCCTGTTAGCCAGTACTAGATAGCCTTGTCTCTTGTGGATTGTTGTACCAGTTGTTTGAGGCCCTCCCCCTGCAAGGAATCCACCATGTGTCTAGTTCTGGCAGATGTTCCTGCTTGTATTGACCAATCTGTTTCTGGCATGTTGAAGTCTCCCATTATCAGAACATCCCCTTTAGCTGTTATGTTTTGAATATATTCTAACAGTAATGTGTCTATGTCCTCCCCCTGGTCCGGAGGCATGTACACAACCCCAGATCGTATGGCTGTCCCATTTCTTGTTTCCAAGGAGATCCACAGTTCTTCTGGCTCCTTATGTGTATTCTGAATTTCTGTAGCTTTGATATTTTCATTGACATTAAGGGCATCTCCACCTCCTTTTTGCACCTTGGTCTCTTCTGAACATAACACAGCCAGTACTGAAGTCTCCCAAGTGTGGTTACTGGTAAACTATGTCTCGATAATGACTACTATGTCCAGTTTAGCCTCTGTCATTATTACCTGCAGGTCTGGGATCTTGTTTCCTAGACTACGAGCATTTGTGTACATGATTTTCCATTGGCCAGATTTTGGTGTGCTAGCTGTTGGGCAGAGGTCTGGCTTTTCCTGTTCATTGCATGGGGCGGATCTTTTCCTTACCTGGTGATGCAAATGAACTGCAAACATGCTGAACTCCTGTTTCACCACTAGCAGGGGAGGGTGTTCTTTCCATTCGACATATGGGGTGCTGCACCCTCCCCATTTGCTAGTTTAAATATTCTGCAAAGGCGCCAAACTTCTGCCCCAATGCACTGACTCCTCCTTAGTCAGATGCAGTCCATCAAATTTAAAGAACTTTCGCTCCCAAAACTGTTGCCAGTTTCCTACAAATGTGTGTCCTTTTCCTGGCACCAGCCCTTGAGCCACATGTTTAGCTCCCTTATCTCCCCTTTTCTGACCTTCCGTCCATCTGCCCCCCTCTCCCAGACTGGCAGGATCTCAGAGAAGGAGATTCCAGATGAAATGGATGATAGTTTGTCACCCAGCTGGTCAGGTGTTCCTTGGTCTCCACAACTGACCGGCTGGCGAGATCGTTAGTCCCGATGTGTACCAGGACATCAATATTTTCTCCTGCTTCCTGAACAATTTTAGCAATGCAGTCAGTGTCTCTCCATGCTGATGTACCTGGGAGACATCTGACCATTAACCCTGGCTGGAGATAGGTATCAACTCCCCGAATTATGGAGTCTCCTATGATCAGAAGTTTTTGGATTTCCTTTTTGCTTTTTTTGTTTTGGTTCCTGCTTTGGGCAAGTTTTGTTGTGCTAGCTCCTGTGCTACAGTGTCCTCTGCCCCTTTGTTTGATTTCTGGGATAGAGACAGATACCTGTTTGTAGTTTTTATATGGTTTGTGGAGGTGATAAGTTGGAGAGCACCAAGTGATGGGGCACCCTATTTGCCCCTCCTTACCACTTGCCAACCTCCTGGACCAACTACTCTCTGTGGTTGAGGTGCTTCTGCTGGATGTTGGAGAAATGGCGGGTGGTTCTTATAGTTCCTCTTGACTATGCAATATGAGGCGCGCAATCTCTGCCCATGCTGCCTGCAGCTGAGCCCTTAGATCTCCAATGGCCCAGCATGTAGGACAGTGTCCTAAATCCTGTAAAACTGTCCTTCTGAAAAGTGTTCTGCAGTACCTGCAGCTAATGATATCCATTCCAGATACGTTGCTGAGTTTATAACCTAGTCAGAGTAATTAGAAGGAAGAAAATGAAAGCAAAAGTTTGATTTTGTGTTTTGTTTGTTTGTTTTTGTATAACTTGTTATAACAAGTTAAATTACTAGTGCTCCTGTAAATGAGGTCACTATGTGGATACCCCTCTGATCCACCCCTTCCTGCTTTGCTACAGGAAATGTCACAACTGTGCTACACTATAAAAGGAGTGTAGTGTGGGGTGTTGGGGATGGGGGTGGGTGGCTGGGCCCTTTCACTGCCGAAAAAGAAGAACCACGGATGAAAGAAACAAGGAGGTAAGAGCAGAAACAATCAGCCAGCAAGAAATGCAGTATCCCTGAAAGCTTATCCTAATGATAGATAAAACTGTAAAACCTTTAAAGCACCACCTGTAATAATTTCACAGAAGATATATCCTGTAAGAAACACTTTGTTACAGAGAATAATAAAGCAGTAACAGAAGATATACCTTGCAAAAGACAATTTGAATCAGTAGATTACAGCAGTAATCTGTAAGCACACACCTGTAGGCACACCCTGTAATAATGTAGCAGAAGGTATATCCAGCAACAACAATTTGAATCAGACAAAAATAAAGCAATAAAATGTTAGCAACAAACAGTAACAATCCCTGTGAGTACAAAATAAAAATAACAAAACACAGTTAATCTGCCTAGCCAAAAGAAGGCTTAATCCTTTTCCTTGCTCTGGTAAGGTTCTTTGCTCTCTCCTTTCAAGCAACCTAGAAAAAAAGAGTTCAGGTGAAGCTAGGTGCCTTGGCCAGCAAACCTTGTCTTCCACCCTCCCTCCACCCATTGCCTGACTATCGTCCTCCTTACCCCTTGCTGCTTTCCCTTCCCCGCTCAACTTCCCACCAACTAGTATCTTGCCGTTGACCCTGTTCCACTCCCTTTTAAAGCTCCCCACTGTTTTTAGAGATATCGCATCTTCAGACAGTATGTTCCATCCCACTACCATTCTTTCCACAAAGTAGTGCCTCCTCATTTATCTCCTGAACCTACCCTCTCCCTCCAACTTCAGATTGTGGCCCCTAGTAATCCACTCTCCCTTTAGCTGAAACATGACCTCTGTACTAACCCTGTCCACGCCCTTTAAGTAGTTGAAGGTTTCGATTATATCACCCCTTTCCCTCCTCTGCTCCAATGAGTACATGTTGAGCTCCTGCAACCTATCCTCATAAGATTTCTCCTCCATTCCTCTGATCATCTTTGTTGTCCTCTGCTGGACCTCCTCTAATAGGATGGTTCTGCAGGTGCTGCCACTGGGTCAGGTAGTGTGTTTGTGTCTGGCAACAAATATTTAAACCCTTGCTGGGAGCAGCACCAGCAATGTCTGTCCCACTGTGGCCCACCCTGTCCTTTCCCCGAAGATGCTGGCCATGGTACATATCTCCTCCATTAGGCCCCACCTTCGGAACTATAAGCCATCAGCATTAGAACTGCTCAGAAGCTTTTTGCTAGTTATGGGCCACCCACAATGAAGTGCAGCATCTACGCATATGTAATGTGAGTAGCCCCATCACTCCTCAGTTCTTTCTCCCACTGTCAATCTTCCTCATCGAACCTGCTGAAGGAAGCTCCTTCAACTTAGCCATTGCAGTCTGTTATTTTGCTTTTCTTGGTGTTCTGTCATCATCTCTGTGTGCCTCTGAAGTCCAAAAGGCCTTTATTTTGGTATTGTATGTGCAGATATACTTGCTATTGCAACCGCCTCCTGAAATTTTCGTTATTTGTATATGTATCTTTACTCTTATTTTTTTCTGATGTGATTTGTCTTATTTATCTTGTCACACATAACACGTTATATTCTTGTGATATGCTGGTTTTACATACCTGTATTAACCTAACCTAGTCTCTGTAGCTAGTAAGCTCGCTGCAGCTGCTTCCTTATGCTTTTTGTGTGTGTGTGTGTGTGTGTAACCCCTAGATGGTGCTATCCCAGGGGCTACTACCCCTGCCTGATTTGCCACTAACAGGTTGAGGGGCCTGGATACGATGGCGAGTGCCTCCACCCAGAGGTCAGGGTTTGCAATAGTTAAACTAACTTGGTCACAGCCCTCTGGGACACTGCAACCCCTTTCTTCCCACTAGTGCCCACACAGTATATCAGAATTACCTTCACAGTATTCACTTACCCCAGGACTGGTTCAGGCACTGGGACCCCTGTAAAATAAGAAGATACAGTGCAACAATCACAGTACAATACTTTAACATAGACAAATACCTCAGGCAGTATAACTTTGCTGAAACAAGCAGCTCTGATTTATTTAGGGGGATATAACAAGGAAAGGGGGAAATCAGGTTAATTAACTTATCACTTTGCTCATCTACCTAGGGCTCTGTGCACAGGCCTATCCCTACCAGTTACTGTCCCTGGGTACCCAAGCCCTAGTGGCTAGTCCAAACTGTGGCAGTTGGTAGGGCCCTTTCACACAGAGAAAAGAAAAATTAGTTAAACAGTCAGCAGTACAGTAATTCCATTTGGATTCAATGTGGCAATTCAACAGGGAGCAACCCTGAATTAGTACTCACAACCTCCAAACAAGATAGGGTCCTTCAACGTCAGCAGGGCTACTCTTGAGCTCCACGAGACTCCTCACACTTTTATATGGTAAAACAGTCACAGGCAAAAGTCCTTTAATGGCAGCAGGATTCCTTGAAGCTAAACAAGCCTCCCTCACACATTTATATAGTAACAGTAACAGGCAAAAAGTCCTTCATGCAGCAAGAGATTCACTTGAAGCTACGACAAGCTTCCTCACACTTTTATATGGTAAACAGTCACAGGCAAAAGTCCTTTAATGGCAGGCAGGATTCACTTGAGCTACAAGCCTCCTCACACATTTTATATGGTAAAAGAAAGTACTATACCAGGCAGGCTGCTTCTCTATCCGATCGCAATTACTGCACAATACCCGGAGAACACACAGCAGATTCAGTTCCTGACAGACCGAGCGCATTCAGCAATTTCTCCAGTCTTCTACAGGGTGAGCCTGGTTTCTACTCTTCAGATATCCTTTCATTCTCTTCACAGGGCGGATTCAGTCCTAACAAGCAGTTACACAAGCTGCAGACTGCACTGGGCCTTACACACGCTTCCGACTAAACTGCACTGAAAAGCACAGGGTTCCTTCCTCTTCACTGTCAGAGCTCAACTGAAACTCCAGCAGACAAAACCGGGCACTTCCTTGAGTTCCTCCAGTTCTTGGCTGGCTTGGCTGTCACTCACAATAGACTGCCTCTGTTGGTCCAAAAGGCGCCAAGTCCAAACTACATCTCCCAGAGTCACTGCCCATACAATCCTCTTGTGGCTGGCCCAGATTACAGTCCAAGTTCTGATTCGTCCAAGGCACCATTTTAAAGCTACCTTAACCCACACTGATTGGTCCAGTTCAGCAGTTCAAAACTAGAATGGGAACTAGGCAAACACAGTTCTGACTGCAAAGAAAGCAGGTTAGACAAACTGTATTTTCATTATTACTCTAAATGATTTCTGGCAAACAGTTACATCTTTCAGATAGGTTCCCTTTGCACTCCTAGTGACTGCAAAATGGAGTGAATTGGCAGCAGCTCGAGGGGTACTCAAGCAGAAACACACAGTCCCCCATACAAACTAATGTCTGCAAGCAGACAGCTCTAAAGAGACAGTACCAGAGGCTCTAAAACACTCACAGATAAATGGCTTAAGCATAACACCATTCAGGCTTGGAGCATTCAAGCAAGCTCCTGGAAGTCTTTGGGAACCCCCATTTGCAGGGGTTACATAGTGTGTGTGTATATATATATATATATATATATATATACACACATACACTCTTATTGTCTTAATTGACGTGGAACCTATGTAAAGAGTCTCTGACTCATAGATATTTGTTATCCAGATCTTAAATAAACAAAGATATAAAATATATAAAAGAAGACACACAGTTTGTGTGTGCTGCTTAGGCCTGTCTCTAGCGTGAGGACTTGTGAGATTTGCCAGAGCTTCAACCAGGCTATGAAGGACACAATAAGAAAGCACTGGAAATGTTCCTTGTGTTAAAGGCATTGACAGCCATGTAGAAAGAAAGGGTTCAAAATCTGCTTCTCTCTCTCACTATTGAGAGGCGATCCTTGAAAAGGATAAGGACAAGGAATGATCGTCGTTGTGGACCTTATCCTCTTCCAGCCATAAGTACAGACACAAGAAAAGGACAAGTCTGCTATGCTGGCAAGGTCCCAGTCGCTGTTGAGAAAAGATACATTGTCCTCAAAGTCTGCTCCAGGGTGCCAACTGAAGTACAGCACCCATTGACCATCGTTGAAGACACCAAAGTCAGTGATTGGCTTAGGCACTGCCATACCTAATATGGATGGTATAATACTATCATCATTGGGACAAGGGCTGTTTGATGCAGGTAGTTCTGTCTCTTTTGCCGGGTGCCATCAGCTCCCAGCATCTCTTTCTGAAATGATTCAACACACTCTGCCAGGGTTGCTAGTGCATACAGTTATTCCGCTAATGGAGCCTTCTGGTACTCAGCCCCATCAAGGGGTTCCAATAGAATGCCACAGAGTCCTGCCTGTCAGCCACCATCAGCATCGCAGGTCCATTACTAGGTTACTAGATTGCTGAGACAAGAGAAGGCTGGAGCCCATCATGGTTAAATCCTACATCCGTGTGGGTATATTAATTATGACCTATATCCAGTTGAGATACTTATCAAGTCAATTTTTGAAAATGTTGAAGATTGGGGCTTCAACCATGTTCTGCAACTGACGGCCATGAAATGAAACATAATCCTGACCTCATGGACTTAGAAAAGGAACATAAATGTCAGCCCGGTGGTGCTGAGGGTCGAGGCGTTGGATGCCACACCTCATGGTATACTGGCAACCTTGGTTCAGGAATGAGCACGGGCTGCCAGGGGTTGGCAGGGGAGAGAGAGGATTGAGCATCCGGAGGACTGCTCTCCTCTCTCGGGGCAGGAGGGGTTGCCATCCTGCCCGTCGATCTCCCTCTGGCAGTAGCTGGAGGATATGTGGGCTGGGAGGCACATAGCTAAAGTATGACATAGGTGGGGAAGGGAGCGGAGGCAAAAAAGGAGGAAAATGGAGCTGGCAGGCTCTGTGATGACCCCCCATTGCCCATCCAGCTCCCCGAACATCTGGATTTCTGTACAGGGGTGGTGAAAGCTGGTGCCCCTTCTCTGCTGTCCTGTCACGGGGGGGGGAACCCATGGGGGATTGCAGGGGATGTCAGGTGGGGAACAGGGGGTTGGAGACCAAGTCTCTCGGAGGGAGAGACTGGAGCCACCTGCCAGGCTCACTGAGAGATAAATAAATAATAGAAAAAAAGGAATATAAGGGAGAACCATTTCTGGAGAGTCCCCCTCTCTCTGGTTCTGCTGTCTCGTCCAGTATTGAGAACTCAGTGGTTTATTCCCTGACATCTCCTCCTGAGGATCCATCTTCCCAAACCATGATGCAGCAAATGCAGTCTGCTATGGGCTTTGCTGCGGAAGAGGAAGATTTTGCTAAAAGGAATCTCATGAAATTTTTGGAGGTGCCCTGCTCTCCCTCCTTTATCATTTTACTTACATATCCTGCATTAGAGGATGCTACTTTTGCTGCACGGTACAGATCAAACTCACTGCCTGCAGTCCCTAGGAAGGCTAATAAACAGTGTCCTGCACCTTCTCTTAAGCCTTATTATGCTAACTAGCCAGAAACTGCCTAAGTGGTCATTATGGCTGCTCATTATAGGTTTAGAACCTGTAGATATGCGAGTACTTTGCCTCCTGATGAGGAATCTAGGAGGCTGGATGTGGTGGGCAAATGTACTTATGCCTCTGCATCTTTAGGCCTTAGGATTGAAAACTACCAGGCCCACATGATCAAATATCAGAGCAGCCTGTGGAAAGCTGCTCATACTGCCACCCAGGCTTTGCTCAATGGCTCTGCAAAGACTGATCTGCTTAAAACATTGTCTGCTGGTGCTGAGGTTGGCAAACGTTTGCTGCACTGAGCTTATGATGTCTCTGATGCTTCCATCAGGGCTGCAGCTTCTGGCATTTCCATGAGGATATAATCTTGGCTTAAAGTTGCTGGCCTTGCCAATGAAGTGCAACAGGCAGTTTTGAATGCTCACTTTTAAAGATCAAAACTGTTTGGCTGTGATGTTAAAGAGACCCTATGTGGCCTTCAAACTTCAAAAAATGACTCTACAGTCTGTGAATTCCCTGTATCCCCCGCTTGCTAAAGTGTGTGGTTGGGGCTCCTTTCATCTGCCTGCTGACCAAGGTAGTCATGCCTACTGTCAGTAACGCTGTGGTAGAGGAGATGGTCCCCATCTGGGTCCCTTCCCCCTGGTGACCATGCAAAAGCACCCAAAGGAATCGTTTCCGGTGGCTCTGCTGCCACCGGTTCCACCTGACTTCTTCCACCTCTTCCCCACCTCAGCTGTTACCTCCAGGGTTAATGTAGGACAAGATCTCCTGCATCTGAAACAATGGCAGGAGATCATTATAGATGAGTGGGTTCTGGAGATAATTGCAAGGCATGCTCTGGAGCTGTTACAAACCCTCCATATCATCCTCCGCCTCCTTTCTTCTATCCTCTGGGTCATTTGTCCCTTGTGAAGGGAAGTCTTATTCCACAATTGTGCCATAGTACTGGTTCTCCTCAGGAGATAAACAAAGGATTAATGTGTAACTTGTAGGTTAAGACAGAGTGTCTCCAATTTGAAGGAAGACTCAAATTCCAAGCCTGCCTGATGGCTAAAAAAATAAGTCTTGGCCTGGTGCCCGCTGGGGTAGAAGCTCCTCACCCATACGATAGTAAGTGCTGCACCAAGTACCAATAGTATGTTTTTCAAAATCCTATGCTGTTGTGCCTCACAAGGACAGAGGGCTTTCTCCCATACTGGCTTAACTCCTTACCCGCGGACATTTCTTCCATCGTTAGGCCCCTTCAGACAAAAGCTAAAGAACCATCTTGTTGCAAATTCCAGCTGTGACTTCTTTCACTAATCCCCTCACTCTTACAGGAGCTTGGTACTGTATACTCTCCTCCCAGGGCAACCCTTAGATGGCCCAAAGTTTTTCTGCTCTTGGTTCCTAATTTCCTTGGCCTTCTAAAGCAATTTTCCCCTAGTTATCCACTCCTCTAATTTATCTCCCTCCAGTCCTCCATTTATCTCCCCCCCAATTTTCATCCCTAAAGTTGTCTGCCACCTGGACCTGATTCCACAACTTGTAAATATATCCTCTTCCCCGTACCCCTTATGACGAAGCCTCTGGCTGATGTATTCTCCCTCCCTATGTGAGTCTTCTGTCTATTATGTATGTCTTAGCCTGTCTTACCTCGCTTTTACCTTTACTACCCTCACTCTCATGCCTCTAATTGTATTTTTACATACATGGTACAATGCCAACTTGATGTCTTGTTACCTTACTTGCCTAAGTTTAACATTATATGTATTGTTTACTTGGTTTTTAATTCTTGCTGTTTAACAGCAATTGCTTATGTTTACACTGTTCGTCTAACTCTGATGTGGAACCTGTGTAATGAGCTTGTTCTCAAAAGGTGTTAATCCAAGATCACAACAAAATAAAATTAAAAATATTCCAGTAACTTCCTAGTCCCAAAATGGACAGGGGATCTGCGCCCTTTGTTGGATCTCAGGGATCTCAACCTGTACATCGAATACAAAATGTTTCGAATGGTATCCCTGCAAGCTCTGATTATTCCCCTTCTGCATACAGGGCACTGGCTCTGTTCTCTGGACATGAAAGATGCACACTTTCATATAAAGATCAAGAAATCCACCGGCCACATGGTGTGGAGGGCTGAGGCGTTGCAAGTGCTTTACCTTCTGCTATGCCAGCAATCCAGGTTCAGGAACAGACTTGGGTCATCAGGGGTTGGCTGGGAGGGAGAGGATTGAGTGGATTGCTCTCCTCTCCTGGCAAATGGTGGCTTGTCATCCCAGTCTCAGCTGCCCCCAGGTGGAGGCCTGGGGTAGTGCAGGTTAGGGAGCCAAATTTCAAGAGGGACCTGCAGGGATACATAGGTTGGGCACGACTCCACGTGCAAGTCCCACGCTCTGCAGGAGGGATGGGATGGGGAAAAAAGGAAATGGATGTCAGGGGGCTTCATGAACGCCTGGCCCAGCCATCTCTGCGCCTGTGCCACCTCCCGGTGAGGGACCTGGTGTGCCTCGAATTTGATATACTGGGGGGGGGACAGCCCTCCCCCATGGCACTGCCATGAGAGGGGAACTCATGGGGAGAATTACGACCAGTGCACACCGGGAGGGGCAGAGAGCTGGCCTGGAGGGGCTGGAGAGCCCGCTGAGACAGCTCCCCAGACGTAGAAGGATAAAACTTATACAGAAAAAAAGATCAGGAAATCCCACAGACAATACCTCCACTTTATGCTGGATGGTGAACACTGTCAGTTCAAGTATTGTGCCTTGTCTTGTCTTCTGCACTCAGGTCTTTGCAAATACTTGGCAGTAGTTGCAGCAGCCCTTTGCAGGGAAGACCTGTATGTGCTCCCCTATTTGGATGACTCTTCTGAAGGCCAGCTATAGGGAAGCTCTGCTACACACCCTGTCGGACACATCAGTTGTTTGACAACTTGGGGGTCACAATGAATGTGCCAAAGTCTGTGTTGACTCTGTGAGAAAGACTTCAATACTTCAGGGTGGGTCTTGGATACAGACAAGGGATGTGCTGTTCTGCCACAGGACAGGGCAGACACTTTGGTTGCTCAGACACACTTGGTATACAGGTGCCACTGTATCTGTGAGAACAATGTTGCATTTATTTATTTATTTAAAATGTTTCACCAGGAGAGCACACAGAGCTAAGGCTTGTTTCCAGGTGCAACTTGGAGGAAGGGGATGTGGAAATATCAACAATAAAATATATATACAGATAATACAGTTGAATATATATACAAACAGGTAAAAACAAATAACACTGGAGCAAACAAGGGAAACTGCCACAGTAAATATATACATAATCATAGCTGAGGGAGACACAGGGATGGGGTTTGTAGGGGATTAAGTTAGATTGGAAAGAGTGGTGAGGTAGGTGCAAGTGCAGGTGTGGGAAGGGAGTTTCTAGAGGAGAGAGCAGAAGGTGAGGGGGCATGATGAAGGTGCAAGGGGATGTAGTTCCACAGTTTCGACAAACAGTAGGAAAATGTAGATTGACCTTTGGAAGTGTTTCTTCTGGGAATAGTCAGAGCATGGTGGTCATAATTACGGAGAGAATGAGTTGGGGGGGAGTGGTGAGAGTGAGGATGAGAGATAGGAAGAGAGGGAACCAAACCAGTATTTAGCAATGAAGGAGATGGAGTGGGAGCATCTTCTATCCTCAAGTGAGAGGAAGGAGAGGGAGTGGTAGAGGTCACAGTGATGAGAGAGAGAGGGGGAGCATCAAGTGCAAAGTGATAGAAGGAGTTGTAGAGGGTGTCAAGTCTGGCAAGGGAGGTTTTGGAAGCAGCATTAAAAACTATGTCACCATAGTCGAAAACTGGGAGGATCATTTTTCTGTACAATGGAGACGTCGACGGACAGTGGGATGCAGCTGCAGTTATGGTAAGGGCACTAAGCTTGGGGTGGAGTTTTTTAGCAGTGGTATCAATGTGTACAGAAAAGTTGAGGTTCCTATCAAGCCAGACACCAAGATACTTAGCAGAGGAAGAATCCTCCAGTTTAGTCCCATCAAGGGTGTGGAAAGAAGGCAGGGAAGGGATGCGGGACAGTCTCTGACTAGTGCCGATGGTCATGGAAATTGTCTTTTTTGCATTTAGGAATAGTTGATGTGAGACTAGCCAACACTGGACATTGTCAAAGTCCAGTTGTAGGGTGGCAGTGACACTAGATGGTGATGGGCCAGATGTATACAGAACGGTATTGTCTGCATGCATGTGGATACTAGAAGAGGAGCAGGCAGAGGGGAGGTCATTTAGAAAAATGGAAAAAAGTAGAGGACCCAGAACAGAACCCTGAGGAACACCTGTCTGGATGGGGAGAGGCGGGAACAGAGTCAGCAATCCTAGCTGACTGGGTTCTGCCAATCAGGTAGAAGCTAAACTAAGCAACAGCTGAGGGAGAAAGGCCTGCTGAGGAGAGTGAGGCTAGAAGGATGGTATGAGAGACTGTGTTGAATGCCTTAGCAAGGTCTAAAAAAATGGCGGCGGTGATAAGGCCACTGTCCGTACTGGTAAGTATGGAGTCAGTGACATAGAGGAGGGAGACGGTGGAGTGATCCTTCTGAAACCAGACTGAAAAGGGGTGAAGAAGGAGAAGTTAAGGAAGGAGGATAGTTGAGATAAGACAAGATGTTCTTGGAGTTTGGACAGGATAGGGAGGAGGGTGATAGGCCGATAGTTGCTAGGAGAGGAGTCGTCACCCCTTTGGGAAGGGGGATGACCGTGGCATGTTTCCAGGCCATAGGGACAGATGACAGGGAGAGGAATGGTTCCAAAAGCACGTTAAAGGAAAGGCAATAGCAGAGGCAGATAGGAAGAGGAGTTTGGAATCAAGGCCGCCAGGAGAGGATCTAGAAAAGGGTTCAATTCAAGAAAGGCCTTGAAGGTGGAGGAGGTAGTATCCTGGAAGGAGAAAGAGGGTGTGGGGGTTGGGTTCTGGAGTCACAAGATGAGGGTTACATCTGGGCCTCATGGCTGTGCTATAGTAACTTTTCCACTGGCGCTGCCTTGCTATAAGGATCCTTCCTTGACACTCAGGGTTCAATCGATCAGTTGACAGACAAGCTGGACCAAATGGTTCTCTCACGTTTCCTCCTTGCAGAGAGCTGTTGTGATGGATGAATCATGACAACCTCCTGAAGGGCGTTCCATTCTTTGTACCAGCTCTGTACAGGTCCTCAGCATGGATGCATTAGGCTCTGGCTGGGGTGCTCATCTTAGCTGTTACCAGGCACAGGGGTCATGGACCAAGGTAAAGGCCGAGTTGTCACATAAATGTCCTGGAAAAGTGGGCTGTTCTGTACAGCCTCCAGGCCTTTTAGTATAATCTGGGAGCTCTCTGATTGAGATCTTTTGGAGAGCATTACACTGTTTGGAGAGTAATTTTTCTTTGTGTGAAACCCCTTGGTTAACATGTAGTTAGGGTATTGTTAATAATAGGCAGGGCAGGGGAATGAGGAAGGGCATTGCTTCTATGCAATAAGATCTGGATAGAATATATAACTGGGCTACCCAAAAAGGTATGAGCTTTAATACTAACAAATGCTGTGTTATACATTTGGGTAAACATAATAAAACGGCAGACTACTCGCTAAATGGACAAACCTTAAGGCACTCAGTTGAGGAGAAAGACTTGGACATAGTTATAGATAATAAGTTAACATTTAAAGCTCAGTACACAAACCAAATAAAGCAAATAATCCACTGTGGGCTATAAATAGAAACTTTAAAAGCAGAAGCCAATAGGTGATTATGACACTCTATAGAGCATATGAAAGACCTTTGCTGGACTATGGTAGCCCGTGTGGGTCCAATATCAAGAGGTGCCGTGGATGGGCTGGAGAGGATACAGAGGTGGGCTACAAAGATAATATATGAGTTAAGGGATAAATCATACAAGGAAAGACTCTCGACTGAAATCTTATGACCTTAGAGACAAGTAGGGTCCGGGAGACCTCTTGATGCGCTGTGACTTCATGCATGACACCTCCTTCATAAATGAACTACAGTTAGAATTTAAAATATTTGGGTATGTACCAGGGACACCCACTGCAGCTTCAACACAGAAAATTCAACACAAACAGAAGAAAGGCTTTTTCACACAAGAGTGATGCACCTAGAATGGGTTACCCTAGAGTTATCATAAGTAATAGTAAACAGCAGTTCAAACAGCCTCTAGACAGATATATACTGGATGGTAACATTGTACAATATTATGGGTGAATGGACAGGAGCATTTAAAAGGCTTACCACCCCTTGGCTCCTAAATACCTTAATGTGAACCTTAGTATAAGTGTCAGGAGATAGTTTTCTTATTTTCTAGCTTTATGGAGTCAGCCTGCAGACTTTTTAATATAATTCGTTCTTACCTGGATATCCCCAAAGTTTGTCTGCCACCATTCTGCACTTTCTGCTACAAATTTCACTGGACTAAGTGATCTGTGAAGGAGCTTTTTTTTGATTTGTATCCGCCCATGTTGGAGGGTGTCCTCTTTGTGCGGGCGGGACCTGTGCCTGTGGGGCGGACTGTGATCCTGGACTGGCTCCCACCATTGGCTCAGAGTTGGAGGGACCAGAGGACAGAGGCAGGAACAGCTTGAGGTGCCTTCCAGCAAATGAGAGGGCCGAAGGTGCAGCTGGTGTCAGTTTCTCTGGACTCTTCTCCTGGAGAACACGGACGCAGTGAGGTAGCGCCGGTGGTTTCTTTTCAGGACCTTTTCTGGATCTGCTGAGTGGTCACGAATTTCTATCAGTGATTGGACTTTTCTTCGTGCTTGGCCGGCTGTAGCTTTTACCTGGCTGGGGATTATCAGAAGACCATCGTATGACAGTTGGCAGTCTTCCCAGGTCTATTGGCATACCTTGATATTTATCTCACTGAGTTTTATCTACCAAGAGCTGGTGAGAGGAGCTCCAGACCGTGAATCTAATCTTGCCTCGGGAGGATTTACAGGTTGTGCTGTTTTGTTCCTGGTTATGTCATCCAGCAGACTCGTGCCGTGAGAGGGCCCCTGATCTCTGTAATACTTTGGGCTGGAACAACTTTATACAAGCTGACTGTTTTTCTAATGATTGTGATTTTAGTCCTGCCTTGTAGAGTGTTATTCTTATTTTAGGCTCTGCAGTCTGCTGTCTCCTGGAAATTTGAAGGCTGTATCCCTGTGCTTTTAACTTCCATTAAAGGGGTGATTGGAGCTTGTGTGTGAGGGTAGGGTCTTTTTAATTTTGGCTGTTCTGTAGTTGTAGTAGCAATAGTAGTGTGTGACTGTGTATGTATGTTTTTAGATTTTTGTTTAGATGCTTGTGAGCGTGTATGTATGCTTCTGTCTTAACAGGCATTAGTTTTGCCAGAAGATAGTTTCAGGCAGTTAATTTGAGTCTGGGGATGTGTAAAGGTTTGGGGCGGGCAAAGATTGTTTATGAGGCATCCCGCCTGCTAGATCTGTGGCCTTCTACCAACCTCCCTGTTTCTTCCACCACAGCACATCACTTTTGGGCGGTCAGGATTGGGAGGCATCGCACTGGACGGGCATGGCGGGGTGCCTCAGTTTCAGCAGAGGGAGGTAGGATCGAGGTGGTTGGGTGCAGAAGGCACCCTGGGATTAAACGGGCACTTGAGAGAGGCCAGACGTGTTTAGTTCCCATCCCCAGGGTTCCCACCAGACCGAGTGGGCAAGTAACCAGAGGGGCTGCACTACCCGCCAGTCCCCTGAGGGCAGTGTTATGCAATGCCAGATCGATCAGAAATAAGACCGCGATTATAACTGACTTGATTTCTTCAGTCGCTCTGGCTTGCATCACTAAGATCTGGGTGGGTGACAATGCTGGTCCAGTTTTTGCTGCCACTGTTCCCCCTGGGTACTCAGTGGTTCACTGCCCCAGAGTGGAGTGCAGGGGCGGAGGAGTGGCTGTTTTAGATCCGACCTGGGCTTCACCGTGCACTCAGTGGGAGCATTGGGTTCATTCAAATGTGTGGCAGTCCGTGGGGGTCTGGGTGCAGGCTGCAGGATTCTCCTGATTTACCGTCCCCTTGGGGTGGCAGGAGATTTCCTGCAGGAGATAGCTGACTTCATCGTCAGTGAGACGCTGGACGCCACCAGATGTTTAGTACTGGGAGATTTCAACGTCTGGGCTGATGACGAATCCTCTAGGCTAAGTTTTAATCTCCTCCAGACTGTCATCTCTGGGCCTGGCACTGGAGGTTTCCTCCATGACCCATCATGGTGGCCACATGTTAGACCTTGTGTTCTCACTGGGGCTTGACATTAACAACCTCAAGACTGATTGGGTCAGCTGATCCGATCACTGCACAGTGGAGTTCTCGTTCGGGGGCCCCCTCCTGAGAGCCCTCCCCCTGCTGAGATGGTCAGCTACTGCCCTTTGATGGGTCTTACCCCGGAAGGATTCTTGGCGGTGGCTAATCTATCTAGTGTGGGTGCTACATGTGCGAGGGATTTGAGCGAGGTGGTTGCCGCCTATAATAGGGTGATGTCTGCTGCGCTGAACACCCTCACCCCAGTCTGTGTACAACTCAGGTCTTCTCACTTGAGTTCCCCTTGGTTGATGGGGAGCTCAAGGTGATGAAGACGATGGGTCAGAAGTTGGAGCACTACTGGCAGAGGACTGGACGGGAGGAGGATAAACTGGCCCTGCGTGCTCATTATAGTGAGTACCGGGGGCAATCGACTATAAGAAGGCAGAGTTCCTGTTCAGGGAGATTGCTACAGGGAAGACTCGATCAATGGTGCCCTTTCGTACTGTTGACAGACTGCTTCATCCAATCTGTCTGCAGCTGAAAAAAGCCTTTTCTAACACTTTGTGTGATGAGTTTGCTCAGTACTTCTCTGACAGGGTGTCGGCCATCCACCTGGAAATTCTGCCAGGGAGCCTAAATATGGCCGACAGTGGTCGCCTTCAACCTCCAGAAAGCTCTCCTCCCAGATGGGGTGAGTTTAAACCAGTGGAGGTGAGGAGGTCATTGAGGTAGTTTTTCATTTTATTTTTTATACTTGTAAACCAGATGAGCAAAACTGCCCTGCTTTCACAGGTGATAAGTAGTATCTAAAAACAACACAATACAAATTGTTAACAATTGTTTCTGGGCTGAAGCACACATTGTGAACTGGACCTGGTGCCGCTCATTTCTTGATGGGATGTGTCAACTCCATTAGCCCAGTGTTCGCCTTGATTGTCCAGTGCTCTGTCAGTGGGGGTGTTCCCAGATCCCTTGAAAGAGGTGCTGGTGAGGTCCCTTCAGAAGAAACCATCGTTAGACCCTGACGTCAAGGCAAATTACCGTCCAATCTCCAACCTTCCGTTTTTAGGAAAGGTTGTTGAGAAGATTGTGGCACAACAGCTTGAGGAGCACCTCCTGTCCTCTGATGTATACGAGCCCTTCCAGTCGGGGTTTCATGTGAGGCATAGCATTGGGTGCATAATGACCTCCTCAGGGCAAGGGATTGAGGAGAGGGGTCATTTCTTGTTCTCCTTGATCTCTCCTCCGCATTTAATACAGTAGAACATTGTGTGTTACCGGTCGCCTGAGAGAGTACTGTGGACTTACCGGCACTGTCATTTGCTGCTTTGAGTCCTACCTCATGGATAGGAGACAACAGGTGGTGATGGGGAATTCTCCTCCTCCCGAGTCAACTGTCTTGCAGGGTTCCTCAGGGTTCAGTATTATCACCAATGTTGTTTGCCATATGCATGCTACCCTGGGAGAGCTCATTAGGAAGTATAACTTGGGTTTCTACTGCTATGCAGATGATCGTGAGTTGTATCTTTCTTTCGCCCTGGAACATCAAGTGCAGTGGAGGTGCTAAATACCTACCTTGCCATGATCAATGACTGGATATCCTCCAGCTGGTTGTGACTGAACCCTGATAAAATAGAGGTATTGGTGGTGGAGTCAAACAGAAGGCGTGATAGGTTGGCCTCTGGGGCGGCAACAGGGTTATTCCTGGGACCAACTCCATTGAAGGCCTCCTCTAGGGTGCGAGATCTGGGCGTTATTCTTGATGATGGGCTATCACTTGAATCTCAGGTGGGGTCCATTGTCTGTACCAGTTTTTAATCACCTGAGGAATATTGCTAGGATCAAGCCCCTAGTTCCGCCCAATGACCTCTCCACTTTGATACATGCCTTTGTGACACTGAGGCTTGACTATTGTATTACGCTCCTCTTCTGGGACTCAGAGGGGCCCCTCTGTTGGCTGCAACTGATGCAGAATGCAGCCGCTAGGCTGTTGACTGGTCAGCCTAAGCATAGTCACATCACTCCAGTTCTGCGTGAACTGCACTGGCTGCTGGTCAAGTGGAGGGTTCTCTTCAAGGTGGGTTTACTCACCTTTAAGGCCCTACACGGTCTCTACCCCGGTTATTTGAAGGACTTTCTGACTCCTGCCACCTTGGTTTGCTCCCTTTGTTCCTCCTCTAGGGATCTCCTAGCAGTTCCCAGAATGAGATTAAAATCTGCCAGTGACAGAGCATTTAGTGTCGCTGGCCCCATCCTGTGGAACTCACTTCCTCCTGCTATTAGGGAGGCCCCTTCAGTTGAGGCTTTCAAAGCCCACCTTAAGACCCACCTGTTCAGTCAGACCTTCCCAGATCTATCTTTTTAGGCACTATTATTAGCCTAATACCTGCTCAGGCTTTGCTGCATTTCAACTGTCATTATCAGCCTGATGTTTTATATATTTATCTGATTTTATTTTGGTTGTATTGTTGTTACTGTTTTTATCTACTTTTTACTTGTACAGCGCCCAGAGACTCGGGATTGGGTGCCTAAGAAATAAAATTTGACTTGCCTTGCCATTCTGCCTCAGTCCTCTGCTGATCCACAGGACAGTGTCAGTGTGATGTATTACATCAACAAACATGGGGTACTCCTATCTCCTATACAGGAAGCAAACAGGGTATGGTACTGGACTCTGTCTCACAGCCTTCTGCTATCAGCTGCATTTCTACCCAGTCTCCAAAATGCTGTGGCAGACAGGTTAAGCAGATCCCAGTCGATGGTTCACAAATGGGAACAGCTCCTTGTGGTAAACTACCTCTTCAGAAGATGGAGTCATCCACAGTTGGACCTTTCTGCATTCCCACACATTGCAAAACTGCCACATTTCTGCTCGCTTGCTCCAGGGCCTGGAGTGTTTTGGTGAGATACATTGTCCCTCTCCTGGAAAGGGAAATTTCTATATACATTTCCCCCCATTTCTCTGATACAGAGGGTTCTGCTCAACCTGTGTGTAGAGAATGACACTGTTATCCTCATAGCTCCTTTTTGGCCCCACCAGATATGGTTTTCACTACTTCAACATCTGGTGTTGAAGTCTCCTGTCCCCTTACCTCTGTGTCATGGTAAGTTGCCACAAGGCAAGGAATCTCTGGTCCATCCGGAGTTGAAATCCCTACCTTTGCATGCATGGCTCCTGAAGACATAGCCGTTGCATGTTTTGGAGTATTCTCTAAGGTTGCTGATGTCCTGAATGCTGCTAGGAAGCCTTCTACCAGACATACTTCTTCCCTTAAATGGAAGTATTTTACTTTGTGGGCTACTTCCAGGAATATGGACCCTTATACATGTCCTGTGAATGTTGTGTTGGAATACTTGCTTTCCTTGTCTGACTCTGGCCTGCAGTATTCCTTGCTTAAGGTGCATTTGGCTACTATATCAGTTTTCCATCCCCTGTTGGTGGTCATACGATTGCCCAATTTGAGGTGTCCTGTATGTTTTGAGAGGTATTCTTTATATGAAACCTCCTATCTGTAATCCAGTCTCACCTTGGGACTTGAATTTCATTCTTGAGAAACTGATGTTGGCCCCTTTTGTGGCTGCCATGAGTTGTGGCTTACACTTCCTCTCATGGAAAATGTTTTTAGTTGCAATGACGTTTGCTCAGAGGATTTCTAAGCTTCAGGCTCTAACGTGAGCCTCCTTATTTGATTTGTCACAAAGACAGAGTCTCTTTACATATGAATCCTAAAATCTTCTTGAGGATATCTCTTTCAATAGGCCACGCCTATGGAACTTACAGTCGCCAGGCACTAGGACCACACAGAAACTTTTGCAAGCAGTCCACCGGGGGCCACCCATGGTGATGTCAGATGTCAGCTCTCCCATATAAATGTGGGTGGCCCCGTCCCTGCTCAGTTCTTTTCCTGCCATCGACCATTCTTGTCGGACTGTGCATGGAAATGATGCTGTTACAGTTGCCGATTTCTTATTTTCTTTTCTCACCATAGTCATGCTGTCACGTTCTACAAGTGATCCTCAATGGCACGCATGTTGAATAAAGAGCTATCAAAGCTGATCCGCTATCACAAGTGTGGTGAGAAAATATACTCTGGAGATTCCCACAGCATTTGCATGTAGTGCCTCGGCCCGGACCATAAAGTTCAAGCATGCCTGATGTGCAAGGGATTCAATACAGCCACCTGGTGAGGCACTCTAGAAAAGCACCTACTTAAGCAGCAGGTAGCCCGAATGGAGAAGGTGCTCCAGCAAAGAGCTCTGCTGTGTTGCTGTGCATTCCTTGGGATCCAAATCTTCAAAATCCCTGGAAAAATGTTCGGCTCACACAAGCATAAGCACCAGAGAGGTTCACTCTTGGTTGCTCATCTTGCCCCACCATGTGGTTTCAACCAACTTCAGCACTCTTGACCACTTCAGTGTCAATGCCATTAGCCACCCAGACCATCAGCCTAGCTTCTAGATCATGGTAGGCTATGGGCACCATTAGCCTAGTACAGCTAGTGCATCACTGTCAGTGCCGGGAGCCTTGCCTCCCCCATTGACATTTTATGGTGCTCCTGTTGAATACATGGGCGCTGATGTACATGCCATCCTGTTGTCCTTTATGGACATCCTGAAATATATTTTGCTTCCACTTTCTGCACCAGGAGTTCTGTCAACAGGGTCTCTCATTCACCCCCCCACGCCAACACCTTCCAGGATTATACCCTCTTGAGCGCTGACAGCTTCCCCATTGTGCTCCTTTTGTCCCGTTGACCAGACAGAAAATGACCTAGAGTACAGTCTTGATCTCATGGTACAGGATGAGGAGGAGGTGGACAAACATTATGTGGAAAGTCTCTGTGAGAGGACTAATTCCACAGTTTCCACCTGCAGTGAGGAGGCTCTATGATGCTGGTTCGACAACCCTTTGTGGGTAACATCTCACCGACAGGAATCACATCAACCGAAGTTGCAGTTTACATGATTCCTGTGTATCTCCCAGTCCATTTTTTTATCAGGGGTTTGCTCCCGAACCCCCTCCCATGCAGGGGCTCTTCCCCACCCCTGTCTTTAGGAATATAAACTCCAGTCGGAGTTGATTCGGTAGAGTGCAGGACCAGGAGACAGTGTGCCCCTATCTGGGCACATAACACAGCGATCTGTCGGCCAAAGTGTTGATTTTGCTGACAGGGTTGTAGTTCGCTGTGTTAGTGTCACCGTATGTGGGGCATACCCAGTGAGGACTCTGTGGTTTACATCCCTAGTTTCACTCCTGAGGGCCCCTCTTTTACAACCATGATGCAGCAACTTTTATCTGCCATGGGATTTGATTTGGAGGAGCAGAACACAACCAAAAAGAACCCGATAGACTTCTTGGAGCTACCTGACTCTCCACCCATTGTAATTTCACCTCTCCTCGCTGCCCTGGAGGATGCCACCTTTTTGGCCTGACATAGGCCTAATGTAATTCCTGCCATACCTAGAAAGACAGATAAAATGTATATGGCTCCCTCAGGTGGGCCTTTCTTTGCAGGCCAACCTGAAGCTGACTCTGTGGTCATAAATGCTGCCCACGACAGATGAAAGGCACCAAAATATCTCAGTTCCCTTCCTCCTGACAAGGAATCTAGTAGGCTAGATGTGATACAAAAAAGGGACTATGCCTCAGCCTCTTTGGGCCTGAGAATTGCAAACTACCATGGCTCACATGGTAAAATACCAAAACACACTCTGGAGAATAGCTGAGGCAGCTGCCCCAAGCTCTTCCAGAAGATGCACCAAAGCAAGAGCTCCTTAAGGCTTTAACAGCTAGGGCTCACATAGGCAAACACCTCCTACATTCAGCCTATGACATTTTGGATGCTTCAGCTAGGGGTAGCAGAATCAGGAATATGTCTTAGAAGGAAGGGTGGCGGGCTTTGCAAATGACTTCTAGCAGTCAGTTCTTAGTGCTCCTTTCAGAGAATATAAGTTGTTTAATACAGATGTGCAAAGTATCCTCTCTAATTTGCAGGCCTCAGACAGAACCCTCAGATCAGTCCATTCCCTCCATCACACCTAGCCAAGGAGCAGACAGAGGGTTCCTTTTTGTCTGGTTGGTGTGAGACACTGTACCACCATCAGACAATCAGGTAAGGGTAAAGGAGCAGGAGCCCTACCTACTCAACAGTCACTCCAGATGCCCATTCAAAAGCTACAAGAGGCAGCAGTGCGGCATGAGCTGCAACTGGCTCAGCCTGACTCCTTTCACACACACCCAGCCACCATTGCCTCCAGGGGTGGTTGTTGAGTCATATCTCCTCCACCTGGACCAGTGGAAGGAGCTGACCTCAGATGGCTGAGTCCTGTAAATAATAGCACAAGGGACGTGCTCTGGAGTTTCTAGAGCTGCCTTCAGACCATCCACCAGTGCCTACACATTATCCTCCAGAGCACATTCCATTGCTTCTAGGAGAAATTCACACCTTGCTCTAGAAAAGAGCAATATAACTTGTACTCCTAGAACAGAGAAACACAGGGTTATATTCTTGGTACTTCCTAGTTCCAAAATGGAGAGGGGATATAAGGCCTATTTTGGATTTCAGGGACCTGAACTTTTTCATAGGATACGCAAAGTTCAGGATGGTTACTCTGCAGGGTTTGCTACTGCTACTGCAGGTAGAGGATTGGATCTGTTCCCTCGACATGAAACATAGAAACATAGAATTTGATGGCAGATAAGGACCGCTTGGCCCACCTAGTCTGCCCATTTCCCTACCTAATGGATAAGCTGCAGATCCTAGCTAACCAACAGCCTACTTCCTCCTACCCCCACTATAATTGCCTTATGTCTCTCCCATGCATTCTTGAATTCCCCACTGTTTTTGACTCTCTGATCTCCTCAGGAAGGCTGTTCCATGCATCTACAACCCTCTCTGTGAAGAAATACTTCTCACATTACCTCTGAGCTGTCCCTCTATCTTCAGATTGTGCCCTTGTTCTTGCACATCTCTTTTTCTGAAAGATGCTACCCTCTTGGACTTTGTTGATTCCCTTGAGGTATTTGAAAGTTTCTATCATGTCCCCTCTCCTCCTTTCCTCGAGGCTATACATCTTAAGCTCCTTTAGTCTTTCTTTATAGGTCTTCTGTGCAGACCCTGCTCCATTTGGTTGCCCTCTCTGACAGCCTCCACCCTGTCTATGTCTCTGCGGAGATGGTGTCTCCAGAACTGTATACAGTACTCCAGATGTGGTCTTACCTGTTCCATTTTGTTGCTGTCAATATCTCACCCCCATTGTGTACTCTTCCCCTGGGATTTTGTTTCCCAGGTGCATTACTTTGCACTTCTTTGCATTGAATCTAAGCTGCCATACATTTGACCATTCCTCCAACCTTGCCAAGTCCCTTTTCATCCTTTCCACCCCACCTTGCGTATCAATCCTGTTGCAGATCTTTGTGTCATCTGCAAAGAGACATACTTTCCCATCCAGTCCCTCGGCAATGTCGCTTATAAAGACATTAACAAGGACCATCCCCAGCATTGAACTCCTGGGTACCCACTAGTAACCCCCCTTTCTTCACTGTGGACTCCATTTACTATTACCCGCTGTGTCCTGTTGTCCAGCTAGTGTTTTACCCAGGCTACCACCCTGGGACCCACTCCCAGGCTGGCTAATTTGTTTATTAATCTTTTGTGCAGGACTGTGTCAAATGCCTTGCTAAAGTCTAGGTAGGCCATGTCCACAGCCCCTCCGTGGTCTACTACTTTGGTCACCCAGTCAAAGAAATCAATTAGATTTGTCTGACATGACCTTCCTGCTGTGAATCCATGCTGCCTTGGGTCCTGTGCCCCACTGGCCTCTAGGTACTCAACAATTCTTTCCTTCAGAATATGATATGAAGGATGCCTACCTTCATATCAAAATTCAAAACCTCACAGAAAGTACTTATAGTTCCTGTTTCAGAGGAACACTTCCAGTTCAGAGTATTGCTCTTTGGCTTGTCATCTGCACCATGGGTCTTTACCAAATGCTTGGCAGTGGTGGCAGCAGCTCTTTGCAGGGAAGCCTTTATATCTTCCCTTACCTGGATGACTGGCTTCTGAAAGTTCATTCCAGGAGCAACTTACACACTGTAGCACAAAATAGATAACTGTTCGATGCTCTTGGGATCACTGTAAGTGTGTCAAAGTCCATTCTAATTCCTTGCCAGCATCTGCAGTACATAGATGCTAGCTTGGATATAGCCATAGTCCCAGCATTTCTGCTTCTGGACAGGACTGAGCATCTGATGGTACAGGCCCAGCTAGTTTACAACAGCTGATATGTCACAGCCAGAATGTTTCTTTGGTTTCTGTGCCTAGTGATTCCGACAATAGTTACAGTACCTCTGGTCAGGCTCCATATGAGGATCCCTCAGTGGACCTTAAGTGTCCAGTGGGATCAACTCACTGTGATCTGGAACAGAAGGTTCTAGTAACCTCCTCTGTATGCAAGGTGCTCAACTGGTGGATGGAACCCAGCAACTTGCTGAAGGGGGTTCCTTTTCTGATCCCTTCCCCTCACCAGATTTTCACAACAGATGCCTCGGGGATGGGCTGGGAGGCACATTTAGGGCCCCATCAGATGCAGGGTGTATGGACCAAAGTGGAAAGCACCCTGCATATAAATGCTCTAGAGATGAGAATTGTTGTATATGGCCTACAGGCCTTTCAGGCTCACCTATACTCTGTTAGTACAGATGGATGTTGATGTGATGCTTTACATCGACAAACAAGGGGGAACTTGCTCTTAGCCTCTGTGCAGGGAGGCAATCAGAGAATGGTGTTGGGCTCTAGAACACGGTCTAGAACTGTCAGCAGGAAGGCAAAGGCAAGGCAAATTTTATTTAAAAAGGCGCCAGTCCTGGAGGCTCTGGGCACCGACAGAACACCAACTTCATATCATTCATATAAATAAAATAATAAAACTACAATATGCTTGCATAGGAAAACCGCCAATAAAACATGAAGATATTACAATAGTTCAATCTAAGACAATATTTACAATACTGAGTTGGGAAAGATCTGCTCAAACAAGAAAGCCTTGAGGCGTACCTTAAAAACCTCCACTAAAGGGGCCTCCCTTATTGATGGAGAAAGCGAATTCCACAGGATGGGGCCAGCGACGCTGAAAGCTCTATTGCCGGCTGTTTTTAACCTCATCCTTGGAATTGCAAGGAGGAACAGTGGGAGCAGACTGATGCAGCTGACGAGAGAAGGTCCACCAGGTAGCCAGGGCCCATGCCATGTTAGGGTCTTAAAGATGAGCAAGCTCACCTTAAGAGGATCCTCCACCTGACGGAAGCCAGTACTGTTCACGCAGCACTGGGGTGATGTGTAAACTTACTTTGCCCCCATCAGCAAACTGGCAGCTGTGTTTTGCACCAGTCGAAGTCTGCGGAGGATACCTCCCGAGACCCCGAGGTACAGCGCATTACAATAATCCAGCCTGGACATCACAAAGGCATGCACTAAGGTAGGGAGGTCCAAGGGCAGAACCAGGGGCTTAATTCTGGTGATGTTTCTCAGATGGTAAAAACTGACATGGACAATAGCCGACACCTGGGCCTCAAGTGTCAGACCACCGTCCAGAATAATGCCCAGGTTACACACCCTAGAGGAGGCCTTCAAAGGCACAGAACCCAGGACCATTCCTGTGTCTGCACCTGAGGCCAACCTATCATGCCCTCTGTTCGACTCCACTACCAGTACCTCCATCTTGTCGGAGTTCAGCCGCAACCAGCTGGAGGCCATCCAGTCGTTGATCTCAGCAAGACAGTTATTAAGCACGTCCACCGCATTGGATGTCCCTGGTGCAAAAGAAAGATACAGCTGGGTATCATCGGCATAGCAATGAAACCAAACCATATTTTCTAATGAACCTTCCCAGGTGAAGCATGTACAAAGGTGAACAACATTGGCGACAAGACTGAACCCTGAGGTGCGCCACAAGACAGGAGGTTAGGGGAGGGGAGAAACTCCCCATCACTATCCTTTGCCTCCTGTTTGTGACAAAGGACTCAAACCAGCAAATGACAGTGCCGGCAAGTCCACAAAATTCTCTCAGGTGGTCAAGTAACACACAATGGCCCACTGTGTCAAAGGCTGAGGAGAGACCGAGAAGAATGAGAATTGTCCCCTCTCCTCGATCTCTTGCCCTGAGAGGGTCACTGTGCACCCGAACTAATGTGGTTTCCATTCTGTGCCTCACATGAAACCCCGACTGTAGGGGCTCTTATAGATCAAAGGCCATGAGGTGTTCTTCAAGCTGCAGCTACAATCTTATGACCTTACCCAGAAATGGAAGGTTGGAGATAGGATGGTAATTTGCCTTGATGTCAGGGTCCAATGATGTTTTCTTCAGAAGGGATCTCACAATGCCTCCTTCAAGGCATCGGGAATGACCCTTCCAAGAGGGACACCGGACAATCAAGGCAAACACTGGGCCAACAGAGTCAACACATCCCATCAAGAAATGCGTCGGCACTGGGTTCAGTTCACAGTATGTGTGCCTCAGCCTGGAGGCCACCCCAATGCCCTCTGCCACCTCCACTGGTCTATACTCACCCCGACTTGGCGGAGTGCTCTCTGGGCATCCAAGGCAATCACTGTTGGCAACAAATTGGCTCACTGGCGGAATCCCCTGCCTGATGGAGGACACTCTGTTTGAGAAGAACTGAGCAAACTCTTCACATAAAGAGTTTTATAAGACTTTTTTCAGCTGGAGACAGGCTGGATTTAACAACCTGTCTACAGTCCAAAAGAGCACAGTTGGTCGGTTCCTCCCAGCAGTAATCTTCCTGGACAGGAACTCAGCCTTCTTACGGTTGATTGCACCCTGGTACTCACCATAATGAGCACACACGGTCGGCTTGTCCACCTCCAGGCGCATCTTCCACCAGCAGGGCTCTAACCTCCAACCCAGAACCTTCATCGCCTTAAGCTCCCCATCAAACCACAGGGACCTTAAGTGAGAGGATCTAGGTCATACACGAACTGGTGCAAGAGAGTCAAGCACCCCAGACAACACCCTATTATAGGCGGCAACTGGGCGCATGTACCCCGCATGCAGCCCACACTAGGCAGGTCAGCCACCACCACAAACCTCAGGGTGACACCCCTCAAAGGGAGGTAGCCTATCATCTCAGCAGGGGAGGACTCTCAGAGGTGCCCTGAACAAGAACTCCACCATGCAATGATCGGACCAACTGACCCGATCAGTCTTGAGGTTCTTAATCTCAAGCCCCAGCGAGAAGACCAGGTCCAACATGTGACCGCCCTGGTGGGCCACAGAGGAAACTTCCTGTGACAGGCCCAATGAAGACATGGTCTGGAGAAAGTTGTAACCAAGCCTAGATGATTCGTCGTCTGCCCACACATTGAAGTCCCCAGAATCAAACATTTGGGGCCTCCAATGTTTCACCGATGATGAAATCAGCTACCTCCTGCAGAAAATCTCCCGCTGCACTTGGGGGGGATAAATTAGGAGAATTCTGCAGCCTGCACCCAGACCCCCGGACGGCCACACATTCAAACAAACCTGGTCCTCTCACACTGGGTGCACGGTGAATCCCAGTTCAGATCTAAAACAGATGGCAACTCCCCCCACCCCTGCATTCCACTCTGGGGCAATGCACGACAGAGTACTGGGGGGATGGCAGCGAAAAAATGGCCCAGCATTGTCACCCATCGAGGTCTCAGTAATGCAAACCAGATAGACTGGATGAAACCAAGTCCACTATAATTGCAGTCTTGTTCTTGATCGATCTAGCATTGCACAGCACTACCTGCAGGGATTGGTGACAATGCAGCCCCTCTAGCTACCTGCCCACTCGGTCTGGTGGGAACCCTGGGGATAGGGACCAAACACGTCTGGCCTCTCTTGGGCTCCATAAACCTCAAGGTGCCTTCACGCCTGACTACCCCAATCCTACCCTCCCCATTGTGCATGAAGCACCCCGCCAACATCGATTCAGGTGGTTCCTCCCAATTCCAACCTCCCTACAGCGCTGTGTGGTGGTATCGGTCACTGGGAGGTCAGAAAAGGGCCACAGATCGCACAGCTGGGATGCCCTGTACACGACCCTGGAATGCCGCAGGCCCCCAACCTTCCCCAAACACATATTGACCACCTACAATGTCTCACAGGCAATGCAATACTAAGTAAACACTCACTCCTTCAACCACACACTACTAACAAATTAACCTAACACCATACATGCAACACACACACATTTGACTTAAGTTATTTAAACCCAAAAAACCTCCAGTACTCCACCCCCAACAAGGAGAGTGATAGCAAAACCAGGAGAAGTACTTGAATAAGGAAGTAACACTGATCACAGCTCAACATAAAAGTCCTATAAGGCAGGACAAATTAAAACAGTAACATACAGGTAAATTATACAGCAACTTGTGCCATTAAGAAAAATAAAGTTTTAGCCCACTGCATAGAGTCTGAGGGCTCTCTCACCATCCCCAGTCACATGCAGAATGCCGAGTCCATTCACGGTACCAGTCATTCAGGATAGAACTCGGGTTATGTACAGAACTGCTCCCACCAGTCCTGGAAACCTGAAAAGCAGAGCCACCAAGCCGGCGACTGACCCTAAATGATAATCCAATAGAGGCACACGCATAAAACTCTGAATCATGGGTACACAGACTGACCGCACAGGCACCAGAGATCAACAGTCACACCATTCATCGCTTTTCCCTGGAGATCAGTACATGTCCCAGTGCCCAAAACATCTTGGCAGACAGACTAAACCAGTCATAGTCAAAAATGCATGAGTGGGAACTGCTGACCTCAGTAGTGGCGACCTCTTCAACAAATGGGGTCATCCAGAGTTGGATCTTTTGTGTCCCCACACAATGCAAAACTATCACATTTCTGCTTGCTCATTCTAGGGCCTGGAGTTTTCTGGCAAGATGCATTGTCCCTCTCTTGGAAGGGAGGTTCCTCATGCCTTCCCTCCTTCCCAGTGGGTTAAGGCTCTGAGCTGCAGATCTGGAGACCTGAGTTTGAATTCCACAGCTGCCTAGGTGCATATTGTGTGATCCTGAGCAAGTCACTTAACTTTCTTGTGCTCCCAGGTCACATCTGGAAACAAGCTTTGGCTTAGTGTGCTATACCTGGTTAAACAATGTTCTCTTTTCCCTCCAATTCAGAGGGTACTACTCAAACTTCAGATGGAGGGGGCAACTCTAATTTTCATTGCTGCCCTATGACCTTAACAGATCTGGTTCACCTTTCTGCAGCAGCCGCCACTGGCCCCTGGTATCTCTGCCCCTATGCCAGGGATTTCTATTACAGGAGCAGGGAACACTGGTACATCCGGACTTCAGATCACTTCCTCTACATGCATGACTCCTGAAAACATAGCCATTGCTAGATATGGAGTTTCCCAAAAAGTGACTGATGTCTTGGTGGCTGCTAGAAAGCCTTCTATCAGGTCCACTTATTCCATGAAGTAGAAGTGTTTTGCTTTGTGGGTCGCTTCTCACCACCTAGACCCTTTTACCTGTCCAATAAATGCAGTTCTAGAGTATCTACTGTCCTTGTCAGATGCAGGACTGCAGTACTCCTCTATTAAAGTCCATTTGGCTGCTATCTCAGCTTTCCATGTACCTACTGAAGGTCATATGGTGGCCCAGCTGGAGGTGGCTCGTACATTTTTAAGAGGCATTTTGCACTTAAAGCTTCCTATTTGTAAACCATTCCCAGCTTGGGACCTGAATTTGTGTTGGAAAACTTACTCTCGCTCCTTTTGAGCTGGCTGCGACTTGTGGCCTACACTTTTGTAACCCCCGGACCCCTGCCTTTTTGCAAAACGACAGGTGGCATGCTGTTGAAGCTGACAGCAGTACCTGTTGGGGACTGGGTTTGGGGAGGACTAGGTTACTCGGCACAGGGGGGCCTAGGTTTGGCTACTCTGCACAGGGGCACCCAAGTAAATCCGAACACAGGAAGCAATAACTGTAATGTCCAAAACCAGGAATGGGATTCTAAAGTGTGGCTTTTATTCACATCCAAACTGAACAAACAAAGCATAGACAGACCCCCATGAGGCTACATTCCTGGTAATGCAGATTAGAGCAACAGAACACTTCTTCACTATTCCAGCCCTCAGGCTCTGAACCCACCAGGCACACAGCCTGGACCTGCATGCAGCTTTGGGTATGCAGCCCAACTTGTACACTACTTGGGTTTTTCCCATGGCCCGGCTCCCCCGCCGGCCACTTGATCCGCGGTCCACATGGGAATGAACCAGTTTTCCTGTTGGTGGCTCCCCAAACCACCTTAGAGCCTTTGACTCCTAAAGGGAAATTTTCCTTCCAATCCCACATCTGGGTACTTCCCTCATCACTGGCCAAGTGCATGAGGCAAAGTAGAAATCCACAGAGCAAATCCGTAGAGGTGGACCTGGTTACTAAAGATGGGGGGTCTCCCACAATCCATACCCGGCCATTTCTCTGGAAACTAAACAACTCTTTTGAAAGTCTGGCAATGTAGATTACTGGGTAGACGTATATCACATCTCTTCTACATGTTTTGACTTTCCCTTTGTGCTGGACTTGAACATACTTTTACTTTTGGCTAAGCCTATTACTCTAGGCCTCCCATTACTTCAGCAGTCCAATCCCAACTTTAACACAGTTCAGGATGAAACATGGGCCCTTTAGAAAGAGCAGAACTCACCCTTTGGTTGCAGGTGCCCCACAGGCGAATCACAAAATCTTCTTGTACCCCCACACACGTGGACAAAATAAGGCAGCTTCTTTCTCCAGCAGTAGCCAGGGGGTTGCCCCTGGAATAGCAGGCAAACCTTCCTGCCCCATCCCCTCAGGGATGGGGCACAGGGACCCATATAAGCAGTCTCCACCACTTTAAAACAGCTTACTGTGTCTCTCTTTAGGTGGAAACACACACCTTTCCCTAGATGTAGCCCTGTTTCAGGGCTGAGGCTCCAAGAGCCTGAGCACAGAGCTGCTGTGCTCCTCTCACAACAATCTCTAAACTCCAACTGCCGCAGACTACTGTTCAAACCTCCCAACATTCTACTCTAACTCCCTTCTGCAGATTCCATTGCGGCTCATGCAGCTGCGATAGTTCTATGGTGATGTCATCCCTCAATCTCAGCTGAGACTGAGAACAGAGTGAGACAGTGTGAAATCCATTTAACTGGAGTTTCACAAGCTGCCTTCCCTGCCTACCACTAGGTCTTACTGGGATTCTAGTAACCCCAGGTAACAAAGGGGTTACACTTTCTTTCTTGGAAAGCTTTTTTAGTTGCTATTACTTCTGCTTGAAGGTATTACTTCTGCTTGAAGGATTTCAGAGCTGCTAGCTCTAATGTATGAGCCTCCTTACTTGATTTTCTACAAAGACAGGGTGTCTTTATGCACTAATCCTAAGTTTTTACCAAAGGTGGTGTCTGAATTTACTTTAAATCAAACCATCCCCCTGCCTCTTTATTATCCCGAGCATGCCAATCCAGGGGGAAGCATTGCTCCTTACTTTAGATGTACATAGAATACTCAGGTACTATATCCACAGCATGAAGGACTGCAGAAAGTCCACACAGTTTTTGTTTCATTTGCCCCTGGGAAAAAGGCACCTCAGTTTCCAAGCACCTGTCCAAATAGTTGGCAAAGTGTATTACTTTTTGTTATAAGAAGTATACTTAAAGAACTTCCTGGAGGAGTTGTGATTATTCCACTAGAGGCATGGACACATCTGTTGCATACTTTAAGTAAGGATTAAGCCACAAGAAAGGATGGGTCTACTGTGGAATTAATCCATGGTTTGGTGGGGGGTTTGCGAGTGCCTCCAATGCCCCAACCATGGATTAATTCCACAGTAGACTCATCCTTTCCAGTGGCTTGATCCTCTTGTAACATGGCAATGATTGTATGACTACTGTTCTTTGAATAAATGAGAACAGACAGACTGATTTAGTCTTGGAATGCTTTATGCTGAACTGTTAAACCAGGTGTACACATAGTACAAAACAATTGGAACACACCTATTGAAATATCGTGGCTGCTGTTTAACTTTTGCAAAAATAGCTTTCATTACAAGTTTTAAGCTTTCTAATATGAAAACATCTTTTAAAACTTTTCAAAACCTTGCATTTAACCTTCTATGCTAGGTGAGACAGACAGAGTGAGAAAGCAGCCACAGCTTCCTTGAATTAGGGAGGTTATTTTCTAGACTACATGGAACTGAATTATTATTTTTTGGACCTGTGTAAGTAACTAGTATTGATTCTGTTTTTGGGGTTGACTTTTCTTAATTTTAACTTTAATTTGGAGGAGGAACTGTAGCTGGGAGATATTTGAAGTAATTTGTGACTAGACCTTTTAATTAACCTCTGTGAAATAGGTGTCTGAAAGGAAGGAAGGCACTCCCCGGGTTGGAGGGTCAGAGTTGCAGTTGATTGCTTCTGGATGGCATAGGATTACTCCCTGCCACCCTTCCCCTCACGCCACCCACCCACCCCAAGCGTATAACTTCCTTTATAGCAGGGGTTCTGACATCACTTCCCCAAAACTGCTAACAACATACACCTGTTCATATCCTTAAAGGCACAGCATACTGAATAGGGGGTAGAGACACTCACAAGCTTGCACACACTAAAACAAGAACAAAAAAACAACAAAAGAAAAGCATCTGTAACAGGAAGGGACACATACATGTGGGGAGTGGTGCAATGCACTGGCTGTGTAGCAGCAATCTTTCGGAAGACATTCTGGAGACTGCACTGTTGCACTATTTGCAGGCACCTCTCTGGTCTGAGGGAGGAGGTTGTTCATCTCCATGCTGACCTGGCAAAGATTCGGGAAACCTGCTCCCCTACCCAGGGACCACAGGCCACCGCCTCTACCTCAGAGGTTGCCAAGAAAGAGGTGGTTGGACCACAGTGGGCTCAGGGAGGGTGAGGGGTGGTGGAACAAGCGCATCCTCCAGTTGTGCCTCTCAGCAATTCATCTCCACTCTGGTGAAGCATGGTTCCTCTATGGAGGAACCTGCAGTGAGACCAAGGAGGATGTTGGGAACCTCCACAATGGAGACCCACAGGGGTGGCACAGGACCCACAGGGGAAGAGCAACTCCTGGTGAGGGACTCAATTGTTAGGGGTAGAACTGGGGGGGAGGAAGACGGGAGGTAAGGTGCCTGCCCGGCACCATGGCTTGGAGGGACAGGAAATGAATCCTCAGGATCGTGGGAGCAGCTGCAAGGGGGAGGAAGCTAGATGTCATTATCCACCTAGGGACAAATTACCTCGCTGAAAATGGGATCAGAGCAGTGCAACAGGAGTTTGTGGAGTTGGGGAGGGGCATTAGACAAGTAGCACACAAGGTAACTTTCTCGGAAGTGCTACCTGTCAATGGCATGGATGAGGCTAGGGCACTCCGCATCATGGGATTCAATGACTGGTTAAAAAACTGGTGCAGAGCTCAGGGATTTGGCTTCACTGGGGACTGGGGCTCCACCTGGAAGGATGCAGGCCTATACAGGCGCGATGGTCTACATCTATCTGGGAGGGGAACCAGGATCCTAGGTGACAGATTTAAATGCTTCATTGGCAAGCATTTAAACTAGCCAAAGGGGGAGGGACAAAAAGGAGAAGGGAAATCCTAGCGCCCCCCCCCCAAAAAAAATAAGGCTACTTAGTGAGGTAAAAACCAAGATAGAGCAGTCGATAGGGAGAAGGACAGGGGTAAATGGAGAAAAAGACAAAGGCAGTAAGGACAGGGATGGGCAGAAAGAAATAAAACCATAAAAAAATGGAGGGTAATGAGTACCAATGCCCATAGTCTAGGTAAAAAGCTCCCTGAAATGGTGGCCTTGATGGAAGAGGGATGCCTGGATATCATGGCAGTCACAGAAGCATGGTACACAGAGAATCATGACTGGGATGTCAACATTCCAGGGTACACAATCTATTGGAGGGACAGGGAGGGGGGAAGAAGGAGGAGAAGTAACTCTCTATGATAAAGGAAGGGATCAAAGCAACAGAACTAAAGGGTAAACAGGGAGGAGAGGAGGCACTGGGGGTCACCCTGGAGACAGGAAATGGCTCCGCAATCCACACAGGGGTTCTATACAGACCCCCGTCTCAGGGGGAGGAAATAGACAAGGATATTTTTTTAATTAATTTAATTAATAAATTTTTAATTTTTTTTAATTTAGTTGTTTAACCAGGTATAGCACACTAAGCTGAAAGCTTTTTTACAGGAGCGACCTGGGAGCACAAGAAGGTTAAGTGACTTGCTCAGAGTCACACAGTATGCAAGTGGAAGCTGTGGGATTCAAACCCAGGTCTGGTCTGCTGGATGTCACCAGATTTGCAGTTCAGAGCCATAGACCACTGCGCTACACGGCCTCTGAAGATAGATGGCATAAATAGATGATAAATGATAGAAGGCATCCTTGGGATGGCAGAGAAAGGGGGGATATTGCTGATGGGGGACCTGAATATGCCATATGTTAACTGGAGCACCTTTGCTGCAGCCACGTTCCAGAGCAGAGTCATTCTCGATGCCCTACAGGGGCATGCCTCAGACAGCTAGTTTTGGAACCCACTCGGGAGGAGCAATCTTAGACCTAGTACTCTCAAATGGGATGGAGAGGGATCTCTGATCTTGAAGTGGGTAGCCATCTGGGAACAAGCGACCACCAAACAGTGTAGTTCATGATAAACTTAGCTGTAGAGTCAAGCCACACAAAAGTAAAGGTACTGGACTTCAGGAGGGCTGATTTTGTCAAAATGGGAGATTGACTCAAAAAAACACTAGCAAACAGGCAAGAAGGTGGGGTGGAGCAACAATGGGGACACATCAAAACCACCATCACAGAGGCAACAAGCCTTTGTGTGAAGCAAATAAACAAATCAAAACGAAAGAAAAAAACACTATGGTTCTCAAAAGAAGTGGTGGGGAAGGTAAGGGAGAAAAAGATAGCATTCAGGAAGTATAAGGAAACACAGAAGGAGTAGGACAGAGAATTGTACCAGTTAAAGCAGAAGGAAGTGGGGAAGACAGTCAGAACAGCAAAGGTCCAAACCGAGGAAAAGATGGCCAACTCGGTTAAGAAGGGGGATAAAACCTTTCATAGGTACATTAGGGAGCAAAGAAAGACTAAGGCAGGGACACTGAGGCTGAATAAAGAGGAAGGTGGTTGGGCAGAGAGTGAAAGTGAAAAGCAGGGATACTGAACAAATACTTCTGCTCAGTATTCACAATGGAAAAGCAGGGAGATACCTAATCCAGTCAATAGAAGCGCCTGGATAGGGGTTGATATCAGTCCTTTCACAAAGAAAGGTTCTGAAAGAACTCTTAAAACTGAAGGCGATAAAGCAATGGGGCCTGATGGGATTCACCCCAGAATTCTAAAAGAACTAAGGAAGAACTAGTAACACCACTGACTACCCTTTTAATAATAAATCATGGGAGGATGGTGTGGTACCTGAGGACTGGAGGAGGCTGATGTGATTCCCTTCACAAAAGTGGGAGCAAGGCAGAAGCAGGAAACTACAGGCGTGTCAGTTTGACCTCAGTGGTAGGGAAAATGATAGAATCACTTCTGAAGGAAAGAATTGTTGAGGACCTAGAGGCCAGTGGGGCACATGACCCAAGGCAACATGGATTCACAGCAGGAGGTCATGTCAGACAAATCTAATTGATTTCTTTGACTGGGTGACCAAAGTAGTAGACCAGGGAGGGGCTGTGGACATGGCCTACCTAGACTTTAGCAAGGCATTTGACACAGTCCCACACAAAAGATTAATGAACAAATTAGCTAGCCTGGGAGTGGGTCCCAGGGTAGTAGCCTGGGTAAAACACTGGCTGGACAACAGAACACAGCGGGTAATAGTAAATGGAGTCCACAATGAAGAAAAGGGGGTTACTAGTGGGGTACCGCAGGGTTCAGTTCTGGGGCCGGTCCCTTTTAATGTCTTTATGTGACATTGCAGAGGGACTGGAAGGGGAAAAGTGTATCTCTTTGCAGATGACACAAAGATCTGCAACAAGGTTGATATGCAAGGTGGGGTGGAAAGGATGAAAAGGGACTTGGCAAGGTTGGAGGAATGGTCAAATGTATGGCAGCTTAGATTCAATGCAAAGAAGTGCAAAGTAATGCACCTGGGAAACAAAAACCCAGGGGAAGAGTACACAATGGTGGGTGAGATACTGACAACAGCAAAAATGGAAAGGGACCTGGGGTAGCCATATCAGATTACCTAAAAGTGGGCCAGCAATGTGAGAAGGCAGTAAGGAGGGCTGGGGGATACTGGGATGCATAGGGAGAGGCATCACCAGTAGAACAAGAAGTTGTTGGCCCTCTGTACAGACAGTTGGTAAGACCACATCTGAGTACTGTAATGCTCTGGAGAGGACCTATCTGCGAAAAGACATAGACAGGGTGGAGCCTTATCCAGAGGAGGGCAACCAAAATGGTGCAGGGTCTGCACCAGAAGACATATGAAGAAAGACTAAAGGAGCTTAAGATGTATAGCCTTGAGGAAAGAGGGAGAGGGGGGACATGATAGAAACTTTCAAATACCTCAAGGGAATCAACAAAGTCCAAGAGGGTAGCATCTTTCAGAAAAAAGATATGTGCAAGAACAAGGGGGCACAATTTGAAGATAGAGGGGGGATGGCTCAGAGGTAATGTGAGGAAGTATTTCTTCACAGAGAGGGTTGTAGATGCATGGAACAGCCTTCCTGAGGAGGTTGTAGAGTCAAAAACAGTGGGGGAATTCAAGAATGCATGGGACAGACATAAGGCAATTCTAGTGGGGGGTAGGAGGAAGTAGGCTGTTGGTTAACTAGGATTTGCAGCTTATCTGTTAGGTAGGGAAATGGGCAGACTAGGTGGGCCAAGCGGTCCTCACCTGCCATCAAATTCTATGTTTCTATGTTCTTCGATTTTCATCTGTGTGTATTACAAGATATGGGTTGCACTGCAAGATGGGACCATGCTAAGGTAGATCTTCATGTTTTATTCCTGCAGTTCCCTTGGCAGGCCAGCAGATGGCTGTGAAACAATGCTAGCAGCACAGCACTGTTTTACAGCAATTTTTATATCAATTTCCAAATGTACTGAATTGAGCCAATAAAAAAAACTTTCCTAGAGCAAGTACTATTTTAGTATTAATGTAACTTTTTTCCTCTTTAAATTGTCTAGCTCATCAGGAGATTGAACAACATAATTTTTACTGCTCTCACCTTTCAAATACTTGTTTTGACTAGTGTTGTTAGTCTCTTTCTTTGATTTCCTTTTGTTTTTCTCACTTTCTTTATTTTTCATTTCACCCATAGAAGTAACCTCTTTCTCTGATCTTGCATTGTCTATCTCACTGTCTTTGTTATTTTTGCTTTCTGTCATACACGTGTGAGGCTCATCTTTACCATACTGTGTATTTACCAAGGTAGTGATGCCTACTACTCCACATGCCACACGCACACACACACACACACAAAAGTTGACATTAACATTATGCATTGCTTTCCTTCTGTGCTTCACTTGTGAATGGTGATCCACTGGGTGGGTGGGTGGGAAAACCAGGAATTCTGCTGTTTTATAATGGCTGTGAAAAGATGCTAGCAGCACAGCACTGTTTTACAGCCACCTGTTGGGCTGCCATGGGAACTGCACTTGAGCAAAGAATTGCTGGAGCAAGCAGAAACAGCAAAATATTTTCATACTGTTTTTATTTGTATACTACTTTTGCCTATGGTGGATCGTCAAGGCACTACATCACAAATCATGGTCTACTTGGGAATTAGACTACGGTTGATGAAGTACCACCTGTTATATTCAGGCCAACAGAAATTCTGTATTTCAGTGTGCAGATTTATGCCATGTTACAACAAGCATCTGTCAATGCCAAATGTCTCCTTGTATGGTTTATGTGGCATGGGTGTGTTGTGTTAGTTGAATGACAACTTAAGGTTATTAAACAATTCTTCACCTGCTGCTGTGCTTTGCAGGCTTTCCCAAATGCTAATGACATTATATTAGCCTTGTCGTGCCCTGAAATCAGGTACTGAATTTAAAGAGAAACAGTTAAATTCATACAGAGACATCTGATTTGAGAAGTCTAACTGACAAACTGCTGTTGAATAAATCAAATACATAATAGATTGAGTCAAAATACATAATTTATTTCCATTTGGGGAGGGGGAAGGGTAGGACTTTCATAGCAGCCAGACTCACCATGCTCCTGGGGAGACGTTCTTAGGGCCTGGCCTGGGCCGTCACCGCAGCCCCAGTCTGTAGGTCTGCTGCTCCCTCCCACTGACACTCAGGTTCACGTATTGTCTTGGTAATGTGCAGCCGGAGGTGTGACTGCTGTGAGCCTGCCTGCTGGGGACACCGTGCTGTGTGTGTCGGTGGACATGGCTGCAAATTCAGGCACCGGGAGCCGGTAGGGCTGTAGCCCTAACACAAATGTCCCAGACCGGTTCATGTTGGTAATTTACCATTGCAAGCACATATCCTTGGCACAGAGAAGGATGGATGAGAAATACAGCAGATTGTAATGTCCAAGAAGCTAGCTAGCCACAGCTAGATGGCCGCTGGGCTGGGCGTGCTGTTGGGTGTTTAGTTTGTGTTCGTGCTTCTTGATTGTTTTCCTGCATTTTCCTTGTGTTTTATTTTATTTTTAGCTTACTGCATTTTTATTTTTTAGTTTACTGCGCTTACTATGCTTATCTTAGCGTATTGTGCTTTTTAAATCTCCATCGATTAAACTAATTGGTTTTTCGCAGTTCCGAGCTCTCTTTGGTGCTGGTGCTGGAGCTGGAGCGAAAGTTTAGAGAATGGGTACAGCTAGAGCAACGAGGAGGGAATAGGCTGAGCTGGCAAGTGATATCGTTGGCGTTATCCTGAGTGGTGTATCGTGTCCTTCTGACTTCAGCGATGCGGCGGGAGAGTGGGCTGAGCCTGTAGGCGCTGCCAGTGGGATTTCCTGGCTCCTGTGGGGTGTATTTTGGAGCTGCTGATTTCCATCTGAGTTTTATCTACTGTCATATGTTGGCTCAGTTGACTGGATTTAATATTTGCCGCCGATTTTTGCCGTAGGTTGATAGTGGAGTTTGAAGCCTCATTTTTGGACTGGTATCACGCATTCGATTCGCTGGATTTATTTCTGACTTTTGTCATCTGGATTATCATCTGTTGGTCTGTTAATAATCGGAGGCCTGACAGGGTTGTCTGGGACTAAAGGGCCAGGAAGCATGGATTGAACTGATGATTCTGTCTGGCACTGTGAGTGGAGGGATCCGATTCATTGATCGGTTGTCCTCCGCTTTTGGGATCTTATTATTTTTCTGACTATATACTTTTTATTTGGAGTGCTCAGCATTAAATTTGGGGAAGCAGGCCCTGCACGTGTATTAGCTGACTGAGGCTCCTACCCCCATTTGTGCCTGGGTGATCATGGACTGTGCTGCCTGGGACCAAGCAGGAGTTGCCTCATTTGCTTCTAGGGGAGCAAGAGGCTTTTGGGGTACTCTTAAGGTATCCTGAGGTTGGCCTTTTAGTCTGGCTCTGGGTATCTGTGGCTGGGTCCTGTGTGGTGTAGTCTGTTTAGGGTCTTTTGAGGGTGTGACGGGGAGTCCTCACTGTTGTTGGTCTGCTAGTGTATATACTGGACCCATCTTCAGGATTTTCTGCATCCTCCGATTAACTTGTATTGAGACCAGTCCTTTTAAACAGTCCCATTTAAAACTTTAAGACAAAGGAAATAACTTTATTCTTATGTAACCCCTGCAAATGGGGGTTCCTAAAAGACTTCGGAGCTTGCTTGAATGCTCCAAGCCTGAATGGTGTTTGGCATGCTTAAGCCATTTATCAGTGAGTGTTTTAGAACCTCTGGTACTGTCTCTTTAAGAGCTGTCTGCTTGCAGACATAATTAGTTTGTATGGGGACTGTGTGCTTTCTGTTTGAGTACCACTGGAGCTGCTGCCAATTCACTCCATTTTTGCAGTCACTAGGAGTGCAAAGGGAACTATCTGAAAGATGTAACTGTTTGCCAGAAATAATTTACAGTAATAATGAAATTACAGTTTGTCTAACCTGCTTTTTTGCAGTCAGAACTGTGTCTGCCTAGTTCCCCATTCTGGTTTTGAACTGCTGAACTGGACCAATCAGTGTGGGGTAAGCTAGCTCTAAAATGGTGCCTTGGACGAATCAGAACTTGGACTCATAATCTGAGCCAGCCACAAGAGGATTGTATGGGCAGTGACTCTGGGAGATGTAGTTTAGACTTCGGCGCCTTTTTTGACCAACAGCAGCAGTCTATTGTGAGTGACAGCCAATCTAGTCAAGAACTGGGAGGAACTCAAAGGAAGTGCCCGTTTTGTCTGTTGGGAGTTTCAGTTGAGCTTTGGCAGTGAAGGGGAAAGGAACCCTGTGCTCCTTCAGTGCACAGTTTTAGTCAAAAAACATGTGTAAGGTCCAGAGTTCCGGTCTGCAGCTTGTTAGGACTGAATCCGTCCTGTGAAGAGAATCAAAGGATATCTGAAGAGTAGAAACCAGGCTCACCCTGTAGAAGACTGGAGGAATTGCTGAAAATTGCACTCGGTCTGTCAGGAACTGAATCTGCTGTGTGTTCTCCCGGGTATTGTGCAGTAATTAGATCGGATACAGATGCAGCCTGCCTGGTATAGTGCTTTTTTACCATATAAATGTGTGAAGAGGTTTGTGTACCTCAAGTGAATCCTGCTGCCATTAAGTGACTTTTGCCTGTGACTGTTTACCAAATAAATGTGTGAGGAGTCTCTTGGAGCTCAAGAGTAGCCCTGCTGACATTGAAGGACCCTATCTTATTTGGAGGTCATGAGTACTAATTCAGGGTCGCTCCCTGTTGAATTGCCACATTAAATCCAAATGGAATTACTGTACTGCTGACTGTTTAATTCTCCTTTTCTCTGTGTGAAAGGGCCCCTACCAGCTGCCACGGTTTGGACTAGCCACTAGGGCTTGGGTACCAGGACAGTAACTGATAGGATAGGCCTGTGCACAGAGCCATAGGTAGATGAGTAGAGTGATAAGCTAATTAACCTGATTTCCCTGTCCTTGTTATATCCCCTAAATAAATCAGAGCTGCTTGTTTCAGCAAAGTTATACTGCCTGAGGTATTTGTCTATGTTAAAGTACTGTACTGTGATTGTTGCACTGTATCTTATTTTCACAGGAGGTCCCAGTGCCGAACCAGTCCTGGGGGTAAGTGTATACTGTAAAGGTAATTCTGATGTATTGTGTGGGCCACTAGTGGGAAGAAAGGGTTGCAGTGTCCCAGAGGGCCTGTGACCAAGTTAGTTTAACTATTGTAAACCCTGACCTCTGGGTGGAGGCACCCGCCATTGGATCCAGGCCCCTCAACCTGTTAGTGGCAAATCAGGCAAGGTAGTAGCCCTGGGATAGCGCCATCTAGGGGTTACATCTTGGAGGCTCACCGCTGGGATTGTGTGTCCTCTAGTGGCCATATTTACGAACCACTGTTAAGAAAAATGGGTACCCGACAGAAGTGGCTGTGCACCGGCTGGTGGAGTGGTGTACTGGGGAGGAGATCGACCCCAAAATGCTATGCTTATCCTGGACATCCCCTGGTATCAATACATGACACTGTGCAGGGATTACTTTCCAAGGTGGAAGGTTTACAAAACCCTGTGGTGGTGGGTCGCATGCTAATCTGCTCACCCACACTTTCCTGGCCCTAGTAGAGTTTAAGGATCCCATAGATAGCTCCAAAGTGCCACAGACCATTACCCCAGAGGAGCCCTCACTGCTTGGAGAGTGATAACTAAGGACAGTAAAGACCTGGGGAATGAGCCCCACCACTATCTGAAACTTTTGAGGAGAAATTTGCTAAATGGTTGCTGGGGAAGGAAAACTGTGGAGGACTTGAAGAAACTATTCTTGCCACCTGAAATTGTTCCTCCCCAACACCTTCTCCCGCTCCAGTGCCCGTAATGGTGGCTGAACCAATGCAGACTCCATTCTGCACCTGCCATTAGTCACGACTCTTACCGAAGGTTGAGGATCTTCTCTGGCACCCTCCCCACCCCCCAAGGGGAGGATGACTGGGAGACCTGGATAGACTATGTTGCCCCCCAAGTGCTAGAATAGCAATGCTCGGAGCCGAAAGCGAAGAGGGTTGAGTGAGAGCCTCCGAGGTCCTGCCCTGGCTACCATTCGTGCTAAACGGGCCAGTAACCCTGAAGTGAATGCACAGGCCTATCTTGAGGCCCTGGAGAATGTATGGGAGCCCAGATTCTGATGAGGACCTATGGTGGAGATAAGAGATACACAACAGTACCAAGGGAGTTGTTGTCTGTGTATGTATCTCGGCTGGAAAAATTGTTGCAAGAATGCCTCAGAAAAGGTAGTTTGCCAGCGATTGAACTGGACCGAACCAGGCTGGACAGGATCCTTAAGTCTGCCCCTTCTCAGAACTGCTGTTGCTTCAGTTACGCCTGGCAGATCGACTGGAATCCCACCCTCCTATGATGAGTTAATGAGAGAAATTCAAGAGTTGAGAAAAGACGACCTGGAGGGACCTGCACCAATAGCTGCGGCTACGACCCGAGTGACTGAGGTGACCCATCAAGTGAAGTTCAGGGCAGAGGTTGGCAGTAAATGAGTGCTCTGGCAAGGAAAAGATATGCCACAATGGGGCGAACTGTTGAGAGAGATCCGGAATTCAAAAACAGTCCCTTTATGAAGGCCAGCCTGCAAGTAGCGGGCCCTGACCTATATCCGACTGCATCTGATATGGGGTGGGGGTACCCACCCATGTATCTCCTGCTGATAACAGCTCCAAACTCAATTCCTTGACCATGGAAGTGGAGAAACTGACAGATGTCTCCAAATGCTTATCCCCGCAGACAGAGATGGCACCCAGGTTTCCAGTTAGTACCCCGCCCTGGCTCCCAGTGTGGCGCCTCGGCCAGCTCAAACTCCAGAAAGTATGTTTTGCTATAATTGTGGGAAAGATGGGCACATGAAAAGGGAATGCCAGTCCCCAAAGACACTGACAAAGTTGCATATAGGCTACAAGGAGAGCTTGGAGAACAAATCAGTGGTTAAGAGGTGCACGACATGATCCCAGTGAGGGCACCAAAATGCTAATTCATGTCCTTTGTGGCAAGGTCAGTTGCCCAGGCCCCACTACCACCTCTCCAGACTGGTCCAGAATAGTGGGTCCTCCATGGAGACCACTGTAAAGGTGAATGGAGTGTCTACAAGAGCTGTATTAGACAGTGGCTCCCAAGTGACAATTATGTTCCAAGATTGGTATCAGAAGCATTTGTCAGGCGTACCCTACAACCATTAGAAGGACTGCATGTATGGGGTTAAGTGAGAAGGCCTACCCTATTCCGGGTATATCTGAATTTGGCTGTCTTTCCCCACCTCCGTGGCTGGAGTGGCTGAACAAGTAGAGACCCTAGCCTTAGTGTGTCCCCACTGGACTGTATGATGGTGTCCCTTTGTTGATTGGAACAAATGCTCATATGTTCGGAAGGCTGGCACAGTTGTGTTATGAAAAACAGGGGTCAAAGACTAGTAGAGCTTTAAGAGTTCCGGCTTTAATTAAGAAGGCCTATGAGGCACAGAGAGATGCTGAAAAAATAGAACCAGAGGAACCGGTCGGAATTGTATGGAAGAAGGATCCTGAGTCTCTGATCCTGGCACCAAATGCCCAGTGTACCTTACAGGGAGAGGTCTGTATCAGAAAGGATGTTAAGAATAAAATATTAATGTTGGATGCACCAGGCGATGGAAAATTGCCAGAGGGACTGCTGGTCAAGCCTAGTCTTTTGCCTGCTAGAGCCCATGCTTATGCCAGAAGGGTAATGGTCCAAGTTCATAATGTGTCTGAAAGAGACATTCGAGTAAATAGAGGTTGCATCCTGGCTAATGTGCATTGTGCAGACACTGCAGTGCTACCCAGCAGCAAGAGTTCAAGGAAGAATGACAGAGTAGCGCCTGACTTGTTTGATTTGACTCCCGCTGCCAGCTGAATGGAAAGTAAGGATCAGTGAGAAGCTTGCCCAGAGACAGGTGTTTTCTTTAAAGGAATGGGACGTGGGATGCGTGCAAGGAGCTGAGCACAATATCCGGCTGCATGACGAAAGACCATTTCGTGAGAGGTCTCGACGCCTGGCACCTGCTGACATAGATGATGTGAGACGGCATCTGCAAGAGATGTTAGCTGCTGGTGTAATACAAGAATCCAGAAGCCCTTATGCTTCCCCCATTGTGGTAGTGAGGAAAAAGAATGGAACAGTAAGGATGTGTGTGGATTATCGCACCTTAAACCGGTGGACTATCCCTGATCAGTACACAATGCCCCGCATTCAGGATGCTTTGGACTGCCTAAACGGGAGCAAGTGGTTCTCTGTGCTGGATCTCCGCAGTGGGTACTACCAGATCCCGATGGCCCCAGAGGACCGTGAGAAGACAGCCTTTATCTGTCCGCTTGGCTTCTATGAATTCATGAGGATGCCTCAAGGGATTTCAGGTGCCCCAGCCACTTTTCAACGATTGATGGAGCGTGCAGTGGGGGACATGAACTTACTAGAGTGCCTGGTATACCTCGATGATGTTATTGCGTTTGGCAGCTCACTGGAGGAACATGAGAGCAGATTATTTAAGGTATTGGACCGACTGGAGGACTTTGGCCTTAAACTGTCCATTGATAAGTGTCAATTCTTTCAAACATCAGTAAAGTATGTGGGACATAGTATCCACCGAGGAATAGAGACCGGCCCAAGTAAAGTTGAGGCCTTGACCACCTGGCCACAGCCCAAAATCTAAAGAACTGCAAAGATTCCTGGGATTCTGTGGTTATTATTGGCGCTTCATCAAGGACTATTCAAGAGTGATCCGCCCTTTCTTAACCTTACTCAAGGGTATCCCCAACCCACAAAAATACCAAAAGTCAGCGTCCCTCAAGACTGAAAGAGTGTATTTTCATCTGAGTGAAGTATTTGGGGCCCGCTGGACTCCTGATTGTGAGACTGCTTTCATGAGATCATATATCAACTTACCCATGCTCCAGTGCTGGCCTATGCGATCCAAGAAAACCTTACGTCCTGCACACTGATGCTAGCTTGCAAGGGTTGGGGCTGTGTTGTACCAAGAGCACGAGAATTGCCTGAGACCAGTGGCCTTTGCCAGTAGAAGCCTGACCCCATCCGAAAGAACTATCCTGTACATAAGTTAGAGTTCCTAGCTTTGAAGTGGGCTATGTTGACCAATTCCATGAGTACTTGTATGGGGCTAAAATACTAGTAAAACTGCAATAATCCTTTGACCTATGTGCAGACCTCAGCTAAGTTGGATGCCACTGGCTATAGGTGGCTTTCTGCATTATCTACATATGACTATGCTCTCGGAATACCGAGCAGGTCTGAACCACATAGATGCTGATGCTCTCCCGGGCCTGTTCCCCAGAATGATTGGGTCCGATTGGCAGAACCTGACATTCGGGCACTCTGCCGGAATTTGACAGGAGGAACAAATGTCCCACGGACGCAGTGGACTGCATGGTGGATTGCCAGGACCCTCTGAAAATTGCATACCTGCTGCTTATTGCCACTTTTCTGCAATAGACATTGGTGCACTGCCTCAGCTGGACAATGACAGTATTCGAGGGCTCAATCGCGATCCCATGATCAAAGCAGCTTTAGAAGCCCTCTATGCAGGAAAAGATGTGTCCAAATTACGCTCCACTGATTTGAGAACCGCACTGTTATACAAAGAAGGTCCTAAGTTGAAACTGATCAATAAACTGTTATACAGAGAAACAGTAGACAGAGGGGACAAGTAGACAAACAACAACTAGTGCTGCCCACTGCCTTCGAGACTCAGTACTGAGGTCCTTGCACAACCACATGGGGCACCTTGGTATAGACAGAACACTTGACTTGGTGAGATCCAGATTCTATTGGCCCTAAGATGGGGGCTGATGTGGAGCAACACATTCGAACTTGTAGTCGCTGCTTACAGAGGAAAGCTTTGCCCCAGAGGCTAGCCCCCTTGTTAACATCACCACCAGTGCACCCATGGAGCTGGTCTGTATTGATTTTCTGAGTTTGGAGTCAGATCAAAGAAATATCAGTAATGTGCTGGTGGTCACTGACCATTTCACGAGATATGCCCAAGCTTTCCCCACCAAAGACCAGAAAGCATCCACTGTGGCCAAAGTACTTGTAGAAAACTTTTTGTTCACTATGGGGCTCCACAAAGAATCCATTCTGATCAAGGAGAGACTTTGAGAGTCGTCTGATCAAAGATGCTTTCTCTGTGGGGAGTCGAGAAGTCCAGAACCACTCCTTACCACCCGAGGGGACCCACAGCCTGAGCGTTTCAACCGCACTTTGCTAGATATGCTAGGCACCCTGCACCCAAAGGACAAGCCTAGATGGAGCCAACAAATTAGCACCCTGGTACATGCTTATAACTGCACCAAAAGTGATGCCACTGGGTTCTCCCCCTTCCGCCTGATGTTTGGAAGAGAAGCTCGACTACCGGTAGATGTGTGTTTTGGGGTCTCTCCTGATGGGGTTCAAGCTGACAACTATTTACAGTATGTGCAAAAGTTAAAGGCCCAGCTAACTCATGCGTACCAACTGGCTCAAACCATGGCTGCCAAAGAAATCTGGCCAACAAAGACGGTATGATAAAGGTGAAAGCACAGGAACTCCAGGAGGGAGATCGGGTATTGCTAAGAAATCTGGGACTGCATGGCAAACACAAGATTGCTGACAGATGGCACATCTCCCTCACATTGTAGTGGGCAAACTAGATGATCTGCCAGTGTACAAAGTAAGGCCTGAGAACAATTCAAAAGATGTAAAACAATGCATAGAAATCATTTACTGCCCATTGGACAAATCCTGATTGAGTCTGAGCCCCAGAAGATGCCCCTCTGGACCAGTGACTAGAGCTGCTGCTAAGAAAAGATCAGAAGTCTGCACCTACAGAAGCAGAGTTAAAGTGTTCCCCTGCACAAGTCCCAGATGAGCATGACTGTCAGTCCATATCAGAAGAAAGTAGAGTGACTTTGAATACTATCCTTCTTCACGAACTGAGTCAATTGTTTGGGGCAATCCCTAGTCAATACTGGAGACAAGCTGGGCCTTCTGGACTGTCTAAGCCCCAGCTTCATCCCTGGAGCCAATGCTCCCAGAAAGTGAAGTGCAAAGCATCAGATCAGATGAAATGGAATCATTGTGCATGGTTGAACTGTTTGAGCTTTCAGGGGAGGAAAATGATGGATTGGGTCAGACGGTGATACACCAGAACAAGAAGAGTATTTTGAGTGCCCTGACAGTCCACTGCCAGTGTCCGAAAGCTCTCCATGCGAGCCAAATGTTGTGGACTCAGAAACTGCAACTCCTGGAGCTGAAAGTGCCCCAAGTTCTAGCCTCTCTACCCCCATGGAGACTCCCCTGACAAGTGAGGACAATGCTGAAAATGAGGCTCAGAGTGCAGAGACTGTAACAGTTCCTCCTAGAAAGACTGGTCAAGCTGTAAAGCCTGTGGTGCACCTCAGTTATGATTCCCTTGGGAGGCCTGTGGATTTGCCTCTCAATGTTGTCCATAAAGGAGTGTATGTGTCCCCGAGCTCATTGCCCAAACTGAGCGTCAGTGCTAACTCCAAGTTACTTGTGTTGCCCTCTAAGTATGGTGCCCTTGCCCGTCCAGCCCCAAGGTAACTGATAGGAAGGCCCCTCTCTTCAGGTTTCATGTACATGATGCCATATGGTGTGAGACCTTGCATACTAGGCCCGACTGGTTTAACGCATGCAGGGTCTCACACCATATGGCACTAGATGCATGTTGTTTTTTGTCACAGTAATTGTTACAATAAACGCAGCAGTTTTTTTACATGGTGGACAGTGCTTGGTTTTATTGCCTGCTTTGAATTCTCATTACTAGAGCACGTCTGGGTTGGAGCTGCCCTTCTTGCTTTTGGATAAATTCTGCCTCCAGCCTGGGTCTCTTTCTGCCTTGTCCCGCCTTCTACCATGCCGCTCGTTGCAAGTCGCTAGCCAGTTTCTCCATGGTTTTGCCAGGACACTCGATGCCCCACTTGAAGAGTTGTGGAGTCGCTGCTGCCACGGTGTCATAAACTTGAACTCCTTTCTCCGAAAATAGTTTTAGTTTGTCCGGAAAGAGCACCTGTGCCCTTATGCTCCTTTTCTCCCTCAGCTGCTGAACAATATTCCTGAACATTTGTCTTTTAATTTTGGAGAGAAATCCTGTTCGAAATAAATAGGTTTATCTTCCAGCATAACCTTCCCTTTTTTACATGCTGCTGTCAGTATTGTTTCTTTCATCTGAAAATACAGCATTTTAACAATCAAGTGAGGTCTAGCATTAACCTTGGTCAGTCAGGGCCCAGTGATCTGTGCGCTCTTTCAATGGATAAATTCATGTCCCCAGGCACTTGTAGGATATCTTTTAAGATGTGTGTGATGAAAGCAATCACACTGGGGAATGACTCCTCGGCCCCCTGCCTGACAGCATGTACTCTGAAGTTGTTCCTACGTGCTCTATTTTCAGCATCCTCCATTCTTGCATGGTATTCCTGATCTCTCTGGAGCAGGTACAACAAGAGTCTTGAATGAATGCTGTGCTCATCAGTGAGGTTCCCCACTTGTTTTTGTGTTGATGTGATTTTCTTGTCGAGCGTTTTGAGGTGCATCTTAAGATCCGCTAAGGCGGATTCCAAGGTTTGTACTGTGGATATCACTTTCCCTATAGCGGCGTCAGTTGGTGACAGTACCTCCCCATAGTCCAGCTCTTTTCCTGGTCTAGTGAGCTAATCGATACCAGGGAGTGGGGCCATGAATTCCTGGGCTCTGATGACCACATAGCAATCTTTTCTTCCTGCATTAATTGTTTTAGTTTTGCCGTCGGTGTTGCCGTACTTCCTTTGTTTTGTTTATTAGCCATTCTGATATCACTTTTTGTTCCCACTGAATATAAAGTAATGCGAGTTGACAGATATTTTAGCAATGTTAGAGGAGCAGATCCCATATCCATTTCAATGCACTCTCTCTCTTAGCTCATAACGTCACCGGAAGTCCTCTGTTCCCATCTTAATGTTAAGCCACACTGTACAGAGATCACTGGTACCTAGGGGACCGCCCACTATAACATCTGCAATGCTGCCCCTGTTTGTGAGCACCAGGTCTAGCACTGCCCCATACCTACTGGGTTCTTTGTTTAGCTGCCTGAGAAAAGCCCCTTGTAGAAAGTCAAGGATGGCCCTGCTCCTTGCTGAAGTCACAGTTGAAAGGCTCCACTTCCATGTCTGGCAGACTGAAATTACTAACTAGCAGCATCTCCCTTACTTACCATTCTGATGAGGGCTTCCTCAAGTGCCTTATCCAACTCGTCACCCTGTGCTGGAGGTCTGTACACCACTGTGCTTTAGATAGCGGCCCCAGAGCCTGTCTCCAGGATGACCCACAGTACCTCCAGTCACGCCTTTTCTTCCAGGTGCCCCTGCACCTCAATGGCCCCGATTCCCTTCCTCGCATGTAATACAAACCTCCCCACTGCCCAGTTTTTTCTGAACCGTGAGTAGCCCAGTATGGCCATGCCCCTCCATTATGGCCACAAAATCTGGATCAATCTCTGCAAAAATGGCTTCCAGGTCTGGAATTTTGTTTCCGAGATTCTGTGCATTGGCACACAAGTGTCTCTCTATCTTACTAACCCTAGCCCTAGATGAGATTGCCCTCCCTATGTCCACAATTTTCAAAATGTTCCTGCATTATTCCTAATTCCCTTACTCCTAGAAAATATCACTAGTCATCCCGGTACACAAAAACGGGGACTGCTCCACTGTAACACAATATAAGCCCATCTCTATACTCTCTCCTCTGTCAAAAGCACTAGAAAGGGTAGTGTCAAACCAACTGGTTGCCCACCTCAGCAAGTACAGCCTACAATGCCAACAGCAGCATGGATTCCATAAACTCCACAGCACAAACTTGTCCCTAATTGAATACACTAAGTACCTCCATGACACCAGTGACAACGGTCATCTTTTTGGCTCAATATACCTTGATCTAACTAAGGTGTTTGATCTTATCAATCATCCCCTCCTGCTCACCAAACTATGCTCCCTGGGTCTCTCCAGTGACACCGAATCGTGATTTAAGAGCGACCTCACTGGTACAATGCAGTGGGTCAGACTCAGTGGGGTCCAATCCGATCCTATAAGTGTGAATGTCGGGGTTCCACAGGGCTCAATATTAGGCCAACTCCTTTTCAGCTTTTTTGTCAGCAATCTCCCAGAAGCCTGCCCCATATCTAGGATACTGCTTTATGTGGACGACACAGTAATTTTCTCAAGTAGCCCTAGTCAGGACTTCCTCACAGGGGATCTCCAGGGTAGCTTTACAGCATCTGAGAGGTGGTTCAAAAGAAACAGGTTAGTCTTGAACTACAAAAAGATGAAGACAATGTTGTTCTCTGGGCTGCACATGAGGAACAAAGTTCACCCCCTAAACATCATAAATGACAATGGTGCCTGACTGGAGCAAATCAGTACATTCAAGTACTTGGATGTCACCATTGATGACACCCTCTCATTTACACCACATGTTGACTATTGTTTATTCAGTCAACACCACGCCGGGCTCTCTACAGACAAAGGCAGAATCTTACCCAGGAAGACAGGCGTGTTGCAGTCACGAGTTCAATTCTGCCTATCATAGACTATGGGATTACAGTCTACATAGCGGCTTCTGATACTGCCCTCAGTAGAATCAAGTTACTCCTGAACAAGGCCTGTCTTTTCATCCTGGGAGCAGACAGGTATACAAACACCTGCATCCTCCACTCCCTAACCAACGTGCTCCCTCTGCAGGATAGACTCAAATACCATACCTGCTTCCTCGGGGAAAAAAAGCCCTGCTGGGTCTTGATCCTCCTGGACTACAAAACGTACTTGAGCCATCACTTAACCCTTATCCCACTAGGACCATGTCCAAAAACTCCCTCAAAGTGCCTTTGCGTAGAACTGCACAAGCGATGTGTGACTTTGCAGTTCGAGCACCACTGTGTTATAATGAGCTTTGGAATCAATCCTAAGCCTCAATAGAATTGGCCAGGTTTTTTTAACTCTCTTTACATACATTTTTTTTTATTTATACCTCTCTTTTCCTCTGTTTTGTCCCCACTCCTGCCTCCTTGCATCGCTAAGCTAGGGGTGTTTAGTACGCTCAAGCCCCCATGCTCCATGGGCAATTGTTGCCTCCTTGGTTTTACTGCTTCCCCAGCTAGTTTAAATGTTCAGTCCAAGTAGCATGTAAACCTCCCTCCAAGGACTGCGGTCCACTTCCTGGTATGATGCATGCTGTCTCACTTATAGAGGCCCATATTATCCCAGGCTGGCCCCCAGTCCCAAATGTAGCTGAAGTCCTCATCCATGCACCATACCTTCAATCAGTTGTTAAATGCCCTGGAGTGGAGTACCCTTCTATCTCCCTGTCTGTACACAAGTAACACCTTGGCAAAAGCCATTGAACATGCCGCATTCTTGAGGCTCTCCCCAGCTCCTTGAAATTACCCTGCATTACTCCTACCTTGGCCTTTGCCAGGTCAGTTATCTCCAGGTGGACAATGATTTCTAGCTCCCTCCCCTCTTCTGCTGCCCTAGTGATCCTCTAGATACACTCTCCATTCCTCCAAGCCAAAGCACCACTCAGGCATCCCACCTCCCTATCCCCTCCTCCCCCGCTCCCAAGTCTATCCCCCTAACAACAGAGTCCTCCCCCAGCAGTCGCTTCCTCCTCAACTGGGGGCCTCTTCCTCACTCCTTGTGGCCTCCCCTTCTGAGGACCTCCACTTCCTCCCTGCCCTGTCCCACCAGCACAGTGAAGGAGTTCTGCAGTGGTACAGACTGAGGAGCGTGCACCCTTCCCACTGTCCAAACCCTTCCAGAGTCCACCAAGGTCCATGTGCTGTGACTTGCCTAGGCATCCTCTGGGGGAGTGATGATGGACTTGTTGGCCCCTGGGTGGGGCACGAGCTCCTCTGTACCCTTGCCAGTTCAGGTCAGAGTCCAGCAACCTTTTCTGGCAACCCAGAGAGGTGAGTACATATGGGGCAGCACCTCAGTCTCCAGAAGGTGTCCTGAAAGACTGCAGCCTCACAACCATTGTAGTGCAACACTCCCATGATCTTTCTCTGCTTAGCCTAGAGTCTACTCAAGCTCTGCTGTACCTGTCTACCACCTTCCTACCCTGCTGTACTCCTACCTCTTCCTTTTGTTTCCAAGGAAACTGTTTTGTTACCCTACCCTTTATAGGGGACCTCCTGCATTCCCCTTTTTATCCCTCACACATGTTCTACCTTTTTCTGGCAGTCAACAGCCCCATTATACCTTTGTACTGTGGCTACAAACTCTAGTCACCTGCTCTCTAGCTGGTTATTACAATGAGCAGATTATATGTTACCTTCTACCTTACTCGAGTGTCCCACCTGCAGAGTTCTGTGCAGCCTGTGGCTCCTCACGGACACTCTGCATATATCCCCAAGGTAGATGCTTTACTCTTGCTTTGTGCCACTCAAGCAATGGAACTCAAGCATGATGGGATATGTTGGGGTTTACTGCTTTGATCTCCCTTTCTGCGCTCTGGTTTTATAGTAAATATACAGATGTTTGTAAAACCATAGACAGAGCTGACACATTAACTGGGAAGGCTTAAGCCTGAGGTTCAATGGGGAAGGGGTAGCTCTTCCCACATCCCCTACTTAAACCTCAGCACGTCTGCTGCCCAGCTTCGAGAGTTTTGAAAAACTGGGCACTGTGGGGTTGTGGTTGTGCTTTGCTCGCTTCTTCTTTGCTGTCCCACCTTCTCGATTCCCTCATTTTTTCCTTCTTTCCTTCTTTTTTTCTTTCTTCCCTCCACCCACCATCCTGGTTGCTTGGTGCCCCCCCTTTTCTTTGCCTTTTTCTTTTCTTTTACCTTCCCCGCTCCATGTCTCCCTGCCTATTCTCCTGTGTCCTCCTGTCTTCTGTCTCACCCCTCAGCAGTGTTCTGTGTCTCCTCCTCGTTCCTTCCTCCCTCTTGTCCTTCGTGCTTTCTCTTACCTGGTGTTTAGTCATTTCTTTTTTGGAATATCTTCCTGCAGCTCTCTTCGCTGCTGCTCTCTGTCTCCTTGCTTTACTGTTCCTCCCCGGCCGCATATCCTGCAGCGCAGTTGTCCTAGGAGAAGTCATCGCTCACATTCTCCTCCTCTCCTGCCTGCTTCCCATACCTGAAGCCATTTGCCTGCCTGCTGCTGCACCACAGCTCTGCCGGCGCTTCACCACGGCGTTCTGCTCTGCTGCTACACACTGGATACCCTACCTTGAATGCTGCGCTCCACTGCCCGTGGGACATCTACAAGACAGGGCCATCAGATGAGGTCCATTTTGCCCAGTGACCTTCCTCAAGCATCAGGATGCAGGCTCAGATCCCTGCAGCAACTGTAACTTTCTGTCTGCTTTCTGTTTTGCAATCTTTATGTACCGCATTCTCTGTGAATGCAGATTTTTTTCTTGCTGGACTGCTGAGGACCCAGCCTACCTCTCGTCCTTTTGTCTCTGAAATGAGGGCCATTGGCATTTTAGGACACTCACAATAGGGGTCACTGCAGACTACAGATCTTCGGCATGGAGGACATATCCTCCAACATGGAGATGCAAGTTCTGAACACTGTGTTTCCCCATACAAAGTTTTTGCTTTAGTACTTTAGACTACTATGTATTTCTGCTTTAACGATTGACTTTACAGCCCATTCTCCCTGTGGGCAGCACCTTTTCCATGAGGGATGGATGAGGGACAGGGCACTTTTCGGGGTACACTGAGGGGCATCCCTCATACTGAGGGTCACTTGAGGCATGGGAACTGGGCAATTTTGTGGGGTTTCATGTGGGGGGGCACTTGAGGGGTCTGCAGTTCCCTGCTTTACACCTGGTTCCCTCTGTGCCAGTCCTCCATCCTGAGCACCCGTTGGACTCCATCCCTACTTAATTGCCAGCATCTGTGCCCTGTTCCTAGGCCGTTCCTATGGGCCTGTCTCTCTCCTTGCTGACTTTTACTCTGCTCCCCCCTGACCTCTGTAATACCAAGTATTGCACTCTTGCAACAAAGCCATCCCAGTACCATCTCATGCAATTTTTTGTTTTACTTTCTACGATGGTTGGCATTGGAGGCTGTACTGCTTAGCTCACTCCATGCTCATCCGTAGGAAGGATAGCTCTGCCACCTGCTGGACTCATGGTGGGGGTCCCACCACTTCCAGCATGGCCTATGTGGGGGCCTACAGTAGCTGTATGGCATGACCTGTCTTCAGTAATTAGATGCCCTTAGTCGAGCACTTCTCTCATTGTACTACAATCGCAGGTGCTTCTGTTTCTTCCTGTCATCCAGTGACAGGGTGACCTCACCATCAAGTGGCACTTCATCTACCTCTATTGCAAGTCTATCCACCCCTGCTGCACCTACAACCACTGTCCCATCCTCAGTTGGCAGGCTTAGCTTCCTGGTATACATCCTTGCCTTGACCTACATAGGGGTCTCAGAAAGCAGTATTTATAAGAATGCCATTTTGGTCCTTTGCAGTGGACCTTCCTCATGGACCTCCATCGGGATCTTCTCCCATTCGCCCATACCTTGACCTACGTGGGGGTCTTGGTCAGTGCCATGTTGGTCCTCCGTGTAGGACCTTCTTCACAGACCTACATGAGGGTCCTGCCAGTCCAGCTAGCCTATGTGGGGGCCTATCTCAACTCATTCAATTCTGATCCTTCCCCAGGCAGACCTACATGGGGGTTGTGCTGGTCCAACTAGCCTATGTGAGGTCCTAGCTTGACTCCTCACTTCTACCCCTTCATTGGCAGGACCTACGGGGGGGTCTCGCTGCTCCATCTAGTCTATGTGGGAGCATAGCTTACTGCTCTAATACCTTGCAAGCTTTCTCTAATGGAACTCTGCAGGGGTCTAACTGGTCCAGCTCGGCCCAAGTGGGGGCCTCATTTCATGACAGGTTCATTCCAGCTTCTTTCCCATCCCAGTTCCAGGTCCAGTCATCACACAGGACATCTTTATTGAATAGAACTAATTTGCATATTGGTCCTGAGACATTTAGTTACCTTCCTCTCAATGCGAACAATGGTATCCAACTTCAATTGAAGACTAAAATCAATGTCAGGACTTGCACTACCAGACATCCATGTTGACTCTCTCCACAACTGCTTCATTATGCTCTGAAACCCACTCTGCTTTCCTTGCATGGAGCCTAGATTTCCACTGGAATACATGCATGGGGGTTTTTCCTTGTCGCCTCCTCTGTGCTGCATCTGGATTCTTAGCTTCTGGACTCATCCTGGACCTCCATGGACACCTCGTCCTATTCTCGGGTCTTTTGGGAAAGACTTTTAACGATGATCTGCGTGAGGTCTCCTCAATCAAGCTTCTTTGTATCATGTTCACGGTGTTCCATACAGCTGCCTAGTACCAACTGTTTGCTGGAAATTTAATTGCTGCAGCTTATCTCACTGGATTGCCTTCAGAGAGCTCCTGTTGAATCTCATTCTACCGTGTCATAGCACCTCCAACATCATCAGCCTCTTCCCTGACTTTTAGCAGCTTTATCAACTAGAGCTTGACCATCCCTATACATAGCTCCCTGGATTAATCCTAGTCTTCAGTTTCAAGTTCTCGATTACTATACAGAAACCCTGGGCATGGTTTAACCATCTTCCCTCATCCGGACATTCGTTTGAATTGGACTCTCCTTAATCTTCTAGAAATCTTCATCCTTAAGTATTGACTTCCGCTCACTGTCAAGATTCAGAGGATATGTCTCATTGACCAGCAAGAGTCTAAGAATAAGAACATCAGACATAACCAGAACCAAACCTCAGTCTACCTTTAGGATTATCTCCTCATAGTACGCCCAGAGGATGGGCAGGTCGAGAGCCATGGGTCCTCAGAGGTTTCCCCACGGGGGGGGGGGTCCTCTCCAGTGTGCTGCTGGCCACAATCTCCAGAGTTGGTGGAAGTAATCAAACTATTACATATCATTTTGGGCCTCTATTCCTACACCTACCCAGCGTTCCTACTAAGGGTGGGAAACAGAGAAAGGCCAAAGTTTAAATTACATAACCTCAAGCACGTAACATTCCAGCTCATGAGTATACACAAGCACTATGCTATGGATCACACATTGAATGGGAAGGCTTAAGCTTGAGGTCCAATGGGGGGGGAGGGGGGAGTAGCTCCTCCCACATCCCCTACTTAAAACTCAGTACTTCCACTGCCCAGCTTTGAGTGTTTTGTAAAACACCTACCATCCTCCCCAGTCTCCTCCTCTTCTGGCACTCTACTCTCACGCTCGACACTGGGCCTCTAGTCCTACAGCTACCCAGTGTTCCTACTGAGGGTGGGAAACAGAGAAAGGCCAACGTTTAAATTACATATCCTCAAGCACGTGACGTTCCACCTCATGAGTATACATAAGCACTATGCTATGTACCACACATTGAACCTTGCATCCAACAGACATCTTACCAGTTTTGCACTCTTGAACATGGAATTCTTTCCACAGCATTAACTATTATATATTATCATGCATTGGCAAGTGACTTTTCCTCGGTACCAACGTACCATTGAAATTAGATCTTTGTGTGCATTATCAGTATGTGTTTCTTTTAATCATGAATATGCTTTTTTTTTTTTTTTTTTTATTAACTATCACTAAACCTTGACTTGACATTACAATACTGCACTCTGATTACTGGCAAGAAAGCCTTCTTGGCTTGCTGTCCCCGATGTCCGGGCCTTGATCTACGGTTGACCAAAAATATGCCATGTGGGTGTTGAACAAAACATCCTGGTGTTACCCCATAAGAAAATAACCTTAAGCCAAGACTGCTTCTCCTTTAGATTCACCAAACTCTGGCATGGTCTGCTCCCCACTATAAAAATCACTTGCTCTATCAACATGTTTTAATGCCAGCTTCTTTTGTCAATCACTCCCCCAGTCCTTGTAACTGCTATTGCTGACCTGTAACCTGCCCCCTCATCTGACATCTCTCCACAAGCACTTGCTTTAATCAAACCAGTGTAAATCTTCACTACTACTCTTACGAAAATGGAATATATTGCAATATATTGAAAAATATGCGTTAATGTATGTCAATACAATGAGAACTACATTGTCCCAATGTAATATATTATATATTATGAAATGTATTTTTAAATCTACTGACATAATATATTTCTAACCCATAGTATGCAAAAATATATGTCACTATATTAAGAAATACATTGACTCAATGAAATATTAGACACAGGGTATTTTAGCATATAATGAAACCACGGGCCAGATATTCAAACTGTGCCATTCTGTAGCACAAGCCCTTGCACTGCTCAAAAAAGTTGTGCAGGGGTGTGGCCAGGGCAATATTCAACAGAGTTGTGCTATTGGGCAACTTCGTTGAAAATCGCCCCCTGGCCACAGCCACTGTGCATGGCGCAGTGGAACTTGCGCCACTGCAAGTGGTCAGAGGGACATCTAGATGCGGTTGTGCCATGTGCAAACCTGCGATATTCAAAAGGTGACATGCAAATGGGGCTACATTTATGCAGCGCACGGGGCCATTTGCTATAATTATGGCCTCATTTGCATGTCATTAAATAGCAGGCGTTACCGATCCCTGACGATTTGCACCTGGCGCCCTGCCAGGCAGCAGCCGGGGACTGATGCCCCCTGTAGCCCAATCGCTGGCAGCTCAGTTCCCCCAGCAGCCCAATCGGGCGAATGTAACCCCCCGTAGAGTCCGATTGTGGGCAGCAGAGTAGTCCCCCCCACAGCAGCCCGATCGCTGGCATAACATAAAAGTTCATCCCCCTGCAGCAGCCCCACTGCAAGTACAATATAAATGTTCACCTCCCACAGCAGCCCAATCGTAAGCATAACATAATGGTTTACCCTCAGCAGCCCGATCGCAGGCATAACATAATGTTCTTCATCAGAGATCGACGGGCATAACATATCACCCCCAATTTATTGTTCGCCGGCATACAGAAAGTCGTTTTCATTTCGACCAGTTGATGGCGGCATAACGCCACCTCAAAGACATATGCTCTGCGGTTCAGTGGAGCGGCTTAATTGCGGCATAAGAGTTTGACCCACCTTCAAAACCAATAGCTCCTGGTGATCTAGTGGCTCTCACCCCACTCACTCACGGAGCCCCCACCCTGCTCCCCTGCCAGCTAGCAGCACCCCACCCGCCTGTTGCCCCACCGCCCGCCGACTGACAGTTAGGCCGCTGCACGCCCATTGGTCCAGAGCATGAGCCAATGGGCGGCAGCCAGATATGTGAATGAATGCTCTGGACCAATGGGCGCAGCCCTACCAGCTGTCAGTCGGCGGCGGCGGGCGGCAGGCGGGTGGTGATGCTGCCGCCGCTGACGGGGAGCGGGTGGTGGGGCTCGCGGGTGGTGGTGGGTGGGAACCACTAGATCACCAGGGCTACTGGACTTTGGGGTGGGTTAGACCTTATGCCCACGATCGGGCTCAGGGTCCACTGGACCACCAGGGATATTGGTCTTGGGGTTGACGCTATGCCCGCGATCGGGCTAGTCGGGAGGTGGGGGGCATAATGTTATGCCCGCGATCGGTTGCTGTGGGGTGGTGGGGCAGACATTATGTTATGCCCACGATCGGGCTGCCGCGGGGACTACTCTGCTGCCTGTGATCAGGCTACGGAGGGGTTACTATTATGCCCGCGATCGGGCTGCAGGGGGGGCACCGGGAACAAGTGGAGGGCCACCCACAGGTGGCAGCTGCTGTGTTGTGCTCTGCAATGCGGCAGCTCACCTGTGGGTGGCCCTCGACTTGATCCTTTTTTTTTTTTGGCTCACAGTTGTGCAGGCGCAGGTAGGGGGTTGCGCAGGCGCAGGTAGGGTTGGCGCTGCATAACTTCTGCATGGCCCGCTGAATATCGGGCTGCAGTTTATGCATGGTTCCTCCCTTTGATTGGGCATGCCTTCATTAGCATTGCGCTGTTGCTCAGCATGATTTGGGAGCGAACTGCCTCCTGCTGAATATCGTAGAATGGCGCTTATCCGGACATGCGAGGCGCAACCCTATCACGCATGGCTCAGCTCTTTGACTATCTGGGCCCACATATTCTGCCTCATGCATTGCTTGAAAGCATGTCAATCTGTTTAGTAATACATTGTCTGAAATATATTAGCATATTTCAAAATATATAGAGGGCTGGATATTCAGACTGCACCGGCAGGGCACAGCCCAGGCGCAGCGCAAGTGGGCTGCAGCAGGGCATGGACCTGGCGATATTCAACGGTGCTGCACCATGGCTCAGCACCGTTGAACATGACACTGAGGGCCATTATGAATGCAAGGCGTGTTTATTCACATATCGGGCCTGTGTAGTACAGTATGGTCTGCATGCCCATTGGTCCACGCAGTGGACCAATAGACATACAGACCGTACTGTACGCTGTCATTCGGTGGGTGGCCAGGCAGCATGCAGGTGGGGTGCTGCCACCTGCCGATGACGCGGGGTGCTGGGTGGCGGGTGGGGAGGGGGGTACCACTGGACCACCAGGGTTTCTAACACTATATCCGCCCACGATCGGGTGATGGGGGTTCACACAGGACCACCAGGGCACTTAGGTATACACATGCCCATGATCGGGCGATGGGGGGATTCCACTGGACCACCAAGGAGGCTTCTAATACATATGCCCGCGATGGGGCGGAGGCACAACGCCTCCAAGGCAGAGGGTTTGTGGACAGTGTTCTGGGTGGGCGGGTGGCCATCCATGGCTGGCAGCTGCTGTGTTGCACCCTGCATATGGCAACTCACCTGTGGGTGGCCAGGAATTGTTACTGGTTTTACCAGGCATATCTTTGCACCCTCCCCGAGCGGGCGAAGGTGGAGTTGTGCCAGCGATGCACCGCATATCCCGGCTGAATATTGGGATGTGCCGACATGCATGGCACGCCCGCACTTACGCGCGCATACACACGGCGCGCCCTGGTGCATCGTGAGTTGCGCTCGCAACTTGCCCCTTTCAATATCACGCGCGGTGTACGGGGTTATGATGGCGATCCCTGTTGTGCCAGCTAACCCTTTTGAATATCCAGGCTACTGTATTCTTTATATGTTATGTACAGTATATTGTTTATATATGTTACATATATTTTATATATATTTTACATGTATTTTTGTAAATGCCTAGTTTCGTCCCATGTGTACATTTGCATAAATAATTTGCATATAATTACTGATGACCCCCTTTAGTACACAGACTAGAGCCATGTTTCAAACGCTGTAGTAACCCATAGAGCGGGCTATTATGGCATTTGCTGTCACTCATTTAAAGCCGTCACCTCATTGGCCCTATGTCTGATTCTTGGCAGGCCTAATACCTGAAAAAAACGCGGCTCCATTTTTCCATTACAGAGCACCCGCACTATACTCTGCCACTCACTGCCCTGGCAGATACCTTTTAAATATATTTTTTAGTTTATCTGGTTGATCCTACCTCTCCTAATTGGAAAATGTATCTGGTTGATCCTGCACTTCCTATTGTTGAAGCGGGGCTTGACGGCGGCTGCATCGCGAATGGGGCATGATGTGGATGGAGGTACACTGTAATAAGAAAAAAAAAGAAGAAACTCAGTGTGTGTGTGTGTGTCTGTCTATGTGTGCGTGTGCGTGTGTGTGTGTGTTTGTATGTGTGTGTGCCTGTCTGTGTGTAGAGCTGCTCCAGTGGTGTTGACATCAATTCCCTTGCCACCAGTAAATTATATAATATAATGCCAGTGCAAGGTATGTGTTAGTAAATTTTCACACACCTTGGTGTGTGATATTTTATAAACCCTCGAGCTTTGCTCTTGGGGTTTATGGATTATCACGCACCTTGGTGTGTGAGAAATCCTCATAATACACACCTGCACAGGCATTATTCTCTACATTTAAAAAGCATAATTTATTAGCCAAAATCAGGATAATTTCTAGTTTTACAATTCATCGAATTTACAGCACTAGCTACAGACTGAAAAAAGGTGCACGTTATAAAGCAAGTACATGTAGGATCTCACCTTGATCTAAAAGTAAAACAAAATGGGGTGGTATAAATACCAATCTGAGCCTTTAATATTTATTTTATTTTATTTATTTATTTCAATTCTAGGATTACAATTACCTTTGAGCCCAGGGCTCTTTTACAAAGATTCCACGTCAAGACATAGGTATCACATGACAATAGACAAATTTGTTACACAAATAAGGGTAAAGGATATCAAATTAATTTTGAACAGACAGAGAGAGGGTAAAGTGGAAAGGAAGAGGACAATAGGGGGAAGGGGTGGTAGAAAGAAATGGGAGGGGCAAGGGAGGTAAGAAAATGAGAAGAGAGGAGAGGTGGGGGGGTAGGTAAGGATAAGGAGGGGGGTGGGGTGAAGCAGCCAGGAAGGTGGCATTGTCAGGTGCTGTGGATTGTATAGGGCAGAGGCCAAACTAGGGCAAGTGCATTATGTAAGGAGCTAGATATAGGAAGAGCGGTAGCGGAGTGGAGTTGCATAGACATTATCCATGACAGTCGCAGATGCTGGAAGCGACCAGGGTGTTTTGGAGCCTGGATTTGAAGGCCCCTAGCCCAGTGGTATTGATAGTACCATTGGCAAGACCATTAAACCAAGTGGGTGCCCTGTAAACAAATGAACGCTGGCCAATGGCTGTGCGGCAGCGAGGGATAGGGAAAAGTTGTGGCTTTGATCCCCTGGTAATTCTGGAGCAAGTTTTTGTTTGAAGGAGTGAACAGACCCTGGGGGGGCAGTTCCCAACTGTATTTTCTTAGCAACCACGCAGGTTTGGTACTGAATTCTATTATGAAGTTGAAGCCAGTTAGCTTGTGAGTAGAGGTCACAGGTGTGTGTGAGCCATTTGGCCCCAGTGCTGAGTCGACAGGCCTTGTTTAGGGTGGTAGTAATCCTTCTGAGAGCAGAGGTAGTGGCAGTGCCATAGGTGACAAGACCATAGTCAATCAGGGAGATGATGGAGCTTTGAACTGCGGCAAAGAGGGCATCTTTAGACAGGTGCCGACGAAGTCGGTAGAGGAAGCCCAGTCTAGCATTCACAGTTTTAGCGACATTGGTTATATGGGTTCCAAAGGACAGGTGTGGGTCTAGGTGATTCTAGGTATCTGAAGGAGTCAGCTTGCTCCACGGAGTCCCTGAGGTAGGTGTTTAAGGAGAGTTGGTGGTGTTTGTGCTTGTTTTGTGGCTGGTGAAAATCACGGTCTTTGTTTTTTTCTGGTTAAGGATTAACTTATGTTCTTTGAACCAGCTTTCAAAAGAGGTGAAGCCATGTTGAAGGGTTTGTTGCAGGTGGCTTGGGTCATGATGAGAGGCAAGAATCACCATGTCATCTGTACAGAGTATGACTTGCTGAGAGGTGGCATCGGGGAAGGAGTTGAGGAACAGACTGAACAGCAATGGGCCCAGGATGGAGCCCTGGGGGACACTGGAGCGAAGCGAACCTGTTTAGTGTCGGAGACCACGCCTGATATTTTTACACACTGGGACCTGTTGTCAAGATAGCTATTGAACCATTTCACTGATTCCATGGAGAGGCTAGTGTTCAGTAATTGATGAAGCAGGAGGCGGTGGTGGACAGTGTCAAAAGCCTTTGACAGGTCAATGAATGTAGCTCCGTTAGCGACCCTGATCAAGGGAGTTGTGTATGACTCCTCAGATACTCAAGAAGTGCTGTGGCAGTGCTGTGTCCTTTTCTAAACCGTGTTGCTGCCGGCAATGGATGTTGTGCTTGTCCAGATAATCAGTGAGCTGGTCTGCTACTATCCATTCCAGGGCCTTAGAGAGGTGTGGCAGGATAGAGATAGGTCGGTAGTTCACATGGGGAGGTCCGGTCACCACCTTTGTGGATAGGTGTGACAGTCGCTGCCTTCCATTTGTCAGGGAATTGGCTGAGGGAGAGGGAGAGATTAAAGATCCTGGTGAGAGGCCCCAGAACCTCGTCTAGAGTGAGTGACAGAAGTTTGAGATCCAGTGTGTCAGCACTTGCGCTAGTGCTTTTGATGGCTTTGGAAATGTATTTCCTGACGGTATTTTTGCTTACTGCTCTGAAGTAGAAAGGGGGACAATTTTTTGGTGATGACTGATGGGTGGGAAGAGGGGGGTCGCTGTCATTGAAAAAGTCAGGAGGGAGGATGCTGCTGAGGTCGGTGAAGGCATCATTAAAGGTGTTGGCTATGACTTTTAGGTCCAGGATAGTATTCCTGTTTATTGTGATTGCAGTAGGGGGGTGATTTGGACTCCTTCCCGGTAACATCTTTAATGTTATTCCAGAATGCTTTTGCATTTCCACAGGTGTCAGTGAGTGCAGTCTTGTAGTATTCAGATTTCTGTTGGCGTATGGATTTGGTGCAATCATTTCTAGCTCTTTTGAAATTTTGGATGTCCGCCTGTTTTCCTGTTTCTCTGGCTAGTTCCCAGAAGTGGTCCCTGTGTTTCAGCTTCTTTAAGAGGGAACCCGTGAGCCAAGGATTGCAGAGGGTTTTAATTTTTCGCTTTTGGTGGGGCAAGATGTTACAAGCTTCATTGAAAATGTGTATGAATTGATCAAGGGCTGTATTTGCATCGGGGCCAGGTTGATGGGGACCAGTCTTGATTTAGTAGGTGTGATTTTAGGTGTGTTAGCATCCCACGGGTAGGACTCTGCTGAGGATGACCTTGGTGGAGATTTCAGAATTTGTTTGACCAGGTACAGCTGACAGGGGAATGGTCACGAGAGAGTCAGGCAGTACAGTGAAGCTAGTGATCCGGGAGGGTGAGTAGTCAGGATCCAGGCCCGTAAAGTGCTGGTGCCGGTTCTGTAGTTCATTCTAGTTGCGGAGTCCAATATCTGTGTGAGGTTTGCTGATGTGACCATGTCCCTGGTGTCGCCAGCATCAGGTCCCAACCAGTTTGTGTTGAAATCACCCAGTGTGATGACTTCGGAGTCGGGTGAGAGTGATTTGATGTACTCCAGTACTGCATGGAGGCCTGGTCCTTGTTCTTTCGCGGGGATATAAATGGCGATGACCGAGAGGGCTTTGTGCTGAGCTCCAAGCAGGATTTTGATATGCAATAGCTGGGCATTTGGTGTTGGTAGGTCAGTGTGGGCAGTGTGTCCCATCAGGTTGTCTTTTAGGTAAAGGGCGCAGCCCCCTCCTCATTTTGATTTTTGGTCAAGCCTAAAGACAGTGTAGCCAGTGATGGAGATTGTATGATCAGGAACCAAGAGGGTGAGCCAGGTTTCTACTACTGCCAGGATATCGGGCTGGTGGGCATTTGCGAAGGCTTGTAGTTGATCAAATTTAGATAATAAGCTGCAGATGTTCAGGCAGTTAATGGACAGAGTGCCAAGGTGCTTGGTTTGAGTGGAGTTCATGGCAGCCCGAGGGCCAGGGTTGGGGGTGAATGTTTCTAGATAATAGCAGGAGTAGGAGAAGGAGTTTCAGGGCGGCCAGGCGCAGTTCCCTGCGGGAGAACTTGTGGTACTTGATTGAGGAGGGTTTGTTTGCAGAAGTTTTGTGCATGCAAAACAGGAGCGTAGTGAGCTGTGGGGATAGAGGGGCACACTGCACCCTGGTATGAAGGTGTGGGCATAGTGTGGTGTGGTGAGCCCTGGGGTGGGAAAGTTGTCAAGTAGCATCATGTAAGTGTGGCTATAGCAGAGATTATGCTTATAGCTATACGGGGGGGATGGAAAGCAGGATGGAGGAAGCTGGAGCAATGGGATGAGGGCAAAAAGGAGGAGAGGGAGGGAGGCAGGGGATAGTAGGGAAGGAAGGCATAGTTTGTGGAGGGGGGAAGAGAGAAAGGAGCTGAGAGGAAGGCAGAGGTGGATGTACTACTACGTGAGGGCAGAAGAAGCAAGAGAAAAAAAGGGGATTTAGGCAGGTAGGCGAGCGAGTGGGGATAGTTCAGGCCCTGTGAGCAGGGGACAGAGAGAGTTACAGGAGGGCAGTAGAATTAGGCAGGAAATATAACTCAGCAAAAATACAGTCCTCAGATTCGGCAGTGCACAGCAGAAGTAAAATACAGATACAACAGTAGTCGGATTCGGCAGTAAACAGTGTACACTATCAGCAGATAAATAAATAGTTTTTTAGCAACCACCGAGCAGCTATGCTCGGGGCAGAAAATAATAGTCCAGCCCCCCAGTCTGTAGGACACCAGGAGATAGTGAGGTCGGTGCTGTGACAAAAACTGTGGCAGAGTGCAGTGCTAGTCTATGGGCACAGCAGCCCTGAGCTCGGCTACTGGGTCAGCGGTTGCTGCAGCCAATCATGACCAAGCACGAGCTTGTGAGGTAAGTCATAGGTGTAAGTATAAATGTATAAAATGTATGTTTGAGTTAAAGTTGCACTGTAAAACAGTAATTCAATGTAAATATCTCCATGATTAATAACAAGATGTTAAGAGGTATGTGTGAATAATTTATTTTGCTTTTGTCTGGGTAACTTAATAGTTATGCTAATATCTGTTATACATGAATATTTTTTATATATTTCTAAATATAGGAAACAACATTTGAAATGTAACACAAAATACATTTATACATATATTGGCAATATACCAATAATATATATTTACTATTTTATTTCAATATATTTCAAATTTTATCAATATATTTTGCAATATACGGAATATACTAAAGTGGCCATAATGTATATATTTGCAATACATTGCAATATATTTGCGAACTTTAAAATATATTGAAATATATTGATATTCCAATACATTATAATATATTATAAAACAAATAGATTGGAATATATTTCACTATATGTAAATATATTGTTAATAATATATTTTAAAATATATTTCATTTTCGTAAGGGTAACCTCAGTTAAACCCCATATCTCAGGAACTCACTGTATCTCACTGGATGTATTGTATTACTGGCTGCATTAGATCAACTATAATATTGTATTGTACAGTATTCCATCGCCAGTACCTCATTTTTACTTTAGTATAACCCCCCTGTTGGGGGACTTACCTTAATTGCAACCATTTTCCAGATTTCCCACATCCTTCTGGTGTCTCTGGGATTCTCCGAATAATCCACCACTGTGGCCCGAGTGTATTGATGCTCCAGGTCCCCCAATTTGGCCCAGTAATTGATTTTAGCCCCAGTTGGGCTTTATTCTTTGTTTGCGAGCCACCGCTGCTCTTCTCGATTCACTGAGCTAAAAGGGGATCATGCAGGTGCACAGTAGCGCCTTTCATGTACCGACTGCCGGTTTTGAGGTGTTCTGGGGAGTTCCTCAGTGGTCCCGGTACCCCTATTAAGCTAAACGGGGACCAGTGACCTCGGGGAGGTGGCAAATAAGCCACTTTAAAGTTTAAATAAAAAGTTGGAACTGGGGCATGAACAAGGACTCATGAATCATTCATGAGCCCTCATGAATATTAATGAAGGTGCTGCCTGCCGTCTAGGGGCATGGTGTTTCAGCGGCAGCAACAGCAGAACTATTGGGGCAAGTGACATAAGAGTGGGCTTGTTTAAAAGGGGGATGGTTGGGGCTACAAGGCAGTGGGGTGCTGGTCTGGGCAAATTAATGTGTTGGGCTAAATCAGAACTAAAAAGGGGGAGACTGTGTTAAGCTGAATGAGACTCCTTATAAACAAATGGGAGCTGACATATTGGTGACATTTAATTCCCCAATTGCAGCCAATCAGGGATCTAGGTGCCCAAACTGAACACCAAGGGACTCCTGGGAAAAGGAGGGGACTAATTCTTGTGCCTAGATTATGCCCCAATAAACGAGCAGGAAATATTGATCACTGTGGATATTAATTATTGAAAGGCTTCAACAGCCAGTCAGAGCACTGGGATTTTGAGGGCTGCAGTGTGGACTTTCTGGGATTTCTTCAGTCTGTTCCTGGGCTCTGTTCAAGTCAGAGGTATCCTGTGAAAGTGGATTTGGATGTCAGAGGCTTACCCAGGCCCTACATAGAGATTGCTGTGCTGGAGATTGAAACTTGCAGTATTGCAAAAATTGGAGATTGCTGAGTTGCGGAATCAGATTGAGGAGAAGAAAGAGACTGAACTGTGATCCTGTTTTCTCCAGGTAATGAGAAGTTGTTTTGCTGTTGGTGGAAGAAAACAAAGTGTTGCAGAAACCCTGCACTGAGAAGCTGGACTAGTTGAGAAGACTGTGCGGATTATCAGTACTGCTACAGTTATTGCCGAGAGGTCGGTTTGCTTGCGTGGGACTGTGATTGCAATTTTCTTGAAGAGGCAGAGCGTTTCTGGTTGTCGGAGTGCTAGCCAGGTGCTGTGTGTGTCCTGAGTGAACTGGTTAAAGTGGCTAAGAGCTCAGGTCTTGCTGCAGCTGAAGAAAAGAGTGTGGCCACTGCTAACCTGGAAAGTGTGGACCGTGCAGGGGTTGTTGCTGCTGAGTTTTCCCTGATGAATTGTTGGCACTTACTGAAATAGAGGCTAGCACCCACTCAAATTGGCACTAGACTTTACTGGAGTGTCTGCCTGAATACCTTTTCCTTCCTGAGAGCTTAGTGCAGGACTGTCGGAGAACCCCACCATTAGGGAGTTCTCACCCAGAGCCAGGGAAGGAACTTGCTAATCCCTTCCAAGTGGGACTCGCTGTCTCAGGAGGTCACGGGTCTTGCACCTGCATGCTAGGGTGCTCTGATCGTGGGAGCCGGGCTGCGGAGCCACTCTCAGGTATGAGCCTTCTTGGGCTGGTGTTGTCCCGCCATAGTGCACTGCAATGGGCCAGAAGCGACTGAAGGTGACAGGCATCCAGAGCTACAATCAAGGTGACCAGCTACAGATCTTCGAGCAAGTTCCATCAGACAGAAGGATCCTGGCCGGCCTGTTTCTGCTTTGCTGCTCTGAATCAAGGAGCTCCATTTTCCCAGGTGCTGAGATCGACAAACTGTGAGTACCCAGAACCTGGTTCCTGGGAGGGAAAAGGGAAATTGTTCTGTAATTCTTGTTATGAGTTTCTTAACCCAAGTCTTTTCCCAACTATCTTCAGGGCTCCCACAGCTGGCCAACCTCAAAACTGCATCTGGCCTGCACCTAGTGGATACCTCTTAAGAACACTGGAACACATTGGTACCAGTGGGGGTGGGTTTGGCCTGTGGGCCCTAATGTTTATTGTTGTTGCCTATTTCCTTAACCTGTTTTTTCTATTCACAGCCCTCCTTTGACCCGAACCCCTTCCCTAGACCTTACCCCAAATAAAGCTGTGGTTTACTGTTTGAAATTGTGTGTGCATGAATTCTCTGAGTCTGTCAAAGCATTACTGTTCATGGTTTATAGTGGTACGGAATTGTTGGGTATCCAGCGTGTGGGGTGGTTGGTAGGGGAGGTGGGTAGGTGCAGCACCCCAAGGGGCTGTACCAGCCAGTCACCTGACCCACTTCTAATTCTCTCTGGGTGGAGGCACCGCACCATTTTTTATTATCTTTGGGATAGGACCCCCAAACACCACCATAGCAGGACCCAGGCCCCTTAACCTGTTAGAGAAACAACAGGCAGGGGTAGTAGCCCACTATCACACGGCACCTGGACTACATTAGTATCTCACTGTACCTATTGTAACGTTAGCATCTCACTGTCCTGTATGTACTTGTGTACTGTTTATCCGCATATTGCTGTTCTCTGTTTTATCTGACCCTAAACCCTTTGAAAATAGGCACAACCTAAAAGGTTTTATGTGAAATAAATACACACATACATACATAAATAACTAGTAGGTAGATCAGGCAGCTCAAACTGGACCCAAAGTGAAAACTGCAGGAACAACTACATGCATCGTAGAGTAGGTAGGAACAGCAAATCTAGGCGGTAAGGCAGCAGAAGCAGCAGGACACTAGTGTATGTAGACACTTACAGATCCAGCTTCAGCGGAGCCCACCAGAATGCAACAGAATTCTACAACAGAGTTACTGTAGGAAGTGAGGCAATTTTAATGACACTTAATCCCTTTTGCCATGCAGGAATCTGTGTCTCGGCATTTCATCCTGATGGTCTCCACTGTATGCAGGAAGTAGCACCCATTACCCCCATACGCCAGAAAACAGTAGCTATGTTTTTTTTTTTTGGCTTAATATGAGCTCTGAAAGAGAACATTTTACATCTTTTAGGAAAGTACCACCTTCTTGACAAAACCGCTCCCCTCCTGAAAAAATTCTAGATCCGCCCTTGCATATAGGTAACAGTAGCATGAGATGCTTGTTAGGCAGGAAGAGGAAGTATACTGGATGTAATACCATAAGAAATGCACAGCCCTGTAGGTACCAGTGCTACCACCATTAGGTTCCATTTATCCGCTGGCACCACCAAGTAACTGTAACTGTCCAGGTGAAAAGGAGCCAACATTTCTTATTCTGACTGAGATGTCTGCAGGTGTGCTAATGGCAGCAGCGAGAAGATTCTGTTATCATTGCACCTTACAGCCACTGATGTACAGGGACAACTCAAGAGGACTTGAGTCATGTAGTAAGTTGACCTGGTGATGTGGTGTGAAATTTCAGTCTGCCATGTTTCAGACACTTGCTGTGTTTAAACAGCTGCTGTTGGCATCTGGAACTGATTGGTTTGGTGAGCTAAATTCAATGTTTATATGCCACTGTGAAACTCTATCTTTTCTCAATGAGCCCCGACCCTGGCCAAAATTACAATTGGCCTGCCTGTTCCTGAGAAAGTTGGATGCATGTCAGGATTCCTGCCGGTCTGCCGATATGGGGGTGATTTATTTATTTATTTATTTGCTTTTGTTAACCGGGTGAGCACGCTAGACAGCCATGTGCCTATTTTCAGGTGCGACCCGGGAGAGTTACAGGTAAGACTTCATACAGGAATAATTGAGGAGGCATTAGGAATACATAGGAAGGTAGATACATATAAATACTTTGTACATAAACAACAGGCAATTCAGTGCAGGCTCTAGGGCAAGGTAGGCATCCATTGAGCGGTTGAGGAACAGAGAAGAGCATGTAAGAAATACACTGGCAGTTACAGGGCTAGCTCTAGGGCAAAGTTGGCACAAAGTTCCTACTGAGGAGACAAGAAACAAAACTAAAATAACAGGCAGTTCAAGGCTGACTCTAGGACAAGGTTGGCATGGTGCATTAGAGTAGGAAGGGACAGAATGGGATAGATCTCTGAGGTGAACAGTGGGAGCGGAGATCAAGTAAGGTGACTGCAGAAGGGGGGGGCCTGAGGCAGGTGGTAAGTCCAGGAGGCATGGCCAGTTCCAGAAGGAGAAGTGCAAGTCACGCTGAGGCCCCCACCATCCAGTCAGGTTGGAGGGTGGGGAGGGGTAGGGGAGTGGGATTATATTGAGCAGGAGCAGGGGGAGGAAGGTTTCAGGAAGTTCCAGAGGGAGGCTTTAAGTTAGGGTGGAGGAGGAGGAGGACCGAGTGAGCTCAGGTAGTGAGTCTCCACAGTTTAGCGTGAAGTGTGGAAGGCTCGGTCACCGCAAAGGGTGCATGTACTAGGAACCAGACGCTCCAGAGTTGATGTGGGATCGAGGTGGTAGGAAGTGGCGCCAGGTTTAAGGGGAAGGGCCAGAGATGGGGGGCAAGAGCGGATGATGTTGTCAATGAAATTACCTAGGGACGAAGGAGCGATAAGCTTTCGGGGGGAGCCACTCCAGGCGGCTGTATAGATCACAACGATGGGTGAGGGGAGGGGGAAAGTGCGATGCGGCACACATTGTTGTAGGCGGTGTCCCATTTTGAGAGGCTGGATTTGGGAACAGGTGCAAATGTTACAAGTCCGTAACAAAGTGATGGGAGGAGGATCCCCCTGGCTAGGGCCAATCGGGCGGTAGGGGTAAGGCAGTTATTAGCATGGTAGGCTAAACCAAGCTTACAATTAGTGGCCTTGCAAAATTGCGAATGTGAGAGGTGAGGTCCAACTGCGGATCTAAGGTGACGCCCAGGTACTTAGCGGAGGTTACTGTCTCAAGGGGTGAGCCGTCAACCCCATGGATCAGCAGGGGGGCAGTGCAGGATTTTTTTTGTTTAAGGACCCGACAACATGGATTGGGTTTTGTTGAGATTAAGGGTGAGCCTGTGGTTACCCAACCAGGTTTGAACACGTCAAGTCGAGGTTCAGATGTGAGTTTATTGTAGAGATGTCCCGGAACTGGCCAGGAGGACGAGATCATCAGCATACAAGGTGGTGTGACCATGGGCAGTGACGGACGGAAGGTCGCTGATAAATAGAGAGAAAGGGTTGGACCGAGGACGGACCTTGAGGGACCCCGCAGTGGACCGTGGAGAGGTTGGAGGATGTCCGATTGAAGTAGGTGAATTGCTGACGGTTGGAGAGGTAGTTTAAGAACCAGGCGGGTGGAGGGGGAGAAACCCAAGTGATAGGAGTTTGGAACCGAGGAGGGTGTGATCAACCCTGTCAAATGCTTTTGAAAGGTCCACAAAATGGCTCCAGTGAGGTCGCTTTGGTCAGCACTTGTCCTGATCAGAGAAGTGACTACGGCAAGGCAGTGGATGTGCTATGCCCTTTCCTGAAGCTGCGTAGGGCAGGTGAGAGGATGTTATGGTCCTGGATGTATTGGGAGAGCTGAGAGGCAATGGCTTTCTCGAGGAGTTTACTTGTATGGATAGAATGGAAATGGACGGTAGTTACCAGGATCTTTGGGATCTCCTAGTTTGAGGACAGGAACAACCTTGGCCACTTTCCATAGGTCGGGATGATCCCAGTGTTAATGGAGGTGTTGAATAAATGCTGAGGCGCCTGGCAAGGAGGTGGCCCCAGTCTGAGCAGTTTCGGTTCGAGGCAGTCGTGCCCAGCGCCAGTGTGAGGGGAGAGGCCTAAGAGAAGCATCTGGGTCTCCTTAGGAGAAACATGCCCTCATTTGGAAGAGGGCCGAGGGTGAAGACCGGGAGAGGGGCACCAAGGTGACTCGAGGGGTCTGGGGAGGGAGGAAGCAGTTCAGGAAAACAAGGAGTTGAAGGTGTTTATGATGGCAGTGGGTTGTTGCAGCTGACTCCACTCAACCAGCAGGTCGGAGACCTGTGCTTTAGCTGACCCCCAATGGTGTTTTTAATGTTTTGCCAGAAACCTCGGGTTGCTACTGGAGGAGAGTGCAGTTTTACAGAACTCGCTTTTTGCTGAGCGGATGGCTCTTTTGCAGGAGTTTCTGAGGTGCCTGTATGTCATCAGATCATGGTTATTTAGGGAGGCCTTATAGGACACCCAACACTTGTCCCTGGCCTTCATGAGGGAGAATAGTCCCCCATTTAGCCACTTGGTAACAGTGCCCCGAACCCTTCTCCTCGTGAGGGGGGCATGCTTGTTCTGAAGGGGGATAAACTTTGAGAGGAATAGATCCAAGGCCTGTGTGGGGTCGTTTGAGGTAGTGACCCCTGTCCAGTCAATAGCGAGGAGGTCGGAGGAAGTCATGGGTGTTAAATTTGGAGTAGTCCTCAGTTCAATTAATTTGCTAGGAACTTTGGCTGAGAGATGCCCCAGACACAGTAGGTAGGGGAGTGGTCAGAGATGGAATCCGGGAGGGTTCCTGAGGTCAAGATATTGGCAGGCGGTTGGAAAGAATCCAATCAATAAGGGATCCTGAGTTCCTCAAACAGCGAGCCTGGTTGGTTTAGTTATAACTTGGGTGAGTGCGAGGCCCGAGAGCAGAGGTTCGTGACAATTGCGGTTGGATCCCAACCAGTTCAGATTGAAGTCACCTATTAATAGGGTTTCGCTTGGGACCCACTGTAGGGCGATGCAGCCAAGCAGGAGGAGAGACCAGTCAGACCATCCTTGGGGGATGTAGTGCACAAGGTGGATTTTCTTGTGGCCCAGCAGGAGGAGAGGCATGCAAGAACTCACATGTAGGCGAAATGGAAGATGAGTGGTCGATGGGGACAGGTTTAGTGTTCTTTGTAATACAGAATCACCCCACCGCCTCTCTTCTTGCCTGGTCTGTCTCGCCTGAAGAAGATGTAGCCCGGAGGGTGTACTGGGTGTCTGGTATGTGGGGCTTGAGCCAGGTTTCTGAGAGTCCCAGGATGTCTGGCTTGTAGTGGGCAACCCATGCAGTGAGCTCGGTTAGGTTGCGTAGGAGGCTGCGCACATTTTGTGTTGGATGGCGACAGGGGTGGAGGGGCGGTAGGGTGCCTTATGTGGCCAGAAGGAGTGGCCGGTTGAGGGTGCTTGAGGAGAGCAAAAAAAAAAAATGCTGGAGACAATAATGAGATATGGCTTAAACAAAGCACAGCTTTATTTTAGTGAACTCAACCTAAGCAGGAAAAGGGTAGTGCATGGTGCAACACAAAATGGCTAGTCTTCTAGCAGCCTAATTAGGCTCAACCTATAACAATGACTGCCCTTAAGTGCCCTGAGCAGACACAGCCAAATTAAACAGCTTTCTCATGCTTCCACTAAAACATACCTCTTAACCTTTCCTCACCAAAATGTGTGACAAGAGTGTGGAAATGAGCAAAATGTGTGATATATCTTGTAAACGGGCATCAGTATTTAGGCATCCTGATTGGCCCATACCTGTGTGCTATTCCGTCTTACACACAGGAAAAAGGACCAGCAGTGCCCTGTGGGCACCGATTCTAGTAAACATGCCAGTTAGAATGTTGGCAAATTGAAAATCAGCTATCTTGTTTTCACCAACTACGAGTGAAATACCAGGCTGTATTTTCAATCTGCCAACATAACTGTAAACTAAATTTAAGACCTTTCTCCCAGATTTAACATCTTTAAATTAAAACTGCCATGATAGGAATCCCAGCCTGCCCGCCATGGCTGAACAGCTGACTTGCAGTCTTGCAACCCGCCTGTCCGCTTGCTCGCTCAGTAATTTACCACCAAGCCGGCGGGCATGCTATACTCACTCTGTTATCACACCATTCACATTCTAACAATATTTTGCATTTAGTTGTAAAAAAAAAAAAATAAAAAAATAAAACAGTATCAGGTCTCCCTGAGACAACAGCTTAACCCATAAGTTACAGAAGACTTTCATTTTCAGACTTTACTTCTGCACTGACGAACGGCTTTCTCCTGTCTCCTCCAAACAAAACCAGCGATTCTCCATTCTAGTGGAGGAACTATTTTATTAAAATTAACACTAACATTTAACATTTTCACTATTAAAAACTATGCAGATTAGTTATCACACACATCTATATTTAAATAACCATTTCATAAGCCAATAAGGCACTCCAGGATGTGCGTTGGAGACACTTATCACATGGGTTAGCTTGATGCACTCGGCCAGTGGCCTCGCGCTCACTACGCCTCCTAGCCGCGTGTAAAAGTGTCTAACGGACACTCTGTTATGTCTTATTGCTTACATCAAGCGTGGCGCTGCAAGCTCTGAACACTTTGGCAATTAGTGCACTAATGTTTGCTGAAAGCTAAGCATAATAGATTATTTTGAATTTCTGTTTCAAACTCTCAGTGGGAAATGTGAAATATCATCTTCCACATGTGGGTCAAAGAACTTCTTCAAGGTAAAATTAATGAGGTACCTCGTAATGTGTGACAGTTGAGAGGTATGCCTTAAAATGCCCTCCAAGGTGCAGCCTGGCACTCAGCATGCCACACGGAAGGCCACAGTAGTTTAACTGATGTGATACTCCTGTACTGGAGGCCACTACCTCTCCCACCTGGAACAATAAGGTTCCTGGGTGCGCAGAGCTGAATTGGTACAGGTCTGTCGATGTTGCTATTGGCTGGTGGTGGTGCACTTTAGATTAAACACAGTGAGCACTTTGTTCAGTTATAACCCCAGAACCCAAAAGGCAAGCAGTTGTACAAATGGCTGTTTGAAACCTCAGAACATGAGGTACTTGCACAGTTCCTGGTCCAATGGCCAAATGCAAGAAACCAACTCCCAAATAACAGTTCCTCCCTTGAAGTAGGGCAAACCATGATCTTACTTATGGTTCCCAATCGAGTGGATCCTTCTTTGTCTGCAAGGCCTCTGGATCTCCATCTAAATCAGCTGGGCTGCCTCCACTCTCCAGCTTCATTTGCTCTTTGGTGCTGGTATCACTAGCTCCATCTAGAGGTTTGGCTGTCTCTCTTTCTGACCACTGCATGTCCATACTGAGTACCACCCACACATTATGATCTATCAACCCTCAAGGTGGTCACAGCCTGACACTTGGTTATGGTGCCCACTAAAAGTTCCTGCAGCAGCAACCTTGCTGTATCTCCTTCTTGCTTTCATGCTTGTCATGTGCTGGAGTTGTTAGTGACATCCTCTGTGCTAGACAGCACATGGATGACACCTATTCCTCCTCACCAGAAAAATAGCTTACTAATAGTTTGTCTTCCACAGACACAGTGTCTATTCCAGCTCAGCTCAAACTTCCTGGGAGAGCAGCCCTTCCCTACCGAGAATTCTCCCAGATCTGGCCCAAAGTCAGCACAGCCCCTGCACTTCTCCTCAAGACTTGTCAGCTCACATTGGCTTCTAGGACTGTCAATCAAGTCCAGGCAGTCCTGGAGGTCTGATCCACAGCAGTCCATTGGCTATGCAAAAGGGGCCCTAAATTAGTTCATTTTCCATCAGTCAGAGGCCTCTGCATCTTGCTTCTCCTGTCCGGTCTCCCAGTTGTCTGGAAGCCAGGGTCAAGGGCTCCAAGATGGAAGCAAGGGCACTGGCCACAAAGTTAATTTTACATAAGACTTCTGCCCTTAGAATATTTACTGTGCTCCTTGGTTCCAGTTGCACAACCCGCTGAGTTGTTCAGTATCATTTGGGTCTGGTTTCAAGTGTCCTTTCTCTATCGGTGTCAGGAGGTGATCTGCTGATGTCTGGCAGGAGCAGTGCTGTACAACAATGCAGACAGTGCCAAAGATATCCAACCTCCTGCAGCTCTCCTGTCAGTCCCCTGGAAAAAAGTTCCAGTCTTAGGGGTTACAGGGAGCAGGAGTAATGTGGCAGCAGCCTGGTGGGGACTTGGAGAAACCCGTATAAGCTCCACACTTTAGGGGGTTACAAAAAAGAATCCTGTGGGCAGCTAGAAGGTGTTGACATTCTGGGTGACCACAGAATGTTACAGGACTTGCCCTTCCCAGGTCAGGCTTCACTGGATTGGCCTTAGTGTGAAAGGAGGGCTTATAGGGAAGAAAAATTGCTCCTCGTTGGAGCATGAAGCTGAAATCTTCCCATGCCTCCTGCTCAGATTTCTGACCTGACCCCTTCCCGTGTCCATCACAAACTAATGTGAAACCAGAAATTCAACTCAGAGTCAGCCAAAAATGTGCTTTCCCTGTAATGTGCAGTGGCACAGGAAGATCCGATCCCGGGTTGGTGCTCCAGAGTTGCACCAAAATCTAATAACAGTGTGTTAACTAAGTCGAGAGCCACCGATGCTGCGGTGTAGAAGCCAATGTATCATAAGTAAAACAGAAAAACCTAGGAACATAGACTCTGATGGCAGATAAGGGCTGCTTGGCCTACCCAGTTTGCCCATTTTAGTTTTATTTTTGCTGTAGACCTGAACTTGATCTATAGTGCTGTCTCTTCCCCTCGTTTCCTTACCTCTACAATGCCCTTGGACCAGATATTCAAAGCTTTGTGCTGGGAGCAAATCCATTGCTGTGAAATAGCACTGAATTTGCATGGGGCTGCAATATTCAAAAGCTCAATTAGCGCTGGCACTGTGTGATAGCACCGATGCTAAAAGTTAATGCATGTAGAAGAGGAGTGAGGGGATGGGCCATGAAGGCCAACACACTGGCATATTCAAAAGAGTAGCATTGCGCTATAGGTTGTTGCACCACCTATAGCGCAGTGCTGAATACCACCAGCAAAAAGCATGTGGTAATGCAACGCAAGGGGTGACAGATCTCCTGTCCCCCCCTGTCAGCTAACAGCACACTGTTGCCCCTCCTCCATCCCGATCACCCATACCCAGGTGCATGCATCCATCGTATCCCTGGTAGTCTAGTGCCACCCCCATCATGATCCCTGACTCCCGTTTTAATACATGTCAAATATTTCCCTGGTAGTCTAGTGCCCCCCATCATGATCCCCGACTCCCACTGTAATAAATATTAAACATTTCCCCTCGTTTCCTTACCTCTACAATGCCCTTGGACCAGATATTCAAAGCTTTGTGCCGGGCGCAAATCCATTGCTGTGAAATAGCACTGAATTTACATGGGGCTATTATTTCTTAGTATTCAGTGGCCCCACCGGAAGTGCCCTACCTCCCCAACCATCCCAGAGCGGAGCTGGCGACTGGCTCAGCCCACCACTCACTTTCACTGACAGTCGCTGACTGAGTGATGAATGAGCGCCTACCCGACTGAGTGGTGAATGAGCGCATGCATACATCCTCATTAATAGGTGCTCATTCATCACTCAGTCAGCGGCTGGCCGCAGAGGTGAGTGGTGGGCTGCGCCAGTCGCCGCTCCATTCCAGGATGGTTGGGGAGCGGGTAGTTGGCACTTCCGAGGGGGGGCCACTGGATTACTCAGGGAAATGTTTGATATTTTTACAACGGGTCGATCATGATGGGGCACTGGACTACCAGGGTAATATCTGACATGTATTAAAATGGGAGTCAGGGATTGTGATGGGGGGGCACTGGACTACCAGGGTAATATCTGACATGCATTAAAATGGGAGTTGGGGATTGTGATGGGGGGCGGCACTGGACTACCAGGGTAATATTTGACATGCATTAAAATGGAGTTGGGGATCGTGATGGGGGGCACTAGAGTACCAGGAAATGTTTGGAATTTATTACAATGGGAGTCGGGGATCGTGATGGGGGAGGAGGGGACACTAGACCACTACGGACTGGGTTTTATTTGCTGATGTTTGTGTTGGAAGAACTGGGGGCACTAGACTACCAGGGCACATGTGGACACAGGCACTATTGTACATGGATATATATATATATATATATACACACACACACACACACACACATATACACACACACACACACACACACACACTACCGATCAAAAGTTTTAGAACACCCCCATTTTTCCAGTTTTTATTAAAATTTACGCAGGTTAATGTCTCAATGTACTCTGAAATTAAAGCATAGAACAAATAAACAATGGGAGATAAAAAAGAAATCGTAGAATCATTTTGTTTAACAAAATTTAATCTAAATTTTTGACTCATCAAAGTAGCCACCTTTTGCAGATGTACTGTAACCGCCGAACACACTCGTGGCATTCTTCCTACAATGGACATCAAATATTGTTTGGGAAGTTCTTCCCAGCACTGTTGCAGAAGTTCCCACAAATGTGTTGCACTTGTAGGTTGCTTTGCTTTCACCCTTCTGTCCAGTTCATCCCAAACCAGCTCGATGGGGTTTAAGTCTGGAGACTGTGCTGGCTATTCCATGATTTGAAGCCTACCGTCTTGTTCTTTCCTCAAGGTAGTTCTTACATAGCCTGGAGGTATGTTTTGGGTCATTATCTTGTAGGATGAACCCCTGACCAACTAGGCATAGACCAGAGGGTACTGCATGGCGCTGCAAAATGCTGTGGTAGCCTCTTTTGGTTCAGGGTGCCAGTCACTCTGTGTGCTGTTGTCCTGTGAGCCACCTATCACGTAAGCTGTTGACTCTCAGAAATTTGTCTTCTGATTCTGTTGTGGCTTTGGGTCTGCCAGACCTCTTCCTGTCAGAGTTTCCTCCAGTTTCCAAGTGCCTTTGATGGTGTAGGAAACTGTACTCACTGACAACTTGGCTTTTTTGCAATTTCTCTAAAGCAGTTTTTGCTAACCTAATCTTTTTTTTAACCTCTAGCAGTTTACAGCTTACCTTTGTACCATTTCAGGTTATTCACTGGACTTGAATTGCTTAAATTTCAATAAATACTGGAAAATGGGGTGTTCTAAAACTTTACGGTAGTGTGTATATATATATATATATATATATATATATATATATATATATATATATATATGTAACCCCCTTTGGGGCTTACCTGCAGTCCTCCTGTTTCCTGCCATCCTTGGGTGCCTCCTGATATCCCCAGGTTTTCCCCTTGGTAGCTTCCTGTGTTGTTGAGCCCTGTGGGACTTGCAGAGCATTTGCGAGCAGTCAGCATGTTTGTTTTGGGCCGCCGCTCGCACCACCGAATGGACGCACTGCTTTTCCAACTGCCAGCTGCGGTCAAAATACTGGAGGTGTTTCTGTGGTTCCCAATTGCCAGTATTTGGTAAAAAGGCACTGGGGAACACAAGCAAAGGCCCCCAAAGTGTCTTAAATAAATAAATCGGCAGACGCCATAAGTGCTGCCTCTGAGGCACCAAAGGTAAAGGGTAAAGGTCAGGGCACTGAAGCCCTCATGAATATTAAAGGCAGGGTTCAACCTTAAAAATTGGCCAGAGCTAGTGCAGCTAAACTTCTACTTGTCCGTCTTGACTAGTGCAGATTTTTCATGGCTGTTAATGAAGTTGAAAAAGTCCTTACTTTAGCAGGCTGTAGTCCTTTTGCTAATCTCCCTCAGTGTGCCAGGTGGCTTGGTGTGATTAGCAGCTCATTAAGAGCTGCAATTATCTGGCAGTTCAAGAGGGAGATCCAACAAAAGACTCAATGTGAGTCGTTATCACTCAATTGCTAGGACAGTCAACTAGTGTGAATGCTGTGATCAAGGGTAGAGTGGTTAAGCCACTAGCTTCCAATATGCTGAACTTGTCTTTGATTTGTCTTACAATATTAAGACCAGTGTGCCTCATTTCTCAACCTTTAAGTGTCTGTATCCAACACTGTCATAACTAACTGGTGTAGGGGTTCACAGCTCCTCTTAATGGATCACACCAGTCAATGCCATCAGTGCAGTACCACCCAGCATGTCATTTCATCCTAAAAACAATGTGTTGGAGCACGTATGATGCAAAGCAAAACCTTAGTAAAATATATAATTTGAAAGGTTAAAAAAAGGTATTCCTGGTGTGCATAGAGCATCCTATATAGAAAGAGGTAGTACAGCATCATATCTGTATACTGCTCCCCTTTGATTGATGAAAGGACACTGTTATGAAAAATCTGTTTTTGTTAGGGGAGAGCATTCAATATTTTTGTGCCTGGTGTATATAAATAGATACGTCAACGTTTCTTACTTACCAAGCCACCAGTGTTTGTTTAACTCGCTCCCAAAAAATCCTAAAACTTTCCTGGCTCACTTCGCAGTGTAAGAAAACTTCCAGAAGTGCAGTTCTGGTTAATCACAGGGTAGGGGATGACAGTGTCTTTCTCTGCCTTATTCTATACATTGCCCTGCAGGTCAGGGTGAGACTGTGGTGACGTGCATGATGATGTTGGCTATTGTGTGTGCAGAGCTAGAACTGCCTGACTGAACATTTGCTATTATGGTATTCTCTGGATTGGCGGGGAGATGGTGAAGAAAGAGGAAGCAAGGGGCACATGGTAAAAAACAATGGGGGTACACACCGCGTGTGATTGGACTGCAGTCTTGTTTTTTTGCTGGGGCAGGAAGCAGTGTGGGAGCAGGATAAATATGCAATAAGATTATTTCTTGGCTTGCATTTTTCCTGTATAACTGATCAAAATTGACCATTATTATTGTGCTACTGCAACCATCTGCGGGCTAGTGCAATTTTTAATCAACTTGTCCAGATGGCTAGTGAAAAAAGTTAAGGTTGACCCCTGATTAAAGGGGACAGGAAATGTGCTAATTGGCAGCTGTTAATAAACTACTTACTTTCAGAAATTATATGCATTCCCCTACATTTTCCATATTTAACTGTACCTGAATAAAATGTGATATGAAAAACTATTTTACAATGTTTTGTTTTATGGGAAGCATTCTGTTACAGTTCTATTTATGGAACCAGTAATTTGGAGTATTTACTATGTCAGGGTTTGTGTACAGAATGCTAATTATGAGCTGTTGACCTATCAGAACTATGCTTAGAGTTCTGTGCTCAAACTTTGACATATCTGAAACTCCAAATCACTGGTTCAATGAAAAGAACTATAATAGAATGCTGCCCATGAAAACAAAATAATGGAAAATACTTTTGTAACCCCTAGGTGGTGCTATCCCAGGGCTACTACCCTGCCTGCTGGACTAGTAGCAGGTTAAAAGGTCTGAGTTCTGAAAGCAGGTGCCTCCACCCAGAGGTCAGGGTTAGTAGGGGTCAAGCTAACCTGGGCACAGCCCTCCAGGACACTGTAACCCCTCTCTTTCCCCTCTGGTGGCCTGAACACTGTACAATAATCGCTTTCAATACCCTGGTATACCACACAAGTACCCACACTGTTTGCACTTACCACCAGGGCTGGTTCCTCTGGCTCGACCCTGGGGACCCCTAAACAAGGTTATGCAGAGCAAATAGCAACAGTACAGTACTTTGAGCACAAACTGGAACCACAGTCAGATTACATGCATAAAAGTTAGATCTGATTTATTCAAGGGACTTGAACATGGGAGGGCCAAATCAGGTTAATTAGCTTAAAGGTTATATCAATCAACAGTTATGCATGCGCTTTGAGTCCCCCACATAGTCACACCTCTGGGTCCCCAGGTGGAGAAGAGATGGGCTAGCCAGACCTTGCCCGGGTTGCAGCTGGTTGGGGCCCTGTGATGGAAAACACAACATGCATAGTACACAGTATTTGTAATCCGGAGCCAGAGGGCTCAGGTTCAAAAGGAAACGAAACAACAAGAGAATCAGATGACACACTCAGATTAAGCTGTTGTTGCAGGGAGCTACCCTGGTATTTACTCACGATACCCAAGACTGGACACAGGCTGGATGAAAATCGAGACTGCAGGTGGTTGATCTGGAATGCCAGGAGAAGCAGGGCCCACACGAGTCGCAGAGACATCGTTCCTGTTCAAGCGTGGAGCAGGGGGCTGATCCCCAGGCAGGTCTCTCGTCAATGGCTTATCTGTGCAGTAAGTAGTCTGGCTGGGCCAGTTTGGTAAGGCCCAGACCGCATGGACACAAATTCGGATGCAGTCCGTTTTGGGCTGGATACAGCTTCCAGAAAACAGAACATGGTTCACACAGTGAAGAAGTGCAAGGTAATGCACCTGGGTAACAAAAACCCAGGGGAAGAGTACACAATGGGGGGTGAGATACTAACAACAACAAAAATGGAAATGGACCTGGGGGTAGTCATATCAGAAGACCTAAAGGTGGGCAAGCAATGTGAGAGGGCAGCAAGGAGGGCTGGAGGGATACTGGGATGCATAGGGAGGAGCATCACCAGTAGAAAACAGGAAGTTATTATCCTTCTGTACAGACAGTTGGTGAGACCCCATCTGGAGTACTGCGTGCAGTTCTGGAGACTCAATCTCCAAAAGACATAGACAGGATGGAGGCTATCTAGAGAGGAGGGCAACTAAAATGGTGCAGGGTCTGCACCAGAAGACATATGAAGAGAGACTTAAGGAGCTGAATATGTATAGCCTCGAGGAAAGAAGGGAGAGGGGGGACATGATAGAAACTTTCAAGCACCTCAAGGGAATCAACAAAGTCCAAGAGGTAGCATCTTTCAAAAAGAGGTGTGCAAGAACAAGGGGCACAATTTGAAGATAGAAGGAGAGCGGCTCAGAGGTAATTTAGGAAGTATTTTTTCACAGAGAGGGTTGTGGATGCATGGAGCGGCCTTCCGGAGGAGGTTGTGGAGTCAAAAACAGTGGTGGAATTCAAGCATGCATGGGACAGTCATAAGGCAATTTTAGGGGGTGGAGGTAGGAAAAGTAGCTGCTGGTTAACTAGGATCTGCAGCTTATCCATTAGGTAGGGAAATGGGAGACTGGGTGGGCCAAGCGGTCCTTATCTGCCATCAAAATCTATGTTTCTATGTTTCTAACTAAATCATGACCCACTAGCAGCAAATAACACATTTACATGTAAGGGAATTCTACCATACCAGGCAAAGCGCTCCCTGGACATAATTGCAAAGTCTCTGCACACACCAGGAGCTTAGGGGTAGCTGGAAATCCTGACAGGCCGATCGCATTCAGCAAATTCTTCGGTCTTCTTCAGGTTGAGCTTGGCCCACTTCAGTAGCTTACTTTAGTCACAAAACTTGAATTTAGTCCAAAATAATCTCTTCTCCTCTCAGGAGCAGCAGACAGACATGCACGCCAAAAACTCAGCCTTTTCACAGTTCTCCCATGCGATCCACTCAGGATTGCTGCCCAAAATCACTTCAGCTCTTTCTTCTTCAGCCTCCAGCTTAGATCTAACTGAAAATTGCAAGCAGTCTGGGATTTCCCCAAGATCCAAACGGTCTGGTTGGCTGATTTGGCTGTCAGTCAAAGCAAGAGCTCCCCCTTCAGTTGCAAAAAAGGCACAAAAAGCTCAAAACTACAATTCCTACAGATTTTGACTTCAGACAGCTCCTGTAGTCCAGCTACATTTTAGGTCCCACCAGAACTGATTGGTCCAATTTGCAGTCCAGGACCAAGATAGTGGAGACAAATAAAACAGTCCCTGCTGCAAAGAAAGCATGTTAGACAAACTACATTATCATTATCACGCTAAATGATTTTCAGCAAATAGTTACATCTTTCAACAGAGCTCCCTCTCAGATTACTTATGCTGCAATCAGGCAGCTCTTAAAGTGACAGTACACAGAGGCTATACAGGCTCTGGTAATCACATTTAAACTGCTAAAACGCAGGACACCAGCCTGGCAGTGAGCATTTAGGCAAGCTCAGGGAAGAATTTTTGGGAACCCCCATTTGTAGGGGGTTACACCCTTCTCTGCCTGGGAAAACTTGGCATCCGCCTCAAGTCTGTACCATCATAACATTGAAAATGCAACATATAGAAGATATTTATACCATTAGCATGCTATACAAGTACTATCTGATTCATCAATTGGCATAACTTGTCACTTTACTATACATTTCAATATAAAAGACAAAGAACCTCCACTATATAATTTCCATTCTGACAATACATTATGCATATTTCACACAGGTAAATTGAACATTACTATACAGAATCATGTAATAACTTCTTGTACTCTAAACAATGCAAGAGGGGGCCCTTCCCTATCAGCTAACTAGGGGCTGGATGGAGCAGGGGCACCATGGTGAGAGGGCAGAACAAGTAACCTGGAATGGGCCGTCAAGCTTAATTTGGGCAGTGAGCTCTGAGAGACGTAAACACCTTTGTGGACTACATTGAGAGGTAAATCCACTGGCCTCCCAGGGGAATCGTAACTGAAGTGATCCACTGGCTTGACAGCTCGGCCAGTCTTTCTGGGGTGAACAACCACAGTCTCTGTATTTTCAGCAATGGTCTTGGAGCTTTCATCACTTGCGAGGGGTGCCTCTGCATGAAGGGCATGTCCAAACTGGGAGCACTGCCAACCCCTTGCTCTGTAGTCTCTGTTTCTACAACACTTGGCTCATTTTGAAGACACTCTGGCACTGAAGGAGGGTTGTCAGCACTCTCATAGTGTTCCTCAAGTTCTGGCATGTCACCAGAAAGACTCATACCATCAGTCTCTCCTTCAGGCAAATCATACAATTCCAATACACAAAGACTCAGCATCCTCAGACGGATACTTTGCACTTCACTTTCAGGAGCATTGGCTCCAAGGATGATGCCGAGGGGTTAGGCAGTCCAGAAGGCCCAGCTTCATCCCCATAATTCAACATAGGATTTCCACAAGACAACTGACTCAGTTCATATGAGGGTAATAGGCATTATCACACTCACTGTCATCCGAGTTAGACTGGCAGTCACTATCATTCTGGGCCTGCTGTGGGGCAAGTCTTAAATCGGCAAGCACGGGGCAGGCTGACTGTTTCTTTCTGCAGCAGCACGAGTCACTGGTCCAGGGAATCAATCTCAGTGGGTTCAGCCTCAAATATAACTTGACCAATAGGTAGCAAGTGGTTACAGTGCATGGTCTTGACAGCTTTGAGTTATTCTCTGGGTGCACTTTGTACACTGGCAAATCATCCAACTTTCCAACTAGACATGGGAAGATGGTGCCATCGATCAACAATTTTGTGTTTACCATGCAATCCTAAATTTCGCAACAACACACGGTCTCCAGACCTAAGCTCTTGAGCCTTTACTTTTCTATCATGTCTCTCTTTTTGGCTAGAGTTCTTTTGGCGGCCATTGTCTGGGCCAGTTGATAGGCATGGTTCAATTGAGCTTTCAGTTTTTGTACCTATTGCATGTAATCTTCGGCTTGGACCCCATCGGGAGAAACCCCAAAACAGACATCAACAGGCAGTTGGGCCTCTCCCCTGAACATGAGGCAGTAGGGAGAGAACCCAGTAGCATCATTCTTTATGCAATTGTATGCGTGTACCAAGGTGCTAATCTGCTGGCTCCATTTATGCTTATCTTTTGGGTGGAGGGTGCCTAGCATGTCTAGCAGGGTGCGGTTAAAGCGTTCTGGTTGAGGATCCCCCTGTGGGTGATAAAGGGTGGTTCTTGACTTTTGCACCCCCCATAGAGAGAGCATTTCTTTGATTAGCTGACTCTCAAAGTCCGGCCCTGATCAGCGTGAATTCGCTGGGGGGCACCATAGTGGACGAAGAAATTTTCCACTAGCACCTTGGCCGTGGTAGATGCTTTTTGATCTTTGGTGGGAAAAGCTTGTGCATACCGTGTGAAATGGTCCGTAACCACTAACACATTGCCAATGTTTCGCTGATCAGGTTCTAAACTCAAGAAGTCTATGCAGACTAGTTCCATTGGGGTGCTGGTAGTAATGTTGAGAAGGGGGGCAGTCCTCTGAGGCAGGGCTTTTCTCTGCAGTCAGCGACTACAAGTCCTTACATTGTTCTCAACATCGGCCCACATCTTGGGCCAGTAGAATCGAGATCGTACTAGGTCAAAGGTCCGGTCAATAATTACCGAGGTGGCCCATATGGTTGTGGAGGAGCCTCAATACCAAATCTTTGAAGGCTGTGGGCAGAACCAATTGTTGCTTGTCTATTTGGCCATCCCGATCTACTGTCTCTCTATACAACAACTGATTAAGCAGCTTCAACCTGGAGCCTTCTTTAAACAATAAAGCAGTTCGCAGATCAGAGGAACGCAACTTGGACACATCTTTTCCTGCACGAATGGCGCAAGTGCTGGCTGAATCATAGAATCTTGGGATTGAGCCCACTGAGTGCTGTCATTGTCAAACTGACGTAGTGCACTAATATCTAGAGCAGAAAGTGGCAATACACAGACGGTATGCAGGTGTAAGAGGGGCCCAAGCAATCTACTAAGCAGTCTGCTGTGTCCGTAGACATCTGTTCATTTTGTCAAACTTTTGGCACAATGCTCAGATGTCAGGTTCAGACAGCCTGACCTAGTTGTTCTTGGAAATGGGCCTCCGGAGTGGGCGTCAGCATCAATATGATTCAGGCCTGGTCTGTATTCGACAGCATAATCATATGTTGACAATGCAGAAAGCCACCGGTGCCCGTGGCATCTAACTAGCTGAAGTCTGTACATGGATCAATGGGTTATTGTCAGTCCTCACCAATATTTTCCCTTATAGAGGTAATCATGAAACTGGTCAACAATGGCCCATTTTAATGCAAGGAACTCCAGCTTGTGCACAGGGTAGTTTCACTCTGACGGGGTCAAGCTCCTACTGGTGAATGCCACTGGTCTCAAAGTATCCTTATGGTCTTGATGCAGTACAGCTCCTAGATCCAGCGGACTGGCGTCAGTATGCAGGACATAGGGTTTGGTGGGATCAGCATAAGTGAGGATGGGGGCTTGGGTGAGCTGGTATATGACTTTGTGGAAAGCTGCTTCACAGTCAGGTGTCTAATGGAACCTGAGAAGTTCACCTGGGTGGAAATATGCTTTGTCTGGTTCTTTGATCGGACCCTTTTTGTATTTTCATTGGTAGGAGGGTAACCCTGGGTAAGATTCAAGAGTGACGAATTACTTTGGAATAGTCCTTTATGAACCAGCGGTAGTAGCCACAGAATCCCAGGAAACATTGTGGTTCTTTCAAATTGTGGGGCTGGGGCCAAGTAGTCAAGGCTTCAACTTTACTAGAATCAGTCTCCATCCCCTCTGTAGACACTATGTGCCCCACATACTTCACAGAGGTTTGGAAAAACGGGCACTTGTCGATGGACAACTTGAGGCTGAAATCTTCCAGTCGGTCTAGTACTTTGAACAGTTGACCCTCATGTTCCTCTAGGGAGCTCCCTAACACAATGACATCATCCAAGTACACCAGGCATTCCAGCAAATTCATGTCTCCCACCGCTCGTTCCATCAGTCACTGGAAGGTGGCTGGGGAGACCGATATCCCCAGTAGCATTCTCAGGAATTCGTAGAACCCCAAAGGACAGATGAAGGCTGTCTTCTCATGGTCCTCCAGAGCCATCGGAATCTGGTAATATCCACTGCGAAGATCCAACACCGAGAACCATTTGCTCCCATTCAAACAGTCCAGAGCATCTTGTATATGGGGCATGGTGTATTGATCGGGGATGGTCCGACGATTCAGAGTTCAATAATCAACACACATTCTCACAGATCCGTTCTTCTTACGCACAACCACAATGGGAGAAGCATATGGGCTCCTGGATTCTTGTATCACACCAGCCACAAGCATTTCCTGCAAGTGTCTTCTCACATCGTCTATGTCTGCAGGGGCTAGGTGTTGAGACCTCTCTCAAAATGGCCGTTCATTGCAGGCGATGTGATATCTCACCCTGGACACATCCCATGTCCCATTCCTTCAATGACAACACTTGATCTCTCTGGGCAAGTTTCTGGCTAATTCTAGTCTTCCATTCAGCTGGCAACAGGAAGTCACCAAAATCAAACAAGTCCGGAGTCACTCTATCTGTCTTGCCAGAGTGATTGTTGTTGAGCAACACTGCAGTGTCTGCACAGTGTACCATAGCTAGGGTGCATCCTCTGTTCACCCAGCTCTCCTGATCTGACACATTATGAATCTGGACCATCACTCATCATGCATAGGCATGAGCACGAGCTGGCAAGATGCTGGGCTTAATCAATAATCCTTCTGGCAATTTTCCATCGCCTGGTATGTCCAACATCAGTATTTTGTTCTTGACTTCTTTATGGAGGCGGACCTCTCCTTGAACGGTACACTGGGCATTAGGGCCAGTACTATTGAATTGGGATCCTTCTTCCACACGACCCTCACCGGTTCATCCTGGTCCACTCCCTTGGGGTTCTGTTACAAATCATAGGCCCTCTTGATCAGAGTGGAAATTCTTAGGGCCCTCCCAGTCCGTTGCCCTTGTTTCTCATGACAGAGTTGTGCCGATCTCCCAAACATATGGGCGTTGGTCCCAATTAACAGAGGAACCCCATCATACAGTCCAGTAGGGGGACACACTAAGGCCAGTGTCTTGACTTGCTCCTTTACATCAATTACAGCTGCAGGAAATGACAACCAGAGGCGGACATATCCTAGGTAGGGATAAGACGTGTCACTCAGCCCCCACACATGTAGGCCTTCCAGGGATTGTAAGGGCACAGCAGATAAGTGTTTGTCATACCAGTCCTGAAATACAATGGTCACTTGCGACCCACTGTCCAGCACAGCCCGAGTAGGGATACCATTCACAGCCATGGTAGTCTCCATTGAAGGGCCCACTATTTTGGACCATTCTGGAGGGACAGCAGTAGGGGCCTGGATGGACAATTTAGCCACAAAGGGGTTTGAGTTAGGATGTCCGAAGCCTTCACTGCAGTCATTTTGTGTACTCCTTGACCACTGATTCATTTTCAGAAGCTCTCCTTGAAGCTGGTTCACCACTTTTTCTAAGTCTTTCTGAGGCTGGCATTCCTTCTTCATATGGCCATCCTTTCCAGAGTTGTGACAAATGATAGACTCCTGGGTCATCCTTGGAGAGAACATTGCATGAGGAACTGAAGTAGTAGGAAGGGATCGGGGTCCAGTGTCTGCTTGCAGTGGTGAGAGGGGTGCCACATTTCTCAACAGTTCCTTTAGGGTGGCAGTCAATTCTTTGATTTCAGCCTGGGAACTATCCTTGGTAGAGGATGCCTGAGGGTGCACCCCCACCCCCATGGCAGTCACATCCTGAAAGGGACCAGAATCTTGTTCCATGGGGGAAATCCTTGCAGAGGCACCTGTCTTCAACTCTTGGACTTCCTTTAGTAACTCATCTTTCCAAAGCTGGGCCCAGAGCGGGAAGTCCTTTGCATTCTCAGAGTGCTTGTTAGGTGCCGACGTTTGCCCCTGAACCCCACTTTGATGATCACTCTCTGTCACTTGCACAGTAGCAGCAGATATTGGTGAAATTCCCCCCAGGTTCACCTTTGCTGAACCCCCCCAAATTTCTTTCATTAGCGCATCATAAGAGGGGGGGCGATTCCAGTCGGTTGGCGAGGCGCAACGGAAGCAGTAACATTTCTGAAAATGGAGCAGACTTAAGGATCCGGTCCAGCCTAGTTCGAATTAATCCATTTGATGGCAAACTACCCTTTCTGAGGCATTCTTGTAGCAGCTTTTCAAGCCGAGGTACACACAGGACAATGGCTCCTGAGTACTGCTGGGCATTTCTTACTCTCCACCACAGGTCCTCATCTGAATCCGGGCTACCATACACATTCTCCAATGCATCAAGATAGTCCTGTGCAGTTGCTTCGAGGTTATTGGCCTGCTTGGCACAGATGGTAGCCAGGGCAGGACCTTGGAGGCTCTCACTCAACCTCTTTTGTTTCTCTGCTTCTGAGCATTGCCAGTCAAGTACTAGAGGGGCAACATAGTCTATCCAGGTCTCCCAGTCATCCTCCCCCTGGTGGGGGTGGGGAAGGTGCCCAAGAAGATTCTCAACCTTTGGTAGGAGTCGTGACTAATGGCAGGTACATATTTAGGGGCCAGCATTGTCATGGGCACAGAAGGTGGGGCAGTAACAGGTGCTGGAGTGGGAGGGGTGTTGGGGAGGGAACACCTCAGGTGGCAGGAATAGTTTCTAAAGTCCTCTATGGTTTTCCTTCCTCCAGCAACAATTTAGCAAATTTCTCCTCAAACATCTCAGATAATAGAGGAGCTCATCCTCCCAGGGTCTTTACTGTCTCTAGTTATCACTCTCCAGGTGGCTGGGGCCCTTCTGGGGCAATAGTCCGTGGCACTTGGAACTGACCACTGGGACACTACACTCTACTAACGATGAAAGTTTGGGCGTCAAATCAGCCTGTCGCCCCACCACCACACGTCTTGTTAAACATTCAACTTTGAAAGTACTCCTCCTACAGCGCTCTTTACCAATGTTCAGGGAATATCCAGTACAAGCAGGGCATTGTGAGGGTCAGTCTCCTGCCCTGATATCACCGCACTAACTGGTGCACAGCCACTTCTGTTGGGGTAGCCATTTATGTTTGACAATAATTTGTAATTTCGGCCATTAGAAGACACAAAATCCCAGTGGTGAGCCTCCAAGATGTAACCCCTAGGTGGCGCTATCCCAAGGCTACTACCCTGCCTGCTTGGCTAGTACAGTGCCTTCAGAAAGTATTCACCCCTTGGATTTTGTCACATTTTGTGATGTTGCAAACTCAAATGAAGATACATTTATATGGGATTTTTTTGTCACATATTTACACAAATTACTCTATAATGTCAAAGTAGAATGAAACTTGGAATTTTTGTAATACTAATTTAAAATAAAAACCTGAAATGTCTTGATTTGATAAGTATTCACCCCTTTGCTATGACACTCAAATTGAGCTCAGGTGCATCCAATTTCCTTGTGAGATCACTCTAAAACTTGAATGGAGTCCACCTGTGGTCAGTTCAAATGGCTGACATGATTTCAGAGGAAATACACCTGTCTATATAAGGTCCCACTGTTGACAGTGCATGTCAAAGTAGAAACTCTACCATGAAGACCAAGGAGCTGTCCGTAGAACTCCGTGATAGAATTGTGAGGAGGCATAGATCTGGGGAGGGGTATAAAAACATTTCTAGGGTGTTGAAAGTTCCCAGGAGCACAGTCAAGTCCATCATTAGGAAGTGGAAAGATTATGGAACCACCCAGACTCTTCCTAGAGCAGGCCATCCTCCCAAACTGAGCAACTGGGCAAGAAGGACCTTGGTCAGGGAAGTGACCAAGCACCCGATGACCACCCTGACAGAACTACAGAGTTCCATGACTGAGATGGGAGAACCTGTCCAGAGGACAACAATCTCTGCAGCACTTCACAGATGTAGCCTCTATGGTAGAGTGGCTAGATGGAAGCCACTCCTGAGAAAAGGCCACATAATAGCATGCCTGGAGTTTGCAAGAAGGCACGTGGCAGACTCTGAGACCATGTGGCAAAAGATTCTCTGGTCTGATGAAACAAAAATTGAACTCTTTGGCCTGAATGCAAAGCGCTATGCCTGGCGCAAACTGAACACAGCTCATCACCCGTGTAACACCATCCCTACCATGAAGCATGGTGGTGGCAGCATCATGTTATGGGGATGCTTTTCAGTGGGACTGGGGCACTTGTCAGGATAGAGGAACAATGAATGGAGCCAAATACAGGCACATCCTTGAGGAGAACCTGCATCAGTCTGCAATAGACCTTGGACTGGGCAAGATTTACGTTCCAACAGGACAATGACCCCAAGCATACAGCCAAAGCAACACTGGAGTGGCTTCAGAACAAGAAGGTGAATGTCCTTGAGTGGCCCAGCCAAAGCCCAGACTTGAATCCTATTGAGAATCTGTGGAAAGACTTAAAGATTGTGTTCACCAACTCCCCATCCAACTTGACAGAGCTTGAGCAAATCTGCAAGGAAGAATGGGTGAAAATCCCCAAATCCAGATGTGCAAAGCTGATACAGACATACCCAAGAAGACTCAAAGCTGTAATTGCTGCCAAGGTGCTTCTACAAAGTATTGACTCAGGGGTGAATACTTAAGTAAACAAGATATTTCAGTTTTTAATGTTTCATAAATTTTGTTACACAATAAAAATATTTTGCCCTTTAAATTATTGAGTATGCTGTGTGAATCAAGGGGAAAACAAATAATTTCAATGTATTAAAATTCTGGTAGTAACACAACAAATGTGACAAGATCCAAGGGGTGAATACTTTCTGAAGGCACTGCTAGCAGGTTAAGGGGCCTGACTTCTGAAATGGTGCCTCCACCGGAGTCAGGGTTGGTAGTGGTCAAGCTAACCTGGGCACAGTCCTCCGGGACAACTTCCCTCTTTCCCTCAGTGGCCTGAACCAGGGGCGTAGTTTGCTATTTTTATGGGGTGGCAAAATAACAAAAAAGTCCTGATTTTCGCATATCACGACAGTGAAGAGGACGGGTGGCTTGCGTAATGCAAACAAATCAACCAGCATCAAATAATGCCCAAAAACATTTAAGACTACAGCTGAATAACTCCTGCGAGGGATCAGCCTAGGCCAAGTCAGAACACTTCCCACCCCACCAGTTTTACTGCAGCCTGCTCGGCCCAACTCCTCCTGAGACCAGAGTCGAAAAACTGACCGGACCTGTTTGTATTCAGTTCTTCATTCTTCTGCCTTGGGAGTGAGGACTTACTTGTAAAGTTGAAAATATGTAAGGAACTTAACTTCCTTCTCAAGAGGACAGGACCTCACCTCAGCTTCAATTCAAATCAGTCTTGACCTAATTTTGCCCCACCTGAACCTCCAGGTGGATAGCTCACTAGTCTCTCACCCACCTTTGCTGCTTACATAACCCTTCCAAATCCAGCCCTTATAGTGGATCCTGAACTTTTGAAAAGTCTGCTTGAGCTAGCTCTCCCACCCTTGAGGAGTGCAAAAGCATGTTTCAAGGAAGTGCAGCAAATGGCTTGCCAACTCAGTATATCTATAAACATGGATGGTATGGGAAACATCCCAGCATGTGCATCCTCATAGCATGAGCCCTTATTTACATAGATTACATAAAAATGCGATTATACAATGACAAGAATTAATGCTGGCCTCTGATTGGTCAGTCTTGGGCTAGCTCCATGATGTTATCCCAGTACATCCAATTCATCACAGGTCTAGTCTCAGCTCTCCATGTACCTCTTGATGATTGTTAGCATTAGTGTTTTTTTGTATCTTCTTTAAAAATATTTTTCCACACCAAATAAAACATCTTTAAAATTATTTTTTTTAATTCTGTATAACAACATGCCATTGTATAATAGCAATAATGCCCTCCAGGGTGTGTGTCATGGTAGGATAACATCATGCCTTATGTAGTGGATGCAGTCGTGCCCAACCACCTGAGGCGTGACGTTATCCCAGCATGACACACACCCTGTCGGGCATTACTGCTTATTTGCACCCAGTGTTAACACTTTTCTTTGTTATAACCAAGTTAATTCATTAGTCTCCCATCCCATCCCATCCCATCCCACATTATTCAATGTCACATGCTTGAATCTGGCTAGGTAAGGTAAGCGTAGAGGATAATGCTCTCTCTCAAGCAAGCATTGCATACATAAGCATGGGACTTGCTGATATCCCTCAGACGGTGCTCTTAACAAGCATGCTGATGTACCTGGGACAGTGCAACAGAACAATGTAACCTTATTGTTCAAGATGATCATGTGCATGGTGTGGTCACACCACAACCCCTACCACTCTCTCCCTCCCGTGGGCTCCTAAGGAATATGCATCTCTGTCTATGCCCAGGGTTACACAACCCCATCCAAGCAAACATGGACTGCCCTGGCACAAAAGTGGTTGCATCACATAACCTAAGAGAACAGACGCTACAGGAAGTTTGCTGGAACAACGACTCCAGATACCTGTGCACAGCCTCGCAGGACCCACCCTGAAAGGTAAGCACTTGGTTGGTGGTTTTTATTAGCTTCCCCTGTGACAGTGTGTGGTGGGCCGGTTGTGGTAGCTCAGGTTGCCATGGGTGCTCCCCCCCCCCCCCAGACTACTTCAAAATCGTCTCATCTGACAGTTTTGAAGGGCACAAATGAAACATGGTTGCTTCAGTTTGATGTGGTTTAATACAGTTTTTTGTCTCAAGCGTGTGTCTCTATTCTTCTACACACAGATAGACACACACCAAAAATGAACTTTTTTATACCATGTTTACATTCAGGATAGAGACAGAGTAAAGCAGGTCCAGGGAGTACAACACAGTAATTAAACAATGCATTTTACAATGCCCAACGAACAACCACAAAGACCACAAACAACCGATCTTCCCCTGCTCTGGGGGATGGCTAGGTCACAGGTCAGGGTGCTAAATGAGGAGGAGAGACCACAGAACATCTTGTCAAACCACACAGTAAGGTGAAACTACATAAACATGCACAATTTTTATACTGTAGGATTTCATACTTTCCAACAGTTCCTAATTTTGACACAGAAACTTATCTTTAGTGCTCAGAAGCCCCTTGTACAAGGGAGGTAAGCATGGCATGGACCCAGCAGACTGGCATACATGTTGAAAAAAATATTTCTGTGCCAGTATGCCCATCCACCCCTCCCTCCTCCATCACCAGTGGCCAGAACCATTTTTTTCAGCATGTGTACCAGTCCGCCCTGGTCAGCACAGCAGCACAAAGCTGGCAGGGCAGTAGAAGGCACAGCAAGCAACAGTGAATTAAATGTCCATGCAAAAGCTACAGCCCACTCTCCCACCCCAGACCTGCAAGGCCACTATCTCCACCCAGACTGACCAGCTCAGCTACTCTCTGCACCCTGATGGACTTGCACAGCCACTCTCCACACTCTGTGTCCACCCCACCAGCACAGCCACTCTCCCCACCCACCCAACCAACACCATTTCCAGCTCCATTTATCTGGTATCCGCCTCAGACATCCAGATCTGTGCCTCCCCATCACAGGCACACAAAATAAATAAAACCACATTTTATGCTGCATTTTGTTTATGTTTTTTCTTTGTCTGAAAGAGAGATGTTGAGCTAACGATCAGCACAGTTAGCCTGGTATACAATTACAACCCCGCCCCACGACACAATGCCAGTGCCTCCACCACACCCACACAATGCCTGTATCCCCAACCCCACCCACACAAATGACCAGTGTCCACAACACCACACACACACACACACACACACGACCAGCAGTGTCCCCAACCCCCCCACACACACACGACCAGCAGTGTCCCCAACCCCACACACACACACACGATCAGCAGTGTCCCCAACCACACACACACACACACAACCAGCAGTGTCCGCAACCCCACCCACACACATGACCAGTGTTCCAACCCCTCAAAAAAATCATGGCCAGTCAGTAGTCGCTATAACAATAGCCAGGTAGTAGTATAATCATTTCTTTAGGGTGCATGTTTTAGTGCAAGATTTTTTTTGCTGGTCTTGTAACACTGTATGGGGGAGAACACAAAAAGCTACCCCTTTGGTTGTGTTTGCCTGGCAATGAAGACAGAGACAGCAAGGCCAAGGAATCTGTCTGTTTCACCCCTCCACAGTGGACGATCGGAGAAATCAAAAAAGTGAAAGATTACTTCTACAGCCAGGTAAAGGATGAGGGGGAAATAATGTTTCAACATTTACTAATGTTTGTATGCTAGCTGCGGGCACAGGTCAGTGAGATACATCCCTTGACAGGTAAAGGATGAGGTGGAAATTACGTTTTAACATTTACTTATGTTTGCATGCTAACACCCAGTCAGCAAGCACAGAATGTCCCCCTCCTAACCAACACAGACAGTCCACCAGAAACCCAGTCAGCAAACATGGACAGTCCTCCTTCACCCCACCTACAAGGACAGTCCCCTCAGACACCTGAATAGTCCCCTCCCCACCAGACACCAGGCCAGCGAGCATAGAATGCCCCCTCCGAACCAACAAGGACAGTCCCACCAGATACCCAGGCAGCCAGCAAACATGCACGGTCCCCTCATATCCCACCAAGGACAGTCCCCACCCCCGACACACAGCTAGCAAACACAGAATTTCTTCCCACCCCACCAACATGAACAATCCCCCAAACACCTGGCTAGCAAACACGGAGAGTTCCCCTCCCCAACGACATTGATAGTCTGTCCTAGACACCTGATCAGCAATCACCGACATTCACCCCCCATAAGCCAACATGGAAAGATCCCCCAGACAACCGACCAGCAAATAGTCCCCCTCACAAGACACCCGGCAGGAAAACATGGACAGTCCCCTTTTCCACCATTATGGACAGTCCCCAGACAAATGGCCAGCCAAGTCCACCAAACAATGGCTAGTGTCACCACCCCACCATCACAGCCAGTGTCCCCACATCACCATGGCCTGTGTCTCCACCCCACCAGACCCCAGAATAGAAAACAGACTGTCCCCCAGCCCCACCAAACACTGACCGCCCTCCCAGTCCCAAACGCTAACCACCCCAGCCCCAAACACTGATCGTCCCCCCAGCCCCACCAAACGCAGGCCCTCCCCCAGCACCAAACACTGACCATCCTCTCAGTGAGTCAGCCCCAAAACACACAGACTGTCTCCCCCGACCCCAACCCCACAAAACAGACCATCCCCCAGCCCCACCAAACACAGACCGTCCAGTGAGTTTCCCCAACAAACCCCACCACACCAGTAGCACAGTAACTGAGTGTCCCCACCCCACCAACATGACCAGTGTCCACACCATACCAAACAAATAGGCCCCTCACCCACCAACATGGACAGCCTCAACAGCCAGCAAATCCTCCCACCCAAAGAACACAAGCTGACAGCAAACCTTCTACCCACCCCCAGACACATGCACATGGCCAAGACAACCCCCAAAAAAACACATTTCTGGGATGTGAATGGTATAAATTTCAACAACCAGCTTGCAGCACAGTTACTCACCAAATCAGTAAGGGCACAGACAGGGCAGCATGCAGCTGGGCACAGCAAGGCCTAGAAGGCAGATCAGGTAGCCGAGTCTCTCCCAACATTCCCGTTCCTCTCCCGATTGATCCCCCAACGAGACAGTAACTCATTTTTTTTGACACCAGATGAACGTGTCACATTATGGGTCTGCTATAGCCTGCATGACCCGGCTTCTTCACTGTTCTGGGCCTGGCTGTTCACTGACCTGAATAATCCCTCTCGGTGGACCGTGGAACTGGTGGGCAATGGGCGTGGTGTGGGACTCGCCGACAACACGGTAAATCTTTTTCTGGCCTGCTGGACACAGGAGCTGGGTGTGCAGGCAAGCCTGGCCATGCCTCAGACTCACTGTAATTGTACTACTCGCTCCTCCGCCTGGTCTGTCCGGTGGTAGAGGCCTTGTGGCCACAGGCCTCCTAGGCTCTCAGGGATGGGAGGCTCAGGTGGCAGCGAGAGAGCCCAGAGCACAGCTGGCTGCACTGAGAAACAGAGAGTAGGTAGTCAGAGGACTCGGGTGAGGTATATTTAAACTGGGCTGTTCAGGACAGGATGAGAGTGGGAACACTAGACTGACTGAGACACTGGTGACACCTGACAGACAACCAACGACTGCTGCTCGACATCCTCAAACAGCTATCTCTCCTCAGCCCCACGCTATATGGATGCTGCTGCTGCTCCTTCATGAAAGGGGCACTGACAACTAAATGGCGCCACTAACGGAGTACTGCTCACGCGATGGTGCCAGCTTGCAGCATTCTCTGATTGGCTGTAACATGCAGGCTACTATGGTTGCAGGCTTACAGCCAATTGGAAAAGGGGATTGTTTTTGTTTAAGAGACAAGGCGCCACGCTGCCACCGCCCCCCTCCCTCCCCCGGAGAGGTGCAGGCAGTCCGGGCATAGCCCTGAGCCCATTCAATATTAAAAAAAAAAAAAAAAATGATAACCGGAGAATGGTGGCTGGGCTCCTTAAAAAGTCCTGGTCTAATTTCTCAGGGGGGCAGCTTGCCCCTCTGCCCCCCGCAATCTACGCCTATGGCCTGAACACTGTACAATAATCACTTTCACAATAACCGGTACACTACACAAGTACCACACTGTTTGCACTTACCACCAGGGCTGGTTCCTCTGGCTCAACCCTGGGGACCCCCTGTAAACAAAGTTATGCAGAGCAAATAGCAACAGTACAGTACTTTGAGCACAAACTGGAACCACAGTCAGATTACATGCAGAAAAAGTTAGATCTGACTTATTCAGGGACTTGAACAAGGGAGGGCCAAATCAGGTTAATTAGCTTAAAGGTTATATCAATCAAGCAGTTATGCATGCGCTTTAAGTCCCCCACGCAGTCACACCTCTGGGTACCCAGGTGGAAAGAGAAGGGCATGCCAAGACAGTTGCCTGGGGCTGCAGCTGGTTGGGGCCTGTGATGGAAAACACAACATGCACAGTACACAATATTTGTAATCCGAGCCAGAGGGCTCAGTTCAGAAGGAAACGAAACAACAAGACAATCAGATGACACACTCAGATGAAGCTGTTGTTGCAGGGAGCTACCCTGGTATTTACTCACGATACCCAAGACTGGACACAGGCTGGACGAAAGACTGCAGGTGGTTGACCTGAAATGCCAGGAGAAGCAGGGCCCAGACGAGTCACAGAAGCGTCGTTCCTGTTCAAGCGTGAAGCAGGGGGCTGATCCCCAGGCAGGTCTCTCAGATGGCTTCTCTGTGCAGTGGGTACTCTGGCTGGGCCAGTCTGGAAAAGCCCAGACCGCATGGAGACAAATTCGGATATAGTCCATTTTGGGCTGGATACAGCTTCCAGCAAGCAGAACACAGTTCACACAGTGGGGAACTAACTTACAACTCACTAGCACCAAATAACACATTTACATGTAAGGGAATTCTGCTGTACCAGGCAAAGCGCTCCCCAGTCACAATCGCAAAGTCTCTGCACACACCAGGAGCTTAGGGGTAGCTGGAACTCCTGACAGGCTGATCGCATTCAGCAAAATCTTTGATCTTCTTCGGGTTGAGCCTGGCCCACTTCAATGCTTACTTTAGTCACACAAACTTGGATTTAGTCCAAAATAATTCTCTTCTCTCCCTCTCAGGAGCAGCAGACAGACATGCAAGCCAAAAACTAAGCCTTTTCACAATTCTCCCATGCGAATCCACTCAGGATTGCTGCCCAAAATCACTTCAGCTCTTTCTTCTTCAGCCTCCAGCTTAGATCTAACTGAAAATTGCAAGCAGTGTGGGATTTCCCCAAGATCCAAAAGGTTTGGTTGGCTGATTTGGCTGTCAGTCAAAGCAATGGTTCCCCCTTCAGTTGCAAAAAAGGCACAAAAAGCTCAAAACTACAATTCCTACAGATTTTGACTTCAAACAGCTCCTGTAGTCCGGCTACATTTTAGGTCCCACCAGAACTGATTGGTCCAATTTGCAGTCCAGGACCAAGATAGTGGAGACAAACAAAACAGTCCTTGCTGCAAAGAAAGCATGTTAGACAAACTACATTATCATTATCATGCTAAATGATTTTTAGCAAATAGTTACATCTTTCAACAGAGCTCTCTCTCAGATTACTTATGCTGCAGTCAGGCAGCTCTTAAAGTGACAGTACACAGAGGCTATACAGGCTCTAGTAATCACATTTAAACTGCTAAAATGCAGGACACCAGCCTGGCAGTGAGCATTTAGGCAAGTTCAAGGAAGACTTTTTGGGAACCCCCATTTGTAGGGGGTTACACTTTTTTGTATCCCATTTTGTTCACGTACAGTTAAATATGGATAATTTAGGGGAATGCATATAATTTCTGAGTATAAGAACTTTATAAACAGTTGCAAGTTAGAAATGATTTCCTGTCCTCTTTAATGAGCTGCTGTTGTTTTCCAGGGTGCTATGTTTAAAAGGTTGTGACTCAGCTCTGGGGCACAATTAATGTAAATAAACAAATGTGTGCAGGAGGGAAGTGTTGGGGCAATGTACCAGAGGGAAAATGTAAATATAATGATTTGTCTGGCTGCACCAGAACTCTGATCTTGGGACTGCAATAAAATGTATGCATGGGACTATGCTGTAGCCACCATTGCGCAACCCTGCAGCCAATTGGAGACCTGGACTTTTGACCAGAGACTTGTGGGGGATCAATAAAGGTTTATGGGGAAAATAGGAGGAACTTTTCTAGGCACCAAAAGGTGGACCAATTAAAGTATTGGAACTGGGAAAGGGGTGGTCAGAGGGTGACTGTGAAAAGGCAGAGATACTAAACACATTTTTTGCTCAGTATTCACAAATGAAGAGGGGAGGTACCTAAACCATTCAATAGAAACACTCTGGATGTGGGATTGATACCAGCCCATTCACAGAAGAAAGAGTTCTGAAAGAACTCTTAAAACTGAAGGTGTACAAAGCAATGGGGCTTGATGAGATTCATCCCAGAATTCTAAAAGAACTAAGGGTAGAACTAGTGACACTACTGACTACCCTCTTTAACAAATCATTGGAAGATTGGGTGGTACCTGAGGGCTGGAGAAGGGCAGATGTTATTCCCCTTCACAAAAGTGGGAGCAGGGCAAAAGCAGGAAACTACAGACCTGTTGATTTAACCTCAGTGATAGGGAAAATGATGGAATCACTTCTCAAGGAAAGAATTATTGAGTACCTAGAGGTCAGTGGGGCACAAGACCCAAGGCAGCATGGATTCACAGCGGGAAGGTCATGTCAGATGAATCTAATAGATTTCTTTGACTGGATGACCAAAGTAGTAGATCAGGTAAGGGCTGTGGACATGGCCTACCTAGACTTTAGCAAGGCATTTGACACAGTCCCACACAAAAGATTAATATACAAGTTAACCAGCCTTGGAGTGGGTCCCAAGATGGTAGCTTGGGTGAAGAATTGGCTGGAGAACAGGACACAGAGGGTAATAGGAAAGGGAGTCCACTCTAAAGAAAGGGGGGTTACTAGTGGGGTACTGCAGGGTTCAGTACTAGGACCAGTCCTCTTCAATGTCTTTATAAGTGACATTGCAGAGGGACTGGAAGGAAAAGTATGTCTCTTTGCAGACAACACAAAGATCTGCAATAGGGTTGATACACAAGGTGGGTTGGAAAGGATGAGAAGGGACTTGGCAAGGTTAGAGGAATGGTCAAATATATGGCAGCTTAGATTCAATGCTAAGAAGTGCAAAGTAATGCACCTGGGAAACAAAAACCCAGGGGAAGAGTACACATTGGGGGGTCAGATACTAGCAACAACAAAAATGGAAAGGGACATGGGGATAGTCATAACAGATTATCTAAGGGTGGGCAAGCAATGTGAGAAGGCAGTAGGAGGACTGTGGGATACTAGGATGCATAGGAGAAGTATCACCAGTAGAAAACAGGAAGTTGTTATCTCTGTACAGACAGCTGGTGAGACCCCATCTGGGTACTGTGTGCAGTTCTGGAGACCCAATCTCATAAAAACATAGACAGGATGGAGGCAGTCTTGAGGAGGGCAAATAAAATGGTGCAGGGTCTGCACCAGAAGACATATGAAGAGAGACTTAAGGAGCTTAATATGTATACCTTCGAGGAAAGGGGGGGGACATAATAGAAACTTTCAAGTACCTCAAGGGAGTCAACAAAGTCAAAGAGGGTAGCATCTTTCAGAAAAAGAGATGTGCAAGAACAAGGGGGCACAATTCGAAGATAGAGGGGAATGGCTTGAGGTAATGTGAGGAAGTATTTTTCATGAAGAGGGTCGTGGATGCATGGAACGGCTCCTGAGGAGGTTGTGGAGTCAAAAACTGGTGGAATTCAAGAATGCATGGGACAGTCATAAGGCAATTCTAGGTGGGGTCGGAGAAAGTAGGCTGTTGGTTAACTAGGATCTGCAGCTTATCCATTAGGTGAAATGGGCAGACTAGGTGGGTCAAGCGGTCCTTATCTGCTGTCAAATTCTATGTTTCTATGTTTCTAACTGTTGAGGACAGGTTTGGCAGCCAATAAGATTTCTGGACCTAAGCCCCATATAAATGAGGGAACTGCTCAAAAAGGTCAGATTTGCCTGGGAGTTCAGCGTGTGTGCCTCTGGGGAGCTGGCCAGCTCTCAGAGGTGAGGCCTGGTAGGCCTAGATTTTTTTGACTGTTAAGTCCGTGGGTCCAAACTGTCCAGCTGGCAGCAGCAGCGGATCTGATCCTCAAGCAAGCAAAAGAGGATTAGCCTGCAACCTGGCTGGAAGGACCAGAGGAATGACAAGCCTTACATATAAATGTGCCTAGTTTGCTGAAGTGATTGCGCAGCCGGTCAGTCCGAGGCGTTCGTCTGTTTGTTCCTGCGTCACCCGACCAGCTTTTTTTTTTTTTTTTCCCCATTCATTTTTCCCTCCAGTCGTGGTCTGGGGGGCCTCTCTCAGGCATCCTGCCTGCTCCTGCCCCACCTGAAGTCCTCCTACCTGTGCCTCCTCTCTCCCTCCTCCTCTGTCCACGGTCAGCACCCCCGGCTTAACCCCTCCAGGGGATTGGGGCTGCCCCTTCTCTTTGGGTGCTCTTAGAGACTCCAACATGGGAGAGGACCCAGGTGGAGGAACCTGGAAGACCAGGCAGGATGGACCCAGCCTTGGGCATGGGGGCAGGTACCGTCACCTACCCCCGCAGACCATATTTTTCCTTTGTTCTGGTGAGCTTTCCTCTCCTGCCGTGCATGTGCACATCCCCAATGCTAGGCGCAGGGCAACCTTACCTGCATCAGGGCATGCTGAATATTGCAGTCGAGCATGCTGCAGTGCCCCTGGTCTCCACCAGGAGCCACTGGCATGCTGGTGATTCCTGACCGCTCCCCTTGGAAGAGCAGCCATCGGAAGATCAATCCTCACCTGCCCCTGCTGACGAGCACCGAGGCTCATCCCGAACACGTGTCGCTGGCATAGCACGAGGTGTAGCGCAGCGCCACGCCACCAGCGCCCACCGACCGGCGTCCCGACCAGCTTTGATGAGGACTACAAGGGAAATCATCCTTCAGCTTCACAAAACATCTGCACCAGGTCTCATTTCGTTGGATCATCTTTTGGTCTGGGTATAGTGAGTAGCAATTAGGGTAGCTCCCTGCAACATATTTAAATTGTCATTGTGGTACCACGTAAGTTCAACGTCACCATTGGTTTATGGGTTCAAGATACTGGGCCATCCAGCCCTGAGATACAAATAATTCAATTGTGCATGGCAAGTTATCATTTTTTTTCCCATTAAGGGCCCCAATGACAGCTGCAACCCTGGGCACCATTAGGCTAGCCTGTTCTTCATCTGGGCACTCAGCATGTTTATGGGATTGCAAAGTGTGACTCTATGTTTGCCATTATTCTGGCTAAGACCAGTATCAACAAGTCATTCATTCTGATTTGTCCCATCCCTTGTTATGCTCCACTTAAATAAATCTGATTATTGTTTACTGTTATACTGCCTCACGATGTTTCACTGGTGGTCTAATTGTTACAGTGTTTGGGATATTTTGGAACCATGTCCATTATTGTTACGTTGCAGGGGTTCCAGAGTTCTTACTGAAGCCCAGACCTCAGTAAGTGGTAAGCTTGTAAGCATATTGTTTATGTGGGGAGAAACTGTATGGTGAATACTGCAGGTGATGACTGTTCATGCCAAGGCATTGGTCCACTAGGTGGGGTGATGGGTGGGTATAGCATCCGGAGGGCTATACCAGAGCAGTAAAGCTACCTGATACCATTCCTCTGGGTGGAAGCACCCGTTCACAGGATTCAGGCCTCAACCTGTGCATAGGCAGTCGGAATTAGTAGCCCTTAGAATAAGCGCTGCCTAGGGCTGTATGTGTGTATTATATATTTTATATCTGTGTGTGTATATATATATATATGTCTATATCAATATATTTACACACATCTATATAGTGCTACTCACATTTTACATTCCCTGCTGTGTCCTTCATTATGGGGGACATCCCTCGGTGTACCCCTCAATATAGCCCTGGCCTGCATACGTCCCTCATGGGAACAGTGGTTTGCACACAGTCAATGTGATGTACAGCCAGACATGGCAGCAGAGGTTTCTAGGCTATGGCGCTACATATTGTTAACCTTTGTACATACAAAGGTGATGAAACCCATAGTGTTCTGTGTTTGTGTCTCCATGTTTGAGGATGTGTCTCACCTTCTAGGGAGTGATGTCCCTCTCTGACCCTCAGTCAGCATGTCTGTGTGTCCCTCATTGCAATGATGAATGGGTGGGAGGTATGTACTGAGGAGCCTGCCAAACACCTATTTCCTGCAGCTCCCTGGCTGTTCTCAGATCAGGCATACAGGTGGAGCTGTGTGCACTCCTGGCCTGCAGCTTCCAGCCTGTACTTCCATTCTGACCTACAGGTGGAGCTGTGCTCCATGTGATAGTGCCGGGCAAAGTACATGGGAGTGCATGCAAAACAGGCCATAATGAGATGCTAATATGGATGTTCGTCCACTGACTGCCTAAGTAGGCTCATTTGCACATCACGTTTGAATATAGCACATTTTTACCCCAGGCAAACGTCTTAGCACCGGGCAAACATGTTAGCGCTGCGCAAGCACTGCGTAAATGTGTTTGTGTGGCACAAACCAGTCCGAACCATAGTACAGTTCTACAGCATTTGGCCTGCACTGTTGTTTGCAGCTTTAGTGAATCCATGTCTTTGCTAGCATACACATTGGCCATGTAGTTCACCTTTACATTCCTCCACATCTATGTGCACTGGGCTGCTGTTGTGGTTTGCACTTCCTGGATGTTATATTCAGAGCTGTCTTATTTGCCAGGCTATTTTGGCACTGCACTCCCAGCCCTGTTTGCATGGCTTCATTTGCATGCTTTATTCAGCTGCTTTAGCCCTGGGGCTATTCCTTTGAATATAGCATGCAAATGGTTCTGGGCTACTTTAGCACACCGTGCGGTGCTAACTTTGCCCCAGGGCTAAGTTTTGAATATCTGACCCATTGCGTCTATCTCAGGCATTTTTGAATCCCCTACTGTTTTCACCCCCACCACTTCCGCTGAAAAGCTGTTCCAGGGGTTCACCACTTTTTCTGTGAAGAAGTACTCCTTCACATCTCCTGAATCTAACCCCTCTAGTTTCATAGCATGTTCCCATGTTCTAGAGCACCTTTTTCTAAAAATATTCCTCTCCTGTATCTTATTTACCCTGTGAGGTATTTAAAGGTCTTTATCATATCCCCTCTCTCCTTCCTCTCCTCCAGGGCATACATATTGAGCTCCTTTAGCCTCTCCACATTTGGCTTTTGATGCAGACCCTGCTCCATTTTGATAACCCTCTTCTGGACCGCCTCCACTCTGTCTATGTCTTTCCCGAGATGCGATCTCCAGAACCGGACACAGTACTCAAGGTGTGGGCTTACCAGTGATTTATATGGCAGCAACATTACCTCCTTCTTTCTACTGATGATACTCCTTCCTATGCATGCCAGCATCCCACTAGCCCTCAGACTGCCTTGTCCCACTGCTTGGCCATTTTGGGTCATTTGATATAATCACCGCCTGCCTCTTTCCTGCTTGGTCATTATCAGTACTACTCCCCATTTTGTACTCTGCCCTTGAGTTTCTATGGCCCAAGTGCATTATTTTGCACTTTTGCATTGAAACCCAGCTGCCATACACTTGACCACTCCTACAGTTTTCATGGTCCATGCCCATCCTTTTCAAACACCTCCGGAATATCCACACTGTTGCAGATTTTGGTGTCATCTGTAAAGAGGCAGACCTTCCCTTTAGTTGCTCTGCTATGTTACTTATAAAGACACTAAAGAGGACCAGTCCTAGTACTGAGCCCTGAGGCATCAGCTGGTCACTTTCCTTCCTCGGAGCAAACTCTGTTTACCTCTACCCTCTGTCGCCTGTGTCTTAACAAGTCTTTTACCCATTTACTCCCTTATTTCCCACCCCAAAGCTACCCAACCTACTTACCAGTGTCCTATGTGGAACAGCATTCAAGGCCTTGCTGACATCCGGGTAGGCCACATCCACCGCACCTTTTTGATCCATCTCCCGTGTCACTCAGTGGAAGAAATCTATCAGATTAGTCTGGCATAACTGTCCCCCGTGAAATCATGCTGCCTTGGATCCTGTAATCCATTGGATTCCAGATATTCCACAATTTTTTCTTTTAGTAGTATTTCCATTAACTTACGCACCACTGATGTCAGGCTGACAGGCCTATAACTGCATGCCTCTTTCTTGCTACCACTTTTGTGAAGTGGGACTACATCTACCCTTATCCAGTCCTCCGGAACCACACCTGTCTCCAGCGATCTGTTAAACAGTTCTGTCATAGGAGCTGCTAGCACCTCCCTGAGCTCCCTCAGCATCTTTGGATGTACCCCAGCTGACCCCATAGTTTTGTCCACCTTCAGATTTGCAAGTGCTTTCCAGGCTCTCTTCAGAAAGAGGACTAGTGTCCATTTCCTCCCAGCAAAGCTCCTGGTGCTTTTTGTGGTCTCTCCTTCCCCTTCTACTGTGAACACTGAGCAGAAGAATTTGTTCAAGATGTCTGCCTTTTCTGATCCCTCTCCATATATTCCCCTCCCTCTTTAACTGTACAATTCCTTCCTTTGTCTTTCTTTTCTTGCTAACATACAGTACTTAAAAATATGTCTTGTCCCCTTTTGATACTGCGAGGCTATTCTTTCCACAGTTTGTGCCTTGGTGCTCCTTACTGTTTTCCTGATTTCCTCTGTTTCCTCTGATATACTTCCCTCTCCTCCTCTCTCTGGGTTTCCTTATACCTTCTGAATGCTACTTTTTTAAACTTGACCCTATCTGTCACCTCTTTCGAGAACCATAGCAGTCTCCGCTTCCTTTTCTCTTGCTAACTAGTTTGACGGAGAGGTTTGTTGCTTTTGCTATGCTTTTCATCTGGCCCATTTTTTCTCCACCCTCTAGGTCCTCTCCACCACCAGGGCATTCCTGAGGCATTTACCCATCTTTATAAAATCAGCCCTTCTGAAGTCCAGGACCCTCCCCTTGTGTGGTTGGATTCTGCAGCTGTCCTTATGTTGAACCACACTGTACGATGATCATTGGTCCCCAAATTACTTCATATCTTGATGTCTGCAACACTGTCCCTGTTAGTTAGCACCAGGTCCAGTACTGTCCCATCATGCATAGGCACACTGACCATTTGCCTGAGGAATGCCCCCTGCAGGGAGTCCAGGAAGTCCCGCTCTAGCTGAAGCTGCAACAGAGAGGCTCCATCTACACCCTGCAGATTGAAGTCCCCACCAGCAACACCTCTCCCTTTCCAGCCATTTTGCCAGTTGCTTTTAATATTTCTTTATATATGATTGATTTACTGTACTATTTTGTATTTAATTTCCAGGACTTAGATATTTTGTTTTTGTGAGGAAAAAAATTCCAAGCAGTGAGAGTGCTTGATTTCAACCTATTTTCTACCCTTCGGTCCTGTGAGAGGTTCCGGCTGGTGGTTTATATATTTTTCCTTTATATATTTATTGCATTTTATTTTTCTGTTATAGTTGTTATAATTGTTTTTACTTTCTGTCCCGTGGTCGTGAGAGGACTGTGGGACTTAGAGTAATTTTTGATTGTTTAACTGTCATATTATAATATTGTTTATTTAGTTTCATGGTGGGTGGTAGTGTCTTTCATTCGTTGTTTATTTGTTTTATTTGGTTTTAATTTTATAGCAGCCTGATGTGCTTGCCAGTTCCACTTGTTGTTCGTTATTCGGCCTCCGCTCTCCACACCCTCCACCTCTTTTTCTCCCCCCCTTGCCACCTCAGGTTTATCACCATTGTTGGGCTTTGGGGATTGTGCGAAGGGGGAGGGGGAGGCGAGGGAACGTTGGAGGTTGTGGACAGCGGAGTGAGCGTTGCTCTCCCATTGGGGTGGTAAGGCCTCGAAGATGCCCTGGGGCGAAATGGGTTCTGGAACGTGGTAATTCCACTCTAGTTCCCATACCCAAGGGCACCTCTTCCCTTAGAGGGCAAGTGGTTGGGACAACTCGTCACCCTTGCCCAACTCGGGCGCTGTTGTGCAATGCCAGATCTGTCTGCAATAAGACTGCCCTCATAGCGGACTTTGTTGCGAGGGCAGATCTGGCCTGAATTACCGAGACCTGGTTGGATGGGAATGCTGCCCCAGTTTTAGAGGCCGCTGTTCCCACCGGGTTCTCGGTTATGCATCGCCTGAGATTGGATCGCGGGGGGGGGGGCATTCTGTTTCAAGACCGAGTTGGGTCTAACTGAAGTTTCAGTTGAGGAGGCCAGATCGTTTGAGTGCACTGTGGTAGCTGGGGTGGGGTGCAGGATTGCTCTCATCTACCGTCCACCCGGGGATGAGAAGCTTTTCCTGCAGGAAATGGCAGATTTCGCCGCCGACATGGCCTTGGAATCACCCAGATTGATGGTGCTGGGCGATTTCAATGCCTGGGTCGACGACGAATCTTCGCTTTTTGGTCAACATTTTCTCCAGGTGATGTCATCTCTTGGCTTCACTCAGGTTATTTCCACAGCTACTCACAAGGGAGGGCACTCTCTTGAGCTGGTCTTCCTCCTGGGGGTCGAGGCATCTGACCTGGTGGTGGAACCAGTCAGTTGGTCTGACCATTACTCAGTTGGATTTAACTTTGTGGCCCCCCTGGGTAGGTCAGCCCCTGTGGAGATGGTCAAATACCGTCCATTGCGGGATGTTGTCCCTGAAGACCTGTTGGCAGTTATTGACCTCTCCTTGTGTAACGAATTGTGATCTGATCCCGAGCTGCTGGTCGTGTCCTATAATGGGGCCATCTCGATGCTCTGGACCAGATAGCTCCATCCTGTGTTCGCTTCTTTCCACGCCGTCCCCGCCTTGGATTTGATGGGCGCTGAGAGGGCTGGGAGGTTGGGCGTAGGTTGGAGCGTCAGCTGGAGGAAGACTGCCTCGATGCCGACCATCTTATTTTGCTAGAGCATTATAAGTTCTATCAAACAGAAATTTCCGTAAGAAGGCAGAATTTCTGTCCAGGGAAATCTCTGTTGCTTGGAATCGACCGGCTCAGCTTTTCAGAACTGTCGACAGACTGTGCAACCCAGCCTGTCGGCAGTTCCGTCCGAGTTTTATGCAGATTGACTGCGGGAGATCGCTCAATCCTTTGCGAATAGGGTGGAAGGCATTCTGGAGGCACTGTCCCCAACCTCACTCCATAGCTGTTGCAGTTGATCAGGTTTTGTCCCATTGCCCGGTGTTTCCTGGAGCTCATTTGATCTTCCTGATCTCGTGGATACTATGAGAATTGTCTCTGAGATGCGCCCAACTTGTTGTAGTTTGGATCCGGCCAGCCTCCTGATTTTAGGATGTAGTGAACTTATTGGCCAGTTCTTGCTCGGATAATTCGGTGTTCTTTGGAGATGGGAGTTTTCCCTAGCTCTCTGAAAGAAGGGGTGGTGACTCCGCTCCTGAAGAAAGCTTCCTTAGACCCAAACGACCTTGCCAACTACTGTCCAATCTCTAACCTCCCTTTCTTGGGGAAGGTTATTGAAAAGGTTGTGGCGGCTCAACTTGACAACCATTTGACCATCCATAGTTTATACGAGCCTCTCCGGTCGGGTTTTCGTAAGAGGCACAGCACCGAGACTGCTCTGGTTCAGGTGCTCAATGATCTCCTGATGGCGAGAGATCGGAGACACCGCTCTATCTTGGTTCTCCTTGCTCTATCATCAGCTTTTGATACTGTGGATCATGGGGTTTTGCTCGAACGTCTGAGGTCCATCTGTGGGCTCTCAGGTGTTGTCCTCAGATGGTTTTCATCTTACCTCCCGGGGAGAACACAGAGAGTGGTCTCCGGTTTACATTCATCCAGGGCTTTCTCTCTTTCTTGTGGGGTACCTCAGGGTTGGTTGCTCTCCCAGTATTCGCAGTATATATGCACCACCGTCAGAGCATTGTAAGATGGTATGAGCTGAGGTTTCATTGCTATGCCGATGATACCCAGCTCTACCCGCCTTTGCGCCCGACCAGGTTAGTGCTATCTCGGTGCTGAATAATTGCCTCACTGATATCCAGACTGGATGAATATCAGTGGTTTAAAGTTGAACCCGGAAAGACCGAGGTTACGGTGGTGGACCCTGGTCGAGGGCTGAGGGTTTGGGGATAGGGTCCTCTGATTAGTTCTTGGGTAGACCAGATCCCCGCTCTGAACGGGTACGTAACCTGGGTGAAGCTTGACACTGGCTTACCCTTCATTATCAGGTGTCTGCAGTAGTCAAGACTTCATTTTCCATCTCAGAAACATCTCCAGGATTAGGCACCTGTTCCACCAGGCGATTTGGCGGTTTTGGTCCACGCTTTGTGACATCACGTCTTGATTATTGCAACTCCTATACCTAGGGCTTGCTGGGTTGAAATCTGCGCTTGCAGCTAGTGCAGAATGCTGCAGCACGTTTGTTGACTGGGGTGTCTAGAAGATCTCATATCACCCCTGTGCGCGACTCTGCACTGTCTGCCTATACAGTGGCGGATCACCTTTAAAGTGGGTCTTTTGACCTACAAAGCTCTACACGGGTTAGGTCCCGACTACCTGAAAGAGCTTCTGGTGCCTTATGCCCCTCTGAGACAGCTTCACTCGGCTGACGAGGGGTTGCTGGAGATTCTGAGGGTGAATTTGAAGTCCTCTGGAGCCCATGCTTTTGGATTTGTGGCTCCCACCCTTTGGAATTCTCTGCCCCGCCAGCTCCGAGAAAGTACAACTGTGGATAGGTTTAAGAAGGCCTTAAAATCATTCTTATGGATTCAGGCTTTCCCTGTTGTATTTTAAATCGTTTTTATTTATTTATCTGTTGTATTGTTATTGCTTGTTTGGTTATGATAAATGTATGAAGTTTGTACAGTGCCTTGAAATATTTGAAAGGTGCTTAATCAAATACATTTTATTATTATTATTATTATTATTATTATTATAAGTCCTCCTTCAGTGTTGGAGATCTGTAGATTATGGCCATTCAAATAGTGGCTCCTTTTCCGACTCTAGGGTGATCCACAGCACCTCAGCCCCCCCATCCAGAATTCCCTGTATTTCTGTTGCCTTTATGCTTTCCTTTACATAAAGCATCACTCCCTCTTCTTTCTTTACTACCTGTCCTTGCTGAACATAGTGTAGCCTGGTATGACTGTGTCCCAATCATGGTTGTCCATGCACCATGACTCAGTAATGGTCACAGTATCCAGGTCAGCCCTGCCATGGTGGCCTCCTAGGTCTGGGATCCTATTTCCCAGATGTCTAGCATTAGCACACATAGCCTTCCAGATTTTGTTAGCTCTTTGCTTGACACTTACCCCTTTTTCACGTGTTCCTCATTCCTCCCCTTTTCTTCTGACTGCTCATTCCCTCCCTTCATCCTTTGCTAGCCCCTGCTTCTTTGATTAACTTGCATCCTAGATGGACTTTCTCCCTCGGGATCTCCCTGCTCTCTATCTCAGCTTATAGGGGACAGAATAGAGTCTGCCACCCCTTTTTCTTCCTCCACCTTCTCGGCTAGTTTAAATGCTCATCAAAGTAGCACTTAAACCTTCCACTATGGACTGTGGTTCCCTACACCTCCTCTCTGCATCATTTCTTCAACCATGAGTTGAAGGCTTTGGTGCAGAGCTTCCTTTCCTTCCCCCTATCATAGACAAGTAGCATTTCTGCAAAAACTAAAGAGTGTGCTACTTGTTTTAAGACCCCTCCCCAGTTCCCTAAACTGTCTCTGCCTCATCCATAGCCAGGTCATTTGTCCCAAAGTGGACAATGACATTCAGCTTCCCCTGCCTTCCTATTGCCATAGTGATCCATAGGATATGCTTCCAATCCCTTCAGACCATGGTGCCATGCAGGCACCTCATTTCCCTCTCAGCACCCTTTCCTATTTCCAACTCTATCCCTTAACAGTTGAATTCCCAAGGTTGCTTCCTCCTCCTGTGGGGTCCTCTTTCACCTCCTTGGGGACTCCATTATGGAGGGCCCCCCATATCCTTCCTGGCCACAACTTCCGGTAGGTGCCTCTTCCTGGCAGTCCCACTCCACCAGAATGGCGTAGGAATATTGTACTGGTATCTGTTGAGGGATATGTCTGTGACTCCCCCCAAGCCTTCCAGATCCCTCCACCTCCCTCCTTGAGCCCACCACCATTCAGTCATTCCTGCTGTCTGGCATCCTGTGAGGTAATGGTGTCAGACTTGGTGGCTCCTGGGTTAGAGAAAAGGTCCCTTGACTCCCCACCAATACAGCCTTGAGTATAGTGACCATCCTTTGACTTGTAGTTAATGCAGCTTTGAGTCTGGAGACCATCTCCAGACTCATAGTCAATGTAGCCTTGAGTGTAGAGACCCTTTCCTTCAACCAAGGGAGGCACATGCAGATGGGGCAGCACCATAGTCTCCAGAAAGTCTCCTTGAAGCCTGCCTCCCCACAGTCACTGTAGCACACCACTCCCCACATTCTCTAATCCTGCTTTCCTTGCTTTTCCTGGCTTCATTTCCCCAAGCCCAACAAGTCTAGGCTGTGTGCAGTATGGTTTTCTAACTTACAATTCCCAACCTTGTAAAACACTATGCAAAGATGATATTAAAAGTAGTGCTGCTCCTTGACTTCTGTGCCACCATACTACTGGACATGGAACTGCCACGGGGTAAATTAAAGATCGAAAGGGCCAACAGAGCACTGACTCCCAGGTCGAATAGTGACCAGCCACCATGGCAGATTATCTTCTGGATGCATCACTGGGGCAGGCAGGCCATCATGGCTGTTATCATGCCAAAAGGAGATAATATATGAGGGAGCCCGTCTCACACTACATCAAGATTTGTCACAATAAGTGCAAAAAGGAGGCAACTATTTAACTCCACAATGAGTATGCTGAGGAGAGAGGGCTAGAATTCTACATGGCATATCCTGCGATGGTGGGAGTGAATTTGAAGGCCAGCTACACTTTTGGGAGCCGGACAAACTGTTTCATCGCTGAATGGGACAAAATAACATGGGGAAAAGCCATTGTGGGCTGACGTGGGTATCATGGAAAGATCCTGGGAACTCTTTATCTGAGGGCACTTATCAAGATCTGCAACTTTTTATCTGATGGGTTTGTACCTATTTCTCTTCCTCCTTGAGTCTTTGGTACGACGGATAGACTTATGGTGTTCTAATACCCAATTCAAGAATATGGAATTTTTTCCTACTTTTGACTTAATTTAACAAAGGAGCTGAAGTTAGTGTTATCCGCTGGGACGAATGATGTTGGCCCCACCACAGGAGAAGCTTCCCTCTGCCTCGAACTTTCTGCTACATATAGTGCAAGGTCCAAGATAGAGTTCTGCAACTGGTTTATGCCGGAAGAATACAGGTCTCGAAAACAGAAGAAGAGCCATCTGGCAGAAGACACAGATCAATGGGGGGACAACGTGTGATATTGGGATAATGGTCGCTTCCCCTTTCCTGATTGCAGGCCCTTATGGGACAATATATGTATTATGTGATGGGATATGCCTAGGATGAATGATCCAGAAAGGGGTGAATAAACATGGCACATAATAAGGGTAACCTGGACATAAAAGCAGAGACGGGAGGGATAGCATATAGGGGTGGGAAGCTTCTGAACAATGGAATAACCAGCAACATTGAGTGGAGGGATTGTTAGACTAGACTAGATGTGGGGATGGTATATAAAGAGAGTTGAATAGGTGGCCATTGATTGGGGGGGGATCCGTGGGAGGGGGAGGTTGGACCCAGAGGAGCAGACTGGATGCCAGGGTTTGGGACCCCGGCACTGGCAAAGTGCTAAACCTTACACAATTGCTAAACATGTTGAAACTGATAGTTGATACACACACCCCTATGAGGGGAGAGGAGCGTTATTATTTGTTGCTACAGTATAACTGTGCTTTACAAGAACTGGTATATGCAGGTGGAGGGAGGTGGAGTGAAGGGGTTTACATGTGGAGGAACTATGGATTTGACAATTGCTTGTTCATGTGTGGACCTGCTTTAGTCACAGAAGGAGGAAGGGTCAAACAATTATGTGAACAGCAGATGGGAATTATTGGGGGGGGTGATAGTTTCATTGGTACAATTAATGCGTTAGGATTGTTATTGTTATGAAAGTTGTATGTTTTTCTCTACGGTTCTTTCTCTTATCTATGATAGCATTCTGTACTATATACTGGAGAGGCGCAAGCAGCAGCAAGCAATGTGGAGGGTAGTAAGTAGTAGGCACCTAAAGGTGGGGGCTAGGGAGCATCATACCTGCACACCGTGGTAAGCAACACCATTAATGATACTTTGATTTCTTGGAATGTTAAGGGGATTGGTTCACTGATCAAACAATCTAAAACATTGACAGCTCTAACACAGAGAAATACTCAGGTGGCAATGCTCCAAGAGCCCCACCACACCATGGAGGAACATGGGAAACTTGTGGTGGGCTGGGTGGGAGCATGTTTTGCATCCTCCTACTTGTTACATAAAAGAGAAATAGCTATATTAGTGAATAAAACTTTCCACTGGAGGTGAGTAGGTGGTGAGCGGCGACAAGAGGGTATATATGTTTTGTTATGGGCAGATAGGGGGTCAGGAAATTACGCTGGGGAGTATATGCACCTGCCATATATGAGCCTACCTTTATCAGCCTCTCCTGGAAGTGATTAACAAAGAGCAATTTGCCTTAATATGGGGGGCTTCAACTGCACCATGGATTGGCATATGGATTATTCTGGATCAGGCACAGGACAAATAGGGCTACAGAGGCTGGACTAGAGGGTTGATGGAGCTAGATTTGTAGACAGCTGGAGGACTATTAATCCAGGAGCCAAAGAATGTACATTTTATTTGAATCCACATAAATCCTGGTCCCTGCTGGACTACCTATTTGTCACCAGGAGCTATGTGATAAAGTGGAGGGGGTATCCCATAGTCTGATTGCTATATCTGACCACACCATGGTGCAGCTGAATATGAGACTTGGAAGGGGTTGAAAAGGGGCCAGTGTCTTGGTGCTTTCCCACTTACCTTCTCTGTAAGGAGGACTTCAGGAAATAGCTGAGAAATCAGTAGGACATTTACTGGGAAACAAATAAGGATTCTTGTGACTACCAGGGCATACTATGGGAGGCGGGAACAGCCTTCATGAGGGGAGTAACAGTCAGCTATACCTCAAAACCTAGGAAGGAGAAGGAGAATATTAAGAAGCTGGAAGATACCATCTGGGGGCTAGAGGGGCAGGTCCTGGACAGAGGTAAAGAAGAAGATAGGAAACAGTTGCTGGCTGCTAGGAACGCACTGAATGACTGTCTCACAGGAGAGGTGAAGACTAAACTATTCTTTGCTAGACAGAGGATTTATGAGTTGGGTAACAAACCAGTCCCGCTGCTGGTAAAGTTAATGAAGGAGGGGGGCAGAGTGGCAAATAAGATAGTAGCTGTTAGGAACAGGGGAAGACAAGTTACCCATGATAAAAAGGAAATTAGAAACATATTCAGGGGACATTATGCAAAACTGTATAGGGCAGAGTGTTCCAGTACCGAGCAAGTGACTGAGGAGTTTCCGGATCGTATATACTTTCCTACTTTAGATGAAGAGCAAGCTGACAAGTTGGGGGTGCAGATCACAGCAGTGGAAGTGCAAAAAGCCATCTCGAGTCTAAAATCCTGGAAGGCAGGAGGACCAGGTGGCTTTGTTGCCGAATATTATAAGGAGCTTAAATATAAACTGGCAGGGCCTCTCTGAGAAATTATGGAGGAGGCAAGATGGGAGGAGGGCTGCCCAAAACATGTGCTGAGGCTAACATCTGTGTCCTGTTGAAACCAGGGAAGGACAGTCTGGATTGCTCCTCATACAGTCCCATCTCCCTCCTTAACTATGATTGTAAGATCATGGCCAAGGTCTTAGCCACATGATTGGAAAGAGTGTTGCCACAGGTCATACACCTGGACCAGACCAGATTTGTGCAGGGCAGACTTTCATATCACAATATGAGGCAGCTCTTAAATGTAATATAGTGGGGGACTTGGCACCCTGGGCGAGCATGTGTATTATCCATGGATGCTGAGAAAGCATTTGATAGACTTGAATGGCATTATTTGTTCAAGACCTTGTACTACTTTGGGGTGGGAGGTGGGTTTGTAACCCTGGTAAAAATGTTGTACTGGGAGGCCAGAGCAGGAGTGTTGGTTAATGGAGTCCCTTTGGGGGACTTCAAGTTGTATCGAAGTATGAGACAGGGCTGCCCCCTCTCCCCCTTGTTATTTGCAATGGCTGTTTAGCCTTTGGCTATAAGAACAAGAGAGAGAGAGAACGATTGGTGGAGGGATCCCAGGGCTAGGGGTGAGCAGCATAAACTTACTTTGTATGCTGGTGAGCTTCTCCTTTATGTGCGAGACCCAAGGGAATCGGTCCTGGCATTATTAGAAATAGTGCATTTGCTTTTCTCAGGTTGTAAATTAAATTTACAACAATCAGAACTCTGTTTCTAGGGGTGGAGGGCAGGGGTGGCAGGAGAATTCCTGGGGTTTAAGGAGGTGGAACATTACTTTACTTACCTAGGAATTAAGGTAAGTGGTGACTTGAAAAAACTATATGCACTTAATTATACCCCACTATTTAAAACTATCTTGGCAGATCTGGGTAGATGGAAGGCCCTTCCTATTTCTTGGATTGGTAGGATTAACATTCTAAAAATGAATGTTCTACCAAGTATACTGTATGTGTTACAAATGATCCCAAGCAGGCCCACTGCTAAGGATATCAAACAGTTAGAAAGGGGATTTAGCAGCTTTTTATGGGCAGGGAAAAGATCCAAAAGGTCATTAACTAGACTCAAAGCAGCGAAAGAGGAGGGCTGGAGTTTCCGGACATAAAGGGTTACAATTTGGCTGTGCAATATCATTGTATTCATAACTTGATAAATAGAGGGGAGGCTACCACCTGGGTGGAGATGGAGTGGGGGACTTCTCCGGATACCTAACCACATATCTTAGAGGTGGTGATGAGAAAGCATAGAAGCAACTTTTGCATCCGAATCCTCTGGTAGAAGCAGTGTTGGATGCATGGGTGACCATTAAGAAGAGGCGTGGGGCAGCTAATGAAAATACTATCCTCATCCCAATAGCAAGAAACCCAGAATTTGTGCCGGGATATGAGGACCCGAATTTGAAATGTGGGAAGCTAAGGAGTCCGCTGTCAGAGGATTATATAAGGAAGGGGAATATATCCTTTTAGAAACAATCCAGAGGAGTCTAGGACTCCCAAGAATGCATGTGTTCAGATACTTTCAGGCTAGACACTTTGGAGAAAAATGAAAAGGAAACCAATGGGTAGTTCCCTGGTAACTAGAATAGTGCAAGAGATACTAGGACCTAAGTATCATGAGAAGGATCAGTTGGGAGGGCAGTAAGGCTAGAGAGAGATACATTCAAGGACAGGACGGCTAGGAGGTTAGGCTAAATGGGAAGAGGATCTGGAACACTATTACAGATGAAAACTGGATGGAAATTGTGAGCTCACACATGGGCCTGCTGCTATGCAACAGATTCAAAGAAACTCAATACAAGTTTATACATTGTCTATTCTAACCCACCAAGTGTTGTACATAAGTTCCATCCAGAAATCTCCCCTGTGTGCAGATGCACAATAGAAAGGGAACATACTTCAATTATTTCTGGGGTGTGAGGTTAATGAGTTAAAAATACATGGGGTATATGAAATAGAAGTCACCCCAGTATCATTACTATTGGGAGTAGAATGCAGTGGGGACGGGAATGAAGTTTATATCCATGGTGGAGAAGGGTAATGCTGGTTGCGGCCAGGCAAATCATCCTGAATACCTGGGTCTCATGTGCCAGCCTACTATACCAATGTGGAAAAATCTCATGGTCTTAAACATGGCTGCAGAAAGATAATACCATGCCTTAAGGGGCAAGGAGGAAAGGTTTATGAGAGAATGAGACCATTTCCTGGCCTCTTTACGTGATCTGGAGGCAGAGACCTCGGTGGGAATATAGCCTTAGGAAAATACTTACTGGAAGGCCTCTTTACCTAATCTGGAGACAGAGATCCTCAGGGTGGGAATATAACCTTAGGAAAATACTTACTGGAAGGAGGAGGAGGCAATGAGCGCTTAAAGTTGCAACAGGCTGAGAGCTCAGAATTCTATGTACCAAGATATGTAAATTTAATAAAAAAAAGAATATATAGTTATAATGACATGCATATTTGATAAGATCCACAGAATGCTGTCTAATGTTTTAGAACCTTTTTTGGTTTGTTTTAATTTTCCTGTTACTTATTTGTTTTTTTATTGTGCTACAGAAGGATGCTAATTGATTTTCTCAAGCTGCCTGTTGAAGCTACCTTATCACTTTTATTAACAATAATGAGATGACACTACTTGGATGAATGAAGGGGCGGCACGGTATAAATATTTTTGAAATATTAATAGGTATGTTTCGTAAAGTGAGCAAGCAAATTATAATACAAATGGAATGTATGCATATCCTAACCTGGAAGTCTGTGTAATGTACATGAACGTTTAGTTGGTGATGACGGCACACTCTGTATCATCTTTGTTTCTATGATGGTAAAATGTCAATAAAAATATAATTACAAAAAAAAAATAGTGCTGTTCTTTACTGAAATACAAAAAGCTCAAACAGAAATGGCACTACAAGCACCTGCTTCAGCACTTTGGGTCTCTCTGCCCCATCTTCAGGAAGCTGTGCTTGGATTGCCATGAGAAACCACGATTATATATCCCACAACACTGGTCACATGATATGCAAATAGTATCCAGCCTATTAAAACTGTTAGTGTCTCAATTAGGCTTGTAGAGTTGTATTTAACCTATTTAATTTCAGTCTCTTTTTGAAAACTTATTAATGGATCAACTGCATAAAGCGATCTACACTAAGTCTTAGATTAATTGCTGAAACAATCAAATTGCCTCTCAATAGTTTCTGCTTAAATTTATAATATTTGGTGCATTAACAGTGGCTCCAAATGTTATAAATTGAAACTAAATATACCTAGTATATAAAGATTTAAAAACTTGGCCAATGCTAATCAAGCAAATGTATTAGGGACACAGGAGTTTGGATAGGTAGGGAAAGGATATACAGGAAAGTACAATAAAATAAAATAACAATAAAACCAGAATCTTGGAATAGAAGGCTGGAAAGGGGGAAGGGATGTAAAAGTGGAATGTAAACTAAATAAAAACAGGAGAGAGACAGGGAGGTAAGGCCAAGTGGTAAAACATCATGCAACTTAGTGGAAGAAAGATGAGAGGCAATAACAAGTTTGTTTAACATAACACACGTGTGTGTATTATATATATATATATATATATATATATATATATATATATATATATATATCACACACACACATATACAGTGCCATTACAGAAAAATCATATCTAACAGGTACAATAAATCATACATACCCATGCTGCAGTAAAAAGCTATAGTGCAAAACACTGAAAATTGAATCCCTGCTGTTCAAAACTGTGGTCCAAAAAGTTCAGATTGTCACATTCAATGTAGAAATTGTAGTCAACGGAAATCTTTAAAAACAAAAGTCCAGCCATAAATTATTTCTGCTTTTGATGACCACCACATTAACATCTGAATACTGTAACAGAAAGATGCTGTACTGATTTAGAGTCTTTCAATAACCATTCAAATAATATGCATACAGCATAATAAAATTGTCATTGTTTACAGAAATACTGAAAAATCAATGCTATCATTCATTCCCAAGAGGTTCAATACTTACATGGTGAAAATCTATTTGGATTCTTTTTGCAGTAATAGCTAAACCCTGTCCTGACCCCTTACAGGTGCGAGAACACATTCAAAAATTCCACACTTCAAACCACTTGGATTCATGTCATGACATTATTTTTTAATGGGAACCTACTGATGAACTAATTTTTCCATTTCTAATGTCTCATCTGTGCTCTTGCATCCTGTCCCTCAACATTCTGATGGTTCTTCCTACATATACCTTTGGGCAACTGTAAACCAGTATGAACACGGAGAGTCAGCAGTTTCGGAGTGGTGGTAGAGGGCTTCGTTGGAGCCATAGAAGGAGTTCAGTGGCCATAGCTACATGGTGGGAGCTCGCAGAGCCGTACAGGAGGGCTGCATCCATGGCTTGGGCAGCAGGAAGAGGCGTCAGCCAATCTGGTCACCGCACAACACAAAAGCGCCAAATTTGAATGCAGATGGGCTATGTAAGGCCAAGCCCAGCCACAAACAGAGGGAGAGTCAGCAGTTTTGGGAGCAGTGGTAGAGGGCTCCTATTGGAGCCATATAAGTAGTGTGGCAGCCATAGCTGTGTGGTGGGGGGTCTCTTGCTAGAGCCACACCGGACAGCTGCATCTGAGGCTTGAGCACCAGGAGGAGGCGGCAGCCAATTGAGTTGCCGCACAACACAAGGACACCAAATGTGAATGTGGCTGGGCTATTTAGGTGAAGCCCAGCTGCAAACAGAAGGAGAGTCCGCTTTTTCTCCCACCCTCCGTCCCACACCACCTCCATTATTAAATGGGCAGGCTGCGCCACTCCTGCTGCATTTTGCAGCAAAACCACGTGCACTGGGACATTTAAGTGTCATCTGTGGCTGTAAAGGGTCTGTGTCTCTAGTGCGTGATTAGCATGTGATACAGTCAAAGTTGGATGTAGCATTGTTGTACTGCAGCATTGGGGTTTGTAAAGTTATTGAAATAAGATACAGTCATTTTGGGTATTGCATTTTTTTATACTGCAGCATTAGGGCCTGTACAGTTATTGCATTGAATGTCATTAGCAGCATTGGGCCCTGTAAAGTTATTGAAATAAGATACAGTCAGTTAGGGTATTGCATTTTTATACTGCAACATTAGGGTCTGTACAGTTATTGCCTTGGATATCATTAGCAGTTATAGCACATTTAGGGGAGAGCACAATACATTTGTTAGGGCAAATAAATATACTAGTTAGGAATTTTTATTAGTTATCAATAGTTTAACATTGTGAAAGACCGGGATAGGATGTGGAGCAGCTGGGATGGTAGGAGCATGGGGGAGGGGGCCGTTGGTGGGAACAGGAAAGAGGAACAGTGGGGGAATGGAGGGGGCACGAGGGTAGAGTGAGGGTGGGGGTGGCTGGGGTTTAAAATACAGGGGTGGGGGACCTAGCAGGATAGTGAGATGTAGTGGCTGTGGTGCAGCGGTGCATATAGCCACACTCTGGAGTTTTGGAGCATGCCACATATGCGTGAGAGTGTTTCACCTGGAAAGTGAGAGTAGAGAATTAAGAAGGATGGTGGATCACTTGATCATGGAAGTTGGGCAAGGTGGAGGAAGTGGTGGGGGTTTCGCAGCTCAGGGTGAAAAACTTGCCAGCTCAGATGGGAGGAGAGACAGTGGGGATGTTGGATAAGGCAGCCGACCTGTAACCAGATGGAGCAGGGATGAACTGGCAGGGAGTAGTAAGGGGTGGGTGGAGGGTCTTGCTACTCAAGGTCATCTCAGAGTTCGAGGGGTAAACATGGAGTGGCAGGATGTGGTCAGGAGGTGAGGGAGGGGACGCAAGGCTAGAGCAAAAGGGGATGGTAATGTCAACCATGGAAGAGACAAGGGGGTAAGGGGTAGTTGCTCTGCAGGAGGTATTGAGGAGAAAAACAGGTATTCACCTTTGCAAAACTTAAGAGGGGACAGTGGGAGTATGCCAATAAAGGAAGGAAGGAGCACAGGTGTGCAGGGGGAGACAGAGAAGGATGAAGGTAAAAGGGGAGTGCAAGAGGGAGAGGCGAATCAGAGGGGGTAGGACACCTGAAGGAACAGCTGAGGGTAGGGCTGGGATCAGGAGTAAGGGGGTTTTGGGAGCAGAACTGAACTCAGGCACGAGGAAATTAGGAGGGGCTGGAAAGGATAGGGCTGGGGCGGGGGCTGCAGTTCTTTCTCCAGGAAGGGGAGAGGCCCTGGGTGCAAGAAGTGGAGGGGCCCAGATAGCAGGGAGGGTAGGCGAGAGGGTTATGGGGGAGGAAAGGCAATGCTGACAGGCAGGAAGAGGGAAGGGGGTAATAATAGACAAGGCACAGTGGCCAGGGAAAGCTGGGTCCTGGTTTTGGGGACTCCATTATTAGGGGAATCAGGTAGGTGAATCTAGAGAGGGCACCGGAGCACTATAGCTATGAAATGTATGCCGAGAATGACACTCTTTTAGAATAGAGTATTTTGTGCACTCCTTGTAAAAAAGCATGGAAGCCTCACATTGTGGTACACATTGGTACAAATGACGTGAGGAGAACAGTGTGCCAAAAGTGCAGGCCAGATACTGGGAAGTGGCTAGATTATGCGTGGCTGAAAATTGCACAGTCTCCTTTTCAGAAATCTTGCCAGTACCGAGGAGCACTCTGGAAAGAACACAGAAAATCAGGGAAATCAACTGCTGGCTAAGAGACTGGTGTCAGGCTAGAGGTATGGGATGGTGGGAGTCCAGGGGACTACATGGGAGAAAAAAGAACTTTATGTTAGGGACCGGTTTCATTTAGCAAGGTAGGAAAGGAGGTCCTTAAGAACAAGCTGGGGAATTTATATCTGTACACTTCAGTGGTGAGGCTGCATTTGGAGCACTGGGCAGTTCTGTGACCACGCCTTTAAAAGGACATCACACTTCTGGAGGGGTCCAGAGAAGGCAACGAGAATGATCAGTGGTATGGAGGGGTTGTCATATGAAGATAGGCTCAGAGAGCTGAATAAGTACTCCCTGCAGGACAGGAGGGATAGGAGGATATGATAGAGACCTTCAAATACCTGAAAGGGTTCAACAGAGGGAGCAGGGAGGGTTTGCTCAAGCTGAGGGAAGTGGGGACTACAAGAGGCCATAGTCTAAAGCTGGCAGGGGAGCGGTTCTGGGGGCGAGGGGTCACCATTTCACAGAGAGGATGGTGGCATCCTGGAATGCTCTGCCAGATGATCTAGTAAAAATGGGAACAGTTGGGGGGGTTCAAGAAGGGAGGGGACAGGCACAGGGGCACGGTATGGAGGGGTGTGGGGGGGCAAGGAGATCACCAGAGCAGTACAGGAAGGAGATGAGGGGGAAGGGGAGAAAGGGTGGATGGCAGAGCAGCCGAGGTGCATTACCGGTAAGCTGTGTCAGGCAGACAAGACAGACCGACAGGCCTAATCTGCTGCCAACTATGTATATATGTATTTATTTTTGTATTCCGCTTTTACATCCAATGTGGGATGAATCAATGTTTTCCCCACTAGGACATGTCTACAAATAGTGCAGTGTCTGCATATAAACTGCCCAACTAGTCTTGTCGGCAATCAGTTTCTGGACTGATGGATTCTAATGGCTGTAACAACTCAGTGTCTACAATTGCTTCAGATTTGGAGCTCTATTGTACTGTATGTGACCTCGGCATGTCACTGAACACTCCTGGTTTCTCACAGTTTTGGAGAGTCACCCAGTTTTAACAATAATGTTCTTAATCCTAGGTGCCATTTCTGTAAATTCAAGCACAAAGGTCAAAGCTGACCTGCTGATCTCCACCCTTTCAGAACCAGCAGCTCTCTTCTGTTCTGACATGCTGCCTTGTCCAGTGAATGGCTCAGTTCATTTTACTGATACTCTTCTAATTTCAGTCTTTCTATTAATTCCTCAGAGTGTACCAAACAGTCCTTTCTTCTGGAACAATCCCTCCTCAGATGGAGGAATTGTTCATGATTTATGGTAGTAATTACTATGTGTGGGCACTACTCACATGTAGCATAGTATTACCGGCAGTAGGTTTACAAACCCCTTTGAATTAATATTACCCATAGAATCCACCCATAAATCCAAATCCTGGAACTGGATATCACTTTCCCTGATTTCAAATGTAAAATTCAAATTCTGGTCATTGCGATTCTGGTACTTTATGAATTCCACAGCCTTGTCCTTTCCTCTGTCCAAAATTATTACAATATCATCTATGTACCCATACCAGTGCACAGTGCTGTTCAAAAATATATTCAGGATTGGATGAAACACAAACTGAAATTCCCAAATACCTAAAAACAAAAACTAAAAAAAAGGTCGGCATATGAGGGGACCATTACCACCCCATAACTGTTCGACATTTCTGCAAAAATAATTTTCCATCAAACAAAAAATAATTGTGTGTCAAAATGAGCTCAACTGCCTGTAATAAACATTTTTCCTTTTCAATTCTGTGTTTCATGCCCCCCTGCGTAGCACTGCACAAACTCCCTTTGGAATCCAAAGCTGCCTGGCTCGGCTGGGCCCTACACCTCCATCAGCTGCCTAACCTCCAAGCTGCTTCAACTGTGCCCCCTGGGCAGGGTAGAGGGGATGTACCCTTCTGACCGCGTCATCCTCATCAGGGAGCAAGCTGTGGGGTCCAGGACCAGTCCTCTTTGGGGCACTGTTGTCCATCATCCTTTAAGCAGTGGGGCCATTTTCCCTTCATTTCTCCCATCCCTCCAACGGAGGCATGCTAGGGAGGTCCTAGGTACATGTGCATACTGAATGTGCTGCCACGCCAAATCTCCAGCCTGCATCCATCCCTCCCATGGTGCCCCCAACTGCACTACCACCTGTAGTCACTCAGGTGGCAGCGATGCTCAATTCTCCTCCTCCTGGTTGGCCCCCAGTGCCCCAAGCTTGTTCCCAAACCCAGGTCATCAGCATTGTAAGTAGCAGTAGTAGTGCTTCCACTGCACCAACAAGCAGGCTTCAAACATTGTTTTAAAGGTCCACTGGTACAGGCACTGTTTTCCAAATAGAACTTCTATGGCTTGTAGGCGCAAGGTATGCATAATACATGTATGATATAATGATGTGACCTACCAATCCAGACATATTCTTTGTTCCAAGACACTCCTTCCAATTTATGTAGTAGTCTCATTATGCCCGGGTGTATGATTTAAAATTTTGACCAATGGCTGCAGAAGAAGGTGTACACATTTTGATGAATTCTCTGAGACTGACCCAATGCCCAAGACTATGGGCATACTCAGGGGTCTCAGGGGGGTGTTTATGGATCTGTGGTAAATAGTAAAATGTGAGCACCCTATGGTGCACCACCTTAATAAAATCCAATTCAAGTTTAGTTATGACCCCATTTAAAAATGATTGATCTAATAGGTCAGACAGGACAGCACTACATTTTACAGTTGGATTTATTTTCAGGATTTTATAGGTTTCTCTATCTCCCAGGAGCTCTAGTTGCTTCCATTAGGTAGTCTGTTCATTTTAAAAAGAACCACATTACCTCCCTTATTAGAGTTCCTAAAAATCACCTCTTTCATATTTTTAACCTCTAATGCCACCCTTTCCTCTGGGTTCAGGTTATGTCTCCCTAATGTCCAATTTTCATTTAACATTTCATGTACATCTCATTAAGGACTTGTCTTTGATAAGTGAAAATAACTGGACTCTGAGTCCTGGGGCAGAAGCTAGATTTAGGGCAGAAGCATGTCCTCCATTGCTCTGCTCGAGACCAATAGTAGCTCTCAAAGGCTGATCATTTTGGGACTCATCTGTTAGAAATGAATTTACAGTTTCAGTATTAAGTGACTCCTTGGTGGGTGGGGGTCAACATCCACTAAAGCAATATCGTGATAGAACTCAGAATATGCTGTGCAATATTCATATAAATACCATTTGAAACAGAACTATTGACTAACCCAGTAAGTCTCCCGGTGGCATTCTCATTGACTTAATTGTCAAAATAATGACAATTTCCCACATTAGAAGTCATTGCGAGTGTACTCACTGCTCCCAGATGTAAGTTATAAACTTGTAATTCCAAGTCCTCTTCAAAAGAGTTAGAATCTCCTTGCAAAGTGCCCGTTCTAGTCTCCGAAGTGTCAGTATTTTCATTATCGGCTACAGTTAAGAAATTCAGATCTTCCCTTGTTGTTCCTACATCCAAGTCTTGTTCCCTTTGCCATCCCATATTGTTTTGTAACATAAATACTTCAAATTAATTCTCCAGAAAACTTTAAATAATTAAACTTCTATGGCAAACATGGTACTATTGCGTGAGGATACAAAATTTAAACCCTTTCTGAGGACTCGTTTCTGTGCTTGTTACTGAAATATCAGTGAGGCTGACTATTTCTTTAGATCCTATGTTATCTGTCTCGTAAGCTTCCTGATTGGTCTTTTTTTTAAATTTATTCTTTCTGCCACCTGCCGCTGAACCATCCGCCCAGGTCACAGCCCCTCCGCTCCCACTCCCACATTAGCCATGACTCCTGGATACCCCTGGATTACCCCCCAGAGTGGGGTTGCAGACCGCCCCAAGTGTGACAGATAATGGGACAGGTCCAGGAGCCGCCTGAGAGCTCATTAGAGCGGAGAGGCAGGCATCATTCTGGTGGCTGGCAGTGTGTTTTTCCCGGGAGGCGGGCCGGGATGTGCAATGACGACTCAGCATACACCCTGTCCTCGAGCTTGCTAGGCGTTGGTGCCTTGCGGTGCTACTCAGCCTCCACTGGGTGTCCCCACAGTGCCGAACACTCCACCACCCTCCCCCCAGAGAAGGACAGCAGTCGTGGGGCACTCAATCCTTCTCCCCCAGCTAGCCCTCCGATGCCCCGGGTCCACTCCCGAACCCAGGTTGCCGGCGTCACAAGCGGAAATCCAACCACTGCATCGATGGGCTGGTGCATGATTTGTCTTTTTAAGGCACTTACCTCCACATTTGTCTCTGCAGGTTTTTATTTTGTTGTTGCTGTTTTCTCCATTTTGGCTGACTTTCCTTTGTTGTTTGTGTTCTATTCTAAAAATCCTTACTTGTAATGGCACCTGATATATCCTCAACTGAAGCAGTTGAATTCAATGAGGAATCTCTTGAGCTTGTCAAAGTCTGTAGTGAATGTTATAGCAAAAACCAAGCACTCACACACTAATCAAACTAAATATCACTACACAAAACTGTGTGAGAAAGTGTGACAAAATGTTATTAACTTACACATGTAAGGCTAGATAAAATGCATAGCAACAAAGTTGTAGAGTCAAGTCATACAAAAGTGAAAGTACTGGACTTCAGGAGGTTGATTTTGTCAAAATGGGAGCATGCCTCAGAAAAGCACTAGCAAACAGGCAAGAAGGAGAGGTGGAGCAACAATGGGGAAACATCAAAACTGCCATCACAGAGGTAATAAGCCTTTGTGTGAGGCAAATAAACAAATCAAATGAAAGAAAAACACTATGGTTCTCAAAAGAGGTGACGGAGAAGGTTAGGAGAAAAATATAGCATTCAGGAAGTACAGTATAAAGAAACCCAGAAGGAGCAGGACAGAGAACTGTACCAGTTAAAGCAGAAGGAAGCATAGAAGGCAGTCAGAATAGCAAAGGCCCAAACTGAGGAAAAGCTAGCCAACTCGATTCAGAAAGGGGATAAAAGCTTTTATAGGTACATTAGGGAGCAAAGAAAGACAAAGGGAGGGATACTGAGGCTGAATAAAGAGGAGTGTGGGTGGGCAGAGAGGGACAGTGAAAAAGAAGGGATACTGAAAGAATACTTCTGCTCAGTATTCACAAAAGAAGAGGAGGAGGAGGTACCTAATCCAGTCAATAGAAGCACTCTGGATGGGGGGTCAATATCAGTCCTTTCACAGAAGAAAGGGTTCTGAAAGAACTCCTAAAACTGAAGGTGGACAAAGAAATGGGGCATGATGGGATTCACCCCAGAATTCTAAAAGAACTAAGGGGAGAACTAATAACACCACTGACTACCCTTTTTAACAAATCATGGGAGGATGGTGTGGTACCTGAGGACTAGAGGAGGGTGGATGTGATTCCCCTTCACAAAAGTGGGAGCAAGACAGAGGCAGGAAACTACAGACCTGTCAGTTTGACCTCAGTGGCAGGGAAAATGATGGAATCACTTCTGAGGGAAAGAACTGTTGAGTACCTAGAGGCCAGTGGGGCACAGGACTCAAGGCAGCATGGATTCACAGCGGGAACGTCATGCCAGACGAATCTAATCAATTTCTTTGACTGGGTGACCAAAGTAGTAGACCAGGGAGGGGCTGGGGACATGGCCTACCTAGACTTTAGCAAGGCATTTGGCATAGTCCCACACAAAAGATTAATAAACAAATTATCCAGCCTGGGAGTGGGTCCCAGGGTGGTAGAAGCTATAGAAGTTGGGCAGATAAGGACACATAAGGCCCATCCACTGAAAACACTGGCTGGACAACAGGATGCAGAGGGTAATAGTAAACAGGGTCCACTCTGAAGAAAGGGAGGTTATTAGTGGGGTACCGCAGGGTTCAGTACTGGGTCCAGTCCATTTTAATGTCTTTATAAGTGACATTGCAGAGGGACTGGAAGGAAAAGTATGTCTCTTTGCAGACGACACAAAGATCTGCAACAGGGCTGATACACAAGGAGGCATGAAAAGGATGAAAAGAGACTTGGCAAGGTTGGAGGAATGGTCAAATGTATGGCAGCTTAGATTCAATGCAAAAAGTGCAAAGTAATGCACCTAGGAAACAAAAACCCAGGGGAAGAGTACACAATGGGGGGTGAGATACTAACGACAACAAAAATGGAAAGGGACCTGGGGGTAGTTATATCAGATGACCTAAAAGCGGGCAAGCAATGTGAGAAGGCAGTAAGGAGGGCTGGGGGATACTGGGATTAGAGCTGCAGCGAATTTTTAATCCGACTGTGAAGTGGACGCAAAGTGGGCACTTCACGTCCGCAGAGCACAATGCGAAGTGGACACTGCAAAGTGCTCACTTCGCGTTATTATTATTACCACTTCATGTTGCCGTTATGCCTTAATGCGAAGTAAGGCGAAGTGAGAAGAGAATAGGCACATCACTTGGCTTGCAGTACTGTAAGTCACATGCTTTAGCCAGGCAGGAAGGAAGTGAGTCACAGAAACAGTTTCACTTTCTCCTTTGCATTTGTAGAGGGAGAAAGCTTTTGTGAGAGGAGAGGAGTTACTGCTTGATTGCCTTGTTGCCACTTCATTGTGTTTCAGTTCCAGAACAAAACAAACAGCTTTTTTAAAAGCTATTTCTTTATTTAGTTTTTGTATTGTATTTGTATTATTTTGTTAGCGATTTTTTTTGTATAAGTTTTGTTTTGTGTGTTTGACTGACTCTGTGTGTGTGTGTGTGTGTGTGTGTGTGTGTGTGTGTGTGCGTCGGCCCATGGACATCAGGAGGATGGACCTAGGAAAAGGCGAGTCGCTGGCCTGTGGGCACGGTAGGAGGGGAGTGCAGACCTGTGGGGGGCAGGGCGGTCATGTCATGTTGGACCGCTCCCGACTCCTGGCCGGTGTTGCTTCCCCCGTTGAAGCAACAGGAGCAGCAGCAGCACCAGTGCCACTGGTGGCTGCTGTGCGTCCACCTTCTCCGCCACTACCACCACCACCGCCGGTAGCAGCAGCTGTTGGGGCTCCAGCAGCACCCCCTCCACCACCTCCACAGCCAAAGGAGATGGCCCTGGAAATTGTAGGTGGTGGTGGGACTCATGCCCGACATGCGAGGACTGAGTCTGGTCCCCCCCCGCAGCTCCCCAGTGTGGGAGTATTTTAACTGTGTGGGGAGAGACAGCACAGTGGTGGAGTGCCGTGTGTGTGGTGTGCTGGCGTGCCGTGGCCCCCGTGGGACACATTTGGGGACCGGTGGCCAGCGCACCCACATGCTGAACCACCACAGGGCAGAGTAGCAGGCTGCCATGGAAGGGGCCAGGCTTCCACCTGCTGGCCCTTCCGTGGCAGTGGCCAAGGGTGCTGCTGGGGTGGGAGTTGTGCCTCGCAGTCACTGCCGCAGCAGGAGGAGGGCTAGTACAGCAGCTGCTCCACCACCACCACCACTGCCACCACAGCCACCGGCACCACCCTGTCCACCACCAGCCCCACTACCTGGATTCCCCGCTGCAGTGGACCCCACCACAGTCCCTGCAACACAGTCTGACATTGGCCTGGTGTGGGCAGCGCTTGAAGAAAATAATGAGCGGTTCAGTGCTTTGCAGCAGCAGGTGAACAGAGTAGAAGCACAGCAGCAGCAAATAGTTTTAATGCTGCACCTGCTGCTGGACCACCATGGCATCCCACGGCCATAGTAAGTGAGGGGATTGTTTTCTGCACCCCACCCCTGACCCCACCCACTACTATGTTGTACTGTTTTGTGTGTTTTTTCTTTGTTATTATTTAATCATACACATTTTTCCTTCAGGGAATCTTTCTTGTACCACACAGTGCAATACATTTTGTAAAATACATCCGTAATTTCATTACAGTGTGTCACGTGATGGAGAATTCCTGTTCTGAAAATCTGCCACATTCTGCCTCCCTTCTCAGCAACGTTAGAGCGTGATGTCAGGGAGGCGTGCATCGTGCTCCTTACAGTGAATATCCAATTGTCCGGCGGGTTTCCAAATGTTTCTTTGTTATAATGGTCAGTTTGTGGTGAAATGTGTGGGCACGTTTCCAGTAAGAAGAGCCTTGTCAGGTGGAAACATTCACATTTCACCACAAAGTCAACCGTATAACATAAAGAAACATTGGGATGTTGCCAGACATTCACTATAGTGGAGCATGCACCTGTGCTCCCGTGGCATCACGTCCTGGCGTTGCTGAAAAGGGGCAGAATGGGGTGACTTTTCTGATCGGTAATTCCTCCATCAGTGACTCACTGTAATGAAATTATGGTCGGTTTTCACAGAAATATATTGCACTCTGTGGAGCAAGAAATATTCAGTGGAAGTAATCCCCACATATTAGTTTATAAGCATCTCCATAACTATGTAATGTGGTGAATCTCTGTAAACAGCAGCGCTAACAATCTGTTGATAACTCTGACCTATATTTTTTAATGCTATGTTACTGCTTCCTTCACTTACATCCTGACTGACTGGAATGATACGAGAATTGGCAGTAGTTGAGTCTGCTGTACTACTTTCTTTCATGTATGAAATAATGAAAGGAACATTCCTTTTAAATTGGTGCTGACCAGGTCTTTGTCATTGTTTTCCTCTGCTTTTCTCCATCACATCAATTAGTTGTTATATATCACTTCTGTTGTTAATTAACAGTTATGCATTAGGCAGCGTTTTATGACACCACGGAACAATAGTTATTGAAAAGCAGCAGCAAATAAATACAAACCTGGTCCGAACAATAATGGAAGGCGTGCTCATTTTTTTCTTACATAAAAAGTAAGCAAATAAGTAAAACAGGCATAAATTGTGAGGAAGAATCGTATCATTCAGTCACGACTCGGAGGTAACTAGTGGTGGCTGTGGAAATGTAAGAAGTAGCATAAAAAGTACAGTTCAGAACTGTGAGGACATTCTTGCAATGCTGCTTTAATTGTAAAAATGTCAGAATGACATCATGAGCTCACAACAACTATCACAGAACACACAAAAGTGGCACAGAGTCCCCAGATTTTCTGCTTGGCCAATATGCATCCTCGTGTGCAGAAAATTGACAAGTGGTTACACAGTGGAATGAGAGTGTTTCAGCACATACAAAGTCCCCAAATTAATGGCACACTCAGTCATGCGCAGTGGTGGCATAGAGTCCCAAATTTTTATGCCAGCCAAAATGCATCCTGCTTGTGTGCAGAAAATTGACAAGTGGTTACACAGTGAAATGAGACTGTTCCAGCACATATACAGTCCTCCAGAATTAATAGCACACTCAGTCATGCACACAAAAGTGGCACAGAGTCCTCAGATTTTTCTGCCAGCCCAAAATGCATCCTGCTTGTGTGCAGAAATTGACAAGTGGTTACACAGTGGAATGAGAGTGTTTCAGCACATACTGTACAAAGTCCCCAGAATTAATGGCATACTCAGTCATGCGTGCAGTGGTGGCACAGAGTCCCAGATGTTTTCTGCAGGCCAAAATGCATCCTGCGTGTGTGCAGAAATTGACAAGTGGTTACACAGAGAAATGAGGACTGTTTCAACACGTACAAAATCCTCGAATTAATGAGCAGCTCAGTCATGTGCATAAAAGTGGCACAGAGTCCCCAGAATGTTTCTGCCAGTCCAAAATGCATCCCGCTTGTGTGCAGAAAAATTGACAAGTGGTTACAGTGGAATGAGTGTTTCAACATATACAAAGTCCCCAGAATTAATGGTGCACTCAGTCATGCGGCGCAGTGGTGGCATAGAGTCCCAGATTTTTCTGCAGGCCCAAAATACATCCTGCTTGTATGCAGAAAATTGACAAGTAGTTACACAGTGAAATGAGACTGTTCTAGCACATGCACAGTCCTCCAGAATTAATAAGCGCACTCAGTCATGCACACAAAAGTGGCACAGAGTCCCAAGATTTTTCTGCCAGCCAAAATGCATCCTGCTTGTGTGCAGAAAATTGACAAGTGGTTACACAGTTTAATGAGAGTGTTTCAGCACATACAAAGTTCCCAGAATTAATGAAGTACTCAGTATCATAGTCAGTGGTGGCACAGAGTCCCAGATGTTTTCTGCAGGCCCAAAATGTATCCTGCTTGTGTGCAGAAAATTGACAAGTGGTTACACAGCGAAATGAGACTGTTTCAGCACTACAAAGTCCTCCAGAATTAATGGCGCACTCAGTCATGTGCACAAAGTGGCACAGAGTCCCCAGAATTTTCCTGCCAGTCAAAATGCATCCTGCTTGTGTGCAGAAAATTGACAGAAGTGGTTACACAGTGGAATGAGAGTGTTTCAACATACAAAGTCCCCAGAATTAATGGTGCACCCAGTCATGTATGCCGTGGTGGCATAGAGTCCCAGATTTTTTCTGCAGGCCCAAAATGCATCCTGCTTGTGTGCAGAAAATTGACAAGTGATTACACAGTGAAATGAGATTGTTTCAGCACATACAAAGTCCCCCAAAATTAATGGCGCACTCAGTCATGTGCGCAGTGGTGGCATAGAGTCCCAGATTTTTTCAGCAGGCCCAAAATGCATCCTGCTTGTGTGCAGAGAATTGACAAGTGGTTACACTGCAAAGTGAGATTGTTTCAGCACATACAAAGTCCTCCAGAATTAATGACGCACTCAGTCATGCGCACAAAAGTAGCACAGAGTCCCCAGATTTTTTCTGCCAGCCCAAAATGCATTCTGATTGTGTGCAGAAAATTGACAAGTGGTTACACAGTGGAATGAGAGTGTTTCAGCACGCTGAGATCCCTCAGAATTGGTGGCGTACTCAGTCATCGTGCAGTGGTGGCACAGGGGTCCCAATTTTTCTGCAGGCCCAAAATGCATCCTGCTTGTGTGCAGAAAATTGACAAGTGGTTACACAGAGAAATGAGACTGTTTCAGCACATCCCCAGTATAAAATGATGACTGTGAGCATTGTGTTGCTGATCAATGTGTCTAGACGATTCCAGCAAATGCAGTGTGTCATCTCAACTGGATTGAAGGGTACCCTTTGGCTATACACTAATAGTAGCCTTGGTGAGTAGATATATATATATATATATATGGTTGTGTTGTGTATTTTGTAGGTGAGGAGGGGGGTTGTCATGGACATGTACTCATGGTATTGTTCTGCATCACAGGTCACACAGAAACTGTTGGTGTGCACATTCCAGTCCTCAATAAAATGTTTTGCAGCTGAAATTACAAGCGGATAACTCTCAAGCACATGAAGGTAAGCATTTTTGTGGGGTGGGGGAATCATATTTGCAGGTTTGTCTCTAATAGCTTCTTATTTTGTTACTTCTTCATAGATGTCATCAGCATCCTTCTGAGTCCGGTTGTCTTAGGATGGTCATGGTCATCTAATGAATGACTTCTGCATGTTGCATGTGCCCAACCTCGGGGAGGGTACTGATGTTGAAGAACTTTTTTGGATAAGGCCACTTTGACAGAACAAAGCATCTGGAAGTTTCCTAAAAAAAGCAATGAATGACTTTATACAACTTAATTGTTATGTGTCCCTCCCTGGTTCTCAAATCTCAATCTAAAGTCAAGTTACATTTCAAGCCCACATCTTGTCAGCTAACACAACCTGTGTGCAATATTTGCTGCAGTCTTTACAAAACAATGAAACGGATGAAACAAAATCTTTGTACTTACCAGACTGGATTTCACATGGATATTTCATTGGTTCCTCTCTGTACGGTACAGCTGCAGTACCATTCCCACCGAGTTTTAGCGATGGAGCCTTTTTTTGTTACCCTGTAAAAGAAGCAAATAAGTGTACCGTATGTGTTTTACCATTCGCGGCTCTGGAAACTGAAAACAAAACATACAACTAAAGGAAGTGAAGCAGCACAACAAACATTAGTAGCATACTCACTTTATGGTTTAAATATTAAGAAGCTTTGTGTCTGTGGCTGATGGATGTGGTGATCCGGACAGACTGGGGTGCAGTGGTGGCAGTGGCTAACATCAGTCCCAGTGGTGGTGGTCCGGGGGGCAGACAGACTCATGGTGGCAGTGGCTAACATCAGTCCCGGTGGTGGTGGTCCAGGGGGCAGACAGACTCATGGTGGCAGTGGCTAACATCAGTCCCGGTGGTGGTGGTCCAGGGGGCAGACAGACTCATGGTGGCTGTGGCGGCAGTGTCTATCATCAGTCCGGTGGTGGTCCGGGGGGCAGACTCATGGTGGCAGTGGCTAACATCAGTCCGGTGGTGGGAGTCAGGGGCAGACAGACTCATGGTGGCAGTGGTGGCAGTGGCTAACATCAGTCCTGGTGGTGGTGGTCTGGGGGCAGACAGACTCATGGTGGCAGTGGCTAACATAAGTCCCGTGGTGGTGGTCTGGGGCAGACAGACTCATGGTGGCAGTGGCTATCATCAGTCCCAGTGGTGGTGGTCCAGGGGCAGACAGACTCATGGGGGCAGTGGCTATCATCAGTCTCAGTGGTGGTGGTCCGGGGCAGACAGACTCATGGTGGCAGTGGCTAACATCAGTCCAGTGGTGGTGGTCAGGGCAGACAGACTCATGGTGGCAGTGGCTAACATCAGTCCCGGTGGTGGTGGTCAGGGGCAGACAGACTCGTGGTGGCTGTGGCGGCAGTGTCTATCATCAGTCCGGTGGTGGTCGAGGGGCAGACTCATGGTGGCAGTGGCAGCAGTGGCTAACATCAGTCCCAGTGGTGGTGGTCCGGGGCAGACAGACTCATGGTGGCAGTGGCTAACATCAGTCCGGTGGTGGGAGTCCGGGGGCAGACAGACTCATGGTGGCAGTGGTGCAGTGGTGGCAGTGGCTAACATCAGTCCTGGTGGTGGTGGTCTGGGGGCAGACAGACTCATGGTGGCAGTGGCTAACATAAGTCCGGTGGTGGTGGTCTGGGGGCAGACAGACTCATGGTGGCAGTGGCTATCGTCAGTCCCAGTGGTGGTGGTCAGGGGGCAGACAGACTCATGGGGCAGTGGCTATCATCAGTCTCAGTGCTGGTGGTCTGGGGGGCAGACAGACTCATGATGGCAGTGGCTAACATCAGTCCTGGTGGTGGTGGTCCGGGGGGCAGACAGACTCATGGTAGCAGTGGTGGCAGTGGCTAACATCAGTCCTGGTGGTGGGGGTCCGGGGGGCAGACAGACTCATGGTGGTAGTGGTGGCAGTGGCTAACATCAGTCCCGGTGGTGGTGGTCCGGGGGGCAGACAGACTTATGGTGGCAGTGGCTATCATTAGTCCCAGTGGTGGTGGTCCAGGGGCCAGACAGACTCATGGCAGCAGTGGCTAACATCAGTCCCAGTGGTAGTGGCCCGGGGGGGGGCACACCGCCTTTTAAAAACTTCAGTTAAAACCTGCCAACATTAACCACATCATCATCCTCATAAAGAAAGCTGCCCCCACCGTCATCGATGCCTGAAGTCTGGCCACTGGGAAATTCTTTGTGTAACCCCTAGGTGGTGCTATCCCAAGGGCTACTAACCCTGCCTGCTTGGCTAGTAACAGGTTAAGGGGCCTGAGTTCTGAAATGGGTGCCTCCACCTGGAGGTCAGGGGTTGAGTAGTTGTCAAGCTAACCTGGGCACAGCCCTCGGGACACTGTAACTCCCCTCTTTCCTCTTGGTGGCCTGAACACTGTACAATAATCACTTTCACAGTACCTCTGGTACACACACACAAGATACCCACACTGTTTGCACTTACCACCAGGGCTGGTTCCTCTGGCTCAACCTGGGGACCCCTCAAAACAAGGTTATACAGAGCAAATAGCAACATTACAGTACTTTGAGGCACAAACTGGAACACAGTCAGATTACATGCAGAAAAGTTAGATCTGATTTATTCAGGGGACTTGAACAGGGAGGGCAAAATCAGGTTAGTGTAGCTTAAGGTTATATCAATCAAGCAGTTATGCATGCGCTTTGAGTCCCCCCACACAGTCCACCTCTGGTTACCCAGGTGGAGAAGAGATGGGCTAGCCAGGACCATTGCCCGGGGTTACAGCTGGTTGGGGCCCTGTGATGGAAAACACAACATGCACAGTACACAATATTTGTAATCCGGAGCCAGAGGGCTCAGTTCATGAAGGAAATGAAACAACAAGACAATCAGATGACACACTCAGATTAAGTTGTTGTTGCAGGGAGCTACCTATTTACTCACAATACCCAAGACTCGGACACAGGCTGGACGAAATCGAGACTGCAGGTGGTTGATCTGGAATGCCAGGAGAAGCAGAGGCCCACGAAGTACATAGAGGGTCATTCCTGTTCAAGTGTGAGCAGGGGCTGATCCCCAGGCAGGTCTCTGTCGATGGCTTCTCTGTGCAGTGGGTAGTCTGGCTGGGCCAGTCTGGCAAGGCCCAGACCACATGGAGACAAATTGGATGCAGTCTGTTTTGGGCTGGATACAGCTTCCAGCAAGCAGAACACAGTTCACAGTGGGGAACTAACTCACATCCCACTAGCAGTTCACAGCACATTTACATGCGGAATTCTACTATACCAGGCAAAGTGCTCCCTGGTCTGTCCAAAGTCTCTCGCACACAGCAGGATCTTAGGGGTAGCTGGAACTCCTGACAGGCTGATCGCATTCAGCAAAATCTTCAGACTTCTTCAGGTTGAGCCTGGCCCACTTCAGTAGCTTACTTTAGTCACACAAACTTGGATTTAGTCCACAATATCTCTTCTCTCCTCTCAGGAGCAGCAGGCAGACATGTAAGCCAAAAACTCAGCCTTTTCACAGTTCTCCCATGCAAATCCACTCAGGATTGATGCTCAGAATCACTTCAGCTCCTCTCATTTCACTTCCCAGCTCAGAACTAACTGAAAATTGCAAGCAGTGTGGGATTTCCCCAACATCGAAAAGGTTTGGTTGACTGATTTGGCTGTCAGTCAAAGAAAGAGCTCCCCCTTCAGTTGCAAAAAAGGTGCAAAAAGTTCAAAACTACAGTTCCTACAGATTTTGACTTCAGACAGCTCCTGTAGTCTGGCTACATTTTAGGTCCCACCAGAACTGATTGGTCTAATTTGCAGTCCAGGACCAAGACAGTGGAGACAAACAAAACAGTCCTTGCTACAAAGAAAGCAGGTTAGACAAACGACATTATCATTATCACTCTAAATGATTTTCAGCAAATAGTTACATCTTTCAACAGAGCTCCCTCTCAGATTACTTATGGTGCAATCAGGAAGCTCTTAAAGAGACAGTACACAGAGGCTATATAGGCTCCGGTAATCACATTTAAAGTGCTAAAACATAGGACACCAGCCTGGCAGTGAGCATTTAGACAAGCTCAAAGAAGACTTTTAGGAACCCCCATTTGTAGGGGTTACATTTGTCCATTAATGTCTTCATCTCGTCAGTGGTGGGCCGTTCAGGCAGCCACTGCCAGTGCCCAGGATGCTCCATTTCTACATCAGCAAGACCACCATGACTAGGCAGGTATGAATACCGAGGTTGCAGTCTGTGCTGGTATGTGCCTCTCATTCATTTTAATGAATGTTAGCAAACTAACATTTGCAGGAGACAGGTTTGTCTGGTGATCCTGACTATTGCACCTGCTGAGCTGAATACCCTCTCAACATTTACACTGGAGGGTGGGCATGTGAGGTACTTCAGCGCCACTGCAGTCAGCTCCGGCCATTCACTGACCTTTCCACTCCAGTACAAAAGAGGATCTTCAGTTATTGTCAGATGCCTGTTTTCAGACAAATATGACTCAACCATTCTCTGTGCCGCACTAAGTCCAATAGTTGATGCATCATCCTGTTCTCCCGAATAATTTATTTCACAAATACCCACTTGGGACAAAGCCTCCCAAAGTGGGTTGACGCCAGCCACTTTGGATGACAGACCACCTGAAACTGCAGTCCCTTCCCTTGCAGGATATGCTTGATGGTCCTCCAGGTACACCTTCAGCGGATTATGCTGCTGAGGTTTGCTGACCTTGGCACATGATTTCTGTGCCCCATGAACCAAGTGCACCAGTTGACCACTGATATTTTTACCTGTTCAGGCCCTCCCTCAGTACTGATGCAATTCCACGTTTGTATCGTGGGTCCAGCATTGTTGCTATGGCAAAGTTGTCACTACATTGAATGCTACAACATGACGATTCTGGTTGAATCTGTCAGCATGTGTTGCAGCAACATACTGCTACCACCATCTCTGGCAACATCAAGGCTATGCTGTACATTCACCAATGTCTGCCTCAGCACCCGCAGCAGTGGAATTGATTGGGTAATGGAGGCAGACTTGCCACCACTGCCTGTGTGGCATGTTCTAAAAGCGCATAAAATTGTTATTACAAGTCCATGAGACGCCACTTTTCAGTTGTCGAGACATGGAGGCCCTGAACTGTCACTGCTAGTGTGCATAACAAGATATTCTGAGACGGCTTTGTATTGTTCATACAACCTCTCTGCCATGTATAAAGAGGAGTTCCATCGGTGACAACTTCCAGCTTCAAGCGGTGCTGAGGCAGGCTGTTTTGTACCTGCAACTGCCGCAGTTGGTCACAGCCTTTCCAGATCTTGAAAAGTGAGAGCAGATACGATCCGTGCAATGGTCATCATTTCCTTTATATCAGGGTGCTACAGAAACTCCTGAACCACAAGATTTAAACAGTGGGCCATGCATGGAACATGAAAAAAAACACCATTCGTGATGCATTTCACCACATTTGACCCATTGTCACTTGCTATGAACCTAGCTCTCAGGGACAGAGGGTTTAGCCATCTGTCAATTTCAGTCAGTACCACGTCCAACATGTTCTCACCAGTGTGTGAACAGGTCACACTGCGCATAGCAATTGTTGCATGCTGTTGAATTCCTGAAAGATTGCTACCGCGACAATACACCTTACTGCACTAATTATTCACACTACCAACATCACAAACAACCCCGGCACCTGCGCCCAGTGTGTAGTTATACACAAATATGAACTCCCCGCTGTTTTTCCACTTGTCCACAATCCATACTTAAATGGATGAATGGAGAGGAGGAATGTTGAAGGGCATGTCTTACTGAGTCGGACACAGTGCGGAACAACTCAGGGACAGCACGGGTAGAAAAGTATGTCCTGGATGGGACTTTCTATTTTGGACAGGCACATGCAGCAAACCACTGGAACCCAGAATTCTCCACAAAGGAGAAGGGCAAAAGATCAATTGCCAGCATTTCCGCTACAGCAGCATTGAGTTCACGTGACACTGTATGATTCTGGGGGCACTTCAGCTTATGCGCAAAAATACTCTGTAACAACGGCTGACTTAAACGTTTTACATGGGGTGTGTTGATCACAAATGGTTGTGCTCTGTGATGAATGGCATTGGCAGGGGGTGGAGTGTGGGCATTTGATAAAGACAGTTGCACAGGTGATGATGACAAACCCAGAAAAGCGGTTATTTTGCCAGATTTGCAACCGAGGTTGATGTACCACTTGCACTAGACATATTGCATTCACCACCACCACAAAACTGCTACTCTCACCAGTACTGGACAACATTTCAAAGTCGTTATGGTCCTCCACCTCATCATGCCTGTAGTAATCCTCTGCTCTTATTACCACACTACTGCACACGTTTAATTTCCTACTGGGTTTACAGTAATGGAAGGGATAACATGCTGGCTATAGTTGCTGGTGATGAGGGTGAATGCCCCACTGTAGTATTAGCTGCCAGCTTGTGCGGGGTCCACAGTGCCAAGTGCCTATTCTTAAGATGCATATGCTGTCCTCCTGTGCCCAGATGGCTCCCCTTTTTACCTCGACTCACACGCACATGGCAAACCTGGCAGATTGCAACTGAATCATCATTTGCATCTTGAACAAAAAAATCCAATACAAGAGATTGTGATGCTCTGCTTTTAACATGTCCATGATGTGGCTTATTTAAGTCCATTATTTTAAGAACTGAAGTGGGGGGGGCATGTGATGTTTTGGGCACTGCACACCTGGACTGCAACTGACCACCACGACTACCTATCATATTGATTACTGGGTCATCATCATCATCAACTAAAACCGGTAACTCACAAGTTTTTACGGGGGGTGGGTGGATTACCGCAAACAGACCCAGACACAGCCACTTTTAATTTCTTTTCTCGGTTCCCAAGTGGGGTCAATTACATCATCATCGTATTCATCAACGTCACACACATCCACATCTTCTGCTTGGATGCTGGATGTGGACTGCATGTTGCAACAACAGCAACATCATCATCATCAGATTCATCATCATCATCAACACCACCATCACCTGATATTTTTTCACCACACTGTGAATCACTGAATGGAAAATGCATGACGTTAACTGCCACGGTGGACGAAATATCACATTGTATGCTATTGTTGACATGATTATCAGAATCCTCAGGTTCAGTTACTGGGATGTTACTGGGAAGTATGACATCATCTACACTGCCACTCACTTGCACTGCTTCACACTCAATATTTTTGGATACGGTACACTGGTCGGAATTAGAACTTGACGCAACAATACTAATACTACCTCCACCACCAACACCAGTAACACTAACACCACCCGCTGGGAAAACATCATCTCCTCCAACTATGAGTGAAGCTACTGATTGGGCTGTGAAAAACATTGCAGGAGAAATACCTTTCCTCACATCAGCAACGTACTTCTGTGTCTGCATACTACTACCACGCCTACAGCCCATCTTACTGCCAACATTGCCATGGCAAGAAACAGCTTTGCTTGCACATCTCTTTGCAGGCATTTTGGGAGATCAACCACAAATATTATAACCAAATTCAGATTTTGATACGTTCACTCTCTGATTGGAGAGACACTGGATGTGAAGCCAAATAAACAACTGTGGTTTCAGCAACAGATAAGAGACTACTCTGAGACTGTCATGGAATTAAAACAACTTCAGTAACCAGTGGTGCTGATGAGGTCACAAAACAATCCAATCTGGTAAAAATACCTTTGAATGTGGGGTGGGGAGCACTGAATGCAGACAGTGCTGATTTTACGTCACTACAAGCAGCAAAACTAAGAACAGATACCACGATGGCAGTACAAAATCAGGCAGCTGCAGTGGATAGCAGGTTCACACTGCTGCGCTGCAATTACACTAGTCTGTGGCACAATAAAAGGTGTATTATTTGATGCACGCAACACTGCACACACACTCACACACAGAACAGTTTGTGTACAATGCTGAACGAGGAATGCATCGCAAATGCAAAAGTTCAGTACTATGCCACGTTACGTATTGTAAATTTGTAATGTAAACAACCTGAACTTATGAACTGCTGCACCACATCCACACAACAGCAAGAAAATGTCTATTACTGACAATATTACAGTGTGTACATTAACACATTCAGTTATATAACAAAAATATAACCAAAAAACAAAGAAATCACTATTTCTCCAACTTACATCTACCTACACCACAGATATGCCCCTCCCCAAAGTACACTTTCACTGTCTTTCACCATACACACTCAATGTTGTAAATTAACATTCAAAATCCACACAAAAACAAAAACGCTCGATGATATGAGCACAGGAGGGTTTCCTACAATCGATGAACTAAAGTTGGATCCCCCCCAAAAAAGCAAAAATGCTTTTTGAACAGCTTTTACAAGATTCCTATCACAGACAGCTATCACAGCAGACTGTCTCCTACTCCTTCCTACTCATACTACCCCAAACTGAGGCTGTGCAGATCAATATAGAGCCCATGTGACCTGAAATCCCATGAATCACTGCAAAATTCACCTTTGGAGCTCAAAAACAAGGCGAAGTGCACTGCCCGCAATGCACTTCGCCTTAAATTTGGTAGAGTAGTGGCCTGGGAGGCGGAGTAACGTGAAGTCATTGCTTCTAATGGACTTGTGTTCCTCATTATAACACAGTACTCCGCTACACACTTGGGAGCACTCCAAGGAATCCGCTTTGTCTGTGAATCGCCTACACAGAGCGGATTGAGCCTACTTCACCATCACTAACTGGGATGCATAGGAAGAGGCATCACCAGTAGAAAACAGGAAGTTGTTATCCCTCTGTACAGATAGTTGGTGAGACCCCACCTGGAGTACTGCGTGCAGTTCTGGAGATCCCATCTCTGCAAAGACATAGACAGGGTGGAGGCTGTCCAGAGGAGGGCAACAAAAATGGTGCAGGGTCTGCACCAGAAGACATATGAAGAGAGACTAGAGGAGCTTAACATGTATACCCTTGAGGAAAGGAGGGAGAGGGGGGACGTGATAGAAACTTTCAAGTACCTCAAGGGAATCAACAAAGTCCAAGAGGGTAGCATCTTTCAGAAAAAGATGTGCAAGAACAATCAATCAATCAATCAAAATCTTTATTTATCCAGGCGATCACCATTGAGCAAGCTCATTTACAAGGTGGACCTGCAGTTCGCGAGGTCAAGAATACAACTAAAAATACACATAATACAACAGTAGTAGATATCTACAAGCAAGATATATACAGTGTAGTAAACATTGGCGAATGGTAGATATAAAACAATGCCTTTATAATCCTGACAGTCAAAAACATATTCGTAGCCTGTATAGGTGTCCCTCAGATATGGAAGAAGGCATGAGATGAAGGGAGAGGGCTGGCGCTGGCGGGAAGATGCTGGGACACTATACTGACAGGATGGAAAGCGTAAGAGTAGGCGATGGGTGAGAGGGGAGGGGTGAGTAAGGGCAGTGCAAGGAGTGCTTAGTACGGATGGGACTAGGATAGATTGTAGGAAGGAGTGAGTAAATGTGGTTTGAGAATACTTAGGTGTATGGATAGGACTAGGGTTGGTTTTATTTTTTTATTTTTAATTTTTTTTGTTCAGCCTGTGGTGTGTAGAGAGCGACAGCTGGACTACTAGGAGCTATGGAAACAATTACAAAACTCCACAAACGTTTTGGCATACGAAGTCTTGAACACAGCAAGACTAACAGGTGAGCTGAGTCTCAATGATTTCTGTATCCTATTCCAGAGCGTGGGCAGGACAAAGCTTATGGCCGCTCTTCCAAAGCGGGTGCCAATCCTAGGTACTTTCAAGGAAACCAGCAAGTGACTTCTCAAGGCATAATTACCAATCGGACTTAGAGAGGACAGTCAGCAACATACTGTGGAGGTTTGTTGGTGATGGTTAGGAGCATCAAAGAGCAACATTTCTATAATGCCTGTGTTGAAGGAGGGCCACCCCACAACTGCGTATAAGGAACAGTGGTGGGTGGAAAATGGAAGGCCAGTTATAAATCTCAGACTCTATGATACAATACGTCCAATTTTGCAAGGTGTGAGGCAGAGCACTGGTCATATATGAAGTCAGCTTGTAACACGGCACTATTCAGAGCCCCAGGGAGAGAGGCGGTGATACGCGCGACGGCATCCGTGGTATTAGGAGCAACACGGCATTATGAGACGATAATGCCGTGTTGATCTTGCAGTGCTGAAACTAGCCAGCAGAAGTTAAATAGTGGTGTGAGCCCGACTCAGTGACACAAAGAGCCACACACTCAGCCACAGAGTGAGACAGTAGCAGAGGCAGGAAGAGGGACAGGGACCGTCAAATTTTAATTATGGAGTGACCGGGAGCCACAGACACTGCACCGGAGATCAGCAGTAACCGGGGAGAGGTAGGCGAGGGTGCTGCTGCCAAGGGGGGGGGAGCGGGGCAAGCAGCGGAAACACACACCTCTAGTGTCGACACACTTATGCAAATGAGAGACCTGCTGGTCATGCGCAGGGAACCACCCAACTGCAGTCCTCCGAGGCACGCTCACAGGGAAACAGCCACTGCAAAGCACGGGGCATGTGTTGCAATCGTTAAGCTAGCAACTGTATGTCCGTGCACCCAAAACAGTTTTGAATGACATCTGTATGTAAGAGAACATTGTCACGAACTCTGAAAGTAAGATTAAAGATGACAGGAATTTCTGCAACTGCCATTGTCTTTATTGTGAATGAACTAGCACACTGTATAACCTCACCACCACTGAGTATGTCCGTGTTGCAGCGCATTAATCCCGCTGAAGGTGGCATCTAGTGGGGTGTTAATGGATGGTAGGGCCGTTGTCTGCCCTCAGCCTCAGGCCTTGTGCCACAATGGCCTAACCATGCATTAACTCTCATTAGATGCCACCTTCAGCGGGATTAATGCTTACATAGTCAGTTAAGGAGAGGAACATGGACTGGACGAGCTGCCTTTTGGCATCTATGGTCAGGAGGCGATTTATCCTAAAGAAAAGGCCTAGCCTCTGCCTCAGCTTTTCAGCAGCTCCTCTATATGTTCCACAAAGGAGAGTTTATTGTCAAGCCAGACACCCAAATACTTGAATTTCGGTATGAATTCAAGATTTTCTCTAGTAAGGTGGAGATAGAAGGTAAGGGACCAACAGCAGTAGAATATCCCACCTGGCTAGTTGATGAGAATAGCATTGCCTTGGTTTTCTTAGCATTAAGTAGTAGTCTTTTGCTAAGGAGCTGGTGCTGCAGGATATTAAAGTCAGTTTGCAGGTCACCACAGGCAACTTCAGGAGACTCACGGCTTATGTAGAGCACCGTATCATCAGCAACCAGGTGAATGCTTGCTTCCTTAATGCCTACGTCCAGGCTGTTGTTATAGATAGCAAACAATAATGGCCCCAAGATGGATCCCTGAGGAACAGCTCTTTTTTTTTTTTAACTTGCATAATTTTTATTAGGAGTTTAAAAGAACTTCCATGAATTCAGTGTACAATGTACATTCCATTGAAGGATTACTATACATCCAGCGGTCATTATTTAAAAAGCCCTTCAAACTCTCTGCAAGTTCTGACTTTCAATATGACTCAAGGAGTATTTCCCTTTGTCACTACCATAAATACAGGTACAACTATCTCAGTAACACTCAAACAGTGCCATGGGAAGTACATTCCCATTACCCTTGCCTTTTCAATCCTTCTTTGTATAAACTGTTTTAAACTATATAACAGTTACATAAACTCTATTTGATCAACCATACTTATAATGATCCAATCTTAATTATTTGATTTCTCCATAAGTGCTCTAATCACATTTTCACAAAAACAATAAAGCCAAAACCAAAATAGAAAGAGCAAATGAAGAAAAAAGAAAAGAAAAAAAAGATTTTTTAAACTTTCTTGTCGACGTGGATGCAAAGTGTCTCAAGGTAGCAGACACTGATCTAGTATGGGGAGTGCCCTCCAGATTCTTGATGTATTCATAAAATGGAAGCCATCTAACATTGAATTGATCTGTTTGCATTCTTAACCGGGCCGTTATGGCTTCCATCTCTTTAATTCTGTTAATATTGGCCCTCCACATTGAGACAGATAACTGGTCTGCACTTAACCAGTGTTGGGTAATCACCTTTAGTGCAGCTGCCACTAATATGTAGTATAAATATCTCTGGTTTTTGGTCCTCCCCTCACTAGGTAGAAGACCCAGGATCAAATGAGAGCTAGTTAGCACACACCTCCATTGAAAGATGCTCTGTAATGCCTGTGCCATCTGTTTCCAGTAATTATTTATCTGAGGGCAATCCCAAAATATGTGGGCATAAGAACCGAACTCCTCCGCATCTCCTCCAGCATTCCTGGATTTACCCTTTGAATAATGTGCTGAGACCACTGGGGGAATAAAGTACCTGGTAACCACTCTCCATCTAAAATCCCCCCAACTTGGAGAGCTAGAAGTGCTAGGGATCCCTGCCCAAACTCTTGCCCATTCCTCTTCTGCAAGATGCAAACCTAGCTCCTCCTCCCATTTTTGTTCAATTTCTTGGGTCAGTACTTTACCAACCTCATCCTGAAGTGACTTGTAAATGAGTCAAGTCATTTTTTATTTAAATGAAGGATATATAGCCCCTCGAGTCTGTCCTCTTGCTTTTGAAGAAGGTGGTTCTCACTGGGACCGGTGGGTCTGCCAGAATCTCCCCCACTCCCACGTTTGTTAGGATGTAGTGTCAGCATTATAGGTATCTATAAAAATCCTGTCTTGGGAGGTTATATTCATCCTGCATTTCCAAAAAGGATTTCCGTGTGTCCCTTTGAAAGAATTGGGTAAGGAACAACAATTCTTTTTCCTGCCACCTCCCGAAACAAGGGTTCCCTGAGGAGGCCGGAAATCCCGGCATAGAGCAGAGGGGGATATACCTCCAGACTAGGGTCACCACCCCCCAGTGTAGCCGTACCTCCAGCCATATTTTAAGGGTATGTTTAGTCCATCTGTTATTGATTAATTTGAGATCCGAGTGTGTGGCAACCCAGGGTAGCAACCTCAATGGTATGTTTTGATGTGCCCCTTGCTCCATCAGAGACCAACCCCACTTCTGACCTGGATTTAATATGCTTAGGCTAGGCACCACTTGAGCAGCTTTATAATAACTATATAGATCGGGGACTCCCCTGCCCTCTCTTGTCTTTGTCTCTGTGAGGAGATCCCACCGCTTTCTAGGTTTCCTTCCCGCCCAAATGAATCTTGAAATTTTCTGTTTTAAATCTTTCCATTCCCTTCTAGAGAAGGCCAGGGGCAAGTTAGTGAATAAAAAAAGGTATCTAGGGAGCACGTTCATCTTCACTGTATCTATCCTGTGAGTAAAAGTAAGAGGTAGAGAGTGCCATCTGTTTATATCTGCAAAAACAGCTTTCTGGAGTGCGCCATAATTAACTTGATATAGTCTTGATAATTTAATCGGAATCTGAATCCCCAAGTACCTTACCTTCTCTCTGACCCAGTTAAATGTAATCGGCTCATGCAAATTCTGTGTAATTCTCCCCTTTATTGGTAGAATCTCAGATTTATCCCTATTGATTTTAAAGCCTGAGATCCTCCCAAACTGGTCCAAAATTGCCATCAATGGTGGGATCGACTTCCCAGGGTCCTGCATATACAGTATATCACCGTGTCATCTGCATAAAGTGACACTTTATTCTGGGCCTGAGCTATATTAATGCCCTGTATTTTGCTTTCCTCCCTTATGGCCTGGGCAAGGGGTTCCATGGCTAGTGCGAAAAGCAAGGGCGACAGGGGGCATCCCTGCCTAGTGCCCCTCCTAATCTGAAAGGCCTCTGATAAAGTCCCATTAACCCTGACCCTAGCCGAAGGGTTCTGATAGGCCAAAGTGGCCCACTGTAAAAAGGCACCTTCGAACCCCATCCTTGTGAGAAATGCTTTTAGGTATGACCAGTTTAGCCTATCAAAGGCCTTTTCCGCGTCCAAAAAAATAGCAATCTGGATGTTCTGGGAGGCATTCTTGTGGTCCAAAATATTTAGCAAATGCCTGATGTTATCAGACATATGTCTGTTTGGTATGAATCCAGTTTGATCCGGATGTATCAGATTTTCAATATGCTTTTGTAGTCGGTTAGCTAGAATTTATGTAAGGATTTTATAATCTTGGTTTAACAGGGCGATGGGCCCATATGATTCACAAAGCTCCGGGGATTTCCCCTGTTTTGGAATGACCGTGATCATAGCCTCACTCCAGGAACCTGGGGGTTCATTATTCTCTAAGATAGCATTTAGCACCATAGCCAGTTTGGGTACTAGTGTTTTTTTTAATTTTTTATAGAACTCGGCCGGGTAGCCATCAGGACCCGGGGACTTACCTAAGGGAAGCTTATTTATAACTGCTGCTATTTCCTTCTCTGTGATCAGGGTTGACAGCTCCTGCTACATTCCTGGGGACAGCTTGGGCAGCTTCAGGGTCCGTAGAAAGGATTCTGCCTTCTTTTGTACCTCTTCTGGATCTCTCCCTTCACTATATAACTCCCTATAATAATTTTTAAAAGCCGTGGCTATTTCTCTAGGTTTCTCTGTCCGGGATGTATTCCCTTTTCCACCTTGGAGGGATGAGACATATCTGCCTGCTTGTTCCTTTCTCAATCTCATGGCAAGGAGCTTTAAAGCCCTGCCCCCCCCCTTCATAATATTTATGATTTGTGTAACGCAGCATCCACTCCACCTTGTCTGCTTCTAACTTATTGAGTTCTTTCCTGCTTTCCATTAAGTCCCTCCAGATTTTCTCCTTACCTTTTGGATTACTTTAATGTTCCTGTTCTAACCCTCTTATCTTAGTTTGCAGTTCTTCTATCTTTTTGCTCCTCAGTTTCTTCCTGGCTGAGGCTAGACTGATTAATTGTCCCCTTAGAACGGCCTTCATTGTGTCCCACCACACCATTGGGGTACTGTCCGAGATAGGGGAGTCTGTCACAAGATTTTTTATATCCTCTGTGATTTTTTGTATGATATTTTTATCATTAAGTAATGAAATATTCAATCTCCAATTTGTTGTCCTGGGTTCCCTCTCCCAAACAAAATCTGCTGAGATTGGGGAATGGTTGGAGATAGTCATTAGGTAGATTTCTGAATTGGAGAATAGGTGGACATCTGTGGTATATGTTATAAAAAAATCTATACGAGAGTATGATTTCTGGGGGACTGAGTAGAATGTATAATCCCTTTCTTTTGTGATATAGTCTCCAAATGTCCCCAACCCCCAGCATTAATGTATTCAGACACTTCTGTGACCTGTTTAGAAGTCTCCAATTTTCCAGAGGATTGGTCTAAAACTGGGGACAATGTGGTACTGAAGTCACCTCCAAGTATTAACTGACCCCTAGGAAGCGAGACCACCCTCTGAAAGACCTCCTGATATAAGGTAGCTGCCCCACTATTGGGGGCGTAAACATTTACCACATGGATTAGGTTACCCTGAATTAACCCTGAGACTCTAATGCACCTACCCTGGAGTATAACCCCTACCTCCTAAATACAGAATGGGGATTTTTTTTTAATTAATATCGCCACTCCGGCCTTTTTTGTCTCTTTGCCTGAGGTAACTAGCACTCTGCCCAACCACTGCCATCTTAGTTTCATGTGCTCCACCTCGGAAAGGTAGATTTCCTGGAGGAGTGCTATGTCACAGCCCCTCCTATTAAGTTCTGTTAGGATTTTGGCTCTTTTAATGGGTGAATTAAACCCATTAACATTATAAGAAATAATCCTTAGGCACATGGCCATAATCTGTCCCTGTAAGTTATCTTCTCATTCACACTATCCCCCAAGAATACCCATCTCGACCCTATAGGCTCGCCAAAACCAATCCAGATCCCTCTTTCCCCTTTGAACCCACGTCGACTTACTATAACTAGAAACATTTAAAACTGATAAACTAGTAACACCAATCAATTAACTGGAAAAATCCGATCCAACCTGGATCAGCAATAAAAAACTCTTTTTTTCTGAATCAAAGCAAGTGTCTGTTAGATTGACTTCCTAGGAAAAGTAACTCTGGTAGTCAAAAGCCACCCAGAGCTGTCACACATGTGACACGATCACTACCCCTCTGATGTTTAGGGGCGTTGTCGCCTTGGCCAACTAAGTGACTTCCCAGGCTGACAACAGTTAGTCTAATAGACGTCACTCTGTATATGGAAAGAGCCGCCCAAACCCCAACCACCCCACCCCACCCTCTTATGCTTTATTATGTCCTCAATAAAGATCCTCTGTAACTCACCAGTCATTTCCTCCCACCCCCGCCCCCCCAAAAAAGGGGGGGAGAGGAGCAAGAAAAAAGAGAGTAGAAAGAGAGAGGCGCCCCTCAAAGCCACCTCCATACGGGGAAGTCGCTGCCCAAATCAAAGCCCCCATTAAACATCTATATTCTGTATGGCCCTTTACCGCCCTCTGGTGGCTCCAACATATCATTATCTATTCAGTGCCAGTACTTAATAGGGCTAACTATGTAAAAAATATAGAGGGGAACCCCCCCAAGCCCAGTGTCCCCATGAGAGAAGGATGTGTTCATGGACCAAGGACAAATAGTCTGCATGAAACCACTGTCCTTAGATCTCCTCGATCACGCCATATTAATGATCAACTTTATGGAACTACTGGTACATTTGCATAGACATTCACCGATTCCCCTTCAAGCGCCGACATTCATTCCTCAGAACACTGTCCGTATGCTAGTAAACTCAGTCTTTTGAGGATGATGAGGTCGTTCTCTCATCATTCTGGATCCTGTTCCTCTTCTCAGCACGTAGCAGCAGCTTAGCAATGTCCCCCACACTTGCCATCGCGATGGATCCTGGCAGGCCTCGTTTCCTCGTCTGGTTGCGAGATACTACGTTCCAGGCTCCCCCTCTTAATTTTTCTCTAAAATCTCCTGTTCCAAATCTGGCACGCAACTTGAAGCTCTTTAAGGTGGCACTTCGCCCGACCAGGGATGGGAAGGTCTTGATTCCTGATTCAGGTGAATTCTCAGCCTCACTTGAGGAAAAGCAACTGTGCCTTTATTTCTTTCTGCAGCCTAAGCTCCCTTATAACCCCTCTTACTTTTTGCCTTTCGGCTTGCAGGGCCGAGGAAAAGTCCTGGTCAAAGAAAATTGTTGCTTCTTGATATTTTAAGTCTTTAAGCCTCCAGGCCTCACTAATGATCTATTCTTTAGTTTGAAAGTGTAACATTCGAACTATCAGGGAGCGGGGCCTTGCATTGGGATCCGTTGGTTTCGGGATTAGCGATCTATGGGCCCGGTCGACCTCTAAACTCAGGTCGGGAGGTGGAGAACACCTGCCAGCACTTGCTGCACGAAGTCTGCTGTTGTTGAAAGCCTTCCTCAGCCCCTGGGGATACCATGAATTCTGAAGTTGTTCCTATAGGACGGTTTCTAAATCTTCTAATTTAGCTTGGGTTTCTTGGTCTCTCTGAAGTAAGAATAGCAGCAATCACTCTGTAGTTTCCTGCGCCTCAGACGGGTCTCCAATTCTGGCTTCCGACGACGAAACTTTCCTATCTAGAGCTTTCACATCTTGTCTCAGGTCAGCCAGTGCCGAATCAATTTTGTTTACTGTACAGTAGCTAGGATCTTTTTCAAGGTTTGGTTACTTTCCAATGGTTCTGTATCATCCTGATCCCAGTCTGCCGAAGAGTCTGAGGGGAGCCTTCTCGGTTGTGGTAAAGCCGTTAGGCTCTCCTGTGGCCTGCTCAAAGTTATTTGCTTCATTTTACTTGTCGAGGACGAAGGTAATTGGTTTCCTTTTGCCTTCTGTGACTTCCCTGCCATGTATAGTATCAGTCTCACTGTTAAAAAAGTTGTATTGGAGTGTTTTCTGTGCTGAATTCTCAGGATTAGGGTGAGGTGGTCGGGGAGCCCTTAGAGTTAGCTACCCACCGTGTCCGTGACGTCACCGGAAGTCCGGAAACAGCTCTTTTTAGCAGTTTAAGTGGAGAAAGCTCCCCTTCAGCCTTGATTTGTTGCTGCCTACCAGTAAGGTAGTCATGGAACCAACACAAGGAGGCTGAATCCAGGCCAATTGATTTTAAGGTGGAAAGGAGCAAGCAGTGGTCAACGGTGTCGAAGGCCTTACTGAGGTCCAGGAAAACTGCACAAACAAATTTTTTGTTGTCTAAGTCCCATTGCCAGTCATTAGTTACTTTTGCCAGAGCTGTAATTGTACTATGCTTAGCTCTGAAGCCAGACTGCATAGGGTTTAGTAAGTTCGAGTTGTCTATGAAAGTTCTCAGCTGGGCATTCACAATTTTTTCCAGGAGTTTGGAAAGTATGGGGAGGAGAGAGAGATTGGCCTATAGTTATTTAGATCACAGGGATCCCCTGATTTAAACAGGGAGATGACATGAGCAATTTTCCATTACTAGGGGAGGGATCCTTGCGATAGGGACAGGTTGAATAAGTGAGAGATAGGTGCATCAAGGATATGGTATGCAATCTTCAAGAAGTATGGGTCAAAGGAGTCAGCCCCAGTACTTTTTTTAGTGTCCAATTGTAGGAGAAGATCTTCAACTTCTTTTATGGAGATGGGTAAGAAGGAAAAGATTATGTTATTGTTGCTCGGTTCCAGGAGCTGTGTGTTGATCTATGGGTGAAGCCTGCTTTCTGGTGCGTTATCGAACGCTAGGCCTGCAGTGGCAAAATGATAGTTGAAGGCCTGCAGGATCTCATTTCTACCGTTGATTGTAACATTGTCAGCGGTAATTTTTGAAGGAAGCACATTTCTTGGTGAGTGACCAGATAGTTCTTTTAAGGTGGATCAGAATTTGGAAGGGCATTTTGATGCAGAGTCTAGCTCAGAGCAGTAAAAGTTGGCCTTGGCCTCTCTGATCATCTTAGTGCAGGAGTTTCTAGCTGTCCTGAAATGACACCAGTCTTCGTCTGTGTGTTTTTCCAGAGTTTGTCTCTTTTTAGTAATGCAGCCTTGAGAGCCACTGAAAACCAACGACATGTTCTAACTTTTATACGTGCTTTTACCAGAGGAGCATGGTTGTTTAGGGCACTGGTTACAATTTCATGGAAGATATCGTATGCAGTACTCACTGATTTAGCTAGGTAAAAACTCTGCCAGTGCAAGGAGTTTTTTCGTTCATTGAAGTATGCAAGAGGATCGAAGTTCCATCCGGACCTTTTAGTGGAAAACTTAGATGCTGATGAGGGTTTGGTATCAGCTCTTATACCAGCAATAAAACAGTGGTCACTAACATCCGCTGAAAAAATTCAGGCATGGGAAAAGGAATATGGTTTGCTTACAAGAAGACGTCCAATAGAGTGCTGTTCATTGGGTTTTTCATGTTAATGCAAGTTGGTTCAGTAATAAGTTGTGTGAACCCATGGGAGTCACAGAATTGCTTCAGGGGTAACAAGACCTTAGTCAGCCAATCATAGTTAAGATCCCCTAGAATAATTGTTTTAAGAGGAACAGAGCCCATGATAGTTGACAGATGGGACAGAAGCTGAGGCCCTGCTGATGGGGGTCTGTAGCAACCTATGACATGAAAAGCCACTGATGGGGAAAGTTCAACTTTGAGGGACAAGCATTCAAATCCACCTGCAACAGAGGAGGTGTCTAGGATGGACACCAAAAAATGTGTTTTTGACAAAGATGGCCACTCCACCACCCCTGGTCTGCCTATTGGCTCTGAATAGGAGGTAGTTAGGGATGTCAGCCTCTCTATCTGGAGTGGATGACCGAAGCCAGGATTCCGAAAGCACAAGTACATCTGGTGCAATGTGAATAATCCAGGCCTGGATTGAAGTAAATTTCCTTTTTTTTTTGAACTTACCAAATATTTTTATTGGTATTTCATTGACAATATACAATACATTTCTCTGTATACCGTATTTCATATTTAGAGAGAGCATATCCCTAGGTTAGATAATTAACAATACATTGTCAATATATATGACATCATATGAGGGTGACTTGATTAATCTAAATCCATCATAGCCAAGTGCTATATAAGCATTGGACAGTTCTTTGTTTCTATTAATTGATTGATTATCCACATGGATCAGTTCTGAACACGGAAATGTCCACTTTTCACTCTCACTATGTTGCTACTTGGAAGGGCTGGTATTATACCCAGAAATTCAGTTAACCTTAAGGTAGCATACTCATATCAAATACTGTAATCAGCATATCATTTAAACAACAATAATAAAAAAAAGGAAAGGATCAAGGAAAGAAAAACCTTCAAAAATGCTAAAAATAATTGCATGACTTGTTTTGTGCAAAGTTATGGTCATATAGTTTTTACATTATATATTATAGGTTCCTTAACAAGTTAATTCCCTATCAAAGGTCCCTTGCCATATCACCTTATAGGAGGTTGGCATCCTGGTTGCTTTAGTTATGCTGTCTCCAATCGACAGCATCCAGCGCTGCCGCACGGGGGAGAAGCGGCTGTGGTGTGGTCCTCCTCATCCACTTCTCTTTACCATGAAGTATATACTGCTCTAGCACGGAGTGCCGTCACGGTTTTCTGTAAAATCACAATAAGGTAACCATCTGGAGTTAAACTTATCTGTCATCAGCCTCAGACGTGCTGTAGCTCCTTCAGCCTCCTTAACATGATTTACATTATTTACCCATTGAGATAAAGTTGAGGGGTCTGTGGTAAGCCAGTGTTGTGTAATGGTCTTTGAGGCTGCTGCTATCAGGATGTAAAATAAGTACTTTTGAGCATTTAACCTCATCTCAGGTGGTGGAAGGCCTAATACTATGTGCTCCAAACCCAGATTTCCATCCAGATGAAATATCTCTTTAATAGCCTGAGTTATTTCACACCAATAATTAACTAATAGTGGGCACCTCCAAAGTATATGGGTAGTTGTGCCCCTTGCCCCATAATTCCTCCAACAGCTATCGGAGGGGGTGTTGTATAATATTGGGAAACTATCGGGGTTATAAAAAATCTGCTCACCACTTTCCAACGGTGTTCTCTCCATATAGGGGAATTGGATGTTTTGCTCACCCCTAGCCAAGTCCTTCCCCATTCCCTCTCTGACAACTTTATGTCTAGCTCATCTTCCCATTTTCTTTCTATGCGTTGAGCCTGTAAGATACCCTCCCCCTCCTATAACGCCTTGTAGATATAAGAAGTGAACCCTCTCATCTCTCTGGTTTGTGCTTTCAGGTATGTTCCTACCCGGGGCGGTATTATGGGGCTGGATAGGGTTGTCAGACTTGCCCTTGTCTCAATGTAATGTCTACATTGCAAATATTTATAAAAATCTTGCTTGGGAAAGGTGAACTCTTGTTGCAGATCTGTGAAACTTTTCAGGATGTTCCCTGTAAAAATTGGGTGAGATGAGTCAACCCCTGTGTTTCCAGTTTAAAAACTACTGCCTTTTTATTCAGAGGAAATGAGGCAAATAGGCCAAAGGTATGTAAGGTCATACTGGTGTCGGGATTTCCCATTTCTGTTGTTGCCCAGAGCCAGGATTCTAGGGTATGTTTAGTTCACCTATTATTAATTCTATTTAGGTCTGATCTAAGAGCTATCCATACCAAGTAATTGAGGGGCATCTCTGGAAATGCATTCTGCTCCATTTCAACCCAACTAACCTTATGGCCTGGGGATATCATGTGCAGTATTGGTAGAATCTGGGCTGCCAAATAGTAATTATAAAAATGTGGGACTGCCAGGCCTCCTCTGTCTCTGGCCTCCGACAACAATTCCCATCTCTTTCTGGGATGCCATCCAGCCCAAATAAATTTGCTCAGTCTCTGTCTCAATTCCTTTCACTCCCCTCGTGTGAATGGGATTGGGAGATTCATGAACAGAAACAAATATCTGGGCAATACGTTCATCTTAACTGTTTCAACTCTATTATAAAGAGTCAGCAGCATGTCCTGCCAACGGTTCAAGTCCACAAAGACCTGTTGTTTGAGTGCCTCATAATTAAACGCATGTAACTTCGAAAGTTTAGTAGGTATTTGTATGCCAAGATATCTTATCTTGTCTTTGGCCACAGAGAAGGGTGAACTCCAGCTCGTCTTCTGGCTTCCTCCTCCCTCTTTCCTTATCATCAGTATTTCAGATTTTGTCTCTTCATCTTAAATCCGATATTCTCCCAAACCTGTTGGGAGTTGCAAAGGTGGGCGGGGAGAGGCGTCTCTGGATTATTTATATAAATTAAAGTGTCGTCTGCGTACAGTGAAACTTTATTCATCACCCCATTTACTTTAATCCCCTCTATGTTATTATCTTGCCTTATGGCTTGGGCCAAGGGCTCTATACTTAGGGCAAATAGCAGCTGGGACAGGGGGCAGCCCTGCCTCGTGCCCCGACCAACCTTAAAAACCTCCGACACTGTCCCATTCACCCTAACCCTAGCAGATGGGTTTTGATAAGCTAGCATGGTCCATTTTAGGAAATTACCTCCTATTCCCATATGTAATAATAATTATTTCGTATAAATCTAATTAATATGATCAAATGCTTTCTCTGCATAGAGAAAAAGCACTACTTGGGTGGGAATTTGTTTCTACCTGGACTGTTATTATGTTTAATAATCTTCTTATATTGTCAGAGAGGTGGTGGTGTGGTATGAAGCCAACTTGATCAGGGTGAACAAGGCGTTCAATGCACCGCTGAAGTCTATTGGCCATTATTTTAGTCAGGAACTTAAAATCTTGGCTCAATAATGAAATTGGCCTATACGAGTCGCATGCATCTACCAATTTCCCTACCGTGGGAATAACTGAAATCAGGGCCTCCGTCCACGATTGTGGAAGCCGCTCCTCTTCTAGAATAGAATTCATAATCAATTTCAGCTTAGGCACTAACAACTTCTTAAACGTCCTATAAAACTCTACTGGATACTTGTCAGGGCTCAGGGATTTACCGGCTGATAATTTATTAATCACTGAATATAGTTCTTGTTCAGTAATGGGAGCAGAAAGGGCATTCTGATCCTCTGTGGAAAGCTTGGGGAGGGACAGCATCCTGAGGAACTCTTCCGTTTCCTGTACCACTACATGTGGTTGTTTGGTTTCACTATATAATTTCTCATAATACAGCCGAAATTGCGCTGCGATATCTAAGGGCGTTGTCCATTTCTGACTAGGATGGTCTCTATTCTTGATACTTTGTATACATCTAGTAGCTTGTGCCTTTCTAAGCCGGGTAGCTAACAACTTCGATGCCCTAGCAACCCCTTCATAGTACTTTTGGTTAGAGAACCTTAAAATGCCTTCCACCTTTTTATTATCAAAAGCCTGCAAAGCCTCTTGGGCCTTAATTAACTCGCCTAACACTTTTGCATTTATAGGGTTGGCCTTATGATTCTCTTCCCATGTCCCTATTGTTTGAGTTAATTCTATCCTTTTTTTGTTGTTACTCCTCTTTTTGTTTGAGGAGTAGCTTATTATTTGCCCCCTTACCACCGCCTTCATCATATCCCACCAAATCAGAGGTGATGTATCTGCTATAGGGAGTCCGATTCCAAATCTTTCAGTGTACGGAAATATGTTGCTGAAATACTGTATCATTTAACAAAGAGGTGTTCAGCCTCAAACCGTTTTCCTGCCCGTGCTACCCCAGGTTACCTGCATACCTATTGGTGCGTGGTCGATATATGTTATGGAATATAGTAGGAGGTACACGGAAAGATCTGACTTCAACATCCAAATCATGTCTATTCATGAGTATGACCTCTGAGCTGGAGAATAATATGTAATCTCGTTCTGAACCATGCATAGATCTCCACATCAGGAAACCGCCATCCTCAACAATAGCTTCAGTTTCCTAGTAGCCATTCTATTAGTGGAGGTCTGCCCGATGAGCGGTCCAAGGTGGGACACAGCACAGCATAAGTCCCCACCCAGGACTATTTTTCCTCCCATCAGCCCCACTATTCTGAGATGTAGTTCTTCAAAAAACTTATCTGTGCCCACATTAGGTGCATATACATTTATCAAATGGATCAATTGATCCTGAATGCTACCAATTACCCTGATGAATCTACCTGAGGCAGCTGCCTCCACCTCTTGAATCTGAAATGGGCAATCCCTTTTGAAGAGGACCGCCACCCCAGCTTTTTTTGCTGTTTCATGTGATGCCGCCTCCACCCGACTCACCCGCTCGCCAGAGTTTGTTATGTTCTGCTGCACTAAGTCGTTTCTTGTAATAAGGCTATGTCGCACTTTAAATGTTTAACTCTACTAATAATTTATGTGCTTAATTGGTGAGTTAATGCCCTTGACATTATAGGATATGATGTTTAGTTGTGTCATCTTAACGCCATTTGTCGTGCTACTGTCCCCTTGACGTAATGCCCACAAGGTCCCTTCCATTTAGCAATCCAAGGTGCCAGCCCTCCTTTACATTCAGGTTTGGTTCACAAAACTTTGCACTATCATAAATTTTATAAAGTCATAAATAAAAATAATGTGGCATATTGCCCAGTACCATATAAGTGAACAGCAACAATAACTTGTTCCCTATTAACCTGGGAACTCTCATAGAACACTTCAATTAACTCTATTCTAACTTCCAAGGAAATGCTGGCCTGTTATGGCTGGCTGTAAATCTTGACCACCTCCCGGTTGTATAATGGAGGTTGTGGCTGTACACGCTCTCCGTGCATGGACTTTGTCACTGAAAAATGATGTCAGCCTATTTAGCCGCATACCCGTTGTACCCCCTGCCCCACATTCTCTGGAGCCATGGTTCATGACTATGACCTCCCCAGAGCTCTCGTAGTGTTTTCCAGTTGCTATGGCACCTGGATTCTCGCTCTGCATAGAGCTGTTCAATCAAGTCTCCCCCTACTGTTCAGCAGACTTTCCACTTCCTGCTCCAATCGTCTCGACATGTGAAAGCAGGCCGTCACCCCTCTAACCTTCTGGTTATCCACTTTGAGAGCCCCGATAGTCCCCTCCATCCACTCCCATGATTTCCCCTGGTCACCCGGTAATCTACTTTAGAGGCATCGGCATTCCTATCCACCCAAGCCATCGGCCCCTTCTCATTTGTGATCCATATATGTTTGAAAACAGAAAGAAGAAATTACTATCCTTCTAACCCCTTCCCTGCCATTACTTTCAGTCTAGTCCCTGGTGTGGGTCTGTAACGGCCCAACCCGCCAGACAAAACCCTGTTCATCTGCCTTCAAGGAACTAAATGTGGTGTAAGGTGACCCACGGGCCCTAATCTCTCAGATACTTGGTGAGGGGTTCCTGCGCTCCCAGCCAAATACCCTGCTATGTTCCAAGGACTTCCTGTTCACCACGCATGGCGGATGAGGCCCAGACGGTGATGAGAGGTCTTGGCCTCCCATTCTCAATACGTCATTGTTTTAGGCAGCCAGTCGTAATTACTAGACCCTCTTCATGATACAGTTGAAAGGGAAACCAGTGCATCCACTTCCCATTTTCCCAGTTGCTTACCCCGATACAGCCAGCTCCTTTTACTATTCCCATACCCACTGACTAAATTCCAAAGTATTCTCCTTTAACCCTGACCCTCTGTGGATGGGAGGGCAGGGCCATTAGAAAATTATAACTTAGTCCCAGCTAAGAAAGTTCATGACTTATCTCTTCTCTGAGTCATCTTCTGTGAGTGATATTTGTTATCTTGTTCTCTTGGTCCAGCACGTTTCAGCAATTTGCTAACATCATGGACAGCCTCCGGTGGGATGGATCCTGGTAAACCTCTTTTCCTGTTGACACCTCTCGATCGAATTGACCATGTATCAGCTCGAAGTTTTTCTCAGATTTCTATTTCCAAATCTGGTACTGGAATGTCAACTCCTTTAAAAGTGGAATCGCTGACCAGGGAGGAACGTTTTATTCGGGTCAGGTGTATTTTAGTCTGGCGGGTAAAGGATCTGCGCTCGTATGTCTTTCTGACCTTCAGCTCCTTCACAATGCCTCTGGCCCTCTGCCTTTCGCTTGTAATTATTAACAAAGTCCTGATCGAAAAACATGGGTGCATCATGGTACTTTAAATTTCTAAGTCTCGATGCCTCTTTCAGCAGCCAGTCTTTGCTTTGATAGTACACCATCCTTATAATTAAAGAGCATGGTTTTGCTGTAGGGTATGAGGGTTTAGCAGCCAGTGATCAGTGGGCCTTGTCAATATCCAAATTTAGGTCTGGTGGGAGCGAAAGTACTGACCGAAGCAACTGTTGCACAAAGTCCTCCGTAGTAGCAAATCCCTCCTCTTGACCCTCTGGGACCCCATGGATCCTAAAATTGTTGCGACGGGACCTGTTCTCCAGGTCCTCCATTCTCTGCTGATTTTCCCGGTCCCATCTCAGAAGATAGAGGAGGAGGAGGAGGCGTTCGTTGGTGTCCTGGACCTCAGGGAGCTCTACTACCTTAGCTGCGTTCTCCGAGACTTTACGATCCAGGAACCACACATCTTTTTTAAGATCAGTTAGAGAGGTGTCTATCTTTGTGACCGTTTTCAGGATTTGTTGCAGAGTGTTAGCTGTGGTTTTCTCCGAGGACAATGGCTCATCTTCCGATTCCATTGTTGATTCAGAGGCCTGGCGCCTACGTGGCGGTAGTGCTGTTAGGCCTTCCAGGGCCTCTCCCAGTACCAATTGCTTCATTTTGCTAACTGCTGCATTTGTCTTTGCATTTTTCGGCTTCGATGATTTCCCTGCCATATCGGGTTGTTGTAGGGACTTTTAAGATTATCAGTAAACCGCGGAACATACGTTAAATCTTTCTCTTTTCCTGGGGTCATGGAGGAGCACCTCGGGCTAGCATGCAGTCATATTCATGACGTCACCGGAAGTCCCCAGTAAATTTCTTTAAAAGACTGCAAACATTTGCGTGCATAAAGCTGACTCCTTTTAGCCTTGTGAGTTCGGATGGAGATGAGAGAGCTTTTGTGGGGACAGAGTTAAGTTCCACATTGCCTGAGCACAAAAGTAGAAGGAGTACAATTTTTCTTAGGGCAGTGAAAGATAATTTGAAGGCACAAGTCTTTCTGCGACTAGTTTGAGACTGAGTGCGGTGGTCCGGGGTCCTAAATTTCCCCCTGTGTTGTCCTAGGGATGCGTAGCCTAGAGCCCATCCAGTGTAGCACCAAGACATGTAAATATTGGGGGGATGGGGTGAGGACCACATATTGGTAGTAAGTAAGCGGCCCCACCTCAAGGAGATTCCTCAAATTGATGAGGGTGCAGAGTCATGTGGGAACAGCACAAGCTATTTGTAGAGTTGATATATGAGCAGTCTAGCAGTAGGAGGCATGACTCTTCTTTGGAGTCAATTCTGCCCGATTGGTCTAATACAAGAGGACACAATCTGAAGGTAGAGGGGGAATGGCTCCAAAGTATTTTTTCCCAAAGAGGGCTCTGGATACATGGAACAGCCTTCCTGAGGAGGTTGTGGAGTCAAAAACAGTGGGGGAATTCAAGAATGCATGTGACAGACATATAGCAATTCTAGTGGGGGTAGGAGGAAATAGGCTGTTGGTTAACTAAGATCTGCAGCTTATCCATTAGGTAGGGAAATGGACAGACTAGGTGAGCCAAGCGGTCCTTATCTGCCATCACATTCTATGTTTCTATGTTTCTAGTGGGTGAATGCTTGTTTTATGGTATGTAGTATATTTGTTTTACTTTAGCACCCCTGAGTTGGCTCTGGTGCTGTTTTTCTTGCTGTTATAGCCAATTTTCTCTGTTTCTTTCTTTGTCCTTGTCCTTGTTTTGCTGTGAGCATCCCCTTCAAATACTGTTAAACCTTCTGGATGAAAGTGACCTACTCTGGTTCCTTACTTCTTCCTCTACTTTTGCAATGTGATGCCCTTGTTCAGTTAAATACTTGTCCCTCTTTTTATTTATTGATTCATTGATGGGTTTATTTATTTGTTTGTTTATTTGTTTTTGATTTTGTTGACTGGATGGCCCACTGAGACTATAAGTCCCTTTTCAGGGATGACCTGGAATTGATTACATGGATGGAAACATAACCAAACACAACAGGAAGTCAATGAGCAATACAAATTATAACAATAACAACAACAGAAATAAAATTACAGGGTTACATGGTAACAAAACATTGGATCATTTACAAGAGAGAGCTAACATACAGTCAGATCTTAGGTTATAGTACAGCAAATACATGTAGAGCAGCAGGTACCTGTCAGTCAAAGAAAATTACTAACCAAGTAGGAACATGTAAACGATTAGAAGTACATAGACTGTGCTCAAGGAGAAATGTCTTAAGACCTTTTCTGAAGCCGCCAAGAGATGAACAGTCTTGGAGCGTTACCGAGAGGACATTCCATGAGCAGAGTAAGCATAGGATCTTTTGCCCGCACTGGTCCTTGTTCTTGGTATCTCAGGTAGGGTACTGCTGGATGACCAGAGCATTCTCCTAGATGGTTTAATTGCCAGTACATCAGTGAGGCAAGGAAGCGTAGTGCCTTTGACTAGCTTGAATGCCAGGCAGAGAAGAGGGTAGTTGAATCTCCCTTCAAAGGAGGGCCAATTTGGAGGAAGTAGGCTGTTGGTTAACTAGGATCTGCAGCCTATCCATTAGGTAGGAAATGAACAGACTAGGTGGGCCAAGTGGTCCTTATCTGTAATCAAATTCTATGATTCTATGTTTCAATTTAGGGAGTGGAAGATGCGATGCTTCTGGGGGCAGAAGCAAAACAACCAGTTTCATTGCATAGAATCTTTAGTTTATTTACATCTGAGCATCGTAGGGACTGCAAAAGTGGGACCCCTACATCACTACAGGAGCAGAGTACTGTTGGCAATAACAAGCCATGAATCCATGGACAGATAATTACTCGGGTCATAAAGTAAGCCAATTAGTGCAGGAACTTCAAGATGTGAGCTACATGGCACTTAAAGGTGACTTCCCGATTCCCTCAGCCTACATCCCACCTAAACAAACCGGAGCAGTCCTAGACTCCCTTCTGGACTGTTTAAACAGCCTGAACCCCAACTCTAAAATAATCCTCATGGGTGATCTCAACAGAAAGTGGCACTCCACTGATGCTAATTTCTCCCAGTTTGTTACATCCCCCACCAGGAATAACTATAAAACTGGGTCTTGTACTCTACTGGACCTGGTTTTCTCAAACCGTCTTGGACATATCCTTGAAGCTATAGTGTTGTCCGACACTCTCAGTGACCACTCTCTGGTTATATGTAGCCACCTGCCAGAACACCACGCGGGTGCAAAGAGGCCTGCGTCTGCCTCTCCAACCCAGTCGCCGATCCTCTCTGCCCTGGAAGCTCCCTCCTGGAGCTCAGAACACCATGTGAGTGCGAAGGGGTAATATTCTACCTCCAGCTGTTGCACCCTTGTGAGGGGGGATAGCCCATCGACAGGCTGTTCGTGTCGACTGCCCCGCCCACCCTGGCTCGGCATTTCCTTTATAGCTGCTGTCTAGTGATGTCATTTCCTGTTCCCAAATTTACTAAGTCCCACTTCCCATTTGCAGGTTATACCACATAGCCACTAGAGGGACCCTCCGACATTATCACCTCAACCTACCCCACTCCTACTTCCTGTAATCTATTTACCTGCCTAAGTCGTCTGTCCCCTTTTCCCTCTGCCTCTGCCACACCTTACCCTCATCCTGCGTCCAGCTGCTCATCCTCTGACCCTCACCTAGCCAGCCATTACCCCCAGTGTCCACTAGAGTCGCTATTTCTCACTCCTATCCTAGCCCAATCCCAGCCACTGAAGGTCCCTCTGCACCTAGTTTCCACTCACTGCCAGGCCTCCTCCCAACTGCTCAGCTAGAGAACCGAACCTTGTACCCTGCCCACCAGAGTCTGTGACAGTACCACTACTTCAAAGTGGTATCTACGCTGTCTGAGTGGCAACCAAACTACTTATACTTTACCACACCATTTACCCTGTCACTATGCTCGAGCACCTTTTCCCCAAAATTGGTACATTGCCCCATCAACAACCCTCGTACTACTATTCTCCTCCATCTTACTGTCCCTTCCCATGCTAACTCCCCCCCAAGCGGCTACCCTGCACCCTCCCCTTCACCTGATATTCTGACCCATCCTATAAAAGCCCCCTATAAGTCCTCTGCTTCCCTCCCAGCCATCCCATGGTCTCACTTCCCCTCCCCCCCTTCTGCCCATTCCCTTGGCTGCCTACTGGCCTCTCTCCCCCTTTCCTGCTCCCTTTCCCTCCACTCTGCCCACCCTAGCACCTCCACCAACCCGCGTAGGACTAAACCCCTGTCCCTCCACGCTCTACGCTGCCACCTAACTATTGCCCTACGTCTTCTGGCAGCAGGGGATATTCACCCTAACCCAGGCCCTACCCTGTTCTCAAGCTCCAATCACCACACACCAAACCCCTCAGCCGGGACCTCCACCAACTCTCACTCAGGCTGTCTTCCCCGGGGCCTCCACCTTCTCCATTTAAATATTCATAGTCTAGCCCCTAAGCTCGATCAGCTCCAGGTCCTAGCCGCCCACCATGTCCCTGACATAACCATACTATCCGAGACCTTGCTAAACCCCAGCCTCCCAGACAATACCATCACTATTCCAGAGTACAGCATCACACGGCAAGACTGGCCCTCTAGAGGCGGTGGTGTGGCTATGTACGTCAAATCAGCCCTACACTTCACTGTCTCCTTCTCTAAAGCCGAACCCAAAGCCTTCGAGATTCTAATGGTGAAACTGTCCCCCCACTACCTATCTATGTGGCCAGAGTCTATTGCTGCCAAGGCACTCCAACCACTATAGTTACCAACCTCCTAGGCCAGCTTTCATCTCTCACACAGTCAGGTTAACTTTATGTCCTGGAAGATTTCAACCACAACTGGCTAGCACCCACTTTTAACAAAATCCAAACTGTAATAACCACCCTAAACCTTAGTCAAACCATCTTGGAACCCACTCGCTCTAATCATAAGTCCAGTAACCACTCCCTCGTTGACTGGGCACTTACTTCCCACCCACACCGTGTTGTCAGTTCAGGCCTCCTCCCTGATTCCATCAGCCACCACCATCTAATCTACTTGGTCCGCAAGATCCACAGAACCAAAATCCCTCCCAAATTCATAATCCAACGGTCTTATAAATCCCTTAACCATTCCCTCCTACTGGCTGACTTGGCCCACTCAAATTGGGTCCCAAGCCCTACCTGCTCTAACATGGATATGGCCCTCTCTCACTTTCGCAACACCTTCCTCACCGTCTGGGACAAACATGCCCCCCTGCGCCGGATTAGAGTCCGGGGATCCCACCTACCCTGGATCTCCCCTGAGCTGTTAGCTTGCCAACAAGCCCATGATAAGGCCTGGCGAAACTACAAATCCTCATCCCTCCCAGATAACTACATTACCTACCGCACACTCCACAACAAATGCACAAAGGCCATCCGATTAGCTAAGGCTGACTACTTCAACAATACCCTAAATGAAAACCTCGAGTGCCCCTCTAAATTCTGGAAGGTCATTAACTCCTCATTCACCCCAAACAATAAGCCCCCCTCCTCTCCTCCTCTCCCATGGGACTCTCCTCTCTGGCCCCCTGTTGTTGCCTCCGAGTTTAATACCTACTTTTCTACCTGCGCACAGACCCTCCTAAAATCCCTTCCTCCAGCAACCCCAACCGCTCCCCATTCATCTATCCACCTTCCCTCCGGTAGGAATACTTTTTCCTTCAGACCTATCTCCCCTGCCAAAACCCTTGCTGCCCTTCACTCCCTGAACCCCTCTAAAGGCAAATCCCCAGATGGCCTGGAAAACAAACTCCTCTTCCTTTCTGCCCCCGCCATTGCTACTCCCCTCGCGGCCCAACTAAATCTCTCTTTCTCCGACGAGGAACTCCCCTCCGATTGGAAGCATGCCACTGTCATACCCCTCCCAAAAGGCGGTGATCCTACTTCCACTACTAACTACCACCCCATCTCCCTCCTCCCTACCCTCACCAAACTCCAGGAACACCTTGTGCTTTCCCAACTCTCCGACTTTCTCTCTCTGATATTAACTTCTTCTCCCCTTTTCAGTATGGATTCTGTAAACACCACTCAACCACCTCCTCCCTGCTACGTCTCACAGACTCCATCCTCACTGGGATGGATAATGGACTAATCACTGCCGCTATCTTCATTGATCTTGCAAAGCTTTGACACAGTTCCCACCCTCTCCTCCTATCCCACCTAGCTGGAGCTGGGTTAACAGAATCTGCCACTAACTGGTTCAGGGCCTACCTCATAAATAGGACCCAATCCACTAAAATTGCTGGCCTTACCACCACCCCCATCACTACCGGCGTCCCCCAAGGTTCAGTTCTTGGCCCCATACCTTTCTCCATCCTTCTAAACGACCCGCCTAACTCTTGTTCCTCTACTGCAATCCATATGTACGCGGACAACACGGTCCTCTTTACCTCCGGTCGGACCCACAAAGAAGTCTCCTCCAAACTCCAAACTGATTTCAACAAAATCCAACACTGGTTCAATACCAACCAGCTATCCCTAAATGCAAAAAACTGTCTCCATGACTTTCGGCACTAGACAGCGTCTATCCAAACTCACCTGTCCCCTCAGCTTCCATACCCTAAATAACTCCATCCTCGAGGATGTGCCCTCCTTCAGATATCTAGGAGTTTGGCTGGATCGACACCTCACCTTCTCCACACACTTGGATGCCATCATTTCTAAACTGCGTCCAAAGCTTGCTGCCCTCTATCGCAACCGCTCTAGTCTCCCTGTACCGGTCAGAAGGGAATTAGTCCAGAAAATGATTTACCCTCCTTTGACTACTGTGATGTTGTTTATAACTCCGCCCTCAAGACCACCCTAACCAAACTTGACCCCCTCTTTAATGCCTTCTGCCGTTTCGCCCTCGATGCTCCCCCCCACTCTCATCACTGTGAGCTCTATAGATCCCTATTTCCTTCCTGAGCAACGGTGCCTAATTCACTGTGCTAAATTCACTTCCAACTGTTGACTCGCTCCCTCCCTCCCTCCCTACCTCACATCCTCCCTATCTCCTCCCCACCCACCCACTCCCTCAGATCTGCTGATGCAAGACTATTGGTCATCCTCACCGTGGGACCACCGCCGGCCAATCAGTCTTCTCTTACCTCTTCCCTAAACTCTGGAATTACCTGCCAGCTCAGATCCGCCTCTCACCATCCAAACACTCCCTATCCTTGGCCTTCACCAACTTCCTTGCACCAAACTGCAACTGCCCCTGACCCCCACCCCATCAGCTCTCTCTCACCATCCCCCCTTGTGCCTGACCAGCAGCTCGGCCTTCGCCAAATTGCCTGGCTTATACACTCCCTATGCTCTGCATCACCCCTTCTATTTTTTTCTTCCTCCTAACTCTCCTTACCTTCCCCTCCTTCCCTCCCTCCTCAGCTACCCACGCTTCTCAAGTTCAAGCACTACTACTGCTCACTTCTCCCCCCCCACCCTCATCAACCCCCACACTCCTCTCCTACTCCTACTGTCAACTTGATGCAACTCGCCTCAACTCTTGTCATACTATCACCACTCATGCATTGCTACTGGCACTTACTTAAACATGAATTAACTGGAAGTTGTTCCATGATATGTCTACCCTGTCCTTCATGTTCTGATCTTTGCACTGCTTCACCTATTGTTTAAATGTGCTATAGAGCTCCCGTATTGTTCCATCTATTGTAAACAATGTGCTCATGTTATCCCTCCCAGCTATGTATATCATCTGTATTGCGCAATTCAATATTTTTTGTCTGTACATGATCTGCCTCCCACTGTAACCCTTCCCCCCAGGTCACACCGTGAGATAAGCATCTTTTTGCTCAGTGTGCCTTTCCTGGTGAAACAATTTCAATAAATAAATAAATAAATGTCACAACTCGGGTTCTCCTGCGAGGTCACCTCGAGCAGCTCAAATCACACCTTTGCCACCAAGACTGGACTAAATTATACTCCACTAATGATGTAAACGAAGCACTTAATCTTTTCATCAACCAGTTTAATCTGTGATAAGCACGCTCCTCTTAAGAAGCGACAACTCAGACACCTGTAATCCTTGGTTCATCACCCACCTCTTTGTACTCATGAAAACCAGGGATCAACTATGGCTCAGGGCCTGGGCCACGGGAAACCAAACCAATGTCCAGAACTACAAAAGAGCAAGAAACGCGTGCACCAGAGCAATACGTTCTGCCAAAAGCCAGTACTTTAATGACACCTTCTCTCGCTCCTGGAACGATGGAAGAAAGTCCTAGGCTAATCTTAATGACCTCCTTGGGAAACTCTCCAACTCTGCCCCTACCATGCTCAATATTGAAGGTACACCCTCTCTTGATCCCCAAACCATTGCAAACACATTTAATAATGCATTTACTGACCTTGGCAGTGTCCTCCCGCCCAACTTTTTCACTCCCACTACTCATGATAATAGACACAGATAGAAACATAGAAACATAGAATTTCACCCGATCTAGCTAGCAACTAACACAGAAACACAGAAACATAGACTTTGACGGCAGATAAGGACCAGTTTGCCCACCTAGTCTGCCCATTTCCCTACCTACAGGATAAGCTGCAGATCCAAGTTAGCCAACAGCCTATTTCTTCCTACCCCCCACAAGAATTGCCTTATGTCTGTCCCATGCATTCTTGAATTCTCCCACAGTTTTAGATCCCACAACCTCCTCAGGAAGGCTGTCCCATGTGTCCACCACCCTCTCTTTGAAAAATACTTCCTCACATTGCCCCTGAGCCGTCCCCCCTCTATCTTCAAATTGTGTCCCCTGTTCTTGCACATCTCTTTTTCTGAAAGATGCTACCCTCTGGGACTTTGTTGATTCCACCAAGGTACTTCAAAGTTTCTATCATGTCCCCTCTCTCCCTCCTTTCCTCAAGGGTATACATATTAAGCTCCTTTAGTCTCTCCTCATATGGCTTCTCTTGCAGACCCTGCACCATTTTAGTTGCCCTCCTCTGGACTGCCTCCATCCTGTCTATGTCCTTGTGGAGATGGGGTCTCCAGAACTGGATGCAGTACTCCAGATGGGGTCTCACCAACTGTCTGTACAGAGAAATAACAACTTCCTGTTTTCTGCTGGTGATGCCTCTCCCTATACATCCCAGTATTCATCCAGCCTTCCCTACTGCCTTCTCACATTGCTTGACAACCTTAAGCTCAACTGATATGATTACTCCCAGGTCCCTTTCCATTTTGTGGTTGTTACTACCTCCCCCATTGTGTAATCTTCCCCAGGGTTTTTGTTTCCCAGGTGCATTATTTTGCACTTTTTGCATTGAATCAAGCTGCCATGCTTCTGACCATTCCTCCAAACTTGCTAAGTCCTTCTCATCCTTTCCGCCTCCTTGTGTATCAACCCTGTTGCAGATCTTTGTGTCATCTGCAAAGAGGCATACTTTTCCTTCAGTCCCTCTGCAATGTCACTTATAAAGACATTAAAGGAAAGGACCCAATACTGAACCCTCACGGTACCCACTAGAGCCCCCTTTCTTCAGAGTGGACTCTGTTTCAATTACCTTCTGTGTCCTGTTGTCCAGCCAATGTTTTACTCAGGCTACTACCCTGGGACCCACTCCCAGGCTGGTTAATTTGACTATTAATCTTCTGTGTGGGACTGTGTCAAATGCCTTGCTAAAGTCTTGGTAGGCCATGTCCACTGCCCTCCCTGGTCTACTACTTTGGTCATCCAGTCAAAGAAATCAATTAGATTCATCTAACATGACCTTCCCGCTGTGAACCCATGTTGCCCTGGGTCCTGTGTCCCACTGGCCTTTAGGTACTCAACAATTCTTTCCTTCAGAAGTGATTCCATCACTTTCCCTACCACAGAGGTCAAACTGACAGGTCTGTAGTTTCCTGCCTCTGTCTTGCTCCCACTTTTGTGAGGGGAATCACATCTGCCTTCCTCCAGTCCTCAGGTACCACACCATCCTCCCATGATTTGTTAAAAAGGGTAGTCAATGATGTCACTAGTTCTCCCCTTAATTATTTTAGAATTCTGGGGTGAATTCTGTCAGGTCCCATTGCTTTGTTCACCTTCAGTTTTAGGAGTTATTTCAGAACCCTTTCTTCTGTGAAAGGACTGGGATTGACCCCACATCCAGAGTGCTTCTGTTAATTGGATTAGGTACCTCCCCCTCCTCCTCCTTTGTGAATACTGAGCGGAAGTATTCTTTCAGTATCCCTGCTTTTTTTCACTGTCCCTCTCTGCCCACCCATCGTCCATTCTTTTCAGCCTCACTATCCCTCCCTTTGTCTTTCTACGCCTACTGATGTACCTATAAAAGGTTTTATCCCACTTCTTAACCGAGTTGGCTATCTTTTCCTCAGTTTGGGCCTTTGCTATTCTGACTTCCCTCCCTGCTTCCTTCTGCCTCAACTGGTACAGTTCTCTGTCCTCCTCCTTCTGTGTTTCCTTATACTTCCTAAATCGCTCTTTTCTCCCTAACCTTCCCCACCACCTCTTTTGAGAACCATAGTGGCTTTTCTTTCATTTGATTTTTTATTGCTTCCACAAGGCTTGTTGCCTCTGTGATGGCGGTTTTGATGTTTCCCATTGTTGCTCCTCCCTCCTTCTAGCCTGTTTGCTAGTGCATTTCTAAGGCACTCTCCCATCTTGCCAAAATCAGCCCTCCTGAAGTCCAGTACCCTCACTTTTGCATGGTTTGACTCTGTAGCTGAGTTTATCATGAACCACGCTGTTTGGTGGTCACTTGTTACAGATGGCTACCCACTTCTAGATTTGAGATCCTCTCACTGTCCCCATTTGAGAGTATGAGGGTCTAAGATTGCTCCCTCAGGAGTGGGTTCCAAAACTACCTGTCTGAGGCATGCCCCCCGTAGGGCATTGAGAATGGCCCTGCTCTTGGATGTGGCTGCAGCAAAGATGCTCCAATTAACATCTGGCATATTCAGGTCCCCCATCAACAGTATCTCCCCTTTCTCTGCCATCCTAAGGATGCCTTCTATCATATCCTTTTCCAATCCCTTCCCCTGAGATGGGGGTCTGTATACAACCCCTGTGCGGATTGTGGTGCCATTTCCAGTCTCTAAGGTGACCCACAGTGCCTTCTCGCCTCCCTGTTTACTCTTTTGTTCCATTGCTTTTACCCTTTCCATAGAGAGCTACTCTCCTTCTCTTCTCCCTCCCTGTCTCTCCTGTAGGTTGTGTACCCTGGTATGTTAACATCCCAGTCATGGTTCTCTGTGTGCCATGTTTCTGTGATTGCTATGATATCCAGGCATCCTCTTCCATCAAGGCCACCAGTGTAAGGGCTTGTTGCCCAGACTATGGGCATTGGTACTCATTACCCTCCATTTCTTGATGGCCTTACCCATTTTGCCCCATCCCTGTCCTTATTACCTTTGTCATTTTCTCCATTTACCCCTGCCCTTCTCCTAAGATGTCTCTATCTTGGTGTTTACCTCACTTACTACCCTGATTTTTTTTTGGGGCTAGGATTTCTCTCCTTCCAGTGCCTTCCCCCTTGGCTGGTTTAAATGCTCCATGAAGCATTCAAACCTATCACCTAGGATCCTGTTTCCCCTCTGGACAGATGCAGACCATCATGCCAGTATAGGCCTGCATCACTCCAGGTGGACGCCCAGTCCCCAATGAAGCCAAACCCCTGAGTTCTGCACCAGTTTTTCAACCACTGATTGAATCCCATGGTGTGGAGCACCCTAGTCTCATGCCAAAGAAAGGCAGCACTTCTGAGAAGGTTATCATGCGTGCTACTTGTCTAAGGCCCCTCCCCAGCTCTACAAACTCTTCTTGCACTGCTGTGATTCCTTTCTCAGCCAGGTCATTTGTCCCTAGGTGGACAATGACATCCAGCTCCCTGGACTGTGCAGCTGTTCCGGTGATCCTGAGGATTCTATCCCTGTCCTCCAAGCCATGGCGCCAGGCAGGGACCTTACCTCCCTCTCCCTTCCTCCCCAGTTCTACCCTCTAACAATGGAGTCCCCACCAGGAGTTGTTTCCTTCCTCTAGGGGTTCCATGTGCACCCTGCTGTGGATCTCCTTTGTGGGTTCCCAGCATCCTCCTTAGTCTCCACTGCGGTTGCCTCCATAGAGGAACCACACTTTGCCAGGCAGCGCCATGATGTGGAGAGGTACAACTGGAGGACGGACCTCTATTCCACCACCACACCCTCCCTGGAGCCCACTGTGGTCCAACCACTCCTCTTTCTTGGCAAACTCTGAGGCAATGGCAGTGGCCCTGGTGGTCCCTGGGTGGGAGAGGAGGTCCCTCAAATCCTGGCCAACTCAGCCTGGAGATGAGCAACCTCCTCCCTCAGCCCAGAGGGGTGCCTGCAGATGGGACAACACTGCATCCTCCAGAGCGTCTCCCAGAGACTACTGCTCACAGCGAGCTGCACTGCCACTCCCATCATGTCTCTTATTTCTGGCCCCTTAACTATTGTTTTGAGATACTTACTCTTTCTCCTCTGTTTATTTATGTATTATTTTTTCTCCCTACTTACTTACTGCCTCTGTGCCCTTTAAGCTCCTGATCTTCCTGTTCTGAGACAAGAAGTTCCTATATTTCTCAGTAGTCTCCTTACTTGAGCAGAGTTAGACCTCCAGCAGCTGGGGGGGGGGACGGAGAGCTACTCTTTTTCTTCTAGGATGGTGAGTCTTTTGTGACTCTGTGATCACTCACTTCCTGCTCCCAAACAGGAAGTTCCTGTTGTCAGTCAAATCCTGTGCCTATAAAAGTAGAACTGGCTTAGGGTGGGGGAGGAGTGAAGGAGGGCAATATAGTCCCAGTAGAGAAGTATAGTTATAACTGCAGCTCCTTCCTCTTGGTGTTCTCTGCCTCTACCCTCCTTTTGTATTTCAAAGTAGTATCTTAAGTTGAGCGCAAAATACCTCCATAAAGTTCTTGTCAAATCTAGAGCTAGTAGGGACAACCTCGAGCCTCTAATTCATTGCCCTTACCCTTGATGACATCCTGGCACCTCTTACATGGATAATTAACTTATCTCTCTGGTACTACAAATTCCACATAAATGGAAAGCTGCCACAGTAACCCCTGTTTTTAAAAGTGGGTATTGAGCACATCCTGGTAATTACAGACTGATCTTCATTCTTCCTCCTCTCTCAAAAGCACTGGAAAGAATATGCATGAACCAGTTGGTTGAGTACTTGGACAAATATCAAATACAATGCCCCACAACAACATGGCTTTAGGCCTGGGTATAGTACCACCACAGCATTATTAGAATTCCCTGGTTTCCTCCATTATGCCCCTTGACCAAGGTCACCTGGCTGGTGCGGTCTTTATTGATTTGACCAAAGCCTTCAATACAGTTAATCATACTCTCCTGGTTGGCCAGTTAACTGACATTGGGCTCTCCAACAATACCGCCACTTGGTTTAGGAGCTATCTCTCTTGGCAATCTCAACAGGTGAAAATAGGTGACACCTTCTCAGATGAAACACCTGTCCACTCGGGTGTCCATCAGGGGTCCATTCTTGGGCCACTACTGTTCAGTATATTCCTTAACAAACTCCCCTAAAGCCTCCAATGGTTGCATCTTACTATACGCTGACGATGCTGTTATTTTTCTCCAGCAATCCTGATCCTATACTCTTTGAGAACCAGTTACAGCACAGCTTTACCAATATAGAGAAATGGTTTGGTGACCATAAACTCATTATGAACTACCAAAAAAAATGAAAACGTTGCTTTATTTTCTCCAGTTTGCTCAGTAAGCATAGAATGTACCCCCTGTCCATCACTATTGCTGAGGGCTTCCCCATAGAGCTGGTCCAGCAATTCAAATACCTGGGAATTACAACTGATAGCTCCTTGACCTGTACTAATCACATTGACAACATTGCAAAAAGCTGTAAACACGCGCATTGGCCTGCTCTACAGGCATAAACACTGCTTGACCCCAGATGTTCTGAAGCTGGCTATTCACAGCTCAGTTGTCTCTCTGACAGACTATGGGCTAGTAATTTATGGGTCTGCAATGGGTACCTCCCTACATAGAATTAAAATGGCTCTTAATAAACCCTGTTGTCTTTTCACAGGATCTGCACATCTCACTCACACCTGTGAGCTTTACTCACAAGCAAATTGGCTCCAATTCAATAACCGAATTAAGAACCAAACCTATCTTGTTGCAAAAAAAGTTCACCTAGACTTATGCCATCTGGAGTTCAGAAGCTCCTTACCCCATATGACTGTCACCAGCAAACCAGAAACTCTGTGAACCAGATCTTCAAGATCCCACGTTACTGGACTTCCCTTGGGCAAAGGTCCTTTGCCCATAGGGTCCCCACTCTGGTACAGCTCTCTAGCAAGTGAAATATCTTCCTCCTGCAAGCTGGGATCCTATAAACTCAAACTACAGCAGCACCTTGTAACCAATTATAGCTGTGATTGCTTCCATTAGATGTACCAGCCACTGCTGAGTGCCCCTTCAGCTCTTACTTGGCCTAAATCTTGTATCCATCATTGTTCTTTTGACCTTCCTCGCCTCCTCCTCCTCTCCCTCTTTCCCACCCTGCCTTCCACCTCCCTCCTTTTCATGCTCCCCTCTCTTTTTATGCCCTCAACCTCCTCACCTTCTACCAAACCTTTCCCATCCCTCTTATCCCCCCAACTCCTTCTACTTCTTGCACTTTCTCTCCACATGACAAGGCCTCTTGGGTCAATATTCATTGTTGTTGTTGTTACTTACAATATAAATTGTTTGGAAACCTTTTGTCTCCTATTCTTAGAGTAACCAGTACCAGCTCATGTTAATTCGCTTTCGATTGTCACTTATGTATTTCTCACCACTATATTGCTCAAATCACTTGCACCTGCCTGTTCACCGCTTTATGATACCTGACTGCCTACCAAGTCTGTAAACTATGTTGTTTCAAATCTTGACATGGAATCTATGTAGCGGCTATTAGCTCAAAGGTTTTGTCTGAAATATTAAATAAATAAATAAAATATTCCTCGAAGATATTTGAATGAGTCAACCACATCAAGTGAAACTCCAGTGGACGAGGCAATAGATGCAAATGTTGTCTGGCTGTACCCAGTTGCCTGGAACCAAACAGGGTGGCTTGGGTTTTGTATTTTAGAACTAGCTTGTTACTAGCAAACTATGTTTCTAATCCCAGAAATCACTAGCAAGCTGACTACTACGAACATATGAACATACCAAATTTCCAGCAGATAAAGGCCTAGAGGTCTATCAAGTCCATTGAATGTGCAGCTAGCACCCTTTATTCTGCAGCTGCCCTCCTTCCACCCTTCCTTCATTAACCTCCCTTGTCCTGTCCATCCTCATTTGAAGCAGTCCACTGTTCTACTGCATACCACTTCAGTACTAATTTGAGCAACATCACCAGACCATCTGTACAGCATAGCATCATCTGCTTACAGTATTAGATTAACTCCCCCACAGTTACTAGGCATATCATTAATAAATAAGGAGCAAACAACCCAGAATGGAGTCTTGGGGAACACCATACATTATGGGTCTATGCCCCTTCCATGTAACCTGTTGAGATGTATTTGCCAGATAATGGGAGAATCATTGACATGAGAGAGACTATCAAGACCAAACAGTTTTAACTTAACTAGCAGGAGACTGTGATTTGCCAAATTAAAGGCTTTAGTGCCTGTTGACTGCCCTTTGTCCATAATCTCCAGTATATCATTAGACAGCCTGACCAAGCCAGTGTAAATACCATGAATTTTTCCTGAAACCATGCTGCCTGTCTGTAAGAAGCTGACACTGTTCCAGATACTCCAGTAGCTGGTTGTGTGCTAGCCTTTCCTGTATGTTGGCCAGACAACTAAGTAAGGAAATTGGGTGGTAATTTTCCACAGGTTCCTTGGGACCCCGTGCACTGGGGCCACTTTCCAGCTTTTAGAATTTTCCTTTGACTGGGAATTTATTAAACATCATTGCAACAGGGATGTGATAACAGGGCTGGCTAATTTTGAGACCTTGGCTTGGGTTTATTATGTCCAGCTGAGTTTTTGGCATTTAAATGTTTTCAGAGTAACAGCACCTCTTTTCTCTTTTATTTTCCAGAAATGGGACTCTGGGTATTGCTGCGCTGTCATAGGCTGAGTAGAGGAGGGAGAAGATGCCTGGGGTTGGGGTGGGGGCTGAACCTATCAAGGTCAGTAAAAAAGTTGTTAAACGCATTGGCAGTAGTGATGGGGCAATGGTAAGTTTTACAATCAGCCACTATATCACATTCAACAGAACTGCTCCAACCTTCCAGGAGAACATTAGTTTGCTCCCAGAACTATCTGGGATCAGACAAATTTTTGCCCTGCAGGTCCCATAGGTATTTGCTTTTGGCAGCTTTCAGGCTCCTTTTACAGGCATTCATGAGTTCCCTGCATTTGTTCCAATCAGATGTAAGATCAGAGTCTTTAAAGACCCCCAAGCCTTATCTCTGGCCTTCATAGCTTTCTTGAGGTTGTGGTCCAGCCACTTTGACTTTTGGCCCTTTATGTTAATCTGCTTGTAGGGAGTATGTGTGTTGGCAGCAGAGAGGAAATTACTCATGAAGAAATGCAGGGCATAATCCACATCAGCAGTCTTGTTCATCTCTGAGGTCTTCAAGTAGCCTTATTCATCTCTGATATGTTTATGCTCCTTTCTTTCTGAAACTTCCAGTTCTTGTTTATGTAAAATTGTATTCAAATCTTTCTCTCTTTTTACAGATTTGCAAGGCTGCCAGGAAGTGGAGGTTGAATAGTGAATGAAGAGAAGTTGGAGGCAAATGGTGAGTGGGTCTAAAAGGAGAAGCCAAAACAAAAAAAAAAAAAAGAAAAGGTTACTCACCTGTAACTAAGTTTCTTCTAGAAATACAGTATTTTTCCACAGTCACACACTTAGCATCATTTAGGCTAAAGGATCTGGAACCCAGAACTGTTCAATTGGACTCCAGCTGCAACCACATGACTGCCTCCGTCTCTTGTGCACAGTACCTCCGGCAACAGTCAGGTCTTTTCCACTGAAACAAAAAAACACCTTCAAGTAAATAACAAGCATTTGTTAACACTGAACGTTTGCTGCTTGTATTGCTGTTGTATCGGGTCTTGCTTGCACACATTTTTACTATATATTTACCTAGGATATACCCGATGAGATGCAATATCTCATTTTCAGTGGTGTCCTTCTTTTACACATTTTTAGATTGTATTTACCCAGGATAGGCCAGGTGGGCTCCCCGGTGTTGCACAATGAAAACAGGCAGGAGAGGAGGGTAGTAGCCAGCACCCGGGATTGGGCACCTTGGTGTCAGAAAATCAATGGATGCTGAGTGGGAGGGTCAGGTGGAGGCAGGGTAACTGCAACAGCAACAGACATTGATGGACTCTTTTCTTTTTTACAGAGTGTATAAAATAAAAAAAGTCTATGAGGGACAGTTTTCATTATTTCAGGTACCGACACTGGGAACTGGGCACCCTGGTGCTGGTGTTATGTTTGGTGTCAGTAGGGATGAACTTCCCTGTGTCACATAATGAAAATGGGTGGGGTGGAGAGTAGCTGGCACCGAGGATTGGGCACACCGGTGTCAGAAAATTAATAAGGAAAGGGTCGGAGGGATTGAGGTATGGTTTTCTTATGTTTGTCAGCACTAGGGATGGGCTCCCTGGTGTCGCACAGTGAAAATGGGTGCAGGGGGTGGTAGCTGGCACCAAGGTTGGGGCCATACCTCTCAACTGTCCCTGATTGTGAGGGACATCCCTGATTTTACTCCTTAAAATTACACTGTCCTTCTTCCGTTCCTCATGGAAAAGGTGCTGCTCACACAGAGAATATTCTGTAAATTTAGACTTTCAAGCAGAAATTCACATTATTCTAAGATGCTAACACAAAAATAAATGTTGTACAAGTATACTCAATGGTTTACACAGTATTTTGAGCTTGTATCTCCATGTTTGAGGATGTGTCCCTCATTCACAGGGTCTGTGTCCCTTATTGTCCCTCATTTTGAGTGTCCAACAATGCCCATGTTCCTCATTTCAGTGACAAAAGGTTGAGACGTATGGTTGGGGCATCCTAGTGTCAGAAAATTAAGAAGAAAGGAGTGGGAGTGACTGATGGATGTTTTTCTTTATTTCAGGTTATCTTGGGAGGAAAGAAGACCATAGCAGGCTGATCAGCTCTGCTTGCTGGGTGGCGTTATGCAGATCAAAGAAAAGAGCTGCCCTATGATCCCTATGATTTGGCTGGCTCTTTCCTTTGATGTTTCCCCCCAGCAAGACCAGAACAGTGTCATGATCAGCCTGGTTGATGATTGGTCTGACACTGATGAGTGCCTTGCAGAATTGCCCTGTATTGGACCAACAGTGACACACTTCTCAAAACCCACTATCATACCAAAATGTTCACTCTGTGCGAAAGCACAAGGGTGAACATAAAAATTACTACACAAAAAGTACACCAAACCTAAAAAGCCAAGATGGGGAAGGATGGGTGGGAGGTTTATGGCTATGCATAATGGATACATAAAACCCTTAGAAAAAACACAGGTACAGGTGACTAACCTTTCTTTTGAACAATGAGGATCACACACAGCCAGACATGGACTACTAGCAGTGCCACAGGAAGGAAGGGAATCATTTGAGCTATTTGGTAACAAGTTCTTCAGTACAGCAGAACCAGGGTCTTCACATCTGCAGACCGAAGAGCTGCAGGACTGAACACCCACAGTGTAGTGGGAAGTGAAGGTGTGGGTGGATGCTCAGGTGACTGCTTTGCAGATTTCAACAAAAGGGACCAACCTAGTGTCTACAACTGAGGTTGCAACACCTTTCTGAGACAAAGCACAAGGCAAGCATGCAGTAATGGGTGGTACAGGAGACTATCCAGTGAGATAAGGTATTTTTAGCCACAGAAAAAGCTGAAGAGGCATGTCTGTAGACATTGATACCTATTTTATTGAGTCCCTGATGGACCAACCATTTGTTGGCATGTAGCCTAGAGAATAAAATCAGAAGTGAATTAGATTGGTTAACATGGAACCTCAAGATAACTTTAGTCAGGAATCTTGGATGTGTTGCAAGGTATACCTTATCTTTATGAAAAACCATATAGTTAGAGTCAATGTAAAGAGACTCAAGCTCGCTTACTCTCCAGGCTGAGATTACTACTACTATGAATGCTGTAATCCAAGATAAAGACTTGATATCACAAGAAGAAGAAAGGAGAGCCATTTAATATATTTATAACAATGGGACAGTAAGTCTCGTGATCCTGGCAACCACTGAAATAAAAACAGAAGCAGAGGAGGCGTTATGATCAAGATTTGTATACTTGTGCAGTTTCCTAAGGCAATGTCTCAGCTGAGTCTACTGCCATTGAGCCTGATTAGCTAAATTAAATTTAGTCTATAGTTGAGAAAAGGGTATACCATGCTTGTTCTCCCAGATATCATCAATTAGATATATTTCTTTGCACTGCCAAGCCATCCATGAGGCAATGTTCTCATCAATTTTGACAAAAGGGGCTCCTCCATAGAGGAGCCTGTGTGGAGCTATTAAAATTTTGCTTATAAAATTTATGCACAATAATCCATACAGTTCTTGGGTATCAAAACACTGGTGAGTAAGTGGGAAAGAGACCTGGAGTGATCATACTGAATGACCTAAAGGTGGCCAGACAGTGCGACAAGACAGTTGGGAGGGTGAATGGGATGCTGAGGTATGTAGGGAAGGGTATCACCAGCAGAAAGAGGGAAGTGGTGTTGCCTCTGTATAGATCATTGGTAAGACCCCATCTAGAGTACTGTGTTCAGTTCTGGAGACCATATCTCTGGAAAGATGTGGACAAAGTGGAAGTGGTCACGAGGAGGGCAATTAAAATGGTGCAGGGTCTGCATCAGAAGCCCTATGAGGAGCGGTTAAAGGACCACATATTCCACATATGATAGAGACCTTTAAATACCTCATGGGGTAAACAAGTGTAACCCCTCTCCCAAGTTGGAAGCTTACCTGAGGGCTCCCAAGTCCTCCTGTCTCCTGATGCCTCCTGCAGCTGCATTGACTCTTCACTCCCCTGGCCAATGCCTGGACTGCAACAAGGGCTGGGAAGCAAACAACTTTAGTGCAGCACCCTAAGTGCCCAATCCTCTGCGGCTAGTGAGTCGCTTAGCCTCCTCACTCCCCCGGCCCGATTCTGGACTGCCGCCAGGGCTGGGGAGCACTTCAAAACTGTTTTAGCACCTCAAGCACCCGACAAGAATGCGGCCGGTGAGCCACACACTGTGTTGCTTCCCTGCCCCCTAGAACTGCTGCACAGAGGGGCGAGGAGCACAGGGAAAGCCCGCAAGATTGTTTTGGCACCCCAGTGTGCCCCACAGTAATGCGGCAGAGCGCCTACTTGCCACTCCTGTCCCCAGCCCCATCAACACCAGTGGGGGCTGCGGGGAACAAAATAAGCAACAAATAAAACTTTTGAAGAAGCTCTCTAACCCAATCCATGCCTCCAGTGGGTTGGGGAGTAAGGGGACATAATGGCCACTGGGACTACAAGTCCCAAGATGCTCCGTGGCTGACATTGCTATTTCCAGAGACTGCTCCTGCTGGGGAACTCATAAAATGGTGCTTCTGACAGGGCTCCTGTCCCCCAAAAGTGTCCCCTGGCCCTAGCAACCACTAGATGGGTTCAGGAGGGTCCTAACTATGTAGCCAGATCCTGCCAAAACTGTGTATTTTTGTTTATAATGGACTGAGATGAACAGTACTGTCTGGGGATGGCCATCTTTGCTGAGGTCTGCTTGAAGACAGCATGGAATCCTATTGGTAGCTGCAGTACATCTAATCAGGATGTGGAGCTAGAGACTAAGGTGTACCAATGAGGTGTTGAAATTCAAATGAAACATTCTGGGGTTGACAGTTTGACCCTGGGTCTTTTGGTGAGAGTTTGGATGAAGAAACAATTGATTTTGACAGCTCCTGCTGCTGTCATAGCCTAGAGCCACTTAGTTTGTGCCAAATCAAACTGTGGGTTTTAGAATTTATTGCCAATGGTCTGGTAAATCCCAGTGTAACCCCCCTACAAATGGGGGTTCCCAAAATGTCTTCCTTGAACTTGCCTAAATGCTCACTGCCAGGCTGGTGTCCTGCGTTTTAGCAGTTTAAATGTGATTACCAGAGCTTGTATAGCCTCTGTGTACTGTCTCTTTAAGAGATGCCTAATTGCAATTTAAGTAATCTGAGAGGGAGCTCTGTTGAAAGATGTAACTATTTACTGAAAAATCATTTAGAGTGATAATGATAATGTAGTTTGTCTAACCTGCTTTCTTTGTAGCAAAGACTGTTTTGTTTGTCTCCACTGTCTTGGTCCTGGACTGCAAATTGGACCAAACAGTACTGGTGGAACCTAAAATGTAGCCGGACTACAGGAGCTGTCTGAATTCAAAATCTGTAGGAACTTTAGTTTGGAGTTTTTTGCGCCTTTTTTGCAACTGAAGGGGGAGCTCTTCTTGTGTGATGTGTCATGAGGTGCAGCCGAGTGACTTAACCACACAAAAAGTGGGTAACTCCCCAAATAACCTACACCCTGGAGTGCCTTATTGTGATTATACAATAGAACCATGTGTAAAATACATTTTAAATGTGTTTAAGTATGTTTTTTATAAATGCCATTTCTCAGCTGTGGGTTATTGCAGGATATACCATGGTCATGTGATACATTTTGACCAATGAGGTTACAGGATTTTCTCATCTCATTGTATAATGTTGGTTTGAGATTGGCCATTTGTAGATCTATTGCTGGCATGGGGGTCTGACTTTGTCCTGGTCTGCAAGAGAAGCCATCGAGGAGAGACTAAAGGAGCTTAATATGTATACTCTTGAGAAAAGGAGGGGGACATGATAGAAACTTTTAGGTACCTCAGTGGAATCAACAAAGTCCAAGAGGGTAGCATCTTTCAGAAAAAGAAATGTGCAAGAACAAGGGGACACAATTTGAAGATAGAGGGGGGACGGCTCAGGGGCAATGTGAGGAAGTATTTTTTCACAGAGAGGGTGGTGAACGCATGGGACAGCCTTCCTGAGCAGGTTGTGGGGTCTAAAACTGTGGGAGAATTCAAGAATGCATGGGACAGACAAGGTAATTTTTGTGGGGGGTAGGAAGAAATAGGTTGTTGGTTAAATAGGATCTGCAGCTTATCCCGTAGGTAGGGAAATGGGCAGACTAGGTGGGCCAAACGGTCCTTATCTGCTGTCAAAGTCTATATTTCTGTTTCTATGTTTCTGGTGGCCAAGCCGGATCCACTGCTGTGTGGGAGACTGGGGTTTGAGTCAGCCAGAGAGTCAGCTGATGAACTCTGATTACTCCTAGGCCATCAGGGGGTCGGCTAGTGGGCCGACACTAACTGCCGGCCGAAGCTACAGTGGTGATTTTCTGGTGGTGGTCTCCTAGGGCAGAGTTATTTGGGCCCCCTGCCAGTGTCCTGGTAGAAGGGGTGTACTGTTCTTTGGACATCCTAATGTGGACACAGTCAGATCTTCTTTTCTTGCATCTGTTGTACATTGATATTCTAACTTTGTGGGCAGTGAGAGTGCCTGGTAAACTATTTTCTGCATACAATAACTTTGTGGTTCTATTCTGCCTAGTGAGAGGTAGTGCAGATAGAATCCATATTGGACATTTTATTTGCGGAGGAGTGAGCTCCTCGAATCAATCACTCACTAGCAAGACATTTGGTGACTCTTTTACAATTCATAGCTCAAAATATTGTTTGCTATTGCTATAATATTTTGTATTTGTATTTCTGGGTGTGGGGGAAACTATTGTTATACTGTTAATGGTAATGTAAGGGTTGGGAGGGAGTGAGGTGCCATTTTGCTATTTTATCATTTTGTTTTATTTACTTTATCTTTTTGTTTAAATCTCCGTTTTGTCCATGTGAGAGAGAGAGGAGGAGCAACTGTTAGATATTAGGAGGGGTGGGTTTTATGTTGTGTTATTTTATTTTATTTTGATCCTCCACCCAGCGAGAGAGAGAGTGGAGGATTGTATTTCTGGATCTTGTTTTTGGTTGTTTAGGCAGGGAGATGTTTATATATTTAATTTTTTGGGAGAAATGACTTCAGTGTATATTTGAGATTTTTGTTGGGGTGTATTTTGGGTGGGGTGTTTGTTTTATTGTGGTGGAGAGACAATTTTATTATTATTATTTTGAGTATTTTATAATTTAAGATATGTGCCTGGGAAAGAACTTGGGAAGGCGCAACTACTCGGTGGCCCTTCTTCAGAATCTCTGCCCATTTGAGCTCCTATCACTCCCTTTAGAGATCTATGGTAGATGTCAGGCTCTAGAAATTGCTCAGAGGGTGGGTTCCAGAGGGGGACTGATCTGGGTGGCTGCTAGAGAGTCACGGATATGGGTGGTGAAGCCAAGGAGATGCCCTGGGGCAAAATGGCCACTGGAGAGGGGTCCTCCCTGTTTAGTGTCCATACCCAAGGGCTCCACGGAAGTTAGTGGGCAAGTAGCTGCTCCAGCGATCCCCCCTCATCCTACTCAGGCTGTGTTATGCAATGCCAGGTCAATGAGGAACAAGACTGCCATAATGGCAGACTTGATTGCCTCAGTAGACCTGGCTTGCATCACGGAGACCTAGCTGGATGAAAATGCCGCTCCGATTTTGGAGGCGGCAGTGCCGCTGGGTATTCCATGATACACAGCCCAAGGAAGGATCACAGAGGTGTGGGGGGGTGGACATTTGTTTTAAATCTGACCTGGGTCTCACGGTGCTACCTATGGGTCCCACCAAGTCCTTTGAATGTGTTGCCGTGTGGGGGGGGGATCCTGGCACGGGTTACAGGATCCTCCTGCTCTATCACCCCCCCCAGGTAGGGAGGGTGAATTTTTGAGGGAGATAGGGGAGCCTGTCACTGGTCTGGTGCTGGAGTCCCCCAGATGGTTAATGCTTAGGGACTTCAATGCCTGGGTAGATGACGGGATATCCAGATTTGGTAAAGATCTCCTAAGGAGCATGGAGGGGCTGAGCCTGGAGCAAAATGTTACTTCAGTGACCCACTGGCATGGTCACACACTGGACTTGGTGTTTTCATTAGGTCTTGAGACCACTGACCTTAGAATTGATCAGGTAGTTTGGTCGGATCACAGCATCGTGAGGTTCAGGTTTGGTCCCCCCCCGAAGCCCTTGCCTCTGTGGAAATGGTCTGGTGCCACCCTTTGTTGGGTTTGTCCCCATCAGGGTTATTGGTGGTACTGGACCTATCGAATGTGGGGACTGCTTGTGTGATGGGAACGGAGGAGGCAGTGGTGGCATATAATGGTGCCATCACAGTCGCCTTTGATTCAATCGCACTCGTTCGTGTCCAACCCTTATCTACTCATAAGAGACCTCCCTGGTTTGATGGGGTACTCAGGGAGTTAAAGATTAAGGGTTGGAGATTAGAGAGACAAAGAAGGAGATCTGGCCTGATGGAGGACAAACTGGCCCCGATGTCCCATTTTAAAGATGATCAGGGGGCAATCTCCTGTTAGAAGGCAGAGTTTTTGTCAAGGGAGATTGCTGCGGCAAGGAACAGACCAGCTTAGCTCTTCCACATGGTGGATAGGTTATTACATCCTGCCTGCTTCCATGTGTGGGGAGCAGGTTCAAGCACTAGGTGTGAGGAGTTCACTCTGTTTTTTGCCGGCAAAGTGTCTGCTGTCAGAGCTGAGATCTCCACTGTCACTCAAAGGGATTGTGGGGTCCACTCTGAGGTGTTGCAGAACACTCCTTCTGTCTGAGCTGAGTTTGATCCGGTTGGGGTGGAGGAGGTGGTGAGGGTTGTATCGAGACTGAAGCCAACACATTGTGATCTAGACCCAGGTCCAACACAACTTTTGGTTGGATGTATGGACATGATTGCAGCTGTGGTTGTCGAGAATGTCCAGAGTTCCTTGAGGGATGGGGTCTTCCCATCAGCCCTGAAAGAGGTTTTGGTTAGACCTCTATTAAAGAAATCCTTATTGGACCCAGACAGTCTCACTAATTACAGGTCTCTAACCTCCTGTTTTAGGAAGGTTATAGAAAAAGTGGTGGCAAGTCAGCTTGGGGAACGTCTTAGTTCCTCCTCCACCTATGAGATTTTCCAGTCCAGGTTTAGGGCTGGACATAGTATGGAGACTGCCTTGGTGAAGGTGCTTAATGATCTCCTAATGGCGAGAGACAGGAGAGATCATTCCATCTTAGTCCTCCTGGATCTCTCAGCGGCATTTGACACTGTGGACCATGAGGTGCTACTTGTCCGACTGCGGTTCTGGTGTGGCCTGCCTGGTTAGGTCATCAAATGGTTCAGGTCATACCTACAAGGTAGAGTGCAGAGGATAGTGATGGGGTTGACCTCGTCTAGCCTGAAGTCTCTTACCTGTGGTATTCCGTAGGGGTCAGTAATGTTCACAGTGTATATGCTGCCATTGGGAGACATTATCAGGTGGTATGGGCTGGGTTTTCACTGCTATGCAGATGATACCCAGGTATACCTGTCCTGTGCACCAAGCAACCAGATGGTGGACTCTATATTTAACAGTTGCCTGTCTGAGATCCGGACTTGGATGTCCCATAACTGGCTGAGACTCAATCCAGACAAGACAGAGGTGCTGGTGGTGGACCCGGATCATTGTGGGGGGATGGGGGTTTGTGGAGACCACCTAGTCTTATGCAGGGGGGTGCTGCTGACCCCATCTGAACGGGTGAAGAATCTGGGTATGATTCTTAACAGCGGCTTGACACTTGATGCTCAGGTGTTGGCCATTGTTAAGAGTGGATTTTATCATCTGAGGAACATTGCTTGGATTCGGAACCTGTTACCCCCGAGGACCTAGCCTCACTAGTACATACTTTTGTAACATCCAGACTGGATTACTGCAATGCCCTGTACCTAGGGCTATCTGGAGGTAACCTCTGCTGACTGCAGCTGGTGCAGAATGCAGCGGCAAGATTATTGATGGGTGTGCATAAGTATGATCATATCACACCAGTCCTCCACAAACTGCACTGGCTGCCAGTTAGGTGGAGGATTGCCTTGAAGGTCGGGTTACTGACCTATAAAACCCTACATGAAGGGGGACCAGTCTACCTGCAAGAGCTCCTTGTGCCTCACTGCCCATCCCGAGCTCTCCATTCCACCAAGGGTTGTCTCCTGGATATTCCTAGGGTAAGGTTGTGCCACTCGGGTGATCAAGCATTCTCGGTGGCTGCAGCTACCCTGTGGAATCTACTACCTAAACAGTTATGGGGAGCACCCTCGATAATACTTTCAAAAAAGGTTTAAAAATGTATTTATTTAACTATGCTTTTAATTTTTAGATAATTGAGTTTACTAGGATTGATTAGATAGATAGTTCTATCTTATTTATTATGTTTGATTGGATATTGCTGCTGATTTTAATTGTATTTTTGTATATTTATAAAACATTGTATTGTATTGATTGTGAAGCTCTCTGAGTCCTTGGAAAGGAGCGCTATACAAATAAAGTATCTATCTATCTATCTATCTATCTATCTATCTATCTATCTATCTATCTATCCTTATAGTAAAACAAGAAGACACCATAAGTTGTCCTGGTGGCGCTGAGGATTGAAGCACTGGATGCCCACTTCCGTGCCACTCCGGTGACCCAGGTCGGGGAGTGGACTAGGGGTGATGGGGGTCAGCAGGGAAGGAGAGGATTGAGTATCTGGAGGACTGTTCTCCTCTCCTGGGGGGGGGTTCTGGGGATTTCCCTGCCTGGTGGCAGCTCCTGGCGGCAGTTGGGAGGTGCTACACCTTAGGCGGGGAGCAGCCAATGGGGATTGGTGTCAGCGGGCATCTTTGGGAGGGGGAAGGAGTGCTCCCTCCATGTGCCGACACCTCTGCATGTCCACATCAGGGGGTAGAACAAGGAAAACTGCCCTGGCTCCTGGTAGGTGAAGGTGGATTCAGGGGACGGCCCCTACGCCCAATGCCGGGTCCCTCCAGTCAGTCTCCGGATCTCTTCCAAGCCTGGTTGCTCTGTCAGATTCTAGATAGGGAGCCAGGGAGTTGGTGGTCCCATCTTGGGGGATTCAGAGCTGGGGGGAGTCGAGTAACTGGGTTGCGGTGGAGATTGGGTGACTGGGGCTGATCTGGGGGACTTCAGGTGGATGGGAACAGGCTGCACTGAGTAATGCACTGGAGAAAATCCAGGAACCAGAGAGAAGGAGCATAAATAGAATTCACACACAAAAAAAGAAGACACCATAAAGAACAACTACCCAGAATGCAAAAAGTAAAATAGAATTATTACTACAAAATTGGGAGAAATTATTATCATTAAGGGGCAGAATAGAAACAATAAAAATGATGCTATTAGCTCATTCAATAGTTGTCATACAAGCAGTAGTGGGTGTTCTGATTATTACCTGGTTTAATAATATTAAAAGAATTTTTAAGAAATTTCTTTGGAGGGGAGGTAAGCCCCATATAAAATGGGAAATGTTATCTATGCCCAGGAAGACTGGAGGATACAGTTGCCTGGACCCAATTAGATATGATGTATCTCATCAGATAAAAATATGGTGGGAATGGGCCATTTTTTAAAAATGAGAGATATTGGGAATTTTTGTTTTGGGAGGAACATGTAAAATACAATAAAGGAAATATAATATTGGGGGGGCACTGTGGAGTCCAAGCAAGATGGCGGTCAATTGATGGAGCTGGTAAAACAGAGAACTAAATATACTGTTTAAAAGTTACTTTTTCTTAATTATTTGGTGCATAAGTTATGGGAAATTACATCGGAACACTCCGCCAGTAAAATAGGAAATCCCTGTAAAGAACAAGCCCATGGTTCAGGAGCTAAACCTAAAAACAGTGCTACAGCTACAGCCATGAGGTCTACCCAGGCCCGCAATGAGGAACCACCTGAGGCATTGGGAGAAGAGACGCCACAATCAATTGGAATTAAGCTCTCAGCTTATTGTTTCGGTGGTAAACCTGGCTGATAAATTTGATGGGCTCACAAATAGAGTTACAACCCTGGAGAACACTGTGGACTTAGTCCAGACCATGGTGACAGATGCAGCGAAGCGTGTCGACTTGGCCATGGGAGCAGTCTCCACAGTCATTAAGGAGAGCTCTCACTGGAAAGCACATTTGGAGATCCTGGAGAACCAAGATAGGTCTTTGAATATTTGTATCCTGGGGATGTCCAAGGAAAGTGAAGGGGATCGCATTTTATTGTTCCTCCAGGAATGGTTTGTACAGCAGCTAGGGGAGGAGATCACAGTTAAAACTCAGGTCTTTCAAGAAGCTTACTGAGTCACCCAGAGAGGCAGACCAGATAATCCTGAGGCACCAAGAGCGGTAGTCCTAGTAATGGATGGTGCTGGAACTCGAGACATTCTACTGGCTATGGCTCATCGACGAGGCACTTTATTGCAGGATGGACAGCGGGTACAACTTTACCCAGATATTAGCTACACCACGCACCAAAAGAGGAAGAGGTTCAATGGAATCAGTGCTATGCTTCAAGGGGCCTCCATACCACATGGACTGATTTTCCCTGCTCATTTGCACATCACACAAAAAGGGAGAATTTACTTATTCTCTGATCCAGCCGAGATGCTGAAATGGAGCAGAAATCATGCAACACCAAGGATTTGAGCTGCTGCATCAGATGCAAGAATGTCAAATGAGGAGGACTCTTGTGGGAATTTACTTCTTTTTATAAAAGTCTAAGGTAAGGTCAAATGGAAGCACCGAGGTAAGGGATCTCGCATGGAGATCCAAAATAGTGGAGATACCCTCTAAATGTTAATGTTATTTTTAAATATCTCCAAGCTCGATGAGTGACTTTATCAAGGATTCTATTTTTGGTTATCTTAATGTTTGATAAACAGCAAAATAGTAACCAAACATTGGACTTTCATTGTATTTCTGTCCTATAGCAACTGAGGACACTGGTTTACCTTTTTCTGTTTAATTCTTTTGTTAAAGCTGTTTTGGACTGGAGACAATGTTCAATTAATGTTCAATTAATGTTTATGATGTGGTGGGGTGCTTTATAATGTTTCTTTTTAAAGCACCATTAGTTTAGATAGCTGAGTTTGTAAATTGTAACTTTAGAGCTTCCATTAATTATTTTCAAATCACTTTTGTGCAAAACCAAGTGCATGCATGGCATTAATCAAGACCCTCTTCAAGGGACAGGACATTGTGGACATACTGCTGAACTTCAGAGAAATATTTACCATGCCGCTCATGGGCTCACTATGCAGTGTTAAGTTTTATTGCAAGCTTGTAATTATTGAATGGTTATCCCCCCAAAGGACGTATCAAATAATAAAGGCAGAACGGTTGTGCATATGAAGAGGAGTGGCGCCCTCATGGGGTATAATGTATAAATTGCAATGTCTTTGCTAGTAACTCAAACTGCATATTTGTTTTTACAAAACAATAAACAAAGTTTAAAAAAAAGAAATATAATATGGGGTATAAATAATAAAATGAGAATCATGAGAATATATTTCCCATTGGAAGGGTGTTTGATAAAAACAATAAGTAATCTAAAGGGTCAGGGAGCAATACCATGGCTTTACCTGAATGTCTGGAAAGGAAACTTGGTTTGGAAGGGTGAGAAAAAAGAAATTTTTAAAAAATTTGGAAAATCTAATATACAAAGATGGTATCAGTTAATATGAGATGGGAAGTTTTCTTCATATCAGAGATATAGAGACTTTTTCAAGGAATGAAGGGAATATATTTTCTCCATTACTTAACTCTGAAAGGGGAATATGACAGATTAAGTGAAACACAAATTCTTCCGAAAAATAATAGTATAACAAATGAGTGGAAGAAACAGAAACAAATTAGTGCATTGGGCTCTGAAAAATTACTACAATGAATATATAATAAAATTAGTAAATATACAAAGAACATATGGAAAAATAAATAAATGGCTGAAAGAAATTGAAGTATCATACACAGAGCAACAGTGGGTAAATTTGAGGACTAAAACCAATAAAGATTACTTGTTTACAAAATATAAGGCGATTCAAAAGAAAACAGTGGACAAAGTCTACCTCGCACCAGAGGTATTGGGAAATTTCTCAAAAGATAAAAGTCAGAAATGCTGGCACTTGTGTGGGGAGAGAGGAAATTTGTCCCATTGTTTGTGGGGATATTCAGAGATAAAGCCATGGTGGACTAGGACAGCAGATCTATTGGCGTAAATGTTAGAAAAAGGGATTCCCAATAATTTTTGTTATGATTTTTAATGATATAGTAGATTTGGGATTATCACTTCCTCAGTATAAATATTTTTGTATAAGAACAATGTTGGCAAAAAGGTTAATATTAGAACAATGGAATTTTCCCAGAATGGGAATTTAACCTGAAAATAAATGGTGGTACAGGTTAAGAGGGGTAATAGTTTATGAAAAATTATCTGATGAACTAAATACAGAAGAATAAGTGGATCTAACGGTTTGGAGGGGTATTGAGGCTATATTATCACCATTAAAGGGACACTGTCAACCTGTTTTTCATCATATTATTTCTAGATAAAAATCTACATTTTATGATTGCTTAGCTACTCTAACATTCATTGATATTTCTGTTTGTTTTGTCTCTCTCCTTGTTTAGTAGAACTGAAATGCATGCTAATGTATATTTACAGACAACCTTGTTTTGTTTACAATCCTGGATCTGTTCTTACTGCATACTTTCTGAGCATTAGAAACACACCCAGACAGTGCAGTCACTCATGAGGCGGTAGTCGCCTAAACTCCCACTGCCTCACGAGTGGCTAGACTGTGTTGGGGGTGTTCCCAAGTCCAGGAAAGATGCAGCTGGAGCTGACCAAGGAATGTAAACAAACCTGAGTTTATGTGGTAACACCAGTATGGTGGGCAGTCTTTTTTTCTGTTTTTTAAAGCAAAAACTATTCAGAATCAAACTACCAGCTACATCAGCAATGTCTACAGAATGTTGGCAACCATAAAATGTGTTTTTTTTAAACTAGGGACACTTTGAGACCTAAGGGGGGTTGACAGTGTCCCTTTAATTCAGTTTTAGAAGTCTCTATGGTAGATGGGGAGGGGGTAAGGGGGAATACTGTATGACTTATTATGACAATACATATGTATATTGGATACTATACAAGAGACGTTTCTGGAATTGTATTTATTATAAGTGACATAAACAATAATATTTAAAAAAAAGAACACATGGGCTAGGCATAAGGGAATCTTAGGGAAAGAGAAGGGGGGTGAATGGTTTGGAAATCAAGTAGGATCTGTGGTGATACTATAGACAAGGAAAAATGGGCAGGCTGGCTGGGCCAACCGGTTCTTATCTGCTGACAAATTCTATGTTTGTACGTTTCTATGTTGTTTGAAAACGGACATTTGGGTATTGAATAAAGATGTTTGTTGGAATCAGTTTCTTTCTCCTCTACAAACACCCAGCCTCAAGAGCCTCTTTCAGGTTGAGCTATAAGAGATAACATTCGAAAATAATGAAACAGATAACAATGCAAGAAATCAGAACATTTCTCACTACCTGTACCCTTTAGAAGTTGCAGTTTAGGAAGCTTAATTCTGGAGTGCCCTTTCCACTGAAAAGCCAGAAGTTTTTTTTCTTATCAGTTATTTGGAATATGTGATAAGGACTAATCAAAGACAACGTGTAGATAAGGTATAATCTCAGTGGGAAAAGAGTCATCTTGATGGTCAAGATCATACTCCTTTGTTAGATTAAGTTTGCCACAGCAGTCTGATTTTGACTATAATTTTAAAGCAGGGGATTACAATTATTTTCAATGATCTTACGCAAGTCTTTGTGAAGGCCCAAGTATGGGAGGGATTGTTAATGAAAGAGAGGAGAACAAACTCAATGATCAAAAGTCAGTGAAAGGGAGAACTTTTTTTACTGTATAATTTTCATTTATGGTAAATAACATAAACAGTGAATACATTTATCAAAAGTTACATTACTCAGATAAAATATAAAATATAGTTATGCCATACCTGTGAGGACAAAAAACAGCAAATATCAATGATATTTGTGCCACTATGGGACGTAGAGTGAGAATATCAGTGTTATTTTCACTGTAGGTCCAATTATCCACACACTAGTACATAGTGGCAATGGAGCTGTGAAGTCCCAAAGGAGTTGGGTCTTGAGTTTCACCTTCATTCAGTGAGACCGTGCTGGGATAACATCACTGTTGAAGGTTGCTACTGAACAATCGGGGAGCAGGATTTTTTCTTGCCACTGTATAATAAAAGGCATGACATAAATCAAATATGCCATGGCCCTAATGAAAATATGACTGATATTTTTTCCTCATGCAGTTTGGCCTTTTGACATTACTCACGGACGTGTCACTCACGATAACAAAAGGTCAAACTGCACTCAGGAAAAATAACAGTGATATTTTCATTAGGACCACAGCATATATTATACTGGTGTGGTCGTGCCAGTATAGTTAGGGTTGAAATCCCAAACTTTGCATCTTATTAGTTTTGGCAGCATTTGATGAAATTAGCTGAAATTTTTCATGCATTGTCTAGTAGGCAAAGTCTAAATTCATGAGAAGTTTTATGATGGCGGCTTGTACTGTATCTAAGATCCAAATATGTCATTTTCCTGTAGATGTCTATTTTTTTCCTATAGTTAACATGGGGGTTTGGTTATGCTCTCACATACAGCCTACATGGAATGGCATTTTTGGTCTCAAACATTCAGAGTAGACGTATGCTGTGCCAAGGTAGTGCCTTTGGAAGGGTTGGTGGAAAAATATTAAATGATTCTAGAGTTATAAGGATTTAAATTTTTGTTTTTTAGCTGTTCTAAGCATGCTCAGCTGGGTTTTTTGGATAATGTTCTGATACGACATGAAAAAATTCCATGTCGCAAGACTGTTTCCACTTTCTCACCACTTGCTTCTCACTGCACCAAAAAAACATTGTTCTGTCTTTTTTTCATAATATTTTTTATTTTATTCAAATTTAAATGTACAGTACAAACAATAACAGAATACAAGTGACATTTGTTGACTTCAGCAAAACCTTACAAGAAATCCAGAAATAAAGTAACACAACTTAACAATGTGTAAACCATACAGAATAGTTGTTTCAGTGTAAAAGTAGAAAGCTGCTACTGGTAGTCTAGATTGCCACGAGGATGATATAAGATACGTAAGCAATATCCTTCCCTTAAGGAAGAAAAGTAAGGAACTGTTATTTGGATTTTAGTTGAAGTAAGGGACCCCAGATCTCTTCAAATTTACCAGTTTTGCCCAGGATGGAATGACTAATTGTTTCATCATTTACAGTGAAACACATCATGTTATACCATTCAAACACACTAGGAGCTAGGGTTTTGTGTCGTGACAGCCACTATATTGTCCCCCTGCCTGAAACAAAAAAAACATGGAAAATACAAAAAAATTGTGTAATTTAAAAAAAAAAAACACTTGGATCTAGCTACATGGAACCTGTTGACCTAGATTTTCATGTTTGTTTCTTAAAACAATGACCAGAAATATATTTTCAGGGCACCCCAAAATCCAGGGTGCCCAGTTTAGTGAGAGGAGCAATTGACCTGCATTATCTGTATGACAGCAGTGGGACTTTCCTGAATGCTGAAGCCGCAGTTGGAGTTCTGCTGTTGGCTTCAGTTTTAGCAGTGAGCTTGTGATCCCCTGTTCTCATTGTCTCTATCTCTGCTTGCCTGATCTATCTATCTATATTTTTCTTTATAATTTTTCTTAAGCAGACAGGGGTGCCCAACCCCAGTACTGCTTCTTTCCCCCACCTTCCCTCTAGGTTGCATGCCCCCTTGTTAGTGGACTGGGCTGTCCACTCCCAGTACCACTTCTGTTGACCCCCTTCCCTCCAGATCACCCTCCTTCCCAATATATACATGGTGGCACCAGGGTGCCCACCCCTGGTGCCACTGAACAGTAGCCTTAAACTGTGGTGCCCAGTCCCCTATGGTGGAATATGACTGTCCCCTAAAAGAAAGTAAAGCATCCCTTGAAGATTTTGTTTTACCCTGTAAAAATAAATCAGTCCCTCATTGATCTGACTCCTTGCTCATCCCACCACCCCCACCCTGACATGCCACTCAGCACCCACAACCCCACCCTCACTCACCTGAACATGTTCCACAGCATAGATCCACTCTGTAATCAGAGACATTTCTTGCTGCTGGAACTGGTGACTCCAATATGAGAAAATAAGGTAATCCAGTTTAATGTATTTTAACGGGGTTTAAACTTTGATTCATAACTTTGTCATTTTTGAATATTTTTACACCAAATTTTCAACATGGCCTTTTTGTGACCCCAACTCCTGACCAATGGCAGTGGAATTATGCAAATCTGGCCCAAAAGTCAATTTCATAGTCACTTAGTGAAATCACCATTTGGGTAGGATTTGAAAAATGTCACTACCCTTGCTCTTGAAGTGGGGTCATAGGAAGGCTATGCTAAAATTTTGGGGTCAAAATATGTAAAAATGACAAAGTTGTGAGCATATATTGAAATTGTTTTATGCTTGCCCATAATATTGGCAGTTTTCAATATTTTGACCCCAAATTTTCAACTTAGTCATTTTTTCACATCACCTCAAGAATGCAATAGCTGTTGTTTTTCAAATCCTGGCCAAAATGTGTTTTTACGCCTGTGGCAAGGAATGACAATTCATCAGGGATTTGAACATTTTCATGAGGTGGGGTAATAAGAAGACTATGCTGAAAATTTGATGTACAAATTTGGAAAAATGCCCAGGTTATGAATTAATATTGCAATATTTCAACGTCCACTCATAACTTCACTAATTTTCAATATTTTAATTGCAAACTTTCAACATAGCCATTTTTCCATACTGCTTCATAAACATGACAAGTGTCATTTTTTAAATCCTGGGTGAGATGTGTTCTTGCACTTGTGGTTCAAAATGACATTTCAAACAATATACTACAAATGTCACATGTTATGTTTGAAAGAGGAGTCATAAAATGAATGAAAATTCGAGGTCAAAATAAAAAAAAAATCATAATTATTAGGAAACTTTGTGTGCACTGCCAGTCTTCAATCTAACAGGTGTGCTTTGTGATCCCATGCCAATGAGCTGAATTGGGGGGTGAGATAAGTGACCCAGCTACATGGGGTGAGGATGCTGAGATGGTGCTATAATGCAACACCCCTCAGCCAGGGAACAACAGTTGCAGAGTTGCATGCATGGGCCTAGATACCATATAGTGATGACAGCTCTTCTTTTGGCATAGGGCCCTGCACCTCTGCACCCATGGGTGCCAGAGGGCCCTATGCATTGGCTGACATATGGACTCTTGTGTGGCTGTATCTCTGGCCACATGGAAGTGCAGCCCACCAGACAGCCCTACAAATTCTTGACATTGGTTGCTGCACTTCCATAGGTCGGGGAGTCTTCCCTTGGTGCAGGTCCCAAAGAGCCCTGCACATCTGCATTGGGACCTGCATGAATGAGAATACGATTCCACTGTCTCAAAAAAAAAAAGGAAATTCTTTGCAAAAAACTTTAAGGCACCAGTTAAGTTTCATATTAATGCCACAAAAGTAGGGAAGTGTGGTGTTAGGATTTCTATCCCTAACTCCCCACCACTAACACCCCAAGCAGCAAAAGGAAAAAAAAGGTTTTGGATCTCCAGAGTCTTGGCTAATCAGTGGTGGGTCTTCCTTGGAGTTGTCAACCCTAATGTCCATCCCATTCCTTGAGCAAACAACATCAGACGTGATCTCCTTTTAGGCCCTGTGTGAAGAAAAACTACAATAGATTGTGTTGGCAACATGTGGCGCGACATACTTTTCTACCTTTGAGTGTATCACTATGAGGCACTGGTTTGGAGCTGTACCATCTGCTTCAGACAGGAGGCTATGGGCTGTGGGGGAGGGGTGAGCATTATAGTTGACAAACCCCAAGGAAGACACCACTACTGATTTGCCAAGACTCCAGAGATCCAAAACCCTGATATTTTTTCCTATTGCTGCTTGGGGATGGGGTGGAGAGTTAGAATGCCTCATGCCAGATTTCCTTACTTTTGTGGCACTAAATTGAACCTTAACTGGCACATTAATTAAATTTTTTGCAAAGTATATATACATATATATAAACATTTGTACACACACATATACGTGGTGTGTGTGTGTGTGTGTGTGTGTGTGTGTGTATGATGTCATACAATAGAAGCATGTATTAAGAAACCTTAACAGATGAACTGTAGGGGAAAGTATGGCACAATATCCATAAGACAATGGCCTCTCACAGATGGAGAGAATTTAGGTGGAAGAGGATAGCTAGGGATTTCAATATGCTGGGCAAATAAAAACATTTCCAGACTTCAAACACAGACTTGTATTGGAGGAAGTGTGGTGAAGGGGGTACTCTTCACATTTTTGGGAAATACCAGCTATTCCAAAAATTCTGGGGGGAATTGAATCCGATCTGGACTACATTCTTAAACATTTCAGAACCCGTCCAATTTAAACACATGCTGGGTCTTCCCCAGGAGAGTACAAAATAGGGATAAGAAATCTATCTTCAACATGTGGGTGGCAGTGGTGGGGAAAACATTCACAAGGCATTGACTAACAGATAAAACACCAAGCAGAGGAGAGTGGTTTCAGGTATGCAATAAAACAAGGGAAATCAGACTTCTAGTTCCATTGGACTTGATGCAGACATGAGTCAGCTCGGCTCCCAGCCCTCAGGGATGATAACTTATGGACTTCGACTCCCCCTGCAAGACATTTTGCAAAGAAATATCCAGTTGATACACAGCAGACTTTTTTATGCGATCAAGATGGCCACTTAGCAAAGAAATAAAGATGTACCGGAGGGCAAGTCCAAATTGGCGCCAAAAGAAAGAGGCCGCAATATCAACCTTTCACAGTCCGAGCGATCAGGACCTATCAACAGGCTGAGCGATGATGTTAATGGTGACAGGCAATTCACCATTACGTCCCGGCATCTGTACTACCAGTTATAGAAAATAAGCACCACTACTGAGAGAACCGATGCCACCTTGGCAGAGATGGCTCGAGGATTACGGACCCTGCAACAATGCACTACTGACTCTGAGGAGGGCCTAACAGTTGCTTCAATCATACTAGATGAACACCATAAGACTATATATAGGATAGTGTATGACTAACAGTTAACAGCCAGGCTATTCTGTCCCTGAGTTGGTACTATGACGACTGATGACCTCGAGAGCGCACCTAGTACCGACGAGGGGAGGGAATAGCCCTGGTGCTAACCATTAGTCATACAATTTTCTTCATAGTGTATAGTGCAACATCCAAATAAAAAAACACAAAAGACACAACTTTTTTTCAGAATCTTTTGGTTTTGCTGCTCCAAAATAAATCTGTCCTGTTCAGATAGTGGCCTTGACATGACTGCCGCGGACACTGCGAATTCAGGCAGGTACCTAACAACTGTTGTGTATTTATTATGGCAGCAGTTCTACTGCTGGCAATTTAACTACTTTTTTTCTCTTTTTTTTTGATGGACTAGTTGAAATGCTGCCTCACTTCCCCCACTGTCAGATTTGCCACTTGAGGATATGCTTGTGTGATGCCCATAGTGCAGCAGAACTAAAAGTCATTCTACTGCACTGCAAACATCACTAGTGCAGCAGAACAACATTCTGAGAACAATAGATTTTGGTGTAGAATGACGTTCCACTATACACTATAAATTACCTTCACCATCGAGAGCGTGAGCTTACCGAAAAACTTGATGACCTAGAGCTCCGCTCCCGATAAAATAACATTGGAATACATGGGCTCCCAGAAGGTACAGAAACTGGAAGCATGGAACAGTTTATGGAGTTTTTTCTATGTGAACTCCTGCAATGGCCTAAGGAGGAGCCCCTACAGACTGATAGGGTACACCGAGCCCTTGCGCTGAAGACCAAGGTTTGGTCACACTCAATAGTGATGCGCCTTTTGGACTATCAAGTTAAAACTAAACTCCTGTATATAGCTTGGGGTAGAAAGGAAGTTCTGTTCGGGGATACCAAGCTTTGTTTGAACATGACTTCATGCCACTCACTTTGCTTAAGCAAAAAACTCTGCTTGTCACACAGAAACACCTGGCTGGAAAAAACATCAAGATGCCGCTCTTTGCACTGGCCCAATTTAAAATCCACACCACCAATGGGTCAAAGTTTTTTTGAATGCTAGCGGAGGTCAAACCTCTCCTGCAACAACTAGGAATTCCCCTTGAACTCACCTCACCTCTAGAGGCAGCTTTCCCAGCACTCCCAGACTATGCACCATGGCAGCAGGTTGGAAGAAAATGGGGAAAATCAACTTTATCACCATTGGGGTCAGACAGAGACCGAGGTAGCAAGATGCATGAAAAGAAGAAAACCAAAGAGAACTGTCTTCCCCGTGAGATGCTGACTTGTCTTGAACTCACGGACTATTACTCCTGGAGACTATAAAGCTCAGACTGTTACCATATCCTTTTTTTTTGTTTGTTGGCTTGGCTGAAGCACATGCTCAGTAGCAGGCCTTAATTACTGGGAACTGCTGGTTGGTAGGCTCACCAAGATGGGGTGGGAGACCGGGCAAAATCCTGGAACTAATTGACAAGTTGGGGGAAAATGGGTCTGGAACTAAGGAATTTAAGGAGATCTAAAGGGGATTTCAACCACGAGGCAGACCCTAACGGACTTGCTTTTTGCTTTCTTTTAGATGCTCTCCCTCCACATGGCTGCAGTTTATCTTCTCTCTGATGGATTCCCTGGTTGCCTTGTAGAAGTAAGGGAACCCAGAAAGGAAGATGGGTGAGTACCCTGCTATCCATCAGTTTATTGGGGGGTGGGCCGCTGCTAGGTATGATACAAAGGAGCGGCAGGGCACAGGAGTGGCATATTAAGGTTCCCAGAGAGCAGGTGGAATGCAAGATAAGACATGGAAGCATCGGGGGGGGGGGGATTGCAAAACAGAGCAGTAGCTGTGTGATGGGGTGCTCTCCAGGGAAAGGTACAACTCAGAGCCACGGGACCAGGTTGGGAGCCTATGGGTGGGGACTATAGACAAGAGTTTAATGACCGGGGAGGTTATTTACTTATATTGTTATGCTTGTCAACAATAGCCTGCAGCGGGTAATGGTACACTGGGTGCATGGCGGTTTCGCAGGCCAGGCCACAGCACATTGCTTCTCTAATTGCCCCCAGGGTATAAATGCAAAATGTGATGCAGGACACTCCTCTGACAGTATGGCATCCTGAGACATGAAGCAAGGCACAGATGACCCGCGCCTCGGGGGTGGATGCGCATTGAGCGCTGGCTTATTCCCAAAGGGGCTAGCTGCAGGGCGCTGTCCTCTCCTCTGGGTGAATGTACCATCACTGCTGAGGGGCAGCTGGGGGTGAACCTGGTATCACACTAGGGGGTAAATGGCACACCTTCATGATGAATTCTCCTCTTCCCCCCGCTAGACAGCATAATAAAAGGTCTTCTGGAAGACAGTGGGACAGGAGAGACCTGAGGATGGGGTGAGGGCAATGCCAGTGAAATGCCTGATGCTTGGTGGGGGAGTGATGTGGCTCCGGACTTCATCAGGGGGATTGGTGAGGGTGCCAATGCACTGGCAAGGGGTAGATAGTGGGGGTAAAATGGAGGCTTTCAAGACCCCAGAGGGAATGGATAATATAGAGTGCATGCCACTTTGAACTAACGGTTTCCATTTGAATCCTGAATAGGGATGAATGGGGTGAAGGTTGGCCCTCCATTGGGAAAGTGTGCTGAAGGTGGATCGCTGGCCTTCTACCTATTTTATTTATTTATTTTTATTTATTTAGTTTTTGTTGACCGGGTAAGTGCACTAGACAAATCCTGCCTATTTTCAGGCACGACCCGGGGGAGGGGGATACAGATGAATGCCAACTGACCTTGAACCAGATTAAGCTGTTGGTGGTATTTTTTTAGTGAATGAGGGAAATTTGGCCAGGAATTATGAAACCAAGTGGGCTCAAGTGGGGGGCAATGGTTTCTGCCGCCTGTGCACTGTGTTGCTGGCATTGTCAGGTTCGCCCCAGCAAGGTGGGAAGGGACCTACAAAGGGGAATGTGGATTCTAGGTGAAGGACCCACATTAAAGTTATATCTCAACATATTAGGCAGAGGCCACATAATTGCTAGTTAACAAACTGAATGTTAATCAGGTGTTACTCAATGGCACTGCACAGACAAAGAAACTTACCAGTGAGAGGTTGCTGAGAATCCGAATGCTGTATTGAAAATTGGGTAGGCATTGCAGCGTGGGCTCCACTCACAGGGGTCTGGCAGGGTGCAGAAAAAGTGAGTGGGGTGTTGGTAGTGGGGCAATATCCTAGTGGGCTGAGGCCAATTGAAGGCGGTGCCCTGCATCCCTCTGGCACAGAGGGGTTCTGGCTGGATATAGATAAAAAAAACAGTTTAAACTTAATGTCAAAAAAACGGTTACCATTGTATTCAGCACTAGACAAAAGCTCTCCTCCCTACCTGCCCCCCACCAATCTACACCCTGGACGGATCTCCCCTTGACTCGGTACCTGCCTTCAAGTACCTGGGAGTCTGGCTGGATAGCCACCTCAGCTTCTCCACCCACATCGAGGCTGCCTGCACCAAACTTCGGCCCCTGCTGGCCATCCTCTATCGCCACAAAGCCAGCCTTCCCCTTCCCACTTGTAGCGAACTCGTAAGCAAAATCATCTTGCCTGTGCTGAACTATGCAGACATCATCTATGGCACAGCCCCATCCTTATCCCTCTCAAAACTTGACATCCTTCTCAACTCTTTCTGTCGATTCACCACTGCTTCTCCCCTACTCACCCAACACTGCCTCCTCTACTCTGCCCTATCATTGACTCCACTCTCACACAGGAGGACCACCCACTGTGCCTCCCTTATAGACAGATACTGATTAGGCTCCCTATCCCCCCTACCTCTCTTTCTGCCTCTCTCCAGACAGCTTCTCAGGCTACTTCTTCTGGCACAGAGACACATACGCACCTTCCACCTTTCACGCCACCTCTCTGCCTCTGGCCAAGCTGCCTTTTCCTATCATCTCCCCTTCCAATGGAACATTCTCCCTCCCAACCTGCACCAGACTTCATCCCTCTCAGCTGATAAATTACTCCTCAGGCTCCTCAACCCCTGCCCTAGTTGCTCACCTGGTCCCACCCCAACATGGGCCTAGCCCACCCTTGGTGGCCTCTGTTGATCAATATTTTGCACTTGCCAACCTCAAATTTTGTATACTGCAAATCTACTGTACAATCTCAGTGCTAGTTTACTCACTATTTGTGACACCTATTGTAAATGCTGTATATATAAATGTTTGTAATATACTGTTTAGACATGAAATGTCCTTGATGCTTGTGATTAGTTGTACTTTACTGCACACCTCTGTGATTGTCATCAATGTTTGTATCAAACGTCTGTCACAAGAAATTGTTGTACTTCTCTCGTACACCTCATACCCAGGTTGCACTTGGAAACGAGCCTCGGCTCAGTGTGCCTTTCCTGGTCACCAATTTTAAATAAATAAATAAATAAAAATGGACATGGGGGCCCGATGGGAACCAGACAGCAAGGGTGTTGGCATCCTACCTTAACCGAGCTATAAGCTCAGACCTGACATGAGGCAGTGTCCCCTGGACTATATCGGGGGACCTGCTGCCAAGGGGATCAGGTCTTGTTGCCCTGCGATGTGAACCCACTAGGGTAGACCAAAAGAGGTTGTTCAGGTGGGGAGGTAAGTAATGAAGCCTTGCACCCATTGGGATACCTTGGGTTGGCCTCCAATAGATGAACCGGCTCGGGAAACCGTTCTGGTGCCCTGGACCAATTACTGGTAATTGGAACCAAGAGAAGACCCCCATCTGTGAGCTACACATTCTGTGGGGAGGGAATAGGAGGAGGGGAGATCCCTTGCTGAGTTACCTGTACTCCAGAATAAAGAGGTGGGGAGAAGTCCCAATAAAGAGCATCCCTTTGAATAAGGGACATGTGTACCTGGCTCAGACAGGACTATTCCCTGGGGGCCAGGAAGAGGGATTTGGATTGCTCAATTACCAAACAGGTGGTGACAGAGTCACTGAAACATAAGGAGTGGAAGTGGCTTGGCATGCACGATGTGCTTAGTGCCATGGCAAACCACATACGTAGGCATGTCCCTGCAGGATGGTACTGCCCATACAACCAAAGGGCTCTACTCATTAACCTTTGAAATTCAGTGACTTGGAAACAGGTCTGTGTTATAGTTCTCCCAATTTTAACTGTTCCAGTTTGTTTTTTGATTATTCTTCTTTCTTGTTATGATGGAGTGGCAGTCTGTCCCACTAAGATACCGTGGAGGGGGGAGGGGAGTCTCGGCGATGATGGAGGAGGGAGTACTGACCTATAAGGTGAAGGGTCTGAATACCCCTATCAAGAGAACCTGCATTCTGCAGGAACTCTGACATAGGAGCACTGCAGTGGCCCTACTACAAGAGACACATTTAAATGATTCCAAACATGCCAAACTGAAGAGATCCTGGGTGGGACAGGTTTTTGCATCTTCTTGCATTGCACACCCACACAAACGAGGTGTGGCCATACTGATCCACAAAGACTGCCCCTTAGAGGTCACCCAGGTGAAGACTGACCCAGAGGGCAGATATGTGTGTGTGTGTCATGGGCACATATGGCTCTATCCAATGCACCATTCTAAACATTTATGCCCCAAATTCAGAGAGGGAGAATGAGGTATTCCTCAAAGATATGCTATTCGCTTGCACTCCTGATCCTGGTACGCTCTACCTGACGGGGGAGATTTCAACAGGGTTATTAAACCCAAATTGAGCAAGTCGGGCAGTGGCACCTCGACGCAAAGTTGGTCAATGTATCAAACGATTATCCCAGGAGCTGGGCCTAGTGGAAATATGGAGGCTTCTGCATCCTAACACTAGGAAATATATATATTTTGGTCGCACCCACACCAGGCTTACTCCCACATCAATTTCTTCTTGATTTCTTCAGAATGGGTTCACACAGCAGGGAGCTGCATCATAGAACCTATTACCATTTCAGACCATGCCCCAGGGAAACTAGAGCTGCGGATCACCCAAATGGTGAGATCCAGTAGCTGGAGACTGAATGTGTCTCTCTTTAATCAGGAGGGCTTTCAGAAAATGGTGGATGTAGAAATCAGGAACTATGAGGCCTCTAATCCTAGGAAACAACCGATGGGGACGGCCTGGTGGGACAGCCTCAAGGCGGTCCTTATGGGCCATATAATCAGCTACGCCTCCAGACAAAAAAAAGAGGCACTTAGAAAACAGGTGGATTGTTCGATCTGGAGGTAGAACATAAAATTACACTGGATGACAGAATCAAGGAGCAGATGAAAGCTGCAAAGAACAGCTCAATCAGCTCCTTGAGGCAAAGATAGAAGGGAGGTTGAGGTACTTGAAACAGAGATTCTATGAATCAGGGCAGCAGGCAGAATGCCTTCTGGCATGGCAGCTCAGCAGAGAGGCTGCACACCAAACCATACTATGAATCGGTAGACTCGGCTCCAGACAGTATGACACGGACCCACTTGTAATCCTACAGCATTTTACGGACTACTATAAGGAGCTGTACAAACAAGAGCCAGTTCTAGACTATCAGATAAAGCTAGATGCTTTCTTCCAGAGGGTCAGAATGCTGAAACTCTAGGAGTCACAATGGGAGGCCATATTGGCCCCCCCTCACTCTCCTGGAACTTTCAGGTGCCATAGCCCAGTTAAAAGTAGGCAAGATCCCTGGTCCAGATGGAATAGGGACCGAATTCTACAAAAAATTTCAAGACAAGTTAACCCAATTATAATTAGAGGTATGCCAGGAGGTGCAAGAGGGAGAGCCAGCTCCGCCTTCCTGGAATATGCTCAAATCATGGTGCTCTCAAAACCAGGTAAGGATGGGATGCTCTGTGGCTCCTATCATCCCATCTCACTCCTGAACACAGACCTGAAGATCTTTACATCTGTTCTGGCTATGTGACTGCAGAACTGTGTGGCATCCCTGGTTCACCCTGATCAGACCAGCTTTATTAATGGTTTCCAAATGAGCTCATGCGCCTGTTGTTCATTGGTGGGTGCAGTTTTTGAGATGTCACTCCCAAGAATTACTGAAAAAATGATAAACTACACTACCTAGAGAGTCAATAATGTAAGCATACAAAGGTATGATGCTAAGTTTCTTTTTAATAGAGCTTAAATGCTCAAGATCTGGACAAATACACAGGCAAAAACTAACCCAGCACTTCGCCTTCTCAATAAGGCTTCAGGAGGGGGCCCCCTTTATGGAAAGTTAGAGAGAGATGTGTGGGCAGATATTGCACGTTGGAACCTACTCCTGCTGGGGGTGGCAGGATATGTGGCAGTACTTAAGATGAATGTCTTGCCCAGGTACCTCTTCCTTTTCCAGGCCTTGCTGGTTAAGATACCAGAATCCTTCTGGAGAAAATTGCAAAAGACACTAAAGTCATTTAGCTGGGTGGGTCACCGACACCGGACTGGTAGACGGCTGTTGACCCTTCCAAGGGACAGCAGAGAGCTAGCCATGCCAGATATGTGCCTCTGTTATATAGCAGCACAACTCTCGCCTGTTGTATCCTGGGTGAAGCAGAACCTGGGCTCAGGCTGGCTAGACCTGGCGGTGAGCACAGACCTCCCTGGTGACACTGTTCACGCTGCCACATGTCTGGATCATCCCAACCATATTGGCAGCAATAAATAATCCTCTCACCATCACACACACTCTGAGTGTTGCTAAGGGCCAGACAGTTATAGTAGGGACCCATATTTTGCCCCACCAAGGAACGACGTGTGCTTTAGACATTGGAACTCAGGCTCTCTAATAAAATTCAAGCAGTTCTTAAATAGCAGGTCCTGTTGCTCCTTTGCAGAACTACAACAGCAATTTAACCAGGACTTTCACCAGTTCTTGCAAGTACATCATTACATATAGATGCAGGGGAGGTTAACCATTACTAATAGGGATTTAACAAGGCTGGAGCAGTTCTTATACTGGGCTGTTAAACTGGTTAGTTGAAAGGGTAACATTGCCATGGCCTACAAGATGTTACAGGGTCCTGACTACCCAGAGTTCTACAAGGTGAAAGAAGCCTGGGAACTTGAGGTGCAACTCACAATTAGTGAGGAGGAGGAGTGGAAATACGTGTGGAGCACCAGCTGGCGTACCACATCATTGCTGACGTGGTGTGGGTTCAGGTGGAAATGCCTAATCAGATTCTTTCACACCCAAAGGTTACTAAACACTTTCAGCCGGGGGTCAGATTTATGTTGGTGTGATTGTGGACAAGTGGGTACACACCACCATGTTTTTTGGGGTTGCCCCCATATACAGCCGTATTGGTCCCAGATCCATGGAGTGCTGGAGTGCATCTGGGCGTGGAGTATCCCATGCACATTTGAATACCTCATCCTGGAGGGAAAAGTCCCAGGTGTGGTGCACTCACCCCAGTAGATGCTTTTCGGGAGCTTGTGCCCAGCTGCTATGAAGGGGATCATGTCCCACCGGCTCACAGGGATGGTTCCAGTGGTTGGGGAGTGGAAGAGGCAGCTGCGGGAGCTCCAGACCATGGAGTGTATCACCTCAACACTGTGACTTACTTGAGATAAATTCGGGGAGTTGTGGCATGTCTGGGGCATGTACAACACAAGAGAGCAGGGGGTGCCGCGTTAGGAAGGATAACATGGAGAGATTGTACTCTTGCAGACTGCCGGTCTGCCTCCAGATGGAATGAGTCGAGGGAAAGTGGAGCGGCGTGTGGGCAGTTGGCGGTGGGGCACAGGTAGTTTGGAGCAGCAGAAAAAAGGGCATGAACTGGGCTCTGATGGGGCCTTCCCTGCTTGCCTCCTCCCTTTGGGTCAGTAGCACATCTTCTTGCTAATGGATACAGAGACATAGACTGCGTACCAAAAGTCTGTGGGGGGTGGACAGCTGCTTGCATTAACTTTTATTGTTTTATTAGTGAGCAGTTTGATAAATTCTAATTAAAGACAGACTACAGTGATTCTGTGTCATGAGGACAAGTATGGAACATGCATCATTAGCTACCGACAGATTTTAGCTTTGAAGACTGTATGTAATATTACACCAGACTTGATTCAGTACTCTTAAGACACTGGCCTATAGTGCATCAACCCATGCAAGGGGAACAGTATAATCAACAGATTTGTGGTTGTAAAATTAAGACAATGTATTGTGTATTGTTTCTATTTTTGTGCATTGTCTGGTTGTATAAAACAATGCTCTTTGAATAAAGCAGAATTTAAAAAAAATAAGGGCAATCAAAAGCCTTAAGGAACACTGTCAATCCTTTTTGCATCATGGTATTTCTTGTTGGAAACACACATTTTCTGATTGCATACATTTCTCTAAAACTCATTGAAGTTGTCAGTTGTTTGCTCTCCTTTCTTTCCTAGTAGAACTGAAATGCATGGGAATGGTGCAATTATGCCCGACCTTGTTTTGCTTCAAATCCTTGATCTACTCTTATTGCATACTTCTTGAACATTTGAGACACACACCAAACAGTGTAGCCACTCATGATGCAACAGTCTTCTCTCCTCCCACAGCATCAAGGGTGGCTAAACTGTGTTAGGGGCATTCCCAAGTCCAGGAAAGATGCAGTGGAAGTTGATCAAGGAATGTAAACAAACATGTTTTTGTGTAGTAACACCAGTGTGGTGGGCAGTCTGTTTTTCACTTTTAAAAAGAAAAAAAGGGACCAGAATCATATACCAAAAGCTTAACGTACCAAGTGCAAGACAAAACTGAAAAGTTTGGTGAAAAGTGGATGAGATGGGTTATGAAATGGGGTGACCTCCTCCCTGAACAGTGCATATGACAAACAAAAAGGTAATGAGAGAAACAGCAGAGCTAGAGGGGAGAGGGGCATAGAGCAGAGTCATAAAGGTCAGGGCACATTGAACCAATGGGTTAATGGAACAGATTATACAGGAGGAATCCTAGCAGACTTAGCCAGGGACCTTAAGTGAATAATAGACACAAAGAAGAGATCTCTGCAGTTTTATGACTCTGTATTGTTGGCTAAGTTGACTGTACAGTGTATTGTGTTGATGAAGGTGAAACATGTATGAAGAATGACAAATGGAAGGAATGACTACATGTATGTATCATGAATAACTCAAATAAAGTAAATATATATAAAAAAAGATTCATATACCAGCTACATCAGATATCTCTACAGAATGTTAGATATCATAACATGTGTTTTTAATCTAGGGACAATTTGAGGCCTGAGGGGGTTGACAGTGACTCTTTACTGCTCTGCTACGGTTGAACAAAGAAAAGTTTAACTCCAGATGGTTGCCACATTTCAAGATTATAGAAGTCATGGAGGCACACCAGTACTGGGGCAGATCCTGTAGAAAGAGGGAAACAGGAGTAATAAAAGCAAGACAGGAAAAGGGGTAGAAGCAAAGAAAAGGTTAAGGTGAGAAGGGGAGGGAAACCAAAATAGTGCATTAGTTCTAGGGCAAAGCCTAAAAGCTTGACAAGTTGAGTTAAAGGGGAGTTTTAAGGGGGAAGGAGGTGGAAGTTAAGGGGAGGTATTGTTGACAGTTGACACACGAAGCAGATAAACAAGTTGAAACAAAAACAAGAAATGAAGAAATAAGGTGAAACAAACAAACAAACAAAAAAAGAAATAGCAGAGGTCAGGGGGATGATCCGGAAAAAACTGCACCCCAAGCTTGGTGCCCTGTTCAGGAACTGTAGTTGCATCCCTTCTACAGCTAAGTGTGAACTTGTTCAGAAGATGATACTGGCCATTTTTGACTACTGTGATGTAGTCTATGGTGCTTCCCCTAAATCCTCCCTGGCCAGACTGGACACCCTCTTCAGTTCCTTCTGCTGCTTTGCCCTGGATGCCCCCCCTCACACCCACCACTGCGATCTTTATCGTGCCCTATCTTTCCCCTCTCTTACAAATAGGTGACTCTCCCACTGTGCTAAATTCACCTCCAAGCACTGGTTGGGTGAGCTCCCTTCCTACCTCACCTCCTCCTTTATAACATCCCCCATCCTCCAATTCCCTTAGATCAACCGACTCCCGCACCCTGGTAGTCACCTGCAGATCCACCCAAATTGGCCAATCTGGCTACTCTCACCGCCTTCCAAAAATTTGGAATTCCCCCCCCTCAAATCTGGCACTCATCCTCCACTTACTCCATTAGCTCTGCCCTCAATAATTACATTGCACCTAGCTGTTCCTGCCATGTCCCTCCCTAATTCCCTCCTCTAAGCCCTGGACAAACCCTACCCCTCTACCGTCACCTTCATTTGACCCTGTGCACCCCCACCCCACAAATTTCTAGCTCTCTTCCCCTTCCCCCAAATTGCTTTCCCTTACTGGCCTCCCTTGATCTCTCACAGAATGTAAGAGACCCTGAATGCTCTCCATGGGTCCCTATCCTACCCTCCAAGGGGCTTGTATCTCTCATCTACTCCCTTCCTCCACTATCCCTCCTTTATCCCTAGACTTGCAGTCCTCTTGCAGAGTTCTTAGCTTCCTAAAGGGGTCCTACTGCATCTAGACTTGTCTCCTCTCCTTCCCCCTCCACAGGTAGATACCTGTCCCCCTAGCCTTTGCAGTCCCCTTGCAGGGGCCCTACTGCGCCTAGGCATGTCTCCTCTCCTTCCTCTCCCCCATCTACCTTTCTCCCTAGTCTTTGCAGTCCCTCTTGCAGGGTTCTCGGCATCCTGAGGGGGTCCTACTGCACCTAGTCTTGTCTCCTCTCCTCTCCTTCCCCTTCCCCATCTATCTTTCTCCCTGGCTATCACAGTCCCCTTGCAGGGTTCTCAGCATCCTGAAGGGGTTCAACTGAGCCTAAGCATATCTCCCCTATTCTGTCTAGCCACTGTATTGGCTTTCCATGACTACAGGCAGGGTCCAATGCATCCTAATTGACTATTGATTGGGCCCCATCCCCTCCAAAGGTGCGAATTCTCTTCCCCTCAAGGGTTCTATTCTCACTCCCTCTCCTATCACTCTCTGAATCCCTATCTACTGACCTTCCCCAACCCCCTTGCAGGGTACCCCGCATCCTGAAGTGTCCTCTCTTGGGTTAGGTCCTATTCCCCCTCCTAGCATTAAGTCACACCTCCTCCTTCTCTCTCCTCCCTTTTTAAATCCCTACAGCCGTATCCCCCTTTCTATCTAGCCCCACAGCCTCCTTGCAGGGTTCCCCACATCCTGAAGGGGTCTCTCTGGGACACTGCCTTATCCCCTTCTCTCTGGTTTCCCCAGTCCCCTTGCAGGGTTCCTTGCATCCTGAAGGGGTCTCCAGGGACACGACTCTTTCCTCTCCCCCCACCTCACCCTTCCCTTTCCTTCCCTCTTTTCTTTCACGTAAGCACTTGTTTACTTATTAACCCAGTACTTATTATTGTTCAGCACTGTTGTAACACTGTTTGTAACACCTGCCTTACAACTGTATGTTAATGTTGATCTTATAACTTAAATGTTTAATGTCTCATTTCTATTGTATCCCTTCCCCCCAGGTTGCTCCGGGAGATGAGCAACTTGTCGCTTAGTGTGTCTTCCTGGTGAAACATTTCAATACATAAATAAATAAATACAGTTAGAAATCTGTGAAACAATTGTTGGAACTTCACATGTTGATTATACTAACTTTTTCACAATTCACTGTTGCAGGTTCGACAAAACAGGAGATTGATCTCTAGATCAGGTGGTGTCCTTCAAATACTTAGGGATTCAGCTTGACCCTAATCTCTCCTATGGACTTCATGTAGATAATGTAACTAGAGCTGCTAATACACAGCTTGGTCTCCTCTACAAATACAGACCACACCTCACGTCAGAAGCTTTGAAGGTTGCAGTCCTGAGCTCTGTGATCTCTGTAATAGACTATGGTCTCATCATTTATGGCTCAAGCCACAACCACACACCCTTAGATGCCTCTCAACTGCCTTAAATAAAGCATGTCGGCTCATCACTGGTGCTCACCGTCTCACCCACACATGTGACCTGTACACTCAGACTGGCTGGCTCCAACTATCAAACCGCATAAAGTTTCTCACCTGCTCCATGGTCAAAAAATCTACCTGGCCTTGCACCTTCTGGGGTCTCAACTCTTACAACACCAAATTAACAACGTGCTCATGAGGAGATCCAATATGCTACTGAAAGTCCCCCACTGTCACACTTCACAGGGACAACGCTTTTGCTTATCGAGCACCACTCTGGTTCAATGGCCTCAGCCCAACCATCTCCTCTACCCCAACTATTGGTATGTTTAAAACTAGGCTCCGGGCCTATCTCACTACCAACAGCTCCTGTGACTGCCCAACTTAACCTTGTTTCTCCACTTCCCTTTCTGCTCTAGTTGTCCCCCCAATCCTCCCCTCCTCACTGGATTCTACCCTCACATCTTGGTATACCCAATGCTGCACTTTCACCCTCTTGCCACCCTTCCTACATTCCTTCTCCCCTACCCTCTTCCCTCTCCCTATGACTCTAGTAATTCTTATCTGTTGTCTATTTTCTGACAAATGCCGCTGACTACCTTGTTACAATGCTACCCTTGAACTGTATTAATCTGTACTCTGTTTGCAATGTCCTCATTGTTGTAATGTCTGTCTTGATGTTCTCCATAATTTGTATTTCTCTGACGTGGAACCTTTTTTATAAAAGAGCCATGGCTCAAAGGTATTTGTAATCCTAGACTTGATAAATAAATAAATAAATAAATAAATGAAGCTGCAGTATGTAGCCACCAGTTTCTGGATGGGAATTCATTTCTTTTTTAAGCAATTCTGTTTATTGAGATAAAGAGTATTGTTACACACAGAGTAAGTAATCAATACATTTGGTTACCACACAGTACCTACGAGCTAGGTTCAGACATACACAACAATTAACAATTCTCATCCCATATCACTCCCTGCTTATCCCTATTGGTAATGTAATCCCCCATATATCATCTGTCATTATAAGGATTTGACTGTCCCAAAGGTTAATGCACTACACCGTAGTTGGCTTTCCTGAACCATGCTTGTTCCCTATGGGATAAAATCACTGTTTTGAAAAATGATGTAAGTTATCCAGCTTTGCCATCAACCTTGAAACTGAGCTGTTCTACCATGCATATATGCAATTAGTGGCTCCATCCTTTATGTAACTCTCCCCCCAGTGGGGCTTACTAGTAATGCCTCCTCCCATCTGGTCCTGCCAGTCCTGGATTCCCTGTGCCCTTGAAGTGCTTCTGCCAGCCTTGATATGCAGCTATTCTGCATGGAGGTGGGGGAGTCCTTTGCAGGTCCTTCAGTTCTGCACCTGCATCTATGCCCAAGCAATGTTTTCTGACTTGTATGATCCCAGTGCAATGTGAGAAGTTTGGACACATGTTCTTATAACAGAGAAATGTGAACCTGTATTTAAATGTATGGCTGTTTAAAGTGTTCACTGTTGCTTTAAAAAATGTTTAGACCTAGCAGCAAATGTGTTTTGCCTGTTTGCTAGTGGACTTAGTGCTATGGCATTAGTGACACGCAAGCAAGGACGCTGTCTGAGCTCATTCATCAGCCGGGTGAGAGTACAGAAGAATAACTATCAGAATGTGCAACTTTTATTTGCTAAAACTATTCGGTTTGTCTGCAGAAAGACTTTATTCTGGGGAACAGTTATCAGCTGTTTACAAGGACGTCATCTTGATAACCCCTGATACCACGTTGACCAACTGGGAATCAAGGAACTTCATGGATTGCAGCTGTGGCTCCTGGGTAAGGGGTGTGAACAATATTCTTGGCGCCTTTTCATTTCACCAATCACCTATCCAACTAGATTCATCCATATTAATTTCTGTGATAGACAGCTGTATTGTTCAGTAGTACTGGAGGATTCTGCTGAGTCTTTGAGAGGAAAAGCAGCTCACAGAGGAGTTTTCGTAGAGAGTTCTGGTGGAGACTGACTGGAAAGAGGCAGCTCTCCAAAAGTGTGAGACAAGGTCTGTTGGGCCTACACCACTGATTCCACTTGTGGTCGAGATTCGTCTCCTTGCTCTGGGAGCACCAGAGACTAGGTGCTCTGGACTGTTCATTGATTGAATCCAGTGCCACTGTCAGAGAAATTCCTTTAGCCAGTTTGGGGTATTGAAGCTGAATCTAAGCCAGTGTTCAACAACCTGACAGAGACTGAAGCAGCTCCAGGAACAGTCTGTTGGTTTCTGAAGTCAGGGGAGCCAGAGAGCTAGAGAGATTAAAGATTAACGCTGAACAGTGGAAACCTGTTGTGAGACTGTTTGAAGTGCCTGTTAAAGTGTGTATCAGATCTGCCACTACAGAGAGTTCGATGTGCCCTACAGAAAGTGAGAGACTGTTTGAATCCCAGTTGGGAAAGACACAGTTTGCCAGCCAGTGTAATAATGAGAGGACGCAGATCCAAGTTTAAACAGCTTTACTAATCCACCAGCAACATGCAGGTACATACACAATGGGAGGGCTTTAAGCCCGAGGTTCAATGGGCAGAGCAACAACGTCACTCCCCCGTGAGTTTAAAAGGTCACGACATCCTGGGCTTTGCCAGGATTCTTTTTCATTGCAGCTGGAGGTGCTGCTCTCCTTCTCTCTATCTGGCTTCCTCAGTCCTTCGCTTTAGCGGCTGCCTCTAACTGCAGGTTAGTCCCCCCCCCCACCTTGCCTGTCCGATTATCCAAACTGCGCCACTTCCCTGTGCCTTGTGTTTTCAGGCATGTTTATTTCTACTGCTAGCCTGCTTCATGCCTTGTACTGTACTGTGTGCTTTTCATCTAGTTGTTTTGCATATTAGAGTGGAGTTTTACGTGTCTTGCAGCCTGCTTAATGCCTCGATCCGCAGAGCAGCTGATTTCGCTTCTGTGCGCTGAGAATTCGGCTACTCCGACTCTGTGTAGCTGATTCTAACTGTGACTCCCCGACTCTCCCTGTAATCTGATTCTCAACTGTACTGCAATTTGACTTGGCTGATTTTACCTCCTATTCCCAGCTGCAGTTCCAGTCTGATCTTGTAGCAGAGATTTACTGCTGCATCCCCGATCTAACCAACTTCCATAGCCTGAGAAACTGCGATCTGACCAAATTCAAACAAATAACAAAACAACAATCCAAGCAACTGTTTCTCATTTGGCTGGTGGAGTCCTCCGAACATCTTACTAATGTTATACTGTGCACTTCTCTCTGTGAGACCCAGCCAGTCAACCGACATTTGCATTCCGGTTCCTCCCTCCCTCTTACCTCTTTTTGAATCCATGTCTGTTCTCTGCTTCCTTTCACTGCACATCGGGAGCAGTCATGAGGACCAGGTTGTGGGAAGAAAACTATAAAAAAAAAATTAAAAAAATGCCACTCTCAAGGTATCTTCCACCACGTTATTGGCCGCCAGTACCTATCAACTGCCTGCCATCTTCTGAGCGATGTATTGGCACCTGTTCTGCCTGTTCAAGCTATTTTCGGTGGCTCCATTCTTCACTCCTGCTCTTTTCCCCTCGGTTTTTTTCTCTGTTGGCTCCCTTGACCCTGCCTCTCAGCCTCTCTGTGTTGCATGTCTCAGCATCAGCCTCATAGCCTCTCTACCTTTGGCCACTGAATAAAGGGACTCAGACTCTCTCAATTGGGGACGATGAGGGACACTACATAGAAACATAGAAACATAGAATTTGACGGCAGATAAGGACTGCTTGGCCCACCCAATCTGCCCATTTCTCTACCTAATGGATAAGCTGCAGATCCTAGTTAACCAGCAGCCTACTTCTTTCTACTCCACCCCTAGAATTGCCTTATGGCTGTCATGCATGCTTAGTTCCACCACTGATTTTGACTCCACAGCCTCCTCCGGAAGGCCGTTCCATGCATCCACAGCCCTCTCTGTGAAAAAATACTTCCTACATTACCTCTGAGCCGCCCCCTCTATCTTCAAATTTTGCCCTCTTGTTCTTGCACACCTCTTTTTTTGAAAGATGCTACCCTCTTGGACTTTGTCGATTCCCTTTAGGTACTTGAACGTTTCTATCATGTCCCCCCATCTCCCTCCTTTCCTCGAGGCTATACATATTAAGCTCCTTTCGTCTCTCTTCAATTGTCTTCCGGTGCAGACCCTGCACCATTTTAGTTGCCCTCCGCTGGACAGCTTCCATCCTGTCTATGTTTTTTGAGAGATTGGGTCTCCAGAACTGCACACAGTACTCAGATGGGGTCTCACCAGCTGTCTGTACAGAGGATAATAACTTCTTGTTTCTACTGGTGATGCCTCTCCCTATGCATCCAGTATCCCCCCAGCCCTCCTTGCTGCCCTCTCACATTGCTTGCCCACCTTTAGGTCATCTGATATGACTACCCCAGATCCCTTTCTATTTTTGTTGTTGTTAGTATCTCACCCCATTGTGTACTCTTCCCTGGTTTTGTTTCCAGGTGCATTACCTTGCACTTCTTAGCATTGAATCTAAGCTGCCATACATTTGACCATTCCTCTAACCTTGCCAAGTCCCTTCTCATCCTTTCCACCCCACCCTGTGCATCAACTCTGTTGTAGATCTTTGTGTCATCTGCAAAGTGACATACTTTTCCTTCCAGTCCTTCTGCAATGTCGCTTATAAAGACATTGAAGAGGACCGGTCCTAATACTGAACCCTGCGGTACCCCACTAGTAACCCTCCTTTCTTCTGAGTGGACTCCATTTACTATTACCTCTGTGTCCTATTCTCCAACCAATTCTTTACCCAGGCTGTCATCTTGGGACCCACTCCCAGGCTGGCTAACTTGAATATTAATCTTTTGTGTGGGACTGTGTCAAATGCCTTGCTAAAGTCTAGGTAGGCCATGTCCACAGCCCCTCCCTGGTCTACTACTTTGGTAACCCAGTTAAAGAAATCTATCATATTCGTCTGGCATGACCTTCTCGCTGTGAATCCATGCTGCCTCAGGTCCTGTGCCCCTCTGGCCTCTAGATACTCGACAATTCTTTCCTTCAGAAGTGATTCCATCATTTTCCCTATCACTGAGGTTAAACTAACAGGTCTGTAGTTTCCTGCTTCTGCCTTGCTCCCACTTTTGTGAAGGGGAATCACATCTGCCCTCCTCCAGTCCTCGGGTACCACCCCATCTTCCCATGATTTGTTAAAAAGGGTAGTCAGTGGTGTCACTAGTTCTACCCTTAGTTCTTTTAGAATTCTGGGATGAATCCCATCAGGCCCCATTGCTTTGTCCACCTTCAGTTTTAAGAGTTCTTTCAGAACCCTTTCTTCTGTAAATGGGCTGGTATCAACTTCTGTATCCAGAGTGTTTCTACTGTTTGTTTTATGTACCTCCCCTCTTCATTTGTAAATACTGAGCAAAAATATTTGTTCAGTATCTCTGCCTTTCACAGTCTCCTCTGCCCACCTCCTCCCCCTTTATTAAGCCTCACTATCCCTCCTTGGTCTTCCTTCGCCCCTGATGTACCTATAAAGGTTTTATCCCCTTCTTAACTGAGTTGGCTATCTTTTCCTCGGTTTGGGCCTTTGCTGTTTTGACTGCCTTCCCAGCCTCCTTTTGCTTTAACTGATACAGTTCTCTGTCCTGCTCCTTCTGCGATTCCTTGTACTTCCTGAATGCTTTCTTTTTCTCTTGAACCTTCACTGCCACTTCCTTTGAGAACCATAGTGGTTTCTTACATCGCTTTGTTTTGTTTATTTGCTTCACACAAAGGCTCGTTACCTCTGTGATGGCAGTTTTTATTATTCCCCATTGTTCTTCCACCCTCCTTCCTGCCCATTTGCTAGTGCATTCCTTAGGCACTCACCCATTTTAGCAAAGTCAGCCCTCCTAAAGTCCAGTACTTTTGTCTTTGTATGGCTTGACTCTATTGCTGTGTTTATTGTGAACCATACTGTTCGATGGTCGCTAGTTCCCAGATGGCTACCCACTTCTACATCTGTGATCCTCTCCCATCTCCATTTGAGAGAATCAAGTCTAATATTGCTCCCTCTCGAGTGGGCTCCAGTACTAGTTGTCTAAGGCATGTCCCTGTAGGGCATCTAGAATAACTCCACTCTTGCAGTGGCAGCTGCAACTGCACTCCAGTTAACATCTGGCATATTCAGATCACCCATCAGCAATATCTCCCTTTTTCTGCCATTCTAAGTATACTTTCTATCATTTCCTTGTCCATTTCCTCCCCCTGAGAAGGAGGTCTGTATCTAACCCCTGTGCGGATTGTGGTGCCATTGCCTGTCTCCAAATTTACCCACAGTGCTTCTTCTCCTCCCTGTTTTCCCTTTTGTTCTGTTGCTTTTATTCCTTCCCTTCCTTATGTAAAGAGCTACTCCTCCTCCTCCTCTTCTTTTACCCTCCCTATCCCTCCTGTAGATAGTGTATCCTGGTATGTTTACGTCCCAGTCATGGTTTTGTGTGTACCATGTTTCTGTAACTGCCACGATATCCAGATGTTCCTCCTCCATCAAGGCCACTAATTCAGGAAGCTTGTTACCCAGACTACGGGCATTGGTACTCATTGCTCTCCATTTTTTGATGGCTTTACCTTCTGTTGCAGCATCCCCCACTGACCGTTCTACCTCAGTCTTTTTCTCATTTAGTACCCTGTTTTGTAGGGAGAGGCTGGGATTTTCCTGCTGCTTGTCAGTGCCTCCCCCTTTGACTAGTTTAAAAGCTTGCCAATGAAGCATTTAAACCGATTAAAGCCCAGTTGCCAGGTGTCTGACCAGGTTTCAAGCTTTGCCAGATCATTCTGCAACCCCTGCCATCCCCCTAGGTCATCCACAACCGCGCCTACCTTGGTATCATCAGCAAACAGACTGATCTTGCTCTTGATGTCCCATGATATGTCTGCAATGAATATCCCAAACAATACTGGTCCCAACACTGAGCCCTGTGGAACACCGCTCATCACTGCCCTTGGGTGTGAGGCTCCCCACCCACCACCACCTCTGTTGCCTTCCCTGCAGCCAGTTTCCTACCCATCTCACCAGCTTTGTACCTGCCCCTGTGCCTACTAACTTCCTTCCCAGCCTTCCATGTGGCACTGAGTCGAATGCCTTACTGAAGTCCAGATACAGGACATCCACTGCATGGCCCGTGTCCAGTTGCCTAGTTACCCAGTCATAGAACTCGACCAGGTTGGTTTGGCAGGATCTGCCACGTATGAAGCCATGCTGTCTGCTGTTCTGTAGTCCTTGGCCTCTAGGAGGGCCACCAGCCTCTCCTTCAGGATAGTCTCCATTAGCTTACCCACGGTGGATGTGAGGCTCACTGGTCTGTAGTGTCCCAGTTCATCCTTGGGCCACTCTCTTGTGGAGGGAGCACCACATGAACTCATCCTCCAGTCCTGAGGTACACACACACACCCGAATGTAGTGAGGAGCATCGTAAGTCTGCCAAAGGTCCTGCAAGGACCTCTGCCAGCTCCTTCAGTACCCTGGGGTGGATGCCATCTGGGCCTGGCGCCTTGTCCACCCTCAGTGCCTTCAAACCCTCTCGAACTCTGCTCTTCATGATTTCCCCATCTGTCACCACTTCCCCCCTGCTTCTACCATTTCTCCCACCTTGGGTGTCACCCCCCTCTTCTCTTTAGTAAATACTGAGCAGAAGTACTCATTTAGTGCTTCCGCCATATCGCACCCTGCTTCCACCCAAACCCCCTCCTTTCTAATCCTTACTATGTGGTCCTTACAGCTCCTTTTCTCCCTGATGTACTTAAAGAAGTCCTTCTCCCCCTTCTTAATGCCTTGTGCCAGCCTGAGTTCCGTAGATGCTTTGGCTCCCCTTACTGCCCTTGTCACCTCCTTCGATTCTGTCAAGTACTGCTCCCTGTCCTCCCCCCTCCCTGTTTCTTGTACTTCCTAAAGGCAGCTCTTTTCCTCCTTACCTTTCCATGACCTCCTTGCTCAACCAGATCGGTTTCTTGGCCCTAGCCTTCTTGCTCTGGGCTTTGCAGCAGGTTTTGTTGCCTCCACTATCCCCAGCTTTATGAGCTCCCACCTCTGGTTAGTGTCCATACTAGATTGAATTCTGGCCAGGTACCCTTTTACCACTTCCCCATCCTCCCAAAGTCGGCCTCCTGAAGTCCAGCACTATTGTGCCAGATTCCACTCCTTCCTTGCCCATATCCAATGTGAGCCATACTGAGCGGTGGTCACTCCTGACAGCAGTTCCTCCACTGTAAGTTCTCTCACAAAGTTCCCATTTGCCAGCACAAGGTCAAGGGTATTTCCTAACCTGGTTGGTTCACTGACCATTTGCAGCAGGAAGCTGTCCTGGAAGGCATCCAGTAGTACCTGCTCCCTTCTGTTCCTGGTTGTTGGGGTGCTCTAGTCCACTCCTGGCATGTTGAAGTCCCCCACAATCACCCATCTTAGGCATCCCTTTCCCCCTACCCCCCCAGAGCTAGGGAATGTGTTAATGCTCCGGGGGAGAGTTGCTGCTGGACGCCTCAAGGTGGCAGCAGAGAGTAGGATTTTAGGAGTACAAAGGGACAGACAGGTAGTATCAGGGTATTTCCAGCATGGGCATTAGGCCTGGGGCTCGATGAGAGGCTGGGCAATAGTTCTAAGGCAGATTAGGTGGGCAAGTGAGGGGCTTGGTGGTCTAGGAAAGCCAGTTGGTAAATCCCCCTTAAAAGAGTATAGTCAGGATGTTTTTTTCCATGCCGGGGTTGACGAGGAGTTAGGGGATGGAGCTCCATGGGGAATATGTAGCCAGGTCCTGCATCATTGGGGGCAGGAACAAGAGGTGGCTTTATAGGACAGGAAAGTGTAGGAGCCCTTAGTGACCCCTAGTAGGTGTACTCCAGGTTGCCAGGGCTGGGGGGGTTAGTGGCAGGGTCCTCCCAGGAGGGGAGCCAGTGGCAGTGGCTTCCCTTGCTCCAGGTGTAGCAGGGCAGCCTGGGGTGGGTAGAGGGAGCCAGGGTGCCTTTCACCCATTTTGTGGGGCTTGCTTTGGAGGGGCAGGTCCTGGGGCACTGGTACATTGAGGTCTGGGCGGATCACAGGCCATTGTGGCAGACCTTGGTGGGCGGCCCCCGTGCTGGAGCTTAATTCAAGCTCAGGAGAAGTGAAAGGGACTTGGGATTGGCTGGGACCCCCAAGAAAGCGTAACAGCAGAAACCAGAGCATTTGGGCCATCCATAGGAGGCAATTCAGCCCATAGCATGGGTCCGGTATTGGAGAGGGTCTGGGTGGGCTACTGCACCAGTGGGGGGATGAGGATAAGCTGAGCTGAGTAAAGGTGGCAGGTGCTGAACTGGCACCGGGTACAGTGCCAGCCATGGTAAGAAGGTCGGGGCCTGGGTCATCAGTAAAATTCCTGGAGCCCCTGAGGTATGGGCCAGCACCCAGGGGTCCAGGTGGGGAAGGCAGCTTGCTTTCCCGAGCCAGATTGAGGGGAGGGTGACCAGAGCCAGTGAGACTGACCTGGGTGAAAAAAGGAAAAATCAAAATTTTGGCTTACCAGAACCGTGGAAGCCAGGAGATTGCAGGGATCTGAGTTTGAGCAGGTCTCAGGTAGATCATCCGAGGTAGACAGAGGAAAAATAAATCCTTGCTTGTGACTGCCTTTATCCATCATTGTGCTGCCTTAGAATGTCCAGCTAGTTCTGTAAAAAGTTAAATAGCCCCATGGAGTTGTTTATCTATTTAAAGATGACGTATGTGACCCTTGTATTACTGGAAGTCATTGGCATTACAAGTGCAGAATAAAAGCCAGTTTGGGGAGGAAATAGTGGTTATGTGCATTATTTAACTGAGAGGGGAAAGTACATTAAATGAAATCCTTCTGTTCCCCTTTGTCTTCAGTTGAATTAATTTTCCATGAGTTGCATTCCAGCTGTGGTGTTCATTCCAGCCTGAGTGGGACTGTGAGGGCTTCTGAAACAGTGAGGTGCAGAACGGAGGTCCTGGTTCGGTGGACATCTTCGGGGAGGAGAACATCAGATCCTGAGGGAGAAGGTAAAATGCACGAGTATTGAAGACGTTGGAGAGGTAAGAATATGATTTTCCCCGCCTCACTGGAAGTGCATTTGTCTTGATGTTAGCGCTTGAGTGCCCCCTTTCTGTTGCTCTGGAATCCCTGCGAAAGAAAGTTACGCCCCTAGACGGGGGCATGGAGGGGGAGTCACATTAGTTTGCTGCCTGAGACCATTCTGAATTGCATCTACAGTATAAAGACTTGGTTACCCATTGTTACCTCTAAAGCACAAAGCACATCTTCTTGACCTGGAAGGACACTACTTTTATTCAGCTGTGAGCTGTGTGAGAAATTTATATTGCACTTGATATCTGCAACAACATGCATTTTTGCTTAATTCTGTGGGAGGTGAAACTAACTACCTTTGGTAATTGCTTTTTATTCACATATTTATTTAGTGTTTAACCAAGAAGGGGCTTGCAAACTCTATTTATCTTGTGAGTAACTCCAGAAGGATTTAAATACTGCATTTGGGTAGACCCTTGGAGGTAGCTAGATTGTCTACTAGGATTTTCTGACAGTTAAACTATTTTTAAATAAATTACAGGTGACTGAGGAGTTGAATAAGGAGCTTGCAAACTCTGCTTATCTTGGAAGTAACTACTGAGGGTTTGAATACTGCATTTTGGTTGTCCTTTGGGGTAGCTGGATTGACTACTAGGATTTTGGGACAGAAACTATTTTAAATAATTTACTGGTGCGTGAGGAGTTTGTGATAATTAAACTATTTTTAAATAAGTTACTGTGGTTAAGGAGTTGTCATAGCAAAACCTGCAGTGTGAATTGAAACACAGACAGCCTCAGGTGCAGGAAATTGTTTTCAGACCACAAAGTGTTGTATTGGAACAGGAAAGGTTGCATCACAACCATTGTCAACAAATTGCCCTGGGTGGAGATATCCAGACTAGATCAGATTACTATAAGTTACTGGAGGCTGCAATATTTAGAGACACAAAGCACATCTTCTTGACCTGGAAGGATACTACTTCTTTATTCAGCTGTGAGCTGTGTGAGAAATTCTATATTGCACTTGATATCCGCAACAACGTGCACTTTTGCTTAATTCTGTGGGAGGTGAAACTAACTACCCTTGGCAATTGCTTCTTATTCACATATTTATTTAGTGTTTAACCAAGAAGGGGCTTGCAAACTCTGTTTGTCTTGTGAGTAACTCCAGAAGGATTTAAATACTGCATTTGGGTAGACCCTTGGAGGTAGCTAGATTGTCTACTAGGATTTTCTGACAGTTAAACTGTTTTTAAATAAATTTACAGGTGGCTGAGGAGTTGAAAAGGAGTTTGCAAACTCTGTTTATCTTGGAATTAACTTCACAAGGGTTTGAATACTGCATTTTGGTTGTCCTTTGGGGGTAGCTGGATTGACTACTAGGATTTTGGGACAGAAACTATTTTTAAATAATTTACTGGTGCATAGGAGTTTGTGATAGTTAAACTATTTTTAAATAAGTTACTGTGGTTAAGGAGTTGTCATAGCAAAACCTGCAGTGTGAAACAGGAAAAGACAGTCTTTCAAGCAACAGAGGGAAGTGGATTTAAGTTTACGTTTGTTTGTTACAATTCTTAAGATTTTCAGTGCAGGAAGAGTTTAAAGCACAGCTGACTTATTTGGGGCTGACTGCTTTAGAGCACAAACCACCAGGCCTGTTTTGGGGCTGGAAGGTTTACCTGTGTCTGACTTGGATGTGTGGATTTTTCTGTTTGATTAGCAGGGTATTTTCTCTGTCAAATTGTTGTGTAGGGCATCTTGCTGACAGGAAGGCACCCATCGCAGTGGGTCAGAGCTCTTGGCTGATTGTTTTGTGGAGGGCACAGTTTAGGCCCAACCTTCCCACCCTGGAAATAGTTCCTTTATACCTGGGGTTCGACATAATTTCCTCAAGAGTGCAAGGTGCATGTCACTGTCATATCCTCTCTAGCACACTGCACTGACAATATAAGCATACACATTGCATAATATATATATTTCTATATAACAAACCAATCACACAACACACACACACACACAAAACAAATATGTGAGGAGTAGTGCAATGTAATGGCTGTGGGGCAGCAGTCTTCTGGAAGTCTTTCTGGAGGCTGAGATGCTGCCCTATTTGCAGACAACTCTCTGCCCTGAGGGAGGAAGTTGCCCGTCTTCAGGCCACACTGGACAGTAGTAAGGGAACCTTCGCCCAGGCCACACTGGATGGTAGGAAGGGAACCTCCCCCATCCAGGGAGCACCAGAGCCACCACCACTACCTCAGAGGTTGTGAAGAAAGCACAGCAGTTGGACCACAGTGGGCTCAGGGAGGGTGAGGATGGTGGAACAGAGGCACAACCAGTCAGTTGTTCTGCTCCACAATCCATACACCATTCTGGGGGAGCATAGCTCCCCTATGGATGCACCCACAGAGGAGACTAAGGAGGCTGAGGACAACTGTCACAAGGGAGGCCCACAGGAAGGAGGCAGAGGACACCACAAGGAAAGGAAGCAGCTCCTGGTGGGAGACTCAATTATTAGGGGGATAGAACTGGGGGGAGCAGGGAAAACTGAAGTAAGGTGCCTGCCTGGTGCCATGGCTTGGAGAGACAGGAAGCGCATCCTCAGGATCACAAGAACAGATGCACGGGAGTCTGAGCTGGACGTCATTGTCCACCTAGGAACAAATGACTTGGCTCATCATGAGGCTAGAGCAGTGCAGAAGGACTTTGTGAGAGGTAAGGAGGGCCTAAGACAAGTAGCACACACAATATCCTTCTCTGAGGTGCTGCCTGTCAATGGCATGAGTGAGGCGAGGGTACTTTGCACCATGCAGTTTAAAGATGGTTGAAAAAATGGTGTGGAGCACAGGGGTTTGGCTTCATTGGGGACTGGGGTTCCACCTGGAGGGACACCAGCCTATACTGGCAGGATGGTCTGCATCTGTCCAGGAAGTTAACAAGTCTTTTGAGCAATCGGTTTAAATGCTTCATTGGCAAGCTTTTAAACTAGTCAAGGGGGGAGGCTCTGATAAGCAGCAGAAAAATCCCAGCCTCTCCCTACAAAACAGGGTACTAAATGAGAAAAAGACCGAGGTAGAAAGGTCAGTGGGGGATGCTGCAAAAGAAGGTAAAGCCATCAAAAAATGGAGAGCAATGAGTACCAATGCCCATAGTCTGAGTAACAAGCTTCCTGAATTAGTGGCCTTGATGGAGGAGGAACATCTGGATATCGTGGCAGTCACAGAAACATGGTACACAAAACCATGACTGGGATGTAAACATACCAGGATACACTATCTACAGGAAGGACAGGGAGGGTCAAAGAGGAGGAGGAGTAGCTCTTTACATAAGGGAAGGCTGGGGCGACGGCTCGAAGGGTGGGGCTCAATTCCAGAGGCAGGCTCTTCCCACCACCTCTAAAACCCACCTGTCCGTGGTAACAGCTGACCAGGCGAAAGGAAGGTTTGAGCCTCTCTAATGGGGGAACTAGGACGAGGTGACAGGGATGGGTGACACCCCCAGCCCGTCACTTCCTTAGCAGGCTTGGAGGAAGTTAGACCCGCCTGGGGACCACCAGGGCCTTTTTCCTTCCCGGCTTCTATTAGAGGAAGCTGATGCATTTTGGGTTGGAATAATAAGCAGTCCAGCTCGGCCCTGACGCTGTTGTTGGGCTGTAAGGCAGGCGTGAGTAGAGGGACTAAAGGGCTTAGTCAGCTTATGGGTCTCTTTGAACCTCTGCGCGCGGACGTAGACCTAATCCAAGGTGGCATTGGATTTTCGATCCTCTGAGGTGGCCTTCCACCCAGGGCCGAACAGGTCTGTTCCCAGGAAAGGAACGTCCGCAAGCTTGTGCTGGGTATCCAGGGTGGATATTCGCAGCCACACCCCGACGCATGGCCACAGCGTCGCCACGACCGGCACATGAGTCTCCTATATCCAGAGCAGTCTGAGCTGCTGCTTGGTTACTCTTCGATCTCCACCTGCTTGACCGTAGTCTGCAGGTCAGCGGAAGATGAGGAACAGCTCATCCAGGGAACCAACAGGGCATGTGGGAGAAATGGCGGTGAGGACGCCGAACGGCCGATTTGGCGGAGAGAAGAGGCAGCACACTTTGCCCAGTAGTCCAATTTCTGACTCTTTGTCGGCGGTTTGTCCACGCCCCGGGATTACCGCACGCCGAAAACACTGTCCGTGACCAGCCTCACGAGGGGTGTCAGAAAACCCGACAGAGCCAGTAGGGAAGGCATACTTTCCTGCCATCCTGCCGAAGGCGAGGATGGAAGCCGGACGCTGCCAAAGTTCCAGGGCCGCCCGACAATGGCTTCGCCACTGAAAGGTCTCCGTGGTGACCCTCGGTCCAGAATTCGGTGAGGGATACTGGTCTGCTTTGATACGGATTCAAGCTTCATCCCTGTGGATTCTGAGATGAGTCTAAGAAGTCCTAGGAAGGACAAAGGCTATTGCCACGGACTGCCCCAGAGGACCCAAGTCAAAACGCCGAGAACAGGGAGGAGTCATCCGATCTTACGCGTTGTCGGTAGCTGCCTGGAGCCGAGCCACCTCCACTTGCCGAGGCTTGTCGTGGAGAGGACCGGCAGCCACGGGAAGGCCCTTGCAATCGTGATTCGTGGTGCCCCAGCTGTCGTTGGGTGGAGGGGGTTCCACCGCATTGGTGGGCAGCTGAATAGGTCGACAACTGGCCTGGAACAGGCCTCGACATCATCGGTCCGTGGCAACCACCTCAATGGCCGAAGAGGCCCGAGCCGTGTTTATTGGCCAGAAAATTGCTGCCACGAGTCTCCTCGTGATTTTCGGGCGCAGAGCTGACGCCGAAGCCTTCCCTCCTCGTCCGAGAGGAAGAAGAGGAAGGCGCGACGCCGCTTCTGCCGGTGCGCCGACCGAGACCGCCATGTCGACGGAGCAGCTGGATCGCCGCATGACCGAGACCGAGAATCTCGGCTAGGCGGGAGCCGATTGGCAATCTCGGCTGGTCGGCAAAAACCGCGTCTGAGTCATAGGCACGGAAGAGCTGACGATATCCTCAGTCCACCGAACCGGGAGGTGATTCTGCTTCTGTTTCTTACATTCGCCTAACGGGTCGAAACTCTACCACGCCGGGCGGGAGTCTGAGTCACCTGCCTGACGGGCACCGGCTGTGTGGCCGGTTTCACCAATCAAGTCGATTGTAAGGGAGGATCTTTCCCATTTCCCAAGAGCATCGATTTATTATATTTCGTTTCCTTAGACTCTTCGACCGATGAACGGACTTTAGAAGTAGGACCCCGACCTTTAGTTGAGAGGTCACAAAGCTCCTTAAAGGAAGCTGAATATGAGGTCCTGAGCTAGTGAGGACGGCGTCCCAGAAGAGAAGCTATGGCCTGAGCCGCCTGCTCAAGGCGACTCAACCTCTCTATTAAGCACCATGGATCTCGTAGCCGCTGAAACCGCCTAGTCAGCCCTTTGGACGGACCGAGGAATCTTCTTCGGGACGCCCCCAGATGGTAGCGGGCAGCGTCTCGAGGACGAGACCGAGAAGGAACACAGGTCGCAAGCCTGTGGGTCGTCCCTGGCTACACAACGCATGGAGTGCGGAATCATTCGGATATCTTTGCTCATAGGACATCTCCGACCTGAGTTTATTTGTCCATCGCTGCCAAGGAAGACTTATCGAAAAGTTATAAAATTTTTTTTTTTTTTAAACCGAAGGATTTAGGTCTAAAACTAATCGTGAGATAATGAGGAACCTGAGCCCAAGCTGTAAGGGATGATCTGCGTCATGGGGCGGAGTCGAGAGTTTTACCACCCGGTGGTGGAGGAGCTATTTGAAGACCTTCCGCAAGATTTAAAAGGGCAAGGAACTGTTGATAGTGGATGAACAACATATCTGTCCTAGAAATACCATTCTTGAACCCTGTTACAGTGAGTAACCTGTATTTCTAGGTACGGATATGTTGTTCATCCATACTTATTGGCAGACTTAGCAGTTCTCCGGGAGGGAGGCAAGGCTACACCCCTCACTTAGGTAGAACGACTGAGAACCGAGACACCGACCAACATCCCGGGCGTGACCTAAGGGTCAATGTGAAGGGGAACCGTAAAGCTCTGCTTCCAGGTAGAAGCCCTGCGGATATCCTGACCAGAGTATCCTCGAAGCAGCCACTGGCGTGAGGAAGGCGGGTAAGATGAGCACTTATCCTCTGGGAGGCTCCATGCCCGCCCACCCTAGCGGGAGACCTATGCAGGAGGTGACCTAGCCATCTGTCGTCGGCTTAGGCAGGTCTGCCAGGTGCGGCTTCAACATAGGTGATAAACAGCTGGTTAACCTCTCTCTACTCTCTCAGCCCTACGCCCTCTGGTAGGCGAAGGCTAAATAGGGTCCCAAGGAACCCATATACTGCCTCCGAGGCGGGAATGGGGATGAACCCCGCAGAGGCAATACCCGGATAGGGAAAAAACTCCGCCACCACCAACAGAAGGAACTTCGGGTGGGGCGCAGGACAACCTTGTCCCTGTGGAAGACCAGATAGGGAGATTCAAAGGAGCGCCTGGAACTCTCCCCTCCTTCTGGATGGCAAAGTAGCCCCAAGGTGTTCTTCCACAACAGGTGGGGAACTCGCACCTGTGCAAAGGTTTGAATGGCTTGCCCGTAAGCTAAGCCCATACCAGCCGTACGATCCCACAGAATGGGATACTCTCAAGGGGAGGTGTGATCGAGGCTCAGAAAAGCACCAGACCACCTTTTCTGCGTCATCAACTGCCTTCCGGCCTGTGCCCGGAAGACAGGGGAGACCAACAGAAGCACCCAGAGGGTCGTCGGCCGAAGCCCTGGTTCAAAAAGAACGGACCGCAGATGGTCCGGAATGCTCGCCGAGGGACGGGAGAGGGGCCCCCGGCCCTGTCCCAATATCAAATGTAGAACTCTACCATTTGAAGGCGAGCATGTTTGGCCGACTCCCGGCAGGACGCCTTGAAAACGTCGAGGACCTTGCCGAAAGACCCCAGGCCTCGCCCCTAGCCACACAGGGACCAGGCCTTTAGATGCAGGGATTGAAGGTCCAGATGGAAAACCTTCCCCTGAAAACAGATATCAGGACCGGGTGGGCTGGAAGCCGACTCGGGAGCCTGGGGCTGAGACGGAGGAGAGCTGGATACCAGAGCTGGCCAACCAGTCTGGGGCTACCAGCACGCCTGCCTAGTCTCTCCTCGCCTTGTCTGTGGGTCAAGGGAAATGGGGAAGACGCGTGGAGAAAGGCCCGGGTCCGCTGACTCAACGGCATCCCCTACAGCAAACGCTGCTGAGGGGGCGGCAATGAGACAGTCTCAGCCTCGGATTCTCCCTGAGGGAAGGAGGGAGAAGATCCTGTGCTACCTCGCAGGGAAGACCACCGTGAGGCGCAGCCTATGTCCGCTTAGGGGCATCAGCCAGGAGTTGGAGGTTCCTGCCATCGAATGGCTAGGAAACCGCCCTCAGCTGCGCCGAAGACCCAATACAGAGAACCTCCACGAGATGCAAGAGGCTCGTCCGCACCTGGGCGGGTAGCACATGGTCGTGGTATTGTCCGCCTGACTTAAAACCACTAGACCCTCGCGACAAACGGAGCGAGCGTGCAAGCAAAGCGGACCGCCAGGAGCTCCAGCGGGTAGGGAAAGACTGGACTCCTGAGAGGACCAGAGGCGGAGCACTCTGTATTCCCCTTGATGGGCACCCCAACCCATCCGAGAAGCATCGGTCGGAGCAGACCGTCGACTCGGGGCGGACGAACAGGATGTTCTCCTGCAAGACGTGGAACAGTCCGAAAGAGAGCATTCCCTAACTCCTGGGCTGTAGTCACGAACTGGTCCAAAGGAACGCAGCACTGTGACCTCTGGCTGGCCAGTCCCCACAAGGGGAACGCATGAACCAGCGGGTTCAACAGACTACGCTGGAGCCGGCCGCCGCGAGGCCCAGGAGGAGCAGGCGGTCCCGCAGGGCGCAATTGCTCCAGTCAGACCCTCACCAGGTGGGAGGAAGAAATCCCAGGCCCTGTCCGCTGGGAGCTGAGCCTCGACTCAAGAGTTCAGCCTGGTCCTCGAAGAAGGGTCACCCGCAGGCAGCACCTAGTTCCAACGTGGTTCGAGAACAGGAGATCAGCCTGAGATCCAGAAACTTGATCGACTCTCCACCTGGAAGGGTTGTAGTCAGGCCGCCATCTGTGGTGTTACGCCCGGCCCCTCGATGCTGCAGAAAGCTGCTGGGCAGAGACTCAAGGGCCTGGCTCTGGAACTGTAAGAGGATGCCTCGCTAGGAAAGGGAGGAGTCTCCCAGGAAACAGACGGAACGAGGAGTAAGTACGTCCTGGAGGCCCAGGAGCGAAGCCACACGCCCGTTCTGAGGATGGGATATCTAAGTCAGAGAGACCATCCAGGCATGCGGAAGAATGGTGCGCAAGCCTCCCGTCCGTTTGAGACCAGGAATACCTGGATACGAACCCAGGGTCAGGAGGAGGATCCGCAACCTTCCTGATCACCTCTATTTAGAGGGCCAGGCAAGTTGGGTCCAGCGGGCTCGATTTTAAGAGGCTGTGGGCCTATGATCCCCCGGGGTGGGGCAACGGCTCGAAGGGTGGAACCTGCTCGCAAACCCGAGATGACAGGGTTTCCTTTTTTTAGCCTCGGGACTCCTAGAGGTCCGGGAAGCGGACCAAGTGGAGGAGGTGCGGAGCCGCCCCCACGGGGAACTCCGGGTAGGGGCGACGGGCTGGGGACAGCGCCTCAGCTCCGCCACTGAGCAGGCTTGGGGAGGAAGAGGCCGAGGGAGCTCTCGGACCTTTACTTCCCTGCTTCCTTGAGGAAGACACTAGTTTGGAGTCAGGTCACCAGCGATGCCTGCCGGCTCCTCGTGCTGGGCCGGTCGAGCCGCAGGGACCGGGGCAAAGGAGCTTACGCAGCGGCTGCCGGCTGCCCTTGTCCCTCCAGGCGGGAGTGACCGAGTCCGGAGTGGCATCGGACTTCTCGGACTCCTGGAGGTGTCCCTCCACTCCAGGGCCGAAAAGGTCAGTCCCCAAGAAGGGAATGTCCGCCAACTCGTGCTGGGTTTCCAAAGAGAAGGAGGATAACCTCAGCCACACCCTGTGGCGCAGGGCCACTGCGGCCGCCACTGATCTGGCACAGGAGTCGCCCAGATCCAGAGCCGTCTGGAGCTGCTGTTTCGCCACCGCCCTACCCTGGTCCCGCATCCACCGGACCGTGGTCCGCAGGTCGGCCGGGAGATGAGGGAAGACTCATCCAGGGAGCCCAAGAGGGCTGGAGAAATGTGCCATCAGTGCAGCCGAGCTGGCTCTGACGGAGGCCTCACGGAGCACGCAGTGTAAACATTGCACCCTAATAGTCCATCCTTTTGACTCCTTGTCAGGGGCCTATCCACATCCCTAGTTTGGTAGAACATTGGAAAACATTGTTTGGTAACTACCTCAGCCGAGGGGATGTTCCGAGAAACCGGCAGAGAACCGCATAGGGACAGAGTACTCCTGGCCATCCTGGCCGATGGTGCAGGGCAGGAAGTAGGGGCCGCCAGAGCTCCAAGGCTGGGTCCACACTGCCTCAGCCACCAGGAGGCCTCCCTGAGGGTGAAACCCTCGTCTAGAATTCTGCAAGGGGCCCACATGGAAACTGCCTGAGCTGCATCCCGGAGAATTCCCAGATGAGCTGGAGCAGACCATAAAGGACGGCGGGCTGTCGTCCATGGAATGTTCCGGAGAAGACCCCGGGTCCTCTCTGCTAGGAAACATAAAGGAGTCGATTTGGTCCCGAGGGGTCTGCAAAAGCTGTCGCGAGGCCTGAGTCATTCGTCACCGAGGGCGGGCGGGAGTGAGGGGGACAGATAACCTGCAGGACAGGTCCTGGACCCGTTTGCCCAACCGAGGACGCTGTGGGGCAGCAGGGATCGGATAAGCAACCGGCCCCGGAGAGGGCACCCGACTGCCTCGAGCAGTTGCGCCGGTTGACCGGGTGGCAGCTGCTTACTACCGGAGAATGAATCGGGTCTTGACGTTTCTAGACAACAACAGCTACTACACATAAACTCTCAGAACGCCGACGCTAACGGATCGAAGCCACCTCATTCGAGGAGCGGACGAGGAAGAACGGCAATGCCACTTGACTCGGTGCCCCGACCGAGAACGCCGCGAGGTCGGTGTGGAGCGGCCAGACCGAGAGGAGTTGGGAAGGAGCGGGCGCCCGCCTCCTTCGCTGAAGAAAGGGCCGAGGTCCGCCGACCAAGGTACAGGCAGAACTCTGTCAACTGGGGAACCGCCAAAGGGATGACGCTCAGCAGAATACTGCCCAGATGACGGGCCGAGAGACTCGACAACGCCGACGGGAGTCCTGGCCGGGCTGACCTGACGGGGACACCGTGAGGCTGAAGCGTCAGAGACGATCCTCGACCGGGTCGGGCCGGCCGCAGCAGAGTGGGGAATCCTCCGCCCTTCCGGGCGGCCGACGAAGGGACTTAGCCTGTGACTCCTGACTTGGGCCGAGAGGCAGGTCCTGGGCTAAGCTCTTGAACTAAGCTGCATGAGAACCTTAAGGAGAGCAGGATCAGTGCCGCTTCTCCTGGAGGGAGGAAGATCGAGCTGCTGAGCCGAGGCCGGCCGAGCGCGTGACACTGCCCGAGTCTCCAAGGAATTTTCCGTGAGTAGGAAATTTCCGTCCGCCCGAGGCCCCAAACGGGCTGCGACTCTCCAGAGAGCTGGCCGAAAGGGCAAACCAAAATCGCAGTTGAGGATCAGCGATCCAAGGTTGCAGGTAAACGATGTGGAGTGCGGTCTTTTTTGAGTGAATATGTCGGCGCCCGCGAGCCGGAAAGAATGAGCCATCGCTGCAGACGAAGAAGATCAAGTTTCAGAAAACTTCCACCGGAATTCAAGACCAAAATTTCAGGAACCAGTCAAACGCAGGCTAAGGAGGGAACCTGAGCTTCCAAGCGGTAGGAGAGATCTGGTGTCATGGAGGCGAGGAGTCGAGTTTATTTCACTCGGTGGGGTGGAGGAGCTAGTTTGAAGATTCCTTTCCTCGGTAAGACGAAGCGGTAGTCATGAATCCGGTTAATATGTGGATGAACAACATATCCATGTCCCTAGAAAACAGGTTACTCACCTGTAACAGTAGTTCTAGGAGTGGTATATGTTGTTCATCCACACTGTTTGGCATGTCCCTTTCCCTTTAAATCTTGCCGAAGTGTTAAAGCTGGCTCCTCCCACTCACCCGGTGGTAAATACCTCGGCCCGCCCCATGATGCCAGATCTAGCTTCACTGAAGCAAGGTGATGCCTAAAGCCGGGAGGTCGGTAAGGCAGGGATGAATTAACATATACCACTCCTAGAACTATACTGTTACAGGTGAGTAACCTGTTTTCCTAGAGCATGGATATGTTGTTCATTCACACCCTTTGGCAGACTCTTGCAGTTCTCCGGGAGGAGGGAGGCGGATACACCCCTTAGGAAACAGAGATTGGAGAACCAAGGCCCCAAAACCAGCATCCCGACGTGACTCAAGGTCGATGTGGTAATGAGTAATGAAGGTGTTTGCTGACTTCCAGGTAGCAGCTTGACAGATTTCCTGGATAGGGATGTCCCTGGAAGCAGCCACCGATGAAGCAGTATGGCAGGCAGAATGAGCTCTTATCCCTCTGGGAGGCTCCTTACCCGCCAACTCATAGCACAGACCTATGCATGATGTAATCCATCTTGCAATGGTCCGCTTGGCTGCAGGTCTGCCAGAAGCCGGGCTCAGCATAGGTGACAAACAGCTGGTGAACCTCCACTTCCTTGTTCTCTTCCTTGTAGGAGAGAGCACGTCTACAGTCCAGGGTATGGAGCCTGTACTTGGCGTCCGAGGTGTAGTTAGGGTAATATACTGGCAGAATCAAAACCTGGTTAAGGTGAAACTCTGACACCACCTTCGGAAGGAATCTCGGGTGGGGGTGCAGGACAACTTTGTCCCTGTGAAAGACCAGATAAGGGGAGTCCACCGAAAGCGCCTGGAGCTCCCCTGTTCTTCTGGCTGACATGATAGCCACCAGGAAGGCAGTCTTCCACGACAAGTGCTTAGAGCTCACACTTGTGCAGTGGGTCTCAATGGCTTGCCCATGAGCTTTGCCAAACCAGCAAAAGATCCCACGGAGGTGGGAGGTTCATGCACCGGAGGGGATATGTGATCCAGGCCTTGAAAAGCCACTGACCACTGTCTCCTGTGCCAATGTCGTACTGGACTGCCCAAGGCCAGGTAAGCGGAAATGGCTGCCAGGTGCACCCTGGTTATGGGTCGAGATGACTGTAGACCCCCTTTGGAGAGAGAGACCAAAGGTAGTCTTAAATGTTAGGCCACAGAGCAGGACAGGGTCCAGACTTACCCTCAGATGAAATTAAAATGGAAAAACCTTCTCCATTTGAAGGCATAACATTTCCTGGTCGACCCCTTACTTAGATGCCTCCACCACGGTGTAGACATCCCTCGGAAAGACCCAGAGCCTGGAATTCTAGCCACAGGTACCAGGCTGTGGTGCAGGGACTGAAGGTCCGATGCAATACCTTTCCCTGGTTCAAAATCATCAGGTCCGAGTGTACAGAGCTGCTCGTGGGCTCTGCAGCTGAGGCTGAGGAGATCTGGATACCATAATCAAGGGCCAATCTGGGGCTACCAGGGATCACTCTTCACCTGTCCGCTCCTCACCTTGAGTAACACCTTGTGATCAAGGGAAATGGAGGAAAGGCGTAGAGGAGGCCTGGGGTCCACGGCCTCGAGAAGGCATCCCCTGCAGCAAGCCCTGCTGAGGGGGGCAGGCATGGTACAGCCTCAGCCTGGTGTTCTCCCTGGAGGCAAACAGGTCCACCAATGGTTTGCTCCAACGGGAGAACAGATAGTAAGCTACCTCTGGATGGAAAGACCACTCGTGGGATGACTGGCCTATGCGGCTGACAGCATCCGCCAGTTGGTTCGAGACTCCTGCCACATATGGCAAGGAGATCCGCCTCCAACCGGCTGACGAAGGTCCAGATGCAGAGCGCCTCCTTGCATAGCAGACGGGAGTGTGTGCCATTCTGTTTGTTGAGGTAGTACATGGTCATGGTATTGTCCGTCTGGACTTGAACCACTTGACCCCGGATCTGAGGAGCGAAAGCTGACAGTGCCAGTCTGACGGCTCTGAGATCTAGCAGGTTGATGTGGCATCGGGACTCCTCGAGGGTCCAGAACCCGTCGGCTCTATGGTCCCCCATGTGGGCTCCCCAGCCCATGAGAGGCGCATCGGTTGTGAGGACGACCGTCGGCTCAGGGCGGACAAACGGGATCCCTTCCTGCAGACGTACACCACGGACAGTCCACCACTGGAGAACGCCCCACATCTTCTGGGTGACAGTGACCAGCTGGTCGAATGACCCTGATGCTGAGTCCACTGAGCGCCAGCTCCCACTGGAGGCGATGTAATCTGGCCCGAATGGACCACTCTAGCTGAGGTGTATGCCGCCGACAAATCCAGAAGGCACAGGAAGTCCTCGGCAGGTATGCAAGTGCCCAACCAGAAATGATTGGGCAAAGGAGGAAAGAACTCCGCCTTGTACCGCCGGGAGCCGAGCTCTGGCTTGATGAGAGTCAGAGCTCTGCCCCGACAGTCTCCATCACCTGAGAGGGCATGAGTTCTGACTTGGCCTCAGTTGATCAGAGGCCTAACTGGGAACAGGTTCGAGGGCCAGGTCCTGGACCTCTCCACCTCCTGCAGGGAGGAACCCGCCAGGAGCCAATCATCGAGGTAGGGGTATATCCCGAACCCCTGACGCCGCAATGGGCCGCCACCACCGCGATGCACTTGTGAAGACCCGGGGTCGGCGACAGTCAACGCATGGCTTGAACTCATAGGTCCTTCCACCCGGAAGCGCGAGGAAGCGCTGGTGGAGGTTTGATGGATTGGGACGTGGAAAATGCATCATGTAGAGTTCAGTGAACAGAACCACATGTTTTCGGCCACGAGATAGTATGATCTGATCCAGAGTTACCATCCGGCAGGTGCGAGACCTGAGATATTGATCTGTGGCCCTGGAGATCTAGGATGGTGCGCCAAACCCTTGTCCACTTGGGCACCAGGGAAGTACCTGGACACAGGCCTGGGTCTAGTAGGAGATCCAGCACTGAGCTACTGCCTCCTTGAGGAGGAGCTGAGCAATGTCATCCTGAAGGGCCGACTGAGTGCCAACTGAGATCCTTTCCTCCCGGGGCACGGGCTCGGGCAGGGAGGGTACTGCTCGAACTTCCAGAGGCAGTTCCTGACTGACCACTTTCCAGGACCCACCTGTCCCAAGTGATACTGGACCAGGCGGAAAGAAAGTGGCGGAGCCAGCCCCCCACGGGAGGACCCAGAACTGGCGTGACAGGTGTAGGGGTGGCCACCCCTGACCCGTCACTGCGCAGGCTTAGAGGAGGAGGAGGAGGCTCCTGGACCGGCACCTCGGCCTCCTTTGCGGGGCTGTTGGGGACCCTGCTTGGGCCTACAGCACCAAGCTTGAGCCTGTTGTTGTTGCTGTTGCTGCTGACCTCCCTGGAAGAGGGGGCTGTCTAACCGCAGGAGAAGAGTGCCAAAACGGCTGCTTTTTGCGCTTCTGCTGGTTCTTGCCCGAAGAACCTTTGCAGAAGTGGCATCCTAGGTGGCACTTGACTGCTCTATGCTTGAGAGGTGACCATGCTCGCGCACCGACGAGATCGGTGCCAATGAAGGCACGCCAGCCAACTTGTGCTGAGTATCCGCTGGAAAAAGTGGATAATCTCAGCCAGGCCCCGCGTGCAAGTGGCTACCGCGGCTGCCAGTGAACGTGTGGGCACAGGAATTTCCACATCCGCGCCGCCTGAGCTGTTGTGCAACAGCACGGTCTGTCTGGACTTGCTTAACCGTGGGTCTGCATGTCCACTGGGAGATGAGGGAGGACTTCATACTAGCGACCCCAAGAGGGCTGGAGAGAAGTGTGCCATGATCACTGGTCGAGCTGGCCTGACGGGCCCGCGATGAGGCCGCATATACCTCCGGGCAGAATGGTCCATATTTGGATGGTCCGAGGGCGTCAGTATCCGCTGAGCTACCTGTGCTCTACACACTGAGGCAGTCACAAGGCTCGGCCAAGGGATGGTCTGTGGTCGCCAAGGACCCTATACAGCGACTTGCGAGCCATGCGGCAGAGAGCCGGGCAAGAGGCAGAAAAGTTGCCATAGCTCAAGGGTCGGGCCAATAATGGCTTCGCCACTGAAGGCTCTCCGCCGGGTATCCTCTTAAGGATATCCGTGAGAGGATATTCCGCCTTTCTTTTGGATAGGCTCCAAGGCATACCGTGAACTCTGGAAATAAGTTGAGGATGCCTGAAAGAGGAAGGACCTCCTCCAGGCCTGTCACTGACAACTCATCATCGGGTGTGAGGAAGACCAGGTACAGAGTTCGGAGTTGGGATAGGGTCTCCCATATCCCTTTATCACCGAGGGCGATCGGGACAACAGGATAGACGACGGGCAGGCCTCATCGTTCAGTCCTTCGAGGAGCCCTCCCGAGCTGTTTACGGTGGCCCCACCAATTGGTGGGGAGACCAACAGTCAATAGAAATGCGTCAGTCCTACTGGAGGGAGAACCGAGTCTTCGTTCGAGGGGTCGCCTCAGAGGCTGTGGCCAAGTATTGGTTGTGAAGCCGCAGAGCCGGTTGACTGGTCAGAATTAGCTGTTGCCACATAGGGTTCTTTATATGCCGACGAGCTCAAGTCTCTCCTCATCCAAGGAGGATGAGGATCGGTGGCGACTTACCGGGAGTGTTTGTGACCCTTTTTCCGTTTTTCGAGTGACAGGGTCCTAGTCCTGGATCGAAACCGACTGTGTTGGCTCTCTCGATCGGGAGAAGCCGGATTCGGTGAAAACCGAGGTTCCGGCTCCTGACCCTCGATCGGGATACCCGAGGGAAGGGTCTCCTCGGCGTGAAGGAAAGGATGGGTGTCCTCCAAGGGAGTTTACTTACAAAGGCTCGATTGGGTCGAGAGAAATCTTGGCTGTCTCCGCCAGATTAGCCTGGGTGCCTTGGCCTGATTTGATGGTCCTGGTAGTCAAGGCAATGAGGGGAAGTTATCTCGATCGAGGTCGAGACCGCAAGATCCTGATAATCGACCTCTCTGGTCCCAGGAACGCCTGCCTTCAGGCAGAAGAAGATTTAGAGTCCTTGTCCCTTTCTTAGGGGTGGAGGAGGAGCCCGAGGGTGCTCTCACCTTGGTGGGAGAGGCTGGCACATCTCCGAAGCGACCCAGCTAAAGTGGATGCCAGGTTAGTGGCACCTAACAAACTTTGGCTGGCCGAAGCTTGAGCAGCTTCCTCTTTGAAAGCTGCCATCTGTTTGAGCTGATCGGCAGATCCCACGGCTTCGGAAACCGCCCACCTGGCCTCCTTTGATTTCACCGGTGGGTTGCGAAGCTCTGGTCGCCCTAGTTTTAGGGCGCTGCTGCGTCATTCAGGACATTGGGATGGAAGGCCAGACAAATGGTGCAAGAGGTAGTCGCACACACACACCCAAGCAACAGACCTATACGAGGTGGGATCGGTGCGACAGTTTTCTGTCTGGTCCGCAATGACATCGGCTGAACCCAGGACAACTTGTCCTCCGGCGTCCGGCGCCGGATCGGAATCAGAAACTCGCACGTAAGTTTCAAAGAAAGTAAATGCGCTAAAACCGCCGAAGAATCCTGGGCCCACGGTACTTTTAGGCAGTGAACCTTATCTTTCAGCGAGTGACGATCTGATGGGGCAGAGCCGAGCCATTACTCAGGTGGTGGAGGAGCTATTGAAGACTTCCTGCGCCCAGTGAAAGGGACATGTTGCAGGATGAATAACATAGCCACGCTTCCCAGAACCCAACAATACAACGAGGAGACGGATATGCTGTTCATCCACACTCATTGGCAGGTATCCTGCCGCTTAAATCTTGGCCGGAAGGTCTTCAAGTTGCTCCTCCCACCCACTCGGTGGTATAACCTCGGCCCGCCCATGACGCCAGATCTTCCTTACCGCTTGGAAGCTCAGGTTCTCTCCTTAACGCCTCGCGCTTGTGACTGGTTCCTATTCTCCGCTTATGGATTTAAAATAAATTTTGCAAAAGACTTCAGTCTTCTATCCCCGCCGCTGGCGGACAAATCGACTCCGATTTCGGAGATGCCCATGCGGCAGAAGATGTCTCGACGGATCCAGACCCACGCAGGTTCACTGTTTAGGCCTTGTTACACCCACCCGCAGGCTTGTAATCTGTGCTCATTCTTCGGCTCACGCCCCGAAGACCGTGCGTCTGACGGTAACTGGGCCGCCCCGAAGCTTCTCCGTGAAGTCCAAGGAGGCCCGGTTACGCAAGCACCACGGGCGCGGCTCGGGCGGATCAGCTCGAGCGGATGGTCGCCTCAAGAGGAGGCGCACGGTCAGATTCTCGGCCATGCATTTATCCCGCCTTCTGGGTTCTTCCTACACGGCTTCTTATGAGCTTTGTCTGTCCCTCTCCACTAAAGGAGAAGGGCTCAGTCTGCTGGACCTTATTCTCGGTCCAAAAGAGGGACAGGGTAAGTCCCTCGGTCGACGCCTGGGAGCGGAAAGGTCCTTTCCCGGGCCGCCGACCGGGCTTCGGTCGATCACGGCTTCGCCATCACTGGCCTCACGGTGTCCCCGCCAGGTCAGTTGACCGAGACTCCACCGATGAAGTCGAGATTTTTCTCGACCCATTGGACGGGCTGTCGCTTTAGCAGCCGAGATTCCTCGTTCCCCGGAGGAGTTGAGGATCCGTGGGCTCGCTTATGCCTCCAGTTCCGGGAGCCCTCGGATGGACCATCCGAGCCGGGGGGAGTGTCGTCCCGCCGACACCTCCCGTGACCGACCTCGGAAATTCCGACTCTCGGTCTCGGTCTGGACTCCCTTTCATGGTCCAGCCATCCCACCGTCATAGGCGGTGTCTCGTCTCGCACCGCTGGTAAGCGGCGGCCGTCAGTCTCGCCCCTCCTCGGATGAGGGAGGCTTCATGAATTACGGCCGACGGCACGAGGACCTTATGTTGCAACAGTTCTCCTGGCCGGAATAAGCCATCCCGCCGCCCCCGCCATTAAGTGGCTGTCACCGAACGGCCGACACAACCCCTCACTTATCCGAGGAGCTTCATACCCAGGCCAAGTTGTTCGCCAAACCAGCTGCTCCACCGATTCCGTGGAACCTCCGCCCACAGCCACCAATTGGGGCTCGACCAAGGATTCTCGGTCGGCCAAGGGTCTACCCCATCGGCTGTCAGTTACCCTCACTCCCGACCGACCTGCAGGTGAAGGGTGGCTCAGGCCAGAGGCAGCTCTTCGAGGATTCTTCCGAGTCCGAAGATGATTCCTCCTTTTCTCCAAGCCGACTGGACTTGGAGTCTTCAGGAGGTCAGTCAATGGACGATAGCCCGTCGTCCTTCCTAGGACTGCTTCGCTCATCTCGGAGTCTACCGGATGGAGCTCGAACCCGCTTCCAAACGGGCCAGGTATCCCCTCACGGAGATTCTGGACCGAGGGACTCGACGGAGGCTTTCCGGTGGCCGAGGCCATAGTGGGTCCGCACTGGAGCTTTGGTAGCGCCTGCTTCCTGCCCCGCGCCTTCGCCAGGATGGCCAGGAAGGCGCGGTCCCTACCGGTTCCTTGTCCGGTTGGAACACCCCTCTGCTGAGGGGTTGGTTACCGACAGCGCCGCGCACAGCACGCCAGGGATGTGGACAAACCTCCTGACAAGGAGTCCAAGAAATTGACCATGTCGGGCGAAAGTCTACGCATGCCCTCTCTCGCCTTCGCCAGGCCAGTTCGGCCGCCCTCATGGCACATTTTTCTCATGCCCTGTTGGGCCCCTGATGAGGTCATCCTCATCTTCCCGCGATCTGCAGACTACGGTTAGCAGGTGCGGACCAGGGCAGGGCAGTGGCCAAACAGCAGCTCCAGACTGCTCTGGATATAGGGGACTCATGTGCCAGATCGGTGGCGGCCGCAGTGGCTATGCGTCACGTGGTTGGCTGAGGATATCCACCTTTACTTCGATACCCAGCACAAGTTGGCGGATGTTCCTTTGGGACTGACCTCTTCGGCCCTGGGGTGGAAGGTCACCTGCAGAGGATCGAGAAGTCCAATGCCACCGGACTCGGCTCTTCCGCTCAGAAGGACAAAGGCCGAACCACAGCCTAAGCCCTTTCGGCCCTTCTGTAGCCCCTCGCGCCCGGCCCAGCAACGCCAGGGCCAGCAGGTTCAGCTTTGGCATCCCAAACCCAAGCCGCCGGCTCTCTAACAGGAGGCAAGGAGGAAAGGGCCCAGGAGGTCCTCTCGCCGTCCCTCCTCCAAGCCTGCCCAGTGACGGGCTGAGGGGTGTCGCCCCATCCCCGCCACTCATTCCTGGGTCCCCTGGGGACGGCTCCGCACTTCCGCTCCGCCTGGTCCGCTGTTTCCACGGACAGGTGGGTCTTGGAGGTGGTGGGAAGAGGCCTGCCTCTGGAATTCGAGCAGGCACCACCCTTCAGAGCCGCCGCCTCGGGGCTTCGGGATCCCCAGTCTCACTGGCGGCTCTCGTCGAGCCGACATCGCTCTCCTCCTCCAGAAGGAGGTGGTAAGAGAGGTGGTGGACCTCCTTCAGACCCAGGGTTTGTGTCCAGGTACTTCGGTTCGAACGGACGGGGGCTGGCTTCATTCTAACTCCACACGACTCTAAACAAGTTCCTAAGGTCTCGAACCTTCAGGATGGTCACTTGGCTCAGATAATACCATCCTTGAATGCGGCGTGGTTCTGCTTTCTGACTTGCAGGACGCTGCTTTTCACGTCCCTATCCGTCCGTCTCACCAGAGATTCCTTCGCCCGAGCGGAAGGATCCTCTTCAAGTTCCAAGCCATGCCCTTCGGCTTGTCGCCAGCTCCCAGGGTCTTCACCAAATGCATGGCTGTGGTGACAGCATTCCGCGTGGGCGCCCGGGTGTGTACCTTTACCTGGACGACTGGCTGATAGCAGCTCCCTCCAGGAAGGAGGCGGAGGGTCCAGAGATCTGGCCCTCCAGGTCTGTTCTCAACTGGGCCTCCTTATCAACGAGGGCCAAGTCGGAACTCGAGCCGGGCAGGTGATTCTATTCATCGGGGCGCAGGCCGACTCTTCGAGCCAGAGCTACGGGCCCGCGGACAGGGCGAGGTTCTTTCCTCTGCCCGATCATTTCTGGTTGGGCACCGCGCCTGCCCGGGACTTCCTGCGCCTGGGTCTCATGCGGCCTGCACCAGCGTGGTCCGTTGGGGCCCGCTGGAACATGCGCCCCTTCAGTGGGGACTGGCCAGCCAGTGGTCACAATGCTGGCATCCCTTGACCAGCTTAGTCGGTGACACAGGGGATGTGGGAACGCTCCAGTGGTGGACTGCCCAGATCATTTGCAGGAGGGCATCCTGCTCGTCCGCCCCAAGCCGACGGTCTCTCTGTCGACTGATGCCTCTCTGATGGGTTGGGGTGCCCATCTGGGGAACACTGGCTCATGGCCCTGGTCCTCAGGAGTCCCGGATGCCACATCAACCTGCTGGAGCCCGAGCCGTCCGCCTAGCTCTCACCGCCTTTGCTCCGCTCCTCCGGGGTCAAGTGCCGAGTCCAGACGGACAATACCACGACTATGTATTATCTAAACCGCTAGGGCGGGACGCCGCCCATGCTTCTATGCAAGGAAGCTCCGCAGTTTGGTCACTGTCAGCAGCCTGGAGGCGGATCTCCAGCCATTCACGTGCAGGAGCCTCCAACACCCTGGCCGATGCCCTGAGCCGGATAGGGGCTGCATCCCACGAGTGGTCTCTCCTGCCGAGGTAGTACAGCATCTGTTCTCCTTTGGGGCACACCTCAGGTGGACCTGTTTGCCCCAGGGAGAACGCTGCTGAGTCTGTTCCATGCCCGCCTCTCAGCAGGGCTCGCTGCAGGGGGATGCCTTCTCGAGGCAATGGACCCCGGCTTTTTACGCCTTTTCCCATTTCCTTGATCCACAAGGTGCTTCAAGGGAGGGACAAGGCGCAGGTGATTCTGATAGCCCCAGACTGGCCTCGCCAGTTCTGGTACCCAGATCTCCTCAGTCTCAGCTCCAGGACTCCGCGCAGCTTCCAGCTCGCCTGACCTGCTCTCAGTCAATCAGGGAAGGTGTTCTCATCCAGACCTTCAATCCCTGCACCTGACGGCCTGGTTCCTGAGCGGCTAGAGTTCCAGGCCTTGGGTCTTTCCGACGAGGTCCTCAATGTAGTTGAGGCGTCCCGCAGAGTCGACCAGAAAATGTTATGCCTTCAAATGGAAAAGGTTTTCCATTTGGTGTCAGGCAAGGGCTTGGACCCTTCCTCCTGTTCCTTGGCAAGCATCTTGGACTATTTATGGTCCCTTTCTAGTCAAGGGCTTAGGTCGATGTACCCTAAGGGTGCACCTGGCAGCCATCTCTGCTTACCGGGCGCTGGCCGAAGCAGTCAGTGGCGCAGGAGAAGGTGGTGGTCTGGCGCTTTCAAAGGCCTTGATCACATTTCCTCCAGTGCGGGAACCCCACCTCCGTGATCTACTGCTGGTACTGGCAAAGCTCATGGGCAAGCCTATTCAACCTATGCACAGGTGTGTTTCTCTCACCTGTCGTGGAAGACCGCCTTCTTGGTGGCTATCACGCCAGCCAGAAGGATGGGAGAGCTCCAGGCGCTTTCCATCGAGTCTCCTTACCTGGTCTTCCACAGGGACAGGTTATCCTGCGCCCCACCAAATTCCTTCCGGAAGGTGGTGTCGGAGTTTCACCTAACCAGGTGTTGACTCTGCCGGTGTTCTACCCCAATCACACCTCGAGGTCAATATAGGCTCCATACTCTGGACTCCTAGAAGGGCGCCGCTATTATAAGGAGCGCACGGCTGAAATTCGGGAGAGGTTCGCCAGCTGTTTGTCACCTACGCTGAAGCCGCATCTGGCAGACCTGCAGCCAAGCGGACGATAAGCAGGTGGGTAACCTCCTGCATAGATCTCGTTATAAGTTGGCGGCATGGAGCCTCCCAGAGGGATAAGAGCTCATTCTACCCGCCATACTGCTGCAACGGTGGCTGCTTCCAGGACGCCCCTATCCAGGAAATCTGCAGGGCTGCTACCTGAAGTCAGCAAACACCTTCATTACCCATTACCACATCGACCTTGAGTCACCTGGATGCTGGTTTTGGGGCCTCGTTCTCCAGTCTCTTTCCCAAGTAAGTATTGAGGTGTCGTCTTGCCTCCCTCCTCCCGGAGAACTGCTAGGAGTCTGCCAATGAGTGTGGATGAACAACATATCCATGTCCTTTAGAATAGAGGTTACCACCTGTAACAGGAGTTCTAGGAATGGTATATGTTGTTCATCCACACGACCCACCCGACCTCCCCGGCTTCGACGCACAACCTGAGCTTCCAGCGGGCCAGATCTGGCGTCATGGGGCGGAGCCGTGAGTTATACCACCCGGGTGGGTGGGAGGAGCAAGCTTGAAGACCTTCCGGCAAGATTTAAAGCGGCAAGGATACCTGCCAATGAGTGTGGATGAACAACATATACCATTCCTAGAACTCCTGTTACAGGTGAGTAACCTGTATTTATTTTCTAGTGCTACAATGTAGCAAATTAGTGCCGGTTTTTGCTATGTCTGTCAAGTCATTAAGAGAAATGTATCCATTTTGGCATACATAGGCTACTTAAGTAGCAAACAATGATTTTTTTTGTGTGAAATGAAACAATGTATCTATTTCATAATGGAATCCAATGGCTCTTGGAGTCAGTGGCAATATTGTACCCGTTTTTGGGTAAAGACATGGAATGCAACAGAGTGATGTAGTCAGTTCCATCATGTATTAGTAATCTCATTTGCAAGGGGGTCCCAAGTATGCCAGGGCCTGCAGCCTTGTTAGGTGTAAAGCTGAAGTATTAGTATGGTAGGCCCTTTATGCTGTGGGGTGAACAGAAGTTTAAATAATGATCTGGATAATTACAAATTATGAGCCATTAGATCGCATCTCTGAGATTCTAAATATGTTAATCTGAGAAAAAGTCATAAAGTTGGTGACCTGCTCATATTGTGTTGTCCAAACAGTGTGGATCAGAAAATTGATAAGTCTTGCAGAGTTTATAAGGTTTATATTATATATGTACTTACCATTATTTCTGTGGCCTTTATCTATGGCCAGGTGAAGACTGAATGTAGCAGTATAAGTTTGGTAAAAATATTATGTTCCATCTTATGATATTGTCAAGATATACAGATTTTTTTCTCAGCATGTGAGTAGTGACAGGCCCTGTTCGTGGTAGGGACATGAGGGTCTGACACACAACAGGCCGAGAGGCATCTCAATGAAATGACCATAATGGTTTATAACAGTGATACCTCACAAAGTGGCTAGATGTAAAAAGCCTCCTGGTACAGGCCTCAGTATAATTTCGAATTGAGGCCCCCAAAAGAAAAGTCTCCGAGGCCTAGAAGAGGAGACCGGGGCGTAGTATGAAGTTTCTAGTGAGAGGAAGAGGCACTCGACCATCCTAAGGGGCGGTCATGGGTTGGTTTCGATGTGTTCTTTGTCCTTTCACTCTTTGCCTCTGAAGTTTCCTCTTGTTATAGTAATTTCCAGTTTTGCATGAATAATTATACTGAGGGCTTGGTTTGTAGTACATACTGTATATTGTACTGTTTTTAGCTGTCTACCTGAGGCTTGTAGGTTATCCAGTATTGTTTGTGCCCCTGGGCCAAAGAGATGGTCATCAGAAATAAGGGGTATTAGCCACTTTACGTTGAATATCAGGTGCTAGCCCTGAGAGTCGGAACCATGCCTGACGGCGTATAAATGTACCGAATGCAGAGGCCTTTTTTAGTGGATGTAGGAGAAGCAGAAGGCTCTGTTCGTGGGAGGGACACGAGGGTCCGGCGCACAACAGACCGAGAGGTATCCCAATGGAGTGACCATAATGGCCTGCAACAGTGATACCTCTATTAAATATGTATATATGAACATGATAAACATGTTACCCTCCGCCCTGAGGTGTGCCTCTTATAATATTGGTGAGGTTATCTGCAAGGTATAGGCGACAGCATGATGCATTCTTAGTCAGTTCTGGGTTCCGAGTGGCGGACGCCAAAGAATCTGATATGTTGATTGTAGAAAATATGAAGTTGATGTCCACGAAATAAGCCCCTTTGAATAGTAGGGGTATGCCAAATATTTTTGTTTGATAAATATTCTCATAGTTGTATACACTGGCGTCGTTGACTGGAGGGTTTTTACTCCATAAATGAGTGTAAAAAAAGCCTTGTACCCTCGTTGATAGAGGAGACAGTCAAGACACATCCATCGAAGGGATACACCCTGTTGATGAGAATATGTAACCACGTTAATGCTCTGTTGACGGAAAATGTATCCCATTAATAATATATCTATATTGTAAGGCATGGTCTGTGGACGGTGGAATGTTGGCCACTGATGGTGGGATCATCCCTGTCGATGGTGTAGAAGGAATACCATGTGCCTTAGATGGTAGAATGAAAGCAGTTTATGATTAGTAGAAATCATGCTCCGTCGATGGTGGGTCATCTGCCGTAGGCGATGAAAGGAGGGAAGCGTGTCCCTTTGATGGTGGAATGTGTGTCATCGACAGATGAAGATAGTGTGCCTCATTGATGGGGGTGTTACGCCCGACAATGAGAGGCGCTTGTTCTTTATATGAAGCCACTGTTGATGATAGCCTTGGAGGAGGCCTTCGTCGATGGGTTATGAGTGGTCCGTCGATGAGAATCATGTAGGAGGCCTCCATCGACTGTGGATGAGTATTCCGTTGATGAGAAATCATGAAGGAGGCCTCCGTCGACGGTGGATGAAGCGTCCGTCGACGATAATCATGCAGGAGGCCTCCGTCAATGGGGAATGAGCCTCCCGTCGACGAGAAGTATGCAGGAGGCCTCTGTTGACGGGAAATGAACCTCCTGTCGACGAGAAATATGTAGGAGGCCTCCATCGACGGGGATTATGCATCCGTCGACGGGAACATAGTGTGAGCCTCTGTAGAACGTTGTTGGAGGCATCCGTCGACGGGAATACAATGTGAGATTCTTCTATGATGAAGATGATGTAGAAATGCCTGCCGTTGACGGGGTGTTTGCCCTCCGTCGACGAAGAAAGTCTCCTTGATAATACATGTTTAGCATACATGACCGTTGAAAGGCGGTCAGGCAGGACTTATGGTGAAGGTATGTTTCCTTCAACTCCGATGCTATTCTAGCTGTTGTGTGAGCTGAAGCTGGCGGGAAAATGAATGGAGACTACCAGGGACCACCCACTTTTATAGGCACAGCCCAGGAAGTGAGGATGTGTGGGTGGCCCCTGATATAGAGACTGCTGGAGAAAACTACTGTGAGAGCGCCACCTAAGGGAAACTCCCAGAAGTAATGGCTTACTGCAAGAGACCATTCCATGGAAGATCTACTGTTACAGGTGAGTAACCTGTGTTTCTAGGGATGTGGATATGTTGTTCTTAACCACACTTGTTGGCAGACTCCTAGCAGTTCTCCGGGACTGACTGAAGCTGGCAGGCATCAGGACCCCATGGAAAAATTCTAGCTAGCAGTATCCAGAGGGGGACCGCCCCCGACGTCGGCCCCTCCCCGACGTCAGGCATCACATAAAAGGTGGCGGTCCCCCAGCATCCCCAGTTCTCCAGCCGGAGACTCCCGGCTCAACTGTGACATCTGAAGGGGAGACAGAGGATCCGCTTCCAAAGGAAGGTTAGAAAAAAGGCATCAAAGGATGCTGTAGCCTAAAAACTAGGTCAGAAGACTAACCTCCAGAGGGGAAGGTGGGAGGGAAACTACCTGCTGCAAGAGCTGTTACTCACCTGTAACAGGAGTTCTAGGAATGGTATATGTTGTTCATCCACACTGTCTGGCAGGTTCCTTGCTGCTTTAAATCTTGCTGGAAGGTCTTCAAGCTGGCTCCTCCCACCCACTAGGGTGATAAAACTCTCGGCTCTGCCCCATATAGCCTGCTGGAAGCCAGGTTGTGCGTCGAAGCCAGGGAGGTCGGGTGGGTCGTGGGGATGAACAACATATACCATTCCTAGAACTCCTGTTACAGGTGAGTAACCTGTATTTCTAGGACACGGATATGTTGTTCATCCACACTGTCTGGCAGACTCCTAGCAGTTCTCCGGAGAAGGGAGGCAAGGCGCACACCCTCTACTTTGGGAATAAAGACTGGAGAACAGAGGCCCCAAAACCAGCATCCCGGCGTGACTCAAGGTCGATGTGGTAGCGGGTGATGAAGGTGTGTGCGGACTTCCAGGTAGCAGCCCTGCAGATTTCCTGGATAGGGACGTCCCTGGAAGCAGCCACTGATGCAACGCTATGGTGGGTAGAATGAGCTCTTATCCCTCTGGGAGGCTCCATGCCTGCCAACCTATAGCAGAGATCTATGCAGGAGGTGACCCACCTGCCTATCGTCTGCTTGGCTGCAGGTCTGCCAGGTGCGGCTTCAGCGTAGGTGACAAACAGCTGGCGAACCTCTCCCTGAACTTCAGCCGTCCGCTCCTTATAATAAGCGAGCACTCTTCTAGGGTCCAAAGTATGGAGCCTATATTCAGCCTCCGAGGTGTGATTGGGGTAGAACACCGGCAGAGTCAACACTTGGTTAAGGTGAAACTCCGACACCACCTTTGGAAGGAATTTCGGGTGGGGGCGCAGGACAACCTTGTCCCTGTGGAAGACCAGATAAGGAGACTCGAAGGAAAGCGCCTGGAGCTGTCCCATCCTTCTGGCTGTCGTGACAGCCACCAAGAAGGCGGTCTTCCACGACAGGTGAGAGATATCACACCTGTGCATCGGTTCGAATGGCTTGCCCATGAGCTTAGCCAATACCAGCAGTAGATCCCACAGAGGTGGAGGTTCTCGCACTGGAGGGGATATGTGATCAAGGCCTTTGAAAAAGCACCCGACCACCTTCTCCTGCGCCACCGACTGCTTCCCGGCCCGCGCCCGGTAAGCAGAGATGGCTGCCAGGTGCACCTTAAGTGTCATCGACCGAAGCCCTTGCTGAGAAAGGGACCACAGGTAGTCCAGAATGCTTGCCAAAGAACAGGAGCAAGGGTCCAGGCCCTTGCCCTGACACCAAATGGAGAATCTCTTCCATCTGAAGGCATAGCATTTTCTGGTCGACTCCTTACGGGATGCCTCAACGACATTGAGGACCTCGTCGGAAAGACCCAAGGCCTGGAACTCTAGCCGCTCAGGAACCATGCCGTCAGGTGCAGGGATTGAAGGTCTGGACGGAATACCTTCCCCTGATTGACTGAGAGCAGGTCCAGGCAGGCTGGAAGCTGCCTCGGAAGCCTGGAGCTGAGACTGAGGAGATCTGGATACCAGAACTGGCAGGGCCAGTCTGGGGCTACCAGAATCACCTCTGCCTTGTCCCTCCTCGCCTTGAGAAGCACTTTGTGGATCAAGGGAAATGAGGGAAAGGCATAGAAGAGGCCCAGGGTCCATGGCCTCAAGAAGGCATCCCCCTGCAACGAACCCTGCTGAGGGGGGGCGGCATGAAACAGTCTCAGCTTCACATTCTCCCTGAGGCAAACAGGTCCACCTGAGGCGGCCCCAGTGGGAGAACAGATCTTGTACTACCTCCGCAGGGGAGAGCACTCGGGACGAGCCTCATCCGGTTTAGGGATCGGCCAGGGTGTTGGAGGCTCCTGCCACATGGATGGCAAGGAGATCCGCCTCCAGGCTGCGCATGAGTGATCAAATGCGGAGAGCATCGCTGCACAGAGGCATGGAACACGTCCCGCCCTGGCGGTTTAGGTAGTGCATGGTCGTGGTATTGTCCGTCTGGACCTGAACCACTTGACCCCGGAGAAACGGAGTGAAGGCAGTGAGGGCTAAACGAACCGCTCGAAGCTTCAGCAGGTTGATGTGGCATCGGGACTCCCGAGGGGACCAGAGGCCGTGTGCTCTGTGCTCCCCCAGATGGGCACCCCAACCCATCAGAGAGGCATCGGTCGATAGAGAGACCGTCGGCTTGGGGCAGACAAACGGGATGCCCTCCTGTAGATGTGCTGGAACGGTCCACCACTGGAGAGCGTTCCACATCCCCTGGGTCACTGTCACTAGCTGATCCAGCGGATCGAGGTGCTGTGACCATTGGCTGGCCAGACCCCATTGAAGGGGATGCATGAACCAACGGGCCCAACGGACCACGCTGGTGCAGGCTGCCATGAGGCCCAGGAGGCGCAGGAAGTCCCGGGCAGGGCGCAATTGCCCAACCTGAAATGATTGGGTAAAGGAGGAAAGAACTTCGGCACTGTCCGTCGGGAGCCGTGCTCTGGCTCGTAGAGAGTCGAGCTCTGCCTCCATGAATTGGATCACCTGCTTTGGCACGAGTTCCGACTTGGCCTCGTTGATGAGGAGGCCAACCTGAGAGAAAACCTGGAGGGCCAGATCTCTGGACCGCCCACCTCTGTTCTGGAGGGGCTGCAATCAGCCAGTCGTCCAGGTAGGAGTACACCGACCTTCGGGGCCAAGAGGAATGCTGTCACCACTGCCATGCATTTGGTGAAGACCCTGGGAGCTAGGGAAGGACCAAGGCATGGCCTGAACTGTGAGGGATCCTCTGCCTGAAGTGAAGGAATCTCTGGTGGACAGACGGATTGGGACGTGAAAGAACGCGGCCCTGAGGTCCAGAGAACAGAACCACACGCCTTGTTCCAAGGATGGGATTATCTGAGCCAGAGTGACCATCCTGAAGGTCCAAGACCTTAGGAACCTGTTCAGGTCGTGCAGGTCGAGAACGGGGCTCCAGCTCCCCATCCGTTTTGGGACCAGGAAGTACCTGGACACAAACCCCGGGTCTGGAGGAGGATCTGCCACCTTCCTGATCACCTCTTTTTCGAGGAGCAGGGCAATATCGGCTCGGCGAGCTGACAGAGAGGCTGTGGACCTTGTAGCCCCCGGAGGGGCGACGACTCGGAAGGGCGGGGCCTGCTCGAACTCCAGGGGCAGGCCCTTTCCTACCACCTCCAACACCCAGCGGTTCATGGTGATAGCGGACCAGGCGGAAAGGAAGTGGTGGAGCCGTCCCCCCACGGGGGGAACCCAGGGGGGGAGTGACGAGGCTGGGGGTGACACCCCTCAACCCGTCACTGGGCAGGCTTGGAGGAGGGACCGGCCGAGGGACCTCCTGGGCCTTTTCCTCCCTGCTTCCTATTAGAGGAAGCCACAGGCTTGGCTTTGGGGTGCCAAGTGCGAGCCTGCTGGCCCTGGTGTTGGTGCTGTTGGGCGTTGCTGAGGCGCAGAAGGGCGAAAGGACTTATGTTGTTGTTGTTGACGGCCCTTGTCCTTCCGGGTGGAGGTGACCGAGTCCAGAGTGGCATTGAACTTTTCGATCCGCTGGAGGTGACCTTCCACTCCAGGGCCGAAGAGGTCGGTCCCCGGGAAGGGGACAACCGCCAGTTTATGCTGGGTATCCGCCGTGAAGGTGGATATCCTCAGCCATGCTCTGCGGCGCATGGTCACTGTGGCCGCAACTGATCTGGTACAGGAGTCTCCAATATCCAGAGCCATTTGGAGCTGCTGTTTTGCCACTGCCCTTCCCTGGTCCTGCACCTGCCAGACCGTGGTCTGCAGGTCGGCCGGGAGATGAGGGATCACCTCATCCAGGAGCCCATGAGGGCGTGGAGAGGTGTGCCATCAGCACGGCCGAGCTGGCCTGGGCGGAGGCCAAGGAAGACGCAGCATACACTCTTTGCGCCAGACATAGTCCAGCTTTTTGACCCTTGTCGGGGCTATCCACATCCCAAGCGCTCCCGAATGCCGGAAAACTATCAGTGACAAAACCCTCAAGCGGAGGGGTGTTCCAAAAACTGGACAAAGAGCCGGGGAATCAGATACTTTCTGGCCATCCTGGCCAAAGGCGAGGACAGGAAGCAGACCGCTGCCAGAGCTCCAAGGCTGGGCCAATAATGGCTTCAGCCACCGAAAGGCCTCCGGGTGAATCCTCGTCCAGTTAGGGGATACTGGCCCACTTGGATACGGGCTCGAGCTGCATCCCGTGGACTCCGAGATGAGCCGAGCAGACCCATAAAGGATGATGGGCTGCTTCATCGACTGGCTCCGGAGGACTCCAGGTCAATGGCCTGAGAACAGGAGGAGTGTCGCCGGACTCCAAGGAGTCCCGCGAAGAGCTGCCTGGGTCTGAGCCACCTCCACCTGCCGAGGACGGTCGGGAGTGAGGGTGACCGACAACCTGTGGGCAGGCCCTGACCCGACCGAGAGTCCTGGTCGGGCGCCCGATTTTGGTTGTGGAGGTGGAGGTTCCACCACAATCGGTGGGGAGCTGGTTTCGGCCAACAACTGGCCCAGGCTTGGGCACCTCGACCACGGCGCAGGGGTTGTTTCGCCGCTCGGGTGACAGCCACTTGATGGCCAGGGAAGGCGACGGCGCGCTTGTTCCCGGACAGAAGTAACTGCTGCCACATCAGGCCTCGTAGCATCGACGCACTTGTGCCGAAGCCCTCCTCTTCCGAGGAGGAAGACGGTGACGCAGCGGTGGTGCCGCTTACTGGTGCCGAGACCGATGTCGGGCGGATCGGCTGGACCAGACGATGTCCGAGACCGAGACCCTCGTGTTTCCGAGGACGGGTCTGGGAAGGGTGGGGACACCGCTTTTTCTCGGCTTGAAGCCTTGACCGGGACTCCGCACAGGAGGCGCAGGCAAGTCCTCGGTTTCCACCGGGAATCGGTGAAGAAGGGTTGTCGGCTTCACCAGTTGACAACCTGTCCAACGGGTCGAGAAAAATCTTGACCGCGTCGACGGGTGTCTCGGCCAGCTGACCTGACGGGGACACCGTGAAGCCAGCGGCCTTAGCCGCAACCTTCGACCAAAGTCGAGTGTCGACTGGGGAAGGGGACCTCTCCCGCTCCCACGAACGCTGACGGTGGGACTTACCTTTTGAGTCCTCCTTTTTGGACCGAGAAGAATGTCCCGATGGCCCCTCTCCCTTCGTGGAAAGGGATTGGCAAAGCTCCTTAAAAGAAGCTGTGTAGGAAGAACCCAAAGAGAGTGGATAAATGCCGCGACCGGGAAGAGGATGATGCGGCCTGTGCCGCCCCGAGGGCCATCATCTGCTCGAGTAGCTCAGCCGAGCCAGTCCGCTGGCGTCACCGCCCAAATGGGCCTCCTCTCGACTTCACTAGAGGGTAAGCTCTCGGCACCCAAGCTGTAACCGGGCAGAGTGGTCTTCCAGGACGCTATTTGAAACGAACGGCATAACTCGAGGCTCATGGTCATGGTCTAGGCCGAGGCAGTAGAGGCACATGGAGTGCGGATCCGTCTGGACATTTTTCTGCCCGGGCATGGGCACCGAACCGGGAGCTGAACACTCTGTCCATTGCAGCGAAGTAGGGAGTAATTTGACTGAAGTCTTGAAAATTTTAGAATAAGTTTCGGCTAACTGAAGAATTAGGATCCAGTCTATGCGCAGAGCGCTAAGGAGGGAACCTGAGCTTCCAAGCGTAGCAAGATCCAGCGTCATGGGGAAGAGCCGAGTTTTACCACCTAGGTGGGTGGGAGGAGCCAGCTTGAAGACCTTCCGGCAAGATTTAAAGCGGCAAGGAACCTGCCAGACAGTGTGGATGAACAACATATCCATGTCCCTAGAAACAGCTCTTGCAGCAGGTTACACCATTAGGACTGATTCCCAAGCAGTAAGGGAACAATTTGCTACTGGGAGGAGGGTAGGAGAGATGACTCAGACTTCAGGACAAAAGTCCTTGAAGGACCGCCAAGCTGAATCCAGCTCTACGCCTAGAGGCAATATCCAAACTGTAGTGTCTGATGAAAGTGTGGTGTAACCTACTGCAAGAGCTGTTTCTCGAAGTAAGATCCAGCATCCCAGTGTGACTCTAGATCAATGTGATAATTGGAAATGAAGATGTTTGCTGACTTCCAGGTAGCAGCCCTGCAGATATCCTGGATAGGGACGTCCCTAGAAGCAGCCACCAATACAGCAGTATGGCGGGTAGAATGAGCTCTTATCCCTTTGGGAGGCTCCTTGTCCGCCAACCTATAGCAGAGATCAATACAGGATGTTATCCATCTGCCAATCATCCACTTTGCTGCAGGTCTGCCAGTTGCAGCTTCAGCGTAGACGACAAACATCTAGTGAACCTTTCTCCGAATATCAGCCGTTCGCTCATTATAAGACGACAGCGCTCGTCTCAGGTCCAACGTATAGAGCCTGTACTCGGCCGGCGAGGTGTAATTAGGGTAGTACACTGGCACAGTCAACACTTGCTTTTAACAACTGCCTGAAATCCAGGATTGGATGAATTCTAGCTGGTTGAGGCTTAATCCGGATAATACTGAGGTGTTAGTACTGGACCAGGGTTGCTGGACTGAGGGGGTCGGGGGTGGCGGGTCCCTCTGGGCTTTAGCTCGGAGGGTCCCAGTTACTGACCTCTGACTGGGTGCGGAATCTGGGGGTAATACTTGACGATGGCATGACACTTCGTTCTCAGGTGTCGGCCGTTGTTAAGGCCTCTTTTTTCCATCTGAGGAATACTGCCCGGATTAAGCACCTGGTTCCGTCTAGCGACCTGCCTATTCTAATCCATGCCTTTGTAACTTCACGCCTGGACTACTGTAACTCCCTCTACCTAGGGCTTCCTGGGGTTGACATCCGCCGCTTGCAGCTGGTGCAGAATGCGGCGGTGCAGCTGTTGTCTGGATCCTTGTGATCCAGTCATATCACACCTGTACTGCGCAAACTGCACTGGCTGCCTGTTCGGTGGAGGATCACCTTTAAAGTCATTTTTTTGACCTGTAAAGCCCTACACGGACTGGGACCAAGCTACCTGCAAGATCTCCTGCACCCCTACTGCCCTCCCCGGCCACTCCGCTCAACCGACGAGAGATTGCTGGAGATTCCCAGGGTTCAGCTTAAAACATCAGGAGCTAGGGCTTTTTCATTTATGGCTCCTACCCTGTGGAATTCTCTACTTCTTTGGGTTCGGGATTGCCTGACAGTGGAGAGTTTTAAGACTGCCTTGAAAACGTATTTATTCCAGCAGGCCTTTGGTGTTATATTATATTGATCTACTATTCTGTGTTTTACAGTTTTTATTTATTGTATTCTGGAATTTTATTGTTATGGTTTTATTGTGAAGTGCTCTGATATCCGCTGAAGAGCGCTATATAAATAAAGATGACTTGCTTACTACTACTTACCTGATTAAGGTGAAACTCCGACACCACCTTCGGAAGGAATTTTGGGTTGGGGCACAGGACAACCTTGTCCCTGTGGAAGACCAGATAGGGAGACTCAACAGAGAACGCCTGTAGTTCCCCAGTCCTTCTGGCGGACGTGATAGCCACCAAGAAGGTGGTCTCCCACAACAGATGTGACATCTCATACCTGTGCATTGGTTCGAATGGCTTGCCCATGAGCTTTTCCAAAACCAGCAGTAAATCCCATGGAGGTGGAGGTTCATGCACTGGAGGGGAAATTTGGTCAAGGCCTTTAAAGAAACACCAGACCACCTTTTCCTATACCGTCTGCTGACCGGCCCGCACCTGGTAAGCGGAGATGGCTGCCAGGTGCACCTTAAGGGTCACAGACCGAAGACCTCCTTGAGAGAGAGAGAGAGACCAAAGGTATTTGAGGATGCTAGCAACTGGACAGGACAAAGGGTCCAGGCCCTTGCCCTGACACCAAATGGAGAATGTCTTCCACTGGAAGGCATAGCACCTCCTGGTCGACTCCTTCCTAGATGCCTCAACTACACTGAGTACATCGTCGGAGACCCCAAAGCCTGGAATGCTAGCCGCTCAAGAACCAGGCTGTCAGGTGCAAGGATTGAAGGTCCGGATGAAATACCTTCCCCTGCTTGACAGAGATCAGGTCCAGGCATGCTGGAAGATGCCTTGGGAGCCTGAGGCTGAGGAGATCTGGATACCAGAACTGGCGGGGCTAGTCTGGGGCTACCAGGATCATCCTTGCCTTGTCTTTCCTGACCTTGAGGAGCACCTCGTGGACCAAGGGAAGTGGAGGGAAGGCACAGATGAGGCCTGGGGTCCACAGGCTCGAGAAGGCACCCCCCGCAGCGAGCCCTGCTGAGGGGGGCAGGCATGAAATGGCCTCATCTTGGTGTTCTCCCTTGAAGTGAGCAGATCCACCTGAGGGGTGCCCCACTGGAAGACCAGGCTGTGAGCTACCTCTGGATGGAGAGGCCACTTGTGGGACGTCTCGCCCACATGGCTGAGGGCGTCCGCCAGCTGATTCGAGGCTCCTGCCACATGGATGGCTAGGAGATCTGCCTGCAGTTGGCTCACGGGGGGTCCAGCTGTGGAGCGCTTCCCTGCACAGAGGTTGGGAGCATGTGCCGCTCTGTTTGTTTAGGTAGTACATGGTCATGGTGTTATCCGGCTGGACTTGAACCACAAGATCCCAAAGGAACGGAGCGAATGCAGCCAGCGCCAGCCGAACTGCTTGGAGCTCCGGCAGGTTGATACGGCATCGGGATTCCTTGGGGGTCCAGAGCCCGTGGACTCTGTTATTCCCCATGTGGGCAGCCCAGCCTGTAAGAGAGGCGTTGGTCATGAGGATGACCATCGGCTCGGGGCGGACAAATGGAATCCCTCCCTGCAGATGCTCCAGGACAGTCCGCCACTGGAGGGCATCAGACATCTTCTGGGTCACAGTGACCAGCTGGTTGAAATGACCATGTTGCTGAGACCACCAGCTGGCCAGCTCCCACTGAAGTGGGTGCATATACCACCGGGCTCATCAGACCATGGTGGTGCAGGCCACCATGTAACCCACAAGTCGCAGGAAGTCCCGGGCAGGGCGCAACTGCCCAACCAGAAATGATTGGGCAAAGGAAGAGAGAATCTCCGCCCTGCCACTGGGAGCCTGGCGTTGGCTCAGCAAGAGTCGAGCACTGCCCCGATGAAGCAAATCACCTGCGAGGGCACGAGTTCCAACTTAGCCTCCTTGGCCAGCAGGTCAAGGGTGAGGCAGGTGTGGAGGGCCAGATCCCTGGACCTCTCCACCTCCAGTCTGGAGGGACCCGCTATTAGCCAATCGTCAAGACAGGGATACACTCTGACCCCTCAAAGCCAAAGATGGGCCGCCACCACTGCTATGCATTTGGTGAAGACCCTGGGGGCCGATGACAGGCCGAACGGCATGGCTTGGAACTTGTAGAGGGCTCCCTCTGCCCTGAAGCAGAGGAACCTTCGGTGAGACGGACGGATCGGGATGTGAAAGAATGCGTCCTGAAGATCCAGTGAGCAGAACCGCATGTTCTGCTCGAGAGATGGTATGATCTGGGGCAGAGTTACCATCTGAAAGGTGCATGATCTGAGAAACTGATTCAGGTCGTGCAGATCTAAAATGGGGCGCCGCCCCTCCCCGTCCGTTTCGGGACCAGTAAGTACCTGGAAACAAACCCTGGGTTGACAGGGGGGGTCTGTGACTCTGACCACTACCCTCCTTGTGGAGGAGTTGGGCAATGTCGTCTCTGAGAGCCAACAGAGTATGGGCAGATACCTTTTCCTCTCATGGGGTGCGGGCTCGGCTTGGGGGTTACTGCTTGAATTCCAGAGGCAGATCCTGAGCGACCACTTCCAAGACCCACTTGCCCATTGTGACAGCCAATCACGCGGAAAGGAAGTGGCGGAGCCAGACCCCCATGGGAGGACCCAGAGTGGTCATGACAGGCATGGGGTGGCTGTCCCCATCCTGTCACTCGCGCAGCTTAGAGGATGAAGAGCTGCAGCAGGGCCCCAAGACTGAGCCTGCTGCTGCTGCCCAGTTTGATACCGGTTGTTTAACACAGGGGCAGAAGGTCGAAGGCTGCTTCTTCTGTGATTTCTTAGCAACATTGGGTTCTTTTTGGACGGAAGTGATGGAGTCCAAGGTGGTGCTGGACTTCTCGATATGTTGAAGGTGACCATTGACTCCTGGACCAAACAAGTCGGTGCACAAGAAGGGAATGTCCCCCAGTTTGTGCTGGGTGTCTGCCGTAAAGGTTGAGGCCCTCAGCCAGGCCCTGCGGCGCATGGAGACTGCAACTGCCACTGATCGGACACAAGAATCCCTGCTATCCAGGGCCATCTGGAGTTGTTTAGCAACAGCCCGACTCTGATCACAGACCTGCGTGACCGTGGTTTGAAGGTCCGCGGGGAGATGAGGAAGCACCTCATCCAGGAAGCCCAAGAGGGCATGGGAGAAGAGTGCCATAACAACAGCTGAATTTCACCTGTCGGAGACAGAGCGAGGAAGCAGCATAGACCTTTCTGGCTGCACGGTCCACCTTTTTGGATTCTTTGTCCGGAAGTCTATCTGTGTCTCCCGAATTGCCCGAGTGCCGGAACACAGATTCTGTCACCAATCCCTCGGCCGAGGGATCCTGTGTAACCCGAGGGGGTACCGATGGGAACAGTGTATTTGTGGGCCATTCGAGCAGAAAGCACAGGGCAGGAGGCTGGGTGCTGCCAAAGCTCCAAGGCCGGATCAGCTATGGCCTCTGCCACTGAGAAGGCCTCAGACGGGGAATCCTCTTTCTTGAGGATGTCAGTCAGGGGGTATTCGGACCATTTCTCGACTGGCTCTAACGGCATCCCCGTTGATTCGGAGATGAAACAGAGGACGCCCATGAAAGACGTGAGACCCTCTTCCATTGACAGACTCATTGAATCGTCATCACAGGGATGTGAGTCCAGGTAAAGCAGCCGACCACCTGAGTCACTCTTGACCCACCGCAGACGGTCGGGACTAAGGGTGACTGACAGCCTGCGCGGGAGACCCTGATCAGGTAGAGACTCATTGGCAGGAGCCCCTGAGGGAGGCTGCGCAGGTGGTGGCTCCACCAAGATAGGTGGAGAGACCAGCTTCGGCCGAGCCGGGAGGGTCTTCACCAGTTCCGCGGGTGGAGGGATGGTGTCGACCAGCTCCAGAGGAGTCGGCGTCGGCTTTAGATGGGTCAGGATGAGATGCTGCCACATGAGGTCCTCACAGCAATGACAAAACTTGCGTTGAAGCCTTTCCTCACCCGAGGACGACAAGGATGAATGGCGGCATCACCTCTTCTTGGAGCGCCGTTTGTCGGATTTCCTCGGTCTATCAGTCAAGGGGCTCCAGGACCTATAAGACAACCATGCGGGGAACTGATGGGGCTTCTCGGAAGGAGTTGGGGAGAACTGCGGCTCCTCCAGATCGGGGATTGTGACCACGGGGGAGCACCAGCAAGCTGGGTCTCCTCGTCGGTCGGCAGGACAGGGGTCCTAAATAAGGAATCGTTGGCCTCATCGGGCGACAACGGGTCGACGGGGTCAATTATGATTTCGACCTGGTTGTCTTCATGCATCTGAGCCAGCTGGCCTGACGGGGTACCGTGAAGCCAGTGGCTAAGGTCGCAATTTCGCCCGAATCGAGATAGGAGGCTCCTGTGACTGAGATCTCTGTCTGTCCCAAGAGTGTCTACATGAGGATTCTTCTCTCGGCCCTCTGTCCTTTTTATGGGACTGGGAGGTGTGTGAACCCGATGGGCCCTCCCCTATCGTGGGGAGAGACTGGCACATCTCTTTGAAGGAACCGGAGAATGACGTGTCCAGTTTGAGCAGAACAAAAACCGACAATGAAGAGGATTGTTTGGCAGCACGAGCTGCCTCCTCCTCGAAGGCTTTCATCTGCTCCAGTTGGTCGGGGGAATCCACAGCTGCAGAGACCATATGATGGGCATCCTTAGATTTGACCGGCAGGTGCCGTTTTTTCGGTCGTCCAAGTAGTAAACGTGTGAGGAGAACATCCAGAACCTGAGGATGAAAGGTGTGGCAGAGATCGCAGGCCTGAGGGTCATGTGCATGGCCCAGGCAGTAGACGCACGTGGGATACGGATCGATGTGGGACATTTTCTGTCCGCAAGGACAGCGGCGGAACCCGGGCAAGGACTTGTCCTCCATCGTGGCTGCAATCACAAACTTTCGTGCAGAAACTCGGATGATTTTTAACTTCGGTAAACTAGCAGAAGTACTGAATGCCACGGCCTACTCAACACAGAGCGGTAAGGAGGGAACCTGAATCTTCCAAGTGGAAAGGAAGATCTGGCGTCATGGCGCGGAGATAGGCAGATACCACCCGGGTGGGTGGGAGAAACCTGCTTTTAGACCTTCTGGCAAGATTTAAAGGGAAAGGGACATGCCAACAAGTGTGGGTAAGAACACATCCACACCCCTAGAAAAAAATATATTTTCTTTTTCTCCACTTTTAAAACTGCCAGTTGAGAAAAAAAAAAAAAAAAAAAAAACACACTTTCCCTTTTCTCACCTAAGGCTTAGCTACTCTGGAGAAAGGGAGGAAGTCATTTATGAACTGCAAGCTTTATCAAGAGTAGCAAGCTTCACCAGAAACATACACATTTTTTTTTTAAAGGAACAAAGCATTTATTTTACAGTAACCCTGCTTTGTGTGTAAGGTGAGAAATGTTTTCATCAGGGTTTTTCCAGGGATTAAGAGATCACTCCTCCAATACTTACCCCCATGGGTAGTCCTCAAAAGGAGGAGATTAAAGATAACCTCCCAGAGCTAGGAATTTCCTTTGAATAGCCAAGGGAGACCCTTTCTGAGGTTGAGAGAGAAATAGCTTTTTTAATGAGGCAATTTTTGAGCAGAAAATTCCCCTAGAGAGCATACCTGCTAAAGAACTACAATGCTCGGAGCTTGACTGTCATCTAAGCTCACTTTTGGCTGAAGCCAAAACTAGAACAAAGACAAAACAACTAAATCCCACACTAGTATGATATACTCTACATCTCCAACATAAAACCTGCCATCAGGCAGCCCAAAGCAGGCTACATACACTAAGGGAGCTTAGTCTTCGACTTCACCAATGCAGACAGGACCAGACCACCAAAATTCAGGCCTTGGAACTGGAATTACAGTCACAGAAGGCCAAATATTTGGGCATTCTTAAAATCAGTGAAGCAGACAGTAACTTAAAAGCCATAAATCAGAGGCTGACAGAAGACATTGACGATTTAAAACAGCAAATTATCCCTGGGCCTAGGAAAGTCAAGGACCTGCAGCAGCAAATAAGAGCTTTAAAAGCTGAAGTGGTCGGATTAAGAGCAGAAAATTCCGGGTGTCAGGAAAAATTAGCAAGCTGTAATGCAAGCTAAGGCAACCCAGAGAGCAGAACAGGTAGGTGCAGCAGCCCATCAGGAGACAGACCAGCTGCATGAAGCATTTACTGAGTCCCTTTTTGCTACTGGTCAAAAGCTGGGGTCCCTACAACCAGCTGAGCCCTTGCCACCTCCTGTCCCAGACACCCCCCTTAAACCAGTGGCAGAGGATCTTGCAGTTAAGGTCCAGGATTTAGTCAAAGAAATTCAAGACTTAAAATTGAGGGGTGGCGCGCACAACCTTCAAATGTCCTTCAGACCTCTGATAGCCAAAATAGGACCCCTGCAAGGAAAAGCCAACCCCTACCTGGTCCTATCACATCTGGCCCCACCACTCTGTACTGAACACATCCAAAGTAACTGATCAGAGTTATAAAGGCCATAGGTATGAGCATCGATCCCAAGGCCAATGCGGAGATGGAAGATTACATTTTTGATTTGAAATTGCAATTGGAATACTTTGGGATCAATAACTCTAAAGATCGGTTATGGGTCTTAAGGTTTTCTATTGTATCAGAAGTTCGAGAGGACCCTCAAAATAAGCTTTTTGACATTACTAGTGATCAGACCTCCCTCCAAATGGAAGGAAAAGAATTGCCCCAAAACAGACAGGAGGCCACTTCCAGCGTTCCTAGAGATAATACGAAATGCCAGCAGAAACAGGCCTCACGGTCTATCGAGTCTGCTCGATTGTGTAGCTAGCCCTTCAACTTGTGGCTGCCCTACCCTTCCCATAACCACCCCTCCACTCTTTCTCACCCTCTCTTAAATCCTCATACCAATATACACGATACACCTCCTTGGGCAGAGTGTTCCACTTATCTACCACCCTTTCTGTGAAAAAGTGTCTCCTGATTTCCCTCCTGAATCTTCCCCCCTCGAATCTCAGCCGATGCCCTCTCATGTCCCTCCCCCTTCTGATCTGTATTAATCCTGTTAATAGCCTTTAGGTACTTGGAGGTTTCGATCATATCCCCCCCATCCCTCCTCTCTTCCACGGAATACATTTGCAGCTCTCCCAGCCTCTCCTCATAGGATTTTCCCTCAGAGGAGGGATGGCTGGAAAGTACAGTTACGTAAGAGCTTACCATACCAGTAGATCTTTGAGAGGAGCTCTTGCAGCAGGCTATAACCATTAGGACTAACGCCGTAGGCCTTAGGACCCACTGGAAAAATCTTAGCTAGCAGTACCCAGCAGGGACCGCCCGATGTTGCTCCACCTACGGGTCATGGTACAAAAGGGGGGACTGCCCACCTCAGTTCCCCGCTGAAGACCCACGAACGGATCCCAGCAAGTGAACCGAGTGAAGCTCCGTCGGTGATGTGCTGAAAACCTCATCAGGGGGATGGAGGGTGGAAAGAGCTGCTGCAGAGCTCCTCTCGAAGATCTACTGTTACGGTAAGTTCTTACGTAACTGTACTATCTTACTTCGAGTGGGAGCTCTTGCAGCAGGCTATAACCATTAGGACAGAGTCACAAGCAATCCCGCGCCAAGGGGGTGACTAGCCCCAGGAGGAGGAAGGATGGAAGGAATGCTGACATTACAGCAAATCAGGATAGAAGACCCTGGAGGACTGCCAAGCCGAAACCGGCACGGCATCTGGAGGCAATATCCAGGCTGTAGTGCTTCACAAAAGTGTGCATGGAATTCCAGGTGGCTGCTGCACAAATGTCTCTTATTGAGACCTTTTTTTAAGGTGGCGAAGGAAGCAAGACTTCCTCCCTGGTAGGTAAACCTGTAACATGCAGTTTGTTGTACCACTTAGAAATTCTGTGTTTAGACATCAGTTTGCCCAAGTGTTGCAGCGCAAAGACCACAAACAGTTGCTCCGATTTATGGTGCGTAGCGGTGCACTTGAGGTAGTACCTCAGCGCCCTGTTAACATCCAGTGTGTGTAGGAGAGCCTCTCCCCTATTGGAAGTGGTAGAAAAATAAACTGGAAGGTCAACCGACTGGTTGAGGGTCAACTCCGTGACCACTTTAGGAAGAAACTTGGGATTTGTTCTAAGGGAAACTCTTTCCCTGTGAATAACCAAAAAAGGCTCTTTACACATCGGAGCCTGGAGCTCGGAAACTCTTCAAACTGAAGTAACAGCAACTAAGAAACAAACCTTCCAGGAAAGATATGGCAGCTCACAATCAGCCGCCAGTTCAAGGGTCGGGGAGAGAGTGAGCCTCCAACACAAACAGGAGGTCCCAGGGAGGGACAGGATCCCTAATGTGAGATCTCAAATGCAGAATACCCCGTAAGAAGGTGCGGGCCATGTCCAGTTGGGCAAAGGTTCTATCCCCAAGAGGACATGATATGCAGAAATGGCCCACATATGCACCTTAATGGAAAAATAGCTCAAGCCTTGTTGATATAAGGAGAGGAGAGGAGATACTGCAATGCTGAGTTCACCGGACAGGTAAGGGTATCCAGATGGTGAGACGAAGCCCATAAACAGAAACGCTTCCACTTCATAGCACAAGTGGAGCAAGTAGAGGGCTTTCTCGCTGAAATGAGGACATCCGCCACCTCTTAGGAGACCCCATACCCTGATTTGGTTACGTCTGCAGGACCCACGCATGAAGATGTAAGGATCTGAGATCCAGATGGACCAGTCTGCCCTGGTCCTGGGACAGCAACTGCGAGCATGCTGGAAGCAGAACTGGAGGCTCTGAGGACAACCGCTGTAGAAGTGGGAACCACATCTGCCGGGGCCATAATGGGGCAATTAGGATCATCCAAGCCCTTTCGGCCTGTAGTTTCAACAATACCCTCTGGATGAGGGGGAAGGGAAGGAAGGTGTAAAGAAACTTCCCCGCCCAACAAAGGGACAATGCGTCTGGCCAGAAAACACCAATCACGTGCTCTCGCGAGCAGAAAATTGGCAGTTTGGCATTGTGTGGAGACGCAAAAAGGTCCAGCTCTGGATGACCCCATGTGCCGAAGAGCTGGTCTGCTACTGGTTGTAGCAACTCCCACTCGTGCGCCTTGGACTGAGACCTGCTTAGGCTGTCTGCCAAGTTGTTTTGGGCACCTGGAACATGCACTACGGACAGGTGAATGTGATGCTCCAGCACCCAATACCAGACTCTCATCGCCTGCCTGCATAGGGGGTAGGATGAGTGCCCCCTGGCTTGTTGATATAAAAGACGACCGCCATGTTATCCGTCTGGACTAGAAGAGAGCCTGGAACAAGTTCCTCTTGGAAGGCATGTAGCGCATAGAGGACCACTCGCATTTCTAGAATGTTGATGTGGAGGGCACACTACTCTGGGGTCCAGACTCCTTGTGTCCGGTGGGCCCCTAGGTGTGCCCCCCATCCCAAATCGGACACATCTGTTGTCAGAGTCTGATTTGGGGGCTTCTGACGAAAGGGGACACCTATCTCCAAATTGAGAGGGTCCAACCACCAAAGCATGGTCCTCTTGACCGGCTCCGCAACCCTGCCCATGTGATCTAGGTCGGAGTATTGGTCCCACTGCACCCTGAGCGTCCACTGTGGGACCCTCATGTGGAGGTGGGCCAAGGGAGTGACAGGGATGGCCACCTCCATGTGCACCAGAAGTCTGAGGAAGGTCCTGGCCTGGACCTGGGGGGGTTACTAGGACCATTCTGGCCATCTCTCGCAGGCGATCTCCCCTCTCTGAAGGAAGAAAAGCCATGTCCTGGAGCGAATCTAGGACCGCCCCGATAAAGATGAGTCTTTGGCTGGGCTCTGGGGAAGACTTCGGAAGATTCAGAGTGATCCCCAGGTCTCAGAACAGAGTATAAGTGTATCCGAAAGCCTGAAGAAGGCGCTTCCTTGACAGGGCCACAAGCAGCCAATTGTCGAGGTAAGGGAAGACGTAGTGACCCTGGCGCCTTAGAACTGCAGCAACCACTGCTAAGCACTTGGTGAAGACTCAAGGGGCCGAAGAGAGGCCGAACGGAAGAACCCAAAACTGATAATCCTCCCCCTGGAAGTGGAATCTCAAATATTTCCTGTGAGGGGGAAAGACCCCAATGTGCATGTACGCATCTTGCATGTCCAGGGAGCACAGCCAGTCTCCCTGGTGCAGCAGAGGAAGAAGACCTGGAAGGGTCACCATCCTGAATCTTCGGTACTCTATATAATTGTTTAAGGAGCCAAGGTCCAGGATGGGCCGAAGATCTTTTGTTTTTTTTGGGACCAGGATAAAGTGGGAGTAATATCCCTTTCCTCGCTGCTGCAGAGGAACTGGCTCTATCTCCCTTTTCTGCAAGAGGGCCTGAATCTCTCCCTCTATGAGGGGAATGTGAGAAGGAGGATCTCTAGAGGACCTTGGTGGAGTATCTGGGGGAATTTCGGTGAACTCCAGCATATGTCCTCTCCCTACAATGTCCAGGACCCACTGGTCCACTGTGATGGAGCTCCAACCCTTCAGAAGAAGGGATAAGCGACCCCCTACAGCCTCCCCTGGAGTCCCCTCCGGAGAAAGAGGGGTCGGAAGGGAGTCACTGGGCATAGCTGGGAGTGGGCAGAGAGGCTTGGGAGGTCTTGGGGCCTCTAAAAGGAGTGCCTCCAGGGTGCTGGTTGCCGGCATTCCCTTTGAAGCCACCTCTCTGGCCCTGTTGGTTTCCACGGGCTTGAGCACCTGAGGGCTTATGAAATGGGCGATGTTTCGTGCATTTCTGGTCCCCTCTGTACATCTGTCTGACGGACCAGATAGATTTGCCTGACTCCTGGAGAAGAGAGATAAGAGGCTCCGCCTCCTGCCCAAAAGAGACGGAACCCTGGAATGGGAGGTCCCGGATTCCGGACTGCAAATCCTGGTGAAAACCTGAGACTCTCAACCAGGCATGGTGCCAGAGGCAGACACCTGCCTCTGCCGCTCTGGCCGCCGGATCTGCAGTGTCGCATGAGGCACGGAGGACATGTATGCCTATGTCCGAGCCCAATTTCAGTATGTCCAGAAGCTCCGTTTTTTGCGTGGAGTCTGGCAAGGCATTAGCTAGTTCCTGTCCCCTGTCCCACAGAGAATTCTGGTACTGGACCATATGCGTAAGGAAGTTGAGGGATCTAATGGAGCAGGTGGAGGCAGAGTAGACCTTCTTGCCCACCTGGTCCAAGTAGCGGGATTCCAGGTCAGGAGGCTGTGAGCTGAGGTGCTTAGGTTGCTTAGACTTGTCATGAGCAGCCATAACAACCAATGAGTCCACCTGAGGGTGTTCCGCCAGGAAAGGCTTATCCCTCGGGGCTCTGTACAGCCTGTCTGACTTTTTGGGAATAGCTGGGACTGACGCTGGATGCTTCCAAGTTATCCTGGTAAGGTCTTGGAAGGTGTCCACCAAAGAAGGCACCACCAGAAGCTTGGGCTCCTCCTGCCTCAGGTAACGGGCCAGTCGACGGCGTTCCGGATCCAGATCCTCTGTCTCCCATTCATTGGAGGCCTGGATGTGCCTCATGACATCCATAAAAGTCGGATCGTCAGGAGGCAAGTGGGGTTGGTCCTTCTCCCCAGGAAAACCCCCTACCTCTGAAAAGGATGAGGAGGAAAAAGAAGACAACCTACTACAGGGCCTAGAACAGCCAGAGCTGTGCCCAGAACTCCCCCCGCTCGAGCGGCTGTGACTACCTGACCAACGCCGGCTACGGGACTGATGACAGAGCAAAGACCGATGCCGGTCTGGGCACTGGCGTTAGGAATGGAAGTGGGCCCGCCTGGAAGAGTGGAATCTGCTCCTGTGCTGAGACCAGGACCGACGATGGCTGCCTGATCGAGAAGGGCGCAGACAACAGTCCCCAGACCGACTGGAAACCAGCTCGAGGGACGGGCAGAGGGGGGCAGCCGCTCGGGGGGGGGGGAGTCTTCTTCGGAGAAGGAGCGGGAAGGCCCTCGGGCTCACGGTTGTCCGGACGGTCGGGAACCAGTGTCGGGTCCGGCCTTGGTGGAGTCTCCTGCTTTTTCACTTGACTCCACCAAAAGGAGAAGAGTTCTTGTAGCTTCTCCGTGTTAAATACAGCAGCCACTGTTGCCAACAAGGGGCCGGTGAAGCCATAGGGTCCTATAGGGCATGGATGGGGGAGTCCCCAGAACAGCCCTGCAGGGTGTAAGATCTGGGGGTCACTGAACCTTAGTAGCTGCCCCTTCCGCTGGGTGTCTTCACCTGAGGAACCTCCACTGGCGTTGGTACCGGCCGCTTTCTTTACAGCAGGCGGTGGGGTATCCGTCATCCGCGGCTTGTCCGAACCGGTGACACCGAGACTTCTTCTTGGGCAGAGCCGAGGCTTGTGCCAAAGAGGCCTTATGGTCACATGAAGCGCGCTAATTTGCTTCACGCTTTACCCGGACGGTTCCACCTTGACCAGCGCCAGGTTTTGGCAGGAGAGCTCACTTAGAGTCTTCCTATAGGATACTTCTGGTGTTCCCCGAGCTTGAGGAAGAAGAGGCTTTCCTGCGGGGGGAAGGGGGAACGGGACTGATGATGGGACCGGCTAGGGTCCTTGTCCCGGGAACGCTTACGAGGCTTGTCCCGGTGTTTACCCTTGTCCCCCGAGGTGTGCAGGACATCCATCTGCTGCTCTAATAGATGGGCTTTTAGGGCCTTCAGGCGTCGAATATGTGTCCTGCTGGTAAAGCCTCTGCAGATCTTGCAGGCAGCGCTGTCGTGGTCTGGACCCAGGCAGAAGACGCACTTGGTGTGGCCGTGTTTTGATGGCATCTGGCGGCCACAATCGCACTTGTTCCTCTTCGGCCCAGAGGAGACCGATGATGGAGACAACATATGCCGGACTGAGGTCGAGAAAAAAAGAGAAAAAACCGTTGATTTTGTGAAGAAAAGTCCAATTTTTAGCTGGAACTGCTGGAAGCAAAAACTTTCCCAACGTGAGCGAGTCGTGACTGGAAAAGAACTGGAGTGGAGCCGGGGTCCACCCCCTTTTGTACAGTGACTGATGTCGGGGTGAAGCAGACGTCAGGAGGAGGTCCCTGCTGGATACTGCTAGCTAAGATTTTTCCAGTGGGTCCTAAGGCCTGCGGCGTTAGTTATAATGGTTATAGCCTGCTGCAAGAGCTCCCACTCGAAGTAAGATCCCTAGATCACGCAGCCCTCACAACTCAAACAAAAAGGGATCAGAGGCTTCAAGACAGCACCTGAATGCCTGGAATGATCAGCCATGACCTAACCGAGGCAGAGATACTAACAGCTATTCTACTGCCCAGCTAAGAAGGCAGAGCAGACAGTTGAGAGGAAATTCGTAGACACACTCCCAGGTCCCCATACTGGTGCCCTGCACCAAACCCTAATGCCACTCCTTACACCCCTAAGAGTGCCTATTCCAATTGCTACCCATCAGCATCAGATCCCCACTCCTTTCCAACCTTGCATGGGGTGGGGGCACGCAACTTTAGGCCAGTCCATACAATAGAATTAAGGTGAATGCTAAAGCATGTAAAAACATTTCTGGTTAACCAAAAATGCCCTGAGATGGTTTCAACAGTATATACTTTACGTTGAAAGAGACATGAAAAATATTTTACTCCAGTTAAAAACTGCTATTGTACTTCCTGAAACCCCTGACACATCCACTAGAATAGAGAGAGTTGCCTCTATATTCTTTTCTGGTTTAAGAGCATTAAGAACCGCTTTTGGACTAAGCATGAACACCATGAATTCATTTAAAATTTCTAAAATAAAATATACAGTTAAGGAACTGCGCAAAGATATGGGTAACATTAAGGCACAACTCACTACACAGCAAAAACTTTTGTCAGACAGGAAGAACTGTGGGAAATACCATAGTTACGGTTAACCTACATACAACCCTTCTCAATAATACCATGCGAAAACTCCATAACCTAGCTCAAACTGTGGGTGAAGATCTCACCACTACTCAGCAAATTAGATCAACTGCACAAGAATTACCGACAGAAGTAAATAGTGGCGTAGGAGATTTAATGGCAGGAAGAATTCCACGCTATTTAGTTCCACCAGAATTGATGAGAGAAACTGAGTGTAGCCACCTCAGAGAAGATAGAGCCACTACATGTGAGTATAGCTTACAGTCTTGGAAGCGCTATTCCTGTTCACGCTAATTTAGAAGACATGACCATTGCCTTTATATTAAATGTTCCCCTGCAAGAACAAAATGTCTACCGAATAAAGACCATTCTTAATGTGGGTATCTAACTTACAGATGTTGCCCTCCAGCCACCTAGGACAGTCGGGAGTGAGGGTGACGGATAGCCCATACGGGAGGCCCGGAACAGGCTGAGACTCCTTAGAAGGAGCCCCCAAAGGAGGCTGCTTAGGTGGCGGTTCCACCACAATCGGTGGAGAGGCCGGTTTCGGCCGAGCCGGAATGGTCTTGATCGGCTCCGCAGGCGGAGGAACGATATACACCCGCTCCTGAGGAGTCGACGTCGGCCTAGAGGGTGACAGCCAAGCACGGCCAAGGTGGAAGTCAAGCCCACTCTGGCCGGACATAACTGCGCTGCCACATCAAACTCGTAGTGCTGAAGCAGTTTTCTTTGAAGCCTCCTCATCCAAGGAGGATGAGGAAGAGCATGGCACCACTGAGCTTATGTGCCTCTTCAGCCTGTCGGGTAGAAGAGGTCCAAACCCAAACCTGGACCGCTGGCGGACCGGGCGGGGTCGCTCGGAAGAAGCTGGGAGAACGTGGCTCTTCCTGGTCAGGGACCTGGACCACGAGGGGTTTCCCAGCGGGCTGGGTCTCCTCGGTGGGAGCAGACAGAACCGGGGTCCTGAATAAGGAGTTGTCAGCCTCATCGAGCAACGGGTCGAGAATAATCTTGACTGGGTTGTCGTCCCGCGTCTTAGCCAGCTGGCCTGATGGGGTACCAAGAAACCGGCGACCGAGGCCGCAACCTCAACTGAAGTCAAGAAAGAAGATTCCTGGGACCAAGATCTTTCACGGTCCCAAGCACGTCATCAGCAAGACGATCCTTCCTTGTGCTCCTTTGTCCCTCTTATGGAATCGAGAGACATGTGCACCCGAGGGGCCCTCTCCCTTGTTAGGGAGGGTACTGACACATCTCCCGAAAGGAGCCTGAGAATGTGGAGCTCAGATTGAGTGGGATGAAGATCAACAAAGAAGAGGACTGATCAGCACCTGAGCCGTCTCCTCTTCGAAGGCCTTCATCTGTTCCAACTGCTCAGCAGACCCCGCCCAATGGGCTTCCTTGGAGTTGTCCGATGGGTTCCGTTTCTCCAGTCTGCCCAACTGCAGTTGTGCGACACGATCGTCCAAAACATTTGGATAAAATGTGCAACACATTTTGCACACCTGGGTGTTATGACCGTGACCCAGGGAATAAATGCAAGAGGCATGCGGGTCAGTCCGAGACATCTTTTGCCTGCATGGGCAGTGGCGCAAATCGGGCTAGGACTTGTCCTCCATCATGGATGAGACCGCGCAGCGATTAGGAGAAACTCTAACAAGTCTACATTTGGGTAAATCTGTAGATCTATGCAACAGGGCCTACAGTAACACATAAGTGATAAGGAAGGAACCCGAATCTTCCAGCGGAAAGGAAGATCTGGCACCATGGGGTGGAGCCAAGGGATATACCACTCGGGTGGGTGGGAGGAGCCAGCTTTTAGACCTTACGGCAAGATTCTTAAAGGGAAAGGACATGCCAACAAGTGTGGATAAAACAGATCCACGATCCTAGAATCTGTGGTTATTGCCTCCCATCCTGGCAGGTGGCTGGCAAAGTTGCCCCCTACCGGTTCCCCTAGGACTCTCTCCAGAGGAGGGAAGGGTCCCAGCGAGTCAGGAGATGGTGGGGAGGGTGGAGGGAGTAGATCCTGAGGCTCTATGTCATTGGGCCAGGGAGCCATTCCTGCTGAAGGGGCCCAACATTTGTTCTGATATCGGTTTTGCTGCTGCCTCTGTTGGTGGCGTTGCTGCAGATGAAAGGGCTGCTTGGGCTTTTGTGGAGGTTTATACATAAACTGGACAGAGCGCAAGGCTTTGCCCTTGTCCTGTAAGTCTGTAATGATGTCTTTGACATCTCCTCCAAACAAGTCTGGGCCTCTGAAAAGAACATCTTGGATTGTTGTCTGCATCTCAGGTGCAAGGCCTGAAATCCTCAGCCATGCGTGTCTCCTGAGGCTGACTGCAGTGGCTGTTCCCCTCACTGAGGCATCCACAGCATCACAAGTGGCCCTCAGTGTGTCAGCTAGCTGATCTAACCATACCTGCCATTTCTTCTTTCAACTCGGAGTCAGGGAGTTTATCTATCTTGGACTCCAGCTGACCTAAAATAGAATTCTATTAGACCAACATGTGAGCAGTTTAGTTCAGCGTCCTAATAGCCAAGGTTGAAGAAGAGTAGACCTTCTTCCCAAATTGGTCAAGGATCTTAGATTCCTTATCTGATGAGAGGTACTAAGATGCTTAGGTTTTGCTGAACGGTCGTGAACAGCACTGATGACCACAGAATCTGATTTAGGGTGAACACTAAGGTGGTCTTTACTTTCAGGCGTCTGGTATACACAGTCCGTTTTTCAATCAATCAATCAAACTTTATTTAACCAGGCATTTACACCGTTGAGCAAGCTCATTTGCAAGATGGTCCTGGACACAGTACAGAATACATTACAATGAACATCATCAAACCCTATCATAACATACGAGGAACAATCAGATTCTTAAGATACAGTTACATCTTCTATCTAGGCATTGTTGCTTGTTGGCTGTGTAGGTGCACAGTCAGGCCCTTGCGGAAGACTTGAGGGCTGCTGAGGGAAGGCGAGAAGAGAAAGTAGGTGGTGGTAGAGAGGAGAGGAATGCAAGGAGACAGTGGAGACAGTACGATGGCAGACACGAGGGGAGGGGTGGTCAACCCTGCTATGGAAGGGACCCCCTGGAGGGTTTCCGCGGGTAGAAGAGGGAGCCAGGGTAGTTATGCTAGGAGGATGCCTGCCGCAGGGGGACTAGGCGGCCAGCGTGGTCCACGAGCTGGGTGACTTCAATCAATTTGTCCTTGATTACCTGAAGCAATCACACACAGTCTTCAGGCACCGATAGAGCAACTGTCTGAATACATGGGGACTGGGCAGGACACAGCATTTAAGTACTTTCTGAGTATCATTCCAGAGTGATGGATGGGAAGAAAGAGCTGATGGCAGTACAGCCAAGGCGAGTCCTCATCCTCGGTATGTTGAGGACGGCAAGTGTGAAGTTCCATAAGCCATAAATACCAAATGACCGTTTGAACAGGTTACCAATGTAGGATGGGAGTTTGTTCGACAGTGCCCTGAAGAGCCACGTGAGGGCATTTCTTTGCCTCCTCACGGAGAGGGATGGCCAATCTAATGCCTGGTGAAGCAGGCAGTGATGAGTCCGCAAGGGCATGTCAAGAATGAATCTCAGAGCACGATGGTAGAGTGTATCAAACTTTTGGAGTGCATACTGGGGGCAGTGGCTGTATAGAAAGTCAGTGTAATCAAGCAAAGGCAGAAAGGTTGTTAGGACTAGCCACTTCCTAGCTTCGAAAGTGAGAAGGCGGCTTATGCAGTAGAATATGCCAAGTCACTGTCTTAATTTTTTTGATAGTTCACTTAGGTGGACACAAAAACTAAGCATGTTGTCCAACCAGACTCCCAGATATTTGAATTTATCCACTAGTTCCAGAGATTCACCAAGGAGGGTGATAATCTGAGGGATACCAGTTGTCCCCAGATTTAGTGTGGGATGCAGGGAGAAGATCATAGCTTTTGTTTTTTGGCGTTGAGCAGGAGCTTAAGGCTCAGAAGGTTATGCTGGAGCAAGACAAATTCCTGCTGTAACTCCTTGTGTGCAACATCTAGAGAGGGGATGGTTGTGTAAAGGACTGAATTATCTGCGAAGAGTTGAACATTTCCAGCAAGAAGACCAGAATCAATGCTATTAACATAGATAGCGAAAAGGGTAGAAACATAGAATTTGACGGCAGATAAGGACCGCGTGGCCCACCCAGTCTGCCCATTTCCCTACCTAATGGATAAGCTGCAGATCCTAGTTAACCAGCAGCCTACTTCTTTCTAGCCCCACCCCCCAGAATTGCCTTATGGCTGTCCCATGCATGCTTGAATTCAGTCACTGTTTTTGACTCCACAACCTCCTCCGGAAGGCCGTTCCATGCATCCACAACCTTCTCTGTGAAAAATACTTCCTTACATTACCTCTAGAGCCGCCTCTATCTTCAAATTGTGCCCTTGTTCTTGCACACCTCTTTTTGAAAGATGCTACCCTCTTGGACTTTGTTGATTCCTTGAGGTACTTGAAAGTTTCTATCATGTCCCCCCTCTCCCCTTTCCTCGAGGCTATACATATTAGCTTCTTTAGTCTCTCTTCATATGTCTTCGGTGCAGACCCTGCACCATTTTAGTTGCCCTCCTCTGGACAGCTTCCATCTTGTCTATGTCCTTGCGGAGATTGGGTCTCCAGAACTGCACACAGTACTCCAGATGGGGTCTCACCAGCTGTCTGTACAGAGGGATAACAACTTCCTGTTTTCTACTGGTGATGCCTCTCCCTATGCATCCCAGTATCCCCAGCCCTCCTTACTGCCCTCTCACATTGCTTGTCCACCTTTAAGTCATCTGATATGACTACCCCAGGTCCCTTTCCATTTTTGTTGTTGTTAGTATCTCACCCCCCATTGTGTACTCTTCCCCTGGGTTTTTGTTTCCCAGGTGCACTACCTTGCACTTCTTAGCATTAAATCTAAGCTGCCATACATTTGACCATTCCTCTAACCTTGACAAGTCCCTTCTCATCCTTTCCACCCCACCTTGTGCATAAACTCTGTTGCAGATCTTTGTGTCATCTGCAAAGAGACATACCTTTCCTTCCAGTCCGTCTGCAATGTCGCTTACAAAGACACTGAAAAGGACCGGTCCTAATACTGAACCCTGTGGCACCCCACTAGTAACCCCCCTTTCTTCAGAGTGGACTCCATTTACTATTACCCTCTGTGTCCTATTCTCCAGCCAATTCTTTACCCGGCTATCATCTTGGGACCCACTCCCAGGCTGGCTAACTTGTATATTAATCTTCTGTGTGGGACTGAGTCAAATGCCTTGCTAAAGTCTAGGTAGGCCATGTCCACAGCCCCTCCCTGATCTACTACTTTGGTCACCCAGTCAAAGAAATCTATTAGATCATCTGCAGTAGGTGACAGTCTGATGAGTGAGCTGAGTCACTATCTGAGTCCGATGTAGGGGTAACGGATGTGCTTAGTCTTGGTAAAGCGATCTCCATGGGTCTCGAGAGGTCTGCTGGCCTCGTAAACTCTGTGGGTCGCTGTAGTTGTGGAGATGGCTTCACTGTCCTGATAGGGCCCAGGATAGATCCTTGCGGTACACCTCGGGGCAGTGCTTTAAGTGGGGACAGTTCCCCCTGTGCTTTAATTTGTTGCCATCGATTTGTGAGGTAACAGTGGAACCATTTCACTGCAGCATGGGTTAGGCCAATGCCGCTTTTCTGGCCACAGGAGCCAGTGAAGCTGATTGTTTCCAGATTGTGGAAGCCAAATCCTCATGTAGCCCTATCCAGGGCGGTATGACTGTAGGAAATAAATCCGAGAGTTCCAGATGTTCTGCCAATCTCTGGTGTTGGGGATCTTGATCCACATTATGCCAATCATATGCAGCCTGCAATTTCCTGAGGAGCTCTGTAAAAGAGGGATCTTCGGGGGAGATTTTGGAGACTCCCTAGGCTTTGGATCATCTGCAGTAGGTGACATAGTCCGATGAGTGAGCTGAGTCACTATCTAGTCCGATGTAGGGGTAACTGGTGTGCTTAGTCTTGGTAAAGCGATCTCCACGGGTCTCGAGAGGTCTGCTGGCCTCGTAAACTCTGTGGATCACTGTAGTTGTGGAGATGGCTTCACTGTCCTGTCTGACGTCAAAAGGCCTGGGGCCCAATGATGGTGTGTGTATCTGATTTGTGGTTCTCTAGTGGCCGGCATCGGGTCTAGCGGAGGCTGACACTTTTCCAGCTCTAATGTGAGCTGCGATTTTGCCTCGTCCCACCAGGAGCGCAACATCACTTGTAAGTCCACCTGAGGCTGAGGTGTAGGTGGCTGATGCCCGTATCCCGACGTCGGATACCCTGTAAAGTAGGGAGGAGGGCATCCTGGCGTGCGAATGCCTGGCATCGGGTAAGAAAACCCCAGCGTCGGATACCCAAGTGAAGGGTACACCAGCGCAGGGTACTGCAGCGTTGGATACCCTGGAGGGTACTGCGGCGTTGGGTACCTCGGTGGAATGTCCGATGGACATGGTGTTGGCCCAGACGGTGGGGCCATAGGCCCAGGTACAGGCCCTGACGAGGGTGCAGAAGGCCCAGAATGATTCGGAGCTGTAGGGCCTTGAGGGACTGGTGCAGCTTTCATCAGGTCTGATGGTGCCTCAGGCGTGGGTGGCTCTGGCATCGGGAGGGGCACTGTCCCAGATGGCGGGTGCTCTCCCGCCTCCGTGTCCCTGGGAGGTGGGGACATTGGAGGGACCACCTCTACGGGTGGAGGGGGAGAAACCAGAGGGGACTCCGATGTCAGCTGATCTGGATCCTCGACATCAGGCCTGTTATCGGGGCCTGCCGGGGCTGTGCGCTCGTCAGAGGAGCCAATGGGCGACTTACCAGCCAGTTCCGTGCATGCGCCGGAGGAGCCGGCGAGTGTCTTACCAGACTCACCACTCTCACTAGACCTCAATGTTGAAGGGGACTAGGGGTAGTGGGCGCCTCCTTTGGCCTGGAGGCTCCCACTGGGGCACTTCCGGCTGTGGAAGAGGCGACTTTCCTTTGGGGGGGGTACCTCCTTGGGTGCCGCAGGCTTGAAGGAGTCCGTTCCCGGTCCGATGTCTCTCCTTGTCCTTCTTACGACGGCCTTCCGGGGAAGAAAATATGCTCCTGAGTTTCTTCAGCTCTTTCTCCATGGATGCCATTTTTGCTTTAAAAGGTGGGCTTTCCAGGGACTGCTGACGGTGCTTTCGTGTGGTCTGGTTAAAGCCTTGGCAAACTTCACACTCCTCGGTCTTATGGTCTGGGCTCAGACAAAAGAGGCAGAGGAAATGGCTGTCCTTGTGAGGGAGCGGAGTACAACAGGAGTCAGACTTATTTTTATGCAAACTGAAGACGTTGCAGACGATATGCACGATTTATTTTATAAAACACAATATGCGTGATTTTACTAAATTTCGATGAAAATATAAACGAGATATACTCATCCAAGATGGCGTCGACAGAAGCAACGTTCTCCACGAGGTCTGACATGCGCAGATTTACGGCGGGAAAGAACTGGAGGGCGGGAGTGGGGACCGCTCACTATATAGCGCCATGCTGACGTCGGTCATGTGACGCTGGGTGGTTGGTCACCCGACAGACATTGCTAGCTAAAAGTTTTCCGTGTGGTCCTGATGGTTTCAGTCCTACCTGTTAGTACCTACTGCAAGAGCCCTCTCGAAGTAAGAACTACGGTTACAGGTGAGTAACCTGTGTTTCTAGGGACGTGGATATTTTGTTCTATCCACACTTACTGGCAGACTCCTAGCAGTTCTCCAGGAGGGGGGAGGCAAGGCGCAAACCCCCTACTTAGGGGAACAGATTGGAGAAAGTAGTTACGTAAGAACTTACCGTAACAGTAGATCTTCGAGAGGAGCTCTTGCAGCAGGCTATAACCATTAGGACTAATGCCAGAGGCATTAGGACCCACGGAAAACTTCTCAGCCAGCAGTACCCAGCAGGGACCCCCCCCGACATCGGCTCCACCCCATCAGCCCTGGTACAAAAGGGGGCGGACCCAGCTCCACCCCAGTTCCCCCACCAAGACCCGGGAATGGGCCATGACAAGAGAAGGAGGCAAAGCCTAAAGATGATGATCTGTACACCTCACTCGGGGGACTGAGGGCGGGAAAGCAGCGCCTGCTGCAAGAGCTCCTCTTGAAAGATCTACTGTTATGGTAAGTTCTTACGTAACTGTACTATCTTACTTCAAGTGGGAGCTCTTGCAGCAGGCTATAACCATTAGGACTGAATCCCAAGCAGCCCCGCGCCAAGGAGGTGCCGAATCCAGGGAGGTGGAAGATGACCAGGCTGGAAACAGCAAGTTAAGACAAGAGTCCCTGAAGGACTGCCAGGCCGAAGTCGGCACGGCGTCTGGATGCAATGTCCAAACTGTAGTGCTTTACGAAAGTGTGCACAGAGTTCCAGGTAGCAGCCACACATATGTCCCTAATGGAGACATTCCGCAGAGTGGCAAAGGAAGCAGAGACTCCTCTGGTGGAGTGACCCCTAACCGGACCCAGAAGGGGTTTATTGTGCTTATTATAGCAAAATACAATGCAGTGGACAAGCCACTTGGAGATGGTCTGTTTGGACACCGGTTTACCCAAGTGTTGTGGTGCAAATGCCACAAACAGTTGCTCCTATTTACAGTGAGCAGCCGTGCGCTTAAGGTAATACCTCAGCACCCTGTGCATGTCCAGAGTGTGAGGGAGAAGAGAAATAGACTGGAAGGTCAACCGACTGGTTGAGGGTCAGCTCAGAGACCACTTTAGGAAGGAACTTAGGATTTGTTCCTGGGGAAACCCTTTCCCTATGAAAAATTAAATATGGATCTTTACACATCAGAGCCTGGAGCTCAGAAACTCTTTGAGCTGAAGTAACAGCTACTAAAAAACAAACCTTCCAGGAAAGGTAACGCAGCTCACAGTCCGCTGAGGGTTCAAACGGAGGAAGAGTAAGCTTCTCCAACACAAACAGGAGGTCCCAGGGTGGGACAGGATGCCGAATGGGAGGTCTGTGTAAAATCCCCCATAAAAAGGTGTGGGCCACATCCAACTGGGCTAAGGTTTTGTCTCCCAAAAGGGTGTGATGAGCAGAAATGGCCCACATGTGCTCCTTTATGGAGGAGTAGCTCAAGCCTTGTTGATATAAGGAGAGGAGATACTGCAATGCTGAGTTCACCAGATGGGTAAGGGGGGTCCAGACAGTGAGACAACACCCATAAGCAGAAACGCTTCCACTTCATAGCATAAGTGGTGCGAGTAGAGGGCTTCCTTGCTGATACGAGTATGTCCGCCACCTCTTGGGATATCCCATACTTGGACTCTGCTACGTCTGAAGGAGCCAAGCATGAAAGTGCAAAGACCTGAGATCAGGATGGACCAGCAAGCCCTGATCCTGGACAGCAACTGCGAGCATATTGGCAGCGGGATTGGAGGTTCCGTGGACAACCGCTGAAGTAGTGGGAACCAAATCTGCAGAGGGCGATTAGAATTATCCGAGCCCCTTCGGCATGTAACTGTCAAGAAAACTCTCTGGACGAGAGGAAAGGGAGGGTAGGCGTAAAGAAACCTCCCTGCCCAACAAAGGGACAACGCGTCTGGCCAGAAAACGCCAGGCGCGGGCTCTCGTGAGCAGAAAACTGGCAGTTTGGCGTTGCATGGTGAGGCAAAGAGGTCTAGCCCTGGACGACCCCATGTGTCGAAAAGCTGGTCTGCTACTGACTGCAGTAGCTCCCACTCGTGCGCTTTGGACTGAGACCTGCTTAGGCTGTCGGTCAAGTCGTTTAGGATGCCTGGAACGTGCACTGCAGATAGAGAGATGTACCGCTCCAGTGCCCAGTACCAGTCCCTCATCGCCTCCCTGCACAGGGGGCAAGAGTGAGCGCCGCCTTGCTTGTTGATATAGAAGATGACTGCCATGTCGTTCGTCTGAACAAGAAGAGAGCCTGGCACGAGGTCCTCTTGAAAGGCATGTAGCGCATTGAGGACTGCTCGCATCTCCAAGACATTGATGTGGAGTTCGCGCTCCATGGGGGTCCAGGTACCCTGAGTTTGGCGGTCCCCCAGGTGCGCCCCGCAATCCAAATCCGAGGCATCTGTTGTAAGAGTTTGATTCGGGGGGGCTCCGGACGGAAAGGGACCCCTTTTTCCATACTGAGTGGGTCCAAACACCAAAGAAGCTTCCTCTTTACTGGCTCTGTGACTCTGACCGTGTGGTCTAGGTCATCTGAGCATTGATCCCACTGCACCCTGAGCATCCATTGTGGGATTCTCATGTGGAGGCGGGCCAGAGGAGTGACGGGAATGGCCACCGCCATGTGCCCCAGAAGTCTGAGGAAGGTCCTGGCCTGGACTTGAGGGGTTACTAGGACCAATAAAGCCATCTCCCGCAAGCGATCGCCCCTCTCTGGGGGGGTAGAAAAGCCATGCCATGGACTGAATCAAGACCATGCCTATGAAGACGAGCCTTTGGCTGGGTTCTGGGAAAGACTTTGGAAGATTCAGGGTGATCACCAGATCTCGGAATAGGGTATAGGTGTCTCCGAGAGCTTGAAGAAGGCGTGAACTTGACGGGGCCGCAAGCAGCCAGTCGTCCAGGTAAGGGAAGACATAATGTCCCTGGCACCTTAGAGCCGCAGCCAATACTGCCAAGCATTTGTGAAGACTCGAGGAGTGGAGGAGAGGCCAAGCGGGAGAATCTGAAACTGATAATGCTCCCCCTGGAAGTGGAACCTCAGGTACTTCCTGTGAGGGAGAAAGACCCCGATGTGCATGTACACATCTTGCATGTCTAGTGAGCAGAACCAGTCTCCCTGATGCAGCAGAGGAAGCAGTCCTGGAAGAGTCACCATTCGGAACCTTCTGTACTCTATATAATAGTTTAACGAGCTGAGGTACAGAATGGGAAAAAGGTCTTTGGTCTTTTTTGGAACCAGGAAGAAATGGGAGTATAAAACCCTTTCCTCTGCCGCTGCAGAGGGACTGGCTCTATCCTTCTATGAGCGGAATGTGAGAAGGAGGATATCTCGAGGACCTTGGTGGGGTGTCTGGAGGGATCGCGGTGAACTCCAGCGTATGTCCCTCCTTGTGATAGTGAGGACCCACTGGTCCGCAGTGATAGAGCTCCAGTCCTTCAGATGAAGGGAGAAGCGACCCCCTACTGCCTCCCTGGAACCTCCTCCTCCCGGAGCGGGGGGGTCGGAGGGAGGAAGTCCTGGGCAGAGCAGGAGTAGGCAGAGAGGCTTGAGGGGACTTGGGGCCACAAGAAGGAGCGCCTCCAGGCTGCTGGCTCTCCTTCGAAAGCCACCTCTCTAGCCTTGTTGGTTGCCACAGGCTTGGGCACCTGAGGGCTTCTGAAATGGCCATTTCTTTGCTCTCCTCTGTACATCTGACGGACAGACCAGATGGATTTCCCCGACTGCTGGAGACAAGAGATGAGCGACTCTGTCTCCTGCCCAAACAAGATGGAACCCTGGAACGGGAGGTCCCGGATCCCAAACTACAGGTCTTGGTGAAAGCCTGAGACTCTCAACCAAGCATGGCGCCTGAGACAGACTCCTGACGCTGCCGCTCTGGCCACTGTATCTGCAGTGTCGTACAAGGCACGCAGAACATGCGTGCTTACATCCGAGCCCGACTTAAAGACATCCAGAATCTCCATCTTCTGTGCGGAGTCTGAAAGGCATTCACAAGCTCTTGTCCCTGTTCCCAGGACGCATTCTGGTACTGAACCATATACGTCAGGAAATTAAGGGACCTAATGGAGCAGGTGAAGGCAGAATAGACCTTCTTGTCCACCTGGTCCAAATAGCGAGACTCAGGAGGCTGTGAGCTAAGGTGCTTTGGCTGCTTGGACTTATCGTGGGCAGCCGTAATCATGGAAGAGTCCACCTGAGGGTGCTCAGCCAAGAAAGGCTCATCCCTCGGGACTCTGTACAGCCTATCTGACTTTTTAGGAACTGCCAGGACCGAAGCGGACGCTTCCAGGTGATCCTGGAAGGTGTCCACTAAAGGAGGCACCACGAGAGGTTTGGGCTGCTTTTGCCTCAGGAACCTGGCTAGTCAACGGCGTTATGGATCCAGATCCTCTCTATCCCATTCATTAGAGGCCTGGATATGCCTCATGACGTCCATAAAGGTTCTCCTGGGGAACCCCCGATTCCCGAGAGGGAAGAACAGGAGGAAGAGGGCGACCGACTACTAGGTGACGAGTAGCCGGACCTGTCCCTATGACCATCTCCGCTCGAACGTCAGTGGCTCACCGACCGACGTCGGTCACGAGACCGACAACGAAGCGGTGACTGATGCCGGTCCCGGGACCGACGTCGGGAGTGGGCCCGCCCATCGGAATGGGAACGGCTCCTGGTACGAGACCTAAACTGGCGTCAGCTACCTGACCTCAGTGAGCACCGGTGTTGGTCTACGGATTGAGATCGGGAACGGGCCTTGGAGGGTGGGCGAGGCAACGGCCTCTCGGGGGTCTTCAGCGAAGGAACACCCTCTGGCTGGAGTTTACCCGACGAGTCCGGAACCGCAACGGGCCAGCTTCGGGGGGGGGGGTCTGCTTTTGGACCTGGCCCCAGCAAAAAGAAAAAAGATCCTTGGTAAACACCGAGGCTGCTGTCCCCGGAAAGGGGAACTCTGAAGTGTCCGGCCTTGAGGGGGAGCCTCCTGGAGAACCCCAAGGGGAGGAGGACTTGGGAGATGGAGACGCTGTCCCTTCGCCGGCAGCATCAGGATCCTTCGCCCCTTCTACCAGCGTCGGTACTAAGACCTGCGACGGTTTCACGCTGGGGGGCCTGGAGTGTCTCAGACTCAGGGCTTGCTCTTATCGGGCGGGCCAGGACCTGGCAGGCAGGGCTGCATTGTGCCTCCGTGGTCTTGGGGTGACTGAGCGGCGTCACCTTGGGCCTGGCAGGCTACTCCCCAGGCATACCTGCTTTGGCCTGTACTTTCTTTGCAGAATCCTTCTTTGAGTGCTGCTCTCCCAAGCCCGGGGAAGAGCGGGCTTTCTTAGAGGAAGGCCGCGACCGGGACCTGGACCTGTGGTGGGACTGACTATGGTCCCTGTCTCGGGACAGTTTGGATTTCTCCTTATGCTTTGCCTTCTCCCCAGAAGTGTGCAGGTCCATCTTCTGCTCAAGAAGGAATGCCTTGAGAGCCTTCAAGTGGCAGATCCTGGTCCTACCTGTGAAGCCCTGGCAGGTGGAACAGGCCGCGGTGTCGTGGTTAAGCCCCAGGCAAAAGATACACTTAGTGTGGCCGTCCTTGGCTGGAATCTGACGGCCGCAGTTGCACTTACTGCGATGGGGTCCTGATGAGGAGACCGATGACAGAGACGACATACGTCGGTACTGAAAAACCGTCAAAGTTAGTATTGAAAAAGCGATAAATGAGTTTTTGCTGGTGGCTGGCAAGCCAAGAACTTTCCAATGTGCGCTGGTCGCGGCAGGAAAAGAACTGGGGTGTGGAGCTGGGTCCGCCCCCTTTTGTACCAGGGCTGACGTCGAGGTGCGGTCCCTGCTGGGTACTGCTGGCTGAGAAGTTTTCCAGTGGGTCCTAATGCCTGCGGTGTTAGTCCTAATGGTTATAGCCTGCTTCAAGAGCTACCACTCGAGGTAAGATCTGAGGCTCCAAAACCAGCATCCCTGCATGACTCGAGGTCAATGTGGTAATGGGAAATGAAGGTGTGTGCTGACTTCCAGGTGGCAGCCCTGCAGATTTCCTGCATAGGGACGTCCCTAGAAGCAGCCACCGACGCAGCAGTATGGTGGGTGGAATAAGTCCTTAACCCTCCGGGAAGCTCCCTACCCACCAATCTATAAAAGAGATCAATGCAGGATGTAATCCACCTGGCAATCGTCCGCTTGGCTGCAGGTCTGCCAGGTGCAGCTTCAGCGTAGGTGACAAACAGCTGGCGAACCTCTCCCCGAACTCCAGCCACGCGCCCTTTATAATAAGGGAGCGCTTGTCTCAGGTCCAGAGTACGGAGCCTGTGTTCAGCTTCCGAGGTGTGATTCGGGAAGAACACCGGAAGAGTCATCACCTGATTAAGGTGAATCTCCGACACAATCTTCAGGAGGAACTTCGGGTTGGGACGCTGGACAACTTTGTCCCTGTGGAAAACCAGGTAAGGAGACTCCATCGAGAGTGCCTGGAGCTCACTGATCCTTTTGGCTGACATGATAGCCACAGGAAGGCGGTCTTCCACGACAGGTGAGGCATGTCACACCTGTGCATTGGTTCCAATGACTTGCCCATGAACTTTGCCAAAACCAGCAACAAGTCCCACCGTGGTGGTGGTTCATGCTCTGGAGGGGAAATGTGATCTAAGCCTTTGAAAAAGTGCCAGACCACCTTTTCCTGCACCACCAACTGCTGACCAGCCCGCACCCGGTAAGCAGAGACTGCCGCCAGGTGCACGTTTAGGGTTGTTGACTGAAGTCTCCCTTAGAGAGGGACCATAGGTAGTCCAAAATGATGGCCACTGGACAAGACAAAGGGTCCAGCCCCTTGCCCCGACACCAAATTCCTTCCATTTGAAGGCACAGCATTTTCTGGTCGATTCCTTTCTAGATGACTCCACCATGGTGAGGACATCTTCGGAGAGACCCAAAGCCTGGAACTCTAGCCGCTCAGGAACCAGGCTGTCAGGTGCATTGACTGAAGGTCCGGGAGGAGTACCTTCTCCTGACTGATGGAGAGCAGGTCCGAGTGTAGTGGAAGACGCCTTGGAAGCCTGTTGCTGAGGAGATAGGGGAACCAAAACTAGTGTGGCCATTCCGGAGTCACCAGGATCACCTGCGCCTTGTCCCTCCTGACATTGAGTAGCACCTTGTGGGATCAAGGGAAGTGGAGGGAAGGCATAGACGAGGCCTGGGGTCCAAGGCCTCGAGAAGGCATCCCTCTGCAGCCAGCCCTGCTGAGGGTGTGTGCACAAAACAACCTCAGCTTTGCCTTCTCCCTGGAGGCAAACAGGTCCACCTAAGGGATATCCCACTGGGAGAACAGACTGTGAACTTCCTCCGGATGGAGAGACCACTCGTGAGACACCTCGCCTACCCGGCTGAGGGTGTCCACCAGCTGACTGGAGGCTCCTACCACATGGATGGCTCACAGATCTGCCTCCAGGCAGTACTGAGTCCATGTAGGAGGCTTCCTTGTACAAAGGCAGGAAGTGCGTCCCACCCTGATTGTTGAGGTAGTACATGGTAGTGGTGATGTCAGTCAGGACTAGGACCATTTGACCCCAAACATATGAAGCGATTGCAGTCAGTGCCAGCCAAACTGCCTGAAGCTCCAGCAGGTGGATGTGCCATCGGGACTCATTGGAGGTCCCGAGCCCGGGGACCCTGTGTCCCCCCAGATGGGCACCCCCAGCCCGTGAGAGAGGTGTCATCGTCAGGATGACTGTCGGCTCAGGGAGGACAAAGGGGATCCCTTCCTGCAGATGCTCTGCACCCTACTCACCACTGGAGGGTGTCCCACATCTTCTGGGTCACAGTGACCAGCTGGTCGAAGTGACCTTTGCACTGAGACCACTGGCTAGCTAGCTTCCATTGCAGGGGGTGCATATTCCAACCAGCCCAATGGACTACGCTGGTGCAGGCCACCATGTAACCCAGAAGGCGCAGGAAGTCCCGGGCAAGGCGCAATTGCTCAATTCGAAATAATCGGGCAAAGGAGGAGGAGAGAACCACCACCCCGTCTGCCAGGAGCCGGGCTCTGGCTCAGCAAGAGTCGAGCTCCGCCCCAGTGAAGCTGATCACCTGCGAGGGCACAAGTTCCGACCTGGCCTCATTGACCAGGAGGCCAAGGGAGGTGCAGGTCTGGAGGGTCAGGTCCCTGGACTGTTCCACCTCCTGCCTGGAGGGACGTGCAATCAGCCAGTCATCCAGGTATGGGTACACCTGGACCCCTCGATGCCTCAGGTAAGCTGCCAACACTGCTATGCATTTGGTGAAAACCCTGGGGGCAGAGGAGAGGCCGAATGGCATGGCCTGGAACATGCAGAGGGTTCCCTCGGCTTGAAAGCGGAGGAACCTACGGGGGACGGATGATGGATCAGGATGGGAAAGAACGTGTCCTGAAGATTCAGGGAGTAGAACCACATGTCCTACTCTAGAGATGGTATGATTTGAGATACAGTTACCATCCTGAAGGTGTGCGACCTGAGGAACTTGTTCAGGTTGTGCAGATCTAGAATGGGTCACCAGTCCCCCGTCCACTGTGGCACCAGAAGTACCTGGAGACAAACCCTGGGTGTTCCGGATGATCCGCAACAGGAACCACACCCTCCTTGTGGAGGAGCTGGGCTGTGTTGCCTCTGAGAACTGACAGCATGTCTGCGGAAACTAAGTCCTCTGGTGGGGCGCAGGCTCAGTAAGGAAGGTACTGCTTGAATTCCAAAGGCAGACCCTGACCAACCACTTCTAGAACCCACCTGTCCGCGGTGACAGCACACCAGGCAGAAAGGAAGTGGCGGAGCCGGCCCCCCACGGGAGGACCCAGGGTTGGCACCCCTCATCCCACCATTGGACAGGCTTAGAGGAGGGGGGCCCGGCTGAGGTGCAACCGGAGCCTCTCCCTCCTGGCTTACGGACATGTTGCACCTCTCCCTCCTGGCTTACGGACAACTGAGGCCACTGACTTGGGCCGAGGTCACCAGACCTGAGCCTGCTGGCCAGTTACTGGGCTGGTTTGGCCACAGGAGCGGAGGTAGACCAAAAGGGCTTCCTTCTCGGCTGCTGTTTGGAGCCCTTGGGGTACCTCTGGGCAGATGCCACGGAGTCCAAGGTGGCAATGGACTTCAATACGAGTGAGGTGACCCTCGACCCTGGGCCGGAACAGGTCAGTGCCCAGGAAAGGGGCATCTGTCAGCTTGTGCTGAGTGTCCGCCGTGAAGTTTGAGATGCTCAGCCAAACCCTACGGTGCATGGCCACTGAGACCGTCAGGGAGCGGGCACAGGAGTCCCCAGTGTCCATGGTTGTTCAGAGTTGTTGTTTGGCTACAGCCTGGCCCTGGTCCCGGACCTATTTGACCATGGTCTGAAGGTCTGCCGGCAGATGAGGAAGCACCTCATCTAAAGTGCCCAGCAGGACATGGGAGAAGTGGGTCATAAGGAGGGCCTAGCTTGCCTGGTGAAGGCCAAGCGAGGAGGCAGCATAGACTCTCTTAGTCGCATGGTCCTTGTCAGGCGGCTTGTCAACATCCCCGGTGTTGTGGGAGCGCCTAAACACAGAGTCTGCCACCAGTCCCTTGGTCAAGGGGTGCACTTTGAATCCCAAAAGGGATCTGGTGGGCACCGCATATTTGCGGGCCATCCAGACAGAAGGTGTAGGGCAGGAAGCGGGGTGCTGCCAGAACTCCAGGGCAGGGCCAAGGATGGCTTCTGCTACTGGGATAGCCTCTGGAGTGTCTCCCCATTAAAGGATCTCGGTCAACGGGTAGCAAGCCCGTTTCTGAGTGGGCTTCATCTTCATACCAGTTGACTTGGAGATCAAATGGAGGAGGTCCATGAAGGAGGATGGGCCTTCGTCCGGTGAGAGATCCCCCACGGACTCCATGTCGACCAGACGGGAGTGCAGGGAGGAACCCTCAGACTCCGAAGAGTCATCGAAGAGTGGTCGACCGCCTGAGTCCCCGATAACCCTCCTCAGACGGTCAGGGGTGACGGTGACTGACAGCCGATGGGGAAGCCCCTTGGCTGGTTGAGACTCCTTAGTCGGGGTGCCGACCGGAGACACCGGAGTTGGCCGAGCCGGGACTGTTTTGGTTGGCTCGGTCGATGAAGACAGTGTTGGCTTCTCAGACGACAGCCAAGTAATGACTGGCATCAAAACCGGGGTCAGTTTAGCGCCGGTAAACACCAACTGTTGCCACAAAAGGTCCTCACAGCATTGTTGCAATTTGCATCGAAGCCTCTCCTCACCCGAGGAGGCCAAAAATGAAGAGTAGCGGCAGCACAGCTTCCTGTGGTGCTGAGAGCAGGAAGAAAAAATTACTCACCTTAGTAATGTTGTTTTTTCTAATGGAGTCTTACTATATTATGACAATTGCAGTATGACCTCAGGTTAGAACTGCTCCGGAGGTGAAATAGTTAACTTTCCATGCAGGCATGGAACTTAGAGCGCGAGCTCGGTTGAAAACTCTGTCTGTTGTGCTTCAAACGCAAACTGTTAGATCTTTACGAGCTAAAACTCACTAAGGTTCTGTGTGGAAGCTGTAAACCTACACTAGCCAACTGGCTACTAACATAAACACTCATTTTTGGCCTAAGACAAAGACTCAAGTCAAGAGACCCAAAAATGCAAAAACACAACACCAATTCACCCAAAAAGGTAGGTGAAAAAACAACAAGGTGGGCATCGAAAAAAAAGTGCCAACCCTGTACTGCCCACCCGCATCCCCAAAACAGAGGTTCTGAGAGGCAGGCAGGGAGGAGAATAGCAATATAGCAAGACTCCATTAGAAGAAACAACATTACTAAGGTGAGTAATTTTTCTTCAAACAACATGAAGTCTTGCTATATTATGACAATTGCAGACAACACAGCAGTACTCCCCATGGAGGAGGGACAGAACCTACCTAGAAAATAGGCTCTGAAGCATGCTGTTAAAACCGAGCATCACTCCTAGCCTGGATGTCCAGGAGTAATGCTTGGTAAAAGTGTGAACTGTTTTCCAGGTAGCTGCTTGACATATTTCTAGAATAGAATGTCTCCTGGCAGCAGCCAGAGAAGCAGCTGTACCTCTGGTAGAGTGAGCCCTCAGGCCTGAGGAGGAAACTTTACCCAACTTCTGTAGCAGAATTGGATACAAGAGACAATCCACCTGGCAATGGATCTTTAGTGGCTGGCTTCCCTTCCAACTCGCCATGGGTGAGGAACAGTTGGAGGGAGTCAAACCTGTGACCCTTGGTACGCCTATGTAGTAACTAAGGGCTCTCTTCACATCTAGGCTGTGCGGCTCCCTCTCCCCAGAGGAGGAGTGGTCAGTGAAGTACACTGGAAGTGAAATAGATTAAGGTGGAAATCTGAAACCACCTTAGGCAGGAACTTTCTGTTAGTCCGAAGGACCACCTTATCTCTGTGAAAAGAGATAAACTCCTAGTCCACTGACAACGCTTGTAATTCGCTTATGCGTCTGGCAGAGGTGATGGCTACCAAAAACACAGTTTTCCAAGTCAAGTACTTGAGCTCAGCTGAAGACAAGGGTTCGAAGGGGGGTTGTATAAGCTGAGCAATGCAAACATTAAGATCCCAGACAGGGGCAGGATCCCTGAATGGAGGGTTGGTGTGAAACAACCCCTTAAAAAACTTGGAAAATACAGGATGAGCTGAAAGAGAAGAGGATTTACCTGCTGAAATAAAAGCAGACACAGCTGCCAAGTGCACCTTCAGGGTAGCTGGTCTCAGCCCCAAAGAATTCAGGTGGACCATATAATCCAGGACTGTGGGTAGATCAACAGAGACTGGGGAAATATGCTTTTCTCAGCACCATATGGAAAACCTTTTCCATTTGGAATTGTAAGTAGCCCTGGTGGAAGGCTTCCTTGAGGCCTTCAATATATCCATTACACGTTGGGAAAGGTGTTGTAAATCAGCAAACTCTAACTCTTCAAGAACCAAGCCTTGAGATTGAGAGATTTGAGATTCGGGTACCAGACCCTTCCCTGGGCACAGGTTAACAGATTGTGATTCCTGGGAAGGGACAGGGGAGGATGGACTGCTAAGGACAGCAGGAGTGGATACCAGGGCTGTCTGGCCCAATCCAGAGCTATCAGAATGACTTTGCATGATTGGGATCTGATTTTGACTAGCACTTTGAACAGGAGAGGAAAGGGAGGGAAGGCAGAGAAACTTCCTCCCAACTGAGGGCCAAGGCATCCAGTGGAGTGAGCCCAACACTGGGGCCTGGCAAAAAAGAGGAAGCTGGTGATTGTCTGGGGCTGCAAAAGATCTATCTGCGGGTGCCCCATCTGGCAAATACTACTCCCTAAGACTAGGGATCCAGTGACCATTAGTGGTGGCCCTGGGAAATCCTACTGAGAGCATCTGCCAGGACATTGTCCTTGCCTGGGAGGTGAACCGCCATGGGAGGTGTTCAGGGAGTAAGCCAGAGACCACAACTTCATCGCTTGCACAAGGCTGTAGACCCGAGTGCCCTTGTTGCTGATGCACCACATTGTAGTGGTGTTGTCTGTTCTGACCTGAACACTCTTTGTTCTGAACAGATTTGGAAAAAGCTTGAAGTGCTAGAAAACTGCTCTGAGCTCCAACAGGTTGATTGGAGCAGAGATTCCTGGGGAGACCACAGACCTGGGTGGTGAGGTCGCCCATGTGAGCTCCCAGCCCAAGAGGGACGATCTTTAGTAAGGATTAGAGAATGAGACTGAGTGACAAAAGGAACTCCTTGTCTCAGGTTGCTCTGATCCTGCCACCACTGTAGGGCTTGGATCAGGGTTCGAGTTACTGGGATCAACTTGGTAAGAGGATCCTTTCTTTGAGACCAAAAGCTCTCAAATGGAACTGATGTCCCTCATCTGAAATCTTGCTCCTGCACAACTGCTGTGGAAGCAGCCATGTGTCCTAGGAGCTGTAGAAAATGCCTTGCTGGCCGGGAGACCTGCAGGGTAAATGAGGAGGCCAGAGAGACTAGGGTCTTTGCCCTGTCCAGGGGGAGGAAGGCCCTGGCTTCCTGTGTGTTCAGTTCTGCGTCTATGAAGGTAAGAAGCTGGACAGGCTCTAGAACCGACAGAGATTCAGAAGGAAACCTAGAGAGGTAAGCAGTTGCTGCGTTATCTGAAAGTGTAAAGTGACCTGGTCTGGGGACTGGCCTACTATGAGCCAATCGTCCAGGTAAGGAAAGATGGCAGTCTTTTGCCTTCTTAGCTAGGCAACTGCTACTGCCAGGCATTTGGTGAATACCCTTGGGGCAGAAGTGAGGCCGAAGGGCACTGCGCTGAACTGGTAGTGGCCTGAGGGCAGCTCGAACCTGAGGTACTTCCGATGGGAGCTTCTGATGGGAATATGGAAGTAGGCATCCTTGAGGTCCAGGGAAGCTAGCCAGTCCCCTGGCCTTAGAGAGGGTAGGATAATTCCCAGAGTCACCATTTTGAACTTTGGCTTTAAAAGGTGCTTGTTTAAATATCTGAGATCCAGGATGGACCGCCATTCTCCTGTCTTTTTTGGGGTAAGGAAGTACCTGGAGTACAAACCTTTGCCCTGGTGTAGGGGAGGAACCCTTTCCGCAGCTCTGAGAGCCAGGAGGGTAGAGACCTCTGCGTCTAGGGCGACTGCCTCTGATGGAGTTGCAGGTGGAAAAGATCTGGTTCTCAACTTTGGAAATTTTTTGAAGCTGAGAACCAGTCCCTGGCTTACTACTTCCAGGACCCACTTGTCTGATGTTAAAGACTTCCAGTCCTGGACAAAGTAAGCCAGCCTGCCCCCTACAGGTAGAGGAGAATCGGCCCTGGCAATCCCATCAGGGTGTCTGCTTGGCAGGGGCTTTTGGCTGAGGGGTGGAAGCAGACCTGCTTGTACCCCGTCTGCCTCTCCCTCTAAAGAACCCCCTCTGAGCATAGGCGGAGGAGGAAGCTTGGGCTTGGTAAAAAGGCCTATGAAAAGGCCTGCCTCCCTCTAGGAAGCTGCTTTTGAGGAGTGGCCTGCCTTTCCTTGGCCTGTGCACTCCTATAGGTGGTCCGATATTCATCCATTTTCTTCATGTAATTCTCTGTTTGCTCCCCAAATTGAGAATTTCCCACAACAGGAAAATCCATGGCCTTAGACTGGGTATCCTGAGACAGGGTAGTACATCTGAGCCAAGCCATCCTGCGAAGTGCCACAGATATAGCCATGACTCTTGATGAAACATCATTAGAATCCACTGCAGCATGAAATTGCACCTTGGATACCTCAATACCATCCATAGCCACCTGTTCCAGCTTTCCCTGGCAAGCTGGTCAGAGACTTGATTTGCTAGGGCCAGCACAGTATCCCATCTGGATTTCTGGTACCTAGCAGCATAAGCCATATAATTTGCTTGTCCGAGTCCCAAAGATGCTGCCATGTACTGTTTCTTTGCCATAGCATCGATCTTCCTGGAGTCCTTCTCAGCGGGGTGTGAAGCTAGGGGAATATTAGCCTTGTCACAGGCTGCAGCCTGCACTACCCCCACATGGCTGCATTGTTGAGTGACGAAATCAGTGTTGGAGCCTGATAAGGTATACCTTTTGTCCATCCTTTTATCCACAGGAAGTATAGTGAGGAGTTTTAAAACTTTTACTGTCTGTTTCGAAAGATATATGCAAAGGAATAGACAGTCTCCTGAGACTCTGAATATCCATCATTTCTACATAGTCTGGCTCCTCTTGGTCATCAACAGCTTCCTCAACAGGAGCTGGAGAGTTTCAGCAACTTTTTATAAAACATGAAATGAGAAGGGACTCAGAAAGCCTTGGAGGAGAAACCCCTAGGGTCTATCTGGAGAGATGTCCGGATCAATGGGCACATCAGATCTTCAAAACCATATTCACTCTCCTCATATTCTCTTCCCCTCCCGGTTCATAAAAATCCTCAAAATCATAATCTTGAACGGTGGAACCGGCAGACCAGCAGCTTACCTGAAGGTGTCGGTTCGGTCGGAACCGGAGAGAGAGACTGGACAATTTGAATTGCTTTAGCCATTTCCTCAGCAGTTGGGGAGAGAACTTTTGGCTCTACACTAGCTGACTTTCTAGTCCTTTTTGCTGGAACCGGCTCTTCGTTTGCCCGAGGAAGTATCGCCCTGGTCAGAGGGCACTGCCTCCGGTTCGGTTGGTACCGAACCGGGCTGGCCATCCGGGTCAGCGGACTTTTGGCCTCCTTCCTGAGCCTACCAACTCTCTTATCTTATGGTGGCAGCAGAAGTAGTGACAAATCTGGCAGTCTGAATTGAGGTGGTCAAACCCCAGACAATAGACAATGTGGTGTGTGGGTCAGCCTTAGCAAAGCTTCCCCACAAACACTACAGTGTTGAAACCCAGTGGGTCGGTTTTCTTTGGGTTTCTCAGACATAATGCCAGCCTAACCAACTTGCCCGTTTATGGCAATCCACTAAGCAAGACACCCTTATCGGTTCCCAACTGTCACGGGTCGTGGAAAATCCGTAATGAAACCTGCTTTTTTAGAACCGATAAGAACCGGAACCGCACTCTAAAAAAGGACTAGTAGATTTTAAATACAACCTGATCGGTTCAAACCGAACCGATAAAGAATTACAAGTTCCACACAGAAAAACTAAATGTAAAACCTATCTGTTACTTACATTACCACAGACAGAGCTTGAACCGACCAGTTGCGGTTTAATTTCGGCTAAAAACCGAAAAATAATACTTTTAAACCGACAAAATGAACAGAGCAGAAGGAGAAATCTCCGGAGTGACTGTTCAGTGAGGCAGAGTAAAGAATCTGACAGTTTGCGTTTGAAGCACAACAAACAGAGTTTTCAACCGAGCTCGCGCTCTAAGTTCCATGCCTGCATGGAAAGTTAACTATTTCACCTCCGGAGCAGTTCTAACCTGAGGTCATACTGCAGTTGTCATAATATAGTAAGACTTCATGTTGTTTGAAAAGAAAATTACGTGCCTACCGTAATTCTGATCTTTCTGTGTATCTTCACCATTCATCACCTTTGGGTACTTGGCCGGAGGTCATGACCCCGCGGGAGCTTTCTTTTTTGGATGGGCGGAGTCGACACACCATCGGCGCCGCCCGAGGCTGACGCACTGCATGGCACTCGTGGGTTGGCCGTTAGGTGTTGCTGACTCCGCCCTCCTGCCAGTTCTGAGTCACCGTAGAGGTTAGAAAAAGGGTTGGGAGGGTGGAACAAGGAAGTCCAAGGGACAGACAAAGGAAAAGATTTAAAACTAAAGAGAAATAAATGACTAAGAGGACAGAAAAAGTTCGAAGACTAAAGGGGACTGGGTAGGGGCCCCAATCTCTGGAAGTAGAAAAGGAGGAGGGGAGACAGGAGAAACATACCCTGTAACCTTGACATGTCTCCAGTTTATATAGGGACTGCGAAGGAGTAGCCAAAGTAGCCAAGAGGCTAACTGCCAGAATTGCAGGCACAGAATTACTGGCAAAAACTCCTACAAGCAGAATTGGCTATTCTGGAAGAAAAGACAGGAAAACAGGGCTATCTCCCCCCAAAGGAGATTTTGGTGCAAGAAATACAGGTTACTCACCTGTAACAGGAGTTCTAGGAATGGTATATGTTGTTCATCCACACTCATTGGCAGTATCCTTGCCGCTTAAATCTTGCCGGAAGGTCTTCAGCTTGCTCCTCCCACCCACTGGTGGTATAACTCCGGCTCGCCCCATGACGCTAGGATCTGCCCGCTGGAAGCTCAGGTTAAAGCGTCGAAGCCGAGGTCGAGAAATGGTGGATGAACAACATATCACCATCTTAGAACTCCTGTTACAGGTGAGTAACCTGTATTTCTAGGGACATGGATATGTTGTTCATCCACGCCATTGGCAGACTCCTAGCAGTTCTCCGGAGGAGGGAGGCAAGACCACACCCCTATATACTTACTTGGGAAAGAGAGACTGAGAACCTGAGGCCCCAAAACCAGCATCCCGTGCACTCAAGGTCGATGTGGTAGTGGGTAATGAAGGTGTTTGCTGACTTCCAGGTAGCAGCCCTGCAGATTTCCTGGATAGGGACGCCCTGGAAGCAGCCAACTAGCAGCAGTATGGTGGTAAATGAGCCTTATCCCTCTGGGAGGCTCCATGCCCGCTAACTTATAGCAGAGATCTATGCGAGGAGGTTACCCACCAGCTTATATCGTCTCGCTTGGCTGCAGGTCTGCCAGATGCGCTTCAGCGAGGTGACAACAGCTGCGAACCTCTCCCGATTTCAGCCGTGCTCCTTATAATAAGCTAGCCCTTCTAGGATCCAGAGTATGGAGCCTATATTCGGCCTCCGAGGTGTGATTGGGGTAGAACACGTAAGAGCCAACACCTGGTTAAGGTGAAACTGGGCACCACCTTCGGAAGGAATTTCGGGTGGGGGGGCGAGGACAACCTTGTCCCTGTGGAAGACCAGGTAAGGAGACTCGATGGAAAGCGCCTGGAGCTCTCCCATCCTTCTGGCTGACGTGATAGCCACCAAGAAGGCGGTCTTCTACGACAGGTGAGAGAGAGCACACCTGTGATAGGTTCGAATGGCTTGCCCATGAGCTTTGCCAGTACCAGCAGTAGATCCCACGGAGGTGGGGGTTCCCGTGACTCGGAGGGAAATGTGATCAAGGCTTTGAAAAAGCGCCCAGACCACCTTCTCCTATGCCATCGACTGCTTCCCGCCCGCGCCGGTAAGCAGAGATGGCTGCCAGGTGCACCCTTAGGGTCAGCTGACCTAAGCCCTTGACTAGAAAGGGACCATAAATAGTCCAAGATGCTTGCCAGGAACAGGAGGAAGGGTCCAAGCCCTTTTCTGACCACCAAATGGAAAACCTTTTCCATTTGAAGGCATAGCATTTTCTGGTCGACTCTCACGGGACGCCTCAACTACATTGAGGACCTCTGTCGGAAAGACCCAAAGCCTGGAACTCTAGCTAGGAACCAGGCCGCCAGGTGCAGGGATTGAAGGTCCGGATGGAACACCTTCCCTGATTGACTGAGAGCAGGTCCGGGCGCTGAAGCTGCCGCGAGTCCTGGAGCTGAGACTGAGGAGATCTGGTTTCCAGAACTGGCGAGGCCAGTCTGGGGCTATCAGAATCACCTCTTGCTTGTCCTCCTCGCCTTGAGAAGCACCTTGTGGACTAAGGAAATGGGAAAGGCGTAAAGAGGCCGGGGTCCATTGCCTCGAGAAGGCATCCCCTGCAGCGAGCCCTGCTGAGGGGGCGGGCATGGAACAGACTCAAGCCTGCTCTCCCCGTGGAGGCAAACAGGTCCACTCTGAGGTGTGCCCCAAAGGGAGAACAGATGCTGTACTACACCCGCAGGAGAGACCATCTGGGATGCAGCCCCTATCCGGCTCAGGGCATCGGCCAGGGTGTTGGAGGCTCCTGCCACGAAATGGCTGAGAGACCGCTCCAGGCTGCAAGCCGAGTGACCAAATGCGGGCTTCCTGCAGAAGCATGGAGCGCGGCCCTCCTCTAGCGGTTTAAGATAGTACATGGTCGTGGTATTGTCCGTCTGGACTGGGACCACTTGACCCGGAGGAACGGAGCAAGGCAGTGTGAGAGCTAGGGCGGACCGCCGGAGCTCCAGCAGGTTGATGCGGCATCGCACGCGCGCGGGACCAGGGAGGCCATGAGCCCGGTGTTCCCCAGATGGGCACCCCAACCCATCAGAGAGGCATCGTCGACAGAGAGACCGTCGGCTCGGGGCGGACGAACGGGATGCCCTCCTGCAAATGATCTGGAACGGTCCACCACTGGAGAGCATTCCACATCCCCTGTGTCACCGACACAAGCTGGTCCAAGGGATCGCAGCCTTGTGACCACTGGCTGGCCAGTCCCCACTGAAGGGGACGCATATTCCAGCGGGCCCAACGGACCACGCTGGTACAGGCCGCCATGAGACCCAGGAGGCGCAGGAAGTCCCGGGCAGGCGCATTGCCCAACCAGAAATGATCGGGCAAAGGAGGAAAGCCTCGCTCCTGTCCGCTGGAGCCGCGCTTCTGGCTCGAAGAGTCTCGGCTGGTTCTGATGAATAGAATCACCTGCTTCGCTCGGAAGTCTGACTTGTCTTCGTTGATAAGGAGGCCCAGTTGAGAGCAGACCTGGAGGGCCAGATCTCTGGACCACCCGCCTCCTTCCTGGAGGGAGCTGCTATCAGCCAGTCTGCCCAGGTAAGGCGGTACACCTGGACTTCCGAGCCAGAGAGGGAATGCTGGCTCACCACTGCTATGCATTTGTTGTGAAGACCCCTGGGAGCTGGAGACAAGCCGAAGGGCATGGCTTGAACTCAAGGAGATCCTTCTCGCCGAAGCGAAGAATCTCTGGTGAGACGGACGGATAGGGACGCGGAAAACGCTGGCCCTGCAAGTCCAGAGAGAACCACACGCCGCTGCTCTGGGCGGATGGTATTATCTGAGCCAGAGTGACCACTTGAAGGTTCGAGACCTTAGGAACTTGTTTAGTCGTGTAGGTCGAGGAATGGGGCGCCAGCCCTCGTCTGCTTCGGAACCAGGAAGTACCTGGACACAAACCCTGGGTCTGGAAGGAGGGTCCACCACTTTCTTACCACCTCCTTCTGGAGGAGGAGGAGCGTTCGGCTCGACGCAGCCGCCTGTGTGAGGCTGGGGATCCCGGCGCCCCGAGGGGCGACGTGCTCTGAAGGGTGGTGCCTGCTCGATTCCAGAGGCAGGCCTCTTCCCACCACCTCCAAGACCCACCTGTCCGTGGTAACAGCGACCAGGCGGAACGGAAGTGCTGGAGCTGGCCTCTCACGGGGACCTAGGGGGTGGGCGGTGACGGGATGAAGCACCCTCAGCCCGTCACTGCAGCAGGCTTGGAGGAGGGACCGCCGAGGACCTCCTGGGCCCTTCCTCCTGCCTCCTGTTAGAGGAAGCCGGGGCTTGGGTTTGGATGCCAAGGCCGTAGCCTGCTGGCCCTGACGTTGCTGGGCCGGGCGCTACCGGGGCAGCAGAAGGACGAAAGGGCTTAGGCTGTGGTTTAAGTGCCTTTTGTCCTTCTGACGGAAGAGACCGAGTCTGCGTGGTATTGGACTTCGATCCTCTGCAGGTGACCTTCCACCCCAGGATCAAGAGGTCAGTCCCCAAAAAGGGAACATCCGCCAACTTGTGCTAGGTATCGGGCAAAGGTGGATATCCTCAGCTAAGCCTCGACGATAGCCACCGCGGCCGCCACCGATCTGGCACATGAGTCCCCACATCCAAAGCAGTCTGGAGCTGCTGTTTGGCCACTGCCTTGCCCTGGTCCCGCACCTGCTTAACCGTAGTCTGCAGATCGGGCGGGAAGATGAGGATGACCTCCTCAGGGAGCCCACAGGGCATGAGAAAAAAATATGAGGACGGGTCGAACTGGCCTGACGTAGAGCGAGAGGAGTGACTCCATGAGACTTTCTCACCGGATATGTCCACTTTTGGACTCCTTGTCAGGAGGTTTGTCCACATCCTGGCGCTAAGCTGCCACGGAAACTTGTCGTCGGCAACCAACCCCTCAGCAGAGGGGCAACTCAAACCGACAAGGAACCTAGGACCGATACTTCAGCCATCCTACGGGCGCTTAGGGCAGGAAGCGAGGGCGCTGCCAGTTCCAGTGTTGACTGACTATGGCCTCGGCCATCGTGGAAAGGCTCATTCGAGAATCCCCTCGGTCCAGAATCTCCGCGAGGATACCTGGCCCGCTTGGAATCGGGTTCGAGCTCCATCCCGTAGACTCCTGAGATGAGCCGAGCAGCCCTAGAAGGACTCTACGGCTATCGTCCATTGGCTGACCTCCTGAAGACCCAAGTCCAGTCGCTTGGAGAAGAAGGAGGAATCATCTTCGACTCGGAAGAGTCCTCGAGCTGCTCTCTGGCCTGAACCACCTTCTCCCTGCCGAGGTCGGTCGGAGTGAGGGTAACTGACAGTGATGGGTAACCCTTGAGCCACCCAGAATCCTGGTCGGAGCCCCAATTGGTGGCTGTGGAGGCGGAGGTTCCACCGCAATCGGTGGAGCAGCTGGTTTTGGCCTAACAACCGCCTGGGTATAGGCCTCGGCAAGTCGAGGGGTTGTGTCGCCGCTCCGTGACAGCCACTTTAATGGTCGGGAAGGCGCCGGAGTCGGCTTATTCCGGCCAGGAGGAGCTGTTGCAACATAAGTCCTCGCATTGTCGACGTGACTTACGCCGGGGCCTCCCTCATCCCGGAGGAGGAGGACGAGGACGAGCGGCGACGCCGGCCATCATGGGTGCCGGTGAGACCAGACCGGGCCGCATGACGGTGGGAACGGCTGACCGCTAAGAGGTCCGGGACGAGACCGAGAGTCCTGGAATTTCCGGGTCGGTGTAGGGAGGTGTCGGCCGGAACCTCATCTTCGCTCGGAAGGTCCATCCGAGGGCTCCGGAACCGAGGCACAGGCGAGCCGCAGGATCCTCTCCACTCCTCCCGGGGAGCCGGGAGGGAATCTCGCGCCAAAGGCGACAGCCTGTCAATGGGGCCGAGAAAATCTCGACTTCATCAGTGGAGTCTGGTCAACTGACCTGGCCAGGGGACACCGTGTGAGGCCAGTGGCCCGGCTTTAGCTGCCCCGATCAGTTATACTGGCCCATGCCTGAAAGGACTCTTCCCGCCCCAAGAGCGCCGACGGAGGGATTTACCCTTTGTCCTCTTTTTGGACCGAGAAAAAGGTCCAGTAGGCATGAGCCCTTCTCCTTTAGTGAGAGGGACAGACAAAAGCTCATAAAGGAAGCCGTGGGAAGAACCCAGAGAGGCGGATAAATGCTATGTGGCCAGAGAAGATACGGGTTCGCGCTTCCTCTTCTCGAGGGCTTACCATCCGGCCGAAAGCTGATCCGCCGAGGCCCGCTTCGCCGCTGACACCGCCACCGGCCTCCTTGACTTCACCGGAGGGAAACGCTTCGGACGGCCCAGTTGCAATCGGGCAGCACGGTCTCGAGGACGTGGGCCGAGAAAGATGAGCACAGGTCGCAAAGCCCGCGGGTCGTGTCAAGGCCCAAGCAGACACACGTGAGTGTGGATCCGCCTCGAGACATCTTCTGCTTCCGCATGGGCATCTCCCGAACCGAGTCGATTATATTCACTGCCAGCCGCGGGATCGAAGACTGAAGTCTTTTGCAAAAATATTATTTTAAATCCCATAAACGGAGAAATAGGGAATCAGTCACAAACGAGCGCTAAGGAGGGTTCCGAGTTTCCCAAGGTAAGGAAGATCTGGCGCCATGGGGCTGGAGCCGGTACCACCACGGTGGGTGGGAGGAGCAAGCTTAAGACCTTCCGCAAGATTTAAAGGCAAGGATACTGCCAATGAGTGTGGATGAACAACATATCCATGTCCCTAGAAACCTAGTTTCTTAAATTAATTGAGGTTATGCCCACAGGACAAGGAAATCAAAGATTGACAGGGAGAAGGAAAGAAAAGAGGGCAACTGCCAACCCCCACTCCACAGGGGTGGAGCCGAAGCACAGGAGGTCGGTCAGTGTAGGTAGAACTGCCAATACGCCTGAACATAGAAGCGGTCACCAGGCTCTCGGCCGAAGGGTGCTCTGTGAACCCTGCAAGGGACCCCATGGGCACCACATACTTGCGGGCCATGCGGGCAGACGGAGCTGGACGAGAGGCAGGGCGCTGTCAGAGTTCTAAGGCCGGGCCAACAATAGCCTCGGCCACAGGAAAGGAATCAGTCAGGGTATCTGCTCTCTTAAGGATGTCCGTGACAGGGTACTCCGCTCTTTTCTGGATTGGCTCCAGCAGCATCACTGTGGACTCCGAGATGAGGCGAAGAATGCCCTGAAAAGACGAGGGACCTTCCTCGGTCTCTAAGCCAAGGACTGATTTGTCATCCCCGGGTTGAGAATGCAGGCCGGTGACGTCCGAATCCGAGGAATCCGGATATAACATCTGACTGCCCAGGTCACCTTCGACTCGCCGAGGGCGGTCCGGGGTGACCGTGACAGACAAGCGCCGGGGAAGCCCGGTGTACGGCCTATCTTCCTTGGAAGGAGCCCCTCCCACAGGCTGCTTGGGCGGTGGTTCCACCACGACTGGTGGAGAGACTGTTTTAGGCCAAATTGGAGATTTTACTGGCTCCGGGGGCTGGGGAACCAACTTAATCGGTTCCGAAGGAATCGGCTTCGGCCTAGGAGGTGAAAGCCAGGTAACAGCCATTGTGGAAGCCGGAGCTGGCTTGTGCCCGGTCAAAATCAGCTGTTGCCACATGAGGTCCTTGCAGCGCTGGAGTTTCCGCCGGAGCCTCTCCTCATCCGAGGACAACGAGAACGACTGATGGCGTCGCCTCTTTTTAAAGTGTTTATGGCTATTCCTCGACCTTTTGGTCTCGGGGGTCCAAGACCTCGATCAAGATCGGACAGGCCGATTCGGTCACTCAGGAGACACCGGCGGGACTGGTGATTTCCCGGGGTCGGGGACCACTTCCTCGATAGAAGTCCCAGCAGGCTGGGTCTCGTCGTCTGGGAACACCAAATTAGGAGTTCAATTGAGGGAATCATCGACCGGAGTTGGAGATAAAGGATCGATCGGGTCGATGACGATCTCTACATCAATCGACAATTCGGTTGACTGACCAGATGGCAAAGCCGAAAAGCCAGCGGCCGAAGACGCAATCTCGACCGAAATCGAGACCGCATGTTCCTGGGACCAATATCTCTTCCGCTCCCAAGAGAGTCTCCGTCGAGATGAAGATGATCCTGGATTCTTTTCCCGCTTACGGGATCGAGAGGAGTGCATGCCTGCAGGAGCCTCTCCCTTGGTCAAGAGACAATGGCAAAACTCATGGAAGGAACCAGAGAAGCTGGAGCCCAGGTTGAGCGGAGTGAAGAAGCTCCGAGAAGTCTCTGCAGCGTGAACCATTTCCTCCTCGGCTGTCATGCGTTGCACTTGTTCGGCGGATCCCGCAGCAGCGGAAACTGCACACCGAGCCTCCTTGGATTTCACTGCAGGGTTCCATTTCTCCAGCCTCAGGCGTGCAAGATGGTCGTAGAGGACGTTAGGATGAAAGGCGAGACACATATCGCATTTCGAGGTGTCATGGTCGACAGCGAGGCAATAAACGCACGCGGTGTGGGGATCGGTGTGAGACATCTTCTGTCTTCAAGGGCACCGACGAAATCCGGGGGAAGACTTGTCTTCCATAAGAAGAATTAAACTCGCAGTCGCTAACACAAACGTGACGGATTTTCGGAATAACCAAAGGTTTTAAAACCAGGGCCTACAAAATGCATGAGCACAAGGGAGGCAACCTGAATCTTCCAGCGGAAAGGAAGATCTGGCGTCATGGAGTGAAGCCGAGGTATATACCACCCAGGTGGGTGGAGGAGCCAGCTTGAAGACTTCCGGTAGAACTTAAAGTGGAAGGAAACATGCCAAAGAGTGTGGATGAACAACATATCCACGCTCCTAGAACGTAATGATTCTCAAGACCACGATCTCGACTGAGACCGGAATCTTGACCTCTACCAATGATGAGAATGTTAACGGCGAGGGGATGTAGGAGGAAGCACTGTGTACAAGAAAATGAATGGATCCTGCCATGGAACTCACAAAAGGGGTACTTCTTGGGAGGAGGAAATCAGCTCTGCTGGCTTCTCCTGCCCTTGTGAGAGGGATGAAAGTCACTTATAAATACATCAAATAAAGAAGACCTGTCCCAGCACTGATCCCTGCGATACCATGCTGGTCACCCTCCCTTCCTTGGTGTGAACTTTATTTACCACCACCTTCTGTCGCCTATCCCCCAACTAATTTCTTATCCAGTTTATCACCTACAGACCCACTTCTAAGCTACACAGTTTGCTTACTAGTCTCCTGTGTGGAATGGTGTCAACAGTCTTACCGAAATCTAGGTAGGCCATGTCCACCGCTCCACCTTGATCTAAAACCTTTGTCACCCAGTCAAAGAGCTATCAGATTTGTTTGACATGACCTCCCCCGTGAAACGTGTTGCCTTGGGACTTTTAACCCATTGGATTCAAGATACTCCACAATCCTTTCCTTCAGCAGCGATTCCATTAAGATTCCCACCACCGATAGCAGGCTGACTAGCCTATAACTGTCAGCCTCCTTCCTGCTACCACTTTTATGAAATGGGACTACATCTGCTTTCCTTCAGTCCTCCGGAGCCACTCCTGTTACTAAGATGTTAAACAGAATTGTCAGAGGTGCAGCTAGTGCTTCCTAAGCTCCCTCAATACCATTAGATGCACCCCATCTGGCTCCATTGCTTTGTCCACCTTCAGATTAGCAAGTCCTTGCAGGACTCTCACCTCCAAGAAAAGACTAGTGTTCATCTCCCTCGCTCCAAAGCTTCTATTACATTTTTGTGGCATCTCCCCTTCTTCCTCCTTTGTGAACACTGAACATAAGTGTTCAGAATGCCTGCCTTTTCCTGGTCCCCTTCCGCAGAGTTCCCCCTTCCCTTTTTAACATTACAATTCCACCATGGTCTTCCTCTTTTCAGTTACATACCTAAAAAATGTCTTGTCCCCTTTGGTTACCTCCTGGGCTATTTTCTCTTTAGTTTGCGCCTTTGTGCTCCTTTCCCCGTTTCTCCTGCTACACCTCCTCCATATCCACCTCCCTGTACATCTCCTTATACCTTCTGTATGCTGCCCTTACCTTTTCAGCCACCTCTTTTAAGAACCACAGCGGTCTCTTTTCCTTTCGCTCACTTATCTGACACAGAGGTTTGCTGCCTTTACTATGCTCCCTTTTATCTTCACCCATTGTTCATCCACCCCAAAAAGGCGCCCGCCGTCATCCCTGAGGTATTTGCCCATCTTTGTAAAACTCCTCAGTGCTTAACCACTTTCCTGGGCCACCGATGACATACCAGCCCATGGCCGGTAAGCAGGGATGGCTGCCAGGTGCACCTTAAGGGCCGTCACCTGCAGTCCCAGTTAGGAAATGGACCAGAGGTAGTCCAGGATGCTAGCTACGTGGCAGGCAAGGGGATCAAGCTCCTTGCCCCAACATCAAATGGAAAGTCACTTCCATTTAAAGGCATAGCACCTATGAGTTGACTCCTTCTTGAAGGCCTCCACAATGTAGAACACATCCTCGGATAGACCCAAGGGTTGGAACTCTAGTCACTCAGCAACCAGGCCGTGAGGTGCAGGACAGTCCCCTGTAGTCTGGTCAGCAGATCTGGACAGACAGGCAGTTGCCGCAGAGACCTGCTGCTGAGGTTCAGGAGATCCAGGTACCTGAACTGCTGAGGCCAGTTTGGAGCTATCAGGATCCTCCAACGCCTTGTCCTTCATGACCTTAACTAGTACTCTGTGGATCATGGGGAAGGAAGGAAAGGCATACATGAGGCCCGAGTTTCCAGGACCTCACAAAGGCATCCCCCTATAAAAAAAATTTCCCAGATGGAGAGTGTCAGGCACACAACAGCCTCAGTTTGGTGTCCTCCCAAGAGACAAACAGGTCCACCAGTTGATTGCCCACTAGGAGAAAAGGTGGTTCACCACCTCCTGATTCAGGGACCACTCATGTGATGTCTTGCCTACCTGGTGAGAGCATCCACAAGCTGAATGTTCTTCCCTGTGACATGACTCGCCAGGAGATCGGAGCCCAGGCTATACACGAGGGACCAGGTGCAGCGTGCCTCACAACCAAAGGAAGGGAGTGTGTACTGCTTTGTCTATTCACGTAAAACACGGTTGTGGTGTTGTCTGTCTGGACCTCAACAACAACCTGACCCCGAACTAGCGTAGCAAACTGTCACAGCCAAGCACACTGTACGGAGCTCCAGCAGGTTCATGTGGTGACGAGACTCCCTGTGTGACCAAAACCCATGTGCCGTGTGGTCTCCCAGGAGTGCTTTCCACCATATCAGAGACACATCCCTCGTCAGTGTGACGGTCGGCTCTAGGCGGACAAATGGGATTCCTTGCTCCAGATGTTCTGGGACCAGCCACCACTGGATGGCGCCCACATCAGCTGGCTCACTGTGATCAGCTGGTCCAAGTGACCTAGGTGCTGGGACCACTGACGGCCAAGCTCCCACTTAAAGTGGCACATCCACCAGCGGGCCTACTGGATCACACTGGTGCAGGATGCTATGTACCCCAGCAGCAGCCATAAGAAATCCTAGGCAGGGTGCAAGAGCCCAGCCTGAAATGATCAACATGCAAAAGAGGTAAGATCCACAGCCCAGTCTGATGGAAATCTAGTTCTGCCCCCATGAACATGATCAGCTGCTTTGGTACCAGTTCAGACTTGTCTGGGTTGACAAACAGGTCCAAGTCTCAACAGGTCTGGAGAGCCAGGTCTGTGGATCTCTCTCCACGGCCTCCCTGGATGCACCAGCTACCAAGCCAGTTGTCCAAGTATGGGTACCTTCTGAACCTTAAGTGCTGTACGTGGGTAGCCGTCCCCGCCATGCACCTGGTGAAGACCCTTAGAGCCAAGGAGAGGCTGAAATGCATGACCTGGAGCTGGTACAGGAGTCATTCTGCTCAAAAACAGAGGTACTGGCAGTGGGACCTGCAGACGGGAATGTGGAAGAACACATCCTGGAGGTCCAGGGAGCAAAACCACATGTTCTGCTTTGGGATTGTATAATCTGTCTCTGAGTGACCACCTGGAACTTGCGCTTCCGGGCATGTACTGGTTGAGATTGTGTTGATCCAGTATGGCGCACCAGCTATTCCCATCCATTTCAGGACCAAACAGTACCTGGACACATAACCCTGACTGGTCACAGCGCCCAGGACACGGGCTACTGCCCCCTTTCATAAGGAGCTAAGCAATGTCCTCCCTGAAAGCGGACACAGTGTGCCTTTAAACAACCTGGACTCTCGAGGTGTGTGTGGAAGTGGCAGGGTGGGAGCGCCTCAAAGTCTAGAGACAGTCCTCTAGCCACTACGTCCAACACCCACTTGCCTGCCGTGATAGCAGACCAATGTGCCACGAAGTGATGTAGCTGACCTCCAACAGGGAGAGCAGTCAGGGACAGGACAGGTGGAAGGATGACACCCACAACCTGTTACTGAGCAGCTTTAGCAAGGACACCAGCGTGGTTGCTGGAGGGGCACCACTGCTCCTGACTCCTACCCCCTTTTTTTATGCCCTGGGCCTCAGAGTTTTGCTTGGGGCACCAGATCTTAAACTACAGGGGAGGCTATGACTGAAAGGCCATAACTGGAAAGACTATTTCTTTGGCTTCTTTTTCTGGTACTTCTAGGACGAAGTCACAGACTTAAGGGTGGTGCTGGACTTCTCAATCCTAGTGAGATGCCCTTCACCCCGCGACCAAAGAGGTCGGTGCCCAGTATAAGGACATTGGCCAACTTCAGATGGGTGTCCACTGTAAAGGTGGGCAAATGCTGCCAGGCACTGCGAAGCATGGAGACAGCCGCTGCTACCGCACCAGCACAAGAGTTGCCCATGTCCAAGGCTGTCTAAAGCTGGTGTCTAGCCAGTGACTGACAGAGGTTTCTAATGAGTTCCACTGCCACCTGCTGCTCTGGATGGAGGCTGGGGAGGATTGCAAAGATTCCCATCAGGGAATGACCATAATTAGACATCATGACAGCACAGTTAGCCTGGCAGAGACCCAGAGTAGACACAGCGTACACATTTTTTGAGGCGTGGTCAATCTTACAGGCATCCTTGTCCAGTGGCTTGTCCACGTTCCTCTGGTGTCCAGAATTATGGAACACTGAATCTTTGACCAGACCTTCAGCCGAAAGATAGTCCAAAAACCTGGAAAGGAAGCCCATAGGGACTGCATACTTGTGGACCATGTGGGCCGAGGGTGCCAGGCAGGATTCTGCCAGACCTCCAGGGCCAGTCCCAACATGGTCTCAGCCACTGGGAAGTCAACTCCCAGGCATTCATCCAGGTCCAAAATGTCCATAACAGGGTACTTAGCCCTCTTCTGGATTGGCTCTAATGGGATCGATATGGACTCAGAGATAAGTCAAAGCAGCCCACCGAAGGACATCAGCCTGTGGCTGGTGGAAGGCTCCTTGATCAAGATCCAGTCGAAAAGCTTAGTCCCAGAGGAGGCCATGAACTCCTGATTTAAGTCATCCAATGATTCCACAAAGATGGACCTTGGCCGCTGTTCGCCATGGATCTTCTGGGAATCCTCACCCAGGGTAATCTGAACAGACAACCAGCCTGGCAAGCTGAACAGCTGGCCTCTTTGGTCGGAGCGCTGACTGGCAACTGTCTGGGTGGTGGCTCCACCGTAATTAGTGCAGAAGTAGGTGGTGGCTGCCAGGGGCCGAAGGTCCTTGGGGTAGAGCCCTGCCCAGAGATGGCACACTGCTACCAGAGGAACTCCGCACAGTACCAGCACATCATCTGCCAGTGCTTCTCACCCAAGGATAAAGAGTACAAGGAATGTTGATGGTAGTGCCTCCTGCTTGAGCGGGATCGAGTGCATGTGAATGCCTCGACCACGACCTCAACCACTGACCACACTGTCAACAGTGAGAGGGATCTTCCCGAGGCTGGGTGGCCATAGATTACGTGCCTACAAACATTTAGCAACAAGAGTGAAGACCCAGCCCCGGGTGGCGGCTGGTCCTTGGAAAAATCGACCAGAGTCACCGACTGGTCCAAGTCCTCCTGAGTGAGAACCAGAAGAACAGAGGTCTGTGTGGCCGACTACTCGGACTCGTCCAACAACCAGTGAACCAGGTCACGTAAAATCTCAATGGCTTGGTCGACTGAAGCCAAGATCATCTAGCTCAACGGGAGCCTAAGAGCCTTCAACCTGCCTGACTGGCGCTTCTGCCAAGGGGAACGTGACAACCGTTGAGAGGTTAGGCCAAGTCAGCAGACGGGGAGGACCACAATCTCTCCCAGTCTTATGACCGGTGATGGCGGTCTGAAGATATGGTTTGGGATTTAGAACCATGGAGTGCAAGACTCTCCCCATGGTCTGGAGGGACCTGCATATGTCACGGAACTGGTCTGTGAAAGTCCCTCCGATGCTGGCCCCAGGTGGGAACAGCACCGAGACAGAGGAGGTGCCCAAAGCAGCAGCTGCCATTTCCGTCTCAAGGGCTGCAAGATGAGCAACACAACCGGCTGCAACAGTCACTTTTTTTTTTTTTTTCGCCTACCTTGGCTCCAGAGCCCCAACTCCTTCAGGCTTTCATGTTGGCCCTGCTCACTGCCACCAGACAACTTCACTGCTGCATACTGCCAGTCAGGGCTCTTCTGAGCTGTCTGATCCATTAAGAACAACCCGAGCTGTCCAGGAGAAGACCGGGGGGGGGGCGCAGGTGGCAGGAATGATGTGCTATGGGCTACGTGGCGCAAGGAATCCGGTGCTGCCAGCAGTCATTTTTCCCCAGTTTTCTGGAGCCCCACCCACCTCCCTGTTCAATGCAGCCACAACGGCATCTGGGGGCGTTCGGCAGCATTTGGTCACCCACTCTGCCAAGACTGGTTCAGCTATGCCACCAGGAGCCACTCTGTGAATGGCAAACAGCAATCCACCCCCCCGGGAGGGAACCATGCAAAGGATGCTCCCAGCTCCCTCTCTGCACGCCACTGCTTCTGACATCCTGGGCTCGGGGTGCAAACCCGGGATGCCAGCATGCTAGAGCGATGCCCCACTGCTCAGCGCCATAGAGTCAGCGACCGAGGCTATTTTTGCAGCCCTTAGGGTGATCCTTCGGATCCCAAGTCTGACCCAGTGTGAGCCAGAGCTTCCTGTTCTCGAGGGACTCGAAGCATGGATAGGCACAGGCCACACCCAACCACATCAAGTTACCTGCCCAGGTGCGCAAACTCCTCTCTCTTTTTCTGCACTTAACCAACCTGATCTTTCCTATACCTCCCGCCCTCCCTCCTTCCATTTCACTTACACTCTCTGTGTACACCTAACAGCTGCTACCAGCTGTTCATGGGTTATTTTTATTTATTTATTTTATTTAGTTTTTGTTGACCGGGTAAGTGCACTAGACAAATCCTGCCTATTTTCAGGCACGACCCAGAGGAGGGGGATACAGATGAATGACAACTGACCTTGAACCAGATTAAGCTGTTGGTGGTATTTTTAGTGAATGAGGGAAATTTGGCCAGGACACCGGGGAAATTCCCCTACTCGTAGTCTGTGCGAGGATAGTCATGGAGGAGGACGTGCAGGCAGAGGCTCTGCCGATGGATCTGCATGAGGCTGTGGTTCAGGCGCGACCTGCTACGGAGCTTAAAAACGAATCATTTTCAGGAGAACTGCATGCTGTTGAGCGTGCAGACGGGAGTCGTAATGAAAATATTGAATCGGTACCTGGAGTTTCGCCTGAGGATACAGTTGCTGCTTTAGCTACCCCTGGGATGGATATTGGTGATGATTTTGGTCACGGTTTGCTGCCGGAAACACTACGGACTGTTGTTCAGCCGATTCGAGAGATTTTACTCCCCGTAAACACTGATCCTAGGGGCTCTACTTCCGTGTTGGACCTTTGGACTCCGAGCCTCCTGTTTCTAGCACGGACATCTTTCAACGCCGCACATTTCCGGGTGCATCTGCGGATGGTCCGCCGCTTCGAACGCATCCTGCTATTCCGGCACGAATGCCTACTGCTTCACAGACATTAAAAAAACAATTTAAACTACAAACTCAGGATCCTTTTTCTAAAGATTGGTCAGAGGAGGACTCTATTAAATGCTGGCTGGACTCAGAACGATTTAGGAACTTGGGTGCCTGATTCTGCTTGGAAGCCTGTCTCCTATACTTCTCCTCAGCATGCCACCTCCCTGAGCTCAGGTATTGACACTGTCCGACCTACTGTTTCTGCTAATGGTGCGCACCTAGTGTTGCAGGACGAGGAGGCTACTGGTAGCCCCGATGTACCTGTAGTGGGGGGAGGACTTACGGTTCCTACTGTAGCAGTTGATGTTTCAAAATCAGATGCAGGATCTGGCAATCCTCCTCACGTTTCTATGGCAGACTTGTTCAAATATAAACTTGAACAGGCTCCCAGGGGAAACGCTGTTAGATTAAGATATAAAGGGGGTCTAATTTCTCATCCTGATAGGTATTATATTGCCAATACTTTGCTTAAAAACTCTGTCTTTTTTCCCTTCGGACCTCTTTGCACTTATTCATGTTTCAGGGGAAGATTCTTTTGATATAAGTTTCAGACTCAATAACAGCTTGGAAAAATTTTGGGAGAAATACTCAGTTCTTAAAAATACCCCTCTATGGCTTCCTTTTTTAGCCATTCCCCTTACTAGACCACAAATTAGGTACGTCACTGTTATGTTCAGGAATGAAGGGGTGAACGTAAGCGATATTTACCACTGGATGCAGAAACGTTGCGATATCTTAGGCCCTCCTGAAGCCTTATTAGATTTAGAGGGCATTTGGACTGGGAGCTGGAAATATAAAGTTAAATTGTTTCAGGTGAACTCTGATATAATACATCTTCCTAATAGTTTTTTTCTTAGAAAGGATAGGGGTGTGTGTTTTTATAACGGTCAGCCTCGGGCTTGTTATAAGTGTGGTTCTCGACTCACATTAGTAGCTCTTGTGACATGATGAAATGTTCACTTATGGGGTTTGGCCATTCAATGGATTTATGTCGGAATATTTTCAGTGCAATTTGTGTGATGAAAAGGACACGCCTTCCATCAATGTCCTGGGCTGTGTAACAGAACAGAGGGATGGGATCATGATGATTTAGTACTCCAGGCTCAAGATAAGTTACATGTTCCTGGTCCTTCTGTATCTGTTACACCGACAACTATACCATCAGTGGCGACATCTGACCCTCTTTATAATACACCTCAAACCTCTGACGTGGGGTCTAAGCCTGATAGACCCACCATGCCCCCCAAAAATTTGAGACTGTGAAAGGTCGAAGATTTACCAGATCCTCCCTAAAATTACCTACTCCCGGCCCTCTTCCAACTTCCAATATTTTTTTAACCCTACAAGAAGATTTGGGAGACTCAGACTTAGAATCCGATACGTCCCATAGATCTGAGATAATTACAGAAAATGAGGATAAAAGATCTACAGAACTGGCTAAAGAAAAAAAAAGGAGGAAAGAAAGGAAAGAAAAGAAAAGCTAGTAATAATTTAAAAAGGGGGAATTGGCTGAACTTTGACATCTTATGTCTACATTACGACTTCTATCTTTTAATGTCTGCAGTTTAAAAACGTATAGGAAGCAGATTTCTATCCTGTCCCATTTGTCAACCCTTCCTGTGGACATTATTTTTTGCAAGAATGTCGATTTCTACACTTGATGAGACTGAGGTACTTAAAAAGCGATGGCACTGGGGCCCCTCTTTTTGGTCTTTTGGCTTAGAACCTGCAGATGGGCTTGGTATTCTTTTTAAAACCACCAATATTCATATTTTTCGGTTGATAGATGTTTCCCCTGGTACAGCCTTAATTTTGGATGGCTCCATAGGAGATTTTTCTTTCCGTCTTATTAACATTTATGCCCCGCAAACAAAGTCTGCCAGGGTTTAATTATTTGGGGTATTAGACCATTTCTTTTCACCAAATTACATGTCATTTGGGGAAGAGATTTTAATTGTACATTAGACACCCCCTTATCTGGAGCCACCCAGAAGAAAATGTATTGAGATTCTAATGCTTTAAAACAAACCCTTACTGACTCAAATATGCAGGATGCTTTTCAGAATTTACACCCTAAAGGTCCTGGTGCTACCTATCATAGATTTATTTACGCACTAGAATTGATAGTTTTCTTTTCCCAATATTTACATCCCATTTCTTGCCAATCTCAACCTTCTGAATTTTCTGATCATAATATACTATTGTGTTCTTTCAGCCTGCATTCTATCCCTCCCAAAATTTTTTCTAAATATAACCGCTGGAGATTGAATATGTCCCTTTTTGATACCCCTTCCTTTTTTTCTCAGACTGAATTTTTGTTTGCATACAGGGAATCTGTTTTTTGTGCATACTCAGATTCCTTAAACTGGTGGATAGACAAAACGAGATTTAAAGAAACTTTTCCTCTCATTTGGAAAGGCTAGAGCTAATTCTAAATATATACAATATCTGCTTACTCGTAATCAATTATATAAATTGATGTCTTCCCTCACTAAAGGTTTTCAAGATTTGCTTCCTCAAATCAAAATTCTGAAAGAACAGATGAAACTTATCAATATGATGGGGCAAAATCTCTAGAACTAGAGTTTAAATTTGGTACAAAGACTGTCCCCGCTTCGACCCCTTTATGGCATGTAAGCATAGGTTGGAAGCCACTCTTATGACTCAAATTCTTCGCCCACTGGTATTATGCTCACCACAGATATGGATATATTGACTATAGTTCACAATATGTAGCAGCCTCCTTTCAGGATACCGCTACCCTGTTTTTCCTGATCTTTCTGGTTTTAGTGCTCCTATTCCTCACCTATCCACTTCTCAAATTATCCCATTGATTCAACCTATTTCTTCCCAGGAAGTTGAACTAGCAATCACACAGTTAAGTAAAGATACCTCGCCAGGATGGGATGGCCTTCCCAACGAATTTTATAAACTCTTTTCATCACACATGATATATTTTTTGCCTAAAGTATTTAATTTTTTATTGTTTTCTTCTGCTGAACTTTCTGGGTTTAATACTTCGCTCCTTTTTTTTCTATACAAATCTGGGGACAAGGCCTCACTATCTAACTGGAGACCTTTAAGCTTGCTGAATAGTGATTATAAAATACTTACTAAAATTCTTAATAACAGATTATTATTGGTGACCGAGTCTCTTATTCACCCAGCCCAAACATGTGCCATCCCTCATAGACAAATTCAGCATAATTTATATCTTTTACGGGATCTATTTGAACTTAGTAATAAAGGACATATTTCAGGATATATTGTTGCTCTGGATCAGGCCAAAGCCTTTGGCTGAGTTAAACATAACTATTTATTCTCTATACTTTTACGTTACGGTATTCCCTCACCCTTTGTTCGTTGGATTTCCACTTTATATAAAAACGCTAGTTGTATTCCCATGGTTAATGGATATTTTGGCACAGAAGTACCTATATCAATTGGAGTTCGGCAGGGTTGCCCAATGAGCCCACTTTTATATTCCTTTGTTTTGGACCCTGTTGTTAGACAGATTATTTGGGATACAAATATTGTAGGTTTGTCCCCCTCTTCTACTTTACCAATGGAAAAACTAACTGCGTATGCAGATGATATTACTTTATTCTTGGGAGATATTCCTTCTCTGCAGAACGCATTACATATATTTTCCAATTTTGAGACATTATCAGGAGCTCAAATCAATATGCATAAAAGTTTCATCTTTATTCTACAGTCTACACATTTAGACCCTTCTATTATTGCAGGTATTCCTGTAGCTTCATCTCCTCATAAGATTTTAGGCATTTGTTTGGAGCTGGAGATTTAGCTACTTATAATTGGGAAAACAGCTGTACATTGGAGAATTTAAAATCCATAGATGGAAAGGATGGAAATTTGGAAAGAAAAAAGGATTGCTATATATAAAAAATTTGTGTTACCCATGTTTTTATATTTAAGTTATGTTTTTCCACCTCCTCTTCACTTAGAGACTAGACTGTTTAGCATTTTTTCCAAATGTTGTGGGTAATAGACTGAACCCAGTGCTAGGGATATTACTTATCTTCCCATTAATAAGGGTGGATTAGGTATGATTAACCCTATTGTTTTTATCACTCCTTTTTTTGTTTGACTCTTTTCTTATCTCTGGTCTTATACCACTATGTCTTGGCAAAATGGTCCAATTTTTGTGGTCTACTTATTTAAATAAATGGTCGCCATTCCCCTAAGATATTATTAAAAAGATTCCTTGCCTCATATGGTATTGCTACTTTTAAGAAATTACAGTAATGGAAGATATCGTTTCCACATCTGCTCACTCTTTCTAGGAAAACCTTTTATAGATTTGTTGTGTTTGAAGTGCAGAAATGTGTCCCCCTTTTTCCAGAATGTGTACCTACTTAAATGATTTTCTCTTTTAGGAAACTGACCGATTTTAGGATTCCCCCATATATCTGGGATATTGTATGGCTATCTATGCAGGGAAGGTTGGGGTCTGGTAATTTAAAATACAAACCTACTACAGAACGATTTTGTTTACTAACCCACCTGTGTTAATTGTGAAGAAACTATGGTTCATTTTTTGTTTCATGCCCTTTAGTCAAACATTTTGGCAGGACGCTGCTGTACATTGGAACCTCCCTTTTTTAGCCAACGTTACATACCAGACCATAGTTTTGGGCAATTATACTGGGATTTGACGTCACTATCATAGAAGCACCCTGAATGTGTTTTTTGCATTTATACAATATTTTCTTTGGCAGGCTCGTTGTCAATTTATTTTTCAACAACTAAATGTTTTATCTCACACTTTGTTTATCCAAATTGAGAATGGTTTACTTTCTGTTAAAACTAGGGATTTGGATAAATTCTCCAAATCTAAAGATGATTTGTTTTGGCAAAACTTTATAACTCTATAATGTATTAAGTTGTTTTATTTCTTTTAGTTGTTTTCCTTTTTTTTCTGAAGTTATATGGTGTTTTGTTTATATTTGTAATTTCCTTTTGTGATGTTATGTTCTTCTTTAATAAAACTACCCCTACACTTCGCGATAAGTGCCATGGAATCTTTAACATCTACCTGAACTACCACCAATCTAGGCAGATGGGACCTCGGTTTAACATCTCATCCGAAACACGGCACCTGAGAAGCGCAGCACCCCTCTCATGCTGCACTACAGTGTCAGTACTGGGATATTAACCCAAGTGCCAGATGTGGGAACTGAACCCACAGCCCTCTGATCTCTCGGCCTCAGAGGTGAGTGTGCTACCTACTGAGCCACGACACTGCAAAGTGCTTATAAAGTGCTTTGGGATACAATGTCAGGGTTCTTTTTAGATATTTCCCTGTACTGGACACTGACACGCTAAGCACAGAAAGTAGGGGTTAAACGAAAATAATAATGGGTCATAATGTTCATTCAAGCCCATACTGTTAAAGCAGCAGTGGAAAACCATAAGCACAGTAAGCCAGATTGCCCACAAGGAAGAAAAGGTAGGTCAAAACTAAGAACTGCATGACTCACAATCCCCCACTAAAATATATATCTTCAATGCAAAACTCAGACAAAACACAAAACTCTTCGATGCTCTGCCGCATTCTCTCACCAAATGCCCGTCCGTTGCTGTTTTCAAAAGCACCCTAACAAACCACCTCCCTCAACAACTCTTCATGCAACTGCCCTTAATCTTTACATTACCCTCTTGCCAATTCATGTCTCTCGCATAATCTCCTCCGTTCCTCCCTCTAAGCCTCCCCCACCAAAGCTTTGTAAATTATTTCATTACTACCCCAATGGTTTGTATATAATACTATGATTTGTGCACAACTCCTTGTAAATTCAAGTGCTGTTCCTCAATCTATTTTTTGTATATAATTACTCCAATGTACGGTCTGTATTTACACTTTTGTACGCTCTTGTAATCATCTGATTTCTTCTTGATTCTGATACAGTGTACGCTTGAGAGAACGGGCAACACTGCTCACATGCCTTTCCAGTATGAAATAAAAATGAAAATATGAACACAGAAATATGTATGAGAGGCACTATATAAAACCAAATTCCTTCCTTCCCTGATTAGCTAATACACTACCGGTCATACCCAGTTCCCTGCACCTTGGAGCCCACTGAAGGGCAGAGGTGTTTCTCATCAGGGTTTGAATGTGCCTAGTTATTAGGAGCCACTGCAGGGTGGATGTGGGGGAGGGGGTGGTTTCAGATGACTGCACTGTCTCTCTGGTTCACTCACCCAGCATCTGTTTCTGCTCCTGGGGAGGAGCAGCAGCCAACATGGAAGCCGTCAAAGGTTCTTGTCCCTGGACGTGGACCGCTGCTTGCGGGGACTGTAAAAAGAGAGATGAGTAGCTATTAGACAAGAACAGAAGAAACCATACAGGATACTCACAATCAACCCTGAAGGATCTCATCTCCTATTTCTTAGCCTGTGGACAACCAGTTGATTGATTTGTTAGCACCCTGCTACCTAATCAACAGTGCTCCCCATGGCTGGCAAGCAGAACATCAGAAACGTTTTACAGATGGATGTCCAAACTGGAGGATGATGTAAAGAACAGTTACTTACTTGTAACAGTAGATCATAGAGAGAGAGAGTCTCCTCCATTAAGCCATACCTTTGGAACTGTAAGCCATCATCCAGAAACTTCTGCCAGCCAAGGGCTGCCACGATGATGTACAACGGTGACTCCCTCATTCTTTAGTTCCCCACTGAAGACAGACTCAGAATATCACCTACCATGAGGAACAAGATTAAATCCAGTACCAGGTACATGAGAGGCAAGCGACTGGACACGTAAGACACAAAGCACAAATGGACATTGCAAGGCAGTGGATCATCCTGCCAGCCTATACCTCATAAAAGGGGCATGGAGGGTGGCTGCGTTGAGGCCCAAAGGAGGAGATTCTCTTAAAGATTTACTGTTACTGGTAAGTAACTGTTATATCTTCATCAAGGATATCTCCTCCCTTGGTTCACACCTTTGGAATGACTTTCAAGCAGTATTAAGTACCCAGGGTGGATGGCCAAGATCGAAATGCAGTCAGGACAAAAGGCCTTGCAGTACTGCATGACTTAGGGCAGCATGCCTGGGAGAGGTGATAGCCAGACTGTAGTGCTTAGTGAAAGTACGCATAGTGCTCCATGTGGAAGTAGCACAAATGGCAGCAGCAGACACATTATAAAAGCAAGGAACAGAGGTGGCCATACCCCATGTAGAACAGTCAAGCACAGCACCAGGAAGTTACTTACCATATTGCCTTTAAAAAAAAAAAACATAATACAGTGGGCTAGCCACTCGAACAGGCACTGTTTAGTCACAGGTACACCCACTCTACCAGGGGTGAATGATACAAAAAGCTGAGAGGACTTTCTTCTGTTCCTCATGCAATCTTGGTTGAAATACAGTGTTCTATCTACATAAAGGGTATGGAGTAATGCCTTACCTTTTTTAGAATGCTCGGGGTAATACACTGGAGGTCTGATTCTAAGTGAAGTCAGAAACCACCTTGGATAATGAAAAAAAAAAAAAAAGAGGATTCATAAGAAAGGCCACCCTATCATTGCAAATGATGAGGTAAGGTAGCCCTGCATGAGGGCCTAAAGTTCAGAGATCCTTCGGGCTTAACTAATAGCAACCAGAAAGAGAGCCTTCCAAGAAAGGAATTGTAATTCACGGGTTGCAGCGAGCTCAAAAGGAGCAAGAGACAATTTTCAAGAATAAAATTAAGATCCCAGGACGGAAGCAATCTACAAAACTCAGGACGCATGTGCCAAATACCATTAAAGAAGGTACGGCCACTTTTTGCTTCCCACCGTCAGGTGCGGAAGGCCAAAATGGTAGCCAAATGCACCTTAATGGATGAGTACTGCAGAGTGGAGTTTGAGAAGGACAAGAGGTAGGTCAGTACAGTAATGATACGACACTCAAACGGGTCCTCAGATAGGGAAGCACACCATATGGAGAAACACTTCCATTTCAAAGAGTAGACGTGTCTTGAGGAAGGTTTTCTATCCGCAAGTAAGACATCAACTAGTTGGGGAAGAAACCCCAAAACATGCAATAGCTCCCTCCTCTGGAACCATGTTAAGGTGGAGGGACCCCAGGTCTGGAAGGATCAGGGACCCCCAGTCCTGTGACAGAAGACTTGGACATGGGGGGAAATTAAACAGAGGATCCACTGCCAGATGTTTCAGGAGTAGAAGCCACATCTGGTGAAGCTAGCAGGAGGCTACCAGAATCATAGTGGTCCCTTCGCTCAAACAGCTGATGAATCACCACTAGTGCATACTGTTCCACCACTGAACCTGACGATACTTTTTTTTTTTTTAATACTTTATTTTTATTCAGTTTATCATACACTGACAAGTGACATTTCTTGGTTCCAAGGCATAGTAATAGATACAGGCATAGTGAGTATACAGGAATACATTTCTTATCTCCCTTTGTTACAACATAGGAGGGGAAGTTCAGTTTCAATACCTGTTATACAACACATGTATCAATTGCTTTCTCAGCCATGACCATGGACTACACACCTTAAATTTAAACGATAAGTCCCGGGGTGCCAGATCCACTAAGTCAATAAGACTCTTATAAAGTCCATGTAAACACTGGTAATGCGATAAGTACCATGATAAGGGTTGCTACCATTAAGCAAACACTCCAGCTTAAAGAAAGGTATTACAAATAAACAATAACATAATAAGGTGGCACAAGCTTTACAAACTCAGACAGTACAGCATTGCTCAGAACTAAACTGTGTAGAGACTAGGTACAATTAGACCAGGGGAATGAAACCCCAGTAATAATTAACAAGACAGTCATCTTTTTTTCCCCCAAGTGTCATTAAGTTCCTCGGGGTCCAACCCCTGCTGGGTGAAATCATCCTTGATTTTAAGGAAGCGTTTGCCTGCTTCAGTTAGGTCAGTGAAAATGAAAGTTTTACCTGCATAGGAGATCCGTAGCTTTGCAGGGAGTAGTAGAGAGTGGCCTATACCTTAAGATTTCAGTTCCCCACGAACAGCATCAAACGCCTTCCTGCACTGCCTAGTGGCATAACTGAGGTCTGGGAAAAAACAGAACCTAGGGCCTTCAGGAAGATGTAGTATCCCCTTCGTTTTAACTACGTAGAGGATCTGGTCCCGAATATGTTGCCCCGTCGTCACAATCAGTATTGTGCGTGGAAGATCAGAGCTCTCTGCTAGTTGTCGAGGTGTAATTCTATAAACTTTAAAGATAGCCTCCACTGTTTCAAAATTTAAGGTAGATTGCAGCAAATGGCAGACATGCTGTAAGAGATCTTCCCCTTCCACGCCTTCTGGTATCCCGAGCACACATATGGTGCAACTGTGCTCCATTTTCCAGTTGCTCTAATCGCAATTGGAGTAATTTGTTCTCTAAAACAAGCCTGCAGTCGTGACAGACATCCTGTTGGCGGATTCCTTCGCCAAGCGAGCCTCCACTGCAGTCGTCTCAGTTTTAGTTTCTAGGGCTGACACCTGAGAGTTATAGGTGTCGAGTTTGGCATCCAATGCTTTGACCGTGGCATCGAGTGCTTTCACTGCCTGGAGAACTACGCTGTTGGTGGGCTCTGGGTCTTTGGATCCAACATCTTTGGGTGGCCTGCCATGCTTCCCTCTGCCCGACTCGTTCTGCCCTGCTTTTTTCAGATTCCTCATTTCTCCCGAAAGAGGATCGTCGAAACAAAACTGCACAGTAAGTTCTGAGCTACTTTAGCAGAGTGCCTGAGAAGTTTAAACAAATGATTTCCAAAGTTTATGCCTTTATTTTTAATAAAGTCGGAGAACGCTGTAGGGTATGCGACCTGTTCAGTCAGCTACAAGCCATGCCCCTCAAACCTGACAATACTCTTGAAGTTGCTACTTCCTCCATACACTTAACCCCTCAACTACTACCTTCTGTCTAACTGCACCGACAATGCCACATCTGTGCGGCTCTCTATGGTTACATCTCATATGTATCGTGTGAATATCTTGTTAAAATGTTAATACTCTTGTTTAATGTGATATATTACTCTACTGTTAGATCTTGTATGTATCATGTGAATATCTTGTTAAAATGTTTACACTGTTTTATATGAAATATTACTGAAATCTCATTTAAAGACGAGGAACCTTTTTAAATGAGCTACTTCAGCTCAAAGGTGTTGTATCCTATAATTACAAATAGATAAATATAAACAAACTCTGAGCAGAAACCTCTTAATGAGATTGGAGGGAATGCATAAAGCAATCTCCCTTTCCAGGAGAGGAACAATGTGTCTCGCTAACAAACATCTGAGCCCTGGAGCGAGTGAGCACAAATGCTGCAGTTTTGCATTGTGTAGGGATGCAAAAATGTCCATCTCTGGACAACTCCATCTTGTGAAGAGGTCATGTGCCATGAAGGTCAGCAGTTCCCACTTGTGTATTCGAGACTGGGAACAACAGCCTGTCTGGTTAAGACATTTTGGACAGCTGGGAGAAAAATGGCTCAGCTGAAGGCCGTGAGAGAGTGCCCAATGCCACACTCCCACAGCTTCACTGCACACAGGGTACAAGTGCCCCCTTACTTGCTGAATGCATCACACCAACACTGTCTGTGCATATCAACAAGGGGCCTGGACTGAGCTGTTCTGCGAAAGCCTGGAGACCAGAACTGCATCCATCTCAAGCACATTTGAAACAGCTGTAGATCAAGTAGGGTCTGCAGTGAGAATGTAGGTACGGAAAAATGGGCAGGCTGGGTGGGCCAAGCAGCCTTATCTGCCGTCAGGTACTGTTTCTTTGTTTCTACATTTATGGGGAGATTAGACTCCATCAGTCTAAACCCCCTTGGTCTGGTACAGCCCCAGAGGGGCATCCGATCCTGACCAGGAGGCATCCATTATAGGATGTGCTCTGGTGTTTGGGGGGGGGGGGAGAGAATAGATGGGACCCTCCAGCAATAGCTGTAGGGGTTCCATCCGCCATAAAGAACAGTTACGCACTTACTGTGAAAACAGGTTACTCACCTGTAACAGTAGTTCTAGGAGTGGTATATGATGTTCAGCCACACTTTCTGGCAGTTGCCTTTCCCTTTAAGACTAGTCGGAACATCTTCAAGCTGGCTCCTTCCACCTAGCCGGGTGGTAACTCCCTCAGCTCCGCATAACGATGCCAGATCTTGCCCGCTGGAAGCAGCTGTGTGCACCAAAGCCAGGGGAGGTCGGGTGGGTCCCTGTGGATGAACATCATATACCATTCCTAGAACTGTTACAGGTGAGTAACCCGTTTTTTCTAGGGATGTGGATATGATGTTTATCCACACTTTCTGGCACACTCCAAGCAGTTCTCCGGGAGGAGGGAGGCAAGGTGCACACCAACTACTTGGGAAATAAGGATTGGAGAACTGAGGCCCTAAAACCAGCATCCCAGCGTGACTCAAGGTCGATGTGGAAGTGGGAAATGAAGGTGTGTGTGGACCTCCAGGTAGTAGTCCTGCAGATTACCTGGAAAGGGATGTCCCTGGAAGCAGCCACTGAGGCAGCAGTATGGCAGGTGGAATAAGCCGTAAGCCCTACGAGAGGCTCCCTACCCGCCAACCTATAGCAGAGATCAATGCAGGATACAATCCACCTGCCAATCTGCCAGGTGCGGCTTCAGCATAGGTGACAAATAGCTGGCCAACCTCTCCCCGAACTTCATCCGTGCACTCTTTGTAATAAGCGAGCAGTCACCTCAGGTCCAGAGTATGAAGCCTTTGCTCAGCCTCTGAGGTGTGAAATACACCGGAAAATGTATTTATTTATTTAGTTGGTTTTTGTTGACTGGGTAGGTACACTAGACAGCACAGCTGCCTATTTTCAGGTATGACCCAGGAGATTACAACAGAGGGCAGGTAGACAACAGTATATACAAAGTATAGTCAAGTGAACGTGATTCAGTACAGAAACAGGCTTGGATAGTCACGGTACAACTATAGAAAATATTCAGCAAACAGTACAGTTGCAAAAATAATAAGTAGTAACAGACACAGAAGTGCAAAAACTAAGTTATTTGTATCGAAATCTAGCAAATAAGTGCAAGAGGGGGTAGTAAGGTTTTCCAGGCAGATTTGATATCAGAACAGGTAGGTGCCAACAGACAGCTAGGAGGAGCCAGCAAAGGAGTGGGTGGGAACACTACAGGAGCAGGGTTCAGAGCTTAAAAGAGCCTTACAAAGGTCCTGTTTGAAGCTGCGTTGAGAAGGGGTTTCTCGGAGGTTCAGTGGAAGGGTATGCCATAGTTTGGGGCACAAACCGAGAAGGCAGTTTCACCCATTTTGGTTTCACATCTAGGTTGGACAAGCAGGGATTTATCAATTGATCTTGGGGGTAGGCAGAGGTCGTGGACTTCAGCAGAGAAGCCAACTTGTCAGGGATCTGGGAAGAGATTATCTTTTTATGAGACAAGAATAAGTAAGCTGACGGAAAGCTAGGAGGGGTAAGCCATCCCAGGCTGGAATATAATGAGCATCAATGCAACATAGAAGTTAACGGCAGATAAGGACCTCAAGGCCCATCCAGTCTGCCCATAGCAGATGAGTAAGTTTAGGAGAGACAGCGCTAAGCGACAAATGTGGTAGCAGACATCCCACTTTCGGAAGAGCCAACCAGTAGTAGCCGGATAGGCTTTTAACCCATATGCCAATTTGGGTCTCAGGATCCCCTGTGCAATGGTCAGCCTAGCTGCATATGTAAGGCTGTGTCTAATCTTATATGCCAGTCCCAGCTGAATATTTATGGATTTGATGACTGTGGCTAGGTGCAGGTCAAAGTCCAAGGCAGGATCAAGGGTGATGCTTAGGTATTTAAAGAAAGTAACTGAATTGAGGGGAGTGCCATCAAGCGTTCTGATGCATAAAGACTGGGTACAGGACCGAATCTTTGAACCCAAGCCGAAGAGCATGGTTACAGTTTTCTTTTTATTCAGGACAAGCTTATTCTGCAATAGCCAGAGTTGAAAGTATTGAAATTATGACTAGGTATCTACGGACAAAAGAAGGCCAAGGCCCATCGAGACTGTCCCCCACAGAGGTGGGAAATTATACCCAATGAATATTTTCAGACAGCCACTTATCAATACCTTTCTTGAAGGAGCCTAATGTTTTACTATCAACTAACTCCTGAGGTGGTCTATTCCAGAGTCTTGCCATTCTTACTGAATAGAAGCGAAACCTTCTGTTTGTTTTAGCCTTTCTGACTACCAATTATTTATTGTGCAGCCTGGGAACTATTTTTCTCTGTGATGAACTGATCCCGCACTGTACCATAAGGGAGGGTGATTTCAATATTTTGTACAGAAGCAGGAGGTCCCCTCTACATCTCCTAAATTCAAGGGAGTGTAGACCTGTTTTCTGTAATCTTTCTGTGTATGAAAGTGGGGCTAAATAAGGGACCATCCTAGTAGCCCTTCTCTGGATTTGTTCGAGCATTTTTAGATCTTTGATTAAATAAGGGCACTGTACAGGTGCTCCATAATCAACGTATGGTCTGATACAGGATCTGTACAGTGGTATAATGTATTCTTCCGATTTAGATATAAATGTGCGTCTGATTCTACCTAATAGTGTTTGCTGTTCTTGCCATATGACTATAGTGACTGGAAAAAGAGAGACTGTCATTTACCCATATTCCCAAGTCCCTTTCACAAGTGGAGGATGTTAATTCTTTGTTATTTAGCCATTATGTTTGTTTGGTGTTATTATGGCCAAAATGGAGGACTGCACACTTCTCTATGTTAAATATCACTTTATTATTATCTGCCCATTGTTCCAGTGTCTTAAGGCCAAGAGCAAGTGCAGCCCTGATTTCAGTATCCACTCTTCCTCCCAGTTTGGTATCATCCGCAAATTTAGAGAATAAGTTCCTGGAGTGAATTTGCATGTCTGAAATGAATATATTAAACAACACAGGGCCCGAGATCGTACCCTGTGGTACGCCACTCGCAACGTCTGCCCTACACGAAAGTACGTTATTTATCCTGACGTACTGGGTTTGACCTGACAACCAGCTAACTAGCCATTTAACTAAGTCCAGGGAGAAACCAAGATTTAGAAGTTTAGATACGAGTATATTGTGTGAATGCGTGGATCCAGGGGATCTTGTACTTGCCTATAATAAGGCAGTGAGGGGCACTAGAGAGCCAATCTCCTAGCAGGACGCTTTTCAGATCAGCTCCATACTAGAACGGGGGAAAAACCCTATTATTTTACAAAAAGAGTGAAATAAAAACCAGAGAATCGTTTCCAGGAGGTGTTTAGTTTCACAACGAGTCCAGACTCGTCATGGGGAAACCGAAATCATCAAGTTCTGGAACGCCTAAATTTATCGGAGGCAAACAGGGGCAGACCCGAGAGGAAACCACAACCCACATGGCTGGGCCTGAGACAAATGAATCGCAAGCTCCACCTTGGCAACAAATACTAACAACAGTTAAATCTATGGATAGTAAAATGGAACGCACTCTAGCCAAACTTGAAATGCATGACGTAGCCATAAAAGATCTAACTGGCGTTATTGCTGAAACAGAGAAACGCTCCATTTCCATGATGGCAACTGTCACCTCCCTGACCAAGGAAAATACTCAACTATGAGGTCGATTAGAAGCTTCGGAAAATGAGACTCGTGATGGTAATTTAAGACTGGTCGGTGTACCGGAAGGGGCTGAAGGGGCCGATCTCCTGAACTTCCTAGTAAAGTGGATGTCAAACTATTCCGGTCTCAGAAACTTTTGAATGGTCTGCCCTTAGAAGGGCATACAGAGTCAATCCTAGGATCAGGCCATCGGCCACAGAGCAACCACGCACTGTTCTAGTGCGCACGGCGGGAGTAGAAATTCGGGACCTTCTATTATCTGCAGCAAGGTCGGTGTACCCAATTGACATAGAGGGACATGATGTCAAAATATTTCCAGACCTCTCGTGTCAAACAAGGGCCCGCCACAAACAGTTCGATGGAGTCAGGCAAAGGCTCCGTGGCACTGGGAATAGTGCACTCATTTCTCTTACCGGCGCGATTACGGATAATATACGGGGGAAAGAGTTGGCAGTTCAACGAGCCTAAAGATGCGGGGCATTGGATGAAGAAAATAGAAACGGAATTTCAAGCAAAAGCAGCTGGAAGAAGAGCCGAGGAGGACTCGGACAATGATTGAACCAATTTGGTGTGTCACAGGAACCTAGTTCTCTGTGCGGTGATCTGGGCTGCAGGGACTGTATGGGCAAATAGCCATTACGTTTTCTTTTTGAAGAGACACTTCTTATTTGGACTTTAAAGGTATAAATACAGTCTTGTAAGCCTTGTTCAAGCGTTATCCCCTTAAAGGTACAAGAATTGATAGCTAAGCTGATGTTTCTGTTTCTCTCTTGCTTACTGTTCTGATATGCTGTTGTAATGAATAGGATTTCCCACTGTGAAATTATGATAACTGATCTGTAAGCATAATCTTACCTTTAAATTTCATATCTATATACAGTATGGATAAATAGCAATCATTTTAGATTGCATTAGTTTATTCCTGTTGTTACTACCTAAGATGGAAAATCCAGGAGCTATTGAGATGGCTGGCATTATAGGATTACTTTTATGGACACTACATTAGAGAACCCTCAGCTCCTATTGTATCAGATTACAAGGAAACATCAATGTATATCAACTATATCATTATACAAATTTGTGATAGCCTTGTATGAGGAAATGTACATATTGTTTTACTACTTAAAGCAATAAGCAAAATATATAAAAAAAAAAATAAGGCAGTGACAGAGGCCCTGGATTCCACTGCTCTGGTTCGTGTTCGTCCACTCTCCCTTCGCCGTAGGTCTCCATGGTTTGCTGAGGACTTGAGGGAGTTGAGGAGAGTTGGACGAAGGCTAGAGACGCAATGGCGGAGGTCCGGCCTGGTGTGTGACAGGCTTAGTTTGATGGACCATTATTCGGTCTATCAATCAACAATTTCCCATAAGAAGGCAGAATTCCTGTCCAGGGAAATTGCTGCCGTACGGAATCGACCAGCTCAGCTTTTCCGGACTGTGGACAGACTGTGCAAGCCACTCTGTCTTCAGCCCAGAAATACTTTTTCACAAGAGCAGTGTGAGGAGATTGCTCGATTCTTCGCGGATAAGGTTGCCACGATCAGGTCTGATATCTGCCTAACCCTTTCTCTAGGGAGTAGCAGTGGTCGGCAGGAGATGTCGGACCCCCGGTTTGAGTGGTGCGACTTTGGTCAGCCTACAATCAGTGATATTGTGATGGTTATCCAGACTTTACGTCCTACCAACTGTAGTTTGGATCCGGGCCCCAAGCGCTTGCTTGTTGGCTGCGTTGATGTCACTGGCCCAGTCCTTGCCGAGATAGTCTGGTTATCCTTGGAGAGGGGAATTTTTCCAGCTTCCCTTAAGGAGGCCGTGGTTCGGCCCCTTAAGAAGCCCTCCTTGGATCCAGATTGTCTTACAAACTACAGGCCGGTCTCTAACCTTCCCTTTTTGGGTAAGGTTATCGAGAAGGTGGTGGCTTTACAGCTGGAGGACCATTTGACCAGCCACAATATCTATGATTCTCTCCAGTCCAGTTTCAGGAAGAGACATAGTACCGAGACGGCTCTTGTTCGGGTACTAAATGACCTCCTGATAGCGAGAGACCGAAAGACTCGTTCCATCTTGGTCCTTCTTGATCTCTCTGCAGCATTTGACACGGTGGACCATGGTGTGCTGTTGGATCACCTGCGGCTTATCTGTGGGCTGTCAGGGGCTACCCTCAGATGGTTTTGATCTTATCTCATGGGTAGGATTCAGAGAGTGGTGTCTCGGGTTTGTACCTCAGCCCCATTCTCCCTGCCTTGTGGGGTTCTGCAGGGATCCATTCTAGCGCCCATGCTGTTTGCAGCGTATATACTGCCGTTGGGAGCGATTATTAGATGGTACGGTTTGAGTTTTCACTGCTATGCAGATGATACTCAGCTATACATGTCTTTTGTCCCTGAACACGATGATGCTGTCTCGGTGCTCAACAGCTGTCTGACTGAAATCCAGGCCTGGATGAATATGAGCTGGCTAAGGTTGAACCCTGAAAAAACTGAGGTGTTGGTTGTGAACCCGGGTCGTCGTGAGGTGGGGGGTGTTGGCAGGTTCACCCTCGGGCTTGTGGCTTGGAGGTGTCCAGCTAGCTACCTCAGACTGGGTGCGGAACCTGCGCGTTATGTTTGATGACTGTCTGACTGAAATCACAGGTGTCAGCAGTTGTTAAAACCTCTTTTTACCATCTGAGGAATATCACCCGGGTGAAACATCTGGTTCCTCCCGATGATCTTCCAACACTGGTTCACGCCTTCGGTACCTCCCGCCTTGACTACTGCAATGCCCTTTACTAGGGCTGTCAGGGGTTGATATCTGCTGTTTGCAGCTGGTGCAGAACGCGGCTGCCAGGCTATTGACTGGTGTTTCAAGAGCCAGTCATATAACGCCTGTGCTCCGCAATCTGCACTGGCTGCCGATTAAGTGGCGGATCACCTTTAAGGTTGCTTTGCTAACCTATAATGCCCTACACGACCAGGGACCGAGTTACCTGAAAGATCTCCATTGTCCTTACTGCCCCCCACCCCGTCCTTCTCTGATCCACCCGATGAGGGATTGTAGAGGTTCCCAGGGTACATTTGCAGACATCGGGAGCAAGGGCATTTAGCTTTGTCGCTCCATCCCTGTGGAACTCTCTACCTCATCGGGTACAAGATTGCCTGACCGTCTCGAGTTTTAAAACTGCTTTAAAAACTTAACATAGAAACATAGAATTTGACGGCAGATAAGGACCGCTTGGCCCACCCAGACTGTCCATTTCCCTACCTAATGGATGAGCTGCAGATCCTAGTTAACCAGCAGCCTACTTCTTTCTACCCCCACCCCCTAGAATTGCCCTATGGCTGTCCCATGCATGCTTGAATTCAACCACTGTTTTTGACTCCACCTCCTCCTCCGGAAGGCCGTCCCATGCATCCACAACCCTCTCTATGAAAAAATGCTTCCTTACATTACCTGAGCCACCCCCCTCTATCTTCAAATTGTGCCCCCTTGTTCTTGCACACCTCTTTTTTTGAAAGATGCTACCCTCTTGGACTTTGTTGAGTCCCTTGAGGTACTTGAAAGTTTCTATCATGTCCCCCCTCTCCCTCCTTTCTTCGAGGCTATACATATTAAGCTGCTTTAGTCTCTCTTCATATGTCTTCCGGTGCAGACCCTGCACCATTTTAGTTGCCCTTCTCTGGACAGCTTCCTTCTTGTCTACATCCTTGTGGAGATTGGGTCTCCAGAACTGCACATAGTACTCCAGATGGGGTCTCACCAGCTGTCTGTACAGAGGGATAACAACTCCTGTTTTCTACAGGTGATGCCTCTCCTATGCATCCCAGTATCCCCAGCCCTCCTTACTGCCCTCTCACATTGCTTGCCCACCTTTAAGTCATCTGAAATGACTACCCCAGGTCCTTTCCATTTTTTTGTTGTTAGTATCTCACCCCCATTGTGTACTCTTCCTGGGTTTTGTTTCCCAGGTGCACTACCTTGCACTTCTTAGCATTAAATCTAAGCTGCCATACATTTGACCATTCCTCTAACCTTGACAAGTCCCTCTCATCCTTTCCACCCCACCTTGTGCATCAACTCTGTTGCAGATCTTTGTGTCATCTGCAAAGAGACATACTTTTCCTTCCAGTCCCTCTGCAATGTCGCTATAAAGATATTGAAGAGGACCGGTCCTAATACTGAACCCTCGCGGCACCCCATTAGTAACCCCTTTCTTCAGAGTGGACTTCATTTACTATTACCTCTGTGTCCTATTCTCCAGCCAATTCTTTACCCAGGCTATCATCTGGGACCCAATCCCAGGCTGGCTAACTTGCATATTAATCTTTGTGTGGGACTATGTAAATGCCTTGCTAAAGTCTAGGTAGGCCATGTCCACAGCCCTCCTGATCTACTACTTTGGTCACCCAGTCAAAGAAATCTATTAGATCTGCCTGGCATGACCTTCCCGCTGTGAATCCATGCTGCCTTTGGTCCTGTGCCCCTCTGGCCTCTAGGTACTGCACAATTTTTCCTTCAGAAGTGATTCCATCATTTTCCCTATCACTGAGGTTAAACTAACAGGTCTGTAGTTTCTGCTTCTGCCCTGATCCCACTTTTGTGAAGGAATCACATCTGCCCTCCTCCAGTCCTCAGGTACCACCCCATCCTCCCATGATTTGTTAAAGAGGGTAGTCAGTGGTGTCACTAGTTCTACCCTTAGTTCTTTTAGAATTCTGGGATGAATCCCATCAGGCCCCGTTGCTTTGTCCACCTTCAGTTTTAAGAGTTCTTTCAGAACCCTTTCTTCTGTAAATGGGCTGGTATCAACTTCTGTATCCAGAGTGTTTCTATTGTTTGTTTTAGGTACCTCCCCCTCTTCATTTGTAAATACTGAACAAAAAGAACAGGTTACTCACCTGTAACAGTAGTTCTAGGAATGGTATATATTGTTCATCCACACTGTCTGGCATTGTTCCTTCCCCTTTAAATCTTGCCGGAAGTCTTCAAGCTGGCTCCTCCCACCCACCCGGGTGGTAAATACCTCGGCTCCGCCCCATGACACCAGATCTAGCCCGCTGGAAGCCAGGTTGTGCGCCTAAAGCCGGGGAGGTAGGGTGGGTGCGTGTGGATGAACAACATATACCACTCCTAGAACTACTGTTACAGGTGGGTAACCTGTTCTTCTAGGAGCATGGATATAGAAACATAGAAGTTGACGGCAGATAAGGACCGCAAGGCCCATCCAGTCTGCCTATTTCTTTTTCTACCTTATAAATGTGCCATCGGCCTTTGCTCTGTCAGTGGCCTATCTATTCATAGTCATTTGTATATGTTGTTCATCCACACAGTCTGGCAGACTCCAAGCAGTTCTCCGGGAGGAGGGAAGCAAGGCGCACACCCCCTACTTAGGGAACAGAGATTGGAGAACAGAGGCCCCAAAACCAGCATCCCGGCGTGACTCTAGGTCGATGTGGTAATGGGTAATAAAGGTGTTTGCTGACTTCCAGGTAGCGGCCTGACAGATTTCCTGGATAGGGATGTCCCTGGAAGCAGCCACCGAAGCAGCAGTATGGCAGGTGGAATGAGCCCTTATCCCTTTGGGAGGCTCCTTACCCGCCAATTCATAGCACAGACCTATGCATGATGTAATCCATCTCGCAATAGTCCGCTTGGCTGCAGGTCTGCCAGAAGCGGCTTCAGCGTAAGTGACAAACAGCTGGCGAACCTCTCCCCGAATTTACGCCGTCCTCTCCTTATAGTAGGAAAGAGCACGCCTGAGGTCCAGAGTATGGAGCCTGTACTCGGCATCCCAGGTGTAGTTAGGGTAGTATACCGGCAGAGTCAACACCTGGTTGAGGTGAAACTCTGACACCACCTTCGGAAGAAATTTCGGGTGGGGGCGCAGGACAACTTTGTCCCTGTGAAAGACCAGATAGGGGAGTCCACTGAAAGCGCCTGGAGCTCCCTGCCCTTCTGGCTGACGTGATAGCCACCAAGAAGGCCGCCTTCCACACAAGCGCGCAGCAGACTTGTGCATGGGTTCGAATGGCTTGCCCATGAGCTTTGCCAAAACCAGCAAAAGATCCCACGGAGGTGGAGGTTCACGCACCGGAGGGGATATGTGATCCAGGCCTTTGAAAAAGCGCCCGATCACCTTTTCCTGAGCCAACGTCGGCTGACCGACCCGCGCCCGGAAAGCCGATATGGCTGCTAGGTGCACCCAGAGGGTCGATGACCGAAGACCCCCTTTGGAGAGGGACCAAAGGTAGTCCAGAATGTTAGCCACAGAGCAGGATAAGGGGTCCAAGCTTTTTCCCTGACACCAAATGGAAAATCTCTTCCATTTGAAGGCATAACATTTCCTGGTTGATTCTTTTCGAGATGCCTCAACCACGGTGTAGACATCTTCGGAAAGACCCAAAGCCTGGAACTCTTGCCGCTCAGGAACCAGGCTGTGAAGTGCAGAGATTGAAGGTCCGGATGAAGGACCTTCCCCTTGTTCATTGATATCAGGTCCAGGCGTGTACACAGCCGCTCCGGGGCCCAGCAGCTGAGGCTGAGGAGATCTGGATACCAGAACTGGCGTGGCCAATCTGGGGCTACCAGGATCACCCTCGCCTTGTCCCTCCTCACCTTGAGTAACACCTTGTGGATCAAAGGAAATGGGGGAAAGGCGTAAAAGAGGCCTGGGGTCCACGGCCTCGAGAAGGCATCCCCCTGCAGCGAATCCTGCTGAGGGGGGCGGGCATGGTACAGCCTCAGCTTGGTGTTCTCCCTGGAGGCAAACAGGTCCACCAACGGTTTGCTCCAACGAGAGAACAGGTCGTAAGCTACCTCTGGATGGAGAGACCACTCATGGGATGTCTGGCCTAAGCGCCTGAGAGCATCCGCCAGTTGGTTCGCGACTCCTGCCACATGGATGGCTAGGAGATCCGCCTCCAGCCGGCTGACGAAGGTCCAGATCCGGAGCACCTCCCTGCATAGCAGATGGGAGTGCGTGCCGCCCTGTTTGTTGAGGTAGTACATGGTCGTGGTATTGTCCGTCTGGACTTGAACCACTTGACCCCGGAGCTGAGGAGCGAAAGCTGACAGAGCCAGTCTGACTGCCCTGAGCTCCAGCAGGTTGATGTGGCATCGGGACTCCTCGGGGGTCCAGAGGCTATGGGCCCTGTATTCCCCATGTGGGCTCCCCAGCCCATGAGAGAGGCATCGGTCATAAGGACGACCGTCGGCTCAGGGCGGACAAACGGGATTCCTTCCTGCAGATGACTCGGGACGGTCCACCATTGGAGAGCGTCCCACATCCTCTGGGTGACTGATCAGCTGGTCGAAAAGACCCTGACGCTGAGACCACTGGGCGGCCAGCTCTCACTGAAGGGGGCGCATGTGCAGTCTGGCCCAGCGGACCACTGAAGTGCACGCCGCCATGTACCCCAGGAGGCGCAGAAAGTCCCGGGCAGGGCGCGAGTGCCCAACCAGAAATGATTGGGCAAAGGAGAGAACCTCTGCCCTGTCCGCCGGGAGCCGGTGCCTGGCTTGACGAGTCGAGCTCTGCCTGATGAAGCTCATCACCTGAGAAGGTACTGAGTTCCGATTTGGCCTCGCTGATCAGAAGGCCCAAGTGTGAACAGGTTCGGAGTGTCAGGTCCCTGGACCTCTCCACCTCCTGAAGGGAGGAACCGCCAGGAGCCAGTCGCTCTAGGTAGGGTAACACGAACCCCTGACGCTGAGATGGGCTGCCACCACTGCGATGCATTTGGTGAAGACCCTTGGGGCGGCGACAGGCCGAACGCATGGCTCTGAACTCTATAGGGTCCTTCGACCTGAAGCGGAGGAACCGCTGATGGACGGATGGATAGGGACGTGGAAAAAGTGTCCTGAAGATGCAGTGCGCAGAACCACATGTTTTGCTCCAGAGATGGTATGATCTGGTTCAGAGTTACCATCCGAAAGGTGCGAGACCTGAGATACCGATTCAGGTTGTGCAGATCTAGAATGGGGCGCAACCCCCGTCCGTTTGGGCACCAGGAAATACCTGGAGACAAAGCCTGGGTCTGAAGGAGGATCCGGCACTCGGGCCACCGCCCCTTTGAGGAGGAGTAGCGCAATGTCGTCCCGAAGGGCGAACTGGGCGATTGAGATCCTTTCCTCTCGTGGGGCACGGGCTCAGCTGGGAGGGAACTGCTCGAATTCTAGGGGCAGACCCTGCACGACCACTTCTAGAACCCACCTGTCCGAAGTGATACCGGACCAGGCGGAAAGGAAATGGCGGAGCCGGCCCCCCACGGGAGGACCCAGAGCTGGTGTGACAGGTACGGGGGAGGCCACCCCTGGCCCGTCACTGGGCAGGCTTAGAGGAGGAGGAGGCACCTCAACCAGCGCCTCTGCCTCCTCTGCCGGGCTGCTGGGGACCTTGCTTAGGCCTAGGGCGCCAAGCCTGAGCCTGCTGCTGTTGCTGACCCCCCTGGAAGGGTGGTTGTCTGACTGCAGGGGAAGAATGTCGAAAGGGCTTCTTCCTGCGCTTCTGCTGGTTCTTACTTGAACTTTTAGCAGAGGTGGCATCTAAGGTAGCATTAGACTGTTCGATGCGCTGCAGATGACCTGCCACCCCTGGCCCTTAGAGGTCGGTGCCAAGGAAGGGCACATCAGCCAGCTTGTGCTGAGTATCCACGGGAAAGGAGGATAACCTCAGCCAAGCCCTGCGGTGAGTGGATACCACTGCAGCTAGTGAACGGGCACAGGAATCACCCATGTCCAGAGCAGTCTGGAGCTGTTGTTTAGCAACAGCCCTGCCCTGGTCCCTGACCTGCTTGACCGTGGTCTGCAAGTCAGCTGGGAGGTGAGGAAGAACTTCGTCCAGCGACCCCAAAAGGGCGTGAGAGAAGTGTGCCATAATCACTGCTGAGCTTGCCTGACGAAGGCCCAAGGAAGATGCTGCATAGACCTTCCGGGCCGAGTGGTCCATAAGTTTGGACTCCTTGTCCGGAGGGCGGTCAGTATCCGCCGAGCTGCCCGTCCGCCTGAACAATGAGGCAGTCACCAGGCTTTCCGCCGAAGGGTGCTCAGTAAACCCCGCCAAGGACCCTGTGGGCACCGCGTACTTGCGCACCATGCAGGCAGACGGAGCTGGGCAGGAGGCTGGACGCTGCCAGAGTTCCAGAGCCGGGCCAATTATGGCTTCAGTGACTGGAAAGGCCTCCGTAGGGGTATCCCCCCTTTTAAGAATATCCGTAAGGGGATATTCTGCCTTCTTCTGAATAGGCTGCAGGGGCATCCCGGTGGACTTGGAAATGAGCCGGAGGATGCCCTGGAAGGAGGACGGCCCTTCTTCCATGCCTGACACCGATAGCTCATCGTGAGAATGAAGGCCTGTATTATCTGAATCGGAGGAGTCCAGATGCAAAGGCTGTCCACCTAAATCTCCCTCGATACGCCTAGGGCGATCAGGGGTGACTGTAATCAACAGTCTGCGAGGAAGACCCGGAGACTGTCGGTCCTCCTGGAGGAACCCCTCAAGGGCAGCTTTAGTGGAGAGTTCCACCAATGTGGTGGGAGCCTGTAGCTGGCCCGGCGCGGGCGCCACCGGAGCCAAAGGGACCGGTGCAGAAGGAATCAGTGTCGGAGTAGGCCGAAGAGACTGAGGCCAAGTGATAGCCGGGACCTACGAGGGAGCCGGCTTATGGCCTGCTAGCAGGAGTTGCTGCCACATGAGATCCTCACAGCGTCGACGGATCTTCCGTCGAAGAGTGTTTGTGTCCTTTCTTGGGTCGATCGACCGAAGAGGACTTACTCCTCGATCGAGACCGACGGTGTCGGCTTTGTCGATCAGGAGAAACCGGACTCGGTGAAAACCAAGGATCCGTTCCTGTCCTCGATCGGTAGGCCCGCTGGACGGGTCTCCTCGCCGGGAAGGAGAGAATAGGCTGTTTCCAAAGAATCATCGAAGGTGTCGGTGACAACGGCTCGAGTAGGGTCGAGAGAAATCTCGGCCGGTTCAGCCGTCTCCTCGACTTCTGTGCCTGGTCCAGATGGAAGGTCTGAAAAACCGGCAGCCGAGGAGGCAATCTCGACCGTAGTCGAGACCTCAGACCGCTCCTGATCCCAGGAGCGTCTTCTTCGACTCGAAGAACATGGTTTTGGATCCTTTTTCTAGAGCGGGAGGAGTGCGAGCCCGAGGGCGCCTCACCCTTGGTAGGGAGAGACTGGCACAAATCCCGAAGGATCCTGAAAAAGTGGAGCCCAGGTTGAGCATGCAGAAGAAGCCTCGGCTGGCGGAAGCTTGGGCTTCCTCCTCAGCGAGGCCGCCATTTGCTCGAGCTATAGCGGATCCGCAGCGCGAAAACCGCCCACCTGGCCTCCTTAGATTTTAGCGGTGATTGCGAGAAGCTCGGTCTCCCCAGCTTCAAGCGCCTGGCGATCCTCCCAAAGCGGTCGGATGGAAGGAAGCGCAAATGGTACATTGCAGGTATCATGAACAGTACCGAGGCAGTAAGCTAAGAGAGGTGGGGGTCAGACGTTAACATTTTCTGTCCTCAAGGACACCGGGCGAAACCGGGACGACTTGTCACCCATGTCCGATCTGAAATCGAACTCTTACGAGTTTCAAAGCGAGAAGATGCGGTGAAAACCGTCAAATTGAATCCAGGGCCTCAATCGCTGCAGAAAAGCACGAGGGAACCTGTATCTTCCAGCGGAAAGGAAGATCTGGTGTCATGGGGCGGAGCCGAGGTATTTACCACCCGGGTCGGTGGGAGGAGCTAGCTTGAAGACTTCCGGCAAGATTTAAAGGGGAAGGAACAATGCCAGACAGTGTGGATGAACAACATATCCATGCTCCTAGAATATTTGTTTAGTATCTCTGCCTTTTCACAGTCACCCTCTGCCCACCCCCCTTCCCCTTTATTAAGCCTCACTATCCCTCCCTTAGTCTTCCTTCGCTCCCTGATGTACCTAAAAAAGGTTTTATCCCCCTTCTTAACTGAGTTGGCTATCTTTTCCTCAGTTCGGGCCTTTGCTGTTCTGACTGCCTTCCCAGCTTCCTTTTGCTTTAACTGATACAATTCTCTGTCCTGCTCCTTCTGTGATTCCTTGTACTTTCTGAATGCTTTCTTTTTCTCTTGAACCTTCACTGCCACCTCCTTTGAGAACCATAGTGGTTTCTTACATCGTTTTGTTTTATTTGCTTCACACAAAGGCTTGTTACCTCTGTGATGGCAGTTTTTATTATTCCCCATTGTTCTTCCACCCCTACTTCCTGCCCATTTGCTAGTGCATTCCTTATGCACTCACCCATTTTGGCAAAGTCAGCCCTCCTGAAGTCCAGTACTTTTGCCTTTGTATGGCTCGACTCTATTGCCATGTTTATTGTGAACCATACTGTTCGATGGTCGCTAGTTCCCAGATGGCTACCCACTTCTACATCTGTGATCCTCTCTCCATCTCCATTTGAGAGGACCAGGTCTAAGATTGCTCCCTCTCGAGTGGGTTCCAATACTAGTTGTCTAAGGCATGCCCCCTGTAGGGCATCTAGAATAACCCCTCTTAGAATTACCTTTTTAATCTGCCGTTTATTGATTGATGTGGTTTTATATTGTTTTCTGTTGGAGTGTATATGTTTGTTTATAATAATTTATCCTATTTTATTGTAAAGGCGCCTTGGTTTTGGAAAGGCACCTTTTTATAAATAAAACTGATTGATTGATGGCTGACAATCAAATGCCTTACTATATTCGAGGAGCACAACATCCATGGGTGTACCACTGTCCAGTCCTAAATTAATGGTGTTACAGAACGCAATTAGATTGGTAGTACAAGAACGTCCTATCTTAAAACCATGTTGGGTGTTGTTATTGATATCCAGTTGTTCCATTTCTATTTCCAGTAGGCCTTTTATTACTTTTTCCATTAATTTGCAGGGAATGGATGCAAGACTGATTGGGCGATACTTATTTACCTCTGTACGATTACCCTTTTTGAAAATTGGTATTACTGTTGCCATTAGCCAGTCCGAAGGGACTGATCTTTCCCACAATGATTTATTAAATAATATGATGAGTGGGACCGCTATTTCACTGCTCGTTTCCATCAAAAATCTGGGGATAATGTAATCTGGACCACTACCAGAGTTTTGTTTTAAAGCTTTTAATAGGTTAAAAGTATCAGAAATGGTTATACTGTAAGCATTATTTGTTTCTATTTCCGTAGTGCTTATGTTTTTAATTAGGTTACCCCCCCCCTTTGTAAATACTGATTAAAAATATGTATAAAAGAAATCTGTCGTCTCTATGTCTGAGGAAATTATAGAGCTACCATCAGTGATTGGCCCTATTTGTCAGTTACAGGTTTTTTTGCTATTTAGGTAAGTGAACAGGGCCTTTTAGTTATCACTTGTATGGGCTATGCGAAATTCCATACTGTGTTTTGCTAAGTTTTATTGATCTTTTTTAAGTTACTAACTGCAGCCCTGTATTTTCCATTAGCTCCTTTTTTCCCCCCAGTGCTCTTTTTTTGAGACGCAAACAATTTCTTTTTATTTATTATCTGTTTACGTATAGAGTTATTTAACCAGGGGGGAATTTTACCCTTATTATATTTCTTTTGCATAGGGATGAATGTTTTTTCAAGTTCTAAGATTCTGTTCTTGAAAATGTTCCAAGCTTCTTCTAGTGTTACAGGGGATAAGAGACTCTCCCATGGGGTGTTATCTAAGCAGTGTTTGATTTGATTAAAATCGGCTTGTCTGTAGTTGAATACTTTTAAGTTGCTAGTAGGTCTATGAACTTCATAATCTAGATTAAAAGTGACAGATCTGTGGTCACTATTACCCAGGGGGTCCATTATGGACAAGCTGGAAACTTTATCATCTATATCTGTTATTAGCAGATCCAGCATATTGTTTCCTCTAGTGGGATTCCTAACTAGTTGTTCTAACCCATTTTCTTATAAAGCTGAGATAAGGTTTTTTTCGACAGTGGTAGAAACTGTGTTGGAAAACCAGTTTATTGTGGGCATATCAAAATCACCAAGAATCAGGGCATAGCAGTTTTCAGCTATATGGGCAATGTCATCTAGTAAACATTTTGTGTATTCAGCATTGGCTGACAGTGGGCGGTAGCGTGATCCGATATGAATTTGGGGATGTCCCTGGATCTGAATGATTGTCCATGTGCTTTCTGTAGGGGATTCATGTGGATATTCATGAGATCTTATGGTATCCTTAATAAAGAGACAACCCCCCCACCTTTTTTTGTTTACCCTGTCTTTGTGATAATGTTTGAAGCCTGGTATTTCCCTATTCCATGCGGAGTCTGAATCCCACCAGGTTTCTGAAACGACAATAATGTCAATGTTGGATGAGTGAATCCAGGCTTCCACTTCTGATAATTTAAGCATGTTTAGTGATCTGGCATTTAAAGAAATGCTTTTGTAAGATTTGTTAAGAGACGCCCTGTTTGCTAGAGACCTAGGTAGTTCCTTGGTCTCCCCCTTATTTATCAGTTTAAATACTGATTTATATTACTGAGGATGTTCCTGCCCAGGATGGTACTCCCTTCTCCTGCTAAGATGAAGTCCATCCCAGCAGAAGAGGGATGGTCTGTTCACAAAAGTCTCCCAGTGAGTAAGACACCTGATGCCCCGGAAGAGGGGCACTATTTTCTTAGCCATTCATTAAAAGCTTTTATTTTACTAGTGACTTGGTTGGTGGCTCTGGGGACTGGTAGAATTTCTGAAAAACATATGTCACATTCTGCTTCAACCAGTAAGTTATTGAGGCCTATGATATTTAGTTTCATTTGATCTATGTGACATTTATCGACATCATTTATGCCTGCATATATTACCACCAAGGTGTTTTCATCAGTGTTTTTCAAAATCTTTGGGGCCATAGTAGTGATATCGGGAATCCCTGACCCTCTAAAGCTTGAACAAGTGCGACTTTCTTTGTCAGGGTTGCACACAATCCTATCTATGTGCTTGATAACAGAGTCCCCAAACATGAAAATCTGTTTGGCTGCAGGTGTCAAGTGTGGCATGGGCATTATGGTCGGGCTGTGTCTGCTCAGGTGTAAGAGAGGGGACTAGTACTTCAGGGGGTGGTGTTTTATGTTGATCGGTGTTTGGTTCTAGTTTATTATGGGTTTGAGGTGGGCCTTTGTTATATCTTGAGTCTCAGAAGAAACGAGGTTATCAACAGTGTCTATATCCCTTAGTTCTTCATCTGGTGTAACGGCCTCAAACCCGTTTCTAGTTTGGACTGGGGCACTGTGGAACACTTGGCCTCCTCTACGCTTTATTCTCCCCTTTGGAACCTGATACCAGGTATCTTCCTCCAAGCTGGTAATAGGGGGCAACACAGTACGGGAACCATTTGCAGAAGGTGTACTGATAGGTAGGTAGAGGGATGCAATTTCATCAATATATGACTCAAGTGTAGTTATGTCAGGGTTAACAGTGCTTTTTAACTGTAAACACAATATCTGACATTGTAGTATTTTAATTAAAAGGTATTTGTCACACACAAAGTTATCTATGTGTGCTCCTACAGCATACATTTGGCATGAGTCACAGTAGTTGTTTGCCATTGTTTTTGTTTTGTGCACTATCTTCCTGTTTAATAGATCCCCACACCCACCAAGCCAAAAACTGCTCCAATATCTAACTATTGGGTTACCAGTATAGTACGGAGCACTATGGAGGAATCCTACACTTACCTCCCAGTAGTCCCTGTGGACACTGCAGACACATGCTGAGACGTGCGTGTCTCAGCACGTGGAATCGTATGCCCGCCCCACTCCTGCTTGCTCCTGAGAGCATTGCTTGAAGTAGCTGCCGAATGGAAGTGTCGTCACGGATGCTTCCAGTACAGCGCTCTCTCAAAATGCCAATTTTGAGCAAATAACCTGGTACAAAACGTTTAGAGGAAGCTTAGAGTACCTCCCAGTTTGTGCAGTGTTCCAAAGGAACCAAAATCAGGTGTACTTAAAGGAACAAGCCGATAACTGGCACAGAAGGGAGCTCCATAAGTCCTCCTAGTCCCCACAGTGCTTAGTGGTGGGGCCTATCCGTGACACTTCCTAGATCTTAGTGGGAGTCACTAACCCACCTCTCTCACCAGAGAGCTGCACAATACAAATAGTCCAATTTACAACAAAAACACAAATGTTTCACACAGCACAGCAGAGCAGCCAGTACAACTGAGCCTAACAAGGCAATCTCAGTTATGCTCTAAAAGGGGGCTCGAGGGAGCACTGCTTGAAGTAGCTGCCGACCGAAGTGACATCACGGACGCTTCCGGTATGGCGCTATCTCAAAATACCAATTTTGTGCAAATAACCTGCTGCAAACATTTAGGGGAAGCTTAGAGTACCTCCTAGTTTGTGCAGTGTTCCAAAGTAACCGAAATTAGGTGTGCTTAAAGGCACAAGCTGATAACTGGCACAGAGGGGAGCTCCCTAAGTCCTCCTAGTCCCCACAGTGCTTAGTGGTAGGGCCTCTCCGTGACACTTCCTAGATCTTAGTGGGAATCACAGAGCCGCACAATACAACTAGTCCAATTTACAATAAAAACACAAATGTTTCATACAGCACAGCAGTAGCCCTAGTAAAACTGAGCCTAACAAGGCAATCTCAGTTATGCTCTAAAAGGGGGGCTCGGGAGTGTTGCTTGAAGTAGCTGCCGACCGAAGTGACGTCACGGATGCTTCGGGTACGATGCTATCTCAAAATTTATTTTTTTTATTTATTTCAATTCTAGGATTACAATTACCTTTGAGCCCAGGGCTCTTTTACAAAGGTTCCACATCAAGATATAGGTATCACATGACAATAGACAAAATTGTTGCACAAATAAGGGTAAAGAATATCAAATTAATTTCAAACAGACAGGGAGAAGGTAAAGTGGAAAGGAAGAGGACAATGGGGGGGTGGTAGAAAGAAATGGAAGGGGCAAGAGGGAGGTAAGAAAATGAGAAGAGAGGAGATGTGGGGGGTAAGTAAGGATAAGGGTGGTGGGGTGGAGCTGCCAGGAAGGTGGCATTGTCAGGTGCTGTAGAGCGTGTGGGGCAGAGGCATAACTAGGACAAGTGCATTATGTAAGGAGCTAGATATAGGAAATACCAATTTTGTGCAAATAACCTGTTGCAAAATGTTTACGGGAAGCTTAGAGTACCTCCCAGTCTGTGCAGTGTTCCAAAGGAAACAAAATCAGGTGTGCTTAAAGGCACAAGCCGATAACTGGCACAGGGGAGCTCCCCAAGTCCTCTTAGTCCACACAGTGCTTAGTGGTAGGGCCTCTCTGTTGACACTTCCTAGATCTTAGTGGGAATCACTAACCCCCTTCTCTCACCAGAGAGCCGCACAACACAAATAGTCCAATTTACAATAAAAACACAAATGTTTCATATAGCACAGCAGTAGCCCTAGAACAACTGAGCCTAACAAGGCAATCTTAGTTATGCTGATTGAGATTCTGGTTGATGTCAGATAGGTTTGGAGAGGAAGAGTAGAGAACCAGATTATCTGCATATAGCAGGGCTGAGCAGGGACCAGTAGGTGGTGGGAGATCTTTTTATGAAGGTCGAGAATCGAACCTTGGGGCGCTCCGTTCTGGGTTGGAGTGAGGGAGGACTTGGCACCTCCGATTTGGACAAATTGCTAATAGTCCAAGAGGTAATTTTGGTAGCAGAGGCGGAGAAGCCAAGAGAAGATAACACTGATAGGAGCAGTGGGTGGTTAACTAAATCAAACGTTTTCATAAGATCAACAAAAGTAGCCCCAGTGAGACAGTCATTGTCCACTGCTAGTCTGACATCATTTGTAAACTGTATGAGTGCAGTGGATGTACTGTGCCCTCATCGAAAACCATGTTGATCCGGGGTGAGGAGGTTGAATGAATGGAGGTGATCAGAGATCTGGGTGGCTACAATTTTCTCCAGCTTTTTAGAGAGGGTGGGGAGGATGGCAATAGGATGGCAGTTATCCAAGTTGGTGGTGTCCCCCTTTCTGTGGGCAGGGATTACTTGAGCAGTCTTCCAGAGAGAAGGGACATGACCTGTAAGTAGAGACAGGTTGAAGGGTCGAGCAACTGGAGAGACTACAGAGTGGGCAATGTTTTTTAGGAATTTCGGTAAGAGTCCATCTGACCCAGCAGGAGAGATGGACTTGGATTTCAGACTTGGAGACAGGGTGAAGATTGAAGGGAGGGTTGTAAGGTTTAAAGCTGCACTGTGGAGACGTAGGTAAGGGCCCTGGAGGTGCAGAGGAAGAGGATAAGTCAGTGAATCTGGAGATAAGAGCCTCAGCGATAGTGAGTGGGTTACTGCAGCTACAACCGTCCACAATCATACCAGAGATGGCATTTCTATTATTTTTTCCCAGAATGGTGTTAACATGACACCAAAAACCACGAGCCTCATTAACAAAGGTACTAAGTAACTGATGGTGGTACTTGTCCGCTGCAGTTCTGATGAAAACCTTACATAGGTTCCAGAGCCTCCTGTACTCAGTACAGTCAGATGGGACTGGGTTAGCTTTGCTCCAGGCTTTATCCCTCAGTTTGAGAGAGGCCAGGAGTGAAGAGTTCAGCCAGCGGGTAGCAGTTCCCCAGCTATGGCGTCTTTTTAATGGGATATATTTATCTTGTAGGTTCAAAAGCGTGGTAAGGAGGTACAGAATAGCATGTATTCGGCTAATATTCTTCAGTTGAAGATACCTCTGGCTGGAAGCTGCAATACTGAACATACGATTTGCAAGAAAGTGAGTTGTGCTCACAACAGAGGGAGGAGAACCTTACAATTGTCTATGGTTTGTAGCAGATATTCTGCAGGTGGAGGCTACTTCTAACTGAAAGGTGAAATAAGAAACTTAGAATTATCAGGGAAGACAGTCTTTCAAGCAACAGAGGGAGGTGGATCTTGCTTTACTTTTGTTACAATTGTTAAGATTTTTTAGTGCAGGAAGAGTTTAAACCCTGGGCTAAGAATTTGTCATAAGTCCTGAAGTAAGTGCAGGTACAGGCTGTGTATTTGACCCAGACAGTGCCCCAGGGTGTGGAAACTGTTTTTTGTGTTAATCTGTGTGTGCCTTAAAAGGCCAGGCCAGACTGTGTCAGGAAGTGCTTACATCATAGCTACTTATCAGCCAATAGCTTTGGAAGAGTCTTACAGACCTGATAACAGTATTATAAGCAACAGGTTTATAGTAAACACATCAGAACAGCTAATATTCTTCAGGTGAAGATACCTCTGGCTGGAAGCTGCAATACTGAACATAGGATCTGCAAGAAAGCGAGTTGTGCTCACAACAGAGGGAGGTGAACCTTACAATGGTCTTTGGTTTGTAGCAGATATTCTACAGGTGGAGGCTACTTCTAACTGAAAGGTGAAATAAGGAAAGGTCACTTACATAAGAACTTACCATAACAGTAGATCTTCGAGAGGAGCTCTTGCAGCAGGCTATTACATTTAGGACTATGCTGCAGGCACTAGGACCACACGGTGAAAAACTTCTGCCAGCAATACCAGCGGGGACCGCCCCCGAGGCCGGCCCCGACGTCGGTCAGGGTAAAAGAGGGGGCGGACCCAGCCCCACCTCAGTTCTCCCGCCAGTACCCAGCAGAAGGCCTGACAAGAGAAGGAGGCGAAGCCCACCATCTAGAAAGAAAGGAAAATCGATCTGCAAACTCCGAGGGGGAAGGCAGGAGGGAAGCAGTGCCTGCTGCAAGAGCTCCTCTCGAAGATCTACTGTTACGGTAAATTTCACGTAACTGTACCATCTTACTTCCGAGTGGGAGCCTTTGCAGCAGGCTATAACATTTAGGACTGAATCCCAAGCAGTCTCACAGGAAGGAGGTAGCCGACCCCGGAGGAGGAATATGCTGACTCCAGAGGCCCTAGGACAAAAGTCCTTGTAAGACTGGCAAGGTCAAGCCAGCACGCATGCCTGAGACTATATCCAAGCTGTAATGCTTGATAAAAGTATGCACCAAGTTCCAGGTCGCGCCGCACAAATGTCCTGGATACGACATTCCGCTTGTGGCAAAAGAAGCGGACACTCCTTCATGGAGGGCTCCAATCGGCCCGGTTTATTGTGACTGTGAGCAAAACGAAACACAATGGACTATCCATTTAGAGATAGTCTTCTTGGACACCGTTGACCCAAGCGATGTTGTGCAAAAGCCACAAAGAGCTGCTCCGATATACGGTGTTGAACCGTTCTGCTGAGGTAATACCACAGGGACCTGTGGACATCCAATGTGTGGAGGAGAGCCTCCCCTCTATTGGAAGGGGAAGGAAAATAAACCGGCAGATCAACCAACTGGTTGAGGGTCAACTCCGAGACCACTTTGGGAAGAAACTTAGGATTAGTTCTAAGGGAACCAAATAGGGCTCTTTACACATCAGAGCCTGAAGCTCGGAAACCCTTCGAGCTGAAGTGACAGCAACCAAAAAATACAGGTTACTCACCTGTAACAGGAGTTCTAGGAATGGTATATGTTGTTCATCCACACTGTCTGGCAGGTTCCTTGCCGCTTTAAATCTTGCCGGAAGGTCTTCAAGCTGGCTCCTCCCACCCACCCGGGTGGTAAAACTCTCGGCTCCGCCCCATGACGCCAGATCTAGCCCGCTGGAAGCTCAGGTTGTGCGCCGGCCGGGAGGTCGAGTATGGATGAACAACATACACCATTCCTAGAACTCCTGTTACAGGTGAGTAACCTGTATTTCTGGGACATGGATATGTTGTTCATCCACACTGTCTGGCAAACTCCTAGCAGTTCTCCGGGAGGAGGGAGGCAAGGCACACCCCTACTTAGGGAATAAAGACTGGAGAACCGAGGCCCCAAAACCAGTATCCCGGTGTGACTCAAGGTCGATGTGGTAATGGGTAATGAAGGTGTGTGCTGACTTCCAGGTAGCAGCCCTGCAGATTTCCTGGATAGGGACGTCCCTGGAAGCAGCCACCAATGCAGCAGTATGGCTGGTAGAATGAGCTCTTATCCCTCTGGGAGGCTCCATGCCCACCAACTTGTAGCAGAGATCTATGCAGGAGGTGACCCACCTGCTCATCGTCTGCTTGGCTGCAGGTCTGCCAGGTGCAGCTTCAGCGTAGGTGACAAACAGCTGGCGAACCTCTCCCCGAATTTCAGCAGTGCGCTCCTTATAATAAGCGAGCGCCTCTAGGGTCCAAAGTATGGAGCCTGTATTCGCCCTCCGAGGTGTGATTGGGGTAGAACACCGCAGAGTCAACACCTGGTTAAGGTGAAACTCCACACCACCTTCGGAAGGAATTTCGGTGGGCGCTGGGACAACCTTGTCCCTGTGGAAGACCAGGTAAGGAGACCTCAATGCAGAGCGCCTGGAGTTCTCCCATCCTTCTGGCTGACGTGATAGTCACCAAGAAGGTGGTCTTCCACAACAGGTGAGAGAGATCACACCTGTGCATTGGTCAATGGCTTGCCCATGAGCTTTGCCAGTACCAGCAGTAAATCCCACGGAGGTGGAGGTTCTCGACCGGAGGGGAAATGTGATCAAGGCCTTTGAAAAAGCGCCAGACCGCCTTCTCTCTCGCTACTGACTGCTCTCGCCCGCGCCTGTAAGCAGAGATGGCTGCCAGGTGCACCTTTAGGGTCGCCGACCAAGCCCTTGACTAGAAAGGGACCATAAATAGTCCAAGATGCTTGCCAAAGGACAGGAGGAAGGGTCCAAACCTTTTGCTCGACACCAAATGGAAAATCTCTTCCATTTGAAGGCATAGCATTTCCTGGTCGACTCTTACGGGACGCCTCAACAACATTGAGGACCTTGTCGGAAAGACCCAAGGCCTGGAACTCTAGCCAGGAACCAGGCCAGGTGCAGGGATTGAAGGTCCGGATGGAACACCTTCCCTGATTGAGTGAAAGCAGGTCCGGCGAGCTGAAAGCTGCCTCGGAGCCTGGAGCTGAGGCTGAGGAGATCTGGGTACCGAACTGGCGGGGCCAGTCTGGGGCTATCAGAATCACCTGCGCCTTGTCCCTCCTTGCTTTGAGAAGCACCTTGTGAATCAAGGGAAATGGGGAAAGGCGTGAAGAGGCCCGGGTCCACAGCCTGAGAAGGCATCCCCTGCAGCGAGCCCTGCTGAGGGGCGGGCATGAAACAGCCTCAGCTTGGCGTTCTCCTGGAGGCAAACAGGTCCACCTGAGGTGTGCCCCAGTGGGAGAACAGATCTTGTACTACCTCGCAGGAGAGACCACGTGAGATGCAGCCCCTATCTGCTCAGGCATCGGCCAGGGTGTTGGAGGCTCCTGCCACATGAATGGCTAGGAGATCCGCCTCCAGGCTGCGCACGAGTGACCAAATGCGGAGAGCTTCCTTGCATAGAAGCATGGAACGTGTCCCGCCCTGGCGGTTTAGGTAGTACATGGTCGTGGTACTGTCCATCTGGACTCGGACCACTTGACCCCGGAGAAACGGAGCAAAGGCGGCGAGAGCTAGGCGGACCGCTTGGAGCTCCAGCAGGTTGATGTGGCATCGGGACTCCCGCGGAGACCAGAGGCCGTGAGCCCGGTGTTCCCCCAGATGGGCACCCCAACCCATCAGAGAGGCATCGGTCGATAGAGAGACCGTCGGCTCGGGGCGGACAAACGGGATGCCCTCCTGCAGATGAAATGGAACGGTCCACCACCGGAGAGCGTCCCACATCTCCTGGGTCACCATCGCTAGCTGGTCCAATGGATCGCAGCTGTGACCACTGGCTGGCCAGTCCCACTGAAGGGCGATGTGCCAGCGTGCCCAACGGACCACGCCTGGTACAGGCCGCCATGAGACCCAGGAGGCGCAGGAAGTCCCGGGCAGGGCGCGATTGCCCAACCAGAAATGACTGGGCAAAGGAGGTAAGAACCTCGGCCCTGTCCGCCGGGAGCCGTGCTCTGGCTCGAAGAGAGTCGAGCTCTGCCCCGATAAACAGAATCACTTGCTTCAGCTCGAGTTCCGACTTGGCCTCGTTGATGAGAAGGCCGACCTGAGAGCGGAACCATGGGTGAGGTGACGGGGTTGGGGGCGACACCCCTCAGCCCGTCACTGGGCAGGCTTGGAGGAGGGACCGGCCGAGGGACCTCCTGGGCCTTTACCTCCCTGCTTCCTGTTGGAGGAAGCCCCGGGCTTGGGTTTGGGATGCCAAGCCCGAGCCTGCTGGCCCTGACGTTGCTGGGCCGGACGAGCCGGGGCGCAGAAGGACGAAAGGGCTTAGGCTGTGGTTTGCGGCCTTTGTCCTTCTGAGCGGAAGAGACAGAGTCCAAGGTAACATTGGACTTCTCGATCCTCTGCAGGTGACCTTCCACCACAGGGCCGAAGAGGTCAGTCCCCAAAAAGGGAACATCCGCCAACTTGTGCTGGGTATCCGAAGTAAAGGTGGATATCCTCAGCCAAGCCCGAAGACGCATAGCCACTGCGGCCGCCACAGACCTGGCACATGAATCCCCAATGTCTAAAGCAGTCTGGAGCTGCTGTTTGGCCACTGCCCTGCCCTGGTCCCGCACCTGCCTGACCGTGGTCTGCAGATCCGCGGGAAGATGAGGGATGACCTCATCCAGGGAGCCCAACAGGGCATGAGAAAAATGTGCCATGAGGACGGCCGAACTGGCCTGGCGGAGGCAGAGAGAGAGGACGCAGCATAGACTTTTCGCCCGGCATAGTCCAATTTCTTGGACTCCTTGTCGGGAGGTTTGTCCACATCCCTAGCGTTCCGGCACGCCGGAAAACGCTGTCGGTAACCAACCCCTCGGCCGAGGGGTGTTCCGAAAAACCGGACAGGGAACCGGTAGGGACCGCATACTTCCTGGCCATCCTGGCCGAAGGCGCAGGGCAGGAAGCAGGGCGCTGCCAAAGCTCCAAGGCCGGACCCACTATGGCCTCGGCCTCCGTAGGAGAATCCCCTCGGTCCAGAATCTCCGTGAGGGGATACCTGGCCCGCTTAGAAACGGGTTCGAGCTTCATCCCGTGGACTCCGAGATGAGCGAAGCAATCCCAGGAAGGACGAAGGGCTATCGTCCACCGACTGTCCTCCTGAGGACTCCAAGTCCATTCGCTTGGAGAAAAGGGAGGAATCGTTTCCGGACTCAGAAGAGTCCTCAAAGAGCTGCCTCGGGCCTGAGCCACCCTCCACCTGCCGAGGTCGATTGGGAGTGAGGGTGACAGACAGCCTATGGGGCAGTCCCTGAGCCGACAGAGAATTTTTGGTCGGAGCCCCAACTAACGGCTGTGGAGGTTCCACCGGAATCGGTGGGGCAGCTGGTTTTGGCCGAACAACTGGCCCAGGCACAGGTTCCTTGGATAAAATGAGGGGTTGTTTCGGCCGCTCCGGTGACAGCCACTTAATGGCCGGGGAAGACTACGGCGTCGGCTTATTCCTGGTCAGAAGGAGCTGTTGCCACATGAGTTCCTCATATCTTCGACGCAACTTGCAACGAAGCCTCCCCTCGTCCGAGGAGGAGGATGAGCGGTGGCGCCGCTTGCCGCAGTGCCGAGACCGCCTATGACGGCGGGATCGGCTGGACTGCGAAGACGTCCGAGATCGGAACCTCGCTTTGCCGAGGGACGGTGCAGGAGGTGTCGCGGGAACCGGCACTCCCCTCGGTTCGGAAGATTCAACCGAAGGCTCCGGAATCGGAGGCACAGACGAGCCGACGGGATCCTCAACTCCCACCGGGGGAACTGGGGAGAGGGGATTCTCGGCTTCTCCAGCCGACAACCCGTCCAACGGGTCGAGAAAAATCTCGACCGCGTCGACGGGAGTCTCGGTCAACTGGCCTGACGGGGACACCGTGAGACCAGTGGCCGAAGCCGAGAAGTCAACCGAAGTCGACGGCCGACAACTCAGGGAGAGGGATCTTTCCCGCTCCCAAGAGCGTCGACGGTGAGACTTACCCTTGTCTCTCTTTTTGGACCGAGAAAACGGTCCAGAAGAAGTTGGACCCTCACCTTTAGTCGAGAGGGTCAGACAAAGCTCCTTAAAAGAAGCTGAATAAGAGGCACCGAGAGAGAGCGGGACAAATGCCGCAGCCGAGGTAGAAGCGGCCCGCGCCGCCTCCTCTTCGAGGGCGATCATCTGCTCGAGCTGATCCGCCGAGCCGCCCTTGAGACACCGCCGACTGGGCCTCTTTGACTTTACGGAGAAATTGCTTCTCAGGACACCCCAGATTGTAAGCAGGACATACGGTCTTGAGGCGTGGGCTGAAAAGGAAGAGCACAGGTCATGAGCCTGCGGGTGGTGCTCAAGGCCCAGCAGTAGACGCACGGAGTGCGGATCCGCCCGAGACATCTTCTGCCCGCAAGGGCATCTCCGAAACCGAGTCGATTTGTCCATCGCAGCCGCGAGGAGAGAAGACCAAGTCTTTTTAGCAAAACTTTTACTTCGAAAATCAAGAATTAGGAACCAGTCTTATACGCAGAGCGTTAAGGAGGGAACCTGAGCTTCCAAGCGGTAAGGAAGATCTGGCGTCATGGGGCGGAGCCGAGAGTTTTACCACCCGGGTGGGTGGGAGGAGCCAGCTTGAAGACCTTCCGGCAAGATTTAAAGCAGCAAGGAACCTGCCAGACAGTGTGGATGAACAACATATCCATGTCCCTAGAAACAAACTTTCCAAGAAAGGTAACGCAGCTCACAACTTGCTGCGGGTTCAAAAGGAGGGAGGGTGAGTTTCTCCAACACAAAAAGGAGGTCCCAGGGTGGGACAGGGTCCCTAATGGGAGGTCTCATGTGTAGAATCCCCCTAAGGAAGGCGCGGGCTACATCGAGCTGTGCCAATGCTCTCTCTCCCACGAGATCATGATAGGCGGAAATTGCCCACATGTGCACCTTGATAGAGAAATAACTCAGGCCTTTCTCGTACAAGGAGAGGAGATACTGCAAAGGGGAGTTCACAGGGCAGGTGACGGGATCTAAATGTTGCGGCAAGGCCCAAAGACAGAAACTCTTCCACTTGATAGCGTAAGTGGAGCGAGTAGAGGGCTTTCTTGTGGATGCTAAGACCTCCGCCACTTCCGGGGAAACCCCATATCTGTTTCTAGCTATGTCTGAAGGAGCCAAGCATGAAGGTGCAGGGACCTGAGATCCGGATAGACTAGAGACCCCTGGTCCTGGGACAGCAATTGTGAGCATATGGGCAGCGGAATTGGAGGTACCTGGGACAGCCGCTGCAGGAGTGGGAAAGTACAGTTACGTAAGAACTTACGATAACAGTAGATCTTTGAGAACAGCTCTTGCAGCAGGTTACACCATTAGGACTGAAGCCGGCAGGCGTCAGGACCCCACGGAAAAATTCTAGCTAGCTATCTTCAGCGGGGACCGCCCCCGACGTCGGTCCTGCCTCCGACGTCAGACGTAGTACATAAGGGGGCGGTCCCACCCGATTCCCCAGTTCTCCCACCGGAGACTTCCGGCCGCAGGCTGACATCGAAATGGGAGACCGAGGATCCACCGTCAGAAGTCAAAGGGGAAAACCCTGATAGTAAAGGCGAAGCCATGCCTCCTCCAAGGGGGAAGGTGGGCGGGAAGGTACCTGCTGCAAGAGCTGTTCTCGAAGATCTACTGTTACGGTAAGTTCTTACGTAACTGTACTATCTTACTTCGAGACACAGCTCTTGCAGCAGGTTACACCATTAGGACTGATTCCCAAGCAGTAACGCTGCCAACATTCTGGGAGGAGGAAAATACAGGTTACTCACCTGTAACAGGAGTTCTAGGAATGGTATATGTTGTTCATCCACACTCATTGGCAGTATCCTTGCCGCTTTAAATCTTGCCGGAAGGTCTTCAAGCTTGCTCCTCCCACCCACCCGGGTGGTATAACTCTCGGCTCCGCCCCATGACGCCAGATCTGGCCCGCTGGAAGCTCAGGTTGTGCGTCGAGCCGGGAGGTCGGAGATGTAGGATGAACAACATATACCATTCCTAGAACTCCTGTTACAGGTGAGTAACCTGTATTTTAGGGACATGGATATGTTGTTCATCCACACTCATTGGCAGACTCCTAGCAGTTCTCCGGGAGGAGGGAGGCAAGACGACACCCCAATATACTTACTTGGGAAAGAGAGACTGAGAACCGAGGCCCCAAAACCAGCATCCCGGCGTGACTCAAGGTCGATGTGGTAGTGGGTAATGAAGGTGTTTGCTGACTTCCAGGTAGCAGCCCTGCAGATTTCCTGGATAGGGACGCCCCTGAAGCAGCCACTGCAGCAGTATGGCAGGTAGAATGAGCTCTTATCCCTCTGGGAGGCTCCATGCCCGCCAACTTATAGCAGAGATCTATGCAGGAGGTGACCCACCTGCCTATCGTCCGCTTGGCTGCAGGTCTGCCAGATGCGGCTTCAGCGTAGGTGACACAGCTGGCGAACCTCTCCCCGAATTTCAGCCGTGCGCTCCTTATAATAAGCGAGCGTCCTTCTAGGGTCCAAAGTATGGAGCCTATATTCGGCCTCCGAGGTGTGATTGGGGTAGAACACCGCAGAGTCAACACCTGGTTAAGGTGAAACTCACACCACCTTCGGAAGGAATTTCGGTGGGGCGCAGGACAACCTTGTCCCTGTGGAAGACCAGGTAAGGAGACTCGATGGAAAGCGCCTGGAGCCTCCCATCCTTCTGGCTGACGTGATAGCCACCAAGAAGGCGGTCTCTCCACGACAGGTGAGAGAGAGCACACCTGTGCATAGGTTCGAATGGCTTGCCCATGAGCTTTGCCAGTACCAGCAGTAGATCCCACGGAGGTGGGGGTTCCCGCACTGGAGGAAATGTGATCAAGGCCTTGAAAAAGCGCCAGACCACCTTCTCCTGCGCCATCGACTGCTTCCTGCCCGCGCCTGCTAAGCAGAGATGGCTGCCAGGTGCACCCTTAGGTCGCCGACCTAAGCCCTTGACTAGAAAGGGACCATAAATAGTCCAAGATGCTTGCCAAGGAACAGGAGGAAGGGTCCAAGCCCTTGTTTCTGACACCAAATGGAAAACCTTTTCCATTTGAAGGCATAGCATTTTCTGGTCGACTCTTACGGGACGCCAACTACATTGAGGACCTCGTCGAAAGACCCAAGGCCTGGAACTCTAGCCGCCAGGAACCAGGCCGGCAGGTGCAGGGATTGAAGGTCCGGATGGAACACCTTCCCTGATTGACTGAGAGCAGGTCCGGCGAGCTGGAAGCTGCCAGGAGTCCTGGAGCTGAGACTGAGGAGATCTGGTACCAGAACTGGCGAGGCCAGTCTGGGGCTATCAGAATCACCTGCGCCTTGTCCCTCCTCGCCTTGAGAAGCACCTTGTGGATCAAGGAAATGGGGAAAGGCGTAAAGAGGCCCGGGTCCATTGCCTCGAGAAGGCATCCCCTGCAGCGAGCCCTGCTGAGGGGGCGGGCATGGAACAGACTCAGCTCTGCCTCCATGGAGGCAAACAGGTCCACCTGAGGTGTGCCCCAAAGGGAGAACAGATGCTGTACTACCTCCGGCAGGAGAGACCACTGTGGATGCAGCCCCATCCGCCTCAGGCATCGCAGGGTGTTGGAGGCCCTGCCACGTGAATGGCTAGGAGATCCGCCCAGGCTGCGCACGAGTGACCAAATGCGAGAGCTTCCTTGCATAGAAGCATGGAGCGCGGCCCCGCCCTGGCGGTTTAGATAGTACATGGTCGTGGTATTGTCCGCCTGACTCGGACCACTTGACCCCGGAGGAACGGAGCAAAGGCGGTGAGAGCTAGGCGGACCGCCGAGCTCCAGCAGGTTGATGTGGCATCGGGACTCCCGCTGGGACCAGAGGCCATGAGCCCGGTGTTCCCCAGATGGGCACCCCAACCCATCAGAGAGGCATCGGTCGACAGAGAGACCGTCGCGGTCAGACTAACGGGATGCCCTCCTGCAAATGATCTGGAACGTCCACCACTGGAGAGCTGCCCACATCCCTGTGTCACCGACACAAGCTGGTCCAAGGGATCGCAGCTGCCAGACCACTGGCTGGCCAGTCCCCACTGAAGGGGACGTATGTTCCAGCGGGCCCAACGGACCACGCTGGTACAGGCCGCCATGAGACCCAGGAGGCGCAGGAAGTCCCGGCAGGGCTGAATTGCCCAACCAGAAATGATCGGGCAAAGGAGGAAAGAACCTCGCCCTGTCCGCCGGGAGCCGCGCCTGGCTCGAAGAGAGTCGAGCTGCGCCCATGAATAGAATCACCTGCTTCGCTCGAGTTCCGACTTGGCCTCGCTGATAAGGAGGCCCAGTTGAGAGCAGACCTGGAGGGCCAGATCTCTGGACCACTCCGCCTCCTTCCTGGAGGGAGCTGCTATCAGCCAGTCGTCCAGGTAAGGGTACACCCGACCCTCGGCGCCGCAGGGAATGCTGTCACCACTGCCATGCATTTGGTGAAGACCCTGGAGCTGGAGACAAGTCAAGGGCATGGCTTGAATCAAGAGGATCCTTCCGCTGGAAGCGAAGGAATCTCTGGTGAGACGGACGGATAGGGACGTGAAAAACGCGGCCCTGCAAGTCCAGAGAGCAGAACCACACGCTGCTCCAAGGATGGTATTATCTGAGCCAGAGTGACCATCCTGAAGGTTCGAGACCTTAGGAACTTGTTTAGGTCGTGGTAGGTCGAGAATGGGCGCCAGCCCCCGTCCGCTTCGGAACCAGGAAGTACCTGGACACAAACCCTGGGTCTGAAGGAGGTCCACCACCTCTTACCACCTCCTTCTGGAGGAGGAGAGGATGTCGGCTCGACGAGCCGCCAGTGAGGCTGGGGATCCGAAGCTCCCGAGGGCGACGGCCTGAAGGGTGGTGCCTGCTCAATTCCAGAGGCAGGCCTCTTCCCACCACCTCCAAGACCCACCTGTCCGTGGTAACAGCGGACCAGGCGGAACGGAGTGCCGGAGCTGCCTCCACGGGGACCTAGGTAAGGTGATGGGATGGGGCGACACCCCTCAGCCCGTCACTGGGCAGGCTTGGAGGAGGGACCGCCGAGGGACCTCCTGGGCCCTTTCCTCCCTGCCTCCTGTTAGAGGAAGCCGGTGCTTGGGTTTGGGATGCCAAGGCCGAGCCTGCTGGCCCTGACGTTGCTGGGTCAGGCAGGCACAGAAGGACGAAAGGGCTTAGGCTGTGGTTTGAGGCCTTGTCCTTCTGAGCGGAAGAGACCGAGTCCAAGGTGGCATTGACCCCTCGATCCTCTGCAGGTGACCTTCCACCCCAGGGTCAAGAGGTCAGTCCCCAAAAGGGAACATCCGCCAACTTGTGCTGGGTATCCGGCAAAGGTGGATATCCTCAGCCAAGCCCGCCGACGATAGCCACTCGCGGCCGCCACCGATCTGGCACATGAGTCCCCATATCCAAAGCAGTCTGGAGCTGCTGTTTGGCCACTGCCCTGCCCTGGTCCCGCACCTGCTTAACCGTAGTCTGCAGATCGGCGGAAGATGAGGGATGACTCATCCAGGAGCCCAACAGGGCATGAGAAAATGTGCCATGAGGACGGCCGAACTGGCCTGAACGGCGTCGAGAGGACGCAGCGAGACTTTTCGCCCGACATAGTCCAATTTCGACTCTTGTCAGGAGGTTTGTCCACATCCTGGCGCTAGCCGGCGCTACCGAAAACGCTGTCGGTAACCAACCCTCAGCAGAGGGTGTTCAAACCGACAAGGAACCGTGGATCTGATACTTCCTGGCCATCCTGGCCAGGGCGCAGGGCAGGAAGCAGGGCGCTGCCAAAGTCTCCAGTGCCGACCCACTATGGCCTCGGCCACCGGAAAGGCCTCCGCCGGAGAACTCCTCGTCCAGAATCTCCGTGAGGGGATACCTGGCCCGCTTTGGAACGTGGTTCGAGCTCCATCCCGGTAGACTCGAGATGAGCCGAAGCAGTCCTAGGAAGGACGACGGCTATCGTCCATTGACTGACTCTCCGAAGACTCCAAGTCCAGTCGCTTGGAGAAGAAGGAGGAATCATCTTCGACTCGGAAGAGTCCTCAAGAGCTGCCTCTGGCCTGAGCCACCCTTCACCTGCCGAGGTCGGTCGGGAGTGAGGGTAACTGACAGCCGATGGGTAGACCCTAGTCGATCGAGAATCCTTGGTCGGAGCCCCAATTGGTGGCTGTGGAGGCGGAGGTTCCACCGGAATCGTGGAGCAGCTGGTTTGGCCGAACAACCGCCTGGTATAGGCTCTCGGACAAGTCGAGGGGTTGTGTCGGCCGCCCGTGACAGTTACTTAATGGCCGGGAAGGCGCCGGAGTCGGCTTATTCCCGGCCAGGAGGAGCTGTTGCAACATAAGGTCCTCGCATCACGACGACTTTACGCCAAGCCTCCTCATCCGAGGAGGAGGACGAGGACGAGCGGCGACGCCATCACCGCTGCCGAGACCGAGACCGCCATGGACGGTGGGAACGGGCTGACCGCCAAGAGGTCCGAGACCGAGAGTCCCGGAATTTCCGGGTCGGTGCGGGAGGTGTCGGCGGAACCGCACCCTTCGGCTCGGAAGGTCCATCCGAGGGCTCCGGAACCGAGGCACAGGCGAGCCCACGGATCCTCAACTCCTCCCGGGAACCGGGAGAGGGGAATTCGGCTGCTAAAGGCGCTATGTCTTCAATGGGTCGAGAAAATCTCGACTTCATCAGTGGGAGTCTCGGTCAACTGACCTGACGGGACACCGTGAGGCCAGTGGCCAAGCCGAGCGGTCGATCAAGCCGACGGTCGACGGCCCGGGAGAGGGACCTTCCCGCCTCCCAAGAGCGCCGACGAGGGACTTACCCTGTCCTCTTTGGACCGAGAATAAGGTCCAGCAGACGCAGGCCCTTCTCCTTAGTGGAGAGGACAGACAAAGCTCTTAAAGGAAGCCGTAGGAAGAACCCAGAGAGGATAAATGCCGCGTCGAGGAAGATACGGCCGCGCGCCTGCCTCTTCGAGGGCTACCATCCGCCGAGCTGATCCGCCGAACCCGCCCGCGACACCGCCAACCGGGCCTCCTTGGACTTCACCGGAGGGAAACGCTTCTCGGGACGGCCCAGTTGCAATCGGGCAGCACGGTCTTCGAGGACGTAGGCCGAGAAAGATGAGCACAGGTCGCAAGCCTGCGGGTCGTGCTCAAGGCCTAAGCAGTAGACACACGTGGAGTGTGGATCCGTCCGAGACATCTTCTGCCCGCATGGGCATCTCCGAAATCCGGGAGTCGATTTGTCCATCGCAGCCGCGAGGGATACAAGACCGAAGTCTTTTTTGCAAAATTTATTTTAAAACCGCAAACGGAGAAATAGGAACCAGTCGCAAACGCAGAGCGTTAAGGAGGGAACCTGAGCTTCCAAGCGGTAAGGAAGATCTGGCGTCATGGGGCGGAGCCGAGAGTTATACCACCCGGGTGGGTGGGAGGAGCAAGCTTGAAGACCTTCCGGCAAGATTTAAAGCGTCAAGGATACTGCCAATGAGTGTATGAACAATATATCCATGTCCCTAGAACTAGGAAAGACATTTCGTGTCCTGAATTTGTAGGAGACCCTGTAGCACCGCCAGGTCGAAGCTCGGTCTCCGAGAGGCTGTATGTCCAGGCTATAATGCCTGATAAATGTATGCACAGAGCTCCAAGTGGCTGCAGCACATATGGCAGAGGTGGAGACGCTTCGAGTGCTGCAAAGGAGGTGGCCACACCCCTAGTAGAATGACCCGGACTGTCCCGGAGGGCTTTTGTTTGATATCATAACAGTATGAAATACACTGGACAAGCCAGCGAGACAGGGACTGTTTGGATACTGGTTGGCCCATCATCCTTTCAGAAAAGGAAACGAAAAGTTGCTCTGAACTACGAGGTGTTTAGTTCTGTTGAGGTAATACTCAAGCTGCGGTGAACATCCAGGGTGGAGCAGGCTCTCCTCTATTAGAGTAATTCGAAGTAGACCGGCAGGTCAATATCCTGATTGAGAGGAGGTAGAAACCACCTTAGGCAAAAATTTAGGATTCGTCCTCAGGGATACTCTGTCCCGTGGAAAACTAAATAAGGCTCTTTTCATGAGAGCATGAAGCTCAGAAACTCTTCTGCAAGTAACAGCAACTAAAAACAGCGTTTTCCACGACAGAAAACGCAGCTCGCAATCCGCTGCAGGTTCGAAGGGGGGAAGCGTGAGTTGTTCCAGGACAAAGAGCAAATCCCATGGAGGCACTGGGTCCTTAATGGGTGGCCTAAGATGTAACACCCCTCTCAAAAATTCCCGCGAGGCGTCTAATTGTGCCACTGTGCGATGTCCCACCGGAAGGTGGTAGGCAGAGATGGCACAGAGGTGCACCTTGATAGAGGAGTAGGCTAGACCCGAACGGAAAAGGGAGAGCAGGTAGTCCAACACCACTCTCACTGGGCAACCTAAAGGGGAAAAAATCGTGCTCGCGACCATAAACAAAAACGGCGCCATTTCATGGCGTACGTCGCATGCGTTGCCGGCTTTCTGGCTGCAGAAAGAACTTCTGCAACCTCTTGCGAGACCCCGTGACGCAAGATGGCTATGTCTCTAGGAGCCATGCATGCAGGTTCAGTGAGCGTAAGTCCGGGTGGACCAGTGAACCTTCCTCCTGAGACAAGAGATGGGAGCTGAACGGCAACGGGAGCGGAGGTTCCCGGGATAGCTGAATTAGAAAGGAACCAGATCTGTCTGGGCCAGAAAGGGGCCACCAGGATCATTGTTGCATGCTCCTCGCAGTTTGAGAAGAACTCTGGATCAACGGGAAGGAGGGAAAGCGTGAAGGAATCTGTCCGCCCAGGAGAGGGACAACTGCTCTCGCCAGAAAACACCAGGCCCTGGATCTAGCGAGCAAAATTGGGCAGTTTTATGTTGGATGGGGATGCAACAAGTCCAACTCTGGAGTTCCCCATCGAAGAAACAGATCCTCTGCTACCTCTTGAAGAAGTTCCCACTGTGGACTCTGGCCTGGGAGCGACTCAGGCCGCCTGCAATCGTGTTGTCCACCCCGGAACATGTACAGTGATCAGATTCGCTGCGGTTGATTACCCAATCCCACACCTCATGGCCTCCTGCAAAGGGTAAGAGGTGCGCCTCCTGTTTGTTGAGGTAATACATCACCGCCGTGTTGTCTGTCTGAAGCAGGAGAGTACTCGAGGGATTTCTGACTGAAAGGCCTGCAGGGCATAAAGGACCGCCTCATCTCTAGGACATTGATATGGAGATGAGCCTCCAGAGGGGTCCACGTCCTGGGACTTCACCCGTCCAGGTGTGCTCCCACCCTAGACCTGAGGCGCCTGTGGTGAGGATTACCCGGGACGGCGCTATAAACGGACGCCTGTGGAGAGTGACCCTGGTCTAGCCACCACTGCCAGTCTCGAATCACGGTGTTCGTGATTCTGACCGGATGCTGCATGTGGTCTTGCCTTTGATCCCATTGCACCTTGAGCATCCACTGAGTTACCCGCATGTGGAGCTTTGCGAAAGGGACGGTAGGAATGGCCGCAGCCATGTGTCCGAGCAAGCGAAGGACCGACCTGGCAGGGACGGTCTTGTTCGACGATAACTCCCTGATGAGGGATCTGATGCGCCCGCTTGTCGCCTGGAAGAAATGCTCTTCCTGAACGGTGTCCAGTACTGCGCCTATAAATTGCAGTTTCTATGACGGTACCAGGAGAGACTTCGTGGTTGATTAGGATGCCCAGAGATCGAACAGGTCCTGGGTGCTCTGGATCGCTGTAACAACGCCTCTCTGGAGGCGGCCATGAGAAGCCAATCGTCCAGGTACGGGAACACATAATGGCCCTGTCTCCTTAGAGACGCTGCCACGACTGCCATGCATTTGGTAAAGACCCTGGGTGCGGATGACAGTCCGAATGGAAGGGCTCGGAACTGAAGGTGGTGGTCGAGAAACTCGAAGCGCAGGAACCTCTTGTGCGCCTGAGCTATAGGGATGTGCAGGTATGCTGTCCTGCATGTCTAGAGACGCTAAAGAAGGCGCCTTGCTTCAGCATGGAATAAGACCCGAAGAGTCACCATGCGAATCTTTGTAGGCATCGACACGTTGAGGTCGCTGAGGTCCAGAATCGGACGGAGGTCCCTGTTTTCTTTGGAACCAGGAAGAAGTGGGAATAGTATCCTTGTCCTCTCTGGTTCTCTGGACGTACTTATCGCTCCCCTTTGCAAGAGCGAGTACTTTTGCCAGATCAGGATTTGTGCTGACCCGGATACCGGAGAGCAAAGGAGGCCTCGAGGGTGGCTTTTCTGCTAATTCTATAAAGTGGCCTCTTCCGACCAACTGAAGAACCCACCTGTCGTGGTTAGCCATCCCGTAGGAAGTTCGCAATGCACCTCGACCATGATTTCCTGCTGATCCTGAGGGGCGGGGCGGAAAGGGTGGCTGTGGCGGGCGAGGTGGTCCTGCTGGTTGACCGCTTGGAGCATTGGTTTGCCTGTGGGTTGTTTCTGCCTGCAGCTGGAGTCCCTCTGCTGTGGGAGCGGGCGACTGTTGCCTCTTCATGCCTGTCCACTTAAATCATGGTTCCTCCGAAAGGAACTGAGCTTGGGTCGGTACATGGCCTGAACCGACCTCACCGCCTTCCGGGCCTTTGGAGTTTGGTAATAATCTCTCGGAGGCTTACCAAACAAGACTTCTCTCCGAATGGGGCATCCATGATATTCTTCTGACATCCGGGTAAAGCCGAGACGCGCAAACCAAGAGTGTCTCCCATGGGCAGCCTGCTGTTGCTCACCGAGGAGTCATGGAGTCATATGCGGGCTCAGCACTTTGGGTTCCACATCCCAACCCGCACAAGGAGCCACATCTCCTCCTTCTGCTCACCTTCCGGCAAGCCAGCCGCTCCATGACCCTGTTCTCACGGCGCTTTTGAGCTGCACCATGTGGGTCGGTAATTTAGGGATCTGATGGCTTAGGTAGTGGGAGCATACGCGGTGCTTTACTCATGCGCCCAGCTGTTTGGACTTGGGTCCGTATGTCAGATGTTGCTCTCTGACCGGGTTGTGGAGCTGTTAAGACCATAGTCGCCTGAGATGCTAAGTCAAGTACTGGTCTTCTGGGAGCCTTGTGATCAGCTTTCTTTATCACCGAGCTATGGATAGCTTCACTGCCTGGTGACGTCCGCGAAAGTGTCTGGTGGCACTACCACAGGCTTGGGGTCCTTCTGTCTAGATACTTTGCAGGGTGAGCCTCAGGGTCTAGCTCTTCCGCATCCCATCCCATGTTCTCTTGATGTCTCAATGTCCGAACGAAGGTCATCCGGGAGACTTTGCATCTCGCCTGATCTGGAAAAGGATGGAGAGGGAGATGGGATCTGGATGTTGAGAACTTGACTCGAGTCCTCCTCAAGGCGATGGTCGTGCCTCTGGGTCTTAGGCTGGGTGACCTGGAAGAGGTGACTGAGGTCTCAGTTTGTCTGGTCTCCCTTTGAGGTGTTCTGTGTTCGCAGGGAGATGTGGTCGGGTCGTTGACCCCGGGATGGGGAGGGGGCGAGAACTGGAGGAGTACTGGTGTAGGAGGAAGAGGAGGTGGTGGGGAACTATGTCCTCTTTGTGGCCCCCAGTAAGGAAGAGCCCTTCACTCTACCATGGAGGTCTGACGACGGTCCGCGCCGTGGACGGTCGCTGGGTCCCAGCTGGCTCCACAGGGCTCGGGTAATGGTGAGGGTTGGGCGCCCGAGGTGACCGGGTCGCCTGCCTGGTCCTCGGGCGAGTCAATTCGTGGTGATGGTTCCGACCGACGCCGGTCGAGGCGCCGGGTTCTTCTCAATGAGCGGGCGCCGTTCCTTCGGCGTCCGGTGATGCGCTGGTCTGGCCGGGCGGCGGTCCCGGGGATCTGTGGCGGCAGGAGACGACGGCCTGGCGTACCTGCCGGGTCCCTGCGGTGTCTCTTCAGAGAGTGAGCTCCAAGGTCTTGCGAGGAGGCAAGGAAGTTTCACCTGATGTCGGGTTCAGAAGGCGGAACCCGACTTATGGTGATGGCGGTCCCTCGGACTTGACCGGGGCCCTGAGGACGAGGTCTGCAGTCTTGGCCTGAGAAGAGGAAGAAGACTTTGACCGCAGCAGGGGAGGCTGAGAGCTGCCCGGGAGGGAGCGTCGGACCTGGAACCAGAGCTATGGTGAGGGTCTGAGGCCCCAGTAGATCAAATTTGTGGGCCTTCTCCCTACTGCTTAAGCGTGCTTTTCTAGGGGCCTTTTTTCAAGAGTCCCCTTGAAGACATGGTCTTGCTTTTCTTCCAGCAAAGCCTGAAGGGCTTCCTTCTGATGACGGATCCGGTTCTGCTATTAAACCCTTGGCAAAGGAGCAGGCCTGGTGTGGGGTCTGGGCCTGGGCACCGACGAGGCCGCGTGGAGGGTCGCTGAAGGGATCTGTTTCACAAGCACTACTTTGAGGAGGACCGGAGGTAGGAGAGACATCAGAGAAATCTTGATTGAAGAAAATCGACTTCGAGAAAGAAGCAACCACGCTGTTGCCAGCTAGAGACTGGAACCGGCGGTCAGAGATATGTGTCGATCGGCGAAAAGAACTGGGAATTGAGGACCAATTTCTTATGTACTACGCCTGACGTCGGATGTGGAGACCAACGCCGGGGCAGTCCCGCTGAAGATAGCTAGCTAGAATTTTTTTCCTGGTAGTCCTGACGCTCACGGCTTCAGTCCTAATGGTAACTCTGCTGCAAGAGCTGTGTCCTGGGCAAGATCCAAATTGTCGAAAGGCCAGTTGGGGCCAAGGATCATCCGGCCCCTTCGCCTGCAATTTGAGCAGAACCTCTGAATGAGAGGGAAGGGGAAGGCATAAAGAAACCCTGCCCAGCAAAGGGATAACGTGGCCAAAAACTCCAGGCGTGTGCTCATGAGCAAAAAAAGTGGCAGTTTGGCTGCCATGCAGACGCAAATAGGTCCAGCTCGGGAAGACCCCACCTGTCAAGAGCTGGTCTCGGCGGATTGTAGCAACTCCGCACTGTGGTGCTCTGACCCGCGACCTGCTGGAGGTTGTCGGCCAGATCGCTTAGGACGCCTGAATGTGCATGGCGGACAGTAGAATGCCCTGCTTCAATGCCCAGTACCAGACTTCATCGCCTCCCCAAAGAGGATAGGAATGAGTGCCTCCTTGCTTGTTGATGTAAAGACTCACCGCCATGTTGTCTGTCTGAATTGGAAGAGAGCCCGGTACCAGATCCTCCTGAAACGCCTGAAGAGCGTAGAGGACCGCTTGCATTTCCAGCACATTGATGTGGAGGGACCGTTCTTCGGGTGACCAAACCCCCTGCATTTGATGAACACCCATGTGTGCCCCCCAGCCCAGGTCCGATGCATCCATCGTTAGAGTCTGACCTGGAGGCTCCGGACGAAAACTGACTCCTTTCTCCAAATTGCTGGGGTCTAACCACCAAAGCAATGTTCTCCTGACTGGCTCGAGATCCTGACTAAACAGCGTCCAGGTCTCGAGCATTGGTCCCACTGCACCCTTAGCATCCACTGTGGGACTCTCATGGAAGGGCCAAGGGTGTGACTGGAATGGTCCGCCATATGCCCCATAAGTTGACGAAGTTCCAGGCTGGAACCTGAGGTGCTAGAGATCCGCTCCGCCAATGTTCTAAGCAAATCCCCTGTCCTGTGGGAGAAAGGCCATGCCCTGACAGAATCCAGGATCGCTCCTATGAAGGCGAGCTTTTGGCTGGGCTCTGGGGACGACTCTTAAATTCAGCGTGATCCCCAGCTCTCGGAATAGAGTATAAGTGTCTCCGAGAGAGCGTAAGAGGCTGTCCCTTGACGGGGCCATAGGGAGCCAATCGTCGAGGTAAGGAAACACATAATGTCCCTTCCACCTCAGAGCCGCAACCACCACTGCGAGGCATTTGGTGAAGACTTGCGGAGCAGAAGAGAGGCCGAACGGGAGCACCCGAAACTGAAAATGCTCCCCTTGGAAGTGGAACCTCAAGAACTTCCTGTGAGGAGGAAAGACCCATATGCATGTAAGCATCCTCATGTCGAGAGAACAGAGCCAGTCCCTTGGTGCAGCAGGGAAGGAGACCCCGAAGAGTCACTCATCCTGAACTTTTTGTACTCTATAAGAGATTTAGTGGACCGAGGTCCAGAATGGGACGAAGGTCCCCAGTCTTTTTGGGACCAGAAAGAAGTGGGAGTAGAACCCCTGGCCTCGCTGCCCCCAGGGGACTCTATCACTCTCTTTTGCAGGAGGGCCTGAATTTCTCCTTCTAATAGTGGGATGTGAGAAGGAGGATAATGGGAGAGCTTTGGTGGAGTGTGTGGAGGAAACTCTGTGAACTCCAAGGTGTGTCCTCTCCGTACAACGTCCAGGACCCATTGATCCGTGGTAACAGACCTCCACCCTTCCAGATGAAGGGAGAAGCGGCCCCCAACCGGCTCCCCGTGAGCTTCTGACAGAAGGGGGGGGCGCGGAAGGGAGTCATTGGGCAGAACCGGGGGTTGGGAGAGAGGCCTGGGAGGACTTGGGCCCATGGGTGGAAGGTCCACCAGACTGCTGGTTTCCGGATCTTCTGCTGAAGCCACCTCTCTGCCCCTGCTGGTTTCCCGCGGCTGAAGCCTGGTTGCCTGAGGACTTACGTAAAAGGCGAGATGGGCGCCCCCTGGTCGCCACGGAACATCTGGCGGACCGACCAGATCGACTTCATTCGATTCCTGGAGACGGAGATCAAAGCCTCCTGTCCTGCCCAAATAAGACGGTACCCTGGAAGGGCAACCCTGGATACCAGACTGCAGATCCGGTGAAAGCCCGAGACTCTCAACCAGGCATGGCTACAAGGCATATTCCAGGAGGCGCCCTTGCTGCCATGTTCCGCAGTGTCATAATGAGGCTCTCAACACATGACAGCCTACGCCTGAGCCCAACTGCAAAAGGGCCAGGAGCTCTGTCTTCTTATCAGAGTCTGGCATGGCCTGTAGTCAGCTCAAGTCCCTGTTCCTCAACCCATTCTGGTACTGCACCATATGGTGAGGAAATTAGGGAGTTTAATGGAACAGGTGGAGGCAGCGTAAACTTTTTTGCCCACCTGATCCAGGTATCGGGACTCCAGGTCGGGAGGCTGGGAGCTGAGGTGCCGCGGCTGTCGAGATTTATCATGAGCAGCCATAATCACCGATGAATCAGCCTGAGGGTGCTCTACCAGGAAGGGTTCCGCCCTCGGGGCCTTATAGAGCCTATCTGACTTTTTCGGAACTGCCGGGATGGAGGCCGGATGCATCCAGGTGGATTTAGTAAGATCCTGGAAAGTATCCACCAAAGGAGGAATAACCACGAGCTTCGGCTCCTTCTGCCTCAGGTATTTAGCCAATCTCCGGCGTTCCGGATCCAGGTCTTCCATGTCCCACTCGTTGGAAGCCTGGATGTGCCTCATGATGTCCAAAAGGGTAGGATCGTCCAGAGGCGAGCGAGGCAGGTCCTTCTCTTCAAGGGAGAGCTTGAGACTGAGAGAAGAAGAAGAGAAGGATCGACTATCCGATTTGGAATAGTCTGATTCTACCCCATGACCATGCCTGCGCTGACGTCGGTGACTAGGGGAATGACGACGGTCCGAAGACCGACTCCGGTCCCTGGACCGGCGACGGAGCAATGACCGACGTCGGGAGCAGTCCCGCTTAGCGAGAGAAGGGCTCCTGGAATGAGACCGAGACCGACGTCGGTCACTAGAAACTCTAGAGCGACGTCGGTGGTCCTCGGATCTAGAGCGGGAATGAGCCCTGGAAGGGGGCGAAGGACGGCGCTCCGGTGACCTCAACGGAGAAGTCTCACCCTCCGGCTGTGGTTCTCCCACAGGATCCGACACCAGTGTCTGGGCCGGCGACGGGGAGGTTCGCTTATAAACCTGCCCCCACCTAAAAGAGAAAAGCTGCTTGAGCTCATCCTTGGAGAAGATCTCAGCCGCACGCTGTGGAAAAGAAGCCTCCGGAGCGGCGGGATGTGAAGGAGAGCTCTCCTGAGGGCCTAGGGGGGGAGGAGGACTTGGGCGATGGGGACGTCAGTAGTTCTATGACCGACCCCGGGTCCTTAGTCCCTTCGACCGGCGTCGGTGTAGGGACCAACGACGGGGTGACACCAGGGGGCACCGGAGAGTCCTTAACCTCACGGCGCCCTTTAGCAGGCGGGCGCCGGGTGCTGTGGTAGGTAGAGCCGGGCAGGTACTCTCCACAGACTTGGATGGCGACCCTAGCAGAGTCACCTTGGCTTGGCCGCTTCTCCCCGACAGGCCGGCCTTAGCCTGGGAAGACTTCACATTCTCCAGACCTCAAGGATCGTATTTTTGGAGAAGGACGCGATCTAACCAGACCGGACCGGTGTCAGGACCGACTACGCTTCCTACTGTGCCGCTTCTTCTCCTTTTTCTTCCCCTCCGACGAGTGCAGATCCATTTTCTGCTCTAGAAGGTAGGCCTTAAGGGCTTTCAGGCGGCGGATGCGGGTCCGGCTGGTAAAGGCCTGGCAGTCAGCACAATTAGCGGTGTCGTGGTTGGGGCCGAGGCAGAAGATGCACCGCCGGTGCCCGTCCTTAGCGGGAATCTGCCGCCCGCAGTCGCACTTGTTGAGGTGTTCAGGGGACACCGAAGCCTGGGAAGACATCGAACCCAGCCGGAGGGAAAGAGGGCTGACGGTACTAAAGGCGGCCAAACACCGAGCAGAAAACACTACCGAAATGCAGGAAAAACATACGAAACGACGGCAGCGATACTGACGTCTGTGACGGTGAAAACGAACAAAACCGTTGAAAAACGGTAAAATCTTGCTAGAAGATCTCTATTCTCGCTGAGTCTCGCAGACAGAAGCAAGCTTCACGTGTGGGTACGCGGCGGGAAAGAACTGAGTTGGGGCTGGGTCTGCCCCCTCTTGTACCCTGACTGACATCGGGGTGGGGCCGGCATCGGGGGCCGTTCCCGCTGGTATTGCTGGCAGAAGTTTTTCACCATGTGGTCCTTGTGCCTGCAGCATAGTCCTAAATGTAATGGCCTGCTGCAAGAGCTCCCACTTGAAGTAAGATCTGGTAAGGCTAATCCAGAGCTATGAAGATCCTCCAAGCCTTGCCCCTTCAGTTCCTTCACCATCACCACCAGGTGGGTCAGGGGAAAGGGAGAAAAAGTGTACAGGAGGCCTGGTGTCCAAGACCACATGAAGGCATCTCCCACCAGTGTCCCGGACTATGGGGACAGGCACAGACTAGCCTCAGTTTTGCATTCTCCCAGGAGGCAAACAGGGCCATCAGAGGGGTGCCCCACAGGGAAAACAGATGGTTTACCACCTCCTGATGCAGGGACCACTTGTGCGATGTCTTGCCCATCTGCCTGAGAGCATCTGACAGCTGATGGACTGCCAGGAGATCTAAACCCAGGTTGTGCGGCGGTCCAGGTGTGGAGAATCTCCCGATATGAAGGAAATGCGTACAGCCCTACCTGTTCAGGTAGAACATGGTCAAGGTGTTGTCTGTCTGGACTTGCACGACCTGACCCCTGACTAGAGGAGCAATTTCTGTCAAAGCTAGCTGCACTGTACAGAGCTCCAGCAGGCTGATGTGGTGATGGGACTCCCTGGATGACCAGAACCCGTGGGTCCTGTGGTCCCCCAGGTGTACTCCCTACCCCACCAGAGACGTGTCTGTTACGAGAGTGACGGTCAAGCCTGGATGAGAGTTGGACTCTTTCCTCCAGATGTTCTGGGACCAGCCACCACTGGATGACATCCCACATTGGCTGGGTCACCGTCACCAGCTGGTCCAGGTGTCCTAGGCATTGGGACAATCGCAGGTGCTGCATCCTCCAACAAGCCCAGCAGACAACATTGGTGCAAGAGCCATGTATCCCAGCAGCCTCAGAAAGTCCCATGTGGGGTGCAAGCACCCAACCTGAAATGATCGGAAAGATCCAACGCCCAGTCCGCAGGGACGTAGGCCTTGGTCCAGAGGGAGTCTAGCTTTGCCCCAGTGAAATGACCATCTGCAAGGGGATCAGTTCGGACTTGGCCAGGCTGACCAAGAGGACCAATTCTTTGCAGGTCTGGAGGGTCAGGTCCCTGGACCACTCCACGGCCTCTCTGGACAGGCTGGCTATCAGCCAATCGTCTAAGTAGGGATAAATCCAGATGGCTTTCCACCACATGAATGCTGCCACCACTGCTATGTGCTTTGTGAAGACCCTGAGTGCCGAGGAGAAGCCGAATACCATAACTTGGAACTGACAAACACCAATTCTGCGTGGGGAACTGGTGGTGCCACCAGTGGGACAGACAGACTGGGATGTGGAAGAAAGTGTCCTGGAGGTCCAAAGAGCAGAACCACATGCCCTGGCCCCAGAGATTATATGATCTGGTTCAGTGTGGCTATCTGGAACTTGAGCTTCCTGAGAAACTGGTCCAGATTGTGAAGTTCCAGCATGGGATACCGCCCTCCACCCCCATCCGTTTCAGGACCAAGAAGTTGCCGGGTCGAACCTGGAAATGAGCCTCGGCTCAGTGCGCCTTTCCCGGTCACCAATTTTAAATAAATAAATGAATAAAGAAATAAGAAGTACCTGGACACATACCCCGACTTGCCTGGGTGTCTGGAACATGGGCTATGGCTCCTTTTGCGAGGAGCAGTGCAACGTCCTCCCCGAGGGTGGACAGTGTGTCCTGCGACACCAAGGCCTTGAAGCGTGGGACTGGTAAGCAGAAGAGCCTTGAAGTCGAGAGGCAACCCTCTGTCATCCACCTCAAGAACCCACTTGTCCACAGTAAAGATGGAGTAGTGAGGCCAAAAGTGGCGAAGCTGACCCGCCACTGGGAGTTAAGTTGGACTACATAGGCAGGAGGTTCACACCCTCACTGGGCAGCTCTGGAGTGGGCAACATGTCCCCATCTCCTGCCTATTTTGGGCCCCTGACCACAGAACTTGGCCTAGGAGCGCCAGGCTTGGTACTGCCCCTGCTGGGGCTGGATATACTACAGGAGACCGTTTATGTGCCCAACACCTGTTAGCCTGAAACCAACTTCCAGACACTAAAAAGCCCGACAGTGGGATTTTGCCCGAGGCGGACTGTTTTTTTTTTCATGTTTCGGAGGGCAAGTGCCACCCCACCCCCCCATAATTATTATAACCAACTCCGCAGCGGGCAAAATCCCACTGTCGGGATTTTCGGTGTCGGGAAGTTGGTCTTGGGCAAATGAGTGTCGGTCTTCTGTAGTGACACCCTGGGGCTCCTGCTGCAGAGTCAGCTGTGGCTAAAAGGACAAACAAAGCCTTATTTTCAGTTTCTGGGCCATCGGGTCCCTCTGGGACAAAGCCAGAGAGTCCAGGGCAGTGCTGTTTTTTTCATTTATGGTGAGATGACCATCCACCCCGTGCCAAGGAAGTTGGTGCCCATGAAAGGGGCATTAGCCAGTTTGTGCCGCATGTCTGCGGGGAAGGTGAAGAGCCTCAGTCAGGCCCTGCGATGCATCCTAATGGCTGCTGCCTTGGCATGGGCACAACAGTTGCCCATGTCTAAGGCCATCAGGAGCTGGTGTTTAGCCAGGGCTCGAACCTGTTCTCTGACCAACGTTACCGGCACCTGTCTGTCAGCAGGTAGGTGAGGGAGAACATCACCTAACACTCTCAGCAGGGAGTGACAGCATTGGCCATCATCCACGGATAGCTCGCCTGACAGATATGACATACCAAGAGAGGACATGGCGCAGGACGTTCCTGGCAAGGTTACGCCTTTGTGGGGGTTTGTCCACATCCCTCTGGTTTCGGACTTCCAGAAAGCTGAGACCAGATCCTTGCCAAGGGATGATCCGAGAAGCTGGAAAGGAGTGCATAGTTGAGGACCATATGGGAGTAGGGTGCTGCGCTGGATGCTGATGCTGCCAAAGCTCCACAGCTGGTGTTAAAATGCCTCAGCCACAAGCAAGGCAATCCCTGGGGATTCGTCCCTGTCAAGGATGTCTGTGAAAGTGTACTTGGCCCTTTACTGAACAGGGTCCAAAAGGACAGACATGAACTCTGAAATAAGTCAAAGTAGACCCCTGAAAGACACCGCCATGGTCGGTAATCAGTTCCACGACCAACACACATCTGAAGGTATGTGCCATCTACAACTGTGTGGATCAGCCACAGCCGTCCAAGGACTCCTCAAAACTGGCCCTTGACCGTTTGCCACCGTGGACCACTCAAGAGTTATCCAAATAAGTGATTCCCCCCCCACCGAGAGACAGCCTGGCAAGCCAGCTGTCGCAGAGAGTTCTTCATCGGAGCTCCCACTAAAAGGCTCTGGTGGAGGTGGCTCCACCCGCAAAGGCAGTGAGACTGGTGCGGGGGACAACTGTCAAGCATGGACCGATGAGGCTTGACTGGTGCCTGCCAGTCCACCACAGTGTCAGGGTAGAGCTCTACCCCACCCAGCCATTGCCCACTGCTGCCAGAGGAGTTCCTTGTAGCGCCACCACATCCCATGGTGGAGCCTTTCCTCATCTGAGGATGCTGAGCAACGGTGATGCCTCCCAGTTGAGTGAGAGCTCAAGCAACACCTTGAGCTGGAGCTTGACCGTCAACCCGAGGGCTGACATAGAGAAGAAGTCACCAGTGGCGCAATATAGATTACAAGCATTGGCTTTAGTGGAACGACCCCCAGTGAAGGCTCTTCCCGAGTGGAGCCAGTCGGGGTCACCAACCGGTCCACGTCCTCCTCAGTGAGGACCAGGAAAACCAGGGTCATGGAGATCCAACTCCTCGTTGATCTCAGACAACTGGCCGACACAGCTGAGGATCTTGACCGCCTGATCAGCCGGTGCCGAGGTTGACAAGACCAATGGGGGCACCGTGGAGCTTGCGACCTGACCCTATACCACAGAAGGCTCGACCCGAGTTGAGCGGCCGGGGAGGCGAGGGACCGGGAGAACCGCAATCTCTCTTGGACCCACAACTGGCACAGGTGGCGTTTCTGTTTCTTACTATGGCAGGCAGGGCACTCCTCAAAGGCCTGGAAGGCCCAACACATCTCCCGGAACTCACTGGTGAAGGACACTCTGACGCTGGCCCCAACAGACAGCAACACTTAGGCTGACAAGGTCCCTGCCGCAGCAGTGCTCATCACCTCTTCAACGGCTGCAGACCCCACCACAGAGACCTTGTAGCCCTTTGGCCGAAGTTTCGGGTTCGGACTGACCGGCCAACAGAGAAGAAGGGAGCACTGTCTAGCACAGGCCACAGCCCAAACACTGTGTGCAGCCCCCACAGAGTACAGTCAAAACACATGTGGGTCTATCCATGACACTTTCCCACCAGCACATGACAGAATTTAAAGCTGGGAGCAGGCTTTGCATCCTCGTGTTCCATCTTCCATCGCCGAAGATGAAGCCAAACCGAGAAATTAAAAAAACTGAAGAAAGTTTTCAGAAAAAGCAAGAAATCATTAATAGAAACATAGAATTTGATGGTAGATAAGGCCCACCTAGTCTGCCAATTCCTTACCTACTGTATAAACTCCAGATTCTACTTGACCTGCAGCCTACCCCCTCCTTCCTACCCCTAGTGTTGCCTTCTGCCTGTCCCATGCATTCTTGAATTCACCCACTGTAGTGCCCCCACAACCTAATCAGGGAGGCTGTTCCATGCATCCACCACCCTGTATGTGAAAAAATACTTTCTTACGTTGCCCCTGAGGTTTCCCTCCTCCAGCTTCATATTGTGACCCCTTGTTCTTGCACATCTCCTCATCTGAAAGATGCTGCCCTCTTGAACTCTGTTGATCTCCTTGAGGTTTCTGAATGTCTCTATCATATTCCCCCTCTCCCTCCTTTCTTCCAGTGTATACACATTGAGTTCCCTCAATCTCTCCTCGTATGGCTTCTGCTGTAGCCCCTGCACCATTTTCGTTGCCTTTCTCTGGACTGCCTCCACCCCTGTCAATGTCCTTTCCGAGATGGGGTCTCCAGAACTGCTCACAGTACTCCAGATGAGGTCTCACCAACTGCCAGTACAGTGGCATCACCACCTCCCGTTTTCTACTGATGGTACCTCTCCCTATATGAACATACAAAATTGCTGGCAGAAAGAGACCCACAGGTCTATCAAGTCTGACCAACTGTGCAGCTCTTAGTTTCATATCACTACAGCTGCCCCACCCAAACTCCTCCCTTCTTACTCTTTCCAAGTCTTCCTCCTTTGTGTTCTTATCTGTACTAACCCTGCCCTTGACTCTGTCCCAACCCCACTCAAAGCTATCCACTGTCCTTTGAGCGATTAACTCCTCCGGCAGTGCATTCCAACCCACCACCACCCTCTCTGTGAAGCAGTGCCTCATCTCCCTCCTAAATCTTCCCCCTTCCAACTTCAGACTGTGCCCCCTAGTGACCCTTCCCCACTTTAAGCAGAACAATCCTCCCTCCCTGACTTTGTTTATGCCTTTCTAGTACTTAAAAGGTCTCCATCATGCCCCCTCTTACTCTTCTGTCTTCCAGCAAGTACATGTTGAGCCCCTTCAACTTTTCCTCGTACAGCAACTCCCCTAGTCCCATGATCATTTTTTGTAGCCCTACGCTGCACCCCCTCCAGTAATCTCACATCCTTTTTTAAGGGTAAGGGCACCAATACTGTAGACAGTACTCCAAGTATGGCCTCACCACAATGGCAGGATGACCTCCCATTTTTCGAGAGGTAATCCCTCAGACAATGCACCCCAGCATCCTATTTGCTCTTGCTGCCGCCCTCCTACACTGTGCTGATACCGTCATGTCTCCTGTGACTGTTACCCCCAGGTCCCTTTCCTCCCCTGAAGCTGTCATCTGCACTCCCCCCAGCCAGTAACTATTCCTGCGATTTCTGGTTCCAAGGTGCATGACCTTGCACTGCTTAGCGTTAAACCCAAACTGCTACTCCTTAGACCAGTGTTCAAGTTTAGTTAGACCCTCTCTGAGTGCCTCGCCTCTTCCTCATTGTCCACTTTCGCACAAATCTTAGTGTCGTCCGCGAACAGGCTGATCTTACTCTTGACCCCCTCTGCAATGTCTCCAAAGAAGACACTGAACAAAACAGGGCCCAGCACTGAATCCTGCAGTACTCCACTCATTACTGGCCTTGGCTTGGATGTCTCCCCCCCTTTACAACTACACTCTGTTGTCTGCCTTGCAGCCAGCTCTCATCAACCCACCCCACCAGTTTTTTCCCTAAACCCCATGTCCCTCAGCTTGCTTATTAACCTCCTGTGCGGCACAGAGTCGAAAGCCTTGCTGAAGTCCAGATATAGGACATCCACAGCGTGGCCTTTGTCAACCGCCCTAGTGACCCAGTCAAAGAAGTTGATCAGGTTAGTTTGGCAAGATCTTCCCGTGACAAACCCATGCTGTCGCTCGTCCTGCAGACCACTGCTATCGAGAAAGGTTATCAACCTCTCCTTCAGAATGGTCTCCGTCAACTTCCCCACTATGGAAGTTAAGCTCACCAGTATGTAGTTACCCGGTTGGTCCTGGAGTCCACTCTTGTGAAGGGGCACCACGTGAGCCATCCTTCAGTTCCTCGGTACATTCTCAGTCTTCAAGGAGGTGTTGAACAGGTCCATCAGAGGGCCTGCCAACACCTCTGCCAGTTCCTCCAGGACCCTTGGGTGTACACCATCCGGTCCTGGTGCCTTGTCTACCCACAAGGCTTTAAGGCCCTTCAGAACTCTATCCTCTTGGATGACTCCGTCTGTTATCTCTGCCCCCCCCTCCACACTTGCCCCCTTTCCCCTGTGGTAGTGGGCCATCCCTTTCTTTTGTGAACACTGAGCAGAAATACTCATTGAGTGCCTCTGCCTGATCTTCCCCTTGTTCCATCCATTCTCCCTCTCTCTTTATTCTAACAACGTCACCCGTACAACTCCTCTTCTCCCTTATGTATTTAAAGAACCCCTTTTCCCCCTCTCTGATCCCCTGAACCAACTTCAGCTCCTTTGCTGCCTTGGCTGCCTCCAGCCAACTTCAGCTCCTTTGCTGCCTTGGCTGCCCTGGTTGCCTCCCTAGATGCCTTTGTGAACACTTCTCTATCCTCCTCATGCCCAGATTTTTTGAACTTAATGAAAGCCAGTCTTTTTTCCCCTCACCTTCCCCTCCACCTCCTTGCTGTGCCAGCTAGGTTTTTTTGACCTGGACTGCTTACTCTGAGATTTGGCACACGTGTTCGTGGCCTCATTTAGCCCCTTACTAATGACTGCCCACTTCTGTTCAGCATCCATCCCTGGGTTAATTTCAGCTAAATACCCCTCTAGGATGCTGCCCATTCTGGCAAAATCTGCCTTCCTGAAATCCAACACTCTTGTCCTGGTCTTAGCAGACTCCCTCCCTGTGTTGAGGAGGAATAACACTGAGTGGTGGTCACTTCCTACTAGAGGGTCCTGTACTACCACATTCTGGACTTGGTCCCCATTTGTTAGCACCAAGTCCAGCACGTTCCCCTCCCTAATAGGATCCATCACCCCTTGAACTAGGTAGCTGTTTATTTCAAATTCGGATTAATACCTTTGAGCCGGGGGCTCGTTTACAAAGGCTTCAAGTCAACAAGGAATACAAGACATTTACAGGTGATGAAAAATTGCAGAACAGAAAGACATCAACTAACAAGTGGTATTAGTGTGATGTTACAACATTAAGCAGAGTACAAGAAGTAAGGAGAAACAGGACCACACTTCCAGAGAAACATATTAATGCAGCACTAATTAAGTGCAGTACAGTGTTTAACAATCATGTTACAGTTCAGACGGGGTGCTCCCAGTCTGCAGAAATGCATGCTTTAGCAGCCAAGGTGAGGCTTTGTCAAGGGGAGGTAGTAGGTGGTGAGAGGTGGGAGGGGGAAGTGGGCAGTTGTGGAACAGGAGGGTGGGAGTGAGAGAGGGTAGCGTTTGACGGGTGTGAGAACCGCCTTCAGGGGCCATGGGTTAACAGAAACACTGGCAGTCAGATTTGCTGGCAAGAAGAGATCGAAGCCCATTTTTAAAGTAGCCAAGTCTGGGGGAGTTGGCAAGGTCTGCAGGCAGATCACTGAACCATTTAGGCCCACAGTAGGAGAGGGATCTTTGGCCAAGGGTGGTTCGTTTGAAGGGAACAGTCTTGGTGGCACTCCTTGTGCATTTGAATGGTTGTGCAGGCTCAAAGAGGGCTGAAGTAGCAGTAGGCATGGACCCCATCAGGCACTTTTTCGCAAGGAGGCAGGCCTGGTATTGGGAGTCTGTGGTGGAGTGGGAGCCAGCCAGTTTCCTTGTATAGGTTACAAGAGTGAGTCATTTTGTGTACTCCCAGGACCAGGCCTTGTTGAGGATCGTTTTTACCCTTTTAAGCGCTGTGTCTGTGCCTGCCCCATATATGACAAGACCATAATACACAGATGAGAGAACTGAACTGCACGTAACAAGTTTCAGGGCAGCCGGTGTCATTGAGGTGCAATGTCTGTACAGGATGCCAAGCTTCATGTTGGTGGACTTTACCAGTTGCTCAGCATGGGCAGTGAAGGTGAGGGTGTCATAAGGTGAATCCTCAAGTACTTGAATGTATTGACTTGATCTAGTACTTCCTTCACTACTAAGTATATGCAGTGAGGACCTCTATCTTGCTCTGTGGGGTGCTGAAGCATGCTCTTTGTCTTTTGTAGTTGAGTAGCAGTTTATTTCGGTGAACCAGGATTCCAATGCATAAAATTGTGCTGGAGTTCAGAGCTAATTGATCCCGTGGTCTTTCTCTGGGACTGGAGATAACGGCATCGCCTGCATAGAGCACGGAGGTGCAGGACCGGTAGAAGGCATGTCATTTATGAAGAGGCTGAATAAGAGAGGACGGAGGATAGAACCTTGCGGGTGCCCTAGGTTGACTTCCCTGGGCTCAGAGATTATATTGCCATTCCTGACCCATTGAGATCTATGGGTTAGGTAACTATGGAACCAGCTCACAGATTCCACTGACAATCCTGTAGAGAGGAGACATTTCAGTGGCAGTTGGTGATTGACTGTGTCAAAGGCCTTGGTGAGGTCTTTGAAGGCAGCTGTCTTGGATAGCCTCCAGCAGCACCTGTTCCCTGGCGTGTACTGTAGTTACTGTCTGCCAGTCAACCCCAGGTAGGCTGAAGTCTCTCACTATAAAGTACAGTTATGTAAGAACTTACCGTAACAGAAGATCTTCGAGAGAGGTTCTTGCAGTACGGTAATTACAAATAGGACTGACGTCGGCAGGCAGCAGGACCCCATGGAAATATTTCTAGCTAGCAGTCTCTGGCGAGGGACCGCCCCCACATCAGGTGACCGCCAGAGACATCGGTATAAGGGGCGGGTCCTCACACCCGCTTTCCAGTTCTTTTCCGCCACAGGCCAAAGCGGCGGACGAGAGAAGTGGATATTTCCTCACTGGAAAAGGAGCGAAAAAGCTTGGGGAGGGTAGGAGTAGATATTTATCGCATGAGCCTCTTGAAGATCTACTGTTACAGTAAGTTCTTAGGTAACTGTACTATCTTACTTCGAGGGCTCTTGCAGTAGGTAATTACAAATAGGACTGAGTCCCAAGCAGTCTGGAACAAGAAGAAGCACAAGGGAGGAGGAAAGCTACTCAAAGCAGATCCTCTAGCTGTGAAGGCCTTAAGAAAGGAGGCCTTGCAGAACAGCGAGCCCGAAGCCTGCTCTATGGCGAGAGGCAATATCCAAACTGTAGTGTTTTGTAAATGTGTGGACAAAAGTCCAAGTGGGGCAGCACAGATGTCTGCCGCTGACACGTTCTTGAAACAAGACGCCGAGGCAGCGGCGACTCTGGTGGAGTGTCCTCTTACTTGACCCAGGAGGGTCTTGTTGTACTTGCAACAGAAAGTGATGCAATGAGCCAGCCAACCACTTAGACAGGCATTGCTTAGAAACAGCACTGCCTTCTCTTTTGGGTGCAAAAGAGACAAACAGTTGATCAGTCTTTCTAAAATCCTTTGTTCTGTTGGTGTAGTATCTCAGAATCCGGTGGACATCCATAGTGTGAAGTAGATACTCCCCTTGATTGGAGTACTGCGTAAAGAAAGCGGGTAACTCTATGGACTAGTTCAACGTAGATTCCGCTACCACCTTGGGGAGAAACTTAGGATTGGCACGTAGAGCCATTACGCTCTCAGAAAATCAAGTATGGAATTTTACACATCAGGCCTGAGCTCAGAAATCCTCCGAGCAGAGGTAATGGCCACTAGGTAGAGCGTCTTCCATGAAAGGAGCTTCAAGTCTACGGTAGCTGCCGGTTCAAAAGGAGGCAAAGTAAGTTTCTCAAGAACAAAGTTTAAATCCCAAGGAGGAGTGCGGACTCAGATAGGGGGTCTCAGGTGAAGAACCCCTCTGAGGAAAGTCTTAGACTTCCAGTTGAGCAAACGTCCTGTCTGCAAAGGGAACATGATAAGCCGAAATGGGCGCCATGTGAACTTTCAGAGATGAGTGACTAAGACCCAAGTCAAAGAGATGGCACAGGTACGCCAGCAGCCGCCCAACCGAGCAGGAGAAAGGCTTGAAGTCTTTCGAAGCGGCCCAGATTGTGAACCTTTTCCACTTCATGGCATAGGTAGACCTAGTGGAGGGTTTCCTAGCCTCTACCAGAATCTCCACCACCTGGGGAGAAACTCCAAAGCGGGCTTGAGCTATGTCTGCAGGAGCCATGCATGTAGCTGGAGGGACTTGAGACCTGGATGGACCAGGGTCCCCTGATCCTGGGTCAGCAAAATTCGTGACAGTGGAAGAGGTGGTTCCTCTGAGTATTGTTGCAGAAGAGAGAACCAAACTTGCCTGGGCCAGAAAGGAGCGATCAGAATCATTCGTGCTCCTTCTGAACAGAGTTTCTGCAAGACTCGTGGGATCAGAGGAATTGGGGGAAAGGCATAGACAAATCTATTCTTCCAATCTAGAGACAGAGAGTCTCTCCAGAAAATGCCTCACTCTTGAACGAGTGAGCAAAAGTCGGGAAGCTTTGCGTTTTGAGGGGAAGCGAACAGGTCGACCTGTGGTGTTCCCCAACGTAGGAAGATATCGCCTAGGACTCCTGATCCAGTTCCCACTGTGAGCTAGAGCAGACGAGCGACTCAGTTTGTCTGCTAAGGTGTTCTCGACTCCCGGAACATGAACTGCCGTAAGGTGAAGGTCGTGTTGTGCTGCCCAATCCCAAACTCTCACTGCTTCCCTGCAAAGAGGGTAGGACAGAGTCCCTCCCTGTTTGTTGATGTACCATACCACACACTTATTGTCAGTCTGGACGGCTAGGTGGCCAGGAAGGAGATACAGATGATGAGCTTGGAGAGCATAAAGTACTGCCCAAAGCTCGAGCACAATGATGTGAAGTGTTTGTTTGAGCTTGGACCAAGAGCCCTGGGTCCGATGAGGACCGAGATGGGCTCCCCAACCTTCGCCCGAGGTGTCTGTGGTCAGAGTCGGGGAGAGGAACAATGGAACTCCCCGAAAGTTCTCTCGAACCATCCACCACTACAATTCTCAAACCATGGGAGAGGAGACTATGACCAACTGGTCCACCAGCTGACCCCATTGGGAGCGAAGTGTCCACTGAGACACTCTCATGTGGAGCCGAGCGCGAGGGACTGTCGGGATAGCAGCCGCCATAAGCCCAAGGAGGCGAAGAACCGACCTTGCACTGACCCACCTGAGGCTGGACAACAGGCTTACCTCAGTCTGAAGAGTGGCCGCCCTGTCTGGTGGCAGGAAGGCCCAGGGTCGTGTCCAGTATCGCCCCGATAAACTGGAGCCTCTGGGATAGGATCAAGTGAGACTTGGAATGGTTGATGGTAATACCCAGACAGGCAAAAACCTGCTGGGTGAGGGAGAGGCAGTGCAGGAGTTCCTCCCTGGACGAAGCCGCCAAGAGCCAATCGTCCAGGCACGGGAAAACCTGTAACCTCCCCCTCGGCACGCAGGTAGGCCGCCACCACCGCAAGGCATTTGGTAAATACTCGGGGAGTCGAGGAGAGGCCAAATGAAGTGTCTTGAACTGGTAGTGGTCCCCCTGAAAAGCAAAACGGAGATATTTGCGGTGAGACAGGCGGATAACTATGTGCAGGTAAGCATCCTGCATATCCAGAGCGCATAGCCACTGGCCCGAGCAGAGGAGGGGCAGAAGGCTCTGCAGTGAAAGCATCCTGAACCTCTTGTACTCCACGAATAGGTTCAGGGAACTGAGATCTAGAATAGGTCTTACATCTCCTGTCTTCTTCGGACCAGGAAAAAGTGGGAATAGTAACCCGTTCCATGCAGAGGAAGGGGACAGGTTCATCGCCTCTTTCAGCGAAGTGCTGAAATCTCTTCCTGGACCAGAAGATGATTTTTCCAAGAATACGACGACACTGGGGGAGGGTGACGAGGTGGTTTCTGTAGAAACTCTATTGAGTGTCCTGCAATTAGCTGGAGCACCCATGAATCTGATGTTATCCTCTCCCAGCCCGGAAGGTGGAGGGAAAACCTCCCTCCTACTAGTTCCTCCGGGAATCCCGGAGGCTGTGGGAGAGGGAAGGAGTCCGGTGGTGTGGGGGTGGTGGTTTGGCAGCTGGGCCCCCCCCCCCCGACGGTTAGTGGCCCTCTTTCCCTGTGGTCTCGCCTTGGGCCGATTCCGTATGCAAAAGGGACAGCGCTGCGATTGATGGGGATGAAACACAGAGTCCACAGACTTTAGTGCCGTCCCCTTCTCCTGCAGGTCGGTGATGATGTCCTTGACACCACCCCCGAACAGCACCGCACCCCGGAAGGGTGCTTCCTAGATGGCGGACTGCACTTCCGGGACCAACCCTGACACTCAGAGCCAAGCATGACGTCGTAGGCCTACAGTGAAAGCTGAGCTCCTACCGGCAGTGTCCACTGCATCGCAGGTCGCACGAAGGATGTGCCGACTGGCCGAACATGCAGAGTGGACAAGGTCAGCCACTTCCTGCTTGACTTGGGAGTCCGGAAGGGAGTCCAATTTAGATTCCACCTCACTGAGAATCACCTTCTGGTAAACCCCCATGTGACTGACATAGTTCAGGGCCTAATACCCAGAGTGGAAGAAGCGAAAATCTTCTTGCTATACTGGTCCAGAACGCAGGATTCCTTGTCAGGTGAGACGAGCTGAGGTGTTTGGGGTGAGCTGACTGGCCATGAGCGGCGCTCATCACAATCGAGTCAGCTCGAGAGTGGGAGTCTAGATAGTCAACACCCTCGGGAGCCTGGTATAGCCTGTTCAGCTTCCTGGGAAGTGAGGCTAAGGCCAACGGCTGTTTCCATATAGTGGTGATAATGTCGGTATGAGGCTCGATCCACGGTGGCACCAAAGTGGGAGCTGTCACGGGCAGATCCAGATGCTCAGCGAGTTTTTTACGCTGGGGGTCTGGCTCCAAGGATTGCCACTTATGTACTTCCTGGATCTTGCGTAGCAACTCCGTGATGGAAGGATCCTCCGGAAGAGTCCTTGGCCGGGGCTTGGATGGCGAGCGTGGCTCGTCCTCTTGCTCGGAACAACCGTCAGAAGCGACAGAGGTGCCTGAGGAAGAAGAAGAAGATGATGAAGTAGTAGACTCCCTCTCCAGACGAGGAGGAGGAACGGACCCCTTGGGAAGCCCTCAGGGAAGCATGTCCTGCCCCTCCCTGGACCCAGAGGGTTTAGCCCTGGTGTCTGGAGGTGGGGAGGGGAAGGAGTTTGTCATCGTGGACGTATGGGAACCGGCACCATCGCCTGAGGACGACTTCACCTCTCTGGTGAGCTGAGCCTTGGCCTCAGCCCACCAGGAGGCCAGAGTCTCCTGCAGATCCACCGGCGCTGAGGGGCGGAGGAGGGATACTGGTATGGACTACACCCATAAGGCGCGTATCCGTAACCAGACAGCGGAAGCCCAGCATCGGGTATTGAGGCACCGGTACCGCGGCGCCAGATAGGTCGGTGCCGGGTACTAAGGCGTCTGATACTGCGGTCCTGGGTATAACGGCGTCAGATAATGGCGGGGTCGGTCACCTGAACCAGGGGTGCTGCCGGAGCAGCCGGCCTGGCTGCTGGCCCCTCGGGCGGATCTGGAGCAGAAGGCCCGGAGGACCAGGCATCGGGGCAGGATCCAGGCGCAGGATGCCGCCCGGAGTCGGCAATACCGGCGCCGGAGCCGGCGTCCGGGGAGCCGGCGTCAGATCAGTCGGACCAGCGGGTGGACGGTCTGACAGAGGTGGAACAGGAACCTCAGCGTCGCCCGGGGATGGAGGGGAGAAATCCTCAGGGTCGGGCTGAGGAGACTCAGGGTCCCTGGAGGGCAGCGAGGGCTGCGGGAGCTGGGAACGGACGGGAGGTCCGGGCGTTGGCTCTTCCGCTGTGTGGACATCAGGCTAACACGGCGCAGCTTAGCAGCGGATCCGGCAGGTGCTAGAGGGGTCGGCGTCCCGACTTAACGGACCTATCGCCGGAGGCAGCCGCAATGGAGGGGTGGCCTGGTCAGGTGGAATAGTCGTGGCGCTACCCCAAAGGGTCAGGCGACTTACCGACCTTCTCCGTGTGGGCGTCGGAGGAGCCGATGTCCGGCTTTTCGGAGCTGCTCACACCAGTAGGCCACGAAACCATGGCTTTACCGGGAGCGGAGGCCTCCAAAAGCCTGGAAGCACCCGAGGGTCCCGAGCGTGAACCAGATGGGCTGGCCGACGCCACCTTAGAAGCCTCTAAGGCAGCCGTCGTGGGGCAGTCCCGGGGGGGGGGGATGTTACCTTTAGCACGGCGACTCCCGAGGAAGTCGCGGTGGGTGAGGAGCCCTTGTCCCAGTGCTTTACTTTATCCTTTTTCTTGCAACGGCCTTCAGGGAAGTGGACGCCTGCTGAAGCTTTTTCAATTCTTTCTCCATGGAGCTCATTTTCTTTTTCAAAATATGGGCCTCCAGGGAGTGCTGCCGCCTTCTCCAGGTGGCTGCATTAAAACTAAGGGAGTGCTGGCACTTCTCTACTGGATGGTTGGGGCCTAGGCAAAAAAGGCACAGGGAATGGACGTCCTTGTGTGGGAGTTGGGCGCTGCACGAGTCGCACATTTTTGTGCTCGGAAGGTGTAGGGGATGACATACACCGACGAATACCTGACGGATGATAAAAAAAAATCGAAAATACTCTGTGAAAATACCGACGATAGAGCCTGACGAGCAAGGAACTTTACCACAAGGCGCTGGCATGAGCTAACGGCGGGAAAGAACAGGAAGGCGGGCGTGAGAGACCGCTCCTTTATACCGATGTTTCCTGATGCCGGTCACCTGACGTGGGGGTGGTCCCTCGCCAAAGACTGCTAGCTAGAAATTTTTCCGTGGGGTCCTGCCACCTGCCGACGTCAGTCCCATTTGTAATTACCTACTGCAAGAGCCCTCTCGAAGTAAGATCTGTATTCCCTTTGCCACTGACCTTCCTTTTGCCACTGACCTTCCTGATTTTCTCCCCCAGCTCCCTATCCACCTCCTCGCTCTGTGAGGGTGGCCTGTACACTACCCCCCATCCTGAGCTTCTTACCTTTAGGGCTTTGGAGTAATACCCATATGGCTTCTAGCCTCCCCTCATCTACTTCCTCCCTGGTACACAATATCCCATCCCTGACATAAATAGCAACCCCTTCCGGTTCCTGCGGAACACCTTGTATCCCGGGATCGTGAGATCCCAGTCATGGTATTGGGTGGCCCAAGTCTGAGATGGCGGCAATATCTACCTCCCCCTCCGCCATCATTGCCTGGAACTCTGCCACCTTGTTTGCTAAGCTCCTTGCATTCAAGGATACTACAGTCCATCTTGTGTCCTGTCCCTCCTCATCAAGTCTCTCCCCCTTCCACTTCTGTCTTGGTAACTTCCCCTCATTCTCCTCCTCCCTCTCTGGGGGAGCGAGGCCTTCTGGTCTCCACTGGAAGGTGCCTCTCCTTCCTGCTATCCGACTCAGCCCCTCCCCCTCCTAAATCTATGTTGTTTTTAATGTACTTCTCCAACCTGTGTCAATGCCCTTGTACTCTCGATGTTGAGATGCAGCCTAACCTTGGCATAAGCCCCTTAATGTTCCATGTCTCACCCCACTACCCCATACCCAATTTCTGCACACCAATCCTTCAGCCACCCATTAAACTCCTGCATTCTTAGCTTTCTCGCTGTGCTTGCCCTAGGTACCGGGAGTACCTCGGAGAATGTCACTGAGCTTCCCACTCGACTGCAGATACCCTCCACTTCCCGGAACCTATCCTGCACTTATTCTATTGTACTTCCCTCTAGGTTGTTTGTTCCTAGGATATGAGGCTTCCCTCCCACCTTCTTCACACATTTCTGAACGCACTACCCTACTCTCCCCACTGTCATACCTGGCATACACTCCACCCAGGTCGGCTCTTCCTTGCTCCCTTACCTCCCCATCTCCCCCCCCCCCCGAGCATGGAATCCCCTAATACAAGTACTTGCCCACCCCATCCCTTGCACTTCCCCCATGGTTTGCTCTCCAAGCCCCTTTCCTCAGTGTCTCTCCTTTCACACCCCTGCCCTTTTCCCCCACCCCTCTCCTCCAATTGCACCTCCACCTGCTCTCCTCCTCCGCTCTTTCTGTGCTCACCCTTCCACAACCACTCCCTCCATTACTTTTATATCCCCCGCCAAAAACATGTTTTGGCTCTCCCTTTGTTTAGTGTGTGTTCGTGCAACTTGACCTACTTCCCTACTCCTCCCGCTTACCCCACCATCTTACCTCCCTCCTTGTACCCTATATTCCCCCCCATCCCTCCTGGTCACTTAACTCTTGTTCTATGGTGGCTTCCCCAACCTCCTGCTCTGTTTCATGAACCAGTACTGCGTACCTGTTTGTTGTCTCCAAACTCCTGCCCTCCCCTGAAATCCCTTCCCGCCTCTGCTTACCCTGAACCTCTTTTCTACTTCCTTTCTGTCCACCTGTGTTCCCTACCACCTGCCAACATCCCCTTTTGGTGCTCGAAGAACCCTGTGGACTTGGCCCCCCTGGCCGAGCTCCCCCTTCTAGCCCGAGGCAGCCTGGTCTATCTTGCAATGGAGCCCTCCCTGCCCCATCTCCTCCTCACCCCCTCATACCTGTTCCCTCTCCCCAGTTCCTGACTCAAGCTCTTTATCTCCAGTGTAAGTTGTCTGAACATCCTGCACGCTGGACAACCCCCCACCTTCCACCAGGTTCCAGAAACAGTGATGCCCCACACCCATTGCAGCAGACAACCCTCCCAGCCTCCCTGTGCCCCCAACCCCCGTTATCCCTACCTCTACATCCCCATTCCCCCACCTGCCTCCTTGCCCTGGCCTCCACATCCCCCGTCTCTTAGTCTCTAAATATTCCACAGCTCTTTACAATTGCATCTGTATTTCTATAAGGGCTGTAAACCTGCAGCACTGCCCCAAAACTAACTCTCTCTTTCTGTAGGGACTTCCAGCTTCTCTCTCATCCTCTTGTATGTGTCCCTTGGACCTAGTTACTGGCTATACCCTTTGTAATTCTGCCTATGTATCAGCTAGGCTACTGCTTGTGCTGTGCTGCATATCTGTTCCTGCCTCTTTAAGTAGGTCTGGCTTAGCCTCCCACTATAAAGGCTCTACTAAAACAATCAGGTAAAAAAGTACATACTTCCTTAAACTACAGAGCAAAAACACAGCTCTTGTTCAACATACCAGCAAACAGATTCTTCTAGTCCTGCTAACACAAAACGGAGACTCCAACTGAATGTCTGTTAGGCACACACTTGAATTTCAACCCTCACTAATCCCTTGCTGAAATGTGATACCTGCAGTTAAGGTATGCTATGTACCCCAGCATCCCATCAGCTTTCCTCACTGCCTTCTCACATTGTTTGGCTACTTTTAGATCAACTGTTATGAACACCACAAGGTCCCTTTCCAGTCTGGTGGTTGTTAGTACCCCTCCCCCAAACTGTGTATTCCTCCCCTGGGTTTCTGTTCTCCAAGTGCACGATTTTACACTTCTTGGCACTGAATCCAAGCTGCCACACTCTTGACCACTCTTCCAATTTGCCTAAGTCTCTCCTCATCTCCTCTACCCCCCGGAGTGTCAACCCTATTGCAGATCTTAGTGTCTTCTGTAAAGAGGCATACATTTCCTAATAGCACACTTTGTACCCTACAATGTGCAGAACTGCGAAGGAGGAGTCCAAACACTTCCAGTGTAAAGTAAGATCTGACACCATGGTACGGAGCTGGAGGCTATACCACCCGGGTGGTGGAAGGAGTTTAGTTTAAAGACGTTTTGTTGAACCAGCACTTCCAGTGGAACTGCCAATGTGTGGCTAGTGAACTATAGCCATGCCCCTAGAAACAAGACGGCGACAAACTGAGGAGATAACTGTCGCAGTTAAACGACTCAGGGAAAAACAGAACTGGGGGGGCAGTTACTGCCAGTCGCGATGCATAATGTCGCCGCTAGTCTGTGAGTGGCGCTGGCATCATCAGTCCCCTCCAGAGCTACAAAGACTTTGTTCTCACTGGGTCCTAGCTCCGACTAAAACCAATTAGTGCGACTGAATGGTGAAGATTGAGTCTTGGAAGATCTAAGGAGTGAGGGGGGCTGCCCAGGTTTTATAGGTGCAGACACTGTACATAATCGTGGGCAGCCCGTCTGGCAAAAGTTTCCAGGTAGTCCTGATGCTGACGGCTTACAGTTCCAAAGGTGTGGCCTAATGAAGGTGATATCCTCGAAGATCAGGAAGGTCAAGTGACTTGCTCAAGATCACACAATGCAATCATGGAATGAGTCAAACCCAGAATCTCCTTTTTCAAAGTTCAGCACCCTAACCATTAGTCCACACATGCACCCCAACGAATATTTGGTAAGCGGTTGAAAAATGCCATTTCCTGCTAGCAATGCATGCACGCGCAGACACACACACACACACGAACAGAGATAATGCCACTGTACCTGTTGTACAGCCAGAGGTTGAATGACTGGAGGCTGTGTGTTCCGCACAGTCTGGGCGTAATTATAGGGAGCAGCAGCCCGGGATGCTGGGGCAGCTACAGGTGGACGAGGACCTAAGTTCTGGGCTGCAGCAGCACCTTAGTTACAAAGAAAGAAAATCACGTGTCAGCTGGGTGGGTTCCAGGTCACGTGTCTACTGGGTCACTGAGCAGAGACCTTCAGCCAGTAATTAAGCAGCACCACTACAAGTATCTGGCTTTTTCTTAAGAGCAAGAGTAAACAAAGTAGATTTGTTTTACTATCACAAAACAGTTGTGAAAGAACGAGCCTCACACAGATTAAAACAGGATTCGGCGAAGTGCTATTATGCAGAAGAACCCACAGGGTACAGAAAGAAAGACTGAATACTCCTATAACCTGGGACTGGTAACCAACCCCTCAAGGGCAGGGCTTACTGAGCAGAGACTGAATTCCCCTTCTGCCCAAGGAAGGCTGTCGCTCCAGGCAAGGGTTTAAAATGCATATGTAGAGCACACAGTGTGGAGAAGCCTGCAATTCACTTCATCTATGGCAATATGAGACATGTGTGTATAAAACATTTTCTTTCTTTTTTCTTTTTTTCAACAAGTTTCTCAGCAGCAGTACACTGTACTGGACAGATTAGACTTTCCTGGCTAGGTTTCCTTACCAACTCGCTGGGCGGTGGGGATGCGAGGACCCTGAGCATTGGCAGTTGGGGCCAGGTGGCGCAAGGAAGGTCGCAGGCCTCCCTGACGGATTGCATTTGGCATAGCTTGGAACCCAGCTGAAAAAGAACAAAAGAAAAAAAGTATAAAGTAACACTTTTAAATAACAGCGCAGAATGAATACAAGTACATATTACAATGGCGTGACAGTGCCAGGGTCGAGTTTGCCGTTTAGTGGTAAACCCCTAACTTTGCACCTTAAGAACCTTTCCCCTGTTCCACGGAACTGCATGAAATTCTGCATGCGCGGTCTGAGGGGCAAGGTTTCTTCATCCGACAAGTTTTGTGATAGTCAGATGTCTGTATTCTGAGTTCTGGATAGTGCATAAAGTAGGAGGAAAAAAAAAACTGGGTTTTTGGACGATTTTGTGCTCCCACCTACAGCCCAGACAGTTTGGAATTCTGTTCAGAAAACTTCACGGTGGAATGGGCATGCTCTAGAAAGAGGCTTTTCTTTTGGTTTGGTGAAAAAAAAATCTAACTTTATTTAACCAGGCATATCGCCTTTGAGCAAGCTCATTTTCAAGATGGTTCCCGAGTTATAAGAATTTTAAATTTCATGTTCTTTCTAGAGATCATACAACAGCAGAAAACTGACTCACAAAATAGGATATGTATTTTTATAGAAAAATAACTTCAGTTCATACCCCAGCCATTTTAAACCCAAATTTTCAATGTGGCCTTTTTATGAACCAGGTAGGTGAATTTAAAAAATGTCACAAAAGAAGGTTTACTGCATATGAAAGAAAGGTAACTGTAATAGGCTATATGGTTCACATCCACACACTGTTAGTTCCAACTGGAACCATGTCATCTTTAAATTAAGCTCCTCCCACCACCTAGGCGGTAGAACCCCTGATTCTGCCCCATGGTGTCAGATCTCACACAATGGAAGCAGATCAGGTGTCAGTTACCAGGGGAGGCCAGGTGGGTTGTGTGGATGTGAACCATATACCACTCCTAGAAAGAAAAGTTATGTGAGAACTTACCAGAACAGATCTTCAAGGGAATCTCAGTCATCAGGTCACACCGTAAGAACTTCACCGCTGGTGAAGCAGGATCCACACAGGAGATTTTCAGCAGTACAACTGGGGCTGCCCACACTGTCAATGTCCGGCGACGTCATCAACCTTATAAATGTGCAAGTGGCCCCGCTCCCTCCTCAGTTCTTTCTCCCGGAGACAAAGGGAGCATAGCTGTAGCCACTGGGGACCGAGAGGGGAAAGAGAGAGAGAGAGGGGTGCCCAGGCCTATAACAAAGGCTGGATACACCAGATAGCCAGTTCCAGTAAAGAGCCCCCAAAAATGGTGGGAGGGAAAGCAGACATGATGATAGATACCCCCTCAAAGATCTACTGTTACGGTAAGTTCTTACATAAATGTTCTACCTTCTTCGAAGGTATCTCTGTCATCAGGTCACACCGTAGGAACAAGTCCCAAGCAGTTAGAGGTATAGACAGTCAGTCTGGGAGGAAGGCCAACCTTAAACTTAAGACAGGAGGCCCGCAGCAATGCCCTGCCAAATTCTGCACGGGCTCTAGAGGCCATGTCCGGACTGTAATGCTTGGTAAAAGTATGGATGGCACTCCAGGTGGCGACTGCACAGATGTCATCAGCTGAGACCCTTCAGAAACAAGCCACAGAGGTAGCCATGCCTCTTGTGGAATGAGCTTTGACTGCTCCAGGCAAATCTTTGCCATACTTCTTGTAGCAGAACACAATGCAATTTGCCAACCATTTAGATAAACACTGTTTAGAAACCTAAATACCCTATCTCTACCTGGGCCAAAAGAAACAAACTGCTTCGATTTCCTGCATTCCTTGGTTCGGAGCAGGTATTACTTCAATGTTCTGTGCACATCTAACGTATGGAGCAGTGCTTCCCCTGGATTGGCATGCTCAGGAAAATAAACAGGAAGGTAGATAGACTGATTTAGTGTGAACTCAGAAACCACCTTGGGTAAAAACTTAGGATTTTGCGCAAAGATACCCTGTCATTGTGAAAAATCAAATAATGCTCATCGCACTAGAGGGCCTGAAGTTCTGAAATTCTGCTATCAGAAGTAATTGCAACCAAAAATAGAGCTTTCCAAGAAAGAAAGAAAGTGCAAATCACAAGTCGTGATTGGCTCAAAACGAGACTGGGTTAACTTCTCCAAAACAAAATTAAAATCCCAAACCAGGACAGAACAACAGATTGGGGGTTTCAAATGCAGGATGCCACTCAAAAAGGTATGGGAAACATCCAGCTGAGCTATGGTATGGTCACCCATGGGTTCGTGTAAAGCCAAAATGGCCAAAAGGTGTACCCTGAGGAAGGAGTACTTGAGACCGGAGTCAGACACAAAGATCAGGTAGCCCAGGATCTGGTTCACTGGACAGATGAAAGGGTCCATATTATGCTTGGCGAACCGCTTCCACTTCATGGCATAGGTGGCTCTAGTGGAAGGCTTCCGAGCAGCCACCAGAATGTCTGCTACTTTACTGGACATGCCAAATCTGGTGATGGCTACGTCCTCATGAGCCAAGCATGCAGATGAAAGAACCCGAGTCCCCAGAGCCTGGGTCAGCAGATTCCTGCAGAGGGGAAGAGGGACCAGAGGTTCCTCTGCCGGCTGCTGAAGTAATGGAAACCTTATCTGCAGAGGCAAGAAAGGAGCTACCAAGATCATGCTAGTCCCCTCCATCTGCAGTTTCATTAGCACCCTCTGAAATAGAGGAAATGGAGGGAAGGCGTAGAGGAACCTCCCGCTCCAGAAGAAGGATAACGTGTCTTGCCAGAAAACTCCAGGCCCTGGATCAAGCGAACAAAAATTGGGCAATTTGGCATTTAGTGGGGATGCAAAAAGGAACAAGTCTGGATGCCTCCCATCTTTTGAACGGAGGATAGGAGCTCCCACTCCTGCATGCTGGATCGAGTCCAGCTGAGACTGTCCGTCAGGGTGTTTAGCACCCCTGGGACGTGGACGGCTGAGAGAGTCAGGCCATGATCCAACACCCAATACCATACTCTCATGGCCTCATAAACTAGGGCTGTACCCAGATGATGTTTTGATTTTTTTGCATAGCCTAGATTCCTCACTGCCGGAGATCTTTAGATTGAGTGGGGAATTTTCTCAAATTTCCGAATATTTACTTAACACTGCCAAAACAGACATCTTGGCTTTCTCCTTTGCAGCTAACTCACAAATGTGAAAGAAATATCCCATGAGATGGGGCATAACTAAAATTAAATATCTCGGAATACATCTGGTAACATCTGCAGGTTATTCTAACCTGCCACTAGGGGCAGATCTAATTAATCTGAAGCTCCCAACTAGCTAATTACACTGCCAAAAAAAAAAAATAAGCCATATACTGCTGCAGGCTTATATCTTTACTGAGCACAACTGCTGCACTGCAGACACCCCGTGTTGCCCCATGCTCTGCTGGGCTCCTCCATGCCCAATAACCTCCCTCAGCACGGCTGTCCCTCAACCCTCTCCGCCAGCAGAACTACCACTCACAAACAGGATGGCTTCCTGCCCCCATGGCTATCTGTCAAGGGCCAAAATCGTCCATCTAAATGTCCGCAGCCTCCTACACAACCTTGCTAAGCTCGCTGCCTGGGCTGCCCACTACAAACCGGATATATTGGGTATCATGGAAACGTGGCTAAAACCACACACTCCTGACTCTGTGTGTACCCTGCCAGGGTACAGCCATATCAGGAGTGATCGTAGTGGGAACAAACGTGGTGGTGGGGTGCTACTTTACTATAAAGTCCACCTCAATGTGTCTGCCATTGATCACCCACCTACCCCCCCCCCCGACACGCGAGTTCCTGCACACCCTTCTCCTACTAGGGCTCACAAAGAAAATCCACCTGGTCTGCTGCTATAACCCTCCCAGAGGCGGGCTACCTGGACTCTCCTCACTTCCACAGCCGCCAGTGCATGAGTGGGAACAAGTGAAGTCCTTATTATTGGAGACTTCAACCTCGACTGGATGGGATCCAACTCTAAATCTTATGAGCCTCTGCTCTCAGGCCTTGCCCTGAACCAGATTATCACCGAACCAACGAAGCCATCCCCCCCAGGGGGATAAAGGATCACTGATTGACTGGGTCCTGACCAACAGGCCTGACAGGATCACATCCTCGGGCATCCTACCTGATGCCATCCCGGACCACTCACCCACCTTTTGTACTTGGGGCATCTCTCAGGCAAGAACACCCAGCAAAGTGATACAAATGAGGGACTAATCAAAGCTCTATTTGCCCGACTTCCTCACCGACCTCAGATCAATTGACTGGTCCGGGGTCACCGCCTCCTTGGACCCAAATCAAGCACTGGATGCATTACTAACCAAATTCATCCCAGTACAGAACAAGCACGCGCCCCTCACTAGAAGGAGGGTGCGAGGCACCGTCACCAAATGGCTTCATGGGGGTCTATTCTCTCTAATGAAACTCAGGGACAAATGCTGGGAAACCTATAAGGCCTCTCTCAGCATCGATGATCTCGCTGCCTACAAGCACCTCAGAAACTCCTGCAAAAAAGCCATCATGGCAGCCAAAAGCGAGTTCTGCCGATCCGCCCTACTCTCCTCTACCAACAACCCGAGGAGCTTTTGGCAGAACATAAAAAGCGCGGTTGGGGGCTCTGCAAGAGTGCAAGTTACGGTCTTGCTCATTGATGGGGTTAGTTGCAATAGCCCTCACACAATCGCTAATACCTTTAACACTATGTTCACCGAAAAGGGCCCCCCCTTCCCTACCTCCTGCCCCCACCGCCCCCAAGTCCTCAAACTCTCAACCACCTATACCATACCCCCCTAACGTCGCTCGACCTGGACCTGCAACCCGACCCTCCTCCTTTCTACAGCAGGTATCTATTATCGAGACCAGAGGCGCTTGCCAGCCTCTCCCCTCATACCGCCCAGGGCACCCATAACCTTGAGCCAAACTGCTCAGGCTAGGTGCCCACCTCCTAGCCTGGCCAATAACGCACATCTTTAACACCTCTCTAACCACCGGTGTCATCCCAGATATCTGGAAAGTAGCCAAGGTCACCCCTGTCCTAAAACAAGGAAACCCTAAAGATCCCCCTGAACTACCGACCGATTGCTATTCTGTCGGCCACCTCTAAACTTCTAGAGAAAGTTGTGGCCTCTCAGTTAACCGAGTACCTACAGGAGCACAACCTCCTCTCTCCGGCCCAACACGGGTTTAGGAAGGGGCACAGCACAGCTACCACCCTCGCTGTAGTCACCTCACAGATCAGAACTGCAACCGACCAGGGCAACCTCACTGGTGTGATTTTCGTGGACTTATCCAAGGCCTTCGACAGGGTAGATCACTCCCTCCTCAGCGCCATTCTTCTCTCTCTCAGACTTTCAAACCCCGCCCATGCCTGGTTCCATAATTACCTCTCTGGTAGGAAGCAATACACCAACTTTAACTGGACCCTCTCCAACCTCACCACTTCCAATGCGGGGTCCCCCAAGGGTCCGTCCTCGGCCCGATGCTCTTCTCCCCTTTTCATCAACGAATTGCCATCTATCACCACCCACTGGCTTGCCACCCTGTACACCGACGACCTTGTCATTCTGGATAGCGCCCGAGACATTGGCACCATCAATTCCCAACCAAACTCCGACTTCAAGCGGATCCAATCCTGGCTGGATGAGCACAAGCTTGTCATCAACCTCAAAAAAACCCAGGCTATGCTCTTTGGTTCCCTGAATAGAACAAAATCCTGCCCTGTCCCCCTCGTAATCCACGGAGTTGATGGCTTGCCCCTGCAGATAGCTGCCGCTGTCAAGTACCTTGGCGTCACTCTGGACCCTCAGCTGGACCTCTCCCTACATATCCGAAACAGCCGCAAGGCTACGAATGTTAAACTCGGACTCGTCTACACAGCCAAAAACTGCCTCACCCTGGCCGCTCGGATGGCCCTAACCAGGGGTGTTCTCCTCCCCTCTCCTCCCTCTGCTATGGGCTAGTGACCTTCGCCCCTGTTCCAAAATCTAACCTCTTGAAATGGGATACGGCCTACAACAGCATCTGCCACTTTGCGATCTCTGCGCCCCCCCCCCCACACACACTGCTGTGACCTCTACACTCGCCTTGAGTGGCTCCCTCCTGAGAAGGATTGCATCTTCGTAGTATGGAACTTCATTGACAACATCGTTAGAACAGCCACCCCCGCTACCCTTGCCCTGCCCCCTCAACTCCGACAACTCTTCCTACCACCTTAGGTCAAGGGCGGCACTAAATCGCCTGGTTCCCAGGACACGCACCCTTGCGGGTGATCGGGCCTTCGCCAACTATGCCTCCAAACTATGGAACTCATTCCCAGCCCTTACTCGGTCCACCCATTCACATCCAGGGTTTAAAACTTCCCTTTGGACCTTCCTGAAGGGCTCCTCCACCTGTCCATGCGCCTCGTAGCCCGCCGAACTATGCTCACGCGTGGGGTCTCTGCGCACTCCAGGCTCACTGCACTTACTCTCCTGTTCACTGGTCAAGCAATTGGCTAAATGTAATGCTATAATTGTTATTGCCTGCAATATCACTGTATGTAAATTTGACTCACTCACTGTTTGTATATGCTCTAGCTCTTAACTCTCCCGGGTCGTCTGTAACCCCCCCCCTCGGTGTGTGTCTTTTTACATTTATTTCTCTATATGACCTGTTATGCTCTTTGTATGTAATACCAATTCGTCACTGTACCTGTATATCCAAGTTTGTAACTCTCCCGGGTCGCACCTGAAAAAATGGACTTGGCTGTCTAGCGTGAATTACCTGGTTAACAAAGGCAAATAAATAAATTGTCCACCTCCACCTTATACCAAGACAATTACCCCTCATTAGTGAACTCCCTTAGAAACGACTAAGCAATGGGACCCGCTTCCATTACCTCTTCATGCCAGAGCACAAATGGCAAAGATGAACATCTTGTCAAAATTACTATATCTTTTTCAGGGCGTCCCCTATGCTCTCACGTAGCAGTTGTTGATTTCATGGCAAAAGCAACTATTGTCCTTTCTCTGGGGCTCCAGAAAACCATGAGTACGGCAACAAGTTTTATATCTGTCAAAGAAGAAGGGAGGGCTGGCCCTACCATATCTATCAGGGTATTGCGTGGCCACCCAGATGAAAATAGTTCTTTTATGGCAGAATCCGCAATATTATTCACAATGGAAACTTACAGAGCTGGAGTCAGTCCGAGATCCGGCTTTACAAATGGTACCTTTCCATTGGAACTGGATACCTGGGAGGGATAAGATACAGCTTAGGAGGGGTAACAACGGCACTGGAGGGCTGGAAGAGGGGAACTAGTAAAGGGCCTACATCTCATGCTCTATGGTGATATAAATGATGGGCCTGGGACAAAAAGTTTACTCCAGCAAACTTGGACCCTTGGTTTAAGAAGCAGGCTTTGCTGGGATTTCATTCCCCCAACCAAATTATGTAGGGTAATTCCTTGTTAACCTTTGAGGCTCTGGCCATTAAATACAACCTTTCTCCCACAGATAGATTACATTTCTATCAACTGAGAAATTATGTGAATGCCCAACTCAGCAACCCGTTAAATACACAAAACTCAGATGTCCCTCTTCCCTCGTTTGAAACCATATGGGCCTCTCCCACTGGAAAAAGTGCAATTACCTTGCTGTGTGCCAACTATATTAACGATCAAGGGGCCTCGACAGCACAAATCAAAATGTGAGAGGGAGTTTCGGCCTCAAGTGACATGGACGGAGTGGGATAGGATGTGGCCAGCAATCTGGGCAACTTCCTCCTCGCCGACTTGGCGGGAGTTTTTATGGTGAGCACGAATAAGATACTTTCTTGTGCCGATGATGCAGGCTAACTGGGGCTCCAACAGAAATTCTGCTTTTTGGAGGTTGTGTGGGGAGGCTAAGACCACTCATGCTCATATATTTTGGGAGTGCCCCTTGATACATACATATTGGGAATGGGGTCTTGAATCATTTGAGACAACTATTCGAAGTGGGAGTGGTCCTGGGACCAGAACAAATAATACTGGGTATTGCCCCTGTTGCATTAAGAGGGAAAGAAGCCAAATACTTATGGTGCATTCTGATAGAGGCTGCACTGAACACTATTATTAAATGGTGGTTGCAAGCCACCCCCCAGAGGAGAGGGACTGGGTCCACATAGTATCACATATACAAGAAATGGATTGTATCACCGATTCCCTACAACGTAGACAAACAGCTTATATTAATAGGTGGACGAGACAAGAATTGTATTTGGGTGATGTTCCACTAAATGCGTAGTGTCTATTACATAGTTTAAATAATCATATATTAATGGAAGAAATCTCCATTACCCTTTGACCGTAGGCGCTCAACTAAACGTGGGTTGAACTCGATTAGGTTTATATTATCATTGATGCACTCCCTTGATATTCACAATAAAGAAACATCAAGTTGCCCTTGCTGGATGGCGTGCAGGTGGTGTAGAATCAATTTACTGGAACCACAGAGAAGGAAGTATTCAAAGAAAGGATTGACGGGGCAGGGAGCGGCAGCAAATGTATTTAAGGTTTTAAATGTCACTGGTTAGCAATATCATTAAATACAATTACTTGGTTAAAGGTAATCGATTAAGTCTTCATGTCTTCAACTGTTGAATGCCTCATTGTTCTTTATATGCAGAGTATGTCTGATGACTGACCTAAATGTAAAGATTTCTCATATGTTGGTATATAATGACATCAACATATGTACTGCTGAAATTTCAATAAAAGCGTTTAAAAAAAAAAAAAAAGTCAGGGGACTTCGGGCGGGTTTTTGTAGATGAGCATCATATACCACTCCTAGAAAGTAGTTACGCAAGATCTTACCGTAACAGTAGACCTTCCAGGAATGTCTCTTGCAGTAGGTCATTACTTCTGGGAGGTTCCAGCAGGTGGCGCCATCACATGGCAGCTTCTTCCAGCAGTCTTTTCAGCAGGGACCACCCACACACTGCATCACTTCCTGGCTCTGCCTATAAGAGTGGGTGGTCACTGGTACTCTCCATTCCCCGCCGGATTCAGCTCATAAGTGAGGGTCCGAGGGAAACCGAGGCACCAGTGAGTCCCAACCCTAAGTTCTTAGATTATGATCTCCCCTATTAGAAATGGAAGAGGTGGGAAGCTACCTTCTACAAGAGACATTCCTGGAAGATCTACTGTTACACTAAGATCTTATGTAACTGTACTATCTTCTACAGAATGGTCTCTTGCAGTAGGTCATTACTTCTGGGAGATTCCCAAGCAGTTATATCCTAGTGGGGAGGACAACTGTGGCATTGTGCCTTATACAGCAGTGTGGCCAAATGACCGGTAGTTGTCTAAAGGCAGTATCCAAGTTATATTGCTTGGTAAAGGTCTGGATAGTGTATCAGGTGACCGCATTATAATGTCGGTGGTAAAACAAGCCAGAATGACCGCTGGTGTTTTTCTCCTATGGAGTGAGTCTGTTCAAGACCTGATAAGGGTTAATGTATTTATTATAGCAATAAATCATGTGATGGGCTCATCCATGTAATGGAGAGACTGGTAGGTCTCGGTGGCCAGTGGCCAAGGATATGGAAATTGAAGAAGTCAGGTCCCATGGTGGAAAAGGGTCTGAATAGGAGGTTTTAAGTACAATATGTTCCTGAAGAATATTCTGGTAATTCAGTTTCTGGTAGATACATGGTAGAAATGGACAATTAGCTGAGGTTTTCAGCAAATAATCTTGTGAAATAGTATAAGGCTCTTGTGAGTAGGCAGTAATATGAGCCCAGGGTTTAGGATGAAACTGAAATGATACAAATGTGTCCATTTAGAATTGTATGTGTTACTTAGTAACTATCAGGGAAGTAGCAAAGAAATATTTGCTGCTTTGTTATATGTTTGTAATCTTTTTTACAAGGAAGTTCTTGGGTGTTAAAGAAAACTGAACAAAACTGAGGTGGCAATTACCAGGGCTGCAGAAACGCTCGATTAAAATGGAATAATTTGTTATTTCTTGTTGAAATATTGGTCCTGGATGGCCAGGCTCAGAGTTCGGTCATGCGTAGTAGCACCTAGCGCTCCAAATTTGGGCATGCGCAGTAGCGATAGGTGCTACTGCACATGACCAAACTCGAAGCTCCAACTTTAATAACAAATTTAAGTAACTTACACTGCTCCGTTTATACTGAGAATTGCTTCTAGAGGTACAGCTAAGAGACCTCTACATGGGGCACTGTTTGTTTTTATTCCATTTAAATGTGCCTTGCTCGTCATTTTTACGAGCATTCCAGAACAGGACAGCATGCCAGGGTCACACTCAGTCTTCCAGTGTGGCGGCACTTTGGACATGGCCACCTAGGACCAATATTTCAACAAGAAATAACTAATTAAAGGTTAGCTGCAGTCATTTTAAATTATAGAGGTTGTTTTAATCAGATGTTTCTGCAGCCCTGGTAATTGCCAACTCAGTTTTGTTCAGTTTTCCTTTAAGCCTGGGGATTGCAGACCTGCCAGGTTGTGGTGTTTTAGGGTTTCTCCCTTTGCCTTTAAAGTCTCATTTGGTTATTAATTTAACTATAATGGCTACTAAGTGGTGTTGTAGCCTGTAATGTCAGATCTGTCAAGGCCATGTATGGGCCGGTTCTCTCATTGGTCCATTAATATTTTATTTGGTCTTTAATGATATAGGATCGATAAAGACAGTCTTGTCCAAAGTCAGGGCTTGACATTAATGGAAAATTTTTGGGGGGAATATCTATTGTATACGTTGTTTGTACTACATGTTTTGTACCATATGTAATTGTCTGCCCGAGGCTTGTAGGTCATCCAGAATGGTTTGTGTTGCTGGACTGAACAGTTTGTCACCCAAGAAATACAGGTTACTCACCTGTAACAGGAGTTCTAGGAATGGTATATGTTGTTCATCCACACCGTCTGGCAGGTTCCTTGCCGCTTTAAATCTTGCCGGAATGTCTTCAAGCTGGCTCCTCCCACCCACCCGGGTGGTAAAACTCTCGGCTCCGGCCCATGACGCCAGATCTGGCCCTCTGGAAGCTCAGGTTCCCTCCTTAACACTCTGCGTATAAGACCCTCTCGACAAAAGGTGAGGGTCCAACTTCTTCTGGACTGTTTTTCTCGGTCCAAAAAGAGAGACAAGAGTAAGTCTCACAGTCGACGCTCTTGGGAAAGTACAGTTACGCTAAGAACTTACCGTAACAGTAGATCTTCGAGAACAACTCTTGCAGCAGGTTACACCATTAATATTAAAGCCGGCAGGCGCCAGGACCCCACGGAAATTTTCTAGTTAGCAGTATTCAGCGGGGACTGCCCCTGACGTCGGTCCCGCCCCTGACATCAGGCATCGTGACAAAGGGGCAGTCCTGAATCCCCAGTTCTCGCGCTGGAGACTCCCGGCCGCTGGATGACATCAGAAAAGGAGACCAAGGATCTGCCATCAAATAGCAATCAGAGTGGTGTTAGAAACACCTAATCCTATGAGAAGGATATCGGAACAAGTCTACCTCCAGCGGGGATGGTGGGAGGGAAAGTACCTGCTGCAAGAGCTGTTCTCGAAGATCTATTGTTACGGTAAGTTCTTATGTAACTGTACTATCTTACTTCGAGAAACAGCTCTTACAGCAGGTTACACCATTGAGACGGATTCCCAAGCAATACTGGAAATCCCTCACCGGTGGAAGGAGAAAAGGTAGAGATCACTAGTTGGACCGAAGCCTAGCATAGGAGTCCCTGAAGGACTGCTAGACCAAAACCTGCTCTTCGCCTTGATGCAACGTCCAGGCTATAATGCCCAATTAAGGTGTGCACAGATGGCTGAAGTGGACGCATTCTTCATGGCCGCAAAGGAGGTAGCCATCCCCCTTGTGGAATGACCCTTAACTGAGCTCAGTAAGGGTTTGTTACGCTTCTGGTAACAGAACGTGATACAATGTATGAGCCACCTGGACAATGATTGTTTGGAAAAGTACAGTTACGTAAGAACTTACCGTAACAGTAGATCTTCGAGAACAGCTCTTGCAGCAGGTTACACCATTAGGACTGAAGCCGGCAGGCGTCAGGACCCCACGGAAATCTTCTAGCTAGCAGTCTTCAGCGGGGACCGCCTCCGACGTCGGTCCAGCCCCCAACGTCAGGCGTAGTACTTAAGGAGGCGGTCCTGCCAGAATCCCCAGTTCTTCCGCCGGAGACTCCCGACCGCTGGATGACATCAGAAAGGGAGACCGAGGACCCGCCATCAGATGGCCAAGACTAAAACCATCTTGCTCAGCGTAGGCTGAAACTTACCTCCTCCAAGGGGGAATGGTGGGCTGGAAGGTAACTGCTGCAAGAGCTGTTCTCGAAGATCTACTGTTACGGTAAGTTCTTACGTAACTGTACTATCTTCTTCGAGGTACAGCTTTGCAGCAGGTTACACCATTAGGACTGATTCCAAGCAATGGCGCCTAGAAAAGCCATCGGAGGAGGCAACACTGATACCGCAACATGTCCTGAGCTTAGGACAGGAGACCCTGCAGGACAGCAAGTCCAAACCCGCCTGCGTGAGGCGATATCAAGGCTATAGTGCCTGATAAAAGTGTGCACTGAGCTCCATGTGGCTGCAGCACATATGGCTGATGTGATACAGCTTTTTAGAGCTGCAAAGAGGTAGCCACCCCTTGTCGAATGGCCCTAACCACCCCTGGTAAGGGTTTCTGTCTACTGTTGTAGCAAAGGAAATGCACTGGATTAGCCAGCCAGAAAGGGTCTGTTTGAGACTGGGCTCCCAACATCCTCTCAGCGAAAGAGAGGAACAGCTGTTCCGCTTATGTGCTGTTTGGTCCTGGTCAAGTAGTATCGAAGACACCGGTGAACATCCAGGGTGTGAAGCAGTGTTTCTCCTCGATTAGCGTACTTAGGGAAGTGCACTGGTATATCAATGTCCTGGTTAAGCGTGAGGGCTGAGACCACCTTAGGCAGGAACTTGGGATTCGTCTCAGGGACACCCTGTCCTGGTGAAAAATTAAATAAGGCTCCTTGCATTAGGGCGTGTGGTTTGGAGCTTCTTCGCCAAAGTAACAACAATAAAATAGCGTTTTCCACGACAGAGCGAGCTCATAATCGCGGCAGGTTCAAAAGGTGGCAGCTTAAGCTGCTCCAGGATCTAAAGGCAGGTCCCAAGGAGGGACAGGATCCCCAATGGGTGGCCTAAGGTGGAGAACCTCTTAAGAAGGCCCGGACGATCCAACTGTGCTACTGTGCTACTCCCGGGTGTGGTAGGCTAAGATTGCACAAAGGTGCACCTTGATCGAGGAGTAAGCCAACCCTGATTGAAAAAGGGAGAGCAGGTACTCCAGAACTAATTTCTCTGGACAGTCTAAAGGGGAGAAACCGCATGCTTGAGACCACAGGCAAAACCTACGCCATTTCATGGCGTATGTAGCGTGTGTCGCCGGTTTTCTGGCGGCAGAAAGTACTTCCGCCACCTCCTGCGAGACCCCGTGATGCAAAATGGCTATGTCTCTAGGAGCCAAGCGTGCAGGTTCAGTGAATGTAAGTCCGGTGGACTAGTGAACCCTCCTCCTGAGACAGTAGATGGGAGCTGATTGGCAAAGAAGCGGAGGTTCCCAGGACAGGTGACTCAGAAGCGGGAACCAAATCTGTCTGGGCCAAAAGGGCGCTATCAAAATCAGCGTCGCGTGCTCCCTGCGAAGTTTGAGAAGGACTCTCTGGATCAACGGGAAGGGAGGAAAGGCATAGAGGAATCTGCCCGCCCAGGAGAGGGACAACGCGTCTCGCCCGAAAATACCAGGCCCTGGATCTAGCGAGCAAAAACTGGGCAGTTTTGTGTTGGATGGGGACACGAACAAATCCAATTCTGGAGTGCCCCATCTGTGAAACAGATCCTCTGCCACCTCCTGTAGAAGTTCCCACTCGTGGACCCTGGCCTGGGAACGGCTCAGGCTGTCTGCCACGGTGTTGTCCACTCCGGGAATGTGAACTGCAATGAGGTTTGTGCCGTGTAGTACTACCCATTCCCACACTCTCATGGCCTCCTGCAGAGGGGTAGGAGTGTGCCTCTTGTTTGTTGAGGTAGTACATCACCGCTGTATTGTCTGTTTGTAACAGAAGAGTACTGTGGAATGTCCGACTGGAAGGCTTGCAGGGCAAAAGGACCCGCCTCATCTCTAATATGTTGATATGGAGATGAGCTTCCTGAGTAGTCCATGTTCCCTGAGACTTCACCCCGTTCAAGTGCGATTCCCACCCCAGCCCTGAGGCGTCTGTGGAGAGTGTCATAACCGGGGACGGCACTGAGAACAGAACCCCCACAGAGAGGGTTCCTGGATCAAGCCACCATTGCCAGTCCTAAACCATGGCCTTCGTGATTCTGACTGGCTGCTGCAGATGGTCTTGCCTTTGGTCCCATTGCACTCTGAGCATCCACTGGGTTACCCGCATGTGGAGCCTTGCCATCGGGACTGTTGGAATGGCCGCAGCCATGTGTCCGAGCAAGCGAAGGACCAATCTGGCTGGGACAGTCTTTTTCGCTGATAGGTCCCTGATGAGGGACCGGATGCGTTCCGCCCTGTCTTTGGGAAGAAAAGCTTTCCCTTGGTGGTGTCCAGAACTGCCCCTATAAATTGCAGTTTCTGGGATGGTACCAGGAGAGACTTCTCTAGTTGATTAGGATGCCCAGAGACTGAAAAGGAGCTGGTGTGCTGATAGCTATCAACAGCGCCTGAGGAGGCCATGAGAAGCCAATCGCGAGGTACGGGAACACATAGTGGCCCTGTCTCCTCAGAGACGCTACCCACTGCCATGCACTTGGTAAAGACCCCAAATGGCGACAGCCCGAAGGAAGCGCCGAACTGAAAGTGGTGGTCGAGAACCAAAGCGCAGGAACCTCCTGTGCGCTTGAGTGATGGGGATGTGCAGGTAAGCGTCCTGCATGTCCAGGGATGCCAGGAATGCGTCCTTCTTCAGCATGGGGATTAGGCCCGAGAGGGTCACCATGAGGAAGCGTTTGTAGGCGACCGACATATTGAGGTCGCTTAGGTCCAAGATTGGACGGAGGTCCCGTTTTCTTTGGAACCAGGAAGAAGTGGTAATAATATCCTGCTCCTCTCTGGTTCACTGGGACGTGCTCCAAAGCTTCTTTCTGCAGCAGCATGAGCACTTCTTGCCTGATGAGCAGGGCATGCTGACCCGAGTAACGGGAGAGCAAAGGAGGTCTTGGAGGTGGCTTGTCTGAGAATTCTATAAAGTGGCCTTTATTTGACCACTTGTAGCACCCACTTGGTGGTGATCGACTGCCACCCTGGGAGGTGGTCTGTGATGCGACCCCCGACCTTTATTTCCCATTGATCCTGAGGGGCGGGGGCCGGGAAGGAGTCATGCTGTGGGCGGAGGGTCCTGCAGGTTGGGCCGACTTGGCAGGACGCTGGCCTCACCTGAGGACGACTTGCCCTGGCTTTCCGGCAAAGGAGCCCCTATGTTGCAGGCTGAACGAGCTGTTGTCTCTGAGTCCGCCTGCGAAGCGACTCTGGTTCCTACGAAGGAACTGAGCCAGATCTGTCATGGCCTGACAGATCTAACTGCCTTCCCAGCTTCCTGCAGTTTGGTGATGACCTTCGGACGCTTCACAAACAAGACTTCACTGGTGAGGGCGCCCAGAATGTTCTTCTGGACGTCCGGGTAAATCCAGACACGGAGCCATGAGTGTCTCCAGAGGCATATGCCTGAGGCTGCCGCCTGGCCGAGGAGTCCGCTGAGTCGCACGCTGCTCGGAGCACCTGGGTCCCCACGCCTGAACCCGCACGGAGGAGCTGGGAAGTTCCTCCTATGGGCCACCGTCTGGCAATTTCTCTACCAGGTCCTGTCCCCGTTCCCACAGCACGTTCTGAAATTGAACCATGTGGGTAAGGTAGTTCAGTGATCTGACGGCGCAGGTCGCAACTGCGTAAGTGCGCCTACCCATTGCGTCCAGCTGCTTGGACTCCGGGTCCGGTGGCTGCATGTCAGATGTTGCGGTCTCTGGGACCGGTCATGAGAGGCTGTGATGACCAGGGAGTCAGCCAGAGGATGATTAGCCAAGTACTGGTCCTCCCTTGGGGCCTTGTACAGGCGGTTAGCCTTCTTCGGCATCGCCGGGAGTGAATGTGGACGTTTCCACGCTGCCTTAGTGACGTCCACAAAGGTGTCTACCAAGGGTGGTACCACCACAGGCTTAGGATCTTTCTGCCAAAGATAATGAGTTACGCGTAGCCTTTCGGGGTCAAGCTCTTCTGCGTCCCACCCCATGTTCTCTTGGACATGTCTCATAATTCAGAGAATGAGGGTCATCCGGAGGAGACCTAGGAAGTTCACGTGGTCTGGAGAGGGGCGCTAATGGGAGAAGGAGATCTGAGCCATCCGAGATGTCCGATCTTGAGTCCTCGTAGACGGAGAGTAGCGCGCTTTCTGGGTCTCTTGGGCTGGGTGAACCAGAAGAGGATCTGGACGGAGGCCTTCTTGTCCCAGAGATCTGCCCCTAGGAGGTCCGGGTTGGCTCCTGGGGGTACTCGCCTGCTGCCCCATTAGGTGAAGGAGGGACGCTGGGTCGGTGGAGCGCATGGGAGGAGGCCGCGCGGTGACCACATCCTTTTGATGGTGTCCCACCAGAAAGTGAATAACTCCTTCACTTTCAGATGTTAAGGCCTGACGACGGGCCGGGCGCCGGTGGCCTGCTCGCCGGGTCCCGGCGCCGGCTCCTGAGGTCTCCGGTTCTGGGAGGGCTCCCGGGAGCTCGACAGGTCCGCTGGTCGCCCGCCTGGTCCTCGGCTGAGTGATTCTCCTCCGCCAACGCCCCGGCCGACGCCAGCGTGGTTTTCTTCGCTGTATCGACGCCGGACCCCCAGCCGCGCGCCAGGGTAGGAGAATGCCTGACCGCAACGGTGTCGGTCTGTCGCCGGTTCCGGATCTATGGCGCTTGACCGACGCCGGGGAGCAGATGTCGGGTCCGACGTCCTCTTAAGGGAGGTCAGCTCCTTAGTCTTCCGTTGAGGGGGAGGCGGCAAGGAAACTGACCAGACGTCGGGCTCGAGTGACGCTTGCAGTGATCCCCAGACTTAGACGAGGCCTTGGAGGAAGAAGAAGGCCTAGAAGTCTTAGCAGGCCACAGAGATGAAGAACCGCTGGCAGACTTGACCACGACCGGGGGAGGCTGAGAGCAGGCCCGAGACGGAGAGCGGTCAGACCTGGAGCTGGAGCTGCGGGAGTCTGAGGCCCTAGAAGGGGATCTAGGTCTCACCTTCTCCCTGTGCTTCTCATGGTGCCTGCAGGATTTTTCGAAGATCTCTTGGAGGAAGGTTCCATGGCCTTGAGCCTCCCTCTAAAAGGTAAGTTTCGAGAGCTTGTCGGCGGATCCGGTCCGCTGTTGAAGCCCTGACAGAAAGAACAAGCCTGGGTGTCGTGGTCTGGGCCCAGGCCGAATGTGGGTCTTTGAATGGAATTTGTTTCCCACAGGCGTACTTGGACGAATGGCCCTCCACGGAGGTTGGGGAGGACATCAGACAGAAGAATGAATCTGGAGGAAGAGAGTCTTGAAGAAATTCTCGTTGAAAAATGGTAGAACGATTTCCTGATCGTCACGCTCGAGATACTGACCTAAGGGTCGAGACATGCAAGTCGACGGCGTGGAAAGAAATAAATAGATATCACCGTAATTATGATCTTCTATCTTCACCATTCATCATAGATGGTACTGGCCGAGATCGTATTCGCGGAGCCTTTTTTTTTTATAAGGATAGCGGAGCCGACGAGCATCGCTCGCCACCTCGAGGCCGACTTACTCACGTGGCGCCGAGGATTAGCCGTATGTTGTGTCGACTCCGCCTCCGCCTACCAGTTCTGAGTCGCCGGAGAGTAAGAGGAAGGGGTGGAGGTGAGACAAGAGAGTCCAAGGGAAAGAAAAAGGAAGAGAAAACTGAACTAAAAGGAGAAATAACGACTGAGAGGACAGCATAGAGGAAGTAAAACTAAGGGGATTGGGTAGGGGCCCCAATCTCTGGAAAAGGAAGAAGGGAGGAGGGGAGAGAGAATTTAGGAGAGAGTGAGAGGTAACAAGGATCCAGGACCCTTGTCCGTCACCAGACTGTATAGGAACTGCAAGGAGTGGCAAAGCTCACCTGCCAGAATTCAAGGCACAGAATAACTGGCAATACCCCAAAAGCAGAGTCGGCTATTCTGGAGAAGGACAGGGTACAGGGACTCAGTACTCTCTCTGTAAAGATATTTGGTGAAAAAAGGGTCTTTTTTTTTTTTTAAATAGATGGATAACAGAAGGAGGGCAACCACCAGTTCTCACCCCATGGGGGTGAGGATAAGTAGTAGAGAAGAAGTGCCACTCGAACTGTACCCCTTTGGGAAGAAAATTACCCCCGTGTGTCCCAACTTTACCCCGCTCAAAAAGAGGGGTGGGCACAGAGGGAGGAGGATCCAGAGACTGGAGCCCCAGAGGGATGGCGGGCGGGATTGTGATGAATGGTGAAGATACACAGAAAGATTATAATTACGATAGGTACGTAATTTCTATATCTCATCTGTGTCAGTCTTCACCATTCATCACGGATGGGTGAGTACCAAGCCCCCCGAAAGGGGATGATTAATTGCACCCTAAGGGACAGTGTTCCTTAGCCCTCAGTGGGTGACACACTAAGGGGGGGAACCTTCTGGGCCTGAGGAGGCCTGAGAGTGGGGAGAGCGAGACGGGGTCCCCCCGGAGGGGGAAAGAATTTGCCCCGACAAACGTCGTCTCGCCCTACGGGAAAAGAGATAGGTTCCCTGGTGAGCGGAGCAAATCACTCTACGCCGGGCCAAGGGTGACAACCGGGAAAGGCGAAGCCACGCCGATCTCCTGGTGCAGATCGCTGTCCCTGCTACCCTGGTAGCTACCTCATTGGCGTCGTAAGATGCCCTTGCTTGGTGCCTTGCTAGCTCCAGGCCACGTGCAGAGTGTGTGATGGCTTGCCTGGTTTGCTCAGAGTCAGGCAAAGCAGCTAGGATCTGACCCAGCGCTGACCACAAGAACCTGTTGTAGGCTGCATAGTGGGCCTGATGAGCGGAGATGGAGAGAAGCAACCATGCCAAGTAGAAAGTCCTCCTCCCCCAGAAATCAAAATCCGAAGAGTCCTGATCTGGGGGCCGGTCACGGTGGAGGGCGCGAAGCCCGTCAGGAGTGTCCAGGTGCGTCAATCCGGACTGTGGATGAGGCATAGAACCTGGAGACTCTGGGGAGCGCAATACCTCTGGCTGAGGTCCCTAGGGGCAGGAACTCCGGAGAAGGGCCTCTGTCAGAAACGCATGGACGCCTCCCGAAAGGGAGCAGGCCAGGGCGGCACCACAAGGGTGGCCGCACCGAAATCTCCTAGAAAGGCGTGCCGCATGCTCAGGATTGCTCATGGAGAGGGAGAGAGGTGAAGGTCCTCCAGCATCCTCACGAGGAAACGCTGATAGAGATCAGCGGCAGGAGAGATATGGACAGACGGTTCCTCTCCCCCTGAAGAGAGGGATGAGGAGCTGGAGGTCACCATGCGCTCTGAGAGTGGCTGCTCGGGGGGAGGTTGAAAAACCTGGCTGTCCATGGCCCTAACGTAGGCATGGAACCGAGCAGCCACTGCTCTGAACTGTTCCCAGGTGAGAGGACCGCTAGAACCAAGAATACCTGGGAACGCTGGAGAAGGCGGCAGAGGGGAGGGGGCAGAGCCGAGAGAGGAAGTCGGCTGACCTCTGCCAGGACTAGGGAGCAGACCAAGGACCCCCGCGGAGGGTGTCCTGGAAGACTCCGCAGCCGACAGCTGTACAACCACGTTGGTACTGCCTAGGCTGCACCCAGAAGAATCCCCCAAGTGAGGCGACCGGGGCCGTATAGATCCAGAAGGACGATCCCCTGCCTCCAAAGAATGGGACCCCCTCAAGGAACCAGAAGGGAAGGGCAGAAGTCCGCGCTTCCGCCAGGGCCCGGGTGGGTCCCAGAGAAAAGTCGACGCGCTGACCCCACACCCCTCGACCCCTCGGAGTCCGAGAGAGTCCTAGTCCTCGAAAGGGCCAGCCTAGGAAGCTGGCAGCTCTGGGCTGCCCCCGAAGGAGAGACCCAGGCAGCAGCACCCTCCCCTCCTGTGGGCTTCCCGATAGGCCCCAAAGTTGGGCGATCGAGACACACCACCGGAGGGGGTACCACCGCCGAGGGGTCAATGAACCCCCCCAAGGCCAGGTTGCATGGCAATGGTGGCATGCACCACAGCCTGCTGGTCAGTACCACTGACCCTAACCTCAGGGTGAACCAGATGCACCTCAGAAGGGGGCTGAATGAGACGCGTCGTGGAGACCACCAGCTCGTCCTCCTCTGCAGACAACCCTGAAGGGTGTGACTGCCTGCTCGACTCCAAGCCCGACGAGGTAGAGTCTGAGGCCCTAAGCCAGACGGTAGGAGGGCGACCTTACCAAAGGGCCCAGAAGTCCAAGCAGTGGCCAAGGCGGCACCTGCACCCTCCACAGCCCCGCAAGCGGCGCTGGCAGAAGGCGGCAGGGCAGCACGGGCCGAAGGTCCCGAACTAGGGCCAGCTGCGGCACCGTCAAGTCCACCGGCACCAGGGGCGGTACCAGTAACAGAGACGGCGCTGACAGAAACCCCAGCCACAGCCTTGGCGCAGACGACGCCGCCAGGCCCTTCGGCGTCGCGAGCAGCACCGAGGACCGAGGTGGCGCCGACGACCCCGAGGGCGGACTCTGCGCTGAACACAGAACCGCCAGATCCTCGGCGCCGCTGAAGCTGCACCAAGAGCACCAACGCGCCGAGGACCTGGTACCGGCGACGACCCGAAGGCCCCACCGGCGCCGAGGCGAGATATGGCGAACGCGGGCCGATTCCAGGGCTGCGGTGCCGCGAGCAGGGTCGGCGACAGGCCCACAGCGCCGAAGACGAAGCCGGCGCCCGACAGGACCCACGGTGCCACAACTGACGCAGCCACCCGGCCTTCCAGAGCGACACTGGGAGCCTTCACCCCAAAGGGGTGATTGCACAGCGGGCGCTCCCGCCCGCCTCCCGGGAGGAAGCGGAACGGGCCTCCTACGCCGTGAAGGAGCCTCGCCAAGGCTAGGCTCGAGAAGCCGAGGCTCCCTCCTCCTCGTCCGTATAGAACTGGGAGGAGACCGGAGGAAAGGCCGGGCGGCTTCAGCCCGAGCAGTCACCGAAGTTACCCCTGAAAGTCAGCGGAGCTCGCCCACTTTAAATGCGCTGTGTTCGAGGACGCAGCGGTCCATGGAGAAGCAGGCGTCACATGTATTGCTACGTCGTGAAGCTGCCAAGACATCGATACACCGGGTCATGCTGGTCGGTAACGAGTACTTGTGGCCACACGGGCACCGACGCATGGGGGGCCGCCCCGCCTTAGACAACTTCTTGCCCTCCGACCGCGACATGGCCTACGGAAAAAAACACCAAAAACAGACTCGACGTCGCTTAACTGTAAAATAAATGGAAAGATCTTACCAGCGACGTTGAGTAGGGCACACTAGAACTAGCAGGAACAGACGGACTGTCGACGACAAAAGGCTAAGGCCTAAAACTTTGAAAATCTCTTCACAGGCTTCCCACGAGGCGACCTCAATGGCGAGAGACGAAGAACTGGTAGGCAGGCGGAGTCGACACAGCTTAACGGCAACCGAGCCGCCTATCGTAGTACGTCGGCCTTGAGGGCGCAGACCACGTATCCTTTAAAAAAAAAAAGGCTCCCGAGAGGTCCTGATCTCCGGCCAGTACCCATCTGTGATGAATGGTGAAGACTGACACAGATAAGATCTGGGGATTCTGGCGGGACCGCCTCCTTATGTACTACGCCTGACGTCGGGGGCGGGACAGACTGAGGCGGTCCCCGCTGAAGACTGCTAGCTAGAAGATTTCCTTGGGGTCCTGACGCCTGCCGGCTTCAGTCCTAATGGTGTAACCTGCTGCAAGAGCTGTACCTCAAAGAAGATCGGGAGCTCCCATCATCCTGTGGGCGAAGGAGACGAAAACTGGTCAGATTTTCAGTGGTGTTTGGTTCTGGTCAGGTAGTACTGAAGACACCTATGCACATCTAAGGTGTGCAACAGGGTCTCTCCTCTATTAGAATATTCAGGAAAGTACACTGGTAGATCTATGTCCTGATTAAGGGTGAGAGCTGAGACCACCTTAGTTAGAACCTTTGGATTTGCCCATAGGGACACCTGTCCTGGTGATAAACCAAATAGGCTCTTTGCACATCAGTGTGTGAAGTTCAGAAATTCTTCTGGTCAAGTAACAGCACTAAAATAACGCCTTCCATGTATGAGATCGTGAGCTCGAATCCGGGCGGCTGGTTCAAAAGGTTGCAGCGTAAGCTGCTCAGGACAAAGGGTAAATCCCATGGAGGAATAGGATCCTTAATCAGAGGTCTAAGGTGGAGGACACCTCTCAGGAAGGCACGTGCCGTGTCCAACTGAGTTATGGGACGTTGGCCTATAGGAATGTGATAGGCTGAGATGGCACAAAGGTGTACTTTTATCGAGGAGTAGGCCAAGCCTAACTGAAAGAGAGACAGGAGGTAGTCCAGGACCGATCTTTCCGGACAATCCATTGGTGAAAACCCCTGTGCCTGAGCCCAGAGGCAAAACCTGCGCCATTTCATGGCGAGGTAGCGGAGGGCCAGTCTTTCATGTGCCACTAGAACGCCTGCTGCCTCTCATGCAGACCCCGTACTCACATGATGGCTATGCTCTCTAGAACCAGGCGTGCAGGTTGAGTGATCAAGGTCCGGATGGACCAAAGAGTCTGTCTCCTGAGATAAGAAGTGAGAGCTGATTGGCAGAGGCACGGAGGTTCCCGGACAGCTGGTGTAGCAGAGAAGCTGGTGTGTCCGAGTACTATGGGAATTAGCGGACATACTGGCTGCACCCCTGGCTAAGCTCTTCAACAGGTCACTTGGAGACAGGGAAGGTACCTAGGATTGCCAGAGGCACATGTGGTGCCAATCCATAAAGGGGGCCGAGGAAGTACCAGGTAAACTATAGACCCATCAGTTTGACCCAGTGGTGGGAAAATTAATGGAGAGTATACTAAAGGAACAATTGGGGTGTACTTGGAGGAGGTGGAGGTCTGGATAGTCGCAACATGGGTTTGTGCTAGGTAGATCATGTCAAACCAATCTTGTGGAGTTCTACTAATGGGTAACATCAGAACTGGACAAGGAAAGCCTGTGGATGTATTATTCTTGGACTTCAGCAAGGCATTTGACTCTGTCTCCCACAATGGTCTGGTGGAGAAACTGATGGGGTTAGGAGTAGGCCCCTTGATGGTCAGATGGATTGAAAACTGGCTAGCTGGACGCACCCAGAGAGTAGTGGACTGTGGGGAGCTCTCGAACCCTAGGGAGGTTGGTAGTGGGGTACCGCAGGGCTCGGTCCTGGGTCCGATCCTTTTTAATGCATACATATCGGATATCAGGGAGGGTATAGGGTGTGAAATGAGTCGCTTCGCTGATGACTCCAAGATGGGATCAGTAGTTGAGGGAGAAGAGGGGAGGTTGGCCCTGCAAGGGGACCTGGACACCCTGGAAAGCTGGGCTCACACATGGAAATTAAATTTCAATATCACCAAGTGCAAGGTGTTGCATCTTGGGCGGGGAAACCCTAAACACAGGTACATCTTGGGAGGAGGCGCTGGAGGCCCAATAGGGGAAAAGACCTAGGGGTCATGGTGGATGCATGTATGAATAACTCTGAGCAGTGCAAGAGAGCGGCTAGCAAGGCAAACAGGATGTTGGGATGCATCGTAAGGGGGATCACCTCTAGGAGCAAGGAAGTGATTCTGCCGCTGTACAATGGACTGGTTAGACCACACCTTGAGTACTGTGTACAGTACTGGAGACCACACTTGAAGAGGGACATACAGCTCCTGGAGAGGGTACAGAGGAGGGCAACTAAGATGAAACGAGGGCTAGGGGATTTCACGTATGAGGACAGACTTGAGGAGCGCTGCCTGTTTTCATTGGAGGAGAGGAGAGACGGGGACATGATTGAGGTCTTCAAGTACCTCAAGGGAATAAATAGGGTAAACATGGAGGGGATCTTTAGACTAAAGCAGGGAGGTATCACCAGAGGGCATGGTTTGAAGGTGGAAGGGTGAGGGGGGAAAAGATGAGGTTTTTCACTGAGAGGGTGGTGGACCTTTGGAATGCACTGCCTGGCGAGCTGGTTCAGAGATCCACAGTGGAGGGCTTCAAGAGAGGGTGGGACAGACACAGAAAGTGGATGTATCAGATGATGGCCTGTCCCAGGGGGGTTGGGATGGATGATAGGGGTTTCTGGAACACAAGGGAGGGGAGGGCCTCGGCACCCAACTAGGGATCTGAGGTTCGAGCAGACTCGACAGACCGTAAGGCCTAATCTGCTGGCAAATAGTATGTAAATCTATCTGGGACAAAACAGCGCGAAAATTATCAACGTCGCTTGCTCTCTGCGGAGTTTCAAAAGGACCACTGGATCAACGGTAAGGGAGGAAATGCGTAGAGGAATCTGCCTGTCCAGGAGAGGGACAACACGACTCACCAGAAAACACCAGGCCCTGGATCTAGCGAGCAGAAATTGGGCAGTTTTGCGTTGTATGGGGACGCGAAGAGGTCTAACTCTGGTGTGCCCCATCTGTGAAACAGATCCTCTATGACCTCCTGGAGTAGTTCCCACTCGTGGACTCTGGCCTGAGAGCGACTCAGGCCGTCTGCCATGATCTGTCCACTCCTGGGACATGAACTGCAATGAGGTTTGCGCTGTGTTGTAGCACCCAATCCCACACCCTCATGGCCTCCCTGCAAAGCAGGTAGGAATGGGTGCCTCCTTGTTTGTTGAGGTAATACATCACTGCGGTATTGTCTGTTTGTAACAGGAGAGTACCGGGTGGGATCTCTGACTGGAAAGCCTGCAGGGCATAAAGAACTGCTCTCATTTCCAGGATATTTATGCGGAGATGAGCTTCCTGGGCTGTCCATAAGCCCAGAGACCTGACACTGTCGAGGTGTGCTCCCCAACCGAACCCTGAGGCGTCCGTGGAGAGCGTCACAATCTGAGACGGCGTGATGAAGGGGAACCCCGCTAATAGGTTCTTTGAATCTAGCCACCACTGCCAATCCCGGATGACTGCATTCGTGATACGGATTAGAAGCTGCAAATGGTCTTGCTTCTGATCCCACTGGACCCATAACATCCACTGGATCACCCGCATGTGGAGACAGGCTAGCGGGACTGTTGCAATGGCCGCAGCCATATGTCCGAGCAGACAAAGGAGCAGTCTGGCTGGGACAGTCCTCTTTGCCAGAATGTCCCTGATGAGGGATCTGATGTGTTCCGCTCTGTCCTGGGGTAGAAAAACTTTCCCTTGGACAGTGTCCAGAACTACGCCTATGAACTGCAGATTCTGTGATGGAACCAGGCGTGACTTCTCCTGATTGATAATGATACCCAACGTCTCAAACAGAGACAAAGTACAATGAATGGCGGACATCAGGGCCTCCCGAGAGGGCGCCATGAGAAGCCAGTCATCCAGGTAGGGGAACACGTAGTGGCCTTGTCTCCTTAAAGCCGCCGCCGCTACAACTGCCATGCACTTTGTGAACAGCAGAGGAGCCGATGACAGTCTGAAAGGGAGGGCTCGGAATTGATAATGGCGACCTAGAAATTAGAAGCGCAAGAACTTCCTGTGCACTCGAGTAATAGGTATGTGCAGGTAAGCATCCTGCATGTCCAGGGACGCAAGAAAGGCGCCCTGCTTGAGCATGGGTATCAGACCAGGAAGGGTCACCATGCGGAAGCGTTTGTAGAGGACCGGAGCGTTGAGATCGCTGAGATCCAGTATCAGACGGCGGTCCCCTGTCTTTTTGGGAACCAGAAAGAAGTGGGAATAGTAACCGGCACCTCTCTGATTCCGCAGTACATGTTCTATAGCTTCCTTTCCTAGAAGCGCGAGCACCTCCTGCTGTATGAGCAGAGCGTGCTGACCCGAATAACTGGAAAGCAAGGGAGGTCTTGACGGTAGGTGGTCGAGGAATTCAATAAAGTGACCTCTCTTGACCATCTGAAGTACCCACCGGTCGGCGGTAATCAACTGCCACCCTGAAAAGTGGTGAGCGATGCGACTCCCAACCTTTTCTGCCCATTGATCCAGAGGAGAGGCGGGGGCCGGGAAGGAGTCATGCTGTGGCAGCGTTGGTTCCCGCAGGCTGGGCCAGTTTGGTAGATCGCTGGCCTCTGCCTGGGGAAGATTTAGCCTGGGCTTTACGATGGAAAGTGCCCCTTTGTTGCTGGCCAGAACGTGGCTGCTGCCGTTGTTGCCAGCCACAAAAACAGTTCTGGTTCCTACGAAAGGAACCAGGTTTAGAGCTGTACATGGCCTGTACTGATCTTACTGCCTTCTCGGCGTCCTGAAGCTTGGTGATGACCTTTTCCGAGTGTTCACCAAACAGGACTTCGCCGTTGTATGGGATATCAAGAATGTTTTTCTGTATGTCTGGGGTAAAAACCGGAGACACGGAGCTAGGAGCGTCTCCGGAGACAGATGCCCGAAGCTGCAGCTCTGGCAGACAAGTCCGCAGAATCGTATGTGGCTCGTAACACCTGGGTCCCCACCTCAGACCCTGTGCAGAGGAGGTTTAAGAGCTCCGCCTTCTGATCGTCATCCGGTAGCTTATCAACAAGGTCCTGACCCTGTTCCCACAGGGCATTCTGAAACTGAACCATATGAGACAGATAGTTCTGGGACCTCATGGAGAATGTAGCAGCTGCATACATGCGTCTCCCCAGGGCATCCAACTGTTTGGATTCCTGGTCCGGTGGCTGTGTGCTCATATGCTGTGGTCACTGGGACCGGTCATGAGAGGCCGTAATGACCAGGGAGTCAGCCAGAGGTTGTTGCGCCAAGTACTGGTCCTCTTTCGGGGCCTTGTACAGGTAGTCAACTTTCTTTGGCACAGCGGGGGTGGAATGTGGATGCTTCCACGCAGCCTTGGTGACGTCCGCGAAAGTGTCCACCAAGGGTGGCACAACCACAGGCTTAGGATCCTTCTGCCGAAGGTAACAAGCAAGGCGCTGTCTCTCGGGGTCGAGATCTTCCGAATCCCATCCCACGTTCTCCTGGATGTGCCTCATAATCTCAGAGAAAGAAGGATCATCCGGAGGTGACCTGGGCAGGTCTTGTGGGTCAGGTGATGGGATGCTGAGTGGAGAAGGAGACCTAGAGGTGTCAGAAGTATCCAGTCTAGAATCCTCCCCTGGCGGAGTGTACCGTCGACGTCTGAGTCGCCTGGGGCTGGGAGACCCTGAGGGAGGCCTTCTCCGTTCCTTAGATCTTCCCCTAGGAGGTGCAGTACGCTCCTTGGGGGTTGGTGGTCATACTGCTGGCTCCTGCAGTGGAGGAGGGGGAGGAGGTTTCACTGGGATCACATCTTTCCTTATTGTGTCCCACCAGAAAGTGAAGACATCTTTGACCTCTTGGATGTTCATACCCGACGACGGACCTGGCGCCAGTGGTCTGTCGCCGGGGTTGGGCCCGGAGGCGTCTCTGGGATTAACGAAGGCTCCTGTGGAAGCCCGGCATTCTCGTTGTCGCCTGCCTGGTCCTCAGACAACGTCAGGTCCTTCTCCATGGAGTCCGCGGCCGGTGTCTACCGTGACCGGGGGCATCTGCCCGCTAACGTGTCACCGGTATCGCCGGGCGCTGGTCGCATCTCCTTCGCTCTGTAACGCCTGACCGACGCTCTGGTGTCTGGCTGATGTCCTCGCTCCGGCGAACATCTGGCCAACTTCGGTGCTTGACCAACATTGGGGTCTGTCGTCCGCCTGGGACACCAGGTCTCTAGTCTTCCTAGGTGGGGAATCCGGACCCCTGGGAGGCTGGGAGACTGATCTGGAGTCGGGGTCCCGGCATTGGTCTGATGACGAAGACTTGGTCTGGTGATGGTCGGAAGACTTCGACGAGGCCCAGGAGGGAGTGGAGGAAGCCGAAGGCCTGGAAGTCTTTACAGGGTGCAGAGAAACCGAAGATCCGCCTGAAGCCTTAACCTTGACCGGAGGGGGCCGAGAGCGAGCCCTGGAGGGAGAGCGGTCTGAGCGCGTGAAGCCTGAGCTGGTGCACAAGTCCGAGGCCCAGTCAGGGGATCTGGACCTGGCCTTCTCCAGGTGCTTGTCCCGGTGTTGTGTGGACTTTTGAGGTAGAGTCACCTCTGGAGGAAGGTTCCTTATCCATTCTGTGTAGTTTCTCTTCCAAGAGGAACCCCTGAAGTGCCTTCTGGCGGCGGATCCTGGTGCGACTGTTAAACCCCTGACAGAAGGAGCAGGCCTTGGTGTCATGGTCCAGGCCTAAGCACCGCAGGCAGGATGAATGAGGATCCTTGAAGGGGATCTGTTTGCCGCAAGCACACTTGGAAGGATGTCCTTCAAAGAAGAAGTTGGAGATGCCGGACATTTAGTTTGGTAAAACTGTTTTATGGAAGTTCTTAGTCGTTCTGCGCTAGAGTGGGACCGTGAGGCGATGCTGGTGATCGGCAGCGGGAAAAAGACAGAGTTCTGAGACTGCCCCGCCTTGCCGATGCCTGGCCGGAGCGGGACCGGCGGGGAGGCGGTCCCGCTGAATACTGCTAGCTAGAAAATTTCCGTGGGGTCCTGGCGCCTGCAGGCTTCAGTCCTAATGGTGTAACCTGTTGCAAGAGCGGTTTTTCCAAGTAAGATCGGGGTGTTAGCCACCTTATACTGTATATCATGTGCAAGGCCGGAGATTCTGAGCCATGCTTGGCGACGTATAGCAATGCCTGTGGCCGAAGTATCCACTATGTCGTACCCCGATCCTAAAAGATGTCAGGAAATGGATATAAAAGTGTTAATTATGGGTATTATTTGTTCTTTTTTCAGGTGAAGGAGGTAATTTGTTAATTTCTAGGGCAGAATTGTCCAAAGTACGGTGATATTTCAGTATATGGCCCATATAATTCATCATTCGCACATTCAAAGTACTGGAGGCAAATACTTTCTTCCCCAAGTAAGTAAAGCATCTCGATTCTTTGTCTGGGGGTATTGAGCTTGTATGTCTTGGTTTATTGGTGCGATCGTGAGCAGTTGGCGCCAGGCCTCTGTGATCACATTTTGGCATGTAGAAATTAATGGTGGTATAACCATGACTGGCTCTTCAGGGAGTTCTAAATACTCCACTATGTCTTTTGTTTATCTTGTTCTGCTGTAGAAAACCCCATCATTTTTTGTATTTGTATCATCACGTCTCTGAATAAGGGGTCATCAGGGGGTGAAGCAACTCTGGAAGGTTGAACCATGTCCTCATCACAAGAGGATGTTATAGAGTAAAGGGAGTGTGCCTCCTGAAGTTCCATGTTTGGAGCTCCCCTGATATATATCCCCTCTGAACAGTTCTCCATTCTGTGTGTTTCGTTGTCAGAATAATATTCCTCCATAGATATCGGAGGTGATATGGGAGGAGAAAGTTCCAGCTCTGTATGTGCCCTCTTTGTAGGAGGTGGAGACAGTCTAGGGGTTAGGTGGATCAGGTGTATGATCAAACCCCAATGACTGTAAAACTTTATTAATGATATGCTCAATATTAGGTACCTGTGAAGGTGGCAGGTTAATAGTTGTAGGTTGTGAGCCCCTAATTGTTGTACCTGATGGTAGTGGACGTTGCGGAGGATCAATGTGTGTCTCCTGGTAGTATAAGCCTGCACTCCTTTGGTGAGGTGTGTTCGTAGGGGTAGAATATGTTGGTTTGCCTCTTTCTCTCGTGAGATGTGACCCCACAATGTGTGGTGAGGCATCCCCATGGGTATATGCAGGAGAAAATGAGACATCTTTATTATAAAGGTTAGGTCCCTGAGGGGCTGACGCTGAAATAACAGTCTCCGTTGATGGAGAAATAGCCTCTAAAGGTATGGTTTCACAGTGTAAAACCTGCTCCGTGGACGGTGGAATGTGACCCGTCAAAAGGGGAGCATAAAATAGGTGCTCAGTTGATGATATAATAATAATAACTTTATTTAATTAAGCGCCTTTCACAATATCAAGGGGCTTCACAGATTCTCAAAGAGTTCAATAAAAGAATTAAAGTCACAACAAGTCAGAAAATTCCTTGCTCCATAGGTATTCCTATCGACGGGAGGGTTATAAATGCAGGTTCTGTCGACAGGGGAGGCAGTCCCGACGACCAGAGTGTGAAATCTATGGGTTCTGTCGACGGGAGAGGCTTCCTGAGAGCCTCCGTCGACAGCGAAGTGAGCCCTGTCAACAAGGAATGTTGTTTCAATGCTGTCGTCAATGGAGGGGGGTGTCCTCGTCAATGGGGAAACATAAAAATAGCGTTCCATCGGCGAAGGTGGTAGCCCGTCAGCGAGAGGGTACTTTCTGAGAGCCTCCGTCAAAGGGAGTGTGCCTCGTGTGACGGGAAGCATAAAATTGATGCTTCGTCAACAGGAAGGCACTCCCATGTATGAGGAGGTAGTTTTCATGCCCCGTCGATGATGAAGCTTGAGTATAGGTATGATGCTCCGTCGACGGGGACAGCACTCCCATGTATGAGGAGGCTGGAGTCATGTGCCCCGTCGATGAAGACAGAAAAGAGCCTGCCGTCGATGGAAGGGTATCCATTGTCGACGAAGAACGTCTCCTTGAAGAGACCGTTTTTGTTAAGATTGCCATTGAAGTGCGGCAAGACAGGACTTGAGATGAAGGTTCTTCTTTGTTCTTTAAAGTTTTGGAAGACGACTCAGTGGATCTGGAGCCCTTGGTATGAGCTCCCTGAGTCTGTGACATAGTATTTTTGTCTTCCTTAAAAAGGTTTTCAAAAGTTATTGTAACCTTCTTTTGTGGTTACAGAGTTTTGTTTCTGGCCAAGACCATAGGAACTGGTGCCGTGTATGAAGCCCAGGCACCTCAGGCTAAAGGTTCAGTTCTCGTCGATGACTGCTTTACACAGAAGATTGAGCTGGCTGCTGTGCGAGCTGAAGCTGGCAGGAAAATGAATGGAGAGTACCAGGGACCACCCAATTGAGCTGGCTGCTGTGCGAGCTGAAGCTGGCAGGAAAATGAACGGAGAGTACTAGGGACCACCCACTCTTACAGGCAGAGCCTGGAAGTGATGTCGTGTGTGGGTGGTCCCTGCTGAAAAGACTGCTGGAAGAAGCTGCTGTGTGATAGCGCCACCTGCTGGAACCTCCCAGAAGTAATGACCTACTGCAAGAGACCATTCCATAGAAGATCTACCGTTACATGTCAGTAAAGTACAGTTACGCAAGAACTTACCGTAACAGTAGATCTTCGAGAGGAGCTCTTGCAGCAGGCTATAACACTCAGGACTATGCCGCAGGCACTAGGACCCTCCGGAAACATTTTCAGCCAGCAGTATACAGCAGGGACTGCCCCCCGATGCCGGAACCCGCCCCGTCAGCCCTAGTACAAAAGGGGGCGGACCCAGCTCCACCTCAGTTCTCCCGCCAAGGCCCACAAACAAGCCCTGACAAGAGAAATAGATGAAGCACATAAAGGAGATGCAACTGAAGATGGATCTGCACACGAGAGGGAAGGCGGGTGGGAAAGTAACACCTGCTGCAAGAGCTCCTCTCGAAGATCTACTGTTATGGTAAGTTCTTACGTAACTGTACTATCTTACTTCGGGTGGGAGCTCTTGCAGCAGGCTATAACACTCAGGACTGAATACCAAGTAGTACCAAGCCAAAGAGGTAGACGACCCCGGGAGGTGGAATATGCTGACTCCAGAGGCCTTAGGACAAAAGTCCTTGTAAAACAGCCAGACCGAAACCGGCTCAGCGTCTGGAGACGATATCCAAGCTGTAATGCTTGACAAAGGTATGCACCGAGTTCCAGGTAGCAGCCGCACATATGTCCCTGATAGAGACATTTCTCAGGGCGGCAAAAGAACCAGACACTCCTCTGGTGGAGTGACCCCTAACCGGGTCCGGTAGGGGCTTAGTGTGTTTTTCATAGCAGAAGGAAACGCAGTGGACTATCCACTTCGATATCGTCTGCTTGGTCACCGGTTTGCTCAAGCATTGTGGTGCAAAGGCCACAAAGAGTTGCTCCGATTGACGGTGCGTAGCCGTCCGTTTGAGGTAATACCTCAAAGTCCTGTGGACATCCAGTGTGTGAAGGAGAGCCTCCCTCTATTAGAAGGGAAGGAAAATAGACTGGAAGGTCAACCCGACTGGTTGAGAGTCAACTCCGAGACCACTTTCGGAAGAAACTTAGGATTTGTTCTAGAAACCCTTTCCTGTGGAAAATCAAATCTGACTCTTTACACATCAGAGCCTGAAGCTCGGAAACTCTTCAAGCTGAGGTAATAGCAACAAAAACAAACCTTCAGAAAAGAAAAGCATGAGCTCACAATCCGCTGCCGGCTCAAGGAGGGAGGGTGAGCTTCTACGATACTTCAAAAGGAGATCCCAGGGTGGGATAGGGTCCCGAATGGGAGGTCTCATATGCAAAATTCCTCTCAAAAAGGTGCGGGCGACATCCAATTGTGCCAACGCCTTATTTCCAATGACAGCGTGATAGGTGGAGGCAGCCCATATATGCACCTTGATAGAGGAGTAACTCAGGCCATGTTGGTACAAGGAGAGGAGGTACTGTAACGCTGAGGTCACTGGACAAGTGACGGGGTCCAAATGCTGTGACGAGGCCCATAAACAAAAACGCTTCCACTTCATAGCATAGGCGGAGCGGGTGGAGGGCTTCCTCGCCGAAACTAGGACTGCCGCCACTTCCGGAGAAACCCTGTATCTGTGTTGAGCTACGTCGGAAGGAGCCAAGCATGTAGGTGTAAGGAACGAAGGTCCAGATGGCCATCTGGGGGCTACGAGAATCATTCGGGCCCCTTCTGCCTGTAACTTTAGTAGGACTCTCTGAATGAGAGGGAAGGGCGAGAAGGCATAGAGAAACCTCCCTGCCCAGCAAAGGGATAACGTGTCTGGCCAGAAAACTCCAGGCGCGTGCTCTCGCGAGCAGAACATTGGCAGTTTGGCGTTGCATGGTGACACAAAGAGGTCCAGCTCTAGATGACCCCACTTGTCGAAGAGCTGATCTGCCACAGACTGTAGCAGCTCCCACTCATGTGCTCTGGATCGAGACCTGCTTAAGTTGTCAACCAGATTGTTCAAGACGCCTGGAACATGCACTGTGGACAGCAGAATGCGCCGCTCCAACGCCCAGTACCAGACTCTCACCACCTCCCTGCAAAGGGGATACGAATGAGTACCCCCTTGCTTGTTGATGTAGAAGACGACCGCCCTATTATCTGTTTGAACCAGAAGAGAACCTGGCACCAGGTCCTCTTGAAAGGCCTGTAAGGCATCGAGAACCGCTCGCATCTCCAGTACATTGATGTGAAGGGATCGCTCCTTGGGTGACCAAACCCCTTGCGTTTGATGAGCACCCAGGTGCGCCGCCCACCCCAGATCTGATGCATCTGTCGTTAAGAGTATGACCTGGTGGCTCCGGACGAAAGCTGACCCCTTTCTCCAAGTTCTGGGGGTCCATCCACCAAAGTAAAGTTCTCCTGACTGGCTCGGTGATCCTGACCATGAAGTCTAGATCGTCGTAGCCTTGGTCCCACTGTACCCTGAGCATCCATTGTGGGATCCGCATGTGGAGGCGGGCCAGGGGAGTGACAGGAATGGCCACCGCCATGTGCCCCAGTAGCCTGAGGAAATTCCGTGCTGGAACTTGAGGAGTTATTGAGTTCCCTTCTGCAATCTCTTGCAGGCGATCGCCCCTGTCCTGGGAAAGGAAAGCCATGCCCTGGATAGAATCCAGGACCGCTCCAATGAAGACGAGCTTTGACTGGGCTCTGGGGACAATTTTCGTCAGTTCAGGGTGATCCCCAGCTCTCGGAGCAGAGTATAGGTGTCTCCGAGGGCGTGAAGTAGGCTTGTCCTGGACGGGGCTGTAAGTAGCCAATCATCTAGGTATGGGAAAACGTAGTGCCCCATGCACCTTAGAGCCGCAGCCACCACTGCCAAGCATTTTGTAAAGACTCACGGAGAGTGGAAGAGAGGCCGAACGGAAGAACTCGAAATTGGTAGTGCTCTCCTTGGAAGTGGAACCTCAGAAACTTCCTGTGGGGAAGGAAGACCCCGATACGCATATATGCATCTTGCATGTCTAGGGAGCAGAGCCAGTCTCCTTAATGCAGTACAGGAAGTAGACCTCGGAGGGCCACCATCCTGAACCTTTTGTACTCTATAAAGAGAGTGAGAGAGCCGAGGTCCAGAATGGGACTAAGATCCTGTGTCTTTTTTTGAGACAAGGAAGAAGTGGGAGTAAAACCCCTTTCCCCGCTGATGCAAGGGGACTACCTCTATTGCCCTTTTCTGCAAGAGGGTCTGAATCTCTCTTCCTATTAGTGGGATGTGAGAAGGAGGATAACAGGAGTACTTTGGCGGAGTATTTGGGGGAAACTCTGTGAACTCCAGCGTGTGTCCTCTCCTGGTGATATCTAGTACCCTTCTGGTCCGCAGTGATCGACTTCCACCCTTCGAGATGAAGGGAGAAGCGGCCCTGACCGCCTCCCTGAGTCTTCCTCTGGAGGGGCGGAAGGAGTCACTGGGCTGAGGCAGGCGTGAGGCAGAGAGCCTTGGAGGACTTGGCCCCATGGGAAGGAGCTCCCCAGGCTGCTGGTTACCAGTTCTCCTACGGAAGCCGCCTCTCTGTCCCTGCTGATTACCACAGGCATGACCTTAGCCACCTGAGGGGTTATGAAATGGCTGTTTTCGTTGCCTTCGCTGTGTGCCACGGTACATCTGATGGACCGACCGGATAGTCTTGCTCGACTCTTGGAGACGAGAAATCAAAGCTTCCGTCTCCTGCCCAAACAACACGATACCCTGGAATGGTAAATCCTTGACACCAGACTGCAGATCCTGGTGAAAGCCCGAAACTCTCAACCAGGCGTGGCGCCGGAGGCACACCCTGGAAGCGACTGCCCTGGCTGCCATATCTGCAGTGTCATACGAGGCTCTCACGACATGGGAGCCTACGTCTGAGCTCGATTTCATGATGTCCAGAAGTTCTGTCTTCTGATCAGAATCTGACATGGCCTTCAATAGCTCTTGTCCCCTCTCCCATAGAGCATTCTGGTACTGGACCATATGCGTCAGGAAGTTAAGGGACCGGATGGAACAGGTGGAGGCAGAATAAACTTTCTTGCCCACCTGGTCCAAATACCGAGACTCTGGATCGGAAGGCTGTGAGCTAAGGTGTTTCGGCTGCCTGGATTTGTCATGGGCAGCCGTGATCACCGAGAAGTCCGCCTGAGGGTTCTCTGCTAGGAATGCTTCTGCCCTCGGGGTCTTATATAGCCTATCCGACTTCTTAGGAGCAGCCGGGATGGAAGCTGGATGTTTCCAGGTAGTCCCCGTGAGGTCCTGGAAGGCGTCCACTAAAGGAGGGACCAACAGTGGTTTCGGCTCCTTCTGCCTCAGGTATTTTGCCAGTCTCCAGCGTTCCGGATCCAGGTCCTCCGTTTCCCACTCATTGGAGGTCTTGATGTGCCTCATGACGTCCATGAAGGTTGGATCGTCTGGAGGCGAGCGAGGCCGGTCCTTCTCTCCCCGGGACCACTCTAAGCTGAGAGAGGAAGATGACGCAGATGAGGAAGGGGGAGATCGACTATAAGATCTAGAATAGTCTGATCTCTCCTTATGACCAGGCTCCCTTTGTCGTCGGTAACTGGAGGACCGACGTTGGTCCGAAGCCCAACTCTGGAGCAAAGACCAACATCCGTCAGAGGACCGACGTAAGGAGCGCTCTCGTCTAGAAGACCGAGAAGGGCTGCGTGAATGAGACCTAGACCAGCGATGGTCTCCAGAGTCCTTGGAGTGTCGTCGGTGGTCTCCAGACCGGGCGTGGGAACGAGCCCTAGAAGGAGGTGTAGGCGGTCCCTCCAAGGGACTTCTGCAGGGAAGGCTCACCTCCTGGCTGTGTTTGTCCACTGGGTCCGAGTCGTGTCTGGGGCGGCGATGGGGGGGGCAGGTCCCCAAAAGGAAAACAGCTTCTGTAGCTCGTCCCTTCAAAAAAGCTTGGCCGGAAAGGGAGTATCTGGGACGTCGGCCCACGAAGGAGTGCCCTCCTGGGGGCCCAGGGAGGAGGAGGACTTGGGTGATGGGGACGTCGGCTCTTCCATGGCCGATCCCTCACCCTTCGCCCCTTCAACTGGCGTCGGTGGTGGTACCGATGATGGGGTGCCGCCGAAGGGCGCCGGAGAGTCCTTGAGCTCCGGAGGCATGCCTTTAGCAGGCAACGCTGGTGCTTTGGGAGGTGGGGCCACAGCTTTCACCTCAAAGGGCCTGGTGGTGACCCTTAGTGGGGTTACCTTCAGCTTGGCCGGCTTCTGCCCCGAAGGGCCGGCCTTGGCCTGCGACGACTTGAGACGCTCTCCTGAGCCCGGGCAAGGGCGGGCCTTCTTGGAAGAGGGCTGCGAATGAGACCGGGACTGCGACCAGTGCCGGCACAGACTACAGTCTTTCCTGTGTCGCTTGGATTTTTCTTTGCGCTCCCCTCGGGAGGTGCAGATCCATCTTCTTCTCCAGAAGAAAAGCCTTCAGGGCCTTCAGATGACAGATCCAGGTCCGGCTGGTAAATGCCTGGCAGGCGGAGCAGGCTGCGGTGTCATGGTCCAGTCCAAGACAGAAAACGCAGCTTCTATGCACGTCCTTGGCAGGGATCTTCCTCCCACAATCGCACTTATTCTGATGGGGTTCAGGCGAGGCAGACGACAGTGAAGACATCCGAAGAACTGCAAAAACCGTCGGAAACGGCCTGACGATGGTATACTTGAAAAAAACGTAAAAAACGGTAGCAAAAAGTGGGTTTTTGGAAAAGTTTTTAGCTGTTCCTGGCAAGCTGGAATGAGATATTTCTCTTCACATGCAGGACGCGGTGGGAAAAGAACTGAGGTGGAGCTGGGTCCGCTCTCTTTGTACCAGGGCCGACGCGGGTGGTCCCTGCTGTATACTGCTGGCTGAAAATGTTCCGGAGGGTCCTAGTGCCTGCGCATAGTCCTGAATGTTATAGCCTGCTGCAAGAGCCCTAATCAGTAAGATCAGCAGATCTTCAGGAGAAGCTCTTGCAGCAGGTACCACAATTAGGACTGACGCCACGTGGCGGCAGCTTCCGGCAATTCTTTTCTCTAGCAGTACCGATGTGGGAACGCCCCCCACCGTTGGCTCCACCCCATCACCCTATATAAGGGAGGAGTCCCTCACGTGCTCCAGTTCTTGCACGCCCCCCTCCCCCCCGGCAGAGAGATGGTAACAGGCAATAGTCAGAAGTATGAATTAACAATTCCTCCCTCTGAATGGAGGAAAGGGCAACCTGAAAAAGGCGTGATCCCTGGGTGCAGGAGGGCAGGAAGAAAAAATTACTCACCTTAGTAATGTTGTTTCTTCTAATGGAGTCTTGCTATATTATGACTAATGCAGTTTGTCCCACCATTAGAACTACTCCGGAGGTGAAAGAGTTAACTTCCATGTAGGGCATGGAACTTAGAGCGCGAGCTCGGTTAGAGAAGCTCTGTCAGGGATATTTCAAACCGAAACTGTTAGATCTTTACGAGCAAAACTCACTAAGGCTCTGTGTGGAAGCTGCAACCTACACTAGCCAACTGGCTACTAAAATATTAACACATTTTTCTGGTCCCAACACCAAGACTCAAGTCAGGGGACCAGAAAAAATAAGATAAAACACAACACCCAAATACCCCAACAAGAAGGGGTGAAAAACATAAAAGGGGGCATCAATAAGTGCCAACAGTGGACTGCCCACCCCATACCCAAAGTAGAAGTTCTGAGAGGGGCAGGCTGGGGGGGAGGTCATAATATAGCAAGACTCCATTAGAAGAAACAACATTACTAAGGTGAGTAATTTTTTCTTCAAACAACATGAAGTCTTGCTATATTATGACTAATGCAGACTACACAGCAGTACCTCCATGGAGGAGGACAGAACCTACTTAGGGAATAGGCTTCTGAAGCACGGCTGTGTTAAACCGAGCATCCCTCCTGGCCTGGATATCCAGGGAGTAATGCTTGGTGAAAGTGTGTACTGTTTTCCAAGTAGCTGCTTGACATATCTCTAAGATAGGGATGTCTCTGGCAGCAGCTAGAGACGCAGCTGTACCTCTGGTAGAGTGAGCCCTCAGGCCTAAAGGGGGAACCTTACCCAGTTTTTGATAGCAAAATTGGATACAAGAGACAATCCACCTGGCAATGGATCTCTTAGTGGCAGGTTTCCTTTCCCAACCTCACCATAAGTGAGAAATAGTTGGAGGGAGTCAAACCTGTGACCCTTGGTACGCCTCTATGTAGTAACTTAGGCCCTCTTAACATCTGTTGTGCAGCCTCCTCTCACCAGAGGAGGAATGGTCAGTGAAGAACACTGGAAGTGAAATAGATTGGTTAAGGTGGAAATCTGAAACCACCTTAGGCAAAAACTTCCTGTTAGTCCTAAGGACTACCTTATCCCTGTGAAAGGAAATAAAGTCAGTCTCCACTGATAAAGCCTGCTAACTCATTAAGCACCAGAAGTGATGGCTACTAGAAATACAGTTTTCCAAGTCAAATACTAAGCTCTGCCAAGACAGAGGTTCAAAGGGGTTGCATCAGCTGAGCAATGCAAACATTAAGATCCCAGGCAGGGGCAGGGTCCCTGAATGGTGGATTAGTATGAAGCAATCCCTTAAAAAACTTGGAAAATACAGGGTGAGCAGAAAGAGAAGAGGGCTTCCTGCTGAAATAAAAGACACACAGCTGCAAATGCACTTTCAGGTAGCTGGTCTCAGTCCCAAAGAATTAAGATGGACCATATAGTCCAAAACAGTGGGCAAATCAGCAGATTCCGGGGAAATATGCTTCCCAGAACACCATATGGAAAACCTTTTCCACTTGGAGTCATAGGTAGCCCTGGTGGAAGGCTTTCTAGAAGCTTTCAAGATTTTGAGAACACCCTGAGAAAGTTGTAGATCAGCAAACTCTAACTCCTCAAGAGCCAGGCCTTGAGGTTGAGAGATTTGAGATTCGGATACCAGACTCTCTCCTGGGCACAGGTTAACAGATTGTGGTTCCTGGGGAGACACAGGGGAAGATGGACTGCTAAGGACAGAAGGAGTGGGTACCAGGGCTGCCTGGCCCAGTCTGGAGCAATCAGGATCATCTTGCAGGGCTGAGATCTGATTTTGACTAGCACCTTGAACAGGAGAGGGAAGGGGGGGGAAGGCATAGAGAAACTTCCCTTCCCAAATGAGGAGAAAGGCATCCAGGGGGACTGAGCCCAACACTGGGGGCCTGCAACAAAAAAGTGGAAGTTGATGATTGTCTGGGGCTGCAAAAAGATCTATCTGAGGGGTGCCCCATCTGGCAAAAACTATCCCCAGTACTAGGAATCCAGTGACCATTCGTGATGGCCCTGGGAAATCCTGCTGAGAGCATCTGCCAGGACATTGTCCTTGCCTGGGAGGTGAACTGCTATGAGGGAAGTGTTCAGGAAATAAGCCAGAGACCACAACTTCATCGCCTCGGTGCACAAGGCCGAAGACCGAGTGCCCCCTTGTTTGCTGATGTACCACATTGTAGTGGTGTTGTCTGTTCTGACCTGTACCACCTTGTTCTGAACAGATGCAGAAAAAACCTGAAGTGCTAGAAAAACAGCTCTGAGTTCCAACAGATTGATGTGGAGCAGAGATTCCTGAGGGACCACAACCCCTGGGTGGAGAGGTCACCCATGTGAGCCCCCATCCCAAGAGGGCGCATCTGTAGTAAGGGTCAGGAGTGAGATAGAGGGATGAAGGGCACCCTTGTCTCAGATTGCTCTGATCCTGCCACCACTGAAGGGCCTGGATCAGGGTTCGAGTCACTGGGATTAACTTGGATAGAGAATCTCTTCTTTGAGACCAGAAGACTCTCAAATGGAACTGAATGTCCCTCATCTGAAATCTTGCTCCTTGCACTACAGCTGTGGAAGCAGCCATGTGTCCTAGGAGCTGCAGGAAATGCCTTGCTGGACGAGAGACCTGCAGAGTGAAGGACGAGGCCAGGGCCACCAGGGTCCTTACCCTTTCTAGGGGAAGGAAGGCTCTGGCCTGCTTTGTGTCTAGTTCTGCACCTATAAAGGTGAGTACCTGGACAGGTTCCAGAACTGACTTTGGAAGATTGAGAAGAAAGCCCAGAGAGGTAAGCAGCTGCTGGGTAACTTGCAGGTGTGATTTGACCTGGTCTGGAGACTGACCCACAATGAGCCAGTCGTCCAGGTAGGGAAAGATGGCAATCTTTTACCTTCTTAAATGAGCAACTGCTACTGCCAGACATTTTGTGAATACCCTTGGGGCAGAGGTAAGGCCGAAGGGCATTGCTCTGAACTGATAATGGCCTGAGGGCAGTTTGAATCTGAGGTACTTTCGGTGGGAGCTTCTGATAAGAACATGGAAGTAGGCATCCTTGAGGTCCAGGGAAGCTAGCCAGTCCCCTGGCCTTAGGGAGGGTAAAATCATTCCCAGAGTCACCATTTTGAATTTTGGTTTTAAAAGGTGCTTGTTCAGATATCTTAAGTCCAGGATGTGCCGCCACTCTCCTGTCTTTTTGGGGTAAGGAAGTACCTGGAGTACAGACCCTTGCCCTGGTGTAGGGGAGAAACCCTTTCTACAGCTCTGAGAGCCAGGAGGGTTGAGACTTCTGTTTCCAAGGCAAGAGTCTCTAGAGGGTTTGCAGGTGGAAAAGATCTGATTCTCATCTTTGGAAATTTTTGAAGCTGAGAACCAGACCCTGGCTTACTACTTCCAGGACCCACTTGTCTGATGTTAAAGACTCCCAGTCCTGGGCCAAGTAAGCCAGCCTGCCTACAGGTAATGGAGAACCTGCCCTGGGCATCCCATCAGGGTGCCTGTTTGGCAGGGGCTTTAGGCTGAGGGTGGGAGCAGGCCTGCTTGTACCCTGTCTGCCTCTCCCTCTGAAGAACCCCCTCTGAACATAAGCTGAAGAGGAGGCCTGGGTCTGGTAAAAAGGCCTGCCTCTACCCCTGGGGCTGCCTCTGAGGAGTGGCTTGCCGTTCCTTGGCTTGTGCACTCCTATAAGTGATTCTATATTCATCCATTTTCTTCATATAATTCTCTGTCTGCTCCCCAAACAGAGAATTTCCCACCACAGGAAAATCCATAGCCTTAGTCTGGGTATCCTGTGACAAAGTAGTACACCTGAGCCAAGCCAATCTCCGAAAAGCCACAGATGTAGCCATGACTCTAGAGGATACATCATTAGAATCCACTGCAGCATGAAATTGCACCTTAGATGCCTCAATACCATCAGCAGCCACCTGCTCCAGCTCCTTGGCAAGCTGGCCAGGGGCCTGTTTGGCTAAAGCCATGACAGTATCCCATCTAGATTTTTGGTATCTCACAACATAAGCTATATAGTTGCTTGTCTGAGTCCCAAAGACGCTGCCATGTATTGTTTTTAGCCATGGCATCAATCTTCCTGGAGTCCTTGTCAGGAGGATGTGAAGCCAGGGAATATTAGCTTTATCACAGGCTGCAGCCTGAACTACTAACATGGCTGCATTACTGTGAAAGAAATTCTGTATCAGGACCTGACAAAGTGTACCTCCTGTCCTATCTTTTTATCCACAGGAGGCACAGAATTAGGAGCTTTTAAATTTTTATTGTTTGTTTCTAAAGATTTATGTAAAGGAATAGACAATCTCCTGGACTCTGGGATATCCATCATCTCTACAAAGTCAGGCTCCTCTTGCTCATCCACAGCCGCCTCTACAGGAAGCTGGAGGGTTTCAGCAACTTTTTATAAAACAGAAAAGTAGAAGGACTCAGCAAGCCTAGGGAGATTCTCCAAAGTTCTGTCTGGGGAGATGTCCGGTTCAATGGGCACATCCAGACTTTCAGAGTCACATTCACACTGTTCATAATCATCCTCCCCTCCTCTGGTTCATAAAACTCCTCTATATCATATTCTTGAACCGGTGGAACCAACCCGAGCGGACCTTTTGGCCAGATGGTGGCGTTCGGACGGAACGAGGAAAGTGACTGGACAATTGTGGTCTCCTGGCATAGCTCTGCAGCAGTTGGAGAAGGATTTTGACTCCACCTGCTGACTTTCTAGTTCTCTTTGCTGGAACTGGCTCCTCAGGTCAGCTTTACTTCTTGCATCGGCCCTGGTCATGGGGCACTCCCTCCCGGTTGGGTGGCACGAACCGGGCTGATATCGGGTCAGCGGACTTTTTGGCCTCTCGTTCCCTGAGCCTACCAACTCTCTTATCTAGGGTAGCTGCGGGGAAATTCTTACAAATCTGGCAGTTCTGCATTGGGTGAGTCGGAAGCCCCAGACAATAAACTTACGTAGGTGTGTGGGTCAGCCTTAACCCGAAACTTCCTGAACACTACAGTGTTGAAACCAATGGGCCGGTTTTTCTTTTGGGTTTCATCAGACATAATGCCAGCCTAACCAAAACTTGCCCTTTTTACGGCAGTGCCAGGCAAGACACCCTTATCGGTTCCCAACCGTGTCACGGGTCGTGGAAAAAACTGTAATGAAATCTGTTTTTTAGAACCGATAAGAACCGGGAACCGCACTCTAACAAGCCTTAAAACGCTTCAGAATGAAGTTTAAATACAATCTGATCGGTTCAAACCGAACCGATAAACATTACAAGTTCCACACAGAAAACCTATCTATTACTTACAATACCATAGACAGAGCTTGAACGATTGGTTTTGCAGTTAAAATAATGATAATCGCGGTTGAATTTAACTAGAAAAAACTCTTTAAACGAGAAAATGAACCGAGCAGCAGGAGGAATCCGAAGCGACTGTTCAGTGAGTGAGGTAAAGAATCTGACAGTTTCGGTTTGAAATATCCTGACAGAGCTTCTAACCGAAATCGCTCTAAGTTCCATGCCCTGCATGGAAGTTAACTCTTTCACCTCCGGAGCAGTTCTAATGGTGGGACAAACTGCATTAGTCATAATATAGCAAGACTTCATGTTTGAAATACATCTGCTGCAAGAGCTTCTCTTGAAGATCTACTGTTACGGTAAGTTCTTACGTAACTGTACTATCTTACTTGAGAGGAAGCTCTTGCAGCAGATACCACAATTAGGACAGATTCCCAAGCAGTATAAATTTAAAACAACCCTTGGTAGGGGGAAAGGAAGGAACAGCAGGAACAGAGAGGGTCCCTCAGGAAACCAGGCCCTGCAAAACTGAGAGGCTAAAGCCTGCTCTGCGTCTGGAAATGATATCGAGGCTGTAATGCCTGGCAGGTATGAACAAAACTCCAAGTGGCAGCAGCACGAATGTGTGCAGCAGGGACCTGCTTCATCAACCGTAAAGGAAGCAGCGACAGCCCTGGTAGGGTGAGCTTTAACCGGTCCTGGGTTGGACTTGTTATGCTTCTAGTGACAAAATGAAATGCAGTGGACCAACCAGCGTGACTGTGTCTGGCGACCGGGCGAACTAAGGACCATTGAGCAAAGGATACAAGGAGTTGATCAGATTTCCTGTCCTGTTTGGTCCTGACCAAATAACATCTGAGAGCCCTGTGGATGTCCAAGGAGTGAAGCAGGGTCTCCCCCCTATTAGAATGCTCTGAGCAGTACACCGGAAGCTGTACAGATTGGTTGAGAGTGAGCTCTGAGACCACCTTCAGTAGAAACTTTGTGTTAGTGCGAAGGTCAACCCTATCCTTATGAAAAATTAGGTAGGGCTTCTTACACATGAGGGCTTGAAGTTCTGAAATGCGCCTCATCGAAGTAATGACTACCAAAAGCAGAGTTTTCCAGGAAAGGAAATGAAACTCGGCCTCCATAGCTGGTTCGAAAGGGGAGAGCGTAAGCTTCTCTAATATGAACAGGAGATCCCAAGGGGGCACAGGATCCTGGACGGGAGGTCTGATATGCAGAATACCTCGAAGGAAGGCTTTAGAAACCTCCATCTGAGCCACCGTCTTATCCAACACTGGTACGTGATATGCGGAGATGGCGGCCAGGTGTACCTTGATGGAGGGGTAAAGTACAGTTACGTAAGAACTTAATGCAACAGTAGATCTTCGAGAACAGCTCTTGCAGCAGGTAACACCATTAGGACTGAAGCCAGCAGGCGGCAGGACCCCACGGAATTCTTCTAGCCAGCTAATTTCAGCGGGGACCGCCCCCGATGTCGGTCCCGCCTCCGACGTCAGGCGTAGTACATAAGGGGGCGGTCCCGACAGATTCCCCAGTTCTCCCGCCGGAGACTTCCGGCTACGGGACGACATCAGAATGGGAGACCGAGGATCCACCATCAGAAGACAAAAGGCGTAAGCCCTGCTCAAGGCTCGGTAAGCCATGCCTCCTCCAAGGGGGAAGGTGGGCGGGAAGGTACCTGCTGCAAGAGCTGTTCTGGAAGATCTACTGTCACGGTAAGTTCTTACGTAACTGTACTATCTTACTTCGAGATACAGCTCTTGCAGCAGGTAACACCATTAGGACTGATTTCCAAGCAATAACGCTTGTAAGCATTCTGGGAGGAGGAAATTAAGAAAACCATCCAAGTCCTGACTCTAGGACAGGAGACCCTGTACCTGACCAGGCGAAACCGGATCTTAGCCGTGAAGCAATGTCCAGGCTGTAATGCCTGATAAAAGTATGCACAGAGCTCTAAGTGGCTGCAGCACAAATGGCAGAGGAGGAGACGTTGCGAAGGAGGTAGCCACCCCCCTAGTGGAATGGCCCCGGACTGCACCCGGGAGGGACTTCTGCTTAGCATCATAGCAGTATGATATACACTGGACAAGCCAGCGAGAAAGGGACTGCTTCGATACTGGTTGGCCCATCATCCTCTCAGCGAAGGAAACGAAGAGTTGCTCCGACTTGCAGGCTGTTTAGTCCTGCTCAGGTAATACCCAAGACAGCGGTGAACATCCAGGGTGTGGAGCAGCGCCTCTCTCTATTAGTATATTTAGGGAAATATACAGGCAGGTCAATGTCCTCATTGAGAGTGAGTGCAGAGACCACCTTAGGCAAGAACTTAGGATTCGTCCTCAGGGACACTCTGTCCTGGTGGAAAATCAAATAAGTTTTCTTACACATGAGAGCGTGAAGCTCAGAAATTCTCCTTGCTGACGTAACAGCAACTAAAAATAACGTTTTCCATGACAGGAAACACAGCTCGCAATCCACGGCAGGTTCAAAAGGGGGAAGCGTGAGTTGTTCCAGGACAAAGAGTAAATCCATGGAGGAACAGGATCCTTAATGGGTGGTCTAAGGTGTAACACCCTCTCAGAAAATCTCGAAAAGCGTCAAGTTGTGCCACTGTCGCTGTCCCACGAGTGGTAAGCAGAAATAGCAGAGAGGTGCACCTTAATAGAGAGTGGCGAGACCCGAATGGAAAAGGAGGCGGGTATTCTAGCACCGCTTTCACCGGGCAACCTAAAGGGAAAAGCCGGCGTGCTTCACGACACGCAGAACAAAAGCAGGCGCGTTGCATGCATTACCGGCTTTTCTGGTCATGGAAAGGACTTCCGCCACCTCTTGCGAGACCCGTGTGCAAATGGCTATGTCTCTAGGAGCCAAGCATGCAGGTTCAGTGAGCGTAAGTCGGGTGGACTAGAGAACCTTCCTCCTGAGTCAAGAGGTGGGAGCCGAAAGGCAACGGAATTGGAGGTTCCCGGGACAGCTGCATTAGCAAGGGGAACCAGATCTGTCTGGGCCAGAATGGGGCTACCAGGATCATTGTTGCATGCTCCCTGCGCAGTTTGAGAAGAACTCTCTGGATCAACGGGAAGGGAGGGAAAGCGTAGAGGAATCTGTCTGCCCAGGAGAGGGACAACGCGTCTCGCCAGAAAACACCAGGCCCTGGATCTAGCGAGCAAAAATTGGGCAGTTTTGCGTTGGATGGGGAAGTGAACAAGTCCTGCTTTGGAGTGCCCCATCGCAGAAACAGATCCTCTGCGACCCCTTGAAGAAGTTCCCACTCGTGGACTCTGGCCTGGGAGCGACTCAGGCCGTCTCGTGTGTGTTGTCCACTCCGGAACGTGAACTGCAATCAGGTTCGCCGTTGTTATACCCAATCCCACACTCTCATGGCTTCCCTGCAAAGGGTAAGAGTGTGCACCTCCTTCCTTGTTGAGGTAATACATCACCGCCGTGTTGTCTGTTTGAAGCAGAAGAGTGCACAACGGGATTACTGACTGAAAGGCCTGCAGGGCGTAGAGGACCGCCCTCATCTCCAGCACGTTGATGTGGAGGTGAGCTTCCTGAGGAGTCCATGTTCCTGGGACCTCACCCCGTTCAAGTGTGCTCCCCACCCTAGCCCTGAGGCGTCTGTGGAGAGGATTATCTCCGGGGACGGCGCTGTAAACGGGACACCTGCAGAAAGTGTCCCTGGGTCTAACCACCATTGCCAGTCTCGAATCACGGCATTTGTGATTCTGACCGGATGCTGCATGTGGTCTTGCCTTTGGTCCCACTGCACCTTGAGCATCCACTGAGTTACCCGCATGTGGAGCCTTGCCAAAGGGACGGTCGGAATGGCCGCAGCCATGTGTCCGAGCAGACGAAGGACCAGCCTGGAAGGACAGTCTTCTTCGCCAAGAGATCCCTGATGAGGGATCTGATGAGTTCCGCTCTGTCGTCTGGGAGAAAAGCTTTCCCCTGAACGGTGTCCAGAACTGCGCCTATGAACTGCAGCTTCTGTGACGGTACGAGGAGAGACTTCTCGTAGTTGATTATAATGCCCAGAGACTGGAACAAGTCCTGAGTGCTCTGAATAGCCAGCAACAACGCCTCTCTGGAGGCAGCCATGAGAAGCCAATCGTCCAAGTACGGGAACACACAGTGGCTCTGTCTCCTTAAGGACGCTGCCACGACTACCATGCATTTGGTAAAGACCCCTGGGGCCGATGACAGTCCGAACGGAAGGGCCGGAACTGAAAATGGCAGCCGAGGAACTCGAGCGCAGGAACCTCCTGGCGCTTGAGCCTGAGGATGTGCAGGTAGGCGTCTGCATGTCTGAGGCGCTAAAAAGCGTCCTGCTTCAGCACGGGAATGAGGCCCGGAAGGGTCACCATGCAAAATCGTTTGTAGGCGACCGACATATTTAGGTCGCTGAGGTCCAAGATTGGACAGAGGTCCCCTGTTTTCTTGGGAACCAGAAAGAAGTGGGAATAGTATCCAGAATCTATCTGGTTCTCCGGAACATACTCCACTGCTCCCTTCTGCAGGAGCGTGAGTATTTCTTGCCTGATAAGCAAGCTATGCTGTCCGAGTAATGGGAGAGCAGAGGAGGCCTCGAGGGTGGCTTGTCTGCGAATTCTATAAAGTGGCCTTTTTTGACCAACTGAAGAACCCACCTGTCGGTGGTTATGGACTGCCATCCTGGCAGGAAATTCGCATGTCGACCCCGACCTTGATGTCCGTTGATCCTGAGGCGGGGGCAGGAGGAGTCAGGCTGTGGCGGAGGAAGCTGCAGGCTGAGCCAGCTTAGCTGGGCTGACTTCTGCCTGGGGCTGTCTTCCCAGGGCTCTGCGGGAACCAGAGCCCCTCTGTTGTGGACCAGTGTGGGACTGTTGTCTCTGTGTCCGTCCACGGAAACGGCTTTGGTTCCTTCGAAAGGATCTAAGCTTTGGTCGGTACACTGCCTGGACCAACCTCACCGCCTTCCCGGCCTCTTGGAGCTTGGTGAGAACCTTCTCAGAGGGTGCACCAAAGAGAACTTCTCCTTTGAAAGAGGCGTCCATGATGTTCTTCTGGACGTCCGGGGTAAATCCGGAGACACGAAGCCATGAGTGTCTCCGGAGGCATACGCCTGAAGCTGCCGCTCTGGCCGAGGAGTCCGAGGAGTCATACGTGGCTCGCAGCACCTGGGTTCCCACGTCGAACCCGTGCGGAGGATTGCAACATCTCCTCCTTCTGCTCACCTTCTGGCAATTTCTCCGCCAGATCCAGTCCCTGTTCCCACGAAGCATTTTGGAACTGCACAATGTGGGTTAAGTAGTTCAGGGATCTGATGGCGCAGGTAGCGGAAGCGTGCATGCGCCTGCCCATAGCGTCCAGCTGTTTGGACTCCGGGTCCGGTGACAGGGTGCTCAAATGTTGCGGTCTCTGGGACCGGTCATGAGAGGCTGTTATGACCAGAGAGTTGGCCAGAGAATGTTGAGCCAAGTACTGGTCCTCCTTAGGAGCCTTGCAGCGGTCAGCTTTCTTCGGCATCGACAGAGCGAGGTGGGCGCTTCCACGCTGCCTTGGTGGACGTCACAAAGTGTCCACCAAGGGTGGTACCACCACAGGCTTTGGGTCCTTCTGCTGAAGATATCTAGCAAGGCGTAATCTCTCGGGGGTCTAACTCTTCCGCATCCCAGCCCATGTTCTCTTGGATATGTCTCATGATTTCCGAGAATGATGGGTCATCCGGAGATTTAGGAAGCTCACGTGGGTCCGGAGAGGGGATCGGAAGGGGAGAGAGGGATCTGGATCTTGTCGAGGACTCCGATCCTGTATCCTCCGTCGAAGGCGAACAGCGTCGTCTTCTGGGTCTCTCAGGACTGGGTGACCCGAAGAGGATCTAGACGGAGGTCTCTTTCTGTCTGGTCTTCCCCTTGGAGGGTCCGTAGGCTCCGGGCCGGGGTACTCGGCCCGCTGCCCCGGATGGGGAAGGGGGCGCAAGGGCCGGAGGGGTCGCAGGTGGCGGAGGATGTAGAGGAGGTGGTGTGGGAACCACATCCTTTTTAATGGTATCCCACCAGTAGGTAAAGAGCTCTTTTACCTCAGAGAAAGAAAGGCCAGACGACGGACCAGGCGCCGATGGCCGGTCGTCGGGTTCCGGAGTCGGCTCCTCAGGGGCCTCAGGTTGCAGGGAGGGTTCCCTCGACGGCTCGACAGGACCGGGTTCGCCCGTCTGGTCCTCGGGCTGTGTCAGTTCCTCCTCCGTGATAGTCTCCTGACTAACGTCAGTAGGAGGCGTCGCGGTCCTCTTCTCAACGCGTGCGGACGTCGGCCCTCCTGCCGACGACCGAGAGGGCGAAGGCCTGACCGGCGATGGGCGTCTGGTCGGCGGCTCCTGGGACCTGTAATGAGTGGCCGACGTCAGGTCCGACGGCTTCTTGAGTGAGGTAAGCTCCTTGGTCTTCCGCTGGAGAGGAGGAGGCAGACCTGACGTCGGGTTCGGAATGGCGGGAACCCGACTTGCGGTGATGATGATGGTCCCCAGACCTAACCAGGGCTTTGGAAGAAGAGGACGAAGAGGGCCTGGAGGTCTTGGCCTGTGAGGAGGAAGAGGAGCCCGAAGGTTTCTTCACCTTAGCGGAGGGAGGCTGAGAGCAGGCCGGGATGGCGAACGTCGGACCGAGCCGGAACTACGAGTCGGAGGCCCTAGACGGGACCTGGATGGAGCCTTCTCCTGTGTCTCTAGATGTTTCCGGGCTTTCTCAGCAGAACTCCCTTGGAGGTGTCCATGGCCTTAACTTTCTCCTCGAGCAGGAGCGCCTGCAGAGCCTTCTGGCGGCGGATCCGGGTCCGGCTGTTAAACCCTTGGCAGAAAATACAGGACCGGGTGTCATGGTCTGGGCCTAGGCACCGGACGCAGGTCGAATGCGGATCCTTGAACGGATTGCTTCCCACAGGTGCACTTCGAGGGATGGCCTTCAACGGAGGTTGAGAGGACATCAGACAGCAACTTAGCCGAAAAATGAACTGTTTCCCGAAGGAAGAACTTGACCATCGTCGCTAGAAAGCGATCGGCGAAGGAATTGAGACATGCAAGTCGGCAATGGGGAAAAGAACTGGGGAATCTGGCGGGACCGCCTTATGTACTACGCCTCACGTCAGAGGCGGGACCGATGTCAGGGGCGGTCCCCGCTGAAGTTAGCTAGTTAGAAGAATTCCGTGGGGTCCTGCCGCCTGCCGGCTTCAGTCCTAATGGTGTTACCTGCTGCAAGAGCTGTATCTCGAAGTAAGATCTGAGACCCGACTCCGAAAGTGAGAGCAGGTATTCCATAACAGAGTTAACAGGACAGACCATTTGGTCCACCCTCTTGGCTATGGCCCAGATACAGAAACGTTTCCACTTCATAGCGAAAGTGGCCCTGGTGGCAGGCTTACACACCTCAACCAAAACTTGTGCTATCTGATCAGACACACCAAATCTGGCTTTAGCTAGTTCCTAAGAAGCCAGGCATGCAGGTGAAGCGAGCGCAGATTCAGATGGATCAGGGACCCCTGTCCTGGGACAGAAGATGAGAGGAGAGTGGAAGGGGAAGAGGAGGCTCTGCCGCTAGACGCTGAAGTAAAGGGAACCAAATCTGCTGCGGCCATAGCGGTGCAATCAAAAATAAGGGAGGAAGGTTCTGACTGCGCCTTGAGGAGGACCTTCTGCAGAAGGAGAAAGTCGGGGGGGGGGCATAGAGAAACCTCCCCTTCCAGGAGAGGGACAAGGCATCGTGCCAAAAAGCTCCACGCTCTGGACCTAGCGAACAGAAACTGGGCAGTTCTGCGTTGAATTGAGACACAAAGAGATCCAGATCTGGCGCCCCCCACCGGCAGAAGATGTGATCTGCGACTTCTTGCAGTAGCTCCCATTCGTAAGCCTGAGACCTTGTTCTGCTGAGCGTATCGGCTAACATGTTTTGTTCCCCTGGGACATGTACTGCCGTTAACATGAGCTGGTGAGGGCGGTCCGCTGGCAGCAGAGGCGCTGATCACACCGCGTTACGCCGCAACCCGCTTCGAGCGAGCCTGCGCCGTGGGTCGCAGGCGGATCGATTGAGCCGCCTGCTGGGCTGCTCTCAACGACTGCTAGGCACTTGGTGAAGATTCTGGGGCTGAAGAGAGACCGAAGGAAAGGAGAAGGGCTCTGGGGTGTCCGGTGCGCAAGCAGCCCCTGGTAGAGACTGGGGGCGCTGCCGAGCATTGGACAACACGTGAGCTGGCGTGGTCCGACGTCAGCAGGGTTGCGGTGCGCAGATCGGGACATGCACCACGCAAGGGGGGGGAGAGCACGCACTAAGGGGGAAAAGCCCCTCTCGCTGGATAGGTGACGGCTCCTCCAGTGCCATCACCACCACACGCCCAACGCTGGTTCTCCGCCACTGCCCCTTCGATCTCCCCGGGGCAGTAGCCCCCCCCCCGAGGAGTCGTAATGTCCTTGAAGATGGCGGAGAACACAGTGGGTGGTACAGCGACAACGGCGAGCGAGGTAGCTCGAGAGAGTTCCAGTCAGGAGGAGAAGAAACAGAGTTGGAAAAACATGAGCTGGCGTTCCAAAGCCCAATCCCACACCCGCATGGCTTCACGAAAAAGGGGATATGAGTCTGTACCGCACTGTTTGTTGATGCAGAACATCACCGAAGTGTTTTCCATCTGAACCAAGAGGTGGCCCGGCACTAGGACTGAGACCAGGGCTTGAAGGGCATAAAGGACCGCTCTCAGCTCCAGAACATTGATATGCAGATTTTCCTCTACTGGGGACCAGGAGCCCTGAGTGCAATGTGTCCCCAAGTGGGCGCCCCATCCCCAGGACGATGCATCCGTGGTCAGAATCAGGGATGGTGCCCCTGTGTGAAAGGGGATACCTGCCAGTAAATTTTGTGATGACATCCACCGGCGTAACTTCAGGCAGATTGGCTCCGAGATCCAGATCAAGGCATCCAAGCTGTCTAGCGTTTGATCCCACTGAACTCTGAGCGACCACTGGATGGTTCTCATGCGTGGCCGTGCCAGAGGGACTGAAACTATGGCAGCGGCTATATGCCCCAACAGCCTGAGAAGAAGTCTTGCAGGGACATTTGAGGCTAAAGAGATCCAGTGGAGTGACCTCTGACTTGACCCGGAGGATCTTGTTGTACTTGTCATAACAGAAAGTGATGCAATGGGCCAACCATTTTGACATTGCTTAGAGACAGCATTGCCTTCTCTCTGTGGTTAAAGAGACTAACAACTGATCAGTCTTTCTGAGAACCTTCGGTCTCTATCGGTGTAGTATCTCAGAATCCCGTGGACATCCATGGTATGGAGCAAGTATTCTCCTTGGTTGGAGTACTGCGTGAAAAGGCAGGTAATTCAATAGACTGATTTAAGGTAGACTCCGCTACCACTTTTGGAAGAAACTTAGGATTAGATGCGAAGAGCTACTCTTGCTCTTTGTGAAAAATCAAGTAGGGGTTTTGCACATCAGGGCTTGAGCTCAGAAATTCTCATGAGCAGAAGTAATGGCTACAAGAAGAGTGTCCTCCATGATAAAACTTCAGGTTCATGGAAGCCGCAGGCCCAAAGGGAGGAAGGGTAAGTTTCTCGAGGACAAAATTTAAGTCCCAAGGCGGAGCTGAGTCCGGATAGGGGCCTAAGATAAAGGGCCCTCTGAGGAAAGTTTTGATAGCTCCAGCTAAGCGAATGCCTTATCAGCGAAAGGGACATGGTAGGTTGAAACAGCCGCCACATGGACCTTCAACGAGGAGTGACTGAGACCTAGGTCAAAAAGATGACGATGTACTCAAGCAGAAAGGTCACAGGGCAGGAAAAGGGCTCCACGCTCCTGGACACCGCCCAGATAGAAAATCTTTCCATTTCATGGCGAGGTGGACCTAGTGGAGGGTTTTCTAGCTTCCACCAGAATCTCGCCACCTTAGAAGAAATGCCAAAACGAGATTGGCTAGGTCTGTAGGAGCCATGCAAAAGTTGAAGAGACTTGAGACCGGATGGACCAGGGTCCCCTGATCCTGGGTCAGCAATCCTGGAGATAAGGAAGAGGAGGAACCTCTGAGTATTGTTGTAGAAGAGAGAACCAGATTTGCCTGGGCCAGAAAGGAGCGATCAGAATCATTCTCGCTCCTTCTAGAGCAAGCTTCTGTAACACACGAGGGACCAGAGGAATTGGGGGAAAAGCATAGACGAATCTGTCCTTCCAGCTTAGAGATAGAGCGTTGCTCCAGAAAGCGCCTCGCTCTGGAGCGAGCGACAAAGATTGGAAGCTTTGCGTTTTGGGAGGAGGCGAACAGGTCTATCTGAGGAGTCCTCCAAACCTGGAAGATGCTTTTTAGGACTTTTTTGTCCAAATCCCACTCGTGTGGAAGAGCCGACGAGCTTACACTTTAGTCTGTCTGCTAGGACATTGTCGACCCCAGAACATGGATCGCCGTGAGGTGAAGGTTGTGGAGAGTTGCCCAATCCCAGACCCTCATTGCTTCCCTGCACAGCGGGTAGGACCGAGTCCCTTCCTGCTTGTTGATGTACCACACCACGCACATGTTGTCCGTTTGGACAGCTAGGTGACCAGGAAGGATGTATTGGTGAAGGGCCTGGAGCGTATAAAGCACTGCTCGAAGCTTGAGCACGTTGATGTGGAGAGCTATCTCCAACTTTGACCAAAGGCCTTGGGTTCAGTGAGGACCCAGATGGGCTCCCCAACCTTCGCCTGACGTGTCCGTGGTCAGAGTCTGATCGGGGGGAGGATGAAAAAAGGGGACCCCCCGGAAGAGGTTCTCTCGAACCATCCACCATTGCAAGTCTCTTACCATCGGCGAGGAGATCAGAACCGGATGATCTAGGTTGTCTACTCGTTAATCCCACTGAGATCGAAGGGTCCACTAAGAGATTCTCATGTGGAGCGGTGCGCGGAACCGTCGGGATGGCCACCGCCATAAGCCCCAGTAGACGAGCACTGACTCGGCCGTGACCCTCCTGTGTTCTAATAGGAGGAAATCTGTGACTGGAGGAGGCCCCTTGTCCGGAGGCATAAAGGCTTGCACAAAGTTGTGTCGAGAATTCCCCGATGAACTGGAGCCTCTGTGAAGGATCCAGGTGAGACTTGGAATGGTTGATGGTAATACCCAGGCCAGTGAAAACCTGCCGGGTGAGGGAGAGGAAATGCAGGAGTTCCTCCCTGGACGGGGCCGCCAGGAGCCAGTCGTCCAGATAGGGGAAAACCTGCGCTCCCAAAGAACGCAGGTGGGCCGCTACGACCGCCAGGCATTGGTAAAGACTCAGGGAGCTGAGGAAAGACCAAATTGGAGCGCCCGGAATTGGTAGTGGACCCCCTGGAACGCAAACCTGAGGTACTTTCGGTGCGAAGGGTGAATGGGGATGTGCAGGTACGCATCCTGCATATCTAGTGCACAAAGCCATTGGCCCGGCCGAAGCAGGGGCAAAAGGGATTGAAGGGAGAGCATCCTGAACCTCTTGTACTCCACAAACAGGTTCAGGGAGCTGAGATCGAGAACAGGTCTGAGATCTCCCGTCTTCTTTGGTACAAGGAAAAAGTGGGAATAGTACCCCGTCCCGTAGAGGTGAGGAGGGACGGGTTCTATAGCCTGTTTTGCAAGAAGCGCTGAGATTTCTTCCCTGACCAAAGAAAGATGGTCCCTTGAGTTCAGAGGGGGGTGACGTGGAGGTTTCTGTAGAAACTCTATGGAGTGCCCCTCTGCAATGATCTGAAGCACCCATGAATCAGAAGTTATCCTCTCCCAACCCGGAAGGTGGAGGAAGAGCCTCCCTCCTACCGGTTCCTCCGGGGTGTCCGGAGGCGGTGGGAGAGGAAAGGAGTCAGGTGGTGTGAGGCAGCGCTGCAGCTGGGGCACCCGTTGCTTTTTTGGGGCAGCAGGGGCCTGGCAGCTGTGGGGGCCCGACATTTAGTGGCCCGCCTTCCCTGAGGTTTCACTTGAGGCCGGCTACGTCTGAGAAAGGGACGGCGCTGTGGGGGATGGGGATGGTACACTGAATCAACGGATTTAAGGGCCGTCCCCTTCTCCTGCAAATCAGTGATGATGTCCTTGACATCACCACCGAAAAGCACAGAACCTCTGAAAGGTGCTTCTTGGATGGCTGACTGCACCTCCGGGACCAAACCTGACACACGGAGCCATGCGTGACGCCGAAGACTAACGGCGAACGCAGAGCTCCGTCCTGCGGTGTCCACTGTGTCGTAGGTCATCCTCAGAATGTGATGACTGGCCGAACGAGCAGAACGGACCAAGTCGGCCAACTCCTGCTTGAGTTGAGAGTCAGGCAGAGAGTCGATCTTGGATTCCGCCTGGGTAAGGACGGCCTTCTGGTAATCCCCGACATGTGCAACATAGTTCAGGGCCCTAATCCCCAGTGTGGAAGAAGCGTAGATCTTCCTTCCATACTGATCCAGAAAGTGAGATTCCTTGTCCGGGGGAGACGAGCTCAAGTGCTTCGGATGTGCTGACCGGCCGTGAGTGGCGCTAATCACAACCGAGTCTGCACGGGGGTGAGAGTCTAAAAAGTCTACACCCTCCGGAGCCTAGTATAGCCTGTTCGACTTCCTGAAAGTGGGGCTAAAGTCACTGTTGTTTCCAAATAGTGGAAACAAGGTGGGCATGAGGCTCAATCCAGGGTGGCAACTAAGGTAGGAGCCGAAGGGCAAGTCCAGATGCTTGCCAGTTTTACCCGTTGAGGATCTGATTCTAAGGAATGCCACTGATGAACTTCCTGGATCTTTCTGAGCAACTCCGTGAGGGAAGGATCCTCGGAGGAGACTTGGAGGAGTCCTCGGCCGGGGTTTGGACGGAGGCGTGGCTCGTCATCTTTCGAAACCTCCATGGAAGCCTCTGAGGAGTCCGAGAGAGAAGGGAGAAAGTCTGAAGCAGAGTAAGACTCCCTAACTCGTCTAGGGGAGGAACGGGTTCCTTGGGAGGGATCCCAGAACGCGTGTCCTGCCCCTCTCTGGATCCCGAGGGCAAAGCCCGGGAATCCGGAGGTGGAGAGGGAGTGTGCCGTCTTGGGCGTACGGGAGCCGGGGGTGGCACCGTCGCCGTAAGACGGCTCTCGACTTCCTTGGTGAGCTGAGCCTTGGCCTCAGCCCACCAAGAAGCAAGAGTCTCCTGCAGATCCACCGGTGGCCTAGGGGGCGGTGGAGGAGGAGGAGGGGGACAGTTGTACGGAGGAAATCCGTAGGGGGAGTATCCGTAACCTGGCTGTGGGTATCCCGGAGTCGGGTACTGTAGCGTCAGGTACTGCGGCGTCGAAGGAGTCGGCACCGGGTATGGCGGCGCAGGATACTGCGGACCTGGGAAGACCAGCGTCGGATACGACGGCGGATACCCAGGCGCTGGAGGAGCTGCCGGAGCAGACAGCCCAGCCGGGTACTCCACAGGCGGATCAGCCGGGATAGGCCCGTGGGGTGGAGGGCCCAAAGGAAGAGGAAAATCCCCGCTGGGCCAGATCCGCACTTCATGAAGAGGATGGACGGCAGCCCATGGTCCCAGTCCCGTCCGGGACGGGGATCCCCAGGGTCAGGCAGGGGACTGGGGCCCCTGACGGCAGCGAAGGCTGGAGAGCCTGGAACAACAGAAGTAGTAAGTTCGCCAGTGGGCCGGGCCCGGCGCACGCGTCGGAGGAGCCGGACGGTGACTTATGGGCCAAGTCCCGGCAGGACGCCAGAGGAGCCGGAGTCCGGCTTCGGGTGTCCCTCATCGGAGGCTGGCCAAGAATGAGAGGAGGCCCGGTCTGAGGGAGACGCTGCCGGGCGCCGCCCCGAAGGGTCGAGCGTCTTAGAGGCCTTCTCCCGGCGTACGTCGGAGGGGCAGACGTCCGGCTTAAGGGAGGTGCCCGCACCAGTAGGCCGCAGGCCTGCGGCAGTACTGGTGGCTGGAGTCTCCTTTCGCCCGGAGACGCCCGGCGGGCTCGAACTCGAACCCTTCGGGCGGGCTGACGCCTCCTCCAAAGCCTGGGAGGCTGCCGTCGGGCGATCCCCCGGAGGGGATGTTACCTTGCCCACGACTCCGGCCGGAGTCGCGGAAGAGGAGGCCTTCTCCCGGTGCCTTTCCTTATCCCGCTTTTTGTGCCCTTCAGGGGAGGTCGATGCCTGCCGAAGTTTTCTCAGCTCTTTCTCCATCGCAGACATCTTCTTTTTGAGGTGATGGGCTTCGAGGGACTGCTGGCGTCTGCAGGTGGCCACGTTGAACCCGGAGGCAGTCACGGGCACTGCTCATTTCCAGCGTGGTCGGGACCTAGACAGAAGAGGCAGAGGGAGTGACAGTCTTTGTGAGGCAATTAGGCGCCCCTTGCAGTCGCACTTATTCTTTGAAGGGAGACGACATATACTGACGTTCACCTGACGAAAGAGGAAAATTCTGAAACTAATCGAAAAAGAAAAAGTAACAGGGTAAGCGATAAGAACTTAACCGCGAGGGCTATGCGAGCTGACGGGGAAAGAACTGGAAAAGCGGGCGTCTGGGACAGCCCCTTTATATAGCACGATCATTTAGCGCGGTCACCCTGATGTGAGGCGGTCCCGCCAGGACTGCTAGCTAGAGAAATGTTTCCGTGAGGTCCTGCTGCTCGCCGGCGTCAGTCCTATATGTAGTTACCTACTGCAAGAGCCCTCTCGAAGTAAGATCTACGGTCTTCTGGGCCACTCCAGAGCCATCAGAAGAAAATGCCCTCTTGAGTGCCTTATTTTGCGAATGCCCTTGGGGAGAAGTGGCAGAGGAGGGAAGGCATAACCGAAATTCCATGCTTGTGACAAGGCATCCACTGCCTCTGCCTGTGGACACCGGTAGCAGCTGAAGAACCATTGCACTTCAGCATTCTGGGTGGAGGCGAACAAGTCGATCTGTGGATGTCCAAATCTTTTGACACAGAAGGTCAGTCACCTCCGGGTTCAACATCCACTCCCCGGATGGACATTCTCACAGCTTACCTAATCGGCCTGAATGTTCAAGTCCCCCGCTAAGTGAACTGCTGACAGAGACAGAAAGTTCTCCTCTGCCCACAGCAGGAGATCAGTGGCTTGTTTTAGCATCTCTCTGCTCTTTGTGCCCCCTTGACTGTTTAAATAGGCTACCGTGACAGCGCTGTCTGACCTTATTTTGATGGCTTTTGACTGCACCCGAATCTGAAAATGAAGTTGAGTGAGGTGCACAGCCCTTGTCTCCTGAATGTTTATGTATAGGTGCTGTTCCCGCGCTGACCAAGTCCCCTGAATGGGGACACTGCCCCTCCAACCCAACAAGCTGGCATCAGTTGTCAGAATCAACCCTGCGAGACCTTCCAAGGGAGACCCCCCTTGCTCAGATTCTCCAGACTCACCCACCAACTCAGAAACTGCCGCAGGTGAGCTGAAATTGGGATCCTGGCCTGACAGTCCTCCGAAGTTGGATTTCAGGCCGACAGCAACTCAATCTGCAGGGTCCACATGTGAAGGTGAGCCCACGGGACCACTTCATCATTGCCGCTATGAGGCCCAGATTCTGCAGAAGGCTGTGAGCTGAGACGGACGACTGGCTTCTCAACCACTGAACCTCTCTCAACAGGGTCTCCTTCCTGACTGGCGAGAGGAAGACCTTCCCCATATCCATCTTGAACACCGTTACCAGGTGTTCCAGGGTCTGTGACAGCTTGAGAGAGCTCTTCTCCCGATTCACCACCCAGCCATGGGACTCCAAAACCTCCAGAGTCCTGGCTACTGACTTCCTCGCCACTGGTGCAGACTGCACTTGAGTGAACAGATAATCCAGGTAGGGACAAAGCGTGATGTCTCTCCTGCCAGAGTCGAGCCTCCAGGACTATTAGCACCTTTGAAAACATCCTGGGGGCTGTTGCCCACCCAAATGAGACCACCCTGTACTCAAATGCAAGTCCCAGGACCATGAACCTGAGGAACCTCTGATGAGACTGCCAGATGGGAATGTGGAGATATGCATCTTTCAGAGCTATGGATGCTAGATAATCCCCCAGCTGGACGGCCCAGATGATTGAACATAGGGACTCCAACTTGAATGTCATGTGGCAAACAAACCTGTTTAGGTGTTTCATATCCAAAACAGGCCTACCCCCCCCCCCCCGGACTTCTTGGGAACTACAAAATACACTTGAGTAGAATCCTGGCCTTGCTCACTGGGAGGCACGGAACAATCACCCCAATCTGGGTGAGGCAGTCCAGTGTCTACAACATGACTTGTCTCTTCACGGGGTCCTTTGGCACAGGGACAGCAAGCGCTCCTTTGAGGAAATGGTTAGAAATCTATAGCATAATCTAAGGCCAGAATTTCCAGAACCCAAGCATCCAATGTTATCTGGGCCAACCTTGTGTAAAAACTGTGCAGTCTTCCACCAATGGAAGGCAGGCAGAGACAGACCTGTTTACCCTCATTGCAAAGTGACCGCTTTTTACTCTGGGCCTCAGTTGCATCTTTGGGCAAGGGCTCCTCTGCTACAACTGCTCTTGAAACTTACAATCTTTTACTCCCCTGGCTCCCGAAGTTCCAAAAGGGATGAAAACCCCCTTGATACTACCTCTGTCAGCCGCCTCCTTGATGTTTTGGAGCTGTACTGGCCTTCTGCCATTTTGACACTGGAAGGGGCTTTTTTTTTTTTATATCCTGGATAGCCTTCAAAATATCATCCAGGCCAGAATCAAATAAGCCTCCCTCGAAGGCTAAGTTCAACAGCTTGGTCTTCGAAGCCTGATCAGCGATCCAATGCCAAAGCCACATGCCTCGCATAGTGGACACAATGTGATCAGTGGAGCAATCCAACATGCATAAGGTGCTGAGGTCATGGATACCAACTGCAAAATGCTTTCCCCCTCCAAATCCAGGGGAAAGAAACTGCCCAGGATCATAACCCACAAGTTTAAGGCTCTGGCAACAATAAAGGAGGCACAGTAGGTGCGAAGGTTTACGCTGTTGGAGGTGAAGGCTCTTCTGCACGGAGCATCCACTTACTTGTCGTGCGAATCCGCTAGGGACAAGGACCCTTCAACAGGAATAATAGTGCACTTGACAGAATTATGTACAGCCTTATCTGCTGGGGGTGGGGGTCCACTTGCAGGTAATTTCTTCCAAAAAAGGGAAATATCACACTTTAAGCCTCAGCAAATATTTCCTTTAGTCTGCACCTGCCCATTCCTCTTCAATAATCTGGTTATAGTGAATAAACTTTGGAGTGGAGGAGGATGCAGACAGGACAAGATTTATATCTAACACCTCTATGATTGCACCTCCTTCAGCTGCAACGTCTTACAAGCCCCAGTTATTAGACAGGACAAAGATTTGGTATCAAAGAGGGGAAGGATAGGAATCCCCTTCAGCTCTATCCACTGCCCTTCCTCCTCCTCCTCAGAGGGTTCCTCATCATCCTAAAGTAACTTCTTTGGGTCAGGATTATTCCCAATATCCTCATCCTGACCCTCTATATGGTCATGGTTGGGGTCTGCCTGCAGATCCATACTAGCAACCTTGTCCTGTTCTGCACCTGGACGTGCCTGTGTGGTCTCCTGACACGAGGCCCAGTTTGGAGTCTGGTGCATCTGATGGTATGTCCTGCAGGACAGCGATCCCAAAGTTCTCCTAAGAGCAACAAGGATCTCATAATTCTGCTTTGCCACTTCCAGCTGGTACACCAGGTGTGCATCCCTCAACTGAAGGAAACATAAGAGACACAGTAGCTTGAGTAACACAATGGGGCAATATGAACCCAGAAGAGAGGGTCCCATTACCTTTTGCAGGTCTTACATCTTTTCAAAACTAGAGGTCTCCGATAAGCCATGGTGCCAAAAGAACTAGTACTGCAGGTGCCCAAATGAAAAAACTGAAGTTGTCCCCAATACTATTTAGAGAGAACTACTGCCATGATCCCACCTCCAATTGTGGGAAAAGAGGCAAGAAACAGTAGATAACACTCCTACCAGCCGAACTGACTGCATACAGACTGATCACGAATAACCAGTTGGGCTTACAGCGAAGCAAGAGACAATGCGTCTAGCACTGGAGGAAGTGCAGGCGCACACTCTCCTTAAATGCATGCGTGATGTGGTATCACATAACAATGGTGAATTTATAACAGCGACTACATTTGGGCGAAATCAATTGAGTGATCCCGACAGCGAGAGACTCAATACAGCGATCGGGCAGTAACAGTGATTTCAAACATTCTAAATACACCACTATCAAAGAGCACTGTGGAGCAGTAATCCTAAAAATAGGGGAGGCCGAGCCCCTGCATGACAAGGCGTAATAAACAGGCGGTACTAAGGTGCACATATTCGACTGAATGCTGTGAGCTGCATTATCGCTATTTCGGGTATCGCTGCAATATGCAGTCACTGATTTGACCATCGCTATAAAAATGTTGCTCATTTGACATTCGCTGTTATGCATTTGCTCTTATGACATGGAACTGCGAGATGTCGGCACACCAAAGGCACGTGTACGAACTCAGGCACACAAAAAGTGTGCTGAGGCTATAGAAAGCCTCTCACAGAAAAAAGGCACGTGCCCAATGTATGGGGCGAGAAAGAGAACAGCGGGAAGCCGCTCGGCTCAATAGAGCCATTAAGAAAAACTGCCACACAGCCTGTGGCAAATACTGCCCCACTGAAATGCTGAAGAGACTCTGATCCTTCCCAGATTCTAAAGTCTCACCCTCCTGTGGGCTCTCTTTTGTTTCTTCCAACTGCAGAGAATATCTAAGGAAATGTCCCTTCAACAAGAAAGCCAAAATTAAAGTGAAAATGTCCCTCAAAACAGAGTACAAAGGTACATCTACCTGGAAAACCCACACAACCAAGCACCCCCATTAGATATTTGGTGAAGTGCCGACACCCAAAAGATGAAGAAATCCCAAGAAATGCTCGAAGGCTGAGTGGTTCAGTATAGGACAGTGGGGTGAGAGGCCTGGCGACCCCAAGGCACACCCCAATACCTGTTGGTGTGTGGAGAGTTGGGGTGTTGGGTTGGTAACCCTAACATCAAATTTCCAAATTTTTATCGCTGCAATGACAACCTTAACTGATGCATCAACGAAGTTTTTTGCAATGAATTTCCCTTCTTTTAGTCACTTTGCTTTTCTTTGTTTACTTAGCTCCTTCTCTCCAACCCTCCCTCCCTCATGTATTTCCTACTCCAATTACAAAAGTCCTAAACTTCACTATTTCATCCTTGCCCTCCCTCCTCTTTTCATCAGGGAATATCCACCCAACCCTGGCCCTATTTCTTCTCCTAACCTGGCTCCTTACCCAAATAACATGTCTCAAACCCCTCCCACAACCCTCCCTAACGGGTTGAAGCTCCTCCACCTGAACATCTGCAGCCTGCTACCTAAAATCGACCTCCTACAAACTCTTGTTTCACACACTCTGACATCTAATTATTACCGAGACATGGCTCAAAAAGCACCCCTGATAGTGCCACTGCTGTCCCTGGGTATTCCATCTCCAGACAAGATCGATCGGGTCGTGGAGGGGGAGTGGCCATGTATATCCTGTCCTCACTGCAGTTTACTACCACCCTATCTACCTCCATCCCAGATACCTATGAAGCCCTTGTCACCTGCAATACCCTTCCTTTCTCAAACCCTATCTTTGTGGCTGGCATCTATTGCCGCCCAAACATTCAACCCTCAGTCACGACTGACCTCTTAGCCAGTATCACCTCCCTCTCGCTATCTGGTGAACTTTTCATAGTGGGTGACATGAATCTAAATTGGTTGTCTCCCAAGTTAAACAAGCTACGCAATGACGTCGCTGCTCTAAACCTCACTCAACTTATACTTGAGCCCCCAAGCCCTAATCCCAAAACCACACCCCACTTGACTGAGCACTCACAACCCACCCGCACCATGTCATTAAATCAGGATCCATACTACTGCCCGAACATCAACTTGCCGACAATGATCTTCCCGAATTCAATTTCCCGACTGTGTTCATTTACTGAAAAATTGTGTCCCGCAGCACCATTTACCGACATTCGATGTCCATAATGATCGAATGTTATCACACATATTTAAAACATACATCAGCCACTAAAGAACTAAACAGTGTTCAGCATGACCGGACAGATACAGATAGTCAAAAACCTGATTAACTGGGTGGGAGTTGCAGTAAGCGTCATATAAGCAAAAACCTAGGACCGAAAGTAATAAAAGGAAAAGGACCAGCATTAAACCTAGATGCTTCAGAAAAACAGACCAAGGCATTAATGCTAAAATTCCAGAGAACCCACTACAGAAGAAACAAATACTACTCAGGGGCCCCAGCAACAATCGGAACCTTAAAAATATCACCATAATGATGCAGATGAATGACCACACTTATTTAAAACATACGATGCTGATGTGTCAACACACTTCTTTAAAACATGCGATGCAGATGACTGAACACATTATTTTAAAGTAAGTGCATTTGATTTTTATTACCTGTTCTTGCTTGTTCAACTTTATTTAATCCATTCGTGTTAATAATAAAAATATTTTAAAATCTCACAGTCTCAATGCATTTTCACAATCGCAGGTTGTAAGCTATTCCGCGTAAATATTGCATTGCTGAACGAGCAGCTCCGTCTGTAGTGATGTTCCTTCTCTTCTCTCTTAGTGTAGCGTTTTTTTTAGTGGAGATTTAGGGAGGCCACAATTAATTTTCTCAATCAATGTTTCGGTGTTACACTGCTCCTTGTGTAGTTCTGAGACAGATCTAAAGATGCCCACATGTGAGGAGCCATCGAGCGCCCCCAATCTCCTGTGCCAAGCCTCAACGTTGTTCTGAGTGCATGGGTATCCAAGCTCCATTTGCGCATTCACTGACCAGAATTCTGGGGGAAACAGTGGTGGGCTTCGAACCACTGTATTATTTCTCATTCGTCTCCTTACTAAGCCCTAACCGTAGTTCTCCTCGAACCACTCCATAATCGGAGCACAGGACAGTGGTATCTCCTCCTTCAGCTCTGCAAAAGCTTGCTCAATTTCATCAGGTGGCAAGAATGAGAGTGCAACTATGTGCCTAAGTTTTAAGCTAAAATCCATATCCTGACCATACTGTGTTGCTAGCCCTACACTTTGTATTTTTCTCCACACAATTTGGCTACAGTGAAACAGACAACCTTTGCTCTGTGCATTTGGGAATTCAATTTTACAGGCGTTTATAGCCGCCTGTTCGAAATCAGTGAAAATGATTTTGGGGTCCAAATGCAAATTATCATCTGCCAAATCGTTTAAGTCCTGAAAAAGCCTTAGATAGCATTCCTGCGATTTGCTGGACATTAGGCAGTACAGTAGAGGGACAATTCATGAATTGAATGCAGTACCCACAGGGCGTGTATTCGAATACAGCTGCCTGAATAATGGAGCACAATTTTAAATGTGCCATCCATAATCCAAACCAGAGCCACTGATAAATGTTCTAGATTTGTTTTAGTGGTGAATATTGAAGTTTATCCTCACCAACAGATGACTCCTTCGCTAAAAAAGTAGATCCAATTACTGTTCTTAAGCTATGTGGTAAGTCAATGGCATCTAAAGTTTGGGGGCTGTAGTGGTGCGTTATGCCGTCTGACTCTTAACAGTTTGTTGAAGAACTTATTCATCAGGCTTTGCTTCAACTCCTCGGAGAGATATGCAACTTGTGTTTGGATTAACTGGGCGGGAGTTGCAGTAAGTGTCACAGCACTCGCTTTCAACGCTGCCACAGCGACAGGTGCATCACTTGCCTCAAGTGAGTGGTTATGCTCTCTACATTTCCTAAGGTGATGCTGCCCCCCCCAAAACAAGGATTGTCGATGTACGCCCATGACAAGTCAAGCTTTTTCTACTCTGGCAGCACCAGTAATATAAGTCCCCACGACATCTTTCTTTTACATAAAGGTATCCTCCGGTTGCAATTTTATCCTGTCCACGCTGAGAAGGAATCACTTCACAAATGACCACCTCAGCCATAGCTGCAGAGTGTGAGGCAAGCAAATCAGGGTAGGGCTGGGGAATACAACATTAATAGATTCCAATCAGTGCCTCTCTGTCCCTAAACAAATGCTGTAAGGTCATTGGTATACCAATACATACAATTACTGCTTGTAATACTCAGTAAAGACCGTCAAGCTGTCAATTTTATTTTTGCAACGTCCCTTTCAATGTGACTTAACAAGCAGCAAGCTTATCCTATGGAATATTGTTCCCAATATTGCCTATGATTCTATAAAATATTGGAGTACTCTCCTGTTGAAAGGGGATGGAGACTGAGGCAGCTGTACTCTATTCACTTGAGGAAGAAGAAAGCAGAAGTAATGAAAAGCTTACCCCAAGTTTATAACAGGTATGCCACCGTTGCCTGTGTAAACTGCAGTAATTTCTGCATTTAGTATTATATAAACCTGGGAGGTTTTTCCTACTTGACACCTTTCCGGTCTTTCCTGTGCTGCTGTTTTTCAGAACAATCTTTTGTACCCTGCATACTGCCCCTGGAAGCTAGGAGTCCTATTCAGGAGAGGAGCTCATCTGGAGTCAATATTCTTGGGGGTTCCCCATGGGGGTTGCCGCATTGAGGCTGATCTGATAGTCATGCTGGAAACAGCGAATGACTTCTGTTTAAATAAAACTGGACATCATAGGCACTTTGGTTTTAAACAGGACATACTGGATACTCACACAAAAATAAAATCTAATAGTATCTTTTAAGTTTCCAGTTACATAAAGATATAGAAACACTCTATTCCCTGCATCAATTCAGAGGTTAATGTGCCAATATTTTGACGATTGCAGTGAAAACTTACTAGCCGGTGTTCTGGCAGAGCGGATTAACTGAGATATTTCATTATATTTTATTTTGGAAGATTTGTGGCAGTGTTACGTATACTGCTTTTGTGTTTTATTTTTGGTCACGTTCTCAGCTTGCCCGTTTTAGATTGTGGTCAAAATTATTATTACGACGGTACAATTAGGTGCTGCCCTGGTGTTGGTCGGGAAGAGATTCTGTCGGCAAATGCTACCGACCGGGAAGTGGTTCTTGGGGAACTTGCAGGCGGGAGGTACACTGTCGGACAATCAACAGGCGAGAAGTCATACCAGACCCATTAAATCTGGTCCCCTTCCCAATGCCCTTAGTGACCACAACCCCATCTTCATTGTACGTAAGGTTCATCGCCCCAAACCTCCCCCTAAAATCACACAGCTCCAGTCCTTCAAATCTGTAGACCTTACCCCAATCAGCTCTGCACTCGCTTCTACAGACTGGGCCCCGCTCTCCACATCCATTTCTGTTGACCAAGCACTTTACTATTTTAAGGATAAATTCACTGCCACCTGGAATGCCTTTGCTCCTTTCAGACGGACCACAGTCCATGGGCTTCCACTGCCCCTGGATCACCCGAACTACTGGCCTGCTTCAGGGAGTGTGATCGGGCCTGGAGAAAACACAAATCTACTAAACATCCAAACGACTACGCCAAATACAGAATGCTACGCAATTCATGTACTAAAGCTACTAGACTGGCTAAGTCTGATTATTTAAACTCTTCATTCCTGACTAACACTAACTCTCCATCTAAATTCTGGAGGGTAGCTCATGCCCTAGTCTCTCCCCCTCCAGTTCTCAAAATAAATAACTCCCTAGTTTCCGACCCTGGCTCCTTGGCCAATTAATTTAATGCCTATTACAACTCATGCGCCACGTCTCTTCTAAATTTCCTCTCCCCGTTGCCACCTACTAACTTCGGCCCTTCACTTCAGCCAGTGCCTACCCCTCCCCCATTTTCCTTTTCTACTATCTCCTCTGATGGAAGCTCTTAATGCTCTCCTATCCCTCAACCCCTCTAAAGGCTCCTCACCAGATGAGCTTGATCCTAAACTTCTCTACCTTTCTGCTCCTGCAATTGCTTATCCTATCTCCCTAATCCTTAACCTGTCCTTTGTTTCTGCCCAGGTACCCTCATCCTGGACACACGCTGTAGTCTTTCCTCTCCCCAAGGATGGTGACACATCCACTCCTGGCAACTATTGCCCCATTTTCTTCCTTCCTACCCTTGCCAAACTTCAAGAACATTTAGTTCTCTCTCAACTATCACCCTTCCTCTCTGATTCCTCCTTCTTCACCCCCTTCCAATGTGGTTTTCGGAAGAACCACTCAACAACCACCTCCCTCCTCAGGCTTACTGACTCCATCCTTTCAGGGATGGATGACGGCCTCATCACCTCAGCCATCTCTGTCGATCCAGCCAAAGCTTTCGACATGGTTTCCCATCCCCTGCTTCTTGATTCACTCTTCTCAGCTGGCCTTGCCCCATCAGCCACCAACTGGTTTAAATCCTAACTCACCGGCACGACCCAGTCAGTGAGAATCCTTGATTCCATTTTCCCTCCACTCCCCATTAACACTGGTGTCCCTCAGGGTTCAGTGCTTGGTCCCCTACTCTTCTCCATTTTCCTTAATGATCTTCCCACAGCCTGTTCATCCTCTTCTATCCACATGTACGCTGACGATTCTCTATTTTGTACAGTTCCGGCAAAAACCCTGCTGCTGTGCAAACCAGCTTAGAGCATGACTTCAACCAAGTTCAGCTCTGGTTTGCTTCTCACCAGCTTTTTCTAAACACCAAGAAGACAGTCTTAATGATCTTTGGCACCAGGCAGAGACTCTCTAGGCTCCCGGCCCTACCCACCTTCCACACCCTTGATGGGACCATCTTGGATGACACCTCCTCATTTAGATATCTGGGAGTTTGGCTGGACCAGCGCCTCAACTTCTCTGTGCATATCGATTCTATCCTGAAGAAACTGCACCCCAAGCTTGGTGCTCTGTACAGGAATCGTAGTTGCATCCCACTGACTGTGAGGCGCGAAATTGTCCAGGAGATGATACTCCCCATCTTTGACTACTGTGACGTAGTCTATGGTGCTGCTCCCAAATCTTCCCTGACCAAGTTGGACACTAACTCCTTCTGCCGCTTTGCTATAGACTCCCCTTCCCGCTCCCACCACTGTGAACTCTATCATTCTCTAATATTCCTTCCACTATCTCACAGACGCATCTCTCACTGTGTCAAACTAACCTCCAAATTCTGGTTCAGGGGGCTCCCCTCCTATCTCTCATCCTCTCTCTCCACTCCACCTCCCCCCACCCACTCTCTCGATCAAATGATGCCCGTACCTTAACGATCCCTCGCCACTCATCGGTCAGACTGGTTTCGCCCATCGTTCCTCTAAAATCTGGAATTCCCTACCCCCTGAAATAAGACACTCCTCCTCCAACTACTCCCTTACCTCTGCCTTACACAATTACCATTCCCTCAGCTGTTCCTACTTTAACCTACCTTAATACCTATTCCCAGTTTCTGTCTTCCTACCATAACCTCCCCCCCCGCGGGGTTCTCAACATCCTGAAGGGGGAAATCAGGAAATGGCTTCCCCTTCTCCTCATATTCAGATCTTGCCTCTCCCCCTCTCTTCTCCACCTGCCCTTCTAGGTCACCAGTGTGCACAACCTAACCCCATCCTTTTTATTCCAACAGCACTTGCGTACTACCTCGAACCTGCTCCTGGTACACTCACGCACTATAAATGGTTCTATCGCATTATAACTGTTTTGTATGTTCATATGTTCTTTTGTATGATTATGGACATTTATTGTAATTTACCCAATGTTCCACTACTGTTTATTGTATAATACCTTGTGTTCCAACTGTTGCTCAATCTTACAATATTGAATTGTTTGTACTACCCACATACTATTGTAACTGATCATCCTTCACAACCCCTCCCCCCAGGTTGCACGTAAGGCGAGCAACTTGTTGTTCAGTGTGCCCTCCTGGTGAAACATTTCAATAAATCAATAAAAAGTGTAATGTTACTTGTATGTGGTTGTGGGAATGCAGGGCCCATGCATACATTCTGTAACTGTCTCCCTTCTATACATAAGTGTACTGACATTTTAATGACATCACATCTCCATGTGGGAGCGCAGGGCCCTGCTGCGTAATGTAGGGCCCTGCGCTCCCATTACTGTATAATGGGATCCAAATGTGGGAGCACAGAGCCTGTTCCCATAAGTATAGAGACATAGCACACGTCCATAGCCATTCCAGGTAACCTTGTGCTGCAAAGTTGTAATATCTCAGGAACCGTATGAACTTTGGAAAAATTCCTTCAGCAGCTATATTAATGACCCGGCTACCTCCTTAGTAAAAAATACGATCTCAAACCATTTTCGAGATATAGCCACCGAAAGGCGCCACAACCACCACCATGTTATCCTATGGGACAATCTGCAACTTTGGGGTGCTCTAACTATGGAACCGGTGTCCATTTCTTCACCAAACCAGCAAAGAGCACATCTGTGGGGCAAGGGCTTGCCACCCTGCAAATTTCAGCCCAAAAGTCCTATTTTCTTTCTATGAAGTGGCAAAGAAACTGGTTTTTGGGGCTGTTTACCTGCTTTCACTTTCAGATCATATTTTTTTCCCCATAGGCTATAATGGGAAACTTAAAAAGTTTAATAACTTTTGAATGATTTAAAAAAAAATTTCACCAAACCTTCAAAAGGCACATCTGTGAGGCAAAGGCTATCTACCCTGAATGTCAGACCACAACCTAAAGCCATTTCTGAGATCTAGGTGGACAAAAAATGTTTAAAAAAAAAAAAAAAGATTTTTCAATTTTTTTTAAATACTTTATATCTCAGAAACCACACAATGGATTCCCATGACATTTGGCAGGTGAAGAGAACTACGCCTAGACATTACGCATACCAAATTCCATGCAAATCTGTTGAACAATTCCAAAGTTATTAACATTCAAACATTCGGTTTAACACAAGTTACCTTTCAACCCAACTATACTGGTGCTACATGAGTATGTGTATATATATATATATATATATATATATATATATATATATATATATATATATATATATATACACACACACACACACATATATATAAAATATACATATTTATAAAAATCAGAGACCTGCTAAAATATACACCCCTGAATTATGTGGCAGGCGCAATCCCCAATCCAAGCATAGGCAGAGGAAATGGTAAAAAAGCAGGTTAGCCAATTTGAAAGCCACGGCTTAACAGGCACGATTTTAATTTAAGGATGCTCCCTGTTTCCAGGCAGCCCCAACCTGCTATGCAGAACTGAAGCCCCAAAAGCTAGAAATCTATGTCGTCTTCAGATGAGCTTTTCAGTGGTTTCCCCTTCGATAGCACAGCAAGGATTGGGGAGTTGCTGCTGTCCAGAATGTTCAGGTGCCCAGGATTCTATTCTGATTTCAGTCTTGGGCTGTGGCATGTCCTTAGTAGGGGAGCGATAAACCCATCAGTATTGAATCCCACTGAATGTGGGGCGCTACAGAAAATAAAATGCTTGGCAGAGATGAGTAAATGCAGCATATAGAGATCCCGTTCCAATTTTAATGTCTTTACAACTTTGCTACATCGTCTATTGATGATCTACCATATCTAAACCCAGCATGATATTTGTTGAAGATATGTTTGTCATGTTCCTAGTTTTCAAGATGTTTCAAAACTAATCTTGTATGAATTTTCTGAGGAATGCTAAAAAGAGTGATGGGCCTGTAATTAACTGAATTTAACTAGTAACCTCCTATAAATAGTGGGTAGACTTGTTCTGTATTCCATTTATGGTGAAATAAGTTTGTATTATTAATCAACGTGAAGACTATTGCTAAGATTTTTGCCCACAAACTAATATTAGCATGAAATAGTTAGGCAGGTAATCAGCACTTGGTGCTTTATTCTTTTTTTGCTGGATGATTAACAGTTCTACTTCCACTGGATTAACATAAAACACCAGTGTGGAATATCTTTCTTCAGTATTACAAAATTTTAAACTCTGCCACAACTTATTTTGAAAAATCTTTTTCTTATTTCTCAGAAAGATTCTATATTCCTTTCTTTATAGTCAGAATGATTTTGTATTACAGTCAGTTGGATATCTGCAATGTACTTCATTTACTTTTGTTACAAATGTTTTTTCTGTCTTTACATTCTTTACCATACCAATTTTTGTTAATTGCTCTACCAGCCTTTTTCTTCCCGCTGGTTGAGCTCAGATTTACCATGTCTCGAACTAATGTGTCAAAGAACTACTGACACCTATGGGTAAGGCAACTCTTGGCAAGGAGTTGCCTGACCCGAGGATCTAAACTGTTCCATTTTGAATGTTTTTATTCTGCCATTAGTAAGATATTTAATTTACTTCACCCATGATCTTGCTCCCATATTCCTCAGAGCTGCTCAGCGCCCACCATAGCCCTGACACTAAAAACAGCATTTTCATTATGCTAAGCAGGAACAAGCTGCAGGGTTCACGAATAGCTATAAATAGTAATCGGAGGCAGAGCCCTCTAAATAAATATTGTTTACTTTGTAGGCATTTACAAATGTTAAGGGAGTTTATAAACATAATACAATCCCTTTAAGATGTGTAAGTGCCTACAAAAATAAACTATCTTACAAGGTGCTACTTCACAATATCTACAGCCATTAGAAGCCCTGCAGTCCGTTTCCCTACATAGCATCACCAAAACAATGGTTTTAGGGACAGAGACTGCTGGAGGCACTGAGCTGACTTTGAGGAATACGGAAGCAGGATTAGTGGGTAAATACCTTATTAATGCCTGAATAAAAAATTCAAATGGGGTGGTTTAGGTCCTCAGGTAGGCAACTCCTTCCACGAGAAGCCTAACCCGAGGCATAAAGGTGTTAGCTGCTCTTTGAAAGTACTCATGATTTTATCATAGTTTTCTGTAACATTAGCAGATGTGTAATTCTCAATCGGTTTTTGGAGTACAGTGAGTTGGCATATGCTCGCTCTGTTAACATGTCCAAAAAGTAGATATCTATAATGCTACCCATTTTTATAGCTGAAAAGTGATAATTCCTTCTTACTCTCCTCTGGCTCTGCCACTAAGGACTCTCATGTTAAATAACTCCTCAGACAGAGCTAACGGAGGTCATCTGATGTCCTAATACCCGAATTACACTTAAGTTCACACAGTCATGCATTGCTATCACCTGCTGATATTACAGAAATACCTGGGGAGTTAAACAAATTCCAAAATATGACGAGACAGTTTTCAACATGTTCTGCTTTTTCAAATCCATTTTGGGAGTGCAATACACATACTGATTACTCCAAATATATCTCTGGGGCTCAGTTTCACAATTACTGTTAAAAGCAAGGGTAGCCTACAGAGCAGCTTCGACCTAATCATAGTAGCCTTACTTTAAAAAGATGACTGACCTGGCCAGGGTACAAATGTACAAACTTTTCTCTTCATGGATATTTAAAAGTTATGCCCTACGTAATTTTATTTCCGACCCACTGGCAAAAAGCTGAGCCAGTTCCTGATCCTATGGCCACGCCCCCATGCCGGCACACGCAGCCCTGTTTTGTGATGTCACTAAACGAAGGCTGTGTGTGCGCAGCCCACTGACGTGAATGGGGACAATTTTTTCAAAGATTTTACAGCCATTCAACAACAGGATTTTAACAAATCAAAGCGATCGCTCGACTAACGGTAGTCAAGCAATCGCTTTGATTTGCCAAAATCCCGGTGCTGAATGGCTATAAAATCTTTGAAAAAAATCACCCCTATTCAAGTCAATGGGGCGTGCACACGCAGCCTTCGTTTAGTGACATCACAAAACAGGGCTGCATGTGCCAGTGTGGCCATAGGATCCGGTGGGTCTGGGAATAAAATTACGAGGGGCATAACTTTTAAATAGCAGAGAAAAAAAAAGGAAAAGTTTGCACATCTGGACTCCTGGCCAGGTCAGTCACTGTTTTTTTTTCAGTAGGGGGCTAGTCAGAAGCTGCTCTTTAAGGAGTTCGCTGTTGCAATTTACTTCTGTGGATATCAAGGTGATGAGCACACCACCAGTGCTACCATGCTTATTTGGCTTGGTCCCCAGAAATTCAAATATTTTATAACAATTCAGGTAATAATTTTTATTTTGAGTCCAAGTTTCTTGTAACAATGTGCATATGTTACTATGTGGCATGGGCTTCATTAGCTGCAAATAAAAGTCCCAGATACCCAAACTGTGAAACTATTTCTGTCTGCAAAACTACAGACTCCTTAAAGGGAGAACACTTGTCCATCCACATGTGAACATGCACAGTGTAAGAGATACACAGTTGTGGGTAGAGAACAGAGGCCCCGTGCATCTGCACTTGTGTATACAAATAAAAACCTGTCATACTGAAATACAACACGAGCTGTGCAGTTACACATACAGATGAGCATAAACCATATACACCCACTTCTACAGTTACACTGTTTCTAAACAGCTGTGATGCAGTATTTTTTTGTAAAGTGCAGCATGTTGTATGCATGTATTCAAAAAGAAGTAAACCTCATCCCACTTAATAGCTTGAGTAAACCACAGCCCTGATAATCGAACCACTAATGTAATTAATTTATAAGCCCTGCTAGTGCAAACCTTTAACAGATCATTAGTGTAAACCTTGTCCTTCCAATAAGTCTACTAGTATAAACATTTTCCAAAAAGTACCATTTTACACCTCCTCACGATCTTGCTTCCTTTCCAACTGGGCTTACCTTGAGGTCTTCCTCCCTGCTGCCAGCGTGGGTTGGGCCTCATCTGGGCCATCTGATTGGGTGCATAGTATGTAGCTCTACTCTGAGCCTGAAGCAAACACAGAATCACAGAGATTACTGGACATATCAGGGTGGAACTTATGTGTGTGTGTGTGTGTGATTCATTTCTATGCTTGCTATGGTGAAGGGACAGTGGAGCCTAAAACCCACAAGTCAAACCACACCCTTTGGACAGTACGGGCAGTAGTGCTACAAGCATCCTTTTGCCCTGTTCTGCTACTGCAAATTCTCCTGACTTTGAAGATCACCCTTTCCTATGTTCAGGGTATAACCCCACCTTCAATACATGTCCTCCCGAGCTTAATCACCTTTACCTGTATTTAGGGTACCCTCCTTCATGCACCTCCTCTTAAGCTGAAAGGATCACCCTCATCTATGTTCGGGGAGGGGGTGCGCGTCCATGCTCCTTTTCTGCAGAAGCTCAGACGCAAAACTTTAACACTGTCATAATCCAAGCTGAGACCATAAAATTCATGGCCAGAGCTACACAGAGACTCTGGTCCCCAAAGAAATAAGAACATGACACTCGTCTCTCATGGTGGTCTCAAAGTGCAGGTTTCTCAGAAGAGAAAGAACAGAGAATTGCGCTGAATACATTCCACAGGCTTTGCCAGCAAGAAACCGACTGACTCAGCACGACTCTGTGCATGTGTACAACAATCGGCCTATGGCCCATCAGTATGCTCTCCCCTTGGTTTAACTCTAAGGTCGCAACTGCAATGGAAACCAGTCGCTCCTGCTGTCAAAAACAACAAACAGGGGTGGAGAAAGCTACAGCAAACTAAAGCATCCAACTCTCAATGAACTTCCACTAAGCTACCGAAAAATGTTGGGCTCCCCATAGAAATAAAATCCCACATATTACTTTGCACAGTATGTCAGAATAAAGGAAATACCTTTGAATAAACAACATATCTGCGGGTGGGGTTATCTACATTCACCCTCCCCTCTAAAATCTGGCCACTCAAAACATTAAAATCATTAACTGAGGAAGTATGCTGTCAGAATTGCATGATATTCTCCTTGATCAGCTCTCAAATATGAGAAACAGTGCACTAAGCAATCCAAACACATTTGAGTGTCACTGATGGAGAAATACAGGTTACTCACCTGTAACAGGAGTTCTAGGAATGGTATATGTTGTTCATCCACACTGTCTGGCAGGTTCCTTGCCGCTTTAAATCTTGCCGGAAGGTCTTCAAGCTGGCTCCTTCCACCCACCCGGGAGGTAAAACTCTCGGCTCCGCCCCATGACGCCAGATCTAGCCCGCTGGAAGCCAGGCTGTGCATCAGGCTCGGGAGGTTGGATGTAGGGATGAACAACATATACCATTCCTAGAACTCCTGTTACAGGTGAGTAACCTGTATTTCTAGGGACATGGATATGTTGTTCATCCACACTGTCTGGCAGACTCCTAGAAGTTCTCTGGGAGGAGGGAGGCAAGGCGCACACCCCCTACTTAGGGAATAATGACTGGAGAACCGAGGCCCCAAAACCAGCATCCCGGCGTGACTCAAGGTTGATTTGGTAGTGGGTAATGAAGGTGTGTGCTGACTTCCAGGTAGCAGCCCTGCAGATTTCCTGGATAGGGACGTCCCTGGAAGCAGCCACCAATGCAGTGGTATGGCGGGTAGAATGAGCTCTTATCCCTTTGGGAGGCTCCATGCCCACCAACCTATAGCAGAGATCTATGCAGGAGGTGACCCACCTGCCTATCGTCCGCTTGGCTGCAGGTCTGCCAGGTGCAGCTTCTGCGTAGGTGACAAACAGCTGGCGAACCTCTCCCCAAACTTCAGCCATCCGCTCCTTGTAGTAAGCGAGCGCTCTTCTAGGGTCCAAAGTATGGAGCCTATATTTGGCCTCCGAGGTGTGATTGGGGTAGAACACCGGCAGAGTCAACAACTGGTTAAGGTGAAACTCTGACACCACCTTCGGAAGGAATTTCGGGTGGGGGCGCAGGACAACCTTGTCCCTGTGGAAGACCAGATAAGGAGACTCGATGGAAAGCGCCTGGAGCGCTCCCATCCTTCTGGTTGATGTGATAGCCACCAAGAAGGCGGTCTTCGACAACAGGTGAGAGATGTCACACCTGTGCATTGGTTCGAATGGCTTCCCATGAGTTTAGCCAATACCAGCAGTAGATCCCATGGAGGTAGAGGTTCTCACACCGGAGGGGATATGTGATCAAGACCTTTGAAAAAACGCCCGACCACCTTCTCCTGCGCCACCAACTGCTTCCCGGCCCGTGCCCGGTAAGCAGAGATGGCTGGCAGGTGCACCTTAAGGGTCGTCGACCGAAGCCCTTGCTGAGAAAGGGACCACAGGTAGTCCAGAATGCTTGCCAAGGAACAGGAGGAAGGGTCCAGGCCCTTGCCCTGACACCAAATGAAGAATCTCTTCCATTTATAGACGTAGCATTTTCTGGTCGACTCCTTATGGGACGCCTCAACCACGTAGAGGACCTCGTCAGAAGGACCCAAGACCTGGAACTCTAGCGGCTCAGGAACCAGCCCATCAGGTGCAGGGATTGAAGGTCCGGATGGAATACCTTCCCCTGATTGACTGAGATCGGGTCCGGGTGAGCTGGAAGCCGCCTCGGGAGCCTGGAGCTGAGACTCAGGAGATTTGGATACCAGAACTGGTGAGGCCAGTCTGGGGCTACCAGAATCACCTGTGGCTTGTCCTTCCTCACCTTGAGGAGCACACCTTATGGATCAAGGGAAATGGGGGAAAGGCAAAGAGGCCCAGGGTCCACGGCCTCGAGAAGGCATCCCCCTGCAGCGAGCCCTGCTGAGGGGGGCGGGCATGAAACAGTCTCAGCTTCGCATTCTCCCTGGAGGCAAACAGGTCCACCTGAGGCATGCCCCAGTGGGAGAACAGATCTTGTACTACCTCCAGCAGGAGTGACCACTCATGGGACGCAGCCCCTATCCGGCTTAGGACATCGGCCAGAATGCTGGAGGCTCCTGCTACATGGATGGCAAGGAGATCCGCCTCCAGGCTGCACACGAGGGACCAAATGCAGAGAGCTTCCCTGCACAGAGGCATGGAGCGCATACCGCCCTGGTGGTTTAGGTAGTACATGGCCGTGGTATTGTCCGTCTGGACCTGGACCCCGTATAAACAGAGCGAAGGCGGTGAGGGCTAGACGAACCGCTCGAAGCTCCAGTAGGTTGATGTGGCATCGGGACTCTCGAGGGGACCAGAGGCCATGCACTCTGTGCTCCCCCAGATGGGCACCCCAACCCAGAAAGGCATTGGTCGATAGAGACCGTCGGCTCGGGGCGGACAAACGGGATGCCCTCCTGCAGATGAGCTGGAATGGTCCACCTCCTGGGTCACTGTCACTAGTTGATCCAAAGGATCGGAGCGCTGTGACCAATGGCTGGCCAGTCCCCATTGTAGAGGACGCATGTACCAACAGACCGTTGATGCAGGCCGCCATGAGGCCTAGGAGGCACAGGAAGTCCGGGAAGGCGCAACTGCCCAACCTGAAATGATTGGGCAAAGGAGGAAAGAACCTCGGCCCTGTCCGCTGGGAGCCGTGCTCTGGCTCGCAGAGTCTCGAGCTCTGCCCCGATGAATTGTATCACCTGCTTTGGCACAAGTTCCGATTTGGCCTCGTTGATAAGGAGGCCAACTTGAGAGCAGACCTGGAGGGCCAGATCCCTGAACCGCTCCACCTCCACTCTGGAGGAGGCCGCAATCAGCCAGTCGTCCAGGTAGGGGTACACCCAGACCCTTCGGCGCCACAGGAATGCTGTCACCACTGCCATGCATTTGGTGAAGACCCTGGGAGCTACAGAAAGGCCGAAGGGCATGGTCCAGAACTCAAAATGGACCCTCTGCCCTGAGGAGGAGATCTCTGGTGGGACGGACGGATTGGGACGTGAAAGAGCTGTCCTGGAGGTCAAGAGAACAGAACCACATGCCTCGTTCCAAGGATGTAATGATCTGACCCAGAGTAACCATCCTGAAGGTTCGAGACCTTAGGAACCTGTTCAGGTCGTGCAGGTCTAGAATGGGGCGCCAGCCCCCCGTGCGTTTCAGGACCAGGAAGTACCTGGACACAAACCCCAGGTCTGTTGTAGGATCCGCCACCTTCCTGATCACCTCCTTTTCGAGGAGCAGGGCAATATTGGCTCGATGAGCCGACAGCGAGGCTGCGGACCCCGTAGCCCCCCGCAGGGCGATGGCTCGGAAGGGCGGGGCCTGCTCGAACTCCAGAGTCAGGCCCTTTCCTACCACCTCCAACACCCAGCGGTCCGTGGTGATAGCGGACCAGGCGGAAAGGAAGTGGCGGAGCCGTCCCCCCACAGGGGAAACCCAGGGGGGAACGACGAGGCTGGGGGCGACACCCCTCAACCCATCATTGGGCAGGCTTGGAGGAAGGACTGGCCGAGGGATCTCCTGGGCCTTTTCCTCCCTGCTTCCTGTTAGAGGAAGCCACAGGCTTGGCTTTGGGGTGCCAAGCCCGAGCCTGCTGGCCCTGAGGCTGGTGTTGCTGGGCCAGACGTGCCACAGGAGCAGAAGGGCGAAAGGACTTATGTTGCTGACGACGGCCCTTGTCCTTCTGGGCGGAGGTGACAGAGTCCAGGGTAGTGTTAAAACTTTTCGATCCTCTGGAGGTGGCCTTCCACTCCAGAGCCGAGCAGGTCAGTCCCCAAGAAGGGGACGTCCACCACTTTGTGCTGGGTATCCGCCGTGAAGGTGGATATCCTCAGCCAGGCTCTGCGGCGCATGGCCACTGCGGCCGCTACTGATCGGGCACAGGAGTCTCCAATGTCTAGAGCCGTTTGGAGCTGCTGTTTTGCCACTGCCCTTCCCTGATCCCGCACCTGCTTGACCGTAGTCTGCAGGTCGGCCGGGAGATGAGGATCTCCTCATCCAGGAGCCCATGAGGGCGTGGGAGAAGTGTGCCATCAGCACAGCTGAGCTGGCCTGGCGCAGGTCGAGGGAGGACGCAGCGTACACCTTGCGCCTGGCATAGTCCAGCTGTTTGGACTCCTTGTCGAGGGGCTTATCCACATCCCTAGCGTTCCCGGAGCGCCGGAAAACACTATCGGTGACCAACCCCTCCGCAGAGGGGTGCTCCGAAAAAACAGACAAAGAGCCTGTAGGGACCGCATACTTCCTGGCCGAAGGCGCAGGACAGGAAGCCGGCCACTGCCAAAGCTCAAGGCTGGGCCAACAATGGCTTCAGCCACCGAAAGGCCTCCGTGGGAGAATCCCCTCGATCAGGCATCTCCGTGAGGGGATACTTGACCCGCTTGGATACGGGCTCAAGCTGCATCCCGGTGGACTCCGAGATGAGACGAAGCAGACCCATGAACGACAATGGGCTCTTGTCCATCAACTGCCCCCCCAGAGGACTCCAGGTCAAGGGGCCTGGAAAACAGGGAGTCGTCGTCGTCAGACTCCAAGGAGTCCGTGAAGAGCTGCCTGGGGTCTGAGCCACCCTCCACCTGCCGAGGACGGTCGGGAGTGAGGGTGACCGACAACCAGTGGGGCAGACCCTGACCCGACCAAGAGTCCTTGGTCGGCGCCCCGATTTCAGTTGTGGAGGTTCCACCACAATCGGTGGGGCAGCTGGTTTCAGCCGAACAACCGGCCCAGGCTTGGGCACCTCGACTACTGCGAGGGGTTGCTTCAGCCTTTCGGGTGACAGCCACTTAATGGCTGGGGAAGGCGACGGCGTCTGCTTGTTCCCGGACAGAAGGAGCTGCTGCCACATTAAGTCCTCGTAGCGTCGATGCAATTTGCACCGAAGCCTCTCCTCTTCCGAGGAGGAAGACGAGGACGAGCGGCGCTGCTTACCTCGGTGCCGAGACCGCCTATGTCAGCGGGATCGGCTGGACCGAGACAAGGTCCAAGACAGAGACCGAGATACTCAGTGTTTCAAGGGTGGGTCTGGGAGGGGCGGGGACACCCGGCTCCTCCTCAGCTCGAACCTTGACCGGGACTCCAGCACAGGAGGCGCAGGCAAGTCCTCAGTTTCCACCGGGGGAACCGGTGATGAAGGGTTGTCGGCTTCACCAGTCGACAGCCCGTCCGACGGGTCGAGAAAAATCTCGACCGCATCAACGGTGTCTCGGCCGGCTGACCTGACGGGGACACCGTGAAGCCAGCAGCCTTAGCCGCAACCTCAACCGAAGTTGAGTGTCGACTGTCCGGGGAAGGGGACCTCTCCCACTAACACTGATGGTGGGACTTACCCTTCGAGTCCTTCTTTCTTGACCGAGAAGAGTGTCCCGATGGCCCCTCTCCCTTCGTGGAAAGGGATTGGCAAAGCTCCTTAAAAGAAGCTGTGTAGGAGGATCCCAGAGAGAACGGAATAAATGCCACGACCAAGGAGGATGAGGATGCGGCCTGGGCCGCCTCCTCCTCAAGGGCAATCATCTGCTCGAGTTGCTCAGCCCAGCCAGCCACCGCAGACACCGCCCAATGGGCCTCCTTAGACTTCACAGGCGGGTAGCGCTTCTTGGGGCGCCCAAGTTGTAACCGGGCAGCGCGGTCTTCAAGGACATTGGCTGAGAAAGATCTACACAACTCGTAGGCCTGTGGGTGATGATCCAGGGCCAGGCAGTAGATGCAAGTGGTGCGGGTCCGTCCTGGACATCTTCTGCCGCATGGGCACCGCTAAAACCAGGCATCGATTTGTCCATCGAGCCGTGAGGGAAGAATTTGACCAAGTCTTGAGAATTTTAAAACTATTTTCAGGCGAACCGAAGAATTAGGATCCAGTCTACTAAAACGTTAAGAGGGAACCTGAGCTTCAAGTGGTAAGGAAGATCTGGCATCATGGGGCGGAGCCGAGAGTTTTACCACCCGGGTGGGTGGGAGGAGCCAGCTTGAAGACCTTCCGGCAAGATTTAAAGCGGCAAGAAACCTGCCAGACAGTGTGGATGAACAACATATCCATGTCCCTAGAAACAAAGAATTTGTCAGCAGATTAAGGACTGCTTGTCCCACTTAGTCCACTAATTTTTCCCTATCTACACTGTCACTTAAGACCCTACCTTCCCTCCTTTCCTAGTTAGCTTCCTCTGTGCCTACCCCATGCATCCCTTGGAGCCCACCACTGTTTTTGGCCCCACCACCTCTGCTGGAAGACTGTTCTAGGTATCCATCACTCTTTCACTGAAGCACTTCCTCACATTCCTCCTAAACTTCCCCTCACCCAGCTTTGTTGCATGCCCACTAGTTTTCATTCACCTTCTCCTCAAAAAATAAAAACCTTCCCTCCTGTACCTTATTCACCACCCCCCCCCGTGAGTTATTTATAGGTCTCTATCATGTCCCCCCTCTCTTCCAGGGTGTACACATGGCAATCACTCAGTCTCTCCTTATAAGGCTTTTGATGCAGCCCTGCACCATTTTAAATGCCCTCCTCTGAATACCTCTACCCTGTCTGTCCTTTTGGAGATGTTTCCAGAAATGGACACAGTACACCTTAACCCACTGGATTCAAGATACTCCCCACTAGCCTTTCCTTTGAAAAAGTGTCTCCATTAACTTACCCACCACTGACGCCAGACTAACCAACCTACAGTTGCCAGCCTCTTCCCTGCCGCCACTTTTACTGAACAGGACTACATCTGCCCTACTCCAGTCCTCTAGAACCACTCCTGTTTCCAGTGAGTTGTTGAACAGACACACACTGTCTAGGAAGGGAGTCCTTCACTGGTCATGTAACTTCATTAACCTGTATGCACCTTTGATAGTGAATGTAAGAAAGGGCCTAGATACCCCCCACCTCGCTAGTGAAGCTATGCACATTATAAATAATGTCAATGCCAACCTGGTCATACAGAAGCAGCACAACTGCCACTGCTAAGAGACATGGGTTAATGTGTAATCCCCAGAAAACCTACGTGGAGACAATATAGGGACCAGGCACCTAGAGGAGATGCAGCCCACCTGATATTCAGGCACCGCATGCTGGCCAATCACTATGAAGTTAGCTGACTGCCTGTCCCCCTCCAATCAAAAGAAGAGTGCAGCTGTGGTGACCCTACCGTAGGGTAAGGGACGGGGATTAACAGGGTAAAAATGAGTCAAAGGTTGGTGATAAAATAATAATGCTGTTGCACATGAAAAATCCAAGTGTGAAAAAGCCAGACAAAAGGTGAATGGGGCAATGCAAGTGGGACTACATTCAGTGCAGCTAGGACCAATAATCTGGGAAAGAGGAAAGGAGCATTTTGTCCTAACAGGCAGGCCTCGTTTGGGGTGATCTTAGTCCACCTCCATGCTTTTTATCAGGTACCATTTACTTGACTAAGAAAAGCACACTGAGCTGAGGATCATACACAGGTGCGACCCCGGAGTGTGTCATGGTATTAAACATGGCACAGTAATTTTACAATTAATATAACAAATAGCAAACTGACTATTACTGTATACAAATATGCATGTCTGTGGATGGGGGGACATTCCCAATGGGCATCCAATCCTTCTACAATCTTTACAATCTTGTGTTCTTCTCATGGCAGTTTTCACCATCCCCTTTTCTCTACAAGTCAGTCAAGTATCTAACCCTTTTATACAATTTCCTTCAATGACCTCTTGCAACTTGTTCCACATGTTAATTCCCCAGAATGGTAATATTGTTCCGAATATGTCCTTTTCACTTGCAGTTTCTGAATTTTCAGATTAGTATTTCTGTTCTGTTTTACACCTTTCAAAACCAGGATCTTCTGGTTTACAGGCTTGCTCTCAACCCCCCAAATTAGACTGCCTTCCCCATGTCTGAAATGAGACTGGATATCAGTGTGATGGTTTATTTAAAAAAAAAAAAAAGGTGACAAGTAGCCCGCTATGTGACTAGGAGAATGTTTGTTGAGTGGTTGACTGAAGATTCTGCCTACAATATTTATGTCAATACCCAATGAGATCTGGGATTAGCAGCTATTAGTGAATCGAGAGTGTGGTCATGTGTAACCCCCCTGCAAATGGGGGTTCCCAAAAGACTTCCAGGAGCTTGCTTGAATGCTCCAAGCCTGAATGGTGTTTGGCGTTTAAGCCATTTATCAGTGAGTGTTTTTAGAGCCTCTGGTACTGTCTCTTTAAGAGCTGTCTGCTTGCAGACATAATTAGTTGTATGGGGGACTGTGCTTCTCTGCTTGAGTACCACTCGAACTGCTGCCAATTCACTCCATTTTGCAGTCACTAGGAGTGCAAAGAAACCTATCTGAAAGATGTAACTGTTTGCCAGAAATCATTTAGAGTAATAATGAAATGACAGTTTGTCTAACCTGCTTTCTTTGCAGTCAGAACTGTGTCTGCTAGTTCCCATTCTGGTTTTGAACTGCTGAACTGGACCAATCAGTGTGGGGTAAGCTAGCTCTAAAATGGTGCCTTGGACTGAATCAGAACTTGGACTCATAATCTGAGCCAGCCACAAGAGGATTGTATGGGCAGTGACTCTGGGAGATGTAGTTTAGACTTGCGCCTTTTGGACCAACAGCAGCAGTCTATTGTAGTGACAGCCAATCCAGCCAAGAACTGGGAGGAACTCAAAGGAAGTGCCCGGTTTTGTCTGTTGGAGTTCAGTTTAGCTCTGGCAGTGAAGGGGAAAGGAGCCCTGTGCTCCTTCAGTGCACAGTTTTAGTCAAAAAACATGTGTAAGGTCCAGAGTTCCGGTCTGCAGCTTGTGTAACTGCTTGTTAGGACTGAATCCGTCCTGTGAAGAGAATCAAAGGATATCTGAAGAGTAGAAACCAGGCTCACCCTGTAGAAGACTGGAGAAATTGCAGAATTGCACTCGATCTGTCAGGAACTGAATCTGCTGTGTGTTCTCCCGGGTACTGTGCAGTAATTGCGATCGGGATAGAGAAGCAGCCTGCCTGGTATAGTACTTTCTTTTTACCATATAAATGTGTGAGGAGGCTTGTGTACCTCAAGTGAATCCTGCTGCCATTAAGTGACTTTTGCCTGTGACTGTTTACCATATAAATGTGTGAGGAGTCTCTTGCAGCTCAAGAGTAGCCCTGCTGACGTTGAAGGACCCTATCTTGTTTGGAGGTCGTGAGTACTAATTCAGGGTCGCTCCCTGTTGAATTGCCACATTAAATCCAAATGGAATCACTGTGCTGCTGACTGTTTAATTTTTCTTTTCTCTGTGTGAAAGGGCCCCTACCAGCTGCCGCGGTTTGGACTAGCCACTAGGGCTTGGGTACCCAGGGACAGTAACTGGTAGGGATAGGCCTGTGCACAGAGCCATAGGTAGATGAGTAAAGTTATAAGCTAATTAACCTGATTTCCCCCTGTCCTTGTTATATCCCCCTAAATAAATCAGAGCTGCTTGTTTCAGCAAAGTTATACTGCCTGAGGTATTTGTCTATGTTAAAGTACTGTACTGTGATTGTTGCACTGTATCTTATTTCACAGGAGGTCCCAGTGCCGGAACCAGTCCTGGGGGTAAGTGTATACTGTGAAGGTAATTCTGATATATTGTGTGGGCCACTAGTGGGAAGAAAGGGGGGTTGCAGTGTCCCAGAGGGCTGTGACCAAGTAAGTTTAACTATTGCAAACCTGACCTCTGGTGGAGGCACCCTCCATTGGATCCAGGCCCTCAACCCGTTAGTAGCAAATCAGGCAGGGGTAGTAGCCCCTGGGATAGCGCCATCTAGGGGTTACACATGCGTGGGAGAGCAGCACGAATGGCTGCCTACATTCCCCGCATCCTGCAGCTGCTCTGGCAAGTCTCATGTACAGGTGTGAAAGCTGAGAGGGCAAAACTGGAACAGGTCTCACAGGATAGTGGGGAAGAGATGACCTGACGCCCTGAAAACCACTGACCAACACAACTAGTCTGAAATGGGAACAGATGGCAACGTATCAACACAAATGTATAACACCTTGTCCAACACCCCTCAAACCCAACCTGGGAGTATGATTTGATGTTGTGCCTTTCAAATGAGGGCTTCATCCTTGGACAGGGCTTACCTGAGGGACAGCAGGCATGAAGTAGCCTCCTGCAGCTGTCTGAAACTGATTAATGATGGTGTTGGCAGGCAGGGCTCTCATTCCTGCAATGCGCTGCATGTACTGGTTTGTCAGGTGGGCCTTCCGCTCTTCCTTCCTCTGTGCCAGTGCCACATACAGTGGCTTGGAACCCACAATGCGCCCATTCATCTCTGTCACTGCTTTGGTGGCCTCTTCAGGAGAGGAGAAGCAAACAAACCCAAAGCCTTTGCTGCGTCCTTCCTCCAGCATGACCTACAAGAGACACATTTGGGGTAAGAAAAATTACTCAAGGCCAGCATGAACTGCACTGGCTGCCTATTCGGTGATGCATTAACTTTTACAATATCCTTTCTTGGTATACAAGGCCCATCAGTGTTTTGGGGCCGTTTTATCTTTAAGATCAGACTCTCCACACCTCTGTCCACCTTCCACACTCCACTGATACTGCCTTACTGTCTGTGTGCCATTCCAGGCTCAAGTGATTTGGGGACAGATCCTTTATGGTGGCTGCGCCAATATTGTGGAATTCCCTACCTGTCCACATTCGATCTGCTAGCGCAGTAAAGGCCATTAAAGGGCCTCTGAAAATTAAGATTACATACTCACCGTAATTCTAGATCTTCTAGCAATATCTTCATTACTGAGTCTGAAATGGAGGCACTAGGGCTCCACAGGAGCCAGAACTTCTCAGAAGGCTGGCACCAAGGTAAGCTAGCACATGTATGGCTCCATGAGACCGAGCAGGCAGGCAAAGACTTACCTCGACACCAGCCCTCAACTGCCACAAATTTATTTTTTTAACCAAGAAGGTGCAGCATACCAGAACTACTACTTATGAAAATTTATCCTAAGGGCATAAGATAGCTCTGGTGGTCCGTGTAAGAAGAACCACCAAACCACTAATACAGTGTCTTCACAGCCCAAATCAAGCACAAAGGGGTGAAGACCAACACAACATACTCGAGTGAGTCCGGGGGATGGTGGGCAGACGTGTGAATCAATGGTGAAGATATTCCTAGAAAATCATGAATTACAGTGAGTATATCATTTTCATATCTTCCAGGAATCTAGCTTCACCATGGATTTCCACTAGCAGGTCAGAGTACCAAGCTCAGACAAGGTCCCCCAGACTAGGGCTCTTAAGAGCCGATTGCTCACTCAGGATAATAATCCATTCAGGATTGTCCTGCCAAAGGTGGCATGCTGCCTGGCATTGACACTCAGGTCAGTTTTGGAAATGCTACAGTACCACCACTGCACTGGCCTGCTTCACAACCACATTTTCAGAGGAAAGGATGAAGGCAATCTCACTGGTGCCATCTTTGTGGATCTCACCAAGGCCTTCGACCTGGTGGACCATAACTTCCCGCTAGGTAAGCTGAGCAGTGTTGGGTGCCCCACTGCATCCACATCATGGTTTCACAACTAGCACTGCATCCACATCATGGTTTCACAACTAGCACTGCATCCACATCATGGTTTCACAACTAGCTCTAGGGATGCACTCAAATGGTCTGCACGGGGTGTGGTGGGGTGGGGATTTCCAGCACTAGTGAGGTGCATACTGGGTCCCGAAAGGATCCATACTTGGACCCATCTTGTTTTCCCTGTTCGTCAACTCCCTTCCCAGGGATGGCATCACGTGCAACTTGCTACTGTACACTGATGACCTTATCGTCTACCTGTAACCTCCCTATAAATGGGGGTTTCCAGAAGTCTTCCTTGGGTGTGCCTAAATGCCCACTGCCCACTGTTCTATATTCTAACCGTTTAAAAATAATTGCATGAGTGCGCCCTATTAGCTTTTGTGCCTGTCTCTATAAGAGCTGCCTATCTCATAGCGTATAATCTGGGTAGGGGCTGAGTTTTCCTAAGCTCGAGTCCCGCCTGGGCTACCAGATAATTGCTCCATTCTGCCATCGCTAATTGCACAGAGGGAGCTCTGTTAAGAACTATAATTGTTTGCTGATTATCTGCTTTCTTAATAATGATATCGTAGTTTGTCTAACCTGACTTCTTCGCAGCATGGACTTTTCTGTTAATCACCACCATTTTGGTTCTGGACTGCCAGTATGCACCAATCAGTACCTTTGGGGGCCCTAAATGGAGCCTGCCCCCAGGGGTCTCGTGGGAGTAATTTCTGTAGGAACTGTAGTTTTCTCCTTTGGCGCCTAAATGGACCTGGAGGGGAGCCCTTGCTGTGACAGACAGATGGATCAACTAATCGAACCTTTTGGATCACTGGGAAAGTCCTAAGCAGCCTACAGCAGTGAGTCAGTGTGAAGTAGGAGTTGAGAGTGAGAGAGCGAGGATTCGTGCAGCTTCTCCTGCGTAGTGCACAGGCAAAATCAGTGGGAAGGCTGTGACTGGCCTGCTTGCTCCATCTTCCTAGGTGAAGAGAACTGAGAATCTGAATTGGACTTTATCTGAACTTGTGTCTTTCTATCTAATTGTGACTAATTTCATTTGAAGAGGGACCGAAGACTTGCTTTTGAGCGATCCGCCTGTCAGGACTTTCATCACGACCGCAGAACATACAGTTTGCACAGAAAACCCTGTGTATTGCAACCAGACTGTCATTCGAACTGTGGTACTTCCTTGCCTTTACTATAAGTGTGCTGATTGAGAATAGTGGGTCGAGATTTGGTTCCCCACTGCTTGAATGTGTCACGCTTGCTGCAAGCAGTATCCAGTAATTCTGACCGGACTGAATCAGTTTCCTTCAACCTGTCTAAGCCTCAATACCGCAGCCCTGATTGCCGCTCACACTGCAGAGAACCACCCAACGAGAGACCTGCCTGGGGATTCGGCTCCCTGCTCAACATCAACAAAATGGAAATTACGTACCTACCGTAATTTTGATCTTTCTGTGCCTCTTCACCATTCATCACCTTTGGGTTCTGGCTGGAGGTCACAACCCCGCAGGAAGCTTTTTTTTGGATGGGCTGTCAACGCTATGACCCTTGAGGCAGACACACTGCGTGGCACTCATGGGTTGGCCGTTAGGGTAAGAGCACTCCACCCTCCGCCAGTTCTGAGTCGCCAGAGAGTGCGGGATGGGAGGGCGGGACAAGGAAGTCCAAGGGACAGACAAAGAAAAAAGCGAAAAGGAAAAATAAACGACAGAAGAAGTTTCAAAAACTAAGAGGGATTGGGTAGGGGCCCCAATCTCTGGAAGTAGGAAAGGAGGAGGGAGGGAGGGTTAAGGATTTAGAAATAAGGATAGGAGCGAGGGGCGGGGAAGGGAACACACTCTGGAACCTTGACCTGTCTCCAGATTGTACAGGAACTGCGAAGGAGTAGCCAAAAGGCTAACTGCCTGAATTCAAGGCACAGAATCACTGGCAATAACTCCAACAAGCAGAATCGGTTATTCTGGAAGAAAAGACAGGATACCAGGAGATCCCCCCCAAAAGAAATTTTTGGTGTAAGAAACTTAAGTTTCTTAAATTAAATTGAGGATGTGTCCAAAGGACAAGGAAATCAAAGAAGTTGACGGGGAGAAGGAAAGAAAGGAGGGCAACTACCAACCCCCACCCCACAGGGGTGGAGCCGAGGCACTGAAGGAGTGCCCCCATCCTGACCACTCTGCTCCTAGAGAGATATCTCTTTATGTGCTCTAAGTCACCCCACTCCTGACTAAACAGAAAGGAGGGGAGCAGGAGGGCACAGAGAGGGAAGGAGGGGACCCAGAGACTGAGGCCCCAGGGGATGGAGGGCGGATTAGATGAATGGTGAAGATACACAGAAAGATCAGAATTATGGTAGGTACATAATTTCCATATCTCATCTGTGTCAATCTTCACCATTCATTCACCTTGGGTGAGGGTCGAGTCTCCGGGGGGCTCCTAACCCTAAGGGACTTGGTCCCTAGCTCTCAGTGGGTGACACACTAAGAGAGAAAACCTTCACGGTCTGGAGAGGCCGGGAGTGGGGAGAGTGAGACAGCGACTCCCCGGAAGGAGTAGGAAGTTGCCCGACAGATGCCGGCCTGCTCTACGGAGAAAGATAGGTTCTCTGGTGAGCAGAGTTAATCACCCTATGCCGGGCCAAGGGTGCCAACTGGGAGAGACGCAGCCATGCCGTCCACCTAGTGCAGATCGCTGTCCCTACGACCCTGGAAGCTACCTCATTGGCATCATAAGATGCCCTCGCTTGGTGCCTTACTAGCTCCAGGCCACGTGCAGAGTGTGCAATGGCTTGTCTGGTTACCTCCGTGTCAGGCAAAGCGGCTAGGAGTTGACCTAGCCTGGACCACAGGAACCTATCATAGGTAGCATAGTGGGCCTGATGTGCTGCAATAGAGAGCAGCAACCGTGCCGAGTAGAACGTCCTCCTCCCCCAGAAGTCAAAATCCATAGAATCTTGATCTGGGGGCCGGTCACGGTGAAGGGCGCGTGAAGTCCACCAGGAGTGTCCAGTTGCATCAATCCTGACTGAGGATGAGGCATGGAACCTGGAGACCGGGTGCACAATACGCTGGCAGAGATCTCTAGGGGCTGGGACTCGGAAAGGGTCTCTGCCAGGAACACAACGACGCAGCACGAAAGGAAGCAGGCGAGGGGGCACAAGGGTGTCCGCACTGAAATCGCCTAGGAAGGCGCGAGTCAAGTGCTCTGGATTGTGTTGAGTGGGTGGGGTGATGTGCAGGTCCTCCAACATCCTCACGAGGAATAGCTGATACTCTGCGAGATCAGCAGCTGAGGAGATGTGGACAGACGGCTCCTCTCCCCCAGAAGAGGGGGATGAGGAGTCCGAGGACCTCAAGAGTTCAGAAGCTGACTGCTCAGAGGGAGGTTGAAAAACCTGTTTGTCCATAGCCCTAACATAAGAGGGAAATTGAGCAGCCACCGCTCTGAACTGCTCCCAGGAGAGAGGACCACTAGGACCAAGAATAACTGGAAGCGTAGGAGAATGTGGAAGAGACAACAAGAGGAATCGGCTGTCCTCCGCCTGGGCTAGGGAGCGCACCAGGAGCCCTAAGGAGAGAAGGAGCTCCGGAAAACTCCACAGCCGACAGCTGGTTAACCAAACTGGAACTGCCTAGGCTGCGCCTTGAAGAATTCCCCCCCTGTGAGGTGACCGGGGCCGTGAAAGTCCAGAAGGACAGTCCCCTACCTCCAAAGAACGGGGCCCTCTCGAGGAAACCGAAAGGGAAGGGCAGAGATCCAGGCTACGACTTCTCCCAGAGCCCGGGTGGGTTCCAGAAAAAGGCCGCCGCACGGACCCCATACCCCTCGACCCCTTGGAATCTGAAAGTGCCCTCCTCCTCGAGAGAGAGCCAGCCTGGGCAGCTGGCAGCCCTGGTCAGCCCAGGGGTTATCCAGGGAGCAGCACTTGCCCCTCCTGTGGGTGCTCCGATCAGCCCCAAAGTTGGGCGATCCAGGCACACCACCTGAGGGGGTATCACTATTGAGGGGTCACAAAACCCACCGAGACCAGGCTGCAGAGCAATGGTGGCCTGCACCACTGCCTGCTGGTCAGCAGCCCTGACCCTGGTCCCAGGAGCAACTGTCCTCTCCTCAGAAGGGGGCTGGTTCCGTCCTGTCGAGGACACTACCAAGGTGTCCACGTGAGCAGCCAACTCCAAAGAGTCAGACTGCCTGTCTGACTCAATCAGATTCCCCCTCCAAGGAGGTGGAGACCAAAGTTCTGTGCCAAACGGTGCATGGACACCTGCTGCCATCCCGACTGAAAGGGGAACCAGATAGAATAACTGCACCAGAGTCTGCACTGAGGCCCTCAGCCGCACCGCGGATGGTGTGGGAAGAAGACATGGCACCGACGACGGCAGCAGCATCGGAGTCGAGGCCTATCATGGCGCCGCAAGCAGCGCCGAGGCCAGCGACGTCGCCAGTGATGGCTCTGACCGCTCTCTCAGTGCCACGAACGGCACCAAGATCAGAAACCCCCACGGTGCCATCCCGGTCCACGCCGCTGTGAGCGGCGTCGAGGCCAAATATGGCACCAACGACGGCTCCAACCACGCCCGAATTCCCCACGGCGCCATCTCCTTGCTTGTCACCGCAAGCGGCCCCAGAGCTGGACACAGCGCCGCGAGCGACGCCGTGGTGAGAAACAGCAAAGGATGGCACCATAGAGCTTCCCACGGTGCCACAAACGGAGCAGACAGCAGCAACGGAGCAGAGCGACAGACCAGCGCCATCAGGGCCCACAGCACCGCAAACTCGCGAGAGGCCCAAGACAGCGAGCCAACAGGCCGGCATCGAGGGACAGCGCCGACCCAGGTCCTCCGAGCCGAGGTACAACACCGGGGAGCCTTCACCCCCAAAGGAGTGCCAAGCGGTGCCTCCCGCCCGTCCCCAGGGGAATGGACTGGGCCTCCTGCACCGCAGAAGGGGCTTCTGCAACGGCAAGGCTACAAGAAGCAGAAGCCCCCTCCTCCTGGGTCCGTACAGAGCCACGATGGGACCCAGAGGAAAGGCCGAGAAAACGTGGCTTGGCCAGACGAGTGCATGCCCGTCCCCCAAAAGTCGGCGGAGCTCATCCAATTTTCCTCACGCGTTCGATGACACAACGGTCCATGGAGAAGAAGGCGTTGCACGAATCCATGTCGTGTAGTGGGCCAAGACACGCGAGGCAATGGTCATGTTGGTCGGTGACGGAATACTTACGGCCACATGGGCACCAACGCATGGGGGGGGTGTCCCATCTTCAAGTTTTCTTGGCCCCCAACCGAGACATGACCTATGGAAAAAGACCACCAAACAAGACCTGACGTCGCAAAATAAAATAAGGAACAGTCTTACCAGGTGACGTCGAGTGAAGCGAAACTGAACCGGCAGGAAAACGAATCGGAGTCGACAAACCGCGCCATGGAGTCGTGGGCTTCTTGAAAAGCAGCAGGCCTCTCAGAAGTTTCTCAGCTACCCACAAGGTGCGTAACTGGCGGCGGGAGACAAGAACTGGCAGGGAGAGCGGAGTCGACAACACCTAACGGCTAACCCGCAAGCCGCCACCCAGTGTGTCGGCCTCGAGGGCAGCGCCATGGCGCTTATCTGCCCATTAAGAAAAAAAAAAAAAAACTCCCACGGGGCCGTGACCTCCAGCCAGAACCCAAAGGTGATGAATGGTGAAGACTGACACAGATATGATCGGGAACGACACCACGGTGAATCATGTGGGCCCTGCTTCTCCCTGCAAATACCTCCAATTCAAAGTGTGTCATCTGATTTAATTGTTTCGACTGATTGTCACGGATTGAGCCCTCCAGCTCCGGAATACAAATATTGGGTTAAAGTGCATGTTGTGTTTTCTTTTTCCTAAGGGACCCAACAACAGCTGCAATGCCGGCCTACCCCAGGCAATGCTTCAGGCTAGCCTGTAAGAAAAAATTACTCACCTTAGTAATGTTGTTTTTTCTACTGGAGTCTTGCTATATTATGACATATGCAGCGAGTCCCAACCTTCGAACTGCTCCGGAGGTGAAAGAGTTAACTTTCCATGCCAGGCATGGAACGCTGAGCTCGAGCTCGGTTGAAAACTCTGTCTGTTGTTCTTCAAACTCAAACCGTCAGATCTTTACGAGCTAAACTCACTGAGGTCCTGTGTGGAAGCTGTAAACCTACACTAGCCAACTGGCTACTAACATAACAACACATTTTTTGGTCCCAAAACAAAGACTCAAGTCAGGAGACCCAAAAAATGAAAAACACAACACCAAGTCACCCCAAAAAAGGAGGGGTGAAAAACAACAAGGTGGGCACCTACTAAGTGCCAACACTGCACTGCCCACCCATCCCAAAAACAGAGGTTCTGAGAGGGGCAGGCAAGGGGAGGTCATAATATAGCAAGACTCCAACAGAAGAAACAACATTACTAAGGTGAGTAATTTTTTCTTCAAACAACATGAAGTCTTGCTATATACGACATATGCAGACTACAAAGCAGTACCTCCATGGAGGAGGGACAGAACCTACTTAGAAATAGGCTCTGAAGCACAGTCGTGTAAACCGGCATCACTCCTAGCCTGGATATCCAGGGAGTAATGCTTGGTAAAAGTATGAACTGTTTTCCAGGTAGCTGCTTGACATATCTCTAGAATAGGGATGTCCCTGGCAGCAGCCAGGAAGCAGCTGTACCTCTGGTAGAGTGAGCCCTCAGGCCTGAGGGAGGAACCTCACCCAGTTTTTGATAACAAAACTGGATACAAGAGACAATCCACCTGGCAATGGATCTCTTAGTGGCAAGTTTCCTTACCAACCTCACCATAAGTGAGGAACAGTTGGAGGAGTCAAACCTGTGACCCTTGGTACGCTCTATAGTAGCTAAGGGCTCTTTTGACATCTAAACTGTGCAGCCTCCTCTCGCCAGAGGAGGAATGGTCAGTGAAGTACACAGGAAGAGACATAGATTGGATTAAGGTGGAAATCTGAAACCACCTTAGGCAAGAACTTCCTGTTAGTCCTGAGGACCACCTTATCTCTATGAAAGGAGATAAAATCAGGCTCCACTGACAAAGCTTGTAATTCACTTATGCGTCTGGCAGAAGTGATGGCTACCAGAAACAGTTTTCCAAGTCAAGTACTTAAGCTCTGCTGAAGACAAAGGCTCAAAAGGGGTTGCATAAGCTGAGCAATGCAAACATTAAGGTCCCAAGCAGGGGCAGGGTCCCTGAATGGAAGGTTGGCGTGAAGCAATCCCTTGAAAAACTTGGAGAATACAGGGTGAGCTGAAAGAGGAGAGGGCTTACCTGCTGAAATAAAGGCAGACACAGCTGCCAAATGCACTTGTAGGGTAGCTGGTCTAAGCCCCAAGGTATTTAGATGGACCATGTAATCCAGGACTGTGGGTAAATCAGCAGATTCTGGGGAAATATGCTTTCCAGAGCACCATATGGAAAAACTCTTCCATTTGGAATTATAGGTAGCCCTGGTAGAAGGTTTTCTAGAAGCCTTCAGGATATCCATTACACCCTGGGAAAGGTGTAAATCAGCAAACTCTAACTCTTCAAGAGCCAGGCCTTGAGATTGAGAGATTTGAGGTTCGGGTACCAGACCCTCCCCTGAGCACAGGTTAACAGGTTGTGGTTCCTGGGAAGACAGAGGGGAAGATGGACTGTTAAGGACAGCAGGAGTGGATACCAGGGTTGTCTGGGCCAATCTGGGGCAATCAGGATCATCTTGCAGGGTTGAGACCTGATTTTGACTAGCACTTTGAACAGCAGAGGGAAGGGGGGGAAAAGCATAGAGAAACTTCCCTTCCCAATTGAGGACTAAGGCATCCAGAGGGACTGAGCCCAACACTGGGGGCCTGCAGCAAAAAAGGGGAAGTTGGTGACTGTCTGGGGCTGCAAAAAGATCTATCTGTGGGGTGCCCCATCTGGCAAATACCACCTCCAGGACCAGGGGATCCAGTGACCATTCGTGATGGCCCTGGGAAATCCTGATGAGAGCATCTGCCAGGACATTGTCCTTGCCTGGGAGGTGAACTGCCGTAAGGGAGGTGTTCAGGGAGTAAGCCAGAGACCACAACTTCATTGCTTCGGTGCACAAGGCCGTAGACAGAGTGCCCGCATGTGATGTACCACATTGTGGTGGTGGTGTCTGTTCTGACCTGTACCACTTTGTTCTGAACAGACTTGGAAAAAGCTGAAGTGCTAGAAAACTGCTCTGAGTTCCAACAGATTGATGTGGGAGAGAGATTCCTGAGGGACCACAACCTCAAGTAGTGAGGTCGCCTATGTGAGCTCCCCCATCCCAAAAGGGATGCATCCGTAGTAAGGATTAAGGAGTGAGACTGGTGACAAAAGGAACCCTTGTCTGAGATTGCTCTGATCCTGCCACCACTGCAGGGCCTGGATCAGGGTTCGAGCCACTGGATCAATTTGGTTAAAGGGTCTTTCCTTTGAGACCAAAAGGCTCTCAAATGGAACTGAATGTCCCTCATCTGAAATCTTGCTCCCTGCACCACTGCTGTAGAAGCAGCCATGTGCCCCAGGAGCTGTAGAAAATGCCTTGCTGGTCGAGACACCTGCAGGGTGAATGAGGAGGCCAGAGAGACCAGGGTCCTTGCCCTGTCCAAAGGGACGAAAATCTGGCTTTCTCTGTGTTCAGCTCTGCGCCTATGAAGGTGAGGAGCTGAACAGGCTCTAGAACCGACTTTGAAAGATTCAGAAGGAAGCCTAGAGAGGTGAGCAGTTGCTGAGTTATTTGTAGATGTAACTTGACTTGGTCTGGGGACTGGCCTACTATGAGCCTGTCGTCCAGGTAAGGGAAGATGGCAATTTTCTGCCTTCTTAGAGAAGCAACTGCCACTGCCAGGCATTTTGTGAACACCCTTGGAGCAGAGATGAGGCCAAAGGGCATTGCTCTGAACTGGTAATGGCCTGAGGGCAGCTCAAACCTGAGGTACTTTCGATGGGAGCTTCTAATGAGAATATGGAAGTAGGCATCCTTGAGGTCCAGGGACGCTAGCCAGTCCCCTGGCCTTAAAGAGGGTAGAAGAATTCCCAGAGTCACCATTTTGAATTTTGGTTTTAAAAGGTGCTTGTTTAAGTATCTGAGATCCAGGATGGGCCGCCATTCTCCTGTCTTTTTTTGGGGTAAGGAAGTACCTGGAGTACAACCCTTTGCCCTGGTGTAGGGGTGGAACCCTTTCCACGGCTTTGAGAGCCAGGAGGGAAGAGACCTCAGCCTCTAGGGCGAGTGCCTCTGAAGGATTTGCAGGTGGAAAGGATCTGGTTCTCATCTTTGGAAACTTTTTTGAAGCTGAGAACCAGTCCCTGGCTTACTACTTCTAGGACCCACTTGTCTGATGTCAGAGACTCCCAGTCCTGGACAAAGTAAGCCAGCCTGCCCCCTACAGGTAGTTGAGAATCGGCCCTGGCAATCCCATCAGGGTGGCTGCTTGGCAGGGGCTTTGGGCTGAGGGGTGGAAGCAGGCCTATCTGCACCCCGTCTGCCTCTCCCTTTGAAGAACCCCCTCTGGGCAAAAGCTGAAGAGGAGGCCTGGGCTTGGTAAAAAGGCCTATGAAAAGGCCTGCGCCTGCCCCTGGGAAGCTGCCTTTGAGGAGTGGCCTGCCTTTCCTTGGCCTGTGCACTCCTATAGGTGGTCCTATACTCATCCATTTTCTTCATGTAATTCTCTGTCTGCTCCCCAAACAGAGAATTATCCACAACAAGAAAATCCATGGCCTTAGTCTGGGTATCCTGTGACAGGCTAGTACATCTGAGCCAAGCCATCCTGCGAAGAGCCACAGATGTAGCCATGACTCTTGATGAAACATCATTTGAGTCCACTGCAGCATGGACTTGCACCTTGGATGCCTCAATACCATCGGCAGCCACCTGCTCCAGCTCCTTGGCAAGCTGGCCAAGGACCTGTTTTGCAAGAGCCATAACAGTATCCCATCTGGATTTCTGGTATCTAGCAAAATAAGCCATATAATTTGCTTGTCTGAGTCCCAAAGATGCTGCCATGTACTGTTTCTTTGCCATGGCATCAACCTTCCTGGAGTCCTTGTCCAGGGGGTGTGAGGCCAAGGGAATATTTGCCTTGTCACAGGCTGCAGCCTGCACTACCCCAACATGGCTGCATTGTTGTGTAAGGAACTCCGTATCAGTGCCTGACAATGTGTACCTCTTGTCCATTCTCTTATCCACAGGAGGTATAGTGTGAGGAGTTTTTAGAATTTTAAAAGTCTGTTTCCCAAAAGATTTATGCAAGGGAATAGACAATCTCCTGGACTCTGGGATATCCATCATTTCCACAGTCAGGCTCCTCTTGATCATCCACAGCTTCCTCCATAGGGAGCTGGAGGCTTCAGCCACTTTTTATAGAAAATAAAATGAGAAGGGGACTCAGAAAGCCTAGGAGGGACACTCCTGAAGGTCTGTCTGGGGAGATGTCGGTCGATGGGCACATCCAGACTTTCAAATCCACATTCACTCTCCTCATACCCTCTTCCCTCCTCCGGTTCATAATATCTGCCTAAATCATAATCTTGAACCGTGAACCGCCGCCATTTGATGGCACCGGGTTCGTCGGAACCGAGAAAGCGACTGGACAATCTGAATCGCTTTGGCTATCTCTTCAGCGGTTGGAGAGGAAAGGTTTGGCTCCACACCAGCTGATTTTCTAGTCCTTTTTGCTGGAACCGACCCCTCAGAGTCGGCTCTCCTTCTGCCCGAGGAAGTCTCGCCCTGGTCAGAGGGCATTCCCTCTGGTTCGGTTGGAACCGAACCAGGCTGGCCATCCGGGTCAGCGGACTTCTTGGCCTCCCTTTCCCTGAGTCTACCAACTCTCTTATCCAGGGTAACTGCAGGAAAATTTTTACAAATCTGGCAGTCTGCATTGAGGTGGTCAAACCCCACACAATAAACACAGGTGGTGTGGGGGTCAGCCTTGGCAAAGGCTTCCCCACACACACACTGCAGTGTTGAAACCCAGTGGGCCCGGTTTTTCTTTTGGGTTTCTCAGACATAGTGCCAGTCCTAACCAGACTTGCCCGTTTATGGCAATCGCCAAACAAGACCCTCTTATGGGTTCCCAACACGTGTACAAGGGTCGTGGAAAACTAAGAAATTCGTTTTTTGAGAACCGATAAGAACCGGTAACCACACTCTAAATGACAAAATAAGATATTTTTAAACAACCTGATCGGTTCAAAAGTGAACCGATAACCGTTTACAAGTTCCACACAGAAGAGAAATAATGTAAACCTATCTAGTACTCACAAATACCACACAGAGCGTGAACCGACTGGTTGCGGTTTAAATTCGGTCAAAAAAACGAGTAATTAATACTTTAACCAACAAAATGAACCGAGCAAAAGGAGAAATCTCCGGAGCGACTGTTCAGTGAGGCGGAGTAAAGAATCTGACGGTTTGAATTTGAAGAACAACAGACAGAGTTTTCAACCGAGCTCGAGCTCAGCGTTCCATGCCTGGCATGGAAAGTTAACTCTTTCACCTCCGAAGCAGTTCAAAGGTTGGGACTCACTGCATATGTCATAATATAGCAAGACTTCATGTTATTGGAATATCAACTGAGTACCCAGAGTGTGTGTAACTGTGATAGAGGGACTCTTAGGGGCATGCATGCTTAAACCTGATTTAATCAGTAGTAGAATCAAGCACCAGATTACGCCCCTCCCTTGTTCATGCCCCCAAATAAATCAGATCTGAATCTTTTTGCACTTAAACTGTTTGTGGTGTACCTCTGCACAGACTGCATTGAAATACTGTTGGTTGTTGTGGTAAATCTTATTTTACAGGGGCTCTCCAGGGCCGAGCAAGCTGATCTAGCCCTGGTGGTAAGTGCAACAAGTTGGGGTTAAATCTTTTGTCAGGTGTTTATTGCAATTATGTATTCAGTGAACCATTTAGGCCACTAGAGGGGGAAAAGGGGGGTAACAGTGTCCGAAGGGCTGTACCCATGGCAGCTACGCTACTGCTGACCCTGTCCTCTGGGTGGAGGCACCTGTTCCTAGAACTCAGGCCTCTCACCCACACAGGCAAGGGCAGTATCCTTTGGGGCAGCACCACCTAGTGGTCAAATCTTGGAAGCACCGCTGGGATCAGCGCCCCCTAGTGGCCCGACCAATGCCCGACTTTACCCGAAAATTTGGCACCAACTGGGTTCCCGCCATCGCCATGAATCATGGAGGGCATGTTCTCTGGAGTTGTCCCCACCCCCAGCAGAGAAAAAGATTGGGAGACCTGGAGGACACATACCAATTGGATGCTGAGCCACTGGCCAGGCACGGAGAGCCAGAAGAGGATGGAGATGTTAATGACCTTGAGGGAGCCTGCGCTAGATGTGGTTAGGGGAGTTCAGTTCACAGACCCTACCGCAACTGCGCAGCAGCTTTTAGAGGCATTGACTGATGTCTTTGACCCCTATGAGGATGTAAACCACCTGTTGTGGGAGTTCAAAGGTATGAAGCAGAAAAAAGGAGAACTACTTTCTGCTTATCTTCTCCATGTTGAACATGTGTTAATCAAGATATCCGATCGGGGAGGGGGGGGTAGACCCCGAAGACTGAGACCTGGTTTGAATGGATCATGTACTAACCTCGGTCGAAGATCCCAGTTTTGTCATGCTTAGGCTGCACACTCAGCATTGTCTGAAGGCACGCTCTCTTGTGGGATTAATGCACACTGCGAGGAGAGCTGAACACCAGGCGGAAGGAAAAGTGTAGGGAGTCTGCTGCCACCTCTGAGGATGTTGCTACAGAAGAACCATTTACCCACCTGGAGCTGGCTGACACGGAGAAAGAGGCAGCGCCAGAGCCCAGGGTGGGAGGAAAAGTTTCAAAAGCCTGAGGAGAGGTTTGATCGTCTGTGTGACATAGTAATGGCCATGTGTAAAACTTATCAGTGAGACAGTGGTTGTACCAGAAGGCGACCACCACCCATTAGGCGTAATGCTTTGTCACCATTGTGGAAGGGAGGGGCATGTCCAGGGCCAGTGCCACTACCAGAAGTCAGGACAGAGTAAAAGGCGTCTAACTGGACTATGAAGATCTTTTCTGCAAACTTTTTCCACCGCCAGAGTGCTCAGATCTGGTTTCCCCAAGGTTCCGTGGCAGAACTTGAAGGTAAATTTTCAATTCCCCATGTAAATGTTCTGAAGGATGAGCATGGTGCCCCTGCCCCATCTAGCCCCAAGTTAGCTAATAGGGATGGGTCCCCATCTGTACTGTTTAACATGCAAGAGGTTATAACTTGAATCATTATAGTAATCCTAATAATGTGTTAATCATAGCAGAATCAATACTACGTGTATGAGACGTGCATAACTGTTGTCATTACAGATATAGTATACGCGTGAAGTGTTCTGAAAATGTATAGCAATGTGATAAGTTTACGTTTACTGATGCATCAATCATTATCTTGTCTAGTGTATTAATGTCACGTATATCTTGTACAGAATATTGTCTTATTATGATACTACTAAAGTGAAGACTTGACGCGGATGCCAAGTTTTTCCAGGCAGGGAAGGTTGTAACCTCCCTATAAATGGGGGTTCCCAAAAGTCTTCCTTGGGTGTGCCTAAATGCCCACTGCCCGGTGGTGTTCTGTGCTCTAACCGTTTAAAAGTAACTGTATACGAGTGCCCTATTAGCCTCCGTGCCTGTCTCTTTAAGAGCTGCCTATCTCGCAGTGTATATTTAATCTGGGTAAGGGCTGAGTGTTTGAGCTTCGAGTCCCGTCAGAGCTGCCAGATAATTGCTCCACTCTGCCACTGCTAATTGTGCAGAGGGAGCTCTAATAGAACTGTAATTGTTTGCTGATTATCTGCTTTCTTAATAATGATATAGTAGTTTGTCTAACCTGACTTCTTTGCAGCATGGACTTTTCTGTTAATCCCACCATCTTGGTCCTGGACTGCCAGTATGCACCAATCAGCAGTACCTTTGGGGCTCTAAAATGGAGCCTGCCCCCAGGGGTCTCGTGGGAGTAATTTCTGTAGGAATTGTAGTTTTCTCCCTTTGGCACCTAAATGGACCTGGAGGCCCTTGCTGTGACAGACAGATGGATCAACTAATCGAACCTTTTGGATCACTGGGAAAGTCCCGAGCTGCCTGCAGCAGTTAGTCAGTGTGAAATAGGAGTTGAGAGTGAGAGGAGCGCGATGGATTCAAACAGTTGCTCCTGCGTAGTGTGCAGGGGAAATCAGCGGGAAGGCTGTGCCTGGCCTGCCTGATTCCATCTTCCTAAGTGAAGAGAACTGAGAACCTGAATCAGACTTTATCCGAACTTGTGTCTTTCTAATTGTGACTAATTTTGCCTGAAGAGGGACCGAAGACTTGCTTTTGAGCGATCAGCCTGTCAGGACTTCCATCACGACCGCTGAGCATATGGTTTGCGCAGAAAACCCGGTGTATTGCAACCGGACTGTCACTCGAACTGTGGTACTTCCTTGCCTTTACTACAAGTGTGCTGAATGCAAACAGTGGGTCGTGATTTGGTTCCCCACTGCTTGAATGTGTCACACTTGCTGGAAGCAGTATCCAGTAACTCTGACCGCATCAGTTTCCTTCAACCTGTCTGGGCCTCAACACCACAGCCCTGATTGCCGCTCATGCTGCAGAGAACCACCCGACAAGAGACCTGCCTGGGGATTCAGCTCCCTGCTCAACATCAACGAACAGGAACGACACTACGGTGAATCGTGTGGGCCCTGCTTCTCCTGGCAAACCAGCACTTCATCCTGAGGTCTCCACTTCATCCCTTCTGCAACCTGGTCTGGAGTGCGGTTAGTAATCACAGGGTAGTCCCTGCAACTACCTCCTAATCAAAGTGTCTCATCTGATTTAATTGTTTGATCGTCACGAACTGAGCCCTCTGGCTCCGGAATACAAATATTGGGTTAAAGTGCATGTTGTGTTTTCTTTTTCCTAGGGGCCCCAACAACAGCTGCAACACTGGCCTAACCCGGGCAATGCTTCAGGCTAGCCTGTAACTCCAACTGGGTACCCAGAGTGTGTGTAACTGTGACAGAGGGACTCTTGGGGGCATGCATGCTTAAACCTGATTTAATCAGTAATAGAATCAAGCACCAGATTACGCCCCCTCCCTTGTTCATGCCCCCAAATAAATCATATTTGAATCTTTTTGCACTTAAAACTGTTTGTGGTGTACCTCTGTACAGACAGCATTGAAATACTGTTTGCTGTTATGGTAAATCTTGTTTACAGGGGTCTCCAGCATCGAGAACAAGCTGATCTAGCCCTGGTGTAAGTGCAACAAGTGTGGGGTTAAATCTGTTGTCAGATGTTAATTGCAGTCATGTATTCAGTGAACCATTTAGACCACTAGAGCAGAAAGGGGGGTTAACAGTGTCCTGGAGGGCTGTACCCACGGCAGCTACGCTATCACTGACCCTGTCCTCCGGTGGAGGCACCCATTCCTAGAATTCAGGCCTCTCACCCTGCTCTCAGTCGCACAGGCAGGGTAGTATCTCCTGGGTAGCGCCACCTAGGGGTTACATACACAGTGCGAGGACCCAGGCCAAACTTTCACCCACTGTCGCTGAAAATTTTGGAAACACCCAACAATGGTTGCTTGCCAAGAGACTTAGTAAATGTCCGGAAGACCAATTCCATGTTGTTCAGATCGAAATCCAAACTAGCTAGGTGGGCTGGAGACATTACCTCTCTCTACATTCCGTTCCGACTGCTCACCTTGAGTTAGTGACTACTTTCAAATATCTGGGAGTCACCCTAAAACCTTCCCTGACATTGGACTCACAGTTCGATGTGCTAAACAGTTACAAGGAGTTGGTTACCGGTTCAAGGACTCCACAACCCCGAAGTCTGACTTGTCATTGCTCAGGCACCTTACTCCCCTGCAGAACTACTGTTCTCCCCTCAACATGCTAACCTCATCCTCCTGCCTGTACAGACCAAGCATAACTTTCCAACGACATCTGTAAGTTTGCCATGATGATCCTTTACTCAACACATCAATGTTCTTCTACCAGGCCCTAGGGTGGATCTTCCCTCAGGCATGCCAGGAAAACTTCCTAGGCTGTCTCACTGACGGATCAATCAGAAAAAGGAGCTGTCCTCTCTCAGGCCAAAGCCCTACTATCGAGAACCCAGACCTCTGATAGCCTACCATTAGAGTGCCCACAAGTTACCAGAGAGCCGTCCCATCGGTGCAGCAATTGGATTTCCGCTGCAATGCCAGCGACCTGGGTTTGGAGCGGACCCGGGTGCCGAGGGCGGATGAGGACAATGATGAAGCATTACGTGGACTGCTCTCCTTCTCCGAGGGAGGGTGGGAGTGTGTGCGATGCTCGACAGACCCTTGGCAGAGGCTGGGGTACCGCAGCGACCAGAAGCCAGCAAGTGCGGGGGGCAGGCGCGGGGCGTCATAGCATCCCGCCCCTAAGGGGAGAAAACTCCACCGCCGACATCTAGATGACGTCTGGCCCCACTTCTATGGCTTCAGGCCGACTCCTCGACCTATCCGGTGTCCATGGCACTTACTAGGGGAGCCAAGTGCTGCGGCCCTGCCCTGGGGGGAAAGCCAGGGGGTATCAAGGAGGGCGACCAATCTGAAGCGGAGCAAGGGATCCATGACCAGACTGAGGTACGGGCGCAGCGGGGACAAAAAAGAATGTAGAATAAAAAAAAAAAAAAAGTTACCAAATGAGTGCCCACAAGTTACCAGGTGTATGGGTCTGAAGACCCTCTCTTCTGCTGCTCTAAATCTTTGGACAGCCTATCTGTTCCGCTGTGGACCCTGAGATCACACACCCTATTTAAATCCCTGTACAAGACCTACATCACTGCCATCATCACCTGTAACTGCCCCCCAAGATAAACTGACCCTGCCCTAGGGCAAAACATCAGCTCCCCTAACTTGTCTTGCTGTGACAACCACAATGCCACAATTACTCCGAAAACTCTTGTAATTACTATGATATTTAAATATGGAAACTGTTGTTATAGTGTTGTATGTTGAGCACTGCACTACCACATAGACTTTGTGTACTGCAATTGTTCGCACCAAGGTCATTTGTACCCAATTTGCCCAATTCTGTACCTTTTGTTTCATATCACTAAAAGGGAATGTCCCCTCAGCCTATTATTCTGTTTCCTTGTGTAGTTTGTAGGCATGAAGAATGACTGCCTCTAATGCACCCTCCTAATTTCATCTGGATTTAAATGTAACTGAAGGTACTCAAGTCTGGTGTGAAAAGTTGCTTGACTCCACTGCAAAGGTCATGACCTCACTCATAAGGCATTCTGGAATTTTATGATGCTTTGGTGCTAAAGCCTGCAGCAGTTACACTGTATTATTCAGTGCTGTAGCTGTCCTCTGCAGTCCCTATGTTCTTGTCTTATGCTGGCCACGAAACTTTTCAAGGCATAGTAAGTGCCCTGCTATTTCCTGTAGTGTAAAGTGTACTGGAGTTGGAAAAAACTGCTTTTACACAATACAGGAACTTCACAAGGCATGTAACAGAACTGAATGAGAGTACAACGTCTGCTGGTATGTGCATACATGCATAATCAACTCACATGCCTTGCATGAGTGGGGTCATGACCTTTGGAATGGAGACAAAAAGGTGTTCACAGCAGGGCAAAACAGAGGCGCGAGCTAATTTATATTTAAATTAGAATGATATTAGGGGGATCATTGCTTATGCCTACAAACTACACAGGTAAACAGAAAATAGGCTGAGGAGACTTTCCTTTAATTTTACCATAACTACTTACTGTACTTTGTATCTTTCGTACCCATTTTTTTTTTTTACCTTGTATGTGCTATGTTTATGGCCTGGGTCGTACTTGAAAACAGTCCCTAGGATCAGTGTAGCCACCCGTTTAACAATTAAATAAAAATAAATACTTTGTAAAATAGTGTACAGTACTCCAAGCTGCAGCTCTGCAAATATTTCTGATAGGCACAGAGTGAATCTCTGTCAGGGATGTAGCAACTGCTCTGGTGGAGTAGGCACATACAAGCCTTCCATGACCTGAGCCATGGCATAGTAGTGGCACAGCTGTTCACAATCCAGCCAGAAATGCACTTGACTGTAACAGGCTGTCCTTCCGATTAGGATCGAATGAGACAAAAAGATGTTTGGATTGTATGAAGTCCTTGGTTCTAGCCAGGTAAAACCCAAGGAGACTGAACTCTCACTTCATTCTGAAAGCTGGCGAAGCATGTAGGTAGCACTACTGGCTGATAGAGATGGAACTCAAGACACAACTTTCAGTAGAAACCTGGATGGTGTGCGGAGAAAGTACAGTCACGTAAGAACTTACCGTAACAGCAGATCTTCGAGAGGAGCTCTTGCAGCAGGCTATAACCATTAGGAGTAACGCAGGCCTTAGAACCCACCGGAAAATCTCAGCTAGCAGCATCCAGCAGGACAGCCACCAGTCAGCTCCACCGTGACGTTGGTCAAGGTACATAAGGGTGAACCCTGGCTCCACCCCAGTTCCCCGCCAACACCCGCGAACGGGCCCCATGAGTGAAAGAAGCGAAGCCTGTAGATGGTGTAATGAACTCCTCACCCAGGGGATGGAGGGTGGGAAAGCAGCGCCTGCTGCAAGAACTCCTCTCGAAGGTCTACTGTTACGTAAGTTCTTACGTAACTGTACTACTGTATCTTACTTCGAGTGGGAGCTCTTGCAGCAGGCTATAACCATTAGGACTGAATCCCAAGCAGTCCCGCACAAAGGAGGTGCCTAACCGCGAGAGGAGGGAGGATAGGAAAATGCTGACAACACAGCAGATCAGGACAGAAGTCCCTGAAGGACTGCCAAGCCGAAACCGGCATGGTGTCTGGACGCAATGTCCAGGCTATAGTGCTTCACAAATGTGTGCACAGAATTCCAGGTGGCTGCCGCACAGATGTCTCTTATGGAGACATTCTTCAAGGCGGCAAAAGAAGCTGAGACTTCCCTGGTGGAGTGACCCCTAACCGGGCCCGGAAGGGGTTTGTTATGCTTCTCATAGCAAAACATAATACAGTGGACAAGCCACTTAGAAATAGTCTGTTTAGACACCGGTTTGCCCAAGTGTTGTGGCGCAAAACCACAAACAGTTGCTCCGATTTACGGTGTGTAGCTGTGCGCTTGAGGTAGTACCTCAGCACCCTGTGAACATCCAGTGTGTGTAGGAGAGCTTCTCCCCTATTAGAAGGAGAAGAAAAATAAACTGGAAGGTCAACTGACTGGTTGAGGGTCGACTCCGAGACCACTTTAGGAAGGAACAAAGGATTTGTTCTGAGGGAAACCTTTTCCCTGTGAAAAACCAAATAAGGCTCTTTACAAATCAGAGCCTGGAGCTCGTAAACTCTTCAAGCTGAGGTAACAGCAACTAAGAAACAAACCTTCCAGGAAAGATAACCCAGCTCACAGTCAGCCGCTGGCTCAAGGGGGTAAGACAGTGAGCTTCTTCAACACAAACAAGAGGTCCCCAGGGAGGGACAGAATCCCTAATGGGAGGTCTCATAAGCAGATTACCCTGTAAAAAGGTGCAAGCCACGTCCAGCTGGGTCCAGGTCCGATCACCCAAGAGGACATGATATGCAGAAATGGCCTACATGTATATCTTTTCAAAGAGTAGCTCAAGCCTTGTTGGTATAAGGAGAGGAGATACCGTAATGCTGAGTTCACCGGACAGGTAGGGGGTCCAGATGGTGAGACAGCCATAGCAGAAACGCTCCACTTCATAGCATAAGTGGAGCAAGTAGAGGGCTTCCTCACCGGGAGACGAGGGACGTCCCGCCACCTCCTCTGGGAGACCCCATACGTGTATTTTGCTACATCTGCAGGAGCCAAGCATGAAGGTGCAAAGACCTGAGATCTTGATGGACCAGCGTGCCCCAATCCTGGGACAGCAACTGCGAGCATACTGGCAGCGGAACTGGAGTTTCCGAGGACAACCGCTGAAGTAGTGCGAACCAAATCTGCAGAGCCCACAATGGGGTGATTAGAATCATCCAAGCCCCCTCGGCCTGTATTTTCAACAGTACTCTCTGAATGAGAGGGAAGGCGTAAAGAAAAAACAGGTTACTTACCTGTAACAGTAGTTCTAGGAGTGGTATATGCAGGGCCCCGAGTTTTCCGCGATTCCGCGGGTGCGGCAAACCGCAGAAATATCCGCAGAATTTGCTGTCACCCGCGGAATTCGCGGCCGCCCGCAGAACAAACGTGCCCCCTCTCACATGTTAGTATGCCACGCTGGGAGCCCACCCCAGCGTGGCCGCTTTTTTGCCGGCGGGGTGCCCAATCCCCGTCGGTTTCCACCCCAAAAAGGTTTCAATGCCGCTGGAGCCCACCCAGGCGTGGCAAAAGCTTCGTTTGCCGACGGGGTGCCCAATCCCCCATCGGTTTCACTGCCCCCCAAAAAAAGGTTTCAATGCCACGCTGGGAGCCCACCCCAGCGTGGCAAATGCTTCCTTTGCCGACGGGGGTGCCCAATCCCCCGTCAGCTTCACTGCCCCCCCAAGCTGCCTGGTGTCACGCTGGGAGCCCACCCCAGCGTGGCAAAAGTCCCTCCTTGTGTGGGAATCCAAATTAAAAAAAAAAAAACCTGAAACAAAAAAACCTTCCATCGTTGCTTCTTTTGCCCCTCCCCAACCCGCACCCACCCTCTGCGATCCACCTCACCACCACCACCTCAACCCATACTTACCTCCGGAACCCAGCGCAATGATCTTCTGTGGACCGGGAACACGTCTGCACTCTTCAAAGCCGACCGCAAACTGAAGAAATGCCGGTAAGCTGTATAATGGACTAAATGGATTTTTTTCAACTTTAGTGCATATCTCAGCCATTTCTGGGAATTTTTTCACCAAATTTTCAACCTGGGGTTTTTGGGGCCCCACCTCATGAACTGTGACACTGTTATTTCGTTAATCGGTCCCGAAAGGTGGTTTCACAGTGACTGCGCGGAACCACCTTTCCAGAATGATTAACTTAAATGACAGTGTCACAGTTCATGAGGTAGGCTCCTAAAACCCTATGTTGAAAATTTGGTGAAATATTCCCAAAGCGACTGTTTCTGGCGGGCGTTCGCAGTTCCTCACGCGTACTCGTAACCCGAACATTTTAATATTTTCACACCAGATTTTCAGTATTGCCATTTTACCATACCTCCTTATGAACAGTACAACTGTCATTTTCACATCTCACTCGAAATGTGTTTTCCACATGTAGCGCATAATGGCGCCGTCGGTGTGCGAAATCAATGTTCCGGACAGATTAATAAAATCACAGTGATACTGTTCATGAGCAGAGGTCTTACACTGGCTATGTTGAAAATTTGGTGATAACATCATAAAATGACTGTATTTACCAGCGTCGTTGCACAGTTCTAACCTTCGTAACGAGTATTTTTAATATTCACTCCAGATTTTCAGTATTACCATTTTACCACATTCCTTATGAACAGTACAACTGTCATTTTTCACATCTCACCCGAATGTGTTTCAAACATGTAGCGCATAATGGCGCCGTCGGTGTGCGAAATCAATGTTCCGATAGAGTAATAAACTACAGTGATACTGTTCATGAGCAGAGGTCTTAAACTGGCTATGTTGAAAATTTGGTACAAAGCCCTATAAAATGACTGTGTTCACGGCGTGCATTGTGTCGGATTGGGCATAAAAAACAAAAAGGAAAAAATTAAGGGTAAAAATGTGCACTTAGGTGCCACAGAAATTGATGCTGAGTGCCGAGAAGTTCTGCGGCAAATGAGAACCCTGCCGCCGAACTTTGCTCTGATGTGCCGCAGAAAAATCGGGGCCCTGGGTATATGTTGTTCATCCACACTCTTTGGCATCCCCTTCCACTTTAAGATAGACCAGAAGTCTTCAAGCTGGTTCCTCCCACCCACCTGGATGGTATACACCTAAGCTCCGTCCCATGATGCCAGATCGTAGCCCGCTGGAAGCCAGGTGTTGTGCGTCCGCAGCCGGAAGGTAAAGTGGGTCCGTATGGATGAACATATACCACTCCTAGAACTACTGTTTTTCTAGGAGCATGGATATATTGTTCATCCACACTCTTTGGCAGACTCCTAGCAGTTCTCCGGGAGGAGGGAGGCAAGGCGCACACCCCCTACTTAGTGAACAAAGATTGGAGAACTGAGGCCCCAAAACCAGCATCCTGGCGTGACTCAAGGTCGATGTGGTAGTGGGTGATGAAGGTGTTTGCTGACTTTCTGGTAGCAGCCTGGCAGATTTCCTGGATAGGGATGTCCCTGGAAGCAGCCACCGATGTAGCAGTATGGCAGGTAGAATGAGCTCATCCCTCTGGGAGGCTCCTTGCCCGCCAACTCATAGCACACACCTATGCATGATGTGATCCATCTCGCAATAGTCCGTTTTGCTGCAGATCTGCCAGAGCGGCTTCAACATAAGTGACAAACAGCTGGTGAACCTCTCCCCGAATTTCCGCCATCCTCTCCTTGTAATAGGAGAGAGCACATCTCAGGTCCAAAGTATGGAGCCTGTACTTGGTCTCCGATGTGTAATTAGGGTATTATACTGGCAGGGTTAACACCTGGTTAAGATGAAACCCTGACACCACCTTCGGAAGGAATTTCGAGTGGGGGCGTAGGATAATCTTGTCCCTGTGGGAGACCAGATAAGGGGAGTCCACCGGAAGCGCCTGGAGCTCCCCATGTCCTCCTGGCAGACGTACTAGCCACCAGGAAGGCCGTTTTCCATGACAAGTGTGACAAGGCACACTTGTGCATTGGTTCGAATGGCTCGCCCTTGAACTTTGCCAGTACCAGCAGTAGATCCCATGGAGGAGGAGGTTCATGCACTGGAGGGGATATGTGATCCAGGCCTTTGAAAAAGCACCTGACCACCGTCGGCTGGCCAGCCCGCGCCCAGTAAGCAGAGATGGCTGCCAGGTGCACCCTAAGGGTCGATGCCCTAAGACCCCCCCCTTTGGAGAGAGACCAAAGGTAGTCAAGAATGTTAGCCACCGGACAGGACAGAGGGTCCAGGCCCTTGCCCTGACACCAAATGGAAAACCTTTTCCATTTGAAAGCATAACATTTCCTGGTCGATTCCTTTCTGGATACCTCCACCACCATGTAGACATCTTCGGAAAGACCCAAAGCCTGGAACTCTAGTTGCTCAGGTACCAGGCTGTGAGGTGCAGGGATTGAAGGTCCGAACAGAATACCTTCCCCTGATTACGAGATATCAGGTCCGGGCATGCTGGAAGCCACTCCGGGGGCCTGCAGCTGAGGCTGAGGAGATCTGGATACCAGAACTGGCACGGCCAGTCTGGGGCTACTAGGATTACCTTCGCTTTGTCCCTCCTCACCTTGTGGATCAAGGGAAATGGAGTGAAGCCGTAGAGGAGGCCTGGGGTCCACGGCCTCGAGAAGGCATCCCCCTGCAGCGAGCCCTGCTGAGGGGGGCGGGCATGAAACAGCCTCAGCTTGGTGTCTTCCCTGGAGGCAAAAAGGTCCACCATCGGTTTGCTCCAACGGGAGAACAGGCTGTAAGCTACCTCTGGATGGAGAGACCACTGTGGGATGTCACGCCTAAGCAGCTGAGAGCATTCACCAGATGATTGAGGCTCCTGCCACATGGATGGCTGGAGATCTGCCTCCATTTGTGTCACGAGGGTCCAGATGCGGGCGCCTCCCTGCACAGCAGACGGAGTGCATGCCGCCCTGTTTGTTGAGGTAGTACATGGTTGTGGTATTGTCCGCCTGGACTTGAACCACTTGACCCCGGAGCCGAGGAGCGAAAGCTGACAATGCCAGTCTGACTGCTCTGAGTTCCAACAGGTTGATGTGGCATCGGGACTCCTCGGGGGACCAGAGCCCATGGGCCCTTTTGTCCCTATGTGGGCTCCCAAGCCCATGAGAGAGGCATCGGTCGTGAGGACAACTGTCAGCTCGGAGCGGATAAACGTGATCCCTTCCTCCACCCGGTCTATGGCGGTCCACCATTGGAGAGCATCCCACATCTTCTGGGTTACAGTGATCAGCTGGTTGAAATGACTGTGGCCCTGAGTCCACTGGGCGGCCAGCTCCCACTAGAGGGGTGCACGTGCAACTGAGCCCAACGGACCACTGAGGTGCATGCTGCCATGTAACCCAGAAGGCGCAGAAAGTCCCGGGCAGGGCGCAATTGCCCAACCAGAAATGACTGGGCAAAAGAGGAAAGAACCTCCCTTCTGTCCGCCGAGCCGAGTCTGGCTTCACAAGAGTCAAGCTCTGTCCGATGAAGCCCATCACCTGAGAAGGCACGAGTTCCAACTTGGCCTTGTTGATCAGGAGGCAAGTTGGGGCAGGTCTGGAGGGCCAGGTCCCTGGACCTCACAACCTCCTGTTGGGTGGAACCTGCTGGGGAGCCAATCGTCCCGAGGTAAGGATAAGTCCTGACACACCCCGGCGCGGGCACCACCACTGCAATGCATTTGGTGAAGACCCGTGGGGCCGGTGACAGGCCGAACGGCATGGCTCAGAACTCGTACAGGGTCCCTTCAACCCTGAAATGGAGGAACCGCTGATGGGACGGACGGATTGGGACGTGAAAGAACGCGTCCTGCAGATCCAGTGAACAGAACCACGTTTCGCTCCAAGGATGGTATGATCTGGGACAGTGACCATCTGAAAGGTGCGTGACCTGAGATACTGATTCAGGTCATGCAGATCTAGAATGGGGCGCCAGCCCCCCGTCCGCTTGGGCACCAGAAGTACCTGGAGACAAAGCCTGGGTCTGCTGGAGGATCCACCACTGGAGCTACTGCCTCCTTGAGCTGAGCGATGTCTCTGAGAGATGACTGGCTCTGAGCGGATACTCTTTCCTCCCGAGGGTCACGGGCTCGGCTTGGGGAGGTACTGTGTGAATACCAGAGGCAGTCCCTGACCGACCACTTCAAAAACCCACCTCTCCGGAGTGACAATGGACCAGGCGGAAAGGAAATGGCTGAGCCGGCCCCCCACGGGCGTACCCAGAGCTGAGGTGACGGGAGAAGGGTTGACAGCCCCTGCCCAGTCACTGAGCAGGCTTGGAGGAGGAGGCCCAGGACCTGAACCTCGGCCTCCTTACAGGCCTGTTGGAGTCCGGGCTTGGGCCAGGGGCACCAAGCTTGAGCCTGCTGCTGTTGCTGCTGTCCACTTTGAAAGCAGGACTGCTAAGCCACATGGGAAGAATAACGAAAAGGCTTCTTTTTCTTCTGCTGGTTCGTGCCCGTAGAACCCTTGGCAGAAGTGGCATCCAAGGTGGCACTGGACTGCTCAATGCGCTAAAGGTGACCAGCCACTCCTGGGCCGAACAGGTCGGTCGCGAGGAAGGGTACGTCAGCTAGTTTGTGCTGGGTATCTGCCAGAAAGGAGGAGAGCCTCAGCCAAGCCCTGCGACGAGAGGCGACTGCAGCTGCCACTGACTGGGCACAAGAATCCCCAATGTCCAGGGCCATCTGAAGCTGCTGTTTGGAGACAGCTCGGCCCTGGTCCCGGACCTGCTTTACCATGGTCTGCATGTCCGCTGGGGATGTGGGAGGACTTCATCCAGCAACCCTAGCAGGGCGTGAGAGAAGTGTGCCATGACGACGGCCGAAACTTGCCTGACGAAGGCCCAAGGAGGAAGCCACATAGACCTTCCTGGCTGAATAGTCCAACAGCTTGGACTCTTTATCAGGAGGCCGGTCAGTGTCAGCAGAACCGCCAGTACACCTGAACACAGAGGCGGTCACCAGGCTCTCAGCCGAAGGGTGCTCTGTGAACCCCGCAAGGGACGCCATGGGCACAGCGTACTTGCGGGCCATGTGGGCAGACCAAGCTGGACAAGAGGCAGGGCGCTGCCAAAGCTCTAGGGCCAGACCAACAATAGCCTCAGCCACAGAAAAGGCTCCATTGGGGTATCCCTCTTAAGGATGTTCAGTAAAGGGTACTCCACCTTTTCTGGATTGGCTCCAGGGCATCCCTGTAGATTCACAGATGAGGCGGAGAACGACTGAAAAGATGAGGGACCTTCCTCAGTCTCTAAACCAACGGTTGATTCATCATCAACTGGATGAGAATTGCAAGCTGGTGATGTCCGAATCCAGGTATAACAGCCGACCACCCAAGTCACCTTTGACTCGCCGAGGGTGGTCCGGGGTGACCGTGACCGACAAATACTGGGGAAGCCCAGTGTCCGGTCTGTCTTCCCTGGAAGGAGCACCTCCCACAGGCGGTTTGGATGGTGGTTCCACCACAATCAGTGGAGAGTCCGTTTTGGGCCGAACTGGTGGTTTTACTGGCTCCGCGGGCTGGGAAACCGACTTAATTGGCTGCGAAGGTGTTGGCTTTGGCCTAGGAGGTGAAAGCCAGGTAATGGACAGTGTGGAAGCCAGAGTCGGCTTGTGCCTGGTCAAGATCAGCTGTTGCCATGAGGTCCTCGTAGCGCCGGAGTTTCCGCTGGAGCCTCTCCTCATCCAAGGAAGATGAGGACGACCGATGGCGTTGCCTCTTTTTCGAGCGTTTATGGCTCTTCCTCGGCCTGGCCTGTCAGTCGAAGGGGTCCGAGACCTCGATCGAGATCAGACGTACGACTCGGTCACTCGGGAGACACCGGCGCGGACCGGCGATTTCCGGGATCAGGACCACATCTTCGATGGGAGTCCCAGCAGGCCTGTCTCGTCATCTGGGAAGACCAAGTTAGGGGTTCGATCGAGGGAATCGTCGACCGGAGTCGGCGATATCGGGTTAATCACGATTTCAACATCGTCGATCGACGATTCGGTCGACTGACCAGACAGCAAGGCAAAAAAGCCAGCAACCAAAGGAGCGATCTCGACCGAGGTTGAGACCACATGTTCCTGGGATCAAGATCTCTCCCACTCCCAAGAACATCTCCGACAAGACGAAGACGATCCCGGATCCTTCTCCCGCTCACGGGATCGAGAGGAGTGCGAGCCTGCAGGCGCCTCTCCCTTGGTTGGGAGAGACTGGCACAACTCTCGGAAGGAACCCAAGAAGGTGGAGCCCAGGTTGAGCGGAACAAAGAAGCTCCAAGAAGTCTCTGCAGCACAAGCCGCTTCCTCCTCGAACACTTGCATGCGTTTCAATTACTCGGTGGATCCCGCAGCCGAGGAAACCGCCCACTGAGCTTCCTTGGATTTCACCGGAGGGTTCCGTTTCTCCAGCCTCCCCAGCTTCAGGCGTGTGAGACAGTCGTCGAGGACGCTGGGATGAAAGGCGAGACTCATATCTCATTTCGAGGTGTCATGGTCGACACCGAGGCAATAGACGCACGAAGTGTGGGGATCGGAGCGTGATATTTTCTGGCAACAAGGGCACCGACTAAATCGGGGGAAGATTTGTCTTCCATAATCAAAGCGGTAAACTTGCAATCGCTAATGCGAACAATCCGAATTTTCAGAATAACTGAAGGTTTGAAAGCCAGGGCCTACAAAGTGCACGAGCATGAGAGAGGCAATCTGAATCTTCCAGCGGAAAGGAAGATCTGGCATCATGGGGCGGAGCCGAAGTGTATACCACCGGGTGGGTGGGAGGAGCCAGCTTGAAGACTTCTGGTTCATCTTAAAGTGGAAGGAGACATATCAAAGAGTGTGGATGAACAACATATCCACGCTCCTAGAACCTCCCTGCCCAACAAAGGGATGTGTCTGGCCAGAAAGCACCAGGCACCAGCTCTCGCGAGCAGAAAGTTGGCAGTTTGGAGTTGCATAGGGACGCAAGGAAGTCCAGCTCTGGACGACCCCATGTGTTGAAAAGCTGGTCCGCTATTGATTGTAGCAACTCTCACTCGTGCGCCTTGAGTTGGGACCTGCTTAGGCTGTCTACCAAGTTGTTTAGGATGCTTGCAACGTGCACTGCGGATACAGATGTGTGACGCCCAGCGCCCAGTACCAGACTCATCGCTCCCTGCATGGGGGTAGGAGAGGCCCCCTTGCTTGTTGATGTAAAAGACGATCACCATGTTGTCCATCTGAACTAGAAGACAGCCTGGGACAAGATCCTCTTGGAAGGCATGCAACGATTGAGGACCGCCCATCTCCAGGACACTGATGTGGAGGTTGCACTCCTCTGAGGTCCAGACCCCTTGCATTTGGCAAGCCCCTAGGTCGCCCCCATCCCAAATCTGATGCATCCATCATTAGGGTCCGATTTGGAGGCCCTGACGAAAGGGACCCCTTTTGTCTAGATTGATAGGGTCCAGCCACCAAAGTAGTGTCCTCTTGACTGGCTTTTGCAACGCTGACCATATGGTCTAGTTCATCTCAGCATTGATCTCACTGATCATTTTTTCAATGTCTGGACCAAAGAGCACGGACCCATGGAACGGGGCACTGATGATAGCATCCTGAAGGTCCTGCCTAAATCCAAAAACACGGAGCCAAAAGTACCTCTGCATACAGACCTCTGTGGCGGCTGCCATGTCCACCAAATCATAGGAGGACCTCAAGAGTGCTTCCCCACGTCCAGACCAGACTGGAGCACGTCCAGGAGCTCCATTTTGTGGTCAGAATCGGGATGTCTTTTTGCAAGCTCGATGGTCTTGTTCCAGAGTGATTTCTGGTACTGCACCATGTACATCCATGAGCGAGCGAATGGTACAGGTGGCTGATGAACAGACCTTCCTGATGAACTCAGTCAGACATTTGGACTCCTTGTTTGGTGGCTGGGAGCTCATGTGCTGGGGCTGTTTGGTCCTGCCGTGGACAGCTATCAGCACGACCCGAGGAGTCCGCCTTGGGCTGTTCACCAAGGAGCATTTTCGTTCATCGGGGTATGATACAGCCTGTCCGCCTTCTTTGGTATAGCAGAGGCTGTCGAGGGAGCCTCCAGGCTAGCCTGGTGGCATCCTGAAAGGGAGTCACCAAGGGTGGTACGACTAAGGGTTTAGGCTCATTCATACCCAAGAAATGAGCCAGTCTCTCTCTCTCTCTGATAGAGATCCTCAGGTTCCCACTGGTTCAAAAATTGATGTGGCGCATCACGTCCAAGAACGTGGGACCCTCCAGTGGAGAGCGGGGCCAATCTCCCGGAGAGTCAGGGAGATGGGGAAGAGAGGAAAACTCACCTGAGGATCTGCAGGAGGCAGAAGAGTCAATCGGATGACCTCGAGGAAGCTCTGGAGGAGCGGGAATGCCAGTGCCTCCTCCTGTAATGCCTTGAGGACGATCTCGAACGACGTCTGCATCGTCCGGAAGACCTGTCGTCCGACTAAGCAGGAGACTGTTCGGTGGGGGGAGGTGACGACTGCGGGGGTCACGGAGGCCGCTGGAGGGAGTTTACCAGGAGAGGCTGCAGCGTGGGAACCTGAGGTTTCTTGGGGATGATGTCTTTCCAGACTGTGTCCCACCAGGAACTGAAAAGGTCCTTGACTTCGGCCAGAGAGACCATGGCTGAGGCCGATGGGCCTGGTGTCTCAGTCCTGTCGTCAGGCCCCTCTGGCAGTGGACCTGATGGCTTGTAGGGAGCCGACGTATGCTCTGGTGACTTAGGTTTCTCCGGCGTCTGGTCCTGGGGTGGCGGCAGAGCCGACGGCAGGTTGACTGGCTGATCTGAGGTCTGGCTGCCTGACGTCAAAAAGTTGGGCGCTGGGGGAATCAACTCCTTGGCCGGCAGCTGCGCCCCTCCTGAAGGTAGATTAGGGGGTGCAGGCAGCAGGGAAGACCCCGAAGGTGAGGATGTCAAAGACGTCGGGGTAGAGTGCCAGGAGTCTGACGCCCGATGCTTCGCCGAGCTGGCGTCAGGGTGGAACTCCAGTTCCAAATGTCGCTTTCTGTTGTCGAGTCCAGCTGGACGATCCGATGAGGAGGAGGAAGCCTTTGCCTGATGAGGGGTGGCATGGCTGTCGTCCACCCCTTTAACAGCAGAATCCCTGGACTGAGACCCGGAGGTAAGGCTGTAGGGTCTAAGATTGAGGGAGGGGGCTGAGGCCCCTGCCCGAGGAAACACCACCTGATGTATGCACCAACTCTGGGGTTTCAAGGCGGTAACCGGAGGAAACTTGGGTTGGCGGGGGGCAGGTCCGACCTCCCGTGGAAGGAAGGACTGGACATGGCCAACTGCATATGCGGAGACCTGATCGGAGTCTGTCCTGTCCTTCTCATGATGATCATGCTTTCCACTGGATGTTTTCTCCTTCGATTTGTGAGACGTCCCAGACCCGAAGAACAAGGAGATCCTAGGCCTGATGGGGTCTTTTGCATGGTGGCCAGCTGCTGTTCTAGAAGGTAGATCTTCAATGTCTTCAGTCGATGGATGCGAGTCCGGCGGTTGCAAATTTTACAGTGCATGCAGGATTCGGCATCTTGGTCGGCCCCAAGCAGATGAGGCAGGCTGAGTGACCGCCTCGGGACGGGATTTGCTTCCGCACACACACACTTAGATTTCGGTTGCTAACTGGAGGATGACTGAGAAGACCTGTACTGTATACTACGAGGCGTCTGTGGAGCCGATGTGAATGGGTCGATGGTGGAAAAAGAACTTGGGTGTGGCCAGGGACCACCCCCTTTACACCACTGGCAGACATCAGAGGTAATCCGGCCTCAGGGGTGGTCCCTGCTGGGTATTGCTAGCTAGGAATTTTTCTGTGGGGTCCCAGTGCCTGGTGGCATAGTCTGTATGGTGTAGCCTGCTGCAAGAGCTCCCAGTGAGTAAGATCAACAGTACCTTAGAGACTGGCACCTGTCCGAGGCACAGGAATTCAGTCAAATTTCCCAAACATAAAAGCTTTTCTTTCATCCATAAAGTGCCCTGAGAAAGGCAGAAAGTGCAAAACATGTCAGGTGACTGGTGATTTTGAAACTGAGGGAGCTTTTGTTTGCACTGCAACTGCATGTTGTGGATGAAGTTTTTTTGCATCATTCAGGAACCCACTGGTGAGCTCATTTTTGTACAAAAGAACACAATGCATCTGGGAAATTTGACTTAATTCCATGCCTCGGACAGGTGCCGGTCTCTAAGGTACTGTTTATCATTTACTTCTACCAGGCACTGCCACAATCCTTGGTGTGGTCATTTCGTTTTTACGAAAGCAAGTACTGCAGAACTTTGTCAGGTGGGCACACAAAGGGATTCATGCGGGCTTTGGAGCACCAGACTGAAAATATTTTCCATCTGGCTGTGTAAGTTTTCCTACAGTAAGGCTTACGTGCAGCCAAAAGTATTTCAGAGATCCTCTGCGATATCTTGTACCTGTTCACTTCTATTTCTTCAGAAACTAGGCCCGAAGATGAGGCGCCATGTGAAAACAGCGACCACCAAAAACAGCTAATACAAAACAGCTTGGTCAAATACCGAGGTTTTTTTTTTGCAAGGGGCTTTGGCCCCCGCACCCTCTTGTGGGGGGCTTTACTCCCCATTCTTATATATACCAACTCCAGGGGGATGCATGAAGATGAAAGGTACGCAGGCTGGCGTGGACCAGATGACCCTAACTCAGCAAGACTGTTCTTAGTGGAAGAATCTTCAGTTCACTGACTGACAGTCTGCACAGAGAAAACCATATCTGTCGGAGCCAGCAGGGGGGCCACCAGTATCATCTTGCCCCCATGCGTCTCCAATTTGAAGTAATATCCTCTGCGGAGAGGATCGTGGAATGCATACAGGAACAGATTCTGCCACTGCAGTCTGAATGCATCCTGAAAGAAAACGCCAAGTATTTGATTTCTGGGTAGAATCAAGGCAATCTAGCATTGATTGGAGGTGCAAAAGTCCACATCTGTAGTACCCCACTTATCAAACAGTGATCTCACGCGCGTCTGGAGCTAGCGACCACTTGTGAGGATCAGCCTCTGTTCGGTGGAGTTCATCTGCCAGGGTGTTCTACACTCCTGGCAGGTAAACTGCTCGGAGCAGGACCCCTGTTCCAGGCACCATTCCTATACTCTCATCGCCTCCCTGCTGAGAGGTAAGTGTGTGTGCCTTCAAATTGCAAACCAATCTTGATGTTTCAGGAAGGGAAGTTGAGAGTCCAGAGAAATCATTCTGAATTTTTCTCGAGCCATGAATTTGTTCAGATTTCTGAGGTCAAGAATGGGGCACATGCCCCTGATTTCTTTGGTACCAGGAAACAGTAGTAATAGAAGTCTGTGTTTTGTTCTGACTCTGGCACTATTTCCACTGCCCTGCTGCTCAGAAGGCCCACAATCTACTGCACCAGAAGCTCAGACTTATGAGCTGATAAGAGGTGCTGCCTCTTGTTCATTGTAAAGGACTCCCACCGACAGTAAAACAGGGTTATGCCCCCCATCGCCCCCATTAGGGAGGATAGGCATGCCTTGAGGCAGCTGTGGCAGGAGCTTCAGATGGTGGTACTAGGTGCTTTCGACGTTTGTGCCTTCTTCTGAGGCTGGGAAGCTGAGATTTGTTTTGGGCTCTCTGGACTTTGCCACGAAAGGACTACTTATTCTGAAAGGAGCCATGTCCCTTGCTCTTTTGAGGGTTAAAGGGAGCTGGTCTGGAACTCTTAAGGGTCGTTCTAGTTTTGTTACACCTTAAGAGATTTTTTCCACCTGCTGTCCAAACAGGTAAGTGCCATCAAAGGAACATTCATAACCCACTGGACATCCTTGGAGATGCCAAAAATCCACAGCCGAGAATGCTGCCTGATACAAATGCTTGCAGCAGCACAGCAAGATGCAGTACCAAAGGCATCAATGGAGGTGACTGTTGGACTCAATACCTTGCTTAACAGTCAGCAGAATATCCAGTTTTGCCTCCAACTCCGACAGACACTCTGCCAGGGATTTTAACCTGCTCCAAAGGGTATATTCATACTTAGGAAATGCCCTTGGTTGCTGGCAAATCTCATGCCCATGGCAGCTGAAGCGCAAGTCCATTTTCCTGTAGTGTCAAGCTTGCGCAACTCCCCAGCAAGAACAATGGCATCAGCCACAGGTTGGAGCCATACACTGGCCCACCCTTGGATGGCAATGTATTTCTCATCAGCCTGCTTACAGACAGATGCCACTAAGGCAGGCTTACTCTAGACCGCATCACAAAGGGTTTCAAATGTGGGTGGAATAGAAGGAACTAAACTGACAGGTATACTGGGGAACATTATGCTAATCCAGCTGGAGCTATTTACCCTGATCAATGTCTATAAGCTTGAAATTAAATGCAGAATGCATATTTCTGAGCAAGCCTGAAAAGTTTGATCCTCTAAAGCACACACACACACACACACATGACCTGGGTCAGAGGTGTCTAGCCTAGAGAGAGTCATCATTACCACCCTCAAAAATGATGGAGTCAGATTCCTCCTCCTCTACACCCTCCTCAAAAGGGTCGTCACAGGGGTTTTGGTCGTAGCACCTACCCCCCGGACTGCAACACCAGAGACACTGGCCCAGAAGCCTACCCGGTCAGAATGGCACACATAAAGAAAGCACTAGTCTGAACAGCACTGCCACAAACAGAGAGAGGGGACTGACAGTGCTTGCAGTAAGCACTCCCCAGGTTGCTGTCCATGGTGCTGCCACAGGACAAGGGCAGCAGAATTCTGGAGGCTGGCCGAGCTGTTTCCGTGGCGTGGAGGGCTGAAGCATGGAGCAGCTTGGCTGGGTGGTAGTGGAGACCAGGGTTCTAATCCTGGTCTCCCTAGACTTTGCCTTTATCAGGACTTTATTTTTTTTTTTCCCAAGGGGCCGTGGAAACAGTATTCCACGGCCCGACAATTTTCTTCTTGCCCTGTGATTCACATCCCCAGAGGTAGGATCTATTAGGTCGGGGGGGTCCAGGGCCTACTGCATGGGGGTGGGGAGACCCTCCCACAAAACAAAGCGGCTGAATTTTGATCAACGCAGTTCTCGACTGCGCTGTTTTCAGTGGTGCCATTCTGACCTAGTACCACCCTGAAGAACGAGGGGCTGAAGCGAAGGGCAGCCCCAGAATCTGCATAGAATCAGGTACCAGAGATGGCACCAGACCAGACAGCACCACGGCTGGACCCATCCCTACGTGGGACTGGGGGGGAGGTGCTGCCAGTGGGTCAGGAGTCAACAGTATGGTCACCGGCAAGAACCCAAAGGCTGCTGACTGAGTTCAACACTCTGCCGGCCCCATATGCAGCTCCAGTTCCACCAGCCACAAAGAGCCAGGGACTGGATCCACCAGCAAGGCACAAAGACCAGACTCTGCACTCATTACTCCATAAGAGCTGCCCAATGGTGGAATTGCCTACTAGAGTCTCCACCTACCGGTGGGGTGAGGGGGTTCCACGCCCAGACTCTGACTTCCTTGAACCCGAGGCCCTAGATGAAAACTGAAGGTGAAAGAAAGAAGCTCAGGTCCCCCGAGACTGGAGATCTCGTAGCAGACCTTGAAGAGGGCAACCTCTACTGGTGTTGTTTCTTCCCCTCCCAGCGGAAAGACATTGCTATCAAGGTCAAGTGGTGCCAGGACCCCAGCCGGGGATAGGGACTGCTTCTTGTGCTTCCAGGAGGACTGTCCTTCCTCCCAGGCACTGGATCACCTGTGGTCAGAACCCTCCACCAATGAGGAAACTGCACCTGACACTGCCCCACTGCTGGAGCAGCCTGCCTCTAGAGGCTCCTATTGTCCTCCTTGGCATAGACTAGTGACACGTAGTAGGGCTGTGAGAAACTGACAGTACATTACTTTTGTGGTAATTATACTAAACTGACACAAAAATAAACTAACTTTAAACACTAAAACGGAGAAGAATTGAATGCTGCTGTCATATAGATATGAGGTTCTGACTCCTGGCGGGCAAGTGATGAATGATGCGCACTTGGTGGCAGGGAAAAAAGGAACCGAGGCAGCTGAGGGCCGATGCCGAGGTAAGCCTGTGCCCACAAGCTCAGTCTCGCAAAACTACACATGTACATAGCTTACCTTGGCACCAACCCTCTGAGAAGTTCTGGCTCACGAGTGTCCTAGTGCCTCAGCTCAGACCAACTAGTGGGTATCAGTGGTGAAGACTGATTCCTGAAAATTTGCATTTATCCAAACTAGTCTATTGCTGGCACAATTTTATAAATTGTTACTGAACTGCAGCTAAATTGAATAGGTTTGGTCCCAGGACCTATTTATTTTATTAAAAGCTAGTGTACTGCCTGGAAACTGCCTGCAGTTAATTGTAACTTTCAGATGTAGTCGGCTGTCGCTTATTATATCTCAAGTATTTACTCTTTTCTGTTTGCTAATTAGAAGATTTTCCATCTGGCAGTACTAGGGTGATGTGTGGAGCAGCACTCTGTCTGGAAGGGGAAAAAAGTCAGTTCTGTTCCTCCCACTACATCAACACTGAAATCACACTGACTATGACATCACCAGTAACCAACACAAACCATTTCTCACTGCCAGGTTTCACTTTCACATGAAGCAGCAGGGACCGGCTCTCCCTGGTTACTAGTGATGTCACAATTTCCTGCATTTTGACTGGTAGCTTGTGTAAGTCACTGCTCAGGCTGCAAGGATTGTGATACCTCAAGGTGTTTGGTCTAATTTCTGATGATGTTGTGGGAGGAACAGAACTGACTTTTTTTTCCTCCAGACAAGAGTGCTGCTCCACCCAGCCGCCTAGTACTGCCAGGTGGAAAATCTTCTAATTAGCAAACAGAAAATAAAAAAACACTTCAAATACTGGAAGTGATAGCTGACTGCAACTGAAAATTACTGTTACTTCCAAGCAGTACACTACCTCTTTAAACTTGTTTTTCTGGTTTTATTTTTTCCTGTTATAAGTTTTTACTTGTACTATATTTTATTTTCTGCTTTTGCTCTTTTTGTATGGAGCCCTGAACCTCTGGGAAAAGACAAAGAAATAAAACTGACTTGTCTTGCCTTACTTCTTCAAGTAACAGCGTACAGGTCAGATGTTGAACATATTTTAACAAAGAGAATAATGAAACTACACAGGCAGGCCCGAAGGTGTGAATCTCACTTTCTCCTTAGAGAGGGATCTCTCCCAGGATGATAAAGGGACTCTATATGCTTGGAGACCCCCCAAAAAATCATCAATACCACCCAAAGATACAGGTTGTTGGACTTAAGGGCTGAAAATCTAGCAGGATTTTAAATGTTTTCCCCCAGGTGTTGCGCCCCAAAGGCAGATCCAGGTGGAATGGGTTACTGTCACATTACACAACATTCAAGGGCCTCCCCAATCTTATTAACAGAGGAGTGCATCCCATGTACCATAAAATCCATGGAAACTCTGCCCATGACATTCATGGCTTTTATGACCCTTCTTACGGTGTAGCCCTTTCAAGGTCAGGCATAGCCCAGTCTCTTTCTTCTTGTCGTCTCCCCGGCAGGGCTGGCCCAGTGCCATGTATTATCACCTGTCCCTCCCGAGTTCTGGGGTAAGATGAGGGCTCATAGTGGAGGAGAGACTGGCAGTAGGAGTGGGGCAAAAGTGAGCCGTGGGTTATCCTGTGCACAACAGGTTATATGCGTTTTCTCCACTTAGGATGCCTGGTTCACATGGGCCTCCAAGCACATAAGCCCAGCAGACATCCCATTCCCACGCAGCACCTCCACTGCATTATCACCCCATGTCATCCAAGGTGGCAGCAGGGCTTGCATTAACCCCTACTGAAGTCCCCAAATGGGATTTCTGAGAATTCTGAAGCACAAAAAAAAAAAAAAAAAAGGCAGTGCTTCAGCACTGACCCAGAATACTGAAAGGTTTGCACAGATATCGTTAGCAGAAAAAGTATCTGATAATGATGTACAAAGTCATTCGAGAACTTTTTGACCAAGATTTTCAGGCCTGACTCCCAACATTTGAAGCCGAGGGTCAAGTCGACCTGAACTTACTAGTGCTAATGCAAGCCCTGGTGGCAGTGTTGCAGCGGAGGCAGTGACCTTTCTCCCTGGAGAAAGTCCTACTGCACGCTCAATCCCACTCCTGGTCAACCCCAAAACAACCCTGGCACATTCCTGAATTTGGATCACCAGCGTGAGGACCGGTAGCCTTACTGCTGTGCCGACAGGCCAGTCACTTGCAACATTTTTAAATTCACCCTTGATTAGTGGTCACAGTAAACTGAGCCACGCTCAGTGGTGGTAGAGGTGCTGGTGGTGACCCCCCCCCCCCACACACAGAGGGCGTCTAACATTAGGAACCACATATTTCATGTTTGTAGCAGGGAAACAGCGAGAGAAAACCAGCTGCAAAAACTAGGATCTCCACCTTAGGAGAATAGAAAGAAATGACTCTGTAGCAGAGTTGTAGAGACAGTCTCGCTGAGGTGGAAGGAGTCCGTCTGGATTTACTCTGCACTAATTTGGCACCTCCAAGCTCCAAATCCTGCACCACACAGCAAGGAATTGGCTGAGTTGCTCAGTGCTGAAGCCAGGGTCACCTGGAGAAAAAAAGTCACATTTCTACTACTAAATACATAACTAGGGGGCATCTTATTTCATGACTTCAGTAGGGCAACGTTTTTATACTGCCCTGTCAACTAATTACAGGCAAGGCCCCTTGAATTCTGTGGCTACAAGAACTCATCTGATGCCACACAATTCAATTTCTTGAGATTTTTGTTTTAAAAATACTGCTTTTCCACAATTCACTTCACTCCCATTGTTATCTAAAAGCCTCCCCACTCTATATCCAATGTCATCAATGATATCACGTTAGCTGACAATTGAACAGAAACTAGCCACAGGAGGAAATAAGGTTCACCACAGCACGGCAGGGTGTACATCACCTGCAGACAGGAATGATATACATACAGAGGAGCACTGGTGCAACCACACAGAGGTAACTGTTACCATTCACCCACAGAGGGCAGCGTGATCACCCACAAACAAGAAGGAGGAAGACATTTTGCCCAACAGCTGCTTCCATATGGTGATGAACAGCTGGGTCTAGAAAGACTGGAGGCAGAGGCCTGTCTCTCCAGTAGTGGGATGCAAGCATGCAGTACTGTCCAGCATAGATGCCAGCAGCATTCTTGTTATCTAACCCAGAGTGTCCAGATCACTCCAAGCCTTCTGGTACCTTGGCACTGGTGATGGAGCCGAAGGGTGTGAATTCCTTCCTCAGTTTTTCATCATCAATCGTGTCATCTAGGTTCTTAATATAAAGATTCACACCCTGAAAGATGAAGAAAAAAGGCATCATAAGGAAATGTTCCCCACCATACAAAGTGCCCCCAACACAGAAACATAGAACTTGATGGCAGATAAGGACTGCCTGGCCCACCTAGTCTGCCCATTTCCCTACGTAAGCTCCAGATCCTAAATGATCTGCAGCTTACCTTCTCTCTCCTACCACTATAGTTGCCATCTGTGTATCCCATGCATTCTTGAATTCACCTATTGTTTTTACCCTCACGACTCTGCAGGAGACTGTTCCATGCATCCACCACCCTTTCTGTGAAAAAAACTTCCTCAAGTTTCCCAAAGTCCCCCATGCTGTGAACCCTTGTTCTTGCACTTCTCTTTCTGAAAGATGCTCCTCCTAGACCCCCGTTTATCCTCTTGAGGTACTTGAATACCTCTATTATATCCCCCTCCTCCTTTCCTCAAGGGTATAGATACTGAGGTCCTTCAGTCTTTCCTCATATATTTTCTGGTGCATTCCTTTCACCATTTTCGTTGCCCTTCTCTGTACCGCTTCTATTCTGTTTAAGTCCTGCTGGAGATGTGGTCTCCAGAACTGAACACTGTATTCCAGATGCAGCCTTACCAACTGTCTGTACAGTGGCATCACCTCCTCCTATTTTCTACTGGTGATGCCTCTCCCTATGTACACCCGTCTCCCTCTGGCTCTCCCCACTGCCTTCTCACACTGCTTGGCTACTTTCTGGCTTTCCGTTATAATTACCCCCCAGGTCTCTTTATAGAGTTGTTTTGTTGTTAGTATCTCTCCCCCTCCCACCAAATCTTGTATTTTTCTCCAGGATTACTGTGTCCCAAGTGCATGACTTTGCTTTTTTTTGTATTAAATTTAAGCTGCCACACTCTTGACCACTCCTCCAACTTGCCTAGGTCTCTCTTCATTTTTTCCACCCCGTCTAGACTGTCCACCCTACTGCAGATCTTGGTGTCGTCTGCAAAAAGGCTTAACCTCCTCTCCAGCCCCTCTGCAATGCCACTAATGAAGACAGTGAAGAGGACTGGACCCAGCACTGAGCCCCGTGGCACCCCGCTGGTCACCCTCCTGTCCCGTGATTGAACTCCGTTAACCCCCCTTCTGTGTCCTGCTGCTTAGCCAATTTCTGACCCACTTTACTACCTTGGGGCAGACTCCCAGGGAGCCTAACTTGTTTAATAGCCTCCTGTGGGGGGCGGTGCCAAGTGATTTCCTAAAATTTAGGTAGGCAATGTCCACGGCCCCCCCTCCCCCGATCAACCACCCTGGTTACATAGTCAAAGAAACCTACCAGATTTGTTTGACAATATCTACCAGCTGTGAATCTGTGTTGCCTTGGGTCTTGTGCCCCACTGGCCTCAAGACATGCTACAATCCTTTCTTTTAGCAGTGATTCCATTATATTCCCCACCACTGAGATCAAATTGAAGGGCCTGTAATTTCCAGCGTCCGCCTTGCTCCCACTTTGGTGAAGTGGTACCACGTATGCCCTCCTACAGTCCTTTGGTATCACTCCTTCCTCCCTCCACTGATTTGTTAAAAAGGGCTGTCAATACTGCCCCTATTACCTCTTGGGAGTTCTTTCAATATCCTGGGATGCATTCCATCTGGACCCACTGCCTTGTCTGCATTTAGTCTCTCTCTCTCTCTCTCGAGTTCCTTTAGGACTCTCCCCCGGGAATGGACTGGTGTCCACCTCTCCTCCATGTGCATTTCTACCGTCTAATTTTGGTCCCTCCCCTTCCCCATCTTTTGTAAATACTGAGCAGAAGTATATGTTTAGAATTTCTGCTTTTTCTAGGTCCCACTCCGCACATACCCTACCCCCACCCCTATTTAGCCTCACTATCCCTCCATTGTTTTTTTTCCTCTTCCTAATATACCTGAAAAAGATTGTCTCCTTTTACTGATTGTGCTATTCGTTCTTTCATTTATGCCTTTGAGCTTCTGACTACTTTCCCCACTTCCTTCTGCTTTGCTTGACACAGTTCCAGTCTTCTCCCCTCTGTGCTTCTTTGCACTTTCTGAATGCTTGTTTCTTTTCCTTAACCTTCCCTACCACCTCGTTAGAAAACCATAGTGTTTTTTTTTTTCCCCTTTTTGCTTTGTTGACTTGCTTTACACAGAGGCTTGATACATCTGCTATGGCTCCTTTAAGTGTCTCCTACTGTTCCTCTACGCCCCTTGCCAACATACATACAGAATGCAGGACCCCACACCTTCCAGCTCAAGTATGCAGGCTGTCTTTTTGTCAGATAAATAGCCCTCTTCAGACAGGTGAACAGTAAATACTCTGTGCAGCTCTCCTGAACGTACAGTGTCCAACTGTACTGAGGGTGGAAGGACAACTCAGCAGACATTCCAAGTTGGTTAACAAATATAAGCCTCTTTAAATGGGGCTTAAGGGACAGGATAGTTGCAAAAACATCCCACTGTTCTCCATTCATTATTTTAGCATGGTGGGCCTCAACCCTATATTGTTTTTGCCACCAGTATACTTTTATCCATCACTGTAATTTTTTATAAAATCATTTTTTAAAACCAGTGCTCTATATATCCCCCTTAAAATCACTTAGGCACATGTACAGCACATATAGAAGAGCCAAGGAATAATGTGCCCCTGGCCCTGATCACAACATGCTGTGGGGAAAATACAGGTTACTCACCTGTAACAGGAGTTCTAGGAATGGTATATGTTGTTCATCCACACTTCATTGCAGGTTCCTTGCCGCTTTAAATCTTGCTGGAAGGTCTTCAAGCTGGCTCCTCCTACCCACCCGGGTGGTAAAACTCTCGGCTCCGCCCCATGACGCCAGATCTAGCCCACTGGAAGTCAGGTTGTGCGTCAATGCCGGGGAGGTCGGGTGGGTTGTGTGGATGATACCATTCCTAGAACTCCTGTTACAGGTGAGTAACCTGTATTTCTAGGGACATGGATATGTTGTTCAATCCACACTTCATGGCAGACTCCTAGCAGTTCTCCGGGAGGAGGGAGGCAAGGCGCACACCCCCTATTTAGGAAACAAGGACTGAAGAACCGAGGTCCCAAAACCAGCATCCCAGCGTGACTCAAGGTCGATGTGGTAGTGGGTAATGAAGGAGTGTGCTGACTTCCAGGTAGCAGCCCTGCAGATTTCCTGGATAGGGACGTCCCTGGAAGCAGCCACCGAAGCAGCGGTATGGCGGGTAAATGAGCTCTTATCCCTCTGGGAGGCTCCATGCCTGCCAACCTATAGTAGAGATCTATGCAGGAGGTGACCCACCTGCCTATTGTCCACTTGGCTGCAGGTCTGCCAGGTGCGGCTTCAGCGTGAGGTGACAAACAGCTGGCAAACCTCTCCCAAACTTCAGCCGTCAGTTCCTTATAATAAGAGAGCGTCTTCTAGGATCCACAGTATGGAGCCTATATTGACCTCCGAGGTGTGATTGGGGTAGAACACCGGCAGAGTCAACACCTGGTTAGGGTGAAACTCCGACAGCACCTTCGGAAGGAATTTCGGGTGGGGGCGCAGGACAACCTTGTCCCTGTGGAAGACCAGATAAGGAGACTCAATGGAGAGCGCCTGGAGCTCTCCCATCCTTCTGGCTGACATGACAGCCACCAAGAAGGCGGTCTTCCACGACAGGTGAGACATGTCACACCTCTGCATCGGTTCGAATGGTTTGCCCATGAGCTTAGGCAATATCAGCAGTAGATCCCACGGAGGTGGAGATTCTCGCACCGGAGGGGATATGTGATCAAGGCCTTTGAAAAAGCGCCCGACCACCTTCTCCTGCGCCACTGACTGCTTCTCGGCCTGCGCCCGGTAAGCAGAGATGGCTGCCAGGTGCACCTTAAGGGTCGTTGACTGAAGCCCTTGCTGAGAAAGGGACCATAGGCAGTCCAGAATGCTGGCCAAGGAGCAGGAGGAAGGGTCCAACCCCTTATCCTGACACCAAATGGAGAATCTCTTCCATTTGAAGGCATAGCATTTTCTGGTCGACTCCTCACGGGATGCCTCAACAACACTGAGGACTCCGCCGGAAAGACCCAAGGCCTGGAACTCTAGCCGGCCAGGAACCAGGCGTCAGGTGCAGGGACTGAAGGTCCGGTGGAGTACCTTCCCTGGTTGACTGAGATTAGGTCCGGTGGGATGGAAGCCGCCTCGGGAGCCTGGAGCTGAGGCTGAGGAGATCTGGATACCAGAACTGGCAGAGCCAGTCTGGGGCTACCAGAATCACCTGCGCCTTGTCCCTCCTCGCCTTGAGAAGCGCCTTGTGGTGCAAGGGAAGTGGAGGAAAGGCGTAGAAGGGGCCCGGGGTCCAAGGCCTCGAGAAGGCATCCCGGCAGTGAGCCCTGCGGGGCGCGGCATGAAACAGCCTCAGCTCAGCATTCTCCCTGGAGGCAAACAAGTCCACCTGAGGAGTGCCCCAGTGGAGAACAGATCATGTACCACCTCCAGCAGGAGAGACCACTGTGAGATGCAGCACCTATCTGGCTTAGGGCATCGTCCAGAGTGTTGGAGGCTCCCGCCACGGATGGCTGGAGATCTGCCTCAGTCTGCTCACGAGGGACCAAGTGCAGACAGTATCCTTGCAAAGGGGCAAGGAGTGCGTCCCGTCCTGGCGGTTTAGGTAGTACATGGTCGTGGTACTGTCCGTCTGGACCTGGACCACTTGACCCTGTACAAACGGAGCGAAGGTGGTGAGGGCTTGTCGGACCGCTCGAAGCTCCAGCAGGTTGATGTGGCATCGAGACTCCTGAGGAGACCAGAGGCCATGCGCTCTGTGCTCCCTCAGATGGGCACCCCAACCCATCAGAGAGGCATCAGTCGTTAGAATGACTGTTGGCTTGGGGCGGACAAATGGGATGCCCTCCTGCAGATGAGCTGGAACGATCCACCACTGGAGAGCATGCCACATCTCCTGGGTCACCGCCACTGGCTGGTCTAGAGGACCGGAGCGCTCTGATCACTGGCGGGCCAGCCCATACTGAAGGGGACGCATATGCCAGCGGGCCCACTGGATCACGTTGGTGCCGGCCACCATGAGGCCCAGGAAATCCCGGGCAGGGCGCAATTGTCCAACCAGAAATGATTGGGCAAAGGAGGAGAACACTTCAGCCCTGTCCGCCGGGAGCCGTGCTCTGGCTCGAAGAGAGTCGAACTCTGCCCCGATGAATTGAATCACCTGCATTGGCACGAGTTCCGATTTGGCCTCGTTGATGAGTAGGCCAATCTGAGAGCAGACCTGGAGGGCCAGATCCTGGACCGCTCCACCTCCAGCCTGGAGGGCTGCAATCAGCCAGTCATCCAGGTAAGGGTATACCGATCCTCCGGCGCCAAGAATACTGCCACCACTGCCATGCATTTGGTGAAGACCCTGGGAGCTGGAGAAAGGCCGAAGGGCATGGCCCGAGACTCGTAAAGGGACCCCTCCACTCTGAGCGAAGGAATCACTGGTGGGACGGATGGATTGGGACGAAAGAACGCTGCCCTGGAAGTCCAGGAGAACAGAACCACACGCCTGCTCCAAGGACGGAATGATCTGTGCCAGAGTGACCATCCCAGGTTCGAGACCTTAGGAACTTGTTTAGAGTCGTGTAGGTCTAGAATGGGCGCCAGCCCCATCCGCTTTGGGACCAGGAAATACCTGGACACAAACCCTGGGTCTGGTGGAGGATCCGCTACCTCCCTGATCACCTCCTTCTGGAGGAGCAGAGCAATGTCAACTCGATGAGACGACAGAGAGGCTGCGGACCCCATAGTCCCACATGGGGCGACAGCCCGACAGGGTGGGGCCTGCTCGAATTCCAGAGGCAGACCTTTCCCTACCACTTCCAACACCCAGCGGTCCGAGGTGATAGCGGACCACGTGGAAAGGAAGTGGCGGAGGCGCCCCCATGGGGAACCCAGGGGGAGGAGCGAGGTTGGGGCGACATCCTCAACCCATCGCTGGGCAGGTTGAAGAAGGACCGCCAAGGGACCTCCTGGGCTCTTTCCTCCCGGCTTCCTGCTGGAGGAAGCTGCAGGCTTGGCTTTGGGTGCCAAGGCGCGTGCCTGCTGGCCCTGATGCTGGTGTTGCTGGGCTGGACGTGCACGCAGGGCAGAAGGCGAAGGGCTTACGCTGCTGCTGGCGGCCTTTGTCCTTCTGGGCAGATGTGACCGAGTCCAAGGTGGCACTGGACTTCTCAATCCTCTGGAGATGGCCTTCCACCCCTGGCCGAACAAGTCGGTACCCAGGAAGGGACGCCTGCCAGCTTGGTGGGTATCCACCCGTGAAGGTGGAGATCCGCAGCAGGCTCTGCGGCGCATGGCCACTGCAGCCGCTACTGACTGGGCACAAGAGTCTCCAATGTCGAGGGCAGTTTGGAGCTGTTGCTTTGCCACCGCCCTTCCCTGATCCCGCACCTGCTTGACCGTAGTCTGGAGGTCAGCCGGGAGATGAGGAATTACCTCATCCAGGGAGCCCAAAAGGGCGTGGGAAAAGTGTGCCATCAGTACGGCCGAACTAGCCTGACAAAGGCCTAAGGAGGATGCAGCGTAAACTTTACGACCCGAGTAGTCCAGTTTCTTGGACTCTTTTCCGGTGGCTTGTCCATGTCCCGAGTGTTTCCGGAGCGCTGGAAAACACTGTCGGTCACCAACCCCTCTACAGAGGGGTGCTCCGAAATCCGGAGTGTGAGCTAGTGGGAATGGCATACTTCCTGGCCATCCTGACCGAGGAGCTGGACAGAAGCCGACCGCTGCCATAACTCCAGGGCCGGGCCAACAATGGCTTGCCACAGGAAAGGCCTCCTTAGGGGAATCCCCAGTCCAGTATCTCCGTGAGGGGATACTTGGCCCACTTTGACAAAGGGTTCGAGCTTCACCCCAGTAGATTCTGAGATGAGCCAAAGTAATCCCATGAACGAGGATGGGCTATCGTCCACCGACTGTCCCCAGAGGACTCTAGGTCGAGAGGCCTGGAGAACAGGGAAGAGTCATCATCAGACTCCGAGAAGTCTGCAAATAGCTGCCGAGGGCCTGAGCCACCCTCCACCTGCCGAGGGCGATCGGGAGTGAGGGTGACCGACAATCGATGGGGCAACCCACGACCCGACCGAGAATCCTTGGTCAGAGCCCCAGTTTTTGGTTGTGGAGGCGGGGGTTCCACCACGATGGGTGGCACAGCTGGTTTCGGCCAAACAACCGGCGCCGGCCCCTCGATGACCACGAGCAGTTGTTTCGCCGGGCCAGGTGACAGCCACTTAATGGCCGGGAAGGCGACGGGTCAGCTTGTTCCCGGTCAGAAGGAGCTGCTGCCACATCAAGTCCTTGTAGCGTCCGACGCAATTTGCGCCAAAGCCTTTCCTCCGAGGAGGAAGACGACGAAAGCGCCGAGACCGCCAGATCAGCTGGACCGAAGAGGTCAGAGACTGTCGGTGTTTTGAGGGTGGGTCTGGGATGGCTGGGAAACCCATTCTCCTCGGCTCGAAACCTTAACCGGGACTCCGGCACAGGAAAGTCCTCGGTTTCCACCGGGGGAACCGGCTGAAGAAGGATTGTCTGCTTCTCCAGTCGACAGCCCGTCCGACGGGTCGAGAAAAATCTCTACCGCATCAACAGGTGTCTCGGCCGGCTGACCTGACAGGGACACCGTGAAGCCAGCGGCCTTAGCCGCAACCTCGACCGAAGTAGAGTGTCGACTGTCCGGGGAAGGGGACCTCTCCCGCTCCCACGAACGCCGACGGTGGGACTTACCCTTCGAGTCCTCCTTCTTGGACCAAGAGGAATGTCCCAATGGACCCTCACCTTTTGTAGAGAGGGACTGACAAAGCTCCTTAAAAGAAGCCGTGTAGGAGGAGCCCAAGGAGAGCGGGATAAATGCCGCGGCAGAGGAAGACGAAGATGCGGCCCGGGCCGCCTCCTCAAGGGGCATCATCTGCTCAAGTTGCTCAGCCGAGCCTGCCACCGCGACACCACCCAACGGGCCTCCTTTGACTTCACTGGAGGAACACGTCTCGGGGTGCCCAAGTTGGAGTCTGGCAGCACGTCTTCGAGGGTTGACCGAAAAGGACTTGCAATTCAGGCCTGTGGATCGTGATCGGGTCCAAGGCATGAGCTGTGGAGTGCAGATCAGTCCGAGACATTTTCTGTTCGCAAGGGCACCACCGAACCGGGAGTCAACTTATCCATCGCAGCTGCGAAGGAAGAAACAGACCGAAGTCTAGAAAATTTAAGAATAAGTTTCGGTTTAACCGACGAGTTTGGATCCAGGCCTAAAACGCAGATCGCTAAGGAGGGAACCTGAGCTTCCAAGCGGTAAGGAAGATCTGACGTCATGGGGCGGAGCTGAGAGTTTTACCACCCGGGTGGGTTGGAGGAGCCAGCTCGAAGACCTTCCAGCAAGATTTAAAACGGCAAGGAACCTGCCATGAAGTGTGGATTGAACATATCCACATCCCTAGAACCTACATTCCTTTTTTTTGTTGTTAGCCCTGTGCTGTTTTGTTTTACTGCAGTTAATTTGGTAGGTACACCGAGTATAATATGCTTATTTACAAGGACCTGGGACAAATTCCCACAAAGCAATACCAGAAAGACAAAACGAGGCAAGGATTAAAACAAAACAAAACTAAGATATGAAAGATTACACATTCAGATATTCCAGCCATTTCAAGTGTTTTTTTCTTTTTTTTTAAGTCGACTGTCCCACAAATGTAGAAGCCTGTTACATCCCAATAGAAGGCCAATAGAGAGATAAAGTCCTGATTTCTCCCCAGGAATATGCCCACTCTGACTGCTGCAGCTGTCTAAACCTCAGTACAGAGTTGCTCATCTTAAGCAGCATCATGCCAAGGAGAATTCACATGAGATAGTCATGGTGCACCCCCCCCCCCCAAAAAAAAATAAAAATGGTTGAGCTGGTCAAGGCATCCAAAGATCTGCCCAGAAAGGAAACACAAGAGTCCTCCCCAAACTTCAGTTCTCCCAGTTTCATGCTGCACACTGGCAGACACCCAAGGGTTCCTCACTTACTGGCATCAAAAGTACAGTTACGTAAGAACTTACCGTAACAGTAGATCTTCGAGAGGTTCTTGCAGTAGGTAATTACATATAGAACTAACGCGCAGGCGGCAGGACACCACAGAAAATTTCTAGCTAGTAGTCCCATAGAGGACCGCCCCACATCAGGTGACCGGGCGTCGAGGAGAGGGGCGGGTCCGGACGCCCTCCCAGTTCTTTTCCGCCACAGGCCAAAAGGGCCGGATGAGAGAGCGGATATTTCCTCAATGGAAAAGGAGCTGAAAAAGCCTAGGGGGATGGGCGGGGAAGGTGTATCCTATTGCAAAACCTCTCTTGAAGATCTACTGTTGTAAGTTCTTCTTAACTATACTATCTACTTCGAGGGCTCTTGCAGTAGTAATTATATATAGGACTGAATCCCAAGCATTGGGGAACAAAGAGAGGCACCGGAAAAGGAAAACTACTCCAAAGGTAGTTCTGGTTTTCAAGTCTCAAGATAGGAGGCCTTCGCAAAACAGCCAGCCCAAAGCCTGCTCTATGGCGAGAGGCAACATCCAAACTGCAGTGTTTCGTGAAGGTATGGACAGAAGTCCAGGTGGCGGCAGCGCAGATGTCTGCCGCAGACACATTCTTGAAACAAGCCGCAGAGGCAGCTACTCCTCTAGTGGAGTGGCCTCTGACTTGACCCGGGAGAGTCTTGTTGTATTTGTCATAACAGAAATTGATGCAATGAGCCAACCACTTAGACAGGCATTGCTTGGAAACAGCATTGCCTTCCCTTTTGTGAGCAAAAGAGACGAACAATTGATCAGTCTTTCTGAGATCCTTCGTCCTGTTGGTGTAGTATCTCAGAATCCGGTGAACATCCATAGTATGGAGTAAATACTTCCCTTGATTAGAGTACTGCGTAAAAAAGGCAGGTAACTCTATTGACTGATTTAAGGTAGACTCTGCTACTACTTTAGGTAGAAACTTAGGATTCATGTGAAGAGCAACTCGTTCCTTGTGAAAAATCAAGTAGGGGATTTTACACATCAGGGCCTGGAGCTCGGAGATTCTTTGAGCCGAAGTAATGGGCACCAGGAAGAGCGTCTTCCACGAAAGGAACTTCAAATCCACAGAAGCTGCAGGTTCGAAGGGAAGAAGAGTAAGTTTCTCGAGAACAAAGTTCAAGTCCCAAGGGGAAGCAGGAGTATGGATGGGAGGCATCAGATGGAGGACCCCTCTGAGAAAGGTCTTGGAGACCTCCAGTTGAGCAAAAGCCTTGTCTGTAAAGGGAACATGATAGACCGAAATGGCCGCCATGTGTACCTTCAGAGAGGAATGGCCGAGACTCAGGTCAAACAGATGACATAGATACTCCAGCAGAAGCCCCGCTGAACAGAAGAAAGGTTCCACGTTCTTGGAAGCGGCCCAAATAGTGAATCTTTTCCACTTCATAGCATAAGTGGATCTGGTGGAGGGTTTTCTGGCCTCCACTAAAATCTCCACCACTTTGGGAGACACTCCAAAACGGGATTGGGCTAGGTCTACAGGAGCCATGCATGCAGTTGAAGGCATTTGAGGCCTGGATGGACCAGGGTCCCCTGATCCTGGGTCAACAAACCTCGAGATAGAGGAAGAGGAAGAGGAGGATCCTCTGAATATTGTTGTAGAAGAGAGAACCAGATTTGTCTGGGCCAGAAAGGAGCGATCAGAATCATTCTCGCTCCTTCTGAAGCTAGTTTCTGCAGGACTCGTGGAATTGGGGGAAAGGCATAGACAAATCTGTCCTTCCAGTCTAGAGACAGAGCATCGCTCCAAAAAGCGCCTTGCTCTGGAATGAGCGAGCAGAAGATGGGAAGTTTTGCGTTTGGGGGATGCGAACAGGTCGACCTGTGGTGTTCCCCAAAGTTGGAAGATATTGTCTAGGACCCCTTGGTCCAGTTCCCACTCATGAGTCAGAGCAGAAGAGCGACTTAGCTTGTCTGCCAGGGTGCTGTCGACTCCCGGAACATGAATCGCCGTGAGGTGAAGGTCATGTTGTGTTGCCCAATCTCAAACCCTCATTGCCTCCCTGCATAGAGGGTAGGACCAAGTCCCTCGCTTGTTGATATACCACACCACGCACATGTTGTCCGTCTGGACGGCTAGGTGGCCGGGAAGGATGTATTGGTGAAGGGCAGGAGAGCGTACAACACTGCCCGAAGCTCAAGCACATTGATGTGGAGAGCTTGTTCTAGCTTGGACCAGGAGCCCTGGGTCTGATGAGGGCCTAGATGGGCTCCCCAACCTTCGCCTGGGGCGTCTGAGGTTAGAGTTTGGGAGGGGGGAGGATGAAAGAAAGGAACTCCCAGAAAACGGTTCTCTCAAACCATCCACCACTGCAAGTCTCGTATCATCGGCGAGGAGATGAGAACTGAGTGATCTAGGTCATCCACTAGCTGATCCCATTGAGAGAGAGAGTCCACTGAGAGATCCTCTGTGGAGTCGAGCGAGGTACCATCGGACAGCAGCCGCCATGAGCCCGAGAAGCGGGGACGATCTCGCAGAGACCATCCTGTGGTCGGACAACAGACTTATTTGGGTCTGAAGGGTGGCTGCTCTGTCCGGAGGCAGGAAGGCCTTGCCCAGGGTCATATCGAGGATCGCCCCAATAAACTGTAGCCTCTGGGATGGGTCCAGATGAGACTTGGAATGGTTGATGGTAATACCCAGGCAGGCAAAAACCTGCTGGGTAAGGGAGAGGAAATGCAGGAGTTCCTTCCTGGACGAGGCCGCCAGGAGCCAGTCGTCCAGGTAAGGGAAAACCTGCACTCCCTTGGTACGCAGGTGGGCCGCCACCACTGCCAGGCATTTGGTAAATACTCGGGGCCGAGATAGACCAAACAGGAGCGCTTTGAACTGGTAGTGGTACCCTGGAATGCAAAACGAAGGTATTTATGATGATGTGCAAATGGAAATGCAGATAAGCAACCTGCATATCCAGTGCACAAAGCCATTGACCGGTCGGAGGAGGGGCAGAAGGCTCTGCAAAGTGAGCATCCTGAACCTTTTGTACTCTATGTAAAGATTCAGGAACTGAGATCCAAAATTGGTCTAAGATCTCCTGTCTTCTTTGGGACCAAGAAGAAATGGTAATAGTAACCCGCTCTCATAGATGAAGGGGACAGGCTCTATCGCTTGCTTCAGCAAAAGACGAGATTTCCTCCTGGACCAAGAGAAGATGTTCCCCTGAATAAGACGTCTTCAGAGGCGGGGGTGGCGGGGTAGTTTCTGAAGAAACTCTATGGAGTGGTGTTCTGCTATGAGCTGGAGCACCCAAGAATCTGTGGTTATCCTCTCCCATCCTGGAAGGTGGAGGGAAAACCTCCCTCCTACTGGTTCCTCCGGGGAGTCCGGAGGTAGTGGAAGATGAAAGGAGTCAGGTGGTGTGGGGCAGCGCTGCAGCTGAAGCACCCGCTGCTTTTTTGGGCGGGGGGGCTTGGCAGCTGCGGGGGCCCGGCGTTTTGAGGCCCACCTTCCCTGGGGTTTCACCTTTGACCGATTCCGTCTGCAAAAGGGACGGCGCTGCTGCTGATGGGGACGGTGCATGGAATCTACTGACTTCAGAACCGTCCCCTTCTCTTGCAAATCGGCGATGATGTCCTTGACATCACCCCCAAAAAGCACCGACCCCCGGAAGGGTGCTTCCTGATAGCAGATTGCACCTCCGGGACCAAACCTGACACACAGAGCCAAGCATGATGCCGTAGGCCTACAGCGAAAGCTGAGCTCCGCCCAGCAGTGTCCACTGCTTCGTATGTTGCACGTAGCATGTGTCGACTGGCCGAACGAGCAGAGCAGACGAGATCAGCCAACTCCTGCTTGACTTGGGAGTCAGGCAAGGAGTCCAGTTTGGCTTCCGCTTGAGTCAGGATGGCCTTCTGGTAGTCCCCCATATGGCAGACATAGTTCAGGGCCCTGAACCCCAGCAGGGAGGAAGCGTAAATCTTTCTACCATACTGGTCCAGAAGGCGTGATTCCTTATCAGGAGGGGACGAGCTAAGATGTTTAGGGTTCGCCTACCAGCCGTGAGTGGCGCTAATCACGACAGAGTCAGCACGAGGGTGAGAATCCAGGAAATCAACATCCTCTGGAGCCTGATATAGCTGGTTCGACTTCCTAGGAAGTGGGGCTAAGGCCGACGGTTGTTTCCATATTGTGGTACCAAGGTCGGCGTGAGGCTCTATCCAGGGTGGCACCAAGGTAGGAGCTGTCACGGCTAGATCCAGATGTTCAGCGAGTTTCAGACGCTGAGGATCTGGTTCCAGGGAGTGCCACTGATGAACCTCCTGGATTTTCCTAAGCAACTCCGTAAAAGAAGGATCCTCCGGAGGAGTCCTTGGCCTGGGTTTCGACGGAGAGCGAGGCTCGTCATCTCTCTCGGAGCAACCGTCGGAAGAGTCCGAGGAGTCCAAGGGTGAAGAGGAGGATGAAGAAGAGAAAGACTCCCTTTCTCGACCCGGGGGAGGAACGGGCCCCTCGGGAAGCCCCCAGGGAAGCGTGTCCTGCCCTTCTCTGGACCCAGATGGAAGAACCCTGGAGTCCGGAGGTGGTGAGGGAGTGTGCCGCCTCGGACGTATGGGAACCTGGGAGAGCCCCGTCGCCGGAAGGCGGCTCTCTACCTCTTTGGTGAGCTGAGCCTTGGCCTCAGTCCACCAGGAGGCCAGAGTCTCCTGCAGGTCCACCGGCGGCGCGAGGGCGGTGGAGGAGGCGGAGATGGGGGATAAGGATACGGGTTATAACCGTATGAAGCGTATCCAAAACCCAGCTGCTGGTAGCCCGGCGTCGGGTATTGTGGTGTCGAGTACTGCGCGCCGGGGAGCCGGTGCCGGTACTGTGGCGCCCGGATACCGCGCTCCCGGTACACCGGCTGAATAAGACAGAGGATACCCGGGAGCCGGGGCTGCCGGAGCAGACAGCCCGGTCGGAGGCCTCACGGGTGGGTCCATAGTAGAGAGCCCCGAGGGCCCAATGAGAGCGGAATGTCTCCTGGAGTCGGTAAGGCCGACGGCGGAGGCCCTGGCGCCGGAGGTACCGATGTCAGGTCCGGCGCTCCAGGTGGAGGAAGGACTGACGGAGGCAAAAGATCCCCAGCTTCGCCCAGGGACGGAGGGGAAAAATCCCCGAGGTCGGGTTGGGGAGACTCTGGTTCCCCAGACGGCAGCGAAGGCTGCGGGGAACCGGGTACGACGGACGTGGGGGGGTCCGTCGTCTGTTCCTTCGCCGGCTGGACGTCGGATGAGTCGACGTGAGGCTTAGTGGCGAGCTCTCGGCGGGCGCCAGAGGAGCCGACGTCCAACTTACGAGAGCCATCACCAGAGGCAGGCCGAGTAGAGTGATCGGCCTGGTCCGGTGGAGAAGAGGCCGCGCGTCACCCCGGAGGGTCAGACATCTTACCGCCCTTCTCAAGGAGGACGCCAGAGGAGCCGACGCCGCTACCGGAGACGCCCACAGTGGTAGGCGTGAGCCGCGGTCGAACCAGGGGCGGAGGCCTCAACTGCCCAGAGGCTTTCACAAGGCCCAAGCGCCGCAGACGGCCGGGCCGACCCGGAAACCCGAGGCAGCCATCGAGGAGCGGTCCTCTCGGAGGGGATGTTACCTGTGTCCCAGCGACTCCCGAGGAGAGATGCGGTGGAGGAGCCTTGTACCGGTGCTCTCCTCCTCCTTCCGATGGCCTTCGGGGACGGACGCCTGCCTCAGTTTTTGAGCTCCTTCTCCACAGAACTCATTTCTTCTTTAGAATGTGGGCTTCCAAGGATTGCTGCCGCCTTTTCCGGGTAGATGCGTTAAAACTGAGGCAGTGCTAGCACTTCTCGACCGGGTGATCGGGGCCTAGGCAGAACAGGCACAGGGAGTGCGGTAGTTGGGAGCCGCACGAATCGCACTTATTCTTGTGCTCGGAGGGTGTAGGGGATGACATACACAGACGCTAGTACTGACGTTAGTCGTAAAAATACAGGTTACTCACCTGTAACAGGAGTTCTAGGAATGGTATATGTTGTTCATCCACACTCATTGGCAGGTATCCTTGCCGCTTTAAATCTTGCCGGAAGGTCTTCAAGCTTGCTCCTCCCACCCACCCGGTGGTATAACTCGCTCGCCCCCATGACGCCAGATCTGTCCCGCTGGGTTTGCTAGGTTTTGGTAGCCGGCCGAGAATGGAGGGTGGATGAACAACATATACCATTCCTAGAACTCCTGTTACAGGTGAGTAACCTGTATTTCTAGGGACATGGATATGTTGTTCATCCACACCATTGGCAGACTCCTAGCAGTTCTCCGGGAGGAGGAGGCAAGACGACACTCCCCAATACTTACTTGGGAAAGAGAGACTGGAGAACCGAGGCCCCAAAACCAGCATCCCGGCGTGACTCAAGGTCGATGTGGTAATGGGTAATGAAGGTGTTTGCTGACTTCCAGGTAGCAGCCCTGCAGATTTCCTGGATAGGGACGCCCTGGAAGCAGCCACCTGCAGCAGTATGGCGGTAGAATGAGCTCTTTATCCTCTGGGAGGCTCATGCCCAACTTATAGCAGAGATCTATGCAGGAGGTTACCCACCTGCTTATCGTCCGCGCTGGCTGCAGGTCTGCCAGATGCGGCTTCAGCGTAGGTGACAAACAGCTGGCTAACCTCCTCGATTTCAGCCGTAGGCCCTTATAATAAGCGAGCCTCTTCTAGGGTCCAGAGTATGGAGCCTATATTCGGCCTCCGAGGTGACTGGGGTAGAACACCGGCAGAGTCAACACCTGGTTAAGGTGAAACTCCGACACCACCTTCGGAAGGAATTTCGGTGGGGCGCAGGACAACCTTGTCCCTGTGGAAGACCAGGTAAGGAGACTCGATGGAGCGCCCTGGAGCTCTCCCATCCTTCTGGCTGACGGATAGCCACCAAGAAGGCGGTCTTCCACGACAGGTGAGAGAGCACACCTGTGCATAGGTTCGAATGGCTTGCCCATGAGCTTTGCCAGTACCAGCAGTAGATCCCACGGAGGTGGGGGTTCCCGCACTGGAGGGAAATGTGATCAAGGCCTTTGAAAAGCGCCAGACCACCTTCTCCTCGTGCACCGACTGCTTCCCGCCCGCTACCGGTAAGCAGAGATGGCTGCCAGGTGCACCCTTAGGGTCGCCGACCTAAGCCCTTGACTAGAAAGGGACCATAAATAGTCCAAGATGCTTGCCAAGGAACAGGAGGAAGGGTCCAAGCCTTTGTTTGACACCAAATGGAAAACCTTTTCCATTTGAAGGCATAGCATTTTCTGGTCGACTCTCACGGGACGCCTAACTACGTTGAGGACCTCGTCAGAAAGACCCAAGGCCTGGAACTCTAGCCGCTTTAGGAACAAGGCCGTCAGGTGCAGGGATTGAAGGTCCGGATGGAATACCTTCCCCTGATTGACTGAGAGCAGGTCCGGGCGAGCTGGAAGCTGCCGATGAGTCCTGGAGCTGAGACTGAGGGAGATCTGGTACCAGAACTGGCGAGGCCAGTCTGGGGCTATCAGAATCACCTGCGCCTTGTCCCTCCTCGCTTGAGAAGCACCTTGTGGATCAAGGGAAATGGGGAAAGGCGAAAGAGGCCCGGGGTCCACTGCCTCGAGAAGGCATCCCCGCAGCGAGCCCTGCTGAGGGGCGGGCATGGAACAGACTCAGCTCGTGTTCTCCCTGAGGCAAACAGGTCCACCTGAGGTGTGCCCCAATGGGAGAACAGATGCTGTACCTCTGCAGGGAGAGACCATCGTGGGATGCAGCCCTATCCGCTCAGGGCATCGCCAGGGTGTTGGAGGCCCTGCCACGTGAATGGCTAGGAGATCCGCCTCCAGGCTGCGCACGAGTGACCAAACGCGGAGAGCTTTTGCATAGAAGCATGGAGCGATCCCGCCCTGGCGGTTTAGATAGTACATGGTCGTGGTATTGTCCGCCTGGACTGGACCACTTGACCCCGGAGGAACGGAGCAAAGGCGGTGAGAGCTAGGCGGACGCCGGAGCTCCAGCAGGTTGATGTGGCATCGGACTCCCTGGGACCAGAGGCCATGAGCCCGTGTTCCCCAGATGGGCACCCCAACCCATCAGAGAGGCATCGGTCGAAGAGAGACCGCTCGGCTCGGGCGGACGAACGGATGCCCTCCTGCAAATGATCTGGAACGGTCCACCACTGGAGAGCGCTCCACATCCCCTGTGTCACCGACACAAGCTGGTCCAAAGGATCGCAGCGCCAGACCACCGGCTGGCCAGTCCCACTGAAGGGACGCATGTTCCAGCGGGCCCAACGGACCACGCTGGTGCAGGCCGCCATGAGACCCAGGAGGCGAGGAAGTCCCGGCAGGCGCAATTGCCCAACCAGAAATGATCGGGCAAAGGAGGAAAGAACCTCGGCCCTGTCCGCGGGAGCCAGCTCTGGCTCGTCAAGAGAGTCGAGCTGCGCCCGGTGAATAGAATCACCTGCTTCGCTCGAGTTCGACTTGGCCTCGTTGATAAGGAGGCCCAGTTGAGAGCAGACTGGAGGCCAGATCTCTGGACCACTCCGCCTCCTTCCTGAGGAGCTGCTATCAGCCAGTCGTCCAGGTAAGGGTACACCCGACCGCGCCAAGGGAATGCTGTCACCACTGCCATGCATTTGGTGAAGACCCTGGAGCTGGAGACAAGCCAAGGGCATGGCTTGGAACTCAAGAGGGATCCTTCCGCTCGAAGAAGCGAAGGAATCTCTGGTGAGACGGACGGGATAGGGACGTGAACAAACGCTGGCCCTGCAAGTCCAGAGCAGAACCACGCGCTGCTCCAAGGATGGTATTATCTGAGCCAGAGTGACCATCCTGAAGGTTCGAGACCTTAGGAACTTGTTTAGGTTGTGTAGGTCGAGAATGGGGCGCCAGCCCCCGTCCGCCTGGAACCAGGAAGTACCTGGACAAAACCCTGGGTCTGAAGGAGGGTCCGCCACCTCTTATCACCTCCTTCTGGAGGAGGAGAGCGATGTCGGCTCCGACGAGCCGCCAGTGAGGCTGGGATCCCGAAGCCCCCCGAGGGGCGACGGCTCTGAAGGGTGGTGCCTGCTCGAATCCCAGAGGCAGGCCTCTTCCCACCACCTCCAAGACCCACCTGTCCGTGGAAACAGCGGACCGGGCGGAACGGAAGTGCCGGAGCCGTCCCCCCACGGGGGGACCCAGGGGTAAGGTGACGGGAATGGGGGCAACACCCCTCAGCCCGTCACTGGGCAGGCTTGGAGAAGGGACCGGCCGAGGGACCTCCTGGGCCTTTTCCTCCCTGCCTCCTGTTAGAGGAAGCCGGCGGCTTGGGTTTGGGATGCCAAGGCCGAGCCTGCTGGCCCTGACGTTGCTGGGCCGGGCGCGCCGGGGGCGCAGAAGGACGAAAGGGCTTAGGCTGTGGTTTGCGGCCTTTGTCCTTCTGAGCGGAAGAGACCGAGTCCAAGGTAGCATTGGACTTCTCGATCCTCTGCAGGTGACCTTCCACCCCAGGGCCGAAGAGGTCAGTCCCCAAAAAGGGAACATCCGCCAACTTCTGCTGGGTATCCGAAGTAAAGGTGGATATCCTCAGCCAAGCCCGCCGACGCATAGCCACTGCGGCCGCCACCGATCTGGCACATGAGTCCCCTATATCCAAAGCAGTCTGGAGCTGCTGTTTGGCCACTGCCCTGCCCTGGTCCCGCACCTGCTTAACTGTAGTCTGCAGATCGGGCGGAAGATGAGGATGACCTCATCCAGGAGCCCAACAGGGCATGAGAAAATGTGCCATGAGGACGCCGAACTGGCCTGACGAAGGCCGAGAGAGGACGAGCGTAGACTTTTCGCCGACATAGTCCACTTCTTGGACTCCTTGTCAGGAGGTTTGTCCACATCCCTGGCGCTAGCCGGGCGCCGGAAAACGCCGCTGGTAACCAACCCCTCAGCAGAGGGTGTTCAAAACCGGACAAGGAACCGTAGGGACCGGATACTTCCTGGGCCATCCTGGCCGGGCGAGGGCAGGAAGCAGGCGCTGCCAAAGTTCCAGTGCCGGACCCACTATGGCCTCGCCACCGGAAAGGCCTCCGCCGGAGAACCCCCGGTCCAGAATCTCCGTGAGGGGATACCTGGCCCGCTTGGAAACGGGTTCGAGCTCCATCCCGTGGACTCCGAGATGAGTCAAGTAGTCCCAGGAAGGACGCAATGGCTATCGTCCATTGACTGACCTCCTGAAGACTCCAAGTCCAGTCGCTTGGAGAAAAGGAGGAATCATCTTCGGACTCGAAGAGTCCTCGAAGAGCTGCCTCTGGCTCTGAGCCACCCTTCACCTGCCCAGGTCGGTCGGGAGTGAGGGTAACTGACAGCCGGTGGGTAGACCCTTAGCCGACCGAGAATCCTTGGTCGGAGCCCCAATTGGTGGCTGTGAAGGCGGAGGTTCCACCGGAATCGGTGGAGCAGCTGGTTTTGGCCGAACAACCGCCTCGGTATAGGCTCCTCGGATAAGTCGAGGCTGTCGTCAGCCCGGTGACAGCCACTAATGGCCGGGAAGGCGACGGGTCGGCTTACTCCCAGCCAGAAGGAGCTGTTGCAACATAAGGTCCTCGCATCGTCCGACGTAATTACGCCAAGCCTCCCTCATCCGAGAGAGGAGGACGAGCGGCGACGCCGCTTACCATGGGTGCCGAGACGACCGCCTATGACGGTGGGATCGCTGGACCGCCAAGAGGTCCAAACCGAGTCCCGGAATTTCCGAGGTCGGTGCGGAGGTGTCGGCCGAACCGCACTCCCTTCGCCCGGATGGTCCATCCGAGGGCTCGGAACCGGAGGCACAGGCGAGCCCACGGATCTCAACTCTCCCGGGGAACCGGGAGAGGGAATCTCGCTGCTAAGGTGACAGCCCGTCCAATGGGTCGAGAAAATCTCACTCATCGGGTGGAGTCTCAGTCAACTGACCTGACGGGACACCGTGAGGCCAGGGTGGGTCAAGCCGAGCGGTCGATCAAGCAGATGGTAGACGGCCCGGGAGAGGGGACCTTTCCCGCCCCAAGAGCGCCGACGGAGGGACTTACCCTGTCCCTCTTTTGGACCGAGAATAAGGTCCCAGAGACGTAGGCCCTTCTCCTTAGTGGAGAGGGACAGACAAAGCTCCTTAAAGGAAGCCGTAAGAAGAGCCCAGAGAGCGGGATAAATGCCGCGGCCGAGGAAGATACGGCTCGCCTGCCTCCTCTTCGAGGGCGTACCATCCGCCGAGCTGATCCGGCTGAGCACGCCGCCGGACACCGCCAACCGGGCCTCCTTGGACTTCACCGAGGGAACGCCGGGACGGCTCCAGTTGCAATCGGGCAGCACGGTTCTCGAGGACGTAGGCCGAGAAAGATGAGTACAGGTCGCAAGCCTGCGGGTCGTGCTCAAGGCCTAAGCAGTAGACACACGTGGAGTGTGGATCCGTCCGAGACATCTTCTGCCCGCATGGGCATCTCCGAAATCCGGGAGTCGATTTGTCCACCGCAGCCGCGAGGGATAGAAGACTGAAGTCTTTTTCGCAAAATTTATTTTTAAATCCGCAAACGGAGAAATAGGAACCAGTCTCAAACGCAGAGCGTTAAGGAGGGAACCTGAGCTTCCAAGCGGTAAGGAAGATCTGGCGTCATGGGGCGGAGCCAAGAGTTATACCACCCGGGTGGGTGGGAGGAGCAAGCTTGAAGACCTTCCGGCAAGATTTAAAGCGGCAAGGATACCTGCCAATGAGTGTGGATGAACAACATATCCATGTCCCTAGAAATAATGATTTTTCGGTAAAAAACCGACAAAGGTAGGGCTGACGAAGCACAAACTTTTCCGTGAGGTGCTGCACGAGCTAACGGGAAAAGAACTGGAAGGCGGGCGTCCGGGACCGCCTTTATACCGACGTCTCCTGACGCCGGTCACCTGACGTGGGGGCGGTCCCTCGCCAGGGACTGCTAGCTAGAAATTTTTCCGTGGAGTCCTGCCGCCTGCCAGTGTCAGTCCTATATGTAATTACCTACTGCAAGAGCCCTCTCGAAGTAAGATCTTCTGTAACCTATCAGTACAAAGATCAGAACAGGTCCTGCTCTCTTGGGGCTCCTTATCAAGTTTACAGGAAGAGCAGTACTCTGCCACAGTGCAAGCCAAACACATGAACTGCTCACAACAGCACTCCCCAACACAGCCATACACAACCCCCAATGTCCCTACATCAGTAGCACAATAATCTATAGCAAAGGACTCCTTCAAAAGCAGTTACTGTAACAGAGTTGTAGAGACAGGCCCCGCTGGGGTGATGGGAGCCCATCTGGATTTACTCTGCATTGCTGTGGCACCGCCAAACCCCAAATCCTGCACCACACAGCAAGGAATGGGATAAGTGTTGGTGCTGCAGGAAGGAACACTTAAAAATACACAACATTATTTCTTAGCTCAACAGAGTTTAAAAAAAAAAAAAAAGACTACCCCAACTGGTTCAGTAAACTAAGCAAAACACGTCAGCATAGCCTACTGAATATGTGGCGAACTTTGTATTAGAAAATAAAGCAAGTTACGGAAGAGAAGCAATACAAAGATTAACTGATGCACTCTATCAAGCAGAACATGGTAAATTGGTTGCTATCCCAGACATTATGACATAAAGGATATATAAACAATATGGAATAAAAGGAAAACTTTTAGCTTTTTGACAAAATTAGAAACCTAGAACAGTTTACTGTAAGCTATGAATATTATTACTAAAAGAAATGAGAAATTACTGAAATGCAAAAATATGAATGTCATTTGGGAAGCTGTAAATGTAACGAAGAGACCAGAATTAGTGTGGAGCTTGCTATATTTGTACTATTTTTAAAGAACTAGATGTCTTCAACCAATCTGGGGTGTAGAGAAATCAAGAAATTAAATGAAAAAAAAATAGAATACAACATGTGCTTTTTTGCAATACAGAAAGTCATATATCTACAACGGCAAACCCTGCTACTAAGTAAGCATTATCTGAAAATATGAAATGAAGTAATTGCTGCTATATTCCTTATCAACTGAAAAATGGAATGTACCGGGGGGTGGAGGAGTTAATGAATGTAATGTTTATAAAATGTTTTTAAATGATAGTGTATGCAACAACCACTGGTTTTACATACAACTACTGTTAATAAAACTTGAACCTGGTAATCCTTCAGGGGTTTTTAATGTCACAGCCCATTCGCCATACTGGTGAACAGCTTTTGGTTACTTACTAAATTTTTTTTTTTAAAGTTCTCCTATTTGGAGGGAGGGTTGTATCATTAGCCAAGCAAATAGCCACGAGTCTCTTCCATCTTCCCAGTCTGCTGCCAGACATCTCAGACTTTGAACTGGGAGCGCAGAGAGCGCCCCACTGAGTCTTAGGAGCCAATTTCAAGAGCTTTATTTTTAAGCAATCTTTGACATAAATAAACTTCAGTTATATTAAAGATTGTTTAAAATACATAAAGCTCTTTTCAAAATTGGCCCTACAGATTTCAATGGGCGCGCCCCTGCACTCTCCCTAGTTAGATGTCACAGAATGTCTGAGCGTGGGGGTGGGGATGACAGACCAGGAAGTGGAAGGGATCAGCTGGCCATCTGTTCGGCTGAATTTACGACCGCTTCCCATCTGAATAGGAGAATTTTAAAAAATTCATCAAGTAACTAAAAAGCTGTTTGCGAATATCGCATAATGAGCTATGACATTAAAAAAGGCCCACTCTGTAAACCTGGACTTCTCTTTATGACAGGGGCACTGTTGGTGTTACACAAAGGGCAATCTTTAACACTCCTCTACAGATGCACAGTGTACTGTATGTATCACAAAATAGGGCACCCTCCATCAAAAGATTCAAACAGGCACAGTCTCCTTAATGTTTAGGGACTAGATGTCCATTTTACTAAAATAATAAAAAACAGGCTCTGTGTTTCGCCTTACGCATTTCAGATAGTGAACTACTCTTTATCAAAGCCTTTGATAAAGGGTAAAGAGTAGTTCTTTATTCAAAATGCATCAGGCAAAACACAGCTTGTTTTTTATTTTTAATAAAATGGACATCTAGTCCTAAAACATTTGAATCTTTGGTGGAGGGTGCCCTGTTTTTGAGATACATGTGTCATTTTATGGGAGCACCTCCGTCCCAGTGTGAACTCAAATGTCTGCATAAAACCACAGTGTACTATATGCCCCGCCCAGGGTTCATTCTACAATGTTTAAACTTCTAAGATTTTTTGGCTAATGCTTGTCCATCACTTGTAGCCAATTTATTCGCAGCAACTGACTGAACAGTGGGACCAGTGGGTGTCCACCATTGATTTTTTTTTTTTGATGAGACAGAAAGCCCCAAATTCTCAAATGAACAAAACACCAATGTGGCAACAACTATAAGCACAAATCCTGAACACCCACAGACAAAAGATAGTATTTAAAGGTTGGTAAGCAAACCAAGCAGCCTGAGTGTGGGGCCAAAATCATAAATGAGTGGAGAACTGGCTTAGGGACAGGAGCCAAAGAGTGGTGGTAAATGGGGTACACTCCGGGGAAGGGAGGGTGAATAGCAGGGTACCACAGCGGTTGAAGTTGGGCCCGGTCCCCTCTTCAATATCTATGTTAGTGACATCGCACAAAGACTGGGAGAGAGGGTATGCCTGTTCCTGGATGACACGAAAATCTGCAACAGGGTGGAATCACTGGGGGAGGGTGAAAAGGGTGAGGGAGGACCTGGAAAAGTTGGAAGTGTGGTCACGAAGTTGGCAACTATGATTTAACGCAAAGAAAGTACAGTCGCGTAAGAACTTACCATAATAGTAGATCTTTGAGAGCATCTCTTGCAGCAGGCCACAACACATGGGATATCAGCCGCAGGCTTCACATCCTCCAGATGACTTCTCAGCAATCAACCCAGGGACCTCCCCTTCCTGTCATCACATGATGTGCTTTAGCACATATAAAAAGGGGAGGTCCCTGATACTCCTCAGTTCTTTTCCATCTTAGCGACAGACATAAGAAGTGACTCATAGGTCTCTGATGGGAACTGAGGAAAGTAACAAAAAGGCAGCAGCTCAAGGCTTCCATGAGAGGCTGGAGCAAGGTGCCCTTCTGTAGCAGGAGCAAGGGGGAAGACAGGCAGGGCAGCATGGCTTGCTGCAAGAGACTCTCTCAAAGATCTACTGTTATGGTAAGTTCTTATGCAACTATACTATCTTCTTCAAGCCAATTTCAAGCAGCAAGCCACAACACATGGGAAGAATCCTAAGCAGTTATAATGTCCAAGGAGAAGGAAGTGAACAATATCAGGTTAGGACAAGAGGCTGTTGAGGACAGCCATCCAAAACTGGCATGCTTCTTGGAAGCAATGTCTAGACTGTAATGTTTCATGAATGTATGTACAGTAGACCAGGTGGCGCCTCAAGAAATTTCCAAGGCTGAGACGCCTCGAAAACACGCAGTGGAGGTAGCCATGCTCTGAGTGGAGGTTTCACAGACCCTGAGTGGTTTATCATATTTGTTATAGATGAACGTAATGCAGTTGACCAACCATGTGGATAAGCACTGCTTGAAACCTGAATGCCCTGTCATTCTGGGGTGAAAAAAAAAAAGTTGCTCAGTTTTCGCAACTGTTCAGTGTGGAGAAGATAAAAGTCCAGTGTTCTATGCACATCGACAGTATGAAGCACAGCTTCCTGGATTCTCATGCTGCAAAATATACTGCAATTAGACTGATTCAAGAGTAAATTCAGAAACCACTTGGAGAAAGGAGGGTTAGTATATAAGACACCCGATCCATATGAAACTGTAGGTAAACTGGCTTGCACATAAGCCTGCAACTCCGAGATACGCCTACCTGATGTAATCGCCACTAATAAACTGTCCCCGACAAAAAATCGGAGCTCGCATGTATCATGGGCTCAAATGGACTTTGTCAGTTTTTCAAGCACAAAATTCAAAACCCACACCGGACCGGGTCCCATATGGGGATGTAAGTGTAGGATACCTTCAAGAAGGTTCTTATCAGAGTCAACCGGGACTATGGTTTGTTGTCCACAGACAAATGAAATGCAGTAATAGCCACAAAGTGTACTTTAATTAAGGAATACTTCAGGCCACTCTCAGACAGAGAGAGCAAGTAGTCTAAGATGCTCTGTGGGGAACACCCATAGGGTCCAAATCCCAGGAAGAGGCCCAAATGGAGAAGCGCTTTCCACTTATAGTTGAAGAACCTCAGAGAGGGCTTCCGAGCCACCCTTAGGATCTCTACTACCCTTGGGGACACCGGATAGCAAGAGAGGACTACGCTCTCAGGAGTCCATCGTACAGGTGCAGAGAGTGAAGGTCTGGGTGCAGCAGGGAGCCATTCTCCTGCAATAGGAGGGCTGGACAAAGTAGCAGAGGAAGTGGATCCTGGTCCAAGAGTTGCAGAAGCAAGGGGAACCAGATCTGCCTCAGCCAGTAGGGAGCTATAAGAATCACAGACGCCCTGTCCTTGACCAGTTTTAGAAGGACTCTGCAGAAGAGGAAAAGGTGGGAAAGCATGAAGAAATGTTCCTGTCCAGGAACGAGATAAGACATCCTGCCATAAAGTTCCAAGACCTAGCTCTAGAGAGCAACAGAGAGGCAGTTTTACATTTTGCTGAGAGGAAAAAAGGTCCAACTCCGGGTGACCCCACTGGAGGAAGACATCTTCTAAGATGTCGGAATGGATTTCCCATTCATGGGCCTAAGCAGTGGATCTGCTCAGGGTGTCCACTAGGGTATCTGACACCCTGGGAATGTGGACCACCAGAACAAAAAATGCCCTTCTGGATCCCCACAACACTACACCCTCATGGGTTCTCAGCAGAGGGGGTATGAATGGGTACCGTCTTGTTTGTTCAGGTAATGAACTACTGCTGAACTGTCTGATTGCACTTGAAGGCAACCATGAGGGATTAAGGCCTCGAAGGCATGTAAGGCGTACAAGACAGCCCTCATTTCCAGGACGCTAATGTGAAGACGAGCTTCCACCTTCTCCAAGAGCCCCGGACTGAACCTGCTGGAGATGGGCACCCCAGCACAACAGGGAGGCGTCCATCGTTAGAATGAGATCTGGGACCGGGTGATGGAATGACATGTCCCTCAGTAGATCCACTGCAAAGTGCTAAGTGCCGAGGAAGATAACAGGACCAAGGCATCAAAGTCATCCATCTTCAGATACCACTGGAACCCTCATGTACAGTCTGGCATAGGGAACAGTTGGAACAGTAGCTGCCAAATGTCCCATGAGTCGAAGGTAGTCCCTTGTGGAGACATACCGACAAGTCTCCAGTCTCAATATTAGAGCCAGAATGGTGCCTGCCCGAACCCTGGGAAGAAAAGCCATGCCCAGAGAGGTGTTCAGAACTGCTCCTACACTGTATGTTGGAGAGTTTGTGATGGGTCCATCATAGCCTTTGGATGGTTGACTGTGATGCCCACCATGGAGAACATCCGTAGGGTGCGGGTCAGGGTGTATTCTAACATGGGGCATGTCGACACCTTGAGAAGCCAGTCGTCCAGGTATGGAAAGATGTAAAGGCCTTCCTGGGGGAGGGCCACTGCCACTATGCATTTTGTAAACACCCTTGGGACCAATGAAAGGCCAAAGGTGAGGGACCGAAACTGGAAACGACGGCCATGAAACAGGAAGCGTAAGAACCGCCGGTGAGCCAGGTGCATCAAGATATGAAGGTACAGTCCTTCATGTCCAGGGAACAGAGCCAGTCGCCCCTATTCAGCAGGAGAAGCAGGGTGGGGAAGAGTCACTGTCCTGAATTTTTGGTACCATGTGTAGAGGTTGAGACCCCTGAAATCCAAAATGGGACGTAAATCCCCTGTCCATTTTGGAACCGGGGAAAAAAAAAAAAAAAAATCAGGAGTACAATCCCGAGCCCCTCTGATGGGTGGGAACAGGTTCTATGGCATGTTTCTGTAACAGAGCATCTATTTGTGCCTCAGCACAAAAGACTGGTCTAGAGGGCAAGGCGAGACCCGAGGAGGCAAAGGAGGAGGACTGATCAAGTCCAACATATGACCATACTAGACCAACTGAAGGATCCAGAGGTCTGACATGATCCCTTGCCAACCTCTGAGATGTAGGGAAAACCTATCCCCGATAGTCGTGGAGGGGTCTCTGCCACCATGGCAGGAGACAGGCCTTCAGGCAGAAGGCTGGCCTTGCTGGGGTGCAGCAGGGACATACCTGGACGTTTTTGGGGCATTTCTTGGGCCAGGCAAAGTTAACTGAGCCTTTCGTTAATGGGTGGTCTCTGAGCATTAGGCCTACATCAATTGGAGCGGCTACGAAAGGATCCCCTGTATGCAGGTTTCACTTGAGGGCAATATTGGGTTCGAACAGACTGAAGGGTATGACCCAAGTCCTGCAATCAGTAGAACTCTTCAGCTGACGAACTGAAGAAAGCTGGACTCCAGAGGAGAACGTGATGCTTACTCGGTCGTGGTTGAAAAGAACAAAGGAGTATCAGGGACTTCCCTTATATGTGCTAAAGCACACCACATGATGACAGGAAGGGGAGGTCCCTGGGTCGACTGCTGAGAAGTCATCCAGAGGATGTGACACCTGCAGCTGATATCCCATGTGTTATGGCCTGCTGCAAGAGACTGGCTGAAGAAGACGTGCAAAGTCATACACCTGGGGCACAAGAACCCGGGGGCAATGTACAAACTTGGGAGAGGGGTGCTAGCTATCACAAGGCAAGAGAGGGACCTGGGAGTTATTACCGATGATCTGAAGGTGGTGAAGCAGTGTGATAAGGCAGTGGGAAAGGCTAACTGAATGCTTGGGTGTATAGGGAGGGATATCATCAGCAGAAGGCGTGAGGTAATACTTCCCCTGAATACTTTGCTGGTGAGGCCTCACCTAGGGTACTGTGTGCAGCTTTGGAGGGCCCCATTTTTGAAGGGATGCAGGCAGGATGGAGACAGTGCAGAGGAGAGCAACCAAAATGGCACAGAGCTTGCATCAAAAGCCCTACAAAGAGAGGGCTTAAGGAATTAAAGGAGGAAGTGGGGAGATATGACTGAGACATTCAAATACCTCACTGGAATTAACAAGGTACAGGAGTGGAGTATTTTCCAGAGAAAAAGTTGCTCTAAGTCAAGACAAGGGTGACCATATGAAGTTGGAAGGGGTAACGAGAAAAGTACAGTTAAGAAAGAACTAACCATAACAGTAGATCTCGAGGAGCTCTTGCAGCCTGTAACACTATTAGGACTATGCCACCAAGTACTAGGACCCCACAGAAAACTTCTAGCCAGCAGTTCAAGTAGGGACTGCCTCCTGACGCCGGCCCCGCCTCCAAACGTCCCTATGGTATAAAGGGGCAGTCCCCGCACCACTAGTTCACCCACCGGAGAACCGCTGATATGCAGGATGGGGAACTGAGTAGGCTCTCCATCCCCCAGAGGGAAGTACAGTTACATAACCATAGAGGCAGGTGGGAACCACTTGCTGCAAGAGTTCCTCTCGAAGATCTACTGTTACATGTTCTTATGTAACTGCACTATCTTACTTCAAGAGGGAGCTCTTGCAGCAGGTAACACCATTAGGACCGAGTCCCAAGCAGTATAAGGAGAGACCCAGGTCAGAAGGGTGGTGGACTAATAGAAACAGAGTCCGTGGCACTCCTTAGGAGAGAAGTCTTTGAAGGGGACTGCAAGACCGAAACCTGCTCTCCTTCTGGAAGCAATGTCCAGACTATAGTGCCTAATGAAGGTGTGGACCGAACTCCAAGTAGCAGATCCACAGAGATCTGCTGCAGACACATTCTTGAGGGACACAAAGGAGGTTGTGACCTCTCTTTGGGAATAACTGCGCAGACAAGAAATGGCAGTCGACTGCTATAGGAGGCATCCGTGAGGGGCCGATACTAGCGGGTCAACAGCAGGAAAAGAACTGAGGTGGAAAGTTGGGGACCGCCTTTACACCATGGGGGATGTAGGGGCAAGGCCGATGTCAGGGTGCAGTCTCCCACCTTGGACTGCTAGCTAGAAGTTTTCCGTGGGGCCCTAGTGCCTGGCGGCATAGTCCTAATGATGTTACCTGCTGCATGAGCTCCCTCTCGACGTAAGCTTACTTCTTCACAGAGAGGGTGGTGAATGACTGGAACATCCTCCCAGCGGAAGTGGTGGGGGCTAAAATGATCACAGGATTTAAGAGTGCATGGAGCAAGCACATGGGCGTCTTGGATAACAAAGGTGGATGAATGCCGGAGCCCCAGCAAGGACTTGGGCAGCACTGGGGGGGGAATGGAATTTAGGGCAGACTGGGTGGGCCAAGCAGTCCTCATCTGCCGACAGGGCCTATCAATCTACTTAAGGGCCAAACAGGATTATAGGTCCATAATGTCTGTGCACTCTGCTTAAATAAGGATGAATAAGAATGCTGTGCAAACATGTACTAATTTATAGCAATTCCTCATCCACTGTACTAGTTGGGTACCCTATGATTCCGCTCCATAAACAACATTTACCCTAGCTTATCCTGAAAGCATATGCCATTTTCATTTCCACACTTTACTGACAGACTGTTCCTTAGGTTCACCACCCACTGGGGGAAGAAGTGCCTTTTTCATGTTTTTATTGATTTTATCTTTTCAACATACAAGGAGTAAAAACAGCAATATATGCCAAGTAGTATAAGACATATCAGACATAAAGTACTTCTTAACCTTACAAAGTGCCTCAACCTTACTCCTAAATTTATCACCTCTGAGCTTCACCCCCAGTATCCAGCAGGACACCAGAACAAACTTCTCAGTCAGAAAAGGCTTCTTGGATTGTTCCATCTCCAGGCTTTCAGCATTTGTACAGAACTACATATATTGGCCTAACAGCACTTGTAACAATACTACGAACCAGACAGGACATGTGGACACAGGAACATAAGGAGCTGTGCATGAAACTCGCTCCCTCACCTGGTACCTACTGATCCGCCTCCTGCTTTAGCTGTTCGAACTCCGCTTCAGCCTGCCTGCCGCCCATCTCTTCTTGCCCGCCTACAAACATCAGCTTCCCATTGATCTCTCCCCCATTCATCTCATCCACTGCCTACAGAGAACCAGATAAGAAAGTACAGCAAACATTAAAACAGGAATGGCACACATCAGTGATACCTTCAAACTGTTTGGTTTTACGGTAAAACAGTGACTTGTTTTACCAGATCATGAGTGTTCAATCCACCATTGGGGGTGAGAGTGCACTGCATGCTCAGTGCTCCCAGGGAGGCAGGTGCAGGCCACGCCAGCTTTCGTGCATCTCCATCGGCTAAGCAAAAGGCAGCACTGGCTACAAAGGTAGCCACGTGGCCATCCTCCCTGCCAGAGTACGTAGAGCTATGATTCAGATAAACATAATTTTTCAGCCCAGGCACTGTACAAACTACCCTGGCTGCCAGTATCTCAGTACTTATCGGTGTTGGCTAGTGAGGAGTTATTCAGTACAGATGAATGCTGTGAATAAGTCACTGGAAGCTTAGTTACTTACGGTAACAAAACATCTTGAATCTCCTTCATAGAACCACATCTTTGGAACCATAAGCCGTGAGCATCAGGACCAATCAAATCTTTGCCTTGCTGGGACCGCCATGTCAACACCATATGTATAACTTGGGTGGCCCCATACACCTCTTCAATTTACCTGCAAGAGGTAAGCTTAAAGTTGAACCATAGCAACAGGAAAGAAGACCAAACCCTGTCAAGCCTGACAGGAACGGGCGGATGTTCCAGAAAGATAAAGCCCATTGGAAGGCTGCAAAAAAAAGGAGACAATCAAGCATGCAGTAACAGGCACATCTTTCCAGAGTATACCATCTGAAAATACAAGAAAGTGGCAGGGTGAGCTGTGTCTTTATGAAGATTCTTTTTATGATGATTCTTTCTAAGTAACAAAGATATCTTCTTTGAGGACATCTCCAGTCGTAGAACCACACCTTTGGAATAATTCCCAATCGGTACCAGACTGCAGAAAGGACGGCAGGCCAGACAGAAGATGCATAGCTGTGGAAAGGGATCTGGGGGTAATCTTATAAGATGACCTAAAGATGGCTAAACAATGTGCCAAGGCTGCGAGAAGAGCCAGATGGTACTGGAGTGCATAGGGAGAGGTATCGCCAGCAGAAGAAAGGAGGTGGTGATGCCTCTGTACAAATTAGTGAGACCTCATCTGAGTACTGTGTCCAGTTCTGAGCCGCATGTCCATAAGGACACAGATAGGGTAGAGGCAGTTCAGAGAAGGCCAACAAAATGGTGCAGGGCCTGCACCAAAAGTCATATGAGGAGAGACTGGAAGACCTCTATATGTATACCCTGGGGTGGGCCATGATAGACCTTCAAATATCTCAAGGGCATAAATAAGGTACAGGAGGGTAGCATCTTTCAGAAAAGATGTTCTAGAACAAGGGGTCATGACATGAGGCTGGAAGGGGGTAGATGATTAAGGGGCAAGGTAAGGAAATCTTACTTCACAGAAAGGCTGGTGGATGCATGGAACAGCCTCCCAGTTGGCTAGGCATAGGGGAACCCTAGCAACAGGAAAGAGAACGAAGCCGGAGATCAAGTAGGTTCTGTGGTTTTTGCAGCAGGTAAAGAAAATGAACAGACTGGGTGGGCCTAGCGGTCCTTATCTGCTGTCAAATTCCATGTTTCTACAGCGTCCTATAAGACAAGCTTTAGTGGATGGCAAAGCCAAAGCCAGCCTGTCTATGGCATACTAGATCCCAACCACAGTATTTAGTTAAAGGATGACTCACAGTCCTTGGGGTGGCAGAGCATTTTAGCAGCCAAAATGAAATGAAAATAAGCTCAGAAGCGGCCATGTCGTGGTGAAAACACCCAAACAGGATCAGGAAGCAACTTACCAGGTGTCGTAAACAAACTGAAATGCTAAAAGCCAGTCATGTTGGAAAGGTAGTACCCAGTAACAGAGTGCCCACCATTCTGGTGATGAATGAATGAAACAAAAAAGCCCAAAGGACTGTGTGCAGTCTATCATGCATACAGAGGCATACAGCTCGATGGGCATCCAGAGACTGCATGATACATACTCCCAAATATAGAGGGGAAGGAAATAAACACAGAAAGGTGGAGAGCCTGATGCAGCCAACATCTTGCTAGGAATCCAGGATATGCACAGAGTGAAAACTCCAGTTCCTAGAACAATAAGGAAGGGGGATCTGCAACCAATGCCTGCAGTCCTGAAACTGTGACAAGCCAAGGGGATGGTAACAAGAGAAAATGCCTTTGTTGCAATGAAATGCATATTATAAGCAACAGCCGGTCAATGGAGCCCAGCTAAAGAACTCCAGCAACAAATGAAGGTCCCATATCATAACCAGTCTACAGACCGGATGATACTAAAGCAACAGAGACAGCACTGTAGATCAAGTGGATTTATAGTAAAATGAAGGTAGAAAAAGAAATCAATTGGGCAGACTGGGTGGTCCAAGTGGTCCTTATCTGCCATCAGATTCTATGTTTCAAGAAGCATGTAGGAACCTGTGGGACACCCATCAACTGAGCCACAACATGCCCATACGATGGCGTGAACGGCAGAAAAGGCTGACGAGCATCTGCACTGAAGAGCACCGGAAGCCAGAGTCCTAGAAGAAGAGGGAGACCAAAGCTCACCTAGCTAAACAGTAGAAGGGTCCAGGGAGCAAGGCACATCAAATACTGAAATGTGGCCACAGCAATTGAGCTACGGAAATGGTGGCCAAGTCATCAAGAGAATAGCCAAGACAGCGGGGGTCAAACCCAGAGCAGGACAGAGTTATGACTGCCTCAGCCAGGCATGTTGCACAAACAGAAGGTCTGAATGCAACAGGTAGCCATATAGCAGAGAAAAAGGCCCCAGCCATAGAGAGAGGGAAGGGAACAGGAGGCCTGACTGGAAGGGGCCACAGAAGGGGAAACCACAACAGATTGGACCAAAAGGGGGTCACCAGAATCAAGGTGACTGGTACCACTTCAAACAGCAGTAAACGCTACAGGTTCAGGATGAAGGACCAGCCTAGAAAGGACAAACATATTTGAGTCCAGCAAACAGCAGGCCAAAGAATAAGTTGTAAAAGACCTGAAGCAGGATTGATATGGATGCTGGCCAGAGACACAGGGGCAGTGGAAGAAAAGAAAAAATTACTCACCTTAGTAATGTTGTTTCTTCTAATGGAGTCTTGCTATATTATGACATATGCAGTTTGACCCAGCCTTCGAACTGCTCCAGAGGTGAAAGAGTTAACTTTCCATGCCAGGCATGGAATCTTGAGCGTGAGCTCAGTTGAGAACTCTGTCTGTTGTTCTTCAAACTCAAACTGTCAGATCCTTACGAGCAAAACGCACTAAGATTCTGTGTGGAAGCTTGTAAACCTACACTAGCCAACTGGTTACTAAAATATTAACCATTTTTTGGCCCCAAAACAAAGACTCCAAGTCAGGGATCCATAAAATAAAAACACAACACCCAAACACCCCAAAAAAAGGGGTGAAAAAACAAGGTGGGCATCTACTAAGTGCCAACACTGCACTGCCCACCCACATCCCAAAAGCAGAGGTTCTGAGAGGGGCAGGCGGGGGGGTCATATAGCAAGACTCCGTTAGAAGAAACAACATTACTAAGGTGAGTAATTTTCTTCAAACAACATGAAGTCTTGCTATATTATGAGATATGCAGACTACACAGCAGTACCTCCATGGAGGAGGGACAGAACCTACTTAGAAATAGGCTCAGCACAGCTGTGTTAGAACCGAAAGCATCACTCCTAGCCTGGATGTCCAGAGAGTAATGCTTGGTGAAAGTGTGAACTGTTTTCCAGGTAGCTGCTTGACATATCTCTATGATGAGGATGTCCCTGGCTGCAGCCAGGGGACGAGCTGTACCTCTGGTAGGGTGAGCCCTCAGTCCTGAAGGGGAACCTTACCCAGTTTTGATAACAAAATTGATACAAGAGACAATCCACCTGGCAATGGATCTTTTAGTGGCAGGTTTCCTTTACCAACCTCACCGTGGTGAGGAATAGTTGGAGGAGTCAAACCTGTGACCCTTGGTACACTCTATGTAGTAACTAAGGGCTCTCTTCACATCTAAGCTGTGCAGCCTCCTCTCGCCAGAGGAGAAATGGTCAGTGAAGTAAACTGGAAGAGATATAGATTGATTAAGGTGGAAATCTGAAACCACCTTAGGCAAGAACTTCCTGTTAGTCCTGAGGACCACCTTATCTCTGTGAAAGGAGATAAAATCAGACTCCGCTGACAAAGCTTATAACTCACTTATGCGTCTGGCAGAAGTGATGGCTACCAGAAACACAGTTTTCCAAGTCAAGTACTTCAGCTCTGCTGAAGACAAAGGCTCAAAGGGGGGTTGCATAAGCTGAGCAATGCAAACATTAAGATCCCAGGCGGGAGCAGGGTCCCTGAATGGAGGGTTGGTGTGAAGCAATCCCTTGAAAAACTTGGAGAATACAGGGTGAGCAGAAAGAGAAGAGGGCTTTCCTGCTGATATAAAAGCAGAGACAGCTGCCAAGTGCACTTTCAGGTAGCTGGCCCTCAGCCCCAACGATTTAAGTGGACCATATAATCCAGGACTGTGGGCAAATCAGCAGATTCTGGGAAATATGCTTCCAGAGCACCATATGGAAAAACCTTTTCCATTTAGAATTATAAGTAGCCCTGGTGGAAGGCTTCCTAGAAGCTTCAAGATATCGAGTAGACCTTGAGAAAGGTGTAGGTCAGCAAACTCTAACTCTTCAAGAGCCAGGCCTTGAGGTTGAGAGATTTGAGATTCGGGTACCAAACTCTCTCCTGGGCACAGGTTAACAGATTGTGATTCCTGGGAAGACACAGGGGAAGGTGGACTGCTAAGGACAGAAGGAGTGGATACCAGGGCTGTCTGGCCCAATCTGGAGCAATCAGAATCATCTTGCAAGGTTGAGATCTGATTTTGACTAGCACCTTGAACAAGAGAGGGAAGGGCGGGGAGGCATAGAGAAACTTCCCTTCCCAGTTGAGAAGGAAGGCATCCAGAGGGACTGAGCCCAACATTGGGGCCTGCAGCAAAATAGCGGAAGTTAGTGATTGTCTGGGGCTGCAAAAGATCTATCTGAGGGTGCCCCACCGGCAAAATACTACTCCAGTACTAGGGATCCAGAGCCCATCTGGTGATGGCCCTGGGAAATCCTGCTGAGAGCATCTGCCAGGACATTGTCCTTGCCTGGGAGGTGAACTGCCATGAGGAGGTGTTCAGGAATAAGCCAGAGACCACAACTTCATTGCCTCGTGTACAAGGTCAAGACCGAGTGCCCCTTGCCTGCTGATGTACCACATTGTAGTGGTGTTGTCTGTTCTGACCTGTACCACTTTGTTCTGAACAGATGCAGAAAAACCTGAAGTGCTAGAAAAACTGCTCTGAGTTCCAACAGATTGATGTGGAGCAGAGACCTGAGGGGACCACAATCCCTGGGTGGTGAGGTTGCCATGTGAGCTCCCACCCCAAAAGGGACGATCTATAGTAAGGGGTCAAGGAGTGAGATTGAGGGATGAAAGGAACCCTTGTCTCAGATTGCTCTGATCCTGCCACCACTGTAGGGCCTGGATCAGGGTTCGAGTTACTGGGATCAGTTTGTTAGAGGATCTCTTTGAGACCAGAAGGCTCTCAAATGGAACTGAATGTCCCTCATCTGAAATCTTGCCCCTGCACTACTGCTGTGGAGGCAGCCACGTGCCCTAGGAGCTGCAGAAAATGCCTTGCTGGTCGAGAGACCTGCAGAGTGAAGGAGGAGGCCAGAGCCACCAAGGTCTTTGCTCTTTCTAGAGGGAGGAAAGCTCTGGCCTGCTTTGTGTCCAGTTCTAGCCTATGAAGGTGAGTAGCTGAACAGGCTCTAGAACTGACTTTGGGAGATTGAGAAGGAAACCTAGAGATGTAAGCAGCTGCTGGGTAACCTGAAGGTGTAATTTGACTTGGTCTGGAGACTGGCCCACTATGAGCCAGTCATCCAGATAAAGAAAGATGGCAATCTTTTCCTTCTTAAATGAGCAACTGCTACTGCCAGGCATTTTGTGAATACCCTTGGGCAGAGGTGAGGCCAAAGGGCATTGTTTGAACTGGTAATGGCCTGAGGGCACTTCAATCTGAGGTACTTTCGTGGGAGCTTCTGATGAGAACATGGAAGTAGGATCCTTGAGGTCCAGGGACGCCAGCCAGTCCCTGGCCTTAGAGAGGGTAAAATAATTCCCAGAGTCACCATTTTGAATTTTGGTTTTAAAGGTGCTTGTTTAGGTATCTGAGATCCAGGATGGGCCACCATTCTCCTGTCTTTTTGGGGTAAGGAAGTACCTGGAGTACAGTCCTTGCGCTGGTGTAGGGAGGTACCTTCTACAGCTCTGAGAGCCAGGAGGGTAGAGACTTCTGTTTCCAGAGCGAGAGCTCCGATGGATTTGCAGGTGGAAGGATCTGGTTCTCATCTTGGAAATTTTTGAAGCTGAGAATAGTCCCTGGCTTACTACTTCCAGGACCCACTTGTCTGATGTTAAAGACTCCCAGTCCTGGACGTGGTAAGCCAGCCTGCCTCTACAGGTAATGAAGAACGGCCCTGGCCCTCCCATCAGGGGTGCCTGTTTGGCAGGGGCTTAGGCTGAGGGGTGGGCAGGCCTGCTCGCACTCCCGCCTGCCTCTCCTCTGAAGAACCCTCTGGGCATAGGCTGAAGAGGAGGCCTGGGCTCCTGGAAAGCAGCCTCTGAGAGTGGCCTGTCTTTCCTTGGCCTGTGCACCCTATAAGTGGTCCTATACTCATCCATTTTCTTCATGTAATTCTCTGTCTGCTCCCCAAACAGAGAGTTACCCACAACAGGAAAATCCATGGCCTTAGCCTGGGTATCCTGTGACAGGCTAGTACACCTGGGCCAAGCCATTCTCCTGAAAAGCCACAGATGTAGCCATGACTCTTGAAGATACATCATTAGAGTCCACTGCAGCATGGAACTGCACCTTGGATGCCTCAATACCATCAGCAGCCACCTGCTCCAGCTCCTTGGTAAGCTGGCCAGGGACCTGTTTCGCCAGGCCATAACAGTATCCCATCTGGATTTCTGGTACTTGCCACAGGCCATATAATTTGCCTGTCTGAGTCCCAAGGATGCTGCCATGTACTGTTTCTTTGCCATGGCATCAATCCTCCTGGAGTCCTTGTCAGGGGTGTGAAGCCAGGGGAATATTTGCCTTATCACAGGTTGCAGCCTGCACTACCCCAACATGGCTGCATTGTTGTGAAAGGAACTCAGATGGGCCTGACAATGTGTACCTCTTGTCCATTTTTTTTTTTATCCACAGGAGGTATAGGTGAGGAACTTTAAAATTTTTATTGTGTTTCCTAAAAGATTTATGTAAAGGAATAGACAATCTCCTAGACTCTGGGATATCCATCATTTCTACATAGTCAGGCTCCTCCTGTTCATCCACAGCTTCTTCCAAAGGGAGCTGGAGGGTTTCAGCCACTTTCTTATAAAACATAAAATGAGAAGGGGACTCAGAAAGCCTAGGGGGAGACACTCCTGAAGGTCTGTCTGGGGAGATGTCCGGTTCAATGGGCACATCCAGACTTTCAAAATCACATTCACTCTTCATAATCTTCCTCCCTCCTCCGTTCATAAAATTCTCTATATCATATTCTGGAACCGGTGGCACCGACCGAACCGACCACTTACATTGATGGTGCCGGTTCGGTCGGAACCGGGAAAGCGACTGACAATTTTGATCGCTTTGCTATCTTGCAGCAGTTGGAGATGGAAATTTTGGCTCCATACCTGCTGATTTTCTAGTCCTTTGCTGGGACTGACTCTCAGAGTCAGCCTCCGCTTGCCCGAGGGAAGTCTCACCCTGGTCAGAGGGCACTCTCCAGTTCGTTGGCACCGAACCGGCTGGCCATCCGGTCAGCAGACTTTTTGCCCCTCGCTCCCTGAGCCTACCAACTCTCTTATCCAGGGAAGCTGCAGGAAATTCTTGCAAATCTGGCAGTCTGCATTGAGGTGGTCAAACCCAGACAATAAACACATGTGGTGTGTGGGTCAGCGCCAGCAAAACTTCCACATTTCTGATGCTGAAACCCAGTGGCCCGGGTTTTTCTTTTGGGTTTCTCAGACATAGTGCCAACCTAACCAAAAACTTGCCTTCGCACGCAATCCGCCACAAGATATCTTTATCGGTTCCCAACCGTGTCACGGGTCGTGGAAAAAACCATAATGAAATCCGTTTTCTTTAGAACCGATAACTGGGAACCGCACTCTAAATGCAATTTAATAAAGTTTAACAACAAACTGATCGGTTCAAACAGAACCGATAATATCGTTTACAAGTTCCACACAGAAATAATGTAAAACCTATTACTTACGATACCACAGACAGAGCTTGAACCGACTGGTTGCGGTTAAATATAGACAAAATGCAGTTTAAAAACCGAGAAATTACACTTCTTAACCGAGAAAATGAACTGAGCAGCAGGAGAAATCTCCGGAGCGACTGTTCAGTGAGGCGGAGTAAAGAATCTGACAGTTTGAGTTTGAAGAACAACAGGCAGAGTTCTCAACCGAGATCGCGCTCAAGATTCCAAGCCTGGCATGGAAAGTTAACTCTTTCACCTCCGGAGCAGTTCGAAGGCTGGGTCAAACTGCATGTGTCATAATATAGCAAGACTTCATGTTTGAACCAGAAATTACTACAGGCCAGCAAAAGCACACTTCCAATGTATAGGATGACAAGGGAAGAAGCCTACATCAAGGGCAGCCCAACCCTGTAGAAAAAATAAGGAATAGAGCCAGTGGTACAGGCTGAATGCGCAATACCCTTCAGGACCATGGTGCACAGGCAATGTTCCATGACAACAAGAGTGATCATAGAAAACCGTGTGGGAGAGCTGCACACAGAGCCCAAAAAGCTGGGAAAGCCCAGACACAGCAAGGCCAGGAAATACCCAGTTACAGCCACCAGACCTCACCGACACAGAGAGATCAGTAGAACAGACAAAAAAACAAAGAAAATCTAGGACAGCACAGGTGAAAAGCAGGCACCCTGTGGCAACAGAGGCTTTGACAGGGGCACAGTGCATAAAAATGAGGCGCTACAGACCTATCAACAGCTGCCACAAAAGTCACCAAGCCAGTCTGAGGCAGGGCAGAGGCAAAAGAGGCAGGTACAAATCTGGTGGCCCCAGAACTGTAGGCAGGAACTAAGGCAGTGCCAATTGGCCCGGGTAATAAACACTTCACACAGAGGCATCCACAGGAAGAGAGAGGGGTGCAGAAACCACCAGTCTCAGGCCCCTGAAAAAACCAAAGAGACAAGAGTCAGACCCTTTAGTAATAGAAGCACATGAACAATGTCCACCTCGCAACATCTGGCAGAGCAGGAGCCACATCCCAACCTCAGCAGCAAGAGGAGGGAAGCAACAAAATCACCTAGTTAAAATGAAGACAGAATGGCTTTAAAAAAAAAAAAAAAAGACAGTGATGATATCACATATGACAAAGTCAACAGTGCCGGTCAAGGAATACAGGGTTGGCTATGTAAACGACCATGAGCTCAATGGGCCTGTAATAGTACCCAAACAGTGACCACCTGGCAAGCTACAGTAAGTCACCTAGAAAAGATGCATAGCAGTGGCAGCAATGTGAACTATAAATGGACAAAAGGTCCAGGAAGGCAAGACATGTCACAAACAGTGAAGAGGCAGGGCCAATGGACGAACAACAATGGCAAGGGTGGCAGCAATCCTAAAAGCAACCCTGAGAATGGGGCCAAAAAACACAGCGTGGTGGTATGTTACACCAATCCACAATAAAGCAGGCAGAAAGCTGTCCTAAGGACAGTCAAATCAGCCTGCAACACAGGAAACCCAAAGCAAGCATGTGCCAAATTGCAGGCACAGCAGTAACAAGGGAAAGGGGAAACTATTTAACCAGGAATTTTATTTGCTTTTGTTTACCAGTAAGCACACTAGACAGCCAAGTGCCTATTTTCAGGTGCGACCTGGGAGAGGTACATTCAGGTACAACAGATAAGAGAGAGTTACAGGGTATAATCAAGAGCAACAACAAAGCAAGGTAGTACAAGAACATCAAGGGATTTATAGGAAAGGCACACTAAGCCAGAGCTTGTTTTCAGGTGCAACCTGGGAGCACAAGGAAGTTAAGTGACTTGCAAGTGGGGCAGACGAGATTCAAACCCAGGTCTCCAGGTTTGCAGCTCAGTGCCCTTAACCACTACACTATGCTGCCTCCTTAGATAAGCAAAGCACTGATAAAACAATGTAGTTGTGATAATGACAAGAATGTCAATGACAAACCCAGCTATAGTCCCTGGAGTAACAAAGAAAAGAGCCAAGAAGGAACAACTAAGTGAAGCCATGTGGTAACCTGCGAGCAAACATTTGCAGGATACTTTAAGGCTAGAGTCAATGCCTGCAATGACAAATGTCAATGAGACTGGCAGTGTGGTATGAATGAGGCCAACAGGAAGAAAGCGGATGATGGAAGTCAACAGATTCTGGAGTAAAAATGCAGAACAAAGCCTGGTGGTGACCAGTAAGCAGAAAGCTGCAGGCCAGCATCAAGATTCAAGCACAGTCAGCAACAGACCATCATGTCAAAAGGACTGCTGGAGCAGCTGGAGCAGACAACGAGAACGTCTCAGGAAAAAGTCAACAGTCTCTAGAGTAAAACAAAGATCACAGCCAAAGACTGCAGCTGGAGTGTTGCTGAGGCAGAGCCCGGTGAGGACCAGCATATGGACCAAGCCCAGTGCCAACAAGCCACCCTGGCGTCACAAAGATTTTGGAGTGGCAACGAAGACTGATGACACATTCAGAAGTTATCCATAAGAGGAACCAGACTGTGAACCACCAGAACCCAGAGAGACAACAGCACAAATTTATTTTTATTTGGCAACTGGACAGTAAAGACTGAAAAAAAAAAAAGATCAGGCACATCTTATGGGAATGTCAGCTACTGACCTCTACTGAAGGGAGGTCATCCAAAAAATTACTCATTTACAACTGTTCAGAACTTCTTACACCACTGATTACATTCTGATAGCCACACCTCGAGAGGAGTTTCAAGTAAATAAGACCACCTATAGGCAGGCTACTCCCACTAAGGAGACGTGGAATGCTCTAACCAGGGAGATCTATGCTCTGGACCATCTTTCACCCAGGTTGTGAGATCAGACGGAGACCTGTGACCTCCACTGGAGGAAGTGGGTTATGCATCAACTTACTCACCACCCTGACTGAGTCCCATAAGGGAGTGCCGAGGGAGTCTGACGGGATGGGAATATCCTTGTGGAAAGGGGAAGAGCATTCCTAGGAGACCTTGAAATCTGGGGAGGTTGCCACACTCGGGGCCTGAGGCACCCACTAGAGACTTTTAGGATGACCTCTTTCTCTACCTTCATTTTCATTAACTTCATTCTTTACATTCATTTATTCCTTCTTACATCAGTCAGCTATTGCCAGCGATGGATATGAACAAAGAAGTGAATCGACTCCAGCACACATGAACTATAATAAATCACTAATGTTTTTGTTTACACAATGGCACTATAGTGCTGCAGGCTGGTATATATACATCAAACACCTAGAGACAGGGCTCTAGATAAGATTTTTTTGGATGAGTACCTGTACTCCTCATTTTGAAAGTGAGGTGAGTAAAACAAAATTCAGATGTGTACAAATGTCTTGCTAGAGTGAACCGAGGAGTACATTTATTTAAAAAATGTAGTTTTTTTCTGGACAAGAATTTCAGGTGCCAACAATGCTCCAAATAATGTTATAGTAGAAATTTACTCACCAGTTTTAAAACATAGTGAGTAAAACAAAAGTGGGGTATACAAGTGCTGGAAATCTGGCAAAAAATGTTCCTTCTGAATCACCAGTTATGTTATGAAGCACTATTCTTTAGGCGTGTAGTATTTACAAATGTTGTGAGAGTACTAGAACTCATTAAAAATTTCTGAAGAATATTTCCTAAAATGAGGTGAGTAAAATAGGCCGGTACACACCTTATCTGGAGCCCTGCCTAGAGAAACTCCTAAGGGTGTCTATTATGTTCTTTCTAATAAGAAGTCCTGTAAAGTTCAGTTGAATGATTTCATGGGGAATTAAATCTGTCTTCTACCTGTATACATATAGATGTATTTACATTGAAATTTTTTATTTTTTTTTAACCAGGAGAGAGAGAGAGAGAGAGACAGACTAAGCTGGAAGCTTGTTTACACGTGTGACCTGGGAGCACAAGGAAGTTAAGTGACTTGCTCAAGGTCACACAGTATGCAAGTGGGGGCTGTGGGATTCAAACCCAGGTCTCTAGGTTTGCAGCTCAGAGCCTTAAACCACTGTACAATACAACATTTTAATTCATATATATATGTATATGTATATATATTATATATATATATATTCTATGCAAAAACTTCATAATGCATCAGTTAGGGTTATTCTATATCGAAAAAGCAAGGAAATTCGACATTAGGGTTCCCACCTTGCACCCCACCCTGGCCTCACCAACAGGCATCGGGCTGTGCGTTGGGTCGCCGGGTTCCTAACTCTCACCCCATCCCATATGTTGACAAGCTGAGGTGGTGTAGTGTAGGAGAATGGGGCAATAGTTAGGGCCGATGACCCCAACGCACAGCCCGATGCCTGTTGGTGAGGCCAGGGTGGGGGTGGGGCTGGGGTGGGAACCCTAATGTCAGAATTTCCTTCCTTCACTGTAGAATAACCCTAACTGATGCATTAAAGTTTTTGCATAAGATTTCCTTACTTTTGGAAAGAATAGAAAAGTAGAAAGTCATGCTAGTTGGTGGGTCCAGCGGACCCACCAACTTGTAAGTGTCGGGCCACATTACACACCTAATGACTAAAAAGTACATTGACAACAGCACGACCAGCCACTAAACAAATGTTAATGAGTGGAACAATAGAAAACACTGTCTGCAAAACATTAACTGCGCCATGCAATCTCCTCGCAAAAAATAAATTGTCTGACACGTAAGCACTGCAATTCATATCAACAGGACATCCCGTCAACACTCTCCAAATTTCAAGTAAAAAGACCAAACCGTGTTCGAGATATAACATGTCACAGTTTGAAATTTTAATTCGTCAGACTGGCACAGTTCCACACCTGTTGACATTTAACACACGCACAACTGATAACTACATCCATGACACTAAGGCTAGGTATCCTATCAATTTCAAGGCACCACCACAAGCAGAACGTAAACTGCGCCACACCATATCTCCGTAAAAAAAAAAATTGACACGTAAACTGTGTAATTTACATCCACAGGACATGCCGAAACACCTACCAAATTTCAAGTAAAAAGACCAAACCGCTTCCAAGATATTCAATGTTAAAGATTGGTAAATTTCCTATCTATTGCATTATAAAAAATCTGGCCATCTTGCCCTGCCCTCACAATTTCTTTATTTGCTTTTGTTAACCGGTAAGCACACTAGACAGCCAAGTGCCTATTTTCAGGTGCGACCCAGGAGATTACAAGGTACATTACTTGGTACATATATGAACATTAGGCAAATAGAAGTGGAGGCTTACATTACATAGAATTAGCACAACAGGGACTTTACAGCATCAGATTTCATCAGGCAAATAGTAGTGAAGAGTTAATATAAAGTAATCAGAACACAGGGACACCAGAAACAACAATACCATAAACAGGGATTACAATACAGTATTAAACATTGCAGTCAGTAGGAAGAAGTGCAGTGCGAGTTCAACACTCCAGGCAGCAAGTTGTAAGGTTAGCAGTTGGAATAAGGGGGAGTCACAGCAGGGATAGAGTGGGCCCAGAGTGACAGAAAGAAGTGGACAGTTCTAGTGCTCACCCTGTTTTGCAGGTGGGCTTGAAAGGTCCATTCTCATAGATGCTGTGAGAGCAGGAGGAGTATGAGCATAGTTGTGCTCTGCCCAAGTCTTTATGCTTAGGTAGCAACTCGGTTTATTGGGAGAAAGACAGGGCATCTTAGGCAGAGAGGGTTCGCCTAGTGCAGAGACAAGTGGCAGCAGTTTTGAGAAAACCCCAAAGGGAGGCTTTAAAGCTCTGGTGCGAGGGGAGGAGCAGTGCTAGTTGAAGCGAAGTTCCAAACCCTGCCAGATGCAGCGAAGGCTCGCTCATCTAAAAGGGGTTTTAGGTACCAGGAGGGCATGGGAGCAGCTGGATCGCAGGTTATAGGAGGGTGTAGCAGGAGCAAGAGTCACAGCAAGGTTTTGAGGGGTGGCAGTTCTGACAATATTGTCAATGAAGTTGCCCACGACATAAGAGCGGCGAGTTTCCGGTGGGAGCCACAAAGAATCTCACGATCAAAGAATTTGCAGGCTCACGAATAAAGAATTAAAAATGCTATAAATCAAAAAATTGAACGAATTCCGGTAAACTACCACCATGGTTCGACAGAACGAAGCCCCCTGAGCAAAACCCACCCTCATTTGACTTCCTAGGGCACCCCTGGGCTGAGAAAATTTAATTTTTAATCCGGCCATCTCGTCCTTCCCTCACAATGCACGATCGCGATCAAAGAATCTCACGATCAAAGAATTTGCAGGCTCACGAACAAAGAATAAAAATGTCTGTAATTTAAAAACTGAAAGACTTGCGGCAAATCACTGCCATGGTTTGACAGAACGAAGCCCCCTGAGCAAAACCCACCCTCATTTGACTTCCTACGGCACCCCTGGGCTGAGAAAACTGATTTTTTATTCTGGCCATCTCATCCTACCTCACGATTGCAATCAAAGAATATCACGATCAAAGAACTTGCTCACTCACGAACAAAGAGCGAGGGACTAGATGGCCATATTTTAGAATTACTTTTCTCAGCCCAGGGGTGCCCTACAAACTTAAATTAGGCTGGGTTTTGCTCAGGGGGCTTCGTTCTGCCCCATCTGAACAACAATAATACTGTATTAAATATCCCTGGTAGTCTAGTGCCCCCAATCATAATAAATAATATCATGTGTAATGCCCTGGTAGTCTAGGCGCCCCCGAGTTGTATAAATTATTATTATTGTTATCCCTGGTAGTCAGTGGCTCACCATCAGTATGAACATTCATTGTCACTGCACACATCTCAGTAGTTCAGCAGCCTCTCATCATAATAAAATAAATCATTATTTTCAGAGCTTCCGGCAGTTCAGTGAGTCTCCACCTCACTCAGTGTTAGTTAATTAGTATTTCTTCCTCACTTTTCAGCCGGGCGACAGCATTAGCTCACTATCTCTTCATCGGGCCAGTCATCGACCGTCTGCACTGCTGCCGCTACTGCCAAGAGGTGCTCGAAATATTTCTCGGCGCTTTTTGCATTACCAATCGAATGCACACAGTCGGCAGCTGGTCGGGAGGTGAGAGGTGGGCTGTGCCAGTCATGGCTGGGGAAGGGTGGGGGTGCTGGGTGGCTGGCAAGACGGGTGGGGCCACTAGACTACCAGGAAATACAAAATGATGATTTATTTTATTATGATGGAGAAGAGAGCGCTAGACTACCAGGGATATGTACAATGACAATGGATATTATTTCACACAGATTGGGGGCCACTAGACTACCAGGATATTAACAGTAATAATTTTATACAACTCTGGGGACTAAACTACCAGGGATGAAAAATATATACATGGGGGGCACTAGACTACCAGGACATTACACATGATAATATTTATTATGTATGAGCCACTAGACTACCAGGGATATTTAATACAGTATTACTGTTATTCAGATGGGTCAGAATGAAGCCCCTGAGCAAAACCCAGCCTCATTTAAGTTTGTAGGGCACCTCTGGGCTGAAAAATCATTTAAAAATATGGCATCTATTCCTCGCTCACGATGCACGATCGTGATCAAAGAATCTCGATCAGAAGAATTTGCAGGTTCGCGATCAAAGATAGTTAGCAAGCCGCAAACGATTTCAAAAGCTCAGAACTCTATTTTTAGACCGATATAGATGCAACCAAAGGCATGGCTCGATAGAACGGGGTCTCCTGAGTAAAACCCATCCAAGTTTTACTTCAGAAGTGACCCCTGAGCCGAGATATTTGTGTTTTTCCGATCAGAAAATTTAAAACAAGATGGCGGACCTCGCAATCAAAGAATTTTAAAAATCCTCGGGGACAAAGATTCTTGAACCGTGAGGCTGCAAATTCTTTGATCGCCAGGCGGGACCAGATGGCCAGAACCCCATTCTTTGTTTGCAAAACATACATATAAATCTTCTCATTGACTTATAATGGGAACTTAAAAGTGGCATAACTTTTGAATGCCTTAGTATTTTTTCACCAAACGAAAAACGGCATGTTCGACCACCAAAGCTCTTTCAAACGAGCCATCTCACAGAGCGGCACGCCACACAACGACCGTGCAGGGCCACGTCCAAATCGGATAATTTTGCATTTTTTAGCGTTTTCGTACGCAAACACCGTAAGGACGACCGAAACGCAATTTGGCAAATCAAGAGATCTACCATGCCCCACCACACATTCCAAATTTCAGGCAAATCTGTTGAACGGGTCCAAAGTTATTAACGCCCAAACTTTTGACTTTAGTATGTAACTGACTGCTGAACCCTAACTACAGTGGTGCGACCGCGCCACTATACTATACTATATAGAGAGAGAGAGAGGGAAAGATATATATACACACATGTATGTGTGTATATATATATACACACACACACGTATATATATACACACATACATATATACACACACACTATATATATATTTATGCAATACGCGTGGACTCAGAAGACGTTGAATAAATCCACTTATTTTCACATACATTGAATAAATTTTAGAATCCTAGATTTAGTCAACATATGTTGAATAAATGCCACCTGTCAAAGCTTTTTTGTTCACTTTTTTGACAAATAAATGTGCATAACTTTAAAACGAAAAATGATAGCATGGTACTGTGAGTGCAAAATTTGCCCAGCACACAAATATCTACAAAATGAGTGCCGTTTCATTTATATATACCTTTAGTTTTTATTAAAAACAGCAAAAAAAAAACAGAAAATTCAATTTTTTGCACTTTTTCGACAAACAAATGCAAATAACTTTGAAACGAAAAATGACAGCATGGTACTTTGAGCACAAACGTTGTTCAGCAACAAAATATCTAAAAACTGAGAGGTGTTTCATTTATAGATACCCTTTCGATTTTTATAATCAGCACTTTCTTTGACAAACAAATGCCCTCCCCCAAAAAAGAATTGTGCATCAAACTTTTCATTATGTACTGGCCATAATGTAAAGCTGGAGTGTCCATAGCAACCACCATGCTAAGCGGAGCTACACTGGGAAAATCACAAAAGTCCATGTAAGTTTACATTAAAATTAAATAAACAATTTAAAACAAAACTCCCTGCACTATCCTAAAGGATCCCAACTGCATAAATGGAATACGTAACAGGGACCTTGTGGAATACATGATTTATTTTCACTCGAGCTGTTTGACATTGGGCACATCACTCATGGCTTATGCCACACTCATGAGGTTACCCAATATTATACAGCTCTTGTGAAAATAAATCATGTATTCCACAGGTCTCTGTTACATATCCCTTATATATACACATATATATAAAAAACTGAAAAAAGGCACAACCAAGATTGCACTGTTCCAGAAGGAGATAAGCGAAGAAGCTAGAAGAGCAGCAGGGTGCCCAGCACAGAAGCAGGTCCAGGGCCTTGTTGTTTGTTACAAAAAAGAGCTCTGCAGAAAAGCAGCAAGCAGTGTCGAAGATGAAAAACTGCTGACTTCAACTACAGCAGTGAAAGTAAGTGTTATACAACTGTAAAAGGCATTGAGAGACAGGAATTCTTCAGCAATGGAATGCAACAAAGGCATTTCTTCAGTCTGAAATGAAGCTGGAGCCCAAAGAATAAAAAACAAGCATCTGTCAGTGCCGAATGTCTGCTTGCTGGCATTGGTAGTGCAGGAGTTAGAGATAAATAATAGGAATGACAGTGAAGTACTGAACTAACGCCAACCCACACCCCCACCCTGTAGAGACTGACAGGTGTTGGGGGTGTTCCTTTGTATCATCGGCCATAACGCTCACACCATTCCACCTAACTCCACCCTGCAGACACAGACAGGTGTCGCGGTGTGCCTTGGGGTCTTCAGCCCATACGCTCACCCCGTTCCATTAGGAAATAAGCTGAGATGGGTGCAGTATAGAAGAATGGGGTGAATGTTAGGGCCAAAGAACACTATGATGCCCTGTCTCTGGCTGCAGGGTTGGGGTGAAAGGCGTAAGCATTACAATAACGACCCCAAGTCACCTCGACCAGTCAGTCTCTACAGGGTGGGGCATTACGGTGGGAAACTCTAACGCCCTGGCGTTTGTTGGTATTTCCGCCCAATTTCAACGTGGGCTTTTGGGACCCCATCATTTAACAGTGGCACTATCATTTCGCTACTCAATTCAAAGGTGATTTCGCAGCAACCACGCTATTCAGCGCCACAGGTGGGAAAACACATTTCAGGCTGGATGTGAAAAATGACAGCTGCAATGTTCATGAGGAGGTGTGAAAAAATGGCAATGTTGGAAATCTGGAGTAAACATATGAAAAATTGGTGAAGTTAATAGCGGAAGAAACTGCTAACGCACGTCCGTAATACAATCATTTTTGAATTTTTTCACAAATTTTCAACACGGCATTTTGGGACCTCCTTCATGAACAGCGGCACTGTGATTTTGTTAATCTGTCTCAAAAGTCAGTTTCCCACAGTGACAGCGCCATTCTGCGCTACAGGTGCAACAACACATTTGGGCAGGATGTGAACAATGACAGCTGTACTGTTCATAAGGAGTGTAAAATGGCAATGTTGAAAATCTGGAGGAAAATATTAAAACTGGTGGTTACGAATGTGCATAGAAACTGCGCTACACATGCTCGTACCACAGTCATTTCTTCAAATTTATTCACCAAATTTGCAACATGGGTTTTTTTTGGACCCCACCTCATGAACAGTGGCACCGTCATTTCATTAATCAGCCCCGGAAGGCAATTCCGCAGTGACCACGAAATCACCTTTTGGGACCGAGTAACAAAATGACAGTGACATGTTCACCAGGTGGGGTCCTAAGAACCTCATGTTGAAAATTTGGGGCCACAATTCCTAAAAATGGCTGCGATATCAAACTAAGTTGAACCCCCCCATTGACTCCCATTATACGGCGATAACCCAATTCCTTTGTTCGGAGTTCAGCTTTGAAGAGTGCAGACGTGTCCCGGGTCCAGAGAAGATCGCTGCTCCCAACCTCCGGAGGCTAACTATGCGTGTGGAGGGTGCTCAGTGGGACTGGGGAGATGTGATGGCTGTTTTTTTTTTTTTTTTTTTACAGGTTAAAAAAAAAAGAAGACACCAGGGAGATAGTTTTCTTTCTTTTACAGGTTTAAAAAAAAAAAAAAAAACTTTCGGCAAACTGGGGTGGGCTCCCAGTGTGCCACAACAATGGTGGTGGGGGGGGAGGGCATGCCGACATAGGGATTGGGCACCCACTGTCGGCAGATTACAAACAGTTTTTGAGGGGGTGCATCTGACACCAGGAGTGGGCATGCCGGTGTCGGAAACATTTTGGCACACTGCAATTGGGCTCCCAGTGTGCCACATTAATGGAAGGAGGGGGATACATGTCAACACTTGGACTGACACCCGATGTCGGCTTTCCTGGTGTGTGGAAGCAGCAGCAAGAGCCACGGCTCATTACTTGTTTCACTAGGAAAGCTGCACAGAACAAACAAGTTGTTGGTGGAGCAAGGCCAGGGACAGAGTGCTGGAAGGTAGGAACCGCAAGGTTATGATGGAGGGGGGAGGTGCTGCTGCAGTGACGAAACTGTTCGTGATTGAAGCGGCAGATTCGCTTTCAACTCCTTGGCTCTTTTTGAAGCTGCTGTCATTGGCAGCTTTCCCCTTGACTGGTGGCTGAGGGTCGTGCCCAGTAAAGCATCTGCTGCATTGACACACCTCTGAAATGTGGTATTGTTGCAACGTGTTTCTTGTGCAAGCAAACATAAAAACAACCTGAGGTGGTAGGGGGCTGAACATGTGATACAGATAGCACTGACACACATCAATGTGGCCAGCCCCAGCTAGGTAAAAGTTTACAATCGATTCCAACGACAACAGCTTGCAGTTCCAAAGGTGGGGTTCTATGGAGGGAGATGCCTTTGAAGAAGATGGGTAGTTACCAATGCAGACATTGTGTCCACTATAGTGAAATGCTGAGCAATTCTTTTAACATCCAGCCATCAGGAAAGATCACTATAGACAGGATTTCATAAATTTCAAAACTACTTTGTGATCTATCTAGTGACTTGTCCATGTAGTAAAAGCCAATACTGGGTATACAAAAGATTGCACAGGAGAGGACAGGAAACAGGGAAAATATTATTTTTACAATGTTAAGAAGCAGGACATGGCTGGGGCACCTATCATTTTGAAATATGGGACTTGGAAGTTCATATAATGCGCAGTCCTAATAACTATCCCAAGTTGCAGCGAGAGGCCCACTGGATAAGTATGCAGTACACGTTAGCACCACATGGGCTAAATTAATATTTTTTTAAGATCTTACCCGCATAAATGAAAATACAATACCATACTTCATATTTATAATTCGAAGAATTCTGGGTGTATCATTTGGTTATCGTCTCCTAATATTTTGGTATTTTTAAGCAGTCTTTCAGATTCTGATATAGTTCACTATTTCTTGTTTATCAAGTTTTTTTTTTTCTACTTATTTTTTATCCACTCCTTACTGTCCCTACCAATCACCACTCCTTCCGTCCTGCAAGGAGTGACGACCCCCACCTCAGCCGACCAGCTTGGTCTGCCCCTAGAGTGCCACACTGCCACTGAGGGCACCTTGATGGCCCGGATTACCCCCCGGACGGGGTGAGGAGAGATCCCCCTTCCCCTCCCCCTGCGGCAGCTGCACATTGGGGTCTGCCCTGGTCGGAGGTGGTAAGGCCGGCTCTGGAGGACTTCATCTAGGTGACGGAGGCATTTTCCTCCGAGTTGTCTTGTTTCCTCCCCCTTAACCCCGCCCTCTGAGGCCTGAGGCGCAGAGTGTCTGCGTGCTGGCCTTGCGCTCCTCTCAAGCGCCTAACGGCGTCCCCTCCCCGCTCCTACAGACGGGTCAGACGCGGTTCTTTCGAGTCGGTGCATCCACCGACCCTCTCAGGGCGTCAGGCACTCCAAGCGCGCCCTGGCATCCCACCCCGAGGAGAGAGCACCTGGGACGCCTATCCTCCCTCCTCGGCGACCCGGTCCGCTCTCGAACTCGGTCGCCGGGCGAGCGCGAGGTGTGGCATCCAGCGCTCAACCTCAGCGCCACCGGCCGCCAGTTTATCAAGTTTGATGTACGAGATTAAAGAATACAAGGCTAGGAGAAACTGTTTTCTTTAAACTTCATTACACTCCTTCAATCCTCGAGCCAATGTATTGAGATTATGCCCATTTAACGTTGGTAAACTGGGGCATTTTTATTTTTATTTTAGTCTTTGGTAACCGGGTAAGGCCCACTAGGCACAAGTGCCTGTTTTCAAGGGACGACCTGGGAGCACTGGGCGGTTAAGAGACCTTGCTCAGAGTTACACAGTATGCAAGTGGAGGTTGTGAGACTCAAACCAAGGTCTGGGGTCTGCTGGATATATCAAGCTCATTCACAGCTCATTACACTAACCTCTAGGCTATACTGCCAGCCAGGTACTGAAGTCAGTTTCTCCCTGACGAAGGCTTTTTGCTGAAACTGGTAGAGGTTCTTTGTGCATGTTGTTTCACAAAATTAACGTAGTGCAAGTTAAGTTTTACTATGGTGTGACCTATTTGTGTGAAGTGGTAACTTTTTTATTAATTTATGCATGCCTGATGTTCATTTGAGCTACAGAATGGTAATGATTTAAAAATGAAAATTACATACCTACCATAATTCTTAATACTGTATATCTTCACCATTCATCACTGGTGGGTACTAGCTGGGCGCTAGGAACTAGCAGGAAGCTTTTAGCTTTATAAAGCTTTCTCCTCCCTCCTAGGAGGGCAGCTGTCAGAGATGACACTGCCCTCGAGGCCAGGTTGGCCAGTAAGAAAAAACTACTTACCATAGTAATATTGTTTCTTCCAAGGAATCTTACTGTATTCTGACTTCTGCAGTATGCTCTTACCATAAGACTGCCCCAGAGCTGAAATGGTTAATAGAACCAATGTTAATCATGGAATGTCAGGCTCCAGCTCGGTTTTCAAACCACTGTCCCTGGTAAAGATTCTGCAATCATCAGATTCTTGTGGAGCATTCATAACAACAAGCTACCTAAACTATACTAATAAACAAACAAAACCCCACACAAACTATTCCCCTTTATTTTAAAATGTGGGTAAAACTACGGCTTGAGTCACTAGGCCTAAAAAAGAAACACCTACAGGTTCCAAACAGCATGAACAGCTGTGTTGCAGTGCCCATAGGTTCTAGCAGGGGAGGCAGGGTGGGAGCTCAAAATACAGTAATATTACCTTGGAAGAAACAAGATTACTATGGTAAGTAATTTTTTCTTCTAACCCTAGGAAATCTTACTGTATTCCAACTTCTGCAGACTATCCAAGCAGTACCTCTGGAGGAGGGTAGAAAATCTATTTAGGAAACAGGATCTTCAGTACTACTGTGCCAAACCTGGGATCACTTCTGGCCTGGGTATCCAGGCTGTAGTGTTTGGTAAAGGTGTGAACTGTTTTCCAGGTAGCTGCTCTGCAGATTTCCAACAAAGGGATATCTCTTGCAGCTGCTACAGAAGCAGCTGTACCCCTTGTACAGAGTGGGCCCTAAGGCCTACAGGAGGCTCTTTACCCACTCTGCTGTAGCAAAATTAGATACAGGCAACAATCCATCGGGCAATGGTCCTCTACGGCGGGTTTGCCCTTCCCCACCTGTCCATAGGTCAGGAAGAGCTGCATTCTATCCTGCCTGTATCCTTTCGTGTAATCCAAGTAGTAGCTTATAGCTCTCTTGACATCAAGACTGCGCAGTATTTGCTCCCCTGAGGTACAATGGTAAGTGAATAAGACTGGCAAAGTAATGGAGGTGGAAGTCTGATACCACCATGGGGAAAAATTTCCTACTGGTCCTTAGGACCACCTTTTCCATGTGTACTGCTATGTAGTCTGGTTCTGTGGACAAGGCCTGGAGCTCACTGATCCTCCTGGCTGAGGTGATGGCTACCAGTTACAGTTTTCCATGTCACTTACTTAAGCTCTGCTGAAGACATGGGTTCGAATGGTGGTTGCATTAGCTGGCCAATGCATATGTTAAAGTCCCATGCAGGAGGGCTCTTGTGAGGGGGATGCAAGTGCAGTAGGCCCTTGAAGAACTTCCAGAATACCTGGTTGGAGGCCAAGGATGCCCCTTTTCCAGCAGAAAGATAAACAGAGACAGCTGCAAAGTGCACCTTAAGGGTGGAAGGCCGAAGGCCTAGGGAATGCAAATTGTGCCAGATAGTCCAAAACTACTGACAAGCCAGCTTGGCGATGATTTATCTGTCTCTGTCCACACCAAACAGAAAACCTCTTCCATTTAGACAAGCAAGTCTTTCTGGTGAAAGGTTTTCTAGATACCCTGAGGACCTCCAGCACCCCCCTCCAAGAGGTGTAGGTCTGCCAATTCTAAGTCCTTAACAGCCAAGCTCTGAGTCTGAGGGACTAGAGATTGGGGTGCACAACCCTACCCTGAGAGGTGGGTCAGAAGGTTGTGCCTCCTGGGCAGGGAGATTAGTTTTAATACTGACAGGGTCAGTAGCAGCGAGGACCAGGGCCGTCTGGCCCAGTATGGAGCAATGAGGATCACTGTTGCTGGGTGAACCCTGAATTTGTTCAGTACCCTGAGCAGCAGGGGAAATGGAGGAAAGGCATACAGAAACGTCCTTGTCCAATCCATCAGGAGTGCAACCAAAGGCACTGTGCCCCACACAGGGGGGCCTGCAGCAGAACAGTGGAAGTTGGTGATTGTCTGGGGCTGTGAAGAGGTCCACCTCTGGGGTGCCCCACCTTCTGAACACCACCTGCAGGATCTGCCGGTTTACTTCCTTCATAAACAGAATCTCTCCGACTGAAGAGGAACAGGTCTGGGGCTCCCCCCCAACCCCTGAACGGAGCTCCGCACTCCTGGAGGTCGAGAGGGTCTGGAATTCTCAGGGGCTCTCCCCCCCAATATGCTGTATGACCTCCGTGATTGTTCCACAAGAAGGGCAGCTCCCGGTGGCTCTTCCCGCCCCCCCCCCGACACAGGATCGCGGCAGCGTTTTGCCAGAATCTCTCCAACTGCAGAGGAACAGGTCTGGGGCTCTCCCCCACACCCTGAGCGGAGCTCCGCGCTCCTGGAGGTCGAGAGGGTCTGAAATTCTCAGGGCTTTCTCCCCATCCTGTAGGACCTCCGTGATTGTTCCACAAGAAGGGCAGCTCCGGTGGCTCTTCCCACCCCCCATGACACAGGATCACGGCAGCGTTTGCCAGAATCTCTCCGACTGCAGAGGAACAGGTCTGGGGCTCTCCCCCGACCACTGAATGGAGCTCCGCACTCCTGGAGGTCGAGAGGGTCTGATATTCTCAGGGGCTCTCCCCCCATACGCTGTAGGACCTCCGTGATTGTTCCAGAAGAAGGACAGCTCCCAGTGGCTTTTCCGCCCCCGACACAGGATCGCGGCAGCGTTTGCCAGAATCTCTCAGACTGCAGAGGAACAGGTCTGGGGCTCTCCCCACCCCTGAGCGGAGCTCCGCTCTGGAGGTCGAGAGGGTCTGAAATTCTCAGGGCTCTCCCCCATCGCTGTGGGACCTCTGTGATTGTTCCACAAGAAGGCAGCTCGGTGGCTCTTCCGCCCCCGACAAAGGATCGCGCAGCGTTTGCCAGGTAGCATAGGACCTAGCTCCCTCGCACAAAGGGAGCAGCTCTGTTCGCGCCTTTTTCCTGTTTTGAATTTTACCCTTTAATTTGTGTCCCCACAACAGTTCAGACTGTATTTTTTACCTTGACTTCATGTTTGCACTGCATATTCTACCCAGCTTCATTGGTTACCTTTAGGACATTGCAAGTTTGTTTTAAATGCTGAACTGTAAATTCTGTTCCAGTCTGAATTGCTGCTGACTTTAATATAAACTGTCCATTCCAACTGCTCCCTGCCCCTCCCTGCTGTACACAACTCTTCCCCACAGTGCTGCTTGTGACTACTCCCCTCTGCCCCCAAATACCCTCCACCCTTCGCTGGTTTTACTTAAACAGCCTCTACCCTCGCTGATATTTTGCTTCTCCATTAGCTCCTTATATTGTTTTGCCACTAGAGGGAGCCTGATTAAGTTCGAGCAATTTGCTCCCAATACCTCACTTGTCACATTTTACTGCTCTCTAGTAGCTGTTTTCACTTGGTGATTTATATTAAAGGAGCCCTCTGCTGTCTCTTTCCTCTCTCTAGTCAAAAAATGTCCCCTCCTCCCCTCCTAGCGCTCCTCATGGGAATACTTTGCCTTCCTATCCTCTTTGAGCTTTACTGCTTGAACACATCAACAGCTTCTGATAATACTTATACTCAGTTTGACTTCTACTACTCCAACATGCTTGCTACTGCCACTCCACTACCTCTACCCCGCTCTGCTCTCATCAGCAAGCGTATTAGCCCAATAGTCACATACCTTCACCTTCATCTGAAGCCGCCACCCTGCGTCTCTATCAGGGCGTACCTCATCACTCCGCTATGGTTACTAACCCTATCTCTTATACTATCCAGCGACATTGAGATCAACCCTGGTCCATCTCTGCGTCCCGTCATAACCTTGCCCCCGGCCACCACCCTCCCTAAAACCGATGGACTAACTTTGCCCACCTGAATGCTAGGAGCCTTATGGCCAACCTCCCTGACCTCCAGGCTTGGGTCTATACTAACGTCCCGGATGTCCTCGCCATCACAGAAACCTGGCTTAAGCCCACAGTGCCTGACTCTCAGTGCCACTTTCCTGGATACAACATGCTTCTGTCGACCGTCCTGGCACTAAAAGGGAGGTGGCCTTGCCTCTACTTCAAAACTCACCTAAACATTACCCTTCTGCAGGACCCCCTCCTACCAAACTGTGAAATCCTACACTCCCTACTGCTTCTTGGGGGTGTAAAGAAACTCCATATTTTTTGTACTTATATCCCCCAAAAATGCTACACAAGGCATCACTGAACTCCTAGGGTTTCTGCCTACAGTTACAGGCAAGAATGACATTATCTGCCTTGGTGATTTTAACCTTGACTGGTCCGAGAAAACTCAGCTAACCTATCCTCCTTAGCTAGCAAGGCAAATCTATCCCAGCTCATACATGAACCCACAAGGGTCTCACGTGGGGAGCAACTGATGCCACCCTCCTTGACTGGATACTTACTAACAGGACGGAATATGTTGCCTCAGCCGGTGTGCTACCTAACACAATTACTGACCACTATCCCATCTACTGTGTCTGGAACACTGTCATTCCTCCCCTCCCTGCTAAAACTGTAACCTTTCCTAATCTCTCCCGCCTAAGTCATGAGGACTTAACTGACCTTAACCAGGTTGACTGGTCCCCTCTCTACCAAACACAGGACATTAACATAGCCACAGAATATTTCAACTCTGTCCTCCTCTCTCTTCAAAACCTTCACATCCCGGTCACCACACGTAGGATGGCAGGGAAAGTAACCAAGTGGCTAACACACCCCGTGCTTCAACTTCTCAAATCTAGGGACAAACTTTGGTCCAGGTGGAAGATCTCCCATCTCCGTGCAGACTTTGAAGACTATCGTGCATTACGTAACAACTGCAAAAGACAAATTCAGATTGCAAAAGCACCTACTATAGGAACCTACTAATAACATCCTCTACAAATCCTGCGAGGTACTGGTCCAAAATTAAGGACATTCTCGGCAACAACAAGCAACAGAATCCAGCTGACATGAACATTCAAGGTGTTCACTGCACCAACCATGACACCATTGCCAACGCCTTCAATGCCCTTTTTTTCTCCACCAGTCGCTACTCTAACTAGCCCACAACCTGACTGTCCCTCTTCTCCTCCTCGCCTCCCCCCTCCCTTTCGTTCTGGTTCCAACCACATACCTTGAAGTTCGCAAGCTACTTAACTCCCTTCCGCACGCGGGGTCAAGGGCCTGAGGGCATCCATCCTGCATACTTAAGCAGTATGCACCTTGGCTGACCAGACCTATCACCTGGCTTTTAACCTCTCGATTGCATACATCTACTGTCCCGTCCACCTGGAAAACTGCCAGAACCATCCCTATACACAAAGGGTGATAAACTCATGTCCAACTACCGCCCTATATCTCTTCTGCCCATTCTCAGTAAGCTGCTTGAAAAAATAGTCCACCGCCAGCTTGCTTGCTCCACCTTGACATGTTTAATCTTCAAACCCCGTGCCAACATGGTTTCTGGCCGGTCACAGTACCACCTCTGCACTTACACAACTTACAAATGACATCAGAAATAATATGGACCGTGGGCTCACTCACTGGGGCCGTCTTATCGACCTGTCTAAAGCCTTCGACATGGTACACCATCCTCTCATGCTAAAGAAGCTCCAATCCATTGGAGCATCTGACCAAGCCCTCTCCTGGTTCCATAGTTATCTTGACAATCGGACTCAGGCGGTAGCATTTCACTAAGGCCCTTTCCTCCCTGGGAGTCTCTAGGGATCCACTCTGGACCTCTACTCTTCTCCCTCTTCCTAAATGATATTCCCACCATGTCCCGGCATAGCTGCACTCTATGTACGCAGATGACCTTGTTCTCTACTCTGGGTCAAAATCGGTTGCTGCCATCAACTCCACTCTCACTAATGACTTCCAATTCCTGCAGACCTGGCTCTCTAGCAACCAGCAAGTCCTGAACCTAGAAAATACCTGTGCTATGCTATTCGGATCCTCTAAAAAACTGTCTGCCCCTGCGAACAGGCTCCAGGTTCAATGCCTTGACAGCTCCCTCATCTCAAACACTGAGTCCTTCAAGTACCTTGGGGTCACTTTGGATCCCACACTTGACCTGTCTCAACATGTCAATATGGTGTGCCGTGCCATCAATGCTAAAACTGGCGGAGCTTATCGCGTGCGCCACTCCTTCCGCTAGACTTTCTGTTGAGAGAGGTATTCTCTTACCCCAGCTCCAATATGCTCTGCCCCTCCTCTTTGCTGCAAACTCTACACTTCCACAAATGGGGCACTGTCTACAACAACATCTGTAGATTCGCCTTAACTGCCCCACATCTTACCCATCATTGTCTCCCTTTACGCTGGCTTAAATTGGCTGTCACCAAGGATATTCAAGCCTACTCCCTGGGCTGCTTTATCGACTCCTGTCTAGACCTCCCTGCCCTGTCTATCTTGCCAACCTCCTGACTCCTGCCTCACACACTTGCACTTCTCAGGTCTTCCTCTGTCCCCACGCCTCCACTAGACCTTGCATGACAAAATGGGTGAACAGTCATTTGCCCATTTTGCTCCCAAATTCTGGAACTCACTCCTCCTTATGGTGAAAACTTCAGCCTCCCATCGAGAATTCAAAAACTCGCTGTTCACCCACCTCCTAGCCTCTGGCCAATGCAAATGCTCTTAATTTGCTTTGTCCCACTGCAGGCTGTCGGGTCTGACCCTGAGTACTACACTAATGTTCTCCCATGCAATTCGCTTGTCTAGGTGGCTATGAACCTTGATGTCTTTACTGTCCTCAGCTGTCTTATGGTTACCCTAATTGTTTTATTTTACATCCTTATTATGATCTATGCCTAAAATGTACCCTTATGTTTTCCCTTGATCTAAGCAAGGCTTTCGACACCGTCGACCATAGTCTGCTCCTCTCCGCCCTTCAAACCATAGGTGTCCTCCTCTCTGCGTTGGTTCACTGACTATCTTACAGGGCGCCTTCAACAAGTTAAAGCCGAAGGAGGCCTGTCCCCCTTAAAAACTCTGCAAAGAGGGGTACCTCAAGGTTCTATATTAGGGCCCTTACTTTTTGCAATCTACATTAATAACATCGACAACTGTATAAAAGAAGCCAACATCCATCTGTTTGCAGATGATACAGTTCTCTACGTGAGTCGCCCAACACCTGAAGCTGCCTGCATGACCTACAGTCAGAATTCAACCTTTGCAAAGACAACTCCTCCAAAAAAGCTACCCTTAATGCCAAAAACTAAAGCGATGGTCCTCTCTCCTTTATCCAGACAGCTAACCCTGTGTCCAGTCGGACAGTTCCCAAATTACCACAGTTCTAGGTGAAAACTGAATTTGTTACAAAATTCAAGTATCTGGGAGTTTGGATAGACCAAAGACTCTCCTTCATTGAACATATCGAGGACTTGCTAAAACGACTTCGGCAAAGGCTTGGACTGTTTTTTACAATCAGCCAATTTCTCACCAGAGATGCCAAGAAACAACTGGTCCAATCCATTTTCCTATCATTGGTTGATTACGCTGACTTCCTCTACAGCCAATGCCCCAACTCTTACATGGCTAAACTGGACACACTCTACCATCGAGCACTGAGGTTTATAACGGGACTCCCCTTCGACACACATCACTGCACCCTATATGCGGCAGTGGGATGGACATCACTAAAGTTCAGGCGCCACAGAAACGCCGCTCTCTGGACCTATAGAGCCATCTCTAATAAGCTGCCTTACTATATCTCCTGCTGTCTTCCCCTGAGTATAATTGGGAAATACGCGCTACAGTTACTACTCAGCTATTACACTTAAAGTACCCAGCAAAATCCCGCTGCAGGGCAGCCATAAGCTTCTGTATACCTACCTTATGGAACGATCTACAAAAACCCTCAAATTAAGCACTCTAATCGTGTAAATGCTTTCAAGATGCTTTATTTCCGCATAATCAGAGAAGTATGTAATGTTTCACCCACTCAGACCCAGTACCGTGTCTGCACTGGTATATAGCCACGCCTAGACCCAATTTTAAGTACTGACCCTCCCAGCTTGCTCCTCACCAGCCTAATTGTTCTCTCTTATCCCCTGTCTTATCAACACTAGGCCCATCCATCCCCTTATTCTTCCTTTCCCAACCTCGGATGGAGCTCACTACCCTGGGTTGTGACATCCTACCATGCCCTTACTTTATAGCATTCAACTCGGGCTCACACATACTCCTTTTCTCCATCCACCTTCTCTACATCCAGCTTTACCAACTCCTTTCTGTGCACCGTGTCCTCCTAGCCTTTCTCCCCTACTTCCCTCCTCTTCCCCTACCTTCACCTCTACCTGGTGTATATTTTTATTTTCTTCTTACTTCCTCCTGCAACCTTAGATAACCTGCTTTATCTTCCTATAGACACTTCTATGTATGTAAATACCGTGTAATCTGTACAATATCTGTATAATTCTATGTACATATGAACAACTTTTTCTTCCTCTCTGTAAAGAGTATTATCCGTATTGCCTTGTAAATACCTGTGTTGACCTGTATATACAATTGTTCATGCTCCACCCAGGTCCATCTTGCAAATGAGCTTCTGCTCAACGATGAACGCCTGGTTAAATAAAGACTTGATTGATTGATTATGTAACTATTACTGTGCTACCCAATGTATATCTTGTTTTGCTCCTGTACACCTATATTATGTCTGTGCATTTCTGCATATTGTAACCAGTGTCCTGTGCTCTCCCGGGTCGTGCCTGAAAATAGGCAGGTCTGCTGCCTAGCGCACTTACCCGGTTACCAAAAGCTAATAAATAAATAAACATAAATATGCATAAATAATTCTACAGTGTTCATTTCATGGTTCTTCACTCTGTCTAGTATGTGCCACCACCAGTAATCATCGCAAAATGCTCGTCTAACCCCTTATCTGGAGGTCCACTGCATAGACCCACTCTGTATGTTTATGTTTAAGCTCTTTGCTTGCTTCTCCTCAATGTGTGCTGTTCTAAAAAAGTAAATGAAAAACCATCTATGAAAGCTTGTAAGCATTTGAATATTGCACCATGTCTCAAAGTCATTTAGTATTTTTTTTAGCGCTTACCTTACTGCGTTAGAGCTGTTTGCAAGTGCGACTCTCTCTCTCCATTAATGGCTGCTGCCTGACATGCTATGCAGAGGCAGACCTCCAGATAAGGGTTAGTCAAGCATTTTGCAGTGGTTACTAGTAGTTACTGGTGGTGGCACATACCAGGCAGAGAGAAGAACCATGAAATGAACACTATAGAATTCTTTATGCATATTTATGTTTATGAAGGAAGTAAAGGAAATACTAAAAATAACAGTCCTGTGAAGCTGATAACTTGTATGCAACTGACACAAGGGTTAAAAAATCAGTTAACTTGACTGATTGCTGGTGGTGGTGTAAATCTGGCACAAGTGTCTGCTGTGGAACTGAGAGATTTAAAGTTGTCTAAGTAAAAACATTTAACAGAATTTTGTACTTTTAATTACAGAGAAGTTCTTAAAGAAACAGTACCTATATAAGGCCAGTGAGTGTTGAAACAAAATAAAATAAGGTAAAAGATGTTTTTCATCACTGCTAGAATTAATCAAAAATTGATTACATAACTTGTTATAGAGTTTTCTACAATGTTATTGAAACTACCTTGTCGGTAACTACTTTTTGTTTTCCTACTATCTACTATGTTTGAACTTGTACTGGAATGTTTTGCCTTTACTGAGTATGTTCATCCCCGGTTTGAACCAGTAACTGGAATGTTTGCCTGTATTGAGCATTGTTTGCCCTGTTTGAACCTGTACTGGAATGTTTGCCTGTACTGAGTATTGTCAGCTCTGTTGAACCTGTACTGGAATGTCTGCCTGTATTGTTGTACTGTACCCTCCCGGGTCGTGCCTGAAAATAGTCATTGCTATGGCTAGTGCACTTACCCGGTAAATAAAAACTAAATAAAAATAAATTGGTGGAGGAGGTGTTCAGCTTCATAAGGAAGTGGCACTAAAAAATAATCTTTAATGTATAATTATAAGTGAATAAAAATGAAAAAAGTTACAGGCCAAGTTATGTGTTGAAAAAGAAGCATTATTATTGATGTAAGTAATGCGGAAATAACAGATAAAATTGAACTTATTGTTACCAGAGAGTTTAAAAGCTCATAAAAGAGCAAAATATTTTATACGATGAGATCAATGAAATGTACTAAAAATGTTTTGAAAAACTTTTTAGATTCTTGGAGCCCTTTGAAAAGCACCACAATACAGGTGCGAAACGCCAGGGCAAGAGAGGGACCGAAAGACCGAGAGGGAGCTCATCAGAGCTCAGAGACTGGGACAAAACTTTAAATTTCTACTTTCAGCGCCAAAACGCTGCAGGCTTGCTGCCCTATTTAACGGGCGGCAGGCAGCAGCTGCGACAGCGAGAGATGGAGCACATCAGAGCTCTGGGACTGAAATATATGAATATATATTTTCTCCCACCTACCCCACACTGCCACCCTTTTAAATAGGCTTTATGGGCTGGTAAGGGGAGGGGTTCTCTGAAGGTGGACAAATCAGGACTACTTTAATAAAACTGTATCGTTCTGGGGCGAGTAAGGAAAATCATGGAGACGCAAGTGGGGCTGTGATATTACAGGCAGCTGGGGGGGACAGAGCTAAGATATACTATATGATTATACTGTTTATCCTGTATCTTCAGTTAGAGTTTAAGTGTCTATTTAGAGCAGGGCCATTTGTTGGAGGTGAATATGACTGATCTAGTGCACCCCAGTATGGCCACCTGGAAGGGTGGGAGGATTAGTATTCCAGGGGGAAGGGATTGGGAAAAGGGGGATGTGCCCATTATAAATACAGAGGGACAAACAGGGTGGCCACTTTCCACCACGGCAGGCATCTTCGCAAGGGTTGTAGGCTGCACAGGCTGTGAGGTGGCAATCATTCTCAATTGGGCCTGGAGAGATGGAGACTGCCCACTCTGTAGACAGCTATCTTGGATCAGGAGTGAAGTATACTGGTTAAGAAGCAAGCTGGGGGAGTAGCCAAGGATAAGGGGAGTGGGTATGGGTGGCAGATGGGTGGGGTGGAGCGGAGGCTGGGGCAACGTTCAGAAATTAGAGGAGGTCACGTTACAGCAAGCAGGAGGAGGGATAGAGGACCCTTAGACAGGGATGTTGATGCAACGGGGAAAATTTATGGGGTAAACGTTCCAAGTATAAGGAGAGTAGAGGACGACTTGTCAGGAGGGGCTGTTGTGGGGAAGCCTAGAAGAGCAGACAGTGGGAAGGGAGCTCCTAAGGAGGACAGGACAAGAAAGGAGATAGAGGCAGCGTAGAGGGGCAGTCGGGGGAAACTCAGGTCACTTGATGGAGGCTGACAGAGTGTTCCAATAAATTTGAGCTACTAAGCAACCTAGAGGGGGAGGAAGGGGTAGGTGGTAATGAGGTAACTGATCCAGAGGAAGGGGGAGGGAGATGGATACCCATAGGGCCTCACAGGTCAGCAATGGCAAGAACAGAAATAGTCCCAGGGAGAGAAAGGGAAACTTAAATGTTAAGCAGATGGTGGAGGTGCAACATACTGCAGACAGGAGGGGGGCGAGCATGGCTGGAGAGAAACTGGAAGGCAAGGAGGCGGGGGGAGGGACCCCACTTCAGGAGGGGGGTCAGTACCAAGGATGGGGCCCTAGGTAAAAGGGACCCACAGAGGGCCTCTGGAGGTAGGGATACTATTACAAGGTGTGAAGAAGATGGTGTGGGGGAAGGAGAAATAATCAGGGCAGGATAAATAGCTCAGGTAAGAGAGGGTTAAAGGGGACTCTAGTCCGGGGTCTGAGTTAATGGGCAAAATAAGGGAAGCAGAAAGGAGGAGGGTGACAAGGATCTCCCATAATAAGGCAGGAAGACTCTGTGAAATTGAGGTCGTCGGATAATGGGGGGGGTTGAGCACATAGTGGAGGTAACCTTAAGGATGATGGTGGAGTTAAGGTTCTGTTATTGTTTGTGTCCCAAAACGGTTAACAAATAAAAATAAAAATGAAATGAATTGGGATACTCGATGATTAGGAGTATCCAATGGGAGGGACGTGGGGGGATGCCATAGCCAGGTGAAGGTAATGAGTATCTCTGGGCTGATGGTGCACAGAGCAAAGTTCATGGTGTACGAACTGGTTAGGGATTGTGGTGGGAAACCGGATTTCCTGGTGCATTTGGGGGCAAACAATATAGAGGGACATAGTGTTTCGGAAATCCAAGCAAGGTCCCAAGAACTTGCCAGAGTCTGTCGGGATAATGGATGCAACATTTCCTTTTCGGAAATATTGCCGGTACCTGGGGCCTCAGTGGAGAACAAAAAGAAGATCACAGAGGTTAATGACTGGCTCAGGAAGTGGGGTGAAGAAAGTGGGTCGGGGATGTTAGGGAACTGGGAGGGAATTTGGGAGGATAAGGGACTGTATGCCAAGGACAGGCTTCATCTTACCCCATCAGGGAAGGAAGTCCTTAAACAGGGGGTGGCGGACTACACTCATGAAAGGTGAGGTTTAAACTGTGGGGGAGAGATAAGGAGGGCTGGCCTGAAGCCCTCCTTAAGATGAGGGAGTAGCCTCAAACCTGGGGGGAACAGACTGGAGGAGGAGGTTTCAGGAGGAGCACAGGGAGGTTGAAGCATATGGAACCCGGGTGGGGTTCGATAAAGGAGCAGGGATAAGGGGTGGTGTTAGTAAATGCCAGGAGCTTGAGAAACAAGTTGCCAGAGTTCCAGGCCATACTGTTGGGGGGGGGGGGGAGTGGATGTGATGGTGATTACGGAAATGTGGGCCAACAAGAACCATGACTGTGACCTAAACATGAGGGGGTACACTATGCTTAGGAAGGATAGAAATGAGGGCAGAGGGGGAGGAGTGGCTATGTTCATTAGAGATGGCATAGAAATTGCTAGGGTAGAAGAGGCAGAGGGAAACGTGGAGACCTTATGGCTCACCTTACGAACACCGGCAGGAGGTAAGGTCAAGCTGGGTGATGTTCTGGAGAATGGTCTGCTGGACAAATTATTGCCCAGTGCAGACCCAAAGGGGAGGGAGTGGTGTTGATGGGGGACCTTAATATGCCAGGTACAAACTGGGAAACCATGTCCTCTAAGGTGGCCAAGGAGCAGAGGCTGCTGGACGGCTTCCAGGACGTGTTCTTAACACAGCATGTGATGGAGCCCACGAGGGAGGGGCATGTACTGGATGTGGTTCTGGCAGATGGGGATCTGGTAAGGACCTGGTTGTAGAAGGTCCCCTGACTGGGAAACGACCATGACACTGTCTGATTTCAAATAAGCATTTGGGGGGAGAGAGAGACTAGGACACTGGCCATGGAATTTGGGGGGGCAGACTTTATGGGCATGGAGAATATTCTCAAGGATCGCTTGAAGGGGATTACAGCAATGACAGATGTGGAAAACAGATGGGAGGTCATAAAACCGGGACTTCATGAGGCAGTCAGGACCTGCACTAAGGTGAAGCGTAAGGGAACAAGGTCACATAACCATGCTGGTGGTCCAGTGAAGTTCAGGTAGTGGTCAGAGAAAAGAAGGCTGCCTACAAAAGATACAAAACAACGAGAGGGGATAGGGAAATGAAACGTACCATCTTGCATCTAGAAAAGTCACCCGGATGGTGCGGGGGCAAAGTCCAGTAAGAGCAGCAGCTGGTACAGGGGATACAGGGAGGGAAAAGGGATTCTTCCGTACATTGGGGAGCAGAGAAAACTAAGGGCCAGCTCGGCAGATTGAGATCAGAAGATGGGTGGGTGGAAGAGGTGAGGGACCACCTGAGGTATTAAATGAGTACTTACCTGGTGTTCACTAGGGAGGGGATGGGACATTTACAAAGCAGGGCACGATGGGGATTGAAGCGGTAGTGTGTGGGATCGGGAGAAACAGAAATGGAGCATAAGGGAGGAGAGGTACCACAGGGTGTCGCATCAGGATAAAAGGCCAGTAAGGTGGGGGGAGGACGGATAATGCTATCTCCACCAAACAGGTGTGGCAAGCCCTAAAGAAAGATAAATCTCCTAGGCCAGATGGCATTCATCCGAGAGTACTACGGGAATTGGCGGACGTACTGGCCAAACCCCTGGTGCAGCTCTTCAACAGGTTGCTTGAGACAGGGAGGGTACCTAGGGATTGGCGAGAGGCACATATGGTGCCAATCCATAAAGGGGGGTCAAGGGAAGCACCAGGTAACTATAGACCCATCAGTTTGACCTTGGTGGTGGGAAAATGAATGGAGAGTATACTGAAGGAACAACTGGGGGCGTTCTTGGAGGAGGTGGAAGGTCTGGATAGTCGGCAACATGGGTTTGTGACAGGTAGATCGTGTCAAACCAACCTTGTGGAGTTCTATGAATTGGTTAACATCGGAAATGGACAGGGGGAAAGCCTGTGGATGTACTATTAGACTTCAGCAAGGCGTTTCACTTGGTCCCCTACAATGGTATGGTGGAGTAACTGACTAGGATAGGTGTGGTCCCATTGATGGTTAGATGGATAGGAACCTGGCTAGATGGACCTACAGAGAGCAGTGGTGGGTGGGGAGCTCTCGAACCCTAGAGGGGTAGGTAGTTGGTACTGCAGGGGCTGGGTCCTGGTTCCGATCCTGTTTAATGCATACATATCTGACATCAGGGTGAGTACAGGGTGTGAACCCAGTTCACTGCTGACTCCACTCCAAGTTGGGAGCAGTAGTAGAGGGGGAACAGGGGAGATTGGCCCTGCAAGGTGACCTGGATACCCTGGAAAGGTGGGCTCACACCTGGAAATTAAATTTCAATACCACCAAGTGCAAGGTGTTACATCTTGGTCAGGGGAACCCTAAACATGGGTACACCTTGGGAGGGGAGGAGCTGGAGGCCTCAACAGGGGAAAAGACCTAGGGATCATGGTGGATGCATGTATGAATAACTCTGAGCAGTGCAGGAGAGTGGCTAGCAAAGCAAACAGGATGTTGGGATGCTTTGAGGGTCACCTCTAGGAGCAGGGAAATGATACTGCCGCTGTACAATGGACTGATTAGACCACACCTTCAGTACCGTGTACAGCACTGGAGACCACACTTGAAAAGGGACATACAGCTCCTGGAGAGGGTACAGAGGAGGGCTACCAAGATGATAAGAGTACTGGGGAATTTGACGTATGAAGACAGACTTGTGAAGCTTGACCTGTTTTCACTGAATGAGAGAAGAGACAGGGGAGACATGATTGAGGTCTTCAAGCACCTCAAGGAATAAATCGGGTAAACACGGAGGAAATTTTTAAACTAAAGGAGGGAGGTATCACCAGAGGACATGGTTTGAAGGTGGAAGGATGAGTTGGGAAAAGAGGAGGAGGTTTTTCACTGAGAGGGTTGTGAATCCTTGGAACACGCTGCCTGGAGAGCTGGTTCAGATTTCCACGGTGGAGGGCTTCAAAAGACGGTGGGACAGATACAGAAAGGGGATTATCAGATGAGGGTCTTGCCCAGAGGGGTGGGGAGGGATGACAGGGGTTTCTGGTACACAAGTGTGGGGGAGGGCCACGGTTCCCAACATGGGATCTGAGGTTCGAGCAGACTTGATGGACCTTAAGGCCTAATCTGCTGGTAATTAGTATGTTAGTATCAATTATATGAAAAAAAGAAATTTGAAATGAACACTGTGTGAATCCAGTGATCACAATATAGACTGGTTCACCCTGGACATGGGAAAGGGGGTGATTAGGAGCATAACCAGGGTAGTGGATTCCCAGAAGGCTGATTTTGGCAGACATGGCGAAGGAGCATACAGCCACAGAAGACTGGATATGGACACCCACCAAAGTGGAAACAGTTGAACTAAACCTGTTGGAGGCGACAAACATGTGTGCCACTAGTGCCAGCAAGAAAGCGAGGTCCAAAAAGCCCAGTTGGTGGATTAAGGTAGTGCAAGAGAGAGTACGGGAGAAAAGAGAGCAGGCTTCAGGATACAGAAAAGGACTGGAAAGAAAGCAGATAGAGATGAACTTGTTGCAAGATCTAGGGAGGTGACCAGGATTGTGAGAGCAGCCATGGCCTCGAAAGAACTGTGGCTCGCACAGCGGATAAGGAAAAGTGAGTAAGATTTTTTTTTAGGTATATCAGGGAGAAAAGAAATGTAAGGCTGCAGAAAACTAGAATCAGGAATGGAGAAGGGCAGACAAAAGGGTGCAGAGGTACTAAATGAGTACTTCTGCTCGGTTTTTACAAGGGACAGACCAACTCCACAGACAAAGGGAAGTCAAGTCAGACTATTTTGAAAAAGTGCTTTTCAAATACCAACGTGCTTTGTACAGAATAAAACAAAATCATCCATTAAAAACACCCAAAATTAAAACAGGCAGTGCAGCTAAATTATACATTAAGCAGCATCCGTAAATGCTAAAATCAATCAAATAAGTTTTAACGCTGCACTTAAAAAAGTCTCAGTGGATAGTGGCACTCTAACCTGACGAGGTAGAGAATTCCACAGGGTCAGGACCATAAAAGAAAAAGCTCTGGCCCCCCAAGGTCTTTAAACGGACCCTGGGAATCCTAGCCATCCCTCGTTAGTGGAACAGAGGAGGTGGAGGGGCAATAGGGATGAAGAAGGTCTTGCAAATAACACGGAAGGATGGCAGTGAGAAAGGGAAGGATAACCGATTGTGACATCCCAGTAGATAGGTACTCAAGACCTGCAATCAATAGACAGATAAGGCACCTGGGCCAGATGGATTACACCCTAGGGTGCTGAAGGAGCTTGCAGAGGTACTGGCAATACCCCTGACTGATGTTTTCAACACCTCCCTTAGGCAGGATGTGTTCCAATGGATTGGAGGATGGCCAATGTGGTACCAATTCATAAGAGTGTGGGCCTAGAGACGAACCAGTGAATTACAGGCCAGTCAGACGCACATCCACTGTGTCTAAACTGATGGAGATGGTCATAAAAGAGAGGTTAGTAGCATTCATGCAGGAGAACGGTCTACCGGATGACCGGCAGCATGGGTTCACCCAAGGGAGATCCTGCCAGACAAACCTGATAGGTTTCTTCGACTAGGGTCACTAGGGCACTGGATGGAGGCCAGGCGGTTGATGTCCAGTAACTGGACTTCACCAAGGTCTTTGACTTGGTACAGCATGGAAGACTGGTGGGCAAACTGGGTTCCCTTGGGGGCTGGGAGGATAGCAAGCTGACTGAAGAACAGGCAACAGAGAGTGGGGGTCGTGGGAGAACTCGCGACACTGCGTGCAGTCATAAGTGGGGTACCACAAGGCTCGGTTTCGGGGGCCGGTACTGTAACATCTTCATCGCTGATATAGCAGAGGGAGTGGAGAGCAAGCTGATCCTGTTCACAGACGATACCAAAATTGGTGCAGTAGTAAACAAGGGGGAGGAGGCGAAGGTGCTCCAAAAAGAGTTAGACACACTGGCAGAGTGGTCAAAAACGTGGCAGCTGGGATTCAATGTGGAAAAGTGCAAGGTCGTGCACTTAGGGTCAAATAACCCCAGGTACAGCTACCATTTAGGCAGTGAAAGGTTGAAGGTCACTGAGGAAGAAAAGGATTTTGAGGTAATGGTAACAGGGAGCATGAATCTCACAGTTCAGTGCGTAAGGGTGGCTGCTAAGGCAAACAAGTTGTTGGGGTGTATAGCAAGAGGAATCACTTCAAGGAGTGACGAAGTTGTCCTGCCACTGAACAGATCACTGGTGAGACCGCACTTGGAGTACTGCGTGCCGTTTTGGCATCCCTATTGGGACATAAAACTCCTAGAGGGTGGTCCAGAGGAGGGCAACCAAACTGATTAATGGGACGAAGGAGAAGACCTTCGAGAATAGACTGAGTGAGCTCAACATGTACTCCCTGGAGGTCAGATGGGACAGAGGGGATATGATGGAGACCTTTAAATACCTAACAGGCATAAATACTACTAGTACAAAGGACATGTTCTGGCTGAAAGGGGAGGGGGTCACAATGGGGCCACTGGAGGAGAGGAGAGATGAGGCACTACTTCACTGAGCGAGTGGTAGCAGCATGGAATGTACTCCCCGAGGAGCTGGTCTCTCAGAAGACTGTGGATGGTATCAAAAGGGGTTGGGATAGAGTCACGGGCAAAATAACTGCAGGTAGTGGCTTGTCTCACGGGAAGAGCTCAACTCAGATGAGGAAAATGAGCAGGGGTGGGGAGTGGCATCAGTGTTATAAACTATGTTGCAATTTCGAGCAGATGAGATAGACCATTTTGGCCTGTATCTGCTGGCTTCTTTCATATGTTCGTATATGTCCAGAAGGTGGGAGCAAGGCCCACCTCAAGCCAAAATTCCCATCAGAGCCCAGGGGTGGAATCCCAGGGCGTGGGAAGATAACAATTCCTATACCTAGCATCACCGGAGTGGTGATTTCACAAGAGAGGGAGACCTCAAACGAGGTTCCTAACTCCTGGGGAAGCCCGAAGAGACTGTCTTAACAAGAGACCCAGCCGTGAATCCCGTGAGGCTAGTAAGAAGACGAAAGGCTTATATGGAGAAGAGAGGACCCCAGGAGCCAGCAGAAGGACTCTTGTGAGGGGTCAGGCATCCAGCTGGAAAGGGGAAATCGACAAACAGGATTCCCAGTGCAGAGTCACCCAGAAGGGCCCCAGAGAGCCAGAGGAAAAGCGGGCAAGAGCTCCTGCTTGTTCTCCCCCCTAAGGGAGCCCCTGATGCTTCCAAGAAGTGGCAGGGAGCCCGGAGGTACCAGTGAGACTTCACCCACAACTGGCCTTAATTGGGGGGAGGAAAAAAGGGAGGAGGCACTGCCCAGAAGCTGAGGTCCAAGAAGGGGATGGTGGGCGGGAAGCAGTGATGAATAGTGAAGAGATACAGAATGATCAAGAATTATGGTAGGTACATAATTTTCATATCTCAACTGTATCAATCTTCACCATTCATCACTGGTAGGCGAGTACCAAGCACCACTAAGTGGTACCGGTACCTCCCTGAAGGCTAAACAGCCTTCAGCCTCTTGTGGGGGATTCATGAGAGGAGAAGGCCCATCATGGGTCTGGCCAGATCCGCTGCTGTTCAGGATCAGGGCGAGGCTCCTGACCTGGCAGGTGAGGGAGGGCGCCCTGACAGTTCTCACCTGACCCTGTGGGAGAAAAAACGGACGCCACCCCAGAATGGCGAGGCAGTCACCCTGTGCCAGGCCAAGGGTGACAACCGGGAAAGGGGCATCCATGCCATCAGCCTAATGCAGACCGCCGATCCCACAATCCAGGAGGCTACCGCGATGGCGTAGTAAGATGCTCGCACCTGGTGTCTTGCTAGCACGATGGCCCACCTGGTTGCCTCACTATCAAGCATGGCTGCCAGGATCTGTCCCAGCGGAACCAAAAGGCACCTTTCATAGGCCACCATCTGTGCCTGATGAGCTGCTATGGAGAGCAAGAGACAGGCCAAGGCAAACACTCTTCTGCCCCAGCGATCAAACTCCGCAGAGTCCGCATCTGGGGGATGGACTCTTGACAGGCGCAGATGACCAGAAGGGGCATCCAGCCACTCCAAGCCAGATGTGGGGTGGGGCAAAGACCATGGAGACCCATAGGGAGCGCAATACCTGCGCTGGCAGTCCCTAGGGGTTGCGGAAGCGAGACGCTGCCAGGCACTGTGCGACTCCTCCAAGAAAGGTCAAGGCCATGGAGGGATCACCACCGATTCTTGACTGTATTCCCCAAGGTAAGCCAACATCGCATGCACAGGAAAGACTGAGCTTCTCAGTCATCGTCAACAGGAACCACTGATACTCTGCGAAGTCAGCATCAGATGACCGGTACGAGGTGGAGTCCTCTTCCTTGGAGAAGGAAGCTGATGAAGTGGAAGGATTCTGCATAGGAAATGATGGTATGGGAAGAGGAGATGTGAACACCATCTCATCAATGGCCCTAAAATAGATGGGGAAAGCACTCGCCATTGCCCTATACTGCTCCCATGTAAGGAGTCCCAAGGGACCGGAAAGACCTGGGAGAAGAGTGGGAGGAGGCAGAAAGGGAGAAGGTTGAGTACAATGGTCCTGAGAGACCGAAACCCCTCTACCAGGGCTGTGGGGACAAGAGGAGTACCCCTCTGAAGCGAGGTGTGTGTGCTGCCCAGACAAGACCTGCTGCTCCAACTTCCCGAGGCCAGTAGGGGGAAGCCCTCAGGGAGAAGACCTCTGGTAAGACCAGAGTCGTGCAGGCCCAGTAGGGCGGCCCTGTCCCCACCCGTAGCAGGGACTCCAAACTCCTAGACAGGGAGGGTGCTCGACCCAGCCTCGACTACACCCCGGGTGGCCGAGGCCAACGGGCAGAGTGGGAGGACGACTGGGCCCCGGGCCCCCCTGACCCAGAGGATCAAGACCTGCCCCGAGAGGTCCCACCACAGCAACCATTCTAAGGGAAGGGGTTAGGGAGAAGCCGGCATCAGGGTCTACCTCTGACTCCTCCCAGACTCTGTGTCAGCACCAAAAGCTGATGCAGCACCAGAGCCATTATCCCAACAATTACAGCCCCAGAGGCAGCACCGACACCGGCCGCAGTACCGTCATTGGTGCAGTCACCAGAAGCAGCACAGACGCCGATCTCAAATGCATTGTCTTCAGGGATGGCACCAACCACGACATAGAAACTCAAAAGAGCACAGACACCAAGCATGGCACCATCATCCATCGTGGCACCGTCGAGCACAGCACCACAAGCAGCGCCATTACCTGAGATGACACTGGAGATGTCAGAGCCCTTAGTGGCACCGGGCACGGCAGCAACAGAGGAAATGGCAGTGTCACATATGGTGTCGATCCTACGAACGGTACCCATGGAAGAAGACCTCTTGCAGATCCCGTGGGAGCATCCGTCGCTCCGGGGAGCTCTGTTGCCAATCCAGGTCATCCCAATCATCCTCTGAATCCGAGACCACAGCGACCCCAGAGGCCAACCCCAGACATTATACCCATCCCAGCACCAAGACAGGTGTCGGGAGGGGACTCCGTGTCGACGGTGGTTCAGCCTGACTCACTGGCACTGGAATTGGTGTCACAAGCCGAGGTCACACCCCCAGAAGCCCTTGCAGGGAACCACCAATACAGGCACCACGGATAGCTAAGGACTAGAAACTGGGGTTGGCCGGTTCCCCAAAGGGGAACTGGGCCGCAAACGATCCATGACTGGCCCCCCCGGGAGGACACAGACTGTTCCCCCAACAGCTCACCCAGGCATTCAGGCTTAGCGAGACCTGAGCCAGTGGAGGCCTGCTCTCCCTCGGTGTGTATAGCAGCGGGGGGAGCCCCGGGGATGGGCCCAAGGACCTTACCTTAGCAGCCCTCATGCGACACCCACCACTGAAGGTTTTTTTGGGGGTCAGACAACCTGCCATGCCTCTCCAAGGTGCAGTAATCCATAGAAAAGCAGGTGTTGCAGCAATCCATATCATGGTTTTATTTTATTTTAATTATTTTTATTTGTATATTCGAAAAACCTTTGAGTATACACTCTTTACAAAGGTTCCACGTCAGGATGTAAAACAGCAGAGACATAAAACTTGACAGTTACACAAAACATAAGACTGCTATATAATACAGAAAATTGATAAATAATACATTTGAGTAACCCAGACAACTGAAATTAAACAGCAGGAGGAGATTCCCAATTAGCAACGTGACGATAGCTTGCCCCAGGGGGCCTGTCAAGGTAGAGTATCGGAAAGGGTAGAGAAAGAAAGGGGTGGGAGTGTGTGAACAAGGTTTCCCAATTAGCAATGTGGCATAGCTGCCCAGGGGGCCTGTCAAGGCAGAGTATCGGAAGGGGAGGAGAAAGAAAGGAGAGAGTGCAGGCAAGGGGTAGATGAGAGAGAGAAAAGAGAGAGAGAGAGAGAGAGAGAAGAGAGAGGGACTGGGAGAAGGAGAATATTGGGGGGGAGAGGTGGAAAGGGGAGGAGTTGGGGAGATGGAGGGAGGGAGGGAGTTGAGGGAACTGGGAGGTGACAAGGGATGGCAGGTGGGGTCCAGGGTAGGTAAAACTGGAGGAAAGCTCAGACAGATGAGGGGGTATCCGGTTGAGGATATGGACTCAGGTAAGGGAGTCAGAGGTGTTTGAGTTAAGCAGGTATTGCTTCAGTTCTCTTTTAAAGGACCGGACATTTGTTGTATTAAGAGCTGCAGCAGGGATCTCATTTAGCCATAGTGGAGCTCGGTACATGAAGGATCTTTGTCCCAGGGACGTTCTACGAAATGGGACATCAAGCTGTGTTGTCACTGTTCTTTGTGTGTTGTATTTGGAACTTGCTTACTTTACCAGGTCTGCAATGCAGGCAGGGGTTAGGGAGAGCATGGCCTTTCTCCCTAGCAGGCAAGTTTGATATCGGATTCTGGATTAAAGCGGTAGTATGTGGGCCAGACCATACAGGGTACAAGTGAGTGTGAAGTGGTCAGCATTTAGCAATAGTCTGTAAGCCTCGTTTAAGGCAGTGGCAACCCTTTTGAGGGCTGTATCAGTGGCAGCACCGCAAACCACCAGCCCGTAGTCGACCAGGGAGAGGACAGAGCTGGAGACTGAGAGGTGGAGGGCTTCAGCAGTTAGGCTTTTCTTGTGCCTAAACAGGATCCCTAATTTAGTGTTCACAGCTTTCACCACCATGTCAATGTGCTGAACATACAAGAGGGTATCATCCACAATGACACCCAGGTACTTGAAGGAGTGAACCTGTTACAGAGGGGCAGTCAGGTGATTTGTGATTGTAGTTCTGGGCATCTCCTTTTTAGTTGGGGGCTAGACAGGAGCCTTGTCTTAGTTTTTTTGTAGTTTAGTAGAAACCTTTGGGAGTAGAACCAGGTTTCCAGTTGCTGGAAGGATGATTGTAGCTCGGCCTCTAGGTACTCTATGCAAGAGTTGACAGCTAAGTAGGACAGCATCATTGGCGTATAGAATGACTTTGCTAGTGCAGGCATCGGGTAGGTCATTCAGGAACATGCTGAAGAGCAGTGGACCCAGGAAAGACCCTTGAGGTACCCCTAGCGAGACTTCTTGGATGCAGATACGGAGTGACCTATCTTGACCATTTGAGACCAGGAGGTTAAGAAGTCCTGGAACCATAGAGCGGCATTTGGGGAAACACCAAGGGCATGCAGTTGAGACAAGAGGAGTGGGTGGCAGACTGTCAAATGCCTTTGTTAGGTCAATGAAGATGAACCAACCAGTTTTCCCTCATCCAATGCCTTATGGTCATACTCAGTAACATCCACCAGTGCAGCGTCAGTGCTGTGGAGTTTCCTAAAGTCGTGCTGCTGGGGACATTGCAGCTGGTATTTGTGAACATAGTAAATTTGTCTGCCACAATCCTTTCCAGTGCTTTTGGGGAGATAGAGATGGGCCTGTAGTTTGCGGTCAGTGACCTATCACCTCCCTTATGCACCGGGGTCACCCACGCTTGTTTCCAAGGAGAAGAGAATTTGGCAAGCTGGAGGGATTTATTGAAGATCGTAGTGATGGCAGCGATGACTTCGTTGACTGCCAGCGCCAGCAGTTTCATGCCAATGTTGTCAGACCCCATTCTGGTTTTCCTTAGGACCTTTTCAACATCACCCAGTGCTTCTTTGACAGTGACTCTCTTGAAGTAAAATTGAGAGTGCGAGTTGATGTCCAGTGGGCGTCTATTATCAGCTTTGATAGACTTGAGGTATTCAGCCAGTAGAACAGAGCTAAGATCCGTGAAGGTGGAGTTGAACTCTTCGGCAATGGTGTGGGGGTCCATGGCATTTGTGCATTAATGTTTAGCAGTGATGGCTGTGTTTGTCGTCCTTCCCGTGAGTGCCTTTATATTGTCCCAAACCGCCTCCCATCACCCCAGGTTCTTTCCAATTGATCCTTGTAGAAATTAGCCTTAGTCGGTGAAATGTGCATTTGTTTCTGGCTGCCCTGTATCTTTGAAGGTCACTGGGCTTACCAGAGTCCCTGGCTTGATACCAAAGGTTGTCCTTGCCTCATGTGATCTAGAAGGTCACTAGTAATCCACCCATTGTTATCGCCTGTTTTTTTTTTTTTGAACGGAGCAAATCTGTCACAAATGCTATTAAAGTTATCAATAAAGTACTCAGTGTCATGTCAAGGTCATGTAGTACCTTAAGGGAGACCAATCAATCTGAGAAAGCACCTCCTTGAAAGCCAAGAGCTGCCGCTTCTGCTGTTCACAAAGACCGATGGCACTTTTTTGAATTTATTGGCCCTAGACAGGTAAAACAGTCATACAGGTCTGTTACGGTGAACCAACTACCACAGGGGAACCAATGCATAGGGGTAGTCCCTGCCTTGGAAAACCTTTGCCCTGAGCCCTACATGATCCGACCGCACACAAAAATAATTAAACAAAAGAAAAAGACTATGCTGGCTGTTTTTTTTTTTTTAAATAAAAACTGTGCCAAACATGGCAACGAAATACGCATCGAGAACTGTACTGAACGAGCAGAACGAGGAAGATCCAAAACTGGGAGTGACACAGGAGAAATTATGACTATCCCATGAAGTCATGCTACCTCAACAGCAGGAAAAGCAGAACTGAACAAAACTGCTCATGAGTTCTATTAAAAAGGGGATCCCTCCACAAAAGGAGGTCTTACCGTGCCTTGGGGCTGAAGCTCATTGCAGATTTGGTGCCAGCTACCGGGATTTTGAACGATTTGACAAAACCATCACACAGTCAAGAGTAGAATTTGGGAAGGAGAAAAAGAAATTTGTTTGCTGACAATAGACCCTATCCTGTTTGATTTTTTTTTTTTTTTTTTTTAATCAGAGTAGTGTAGTATAGAAGAAATGTGTTTCCAGTACAGCACTATGAATCTGGAACAGCTGAGGAAGATCTGTGTGGAGAAGGGCATTCCTAGTGAAAACAAAAATAAAAGGCAACTCACGGAGGCCCTCCTGACAGCTGAAACGGAAGATGCGCCACCCCAGTTAGAGCCAGAGGTGGTGACTTTGGCGATCCAGAGCCCAGAGGAGAAGAAGCCATCTACAGACAAAGAGCTGGAGCTGAGAAGGCTGCGGATGAGGGATAAACAGCTTGAGAATGAGCAAAAAAGGTTTGAGATGCAGCAAAAAAGGTTCAAAAGGGAACTCCAGGAAAGGCAGCAACAGACAGAGAGGGTGAAGAAAGGCAGCACCAGGCGGAGGCAGAAGAGCACCAGAGAAAGGCCGTCGAAAAACAGCTGCAAAGAGATGAATGGCAGCGTCAGGCCAAGGCGGAGGAACGGCAGCGACAGTGTGTGTTCAAGCTGAAAAATCTGACGCTCCTACCGACAACACCCGAGCAGGTAAGTGGTGGGGTTGGGTCTGAATCTCCAGGACTGGGGTACAAGCTAAATTCAAAATTAATGGCTGAGTTTAAAGAGGGGGAGGATATGGACATGTTTTTGAATTCATTTAAAAAAGGTCTGTATCCAGGCCAATCTGCCCAAAGAGATCTGAAGCTTTCACCTGTCTCTACTATTTATTGGGAAGGGAAGCACTGGGGCAGATGGACAATTTTGAAGATAAAGATTCTGACAAGTTAAAACTGCTTTATTAAAAAATATGATCTGAACCCTGATGCATACAGAGCTAAGTTCCAGAAACTCCAAAAGGGCCGGAAATGAGCTTTGAGGAATTAGCCACTAAACAGCATCAATATTTAAAGCGTTGGTGGGAGGGGTGAAAGCAGATTCTGTTGAAGCTGAAGGGTGGTATTGCTTGAACAGTTTTACTGGATCTGCTCACCTGACTTAAAGCTTTGGCTGAAGGACCGAGATCCTAAGATTGCCAAAGAGGCTACAGAGCTGGCAGATCACTATGCTCAAAGCAGGGCTGCTCCCAAGGGGAATTCAGGGGTGAAAGGGAAAAGTGGGAATTTTGGACCACCAAAAACCACAGGGCCCCTGCAAAAAGAAGGGAACCACAGAAGCCCAAAAGGGAGGTTGGGGACAATAAACAGGATGAATGCTGGTATTGTCATCAGCCACGCCATCTGTCTAGCCAGTGTCCCAAGAAAGCCCAGAAGGTAAAAGAGTCTGTGCAAACAGATACAACTGCCCACTGTATCTCTGAGGCTCTCCCTGACAATATGAGGGGGCACATTCACCCAGTCACAGTGAATGGGGTACAAACTAGAGGGCTAAGGGACAGGAGCATCTCTTACCCTGGTGAAAGGGGATTTGGTGAGGGCTGAAGAAACACTGCCAAATGAGTTTGTCTCGGTGAGGGATTACACTGGGGAAAAGGAAGCTTACCCATTAGCTAGTGTTACCCTGGATTGGGGAGATGCAGGTGAAGGGGTAAGGAAGGTGGCTGTAGCTGAAAAACTCATTATGGATGTTACTGTGGGGAATGATATTCCACCGGTGGAAGTCCCCACTCAGTTGGGAATTGATGACCTTGATATCCTGGGAGTTAGCCGAGATCACTAGATCTGCACACAGGTGGAATTACAGTGAACAGGTATATGGTGGAGATCATTAACAAACAGCCAAAAAAAAAAAAAAATGGGACCCAGGTCTGACACTTGGGGGATGCCAACAGACACGAGCCAGTTCAGAGCACGTTCTGTTAAATCTGACAGTCTGCTGCCTATTATGTAGATAATTGGCCAACCAAGTTAGCGTTTGGTCAGACATCCCAAAAGAAAGCAACCTGGTACAGAGAAGTTTGTGACCAATCAAATCGAAAGCTTTGTAGTGATCAACAAAGACTGCTCCAGTTCAGTGACCTTTGTAAGGGCAGTGGAGGTGCTATGCCCCTTCCGGAACCCATTCTGAACTAGGGACAACAGGTCGCGTGTATAGAGATACTCATTAAGTTGGGAAGCGACAGTTTTTTTCCAATCAGCTTGCTAAGGGCAGACAGGATGGCAATGTGGTGATAATTTTCAATGCATTTCGGATCCTCTCGCTTAAAGACAGGGACAACCAGAGCGGCCTTCAAAGACGTTGGGCACAATACCTGTTAAGTAGAAACCAGAAAGAGTTTTGCAAAACACCCCTATGCAAAGCACTGGGTACACAGTTGAGATACAAGTGAAATATACTGTCAGATGCTGCCCCTGTAGGAAAAAAAAAAAAAAACACCTGACACTGTTTAGTTCCAAACAGAGAAACACGAAAACATAGAATCTGACGGCAGATAAGGGCTGCTTGGCCACCCAGTCTGCCCATTTTTTTCCTACCATCATTCTCGCCGAAGACCCTACCTGATCTTCAGCTCTTTCTCCTCCACCCCTTCCTTACCTCTATGATTCCCTCATGATTATCCCAGGCATTTTTGAACCCCCATCTCGGTTTTCGCCCCCACCACCTCTGTGGGAAGGCTGCTCCAGGAATCCAGCAGTTTTTTGTTTTTTTTTAAATGCTCAGTTTTTCCCCATCTCCGCTACCAGATGGCCCCACCCCAGCCCCGTCACCCTGATGTCCACTGGGACTTACCTGCCAGTTGGAACCCCAAGGCCCCCCCTCCCAAGGATCCCCCAATCCCCTTCAGGAACCAGATCCAGTACTGCTGGACTGGTGAGCCCAGCTAGTCTGCTGCGGGGCCTGCAGGTGCCAGAGTGCCATCTTGCTGCCAACTGTTGTCCCCCCCCTGCCTCACATCCTGGAGACCATGCTCATCCAGATACTCTACCAACCATTCCTTAAGCATGGACTCCTTGAGCTTACGCACAATTTAGGTCACACTGAGCGGTCCAATTCCCTGGGTCGTCCTTGGGACCGCTGCTGTGGAAGGGCATGCCATATGCTGTTCTCCAGTCCTGCGCTACCAAGCCTGACTCCAGTGAACTATTGAACTGGCCACCCACTAGATGTGCACACTCTTCCACCAGTTCCCTCAGCACCTTAGGGTGTATGCAGTCCAGGCCTGGGGATTTGTCAGCCTTCAATGCTAGCAGCCCTATCCACATCTGTGCTCTCCCCTGAGCCCCGATCCTCTCCTTCCCACCTAGGGGCACCGGTCAGTCTTTCTCCATAGCAAAAACGGAACAGAAGTACTCATTCAGTACCTTCGCCTTGCTCCCATTCTCCTCCACCTACACCTCCCCTTTCCTGAGCCTAACCATCCTATCTTTCTTGTCCCTTTTCTCATTAATATAGCAAAACAAGGCCTTCTCCCCCTTCTTAATTCCCTTAGCTAGCTGCAGTTCCTTCTGAGCTTTAGCCTGCCGGACTGCCTTACTTGCTATGCTAGCCATCTTCAAGTAATCCTGCCTGCCTTTCTCGCTCTTGGTCCTCCAGAATTTCTTATAAGCCAACTTCTTGTCCCTTACTGCATGGGCAACCTCAGTACTAAACCAGCTGAGTGCTTTGGCCCTTGAGCCTAACACACTCCTCTCTGACACCTGTTATTCCCTCCTTGATGATGGACCACCTTTGGTCCACTCCAGTATCCCCTTGGATGCTTGCCAAGTGACTTCTTTAGCATCTCACTCATCTTTCTGAAGTCCGCATTCCTAAAATCCAGGATTTTAGTCCTAGTGGGGGCCTTTTCCTGCCCATGTCCAACTGGAACCACACTGTGCAATGGCCATTTCCACCCAGGGGCTCCTCAACTGTTACATCCTGGACATGCACCCCATTAGACAGTACCATATCAAGGACTTCCCACTCCCTGGTGGGTTCTGTGAATCCCTGAGTTAGGAACCACTTTGTAGCACATCTAGGACCATCTGACTCTTGGTACAGGTTGTGGGTTGTTCCCTCCAGTTCCCCTTGGGCAGGCTGAAGTCTTCAACTATTAGCACCTCTCCCTTCACTGCAGCAGTCAATATCTGTGAGTTCATTTCCCTGTCTCTTTCCTCCTCCTCCTGGCTGGATGATCTGTAAACCACCCCTAGCCTCATCTTCCTCCCTCTATTAAACAGTGACTAAATCTACATTGCTTTTGTCCTCGCCTCCTCTGGCTCTTCCCTCGTCCAAGTTATACCCAGCCTGATGTAAACCACAACCCCTCCCCCTTTTCCTACGGCCCTGTCCCTCCTATATAATTTATATCTAGGGATCAAGAGATCCCAGTCATGGTTTGGTTTGGCCCATGTCTCCATGACCGTAGACTTTGTGCATTCAGGGGCACCACCTTCCACCTAGATAACGTTATAAAGTTCTGTGTTGGAACAAAATGCCATGGGTAGGCTTTTTTTCTGTGGGAGCATCATCTGACAGCACCAGCACTTTAGCATATATGTAGTGTATGTCAGTATGATTAAATAATATTTACACTTCACATTCTTTTATGTGTCTCAGTTATGTACCTAGTGCTTTGCATAGGGTTGTTTTGCAAGGCTCCTTCTGGTTTCTGCTTGTTTGGTGTGAGCCTTATGCAGTTCTGTGTGGCACGATACCCTTTTCTACAGATTACAATACCGCTAAACAGAGGCGTGTTTAATATAGGCAAACTGGAAGGCCAGAAATGGGGCACCAAGTCGGGGGAGCTTTGGCTCCATATTATCACCAGGGCTAGCGTGTGGGGAGAGATAAGCCAACAACCTACCAACCTCACCAGCCATGACAGTGTTAAGGTAGAAGGAGGAGAGGGGTTCCCATTGGGCAGCGGATGGCACCAAGCCATCCTGGGGTGCAAGACCTGTGAACGGGGAGGTGGGGGCAAAAAACTGTTGATTAAATGCATTAGCTATAGTGTGGGAGTGGTCACCGTTAAACCCCACCAGTAAGCATATCATTAACCTGGTAATTAAGAAAGCCACCAACTACATTTTTAATGTTAATGCCAAAAACTCCCTGGGTCTTTAGCAGATGCCATTAGAAAGGATCTACAAAATTCACTCTTGGCTGAGAGAACAGCTTACTTACATGCGTTTCTGAAATGCTGGTGCTCAGTACGGTCAGGCAGTGCTCAAGTGGTCAAATCTGACCCAGTACTTATCTCTGGATTTCACGAGGGCTAGCAAGTCACTGAAACCATTTAGTGACAGTGCCCCCAACTCTTCTCTTAATAAAAAGAGTATGCTTATCCTGCAGTGCAGAGAAATTAGGGTAAACAGCTGGCATAGCAAAATGCTATGAAAACGAGGAGTAATGCTAACAATTTCCAGAAATGTGTAGCAGTAGACTGCTAACCATTTTTTTCCAGCGAGTCCATGGCACATTAGACAAAATTAATGAAATTATATATTTAAAATTTTGCTAACCACTGTATGCCAAGTGCTAAGCATTTTTACAGTTGATTAGCACTTTAACATACTAATTGCCAGCAGATTAGGCCTTACGGTCTATCGAGTCTGCTCGAACCTCAGATCCCTAGTTGGGTGCCGAGGCCCTCCCCCCCGCCTTGTGTTCCAGATACCCCAATCATCCATCCCCACCACCCTGGGCCAGGCCATCATCTGATACATCCACTTTCTGCGTCTGTCCCACCCTCTCTTGAAGCCCTCCACTGTGGATCTCTGAACCAGCTCTCCAGGCAGTGCATTCCAAGGGCCCACCACCCTCTCAGTGAAAAACCTCCTCCTCTTTTCCCCCCTCACCCCTTCCACCTTCAAACCATGCCCTCTGGTGATACCTCTCTGCTTTAGTCTAAAGATCCCCTCCATGTTTACCCTATTTATTCCCTTGAGGTACCTGAAGACCTCAATCATGTCCCCCCATCTCTCCTCTCCTTCCCTCCAATGAAAACAGGCAGAGCTCCTCAAGTCTGTCCTCATACGTGAAATCCTCTAGGCCTCGTATCATCTTAGTTGCCCTCCTCTGTACCCTCTCCAGGAGCTGTATGTCCCTCTTCAAGTATGGTCTCCAGTACTGTACACAGTACTCGAGGTGTGGTCTAACCAGTCCATTGTACAGCAGCAGAATCACTTCCCTGCTCCTAAAGGTGATTCCCCCTTACGATGCATCCCAACATCCTGTTTGCCTTGCTAGCCACTCTCCTGCACTGCCCAGAGTTATTCATACATGCATCCACCATGACCCCTAGGTCTTTTTCCCCTGTTGAGGCCTCCAGCTCCTCCTCTCCCAGGGTGTACCTGTGTTTAGGGTTTCCCCACCCAAGATGTAACATCTTGCACTTGGTGATATTTAAATTTAATTTCCATCTGTGAGCCCAGCTTTCCAGGGTGTCCAGGTCCCCTTGTAGGGCCAACCTCCCCTCTTCCCCCTCAACTACTGCTCCCATCTTGGAGTCATCAGCGAAGAGACTCAATTCACACCCTATACCCTCCCTGATGTCCGATATGTATGCATTAAACAGGACTGGACCCAGGACCAAGCCCTGTGGTACCCCACTACCAACCTCTCTAGGGTTCGAGAGCTCCCCACCGACCACTACTCTCTGGGTGCGTCCAGCCAGTTTTCAATCCATCTGACCATCAAAGGCCTACTCCCAACCCCATCAGTTTCTCCACCAGACCATTGTGGGGACAGAGTCAAACGCCTTGCTGAAGTCCAAGAATAATACATCCACAGGCTTTCCCTGTCCAGTTCTGATGTTACCCATTCGTAGAATTCCACAAGATTGGTTTAAAATGATCTACCTAGCACAAACCCATGTTGCCGATATCCAGACCTCCCACCTCCTCCAAGCACACCCCTAATCGTTTCCTTTAGTATACTCTCCATTAATTTTCCCACCACCGAGGTCAAACTGATGGGTCTATAGTTACCTGGTACTTCCCTCGACCCCCCTTTATGGATTGGCACCAAATGTGCCTCTCGCCAATCCCTAGGTACCTTCCCTGTCTCAAGCGACCTGTTGAAGAGCTCTGCCTGGGGTGCAGCCACTATATCAGTCAATTCCCATAGTACTCTTGGATGAATGCCATCTGGCCCAGGAGATTTATCTTTCTTTGGGGCCTTGAGGGCTACCCACACCCTTTCGGTGGAGATAGCATCATCCGTCCCCTCCACCTTACTGGCCTTTTGATCCTTATCCTCATGTGACACCCCTGGGGTACCTCTCCCTCCCTCTTGCTCCATTTCTGTTGCTCCCCTGATCCCACTCACTACCACTTCTATCCCATCCCCCTCCTTAGTGAACACAGAGGCGAAGTACTCGTCTAATACCTCTGCTGGTCCCTCACCTCTTCCACCCACCCTCCTTCTGATCTCAATCTTCCGAGATGGCCCTTCGTTCTTCTCCGCTCCCCAATGTACTGAAGAACCCCTTTTCCCCTCCATGTATCCCCTGTGACAGCCGCTGCTCTTTACTGGACTTTGCCCCCCTTCACCATCCGGGTGACTTTTCTAGATGCAAGATGGTACATTTCCTTTTCCCTATCCCTTCTTGTTGTTTTATATTTTTTGTAGGCCGCCTTCTTTTTTCTGACCACTACCTGAACCTCACTGGACCACCAGAATGGTTTATGTGACCCTGCTCCCTTACATTTCACCTTAGCGCAGGTCCTGACTGCCTCATGAAGTCCCTGTTTTATGACCTCCCATCTCTTTTCCACATTTGTCATTGATGTAATCCCCTTCAAGTGATCCTTGAGAATATTTCCCATGCCCACAAAGTCTGCCCCCCTGAAGTCCACTGCCAGTGTCCTAGATCTCTCCCCCCATGCTTATTTGAACAGACAGTACTGTGGTCGCTCCCAGTCAGGGACCCTCTACAACCAGGTCCCTTACCAGATCCCCATCTGCCAGAACCACGTCCAGGACATGTCCCTCCCTCGTGGGCTCCATCACATGTTGTGTTAAGAACACATCCTGGAAGCCGCCCAGCAGCCTCTGCTCCTTGGTCACCTTAGAGGACATGGTTCCCAGTTTGTACCTGGCATATTAAGGTCCTCGCCAACACCACTCCTTCCCCTTTTGGTCCACACTGGGCAATGATGTTGTCCAGCAAACCATCCTCCAGAACATCACCCATCCGGGGGAGGGGGCCTATATACTACACCCAGCTTGACCTTACCTCCTGCTGGGGTTCGTAAGGTGACCCATAAGGCCTCCACGTTTTCCCTCTGCCTCTTCTACCCTAGCAATTTCTAGGTCATCTCTAACGAACACAGCCACTCCACCCCCTCTGCCCTCATTTCTATCCTTCCTAAGCATAGTGTACCCCCGCACATTTAGGTCCCAGTCATGGTTTTTGTTGGCCCACGTTTCCGTGACCGCCGCCACATCCACCTCCCCCCCCAAACAGCTTGGCCTGGAACTCTGGCAACTTGGTTCCCAAGCTCCTAGCATTTACTAAAACCACCCCCCACATCCCCTTTGTCGAACCCCACCCAGGTTCCTTATACCTCCATCCTCCTCTGCTCCTCCTGATACCCCCCCTTGGGTTTGAAGGCTACCCCTCATCTGGAGGAGAGGGCTTCTGGTCAGCCTCCTCCCTATCCCTCCCTCACAAGTTTAAACCCCACCTTTCTTAAATGTAGTCAGCCACCCTCTGTTTAAGGACTTCCTTCCCTAATGCGGCAAGATGAAGCCCGTCCTTGGCATACAGTCCCTTATCCTCCCAAACTCCTTTCCAGTTCCCTAACATCCCCAACCTACTCTCTTCACCCCACTTCCTAAGCCAGTCATTAACCTCTGTGATCTTCATTTTTTTCTCCACTGAGGCCTTTGGTACTGGCAATATCTCCGAAAAGGAAATGTTGCATCCATTATCCTGACAGACTCTGGCAAGTTCTTGGAACCTTGCCTGGATTTCCAAAATGCTATTTCTCTCTAGATTGTTAGTTCCCAAATGCACCAGGAAATCCGGTTTCCCTCCACAATCCCTAACCAGTTTGTACACCATGAACTTTGCTCTGTGCACTGTCAGCCCAGAGATACTCACTACCTTCACCTGGCTATGGCATCCACTCCCGTCCCTCCCACTGGATACCCCTAATCATAGAGTCTCCCAATAACAGAACCTCAACACCGCCATCATCCTTATGGATACCTCCACTATGCTCTCTCAACCCCCCATCCCCCCTTATTCATGATCTCAATTCCATGGGAGTCTTCCTGCCTTATTAGAGACCACCTTGTCACCCTCCCCTTTCTACCTCCCTTGTTATTTTGCCCACTTAACTTAGACCCCCCTGAATAGGTGTCCCCTTTAACCCTCTCTTATCCGAACTATTTATCCTGGCCCTGATGGTTTCCCTTTCCCCCACACCGCCATCCTCCTACCTTGTAATAGTACCCCTACCTCCAGAGGCCCTCTGTGGGTCCCCTTTACCTAGGGCCCCATCCCTGGTACAGACCCCCTGCTGAAGGGGCCCCCCCCTGTCTCCCAGTTTCTCTCCAGTCGTGCTCTCCTCCCTCATGTCTGCAATATGTTGCATCTGCCCCATCTGCTTAACATTTATGTTTCCCCTTCTCCTCTGGGACTATTTCTATCCTTTCCATTGCCGATTTGCGATGCCCTATGGGTATCCAACTCCCTCCCCCCGGCCTCTGTATTAGCTTCCTCATTTCCACCAACCCCTTCCTCCCCCTCTAGGTTGCTTAGTAGCTCAAATTTATAGTAACACTCTATGCCAGCCTCCATCAAGTAACCTGAGTTTCCCCCGACTGCCCCTCTTGCCCTGTTCTCCTTAGGAGCTCCCTTCCCACAGTCTGCTCTTTTAGGCTTCCCCACAAAAGCCCCTTCCTTCTCACTGTCTGCTCTTCTAGGCTTCCCCACAACAGCCCCTCCTGACTCTTCCCCCTCCACTCTCTTTATATTCAGAATGTTTACTCCGTACGTTTTCCCCTTGTCAACATCCCTATCTAAGGGTCCTCTGTCCCTAATATCCCCCCTCCTGCTTGCCGTAACATAACGTCCTCTAATTTCTGAGCATTGCCCCAGCCTCCCCTCAGCCCCACCCCTCTGCCGCCCATATCCACACCCCTTATCCTTGGACACCCCCCAACTCCCCAGCTTACTCCTTAACCAATATACTTCATTTCTGATACAATATAGCTGTCTACAGAGTGGGCAGCCTCCCTCTCTCCAGGCCCAATTGAGAATTATTGCCATCCCACAGCCTGTGCAGCCTACAACCCTTCCGAAGATGCCTGCCATGGTGGAATGTGGCCACCCTGTCTGTCTGTCTGTCTCTCTCTCTCTGTTCATAATGGCACACACCCCTTTTCTCAGTCCCTTCCCCCGGAATACAGTCTCTCTCTATACTGACTGCAGTTATTTAAGAACCCAATTTCAACCCCACCAATAAAGTTCCCAAGTCTCACAAACACATACAGTCCAGTCCAACTAAAAGTGAGTGTATGCAGACATCAGGTACCGTATGATGTCACAGGCCCACCGGTTCCTGTTGCTTCAAATTTCAGTCACAAACAGAAATGCACAGCCCTTCAATCCCAACCCCAGTGGCTTTTCAATATTTAAGAAAGCCTACAAAACAGGGTGGGTGGGAGGGCTCTACCACCACCAGGCAAACATCACATTTAAATTTCACTCTAATTATCACTGCCAAAAAAATGTTCCCACACCCAGCACACAAGCCCCAATAGTTACAATATCACAACCCAAGTAACAACTCTAACTCAAAGTAACAATTTTTAACACACAGAACTAATTTCAAGTACAAAACTATTCAAATATTTCAATTAAAACAGAAGATAAAACCAAACCTCTTTCCTGAACAACCTCCTACTTCTGTTCCCAGGAAAATGGTTATAAAATTAAGACAAAGCAACTGAGGTATCACCTGTAAGCAAAACAGGAAACCACTCAGTACACACAAGGTCACCATGGAAGTAGCCAGCCTCAAACTTGGAATGGTCTTCTGAATATGATAATCTTGGGACGGATTTTAGGTGTAGAGGCTCCCCAGACACAGTAGGTGGGGGTATGGTCAGAAAAGGTTCCAGACCTTAAGGATCCCTTCGGCACTGTTTGTCATTTATTTTTAGTTTAGTCTTTGGTAACCGGGTACAGAAGAGTATGCTTCCCAGCAGAGGCTGAGAATCTGGTTGGACCAGAAATAAGCTACTTGAGGCCAAACCGAGCAAGCAGACATTCACACTGCTTAGTAATTTTCCTCAACCAATCCAGGTTTAGGTTACCCACAACGAACATCTCATTTTAACCAATCTTTTGACTAATTTTGTCAAGTAGATAGGATAAGCCACTCAAACCACCAGCAGGGGGATTGTAGGTACAGACCAGGTACATTTTCTTGGTGTTGCCCAGGAGTAGTAGCAAGTGCAGAATTCACAGGCTGTGGAGGGCAAATATATATGTTACAATGAGGGAGAAATTTAGATAGCTCTTATAGTAAAGAAGCAGGCCACCCCCACAATTCTTACCAGGATGATCAAGCCCAATTGTAACATGGCTCTAAGCAACAGACACAAATAACTTGTATCGACTGGATAAAGTGCATCAGCTGACCATCCAGCAACCATGGATTAAAATCCACAGTAGAACCATGGTTGCTTGTGTAATACCATTATGTACCACAGTAAGACAGATAGCAGAATTCCCTGATTTTCCTACCCACCCATCCAGTGGATCACCATTCAGAAGTGAATCACAGGAGAGCAATGGATAATTTTAATGTCAACGTGTGTGTGTGTGTGTGTGTGTGTGTGTGGTGGTGGTGAGTGAGAAGTAGTGGGCATCACTACCTGGGTAAACACAAAGTATGGTAAAGATGAGCCTGCATGTTAGGGTAGATCTATGACAAAAAGCAAAGATAACAAAGAGAGTGAGATAAAGCAAAATAAAACAAAGAAGCTGCTTCAAGGGTGAAAAGAAAGTGAGAAAAACAAAAGGAAATCAAAAAAAGAGACTGACAATACTAGTTAAAGTAGTATTTGAAAGGTGAGAGCAGTAAACGTCATGTTCTATCTCCTGTTGAGCTAGATAATTTAGAAAGGGAAAAAAGTGAAGTTAATACTCACAAACATACTACTTGGTCTATGAAAGTTTTTTCAGATTGGCTCAATTCAGTACATTCGGAAATTGATCTAGAAATGGTTGTAAAATAGTGCTGTGGGCATTGTTTCACAGCCATCTGTTGGCCTGCCAAGGGAACTGCAGGAACAAAACAAAGATCTATAGTAGCACGTCCCATCACGCAGTGCAACCCATATCTTGTAATACACGCAGACAGAAATCGAAATACCTAGCACCAATCCTGACAGTAAATTATGAGAAAAAAATACCATATTAGTAAATGCAGACACAGATTACCAGAATTATCAATCTTAGTTAGCACCATGGTGTGAGTTTAAAACTGTTATAAGCTCTGCACACCCACAATGTACATACATGCATACATACGAACAAGCCAGTAGAAGAAGGCTATTTGGTTTATCAAGTCTGCTCGTATTGTAGAGTCCACAGCTTGAGCTAATGCCCCTGCCCTCCCCCACAATTCCTCCCATCCTTCCTACCCATGATTCTTACCTTCCCCTTATGCCTATCCCAGACTCTATTAAAGCTGCTCACTGTCTTTAATGAGATGACCTCTTCTGGCAGCACATTCCAAGTGTCCACCACCCTTTCTGTGAAGAAGTGCTTCCTGACATCCCTCCTAAACCTCCCACCCTCCAGCTTAAGAATGTGCCCCCTCGTGATATGGTTGCCACTCAGCTTAAAGAGACTTTCCTTATCAAAATTATTTATCCCTTTCAAGTACTTGAATGTCCCAATCATGTCCCTCTCTCTCTCTCTCTCTCCTGTCTTCCAGGGAGTACATATTCAGTGCCCTCAACCTCTTCTCGTATGCCTTGCCCTGCTGACTAGCTATCATCTTTGTAGCCCTCCTCTGTACCTTCTCCAGCAAGTTAATGTCCTTTTTGAGGTGTGGGCACCAGTACTGAACTTCATACTCTATAGATGCGGCCTTACCAGTGACCTGTACAAGGGAAGTATAACCTCTTCTCTCCTACTACCGATCCCCCTAGCTATGCATCCCAGCATCTTGTTTGCCTTTGCTGCTGCTTTCTTGCACTGCGTGGAGTGTTTTGGAGTGTATCTGAAGAAGGCTGCATTCAGCAGAATGTGTGCATTAAATACAGGCTTTAAAATAGGTAAAATCGTAACTGCGTCTCTTTGCAAAATAACTAATCCTGCATCTGCCTGCCATGTTACAAGCACATTAAACCACTCCAGAGCATGGTTCTATTGTGGATTTAATCCGTGGTTGGAGGCACGAAGCCAGATTAAATCCACAGTAGAACCATGCTCTGTCGTGGTTTAATGCTTACTTATTTAATGGATGACATACTGTTGTACTGATGTACTTGTGTTAATTTGTATTGCTATACTTGCCTCAATTTGTAAATAGGACATCATTTATACGTTGGATATATAGCCACTCTCTTTTGCTAACTTACCATTGTATGTTATATTCCTGTACAGATCGTCTCTGTTCATACATTGTAATATGTCATGTATCGCATTCCTATTGTTGCACTCTTCCGGGTCGTACATGAAAACAGGCAGTTTCTGTCTAGTGTACCTACCCGGGTAATAAAAACTAAATAAAATACAATTCAATAGGTGATTTTGCATGACAGTTAAAGAGGGAAAATGCAAGTATAGAGTCTATGCATCTGTTGTGTCCATGTCTTTTCATGTATTTTTTTTTTTTTTTTGTCCTGCTTATTTCCTCCTCCCCCAAAATCATAGCCACTTGGCGGGCTCCACAGTTGATACCAATGTCATTCCCTGGTTGTCTGGCGGCTTGTGCCTTCCCTTTCCGGCAATGGAGCACTCCAACTCCGCAAAGCACACAAAGCTCCAACTATCCTTCCTTTATATGGTAGAAACAGAACTAGGGTTCACCTCCAAACCCCACAAGTCCTTGGATTTGCAATGTGTTGTGTTTGTGAATTGAAAGATCATAGGAGGGATGTTTAAGAGTTACAGTACGGGAAGAAACTTTTCTGTATACAAGACACTCTTGCAAATTACATCTTTGTCTCATCAGTACATCCTGCATTCTGGAACTATTAAAGTCATTGGAGAATACAGATAGGGTATACAGGCACCGAAGTTGATCAATATTGTCCCAGATGAGAAAATGGGCAAGCAGTTACTGCAAGGATCAAGTAGTCAGTTGTTTCTATAATATGGGTAACGTCACTTAAAAGCAACTGTTATACAGTTTAAAAACACTATATTCTACACCAATTACATATGAACATACAAAGAAGCCAGCAGAAGAAGGCAATTTGGTCTATCAAGTCTGCTCTCACTGCAGGGTCACAGCTTGAGCTAATTTCCCCGACATCCCTCCCCACTTCTCCCATCCTCCCTACCCATGATCCTTACCTTACCCCATGTTCATCCCAGCCTCTCTTAAAGCTGCCCACTGTCTTCAATGAGATGACCTGTTCCGGCAACACATTCCAAGTATCCACCACCCTCTCTGTGAAGAAGTGCTTCTGGACCTCCCTCCTTAACCTCCCAGCCTCCAGCTTAAGACTGAGCCCCCTCGTGTTATGGTCACCACTCAGCTTAAAGAGATTCTACTTATCAACCTTAGTTATCCCTTTCAAGTACCTGAAGGTCCCAATCATGTCCCCTCTCTCTCTCTCTCCCACGTCTTCCAGGGAGTATATGTTCAGTGCCCTCAACCTCTCCTCGTATGCCTTGCCCTGCTGACTGGCTATCATCTTTGTAGCCCTTCTCTGGACCTTCTCCAGCAGGTTAATGTCCTTTTTGAGGTGTGGGCACCAGTACAGTGCCCACCACTTATACCGCCCACCGATAATGCGGGCAATCGGATATTGCGGGCATTTTCGAGTTACCATTCGCCATTCCTAATTTAAACTAACACTAAAACCAGTGGTTATAGTGTTCTCTGCCCGCCGTACATAGCGGGCAATTTTTTGGACAAATTCAAGCCTCTTAGCGTTGTCAGTAGTTAATCAAGGGTATGTCACTTGCAGATTGCATAAGACCCCAAACTTGTTCAGAGAAGCATTTTCTGAATGAACTGTGAACAGTATGTCGGCAAAGCGCAAGCCGTTAAGTTTCTCTGCCAAAGTTGAGCTGCTTAATAAAATGGACCAGTTGCCCAAAATGAGCCAGAGGGACATCGCTGCACAATTGGGACTTGCAAAGTCAACAGTTGCTGATCTTCAAAAACAGCGAGATCAGTTTATGGCAGAGTGGGGCACAAACTCGAACCCAGATAGGAAGCGAAAAAGAGAAGGGAAAGATGTCGACATTGAGGATGCACTCTTGCGGTGGTTCCAAGATGCTCGGGGGCGAGAGGCACTTATTAGTGGTCCAATTTTAATGCAGAAAGCAAAGCAACTGGCAGATGCACTGGGGAAGCCAGAATTTACACCATCAGAGGGATGGTTACAACGCTGGAAAGTCAGGCACAACATTGGTTTTAAACGTGGGCATGGAGAAAAATTAAATGCTGATGCTGCGAGTGCTGACAGATGGCTTACTGGGGTCTGCCCAGTCTGCTGCAAGTCGGTCTCGCCAGCTTATATTTAATGCTGGCCAAGGACCGGCTTGTTTTCGGCTGTGTTGGCTCTGGAACATTAGCTTTCAAAATGAGAATGTCCAGGGGAGTAAGCGAATAAACAATAAAGTCTTGCTTTTTAAAAACGTAAAAACAAAAAGTTTGTCAAAATTCTTTCTTTCTATAAACCGACCACTGATTATAACGGGCAAAACATTATTACACAAAGTTGCCCGTTATAAGCGGTGGGGACTGTACTGAACTCCATATCCTAGATGCAGCCTTACCAGTGATCTGTACAAGGGCAGTATAACCTCCTCTCTCCTACTATTGATCCACCTAGATATGCATCCCAGTATCTTGTTTGCCTTTGCTGCTGCTTTCTTGCACTGTGTGGAGTGCTTCAGGTCACTCGTGATGATCACTCCCAGGTCCTTCTCCTCCACTGATGCAGATACTCAAACTCCACCCAGGCAGTATTCTGTCCTCGGATTCTTGGCTCCAATATGCATAACTTTGCATTTGTTGGCACTGAAGCCAAGCTGCCAAATCCTGGACCACCTCCCCAGCTTTTCCAGATCTTCCTGTAAGTCCTGTATCCCTTCAGCTGTATCCACTTTTTAACTTTGTTGTTTTAAAGTTTTTTTGCTTTTTAATTTCCCCTGCTGGTCTACTAAATATCGTAGATAATGCAATTATTTCACAGAGTCTTCAAAATGTATCCGACTCTCCCCTGCTAACTACAAAATTACGGTTTGCAACACCAGTCTGTTGTCATGGTGAGCACTATGGTGTCAAAGGCAATATGAGGTTAACAGGCATTTTCTCGTAAATACTATTTATTTTGTTTTTGTTAACCGGGTAGGTACACTAGACAGCATAGCTGCCTATTTTCAGGTACGACCCAGGAGATTACAACAAAGGGTACACAGACAATACATACAAGAAAAAATCATGGGAACAAGTAGAAATCAGACATAGTACACTCATACAAAAGTTTCAGCAATTACAGTACATTTGCAGGAACAAAACAGAAATAGAAGTGCAAATAACTAAGTGTCATAAGCCATACAACTAGTAAGTGCTAGAAGAGAGGAAATAGCAAGATTTCCAGGCAGATTTGAGAGTAATAAAGGTTGGAGCCGGTAGGCAACTAGGAGGAACCAGTACAGGAGTGGGTGGATAGAGAACAAGAGCAGGGTTCAGAGCTTAGAAGAGCCATACGAAGTTTCTGTTTGAAGCTGTGTGGAGAAGGGGAGATTCTTAAGACTCGGTGGAAGGGAGTTCCAAAGTTTAGGGGCCCAGCTAGAGAAAGCATTCTCCCCCAATTTGGTTTTACATAGCTGAAACATGTTATGAAAGCACATGTTTAAGTGCAGAGTTGCTTTTTAAACTGTGTCTACCAACTTTTAAAGATAGGTCTGGAAACACAGCATTTGGTGCCTGATACAGGTTTTTTTATTTTTTCACTCATTTCCTACCACCATTTTGCCCCCATCATGGTAACTGGGGTAACCACTGCTACACCCTTCTTCCTTCGACAGGGAGAGTGACTGACTTTACTAGAAATGTCAATGCCACCTGGTCGGTAAGCAAGGAGTAGGAATATCACGTGGCCCGCATTCTCCTTCACAGAGTCGGTGGCCTCAAATACATGACTGGTTTGACCCTCAGCAGGCCTCAGTGGGGTTGTCCTGCCACAGCACTGAGACAGCTCTTCTAATTTTCAGAACAGTCACTGCATCAGAGGTCATGTGATGCAAAGTAGCTCTGATGGTAAGGAACTATGAACAGACCACCGCCCAAAAAGATCCCCCCTCTCCCCCGGGGACTGGCACCGTGAACTGTACCTTAAACAACGTGTTGCTGCTACAACTTTGTGGGCAACAAAGCTGCACCTAGAACCAGACCCACCTTGCTGGCGTCATCGTGTTTTTCAAAGCTCACAAATCCGAAGCCTTTGGACCGCCCATTCTGGTCAGTCATCACTTTCACACTCAGGGTTTTACCTGAAAAAAGAAGAAAAAAGGGGGTCTCTGAGTCCCAGGCATCACTGACATCTCCTAGACCACTGCAATCTAGAGCCACTGATACGCGTAAAAAGTCCTCCAGTGTAATCATTCTTCATTTACTGTATTTTTTTTTTTATTACTTTACAATATTGTATTATTGCATTAAGTGAATGTCCCCAAGACAAGTAACAGTATGTAAGAGAGTTCTCCATACCCTTATGTTGGCAAGCCTGGCAATAATTTTTTAAACATTCAGTTTCAAATAAACATACAGAAAATGAATGCATCACCACAAAGCAGTCTGAAAAACCAAAAGGACTCAAAAGAAAATACTGCATTTCAAGACTATTAAAATTAAATCCCGAAAATGACCACTGAATAGAATACGAGTAGAAATACAGAATCTGACAGCAGAAAAGGACCACTTGGCCCATCCAGTCTGCCCAGATGTTCCCTTCTTGCTCGGTTCTCCACAGACCCTATCTGGTCTCCAGCGATCCTCTCACCTCCCAGCCTCCTATCTAAAATACCCTTCATAGATTGGGTAAGAGTTCAGTGAACCAGGGTCCTTTAACGAACTAGCCACCACTTACTGGTGGAAGAAATATTTTTTGTTCCCCATAAACATATCTAGTCGTTTTTTAAATGTGTCCATGGTATTACTATTGACTATATCTTTTGGCAAGGTATTCCATCTATTAACTCTGTGTGAAGAATTTACTTCCTCTTCTTGGGTTCACAGCGGGAAGGTCATGTCAGACGGATCTAAATAGATTTCTTTGACTGGGTGACCAAAGTAGTAGACCAGGGAGGGGCTGTGGACATGGCCTACCTAGACTTTAGCAAGGCATTTGACACAGTCCCACACAAAAGATTAACAGTCAAATTAACTAGCCTGGGAGTGGGTTCCAGGGTGGTAGCCTGGGTAAAACATTGGCTGCACAACAGGACACAGAAGGTAATTGTAAATGGAGTCCACTCTGAAGAAAGAGGGGTTACTAGTGGGGTACCGCAGGGTTCAGTATTGGGTCCAGTCCTTTTTAATGTCTTCATCAGTGACATTGCAGAGGGACTGGAAGGAAAAGTATGCCTTTTGCAGATGACACAAAGATCTGCAACAGGGTTGATACACAAGGAGGCGTGGAAAGGATGAAAAGGACTTGGCAAGGTTGGAGGAATGGTCAGAAGTATGGCAGCTAGGATTCAATGCAAAGAAGTGCAAAATAATGCACCTGGGAAACAAGAACCCAGGGTAAGAATACACAATGGGTGGGGAGGTAGTAACAACAACAAAAAAGGAAAGGGACCTGGGGGTCATCATATCAGATGACCTTAAGGTTAGCAAGCAATGTGAGAAGGCAGTAGGAAGGGCCGGGTATACTGGGATGTATAGGGAGAGGCATCAGCAGCAGAAAACAGGAAGTTGTTATCCCTCTGTACAGACAGTTGGTGAGACCCCATCTGGAGTACTATGTCCAGTTCTGGAGACCTCATCTCCGCAAGGACACAGACAGGATAGAGGAAGTCCAGAGGAGGGCAACTAAAATGGTGCAGGGTCTGCAAGAGAAGCCGTATGAGGAGAGACTAAAGGAGCTTAATATGTATACCCTTGAGGAAAGAAGGGAGAGGGGAGACATGATAGAAACTTTTAAGTACCTCAGTGGAATCAATAAAGTCCAAGAGGGTAGCATCTTTCAGAAAAGAGACTTACAAGAACAAGGGGACACAATTTAAAGATAGAAGGAGGGCGGTTCAGGGGCAATGTGAGGAAGTATTATTTCACAGAGAGGTAGTGGATGCATGGAACAGCCTTCCTGAGGAGGTTGGGTCTAAAACTGTGGGAGATTTCAAGAATGCATGGGACAGACATAAGGCAATTCTTGTGGGGGGTAGGAAGAAATAGGCTGTTGGTTAACTAGGATCTGCGGCCTATCCTGTAGGTAGGGAAATGGGCAGACTAGATGGGCCTAGCGGTCCTTATCTGCCGTCAAAGTCTATGTTTCTATGTTTTCTATGTTTCTTGTAGCTAAGCGATCACCAAGTAATTTCAATCCGTGTGATCTGGTCTGCTCTGTACCAGTGTGTCTAGTTAGGCCAATATTACTTAATTCATGTAGATTATGTATGTACTTGAAAATCAAGCACATATCACACCTGATACTTATGTAATGGTTTGAGTATAGATTTAGCATTTCCAGTCTTATACCATAATCAATGTCTTATGTCTACCCCACACATGCTTGGAACCCCCCAACAGTTTCAGCCTCTACCACTTCTGGTGGCAGTCTATCCCAGGCATCACCCTTTCAGTAAACATACAGAATTAGTTTTGTTGCCGTAAGCTTCTGAGAAAAGATGTGGTTGGTCTGAAAACTTAGGCAAGATTTTCTTTTGTTACATTTATGTTGGTACAATAAAAGGTATCAAACCTTTCAGTGAAGAAACAGGTCCTCAAATCACTCTTGAATTTTTCCCCCTCTAGCTTCACTGCATGCCCCCTGGTCCCTGTGCTTGTTCTCATTTCAAAGACTCTCCTCATACACCGCATTCACCCCTTTTAGATGCTTGTCTAGGTCTGTATCATGTCACCGCTTTCTCTCATCCCTTCCAAGGTGTTTATGTTGAGATCCCTCAGTCTATCCTCATAGGGTTTTTCATGCAAACAATGTACCATTTTAGCTGCCACCCTCTGAACCCCCTCCGCCCTTTCTATGTCCTTTCTGAGGTGCAGTCTCCAAAACTGAGCACAGTACTCCAGTGTGGTTGCACCAGCAAACAATGTAAGAGCATCATCACCACTCTCCCTCTGCACCTACACATCCCAATTTGGCATGCGCCCCCCCCCCCAGTGAATCAGTGTTGTCTGTGGTCTTACAAACCACTGAATTTAAGATACTCTACTGAAAAATAATAATATTCTAATAAACTGAAATAAAAAGTTAAGCTCTCACCCTACAAACATAAAGAAAAGAAAATGCAACTCTGGGTCAGATACATAAGTTGGGTGGCGGCAGGATCATTCACCCCAAATAACCCCAAAGACAACTGAAGACACTGCCTACCTAGCAGAATGAAATCTTAGGGATCATATGAAGAAATATGCACCCTTGTGCTCTATACCAAATTTGGTAGGGCAACTAAAAGATCATATAAACACACAGGAAATTCACTTTTTTTTTAATTATTTCTCACCCTGTGACTCGGCCGGCCCTTTCTCCTGCCGTCCACCCAGCTCCGCTCCTGAACATCAGACCCCTCCCATCTTATCCCCATGGCTTGTCCTCCGTGGCAGGGTGGCGGGGAGTGATTTGGCCCACCAAGTCCAGATCCAGTGTCGGGGAGGTGTCTTCTTGGGGGCGGCGCCTACGGAGGGCGGCCATCGTGCCGCTCGGCCGGGACCAGATTTTCCACTTTTCTACAGAGGGGAGTGTGCACTGCTGACAATGGCCAAGCTGTGCGTACATCCGCACACAGCACTCCGGTCAGCTGCTCCTCCTCCATGCCCCAGTGTGCAGGACCCGGCATGCCAACACTCAGCCACCGTTACGTGTCAGGCAGGCGCCAGTCTCCATTTCCCACCCTCCCCGGGACAGGAGAGCTGTCCAGACGCGTGATCCTCTCCCACCCCAGCTAGCCCCCAACGACCCGATCTCACTCCAAACATGGGTCACCGGCGTGGCAAAAGGTAGGAAATGCAATTGTAAGGGTGAACAACTGTCAAGCAAATGAGCCCATTCAACTTGGGGTTTCGCAAGAAGAAATTTTTTTCTGCGCCGAGCCATACCTAGTACTAGAAATGGCACTGTACAGTGCGGCAGTTGTTTACAAACCAGAGGATTAACACAACATGCATATAGCAGCATAAAGGTACTAAAACGTTCTTCTCCTTGCAAAATCCCAGATCAAGGGGCTATCCACTAGGGTGGGCTTGTCTGCTTAACAGGTGTTCTTTAAATAGGAACCTAAGATGTTTTAACCCACTGCAATTCCCAACTACTGAAGTATAAAAAAGGAGGGGGTCATACAATAAGAGGAAATAAAAGTCACCGCCATAGAGAATATGAAAAAGTAAATGACACCTCTCCCTACTCATAAAGCTTTTAAAGGGAACATAAACGTTGCTTTATCTTTTTTAATGTAACAAGACATTTGGACCTGTGTGTAGTCTCAGTCTCCCTACAGTGCTTTACTGTTTACATTTAGTGCCTTTATTGGTTGCACTGTTCCTGAAACTCTCCCACAGAATTGTAGCACAAAAGGAGATGTGCTGAATAATAAAATTCTGATGTTTAATACTGTTTCAGCAAGTTATTTTTTTATTTCGCCACAATGAGAGATAGATAAGTTAATATGTTTTAAGAACTGAATTGTGCCCGCCTCGCGAGGAACAGTATTTATTTATTTAGCGTTTGTTTACCGGGTAAGTGCACTAGCCATAAAATGACTATTTTCAGGCACGACCCGGGAGAGTACAGACATGCAGAAACTTAACAGGATAACAAATTATAAGTGCTTTACATACAATGAGTTAAAGAGAATATAATATATCAGAACATACAAAGTAAAGTGCTTTACATACAATGAGTTACAGTGGATACAATATATCAGAGACATACAGAGTAAACCATTCATAAGTTCATAGGTGCCTACCTATGCAATGAATAGAGAGGACCTTGGACAATAAATTATCAGGTGACATATCATATGAACAGAACAATGTACACAAAAACAAAAACAGGTAATACAAAAGGAAGAAATAACCATTGAGAGCAGGGGGTGTCATTAAGGAAAAGGTCGGTAAGTGAGAAAGAGGGGAGCAAACCATGAAATTAGATGATATGAGTGTATGTAAGTGTAAGGGAGATGCCTGCAGTGCAAGACTGTATATGGGCAGGGAAAGGGAGCCGGGACAGGCTGAGGCAGTAAGAGGGTTATATAGAGGTGAGGAATACTATTGTATGGCCAGAGACATCAGTCATTAGGTAGGGTGAAAGCAGGAACAGGTATCAGCAATCAGCAGATTCGAGCGCAGTTTTCTCTTAAAGCATGTGTGGGAGCTAGAAAGTCTAATGTCGAGGGGAAGGGAATTCCACAGCTGTGGAGCCGCATGCTCAAATGCAACAGTTCCTTTCCTAGTGTGGCACCTCAGCAAATTCAGAAAGGATTTATCAGCTGATCATAGACCAGGAGTGTGTCCTGAGGAACAAGCATAGCTGCAAGACACCTAGAGGTTTGATTTCGAATTATCGAATCAATAAGGGAGCCAAGGTAGTATTTCCTACTAGCTAACGGAGACAGCCAACCAAGATCATTATAAAGCTGACAGTGGTGTTTAAGCCGAGGAGAAGAGGAGGCATAGCAACATATGTTGTTATACATAATATCCCATCTGAGTAGGTCAGTTTTATGAGCAGCCCCAAATAAGAGAGCCCCATAGGTTAGGGTTGGGAGCAGAATCCCCCTTGCAATGGCCATTTTAGCAGTTGGCATGAGGATATAACTAGTCATATATGCAACACCCAGTTTGCAGTTGACAGCTCTGCAAACAGACTGTACATGAAGATTAAGATCAAGAGATTGATCTAGCAGGATGCCCAGGTACTTGAAAGAGGTCACACATTCCAGTAATTGACCTTCTAAGTCCTGCACCATCAGTGCTGGTATAATGGGCCATGGTGCCTTCTTCCGTTCCATCACCTAGTATGAAACCTAGTATCTGAGCAGCACCACGCCGATCGAAACCCAAGACTGCCGGAAATGTGAAATGCAATAATGTCATCTAAGTGAGGCATCTCATGATACTGAATCCCGATGGGGCCTTATATATCATGTCAAAGATTAGCACAACGGGTACTTTTGCGCTGATCTTAGAAATAAGGCTCTACAGGAATTCAATTTTACAGACAAGATGCCTCACTTAGATGACATTGTGTTGCACGTTCCAGACGGTCTTAAGCTCCAAACAGCAAGGTGCTGCTCAGATGCTTCCTGACTGTGAAACAAAAAAACTTGCTGAAACAGTACTAAATGTCAGAGCTCATGGTAATTAATTTTATTCTTCAGCACATATCCCTTTGCACTGCAGTTCTATGTGATGGTTTCAGGAACAGTTCAACCAGTAAAAGCACTGTTTAGGTAGTCATTTAAATGTGTTATTTTCCTTCAAGGTTCCTCTATTGATGTTGCCTTTCCCCTGCCTGCATGATATCCATTTTTATAATTTACTAATCAGTTCAGGAACCTGACAACATAAGTGGAGGTCCCACACCGAAACTTGTACTGTGAGCTTCTGCTCAACTGGTGTTACTGGGTTCCAGAACGGATCAGTTGCGTCATTGCACAAGGTTTGTGAAACAGAGTAAATCCATTATGTAATTCAAATATAGTGCTACTATTAAATTTACACACAGTCCAATGTCATTTCCCTACTACACAAACAGGGCTAGGGCCAATGATTTTCCATTTTCAACACCAGTAAAAAAACAATCGATTTTTTTTTTTAACCAGCACTTGGCAGTCAATTTTACATGACTAAACTATCTGCCCCACTTTAATCATGAAACAACCCCACTTTGCACCAGCTTTTGGTTCAACCTCTACCCCCCAACCCCATTTTGTGCACCTTTTTGTGCAAAACATGCTCGTTTGCCCTCATTTGGGGCATTTTAAGACACTGTCAAACTGTACTGATCATTTTTGAAAATGGCAAATCATTGGTCCTAGAGGGGACCTGTATACTCGGGTGTCACTGAAGTGCTGTTGATGTGGTGGATTTCGATGTATTTTCTATTGCTGCAGTTTGGTGGAACCAAGGGGACTCACTCTGATGTTATGATGCTTGACACTGGCACTATTTTACGGCAGAAGCAGTGGTTTGGCAGTGTGGGACATAAAAAAGAATCTATGTTTTTATTTTGGGACAACTTTTAAACATGACAAAATCCCCATTAACCTTAATGTACAGGCTTGCATTATTTTACACAGTACCCTTCAATCAACATTGATATGGGAGGGGTTGTGAAATTCCCCCAAAATTTCCTGTTTAAATATCCTTTAAGACATCATTGCTCGCTGAATGCGTTTTAAAGTTACCCTTTTCCACACAAAAAGGTCCCCTTAATTTGGCATGAAACTGACGCCAGCAAGAAGCTTGTTGCTACTGCACAGCACATAAGACTACCTAATGGAAATAACAGCTTCTCACAAGCTACTCTAACAAGCATGCGGATTGGTCCTGCGATACAACAGTGTCTACAGAGAAAAAAAAAAAATAATAATCTACAGGTTCAACAGTTCTTTAATGGCTAGGATCCAGACTGCAGCTGGCTCCTGCGCCTGAACACACCTGAACAAGTCACACAAGAGGCATGTTTCCCTTCACATATGTTTATGGACATAGGGAATGTACAGAGGATGCTTCTACATTTCTCCTGTTCTATTATTCGCCCCCTCACATTTTTGCAACTGAACCCCTCCGTCTCCCACACTGATCTTGGAAGTCACCACAACTGCCTCCTTTCCTCCACAGGGAAAGTGGCTGCCTTCACAGTCGTCACAAATGCAGCACCCTGGTCAGCCAGCAGGGAGAGTGCGAATGCTGGTGGGATGCATCCTCCGTCCCCAAGTGTTGAGTGCTGTGTCGTACTTTAGGGACATGTCACGTTTGTAGCCAGCCCGTGTGGGATTCTGTGGATCACAAGTGAACCCTGTGGCCCAGGGTTGCACCTTTGTTTATACACTGTTGATTTCAGACCGAGTGGTGTACAATGGCTTCCCAACTGCATTCAAATGCAATCCAGAAGTGTATGATGGCTTCCAGAACTGCATTCAAATCCAGTCCATAAGTTAATTTCCAAATGTTTTAAGGCAATGGTTTTGGGTTATGGTTAAAATTTTCTACCAATACTTTCTTAGTAGTGGTTAAACTGGAAAAGTTTAGGTGGGGAAACTCTCATCTTGATTTTTAGGGTGGGGAAGTGGCTCAGCAGCTCTTTAAAAATCACTTTTTCCAGTAGTTAAAAAGTGCAAAGGACCCTTAACCGCCCCAAAGTTTGTTGCTGCATTAATTTTAATTTTCCAGTGGCTCTAATTAGGGAGGGAAAATATTGCATTTTGGATCCATGGAGCCGAGAGCCAGATCCCTTCCACTTTCCGATTTGGAGGTATGCCCACGTGCTGTCACATTTTGTAATGAAATACTATGGAGAGCATGGGGGCACTCTCAATAGAACTTGCACTGGGGTCCATTTTTGAGTATTATTTTAACATATTAAGAGTGCCCGTGTCAACTGGTGGCCTTCATGTGTTGAAACTGGCACTCTAAAATGTTAAAAACAGACCTCTATGCAAGTGTATGGAGCGTGCGCACCCCCCCCCCAGTATCACATCAAAATGTGAGTGCAGGGGTGTTGCCTCCAAAGTGGAAGGGACTGGGCTCTCTACTCTACAGAGCCAAAATACAATCCCTTCCCTCCCTAATTATGACCACCAGAAAGCCTCTGAGGCAGGTAGGACTCCTTTGGCTTTTGGGGAGGAAATTTATAAAAGAGTAGAAAAGGTGCTCTTTAAGTGGTGTTCAGAAACGGCAAATTCAGTTTTTAATCCTGTTTTTCATTTGAGGAAAATGGTGGCCCTAGTTTATTCCTCTTGCCCCCTCCGTCCACTCCGCTCCGCTGATGAGGGATTGCTAGAGGTTCCCAGGGTCCGTCTTCAGACCCTGGGCGCTAGGGCGTTTTCACTTGCAGCCCAATCCTGTAGAACACTCTACCTCATTGGATTAGAGAGTGCCTGCCCACTGAGACTTTTAAGTCCTCTTTGAAGACATTTATTTAGTTTAGCCTTTGGGGACAATGTTTAGTTCGAAAATTTGCTGCCTATTTTAAATATTTGGATGTTTTATCTGATTATGTTTGATATTGTATACGTGCTTTGACATTTGAAAAACAAGTTATAAAGTTTGATTTGAAATGGTATTTACTGGATGAAAACAACATATTTTATTCATTCTATTTACGTTTCCTTAACTAGGTAGATACATTAAATATAAAATGCCTATTTTCAGGTATGACCCAGGACAGTAAATACTGTGTTGTATTATTTATATCTACAACCTAGAAATTCCTCATACTCCTACTATATTACTTTTCTTGTGATTAAGATTTAATAGGCACTGCCTGCTGGCCTCATCAGACACTAGGGCAAACCCCAACCAACCAAATGCGAGCTTCAAAAGCATGACCACAAAATGAACCATTATACCGTATAAACAGATTTGAAAACAAACATGAACAGAAGGGATCAACATTAAGGGTTGCAAAGTAGTGCATAATGAAGCATTTCAAAATATTCTGTTTTTGTTTTTAATTTCTAGTGTTTAAAGGTTTTTTTGGTTGTTTTTAAACTCTTGCTTTCCTGCTTATTCACAGCACTCTTCTTCCATGCCCCCCCGACATACCTACTGTTGCCAGGTGTGCAGGTAAATAACCTATTTTGCTGCAATATTTACTGCTGACCCCCTGAGTAACCCAGCAAGAAACCCCAATGACAAGCCTTTCCCTCCATTCAAGAGAACTCCATCTCTGACCCATCACGTAGATTAGCAGGCTTCAATATCTGGCCTTTTCTAGAGAAAAGTAAACTGCCAGAGGTTACCAACTGCAGTGTTTTCCGAGTCCTGTGTCACAGTAAGTCTCCAACACCCAGACTCCTCTCCTAACCCCTGGGTCACAGCACAGCATTTAACTGAAGCATCAGTGACTGGCAACACAGCTGTTCCTACCAAGGGTCATAGATGGTGTATAGACTGTCACCCTCAGGGTCATCACATTAGATTAAACTGTGCACTAACTGTCCCCCTTTATTACCAAATTTGTTAAACATCTCCTTCAGCCGCTCGTCATCCATGTCTTCCCCAAAGTTCTTGATGTAAACATTGGTAAATTCCTTTGCTTTGGCTCCTAGTTCTGCTTCCCGTTCCTTTCGGGACTTGAAACGTCCAACGAACCTGCCATGGAGGAAGGAGCCATGTCAAGATAAAATAAGCAGTGTACGGGGTTGCACAATGACTTACCATCACCTGCTCTCACTGTCCCCAAGAAGCTGCTGTACCAACATGTAATAAAAAAGAACAGGCAGACCTCTGATACACTGGTAGAGTCTGGCTGCTTTGTGTGCCATGAGTATAAATCCCAGCTCGATGACCAACTGTGTGTGTACTGGCGTAAGAGGCCCTTAGTCAACGCAAGAGTACCAGGGTTTGAATCAAAGATTGTTGACCCACACGAATATGCTGGTACAGACCTCCTCGCCTAATGTAAAGGCTCCAGGTCTGAATCCCAGATCGGCTGCACCGACCAGAGAAGCATGCTGAAATAGACCCCTGGCTATGTTATGGGCTCCTGGTTCAAATCCCATATTGAGATCTGACCACACTCATATATAGACCACTCAGTAATGGTTAAGGAATTCAGGTTCAAATTCCACATCGGAATCCGACCACACAAGTGTACTAGTACAGAGACCCTCAGGCAGCAGTGAGGGTCTTTGGTTCGAATCTCAAATCGGTGACTCGCACAAGTCAGCTTGTACAGCATTCCTCAGCAGCAGTGAGGGCACTGGGTTTAAATCCCAGATCAGTGACTTCTCACATTAGCACGCTAGTACGTAGTGCCTCAATAGCTGTGAGGACACCGGGTCTGAATCCCAGTACTGTGACTCCCCACATGAGCATGCTGGTATAAAGACCCACTGTTTCTCTTAGGTCACCAAGTTGCATCGTGGTGCAGAGTTATGTCGCAGTGAGCACTGAACAAAAAAAAAAAAAAAAGGCAGCTGGATTAGGGACCCAACTTCACCAGGGGAGAGGACTGCTCGATTTGGGGGAACACGGCCTTTTTATCCCCCAGAATACTGGGTTAAGGCGCTGGGGGAAGGGGGAATCACAATGTTCTCTCAACAGTATGGCTGATAAAACAGAGTTCACTTTGTAAGGCAGATACTAAAGTCACCACTTACACCTTGCGATCATTCAGCAGCATGCCGTTCATCTTCTCAATGGCTCTGTCGGCAGCATCCTGAGTCTCAAAGTGAACAAAGGCATAGCCTTTTGACCCATTCTCATCACATACCACCTGTGGGCGACACAACAGGGAGATGAGTAAAGACTACAACCAGAACCTAAATGTCTTCAGAGCTCTAACACTCAAAGACAGGCTCTGGTGTACAACACATTCCTCTGGAAAACATGCACCTTCACAACATGCTCTGCCATGCAGTTCCACCTGGGTTCGTTTGTGTACCAAACGGGCTGTAAAGAGAAGCCACTTACACCTTATCCCCAACAGCTGGGCTTCCCTAGGGTCTGTGCACACTTCTTTCCAGACTCCACCAGTTGTGTTGCCAATATGCACTTTGGGCTATCACCTTTAAAGTGATTCAATTAGGTCACTTATGGCATCAAGAGTACATGTCCAAGCACACTTCTGGAGATCCACTGTTAGCCAGCTGGGCATCTGGGAGTGAAAATGAACTCCCAAATCAAATGGTTTCAGTCAGCCAGGGTCCAAGAGTGAGAAAAGAGTCCATGGAAATAAAGTGTGTTACCCAGTTGGGGATCTGGGAGTGAGAATGGACTCCACGAAATCCAGTGCATTAGTCATAGCTTTGGGATTGAAAACTGACTCCCAGAAAACCCAAGTATCAGCCAGAAAGGGGGTCCAGAGTGAGAATGTACTCCCAGAAATCCAAAGTGTTAGCCAGCCGCGGGCTCCTTGAATGAGAACAGACTTCCTGAAATCCAGTGCAATAGTCAGCTGGGAATCCAGGAGTGAGAATGGACTCCCTGAATTCCAGTGATACCCAGTCAGGGTTTTGGAGCGGAAATGAATTCTCTGAAATCCTAAGTATTAGCCAAGTGAGGAGGCCATAATAATAATGAACTCCCTGAAGTCTAATGTGTTAGTCAGCTGGGGGATCAGGGAGTGAAAAGGTACTCCCTAAAATCCTGTTCCTAGTGGCCTGAGAGAAATGGAATGGAATTCTTGAAATGCAATGTGTTAGCCAGTCAGGGTGTGGGACTAGCCTTCCTTAAATCCAACGTTAGCCAGTCAAAAGTCTGAGAGAGAAAACATTCAGAAACCACAGCCGACTAACCCTGAAATCTACAGCAGATCCTGAGCCATCTCACCATCCCTCACTTGCCTAACACTTTAAGAGTGGTCAAAAGACATATTTAGTCAAGTCTTTTAAGGGGTTATATCTTTTACATTCGGCTGCCATCCCGGTCAAATTTTTCTATACTCTGAAAACTTAACGCTGAATTTTGTACTGGTAGTACGTCAGAGTACTCTACAAACTGGGAAAAACTGAATTCACCATTTTGTCCCATGGACACTGGATTACTGTTTTAATGAATTAAAAAAAATCTGAAAAGCTGAGTACTGAACAGACTTTTTGTTTTAATTATTGCCGGCACTCACTGTAGTTATTTAGGCATCTGACTCCACTTTTGGTTTACTCTAATATGTATGATTAATTGTGTGGGCTATTTAGTCAAGGGATTAATAACTGTAGTAATTTAAGATAGCTTTTGTACACCGGGAAAATTGGGCTAGACAATACTGCCCACTGACAGCCTCATCTCAGGGGTGGGGGTAAGATACAGATGCAAACCAAATGAAAATGAACCGCAGCAAGCTACTGGTGGTATTATACAGAATGAGGGAAATTTGGCCAGGACACCGGGGCAAGTCCCCTTCTCTCTTCAAGTGCCATGGGATCTTTAAAGAGCAGCTGACATCCCATGGAGCAGGCAACTTGTGGCCAGTAGCTGCTTGTCCCAGGACCTAAAGTAGCCACTATTTAACATTTTTTTAGCGCTAAGGTGAAGTAGATTTTGAATTTACTATTAGTGCGATTGTACTTCCTATTTGTATCAAAGCCACTGAGCGCCCTTCATCGCTCCGCAAACAAAACATTTTGATAACACAAAGAACGGAAGGGGCTGCAGAGCTATAGATAGCGTAACAGTGCTATTGGGGACAGCAGCAGTCCTTGCATGCTACTGGAACTTATAACAGGCACTTGTACATGTTAAGGGGCAGTACATGCAATACTACCCCCCATTTACATGTACAAGTGCCTGTTACAAGTTCCAGTAGCATGCAAAGGCGGCTACTGCCCCTGATAGCATTATGCTATCCATAGCTCTGCAGTCCCTTCCCTACTTCATGTCATGAAAATGCAATTTTGTAGGCAGGGAGGGCTGCGGTGGGTACTCGGCAGCTTCGGTGTAAACAGGAAGTATGAATGCACTAATAGTAAGTTCAAAATCTACTCAACCCTTGCTCTAAAAGAATTAAAGTATGGCTGCCTTAGGTCCTGGGGCAGGCAACTACTGGTCAAGAGTTGCCAGCCCCAAACAACAGAAATTGTCAGCAGCTCTTTAACATCCACTTGAATGAGGAGGGCAACTAAAATGGTGCAGGGTCTGCACCAGAAGACATATGAAGAGAGACTAAAGGAGCTTAATAATGTATAGCCTCGAGGAAAGGAGGGAGAGGGGGGACATGATAGAAACTTTCAAGTACCTCAAGGGAAACAACAAAGTCCAAGATGGTAGCATCTTTCAAAAAAAGAGGTGTGCAAGAACAAGGGGGCACAATTTGAAGATAGAGAGGTGCGGCTCAGAGGTAATGTAAGGAAGTATTTTTTCACAGAGAGGGTTGTGGATGCGTGGAAATGCCTTCCGGAGGTGGTTGTGGAGTCAAAAACAGTGGTTGAATTCAAGCATGCATGGGACAGTCATAAGGCAATTCTAGGGGGTGGAGGCAGAAAGAAGTAGGCTGCTGGTTATCTAGGGTCTGCAGCTTATCCATTAGGTAGGGAAATGGGCAGACTGGGTGGGCCAAGCAGTCCTTATCTGCCGTCAAATTCTATGTTTCTAGGTAATGACCACCAAAAAAGGTAGACAGAAACTCTGCTTAATGTCTCATCTGAAGGACAGCACACAACCCAACAGTGCAAGTTCCCCTCAGTACTGCATTCAGGTACTAGAATTTATTGCATGGGCCCAATCTCAATATCTGATACTTTGCTACCTCTCTCTCACCACTCATTGCAAAACGGTGCGCAAAGAAATCCTTCCAGTCCTGGACTACGCCGACACTGTTTATGGCACAGCCCGTCACATCCCTCTCCAAACTGGACATGCTCCTGAACTCTCTCTGTCACTCTGCAACAGCCTCTCCCCCACCACTGTCTTCTATATGCCCTGCATTCCCTACCTCCCTTGTGGCACATAAGAACTATTCACGATGCCGCCCTCATTGCCAAGTACTGGTTTGGCACCCTCCCATCCTACCTCTCCACCTGCCCACCATGTGCCTCCTCTTACTACTTACTCTCTTCGCAACAGGAGCCCTTGTATCTTCTCCATTCATTCCCCACCCTCTCTCATTCGTTGGTCAACCAGCTTTCTCCTGCTACCTCCCCCTTCTCTGGAACAATCTCCCTCCTGATCTTCATCTTCCCCCTTTTTCTCCTCTTTAGAAAGACTTCTCCCCTTCCCACAGTACTCCCAGTGCCTCATACCCCTCCCCTTCCCTCCACCCTAGCATCTGCCTCCTTTCAGGTGCCAGTGTCTCCTTTTGATACCCTGGTGGCTAGGGGAGTGCTAACTCACTGCCTCCCCTCACTTTTTCATTGTATATTTATATTTTGTGAACATTTTGTTGCAATTAATTTGTAATGTAACTTACTGTATCTCGTGTCTCACAATTTTGTATTTTGCTAGCCTCTCTTTGAAATTTGATTTTCTGCATCTTGTACCATTTTACTTTTCCTAGTGTTACACTGTTACCCCTGTTTACCTTGTCCCTGGGTCGCAATTGGAAACGAGCATCGGCTCCATGTGCCTTTCCTGGTTACCAAATTTTAAATAAAAATTCATTTTTGACCAGACTTCTCTTGTAAAAGACTTCGGTCACAAGTTTCCTAAGATTTACTAAAAAAAAAAAAAAACCCTGATTTTACAAAATTTGCATATTTTAAAGTCCAATTGTGGGCTAACTATAACGCTATATCCAAAGGGCTTTCTCAAGGTCAAGCAGGACACGGCAGAGTCACAGTTTCCATTTTTGGATTATGATGGCCTCCCCTTTCATCAAACCTCACTCTTTAAAGAAGAAGTCGACCCCCTCCAGTTAGAGCAACACCTCATGCAGCATACAGACACATGCACACACACAGCATTGTAATAACTCACCTTGCAGGACAGAATGTTTCCAAATGCAGAGAAAGTGTCATACAGAGCCTTGTTATCGATGGACTTGTCCAAGTTCTTGATAAAGACGTTACCAACCCCGGATTTCCGAAGTGAAGGATCACGCTGTGACCACATGATGCGAATCGGTTTGCCCTTGATCACATCAAAGTTCATCGTGTCCAGAGCACGCTCCGCTGTGGGGGGAAGGAAGAAGAAACACTCAGCTAATACAGTTTATCAAAGGTGCCCCCTCCAACCAGTCCAACTGCCCTTCACTTTTTACACTCAGCCCCTCTCAAACCTGAATGAGAAAATAACACGGAGCCGGGCAGCCCCCAACATAAACGGAAATGCTTTACTGGTTAAAGGTCCCATATAGTTGGATTTCTGTTTTCAGGTTACACATCCACTGCCTGCTGCCACCCCCCCACAAACAAAATGATGGCTGACCCAGAAGCTCAGCGGATGTGTTCTGCATTGCCACGCAACAACCCTCAGTTTGAAGTTGACCTCAGTCAGGTCTGTCATTCAAGTACAGTGAAATAGGATGGGCATATCGGATGATACACAATACATAGAAACATAGAAGTTGTCAGCAGATAAGGACCTCTTGACCCACCTAGTCTACTCTATATTCCCCACCCACTGTGCCACTGCAGACTATCTCCGGTCTTCTCACCCCACCCCACTGTCTTACTTCTAAGGTCCCCTTGTGTCTATCGCATTCATGCTTTAATCCTGTTATCATTTTAACACCCACCACCTCTGCTGGGAGACTATTCCAGGTGCCCACCACCCTCTCCGTGAAGAAGTTATTTCCTCACATCTCCTCTGAGTCTCTTCTCCACCCTCCCCAACCCCAGCTTCACAGCATGACCCCTTGTCCTGGAGCATCCTTTTCTATGGAAAATGCTACCTTCCTGTAACTTATTAATACCTGTGAGGTATTCAAATGTTTCTATCATATCTCCTCTTTTCCTGTAGAGCGTACATATGACATGATATATTGAGGTGGGGGTTGGCTGCTCTTGTTCACCACCTCTGAGGATAAATATCAAGAGGGAAGTGGCAGGGTCTTGGGGAAGATCATTACGCACACCTTATGTAGCAGCGCTACACCACCGTCTAGGAACGGGACAAAAAAAACAGGGAAGACTGGCTGCCCCCAAGAGGGAAAACTTGGACTGGTAATGGCTACTTGTTCTCTCAGAAGTAACAGCCAGCAGATGCATTACTAAAAATGTTTGGGGGGTGGGAGAGAAGGGGACAGCCACTGACTACTTGATACTTTCTACTGAACCAACATGTATGCTGTGAAAGATGTCACAGAAACCGGCCCAGTGGTGTAGAAGCGCTCGCCCGGCAGCAGTTCGCAGATGGACTTGGAGTTACGAGGAAGTCGACCAGGGTAAGGAAGGATTGGTTCAGCATTGCGCTGTAGACTGACACCCACAGGAGGCTGGGGTCAGCACAGGCATGATGCTAGAAAAGAGGGACCCATGCAGAGGTGGAGACAGTCACGCCGCCCACTGCACGTGTATGGCTCTGGGCAGAAAACAGAAAAAGGTTCTGAGCTGGCAGGCTGCGCCCGCCTCCCACCAGCAATCTATATGTTGGCTTCTGGGGGTGGGGAGGCCAGCACCCCTCACCACCGGGGAGACAGAGACCCGTGGGGATGATCAGATGGGATGGATGCGAGGAAAGCCTCACTGGAGGGTGAGCCCTCCAAGGAGGGGCCGGAGTCACCTGCCAGCGCCAAAGGAGACAAAGTATGTACGGAAAAAGAAAGATGTTACAGTACACAAGCTTTCAGGGTCATGCAGGTCTTGTCAGTTGTTTGTCTGCAACTTAAGTCAAAAGGGAAAGAACATGGGCTGGAGTCTTGGCAGAGTAAAAGGTGTCTCATGAAAGCAGATTTTGCTTTCAATGAAGTCACCATATCTAGGGTTACACTTTTGTTATTTGGGTCACATCTGGAAATGCTAAACCTGTTCTAGAAAAAGTAGTCTCACTCCTGTCCCAGGAAGGGGGAGGGAATGCTGGGATGGTATCTTCATTTCTAACAGAACTAGCAACCCTAGATTCTAGCATGACAGAAAAGTAATGGTCAGCAAAAACACACATGCTGTATAGGTATCCATTAGAAAGAAGGCCATTTCTAAACTGCCCTTTTCTAAAGGCACAAGCTACTACTAAATGTTATGTACTTATTTTAGCTTGTTTATTTCTGCCTGTATCCGATCATTCACTCATATGAAGTCATATGTCAACTGCTCATTTCTATTTGTATTGACTGCACATCCCATTTAATGTGTATTATGTTGTCTATTGCCTCTGACAAGTTACTCTTATGTTAATTTGCTTAGATATGTTTAATTGTTGCTGTTATTTCCCTATTGTTTTTACTCCAACCTGACCTGTACTTTTTGATCTGTATTTTGACCACTGTTGTTGTTTATGGTTTGACCTGTACCTTCCCGGGTCATGCCTGAAAACAGGCATTTCAATGCCTAGTGCACCTACCCAGTTACCAAAAACAAATAAATGCTCCGGGCTGGCTCTTCTGCCTCCAAAACTGCTGAGCTGGCTGGCAGACAGGTAAAGACATTGGCCCCTGTAACACTTCAGATGGATATCAGCATTTGTGGGACAAAAAGGGCTGCAATTAAATTGCACTGCTGTTCAAATGTGATGGTCAGAAGCACATGCAATGAGAAGCTCTTTATCCAGTCCATGATGCACCTATCTATGTGAAGTAGCCTGTAAAGTTAGCAAACTGCATGCTCTCAGCCCTCTCTCATTTCCACTGCTGTTTCACATGTTACACTGCAGCCCCCATTCATGAGTTCGTAGCATGAGAAGTCCCAGTAATTAATAATGTAGCAGCCTTAAGATGCTGCAATAACTGTGGTTCACAGTATGTTGCGTTTTTCTGGCCTATCAAATATTTTCTGTGTCTTTAGGGACTGCCCCTTCTGTGGTAACTCTCCCCATCACAATAATTTGAGGAGACCTATGTTGTAAAAACGTTATACCAAGACACTGCCAATTCAAAGTCAGGCAGAGTGTACCAGAGAGTCAGATAACCAGAGCCCCCACCCCAAAAAACCTGTGTAACAATGCTTGTCACCAAACAACAATTTGGGGAACTTGGGGGTGGGTATTAAGGTGGTAATCTGGGTAAAAAAATGCTTAGGGGACAGAACAGAGGGTGGTGGCAAACAGATTTCTGAGACGGGGAGATGACCAACGGGAGAGACCAGTGCTGGGACCAATCCTCTTCAATGCCTTTATAAGTGACGTAGCAGAGGAACTGGAGGGAAAGGTCTACCTCTTTACGGATAACATCAAGATCTGCAACAGAGTAGACACTGGGGTAGGGCTGGAAAGGATAGACAAGGATCTGAAAAGAGTGAAGGAGTGGTCAAGGGAATAGCAGCTGGATTTTACTGCAAAAGTGCAAAATAATGAACTTGGGCTACAGAAACCCCAGAGCAGAGCAAATACTGACAAAGACCAAGCAAGAAAGAAACGTAGGAGTGATAATTTCAGATGACCTAAAGGTGGCCACACAGTGTGACAAGGCAGTTGGTAGGCTAGTGGGATGCTGGGGTCCACAGGATGGGGCATCGCCAGCAGGAAGAGGGAGGTGGTGCTGCTTCTATCCAGAACACTGGAAAGACCTCACCTTGAGTACTGTGTCCAGTTCTGGAGGCTGCATCTCAGAAAGGATATGGACAAATTGGAGGCAATCCAGAGGAGGGCTACCAAAATAGTGCAGAGTCTGCATCAAAAGCCATATGTGGAGAGGCTAAATCAGCTAAATATGTACACCTTGGAGGGGAAGAAGGAGAGGGGGCATGACAGAGACCTTTAAATACATCACAGGAGTTAATAAGGTACGGGGGGGGGTTATTTTTCAGAGAAAAAGGTGCTCTACAACAAGGAGGCATGCTACGAAGCTGGAGTGGGTAAATTCAGGAGGGATGTGAAAAAGTACTTCTTCACAGAAAGGGTGGTGGATGCTTGGAACAGCCCTCCAGCAGAACTAGTGTGGGCAAACACAGTGGTGGGTTTCAAAAATGCCTGGTATAGGCACAAGGGAATCACAGGGAAAAAGAGATGATGCCATAGATGAGGTAAAGGTCTTCAGCAAAAATTTAAAAAAATATGAGCAAACTAGGGAGCCCGGCAGCCCTTATCAGCCATCACATTCTATGGTCTATGTATTCCACGTCTACACACAATCAGTAGCACTTAGAGCTCAGGTTTTGGAACCAGGAGATTGAGTGCAAAGCTACCCAGTCAAGGGTTGTCAGAAATGGGATTTTCCCCATGTCTCCCCAATGGGAGCGTGATGATCTCTAGAGTGTGGCAGGCATGGAAAATAAGTTCTGTAGCCCCTGACTTGCAGAGCTTGTGGCTGGGAATGCTCACTCACATTCTATTAACCCAACTGCTGAACTTATTAAAATAGTATGTCCTCCAACACCAGCAGGGCTGGTTACCAAATATTCTACTGGCCCAATACAAAATCTACCAGCATCTGGCTGTGCCAATTTCTACTCCTGATTGCTGCAGGATTCATTTATAGTGGAGTGCCAGCACAGGCTGCTCAGAGAGAAAGCTGGTGTGGTAAAGGCAGTGTAAGGCCAGCCCAAAACCTTGCAGGGTGTATTTTTAGTATCAAGGGGTCCTTCTAAGATATGTGCTGACGACAAAACACCTCCTCTATGCAGTACAGCATGCTATTATATGAAACGCACGCATTTAACTGCACCAGATTTCCCCTCCCACAACTTTGTGGGAGCAGCTGGAGGGTGACGGGAGACAGTGGTGTTAAAAGCTAGAAGGCACTGTTCAATCAATCAATCAATCACACACACACACTATCCTTCTTGCAGTAGTCAGTATACAGCGAAAAAAAACATATTTACACAGTAAGAAGCTAAAGAAACCAGCCCGAGCACAGATGGGACTTCCCCAGCACTCCAGGGCTCCACTATGCCTGCTGTGCATTCCAAGATCAGCTTCCCACTTCATAAGAATAAATAAATATTTCCTGCACAGTGTCAAGTAACTGGTCCCCATAAGATGGCTTTGTCATTCGGTTCCTAGATTGGGCAAGGAATGCAATACACAGTTAAACTGGATATGCTTCACCTCCTGTATGACTTGCTTTTTGCCAATTAGGGTTTAGGTCTCAGAAAACAAAATACGGAATAACCATATTCTGCTACCAAAGACAGGCCCACACACACCACTGTTACAATAACTGTAAAGCAAAACATGTTTTCATGTACTTTGTTACCAGATGCTATCCCCCCAAGCCCACACCCCTTTAAATGCACTGCCCTTCCCCCTAAGAACTTTGCCTCTGGGTTAACTGCCAAGTTCAAATGCAGGCTTGTACATCCCTGCCTATGCAGAAGCTGCTGTTTCACGTTTTAGACCAGGTAGGAAAAAAGGATTACGCAGAATTGAAATCAGAATTCACCACTACTATTCGAGCAGGGCAAGTAGCCAAGAGAACTCCGTGGCCCAAAGACCCTCCACAGGCCCTACTGGTGCACCACTGCCCCAGGCCACTCAGCATCATCACCCCATCTGTGGTTCTCACTTTCAAAACCCCCACCTGGCTTAGCCTCCCACACACACACACACACATATATGCAGGGCCATTAGGGGCTGCCCCACTATCAGGCTGTGGTTCCCTCTCACCCCAAGTGTACCACACAGCATAGTGTGGCAGCAGGGAAATCTGTCCCGCCCCTTGAACAGCCTGCACATAAGGGCTCCAATGCATGCTCAAATTTGCATGGAGCCGTGAGGAGCCAGCAAGCAACCCCCTCCCACCTTTGCTGATTTCCACCTGTGGTCATCCAGGTGAAGTGCTAGCTCGTTACTGGGTGGCCTCCATCCCTGGAAAAGGGGAGCGACCTCTTGGGAGTCTATTCCTCTTCCTCCAGCCAGCCCTACAACAACATAAGTTCATTCTCAAACTTAGGTCACAGACGACCATATTGGTGCACTTACTGAAACCATTACCTTCCTGTAGTACCAGTCTGCAGGGCTAGTTAATGTAAAATTTTACTAGCCAGACCCAAAATGCCAACATTTGGCTGGTGCCAATCTTGGAAGCAGAATAAAAGACCAATATCCCGGAATGTGTTATGTTTGCAAGGACTGAAAATGGGTGTGCATAAAATTTATTAGACCATGACACCTTCTTTGAGGGTGATACTTTCACTAGTTCAGTACCAAAGCTTCTTTGTCCTTTCTACCGCACTAAAATTATTCAAAACTGTTTCTGTAACTTCCTAATCAAAGGACTAACCAGATTCCATTTTTTTTCTCCAATTTACACTCCCTCTCCCCCAAGCTATCCCTTCTGTCTTCTCAAGTCATGACTCCACTGGCCCTATGTCTCCCAGGCTCCTATCAGACCGCCGCCCCCATTCAAGCACCCCATAGGAAACACACAAACACCCCTGCAGTAGGGCCAGAGCAGGGTACCATTGCCCCATCTACCCCAGGCAACCACCCAGCCCCAGGGATCCTTAAGAGAGACATGTCTGCTCGGAGAAGGGCATGGCCATGTTCTGTAACCTGGCTGTCTAGGTTGATCTTCCTTAATGGAAGCCAGATATTTCTTTCTCATAAGAGCCCCTCCACCAATCCCTGCACGTTACATTGTGGGCAGGCCAAAGCCGTGAGGTCATCGACGTCGTCAAGAATGCTCCTCTACTTACTTGGAGAAGATCCGTATCAGGCGGTCATGTTAAGGAAGCTAACCACCGCACTTGCCTCCCACTCTACAGTTCCTCCTGTCTGGAAAGCCTGGAAACGTTAGCTCAAGACCTAAAACGGTCCCTGACCCACTCCCCTATCTTTCTGCTCTGGCAGAACCCCCACTTGAAAACACGGGGCAAATCTGTGGTCTGGAACAACTGGCTAAACAAACAGATCCACAGCCTTTTCAAATTAACTGACGACAAGTCCGGTCACCTTCACCTTACATTCTTCTGGCAACTGCTGGAACTTTTTGTATTATTTTATTTATTTAAAGTTTGGTAACTAGGAGAGGCACACTGAGTCAAGGCTCATTTCCAGGTGTGACCTGGGGAGGCAAAAAAAGGCTACAAGAATACAAAAACACATTTTCAGGCTGGTTTCAAATAGCCTGGTACAAAAGTACAAGAATAAAGGCTAAGAGTACAAGTACATGTATAATAGAATGAAAACAGCATAACAATTTAGGTTGCATGAAATTTTGAATACATGTATAATGATGCCTTACAAACAGCAAGAGCACCTTGTTGAGCAAGGTTAGTTAAGATAAGTTAGCATGTCTTCAGCAGCCTGTGCAGATAGTAAGGGACTTAGCTTGGCAGGAAACAAAAACAAGTGGGTGGTAAGGAGTTGGAGAGGGTACTGTTAAAGAGATTTAGCGAGGTCAGCATACAGAGTAAGGTAGGAAGGGAGTTCCAGTTATGGGAAAGTGGTAAGAGAAAGCAGCCTTCATGGAATTTGAGTGGGGACACAGGGAATGGAGATAGTGCCAGAGTCTCTACAGCAAAAATGATAGGAAGTGTGGAAGGTAGGGGAAAGGGTGAGTGAATCAAACCAGTATTTGGCTGAGATAATGGAGGTGGGGTGGGAGAGACAGAGAGGAGTACAGGGTGCAGTAGTGGGTCCTAGGGGGACCATTTACGGCAAAACAGCAAAAGGCATTAAATAAAGAGTCCAGCCTAGAGAAGGTGGAGGCAGACCCACAGACAACGTCTGTGTAATCGAAGAGGGGACGGATCGTTTTTGTGAGTAGAATAGGGCGGACTGGGACGAAGAGTGCATCCTTATTTCTGTAAAGAGCACTGAGCTTAGGATGGAGTTTAGAATGCGTGTAGCTGATGTGGGCTGTGAAGTCTAGGTGGCTGTCTAACCAAACGCCTAGGTACTTGTAAGAGGAGACAAGTGTCCAATGTGGTGGCTTCCAGAGTAGAGTTAAGAGAGTGCTGTGGGAAGCGGAGAATTTTTTTTGGGGGAGTGCCACAATCCATGGCAACTGTTTTTGGTGTTGATTTTTAATTGATTGGCTTGGAACCATTTCAGAACGTGGGTTCACAGTGTGTTCACAGTGGCGGCAGAGGCCTGGAGGTACAGAGAATGCTATCATCTGCGAGAGGTATATTTGGGATGATGAGCATACAAGAGGAGATTGTTAAGAAAGACAGAAAAGAGGATGGGACCTATGATAAATCCTTGGGGTACACCTGCTAGAACTGGGGGTGAGAGGGTGTCACCTGTTTGGACATATTGGGTGCATCTGGACAGGTAGGATCTGAACCATTGAACTGTGGGAGAGGCAAAACTAGCAAGTTCTAGTTTTGTGAGGAGGACAGGATGAGAGACAGAGTCAAATGTTTTTGCTAGATCTGTAAAAACGGCGGAGGTAAGGTGTCCTTGACCCATGCCTATAAGCATGGTATCTGTGACCCGGAGGAGGGAAGTGACCGTTGAGTGGCTTTGTCAAAAGTCGGATTAGCAGGGGGAGAGGAAATTAGTGCAGGTGAGGAAGTGAGAGAGCATAGTTAAGACTATGGACTCAGAGCTTGGCTAATACGGGGAGCAGGGAGATGAGATGGTAATTGCCAGGTAAGGAGTGAACTCCTCTTTTGTGAAGGGGGGGCTACTTTGGCAGATTTCCAGGTTTGTGGGACTGTGCTAAGTGAGGAGAGGTTTAGCAGGTGGAATAGGTGACGGGCGATGGCTGGTGCTGAGATCTGAAGGAGGAGCGGGTCGAGTCAGTCAGGGCTAGATTTGTGTGGGTTTAGGGACTTCAAGATCACTGCCACCACAAGGTTTTTACCAACAGGAACCAGGAAACCTGTTTTTTACCTCTTCATTGCTCAAGGTCAGGAAGGTCAACATAATAACTGTGGGTAGAGACTCAGTGCCCCATTCAGAGATGGACTGCAAACAGAGTCCAGCAGAAATGGTAGAATTAGCCTTTAAATAAAACAAGCAGTCACTGATTCTTTAAAACAGAAGTTTTACTAAAATACTACAAGTATTTATGACAAGATGTATTTACAGGAAAACAAAAAGGTTGCACATTTACTAAAAAAAAAAAAAAAAAAAAAAACAAGAAAAAAAAACAGGTTGAACAGATAGTGTACAGCAGAACTCAGCTATTCTCAGCTAAAACATGTGTCTTTACCTGCTATCTGAAGAAAATACTTTTCCCTAAACTGTCTTTCTTACCAGACTTCTAGCTGCAGGGCTCTGGATTTCAGATGTACTAGGTCAAAGAGGAAGTGCTTACTTCCAGCACAATATATTTCTCACTTCATGTGGGGAGAGGTCTCACTCACTCACTTGGAGTGATAGTTCCATGTTGTCCCAGCTCTCTTTGAGAGTAGGGTGTGGGTGGGTGTGCGTGTCCACCCACCCTTCAGCACCTCCTTGCTACCATAATGACATGCACCTGGGTCCTTTGCCCAACATGGAAACATCTCCAGGAAGGACTCCCCATTAGGTTCACTGCTATATTGTCTTCTCCCTAGCTTTCCTGTTAACTTTCCCATGAGAACATCAGACCCTTTACCCTGGCTAACATAAGCTGTCGTATACTACTTGATCATGTGATCTGTTAGCCATCTTGTACCTGAAGCAGATGCATATTCAAAAAAGAATAAATGAATCAAAAAAATACATGGCTCTGGTCCCCTTTCCAGTCACAGGAGCAAATAACTTCATGGGCCGAGATGGTGGGGAAAAAAAAAAGTTATTTGTTGATGTGGAATTGAGTGAAGGGGGTGTTAACAGGTGTGAATGAAGGGCACAAGTTGAGAAGAATTGATTTAGGGTGGATGCAACGGTGAGGGGGTCGGAAACTAGCTTACCATCAATGAGGAGGGAAGTGGTGCAGGAATTTGAGGAGGGATTCAAGAAGGAAGAGAGGAGTTGCCAGAAATTGTGGGGGAGAGTTGAGGTCATCTTGTAAGCTGCTTTACAAATACTGAGCTTTGGCTGTTCGAATTACTTTGATGCACAAGTTTCTTAGGGTGCGGTACACTGAAAGGGTGATGTGGGAAAGTGAGGCTTTATAGTGAGCCCATGCACGGTTATGGGAGGTGGAAAGCTCGGTAATGTCTGCAGATATCCATGGGGGATGGTGGTGCCTTACCCTGCGGCAACTTGATGGCTCATGAGTGTTCCATGTGGTATTTAGTATGTGGTAGATGAGGGAGAGTGCAGTGTTGACATTGGTAGAAGCGTAGAAAGGGGACCAGCTTGAGGAAGTAAGATCATGTAGGAGTGCTGTGGTGTTTAGGGAGTGCAGGGATCTTATCCAATGGTAAGCAGGGGAAGAGTGGGGTAGCTGTAGTTTGCGCACACAGTAAGTCATTAGATGGTCACTGAAAATGTCAGGGAGCATTCCCGAGGAAGATATCCCATGGGGGTGTAAGGCCAGAAGCCAGTCAAGGAGGGTGTGGTTTTTGGAGTGGGGATTGGGTCTGGTTGGTTCACTTATGAGTTGGTGGAGGCTATGGGATTCTATTTGAGTTATGGGTTTTAGGGCAGGGGAGATCCAGTTCAGGTTGAAATCACAGAGTAGGACGAGTTTGCCATTTGAGGCAAGGGGTGATATGGAGGAGATGGTGTTGACTGTGGAAGTGTGGAAGGTTTTGGGGGAGGCACAGAGCACACCTGTGAAGATGGGGAGAGTGCAGGGGAGCTGTAATTTAATAAGGAGTAGATCATGTAACTTTGGCATGGATTCGGTTGTAATGGATTGAGCATGGCAAGTCTTGACGGGAGTAGATGGCTACGCCACCTCCTCACTTTGAGCGGTCCCGTCAGTAGAGGCGGTAGTTGGGTAAGTGGAGTTGGGAATCAGGAATTCTGGGGGACAGCCAGGATTTGGTGGTGCAAAGGATGTCTGGGGTGTGTCGGGACACCCAGACTTTGAGGAGGTCGATCTTCAGGAGTAAGCTTCTGGCATTTAGGTGGTATACTGAGGTGTCTTGGGAAATCTGGGAGTGTTGGGAGGCTGGTCCGGGATTTGGCTGGATGTCTCCAGCTAGTAAAAGGAATAAGAGGAAGAAATGTATATATCTAGTTCTGTGTAGTTTGGATTTGACGTATGTTGTAGGTTTGCATTATGGTTGGTTGGAGAGGTGGAGTCTGTGGAGGAGTTCCAGGTTGAGGGAGGGGTAGCACAAAAGGCTAGATACTGGAACAGGGGAGGTGAGAGCTGAGAAGAGGGGGAGGTGTAGTACTGCATGGTGGCCATGGGTAGTGGTTCAGTGTAAAGGGAGAAAGGAGTTGAATGGGGGAAAGTTTATAAGTTGGGGAAGGTGGGTAAGAGATAGAGGGAGAGGTAGATGGGGGGAGAGAGTGGAGGAGGAAGAGGATTATAGTGAGAAAGCACCAGGTAGTGAGGTGCATTATGAAGAGAGACAGGAGCTGTATGGAGAAAACGCTACACCAGCACTGGCAATATCATCAACTGAGATATATTGTACTCTCACGGCCTCCCAAAAATTGGAATTCCATCCTCTCAAATTCCGGTCCTCATCCTCCCACTACTCCATCAGCTCTGCCTCAAAACCACCTTGCACTTAGCTGTTCCTATGACCCTCCCTAAACCCCCGCTTAGCTCCTGACAAACTTTACCCCTTTCTATCCCCATTCCCTCCTCTAGAGGCCTTCCTTGCTCTCTTACTGTGATTCTCAATCATCCAAAGTTGTGCCAAAGGGTTGTCCCTACCTTCTCCCTACACCCTCAACCCAATTCTCCCCTCAAATTCTCCTGCCATCCCAGTCCCCTTGCAGGGTTCTCTGCATCCTGATTGGCAGAGATCTGGCCTCTCTTCTCTCTCACCTTCACCCTCTCTTCTGGCCTTTCTGCAGCCTACTCCCCCACACTGCCTACAACCTGCTTCACTCCTGTCGTGCTCTACGTCTGCCTTGTGCAGGCAGGGTTCTCAGCATACTGGGGGGTCAGGTCCCCCCAATATACCCTTCTCCTCCTCCCTCTTCCCTGTTCTCAGCCTACCTACACATATGCCTCTCACCCCCTCACCTCCCCCCCCCTTTACTTAGCCGTAGTTATGGCTAACTCTAATCCTATTGCACTTTAAACAATCTGCACTTCTGACATACCTTGGCTAACCTGTACTGTCTGCGTTACCCCTCACTAACTTGCCCTAGATCAAACTACTAGAATTCTATTCAGTCATTCTCTATCTACACAGTTATGTGTCACTTAGAGTTTGCCTTTAAATGTTATTTTGTATTGTATCTAATTCAAAACTGTAAGCATTCCACTATTTCATTGATTCTGTAGTCTACTCACTTTTATTTGAACATAATGAATTGTAAATCTTATATTGTGTACCAAATCTCTGTATACTATCCTCATGTTCCCCTACCTCCCAGGACGCACCAGAAGATGAGCAACCTGTTGAGCAGCATGCCTTCCTGGCGAAACATTTCAATAAATAAAAAATAAACAAAATACATGTGCTCCTTGGTCCAGACTACAAAAGTGCCCCAACACAAGGTCTAGATTTTCTACTATACTTAGATAGGACTGACGTGCCCATAACTTCGTATAGATGTATGTGAGTCTCTATAACTCTTCCGGACTTTTTAATCTTCATATTCATTACACGCGACTACAGGTGCATGCTAATAAAATTCAAGAAATATGACGTAAACTGTTTTCATTTAGATGGAATTATCTATTCTTTATGTATTGCTTTCATAAGCTCTTTAGTGTTGTATTTCCAAGGGTGTATATCCAGCCAGGCATATTTGCTTAACATGTTACATTTGGTTTTGCAAAACCCAATAAACTTTTAACTGAAAAACAGAATGCTCCTCTGATCACAGGGGTAGCAATGCAAGTGTTGTCCTCTCTTCAGAGCAGCAGCATCTCCAAGACTCCACCGGCCTGGGGTCAAGAGTCAGATCTCCCACACAGCAGCACAATGTATTACTGCCGGTGTTAATGGGCCTGGCTCACAATTCTGTTTTATTTTATAAAGCTTTATATACAGGGTTTTAAATAATTGATTAGCAGTTTTTTTCCTGGGACAATACTAACTGTACAGAAAGTATTTATATAGGTTTTCTAGAAGTGTTATATTTGTTAAACACAAAGAGGCAAGTGCTATACATTTTTACAATGTTTTAGCACTTTTATGAGCAAAACGCTAATCAATATTTAGAGTTAAATAAAACACTGATATACTCCAGATTTCACTCTCCTAGTCCTCAGGGCTGCACTCAAAGGTGGTTTGGTGACCTTAGAGCCCCGCAATATGCAAATCCCATCGTCCCCACCCCGGAGGCCACTAGAGAGTGGGCAAGAGTGCCCAAGTCCGCGGTCAGTGCTATTTTTCCAGTCTTCTCCTACCCGCCACCCATTTGATGGTGCCACCACTCTGTTCGACACCTCTCATGCCACAGCGGATCCCCAGAGGAGAGCTAGCACCCTGGCCAGTCACTGGACTTCACTGGTAAACAGGAGGAAGCTCCATAAATCTACATTTGTACAAGAAGGTGTTTTGGGGCAGGCCCTGGATTATTTGGTGGAGCGTATCAAATTTAGGAAGGTCAAATCTTCCCTGCGCAATGGCCATTTTTGTGAGCTTGCTAAAGCTTATGCTACGATCAGTCAGAGAACTTTTTTAATCATTTTGTTCCCATGATCTGGAATCCACTCCCAGCACAGTTCCATTCAATGGACACTAAGCATCCCTCTATTTCCACTTTAAAATCCTGGTTAACCCCTTCCCTTAGTTTCTTCCAGCTGGGATTGCCTGATTAATGTTTTACATAATGCTATATGATACTACTGATGTATAAAATTATTATGCACAAGGTTTATCTTTTATATTTTGTGAACATTCATGAATTACAAGCAACTTGTACTGTTTTCTGCTTAAAGGTCCCCATTGCAAATGAGCTTTAGCTCAATGAGTTTAACCACTGAATAAAATGAAATGAGCAATGCAGTTTGTAGCTAAGTCAGGGGTTGAAATTAAGTTTTGCAGCCACTAGCCAGCAGGGCTAGTGACTGGGAAAATCAAGTAGCCCCACAGACTTTTCCACTGGCCCAGCTAGTGTGCTTATTGAAGTGTTACTTTCTCCTGCACACGCCTGCAGGGCCAGTTAAAGGAAAATCTTACTAGCCCGATACAAAATCTACCAGCATTTGACTAGCGAGCCAGTGCTAATTTCAACCCCTGCTTTAAGTACAGAAAATGCTCGCAAAACAACTTGTACACTGGATCAACTTCCGGTCGGGGGTAACCTCTATCCCAAATAGTAATCTGTAACCAGCCAAGCAGGATACTGTGCTGCAACATTCAAACCCAACCACAAAAGAGGGAGTGTAACAATCCACATCATCTGTATTACAGGAGCATTACTGCATTACCTACCAGTCTATATGGCCTAAAATGTTACAACAGCCGTTACTCTAGTACTTGCTCAAGTAAAAGACACGTTCCTGTTACAAATGTAAGCCACCCCTTCGGGGGAGGCTTACTAATTTTTACCACTGCTGCTCTCCCTCTGTTTGGCAGTCAGGTCAAGAGTAGGTGGACTTCTGCCCACGGGCAGAGCCCAGGGCTTTCTGCCCTTTAAGAGGGGAAGTAAGGTGGGGAAAAAGGGGATGGAGGGAGACTGATGGGAGCACAGCGAGCAGGTGGCCAGGGGATTCACCCCCAGTCGGGAGTGCGGCCTAAGTGGTTTGCAGCATCTGGTCACGTCTGGGAAGTCTCGGGGTTGGTTTGCAGGAAAGTGGCCATTTGGGGTTGGGACCCTGTGTTTAGTGAGTCGCCACCAGTTGGGGATCGGAGGAGTTGGGCCACTCATGCTTCGTAGGCAATTGGTGGGCTCGCGGTAATGGACCGTCTCTCTGGGAGCGGATAGCAAGGGCAGTAGGGGCACTGCAGTGGTGAGAGAGAGTTACAGTATGGCTGGTTCAGTGGTGGCAGCCTAGACTAGTCTTTCCTGTGTGGCACGCTGCCTCGGGAATTGGTCCTGTAGTTGTAAACCTCGGGGTCCTGGGACCCAGGTGGTACCGTAGATAACGGTGCTGCAGTGTGTGATAGTGTAGGATCCTGCGGTGAGGCAATTCAAGCAGTAAAGGCCATGGTCAGTATCAATTTGAGCGGTCTGGAAGTCCTTTGGAGGGATCCCGGTTTATGAGAGTAAGATGAGCCTTTCGGGCTCACTTTCCATAGCTTGTCTAAACCCAAATTTTCAGTCTGCCCAGGCCACTGTAATGGGAATCCACAGCACTGCACAGCTTAGTAATGTGCCTGCTCTGTATACACCCTTAAGTTCTGTGGAGCTATTTATCGGGGATTGTGTTGGAAAGAAAATCAAATTTAAGTTATTTTTAAAAGATTTCTCTGTGCCTTCATTTAGCGTGCCCTAACTCAAGGCAAAAGTTTGCTCCATTCAGCTCCGCGGCCCTGCGTGTGGACCCCTGCAGCTCCAGCTTACCATCAGGACCCCTAGATAGGTTAAAGTACAGTTGCATAAGAACTTACCGTAACAGTAGATCGCAGAGAGTATCTATTACAGCAGGTCATAACACATGGGATCTCAGCCGCAGGTGTCATTTCCTCCAGATGACTTCTCAGCAGTCAACCCTGGGACCTCCCCCAATGTTACCACGTGGTGTCTGTATGGCATGTGTAAAAGGGGGAGGTCCCAGCTACTCCACAGTTCTTTTCCATCCTAGCAACCGAATGCGAAACCAAGGAGAGAAATAAGGCAGAACGTTTGTGGTATCGTAAAACGACAGGAGCAAGGAACCCTTCTGAAGTAAAAGCAAGGAGGAAGGTGGGTGGGGCTGCCTGACCTGTTGCAAGAGATACTCAAAGATCTACTGTTACGGTAAGTTTTTACGCAACTGTACTATGTTCTTCGAGACAATCGCCTGCAGCAGGTCATGACACATGGGAAGATTCCCAAGCAGCTATATCAAGGGGAGCAGAAGGAGAAAGCGAACTATCAGGACTTGGGACAGGAGGCCTTGTAAAATGGCCTGTCCAAAAGCAGTTCGCTTCTTGGAAGCAATGTCTAGACTGTAACGTTTCATGAATGTGTGTACAGTAGACCATGTGGCAGCCCTGCAGATTTCTAAGGCAGCCATGCCCCGGAAACACGCCGTGGAGGCAGCCACGCCTCTGGTAGAATGGGGTTTTACAATCCCTGTGAGAGGCTTGTCGTATTTTTTACAGATAAACAAAATGCAGTTGGTCAACCATTTATTTATTTAGCTTTTGTTAACCAGGTAAGCACACTAGACAAACACATGCCTATTTTCAGGTACGACCCGGGAGAGTACAGGAAATCAAATAATATACAGAGTACAATTTGAAGCAAGTAGGGCAGATACACAGATGTCAGGAGAAGCATAACATATATAGTAGGATATCTCAGGTCACGACAGTAATCATAGTCAATATGCTAAGGTACAATGTCACTGACATGTCACCAGCAGTATATATACAGATATATATATATAAAATTTACACATTTGCAAGCTACATGGGATGAATACACTGAGGTATACTGTGCAGAGGACCAGGCTAATCAGGGAGGGTTAAGACAGTCACATACTGACGAGAGCTTCAAGTGGTTCCACAGGGAGGTGCATAGGCTCGACTGGGGGGAAGGTCCGGACCTAGACAGGAAAGGAGTTCCACAGTCTAGGGGCACATGACGCAACGTCCCTGTCCCCCATTTTAGTACGGGTAGGAGGGACCTTAAGGATAGCAGGGCCCAGTGACCTTAGTGGGTAGGTAGCGGTGGCTGCTGGCACAAGGAGCTCTGCCAGTCCAGGGGGGGGTGCCAGTACCCAGTACCTTACCTGTGAAACTGCCCACAACAAAATTCAAATAATTGGGCAGGGAGAGCCAGTTGAGCTTACTGTACAGATCACAGTGGTGAGTGAGACGAGGGACTCCAAGAGCAAATGGCAGATGTTATTATAGGCAATGGTCCATCTAGAGAGGTGGCTGTTGGAGTATTGGCAAACAAAGGGAGTCCATAATAGAGGATGGTAGAAACACACCTAGACAGTACCAGGTGAAAACGGCGAATAAAGATTATTCTTTGCCCGTAAGCCAGACCAAATTTCCAGTTAACAGCTCTACACGCATTTTGGATATGCTGACCAAGATTGAGCTGCAGGTCAAGTGTTACCCTAAGGTATTTGACGGAATCGGTGGTGAGAACAGGAGTGCCAGCAATACCCGAGATGCACATAGAACAGTATGGACAAGCACTGTTTCAAAACCTGAACGCCCTAATTTCCAGGAATGAAAACAAAAAGGTTGCTCAATTTTTCACAACTGTGAGGTGCGGAGAAGATAAAGACTCACTGTTCTATACACACCAAGAGTATGAAGCAGGGATTCCCCTTGATTTGCAGGCTCCGCATAGTAAACTGGTAAGTGGATAGCCTAAGTGAATTCAGAAACAACCTCTGGCAAAAACGTCAGGTTGGTTTGTAGAGTCAAAGTCACCCTATCGTTATGAAATTGCAGGTAGGGAGGTTTGCATATTAGTGCCTGCAACTCTAAAATATGCCTACCCGATGTAATGGCAACTAAGAATATAGTTTTCCAAGAAAGATAACTGAGCTCGCTGGATTCTGTGGCTCAAAAGGACTCCTCGTTAATTTTTCAAGCACAAAATTCAAATCCCACACAGGGACTGGATCCCGGATAGGGGGATGAAGGTGCAAGATGCCTTTTAAAAAGATTCTGATCAAAGGTAACTGGGACAATGGTTTGTTGTCCACAGGTAAATGGAATGCGGCAACCGGCGAAAGGTGAACTTTGACGGAGGAATATTTCAGTCCACCCTCCGACAAGGAGAGCACATAGCTGCTCTGAGGGGAACACTCATAAGGGTCGAAGTCCTGCATAGACACACAAATGGAGAAGTGTTTCCACTTCATAGAACAGGAAGACCGCAAAGACGGTTTCCTGGCTGCCCAGAGGACTTCTGCCACCTTTGGGGACACCCTGAAGCTCAAGAGGACTATGGAGGCAGTGAAGGTCTGCGTGTAGCAGGGAGTCTTGTGCCTGGAACAACAGAGCCTGGCAAATTGGCAGAGGCAGGGGATTTGGTTCAGAGAGCTGTAGAAGCAGAGGGAACCAAATCTGTCTTGGCTAGAATAGTGCTATGAGATTCACAGACGCCTCATCCCAGTTTGAGTAGTACTCTCTGAATGAGAGGAAAGGGCAGGAAGGCGTAAAGAAATCCTCCTGTCCAGAAAAGAGATAACACATCCCGCCACACAGTTCAAGGGCCTCGCTCGAGAGAGCAGTAAAGAGGCAGTTTTGCAAAGAGGAAAGTAGGTCCAGCTCCGGTTGGCCCCATTAGTGGAAGACGTCTTTTAGGACGGCTGGTAGGATTTCCCACTCATGGGCCCGTGCAGTGTATCTGCTCAGAGCATCCACAAGGGTGTTAGACACCCCAGGGATGTGGACCGCCAGAAGATGCGGATATTTTTCCGGATCACCCAGTACCACACCCTCATCGATTCTCTGCAGAGAGGATATGAATAGGTGCCCCCTTGCTTGTTTAGGTAATTAAATTGTGCAGAATTGTCCGATTGCACCTGAAGGCAACCAGGGGTAAGGAGAGTTTCAAACACCTGTAAGGCGTAGAGGACTGCCCTCATCTCCAAGACACTGATGTGGAGATGGGTCTCCACTGGCATTCATGAGCCTTGGGACTGGATGTGCAGGAGATGAGAACCCCACCCTGTCAAGGAGGCATCTGTAGTCAGAATGAGACCTGGGACACGAGAATGAAATAGTAAACCTCACATTAATTTTCCCTGGACTTCCACCATTGTACAGCTTGAAGAGTCGGGGAAGATATCAGGACTGGGGCATCAAAATCATCCTTCTGGTCCCACTGAACTCTTATGGACCACTGAAGGACTCTCATATTCAATCTGGCATTAGGGTCTGTTGGAATTGTGAAAGCCAAATGTCCCAGGAAACGCAGGTAGTCTCATGCCGAGGCCACTCTGCTGGACTCTAGTCTGCGTGCCAAAGCTATCAGGGCGTCCGCCTGAGCCACGCGCAAATATGCCACCCCCATGGAGGCGTCTAACATGGCTCCGATATAGAGGAGGTGTTGCGCTGGGTCCATTTTGGACTTCAGATAGTTTACAGCTATCCCCACCTGGGCGAACAACTGCAGGATTCGTGAAAGCATGAACAGCCGCCTTTGACAGTAAGATGCTTTCAGGAGCCAGTTGTCCAGGTAAGGAAAGACATTCAGGTCTTCCCTGCGGAAGGCTGCTGCGAATGCCACTAGGCATTTTGTGAAGACCCTTGGGGCAGAAAAAAGGCTAAATGGGAGGGCCCTGAACTGATGATGACCCTGAAACAAAAAAATGGAGAAACCATCTGTTAGCAGGATGCATCAGAATATGGAGGTACACATGTTTTGTATCGAGACAGCAGAGCCAATCTCACTTGTTCAGCAAGGGGAGAAGTGTCGGGAGAGACACCATCCTCAACTTTTGGTATTTGATATAGGGCTTGAGACACCTTAGATCCAAAATGGGGCACAAGTCTCCCTGTTCAACTGGGAAGAAGGAAAAAATGGGAGTAAAATCCCATACCCTTCTGTGGAAGGGGAACTGGTTCAATGGCACGTTTTGTGAGCAAAGCATCGATTTTGTTCCGTAAGACCAATGCTTGGTCTGGGGGATAATGAGACCCCCTTGGTGGCAAAGCAAGGGGAATCTCTCAACTCCAGTGTGTGTCCCGACTCGATCAATTGCAGGAGCCACAGGTTGGAGGAGATGGCTTGCCACCCTTTTAGGTGCAGAGAAAACCTGCCCCCAATGGCCATGAGAAGGGTCTCCAGTCCCATGACCAGAGGAAGACCTTCAGGCTGGCCCTGCTGGGGAGCAGCAGGGACATAACGGGATGTTTTCTGGGCATTTCTAGGACCAGGCAATGTCAATTGAGGCTTTCACTTATTGGCAGGTGGTCTTTGAGCATTGGGACGAGCCCTGTACGCGTGGTCCCTGGAAGATCCCCTGAAGGCCGTTTTTGCTTTGGATGGTACAGGGTCCAGACCAACTGAAGGGTATGACCCAAGTCCTGTAAGTCCTTCAACATGTCTTGCGTCTGTGGACCAAACAGCTGATCACCTTTAAAGAGTGTGATACGGATAGATTGCTACACATCCTGTGAAAATCCTGACACTCTGAGCCAGGCAGGACGTCTGAGACAAACAACTGCCAAGGACATATGGGCCGCAGTATCAACAGCATCATAGGTGGCCCTCAGCAGGTGGTGGCAAACAGCCACGCCGCAGACAGACATCTTGGCAGTCAGATCCTCCTGGGCAGAACCCGCAGAGAGGGACTAGACCGTTACCTGGGAGGCTTTTAGGATTTCCTCCTGATATTTCAGGAGGCTTCCCATGTAATTAAGTATACGGAGAGACACAGTAGCCGAGGCATAAACCCTTTTCCCCATTACATCCAATTTCTTGGATTTCTTATCAGGGGATTGAGCACTCATGTGCTGAGGTCTAGAGGACCTATCACTGATGACCACAGAGTCCGCCTGAGGTGGACACATGAACTAGAGGTGGTCCACCAGGGCCTGATAAATCCTATCAGCCTTCCGAGGACTGGAGGGAATTTTGAAAGGCTGATTCCAAGCAGCCCAAATAGCCTCTTCAAATGGGGACAACCAGAGTGAGGCATTCTGGTATACCTAAATACTGTACCAACTTCTTTCTTGAAGCATCCTGCTCAGTGCTCTGGAACCCAAACGTTTTTTAGAGGCGTTATGTCCAAAAATGTGGGATCATCTGGTGGAGAACACGGGAGTTCAGGGGTAGGTTCACCCTGAACTGATGTAGCGGCCAAGAACAGAAGGGGAAGTCCTGGTCCATACCATCCTTATCCTCCAGGTTAGCCAAATCCCAATCCTGCAGGAAAGAGTCATCCATGTCTACATCCTGAGGGTGAAAACCCAGGAGACGGGAACAGCTGACCATCCTCTGGGCCAAAGAAGGCCGAGAGGGGGCAGAGACCGGAGCTGACCCTTCACTGGGGGGGCGAGGGGTCTGTGTAATGTCCAGGATAGTATTTACTAGAGCCTGGACATAATTATGGTCATCTGCCCAGTGGAACTAGCTGGGGTAGAATGGATTGAGTGAATAGGGACCACTGACGTTATTGAAGGCAGTGGAACCAAGCGAGCAGCTGTCGACTAGGGATGTGTATAGGACCGCAGGATCATCGACGACGGCGCTTAACAACATAGAGCCCTTTGTGGAAGGTCGGTTGTCGACAAGTGGATCGTCAATCGAAGAAGCCATCATCGACGGATGATGGCTAGAAACCACGGGGGCACAAGGCCGATGGAAGCTGCAATATAACCCCAGACCCCACCGCCAGAGCCATCGACGAGGGAAGAGAGGAGCCAACAATCGCCGACGGTGCAGAAGATGATATGACACTGACAACCTTCTCAATACTTACTTTTCTGGTAGAGATCGGGGTACCCATCGTCATCGAGGGCGCCACAGAAACGTGCTTTGTTTTGCTGCCATGTTTCTTACCAGGACCCTGTCCTGTCTGTTGACTGAGAGAGCTCACCGACAGAGCGGTGAGACCCCGAGGATGACAAACTTTCCCTGGGCTTGGAGCGTTGCTGCTGCTCCAGAAGGTCAACCTTTTGCTCCATGAGGGACTTAGAAAGCTGCTGAAGCCTTCGACGTTTGGTGGTCTTGTTGAACCGCTTACAGAAGATATAATCCCAGGTGTCGTGTTCAGGACCAAGGCACCGAACAGACATTGTGGAGATCCTCTATAGCAATTCTGTGACCACAGGTAGACTTTCAGAATAAGGGATCCGAAGACATCAGAAGAGGAACCCGTTTGGAATGAACGTTAGGTCAGCAGAACTCTTCGTCGACGACTGGTGAGCAGAGCTCCGAACGAGGACTTGTTGCATGCAGGTCGCAGTTGAAAAGAAGAAGTAGCTGGGACCTCCTTTACACCCGCCGTGACAGACACCACATAACATTAGGGGAGGTCCCAGGGTCTATTGCTAAGAAGTCATCTGGAGGACGGGACTTGCAGCAGATAAGCCATGTTATGACCCGCAGCAAGAGACTGTCGCAAAAAGATTGGGGGTTACACGAGCATTACTGCAGTACCCATCCATACCTGCCACTTCAGTCATGTTACAGCCAGCGTTGCTGTAGTAACTGCTCATAGGCCAGCATTCCATTGCAAAAATTTCCTGTAGTACTTGCTCTTGTACCAGACACTTTGGCCCTTTCACAATCCAAATTATTGCAGTACCTGTCCAACAAACACCTGGTAGTTCTGTCCTGTTACAACCTGAATTACTGGAGGATCTGCCTTCCTCCTAATACAACAACAATACTGAACCATTATGCCTGGCAGTTCAATTACAGCTGTTACTGCAGCGCCTAACCATGCCCCAGGCACTTCAGTCCTGTTACAACCAGCATTACTGCACTACCGACCCATGTTACCAAACAAAAAAAAAAGAGAAAAGCTGTGCAAATGTTAAATGAAGTCCAAAGATGCTTTGTTCGCCAACATAAAGATGCTGAGATGAGGCAAACATCCCCATGTATCGCATCACACAGGAGACTTCAGGGGCCCCCGATGAAGCTTCCAGTGTGAAGAGATATTTAGGAGTGTTTGCTTCGTCTCAGCATCTTTATACATGTAAATGACACATTCCTGGATGTCAACTGGTGTATGCACAGCATCTCTTTTTTTGTATCCCGTCTTTGTGCTGGTGCACCTTTGTGAGCAGTGGAGTGCACCCCTCCACAGCCATCTCTAGTGCCGACCCAAGTACCTGCCTCTTCTCTTCTATTACAACCATTACTGCAGTACCGACCCAGGTATCTGGCTCTTCAGTTCTGTTACAACTAGAATTGCTGCAGTACCTCACCACGTACCCAGCTCTTCAACCACTACAATCAGTATCACTGCAGTATCGAACTACCAAAAGGTGAGCTGCTCTTCTAAGTCACAATGAGTAACATCATAACACTGATGAGATATGAAGGGAAACAGAACTTGATAGCCTCCAGGAAGCAAACTCCTCCAGACACATCACACACATAGTACTGCCAAGCACAGTGGGACAAATTAGGTAGCCAGGTGGCCAATGGTCATTAACAAAATTGGTTTGGCTAAATGATTTTGAAAGTTACTAGCCAACAGGCTACCTGCCACAAAATAACTTGAGCCCTTAAAAAGAATGGCCACTAAAAACACTGATATGGCTAACTGATTTTGAAAGCTAGGGGCCAAACTGACCACCAGCTCTCAAACTAATTTGTCCCATTCTCCTGGCCAGGTAGAAAATCATCAACTCAGCAAAATGAAAAAGTGCCCCAGATGTAAGAAATAGTTAACTACTTACTGACACGCCTGTACTACCTTTTCTGAGAAATTTGTTCCAACTTAACGTTTTATTTGAAGTTATTTTATCAGTTAGTAGTTTTTTTTTTGTGTGTGCGCGTGCTTGACAAGCAATACCTCATTACTTGACTCAACAGAAATGGTAAGTTAACAAATGGGCTTTTGTAGACACATCCTGGCCAAACAGCACAACTAAATGGTCTGTCATTGACAACTTCAAAATCCCACCTCTGGCATACTGGTAAAAAAGCTGCCACCCACATTAGAGTCTTGGCCCTGTCTGACAAACAAAAAAGTGCTTAAAATCACCTATATGCACAGAAATGCATGCACGCAAAATAATTACTTGCACCAGTCACTTTCTACTTGCATTAGGAATACATCTAGGAGTCAGTAGGTATTAATTTTGACATCCCACTTTTTGCACGCAAAGAATACCTTCATTACATGAGTAGTCATTACCCCCCCCCAAAAAAAAATCTGGATCCTTCAAATTACCGCTCTCATCCACCTACTTCATAAAAACAGAGATGACAAAAAAAGGGACTAGAGGCAGGCAACCCCCTAGCAACAGCATAGCTGCGTGGGACACTGGCAACCCTTGTTTAGAAGCAAGCTTGCGATGTCAGGCGGGGCCAACCAAGGAAAGAGATGCTCTCCCCAACGGAGGGGCGGGAACCCACTGCACAAATTATACCTGGAGACACACAGGCCAGGTGCCTTCCATGCAGGAGAAAGGATGCTGGTCTGAATCTCTAAACTGTACATGCATGCACACGCATACCATGGGATCCTCCGAACCACAGTCCTTGTGGGAGGGACACGAAGATGAAATACAGCCTGTATTATTGTTGCCAAATACATGGAGTAAAGATTACTGGATGAGGTACTACCACTGCAAAGGGGAAGCATTTATACCATAATAGAAACATAGAAGTTGACGGCAGATAAGGACCGCAAGGCCCATCCAGTCTGCCCATTTCTTTTTCTACCTTATAAATGTGCCATCGGCCTTTGCTCTGTCAGTGACCTATCTATTCATAGTCATTTGTATTGCTCCCTTATGCCTATCCCATGCCTGTTTGAAGCCCTGCACTGTATTCATAGCCACCACTTCTTGTGGTAAGCCATTCCATGCATCCACCACCCTTTCTGTGAAAAAGAATTTCCTCACATTCCCCCTTAATCGGCCTCCCTCTAATCTCATGCTGTGTCCTCTTGTCCTGCTATTTTTCTTATATTTAAACATGTTAGACTCTTTCATCTTGTTTATGCCCTTAAGGTGTTTAAATGTCTCGATCATATCACCTCTCTCCCTCCTTTGCTCAAGGGTATACATATTGAGCTCCTTTAATCTGTCCTCATATGTCTTCTGATGCAGTCCCTGCACCATTTTGGTTGCCCTTCTCTGGACTGCCTCAATTTGTTAATGTCCTTGTGAAGGTGTGGCCTCCAATACTGCACGCAGTACTCAGATGGGGCCTAACCATGTCTTGTACAGAGGGATTATTACCTTCCCTCTACCACTTGTGATACTCCTCACTAATACACCCTAACACCCCTAGCCTTACCTACTGCTTTAGAGGTCTGCTTGATGATTTTAGGTCATCAGTGATGATGATGCCCAAGTCTCTTTCTTCCTTTGTGACTGCTAGCAACTCCTCCCAGCCTATAAGTGGCTTCAGGGTTTCTCTTCCCATGTGCATGATTTTGCACTTCTTTGCATTAAATCCCAGATGCCACTCTTCTGACCATTTTGCTAGTTTATCCAGATCTCTTCTCATTCTGCCCACCCCATCTGGCTCATCTACTCTGTTGCAGATCTTGGTGTCATCTGCAAACAGACAAGCCTTACCTCTAGTCCATTCATGAGGTCACTAATGAAGATGTTGAATAGACTGGCCCCAGGACTGATCCCTGAGGTACCCCACTTGTGACTTGCATCTCTTCTGACTGTATACCATTTACCACCACTCTCTGTTTTCTGCCAGTCAACCAGTTTGCCACCCAGTTGACCAACTTCTGACCCACCCGAGCCTACCTAGCTTATTTATCAATCTTCTATGTGGAACAGTGTCAAAAGCTTTGCTGAAGTCAAGGTAGGACATCAACTGCTCCCCTTGGTCCACCACTCTGGTTACCCAGTCAAAGAAATCTATGAGATTAGTTTGACAGGACCTTCCTTTGTAAACCCATGTCTTGGATCCTGTGCCCCTATGGATTCCAGGTGTTGCACTATCCTTTCCTTAAGGAGTGCCTCCATAATCTTGCCCACTACTGAGGTAAGACTGACTGGTCTGTAGTTCCCCGGCCTCCCTGCTACCACTCTTGTGGAGCGGGATCACATGAGCCCTTCTCCAGTCTTCTGGGACCTCTCCTGTGCTCAGAGACTCACTAAACAATTCTGCTAATGGCTCTGCTAGTTCCTCCTTTAGCTCCTTAAGTACCCTGGGATGTATGCCATCAGGTCCCATTGCCTTATCCAACCCTGAGCTTAGCAAGCTCTTGTAGGACCCTTTTTTGTGAAGGGAGTAGTGCTCACCTCCCTCCCCTGTGTCCATGATGCTGAGCTGTGGGCCCTGCCCTACCTTCTCTTCAGTAAATACTGAGCAAAAGTATCTATTTAGGATAGATGCCTTTACAGGGTCCTCCTCCTCACATGCTCCCTTTTCTCCATTAAGCTTAGTAATACTCTCTGGACTTTCTCCTTCACTAATGTATCTATAGAAAGTCTTGTCACCTTCTTTACTGCTCGTGCTAGTGTTTCCCTCAGTTTGGGACTTTGCCTGCCTTACTGCCTTACCTGCTTCCCTTAGGCAGTTTGGTATGCCTCCCTATCTTCATCCCGCTGTGTTCCCTTATATTTCCTGAAGGCCAGCCTTTTGGCTCTGACCTTTTCTGCTACTGTATTTGAGAACCAGGCAGAAAATTTTCTATGATGATGTGGTATTTTGGTAGATAAAAGTACTTATGATTCATCTCGACAGCCCTTCATGGCTTGCCACATGGTAGTAACTATACCCCCGCATTTTAGCATATTTCAGTGCATCAGCAAGTTTTCTACAATGCACCATTTAAAGAAGCAGTACAACATAATCAGAAATAATTATCAAAATTCTTTTCTTGGTTGTAAGCATGTAGCCATAGATGAGGTTTCCATATCTGTAAATGTTTTTCTAGTGTTCTTTAGTTTTGTATATACTGTATTTATATGAATTGTTGTGGCGCCACAATAAATATGGCGGCTGCCTAATTTTTAGCTGCGCTCCCCTTCACGTCGCATCAGGTCTTTTGATTACAGCAGCGGGCTCCTGATGTCCCTGTGTAGTACTGCCAGTTATACATATGTGCAGTTGGCAGGATAGGGGGTTCCTGTTCAATGCGGCCGGTGGCAGAAATGTAAACAAAGACAAAGAAAAACAGAGCACATTACAGAGTAATTGTACAATGCTGGCAGGAAAGAGTACCAGGTAAATGCTCAGCAGAGGACTGTGAATAAACTGTCAAAAAAGCACTTTTTTTTTTTTACATTGCACTGCTACTTTAACACATTTTCATAATTTCCGTTTGAAGCATAAAACCCAGATCCCCTACAGAGATATAGATATTTGTGCTCCCTGAACATTCTCTTTGCCATACTTTGTTCCCTTCCTCCAACACTGATGGTCTAGATACCATATCATTCACACACAGCATGTTTCACATCAGCTTTTTAAAGACACCATGCGGTGACTTACCATCAACAGGTTGCTGGAAGTTGACATAGGCATACCCTAGAGATCTTCGAGTGATCATGTCCCTGCAGACACGAATGGAAAGCACTGGTCCAGCAGGGCTAAACTTCTCGTACAGCATCGCCTCTGTGACATCTGGATGAAGGTCGCCAACATAGAGGGAAGCCATTGGGTAACTGCTGGCTCCAGTATTCATGGCTCACAAACAAAAAAATTGTATTTATTCACAGCAAAATATAAATATATATATAATATTAATCAGGAAGCCCAAGGGAAAAATTAAGACAAAAATGTCTCAGATAAATATTCCACTTGAGCTTAACCAGCCTTCAGTTTTCCAAGTTGTGAACTAACACTGTAAAGAGTTGCAGCATAAAAACTCTAAATATAAACTTGGGAGAACTACAAACAGAAAATGTCTGCTAAATATGCAGCTAAAAATAAGTTATTTAAGGCCTTGGTTTTAAAAAAAAATTAAGAGTGGGTCAGGGCCTTTCCTACTCGCCCTCTGAACTGTCCCCAAGTTTCATTACATGGGAGTAAAGTTGCTGGAAGTTGGGAAAGACAACCGTTAAGTGCTTAAAATAGCGAGGGCTGCCGACTGCTTTTCGGCCCGCTTTCTCAACTGTTACTTTTCTTTCACAGACGGGTTTAAATAAATTACTTTTATGTTTTTGCGTTTACAATTTTTTTCGGATTTTTTTAATAGTTTTTCTCTAAGAACTCTTCAGGCTGGGGAGTGTTTGCCTGAGGCCTGCTTGTGGGAAAGAAAAAGGAAGAAAATAAGTTTGCTATTTTTATTTTCTTTTTTTAGTGTCTGTTTTCGGACTCGCTTTTTTTTTTTTATTTTTTGGTCTACCCCTTACGGCCCCGCTACTGCTGCCTGTCTTGGCTCACTTAAGACTCCAGCTACGGCTATGAAGCGCTGTTTGGCCTCGTCACGGGGGTTTTCCGTGTCTTCGTAGGTTTCTTTTTATTTATTAAGTTTTTTTTTTGTATTTTTTAGGAAAGGAGAGGTATGAGTGCAGTAGGGAGGGCGCACGCCCCAAACACTCACACACCGCGCCTGTGGCCAGGAGAGGAAAGACAGGAGTGGGCAGAAGGGGAATATTTATAGCGGGCGGAGTCAAAAAAAAAAAAAAAAAAGGCTCGGCGCGAGGAGGCAGTACGTGGCGGGAGGGGTTACAACAACTTATTCGAAGCTGCACTGTCTGAAAATTGCGACACTTGCAGCACAGGAGGGAGCAGTGCATCAAACCCTCGCTCGGGGTTGGGTTGATGTTAGTTTCAGTGGGACATTGGGCAAAGCTTAACATAAGATAGACATGGAACAAGAAAGAAGGAATTTATGCATGCCATATCTCTCTCAAGTATCCCTCATTATGAGGGACATCCCTCATTTTACCCCTCAAAATTGCCCTGTCCTTCATGGAAAAGGTGCTGTACACACAGGGAATATGCCATAAATTCAGTCCTTAAAGCAGAAATTAATAATGGTCAAAGATGCTAAGTAAGTAATAATACCTGACAGGGTGGGCGTTATTGGGATATAACGGACCGCCCAGGGTGTAATGAGGCCCGACGCCGCAGGCGGAGGGCCTTATAACCCCTGGAAGGTCCGTTATATCCCATAACGCCCACCCTGGAGGGTATTATTACACTTAGATAATGGGATTACATTATTTTTTTTAATAATGTTTTTATTAAAAAAAAGTGTTAAATATTATTAAAAATAGAGAATTGTGGACTTGTAAAATAGTCCATTGCCACTAGAGGGTGCTGTTGGTTCTTTTTTATACGTAGGAAGGGAAGTGAGTGTGCTGGGGAGAGTGAGTAAAATGGCACGGAGAAATCGGAAGAGGAGCACAACTACGAGGGAGTATGAGTTGTAGTAAAGTATTTTTTTTTTTATTTGAGAGGCAAAAAAGAAATGGAGTTTGGTGTTTGTGGCTGAGCGTTCTCACAATGACGGCGAGCTGGGAACAGAGTGAGTGGTAAACTAGTGAAAGCAGAGCCGGTGGACTGTCCAAAATGCTGTTGGGGGGGTGAGAAAGAGAGCAGAGTTGTGAGGCAGGAACGTTTTGTACAAAAATAATTTACTTTTTGGTGTTGCGGTTTGTGTTGAAGGCGAGTGGAATGAATTCGAAGTGGGTTATCTTGACGAGCCGCACGTTTAGCGAGGAAAAAGAAATGGCGCTAGCAAGGTCGAGAATTGGAACTTGTTTTAGAGTGACCGTTGTTTAAATAACAGCCCAGGTGGTAGGGTGTTTGAACCAATCAGGAAGCGAGTTTTAGTTTCCACATTATCTAGGTAGGTAATAAGACACAACAATGTGTGCGTTAGACACTTTAACACATGGCTAGGAGGCATAGTGAGGCAGGAGGCCACCGCGAGTGCGTCCAGCTTCCTAGCCATGTGTTAAAGTGTCTAACGCACACCCTGGAGTGTTTTATTGCGCTTATGAAATAGTTATCCAACATAGAGATGCGTGTCATAAGTAAAATGCACAGTATTTCATAGTGAAAAGCTTAAATATTTGTGTTACTTTTTAACAAAATAGTTCCTCCACCTGTTTGTTTCTTTGAGTGGAGGACTTTTGACCTGCTAAGGCATCCTGTAGTCGTCATGGCACCCAACCCCAGCAGCACGCTACTGTAACAGCACTTTAGAAAGTCCTCAACAAGAAATTATGATGTCCTTTTTAAAAAAAATTCTGTATCGTATGGCACCAGGCAGTGCTAGGGAGAATACGCCATTCTTGTAAGCCAATACGACAATGCAGGAGTGAGCAGACAGCGGGTTGGGAGACAGCTGCTCAGCGGATGAGAGGCACCGTGATTACAAGAAGAGAGACATCGCTGTTCATTTCATGCTGCATCCACCTATACAAAGATTTTTAGAAATAGGAATTTAAAGAGCGAGCAGGCGGGCTCAAAGAGAGATAGAGGAGCAGGCCGGCTGGTATATAGATTGCGGCTGTTCCTTTTTTTGTTTTGTTTTTTAACACATGAACGAGCGTGTGGGCTGTTCATGTCACGCTACATCCACAGGCATAAGGATTTAAAAAAATTGAATTATTTAAAGAGTGGGGCAATCTGAGCAGGAGGTGAGAGGCATTTATTTCATTTGTTATAGTTCGGCTGACACCAGTTATGGCACAAACAGGATGGCTGTGTTTTGTTTTGTTAAGGTTCTGAGTGGGCAGCATCACCTATATCAATGCCCACTGCCCAGTGTTGGATCTTTTTCCTGTGCATCAGAATGAATATCCCATCCCTAGCAGCCAATCAGAGCTCCTATTTTATGATGCCCATTTCATAAAAAAGAATACACTTTGTACAAATAATGGCAATGGTTCCCACAGTGTTCTGAGCTTGTAGCCCCATGTTTGAGGATGTGTCCCTCATTTTGAGAGTCAGTGTTTACATAGATGTAACCCCTAGATGGCGCTATCCCAGGGGCTACTACCCCTGCCTGATTTGCCACTAACAGGTTGAGGGGCCTGGATCCAATGGCGGGTGCCTCCACCCAGAGGTCAGGGTTTGCAATAGTTAAACTAACTTGGTCACAGCCCTCTGGGACACTGCAACCCCCCTTTCTTCCCACTAGTGGCCCACACAATATATCAGAATTACCTTCACAGTATACACTTACCCCAGGTCTGGTTCCGCACTGGGACCTCCTGTGAAATGAGATACAGTGCAACAATCACAGTACAGTACTTTAACATAGACAAATACCTCAGGCAGTATAACTTTGCTGAAACAAGCAGCTCTGATTTATTTAGGGGATATAACAGGGACAGGGGAAATCAGGTTAATTAGCTTATCACTCTAATAATCATTTCATGGCTCTGTGCACAGGCCTATCCCTATCAGTTACTGTCCCTGGGTACCCAAGCCCTAGTGGCTAGTCCAAACCGTGGCAGCTGGTAGGGCCCTTTCACACAGAGAAAAGGAGAATTAAACAGTCAGCAGTATAGTAATTCCATTTGGATTTAATGTGGAATTCAACAGGGAGCGACCCTGAATTAGTACTCCACGACTCCAAATAAGATAGGGTCCTTCAATGTCAGCAGGGCTCACTTGAGGTACACAAACCTCTTCACACATCCATATAAAGAAAGCACTATACCAGGCAGGCTGCATCTGTATCCCGATCGCAATTACTGCACAATACCGGGAGAAACACAGCAGATTCAGTTCCTGACAGACCGAATGCAATTTTCAGCAATTCCTCCAGTCTTCTACAGGGTGAGCCTGGTTCTACTCTTCAGAGATCCTTTGATTCTTTTCACAGGACGGATTCAGTCCTAACAAGCTGTTACACAAGCTGCAGACCGGAACTCTGGGCCTTACACACGTTTTTGACTAAAACTGCACACTGAAAAAGCACAGGGCCCTTCCTTCTTCACTGCCAAAGCTCAACTGAAACTCCAACTGACAAAACCGGCACTCCCTTTGAGTTCCTCCCAGTTCTTGACTGGATTGGCTGTCACCACAATAGACTGCTGCTGTTAGTCCAAAAAGGCACTGAAGTCTAAACTACATCTCCCAGAGTCACTGCCCATACAATCCTCTTGTGGCTGGCTCAGATTATGAGTCCAAGTTCTGATTCGTCCAAGGCACCATTTTAGAGCTAGCTTACCCACACTGATTGGTCCAGTTCAGCAGTTCAAACTAGAATGGGGAACTAGCAGACACAGTTCTGACTGCAAAGAAAGCAGGTTAGACAAACTGTAATTTCATTATTACTCTAAATAATTTCTGGCAAACAGTTACATCTTTCAGATAGGTTCCCTTTGCACTCTAGTGACTGCAAAATGAAGTGAATTGGCAGCAGCTCGAGTGGTACTCAGAGAAGCACACAGTCCCCCATACAAACTAATTATGTCTGCAAGCAGACAGCTCTTAAAGAGACAGTACCAGAGGCTCTAAAACACTCACTGATAAATGGCTTAAATGCCAAACACCATTCAGGCTTGGAGCATTCAAGCAAGCTCCTGAAGTCTTTTGGGAACCCCATTTGCAGGGGTTACATAGAAACATAGATTTTGATGGCAGATAAGGACCGCTTGGCCCACCCAGTCTGCCCATTTCCCTACCTAATGGATAAGCTGCAGATCCTAGTTAACCAGCAGCCTACTTCTTCCTACCCCGCCCCAAGAATTGCCTTATGACTGTCCCATGCATGCTTGAATTCCACCACTGTTTTTGACTCCACTACTTCCTCCGGAAGGCCGCTCCATGCATCCACAACCTCTCTGTGAAAAAATACTCCTGTTACCTCTGAGCCGCCCCTTCTATCTTCAAATTGTGCCCTTGTTCTTGCACACCTCTTTTTGAAAGATGCTACCGCCTTGGACTTCGTTGATTCCCTGAGGTACTTGAAAGTTTCTATCATGTCCCCCCTCTCCTCCTTTCCTCGAGGCTATACATATTTAGCTCCTAAGTCTCTCTTCATATGTCTTCCGTGCAGACCCTGCACCATTTTAGTTGCCCTCCCTGGACAGCTTCTATCCTGTCTATGTCTCTTGGAGATTGGGTCTCCAGAACTGCACGCAGTACTCCAGATGGGGTCTCACCAACTGTCTGTACAGAGGATAATAACTTCTTGTTTTCTACTGGTGATGCCTCTCCTATGCATCCCAGTATCCCCCAGCCCTCCTTGCTGCCCTCTCACATTGCTTACCCACCTTTAGGTCATCTGATATGACTACCCCAGGTTCCTTTCCATTTTGTTGTTGTTAGTGTCTCACCCCCATTGTGTACTCTTCCCTGGTTTTGTTTCTCAGGTGCATTACCTTGCACTTCTTAGCATTGAATCTAAGCTGCCTTACATTTGACCATTCTCTAACCTTGCCAAGTCCCTTCTCATCCTTTCCACCCCACCTTGTGCATCAACTCTGTTGCAGATCTTTGTGTCATCTGCAAAGACACATACTTTTCCTTCCAGTCCCTCTGCAATGTCGCTTATAAAGACATTGAAGAGGACCGGTCCTAATACAGAACCCTGCGGTACCCCATTAGTAACCCCCATTTCTTCAGAGTGGACTCCATTTACTATTACTCTCTGTGTCCTATTCTCCAGCCAATTCTTTACCCAGGCTGTCATCTTGGGAACCACTCCCAGGCTGGCTAACTTGTATATTAATCTTTTGTGTGGGACTGTGTCAAATGCCTTGCTAAAGTCTAGGTAGGCCATGTCCAGTCCACAGCCCCTCCCTGATCTACTACTTTGGTCACCCAGTCAAAGAAATCTATCAGATTTGTCTGGCATGACCTTCCCGCTGTGAATCCATGCTGCCTTGGGTCCTGTGCCCCTCTGGCCTCTAGATACTCAACAATTCTTTCCTTCAGAAGTGATTCCATCATTTTCTCTAACACTGAGGTTAAACTAACAGGTCTGTAGTTTCCTGCTTCTGCCTTGCTCCCACTTTTGTGAAGAGGAATTACATCTGCCCTCCTCCAGTCCTCGGGTACTACCCCATTCTCCCATGATTTGTTAAAGGGTAGTTAGTGGTGTCACTAGTTCTAACCTTAGTTCTTTTAGAAATCTGGGATGAATCCCATCAGGCCCCATTGCTTTGTCCACCTTCAGTTTTAAGAGTTCTTTCAGAACCCTTTCTTCTGTAAATGGGCTGGTATCAACTTCTGCATCCAGAGTGTTTCTGCTGTTTGTTTTAGGTACCTCCCCCTCTTCCTTTGTAAATACTGAGCAAAAATATTTGTTTAGTATCTCTGCTTTTCACAGTCACCCTCTGCCCACCCTCCCTCCCTTTATTAAGCCTCACTATCCCTCCCTTGGTCTTCCTTCGCCTCCCTGATGTACCTATAAAAGGTTTTATCTCCCTTCTTAACTGAGTTGGCTGTCTTTTCCTCGGTTTGGGCCTTTGCTGTTCTGACTGCCTTCCCAGCTTCCTTTTGCTTTAACTGATACAGTTCTCTGTCCTGCTCCTTCTGTGATTCCTTGTACTTCCTGAATGCTTTCTTTTCTCTTGAACCTTCACTGCCACTTCTTTGAAAACCACAGTGGTTTCTTACATCGCTTTGTTTTGTTTATTTGTTTCACACAAAGGCTCGTTACCTCTGTTATGGCAGTTTTATTATTCCCCATTGTTCTTCCACCTCCTTCCTGCCCATTTGCTAGTGCATTCCTTAGGCACTCACCCATTTTAAAAGTCAGCCATCCTAAAGTCCAGTACTTTGCCTTTGTATGGCTTGACTTATTGCTGTGTTTATTGTGAACCATACTGTTCGATGGTCGCTAGTTCCCAGATGGCTACCCACTTCTACATCTGTGATCCTCTTCATCTCCATTTGAGAGAACCAGGTCTAAGATTGCTCCCTCGAGTGGGCTCCAATACTAGTTGTCTAAGGCATGCCCCTCTAGGGTATCTAGAATAACCCCACTCTGAAGTGGCTGCAACTGCACTCCAGTTAACATCTGGCATATTCAGATCACCCATCAGCAATATCTCCCCTTTTTCTGCCATTCTAAGTATTCTTTCTATAATTTCCTTGTCCATTTCCTCCCCCTGAGAAGGGGGTCTATATACAACCCCTGTGCGGATTGTCGTGCCATTGCCGGTCTCCAAATTTACCCACAGAGCTTCCTCTTCTCTCTCCCTGTTTTCCCTTTTGTTCTGTTGCTTTGATTCCTTCCCTTATGTAAAGAGCTACCCTCCTCCTCTTTTACCCTCCCTGTCTCTCCTGTAGATAGTGTATCCTGTATGTTTATGTCCCAGTCATGGTTTTGTGTGTACCATGTTTCTGTGACTGCCACGATATCCAGATGTTCCTCCTCCATCAAGGCCACTAATTCAGGAAGCTTGTTACTCAGACTACGAGCAATGTAATCATTGCTTTCCATTTTTGATGGCTTTGCCTTTCTTTGCAGCATCCCCACTGACCTTTCTACCTCGGTCTTTTTCTCATTTAGTACCCTGTTTTGTAGGGAGAGGCTGGGATTTTCCTGCTGCTTATCAGTGCCTCCCCCCTTGACTAGTTTAAAAGCTTGCCAATGAAGCATTTAAACCGATTGCTCAAAAGACTTGTTCCCTTCCTGGACAGATGCAGACCATCCTGCCAGTATAGGCTGGTGTCCCTCCAGGTGGAACCCCAGTACCCAATGAAGCCAAACCCCTGTGCTCCACACCATTTTTTCCAACCATTCATTAAACTGCATGGTGCAAAGTACCCTCGTGTCACTCATGCCATTGACAGGCAGCACCTCAGAGAAGGATATTGTGTGTGCTACTTGTCATAGGTCCTTCCCCAATTCCACAAAGCCCTTCTGCACTGCTCTAATCTCATGATGAGCCAAGTCATTTGTCCCTAGGTGGACAATGACGTCCATCTCAGACTCCCGTTCAGCTGTTCTTGTGATCCCGAGGATGCGCTTCCTTTCTCTCCAAGCCATGGCACCAGGCAGGCACCTTACTTCAGTTTTCCCTGCACCCCCCAGTTCTATCCCCCTAATAATTGAGTCCCCCACCAGGAGCTGCTTCTTTTCCTTGTGGTGTCCTCTGCCTCCTTCCTGTGGGCCTCCCTTGTGACAGTTGTCCTCAGCATAGTCCCTCATTTTGAGTGTCCGTGTCCCTCATTTCAGTGACAAAAGGTTGAGAGATATGATACCTGGTATGAAAGTGGGTAATTTACACGTCCTTTAGTTTTGTCTATTAAAATGTTTCACCAGGAAGGCACACTGAGCAACAAGTTGCTCGTCTCCCGGTGCGACCTGGGGGGGGGGGCCACTCTGGTGAAGCATGGTTCCTCTATGGAGGTACCTGCAGAGACCAAGAGGATGCTGGGATTCTCACAATGGAGACCCACAGGAGGGTGGCCCAGGACCCCACAGGGAAGGAAACAACTCCTGGTGAGGGACTCCAGTTGTTAAGGGGTAGAACTGGGGAGGGAGGGAGAGGGAGGTAGTGCTGCCTGGCGCCAAGGCTTGAGGGACAGGAAACGAATCCTCAGGATCATGGGAGCAGCAGCAAGGGAGGGAGTTGATGTCATTATCCACCTAGGGACGAATGACCCATGGAGAATGGGATCAGAGCAGTGCAACAGGAGTTTGTGGAGTTGGGAAAGGCCTTAGACAAGTAGCACACATGGTAGCTTTCTGAGAAGTGCTACCCGTCATGGTATGGATCAGGCTGGGCACTCCGCAGCATGAGATTCAATGACTGGTTGAAAAGCCTGCAGAGCTCAGGATTTGGCTTCATTGGGAACTGGGGCTCCACCTGGAGGGATGCAGGCCCATACAAGCATGATGGTTCGCATCTATCCTGAGGGGAACCAGGATCCTAGGTGATAGTTTAAATGCTTCAGTGGCAAGCATTTAAACTAGCCAAGGGGGAGGCACTGAAGAACTGAAGGAAATCCTAGCCCCCAAATCAGGGTAATTAGTGAGGTAAACACCAAAATAGAGCAGTCGATAGGGAGAAGGCAGGGATAAATGGAGAAAAGACAAAGGCAGTAAGGACAGAGATGGGGCAAAAGAAATAAAGCCATAAAAATGGAGGGTAATGAGTATCAATGCCCGTAGTTTAGGTAAAAGCTCCTGAAATGGTGGCCTTGATGAAAGAGGGATGCCTGGATATTGTGGCAGTCACAGAAACATGGTACACAGAGAACCACAACTGGGATGTCAACATACCAGGGTACACAATCTACAGGAGGGACAGGGAGGGAAGAAGAGGAGGAGGAGTAGCTCTCTATGTAAGGGAAGGGATAAAAGCAACAGAACTAAAGGGTAAACAGGGAGGAGAGGAGGCACTGTGGGTCACCCTGGAGACTGGAAATGGCTCCACAATCCACACAGGGGTTGTATACAGACCCCCGTCTCAGGGGGAGGAAATGGACAAGGAAATGATAGAAGGCATCCTTGGGATGGCAGAGAAAGGGGAGATATTGCTGATGGGGGAACCTGAATATGCCAGATGTTGACTGGAGCACCTTTGCTGCAGCCACATCCAAGAGCAGGGCTATTTTCGATGCCCTACAGGGGGCATGCCTCAGACAGCTAGTTTCGGAACCCACTCAGGAGAGAACAATCTTAGACCTGGTACTCCCAAATGGGGATGTAGAGAGGATCTCTGATCTTGAAGTGGGTAGCCATCAGGGAACAAGTGACCACCAAACAGTGTGGTTCACGATAAACTTAGCTGTAGAGTCAAGGCACACAAAAGTGAAGGTACTGAACTTCAGGAGGGCTGATTTTGTCAAAATTGGAGAGTGCCTCAGAAAAGCACTAGGAAACAGGGCATGAAGGTGGGTGAAACAACAATGGGAAACATCAAAACTGCCATCACAGAGGTAACAAGCCTTGTGTGAGGCAATAAACAAATCAAATGAAAGAAAAACCACTATGGTTCTCAAAAGAAGTGGTGGGGAAGGTAAGGGAAAAAGATAGCATTCAGGAAGTATAAGGAAACACAGAAGGAGTAGAACAGAGAACTGTACCAGTTAAAGCAGAAGTAAGCGGTAAGGCAGTCAGAAATAGAAAGGCCCAAACCGAGGAAAAGATAGCCAACTCGGTTAAGAAGGGGGATAAAACCTTTTATAGGTACATTAGGGAGCAAAGAAAGACTAAGGCAGGGATACTGAGGCTGAACAAAGAGGAAGGTGGTTGGGCAGAGAGTGACAGTGAAAAAGCAGGGATACCCAACGAATACTTCTGCTCAGTATTCACAATGGAAAAGCACGGGGAACTACCTAATCCGCTCAACAGAAGCACTCTGGATAGAGGGCTTGATATTAGTCCTTTCACAGAAGGAAGGGTTCTGAAAGAACTCTTAAAACTGAAGGTGGATAAAGCAATGGGGCCTGATGGGATTCACCCCAGAATTTTAAAAGAACTAAGAGAAGAACTAGTAACACCACTGACTACCCTTTTTTATAAATCATGGGAGGATGAGGTGGTACCTGAGGACTGGAGGAGGGCAGATGTGATTCCCCTTCACAAAAGTGGGAGCAAGACAGAGGCAGGAAACTACAGACGTGTCAGTTTGACCTCAGTGGTAGGGAAAATGATGGAATCACTTCTGAAGGAAAGAATTGTTGAGTATCTAGAGGCCAGTGGGGCACAGGACCCAAGATAGTGTGGATTCACAGCGGGAAGGTTGTCAGACAAATCTAATTGATTTCTTTGACTGGGTGACCAAAGCTGTAGACCAGGGAGGGGCTGTGGACATGGCCTACCTAGACTTTAGCAAGGCATTTGACACAGTCCCGCATAAAAAGATTAATAAACAAATTAGCCAGCCTGGGAGTGGGTCCTAGGGTGGCAGCCTGTAAAACACTGGTTGGATAACAGGACACAGCGGTAATAGTAAATGGAGTCCACAGTGAAGAAAGGAGGGTTACTAGTGGGGTACCGCAGGGTTCAGTACTAGGGCCGGTCCTTTTTAATGTCTTTATAAGTGACATTGCAGAGGGACTGGAAGGGAAAGTATGTCCCTTTGCAGATGACACAAAGATCTGCAACAGGGTTAATACACAAGGTGGGGTGGAAAGGATGAAAAGGGAATTGGCAAACTTGGAGGAATGGTTAAATGTATGGCAGCTTAGATTCAATGCAAAAAAGTGCAAAGTAATGCACCTGGGAAACAAAAACCCAGGGGAAGAGTACACAATGGGGGGTGAGATACTGACAACAAAAATGGAAAGGGACCTGGGGGTAGTCGTATCAGATGACCTAAAGGTGGGCCAGCAATGTGAGAAGGCAGTAAGGAGGGTTGGGGGATACTGGGATGCATAGGGAGAGGCATCACCAGTAGAAAATAGGAAGTTGTTGGCCCTCTGTACAGACAGTTGGTAAGACCATATCTGGAGCACTGTATACAGTTCTGGAGACCCCATCTCCGCAAAGACATAGACAGGGTGGAGGCTGTCCAGAGGAGGGCAACCAAAATGATGCATGGTCTGCATCAGAAGACATATGAAGAAAGACTAAAGAAACTAAAGATGTATAGCCTCAAGGAAAGGAGGGAGAGAGGGGACATGATAGAAACTTCTAAATACCTCAAGGGAATCAACAAAGTCCAAGAGGGTAGCATCTTTCAGAAAAAGAGATGTGCAAAAACAAGGGGGCACAATTTGAAGATAGAGGAGGACGGCTCAGAGGTAATGTGAGGAAGTATTTCTTCACAGAGAGAGTTGTGGATACATGGAACAGCCTTCCTGAGGAGGTCATAGAGAAAAAACAGTGGGGGAATTCAAGAATGCATGGGACAGACATAAGGCAATTCTAGTGGGGGGTAGGAGGAAGTAGGCTGTTGGTTAGCTAGGATCTGCAGCTTATCCATTAGGTAGGGAAATGGGCAGACTAGGTGGGCCAAGTGGTCCTTATCTGCTGTCAAATTCTATGTTTCTAAGGGAAATGGGAGGGATACATACATAATCATAACATAATTCAGTACAACCAGTACAGTATACTGCCTCTCTCTGTCTGCTGGTGATATCCCTCCTTGTGCATTCCAGTATCTCACTAGCCCTCCCAACTGCCTTGCCATACTGCCTGGCCACCTTTAGTTACTAACATACTAAAATGCCAGTAGAATAGGCCTAATGGTCTTTCATGTCTGCTTGTTTGGTCAGCCCCCACCCTAGGAGCTGACCTTGCTGCCCCCTCTCCTGTCTGGCTTCTCCTTCCCAGTCCCGGATATTCTCGCTGCACTGGATTTTGCTTCCAGAACCCTTCCCTGTACCTATCCCACCCCTCTTGAACCCCTCCACCATCTCTGCCTCCACCAGCCCCCTGGGCAGCGCATTCCATGGCTCTACCACCTCTCAGTGAAGTAGCACCTCCTTTCTCCCTGAATATCCCCTCCAGCTTCTACCCATGCCCTCTAGTTGCCCTCCTTCCTTCAGAGCACCCTGACTGCTCCTCCCTATTTACCCCTTCATGTACCTGAAGACCTCTATCATGTCCCCCCCTCTCTCTCTTCCATTGTGTATATATTTAGCTCTTCGAGCCTCCCCATAGGTCCTGTCCCCAAGCCCCAAATCATTTTGTTGCCTCCTTGACCCTCTCCAGGAGTTCAATGTCCCTCTTTAAATGTGGCTTCCAAAACTGCATGCAGTACTCGAGGTGCGGCCTCACCAAGCAGTTATACAGTGGGAGTATCACTTCCCTCCTTCTGGAGGTGATCCCCCTAGCAATGCATCCCAGCATCCTGTTGGCCTTTGCTGCTGCCCTCCTACAAGTCTCAGAGTTGTTCATCTTGACATCCACCACCACCCCCAGGTCCCTCTCAGCCATCGAGACTTGTAACATCCTCCCCCCCCGGGTGTACACTTGGCCCAGGTTTCTGGCTCCCAGGTGCAGTACCTTGCATTTCCCTGCATTGAACCTCAGCTTCCACTTTCTAGACCACCTTTCCAGAGCCTCCAGGTCCCCCTGTAGGGCCACCCTCCCCTCATCCCCATCCACCTCCGCCCCCAGTTTTGAGTCATCTGCAAAGAGACTCATCTCACTCCTGATACCCTTTCTTATGTCAGAGACATAGGCGTTGAACAGGAGGGGCCCCAAGGACCGATCCCTGAGGGACCCCACTAATGACCCTCCTTGGGGATGAGACTATCCCGCCAACCACGACCCTCTGGGTCCAGTCCTGGAGCCAATTGCCTATCCATCTGATCATCTGGTTCCCCAACCCCATTTCTCCCAGGTTATCCAACAGGCACCCGTGAGGAACAGAGTCAAACGCCTTGCTGAAGTCAAGAAAGAGGACATCCACTGGTCTACCCAGATCCAAGGCACTCGTCACCCAGTCATAGAACTCCACAAGGTTTGACTGACACGATTTCCCTAGAATGAATCCATGCTGTCTATTGTCTAGGCACCCCAACTTTTCCAGGTCCCCCCTAGTCTCTCCTTGACAATGCCCTCCATCACCTTGCCCACCACTGATATCAGGCTGACGGGCCCATAGTTCCCTGCCACCTCCCTTGTGGATAGGCGCTATATGTGCCACCTTCCAGTCCTGGGGCACCCATCCTGTCCTCAGAGAGATGCTGAAGAGCTCCGCCAGGGGTTTCGCCAGGACATCCGCCAGTTCCTTCAGCACTCTAGGATGTAATTTATCGGGCCCGTGCTTTCTCCACCTTAAGAGACCTGGGGCTTCCTCACTCTCTCTGCCGTGATTTCCACCTCCGCTACCTCGTCCCCAGCTTTGCCTTCCCCACCTGCCAGTGATTCCCCCGACCCACTGATCGGCACGGGTCCCCCCCCTCAGTTTCACTGTCTCCTCCCATGTATGATGCAGCACCCCATTTTCCTTGGTGAAAACTGAGGTGAAGTACTCATTTAGTACCTCAGCCTGCTCCCCTGGGTCTTGTGCCCATCCCTTCCCTGTTTTAATCTTGTTAATCTGCCCCTGCACCTTTCATTTTTCCCCTATGTATCTAAAAAAACCCTTGTTCCCTCTCCTAATTTCCCTGGCCAGGTTCTGCTCCTTCCTTGCCTTAGCCGCCCTCACCACCCTAGTGGCCCTTCTGGCCATCAGCTCATACTCCCCTCGATTCCCTTCACTCCTTGAGCACTTGAATTGCCTATATGCATAGTTCATCTGATATGACTATCCCCAGGTCTCTTTTCTGCTTGGTGGTCGTGAGTACCACTCCTCCCATTTTGTACTCTGCCCCTGCGTGTCTGCACCACAAGTGCATTACTTTGCACTTTTTCACATTGAAACCCAGCTGCCATACCCTTGACCACTCCTCGAGTTTTCTAATCTCTCTGCTCATACTTCCCACCCCAGCAGAGTGTCCACCCTAGTGAATAGACTGGGGTAATCTGCAGAGAGGCTGATCCTCCCTTCCAGCTCCTCTGCAATGTCATCTATAAAGACATCAGGGGTGGTTCCAGAGCTAATTCCTGAAACACCGTGCTGGTCACCCTCCCTTCCTCTGAGTGAACTCCATTTACCACCACCCTCTGTTGCCTATCCCCAAGTCAATTTTTTACCCAGTTCACCACCTTTGGACCCAGTCCTAACCTATCCAGCTTTCTTATTAGCCTCCTATGTTGAAAGCCATATTGAAATCTAGGTTGGCCTCTTCAACTGTTCCACCTTGATCTAATTTCTTGGCCACCCAGTCAAGGAAATCTATCAGATTTGTTTGACATGACTCCCCCCATGAACTCATGCTGCCTCAGGTCTTATTACCCACTGGATTCAAAATATTCCACAGTCCTTTCCTTCAGTAGTGACTCCATTAATTTTCCCACAACCAAAGTGAGGCACACTGACCTATAATTGCCAGCCTCTTCGCTGCTACCACTTTTTTGCGTTCCAAAGAGAGTACCTCGGACTATGGTGCAGGGCTGGTACCAAAATAAACAGGCTGCCAACCTGGTAGTTTCAACACGTACCAAAGAGAAAATTCGCAATGACAGAGGAGCTCCACACATTTCAATTGCAAATGCTACCTACAGCTTTTAATAGACAAAAAAGAAATGTGGATGTAGACAAAGCTACTAGCCACAACTGCCCTGGCGCTTTGAGTTTGCACTCTTCGTCAGAGGGTCCAAATGCTTTGTCCACTTTCAGATTAGCAAGTCATTTCAGGGCACTATCCTCTGAAAACAGTCTAGCGTCCATCTCCCTCCAATGCTCCTATTACATTTTTGTGACCCCTTCCCTTCCTTCTCCTTCCTCTGCAAAAACTGAACAAAACTATTTGTTCAAGATGTCTGCCTTATACTGGTACCTCTCTGTACAGTACTCCCCCTACATTTTTAATCTTGCAATCCCACTCCTGGTCATCCTCCTTTTGCTTACATACCTAAAAAATGTTTTGTCTTCCTTCGCCACTGCCTGGGCTGTTCTCTCTTCAGTCTAAGCCTTTGTACTCCTTATTGCTTTACCTGCGCAGTTTCTGAGGCAAATTCTCATTTCTTTAAAATTCATCCTCCTAAAGACCAGAACCCTAGTCTTCATGTGGTTAGCCTCTGTTCCCATCTTTTTTTTAAACTTCTTTATCTCAAACAGCGTTATACAAGGCATTACTTTGTTCAATGTACAAACATATTACATTTCATCATCTTGTCATTACACAGTCTTACATACCTGTTTATTCTAATCTTTAGACCTTGTGTTTGGCATTTACTCTACAGTTACTTTAATATCTTTACTATTTAACTATAACTGGTAGAACTAGTACAACCAAACTGAACTTAAATGTGACAGATCCACTTCTTTCTCTCATTTCGCCCTCTTTTCTCTATGTTCCCTCATACCTTTGTGGTCTACTCATATCAGTTGTTCTATCACTGGTGTACCCTCTATTTCCTCTACTAGGTGGGCAAAATGGTAGCCACCTCATGTTAAATCGATCCGTGCCCAGATTTAACCTTGCTGATAATTCTTCCATGCTCTTAATTTTTTTACAGTTCTGTAACCAGGGGTTTATTCCTTGAGTTTGTGGTGTTAGCCATCTTTGTGTGACGTATTTGAAGGCCTCAGTTATAAATATGTTATAAATAAATTGCTTACCTTTCCCTTTCATTGTTTGTGGGTACAGTTCACAGAGTATGTTAATATCATCCAGGTCCCAGGGTGATTCTAGACTTTCTTTCATCTTATCCTTGACTACCGACCAGAATCCTTGTATAACCTGGCAGGACCAGAATATGTGTATTGGGGTACCCCTCTCCCCACAGCCCCTCCAACACCTATCCGTATTTGACGTACCCATGTGTTTGGACCTATCTGGAGTAATGAAAAACCTTAGCAGCAGCTTCCACCTGAACTCTCTCCAGCTTCCTGATGTTGTCCTATGTACTCCCAGTGAAATTTGCAACCATTCCTCTTCTCGTAGGGAAATACTTGTTTCAGTTTCCCATCGGGTTTGAATACTCTTCATTCCCTGTTCCCATCTCTCTATTCAGACCTTCATATACTTGAGAAATTTGGTGTTGTGCCTCCTGGGTCAACGTGAGTAACCTGATCTTATTGAGTATATGGTGTTCCTCTGTTTCTGTCTCCCTCTGTCCTAAGCTTTGGATATACGATCTTGCCTGCAGATATCTGAAGTGATCTCTGTTCGGGATCCCAAATTCTGTTTACAACTGTCTGAATGTTTTGATTGATGTCCCTACCTTGAACTAGTCCATGAACTGTAGCCTTGTTCTAGCCCACTGCTTGAAGATCAAGTCATTTCTGGCTGATATGAAGTTATTATGTTTCCATAATGGTATCCAATGAATTTGTGTGTGTTTGATGTTTCACTGTTTTTTTATTTGTAGCCAATTACTGAATGTGTGCTTGGTCCATCTGTTCGTGAGTGTATTCAGATCTGCTGTCGATCCTGTACCCCACAACAGAGAATCCAAGTGTTTCTCTGTGTTTGTGTTGTTCTCTGTATCTTTCCGGACTGGGTCTTGCATTATGTTAGCTATATCTTATAGTGGTATTAGTTGTGCTGTCCTGTAGTATGCCTTGAAGTTCGGCACAACAAATCCTCTTGCCTGTTTCTGTCTTTGGATTATAGCCCATGACACCCTAGGTTTACGGTTCGCCCATATCAATCTTTTCAATAGTCCCTCTAATTCGTTCCATTCTTAATTTAGTATGGGAATTGGGAGGCACTGGTATAAAATAATAATCTTGGTACTACATTCATCTTAATGGAGTCTACCCTGTTACTGAATGATAGAGGAAGTACAGACTAGCGCTTGATATCTGTAAATATTTCTGTTTTTAGTTTCACATAATTTGCCGAGTATAGTTTATTCATTGGCAGTGTACATGTATCCCCAAATATCTAACCACCTCTGGATTCCATCTGACTGGTAAAATCTGTCTCAAGTCCCCATGTAAATCCCCACTGGTTCTTATGCTCTGCATCTTTGTTATGTTAATTTAAAACCTGAGATTGCTCTGTATTCTTGTGCCAATGCCAATAAATTTCTGATATTTTCTTTTGGGTGTTTCATATAAATTACTGTGTCATCAGCATACATTGGGACTCTACTTTCTACCCCTCCTGTCATTATTCCTTGTATGTTCCCTCCTCTCACCACCTCTGCAAATGGTTCCACACTAATTGCGAAAAACAATGGGGACAGCGGGCACCTGTCTGCTCCCCCTTTCTATAGGTATTAGTCCTGAAAGAGTGCCATTAGCCTTGACCCTGGCCACCAGGTTGTTATGTAGTAACTGTATTACTTTAACAAAGTTTGCACTAAAGCCCATATGCTCCAGTGTGTTGATTAGAAATGTCCAGTTAAGCCGACCGAATGCTTTCTCTGCATCTATTAAAATTGCTATCTGGAGATCCTTACTTTTCCTTACTTTTTTTGCCCTCTTCTAGAATATTTAGCATTTTTCTGATGTTGTCCATCAGGTGTCTCCTAGGTGTAAACCCAGTTTGATCAGTGTGAATAAGTGTCTGAATTACTTTTTGCAGTTCAGTGGCCATAATCTTAGAAACTATTTTTAAGTCTGGATTTAAGAGGGAGATAGGCCTATATGATTTGCAACTTTCTTTGTCCTTCCCTGGCTTGGGTAGTACTGAAATAGCAGCTTCCCTCCAAGTCTGAGGCCCACAACCTTCCGTCTGACATAATTTTAGTAATTTGCCTAGTATAGGGGAGAGCTGCTTGTTAAATGTTTTGTAAAAATCAGTGCTGAACCCATCTGGTCCTGGGGCCTTGTTTGATTTCAGGTCTTTGATTATCCCAAATACCTCTCTGTCCCTTATGGGGGTGTCCAAAGCCACCACTGCCTCTTCTGATAGTTTGGACAAATTAAGTGAGGCCAGGAACTGTTTAGACTTTGTTCCCACCCCTTCCGTGTTTTTGTCTTCTTTATAGAGTGATTTATAGAATTCTGCAAATTTAGCTGCTATTTGGTTGGCATCTGTCAGGTATCCTGGTGTTCTAGTATGGTCCTTGATTTTGATTATTGTTCTGTCTACTTCCCATTTTCTTACTCTGTAGGCTAGCAATGCTGCCACTCTCCTTCCCATCTTGTAGTATCTGTGAGCAGTGTATCTCAACTGCCCTTCTACCTTCCTATTCAGAAGCTCCTGAAGTTTCAGTCTTGTTTGTTGTAAGATTTAAGTGTGTCTGGGGAGGGTGCATTTTTGTGAGCCTGTTCTAATGTTTTTATTTTTTTGTGTGTTATTTCTTTATTATCCCCTATGTGCTCCACGGCAGCCACTCCTTCGGGCTTGCCAAGGCTGACCTCCGACCCATCCATCCTCCGAGCCTCCGCGCTCAAATCGCAGCCGTCCCCCAGGGTAACCCAGTGTAACCCTTTGCCGGATGGGTAACTCTTCGCCGGATGGGTCCCACTCCTCTGAGCGGGAAAGCACCAGCCAAGGGGGAGCAGACCAGCGCAACACTTGACCCTAGGGGTGCTGCTGAGGTGGAGAGCTCGGTAGGACCTAGATGGCCTAAGAGTGCCGGGCAGCCGTCATCCAGCTGATGTGGAGCGGTATTTCCACTTTTTCCAGTTAGTCCCTCCTGCGTGTGTCTGCAGTGCTCCTGGTCTCTACCAGAGGCCGCTGCAGCGTCATGGCAACCCCCTACCCATCCCAGGAGAGGAGAGGTGAGGTGAGCAGTCCTACAGACGCTCAAGCCTCTCCTGCCCCTACCAGCCCCCAACGTCCGGAGTCCATTCCCGAACCCGGGTCGCCGGCCTGGGCCGAGGTAAGGTGCCAGCGCCTCAACCCTCTGTGCCACCGGGCCAGTGAGGCTCTAATGTTTTTAATTGTTTTTCTAGGTGCTCCTGTCTCTCCTGATGTTGCCTTTTTTTGTGGAAGACCAGCTGATGATTTGCACCCTCAAGACTGCTTTGATTGCATCCCATACCACCCACTCCTGCACCTCCCCTCCAGCATTTATTTCCCTATACCTTTAATTTCCTTTTTGATTTTGTCTTTAAATGCTTTGTCATTCAATAAAGAATTGTTGAACCTCCACAATGTGTGTTTTTGAGTTTGTTGAGTCGTAAGTATAAGTGAAATGGGTGTGTGGTCTTGATAGAATCATTCCGCGTATTTCACTGGAACTTATTCTATGGATATCAGATTTATAAGTGAGGAACATGTTTATTGTAGAATATTCTTTGTGTGGATGTGAGTAAAATGCATAATCTTTTCCCCAATGCTGTTCCCTCTAAATGTCTAAGAGCTCATGCTCCTACATTCATTGTATCAATCGCCTGCTCGTTTCCTGTTCATACTGCTGTTCTTAGATGACCTATCACATTGGGGGTTTAGTATGCAATTGAAGTCCCCACCCACCACCACCACCCCCTGTTCTAGTTGAACTATCTTCTGGAAGAGGTCCTTAATAAACTCTGCTGCATTGTTGTTTGGTGCATATACTGTAGCTGTACAATGTGTATGATATGCTCATGTAGCTTGCCTGAAAGAATCACTTATCTCTCTTCCTGGTCCGTTTCCAACTTCGACATCTGGAAACCTATGCTTTTTTTAATCAGGACCGCCACCCCATTTGTCTTGGCTGAAGGATGTGATATCGCATACACTTCTCCCATCCAGTTCCTTTTCAGTTTCTCATGCTCTGTTTGTGATAAATGGGTCTCCTGTACCAATGCCACATCAATCTTCAATTTCTTAAGTTCTGACAGTATTTTTGTTCTTTTTACAACTGAATTGATGCTCTTTACATTCAGTGATATTATTTTTAGGTTACCCATTTTCAAATATTATCAGTGCTGGGTTCATGTCTACTAAAGACATGTGGGACTTGGTTCTGTCTAGGTTCGTCTGTCTTGGTGATCTGTCATTACTCTCCAACTGAACTACAACTTTTAACTAAACCAGTACAACTTCTTAAACTAAGTACAATATTCAACACTTCCTTTCTTGCCATAAGCATTCTGATGAAGTACTCTCCCTGTGTTGCTGCTTCAAGGTGACCTTGAGGATTTGTGTGAACCAACTTTGTTTCAGTTCTTCTTTTGCTCTTGTCTCTGCCAAGACTGAGTCTACCTCACATTGGTCAGGTGAGTTTGACCCTTCACTAACGAAGGTAATCAATTTTCCCCCCCCACAAGCCTCAAGAAAAGCCAGACCACGTCCGGCTTCATGATATCCCCTGCTCCGTGTCCTATTTTTTGCCTTTTCTTTTATTCTCTGTCCTGTCCATCAAGAGACGGATTATGTCTTTAATTCCCTCCTCCCCCCACCCTTTTCCCAACCCTTCTCCCTTCAGATGTCCATCTGTTTCTTAATCCACAATTTCTTTGTTAAACTAGCTGTTACCCATTTCCCTTCCTTCCCCGATGATGCCTGAAAATGTCAACCTATGTCTTAGGTTCCAACGATTTGTACTTACTCTGCACTCGCCCCCCCCTCTGCAATGCAGGAGCCAGGTGATGGAAAAGAAGTTGCACTATTCCCTTCTTGAATTACAGCTTGTCATGGAGTCTGCCATTTTCCCCCTCATGCTCCATGCATGGCTTCCGTTCAGGCTGGGTCCTGCTAAAGGGAAAGACACCATCCATAAGTTCAGGATTTGACATTTCACCCTGCCCATTCTTTGTGTCTCTATGCCTTTTGTCCTCCAAGTTTAATCTGCCTTTTCGAAGCATTTATTTAGCCCCCTTAGACTTACCCCTCTGTCCCTCCCTGTATATCTGTGTCCTTCAAGTATCTTTTTATTAATCAGTACAGTTGATAACGCTTAGAACTTTTCCCTTTTTCTTCCCCAAAACTCTTCTCTTGTCCCCTCACTCTCCCCCTCCCCGGCACTCTAATATGCTTTCACTGGACCCCAAACACCCATCATCTTTGCAACCCAACTCTCCCCTCATCCCTCATCTGTTTCCCACCTGTGTCTCTCAGCATCACTTATTTTCCTTGCTTCTGATTCCATTTTGATTTATCTGATGACAGACCTGTTCCACCCTGTGGGCATCCAGTTTCAGTATTTGCTGCAGATCCTCCCAATTCTCTCGGTCTATGCTCTCATCCCTCATTTTTCCTTCACTCTCTCTCTTCTCCATTTTCCTCTTAAGTCATTAAATTACTATTGAACCCTCCCCCCCAGAGTGCTCTCCATTGCGTGACTTATTTCTGCGCTTGATCCCTTCTCCAAAATTCCTCCCTCCCCGCCATTCTCTCTTTACACATTCTATTCAGATGTCTGTGTTCTTCTAAGAAGGCTCTCAGGGTCCCCACTATTTTGCATAACTGTTAACCTTGCTGTGAGGCCGCCCTCTGCATCACCCATTGAGATTTCCCCTGCCCATTCTCTAATCATTCCCCCACAGTTAACCCCCTCCCCTTTCCTCCCTTATGCTCTAATTGTTCTGTGCTCCCAATGATCTCTGCCTTCTTCCCCGCTACTTCTGCTTTCTCTTCCCACCCTTTACCAACCGTCATTTCACCGTAGCGAAATATATAGCCAAGTCCATATCAAGTGTTTTGATGCTGTTCATTTCTTCTGCCCTTGATCTGTTGAGATACCTCCTTCTCCTCACTTGCTGATGCAGCCACTAAATGTTAAATGTCCTGTTTCAAATGTCCGGGAAATTCTGCCGCTAAATAAAAACAAAACCAAGTCTCTCACGACTTCAAAAACTGCTGCATTTATTGTAATAATTACTATGACAAAAAAAGCGACATAGTCCAGTGCCATATGGTGTGAGACCTGCATACTAGGCCCGGACTGGTTTAACGCATGCAGGGTCTCACACCATATGGCACTAGATGCATGTTGTTTTTTGTCACAGTAATTGTTACAATAAACGCAGCAGTTTTTTTACATGGTGGACAGTGCTTGGTTTTATTGCCTGCTTTGAATTCTCATTACTAGAGCACGTCTGGGTTGGAGCTGCCCTTCTTGCTTTTGGATAAATTCTGCCTCCAGCCTGGGTCTCTTTCTGCCTTGTCCCGCCTTCTACCATGCCGCTTGTTGCAAGTCGCTAGCCAGTTTCTCCATGGTTTTGCCAGGACGCCGATGCCCCACTTGAAGAGTTGTGTGAGCTGCTGCCACGGTGTCATAAACTTGAACTCCTTTCTCCAAAATAGTTTTAGTTTGTCCGAAAGAGCACCTGTGCCTATGCTCCTTTTCTCCTCAGCTGCTGAACAATATTCCTGAACATTTGTCTTTTAATTTTGGAGAGAAATCCTGTTCAAATAAATAGGTTTATCTTCCAGCATAACCTTCCCTTTTTACATGCTGCTGTCAGTATTGTTTCTTTCATCTGAAAATACAGCATTTTAACAATCAAGTGAGGTCTAGCATTAACCTTGGTCAGTCAGGGCCCAGTGATCTGTGCGCTCTTTCAATGGATAAATTCATGTCCCCAGGCACTTGTAGGATATCTTTAAGATGTGTGTGATGAAAGCAATCACACTGGGGAATGACTCCTCGCCCCCTGCCTGACAGCATGTACTCTGAAGTTGTTTCATGTGCTCTATTTTCAGCATCCTCCATTCTTGCATGGTATTCCTGATCTCTCTGGAGCAGGTACAACAAGAGTCTTGAATGAATGCTGTGCTCATCAGTGAGGTTCCCCACTTGTTTTTGTGTTGATGTGATTTTCTTGTCGAGCGTTTTGAGGTGCATCTTAAGATCCGCTAAGGCGGATTCCAAGGTTTGTACTGTGGATATCACTTTCCCTATAGCGGCGTCAGTTGGTGACAGTACCTCCCCATAGTCCAGCTCTTTTCCTGGTCTAGTGAGCTAATCGATACCAGGAGTGGCCATGAATTCCTGGGCTCTGATGACCATATAGCAATCTTTTCTTCCTGCATTAATTGTTTTAGTTTTGGCCGGTGTTGCTGCATCCTTTGTTTTGTTTATTAGCCATTCTGATATCACTTTTGTTCCACTGAATATAAAGTAATGCGAGTTGACAGATATTTTAGCAATGTTAGAGGAGCAGATCCCATATCCATTTCAATGCACTCTCTCTTAGCTCATAACGTCACCGAAGTCCTCTTGTTCCCATCTTAATGTTAAGCCACACTGTACAGAGATCACTGGTACCTAGGGGACCGCCCACTATAACATCTGCAATGCTGCCCCTGTTTGTGAGCACCAGGTCTAGCACTGCCCCATACCTACTGGGTTCTTTTGTTTAGCTGCCTGAGAAAAGCCCCTTGTAGAAAGTCAAGGATGGCCCTGCTCCTTGCTGAAGTCACAGTTGAAAGGCTCCACCCATGTCTGGCAGACTGAAATTACTAACTAGCAGCATCTCCCTTACTTACCATTCTGATGAGGGCTTCCTCAGTGCCTTATCCAACTCGTCACCCTGTGCTGGAGGTCTGTACACCACTGTGCTTAGATAGCGGCCCCAGAGCCTGTCTCCAGGATGACCCACAGTACCTCCAGTCACGCCTTTTTCTTCCAGGTGCCCTGCACCTCAATGGCCCCGATTCCCTTCCTCAGTAATACAAACCTCCCACTGCCCAGTTTTTCTGAACCGTGAGTAGCCCAGTATGGCCATGCCCTCCATTATGGCCAAAATCTGGATCAATCTCTGCAAAAATGGCTTCCAGGTCTGGAATTTTGTTTCAGATTCTGTGCATTGCACACAAGTGTCTCTCTATCTTACTAACCCTAGCCCTAGATGAGATTGCCCTCCCTATGTCCACAATTTTCAAAATGTTCCTGCATTATTCCTAATTCCCTTACTCTAGAAAATATCACTAGTCATCCCGTACACAAAAACGGGACTGCTCCACTGTAACACAATATAAGCCCATCTCTATATCTCTCCTCTGTCAAAAGCACTAGAAAGGGTAGTGTCAAACCAACTGGTTGCCCACCTCAGCAAGTACAGCCTACAATGCCAACAGCAGCATGGATTCCATAAACTCCACAGCACAAACTTGTCCCTAATTGAATACACTAAGTACCTCCATGACACCAGTGACAACGGTCATCTTTTTGGCTCAATATACCTTGATCTAACTAAGGTGTTTGATCTTATCAATCATCCCCTCCTGCTCACCAAACTATGCTCCCTGGGTCTCTCCAGTGACACCGAATCGTGATTTAAGAGCGACCTCACTGGTACAATGCAGTGGGTCAGACTCAGTGGGGTCCAATCCGATCCTATAAGTGTGAATGTCGGGGTTCCACAGGGCTCAATATTAGGCCAACTCCTTTTCAGCTTTTTTGTCAGCAATCTCCCAGAAGCCTGCCCCATATCTAGGATACTGCTTTGTATGGACGACACAGTAATTTTCTCAAGTAGCCCTAGTCAGGACTTCTCCTCAGGGGATCTCCAGGGTAGCTTTACAGCATCTGAGAGGTGGTTCAAAAGAAACAGGTTAGTCTTGAACTACAAAAGATGAAGACAATGTTGTTCTCTGGGCTGCACATGAGGAACAAAGTTCACCCCTAAACATCATAAATGACAATGGTGCCTGACTGGAGCAAATCAGTACATTCAAGTACTTGGATGTCACCATTGATGACACCCTCTCATTTACACCACATGTTGACTATTGTTTATTCAGTCAACACCACGCTCGGGGCTCTCTACAGACAAAGGCAGAATCTTACCCAGGAAGACAGGCGTGTTGCAGTCACGAGTTCAATTCTGCCTATCATAGACTATGGGATTACAGTCTACATAGCGGCTTCTGATACTGCCCTCAGTAGAATCAAGTTACTCCTGAACAAGGCCTGTCTTTTCATCCTGGGAGCAGACAGGTATACAAACACCTGCATCCTCCACTCCCTAACCAACGTGCTCCTCTGCAGGATAGACTCAAATACCATACCTGCTTCCTCGGGAAAAAAAGCCTGCTGGTCTTGATCCTCCTGGACTACAAAAGCGTACTTGAGCCATCCCTTAACCCTTGTCCCACTAGGACCATGTCCAAAAACTCCCTCAAAGTGCAACTGCGTGGGGAACTGCACAAGCGATGTGTGACTTTGCAGTTCGAGCACCACTGTGTTATAATGAGCTTTGGAATCAATCCTAAGCCTCAATAGAATTGGCCAGGTTTTTTTAACTCTCTTTACATACATTTTTTTTTATTTATACCTCTCTTTTCCTCTGTTTTGTCCCCACTCCTGCCTCCTTGCATCGCTAAGCTAGGGGTGTTTAGTACGCTCAAGCCCCCCCCCCATGCTCCATGGGGCAATTGTTGCCTCCCTTGGTTTTACTGCTTCCCCCCAGCTAGTTTAAATGTTCAGTCCAAGTAGCATGTAAACCTCCCTCCAGGACTGCGGTCCACTTCTGGTATGATGCATGCTGTCTCACTTATAGAGGCCCATATTATCCCAGGCTGGCCCCAGTCCCAAATGTAGCTAAGTCCTCATCCATGCACCATACCTTCAATCAGTTGTTAAATGCCCTGGAGTGGAGTACCCTTCTATCTCCCTGTCTGTACTAAGTAACACCTTGGCAAAGCCATTGAACATGCCGCATTCTTGAGGCTCTCCCCAGCTCCTTGAAATTACCCTGCATTACTCCTACCTTGGCCTTTGCCAGGTCAGTTATCTCCAGGTGGACAATGATTTCTAGCTCCCTCCCCTCTTCTGCTGCCCTAGTGATCCTCTAGATACACTCTCCATTCCTCCAAGCCAAAGCACCACTCAGGCATCCCACCTCCCTATCCCTCCTCCCCGCCTCCCAAGTCTATCCCCTAACAACAGAGTCCTCCCCCAGCAGTCGCTTCCTCCTCAACTGGGGGCCTCTTCCCTCACTCCTTGTGGCCTCCCTTCTGAGGACCTCCACTTCCTCCCTGCCCTGTCCCACCAGCACAGTGAAGGAGTTCTGCAGTGGTACAGACTGAGGACGTGCACCCTTCCCACTGTCCAAACCCCTTCCAGAGTCCACCAAGGTCCATGTGCTGTGACTTGCCTAGGCATCCTCTGGGAGTGATGATGGACTTGTTGGCCCCTGGGTGGGGCACGAGCTCCTCTGTACCCCTTGCCAGTTCAGGTCAGAGTCCAGCAACCTTTTCTGGCAACCCAGAGAGGTGAGTACATATGGGGCAGCACCTCAGTCTCCAGAAGGTGTCCTGAAAGACTGCAGCCTCACAACCATTGTAGTGCAACACTCCCATGATCTTTCTCTGCTTAGCCTAGAGTCTACTCAAGCTCTGCTGTACCTGTCTACCACCTTCCTACCCTGCTGTACTCCTACCTCTTCCTTTTGTTTCCATGAAACTGTTTTGCTACCCTACCCTTTATAGGGGACCTCCTGCATTCCCCTTTTTTATCCCTCACACATGTTCTACCTTTTTCTGGCAGTCAACAGCCCCATTATACCTTTGTACTGTGGCTACAAACTCTAGTCACCTGCTCTCTAGCTGGTTATTACAATGAGCAGATTATATGTTACCTTCTACCTTACTCTGGTGTCCCACCTGCAGAGTTCTGTGCAGCCTGTGGCTCCCCACGGACACTCTGCATATATCCCTAAGGTAGATGCTTTACTCTTGCTTTGTGCCACTCAAGCAATGGAACTCAAGCATGATGGGATATGTTGGGGTTTACTGCTTTGATCTCCCCTTTCTGCGCTCTGGTTTTATAGTAAATATACAGATGTTTGTAAAACCATAGACAGAGCTGACACATTAACTGGGAAGGCTTAAGCCTGAGGTTCAATGGGGGAAGGGGGTAGCTCTTCCCACATCCCCTACTTAAACCTCAGCACGTCTGCTGCCCAGCTTCGAGAGTTTTGAAAAACTGGGCACTGTGGGGTTGTGGTTGTGCTTTGCTCGCTTCTTCTTTGCTGTCCCACCTTCTCGATTCCCTCATTTTTCCTTCTTTCCTTTTTTTTCTTTCTTCCCTCCACCCACCATCCTGGTTGCTTGGTGCCCCTCCTTTTCTTTGCCTTTTCTTTTCTTTTACCTTCCCGCTCCATGTCTCCCTGCCTATTCTCCTGTGTCCTCCTGTCTTCTGTCTCACCCCTCAGCAGTGTTCTGTGTCTCCTCCTCGTTCCTTCCTCCCTCTTGTCCTTCGTGCTTTCTCTTACCTGGTGTTTAGTCATTTCTTTTTTGGAATATCTTCCCTGCAGCTCTCTTCGCTGCTGCTCTCTGTCTCCTTGCTTTACTGTTCCTCCCCGGCCGCATATCCTGCAGCGCAGTTGTCCTAGGAGAAGTCACTGCTACATACTCCTCCTCTCCTGCCTGCTTCCCATACCTGAAGCCATTTGCCTGCTGCTGCACCACAGCTCTGCTGCGCTTCACCACTTATGCTCTGCTCTGCTGCTACACACTGGATACTCCTACTGAATGCTGCGCCCACTGCCCGTGGGACATCTACAAGACAGGGCCATCAGATGAGGTCCATTTGCCAGTGACCTTCCTCAAGCATCAGGATGCAGGCTCAGATCCCTGCAGCAACTGTAACTTTCTGTCTGCTTTCTGTTTTGCAATCTTTATGTACCGCATTCTCTGTGAATGCAGATTTTTTTCTTGCTGGACTGCTGAGGACCCAGCCTACCTCTCGTCCTTTTTGTCTCTGAAATGAGGGCTATTGGCATTTTAGGACACTCACAATAGGGGTCACTGCAGACTACAGATCTTCGGCATGGAGGACATATCCTCCAACATGGAGATGCAAGTTCTGAACACTGTGTTTCCCCATACAAAGTTTTTGCTTTAGTACTTTAGACTACTATGTATTTCTGCTTTAACGATTGACTTTACAGCCCATTCTCCCTGTGGGCAGCACCTTTTCCATGAGGGATGGATGAGGGACAGGGCACTTTTCGGGGTACACTGAGGGGCATCCCTCATACTGAGGGTCACTTGAGGCATGGGAACTGGGCAATTTTGTGGGTTTCATGTGGGGGCACTTGAGGGTCTGCAGTTCCCTGCTTTACACCTGGTTCCCTCTGTGCCAGTCCTCCATCCTGAGCACCCGTTGGACTCCATCCCTACTTAATTGCCAGCATCTGTGCCCTGTTCCTAGGCCGTTCCTATGGGCCTGTCTCTCTCCTTGCTGACTTTTACTCTGCTCCCCCCTGACCTCTGTAATACCAAGTAATGCACTGCGCAACAAAGCCATCCCAGTACCATCTCATGCAATCTTTTTTGTTTTACTTTCTACGATGGTGATGTACTGCTTAGCTCACTCCATGCTCATCCATAGGAAGGATAGCTCTGCCACCTGCTGGACTCATGGTGGGGGTCCCACCACTTCCAGCATGGCCTAGGTGGGGGCCTACAGTAGCTGTATGGCATGACCTGTCTTCAGTAATTAGATGCCCTTAGTCGAGCACTTCTCTCATTGTACTACAATCGCAGGTGCTTCTGTTTCTTCCTGTCATCCAGTGACAGGGTGACCTCACCATCAAGTGGCACTTCATCTACCTCTATTGCAAGTCTATCCACCCCTGCTGCACCTACAACCACTGTCCCATCCTCAGTTGGCAGGCTTAGCTTCCTGGTATACATCCTTGCCTTGACCTACATAGGGGTCTCAGAAAGCAGTATTTATAAGAATGCCATTTTGGTCCTTTGCAGTGGACCTTCCTCATGGACCTCCATCGGGATCTTCTCCCATTCGCCCATACCTTGACCTACGTGGGGGTCTTGGTCAGTGCCATGTTGGTCCTCCGTGTAGGACCTTCTTCACAGACCTACATGAGGGTCCTGCCAGTCCAGCTAGCCTATGTGGGGGCCTATCTCAACTCATTCAATTCTGATCCTTCCCAGGCAGACCCATGGGGTTGTGCTGGTCCAACTAGCCCATGTGAGGTCCTAGCTTGACTCCTCACTTCTACCCCTTCATTGGCAGGACTCACGGGGGTCTCTGCTCCATCTAGTCTATGTGGGAGCATAGCTACTGCTCTAATACCTTGCAAGCTTTCTAATGGAACTCTGCAGGGTCTAACTGGTCCAGCTCGGCCCAAGTGGGGCCTCATTTCATGACAGGTTCATTCCAGCTTCTTTCCCATCCCAGTTCCAGGTCCAGTCATCACACAGGACATCTTTATTGAATAGAACTAATTTGCATATTGGTCCTGAGACATTTAGTTACCTTCCTCTCAATGCGAACAATGGTATCCAACTTCAATTGAAGACTAAAATCAATGTCAGGACTTGCACTACCAGACATCCATGTTGACTCTCTCCACAACTGCTTCATTATGCTCTGAAACCCACTCTGCTTTCCTTGCATGGAGCCTAGATTTCCACTGGAATACATGCATGGGGGTTTTTCCTTGTCACCTCCTCTGTGCTGCATCTGGATTCTTAGCTTCTGGACTCATCCTGGACCTCCATGGACACCTCGTCCTATTCTCGGGTCTTTTGGGAAAGACTTTTAACGATGATCTGCGTGAGGTCTCCTCAATCAAGCTTCTTTGTATCATGTTCACGGTGTTCCATACAGCTGCCTAGTACCAACTGTTTGCTGGAAATTTAATTGCTGCAGCTTATCTCACTGGATTGCCTTCAGAGAGCTCCTGTTGAATCTCATTCTACCGTGTCATAGCACCTCCAACATCATCAGCCTCTTCCCTGACTTTTAGCAGCTTTATCAACTAGAGCTTGACCATCCCTATACATAGCTCCCTGGATTAATCCTAGTCTTCAGTTTCAAGTTCTCGATTACTATACAGAAACCCTGGGCATGGTTTAACCATCTTCCTCATCCGGACATCCGTTTGAATTGGACTCTCCTTAATCTTCTAGAAATCTTCATCCTTAAGTATTGACTTCCGCCACTGTCAAGATTCAGAGGATATGTCTCATTGACCAGCAAGAGTCTAAGAATAAGAACATCAGACATAACCAGAACCAAACCTCAGTCTACCTTTAGGATTATCTCCTCATGTAGCCCAGAGGATGGGCAGGTAGAAACCATGGGTCCTCAGAGGTTTCCCCACGGGGGTCCTCCAGTGTGCTGCTGGCCACAATCTCCAGAGTTGGTGGAAGTAATCAAACTATTACATATCATTTTGGGCCTCTATTCCTACACCTACCCAGTTCCTACTAAGGGTGGGAAACAGAGAAAGGCCAAAGTTTAAATTACATAACCTCAAGCACGTAACATTCCAGCTCATGAGTATACACAAGCACTATGCTATGATCACACATTGAATGGGAAGGCTTAAGCTTGAGGTCCAATGGGGGGAGGGGAGTAGCTCCTCCCACATCCCCACTTAAAACTCAGTACTTCCACTGCCCAGCTTTGAGTGTTTTGTAAAACACCTACCATCCTCCCCAGTCTCCTCCTCTTCTGGCACTCTACTCTCACGCTCGACACTGGGCCTCTAGTCCTACAGCTACCCAGTGTTCCTACTGAGGGTGGGAAACAGAGAAAGGCCAACGCTTTAAATTACATATCCTCAAGCATCGTATGCTCCACTCATGAGTATACATAAGCACTATGCTATGTACCACACATTGAACCTTGCATCCAACAGACATCTTACCAGTTTTGCACTCTTGAACATGGAATTCTTTCCACAGCATTAACTATTATATATTATCATGCATTGGCAAGTGACTTTTCCTCGGTACCAACGTACCATTGAAATTAGATCTTTGTGTGCATTATCAGTATGTGTTTCTTTTTAATCATGAACATGCTTTTTTTTTTTTTTTTTTATTAACTATCACTAAACCTTGACTTGACATTACAATACTGCACTCTGATTACTGGCAAGAAAGCCCTTCTTGGCTTGCTGTCCCCCGATGTCCGGGCCTTGATCTACGGTTGACCAAAAATATGCCATGTGGGGTGTTGAACAAAACATCCTGGTGTTACCCCATAAGAAAATAACCTTAAGCCAAGACTGCTTCTCCTTTAGATTCACCAAACTCTGGCATGGTCTGCTCCCCACTATAAAAATCACTTGCTCTATCAACATGTTTTAATGCCAGCTTCTTTTGTCAATCACTCCCCCAGTCCTTGTAACTGCTATTGCTGACCTGTAACCTGCCCCTCATCTGACATCTCTCCACAAGCACTTGCTTTAATCAAACCAGTGTAAATCTTCACTACTACTACTTAAAATGGAATATATTGCAATATATTGAAAAATATCGCTAATGTATGTCAATACAATGAGAACTACATTGTCCCAATGTAATATATTATATATTATGAAATGTATTTTTAAATCTACTGACATAATATATTTCTAACCCATAGTATGCAAAAATATATGTCACTATATTAAGAAATACATTGACTCAATGAAATATTAGACACAGGTATTTTAGCATATAATGAAACCCCACAGAGATATTCAAACTGTGCCATTCTGTAGCACAAGCCCTTGCACTGCTCAAAAAGTTGTGCAGGGTGTGGCCAGGGCAATATTCAACAGAGTTGTGCTATTGGGCAACTTCGTTGAAAATCGCCCCCTGGCCACAGCCACTGTGCATGGCGCAGTGGAACTTGCGCCACTGCAAGTGGTCAGAGTGGAGCATTCAGATGCGGTTGTGCCATGTGCAAACCTGCGATATTCAAAAGGTGACATGCAAATGGGGCCATAATTTATGCAAGGCGCACGGGGGGCCATTTGCATATAATTATGGCCTCATTTGCATGTCATTAACATGCAGGTGCGCCGATCCCCGACGACTTGCACCTGGCGCCCTGCCAGGCAGCAGCTGCGGGACTGATGCCCCCTGTAGCCCAATCGCTGGCAGCTCAGTTCCCCCAGCAGCCCAATCGGGCGAATGTAACCCCCCGAGTCCGATTGTAGGCAGCAGAGTAGTCCCCCACAGCAGCCCGATCGCGGGCATAACATAAAGTTCATCCCCCTGCAGCAGCCCGACCGTAGGCATAAATAATGTTCACCCCCACAGCAGCCCAATCGTAGGCATAACATAATGGTTACCCCCAGCAGCCCGATCGCAGGCATAACATAATGTCCTCCCCCCCTCCCGCAGCAGCCCGATCGCAGGCATAGCATAATACTTCCCCCACCCCGACTAACCAGCAGGCATACAGAAAGTCGTTTCTACCGACTAGCCCGATGGCGGCATAACGCCAACCCCCCTCAAAGACCAATATCCCCAGGTCCAGTGGAGCGCCAAGCCCAATTACATAAGATCTAACCCACCCCAAAGTCCAATAGCCCTGGTGATCTAGTGGCCCCCACCCCACTCACTCACGGAGCCCCCACCCTGCTCCTCATAGCCAGCAGCACCCCACCCGCCTGTTGCCCCACCCCGGCCGACTGACAGCTGGGGGCTGCACGCCCATTGGTCCAGAGCATGAGCCAATGGGCGCAGCCCAGATATGTGAATGAATGCTCTGGACCAATGGGCGCAGCCCTACCAGCTGTCAGTCGGCGGCGGCGGGCGGCAGGCGGGTGGTGATGCTGCCCGCCGCTGACGGGGAGCGGGTGGTGGGGCCCGGGTGGTGGGTGGTGGGGAACCACTAGATCACCAGGGCTACTGACTTTGGGGTGGGTTAGACCTTATGCCCACGATCGGGCTTCAGCGTCCACTGGACCACCAGGGATATTGGTCTTGGGGTTGACGCTATGCCCGCGATCGGGCTAGTCGGGAGGTGGGGGGTACATTATGTTATGCCCGCGATCGTTGCTGTGGGGTGGTGGGGCAGACATTATGTTATGCCCACGATCGGGCTGCCGCGGGGACTACTCTGCTGCCTGTGATCAGGCCACGGAGGGGTTACTATTATGCCCGCGATCGGGCTGCAGGGGGCACCGGAACAGTGGAGGCCACCCACAGGTGGCAGCTGCTGTGTTGTGCTCTGCAATGCGGCAGCTCACCTGTGGGTGGCCCTCGACTTGATCCTTTTTTTGGCTCACAGTTGTGCAGGCGCAGGGGTTGCGCAGGCGCAGGTAGGGGGTTGCGCCTGCATAACTCTGCATGGCCCGGCTGAATATCGGGCTGTGCAGTTTATGCATGGTTCCTCCCCCTTTGATTGGGCATGCCTTCATTAGCATTGCGCTGTTGCTCAGCATGATTTGGGGAGCGCAACTGCCTCCTGCTGAATATCGTAGAATGGCGCAATTTCGGACATGCGCAGGCGCAACCCTATCACGCATGGCTCAGCTCTTTTGACTATCTGGGCCCACATATTCTGCCTCATGCATTGCTTGAAAGCATGTCAATCTGTTTAGTAATACATTGTCTGAAATATATTAGCATATTTCAAAATATATAGAGGGCTGGATATTCAGACTGCACCGGGCAGGGGCACAAGCCCAGGCGCAGCGCAAGTGGGCTGCAGCAGGGCATGGACCTGGCGATATTCAACGGTGCTGCACCATGGCTCAGCAATCGCTGGAACATGACACTGAGGGCCATTATGAATGCAAGGCGGTTTATTCACATATCGGCCTGTGTGTATAGTATGGTTCTGATGCCCATTGGTCCACGAGTGGACCACCAATAGACATACAGACCGCATTGCACGCCTGTCATTCGGTGGGTGGCCAGGCAGCATGCAGGTGTGCTGCCACCCGCCGGTGACGCTGGGTGCTGGGTGGCGGTGGGGAGGGGGTACCACTGGACCACCAGGGTTTCTAACACTATATCCGCCCACGATCGGGTGATGGGGGTTCACAGGACCACCAGGGCACTTAGGTATACACATGCCCATGATCGGGCGATGGGGGGATTCCACTGGACCACCAAGGAGGCTTCTAATACATATGCCCGCGATGGGGCGGAGGCACAACGCTCCCAAGGCAGAGGGTTTGTGGACAGTGTTCTGGGTGGGCGGGTGGCCATCCATGGCTGGCAGCTGCTGTGTTGCACCCTGCAATATGGCAACTCACCTGTGGGTGGCCAGGAATTGTTACTGGTTTTACTAGGCATATCTTTCACCCTCCCCGAGCGGGCGAAGGTGGAGTTGTGCCAGCGATGCACCGCATATCCCGGCTGAATATTGGGATGTGCCGAGCGGCATGGCACGCCCGCACTTACGCCGCATACACACTGGCGCGCCCGTGCATCGTGAGTTGCGCTCGCAACTTGCCCCTTTCAATATCACGCCGGGTGCATTACGGAGTTGCGATGGCGATCCCTGTTGTGCCAGCAACCCTTTTGAATATCCAGGCTACTGTATTCTTATATGTTATGTACAGTATATTGTTTATATATGTTACATATATTTTATATATATTTTACATGTATTTTGTAAATGCCTAGTTTCGTCCCATGTGTACATTTGCATAAATAATTTGCATATAATTACTGATGACCCCTTTAGTACACAGACTAGAGCTATGTTTCAAACGGCCAGTAAATCTATAGAGCGGCTATTATGGCATTTGCTGTCACTCATTTAAAGCCGCCACCTCATTGGCCCTATGTCTGATTCTTGGCAGGTCAATACCTGAAAAACGCTGCTCCATTTTTCCATTACAGAGCACCTCGACTATACTCTGCCACTCACTGCCCTGGCAGATACCTTTAAATATATTTTTAGTTTATCTGGTTGATCCTACCTTCCTAATTGGAAAATGTATCTGGTTGATCCTGCACTTCCTATTGTTGAAGCGGGGCTTGACGGCGGCTGCATCGCGAATGGGGCATGATGTGGATGGAGGTACACTGTAATAAGAAAAAAAAAGAAGAAACTCAGTGTGTGTGTGTGTGTGTCTGTCTATGTGTGCGTGTGCGTGTGTGTGTGTGTTTGTATGTGTGTGTGCCTGTCTGTGTGTAGAGCTGCTCCAGTGGTGTTGACATCAATTCCCTTGCACCAGTAAATTATAAAAAATATAATGCCAGTGCAAGGTATGTGTTAGTAGAATTTTTCACACATCCTTGGTGTGTGATAATTTCATAAACCCCTCGAGCTTTGCTCTTGGGGTTTATGGATTATCACGCACCTTGGGTGTGTGAGAAATCCTCATAATACACACCTGCACAGGCATTATTCTCTACATTTAAAAAAGCATAATTTATTAGCCAAAATCAGGATAATTTCTAGTTTTACAATTCTATCGAATTTACAGCACTAGCTTACAGACTGAAAAAAAGGTGCACGTTATAAAGCAAGTACATGTAGGATCTCACCTTGATCTAAAAGTAAAACAAAATGGGGTGGTATAAATACCAATCTGAGCCTTTAATATTTATTTTATTTTATTTATTTATTTCAATTCTAGGATTACAATTACCTTTGAGCCCAGGGCTCTTTACAAAGATTCCACGCAAGACATAGGTATCACATGACAATAGACAAATTTGTTACACAAATAAGGGTAAAGGATATCAAATTAATTTTGAACAGACAGAGAGAGGTAAAGTGGAAAGGAAGAGGACAATAGGGGAGGGGTGGTAGAAAGAAATGGGAGGGGCAAGGCGGAGGTAAGAAATGAGAAGAGAGGGAGAGGTGGGGGTAGGTAAGATAAGGAGGGGTGGGGTAGCAGCCAGGAAGGTGGCATTATTGTGGGTGCTGTGGATTGTATAGGGCAGAGGCCAAACTAGGCAAGTGCATTATGTAAGGAGCTAGATATAGGAAGAGCGGTAGCGGAGTGGAGTTGCATAGACATTATCCATGACAGTCGAGATGCTGGAAGTGACCAGGGTGTTTTGGAGCCTGGATTTGAAGGCCCCTAGCCCAGTGGTATTGATAGTACCATTGGCAAGACCATTAAACCAAGTGGGTGCCCTTGTAGACAAATGAACGCTGGCCACATGGTCAAAGCGGCAGCTAGGGATAGGGAAAAGTTGTGGCTTTGATCCCTGGTAATTCTGGAGCAAGTTTTGTTTGAAGGAGTGAACAGACCCTGGGGGCAGTTCCCAACTGTATTTTCTTAGCAACCACGCAGGTTTGGTACTGAATTCTATTATGAAGTTGAAGCCAGTTAGCTTGTGAGTAGAGGTCACAGGTGTGTGTGAGCCATTTGGCCCCAGTGCTGAGTCGACAGGCCTTGTTTAGGTGGTAGTAATCCTTCTGAGAGCAGAGGTAGTGGCAGTGCCATAGGTGACAAGACCATAGTCAATCAGGGAGATGATGGAGCTTTGAACTGCGGCAAAGAGGGCATCTTTAGACAGGTGCCGACGAAGTCGGTAGAGGAAGCCCAGTCTAGCATTCACAGTTTTAGCGACATTGGTTATATGGGTTCCAAAGGACAGGTGTGGGTCTAAGGTGATTCCTAGGTATCTGAAGGAGTCAGCTTGCTCCACGGAGTCCCTGAGGTAGGTGTTTAAGGAGAGTTGGTGGTGTTTGTGCTTGTTTTGGTGGCTGGTGAAAATCACGGTCTTTGTTTTTTTCTGGTTAAGGATTAACTTATGTTCTTTGAACCAGCTTTCAAAAGAGGTGAAGCCATGTTGAAGGGTTTGTTGCAGGTGGCTTGGGTCATGATGAGAGGCAAGAATCACCATGTCATCTGTACAGAGTATGACTTGCTGAGAGGTGGCATCGGGGAGGGAGTTGAGGAACAGACTGAACAGCAATGGGCCCAGGATGGAGCCCTGGGGGACACTGGAGCGAAGCGAACCTGTTTAGTGTCGGAGACCACGCCTGATATTTTTACACACTGGGACCTGTTGTCAAGATAGCTATTGAACCATTTCACTGATTCCATGGAGAGGCTAGTGTTCAGTAATTGATGAAGCAGGAGGCGGTGGTGGACAGTGTCAAAAGCCTTTGACAGGTCAATGAATGTAGCTCCGGTTAGGCGACCCTGATCAAGGGAGTTGTGTATGACTCCCGTATACTCAAGAAGTGCTGTGGCAGTGCTGTGTCCTTTTCTAAATCCGTGTTGCTGCCGGCAATGGATGTTGTGCTTGTCCAGATAATCAGTGAGCTGGTCTGCTACTATCCATTCCAGGGCCTTAGAGAGGTGTGGCAGGATAGAGATAGGTCGGTAGTTCACATGGAGGTCCGTCACCACCTTGTGGATAGGTGTGACAGTCGCTGCCTTCCATTTGTCAGGAATTGGCTGAGGGAGAGGAGAGATTAAAGATCCTGGTGAGAGGCCCCAGAACCTCGCCTAGAGTGAGTGACAGAAGTTTGAGATCCAGTGTGTCAGCACTTTGCTTAGTGCTTTTGATGGCTTTGGAAATGTATTTCTGACGGTATTTTGCTTACTGCTCTGAAGTAGAAAGGGGGACAATTTTTGGTGATGACTGATGGGCGGAAGAGGGGGTCGCTGTCGTTGAAAAAGTCAGGAGGGAGGATGCTGCTGAGGTCGGTGAAGGCATCATTAAAGGTGTTGGCTATGACTTTTAGGTCCAGGATAGTATTCCTGTTTATTGTGATTGCAGTAGGGGGTGATTTGGACTCCTTCCCGGTAACATCTTTAATGTTATTCCAGAATGCTCTTGCATTTCCCCAGGTGTCAGTGAGTGCAGTCTTGTAGTATTCAGATTTCTGTTGGCGTATGGATTTGGTGCAATCATTTCTAGCTCTTTGAAATTTTGGATGTCCCTGTTTTCCTGTTTCTCTGGCTAGTTCCCAGAAGTGGTCCCTGTGTTTCAGCTTCTTTAAGAGGGAACCCGTGAGCCAAGGATTGCAGAGGGTTTTAATTTTTCGCTTTTTTGGTGGGGCAAAGATGTTACAAGCTTCATTGAAAATGTGTATGAATTGATCAAGGGCTGTATTTGCATCGGGGGCCAGGTTGATGGGGGACCAGTCTTGATTTAGTAGGTGTGATTTTAGGTGTGTTAGCATCCCACGGGGTAGGACTCTGCTGAGGATGACCTTTGGTGGAGATTTCCAGAATTTGTTTGACCAGGTACAGCTGACAGGGGAATGGTCGACGAGAGAGTCAGGCAGTACAGTGAAGCTAGTGATCCGGGAGGGGTGAGTAGTCAGGATCCAGGCCCGTAAAGTGCTGGTGCCGGTTCTGTAGTTCATTCTAGTTGCGGAGTCCAATATCTGTGTGAGGTTTGCTGATGTGACCATGTCCCTGGTGTCGCCAGCATCAGGTCCCAACCAGTTTGTGTTGAAATCACCCAGTGTGATGACTTCGGAGTCGGGTGAGAGTGATTTGATGTACTCCAGTACTGCATGGAGGCCTGGTCCTTGTTCTTTCGGGGGGATATAAATGGCGATGACCGAGAGGGCTTTGTGCTGAGCTCCAAGCAGGATTTTGATATGCAATAGCTGGGCATTTGGTGTTGGTAGGTCAGTGTGGGCAGTGTGTCCCATCAGGTTGTCTTTAGGTAAAGGGCGAGCCCCTCCTCATTTTGATTTTGGTCAAGCCTAAAGACAGTGTAGCCAGTGATGGAGATTGTATGATCAGGAACCAAGAGGGTGAGCCAGGTTTCTACTACTGCCAGGATATCGGGCTGGTGGGCATTTATGAGGCTTGTAGTTGATCAAATTTAGATAATAAGCTGCAGATGTTCAGGCAGTTAATGGACAGAGTGCCAAGGTGCTTGGTTTGAGTGGAGTTCATGGCAGCCGAGGGCCAGGGTTGGGGGTGAATGTTTCTAGATAATAGCAGGAGTAGGAGAAGGAGTTTCAGGGCGGCCAGGCGAGTTTCCCTGCGGAGAACTGTGGTACTGATTGAGGAGGGTTTGTTTGCAGAAGTTTTGTGCATGCAAAACAGGAGCGTAGTGAGCTGTGGGATAGAGGGGCACACTGCACCCTGGTATGAAGTGTGGGCATAGTGTGGTGTGGTGAGCCCTGGGGTGGGAAAGTTGTCAAGCAGCATCATGTGTGTGGCTATAGCAGAGATTATGCTTATAGCTATACGGGGGATGGAAAGCAGGATGGAGGAAGCTGAGCAATGGGATGAGGGCAAAAGGAGGAGAGGAGGAGGCAGGGATAGTAGGGAAGGAAGGCATAGTTTGTGGAGGGGGAAGAGAGAAAGGAGCTGAGAGGAAGGCAGAGGTGGATGTACTACTACGTGAGGGCAGAAGAAGCAAGAGAAAAAGGGGATTTAGGCAGGTAGGCGAAGCGAGTGGGGATAGTTCAGGCCCTGTGAGCAGGGGACAGAGAGAGTTACAGGAGGGCAGTAGAATTAGGCAGGAAATATAACTCAGCAAAAATACAGTCCTCAGATTCGCAGTGCACAGCAGAAGTAAATACAGATACAACAGTAGTCGGATTCGCAGTAAACAGTGTACACTATCAGCAGATAAATAAATAGTTTTTAGCAACCACCGAGCAGCTATGCTCGGGCAGAAAATAATAGTCCAGCCCCAGTCTGTAGGAGACCAGGAGATAGTGAGGTCGGTGCTGTGACAAAAACTGTGGCAGAGTGCAGTGCTAGTCTATGGGCACAGCAGCCCTGAGCTCGGCTACTGGGTCAGCGGTTGCTGCAGCCAATCATGACCAAGCACGAGCTTGTGAGGTAAGTCATAGGTGTAAGTATAAATGTATAAAATGTATGTTTGAGTTAAAGTTGCACTGTAAAACAGTAATTCAATGTAAATATCTCCATGATTAATAACAAGATGTTAAGAGGTATGTGTGAATAATTTATTTTGCTTTTGTCTGGGTAACTTAATAGTTATGCTAATATCTGTTATACATGAATATTTTTTATATATTTCTAAATATAGGAAACAACATTTGAAATGTAACACAAAATACATTTATACATATATTGGCAATATACCAATAACATATATTTACTATTTTTATTTCAATATATTTCAAATTTTATCAATATATTTTGCAATATACGGAATATACTAAAGTGGCATAATGTATATATTTGCAATACATTGCAATATATTTATAACTTTAAAATATATTGAAATATATTGATATTCCAATACATTATAATATATTATAAAACAAATAGATTGGAATATATTTCACTATATGTAAATATATTGTTAATAATATATTTTAAAATATATTTCATTTTCGTAAGGGTAACCTCAGTTAAACCTCATATCTCAGGAACTCACTGTATCTCACTGGATGTATTGTATTACTGGCTGCATTAGATCAACTATAATATTGTATTGTACAGTATTCCATCGCCAGTACCTCATTTTTACTTTAGTATAACCCTCTGTTGGGGACTACCTTAATTGCAACCATTTTCCAGATTTCCCACATCCTTCTGGTGTCTCTGGATTCTCCGAATAATCCACCACTGTGGCCCGAGTGTATTGATGCTCCAGGTCCCCAATTTGGCCCAGTAATTGATTTTAGCCCCAGTTGGGCTTTATTCTTTGTTTGGCAGCCACCGCTGCTCTTCTCGATTCACTGAGCTAAAGGGGATCATGCAGGTGCAATAGCGCCTTTCATGTACCGACTCGCCGGTTTTGAGGTGTTCTGGGAGTTCTCAGTGGTCCCGGCACTTATTAAGCTAAACGGGACCAGTGACTCGGGAGGTGGCAACAAGCCACTTTAAAGTTTAAATAAAAGTTGGAACTGGGGCATGAACAAGGACTCATGAATCATTCATGAGCCCTCATGAATATTAATGAAGGTGCTGCCTGCCGTCTAGGGGCATGGTGTTTCAGCGCAGCAACAGCAGAACTATTGGGGCAAGTGACATAAGAGTGGGCTTGTTTAAAAGGGGATGGTTGGGGCTACAAGGCAGTGGGGTGCTGGTCTGGGCAAATTAATGTGTTGGGCTAAATCAGAACTAAAAAGGGGGAGACTGTGTTAAGCTGAATGAGACTCCTTATAAACAAATGGGAGCTGACATATTGGTGACATTTAATTCCCCAATTGCAGCCAATCAGGGATCTAGGTGCCCAAACTGAACACCAAGGGACTCCTGGGAAAAGGAGGGGACTAATTCTTGTGCCTAGATTATGCCCCAACAAACGAGCAGGAAATATTGATCACTGTGGATATTAATTATTGAAAGGCTTCAACAGCCAGTCAGAGCACGGGATTTTGAGGGCTGCAGTGTGGACTTTCTGGGATTTCTTCAGTCTGTTCCTGGGCTCTGTTCAGTCAGAGGTATCCTGTGAAAGTGGATTTGGATGTCAGAGGCTTCCCAGGCCCTCTACATAGAGATTGCTGTGCTGAGATTGAAACTTGCAGTATTGCAAAAATTGAGATTGCTGAGTTGCTGAATCAGATTGAGGAGAAGAAAGAGACTGAACTGTGATCCTGTTTTCTCCAGGTAATGAGAAGTTGTTTTGCTGTTGGTGGAAGAAAACAAAGTGTTGCAGAAACCCTGCACTGAGAAGCTGGACTAGTTGGAAGATCAATGCGGATTATCAGTACTGCTACAGTTATTGCCGAGAGGTCGGTTTGCTTCGTGGGACTGTGATTGCAATTTTCTTGAAGAGGCAGAGCGCTTCTGGTTGTCGGAGTCTAGCCAGGTGCTGTGTGTGTCCTGAGTGAACTGGTTAAAGTGGCTAAGAGCTCAGGTCTTGCTGCAGCTGAAGAAAAGAGTGTGGCCACTGCTAACCTGGAAAGTGTGGACCGGTGTGCAGGGGGTTGTTGCTGCTGAGTTTTCCCCTGATGAATTGCTGGCACTTACTGAAATAGAGGCTAGCACCCACTCAAATTGGCACTAGACTTTACTGGAGTGTCTGCCTGAATACCTTTTCCTTCCTGAGAGCTTAGTGCAGGGACTGTCGGAGAACCCCCACCATTAGGGAGTTCTCACCCAGAGCCAGGGAAGGAACTTGCTAATCCCTTCCAAGTGGGACTCGCTGTCTCAGGAGGTCACGGGTCTTGCACCTGCATGCTAGGGTGCTCTGATCGTGGGAGCCGGGCTGCGGAGCCACTCTCAGGTATGAGCCTTCTTGGGCTGGTGTTGTCCCGCCATAGTGCACTGCAATGGGCCAGAAGCGACTGAAGGTGACAGGCATCCAGAGCTACAATCAAGGTGACCAGCTACAGATCTTGAGCAAGTTCCATCAGACAGAAGGATCCTGGCCGGCCTGTTTCTGCTTTGCTGCTCTGAATCAAGGAGCTCCATTTTCCCAGGTGCTGAGATCGACAAACTGTGAGTACCCAGAACCTGGTTCCTGGGAGGGAAAAGGGAAATTGTTCTGTAATTCTTGTTATGAGTTTCTTAACCCAAGTCTTTTCCCAACTATCTTCAGGGCCCCAACAGTTGGCCAACCCATGGACTGCACTGGCCTGCACCTAGTGGATACCCCTAAGAACACTGGAACACATTGGTACCAGTGGGGGTGGGTTTGGCCTGCGGGCCCTAATGTTTATTGTTGTTGCCTATTTCCTTAACCTGTTTTTTCTATTCACAGCCCTCCTTTGACCCGGTACCTCCTTCCCTAGACCTTACCCCAAATAAAGCTGTGGTTTACTGTTTGAAATTGTGTGTGCATGAATTCTCTGAGTCTGTCAAAGCATTACTGTTCATGGTTTATAGTGGTATGGAATTGTTGGGTATCCAGCGGGGGTGGTTGGTAGGGAGGTGGGTAGGTGCAGCACCCAGGGGCTGTACCAGCCAGTCACCTGACCCACTTCTAATTCTCTGGGTGGAGGCACCACCATTTTTATTATCTTTGGGATAGGACCCCCAAACACCACCATAGCAGGACCCAGGCCCCTTAACCTGTTAGAGAAACAACAGGCAGGGTAGTAGCCCACTATCACACGGCACCTGGACTACATTAGTATCTCACTGTACCTATTGTAACGTTAGCATCTCACTGTCCTGTATGTACTTGTGTACTGTTTATCCGAGATATTGCTGTTCTCTGTTTTATCTGACCCTAAACCCTTTGAAAATAGGCACAACCTAAAAGGTTTTATGTGAAATAAATACACACATACATACATAAATAACTAGTAGGTAGATCAGGCAGCTCAAACTGGACCCAAAGTGAAAACTGCAGGAACAACTACATGCATCGTAGAGTAGGTAGGAACAGCAAATCTAGGCGGGTAAGGCAGCAGAAGCAGCAGGACACTAGTGTATGTGTAGACACTTACAGATCCAGCTTCAGCGGAGCCCACCAGAATGCAACAGAATTCTACAACAGAGTTACTGTAGGAAGTGAGGCAATTTTAATGACACTTAATCCCTTTTGCCATGCAGGAATCTGTGTCTCGGCATTTCATCCTGATGGTCTCCACTGTATGCAGGAAGTAGCACCCATTACCCCCATACGCCAGAAAACAGTAGCTATGTTTTTTTTTTTTGGCTTAATATGAGCTCTGAAAGAGAACATTTTACATCTTTTAGGAAAGTACCACCTTCTTGACAAAACCGCTCCCCTCCTGAAAAAATTCTAGATCCGCCCTTGCATATAGGTAACAGTAGCATGAGATGCTTGTTAGGCAGGAAGAGGAAGTATACTGGATGTAATACCATAAGAAATGCACAGCCCTGTAGGTACCAGTGCTACCACCATTAGGTTCCATTTATCCGCTGGCACCACCAAGTAACTGTAACTGTCCAGGTGAAAAGGAGCCAACATTTCTTATTCTGACTGAGATGTCTGCAGGTGTGCTAATGGCAGCAGCGAGAAGATTCTGTTATCATTGCACCTTACAGCCACTGATGTACAGGGACAACTCACAAGGGGACTTGAGTCATGTAGTAAGTTGACCTGGTGATGTGGTGTGAAATTTCAGTCTGCCATGTTTCAGACACTTGCTGTGTTTAAACAGCTGCTGTTGGCATCTGGAACTGATTGGTTTGGTGAGCTAAATTCAATGTTTATATGCCACTGTGAAACTCTATCTTTTCTCAATGAGCCCCGACCCTGGCCAAAATTACAATTGGCCTGCCTGTTCCTGAGAAAGTTGGATGCATGTCAGGATTCCTGCCGGTCTGCCGATATGGGGTGATTTATTTATTTATTTATTTGCTTTTGTTAACTGGTGAGCACGCTAGACAGCCATGTGCCTATTTTCAGGTGCGACCCGGGAGAGTTACAGGTAAGACTTCATACAGGAATAATTGAGGAGGCATTAGGAATACATAGGAAGGTAGATACATATAAATACTTTGTACATAAACAACAGGCAATTCAGTGCAGGCTCTAGGGCAAGGGGTAGGCATCCATTGAGCGTTGAGGAACAGAGAAGAGCATGTAAGAAATACACTGGCAGTTACAGGGCTAGCTCTAGGCAAAGTTGGCACAAAGTTCCTACTGAGGAGACAAGAAACAAAACTAAAATAACAGGCAGTTCAAGGCTGACTCTAGACAAGGTTGGTATGGTGCATTAGAGTAGGAAGGGACAGAATGGGATAGATCTCTGAGGTGAACAGGGAGCGGAGATCAAGTAAGGTGACTGCAGAAGGGGGCCTGAGGCAGGTGGTAAGTCCAGGAGGGCATGGCCAGTTCCAGAAGGAGAAGTGCAAGTCACGTTGAGGCCCCCACCATCCAGTCAGGTTGGAGGTGGGGAGGGGTAGGAGTGGGATTATATTGAGCAGGAGCAGGGGAGGAAGGTTTCAGGAAGTTCCAGAGGGAGGCTTGAAGCTAGGGTGGGAGGAGGAGGACCGAGTGAGCTCAGGTAGTGAGTTCCACAGTTTGAGGCGTGGTGTGGAAGGCTCGGTCACCGCAGGGTGCATGTACTAGGAACCAGACGCTCCAGAGTTGATGTGGGATCGAGGTGGTAGGAAGTGGCGCCAGGTTTAAGGGGAAGGGCCAGAGATGGGGGGCAAGAGCGGATGATGTTGTCAATGAAATTACCTAGGACGAAGGAGCGATAAGCTTCTTCGGGGGGAGCTACCCAGGCGGCTGTATAGATCACAACGATGGGTGAGGGGAGGGCGAAAGTGCTGCTGCACACATTGTTGTAGGCGTGTCCCATTTTGAGAGGCTGGATTTGGGAACAGGGCAAATGTTACAAGTCCGTAACAAAGTGATGGGAGGAGGATCCTGGCTAGGCCAATCGGGCGGTAGGGGTAGGTTATTAGCATGGTAGGCTAAACCAAGCTTACAATTAGTGGCCTTGCAAACATTGCGAATGTGAGAGGTGAGGTCCAACTCGGATCTAAGGTGACGCCCAGGTACTTAGCGGAGGTTACTGTCTCAAGGTGAGCCAACCCCATGGATCAGCAGGGGCAGTGCAGGATTTATTTTGTTTAAGGACCCGAACAACATGGATTGGGTTTTGTTGAGATTAAGGGTGAGCCTGTGGTTACCCAACCAGGTTTGAACACGTCAAGTCGGGTTCAGATGTGAGTTTATTGTAGAGATGTCCCGGAACTGGCCAGGAGGACGAGATCATCAGCATACAAGGTGGTGTGACCATGGGCAGTGACGGACGGAAGGTCGCTGATAAATAGAGAGAATAGGGTTGGACCGAGGACGGACCCTTGAGGGACCCCGCAGTGGACCGTGAGAGGTTGGAGGATGTCCGATTGAAGTAGGTGAATTGCTGACGGTTGGAGAGGTAGTTTAAGAACCAGGCGTGGCGGAGGGGGAGAAACCCAAGGATAGGAGTTTGGAACCGAGGAGGGTGTGATCAACCCTGTCAAATGCTTTTGAAAGGTCCTACAAAATGGCTCCAGTGAGGTCGCCTTGGTCAGCACTTGTCCTGATCAGAGAAGTGACTACGGCAAGGGCAGTGGATGTGCTATGCCCTTTCCTGAAGCCTGCTAAGGCAGGTGAGAGGATGTTATGGTCCTGGATGTATTGGGAGAGCTGAGAGGCAATGGCTTTCTCGAGGAGTTTACTTGTATGGATAGAATGGAAATGGGACGGTAGTTACCAGGATCTTTGGGATCTCCTAGTTTGAGGACAGGAACAACCTTGGCCACTTTCCATAGGTCGGGATGATCCCAGTGTTAATGGAGGTGTTGAATAAATCTGAGACGGCCTGGCAAGGAGGTGGCCCCAGTCTGAGCAGTTTCGGTTCGAGGCAGTCGTGCCCAGCGCCAGTGTGAGGGAGAGGCCTAAGAGAAGCATCTGGGTCTCCTTAGGAGAAACATGCCTCATTTGGAAGAGGGGCCGAGGGTGAAGACCGGGAGAGGGGCACCAAGGGGTGACTGGAGGGGCTGGGGAGGGAGGAAGCAGTTCAGAAAACAAGGAGTTGAAGGTGTTTATGATGGCGAGTGGGTTGTTGCAGCTGACTCCACTAACCAGCAGGTCGGAGACCTGTGCTTTAGCTGACCCCCAATGGTGTTTTTAATGTTTTGCCAGAAACTCCTCGGGTTGCTACTGGAGGAGAGTCAGTTTTACAGAACTCGCTTTTGCTGAGCGGATGGCTCTTTGCAGGAGTTTCTGAGGTGCCTGTGTCATCAGATCATGGTTATTTAGGGAGGCCTTATAGGACACCCAACACTTGTCCCTGGCCTTCATGAGGGAGAATAGTCCCCATTTAGCCACTTGGTAACAGTGCCCCGAACCCTTCTCCTCGTGAGGGGGGCATGCTTGTTCTGAAGGGGGATAAACTTTGAGAGGAATAGATCCAAGGCCTGTGTGGGGTCGTTTGAGGTAGTGACCCCTGTCCAGTCAATAGCGAGGAGGTCGGAGAGGAAGTCATGGGTGTTAAATTTGGAGTAGTCCCTCAGTTCAATTAATTTGCTAGGAACTTTTGGCTGAGAGATGCCCCAGACACAGTAGGTAGGGGAGTGGTCAGAGATGGAATCCGGGAGGGTTCCTGAGGTCAAGATATTGGCAGGCCGGTTGGAAAGAATCCAATCAATAAGGGATCCTGAGTTCCTCAAACAGCGAGCCTGGTTGGTTTAGTTATAACTTGGGTGAGTGCGAGGCCCGAGAGCAGAGGTTCGTGACAATTTGCGGTTGGATCCTAACCAGTTCAGATTGAAGTCACCTATTAATAGGGTTTCGCTGGGGACCCACCGTAGGTCGATGCAGCCAAGCAGGAGGAGAGACCAGTCAGACCATCCTTGGGGGATGTAGGTGCACAAGGTGGATTTTCTTGTGTGGCCCAGCAGGAGGAAGGCATGCAAGAACTCACATGTAGGCGGAATGGAAGATGAGTGGTCGATGGGGACAGGTTTAGGTGTTCCTTGTAATACAGAATCACCCCACCGCCTCTCTTCTTGCCTGGTCTGTCTCGCCTGAAGAAGATGTAGCCCGGGAGGGTGTACTGGGTGTCTGGTATGTGGGGCTTGAGCCAGGTTTCTGAGAGTCCCAGGATGTCTGGCTTGTAGTGGGCAACCCATGCAGTGAGCTCGGTTAGGTTGCGTAGGAGGCTGCGCACATTTTGTGTTGGATGGCGACAGGGGTGGAGGGCGGAAGTGCTTTATGGGCTGAAGGAGTGGCCGGGTTGAGGGTGCTTGAGGAGAGCAAAAAAAAAAAATGCTGGAGACAATAATGAGATATGGCTTAAACAAAGCACAGCTTTATTTTAGTGAACTCAACCTAAGCAGGAAAAGGGTAGTGCATGGTGCAACACAAAATGGCCAGTCTTCTAGCAGCCTAATTAGGCTCAACCTATAACAATGACTGCCCTTAAGTGCCCTGAGCAGACACAGCCAAATTAAACAGCTTTCTTCATGCTTCCACTAAAACATACCTCTTAACCTTTCCTCACCAAAATGTGTGACAAGAGTGTGGGAAATGAGCAAAATGTGTGATATATCTTATGAAACGGGCATCAGTATTTAGGCATCCTGATTGGCCCATACCTGTGTGCTATTCCGTCTTACACACAGGAAAAAGGACCAGCAGTGCCCTGTGGGCACCGATTCTAGTAAACATGCCAGTTAGAATGTTGGCAAATTGAAAATCAGCTATCTTGTTTTCACCAACTACGAGTGAAATACCAGGCTGTATTTTCAATCTGCCAACATAACTGTAAACTAAATTTAAGACCTTTCTCCCAGATTTAACATCTTTAAATTAAAAACTGCCATGATAGGAATCCCAGCCTGCCCGCTCATGGCTGAACAGCTGACTTGCAGTCTTGCAACCCGCCCGTCCGCTTGCTCGCTCAGTAATTTACCACCAAGCCGGCGGGCATGCTATACTTCACTCTGTTATCACACCATTCACATTCTAACAATATTTTGCATTTAGTTGTAAAAAAAAAAAAAAAATAAAAAAAATAAAAACAGTATCAGGTCTCCCTGAGACAACAGCTTAACCCATAAGTTACAGAAGACTTTCATTTTCAGACTTTACTTCTGCACTGACGTAACGGCTTTCTCCTGTCTCCTCCAAACAAAACCAGCGTATTCTCCATTCTAGTGGAGGAACTATTTTATTAAAAATTAACACTAACATTTAACATTTTCACTATTAAAAACTATGCAGATTAGTTATCACACACATCTATATTTTAAATAACCATTTCATAAGCGCAATAAGGCACTCCAGGATGTGCGTTAGACACTTTAACACATGGCTAGGAGGCTGGATGCACTCGGCCAGTGGCCTCGTGCCTCACTACGCCTCCTAGCCGTGTGTAAAAGTGTCTAACGGACACTCTGTTATGTCTTATTGCTTACATCAAGCGTGGCGCTGCAAGCTCTGAACACTTTGGCAATTAGTGCACTAATGTTTGCTGAAAGCTAAGCATAATAGATTATTTTGAATTTCTGTTTCAAACTCTCAGTGGAAATGTGAAATATCATCTTCCACATGTGGGTCAAAGAACTTCTTCAAGGTAAAATTAATGAGGTACCTCGTAATGTGTGACAGTTGAGAGGTATGCCTTAAAATGCCCTCCAAGGTGCAGCCTGGCACTCAGCATGCCACACGGAAGGCCACAGTAGTTTAACTGATGTGATACTCCTGTACTGGAGGCCACTACCCTCTCCCACCTGGAACAATAAGGTTCCTGGGTGCGCAGAGCTGAATTGGTACAGGTCTGTCGATGTTGCTATTGGCTGGTGGTGGTGCACTTTAGATTAAACACAGTGAGCACTTTGTTCAGTTATAACCCCAGAACCCAAAAGGCAAGCAGTTGTACAAATGGCTGTTTGAAACCTCAGAACATGAGGTACTTGCACAGTTCCTGGTCCAATGGCCAAATGCAAGAAACCAACTCCCAAATAACAGTTCCCCTCCCTTGAAGTAGGGCAAACCATGATCTTACTTATGGTTCCCAATCGAGTGGATCCTTCTTTGGTCTGCAAGGCCTCTGGATCTCCATCTAAATCAGCTGGGCTGCCTCTCCACTCTCCAGCTTCATTTGCTCTTTGGTGCTGGTATCACTAGCTCCATCTAGAGGTTTGGCTGTCTCTCTCTTTCTGACCACTGCATGTCCATACTGAGTACCTACCCACACATTATGATCTATCAACCCTCAAGGTGGTCACAGCCTGACACTTGGTTATGGTGCCCACTAAAAGTTCCTGCAGCAGCAACCTTGCTGTATCTCCTTCTTGCTTTATGCTTGTCATGTGCTGGAGTTGTTAGTGACATCCTCTGTGCTAGACAGCACATGGATGACACCTATTCCTCCTCACCAGAAAAATAGCTTACTAATAGTTTGTCTTCCACAGACACAGTGTCTATTCCAGCTCAGCTCAAACTTCCTGGGAGAGCAGCCCTTCCCTACCGAGAATTCTCCCAGATCTGGCCCAAAGTCAGCACAGCCCCTGCACTTCTCCTCAAGACTTGTCAGCTCACATTGGCTTCTAGGACTGTCAATCAAGTCCAGGCAGTCCTGGAGGTCTGATCCACAGCAGTCCATTGGCTATGCAAAAAGGGGCCCTAAATTAGTTCATTTTCCATCAGTCAGAGGCCTCTGCATCTTGCTTCTCCTGTCCGGTCTCCCAGTTGTCTGGAAGCCAGGGTCAAGGGCTCCAAGATGGAAGCAAGGGGCACTGGCCACAAAGTTAATTTTACATAAGACTTCTGCCCTTAGAATATTTACTGTGCTCCTTGGTTCCAGTTGCACAACCGCGCTGAGTTGTTCAGTATCATTTGGGTCTGGTTTCAAGTGTCCTTTCTCTCTATCGGTGTCAGGAGGTGATCTGCTGATGTCTGGCAGGAGCAGTGCTGTACAACAATGCAGACAGTGCCAAAGATATCCAACCTCCTGCAGCTCTCCTGTCAGTCCCCTGGAAAAAGTTCCAGTCTTAGGGGTTACAGGGAGCAGGAGTAATGTGGCAGCAGCCTGGTGGGACTTGGAGAAACCCGTGTAAGCTCCACACTTTAGGGGGTTACAAAAGAATCCTGTGGGCAGCTAGAAGGTGTTGACATTCTGGGTGACCACAGAATGTTACAGGACTTGCCCTTCCCAGGTCAGGCTTCACTGGATTGGCCTTAGTGTGAAAGGAGGGCTTATAGGGAAGAAAAATTGCTCTCGTTGAGCATGAAGCTGAAATCTTCCCATGCCTCCTGCTCAGATTTCTGACCTGACCCCTTCCGTGTCCATCACAAACTAATGTGAAACCAGAAATTCAACTCAGAGTCAGCCAAAATGTGCTTTCCTGTAATGTGCAGTGGCACAGGAAGATCCGATCCGGGTTGGTGCTCCAGAGTTGCACCAAAATCTAATAACAGTGTGTTAACTAAGTCGAGAGCCACCGATGCTGTGTGTAGAAGCCAATGTATCATAAGTAAAACAGAAAAACCTAGGAACATAGACTCTGATGGCAGATAAGGGCTGCTTGGCCTACCAGTTTGCCCATTTTAGTTTTATTTTGCTGTAGACCTGAACTTGATCTATAGTGCTGTCTCTTCCCTCGTTTCCTTACCTCTACAATGCCCTTGGACCAGATATTCAAAGCTTTGTGCTGGGAGCAAATCCATTGCTGTGAAATAGCACTGAATTTGCATGGGGCTGCAATATTCAAAAGCTCAATTAGCGCTGGCACTGTGTGATAGCACCGATGCTAAAAGTTAATGCATGTAGAAGAGGGAGTGAGGGGATGGGCCATGAAGGCCAACACACTGGCATATTCAAAAGAGTAGCATTGCGCTATAGGTTGTTGCACCACCTATAGCGCAGTGCTGAATACCACCAGCAAAAAGCATGTGGTAATGCAACGCAAGGGGTGACAGATCTCCTGTCCCCCCCTGTCAGCTAACAGCACACTGTTGCCCCCTCCTCCATCCCGATCACCCATACCCAGGTGCATGCATCCATACGTATCCCTGGTAGTCTAGTGCCCCCCCATCATGATCCCTGACTCGTTTTAATACATGTCAAATATTTCCCTGGTAGTCTAATTGCCCCCCCATCATGATCCCCGACTCCCACTGTAATAAATATTAAACATTTCCCCTCGTTTCTCACCTCTACAATGCCCTTGGACCAGATATTCAAAGTTTTGTGCCGGGCAAATCCATTGCTGTGAAATAGCACTGAATTTGCATGGGGCTGCATATTTCCTTAGTATTCAGTGGCCCCACCGGAAGTGCCCTACCTCCCCAACCATCCCAGAGCGGAGCTGGCGACTGGCTCAGCCCACCACTCACTTTCACTGACAGTCGCTGACTGAGTGATGAATGAGCGCCTACCGACTGAGTGGTGAATGAGCGCATGCATACATCCTCACTTAATGTGCTCATTCATCACTCAGTCAGCGGCTGGCCGCAGAGGTGAGTGGTGGGCTGCGCCAGTCGCCGGCTCCATTCCAGGATGGTTGGGGAGCGGGTAGTTGGCACTTCCGAGGGGGGGCCACTGATTACTAGGAAATGTTTGATATTTATTACAACGGTAGTCGGGATCATGATGGGGGCACTGGACTACCAGGGTAATATCTGACATGTATTAAAATGGGAGTCAGGGATTGTGATGGGGAGTGCACTGGACTACCAGGGTAATATCTGACATGCATTAAAATGGGAGTTGGGGATTGTGATGGGGGGCGGCACTGACTACCAGGGTAATATTTGACATGCATTAAAATGGGAGTTGGGGATCGTGATGGGGGGGACTAGAGTACCAGGGAAATGTTTGGAATTTATTACAATGGGAGTCGGGGATCGTGATGGGGGAGGAGGGACACTAGACCACTACGGACTGGGTTTTATTTGCTGATGTTTGTGTTGGAAGAACTGGGGGACTAGACTACCAGGGCACATGTGGACACAGGCACTATTGTACATGGATATATATATATATATATATATATATATATATATATATATATATACACACACACACACACACACACACACACACACACACACACATATACACACACACACACACACACACACACTACCGATCAAAGTTTTAGAACACCCCATTTTTCCAGTTTTATTAAAATTTCATGAGTTAATGTCTCAATGTACTCTGAAATTAAAGCATAGAACAAATAAACAATGGGAGATAAAAAGAAATCGTGGAATCATTTTGTTTAACAAAATTTAATCTAAATTTTGACTCATCAAAGTAGCCACCTTTTGCAGATGTACTGTAACCGCCGAACACACTGCAGCATTCTTCCACAATGGACATCAAATATTGTTTGGGAAGTTCTTCCCACACTGTTGCAGAAGTTCCCACAAATGTGTTGCACTTGTAGGTTGCTTTGCTTTCACCCTTCTGTCCAGTTCATCCCAAACCAGCTCGATGGGGTTTAAGTCTGAGACTGTGCTGGCTATTCCATGATTTGAAGCCTACCGTCTTGTTCTTTCCTCAAGGTAGTTCTTACATAGCCTGGAGGTATGTTTTGGGTCATTATCTGTTGTAGGATGAACCCCTGACCAACTAGGCATAGACCAGAGGGTACTGCATGGCGCTGCAAAATGCTGTGGTAGCCCTTTTGGTTCAGGGTGCCAGTCACTCTGTGTGTTGTTGTCCTGTGAGCCACCTATCACGCAAGCTGTTGACTCTCAGAAATTTGTCTTCTGATTCTGTTGTGGCTTTGGGTCTGCCAGACCTCTTCCTGTCAGAGTTTCCTCCAGTTTCCAAGTGCCTTTGATGGTGTAGGAAACTGTACTCACTGACAACTTGGCTTTCTTTGCAATTCTCTAAAGCAGTTTTTGCTAACCTAATCTTTTTTTTAACCTCTAGCAGTTTACCGCTTACCTTTGTACCATTTCAGGTTATTCACTGGACTTGAATTGCTTAAATTTCAATAAATACTGGAAAATGGGGTGTTCTAAAACTTTTGACGGTAGTGTATATATATATATATATATATATATATATATATATATGTAACCCCTTTGGGGCTTACCTGCAGTCCTCCTGTTTCCTGCCATCCTTGGGTGCCTCCTGATATCCCCAGGTTTTCCCCCTTGGTAGCTTCCTGTGTTGTTGAGCCCTGTGGGACTTGCAGAGCATTTGCGAGCAGTCAGCATGTTTGTTTTGGGCCGCCGCTCGCACCACCGAATGGACGCACTGCTTTTCCAACTGCCAGCTGCGGTCAAAATACTGGAGGTGTTTCTGTGGTTCCCAATTGCCAGTATTTGGTAAAAAGCACTGGGAACACAAGCAAAGGCCCCAAAGTGTCTTAAATAAATAAATCGGCAGGCATACATAAGTGCTGCCCTGAGGCACCAAAGGTAAGGGTAAAGGTCAGGGCACTGAAGCCCTCATGAATATTAAAGGCAGGGTTCAACCTTAAAAATTGGCCAGAGCTAGTGCAGCTAAACTTCTACTTGTCCGTCTTGACTAGTGCAGATTTTTCATGGCTGTTAATGAAGTTGAAAAAGTCCTTACTTTAGCAGGCTGTAGTCCTTTTGCTAATCTCCCTCAGTGTGCCAGGTGGCTTGGTGTGATTAGCAGCTCATTAAGAGCTGCAATTATCTGGCAGTTCAAGAGGGAGATCCAACAAAAGACTCAATGTGAGTCGTTATCACTCAATTGCTAGGACAGTCAACTAGTGTGAATGCTGTGATCAAGGGTAGAGTGGTTAAGCCACTAGCTTCCAATATGCTGAACTTGTCTTTGATTTGTCTTACAATATTAAGACCAGTGTGCCTCATTTCTCAACCTTTAAGTGTCTGTATCCAACACTGTCATAACTAACTGGTGTAGGGTTCACAGCTCCTCTTAATGGATCACACCAGTCAATGCCATCAGTGCAGTACCACCCAGCATGTCATTTCATCCTAAAAACAATGTGTTGGAGCACGTATGATGCAAAGCAAAACCTTAGTAAAATATATAATTTGAAAGGTTAAAAAAAGGTATTCCTGGTGTGCATAGAGCATCCTATATAGAAAGAGGTAGTACAGCATCATATCTGTATACTGCTCCCCTTTGATTGATGAAAGGACACTGTTATGAAAAATCTGTTTTTGTTAGGGGAGAGCATTCAATATTTTTGTGCCTGGTGTATATAAATAGATACGCCAACGTTTCTTACTTACCAAGCCACCAGTGTTTGTTTAACTCGCTCCCAAAAAATCCTAAAACTTTCCCTGGCTCACTTCGCAGTGTAAGAAAACTTCCAGAAGTGCAGTTCTGGTTAATCACAGGGTAGGGGATGACAGTGTCTTTCTCTGCCTTATTCTATACATTGCCCTGCAGGTCAGGGTGAGACTGTGGTGACGTGCATGATGATGTTGGCTATTGTGTGTGCAGAGCTAGAACTGCCTGACTGAACATTTGCTATTATGGTATTCTCTGGATTAGGGAGATGGTGAAGAAAGAGGAAGCAAGGGGCACATGGTAAAAAACAATGGGGGTACACACCGCTTGTGATTGGACTGCAGTCTTGTTTTTTTGCTGGGGCAGGAAGCAGTGTGGGAGCAGGATAAATATGCAATAAGATTATTTCTTGGCTTGCATTTTTCCTGTATAACTGATCAAAATTGACCATTATTATTGTGGGCTACTGCAACCATCTGCGGGCTAGTGCAATTTTTAATCAACTTGTCCAGATGGCTAGTGCAAAAAAAGGTTAAGGTTGACCCCTGATTAAAGGGGACAGGAAATGTGTGCTAATTGGCAGCTGTTAATAAACTACTTACTTTCAGAAATTATATGCATTCCCCTACATTTTCCATATTTAACTGTACCTGAATAAAATGTGATATGAAAAACTATTTTACAATGTTTTGTTTTATGGGAAGCATTCTGTTACAGTTCTATTTATGGAACCAGTAATTTGGAGTATTTACTATGTCAGGGTTTGTGTACAGAATGCTAATTATGAGCTGTTGACCTATCAGAACTATGCTTAGAGTTCTGTGCTCAAACTTTGACATATCTGAAACTCCAAATCACTGGTTCAATGAAAAGAACTATAATAGAATGCTGCCCATGAAAACAAAATAATGGAAAATACTTTTGTAACCCCTAGGTGGTGCTATCCCAAGGGCTACTACCCCTGCCTGCTGGACTAGTAGCAGGTTAAGGGGTCTGAGTTCTGAAACGGGTGCCTCCACCCAGAGGTCAGGGTTAGTAGGGGTCAAGCTAACCTGGGCACAGCCCTCCAGGACACTGTAACCCCTCTCTTTCCCCTCTAGTGGCCTGAACACTGTACAATAATCGCTTTCACAATACCCCTGGTATACCACACAAGTACCCACACTGTTTGCACTTACCACCAGGGCTGGTTCCTCTGGCTCGACCCTGGGGACCCCCTGTAAAACAAGGTTATGCAGAGCAAATAGCAACAGTACAGTACTTTGAGCACAAACTGGAACCACAGTCAGATTACATGCATAAAAAGTTAGATCTGATTTATTCAAGGGACTTGAACATGGGAGGGGCCAAATCAGGTTAATTAGCTTAAAGGTTATATCAATCAAGCAGTTATGCATGCGCTTTGAGTCCCCCCACATAGTCACACCTCTGGGTCCCCAGGTGGAGAAGAGATGGGCTAGCGGGGCCAGGACCGTTGCCCGGGGTTGCAGCTGGTTGGGGCCCTGTGATGGAAAACACAACATGCATAGTACACAGTATTTGTAATCCGGAGCCAGAGGGCTCAGGTCGTAAAGGAAACGAAGCAACAAGAGAATCAGATGACACACTCAGATTAAGCTGTTGTTGCAGGGAGCTACCCTTGTATTTACTCACGATACCCAAGACTGGACACAGGCTGGATGAAAATCGAGACTGCAGGTGGTTGATCTGGAATGCCAGGAGAAGCAGGGCCCACACGAGTCGCAGAGACATCGTTCCTGTTCAAGCGTGGAGCAGGGGGCTGATCCCCAGGCAGGTCTCTCACAATGGCTTATCTGTGCAGTAGTAGTCTGGCTGGGCCAGTTTGGTAAGGCCCAGACCGCATGGACACAATTGGATGCAGTCCGTTTTGGGCTGGATACAGCTTCCAGAAAACAGAACATGGTTCACACAGTGAAGAAGTGTAATGCACCTGGGTAACAAAAACCCAGGGAAGAGTACACAATGGGGGGTGAGATACTAACAACAACAAAAATGGAAATGGACCTGGGGGTAGTCATATCAGAAGACCTAAAGGTGGGCAAGCAATGTGAGAGGGCAGCAAGGAGGGCTGGAGGGATACTGGGATGCATAGGGAGGAGCATCACCAGTAGAAAACAGGAAGTTATTATCCTTCTGTACAGACAGTTGGTGAGACCCCATCTGGAGTACTGCGTGCAGTTCTGGAGACTCAATCTCCGCAAAGACATAGACAGGATGGAGGCTATCTAGAGGAGGGCAACTAAAATGGTGCAGGGTCTGCACCAGAAGACATATGAAGAGAGACTTAAGGAGCTGAATATGTATAGCCTCGAGGAAAGAAGGGAGAGGGGGGACATGATAGAAACTTTCAAGTACCTCAAGGGAATCAACAAAGTCCAAGAGGGTAGCATCTTTCAAAAAAGAGGTGCAAGAACAAGGGGCACAATTTGAAGATAGAAGGAGGAGCGTCAGAGGTAATTTAAGGAAGTATTTTTCACAGAGAGGGTTGTGGATGCATGGAGCGGCCTTCCGGAGGAGGTTGTGGAGTCAAAAACAGTGGTGGAATTCAAGCATGCATGGGACAGTCATAAGGCAATTTTAGGGGTGGAGGTAGGAAGAAGTAGCTGCTGGTTAACTAGGATCTGCAGCTTATCCATTAGGTAGGAAATGGGAGACTGTGGGCCAAGCGTCCTTATCTGCCATCAAAATCTATGTTTCTATGTTTCTAACTAAATCATGACCCACTAGCAGCAAATAACACATTTACATGTAAGGGAATTCTACCATACCAGCAAAGCGCTCCCTGACATAATTGCAAAGTCTCTGCACACACCAGGAGCTTAGGGTAGCTGGAATCCTGACAGGCCGATCGAGATTCAGCAAATTCTTCGGTCTTCTTCAGGTTGAGCTTGGCCCACTTCAGTAGCTTACTTTAGTCACAAAAACTTGAATTTAGTCCAAAATAATTCTCTTCTCTCCCTCTCAGGAGCAGCAGACAGACATGCACGCCAAAAACTCAGCCTTTTCACAGTTCTCCCATGCGAATCCACTCAGGATTGCTGCCCAAAATCACTTCAGCTCTTTCTTCTTCAGCCTCCAGCTTAGATCTAACTGAAAATTGCAAGCAGTCTGGGATTTCCCCAAGATCCAAACGGTCTGGTTGGCTGATTTGGCTGTCAGTCAAAGCAAGAGCTCCCCCTTCAGTTGCAAAAAAGGCACAAAAAGCTCAAAACTACAATTCCTACAGATTTTGACTTCAGACAGCTCCTGTAGTCCAGCTACATTTTAGGTCCCACCAGAACTGATTGGTCCAATTTGCAGTCCAGGACCAAGATAGTGGAGACAAAAAAAACAGTCCTTGCTGCAAAGAAAGCATGTTAGACAAACTACATTATCATTATCACGCTAAATGATTTTCAGCAAATAGTTACATCTTTCAACAGAGCTCCCTCTCAGATTACTTATGCTGCAATCAGGCAGCTCTTAAAGTGACAGTACACAGAGGCTATACAGGCTCTGGTAATCACATTTAAACTGCTAAAACGCAGGACACCAGCCTGGCAGTGAGCATTTAGGCAAGCTCAGGGAAGAATTTTTGGGAACCCCCATTTGTAGGGGGTTACACCCTTCTCTGCCTGGGAAAACTTGGCATCCGCCTCAAGTCTGTACCATCATAACATTGAAAATGCAACATATAGAAGATATTTATACCATTAGCATGCTATACAAGTACTATCTGATTCATCAATTGGCATAACTTGTCACTTTACTATACATTTCAATATAAAAGACAAAGAACCTCCACTATATAATTTCCATTCTGACAATACATTATGCATATTTCACACAGGTAAATTGAACATTACTATACAGAATCATGTAATAACTTCTTGTACTCTAAACAATGCAAGAGGGCCCTTCCTATCAGCTAACTAGGGCTGGATGGAGCAGGGGCACCATGGTGAGAGGGCAGAACAAGTAACCTGGAATGGGCCGTGAAGCTTAATTTGGGCAGTGAGCTCTGAGAGACGTAAACACCTTTGTGGACTACATTGAGAGGTAAATCCACTGGCCTCCCAGGGAATCGTAACTGAAGTGATCCACTGGCTTGACAGCTCGGCCAGTCTTTCTGGGGTGAACAACCACAGTCTCTGTATTTTCAGCAATGGTCTTGGAGCTTCATCACTATGAGGGTGCTCTGCATGAAGGGCATGTCCAAACTGGGAGCACTGCCAACCCTTGCTCTGTAGTCTCTGTTTCTACAACACTTGGCTCATTTGAAGACACTCTGGCACTGAAGGAGGGTTGTCAGCACTCTCATAGTGTTCCTCAAGTTCTGGCATGTCACCAGAAAGACTCATACCATCAGTCTCTCCTTCAGGCAAATCATACAATTCCACAATACACAAAGACTCAGCATCCTCAGACGTGATACTTTGCACTTCACTTTCAGGGAGCATTGGCTCCAAGGATGATGCCGAGGGGTTAGGCAGTCCAGAAGGCCCAGCTTCATCCCCATAATTCAACATAGGATTTCCACAAGACAACTGACTCAGTTCATATGAGGGGTAATAGGCATTATCACACTCACTGTCATCCGAGTTAGACTGGCAGTCACTATCATTCTGGGCCTGCTGTGGGGCAAGTCTTAAATCGGCAAGCACGGGGGCAGGCTGACTCTGTTTCTTTCTTGCAGCAGCACGAGTCACTGGTCCAGGGGAATCAATCTCAGTGGGTTCAGCCTCAAATATAACTTGACCAATAGGTAGCAAGTGGTTACAGTGCATGGTCTTGACAGCTTTGGAGTTATTCTCTGGGTGCACTTTGTACACTGGCAAATCATCCAACTTTCCAACTACGACATGGGGAAGATGGTGCCATCGATCAGCAATTTTGTGTTTACCATGCAATCCTAAATTTCGCAACAACACACGGTCTCCAGACCTAAGCTCTTGAGCCTTTACTTTTCTATCATGTCTCTCTTTTGGCTAGAGTTCTTTGGCGGCCATTGTCTGGGCCAGTTGATAGGCATGGTTCAATTGAGCTTTCAGTTTTGTACCTATTGCATGTAATCTTCGGCTTGGACCCCATCGGGAGAAACCCCAAAACAGACATCAACAGGCAGTTGGGCCTCTCCCCTGAACATGAGGCAGTAGGGAGAGAACCCAGTAGCATCATTCTTTATGCAATTGTATGCGTGTACCAAGGTGCTAATCTGCTGGCTCCATTTATGCTTATCTTTTGGGTGGAGGGTGCCTAGCATGTCTAGCAGGGTGCGGTTAAAGCGTTCTGGTTGAGGATCCCCCTGTGGGTGATAAGGGGTGGTTCTTGACTTTTGCACCCCCCATAGAGAGAACATTTCTTTGATTAGCTGACTCTCAAAGTCCCGGCCCTGATCAGAGTGAATTAGCTGGGGGGCACCATAGTGGACGAAGAAATTTTCCACTAGCACCTTGGCCGTGGTAGATGCTTTTGATCTTTGGTGGGAAAAGCTTGTGCATACCGTGAAATGGTCCAGAACTACTAACACATTGCCAATGTTTCGCTGATCAGGTTCTAAACTCAAGAAGTCTATGCAGACTAGTTCCATTGGGGTGCTGGTAGTAATGTTGAGAAGGGGCAGTCCTCTGAGGCAGGGCTTTCTCTGCAGTCAGCGACTACAAGTCCTTACATTGTTCTCAACATCGGCCCACATCTTGGGCCAGTAGAATCGAGATCGTACTAGGTCAAAGGTCCGGTCAATAATTACCGAGGTGGCCCATATGGTTGTGGAGGGACCTCAATACCAAATCTTTGAAGGCTGTGGGCAGAACCAATTGTTGCTTGTCTATTTGGCCATCCCGATCTACTGTCTCTCTATACAACAACTGATTAAGCAGCTTCAACCTGGAGCCTTCTTTAAACAATAAAGCAGTTCGCAGATCAGAGGAACGCAACTTGGACACATCTTTTCCTGCACGAAGGGCGTCAAGTGCTGGCTGAATCATAGAATCTTGGGATTGAGCCCACTGAGTGCTGTCATTGTCAAACTGACGTAGTGCACTAATATCTAGAGCAGAAAGTGGCAATACACAGACGGTATGCAGGTGTAAGAGGGGCCCAAGCAATCTACTAAGCAGTCTGCTGTGTCCGTAGACATCTGTTCATTTTTGTCAAACTTTTGGCACAATGCTCAGATGTCAGGTTCAGACAGCCTGACCTAGTTGTTCTTGGAAATGGGCCTCCGGGATAGGGCGTCAGCATCAATATGATTCAGGCCTGGTCTGTATTCGACAGCATAATCATATGTTGACAATGCAGAAAGCCACCGGTGCCCCGTGGCATCTAACTTAGCTGAAGTCTGTACATGGATCAATGGGTTATTGTCAGTCCTCACCAATATTTTCGCCCCATAGAGGTAATCATGAAACTGGTCAACAATGGCCCATTTTAATGCAAGGAACTCCAGCTTGTGCACAGGTAGTTTCACTCTGACGGGTCAAGCTCCTACTGGTGAATGCCACTGGTCTCAAAAGTATCCTTATGGTCTTGATGCAGTACAGCTCCTAGATCCAGCGGACTGGCGTCAGTATGCAGGACATAGGGTTTGGTGGGATCAGCATAAGTGAGGATGGGGCTTGGGTGAGCTGGTATATGACTTTGTGGAAAGCTGCTTCACAGTCAGGTGTCTAATGGAACCTGAGAAGTTCACCTGGGTGGAAATATGCTTTGTCTGGTTCTTTGACGGACCCTTTTTTGTATTTTCGATTGGTAGGAGGGTAACCCTGGGTAAGATTCAAGAGCGGACGAATTACTTTGGAATAGTCCTTTATGAACCAGCGGTAGTAGCCACAGAATCCCAGGAAACATTGTGGTTCTTTCAAATTGTGGGGCTGGGGCCAAGTAGTCAAGGCTTCAACTTTACTAGAATCAGTCTCCATCCCCTCTGTAGACACTATGTGCCCCACATACTTCACAGAGGTTTGGAAAAACGGGCACTTGTCGATGGACAACTTGAGGCTGAAATCTTCCAGTCGGTCTAGTACTTTGAACAGTTGACCTCATGTTCCTCTAGGAGCTCCCTAACACAATGACATCATCCAAGTACACCAGGCATTCCAGCAAATTCATGTCTCCCACCGCCGTTCCATCAGTCACTGGAAGGTGGCTGGGGAGACCGATATCCCCAGTAGCATTCTCAGGAATTCGTAGAACCCCAAAGGACAGATGAAGGCTGTCTTCTCATGGTCCTCCAGAGCCATCGGAATCTGGTAATATCCACTGCGAAGATCCAACACCGAGAACCATTTGCTCCCATTCAAACAGTCCAGAGCATCTTGTATATGGGGCATGGTGTATTGATCGGGGATGGTCCGCCGATTCAGAGTTCAATAATCAACACACATTCTCACAGATCCGTTCTTCTTACGCACAACCACAATGGGAGAAGCATATGGGCTCCTGGATTCTTGTATCACACCAGCCACAAGCATTTCCTGCAAGTGTCTTCTCACATCGTCTATGTCTGCAGGGGCTAGGTGTTGAGACCTCTCTCAAAATGGCCGTTCATCGTGCAGGCGTATGTGATACTCCGCACCCTGGACACATCCCATGTCCCATTCCTTCAATGACAACACTTGATCTCTCTGGGCAAGTTTCTGGCTAATTCTAGTCTTCCATTCAGCTGGCAACAGGAAGTCACCAAAATCAAACAAGTCCGGAGTCACTCTATCTGTCTTGCCAGAGTGATTGTTGTTGAGCAACACTGCAGTGTCTGCACAGTGTACCATAGCTAGGGTGCATCCTCTGTTCACCCAGCTCTCCTGATCTGACACATTATGAATCTGGACCATCACTCATCATGCATAGGCATGAGCACGAGCTGGCAAGATGCTGGGCTTAATCAATAATCCTTCTGGCAATTTTCCATCGCCTGGTATGTCCAACATCAGTATTTTGTTCTTGACTTCTTTGCGGAGGCGGACCTCTCCTTGAACGGTACACTGGGCATTAGGGGCCAGTACTATTGAATTGGGATCCTTCTTCCACACGACCCCTACCGGTTCATCCTGGTCCACTCCCTTGGGGTTCTGTTACAAATCATAGGCCCTCTTGATGAGAGTGGAAATTCTTAGGGCCCTCCCAGTCCATTGCCCTTGTTTCTCATGACAGAGTTGTGCCAGTCTCCCAAACATATGGGCGTTGGTCCCAATTAACAGAGGAACCCCATCATACAGTCCAGTAGGGGGACACACTAAGGCCAGTGTCTTGACTTGCTCCTTTACATCAATTACAGCTGCAGGAAATGACAACCAGAGGCGGACATATCCTAGGTAGGGATAAGACGGTCACTCAGCCCCACACATGTAGGCCTTCCAGGGATTGTAAGGGCACAGCAGATAAGTGTTTGTCATACCAGTCCTGAAATACAATGGTCACTTGCGACCCACTGTCCAGCACAGCCCGAGTAGGGATACCATTCACAGCCATGGTAGTCTCCATTGAAGGGCCCACTATTTTGGACCATTCTGGAGGGACAGCAGTAGGGGCCTGGATGGACAATTTAGCCACAAAGGGGTTTGAGTTAGGATGTCCGAAGCCTTCACTGCAGTCATTTGTGTACTCCTTGACCACTGATTCATTTCAGAAGCTCTCCTTGAAGCTGGTTCACCACTTTCTAAGTCTTTCTGAGGCTGGCATTCCTTCTTCATATGGCCATCCTTTCCAGAGTTGTGACAAATGATAGACTCCTGGGTCATCCTTGGAGAGAACATTGCATGAGGAACTGAAGTAGTAGGAAGGGATCGGGGTCCAGTGTCTGCTTGCAGTGGTGAGAGGGGTGCCACATTTCTCAACAGTTCCTTTAGGGTGGCAGTCAATTCCTTGATTTCAGCCTGGGAACTATCCTTGGTAGAGGATGCCTGAGGGGCACCCCACCCCCATGGCAGTCACATCCTGAAAGGGACCAGAATCTTGTTCCATGGGGAAATCTTTGCAGAGGCACCTGTCTTCAACTCTTGGACTTCCTTTAGTAACTCATCTTTCCAAAGCTGGGCCCAGAGCGGAAGTCCTTTGCATTCTCAGAGTGCTTGTTAGGTGCCGACGCTTGCCCCTGAACCCCACTTTGATGATCACTCTCTGTCACTTGCACAGTAGCAGCAGATATTGGTGAAATTCCCCAGGTTCACTCTTTGCTGAACCCCCAAATTTCTTTCATTAGCATCATAAGAGGGGGGGCGATTCCAGTCGGTTGGCGAGGCGTAACAGAAGCAGTAACATTTCTGAAAATGGAGCAGACTTAAGGATCCGGTCCAGCCTAGTTCGAACTAATCCATTTGATGGCAAACTACCCTTTCTGAGGCATTCTTGTAGCAGCTTTTCAAGCCGAGGTACACACACAGACAATGGCTCCCCTGAGTACTGCTGGGCATTTCTTACTCTCCACCACAGGTCCTCATCTGAATCCGGGCTACCATACACATTCTCCAATGCATCAAGATAGTCCTGTGCAGTTGCTTCCGGGTTATTGGCCTGCTTGGCACAGATGGTAGCCAGGGCAGGACCTTGGAGGCTCTCACTCAACCTCTTTTGTTTCTCTGCTTCTGAGCATTGCCAGTCAAGTACTAGAGGGGCAACATAGTCTATCCAGGTCTCCCAGTCATCCTCCCCTGGGAGTGGGAGGGTGCCTAAAGATTCTCAACCTTTGGTAGGAGTCGTGACTAATGGCAGGTACATATTTAGGGGCCAGCATTGTCATGGGCACAGAAGGTGGGGCAGTAACAGGTGCTGGAGTGGGAGGGGTGTTGGGGAGGGAACACCCCCAGGTGGCAGAAATAGTTTCTTAAAGTCCTCTATGGTTTTCCCTTCCTCCAGCAACAATTTAGCAAATTTCTCCTCAAACATCTCAGATAATAGAGGGAGCTCATCCTCCCCAGGGTCTTTACTGTCTCTAGTTATCACTCTCCAGGTGGCTGGGGCCCCTTCTGGGGCAATAGTCCGTGGCACTTTGGAACTGACCACTGGGACACTACACTCTACTAACGCGATGAAAGTTTGGGCGGTCAAATCAGCCTGTCGCCCCACCACCACAGCGTTTGTTAAACATTCAACTTTGGAAAGTACTCCTCCTACAGCGTCTTTACCAATGTTCAGGGGAATATCCAGTACAAGCAGGGCATTGTGAGGGTCAGTCTCCTGCCCTGTACACTACCGCACTAACTGGTGCACAGCCACTTCTGTTGGGGTAGCCATTTATGTTTGACAATAATTTGTAATTTCGGCCATTAGAAGACACAAAATCCCAGTGGTGAGCCTCCAAGATGTAACCCCTAGGTGGCGCTATCCCAAGGGCTACTACCCCTGCCTGCTTGGCTAGTACAGTGCCTTCAGAAAGTATTCACCCCCCTTGGATTTTGTCACATTTTGTGATGTTGCAAACTCAAATGAAGATACATTTATATGGGATTTTTTTTTTGTCACATATTTACACAAATTACTCTATAATGTCAAAGTAGAATGAAACTTCTGGAATTTTTTGTACACGTAATTTAAAATAAAAACCTGAAATGTCTTGATTTGATAAGTATTCACCCCTTTGCTATGACACTCCAAATTGAGCTCAGGTGCATCCAATTTCCTTGTGAGATCACTCTAAAACTTGAATGGAGTCCACCTGTGGTCAGTTCAAATGGCTGACATGATTTCAGAGGAATACACCTGTCTATATAGGTCCACTGTTGACAGTGCATGTCAAGTAGAAACTCTACCATGAAGACCAAGGAGCTGTCCGTAGAACTCCGTGATAGAATTGTGAGGAGGCATAGATCTGGGAGGGGTATAAAACATTTCTAGGGTGTTGAAAGTTCCCAGGAGCACAGTCAAGTCCATCATTAGGAAGTGGAAAGATTATGGAACCACCCAGACTCTTCCTAGAGCAGGCCATCCTCCCAAACTGAGCAACTGGGCAAGAAGGACCTTGGTCAGGGAAGTGACCAAGCACCCGATGACCACCCTGACAGAACTACAGAGTTCCATGACTGAGATGGGAGAACCTGTCCAGAGGACAACAATCTCTGCAGCACTTCACAGATGTAGCCTCTATGGTAGAGTGGCTAGATGGAAGCCACTCCTGAGAAAAGCCACATAATAGCATGCCTGGAGTTTGCAAGAAGGCACGTGGCAGACTCTGAGACCATGTGGCAAAAGATTCTCTGGTCTGATGAAACAAAATTGAACTCTTTGGCCTGAATGCAAAGCACTATGCCTGGCGAAAACTGAACACAGCTCATCACCGTGTAACACCATCCCTACCATGAAGCATGGTGGTGGCAGCATCATGTTATGGGGATGCTTTTCAGTGGCGGACTGGGGCACTTGTCAGGATAGAGGAACAATGAATGGAGCCAAATACAGGCACATCCTTGAGGAGAACCTGCATCAGTCTGCAATAGACCTTGGACTGGGGCAAGATTTACGTTCCAACAGGACAATGACCCCAAGCGCATAGCCAAAGCAACACTATAGTGGCTTCAGAACAAGAAGGTGAATGTCCTTGAGTGGCCCAGCCAAAGCCCAGACTTGGAATCCTATTGAGAATCTGTGGAAAGACTTAAAGATTGCGGTTCACCAACGCTCCCCATCCAACTTGACAGAGCTTGAGCAAATCTACAAGGAAGAATGGGTGAAAATCCCCAAATCCAGATGTGCAAAGCTGATACAGACATACTCAAGAAGACTCAAAGCTGTAATTGCTGCCAAAGGTGCTTCTACAAAGTATTGACTCAGGGGGGTGAATACTTAAGTAAACAAGATATTTCAGTTTTTAATGTTTCATAAATTTTTGTTACACAATAAAAATATTTTTGCCCCTTTAAATTATTGAGTATGCTGTGTGAATCAAGGGGGAAAACAAATAATTTCAATGTATTAAAAATTCTGGTAGTAACACAACAAAATGTGACAAGATCCAAGGGGGGTGAATACTTTCTGAAGGCACTGTAGCAGGTTAAGGGGCCTGACTTCTGAAATGGGTGCCTCCACCCGGAGGTCAGGGTTGGTAGTGGTCAAGCTAACCTGGGCACAGTCCTCCGGGACACTTTAACCCCCCTCTTTCCCCTCTAGTGGCCTGAACCAGGGGCGTAGTTTGTTATTTTTATGGGGTGGCAAAATAACAAAAAAGTCCTGATTTTCGCATATCACGACAGTGAAGAGGACGGGTGGCTTGCGTAATGCAAACAAATCAACCAGCATCAAATAATGCCCAAAAAAACATTTAAGACTACAGCTGAATAACTCCTGCGAGGGATCAGCCTAGGCCAAGTCAGAACACTTCCCCACCCCACCAGTTTTACTGCAGCCTGCTCTCGGCCCAACTCCTCCTGAGACCAGAGTCGAAAAACTGACCGGGACCTGTTTTGTATTCAGTTCTTCATTCTTCTGCCTTGGGAGTGAGGACTTACTTGTAAAGTTGAAAATATGTAAGGAACTTAACTTCCTTCTCAAGAGGACAGGACCTCACCTCAGCTTCAATTCAAATCAGTCTTGACCTAATTTTGCCCCCACCTGAACCTCCAGGTGGATAGCTCACTAGTCTCTCACCCACCTTTGCTGCTTACATAACCCTTCCAAATCCAGCCCTTATAGTGGATCCTGAACTTCTTGAAAAGTCTGCTTGAGCTAGCTCTCCCACCCTTGAGGAGTGCAAAAAGCATGTTTCAAGGAAGTGCAGCAAATGGCTATGCCAACTCAGTATATCTATAAACATGGATGGTATGGGAAACATCCCAGCATGTGCATCCTCATAGCATGAGCCCTTATTTACATAGATTACATAAAAAAATGCGATTATACAATGACAAGAATTAATGCTGGCCTCTGATTGGTCAGTCTTGGGCTAGCTCCATGATGTTATCCCAGTACATCCGATTCATCACAGGTCTAGTCTCAGCTCTCCATGTACCTCTTGATGATTGTTAGCATTAGTGTGTTTTTTTGTATCTTCTTTTAAAAATATTTTTCCACACCAAATAAAACATCTTTAAAATTATTTTTTTTAATTCTGTATAACAACATGCCATTGTATAATAGCAATAATGCCCTCCAGGGTGTGTGTCATGGTAGGATAACATCATGCCTTATGTAGTGGATGCAGTCGTGCCCAACCACCTGAGGCGTGACGTTATCCCAGCATGACACACACCCTGTTGGGCATTACTGCTTATTTGCACCCAGTGTTAACACTTTTCTTTGTTATAACCAAGTTAATTCATTAGTCTCCCATCCCATCCCATCCCATCCCACATTATTCAATGTCACATGCTTGAATCTGGCTAGGTAAGCGAAGAGGATAATGCTCTCTCAAAGGCAAGCATTGCATACATAAGCATGGGACTTGCTGATATCCTCAGACGTTGCTCTTAACAAGCATGCTGATGTACCTGGGACAGTGCAACAGAACAATGTAAATCCCCTTATTGTTCAAGATGATCATGTGCATGGTGTGGTCACACCACAACCCCTACCACTCTCCTCCCCGTGGGCTCCTAAGGAATATGCATCTCTGTCTATGCCCAGGGTTACACAACCCCATCCAAGCAAACATGGACTGCCCTGGCACAAAAGTGGTTGCATCACATAACCTAAGAGAACAGACGCTACAGGAAGTTTGCTGGAACAACGACTCCAGATACCTGTGCACAGCCTCAGAGGACCCACCCTGAAAGGTAAGCACTTGGTTGGTGGTTTTATTAGCTTCCCCTGTGACAGTGTGTGGTGGGCCGGTTGTGGTAGCTCAGGTTGCCATGGGTGCTCCCCCAGACTACTTCAAAATCGTCTCATCTGACAGTTTTGAAGGGCACAAATGAAACATGGTTGCTTCAGTTTGATGTGGTTTAATACAGTTTTTTTTGTCCAAGCGTGTGTCTCTATTCTTCTACACACAGATAGACACACACCACCAAAAAATGAACTTTTTTTATACCATGTTTACATTCAGGATAGAGACAGAGTAAAGCAGGTCCAGGGAGTACAACACAGTAAATTAAACAATGCATTTTACAATGCCCAACGAACAACCAAAAGACCACAAACAACCGATCTTCCCCCTGCTCTGGGGGGGGATGGCTAGGTCACAGGTCAGGGTGCTAAATGAGGAGGAGAGACCACAGAACATCTTGTCAAACCACACAGTAAGGTGAAACTACATAAACATGCACAATTTTTATACTGTAGGATTTCATACTTTCCAACAGTTCCTAATTTTGACACAGAAACTTATCTTTAGTGCTCAGAAGCCCCTTGTACAAGGGAGGTATGCATAGCATGGACCCAGCAGACTGGCATACATGTTGAAAAAATATTTCTGTGCCAGTATGCCCATCCACCCCTCCCTCCTCCATCACCAGTGGCCAGAACCATTTTTTTCAGCATGTGTACCAGTCCGCCCTGGTCAGCACAGCAGCACAAAGCTGGCAGGGCAGCAGAAGGCACAGCAAGCAACAGTGAATTAAATGTCCATGCAAAAAGCTACAGCCCACTCTCCCCACCCCAGACCTGCAAGGCCACTATCTCCACCCAGACTGGCCAGCTCAGCTACTCTCTGCACCCTGATGGACTTGCACAGCCACTCTCCACACTCTGTGTCCACCCCACCAGCACAGCCACTCTCCCCACCCCACCCAACCAACACCATTTCCAGCTCCATTTATCTGGTATCCGCTCCAGACATCCAGATCTGTGCCTCCCCATCACAGGCACACAAAAATAAATAAAACCACATTTTATGCTGCATTTTGTTTATGTTTCTTTCTTTGTCTGGAAAGAGAGATGTTGAGCTAACGATCAGCACAGTTAGCCTGGTATACAATTACAACCCCGCCCCACCGACACAATGCCAGTGCCTCCACCACACCCACACAATGCCTGTATCCCCAACCCCACCCACACAAATGACCAGTGTCCACAACACCACACACACACACACACACACACGACCAGCAGTGTCCCCAACCCCCCACACACACACGACCAGCAGTGTCCCCAACCCCACACACACACACGATCAGCAGTGTCCCCAACCACACACACACACACAACCAGCAGTGTCCGCAACCCCACCCACACACATGACCAGTGTTCCAACCCCCCAAAAAAATCATGGCCAGTCAGTAGTCGCTATAACAATAGCCAGGTAGTAGTATAATCATTTCTTTAGGGTGCATGTTTTAGTGCAAGATTTTTTTTGCTGGTCTTGTAACACTGTATGGGAGAACACAAAAAGCTACCCCTTTGGTTGTGTTTGCCTGGCAATGAAGACAGAGACAGCAAGGCCAAGGAATCTGTCTGTTTCACCCCTCCACAGTGGACGATCGGAGAAATCAAAAAGTGAAAGATTACTTCTACAGCCAGGTAAAGGATGAGGGAAATAATGTTTCAACATTTACTAATGTTTGTATGCTAGCTGCGGGCACAGGTCAGTGAGATACATCCCTTGACAGGTAAAGGATGAGGTGGAAATTACGTTTTAACATTTACTTATGTTTGCATGCTAACACCCAGTCAGCAAGCACAGAATGTCCCCCCTCCTAACCAACACAGACAGTCCACCAGAAACCCAGTCAGCAAACATGGACAGTCCCCCTTCACCCCACCTACAAGGACAGTCCCCTCAGACACCCGAACAGTCCCCTCCCCACCAGACACCAGGCCAGCGAGCATAGAATGCCCCCCTCCGAACCAACAAGGACAGTCCCACCAGACACCCAGGCAGCCAGCAAACATGCACGGTCCCCTCATATCCCACCAAGGACAGTCCCCACCCCCGACACACAGCTAGCAAACACAGAATTTCTTCCCACCCCACCAACATGAACAATCCCCAAACACCTGGCTAGCAAACACGGAGAGTTCCCCTCCCCAACGACATTGATAGTCTGTCCTAGACACCTGATCAGCAATCACCGACATTCACCCCCCATAAGCCAACATGGAAAGATCCCCCAGACAACCGACCAGCAAATAGTCCCCCCTCACAAGACACCCGGCAGGAAAACATGGACAGTCCCCTTTTCCACCATTATGGACAGTCCCCAGACAAATGGCCAGCCAAGTCCACCAAACAATGGCTAGTGTCACCACCCCACCATCACAGCCAGTGTCCCCACATCACCATGGCCTGTGTCTCCACCCCACCAGACCCCATAATAGAAAACAGACTGTCCCCCAGCCCCACCAAACACTGACCGCCCTCCCAGTCCCAAACACTAACCACCCCAGCCCCAAACACTGATCGTCCCCCCCAGCCCCACCAAACGCAGGCCCTCCCCAGCACCAAACACTGACCATCCTCTCAGTGAGTCAGCCCCAAAACACACAGACTGTCTCCCGACCCCAACCCCACAAAACAGACCATCCCCCAGCCCCACCAAACACAGACCGTCCAGTGAGTTTCCCCAACAAACCCCACCACACCAGTAGCACATTAACTGAGTGTCCCCACCCCACCAACATGACCAGTGTCCACACCATACCAAACAAATAGGCCCCCTCACCCACCAACATGGACAGCCTCAACAGCCAGTAAATCCCCTCCCACCCAAAGAAACACAAGCTGACAGCAAACCTTCTACCCACCCCCAGACACATGGCCATGGCCAAGACAACCCCCAAAAAAAAAACACATTTCTGGGATGTGAATGGTATAAATTTCAACAACCAGCTTGCAGCACAGTTACTCACCAAATCAGTAAGGGCACAGACAGGCAGCATGCAGCTGGGCACAGCAAGGCCTAGAAGGCAGATCAGGTAGCGAGTCTCTCCCAACATTCCCGTTCCTCTCCGATTGATCCCCAACGAGACAGTAACTCATTTTTTCTGACACCAGATGAACGTGTCACATTATGGGTCTGCTATAGCCTGCATGACCGCCGGCTTCTTCACTGTTCTGGGCCTGGCTGTTCACTGACCTGAATAATCCCTCTCGGTGGACCGTGGAACTGGTGGGCAATGGGCGTGGTGTGGGACTCGCCGACAACACGGTAAATCTTTTTCTGGCCTGCTGGACACAGGAGCTGGGTGTGCAGGCAAGCCTGGCCATGCCTCAGACTCACTGTAATTGTACTACTCGCTCCTCCGCCTGGTCTGTCCGGTGGTAGAGGCCTTGTGGCCACAGGCCTCCTAGGCTCTCAGGGATGGGAGGCTCAGGTGGCAGCGAGAGAGCCCAGAGCACAGCTGGCTGCACTGAGAAACAGAGAGTAGGTAGTCAGAGGACTCGGGTGAGGTATATTTAAACTGGGCTGTTCAGGACAGGATAGAGTGGGAACACTAGACTGACTGAGACACTGGTGACACCTGACAGACAACCAACGACTGCTGCTCGACATCCTCAAATAGCTATCTCTCCTCAGCCCTACGCTATATGGATGCTGCTGCTGCTCCTTCATGAAAGGGGCACTGACAACTAAATGGCGCCACTAACGGAGTACTGCTCACGCGATGGTGCCAGCTTGCAGCATTCTCTGATTGGCTGTAACATGCAGGCTACTATGGTTGCAGGCTTACAGCCAATTGGAAAAGGGATTGTTTTGTTTAAGAGACAAGGCGTCACCGCTGCCACTGGCCTCCCTCCCCGGAGAGGTGCAGGCAGTCCGGCATAGCCCTGAGCCCATTCAATATTAAAAAAAAAAAAATGATAACCGGAGAATGGTGGCTGGGCTCCAAAAAGTCCTGGTCTAATTTCTCAGGGCAGCTTGCCCTCTGCCCCCTCAATCTCGCCTATGGCCTGAACACTGTACAATAATCACTTTCACAATAACCGGTACACTACACAAGTACCACACTGTTTGCACTTACCACCAGGGCTGGTTCCTCTGGCTCAACCCTGGGGACCCCTGTAAAACAAAGTTATGCAGAGCAAATAGCAACAGTACAGTACTTTGAGCACAAACTGGAACCACAGTCAGATTACATGCAGAAAAAGTTAGATCTGACTTATTCAGGGGACTTGAACAAGGGAGGGGCCAAATCAGGTTAATTAGCTTAAAGGTTATATCAATCAAGCAGTTATGCATGCGCTTTAAGTCCCCCCACGCAGTCACACCTCTGGGTACCCAGGTGGAAAAGAGAAGGGCATGCCAAGACAGTTGCCTGGGGCTGCAGCTGGTTGGGGCCCTGTGATGGAAAACACAACATGCACAGTACACAATATTTGTAATCCGGAGCCAGAGGGCTCAGTTCGTAAAGGAAACGAAACAACAAGACAATCAGATGACACACTCAGATGAAGCTGTTGTTGCAGGGAGCTACCCTGGTATTTACTCACGATACCCAAGACTGGACACAGGCTGGACGAAAGACTGCAGGTGGTTGACCTGAAATGCCAGGAGAAGCAGGGCCCAGACGAGTCACAGAAGCGCTGCTCCTGTTCGCGTGAAGCAGGGCTGATCCCCAGGCAGGTCTCTGATGGCTTCTCTGTGCAGTGGGTACTCTGGCTGGGCCAGTCTGGAAAAGCCCAGACCGCATGGAGACAAATTCGGATATAGTCCATTTTGGCTGGATACAGCTTCCAGCAAGCAGAACACAGTTCACACAGTGGGGAACTAACTTACAACTCACTAGCACCAAATAACACATTTACATGTAAGGGAATTCTGCTGTACCAGGCAAGCGCCTCCCAGTCACAATCGCAAAGTCTCTGCACACACCAGGAGCTTAGGGGTAGCTGGAACTCCTGACAGGCTGATCGCATTCAGCAAAATCTTTGATCTTCTTCGGGTTGAGCCTGGCCCACTTCAATCGCTTACTTTAGTCACACAAACTTGGATTTAGTCCAAAATAATTCTCTTCTCTCCCTCTCAGGAGCAGCAGACAGACATGCAAGCCAAAAACTAAGCCTTTTCACAATTCTCCCATGCGAATCCACTCAGGATTGCTGCCCAAAATCACTTCAGCTCTTTCTTCTTCAGCCTCCAGCTTAGATCTAACTGAAAATTGCAAGCAGTGTGGGATTTCCCAAGATCCAAAAGGTTTGGTTGGCTGATTTGGCTGTCAGTCAAACAATGGTTCCCCTTCAGTTGCAAAAAGGCACAAAAGCTCAAAACTACAATTCCTACAGATTTTGACTTCAAACAGCTCCTGTAGTCCGCTACATTTTAGGTCCCACCAGAACTGATTGGTCCAATTTGCAGTCCAGGACCAAGATAGTGGAGACAAACAAAACAGTCCTTGCTGCAAAGAAAGCATGTTAGACAAACTACATTATCATTATCATGCTAAATGATTTTTGCAAATAGTTACATCTTTCAACAGAGCTCTCTCAGATTACTTATGCTGCAGTCAGGCAGCTCTTAAAGTGACAGTACACAGAGGCTATACAGGCTCTAGTAATCACATTTAAACTGCTAAAATGCAGGACACCAGCCTGGCAGTGAGCATTTAGGCAAGTTCAGGAAGACTTTTGGGAACCCCCATTTGTAGGGGGTTACACTTTTTGTATCCCATTTTGTTCACGTACAGTTAAATATGGATAATTTAGGGAATGCATATAATTTCTGAGTATAAGAACTTTATAAACAGTTGCAAGTTAGAAATGATTTCCTGTCCTCTTTAATGAGCTGCTGTTGTTTTCCAGGGGTGCTATGTTTAAAAGGTTGTGACTCAGCTCTGGGGCACAATTAATGTAAATAAACAAATGTGTGCAGGAGGGAAGTGTTGGGGCAATGTACCAGAGGGAAAAATGTGTAAATATAATGATTTGTCTGGCTGCACCAGAACTCTGATCTTGGGACTGCAATAAAATGTATGCATGGGACTATGCTGTAGCCACCATTGTGCAACCCTGCAGCCAATTGGAGACCTGACTTTTGACCAGAGACTTGTGGGGGATCAATAAAGGTTTATGGGGAAAATAGGAGGAACTTTTCTAGGCACCAAAAGGTGGACCAATTAAAGTATTGGAACTGGGAAAGGGGGGGGGGTGGTCAGAGGGTGACTGTGAAAAGGCAGAGATACTAAACACATTTTTTTGCTCAGTATTCACAAATGAAGAGGGGGAGGTACCTAAACCATTCAATAGAAACACTCTGGATGTGGGGATTGATACCAGCCCATTCACAGAAGAAAGAGTTCTGAAAGAACTCTTAAAACTGAAGGTGTACAAAGCAATGGGGCTTGATGAGATTCATCCCAGAATTCTAAAAGAACTAAGGGTAGAACTAGTGACACTACTGACTACCCTCTTTAACAAATCATTGGAAGATTGGGTGGTACCTGAGGGCTGGAGAAGGGCAGATGTTATTCCCCTTCACAAAAGTGGGAGCAGGGCAAAAGCAGGAAACTACAGACCTGTTGATTTAACCTCAGTGATAGGGAAAATGATGGAATCACTTCTCAAGGAAAGAATTATTGAGTACCTAGAGGTCAGTGGGGCACAAGACCCAAGGCAGCATGGATTCACAGCGGGAAGGTCATGTCAGATGAATCTAATAGATTTCTTTGACTGGATGACCAAAGTAGTAGATCAGGTAAGGGCTGTGGACATGGCCTACCTAGACTTTAGCAAGGCATTTGACACAGTCCCACACAAAAGATTAATATACAAGTTAACCAGCCTTGGAGTGGGTCCCAAGATGGTAGCTTGGGTGAAGAATTGGCTGGAGAACAGGACACAGAGGGTAATAGGAAAGGGAGTCCACTCTAAAGAAAGGGGGGTTACTAGTGGGGTACTGCAGGGTTCAGTATTAGGACCAGTCCTCTTCAATGTCTTTATAAGTGACATTGCAGAGGGACTGGAAGGAAAAGTATGTCTCTTTGCAGACAACACAAAGATCTGCAATAGGGTTGATACACAAGGTGGGTTGGAAAGGATGAGAAGGGACTTGGCAAGGTTAGAGGAATGGTCAAATATATGGCAGCTTAGATTCAATGCTAAGAAGTGCAAAGTAATGCACCTGGGAAACAAAACCCAGGGAAGAGTACACATTGGGGGCAGATACTAGCAACAACAAAAATGGAAAGGGACATGGGGATAGTCATAACAGATTATCTAAGGGTGGGCAAGCAATGTGAGAAGGCAGTAAGGAGGACTGTGGGATACTAGGATGCATAGGGAGAAGTATCACCAGTAGAAAACAGGAAGTTGTTATCTCTCTGTACAGACAGCTGGTGAGACCCCATCTGGAGTACTGTGTGCAGTTCTGGAGACCCAATCTCCGCAAAAACATAGACAGGATGGAGGCAGTCTTGAGGAGGGCAAATAAAATGGTGCAGGGTTTGCACCAGAAGACATATGAAGAGAGACTTAAGGAGCTTAATATGTATTCCTTCGAGGAAAGGGGGGGGGCACATAATAGAAACTTTCAAGTACCTCAAGGGAGTCAACAAAGTCAAAGAGGGTAGCATCTTTCAGAAAAAGAGGTGTGCAAGAACAAGGGGGCACAATTCGAAGATAGAGGGGGAATGGCTTGGAGGTAATGTGAGGAAGTATTTTTTCATGAAGAGGGTCGTGGATGCATGGAACGGCCTTCCTGAGGAGGTTGTGGAGTCAAAAACTGGTGGAATTCAAGAATGCATGGGACAGTCATAAGGCAATTCTAGGGGGTTGGGGTCGGAGAAAGTAGGCTGTTGGTTAACTAGGATCTGCAGCTTATCCATTAGGTGGGGAAATGGGCAGACTAGGTGGGTCAAGCGGTCCTTATCTGCTGTCAAATTCTATGTTTCTATGTTTCTAACTGTTGAGGACAGGTTTGGCAGCCAATAAGATTTCTGGACCTAAGCCCCATATAAATGAGGGAACTGCTCAAAAAGGTCAGATTTGCCTGGGAGTTCAGCGTGTGTGCCTCTGGGAGCTGGCCAGCTCTCAGAGGTGAGGCCTAGTAGGCCTAGATTTTTAGCTGTTAAGTCCGTGGGTCCAAACTGTCCAGCTGGCAGCAGCAGCGGATCTGATCCTCAAGCAAGCAAAAGAGGATTAGCCTGCAACCTGGCTGGAAGGACCAGAGGAATGACAAGCCTTACATATAAATGTGCCTAGTTTGCTGAAGTGATTGCGCAGCGGTCAGTCCGAGTTGCGTTCGCCTGTTTGTTCCTCGCGCCACCCGACCAGCTTTTTTTTTTTTTTTTCCCCATCTATTTTCCCTCCAGTCGTGGTCTGGGGGCCTCTCTCAGGCATCCTGCCTGCTCCTGCCCCACCTGAAGTCCTCCTACCTGTGCCTCCTCTCCCTCCTCCTCTGTCCACGGTCAGCACCCCGGCTTAACCTCCAGGGATTGGGGCTGCCCTTCTCTTTGGGTGCTCTTAGAGACTCCAACATGGGAGAGGACCCAGGTGGAGGAACCTGGAAGACCAGGCAGGATGGACCCAGCCTTGGGCATGGGGGCAGGTACCGTCACCTACCCCCGCAGACCATATTTTTCCTTTGTTCTGGTGAGCTTTCCTCTCCTGCCGTGCATGTGCACATCCCCAATGCTAGGCGCAGGGCAACCCTTACCTGCATCAGGGCATGCTGAATACGTGCAGTCGAGCATGCTGCAGTGCCCCTGGTCTCCACCAGGAGCCACTGGCATGCTGGGTGATTCCTGACCGCTCCCCTTGGAAGGAGAGCAGCCCATCAGAAGATCAATCCTCACCTGCCCCTGCTGACCCCGAGCACCCGAGCTCATCCCGAACACGTGTCGCTGGCATAGTACGAGGTGTAGCGTCCAGCGCCTCAACCCTCAGCGCCACCGGACCGGCGTCCCGACCAGCTTCTTGATGAGGACTACAAGGGAAATCATCCTTCAGCTTCACAAAACATCTGCACCAGGTCTCATTTCGTTGGATCATCTTTTGGTCTGGGTATAGTGAGTAGCAATTAGGGTAGCTCCCTGCAACATATTTAAATTGTCATTGTGGTACCACGTAAGTTCAAGCGTCACCATTGGTTTATGGGTTCCAAGATACTGGGCCATCCAGCCTGAGATACAAATAATTCAATTGTGCATGGCAAGTTATCATTTTTTTCCCATTAAGGGCCCCAATGACAGCTGCAACCCTGGGCACCATTAGGCTAGCCTGTTCTTCATCTGGGCACTCAGCATGTTTATGGGATTGCAAAGTGTGACTCTATGTTTGCCATTATTCTGGCTAAGACCAGTATCAACAAGTCATTCATTCTGATTTGTCCCATCCCTTGTTATGCTCCACTTAAATAAATCTGATTATTGTTTACTGTTATACTGCCTCACGCATGTTTCACTGGTGGTCTAATTGTTACAGTGTTTGGGATATTTTGGAATACGCATGTCCATTATTGTTGCGTTGCAGGGGGTTCCCAGAGTTCTTACTGAAGCCCAGACCTCAGTAAGTGGTAAGCTTGTAAGCATATTGTTTATGTGGGGAGAAAACTGTATGGTGAATACTGCAGGTGATGACTGTTCATGCCAAGGCATTGGTCCACTAGGTGGGGTGATGGGTGGGTATAGCATCCCGGAGGGCTATACCAGAGCAGTAAAGCTACCCTGATACCATTCCTCTGGGTGGAAGCACCCGTTCACAGGATTCAGGCCCCTCAACCTGTGCATAGGCACAAAGGCGGGGTAGTAGCCCTTAGAATAGAGCTGCCTAGGGGCTGTATGTGTGTATGTATATATTTTATATCTGTGTGTGTGTATATATATATATATGTGTCTATATCAATATATTTACACACATCTATATAGTGCTACTCACATTTTTACATTCCCTGCTGTGTCCTTCATTATGGGGGACATCCCCTGTGTACCCCTCAATATAGCCCTGGCCTGCATAATGTCCCTCATGGGAACAGTGGTTTGCACACAGTCAATGTGATGTACAGCCAGACATGGCAGCAGAGGTTTCTAGGCTATGGCGCTACCATATTGTTAACCTTTGTACATACAAAGGTGATGAAACCCATAGTGTTCTGTGTTTGTGTCTCCATGTTTGAGGATGTGTCTCACCTTCTAGGGAGTGATGTCCTCTCTGACCCTCAGTCAGCATGTCTGTGTGTCCCTCATTGCAATGATGAATGGGTGGGAGGTATGTACTGAGGAGCCTGCCAAACACCTATTTCCTGCAGCTCCCTGGCTGTTCTCAGATCAGGCATACAGGTGGAGCTGTGTGCACTCCCTGGCCTGCAGCTTCCAGCCTGTACTTCCATTCTGACCTACAGGTGGAGCTGTGTGCTCCATGTGATAGTGCCGGGCAAAGTACATGGGAGTGCATGCAAAACAGGCCATAATGAGATGCTAATATGGATGTTCGTCCACTGACTGCCTAAGTAGGCTCATTTGCACATCCGTTTGAATATAGCACATTTTTACCCCAGGCAAACGTCTTAGCACCGGGCAAACATGTTAGCGCTGCGCAAGCACTGCGCAAATGTGTTTGTGTGGCACAAACCAGTCCGAACCATAGTACAGTTCTACAGCATTTGGCCTGCACTGTTGTTTGCAGCTTTAGTGAATCCATGTCTTTGCTAGCATACACATTGGCCATGTAGTTCACCTTTTACATTCCTCCACATCTATGTGCACTGGGCTGCTGTTGTGGTTTGCACTTCCTGGATGTTATATTCAGAGCTGTCTTATTTGCCAGGCTATTTTGGCACTGCACTCCCAGCCCTGTTTGCATGGCTTCATTTGCATGCTTTATTCAGCTGCTTTAGCCCTGGGGCTATTCCTTTGAATATAGCATGCAAATGGTTCTGGGCTACTTTAGCACACCGTGCGGTGCTAACTTTGCCCCAGGGCTAAGTTTTGAATATCTGACCCATTGCGTCTATCTCAGGCATTTTTGAATCCCCTACTGTTTTCACCCCCACCACTTCCGCTGAAAAGCTGTTCCAGGGGTTCACCACTTTTTCTGTGAAGAAGTACTCCTTCACATCTCTCCTGAATCTAACCCCCTCTAGTTTCATAGCATGTTCCCATGTTCTAGAGCACCTTTTTTCTGAAAAATATTCCTCTCCTGTATCTTATTTACCCCTGTGAGGTATTTAAAGGTCTTTATCATATCCCCTCTCTCCTTCCTCTCCTCCAGGGCATACATATTGAGCTCCTTTAGCCTCTCCACATTTGGCTTTTGATGCAGACCCTGCTCCATTTGATAACCCTCTTCTGGACCGCCTCCACTCTGTCTATGTCTTTCCCGAGATGCGATCTCCAGAACCGGACACAGTACTCAAGGTGTGGGCTTACCAGTGATTTATATGGCAGCAACATTACCTCCTTCTTTCTACTGATGATACTCCTTCCTATGCATGCCAGCATCCCACTAGCCCTCGCAACTGCCTTGTCCCACTGCTTGGCCATTTTTGGGTCATTTGATATAATCACCGCCCGGTCTCTTTCCTGCTTGGTCATTATCAGTACTACTCCCCCCAATTTTGTACTCTGCCCTTGAGTTTCTATGGCCCAAGTGCATTATTTTGCACTTTTTTGCATTGAAACCCAGCTGCCATACACTTGACCACTCCTACAGTTTTCATGGTCCATGCCCATCCTTTTCAAACACCTCCCGGAATATCCACACTGTTGCAGATTTTGGTGTCATCTGTAAAGAGGCAGACCTTCCCTTTTAGTTGCTCTGCTATGTTACTTATAAAGACACTAAAGAGGACCAGTCCTAGTACTGAGCCCTGAGGCACTCAGCTGGTCACTTTCCCTTCCTCGGAGCAAACTCTGTTTACCTCTACCCTCTGTCGCCTGTGTCTTAACAAGTCTTTTACCCATTTACTCCCTTATTTCCCACCCCAAAGCTACCCAACCTACTTACCAGTGTCCTATGTGGAACAGCATTCAAGGCCTTGCTGACATCCGGTAGCCACATCCACCGCACCTTTTTGATCCATCTCCGTGTCACCAGTGGAAGAAATCTATCAGATTAGTCTGGCATAACTGTCCCCGTGAAATCATGCTGCTTTGATCCTGTAATCCATTGGATTCCAGATATTCCACAATTTTTCTTTTTAGTAGTATTTCCATTAACTTACGCACCACTGATGTCAGGCTGACAGGCCTATAACTGCATGCCTCTTTCTTGCTACCACTTTTGTGAAGTGGGACTACATCTACCCTTATCCAGTCCTCCGGAACCACACCTGTCTCCAGCGATCTGTTAAACAGTTCTGTCATAGGAGCTGCTAGCACCTCCCTGAGCTCCCTCAGCATCTTTGGATGTACCCCAGCTGACCCCATAGTTTTGTCCACCTTCAGATTTGCAAGTGCTTTCCAGGCTCTCTTCAGAAAGAGGACTAGTGTCCATTTCCCTCCCAGCAAAGCTCCTGGTGCTTTTTTGTGGTCTCTCTCCTTCCCCTTCTACTGTGAACACTGAGCAGAAGAATTTGTTCAAGATGTCTGCCTTTTCCTGATCCCTCTCCATATATTCCCCCTCCCTCTTTAACTGTACAATTCCTTCCTTTGTCTTTCTTTTCTTGCTAACATACAGTACTTAAAAATATGTCTTGTCCCCTTTTGATACTGCATGAGCTATTCTTTCCACAGTTTGTGCCTTGGTGCTCCTTACTGTTTTCCCTGATTTCCTCTGTTTCCTCTGATATACTTCCCTCTCCTCCTCTCTCTGGGTTTCCTTATACCTTCTGAATGCTACTTTTTAAACTTGACCCTATCTGTCACCTCTTTCGAGAACCATAGCAGTCTCCGCTTCCTTTTCTCTTGCAACTAGTTTGACGGAGGTTTGTTGCTTTTGCTATGCTTTTCATCTGGCCCATTTTTCTCCACCCTCTAGGTCCTCTCCACCACCAGGGCATTCCTGAGGCATTTACCCATCTTTATAAAATCAGCCCTTCTGAAGTCCAGGACCCTCCCCTTGTGTGGTTGGATTCTGCAGCTGTCCTTATGTTGAACCACACTGTACGATGATCATTGGTCCCCAAATTACTTCATATCTTGATGTCTGCAACACTGTCCCTGTTAGTTAGCACCAGGTCCAGTACTGTCCCATCATGCATAGGCACACTGACCATTTGCCTGAGGAATGCCCCCTGCAGGGAGTCCAGGAAGTCCCCGCTTCTAGCTGAAGCTGCAACAGAGAGGCTCCAATCTACACCCTGCAGATTGAAGTCCCCACCAGCAACACCTCTCCCTTTCCAGCCATTTTGCCAGTTGCTTTTAATATTTCTTTATATATGATTGATTTACTGTACTATTTTGTATTTAATTTCCAGGACTTGTGATATTTTGTTTTTTGTGAGGAAAAAAAAATTCCAAGCAGTGAGAGTGCTTGATTTCAACCTATTTTCTACCCTTTCGGTCCTGTGAGAGAGTTCCGGCTGGTGGTTTATATATTTTTTCCCTTTATATATTTATTGCATTTTATTTTTCTGTTATAGTTGTTATAATTGTTTTTTACTTTCTGTCCCGTGGTCGTGAGAGGACTGTGGGACTTAGAGTAATTTTTTGATTGTTTAACTGTCATATTATAATATTGTTTATTTAGTTTCATGGTGGGTGGTAGTGTCTTTCATTCGTTGTTTATTTGTTTTATTTGGTTTTAATTTTATAGCAGCCTGATGTGCTTGCCAGTTCCACTTGTTGTTCGTTATTCGGCCTCCGCTCTCCACACCCTCCACCTCTTTTTCTCCCCCTTGCCACCTCAGGTTTATCACCATTGTTGGGCTTTGGGGATTGTGCGAAGGGGGAGGGGGAGGCCGAGCGTTGGAGTTGTGGACAGCGGGTAGCGTTGCTCTCCATTGGGGTGGTAAGGCCTCAAGATGCCCTGGGCTAAAATGGGTTCTGGAACGTGGTAATTCCACTCTAGTTCCCATACCAAGGGCACCTCTTCCTTAGAGGGCAAGTGGTTGGGACAACTCGTCACCCTTGCCCAACTCGGGCGCTGTTGTGCAATGCAGATCTGTCTGCAATAAGACTGCCCTCATAGCGGACTTTGTTGGAGGGGCAGATCTGGCCTGAATTATCGAGACCTGTTGGATGGGAATGCTGCCCCAAGTTTTAGAGGCCGCTGTTCCCACCGGTTCTCGTTATGCATCGCCTGAGATTGGATCGCGGGGGCATTCTGTTTCAAGACCGAGTTGGGTCTAACTGAAGTTTCAGTTGAGGAGGCCAGATCGTTTGAGTGCACTGTGGTAGCTGGGGTGGGGTGCAGGATTGCTCTCATCTACCGTCCACCCGGGGATGAAGCTTTTCCTGCAGGAAATGGCAGATTCGCCGCTGACATGGCCTTGGATCACCCAGATTGATGGTGCTGGGCGTTTCAATGCCTGGGTCGACTGACAATCTTAAACTTACGGTCAACATTTTCTCCAGGTGATGTCATCTCTTGGCTTCACTCAGGTTATTTCCACAGCTACTCACAAGGGAGGCACTTCTTGAGCTGGTCTTCCTCCTGGGGTCGAGGCATCTGACCTGGTGGTGGAACCAGTCAGTTGGTCTGACCATTACTCAGTTGGATTTAACTTTGTGGCCCCCCTGGGTAGGTCAGCCCCTGTGGAGATGGTCAAATACCGTCCATTGCGGGATGTTGTCCCTGAAGACCTGTTGGCAGTTATTGACCTCTCCTTGTGTAACGAATTGTGATCTGATCCCGAGCTGCTGGTCGTGTCCTATAATGGGGCCATCTCGGATGCTCTGGACCAGATAGCTCCATCCTGTGTTCGCCCCTTTCCACGCCGTCCCGCCGCCCCTTGATTTGATGGGGCTGAGAGGGCTGCGAGGTTGGGCGTAGGTTGGAGCGTCAGCTGGAGGAAGACTGCCTCGATGTCGACCATCTTATTTTGCTAGAGCATTATAATTCTATCAAACAGAAATTTCCCGTAAGAAGGCAGAATTCCTGTCCAGGGAAATCTCTGTTGCTTGGAATCGACCGGCTCAGCTCTTCAGAACTGTCGACAGACTGTGCAACCCAGCCTGTCGGCAGTTCTGTCGAGTTTTTATGCAGATTGACTGCGAGGAGATCGCTCAATTCTTTGCGAATAGGGTGGAAGGCATTCGGAGGCACTGTCCCCAACCTCACTCCATAGCTGTTGCAGTTGATCAGGGTTTTGTCCCATTGCCCGGTGTTTCCTGGAGCTCATTTGATCTTCCTGATCTCGTGGATACTATGAGAATTGTCTCTGAGATGCGCCCAACTTGTTGTAGTTTGGATCCGGGCCCAGCCTCCTTGATTTTAGGATGTAGTGAACTTATTGGCCCAGTTCTTGCTCGGATAATTCGGTGTTCTTTGGAGATGGGAGTTTTCCCTAGCTCTCTGAAAGAAGGGGTGGTGACCTGCCCTGAAGAAAGCTTCCTTAGACCCAAACGACCTTGCCAACTACTGTCCAATCTCTAACCTCCCTTTTTTGGGGAAGGTTATTGAAAAGGTTGTGGCGGCTCAACTTGACAACCATTTGACCATCCATAGTTTATACGAGCCTCTCCGGTCGGGTTTTCGTAAGAGGCACAGCACCGAGACTGCTCTGGTTCAGGTGCTCAATGATCTCCTGATGGCAGAGATCGGAGACACCGCTCTATCTTGGTTCTCCTTGCTCTATCATCAGCTTTTGATACTGTGGATCATGGGGTTTTGCTCAACGTCTGAGGTCCATCTGTGGGCTCTCAGGTGTTGTCCTCAGATGGTTTTCATCTTACCTCCTGGGAGAACACAGAGAGTGGTCTCCTTACATTCATCCAGGGCTTTCTCTTTTCTTGTGGGTACCTCAGGGTTCGGTGCTCTCCCCATGTTATTCGCAGTATATATGCCACCGGAGACATTGTAAGATGGCATGAGCTGGAGGTTTCATTGCTATGCCGATGATACCCAGCTCTACCCGCCTTTGCTCGACCAGGTTAGTGCTATCTCGGTGCTGAATAATTGCCTCACTGATATCCAAGACTGGATGAATATCAGTGGTTTAAAGTTGAACCCGGGAAAGACCGAGGTTACGGTGGTGGACCCTGGTCGTAGGGCTGAGGGTTTGGGGATAGGGTCCCCCTCTGGATTAGTTCTTGGGGTAGACCAGATCCCCGCCTCTGAACGGGTACGTAACCTGGGTGTGAAGCTTGACACTGGCTTGACCCTTCATTATCAGGTGTCTGCAGTAGTCAAGACTTCATTTTTCCATCTCAGAAACATCTCCAGGATTAGGCACCTGGTTCCACCAGGCGATTTGCCGGTTTTGGTCCACGCCTTTGTGACATCACGTCTTGATTATTGCAACTCCCTATACCTAGGGCTTGCTGGGGTTGAAATCTGCCGCTTGCAGCTAGTGCAGAATGCTGCAGCACGTTTGTTGACTGGGGTGTCTAGAAGATCTCATATCACCCCTGTGCTGCGCACTCTGCACTGTCTGCCTACAGTGGCGGATCACCTTTAAAGTGGGTCTTTGACCTACAAAGCCTACACGGGTTAGGTCCCCACTACCTGAAAGAGCTTCTGGTGCCTTATGCCCTCTGAGACAGCTTCACTCGGCTGACTCAGGGGTTGCTGGAGATTCTGAAGGTGAATTTGAAGTCCTCTGGAGCCCATGCTTTGGATTTGTGGCCCCACCTTTGGAATTCTCTGCCCCGCCAGCTCCGAGAAAGTACAACTGTGGATAGGTTTAAGAAGGCCTTAAAATCATTCTTATGGATTCAGGCTTTCCCTGTTGTATTTTAAATCGTTTTTATTTATTTATCTGTTGTATTGTTATTGCTTGTTTGGTTATGATAAATGTATGAAGTTTGTACAGTGCCTTGAAATATTTGAAAGGTGCTTAATCAAATACATTTTATTATTATTATTATTATTATTATTATTATAAGTCCTCCTTCAGTGTTGGAGATCTGTAGATTATGGCCATTCAAATAGTTGGTCTTTTCCGACTCTAGGGTGATCCACAGCACCTCAGCCCCCATCCAGAATTCCCTGTATTTCTGTTGCCTTTATGCTTTCCTTTACATAAAGCATCACTCCCTCTTCTTTCTTTACTACCTGTCCTTGCTGAACATAGTGTAGCCTGGTATGACTGTGTCCCAATCATGGTTGTCCATGCACCATGACTCAGTAATGGTCACAGTATCCAGGTCGGCCCTTGCCATGGTGGCCTCTAGGTCTGGGATCCTATTTCCCAGATGTCTAGCATTAGCACACATAGCCTTCCAGATTTTGTTAGCTCTTTGCTTGACACTTACCCCTTTTTTCACGTGTTCCTCATTCCTCCCCCTTTTCTTCTGACTGCTCATTCCCTCCCCCCTTCATCCTTTGCTAGCCCCCTGCTTCTTTGATTAACTTGCATCCTAGATGGACTTTCTCCCCTCGGGATCTCCCTGCTCTCTATCTCAGCTTATAGGGGGACAGAATAGAGTCTGCCACCCCTTTTTCTTCCTCCACCCCTCTCGGCTAGTTTAAATGCTCATCAAAGTAGCACTTAAACCTTCCACTATGGACTGTGGTTCCCCTACACCTCCTCTCTGCATCATTTCTTCAACCATGAGTTGAAGGCTTTGGTGCAGAGCTTCCTTTCCTTCCCCCTATCATAGACAAGTAGCATTTCTGCAAAAACTAAAGAGTGTGCTACTTGTTTTAAGACCCCTCCCCAGTTCCCTAAACTGTCTCTGCCTCATCCATAGCCAGGTCATTTGTCCCAAGTGGACAATGACATTCAGCTCCCCTGCCTTCCTATTGCCATAGTGATCCATAGGATATGCTTCCAATCCCTTCAGACCATGGTGCCATGCAGGCACCTCATTTCCCTCTCAGCACCCTTTCCTATTTCCAACTCTATCCCCTTAACAGTTGAATTCCCCACAAGAAGTTGCTTCCTCCTCCTGTGGGGTCCTCTTTCACCTCCTTGGGGACTCCATTATGGAGGGCCCCCCATATCCTTCCTGGCCACAACTTCCGGTAGGTGCCTCTTCCTGGCAGTCCCACTCCACCAGAATGGCGTAGGAATATTGTACTGGTATCTGTTGAGGGATATGTCTGTGACTCCCCCCAAGCCTTCCAGATCCCTCCACCTCCCTCCTTGAGCCCACCACCATTCAGTCATTCCTGCTGTCTGGCATCCTGTGAGGTAATGGTGTCAGACTTGGTGGCTCCTGGGTTAGAGAAAAGGTCCCTTGACTCCCCACCAATACAGCCTTGAGTATAGTGACCATCCTTTGACTTGTAGTTAATGCAGCTTTGAGTCTGGAGACCATCTCCAGACTCATAGTCAATGTAGCCTTGAGTGTAGAGACCCTTTCCTTCAACCAAGGGAGGCACATGCAGATGGGGCAGCACCATAGTCTCCAGAAAGTCTCCTTGAAGCCTGCCTCCCCACAGTCACTGTAGCACACCACTCCCCATTCTCTAATCCTGCTTTCCTTGCTTTTCCTGGCTTCATTTCCCCAAGCCCAACAAGTCTAGGCTGTGTGCAGTATGGTTTTCTAACTTACAATTCCCAACCTTGTAAAACACTATGCAAAGATGATATTAAAAGTAGTGCTGCTCCTTGACTTCTGTGCCACCATACTACTGGACATGGAACTGCCACGGGGTAAATTAAAGATCGAAAGGGCCAACAGAGCACTGACTCCCAGGCCGAATAGTGACCAGCCACCATGGCAGATTATCTTCTGGATGCATCACTTCGGGGGCAGGCAGGCCATCATGGCTGCTTATCATGCCAAAAAGGAGATAATATATGAGGGAGCCCGTCTCACACTACATCAAGATTTGTCACAATAAGTGCAAAAAAGGAGGCAACTATTTAACTCCACAATGAGTATGCTGAGGGAGAGAGGGCTAGAATTCTACATGGCATATCCTGCGATGGTGGGAGTGAAATTTGAAGGGGCCAGCTAAACCTTTTGGGAGCCGGACAAACTGTTTCATCGCTGAATGGGACAAAATAACATGGGGAAAAGCCATTGTGGGCTGACGTGGGTATCATGGAAAGATCCTGGGAACTCTTTATCTGAGGGCACTTATCAAGATCTGCAACTTTTTATCTGATGGGTTTGTACCTATTTCTCTTCCTCCTTGAGTCTTTGGCACGGACGGGATAGACTTATGGTGTTCTAATACCCCAATTCAAGAATATGGAATTTTTTTCCTACTTTTGACTTAATTTAACAAAGGAGCTGAAGTTAGTGTTATCCGCTGGGACGAATGATGTTGGCCCACCCACAGGAGAAGCTTCCCTCTGCCTCGAACTTTCTGCTACATATAGTGCAAGGTCCAAGATAGAGTTCTGCAACTGGTTTATGCCGGAAGAATACAGGTCTCGAAAACAGAAGAAGAGCCATCTGGCAGAAGACACAGATCAATGGGGGGACAACGTGGTGATATTGGAGCATTGGTCGCTTCCCCTTTCCTGATTGCAGGCCCTTATGGGACAATATATGTATTATGTGATGGGATATGCCTAGGATGAATGATCCAGAAAGGGGTGAATAAACATGGCACATAATAAGGGTAACCTGGACATAAAAGCAGAGACGGGGGCGGATAGCATATAGGGGGTGGGAAGCTTCTGAACAATGGAATAACCAGCAACATTGAGTGGAGGGATTGTTAGACTAGACTAGATGTGGGATGGTATATAAAGAGAGTTGAATAGGTGGCCATTGATTGGGGGATCCGTGGGAGGGGAGGTTGGACCCAGAGGAGCAGACTGGATGCCAGGGTTTGGGACCCGGCACTGGCAAAGTGCTAAACCTTACACAATTGCTAAACATGTTGAAACTGATAGTTGATACACACACCCCTATGAGGGAGAGGGGAGCGTTATTATTTGTTGCTACAGTATAACTGTGCTTTACAAGAACTGGTATATGCAGGGTGGAGGGGAGGTGGGGCGTATGGGGTTTACATGTGGAGGAACTATGTAGATTTGACAATTGCTTGTTCATGTATGGGACCTGCTTTAGTCACAGAAGGAGGAAGGGTCAAACAATTATGTGAACAGCAGATGGGAATTATTGGGGGGGTGATAGTTTCATTGGTACAATTAATGCGTTAGGATTGTTATTGTTATGAAAGTTGTATGTTTTTCTCTACGGTTCTTTCTCTTATCTATGATAGCATTCTGTACTATATACTGGAGAGGCGAAGCAGCAGCAAGCAATGTGGAGGGTAGTAGTAGGCACCTAAAGGTGGGGGCTAGGGCATCATACCTGCACACCGTGGTAAGCAACACCATTAATGATACTTTGATTTCTTGGAATGTTAAGGGATTGGTTCACTGATCAAACAATCTAAAACATTGACAGCTCTAACACAGAGAAATACTCAGGTGGCAATGCTCCAAGAGCCCCACCACACCATGGAGGAACATGGGAAACTTGTGGTGGGCTGGGTGGGAGCATGTTTTGCATCCTCCTACTTGTTACATAAAAGAGAAATAGCTATATTAGTGAATAAAAACTTTCCACTGGAGGTGAGTAGGGTGGTGAGCGATGCACAAGAGGGTATATATGTTTTGTTATGGGCAGGATAGGGGGTCAGGAAATTACGCTGGGGAGTATATGCACCTGCCATATATGAGCCTACCTTTATCAGCCTCTCCTGGAAGTGATTAACAAAGAGCAATTTGGCCTTAATATGGGGGGCTTCAACTGCACCATGGATTGGCATATGGATTATTCTGGATCTCAGGCACAGGACAAATAGGGCTACAGAGGCTGGACTAGAGGGTTGATGGAGCTAGATTTGGTAGACAGCTGGAGGACTATTAATCCAGGAGCCAAAGAATGTACATTTTATTTGAATCCACACAAATCCTGGTCCCTGCTGGACTACCTATTTGTCACCAGGGAGCTATGTGATAAAGTGGAGGGGGTATCCCATAGTCTGATTGCTATATCTGACCACACCATGGTGCAGCTGAATATGAGACTTGGAAGGGGTTGAAAAGGGGCCAGTGTCTTGGTGCTTTCCCACTTACCTTCTCTGTAAGGAGGACTTCAGGAAATAGCTGAGAAATCAGTAGGACATTTACTGGGAAACAAATAAGGATTCTGTGACTACCAGGGCATACTATGGGAGGCGGAACAGCCTTCATGAGGGGAGTAACAGTCAGCTATACCTCAAAACCTAGGAAGGAGAAGGAGAATATTAAGAAGCTGGAAGATACCATCTGGGGGCTAGAGGGGCAGGTCCTGGACAGAGGTAAAGAAGAAGATAGGAAACAGTTGCTGGCTGCTAGGAACGCACTGAATGACTGTCTCACAGGAGAGGTGAAGACTAAACTATTCTTTGCTAGACAGAGGATTTATGAGTTGGGTAACAAACCAGTCCCGCTGCTGGTAAAGTTAATGAAGGAGGGGGGCAGAGTGGCAAATAAGATAGTAGCTGTTAGGAACAGGGGAAGACAAGTTACCCATGATAAAAAGGAAATTAGAAACATATTCAGGGACATTATGCAAAACTGTATAGGGCAGAGTGTTCCAGTACCGAGCAAGTGACTGAGGAGCCTGATCGTATATACTTTCCTACTTTAGATGAAGAGCAAGCTGACAAGTTGGGGGGGTGCAGATCACAGCAGTGGAAGTGCAAAAGCCATCTCGAGTCTAAAATCCTGGAAGGCAGGAGGACCAGGTGGCTTTGTTGCTGAATATTATAAGGAGCTTAAATATAAACTGGCAGGCCTCTGAGAAATTATGGAGGAGGCAAGATGGAGGAGGGCTGCCCAAAACATGTGCTGAGGCTAACATCTGTGTCCTGTTGAAACCAGGAAGGACAGTCTGGATTGCTCCTCATACAGTCCCATCTCCTCCTTAACTATGATTGTAAGATCATGGCCAAGGTCTTAGCCACATGATTGGAAAGAGTGTTGCCACAGGTCATACACCTGGACCAGACCAGATTTGTGCAGGGCAGACTTTCATATCACAATATGAGGCAGCTCTTAAATGTAATATAGTGGGGACTTGGCACCCTGGGCAGCATGTGTATTATCCATGGATGCTGAGAAAGCATTTGATAGACTTGAATGGCATTATTTGTTCAAGACCTTGTACTACTTTGGGGTGGGAGGTGGGTTTGTAACCTGGTAAAATGTTGTACTGGGAGGCCAGAGCAGGAGTGTTGTTAATGGAGTCCTTGGGGGACTTCAAGTTGTATCGAAGTATGAGACAGGGCTGCCCCCTCTCCCCCTTGTTATTTGCAATGGCTGTTTAGCCTTTGGCTATAAGAACAAGAGAGAGAGAGAACGATTGGTGGAGGGGATCCCAGGGCTAGGGGGGTGAGCAGCATAAACTTACTTTGTATGCTGGTGAGCTTCTCCTTTATGTGACGAGACCCAAGGGAATCGGTCCTGGCATTATTAGAAATAGTGCATTTGCTTTTTTCTCAGGTTGTAAATTAAATTTACAACAATCAGAACTTCTGTTTCTAGGGGGTGGAGGGCAGGGGTGGCAGGAGAATTCCTGGGGTTTAAGGAGGGTGGAACATTACTTTACTTACCTAGGAATTAAGGTAAGTGGTGACTTGAAAAAACTATATGCACTTAATTATACCCCACTATTTAAAACTATCTTGGCAGATCTGGGTAGATGGAAGGCCCTTCCTATTTCTTGGATTGGTAGGATTAACATTCTAAAAATGAATGTTCTACCAAGTATACTATATGTGTACAATGATCCCAAGCAGGCCCACTGCTAAGGATATCAAACAGTTAGAAAGGGGATTTAGCAGCTTTTTATGGGCAGGGAAAAGATCCAAAAGGTCATTAACTAGACTCAAAGCAGCGAGGGAAAGAGGAGGGCTGGAGTTTCCGGACATAAAGGGTTACAATTTGGCTGTGCAATATCATTGTATTCATAACTTGATAAATAGAGGGGAGGCTACCACCTGGGTGGAGATGGAGTGGGGGACTCCTCCGGATACCTAACCACATATCTTAGAGGTGGTGATGAGAAAGCATCAAGCAACTTTTGCATCCGAATCCTCTGGTAGAAGCAGTGTTGGATGCATGGGTGACCATTAAGAAGAGGCGTGAGGCAGCTAATGAAAATACTATCCTCATCCCAATAGCAAGAAACCCAGAATTTGTGCCGGGATATGAGGACCCGGAATTTGAAATGTGGGAAGCTAAGGGAGTCCGCTGTCCGGGGGATTTATATAAGGAAGGGGAGATATATCCTTTTGAAACAATCCAGAGGAGTCTAGGACTCCCAAGAATGCATGTGTTCAGATACTTTCAGGCTAGACACTTTGGAGAAAAAATGAAAAGGAAACCAATGGGTAGTTCCCTGGTAACTAGAATAGTGCAAGAGATACTAGGGCCTAAGTATCATGAGAAGGGATCAGTTGGGAGGGCAGTAAGGCTAGAGAGAGAGATACATTCAAGGACGGGACTAGGAAGGTTAGGGCTAAATGGGAAGAGGATCTGGGAACACTATTACAGATGAAAACTGGATGGAAATTGTGAGCTCACACATGGGCCTGCTGCTATGCAACAGATTCAAAGAAACTCAATACAAGTTTATACATTGTCTATTCTAACCCACCAAGTGTTGTACATAAGTTCCATCCAGAAATCTCCCCGCTGTGTGGCAGATGCACAATAGAAAGGGGAACATACTTCCACTATTTCTGGGGGTGTGAGGTTAATGAGTTAAAAAATACATGGGGTAAGGAAATAGAAGTCACCCCAGTATCATTACTATTGGGAGTAGAATGCAGTGGGGACGGGGAATGAAGTTTATATCCATGGTGGAGAAGGGTAATGCTGGTTATGGCCAGGCAAATCATCCTGAATACCTGGGTCTCATGTGCCAAGCCTACTATACCAATGTGGAAAAATCTCATGGTCTTAAACATGGCTGCAGAAAGATAATCCTATGCCTTAAGGGGCAAGGAGGAAAGGTTTATGAGAGAATGAGACCATTTCCTGGCCTCTTTACGTGATCTGGAGGCAGAGACCCTCGGGTGGGAATATAGCCTTAGGAAAATACTTACTGGAAGGCCTCTTTACCTAATCTGGAGACAGAGATCCTCAGGGTGGGAATATAACCTTAGGAAAATACTTACTGGAAGGAGGAGGAGGTGCAATGAGCGCTTAGTGTTGCAACAGGCTGAGGAGCTCAGAATTCCTATGTACCAAGATATGTAAATTTAATAAAAAAAAGAATATATAAGTTATAAGTGACATGCATATTTGATAAGATCCACAGAATGCTGTCTAATGTTTTAGAACCTTTTTTTTGGTTTGTTTTTAATTTTCCTGTTACTTATTTGTTTTTTTATTGTGCTACAGAAGGATGCTAATTGATTTTCTCAAGCTGCCTGTTGAAGCTACCTTATCACTTTATTAACAATAATGAGATGACACTACTTGGATGAATGAAGGGGCGCACGGTATAAATATTTTTGAAATATTAATAGGTATGTTCGTAAAGTGAGCAAGCAAATTATAATACAAATGGAATGTATGCATATCCTAACCTGGAAGTCTGTGTAATGTACATGAACGTTTAGTTGGTGATGACGGCACACTCTGTATCATCTTTGTTTCTATGATGGTAAAATGTCAATAAAAATATAATTACAAAAAAAAAATAGTGCTGTTCTTTACTGAAATACAAAAAGCTCAAACAGAAATGGCACTACAAGCACCTGCTTCAGCACTTTGGGTCTCTCTGCCCCATCTTCAGGAAGCTGTGCTTGGATTGCCCATGAGAAACCACCGATTATATATCCCACAACACTGGTCACATGATATGCAAATAGTATCCAGCCTATTAAAACTGTTAGTGTCTCAATTAGGCTTGTAGAGTTGTATTTAACCTATTTAATTTCAGTCTCTTTTTGAAAACTTATTAATGGATCAACTGCATAAAGCGATCTACACTAAGTCTTAGATTAATTGCTGAAACAATCAAATTGCCTCTCAATAGTTTCTGCTTAAATTTATAATATTTGGTGCATTAACAGTGGCTCCAAATGTTATAAATTGAAACTAAATATACCTAGTATATAAAGATTTAAAAACTTGCCAATGCTAATCAAGCAAATGTATTAGGGACACAGGAGTTTGGATAGGTAGGGAAAGGATATACAGGAAAGTACAATAAAATAAAATAACAATAAAACCAGAATCTTGGAATAGAAGGCTGGAAAGGGGGAAGGGATGCGGGGGTGCGGAATGTAAAACTAAATAAAAAACAGGAGAGAGACAGGGGAGGTAAGGGCCAAGTGGTAAAACATCATGCAACTTAGTGGAAGAAAGATGAGAGGCAATAACAAGTTTGTTTAACATAACAGTGTGTGTGTATTATATATATATATATATATATATATATATATATATATATATATATATATACACACACACACATATGCCAATTACTGCATTACAGAAAAAATCATATCTAAACAGGTACAATAAATCATACATACCCATGCTGCAGTAAAAAAGCTATAGTGCAAAACACTGAAAATTGAATCCCTGCTGTTCAAAACTGTGGTCCAAAAAAAGTTCAGATTGTCACATTCAATGTAGAAATTGTAGTCAACGGAAATCTTTAAAAACAAAAGTCCAGCCATAAATTATTTCTGCTTTTGATGACCACCACATTAACATCTGAATACTGTAACAGAAAGATGCTGTACTGATTTAGAGTCTTTCAATAACCATTCAAATAATATGCATACAGCATAATAAAATTGTCATTGTTTACAGAAATACTGAAAAATCAATGCTATCATTCATTCCCAAGAGGTTCAATACTTACATGGTGAAAATCTATTTGGATTCTTTTGCAGTAATAGCTAAACCCTGTCCTGACCCCTTACAGTGTGAACACATTCAAAAATTCCACACTTCAAACCACTTGGATTCATGTCATGACATTATTTTTTAATGGGAACCTACTGATGAACTAATTTTTCCATTTCTAATGTCTCATCTGTGCTCTTGCATCCTGTCCCTCAACATTCTGATGGTTCTTCCTACATATACCTTTGGGCAACTGTAAACCAGTATGAACACGGAGAGTCAGCAGTTTCGGGAGTGGTGGTAGAGGGCTTCCGTTGGAGCCATAGAAGGAGTTCAGTGGCCATAGCTACATGGTGGGGAGCTCTCGCTAGAGCCGTACAGGAGGGCTGCATCCATGGCTTGGGCAGCAGGAAGAGGCGTCAGCCAATCTGGTCACCGCACAACACAAAAGCGCCAAATTTGAATGCAGATGGGCTATGTAAGGCCAAGCCCAGCCACAAACAGAGGGAGAGTCAGCAGTTTTGGGAGCAGTGGTAGAGGGCTCCTATTGGAGCCATATAAGTAGTGTGGCAGCCATAGCTGTGTGGTGGGGGTCTCTTGCTAGAGCCACACCGGACAGCTGCATCTGCTGCTTGAGCACCAGGAGGAGGCGGCAGCCAATTGAGTTGCCGCGACAACACAAGGACACCAAATGTGAATGTGGCTGGGCTATTTAGGTGAAGCCCAGCTGCAAACAGAAGGAGAGTCCGCTTTTCTCCCACCCTCCTGTCCCACACCACCTCCATTATTAAATGGGCAGGCTGCGCCACTCCTGCTGCATTTTGCAGCAAAACCACGCACTGGGACATTTAAGTGTCATCTGTGGCTGTAAAGGGTCTGTGTCTCTAGTGCGTGATTAGCATGTGATACAGTCAAAGTTGGATGTAGCATTGTTGTACTGCAGCATTGGGGTTTGTAAAGTTATTGAAATAAGATACAGTCATTTTGGGTATTGCATTTTTTTATACTGCAGCATTAGGGCCTGTACAGTTATTGCATTGAATGTCATTAGCAGCATTGGGCCCTGTAAAGTTATTGAAATAAGATACAGTCAGTTAGGGTATTGCATTTTTATACTGCAACATTAGGGTCTGTACAGTTATTGCCTTGGATATCATTAGCAGTTATAGCACATTTAGGGGAGAGCACAATACATTTGTTAGGGCAAATAAATATACTAGTTAGAATTTTATTAGTTATCAATAGTTTAACATTGTGAAAGACCGGATAGGATGTGGAGCAGCTGGGATGGTAGGAGCATGGGGGAGGGGGCATTGGAGGAACAGGAAAGAGGAACAGTAGGGAAATGGAGGGGGTAGAGTGAGGGTGGGGGTGACTAGGGTTTAAAATACAGGGAGGGGGACCTAGCAGGATAGTGAGATGTAGTGGGCGTGTAGCGGTGCATATAGCCACACCTGGAGTTTTGAGCATGCCACATATGTGAGAGTGTTTCACCTGGAAAGTGAGAGTAGAGAATTAAGAAGGATGGTGGATCACTTGATCATGGAAGTTGGGCAAGGTGGAGGAAGTGGTGGGGGTTTCGCAGCTCAGGGTGAAAAACTTGCCAGCTCAGATGGGAGGAGAGACAGTGGGGATGTTGGATAAGGCAGCCGACCTGTAACCAGATGGAGCAGGGATGAACTGGCAGGGAGTAGTAAGGGGTGGGTGGAGGGTCTTGCTACTCAAGGTCATCTCAGAGTTCGAGGGGTAAACATGGAGTGGCAGGATGTGGTCAGGAGGTGAGGGAGGGGACGCAAGGCTAGAGCAAAGGGGATGGTAATGTCAACCATGGAAGAGACAAGGGGTAAGGGGTAGTTGCTCTGCAGGAGGTATTGAGGAGAAAAACAGGTATTCACCTTTGCAAAACTTAAGAGGGACAGTGGGAGTATGCCAATAAAGGAAGGAAGCAGCACAGGTGTGCAGGGAGACAGAGAAGGATGAAGGTAAAAGGAGTGCAAGAGGAGAGGCGAATCAGAGGGGTAGGACACCTGAAGGAACAGCTGAGTGTAGGGCTGGGATCAGGAGTAAGGGGTGTTGGGAGCAGAGTTGAACTCAGGCATGAGGGAATTAGGAGGGTGGAAAGGATAGGGCTGGGGACAGGGCTGCAGTTCTTTCTCCAGGAAGGGAGAGGCCCTGGGTGCAAGAAGTGGAGGGGCCCAGATAGCAGGGAGGGTAAGCGAGAGGGTTATGGGGGAGGAAAGGCAATGCTGACAGGCAGGAAGAGGGAAGGGGGTAATAATAGACAAGGCACAGTGGCCAGGGAAAGCTGGGTCCTGGTTTTGGGGGACTCCATTATTAGGGGAATCAGGTAGGGTGAATCTAGAGAGGGCACCGGGAGCACTATAGCTATGAAATGTATGCCGAGAATGACACTTTTTAGAATAGAGTATTTTGTGCACTCCTTGTAAAAAAGCATGTGGGAAGCCTCACATTGTGGTACACATTGGTACAAATGACGTGGAGGAGAACAGTGTGCCAAAAGTGCAGGCCAGATACTGGGAAGTGGCTAGATTATGCGTGGCTGAAAATTGCACAGTCTCCTTTTCAGAAATCTTGCCAGTACCGAGGAGCACTCTGGAAAGAACACAGAAAATCAGGGAAATCAACTGCTGGCTAAGAGACTGGTGTCAGGCTAGAGGTATGGGATGGTGGGAGTCCAGGGGACTACATGGGAGAAAAAAGAACTTTATGTTAGGGACCGGTTTCATTTAAGCAAGGTAGGAAAGGAGGTCCTTAAGAACAAGCTGGGGGAATTTATATCTGTACACTTCAGTGGTGAGGCTGCATTTGGAGCACTGGGCAGTTCTGTGACCACGCCTTTAAAAGGACATCACACTTCTGGAGAGGGTCCAGAGAAGGGCAACGAGAATGATCAGTGGTATGGAGGGGTTGTCATATGAAGATAGGCTCAGAGAGCTGAACAAGTACTCCCTGCAGGACAGGAGGGATAGGAGGATATGATAGAGACCTTCAAATACCTGAAAGGGTTCAACAGAGGGAGCAGGGAGGGTTTGCTCAAGCTGAGGGAAGTGGGGACTACAAGAGGCCATAGTCTAAAGCTGGCAGGGCGGTCGGGGGGGGGCGAGGGGTCACCATTTCACAGAGAGGATGGTGGCATCCTGGAATGCTCTGCCAGATGATCTAGTAAAATGGAACAGTTGGGGGTTCAAGAAGGGAGGGGACAGGCACAGGGGCACGGTATGGAGGGGGTGGGGGCAAGGAGATCACCAGAGCAGTACAGGAAGGAGATGAGGGGAGGGGAGAAAGGGTGGATGGCAGAGCAGCCGAGTGCATTACCGTAGCTGTGTCAGGCAGACAAGACAGACCGACAGGCCTAATCTGCTGCCAACTATGTATATGTATTTATTTTTGTATTCCGCTTTTACATCCAATGTGGGATGAATCAATGTTTTCCCCACTAGGACATGTCTACAAATAGTGCAGTGTCTGCATATAAACTGCCCAACTAGTCTTGTCGGCAATCAGTTTCTGGACTGATGGATTCTAATGGCTGTAACAACTCAGTGTCTACAATTGCTTCAGATTTGGAGCTCTATTGTACTGTATGTGACCCTCGGCATGTCACTGAACACTCCTGGTTTCTCACAGTTTTGGAGAGTCACCCAGTTTTTAACAATAATGTTCTTAATCCTAGGTGCCATTTCTGTAAATTCAAGCACAAAGGTCAAAGCTGACCGTTGATCTCCACCCCTTTCAGAACCAGCAGCTCTCTTCTGTTCTGACATGCTGCCTTGTCCAGTGAATGGCTCAGTTCATTTTACTGATACTCTTCTAATTTCAGTCTTTCTATTAATTCCTCAGAGTGTACCAAACAGTCCTCATCTCTGGAACAATCCCTCCTCAGATGGAGGAATTGTTCATATGATTTATGGTAGTAATTAATATGTGTGGGCACTACTCACATGTAGCATAGTATTACCGGCAGTAGGTTTACAAACCCCTTTGAATTAATATTACCCATAGAATCCACCCATAAATCCAAATCCTGGAACTGGATATCACTTTCCCTGATTTCAAATGTAAAATTCAAATTCTGGTCATTGCGATTCTGGTACTTTATGAATTCCACAGCCTTGTCCTTTCCTCTGTCCAAAATTATTACAATATCATCTATGTACCCATACCAGTGCACAGTGCTGTTCAAAAATATATTCAGGATTGGATGAAACACAAACTGAAATTCCCAAATACCTAAAACAAAACTAAAAAAGGTCGGCATATGAGGGGACCATACCACCTCATAACTGTTCGACATTTCTGCAAAAATAATTTTCCATCAAACAAAAATAATTGTGTGTCAAATGAGCTCAACTGCCTGTAATAAACATTTTCTTTTCAATTCTGTGTTTCATGCCCCTGCGAGCACTGCACAAACTCCCTTGGAATCCAAAGCTGCCTGGCTGGCTGGGCCCTACACCTCCATCAGCTGCCCTAACCTCCAAGCTGCTAACTGTGCCCCTGGGCAGAGGTAGAGGATGTACCCTTCTGACCGTCATCCTCATCAGGGAGCAAGCTGTGGGGTCCAGGACCAGTCCTCTTTGGGGCACTGTTGTCCATCATCCTTTAAGCAGTGGGGCCATTTTCCTTCATTTCTCCCCATCCTCCAACGGAGGCATGCTAGGAGGTCCTAGGTACATGTGCATACTGAATGTGCTGCCACGCCAAATCTCCAGCCTGCATCCATCCCTCCCATGGTGCCCTCTAACTGCACTACCACCTGTAGTCACTCAGGTGGCAGCGATGCTCACCCTCCTCCTCCTGGTTGGCCCCCAGTGCCCCAAGCTTGTTCCCAAACCCAGGTCATCAGCATTGTAAGTAGCAGTAGTAGTGCTTCCACTGCACCAACAAGCAGGCTTCAAACATTGTTTTTAAAGGTCCACTGGTACAGGCACTGTTTTCCAAATAGAACTCTATGGCTTGCAGGCCCAAGGTATGCATAATACATGTATGCATATAATGATGTGACTTCCGCCCCAATCCAGACATATTCTTTGTTCCAAGACACTCCTTCCAATTTATGTAGTAGTCTCATTATGCCCCGGGTGTATGATTTAAAATTTTTGACCAATGGCTGCAGAAGAAGGTGTACACATTTGATGAATTCTCTGAGACTGACCCAATGCCCAAGACTATGGGCATACTCAGGGGTCTCAGGGGGGTGTTTATGGATCTGTGGTAAATAGTAAAATGTGAGCACCCTATGGTGCACCACCTTAATAAAATCCAATTCAAGTTTAGTTATGACCCCATTTAAAAATGATTGATCTAATAGGTCAGACAGGACAGCACTACATTTTACAGTTGGATTTATTTTCAGGATTTTATAGGTTTCTCTATCTCCCAGGAGCTCTAGTTGCTTCCATTAGGTAGTCTGTTCATTTTAAAAAGAACCACATTACCTCCCTTATTAGAGTTCCTAAAAATCACCTCTTTCATATTTTTTAACTCCTCTAATGCCACCCTTTCCTCTGGGTTCAGGTTATGTCTCCCTAATGTCCAATTTTCATTTAACATTTCATGTACATCTCATTAAGGACTTGTCTTTGATAAGTGAAAATAACTGGACTCTGAGTCCTGGGGCAGAAGCTAGATTTAGGGCAGAAGCATGTCCTCACATTGCTCTGCTCGAGACCATTAGTAGCTCTCAAAGGCTGATCATTTTGGGACTCATCTGTTAGAAATGAATTTACAGTTTCAGTATTAAGTGACTCCTTGGTGGGTGGGGGTCAACATCCACTAAAGCAATATCGTGATAGAACTCAGAATATGCTGTGCAATATTCATATAAATACCATTTGAAACAGAACTATTGACTAACCCAGTAAGTCTCCCGGTGGCATTCTCATTGACTTAATTGTCAAAATAATGACAATTTCCCACATTAGAAGTCATTGCAGTGTACTCACTGCTCCCAGATGTAAGTTATAAACTTGTAATTCCAAGTCCTCTTCAAAGAGTTAGAATCTCCTTGCAAAGTGCCCGTTCTAGTCTCCGGAGTGTCAGTATTTTCATTATCGGCTACAGTTAAGAAATTCAGATCTTCCCTTGTTGTTCCTACATCCAAGTCTTGTTCCCTTTGCCATCCCATATTGTTTTGTAACATAAATACTTCAAATTAATTCTCCAGAAAACTTTAAATAATTAAACTTCTATGGCAAACATGGTACTATTGAGTGAGGATACAAAATTTAAACCCTTTCTGAGGACTCGTTCCTGTGCACTTGTTACTGAAATATCAGTGAGGCTGACTATTTCTTTAGATCCTATGTTATCTGTCTCGTAAGCTTCCTGATTGGTCTTTTTTTTTTTAAATTCTATTCTTTCTGCCACCTGCCGCCGAACCATCCGCCCAGGTCACAGCCCCCTCCGCTCCCACTCCCACATTAGCCATGACTCCTGGATACCCCCTGGATTACCCCCCCAGAGTGGGGTTGCAGCACCGCCCCAAGTGTGACAGATAATGGGACAGGTCCAGGAGCCGGCCTGAGAGCTCATTAGAGCGGAGAGGCAGGCATCATTCTGGTGGCTGGCAGTGTGTTTTTTTCCCCGTAGGCGGGGTCGGGGATGTGCAATGACGACCAGCATACACCCTGTCCTCGAGCTTGCTAGGCGTTGGTGCCTTGCGGTGCTACTCAGCCTCCACTGGGTGTCCCCACAGTGCCGAACACTCCACCACCCTCCCCCCAGAGAAGGACAGCAGTCGTGGGGCACTCAATCCTTCTCCCCCAGCTAGCCCTCCGATGCCCCGGGTCCACTCCCGAACCCAGGTTGCCGGCGCCACAAGCGGAAATCCAACCACTGCATCGATGGGCTGGTGCATGATTTGTCTTTTTAAGGCACTTACCTCCACATTTGTCTCTGCAGGTTTTTATTTTGTTGTTGCTGTTTTCTCCATTTTGGCTGACTTTCCTTTGTTGTTTGTGTTCTATTCTAAAAATCCTTACTTGTAATGGCACCTGATATATCCTCAACTGAAGCAGTTGAATTCAATGAGGAATCTCTTGAGCTTGTCAAAGTCTGTAGTGAATGTTATAGCAAAAACCAAGCACTCACACACTAATCAAACTAAATATCACTACACAAAACTGTGTGAGAAAGTGTGACAAAATGTTATTAACTTACACATGTAAGGCTAGATAAAATGCATAGCAACAAAGTTGTAGAGTCAAGTCATACAAAAGTGAAAGTACTGGACTTCAGGAGGGTTGATTTTGTCAAAATGGGAGCATGCCTCAGAAAAGCACTAGCAAACAGGCAAGAAGGAGAGGTGGAGCAACAATGGGGAAACATCAAAACTGCCATCACAGAGGTAATAAGCCTTTGTGTGAGGCAAATAAACAAATCAAAATGAAAGAAAAAAACACTATGGTTCTCAAAAGAGGTGACGGAGAAGGTTAGGGAGAAAAATATAGCATTCAGGAAGTACAGTATAAAGAAACCCAGAAGGAGCAGGACAGAGAACTGTACCAGTTAAAGCAGAAGGAAGCATAGAAGGCAGTCAGAATAGCAAAGGCCCAAACTGAGGAAAAGCTAGCCAACTCGATTCAGAAAGGGGATAAAAGCTTTTATAGGTACATTAGGGAGCAAAGAAAGACAAAGGGAGGGATACTGAGGCTGAATAAAGAGGAGTGTGGTGGCAGAGAGGGACAGTGAAAAAGAAGGATACTGAAAGAATACTTCTGCTCAGTATTCACAAAAGAAGAGGAGGAGGAGGTACCTAATCCAGTCAATAGAAGCACCTGGATGGGGGTCAATATCAGTCCTTTCACAGAAGAAAGGGTTCTGAAAGAACTCCTAAAACTGAAGGTGGACAAAGAAATGGGGCATGATGGGATTCACCCAGAATTCTAAAAAGAACTAAGGGAGAACTAATAACACCACTGACTACCCTTTTAACAAATCATGGGAGGATGGTGTGGTACCTGAGGACTAGAGGAGGGTGGATGTGATTCCCTTCACAAAAGTGGGAGCAAGACAGAGGCAGGAAACTACAGACCTGTCAGTTTGACCTCAGTGGCAGGGAAAATGATGGAATCACTTGAGGAAAGAACTGTTGAGTACCTAGAGGCCAGTGGGGCACAGGACTCCAAGGCAGCATGGATTCACAGCGGAACGCCATGCCAGACGAATCTAATCAATTTCTTTGACTGGGTGACCAAAGTAGTAGACCAGGGAGGGGCTGGGGACATGGCCTACCTAGACTTTAGCAAGGCATTTGGCATAGTCCCACACAAAAGATTAATAAACAAATTATCCAGCCTGGGAGTGGGTCCCAGGGTGGTAAAGCATAGAAGTTGACGGCAGATAAGGACCGTAAGGCCCATCCACTGAAAACACTGGCTGGACAACAGGATGCAGAGGGTAATAGTAAACAGGGTCCACTCTGAAGAAAGGGAGGTTATTAGTGGGGTACCGCAGGGTTCAGTACTGGGTCCGGTCCATTTTAATGTCTTTATAAGTGACATTGCAGAGGGACTGGAAGGAAAAGTATGTCTTTTTGCAGACGACACAAAGATCTGCAACAGGGCTGATACACAAGGAGGCATGAAAAGGATGAAAAGAGACTTGGCAAGGTTGGAGGAATGGTCAAATGTATGGCAGCTTAGATTCAATGCAAAGAAGTGCAAAGTAATGCACCTAGGAAACAAAAACCCAGGGGAAGAGTACACAATGGGGGGTGAGATACTAACGACAACAAAAATGGAAAGGGACCTGGGGGTAGTTATATCAGATGACCTAAAAGCGGGCAAGCAATGTGAGAAGGCAGTAAGGAGGGCTGGGGGATACTGGGATTAGAGCTGCAGCGAATTTTTAATCCGACTGTGAAGTGGACGCAAAGTGGGCACTTCACGTCCATGCAGAGCACAATGCGAAGTGGACACTGCAAAGTGCCACTTGCAAGTATTATTATTACCACTTCATGTTGCCGTTATGCCTTAATGCGAAGTAAGGCGAAGTGAGAAGAGAATAGCACATCACTTGGCTTGCAGTACTGTAAGTCACATGCTTTAGCCAGGCAGGAAGGAAGTGAGTCACAGAACAGTTTCACTTTCTCCTTTGCATTTGTAGAGGGAGAAAGCTTTTGTGAGAGGAGAGGAGTTGCTTGATTGCCTTGTTGCCACTTCATTGTGTTTCAGTTCCAGAACAAAACAAACAGCTTTTTTAAAAGCTATTTCTTTATTTAGTTTTTGTATTGTATTTGTATTATTTTGTTAGCGATTTTTTTTGTATAAGTTTTGTTTTGTGTGTTTGACTGACTCTGTGTGTGTGTGTGTGTGTGTGTGTGTGTGTGTGTGTGCCGGCCCATGGACATCAGGAGGATGGACCTAGGAAAAGGCGAGTCGCTGGCCTGTGGGCACGGTAGGAGGGGAGTGCAGACCTGTGGGGGGCAGGGCGGTCATGTCATGTTGGACCGCTCCCGACTCCTGGCCGGTGTTGCTTCCCCCGTTGAAGCAACAGGAGCAGCAGCAGCACCAGTGCCACTGGTGGCTGCTGTAAGGTCCCACCTTCTCGCCACTACCACCACCACCGGCGGTAGCAGCAGCTGTTGGGGCTCCAGCAGCACCCTCCACCACCTCCACAGCCAAAGGAGATGGCCCTGGAAATTGTAGGTGGTGGTGGGACTCATGCCCGACATGCGAGGACTGAGTCTGGTCCCCCCCCGCAGCTCCCCAGTGTGGGAGTATTTTAACTGTGTGGGGAGAGACAGCACAGTGGTGGAGTGCCGTGTGTGTGGTGTGCTGGCGTGCCGTGGCCCCCGTGGGACACATTTGGGGACCGGTGGGCGCTGCCCACATGCTGAACCACCACAGGGCAGAGTAAGGCTGCCATGGAAGGGGCCAGGCTTCCACCTGCTGGCCCTTCCGTGGCAGTGGCCAAGGGTGCTGCTGGGTGGGAGTTGTGCCTCGCAGTCACTGCCGCAGCAGGAGGAGGCTAGTACAGCAGCTGCTCCACCACCACCACCACTGCCACCACAGCCACCGGCACCACCCTGTCCACCACCAGCCCCACTACCTGGATTCCCGCTGCAGTGGACCCCACCACAGTCCCTGCAACACAGTCTGACATTGGCCTGGTGTGCAGCAGCGCTTGAAGAAAATAATGAGCGGTTCAGTGCTTTGCAGCAGCAGGTGAACAGAGTAGAAGCACAGCAGCAGCAAATAGTTTTAATGCTGCACCTGCTGCTGGACCACCATGGCATCCCACGGCCATAGTAAGTGAGGGGATTGTTTTCTGCACCCCCACCCCTGACCCCACCCCACTACTATGTTGTACTGTTTTTGTGTGTTTTTTCTTTGTTATTATTTAATCATACACATTTTTCCTTCCAGGGGAATCTTTCTTGTACCACACAGTGCAATACATTTTTGTGAAAATCGCCCGTAATTTCATTACAGTGTGTCACGTGATGGAGGAATTCCTGTTCTGAAAATCTGCCCACATTCTGCCTCCCTTCTCAGCAACGTTAGAACGTGATGTCAGGGAGAGCGTGCATGCGTGCTCCTTACAGTGAATATCCAATTGTCCGGCAGGTTTCCAAATGTTTCTTTGTTATAATGGTCAGTTTGTGGTGAAATGTGTGGGCACGTTTCCAGTAAGAAGAGCCTTGTCAGTGGAAACATTCCCACATTTCACCACAAAGTCAACCGTATAACATAAGGAAACATTGGGATAGTTGCCAGACATTCACTATAGTGGAGCATGCACCTGTGCTCCCCGTGGCATCACGTCCTAACGTTGCTGAGAAAGGGGGGGCAGAATGTGGGTGGCTTTTCTGATCGGTAATTCCTCCATCAGGTGACTCACTGTAATGAAATTATGGTCGGTTTTCACAGAAATATATTGCACTCTGTGGAGCAAGAAATATTCCAGTGGAAGTAATGCCCCCACATATTAGTTTATAAGCATCTCCATAACTATGTAATGTGGTGAATCTCTGTAAAGCAGCAGCGCAACAATCTGTTGATAACTCTGACCTATATTTTTTAATGCTATGTTACTGCTTCCTTCACTTACATCCTGACTGACTGGAATGATACGAGAATTGGCAGTAGTTGAGTCTGCTGTACTACTTTCTTTCATGTATGAAATAATGAAAGGAGCATTCCTTTTAAATTGGTGCTGACCAGGTCTTTGTCATTGTTTTCCTCTGCTTTTCTCCATCACATCAATTAGTTGTTATATATCACTTCTGTTGTTAATTAACAGTTATGCATTAGGCAGCGTTTTATGACACCACGGAACAATAGTTATTGAAAAGCAGCAGCAAATAAATACAAACCTGGTCCGAACAATATTGGAAGGCGTGCTCATTTTTTTTTTCTTACATAAAAAAAAGTAGCCAAGTAAGTAAAGCAGGCATAAATTGTGAGAAGAATCGTATCATTCAAGTCACGACTCGGAGGTAACTAGTGGTGGCTGTGGAAATGTAAAGTAGCATAAAAAAGTACAGTTCAGAACTGTGAGGACATTCTTGCAATGCTGCTTTAATTGTAAAAATGTCAGAATGACATCATGAGCTCACAGCAACTATCACAGAACACACAAAAGTGGCACAGAGTCCCCAGATTTTTTCTGCCAGCCCAATATGCATCCTGCGTGTGCAGAAAATTGACAAGTGGTTACACAGTGGAATGAGAGTGTTTCAGCACATACAAAGTCCCCAGAATTAATGGCACACTCAGTCATGCGCGCAGTGGTGGCATAGAGTCCCAGATTTTTTATGCCAGCCCAAAATGCATCCTGCTTGTGTGCAGAAAATTGACAAGTGGTTACACAGTGAAATGAGACTGTTCCAGCACATATACAGTCCTCCAGAATTAATAGCACACTCAGTCATGCACACAAAAGTGGCACAGAGTCCTCAGATTTTTTCTGCCAGCCCAAAATGCATCCTGCTTGTGTGCAGAAAATTGACAAGTGGTTACACAGTGGAATGAGAGTGTTTCAGCACATACTGTACAAAGTCCCCCAGAATTAATGGCATACTCAGTCATGCGTGCAGTGGTGGCACAGAGTCCCAGATGTTTTCTGCAGGCCCAAAATGCATCCTGCGTGTGTGCAGAAATTGACAAGTGGTTACACAGAGAAATGAGACTGTTTCAGCACGTACAAAATCCTCCAGAATTAATGGCGCACTCAGTCATGTGCACAAAAGTGGCACAGAGTCCCCAGAATGTTTCTGCCAGTCCAAAATGCATCCTGCTTGTGTGCAGAAAATTGACAAGTGGTTACACAGTGGAATGAGAGTGTTTCAACATATACAAAGTCCCCCAGAATTAATGGTGCACTCAGTCATGCGCGCAGTGGTGGCATAGAGTCCCAGATTTTTTCTGCAGGCCCAAAATGCATCCTGCTTGTATGCAGAAAATTGACAAGTGGTTACACAGTGAAATGAGACTGTTCTAGCACATGCACAGTCCTCCAGAATTAATAGCGCACTCAGTCATGCACACAAAAGTGGCACAGAGTCCCAAGATTTTTTCTGCCAGCCCAAAATGCATCCTGCTTGTGTGCAGAAAATTGACAAGTGGTTACACAGTTTAATGAGAGTGTTTCAGCACATACAAAGTTCCCCAGAATTAATGGCGTACTCAGTCATGCGTGCAGTGGTGGCACAGAGTCCCAGATGTTTTCTGCAGGCCCAAAATGTATCCTGCTTGTGTGCAGAAAATTGACAAGTGGTTACACAGCGAAATGAGACTGTTTCAGCACATACAAAGTCCTCCAGAATTAATGACGCACTCAGTCATGTGCACAAAAGTGGCACAGAGTCCCCAGATTTTTTCTGCCAGTCCAAAATGCATCCTGCTTGTGTGCAGAAAATTGACAAGTGGTTACACAGTGGAATGAGAGTGTTTCAACACATACAAAGTCCCCCAGAATTAATGGTGCACTCAGTCATGTGCGCAGTGGTGGCATAGAGTCCCAGATTTTTTCTGCAGGCCCAAAATGCATCCTGCTTGTGTGCAGAAAATTGACAAGTGATTACACAGTGAAATGAGATTGTTTCAGCACATACAAAGTCCCCCAAAATTAATGGCGCACTCAGTCATGTGCGCAGTGGTGGCATAGAGTCCCAGATTTTTTCAGCAGGCCCAAAATGCATCCTGCTTGTGTGCAGAGAATTGACAAGTGGTTACACTGCAAAGTGAGATTGTTTCAGCACATACAAAGTCCTCCAGAATTAATGACGCACTCAGTCATGCGCACAAAAGTAGCACAGAGTCCCCAGATTTTTTCTGCCAGCCCAAAATGCATTCTGATTGTGTGCAGAAAATTGACAAGTGGTTACACAGTGGAATGAGAGTGTTTCAGCACATACAAAGTCCCTCAGAATTAGTGGCGTACTCAGTCATGCGTGCAGTGGTGGCACAGAGTCCCAGATTTTTTCTGCAGGCCCAAAATGCATCCTGCTTGTGTGCAGAAAATTGACAAGTGGTTACACAGCGAAATGAGACTGTTTCAGCACATCCCCCAGTATAAAATGATGACTGTGAGCATTGTGTTGCTGATCCAATGTGTCCTGCGAGACGATTCCAGCAAATGCAGTGTGCTCATCTCAACTGGATTGAAGGGTACCCTTTGGCTATACACTAATAGTAGCCTTGGTGAGTAGATATATATATATATATATATGGTTGTGTTGTGTATTTTGTAGGTGAGGAGGGGGGTTGTCATGGACATGTACTCATGGTATTGTTCTGCATCACAGGTCACACAGAAACTGTTGGTGTGCACATTCCAGTCCTCAATAAGAATGTTTTGCGCTGAAATTGCAAACGGATAACTCTCAAGCACATGAAGGTAAGCATTTTTTGTGGGGGGGGGGGAATCATATTTGCAGGTTTGTCTCTAATAGCTTCTTATTTTGTTACTTCTTCATAGATGTCATCAGCATCCTTCTGGAGTCCGGTTGTCTTAGGATGGTCATGGTCATCTAATGAAACGACTTCTGCATGTTGCATGTGTGCCCAACCTCGGGGGAAGGGGTACCTGATGTTGAAGAACTTTTTTGGATAAGGCCACTTTGACAGAACAAAGCATCTGGAAGTTTCCTAAAAAAAGCAATGAATGACTTTATACAACTTAATTGTTATGTGTCCCTCCCTGGTTCTCAAATCTCAATCTAAAGTCAAGTTACATTTCAAGCCCACATCTTGTCAGCTAACACAACCTGTGTGCAATATTTGCTGCAGTCTTTACAAAACAATGAAACGGATGAAACAAAATCTTTGTACTTACCAGACTGGATTTCACATGGATATTTCATTGGTTCCTCTCTGTACGGTACAGCTGCAGTACCATTCCCACCGAGTTTTAGCGATGGAGCCTTTTTTTGTTACCCTGTAAAAGAAGCAAATAAGTGTACCGTATGTGTTTTACCATTGCGGCTCTGAAAAGCTACAGAAAACAAAACATACAACTAAAGGAAGTGAAGCAGCATAACAAACATTAGTACGCATACTCACTTTATGGTTTAAATATTAAGAAGCTTTGTGTCTGTGGCTGATGGATGTGGTGATCCGGACAGACTGGGGTGCAGTGGTGGCAGTGGCTAACATCAGTCCCAGTGGTGGTGGTCCGGGGGGCAGACAGACTCATGGTGGCAGTGGCTAACATCAGTCCCGGTGGTGGTGGTCCAGGGGGCAGACAGACTCATGGTGGCAGTGGCTAACATCAGTCCCGGTGGTGGTGGTCAGGGGCAGACAGACTCATGGTGGCTGTGGCGGCAGTGTCTATCATCAGTCCCGGTGGTGGTCCGGGGGGCAGACTCATGGTGGCAGTGGCTAACATCAGTCCCGGTGGTGGGAGTCCAGGGGGCAGACAGACTCATGGTGGCAGTGGTGGCAGTGGCTAACATCAGTCCTGGTGGTGGTGGTCTGGGGCAGACAGACTCATGGTGGCAGTGGCTAACATAAGTCCCGGTGGTGGTGGTCTGGGGCAGACAGACTCATGGTGGCAGTGGCTATCATCAGTCCCAGTGGTGGTGGTCCAGGGGCAGACAGACTCATGGGGGCAGTGGCTATCATCAGTCTCAGTGGTGGTGGTCCGGGGCAGACAGACTCATGGTGGCAGTGGCTAACATCAGTCCCGGTGGTGGTGGTCCAGAGGGCAGACAGACTCATGGTGGCAGTGGCTAACATCAGTCCCGGTGGTGGTGGTCCAGGGGGCAGACAGACTCGTGGTGGCTGTGGCGGCAGTGTCTATCATCAGTCCCGGTGGTGGTCCGGGGGGCAGACTCATGGTGGCAGTGGCAGCAGTGGCTAACATCAGTCCCAGTGGTGGTGGTCCGGGGGCAGACAGACTCATGGTGGCAGTGGCTAACATCAGTCCCGGTGGTGGGAGTCCGGGGGGCAGACAGACTCATGGTGGCAGTGGTGCAGTGGTGGCAGTGGCTAACATCAGTCCTGGTGGTGGTGGTCTGGGGGGGCAGACAGACTCATGGTGGCAGTGGCTAACATAAGTCCCGGTGGTGGTGGTCTGGGGGGCAGACAGACTCATGGTGGCAGTGGCTATCGTCAGTCCCAGTGGTGGTGGTCCAGGGGGCAGACAGACTCATGGGGGCAGTGGCTATCATCAGTCTCAGTGCTGGTGGTCTGGGGGGCAGACAGACTCATGATGGCAGTGGCTAACATCAGTCCTGGTGGTGGTGGTCCGGGGGGCAGACAGACTCATGGTAGCAGTGGTGGCAGTGGCTAACATCAGTCCTGGTGGTGGGGGTCCGGGGGGCAGACAGACTCATGGTGGTAGTGGTGGCAGTGGCTAACATCAGTCCCGGTGGTGGTGGTCCGGGGGGCAGACAGACTTATGGTGGCAGTGGCTATCATTAGTCCCAGTGGTGGTGGTCCAGGGGCCAGACAGACTCATGGCAGCAGTGGCTAACATCAGTCCCAGTGGTAGTGGCCCGGGGGGGGGCACACCGCCTTTTAAAAACTTCAGTTAAAACCTGCCAACATTAACCACATCATCATCCTCATAAAGAAAGCTGCCCCCACCGTCATCGATGCCTGAAGTCTGGCCACTGGGAAATTCTTTGTGTAACCCCTAGGTGGTGCTATCCCAAGGGCTACTACCCCTGCCTGCTTGGCTAGTAACAGGTTAAGGGGCCTGAGTTCTGAAATGGGTGCCTCCACCTGGAGGTCAGGGTTGGTAGTTGTCAAGCTAACCTGGGCACAGCCCTCCGGGACACTGTAACTCCCCTCTTTCCCCTCTAGTGGCCTGAACACTGTACAATAATCACTTTCACAGTACCTCTGGTACACCACACAAGTACCCACACTGTTTGCACTTACCACCAGGGCTGGTTCCTCTGGCTCAACCCTGGGGACCCCCTTTAAAACAAGGTTATACAGAGCAAATAGCAACATTACAGTACTTTGAGCACAAACTGGAACCACAGTCAGATTACATGCAGAAAAAGTTAGATCTGATTTATTCAGGGGACTTGAACAAGGGAGGGGCAAAATCAGGTTAATTAGCTTAAAGGTTATATCAATCAAGCAGTTATGCATGCGCTTTGAGTCCCCCCACACAGTCCACCTCTGGTTACCCAGGTGGAGAAGAGATGGGCTAGCCAGGACCATTGCCCGGGGTTACAGCTGGTTGGGGCCCTGTGATGGAAAACACAACATGCACAGTACACAATATTTGTAATCCGGAGCCAGAGGGCTCAGTTCATGAAGGAAATGAAACAACAAGACAATCAGATGACACACTCAGATTAAGTTGTTGTTGCAGGGAGCTACCCTGGTATTTACTCACAATACCCAAGACTGGACACAGGCTGGACGAAATCGAGACTGCAGGTGGTTGATCTGGAATGCCAGGAGAAGCAGGGCCCACACAGTCGTATAGAGGGTCATTCCTGTTCAAGTGTGGAGCAGGGGGCTGATCCCCAGGCAGGTCTCTGCCGATGGCTTCTCTGTGCAGTGGGTAGTCTGGCTGGGCCAGTCTGGCAAGGCCCAGACCACATGGAGACAAATTCGGATGCAGTCTGTTTTGGGCTGGATACAGCTTCCAGCAAGCAGAACACAGTTCACACAGTGGGGAACTAACTCACATCCCACTAGCAGTTCATAGCACATTTACATGTAAGGGAATTCTACTGTACCAGGCAAAGTGCTCCCTGGTCACAATCGCAAAGTCTCTGCACACAGCAGGATCTTAGGGGTAGCTGGAACTCCTGACAGGCTGATCGCATTCAGCAAAATCTTCAGACTTCTTCAGGTTGAGCCTGGCCCACTTCAGTAGCTTACTTTAGTCACACAAACTTGGATTTAGTCCACAATAATTCTCTTCTCTCCCTCTCAGGAGCAGCAGGCAGACATGTAAGCCAAAAACTCAGCCTTTTCACAGTTCTCCCATGCAAATCCACTCAGGATTGATGCTCAGAATCACTTCAGCTCCTCTCATTTCACTTCCCAGCTCAGAACTAACTGAAAATTGCAAGCAGTGTGGGATTTACCCAACATCGAAAAGGTTTGGTTGACTGATTTGGCTGTCAGTCAAAGAAAGAGCTCCCCCTTCAGTTGCAAAAAAGGTGCAAAAAGTTCAAAACTACAGTTCCTACAGATTTTGACTTCAGACAGCTCCTGTAGTCTGGCTACATTTTAGGTCCCACCAGAACTGATTGGTCTAATTTGCAGTCCAGGACCAAGACAGTGGAGACAAACAAAACAGTCCTTGCTACAAAGAAAGCAGGTTAGACAACGATATTATCATTATCACTCTAAATGATTTTCAGCAAATAGTTACATCTTTCAACAGAGCTCCCTCTCAGATTACTTATGGTGCAATCAGGAAGCTCTTAAAGAGACAGTACACAGAGGCTATATAGGCTCCGGTAATCACATTTAAAGTGCTAAAACATAGGACACCAGCCTGGCAGTGAGCATTTAGACAAGCTCAAAGAAGACTTTTTGGGAACCCCCATTTGTAGGGGGTTACATTTGTCCATTGTGTCTTCATCTACGTCAGTGGTGGGCCGGTTCAGGCAGCCACTGCCAGTGCCACCAGGATGCTCCATTTCTACATCAGCAAGACCACCATGACTAGGCCGGGGTATGAATACCGAGGTTGCAGTCTGTGCTGGTATGTGCCTCTCATTCATTTTAATGAATGTTAGCAAACTAACATTTGCAGGAGACAGGTTTGTCTGACGATCCCTGACTATTGCACCTGCTGAGCTGAATACCTCTCAACATTTACACTGGAGGGTGGGCATGTGAGGTACTTAGCGCCACTGCAGTCAGCTCGGCCATTCACTGACCTTTCCACTCCAGTACAAAGAGGATCTTCAGTTATTGTCAGATGCCTGTTTTCAGACAAATATGACTCAACCATTCTCTGTGCCGCACTAAGTCCAATAGTTGATGCATCATCCTGTTCTCCCGAATAATTTATTTCACAAATACCCACTTGGGACAAAGCCTCCCAAAGTGGGTTGACGCCAGCCACTTTGGATGACAGACCACCTGAAACTGCAGTCCCCTTCCCCTTGCAGGATATGCTTGATGGTCCTCCAGGTACACCTTCAGCCGGATTATGCTGCTGAGGTTTGCTGACCTTGGCACATGATTTCTGTGCCCCATGAACCAAGTGCACCAGTTGACCACTGATATTTTTTACCTGTTCAGGCCCTCCCTCCAGTACTGATGCAATTCCACGTTTGTATCGTGGGTCCAGCATTGTTGCTATGGCAAAGTTGTCACTACATTGAATGCTCACAACATGACGATTCTGGTTGAATACTGTCAGCATGTGTTGCAGCAACATACTGCTACCACCATCTCTGGCAACATCAAGGCTATGCTGTACATTCACCAATGTCTGCCTCAGCACCCGCAGCAGTGGAATTGATTGGGTAATGGAGGCAGACTTGCCACTCACTGCCTGTGTGGCATGTTCTAAAGGCCGCAAAATTGTTATTACAGAGTCCATGAGACGCCACTTTTCAGTTGTCGTAGACATGGAGGCCCTGGAACTGTCACTGCTAGTGTGCATAACAAGATATTCTGAGACGGCTTTGTATTGTTCATACAACCTCTCTGCCATGTATAAAGAGGAGTTCCATCGGGTGACAACTTCCAGCTTCAAGCGGTGCTGAGGCAGGCTGTTTTGTACCTGCAACTGCCGCAGTTGGTCACAGGCCTTTCCAGATCTTGAAAAGTGAGAGCAGATACGTCGTGCAATGGTCATCATTTCCTTTATATCAGGGTGCTACAGAAACTCCTGAACCACAAGATTTAAACAGTGGGCCATGCATGGAACATGAAAAAAAACACCATTCGTGATGCATTTCACCACATTTGACCCATTGTCACTTCTATGAACCTAGCTCTCAGGGACAGAGGGTTTAGCCATCTGTCAATTTCAGTCAGTACCACGTCCAACATGTTCTCACCAGTGTGTGAACAGGTCACACTGCGCATAGCAATTGTTGCATGCTGTTGAATTCCTGAAAGATTGCTACCGCGACAATACACCTTACTGCACTAATTATTCACACTACCAACATCACAAACAACCCCCGGCACCTGCGACCAGTGTGTAGTTATACACAAATATGAACTCCCCGCTGTTTTTCCACTTGTCCACAAATCCATACTTAAATGGATGAATGGAGAGGAGGAATGTTGAAGGGCATGTCTTACTGAGTCGGACACAGTGCGGAACAACTCAGGGACAGCACGGGTAGAAAAGTATGTCCTGGATGGGACTTTCTATTTTGGACAGGCACATGCAGCAAACCACTGGAACCCAGAATTCTCCACAAAGGAGAAGGGCAAAAGATCAATTGCCAGCATTTCCGCTACAGCAGCATTGAGTTCACGTGACACTGTATGATTCTGGGGGCACTTCAGCTTATGCGCAAAAATACTCTGTAACAACGGCTGACTTAAACGTTTTACATGGGGTGTGTTGATCACAAATGGTTGTGCTCTGTGATGAATGGCATTGGCAGGGGGTGGAGTGTGGGCATTTGATAAAGACAGTTGCACAGGTGATGATGACAAACCCAGAAAAGCAGTTATTTTGCCAGATTTGCCAACCGAGGTTGATGTACCACTTGCACTAGACATATTGCATTCACCACCACCACAAAAACTGCTACTCTCACCAGTACTGGACAACATTTCAAAGTCGTTATGGTCCTCCACCTCATCATGCCTGTAGTAATCCTCTGCTCTTATTACCACACTACTGCACACGTTTAATTTCCTACTGGGTTTACAGTAATGGAAGGGGATAACATGCTGGCTATGGTTGCTGGTGATGAGGGTGAATGCCCCACTGTAGTATTAGCTGCCAGCTTGTGCGGGGTCCACAGTGCCAAGTGCCTATTCTTAAGATGCATATGCTGTCCTCCTGTGCCCAGATGGCTCCCCTTTTTACCTCGACTCACACGCACATGGCAAACCTGGCAGATTGCAACTGAATCATCATTTGCATCTTGAACAAAAAAATCCAATACAAGAGATTGTGATGCTCTGCTTTTAACATGTCCATGATGTGGCTTATTTAAGTCCATTATTTTAAGAACTGAAGTGGGGGGGGCATGTGATGTTTTGGGCACTGCACACCTGGACTGCAACTGACCACCACGACTACCTATCATATTGATTACTGGGTCATCATCATCATCAACTAAAACCGTAACTCACAAGTTTTACGGGGGGTGGGTATTACTGCAAACAGACCCAGACACAGCCACTTTTAATTTCTTTTTCTCCGGTTCCCAAGTAGGGTCAATTACATCATCATCGTATTCATCAACGTCACACACATCCACATCTTCTGCTTGGATGCTGGGATGTGGACTGCATGTTGCAACAACAGCAACATCATCATCATCAGATTCATCATCATCATCAACACCACCATCACCTGATATTTTTTCACCACACTGTGAATCACTGAATGGAAAATGCATGACGTTAACTGCCACGGTGGACGAAATATCACATTGTATGCTATTGTTGACATGATTATCAGAATCCTCAGGTTCAGTTACTGGGATGTTACTGGGAAGTATGACATCATCTACACTGCCACTCACTTGCACTGCTTCACACTCAATATTTTTGGATACGGTACACTGGTCGGAATTAGAACTTGACGCAACAATACTAATACTACCTCCACCACCAACACCAGTAACACTAACACCACCCGCTGGGAAAACATCATCTCCTCCAACTATGAGTGAAGCTACTGATTGGGCTGAAAACATTGCAGGAGAAATACCTTTCCTCACATCAGCAACGTACTTCTGTGTCTGCATACTACTACCACGCCTACAGCCCATCTTACTGCCAACATTGCCATGGCAAGAAACAGCTTTGCTTGCACATCTCTTTGCAGGCATTTTGGGAGATCAACCACAAATATTATAACCAAATTCAGATTTTGATACGTTCACTCTCTGATTGGAGAGACACTGGATGTGAAGCCAAATAAACAACTGTGGTTTCAGCAACAGATAAGAGACTACTCTGAGACTGTCATGGAATTAAAACAACTTCAGTAACCAGTGGTGCTGATGAGGTCACAAAAACAATCCAATCTGGTAAAAAATACCTTTTGAATGTGGGGGTGGGGGAGCACTGAATGCAGACAGTGCTGATTTTTACGTCACTACAAGCAGCAAAACTAAGAACAGATACCACGATGGCAGTACAAAATCAGGCAGCTGCAGTGGATAGCAGGTTCACACTGCTGCGCCTGCAATTACACTAGTCTGTGGCACAATAAAAGGTGTATTATTTGATGCACGCAACACTGCACACACACTCACACACAGAACAGTTTGTGTACAATGCTGAACGAGGAATGCATCGCAAATGCAAAAGTTCAGTACTATGCCACGTTACGATTGTAAATTTGTAATGTAAAAACCTGAACTTATGAACTGCTGCACCACATCCACACAACAGCAAGAAAATGTCTATTACTGACAATATTACAGTGTGTACATTAACACATTCAGTTATATAACAAAAATATAACCAAAAACAAAGAAATCACTATTTCTCCAACTTACATCTACCTACACCACAGATATGCCCCTCCCAAAGTACACTTTCACTGTCTTTCACCATACACACTCAATGTTGTAAATTAACATTCAAAATCCACACAAAAACAAAAACGCTCGATGATATGAGCACAGGAGGGTTTCCTACAATCGATGAACTAAAGTTGGATCCCCCCCAAAAAAGCAAAAATGCTTTTTGAACAGCTTTTACAAGATTCCTATCACAGACAGCTATCACAGCAGACTGTCTCCTACTCCTTCCTACTCATACTACCCCAAACTGAGGCTGTGCAGATCAATATAGAGCCCATGTGACCTGAAATCCCATGAATCACTGCAAAATTCACCTTTGGAGCTCAAAAACAAGGCGCGAAGTGCACTGCCCGCAATGCACTTCGCCTTAAATTTGGTAGAGTAGTGGCCTGGGGAGGCGGAGTAACGTGAAGTCATTGCTTCTAATGGACTTCGCGTTCCTCATTATAACACAAAGTACTCCGCTACACGTTGTGGAGCACTCCGCGAATCCGCCTTTGCTCCGTGAATCGCTTCACAGAGCGGATTGAGCCTACTTCACCCCACCACTAACTGGGATGCATAGGAAGAGGCATCACCAGTAGAAAACAGGAAGTTGTTATCCCTCTGTACAGATAGTTGGTGAGACCCCACCTGGAGTACTGCGTGCAGTTCTGGAGATCCCATCTCTGCAAAGACATAGACAGGGTGGAGGCTGTCCAGAGGAGGGCAACAAAAATGGTGCAGGGTCTGCACCAGAAGACATATGAAGAGAGACTAGAGGAGCTTAACATGTATACCCTTGAGGAAAGGAGGGAGAGGGGGGACGGATAGAAACTTTCAAGTACCCCAAGGAATCAACAAAGTCCAAGAGGGTAGCATCTTCAGAAAAGATGTGCAAGAACAATCAATCAATCAATCAAAATCTTTATTTATCCAGGCGATCACCATTGAGCAAGCTCATTTACAAGGTGGACCTGCAGTTCATGAGTCAAGAATACAACTAAAATACACATAATACAACAGTAGTAGATATCTACAAGCAAGATATATACAGTGTAGTAAACATTGGCTAATGGTAGATATAAAACAATGCCTTTATAATCCTGACAGTCAAAAATATATTCGTAGCCTGTATAGGTGTCCTCAGATATGGAAGAAGGCATGAGATGAAGGGAGAGGGCTGGCTGGGGGAAGATGCTGGGACACTATACTGACAGGATGGAAAGCGTAGAGAGTAGGCGATGGGTGAGAGGGAGGGTGAGTAAGGGCAGTGCAAGGAGTGCTTAGTACGGATGGGACTAGGATAGATTGTAGGAAGGAGTGAGTAAATGTGGTTTGAGAATACTTAGGTGTATGGATAGGACTAGGTTGGTTTTATTTTTTTATTTTTAATTTTTTGTTCAGCCTGTGGTGTGTAGAGCGACAGCTGGACTACTAGGAGCTATGGAAACAATTACAAAACTCCACAAACGTTTTGGCATACGAAGTCTTGAACACAGCAAGACTAACAGGTGAGCTGAGTCTCAATGATTTCTGTATCCTATTCCAGAGCGTGGGCAGGACAAAGCTTATGGCCGCTCTTCCAAAGCGGGTGCCAATCCTAGGTACTTTCAAGGAAACCAGCAAGTGACTTCTCAAGGCATAATTACCAATCGGACTTAGAGAGAGACAGTCAGCAACATACTGTGGAGGTTTGTTGGTGATGGTTAGGAGCATCCAAAGAGCAACATTTCTATAATGCCTGTGTTGAAGGGAGGGCCACCCCACAACTGCGTATAAGGAACAGTGGTGGGTGGAAAATGGAAGGCCAGTTATAAATCTCAGAGCTCTATGATACAATACGTCCAATTTTGCAAGGTGTGAGGCAGAGCACTGGTCATATATGAAGTCAGCTTGTAACACGGCACTATTCAGAGCCCCAGGAGCAGAGACGGTGATACGCGCGACGGCATCACGTGGTACAGGAGCAACACGGCATTATGAGACGATAATGCCGTGTTGATCTTGCAGTGCTGAAACTAGCCAGCAGAAGTTAAATAGTGGTGTGTGAGCCCGACTCCAGTGACACAAAGAGCCACACACTCAGCCACGAGTGAGACAGTAGCAGAGGCAGGAAGGGGGGACAGGGACCGTCAATTTTAATTATGGAGTGACCGGGAGCCACAGACACTGCACCGGAGATCAGCAGTAACCGGGGAGAGGTAGGCGAGGGTGCTGCTGCCAAGGGGGGGGGAGCGGGGCAAGCAGCGGAAACACACACCTCTAGTGTCGACACACTTATGCAAATGAGAGACCTGCTGGTCATGCGCAGGGAACCACCCAACTGCAGTCCTCCGAGGCACGCTCACAGGGAAACAGCCACTGCAAAGCACGGGGCATGTGTTGCAATCGTTAAGCTAGCAACTGTATGTCCGTGCACCCAAAACAGTTTTGAATGACATCTGTATGTAAGAGAACATTGTCACGAACTCTGAAAGTAAGATTAAAGATGACAGGAATTTCTGCAACTGCCATTGTCTTTATTGTGAATGAACTAGCACACTGTGTAACCTGCACCACCACTGAGTATGTCCGTGTTGCAAGCGCATTAATCCCCGCTGAAGGTGGCATCTAGTGGGGTGTTAATGGATGGTGGGGCCGTTGTCTGCCCTCAGCCTCAGGCCTTGTGCCACAATGGCCCCAACCATGCATTAACTCTCCATTAGATGCCACCTTCAGCGGGGATTAATGCTTACATAGTCAGTTAAGGAGAGGAACATGGACTGGACGAGCTGCCTTTTGGCATCTATGGTCAGGAGGCGATTTATCCTAAAGAAAAGGCCTAGCCTCTGCCTCAGCTTTTTCAGCAGCTCCTCTATATGTTCCACAAAGGAGAGTTTATTGTCAAGCCAGACACCCAAATACTTGAATTTCGGTATGAATTCAAGATTTTCTCCTAGTAAGGTGGAGATAGAAGGTAAGGGACCAACAGCAGTAGAATATCCCACCTGGCTAGTTGATGAGAATAGCATTGCCTTGGTTTTCTTAGCATTAAGTAGTAGTCTTTTGCTAAGGAGCTGGTGCTGCAGGATATTAAAGTCAGTTTGCAGGTCACCACAGGCAACTTCAGGAGACTCACGGCTTATGTAGAGCACCGTATCATCAGCAACCAGTGAATGCTTGCTTCCTTAATGCCTACGTCCAGGCTGTTGTTATAGATAGCAAACAATAATGGCCCCAAGATGGATCCCTGAGGAACAGCTCTTTTTTTTTTTTAACTTGCATAATTTTTATTAGGAGTTTAAAAGAACTTCCATGAATTCAGTGTACAATGTACATTCCATTGAAGGATTACTATACATCCAGCGGTCATTATTTAAAAAGCCCTTCAAACTCTCTGCAAGTTTACGACTTTCAATATGACTCCAAGGAGTATTTCCCCTTTGTCACTACCATAAATACAGGTACAACTATCTCAGTAACACTCAAACAGTGCCATGGGGAAGTACATTCCCATTACCCTTGCCTTTTCAATCCTTCTTTGTATAAACTGTTTTAAACTATATAACAGTTACATAAACTCTATTTGATCAACCATACTTATAATGATCCAATCTTAATTATTTGATTTCTCCATAAGTGCTCTAATCACATTTTCACAAAAACAATAAAGCCAAAACCAAAATAGAAAGAGCAAATGAAGAAAAAAGAAAAGAAAAAAAAGATTTTTTAAACTTTCTTGTCGACGTGGATGCAAAGTGTCTCAAGGTAGCAGACACTGATCTAGTATGGAGTGCCCTCCAGATTCTTGATGTATTCATAAATGGAAGCCATCTAACATTGAATTGATCTGTTTGCATTCTTAACGGGCGTTATGGCTTCCATCTCTTTAATTCTGTTAATATTGGCCTCCACATTGAGACAGATAACTGGTCTGCACTTAACCAGTGTTGGGTAATCACCTTTAGTGCAGCTGCCACTAATATGTAGTATAAATATCTCTGGTTTTTGGTCCTCCCCTCACTAGGTAGAAGACCCAGGATCAAATGAGAGCTAGTTAGCACACACCTCCATTGAAAGATGCTCTGTAATGCCTGTGCCATCTGTTTCCAGTAATTATTTATCTGAGGGCAATCCCAAAATATGTGGGCATAAGAACCGACTCCTCCGCATCTCCTCCAGCATTCCTGGATTTACCCTTTGAATAATGTGCTGAGACCACTGGGGGAATAAGTACCTGTAACCACTCTCCATCTAAAATCCCCCAACTTGGAGAGCTAGAAGTGCTAGGGATCCCTGCCCAAACTCTTGCCCATTCCTCTCTGCAAGATGCAAACCTAGCTCCTCCTCCCATTTTTGTTCAATTTCTTGGGTCAGTACTTACCCACCTCATCCTGAAGTGACTTGTAAATGAGTCAAGTCATTTTTATTTAAATGAAGGATATATAGCCCCTCTAGTCTGTCCTCTTGCTTTTGAAGAAGGTGGTTCTCACTGGGACCGGTGGGTCTGCCAGAATCTCCCCCACTCCCACGTTTGTTAGGATGTAGTGTCAGCATTATAGGTATCTATAAAAATCCTGTCTTGGGAGGTTATATTCATCCTGCATTTCCAAAAAGGATTTCCGTGTGTCCCTTTGAAAGAATTGGGTAAGGAACAACAATTCTTTTTCCTGCCACCTCCCGAAACAAGGGTTCCCTGAGGAGGCCGGAAATCCCGGCATAGAGCAGAGGGGGATATACCTCCAGACTAGGGTCACCACCCCCCAGTGTAGCCGTACCTCCAGCCATATTTTAAGGGTATGTTTAGTCCATCTGTTATTGATTAATTTGAGATCCAGTGTGTGGGCAACCCAGGGTAGCAACCTCAATGGTATGTTTTGATGTGCCCTTTGCTCCATCAGAGACCAACCCTACTTCTGACCTGGATTTAATATGCTTAGGCTAGGCACCACTTGAGCAGCTTTATAATAACTATATAGATCGGGGACTCCTGCCTCTCTTGTCTTTGTCTCTGTGAGGAGATCCCACCGCTCTAGGTTTCCTTCCCACCAAATGAATCTTGAAATTTTCTGTTTTAAATCTTTCCATTCCTTCTAGAGAAGGCTAGGGCATAGTGAATAAAAAAGGTATCTAGGGAGCACGTTCATCTTCACTGTATCTATCCTGTGAGTAAAAGTAAGAGGTAGAGAGTGCCATCTGTTTATATCTGCAAAAACAGCTTTCTGGAGTGCGCCATAATTAACTTGATATAGTCTTGATAATTTAATCGGAATCTGAATCCCCAAGTACCTTACCTTCTCTCTGACCCAGTTAAATGTAATCGGCTCATGCAAATTCTGTGTAATTCTCCCCTTTATTGGTAGAATCTCAGATTTATCCCTATTGATTTTAAAGCCTGAGATCCTCCCAAACTGGTCCAAAATTGCCATCAATGGTGGGATCGACTTCCAGGGTCCTGCATATACAGTATATCACCGTGTCATCTGCATAAAGTGACACTTTATTCTGGGCCTGAGCTATATTAATGCCCTGTATTTTGCTTTCCTCCCTTATGGCCTGGGCAAGGGGTTCCATGGCTAGTCTGCGAAGTGCGAGCGACAGGGGCATCCTGCCTAGTGCCCCTCCTAATCTGAAAGGCCTCTGATAAAGTCCCATTAACCCTGACCCTAGCCTAAGGGTTCTGATAGGCCAAAGTGGCCCACTGTAAAAGGCACCTTGAACCCCATCCTGTGAGAAATGCTTTAGGTATGACCAGTTTAGCCTATCAAAGGCCTTTTTCCGCGTCAAAAAATAGCAAATCTGGATGTTCTGGGAGGCATTCTTGTGGTCCAAAATATTTAGTAAATGCCTGATGTTATCAGACATATGTCTGTTTGGTATGAATCCAGTTTGATCCGATGTATCAGATTTTCAATATGCTTTTGTAGTCGGTTAGCTAGAATTTATGTAAGGATTTTATAATCTTGGTTTAACAGGGCGATGGGCCATATGATTCATAAAGCTCCGGGATTTCCTGTTTTGGAATGACCGTGATCATAGCCTCACCCAGGAACCTGGGGTTCATTATTCTCTAAGATAGCATTTAGCACCATAGCCAGTTTGGGTACTAGTGTTTTTAATTTTTATAGAACTCGGCCGGTAGCTATCAGGACCCGGGACTTACCTAAGGGAAGCTTATTTATAACTGCTGCTATTTCCTTCTCTGTGATCAGGGTTGACAGCTCCTACTACATTCCTGGGGACAGCTTGGCAGCTTCAGGGTCCGTAGAAAGGATTCTGCCTTCTTTGTACCTCTTCTGGATTCTCCTTCACTATATAACTCCCTATAATAATTTTAAAAGCCGTGGCTATTTCTCTAGGTTTCTCTGTCGGATGTATTCCTTTTCCACCTTTGGAGGATGAGACATATCTGCCTGCTTGTTCCTTTCTCAATCTCATGGCAAGGAGCTTTAAAGCCCTGCCCCCCCCCTTCATAATATTTATGATTTGTGTAACGCAGCATCCACTCCACCTTGTCTGCTTCTAACTTATTGAGTTCTTTCCTGCTTTCCATTAAGTCCCTCCAGATTTTCTCCTTACCTTTTGGATTACTTTAATGTTCCTGTTCTAACCCTCTTATCTTAGTTTGCAGTTCTTCTATCTTTTTGCTCCTCAGTTTCTTCCTGGCTGAGGCTAGACTGATTAATTGTCCCCTTAGAACGGCCTTCATTGTGTCCCACCACACCATTGGGGTACTGTCCGAGATAGGGGAGTCTGTCACAAGATTTTTTATATCCTCTGTGATTTTTTGTATGATATTTTTATCATTAAGTAATGAAATATTCAATCTCCAATTTGTTGTCCTGGGTTCCTCTCCCAAACAAAATCTGCTGAGATTGGGGAATGGTTGAGATAGTCATTAGGTAGATTTCTGAATTGGAGAATAGGTGGACATCTGTGGTATATGTTATAAAAATCTATACGAGTATGATTTCTGGGGACTGAGTAGAATGTATAATCCCTTTCTTTTGTGATATAGTCTCCAAATGTCCCCAACCCCCAGCATTAATGTATTCAGACACTTCTGTGACCTGTTTAGAAGTCTCCATTTTCCAGAGGATTGGTCTAAAACTGGGGACAATGTGGTACTGAAGTCACTCAAGTATTAACTGGACCCCTAGGAAGTAGACCACCTCTGAAAGACCTCCTGATATAAGGAAGGCCCCACTATTGGGGGCGAAACATTTACCACATGGATTAGGTTACCCTGAATTAACCCTGAGACTCTAATGCACCTACCCTGAGTATAACCCTACCTCCTAAATACAGAATGGGGATTTTTTTAATTAATATCCCATCCGGCCTTTTTTTTCTTTGCCTGAGGTAACTAGCACTCTGCCCACCCACTGCCATCTTAGTTTCATGTGCTCCACCTCGAAAGGTAGATTTCTGGAGGAGTGCTATGTCACAGCCCTCCTATTAAGTTCTGTTAGGATTTTGGTCTTTTAATGGGTGAATTAAACCCATTAACATTATAAGAAATAATCCTTAGGCACATGGCCATAATCTGTCCCTGTAAGTTATCTTCTCATTCACACTATCCCCCAAGAATACCATCTCAGGCCCTATGCCTTCGCCAAACCAATCCAGATCCCTCTTTCCCTTTGAACCCACGTCAATTTACTATAACTAGAAACATTTAAAACTGATAAACTAGTAACACCAATCAATTAACTGGAAAATCCGATCCAACCTGGATCAGCAATAAAAACTCTTTTTCTGAATCAAAGCAAGTGTCTGTTAGATTGACTTCCTAGGAAAAGTAACTCTGGTAGTCAAAAAGCCACCCAGGCTGTCACATGTGACACGATCACTACCCTCTGATGTTTAGGGGCGTTGTCGCCTTGGCCAACTAAGTGACTTCCAGGCTGACAACAGTTAGTCTAATGAGCGCACTACTCTGTATATGGAAAGAGCCGCCCAAACCCCAACCACCCACCCCCCACCCTCTTATGCTTTATTATGTCCTCAATAAAGATCCTGTAACTCACCAGTCATTTCCTCCCACCCCCGCCCCCAAAAAGGGGGAGAGAACAAAAAAGAGAGTAGAAAGAGAGGCCCCCTCAAAGCCACCTCCATACGGGAAGTCGCTGCCCAAATCAAAGCCCCATTAAACATCTATATTCTGTATGGCCTTTACCCGCCCTGGTGGCTCCACATATCATTATCTATTCAGTGCCAGTACTTAATAGGGCTAACTATGTAAAAATATGAGGGAACCCCCAAGCCCAGTGTCCCCATGAGAGAAGGATGTGTTCATGGACCAAGGACAAATAGTCTGCATGAAACCACTGTCCTTAGATCTCCTCGATCACATCATATTAATGATCAACTTTATGGAACTACTGGTACATTTGCATAGACATTCACCGATTCCCTTCAAGCGCCGACATTCATTCCTCAGAACACTGTCCGTATGCTAGTAAACTCAGTCTTTTGAGGATGATAGAGTCGTTTCTCATCATTCTGGATCCTGTTCCTCTTCTCAGCACGTGGCAAGCTTGGCAATGTCCCCACACTTGCCATCGCGATGGATCCTGTGAGCCTCGTTTCCTCGTCTGGTTGCGAGTACTACCGTTCCAGGCTCCCCTCTTAATTTTTCTCTAAAATCTCCTGTTCCAAATCTGGCACGTCAACTTGAAGCTCTTTTAAGGTGGCACTCGCCTCGACCAGGGATGGGAAGGTCTTGATTCCTGATTCCAGGTGAATTCTCAGCCTCGCAGGGAAAAGCAACTGTGCCTTTATTTCTTTCTGCAGCCTAAGCTCCCTTATAACCCCTCTTACTTTTTGCCTTTCGGCTTGCAGGGCCGAGGAAAAGTCCTGGTCAAAGAAAATTGTTGCTTCTTGATATTTTAAGTCTTTAAGCCTCCAGGCCTCACTAATGATCTATTCTTTAGTTTGAAAGTGTAACATTCGAACTATCAGGGAGCGGGGCCTTGCATTGGGATCCGTTGGTTTCGGGATTAGCGATCTATGGGCCCGGTCGACCTCTAAACTCAGGTCGGGAGGTGGAGAGAGCACTGCCCGCAGCACTTGCTGCACGAAGTCTGCTGTTGTTGGAAAGCCTTCCTCAGCCCCCTCGGGGATACCATGAATTCTGAAGTTGTTCCTATGAGGAACGTTTCAAATCTTCTAATTTAGCTTGGGTTTCTTGGTCTCTCTAGAGTAAGAATAGCAGCAATCACTCTGTAGTTTCCTGCGCCTCAGACGGGTCTCCAATTCTGGCTTCCGACGACGAAACTTTCCTATCTAGAGCTTTCACATCTTGTCTCAGGTCAGCCAGTGCCGAATCAATTTTGTTTACTGTACAGTAGCTAGGATCTTTTTCAAGGTTTGGTTACTTTCCAATGGTTCTGTATCATCCTGATCCCAGTCTGCCGAAGAGTCTGAGGGGAGCCTTCTCTGTTGTGGTAAAGCCGTTAGGCTCTCCTGTGGCCTGCTCAAAGTTATTTGCTTCATTTTACTTGTCGAGGACGAAGGTAATTGGTTTCCTTTTGCCTTCTGTGACTTCCTGCCATGTATAGTATCAGTCTCACTGTTAAAAGTTGTATTAGAGTGTTTTCTGTGCTGAATTCTCAGGATTAGGGTGAGGGTGGTCGGGGAGCCCTTAGAGTTAGCTACCCACCGTGTCCGTGGCGTCACGGAGTCCGGAAACAGCTCTTTATGGTTTAAGTGGGAAAGCTCCCTTCAGCTCTTGATTTGTTGCTGCCACCAGTAAGGTAGTCATGGAACCAACACAAGAGGCTGAATCCAGGCCAGTGATTTTAAGGTGGAAAGGAGCAAGCAGTGGTCAACGGTGTCAAGGGCTCAATCGAGGTCCAGGGAAAACTGCACAAACAAATTTTTTGTTGTCTAAGTCCCATTGCCAGTCATTAGTTACTTTTGCCAGAGCTGTAATTGTACTATGCTTAGCTCTGAAGCCAGACTGCATAGGGTTTAGTAAGTTGAGTTGTCTATGAAAGTTCTCAGCTGGGCATTCACAATTTTTCCAGGAGTTTGAAAGTATAGGAGGAGAGAGATTGGCCTATAGTTATTTAGATCACAGGGATCCCTGATTTAAACAGGAGATGACATGAGCAATTTTCCATTACTAGGGAGGGATCCTTGTGATAGGGACAGGTTGAATAAGTGAGAGATAGGGTGCATCAAGGATATGGTATGCAATCTTCAAGAAGTATGGGTCAAAGGAGTCAGCCCAAGTACTTTTTTAGTGTCAATTGTAGGAAGAAGATCTTCAACTTCTTTTATGGAGATGGGTAAGAAGGAAAAGATTATGTTATTGTTGCCTGTTCCAGGAGCTGTGTGTTGATCTATGGGTGAAGCCTGCTTTCTGGTGCGTTATCGAACGCTAGGCCTGCAGTGGCAAAATGATAGTTGAAGGCCTGCAGGATCTCATTTCTACCGTTGATTGTAACATTGTCAGCGGTAATTTTTGAAGGTTGCACTTCTTGGTGAGTGACCAGATAGTTCTTTTAAGGTGGATCAGAATTTGGAAGGTATTTTGATGCAGAGTCTAGCTCAGAGCAGTAAAGTTGGCCTTGGCCTCTCTGATCATCTTAGTGCAGGAGTTTTAGCTGTCCTGAAATGACACCAGTCTTCGTCTGTGTGTTTTCAGAGTTTGTCTCTTTTTAGTAATGCAGCCTTGAGACCACTGGAAACCAGCGACATGTTCTAACTTTTATACGTGCTTTTTACCAGAGGAGCATGGTTGTTTGGGGCACTGGTTACAATTTCATGGAAGATATATCGTATGCAGTACTCACTGATTTAGCTAGGTAAAAACTCTGCCAGTGCAAGGAGTTTTTCGTTCATTGAGATGCAGAGGATCGAAGTTCCGTCCGGACCTTTAGTGGAAAACTTAGATGCTGATGAGGGTTTGGTATCAGCTCTTATACCAGCAATAAAACAGTGGTCACTAACTATCCGCTGAAAAATTCAGGCATGGGAAAAGGAATATGGTTTGCTTACAAGAAGGACGTCCAATAGAGTGCTGTTCATTGGGTTTTTCATGTTAATGCAAGTTGGTTCAGTAATAAGTTGTGTGAACCCATGGGAGTCACAGAATTGCTTCAGGGGTAACAAGACCTTAGTCAGCCAATCATAGTTAAGATCCCCTAGAATAATTGTTTTAAGAGGAACAGAGCCCATGATAGTTGACAGATGGGACAGAAGCTGAGGCCCTGCTGATGGGGGTCTGTAGCAACCTATGACATGAAAAGCCACTGATGGGGAAAGTTCAACTTTGAGGGACAAGCATTCAAATCCACCTGCAACAGAGAGGTGTCTAGGATGGACACCAAAATGTGTTTTGACAAAGATGGCCACTCCACCACTCCTGGTCTGCCCATTGGCTCTGAATAGGAGGTAGTTAGGGATGTCAGCCTCTCTCTTGGAGTGGATGACTGAGCCAGGATTCAAAGCACAAGTACATCTGTGCAATGTGAATAATCCAGGCCTGGATTGAAGTAAATTTCCTTTTTTTTTTGAACTTACCAAATATTTTTATTGGTATTTCATTGACAATATACAATACATTTCTCTGTATACCGTATTTCATATTTAGAGAGAGCATATCCCTAGGTTAGATAATTAACAATACATTGTCAATATATATGACATCATATGAGGGTGACTTGATTAATCTAAATCCATCATAGCCAAGTGCTATATAAGCATTGGACAGTTCTTTGTTTCTATTAATTGATTGATTATCCACATGGATCAGTTCTGAACACGGAAATGTCCACTTTTCACTCTCACTATGTTGCTACTTGGAAGGGCTGGTATTATACCAGAAATTCAGTTAACCTTAAGGTAGCATACTCATATCAAATACTGTAATCAGCATATCATTTAAACAACAATAATAAAAAAAGAAAAGGATCAAGGAAAAGAAAAACCTTCACAAAATGCTAAAATAATTGCATGACTTGTTTTGTGCAAAGTTATGGTCATATAGTTTTTCATTATATATTATAGGTTCCTTAACAAGTTAATTCTATCAAAGGTCCCTTGCCATATCACCTTATAGGAGGTTGGCATCCTGGTTACTTTAGTTATGCTGTCTCCAATCGACAGCATCCAGCGCTACCCATGCGGGGAGGGCGGCTGTGGTGGCGGTCCTCCTCATCCACTTCTCTTTACCATGGAAGTATATACTGCTCTAGCACCGGAGTGCCGGTACGGTTTTCTGTAAAATCATAATAAGGTAACCATCTGGAGTTAAACTTATCTGTCATCAGCCTCAGACGTGCTGTAGCTCCTTCAGCCTCCTTAACATGATTTACATTATTTACCCATTGAGATAAAGTTGAGGGGTCTGTGGTAAGCCAGTGTTGTGTAATGGTCTTTGAGGCTGCTGCTATCAGGATGTAAAATAAGTACTTTTGAGCATTTAACCTCATCTCAGGTGGTGGAAGGCCTAATACTATGTGCTCCAAACCCAGATTTCCATCCAGATGAAATATCTCTTTAATAGCCTGAGTTATTTCACACCAATAATTAACTAATAGTGGGCACCTCCAAAGTATATGGGTAGTTGTGCCCCTTGCCCCATAATTCCTCCAACAGCTATCGGAGGGGGTGTTGTATAATATTGGGAAACTATCGGGGTTATAAAAAATCTGCTCACCACTTTCCAGTGTTCTCTCCATATAGAAATTGGATGTTTTGCTCACCTAGCCAAGTCCTTCCCATTCCCTCTCTGACAACTTTATGTCTAGCTCATCTTCCCATTTTCTTTCTATCGTTGAGCCTGTAAGATACCCTCCCCTCCTATAACGCCTTGTAGATATAAGAAGTGAACCCTCTCATCTCTCTGGTTTGTGCTTTCAGGTATGTTCCTACCCGGGGCGGTATTATGGGGCTGGATAGGGTTGTCAGACTTGCCCTTGTCTCAATGTAATGTCTACATTGCAAATATTTATAAAAATCTTGCTTGGGAAAGGTGAACTCTTGTTGCAGATCTGTGAAACTTTTCAGGATGTTCCCCTGTAAAAATTGGGTGAGATGAGTCAACCCCTGTGTTTTCCAGTTTAAAAAACTACTGCCTTTTTTATTCAGAGGGAAATGAGGCAAATAGGCCAAAGGTATGTAAGGTCATACTGGTGTCGGGATTTCCCATTTCTGTTGTGCCCAGAGCCAGGATTCTAGGGTATGTTTAGTTCACCTATTATTAATTCTATTTAGGTCTGATCTAAGAGCTATCCATACCAAGTAATTGAGGGGCATCTCTGGAAATGCATTCTGCTCCATTTCAACCCAACTAACCTTATGGCCTGGGGATATCATGTGCAGTATTGGTAGAATCTGGGCTGCCAAATAGTAATTATAAAAATGTGGGACTGCCAGGCCTCCTCTGTCTCTGGCCTCCGACAACAATTCCCATCTCTTTCTGGGATGCCATCCAGCCCAAATAAATTTGCTCAGTCTCTGTCTCAATTCCTTTCACTCCCCTCGTGTGAATGGGATTGGGAGATTCATGAACAGAAACAAATATCTGGGCAATACGTTCATCTTAACTGTTTCAACTCTATTATAAAGAGTCAGCGGCATGTCCTGCCAACGGTTCAAGTCCACAAAGACCTGTTGTTTGAGTGCCTCATAATTAAACGCATGTAACTTCGAAAGTTTAGTAGGTATTTGTATGCCAAGATATCTTATCTTGTCTTTGGCCACAGAGAAGGGTGAACTCCAGCTCGTCTTCTGGCTTCCTCCTCCCTCTTTCCTTATCATCAGTATTTCAGATTTTGTCTCGTTCATCTTAAATCCCGATATTCTCCCAAACCTGTTCGGGAGTTGCAAAGGTGGGCGGGGGGAGAGACGTCTCTGGATTATTTATATAAATTAAAGTGTCGTCTGCGTACAGTGAAACTTTATTCATCACCCCAATTACTTTAATCCCCTCTATGTTATTATCTTGCCTTATAGGCTTGGGCCAAGGGCTCTATACTTAGGAGCAAATAGCAGCTGGGACAGGGGCAGCCCTGCCTCGTGCCCCGACCAACCTTAAAAACCTCCGACACTGTCCCATTCACCTAACCCTAGCAGATGGGTTTTGATAAGCTAGCATGGTCCATTTTAGGAAATTACCTCCTATTCCCATATGTAATAATAATTATTTCGTATAAATCTAATTAATATGATCAAATGCTTTCTCTGCATAGAGAAAAAGCACTACTTGGGGGGGAATTTGTTTCTACCTGGACTGTTATTATGTTTAATAATCTTCTATATTGTCAGAGAGGTGGTGGTGTGGTATGAAAGCCAACTTGAGTCAGGGTGAACAAAGGCGTTCAATGCACCGCTGAAGTCTATTGGCCATTATTTTAGTCAGGAACTTAAAATCTTGGCTCAATAATGAAATTAGCCTATCACAGGTCGCATGCATCTACCAATTTCCCTACGTGGGAATAACTGAAATCAGGGCCTCCGTCCACGATTGTGGAAGCGCTCCTCTTCTAGAATAGAATTCATAATCAATTTCAGCTTAGGCACTAACAACTTCTTAAACGTCTATAAAACTCTACTGGATACTTGTCAGGGCTCAGGGATTTCCGCTGATAATTTATTAATCACTGAATATAGTTCTTGTTCAGTAATGGGAGCAGAAAGGGCATTCTGATCCTCTGTGGAAAGCTTGGGGAAGGACAGCATCCTGAGGAACTCTTCCGTTTCCTGTACCACTACATGTGGTTGTTTGGTTTCACTATATAATTTCTCATAATACAGCCGAAATTGCGCTGCGATATCTAAGGGCGTTGTCCATTTCTGACTAGGATGGTCTCTATTCTTGATACTTTGTATACATCTAGTAGCTTGTGCCTTTCTAAGCCGGGTAGCTAACAACCTCGATGCCTAACACCCCTTCATAGTACTTTTGGTTAGAGACCTTAAAATGCCTTCCACCTTTTTATTATCAAAAGCCTGCAAAGCCTCTTGGCCTTAATTAACTCTTCTAACACTTTTGCATTTATAGGGTTGGCCTTATGATTCTCTTCCATGTCCCTATTGTTTGAGTTAATTCTATCCTTTTTGTTGTTACTCCTCTTTTGTTTGAGGTAACGTTATTGCCCCTTACCACCGCCTTCATCATATCCCACCAAATCAGAGGTGATGTATCTGCTATAAGGAGTCCGATTCCAAATCTTTCAGTGTCGGAAATATGTTGCTGAAATACTGTATCATTTAACAAAGAGGTGTTCAGCCTCAAACCGTTTTCCTGCCCGTACTACCCCAGGTTACCTGCATACCTATTGGTGCGTGGTCCGATAATGTTATGGGAATATAGTAGAGGAGGTACACCGGAAAAGATCTGACTTCAACATCCAAATCATGTCTATTCATGAGTATGACCTCTGAGCTGGAGAATAATATGTGTAATCTCGTTCTGAACCATGCATAGATCTCCACACATCCAGGAAACCGCCATCCTCCAGCAATAGCTTCAGTTTCCTAGTAGCCATTCTATTAGTGGAGGTCTGCCCCGATGAGCGGTCCAAGGTGGGACACAGCACAGCATAAGTCCCCACCCAGGACTATTTTTCCTCCCATCAGCCCCACTATTCTGAGATGTAGTTCTTCAAAAAACTTATCTGTGCCCACATTAGGTGCATATACATTTATCAAATGGATCAATTGATCCTGAATGCTACCAATTACCCTGATGAATCTACCTGAGGCAGCTGCCTCCACCTCTTGAATCTGAAATGGGCAATCCCTTTTGAAGAGGACCGCCACCCCAGCTTTTTTTGCTGTTTCATGTGATGCCGCCTCCACCCGACTCACCCACGCTCGCCAGAGTTTGTTATGTTCTGCTGCACTTAAGTGCGTTTCTTGTAATAAGGCTATGTCGCACTTTAAATGTTTTAACTCTACTAATAATTTAGTGTGCTTAATTGGTGAGTTAATGCCCTTGACATTATAGGATATGATGTTTAGTTGTGTCATCTTAACGCCATTTGTCGTGCTACTGTCCCCTTGACGTAATGCCCACAAAGGTCCCTTCCATTTAGCAATCCAAGGTGCCAGCCCTCCTTTACATTCGGTTTTGGTTCACAAAACTTTGCACTGTCATAAATTTTTATAAAGTCATAAATAAAAAAATAATGTGGCATATTGCCCAGTACCATATAAGTGAACAGCAACAATAACTTGTTCCCTATTAACCTGGGAACTCTCATAGAACACTTCAATTAACTCTATTCTAACTTCCAAGGAAATGCTGGCCTGTTATGGCTAGCTGTAAATCTTGACCACCTCCCAGTTGTATAATGGAGGTTGTGGCTGTACACGCTCTCCCGTGCATGGACTTTGTCACTGAAAATGATGTCAGCCTATTTAGCCGCATACCCGTTGTACCCCCTGCCCACATTCTCTGGAGCCATGGTTCATGACTATGACCTCCCCAGAGCTCTCGTAGTGTTTTCCAGTTGCTATGGCACCTGGATTCTCGCTCTGCATAGAGCTGTTCAATCAAGTCTCCCCTACTGTTCAGCAGACTTTCCACTTCCTGCTCCAATCGTCTCGACATGTGAAAGCAGGCCGTCACCCCCTCTAACCTTCTGGTTATCCACTTTGAGAGCCCGATAGTCCCTCCATCCACTCCCATGATTTCCCTGGTCACCGGTAATCTACTTTAGAGGCATCGGCATTCCTATCCACCCAAGCCATCGCCCCCTTCTCATTTGTGATCCATATATGTTTGAAAACAGAAAGAAGAAATTACTATCCTTCTAACCCCTCCCCTGCCATTACTTTCAGTCTAGTCCCTGGTGTGGGTCTGTAACCGGAGCCCAACCCGCCAGACAAAACCCTGTTCATCTGCCTTCAAGGAACTAAATGTGGTCGCAAGGTGACCCACGGGCCCTCGTCTCTCAGATACTTGGTGAGGGTTCCCGCGCTCTAGCCAAATACCCTGCTATGTTCCAAGGACTTCCCTGTTCACTCACGCATGGCGGGATGAGGCCCAGACGGTGATGAGAGGTCTTGGCCTCCCCATTCCCCAATACGTCATTGTTTTAGGCAGCCAGTCGTAATTACTAGACCCTTTCGCATGATACAGTTGAAAGGGGGGAAACCAGTGCATCCACTTCCCCATTTTCCCAGTTGCTTACCCCCCGATACAGCCAGCTCCTTTTTACTATTCCCATACCCCACTGACTAAATTCCAAAAGTATTCTCCCTTTAACCCCTGACCCTCTGTGGATGGGGAGGCAGGGCCATTAGAAAATTATAACTTAGTCCCAGCTTAAGAAAGTTCATGACTTATCTCTTCTCTGAGTCATCTTCTGTGGGGTCGTGTTGTTATCTTGTTCTCTTCGGTCAGCACGTTTCAGCAATTTGCTAACATCATGGACAGCCTCCGGTGGGATGGATCCTGGTAAACCTCTTTTCCTGTTGACACCTCTCGATCGAATTGACCATGTATCAGCTCGAAGTTTTTTCTCCAGATTTCTATTTCCAAATCTGGTACTGGAATGTCCAACTCCTTTAAAAGTGGAATCGCTTCGACCAGGGAGGGGAACGTTTTTATTCCGGAGTCCAGGTGTATTTTTAGTCTGGCCGGGTAAAGGATCTGCGCTCGTATGTCTTTTCTGACCTTCAGCTCCTTCACAATGCCTCTGGCCCTCTGCCTTTCCGCTTGTAATGTGCTCGAGAAGTCCTGATCGAAAAACATGGGTGCATCATGGTACTTTAAATTTCTAAGTCTCGATGCCTCTTTCAGCAGCCAGTCTTTGCTTTGATAGTACACCATCCTTATAATTAAAGAGCATGGTTTTGCTGTAGGGTATGAGGGTTTAGCAGCCAGTGATCAGTGGGCCTTGTCAATATCCAAATTTAGGTCTGGTGGGAGCGAAAGTACTGACCGAAGCAACTGTTGCACAAAGTCCTCCGTAGTAGCAAATCCCTCCTCTTGACCTCTGGGACCCCATGGATCCTAAAATTGTTCTGACGGGACCTGTTCTCCAGGTCCTCCATTCTCTGCTGATTTTCGGTCCCATCTCAGAAGATAGAGGAGGAGGAGGAGGCGTTCGTTGGTGTCCTGGACCTCAGGAGCTCTACTACCTTAGCTGCGTTCTCCGAGACTTCCGATCCAGGAACCACACATCTTTTTAAGATCAGTTAGAGGTGTCTATCTTTGTGACCGTTTCAGGATTTGTTGCAGAGTGTTAGGCTGTGGTTTTCTCCGAGGACAATGGCTCATCTTCCGATTCCATTGTTGATTCAGAGGCCTGGCGCCTACGTGGCGGTAGTGCTGTTAGGCCTTCCAGGGCCTCTCCAGTACCAATTGCTTCATTTGCTAACTGCTGCATTTGTCTTTGCATTTTTAAACCCGATGATTCCCTGCCATATCGGGTTGTTGTAGGGACTTTTAAGATTATCAGTAAACCATGGAACATCGTTAAATCTTTCTCTTTTCCTGGGGTCATGGAGGAGCACCTCGGGCTAGCATGCAGTCATATTCATGGCGTCACGAAGTCCCAGTAAATTTCTTTAAAGACTGCAAACATTTGCGTGCATAAAGCTGACTCCTTTTAGCCTTGTGAGTTCGGATGGAGATAGAGAGCTTTTGTGGGACAGGTTAAGTTCCACATTGCCTGAGCACAAAAGTAGAAGGAGTACAATTTTCTTAGGGCAGTGAAAGATAATTTGAAGGCACAAGTCTTTCTGCGACTAGTTTGAGACTGAGTGCGGTGGTCCGGGGTCCTAAATTTCCCCCTGTGTTGTCCTAGGGATGCGTAGCCTAGAGCCCATCCAGTGTAGCACCAAGACATGTAAATATTGGGGGGATGGGGTGAGGGACCACATATTGGTAGTGAAGTAGCGGCCCCACCTCAAGGAGATTCCTCAAATTGATGAGGGTGCAGAGTCATGTGGGAACAGCACAAGCTATTTGTAGAGTTGATATATGAGCAGTCTAGCAGTAGGAGGCATGACTCTTCTTTGGAGTCAATTCTGCCCGATTGGTCTAATACAAGAGGACACAATCTGAAGGTAGAGGGGGAATGGCTCCAAAGTATTTTTTCACAAAGAGGGCTCTGGATACATGGAACAGCCTTCCAGGGAGGTTGTGGAGTCAAAAACAGTGGGGAATTCAAGAATGCATGTGACAGACATATAGCAATTCTAGTGGGGGTAGGAGGAAATAGGCTGTTGGTTAACTAAGATCTGCAGCTTATCCATTAGGTAGGGAAATGGACAGACTAGGTGAGCCAAGCGGTCCTTATCTGCCATCACATTCTATGTTTCTATGTTTCTAGTGGGTGAATGCTTGTTTTATGGTATGTAGTATATTTGTTTTACTTTAGCACCCCTGAGTTGGCTCTGGTGCTGTTTTTCTTGCTGTTATAGCCAATTTTCTCTGTTTCTTTCTTTGTCCTTGTCCTTGTTTTGCTGTGAGCATCCCCTTCAAATACTGTTAAACCTTCTGGATGAAAGTGACCTACTCTGGTTCCTTACTTCTTCCTCTACTTTTGCAATGTGATGCCCTTGTTCAGTTAAATACTTGTCCCTCTTTTTATTTATTGATTCATTGATGGGTTTATTTATTTGTTTGTTTATTTGTTTTTTGATTTTGTTGACTGGATGGGCCCACTGAGACTATAAGTCCCTTTTTCAGGGATGACCTGGAATTGATTACATGGATGGAAACATAACCAAACACAACAGGAAGTCAATGAGCAATACAAATTATAACAATAACAACAACAGAAATAAAATTACAGGGTTACATGGTAACAAAACATTGGATCATTTACAAGAGAGAGCTAACATACAGTCAGATCTTAGGTTATAGTACAGCAAATACATGTAGAGCAGCAGGTACCTGTCAGTCAAAGAAAATTACTAACCAAGTAGGAACATTAAGCGATTAGAAGTACATAGACTGTGCTCAAGGAGAAATGTCTTAAGACCTTTTCTGAAGCCGCCAAGAGATGAACAGTCTTGGAGCGTTACCGAGAGGACATTCCATGAGCAGAGTAAGCATAGGATCTTTTGCCCGCACTGGTCCTTGTTCTTGGTATCTCAGGTAGGGTACTGCTGGATGACCAGAGCATTCTCCTAGATGGTTTAATTGCCAGTACATCAGTGAGGCAAGGAAGCGTAGTGCCTTTGACTAGCTTGAATGCCAGGCAGAGAAGAGGGTAGTTGAATCTCCCTTCAAAGGAGGGCCAATTTGGAGGAAGTAGGCTGTTGGTTAACTAGGATCTGCAGCCTATCCATTAGGTAGGGAAATGAACAGACTAGGTGGGCCAAGTGGTCCTTATCTGTCGTCAAATTCTATGATTCTATGTTTCAATTTAGGGAGTGGAAGATGCGATGCTTCTGGGGGGGCAGAAGCAAAACAACCAGTTTCATTGCATAGAATCTTTAGTTTATTTACATCTGAGCATCGTAGGGACTGCAAAATTAGGACCCCTACATCACTACAGGGAGCAGAGTACTGTTGGCAATAACAAGCCATGAATCCATGGACAGATAATTACTCGGGTCATAAAGTAAGCCAATTAGTGCAGGAACTTCAAGATGTGAGCTACATGGCACTTAAAGGTGACTTCCCGATTCCCTCAGCCTACATCCCACCTAAACAAACCGGAGCAGTCCTAGACTCCCTTCTGGACTGTTTAAACAGCCTGAACCCCAACTCTAAAATAATCCTCATGGGTGATCTCAACAGAAAGTGGCACTCCACTGATGCTAATTTCTCCCAGTTTGTTACATCCCCCACCAGGAATAACTATAAAACTGGGTCTTGTACTCTACTGGACCTGGTTTTCTCAAACCGTCTTGGACATATCCTTGAAGCTATAGTGTTGTCCGACACTCTCAGTGACCACTCTCTGGTTATATGCGCCACCTGCCCAGAACACCAGGTGCAAAGGGGCCTCGTCTGCCTCTCAGCAGTCGCCCGATCCTCTCTGCCCTGGAGCTCCCTCCTGGAGCTCAGAACACCATGTGAGTGCGAAGAGGTAATATTCTACCTCCAGCTGTTGCACCCTTGTGAGGGGGGATAGCCCATCGACAGGCTGTTCGTGTCGACTGCCCCGCCCACCCTGGCTCGGCATTTCCTTTATAGCTGCTGTCTAGTGATGTCATTTCCTGTTCCCAAATTTACTAAGTCCCCACTTCCCCATTTGCAGGTTATACCACATAGCCACTAGAGGGACCCTCCGACATTATCACCTCAACCTACCCACTCCTACTTCCTGTAATCTATTTACCTGCCTAGGTACGTCTGTCCCTTTTCCACCTCTGCCTCTGCCCACACCTTACCCTCATCCTGCGTCCAGCTGCTCATCCTTCTGACCCTCACCTAGCCAGCCATTACCCCCAGTGTCCACTAGGAGTCGCTATTTCTCACTCCTATCCTAGCCCAATCCCAGCCACTGAAGGTCCCTCTGCACCTAGTTTCCCCACTCACTGCCAGGCCTCCTCCCAACTGCTCAGCTAGAGAACCGAACCTTGTACCCTGCCCACCAGAGTCTGTGACAGTACCACTACTTCAAAGTGGTATCTACGCTGTCTGAGTGGCAACCAAACTACTTATACTTTACCACACCATTTACCCTGTCACTATGCTCGAGCACCTTTTCCCCAAAATTGGTACATTGCCCCATCAACAACCCTCGTACTACTATTCTCCTCCATCTTACTGTCCCTTCCCATGCTAACTCCCCCGAGCTGCACTCCTGCACCCTCCTTCACCTGATATTCTGACCCATCCTATAAAAGCCCCATAAGTCCTCTGCTTCCTCCCAGCCATCCCATGGTCTCACTTCCCTCCCCCTTCTGCCCATTCCCTTGGCTGCCTACTGGCCTCTCTCCCCTTTCCTGCTCCTTTCCCTCACTCTGCCCACCCTAGCACCTCCACCAACCCGCGTGAGACTAAACCCCTGTCCCTCCGCTCCTCTGCCACCTAACTGTGCCCCTCGTCTTCTAGCAGCAGGATATTCACCCTAACCCAGGCCCTACCCTGTTCTCAAGCTCCAATCACCACACACAAACCCCTCAGCCGGACCTCCACCAACTCTCACTCAGGCTGTCTTCCCCGGCCTCCACCTTCTCCATTTAAATATTCATAGTCTAGCCCTAAGCTCGATCAGCTCAGGTCCTAGCGCCCACCATGTCCCTGACATAACCATACTATCACGGACCTTGCTAAACCCCAGCCTCCCAGACAATACCATCACTATTCCAGGTACAGCATCTGCACGCAAGACTGGCCCTCTAGGCGGTGGTGTGGCTATGTAAATCAAATCAGCCCTACACTTCACTGTCTCCTTCTCTAAAGCCAGACCCCAAAGCCTTGAGATTCCTAATGGTGAAACTGTCCCCCCACTACCTATCTATATGGCCAGAGTCTATTGCTGCCAAGGCACTCCAACCACTATAGTTACCAACCTCCTAGGCCAGCTTTCATCTCTCACACAGTCAGGTTAACTTTATGTCCTGGAAGATTTCAACCACAACTGGCTAGCACCCACTTTTAACAAAATCCAAACTGTAATAACCACCCTAAACCTTAGTCAAACCATCTTGGAACCCACTCGCTCTAATCATAAGTCCAGTAACCACTCCCTCGTTGACTGGGCACTTACTTCCCACCCACACCGTGTTGTCAGTTCAGGCCTCCTCCCTGATTCCATCAGCCACCACCATCTAATCTACTTGGTCCGCAAGATCCACAGAACCAAAATCCCTCCCAAATTCATAATCCAACGGTCTTATAAATCCTTAACCATTTCCCTCCTACTGGCTGACTTGGCCCTCAAATTGGGTCCCAAGCCCTACCTGCTCTAACATGGATATGGCCCTCTCTCACTTCGCAACACCTTCCTCACCGTCTGGGACAAACATACCCCCTCGCCGGATTAGAGTCCGGGGATCCCACCTACCCTGGATCTCCCCTGAGCTGTTAGCTTGCCAACAAGCCCATGATAAGGCCTGGCGAAACTACAAATCCTCATCCCTCCCAGATAACTACATTACCTACCGCACACTCCACAACAAATGCACAAAGGCCATCCGATTAGCTAAGGCTGACTACTTCAACAATACCCTAAATGAAAACCTCGAGTGCCCCTCTAAATTCTGGAAGGTCATTAACTCCCTCATTCACCCCCCAAACAATAAGCCCCCCTCCTCTCCTCCTCTCCCATGGGACTCTCCTCTCTGGCCCCCTGTTGTTGCCTCCGAGTTTAATACCTGCTTTTCTACCTGCGCACAGACCCTCCTAAAATCCCTTCCTCCAGCAACCCACCGCTCCCCATTCATCTATCCACCTTCCCCCGGTGGGCTACTTTTCCTTCAGACCTATCTCCCTGCCAAAACCTTTGCTGCCCTTCACTCCCTGAACCCTCTAAGGCCAATCCCAGATGGCCTGGAAAACAAACTCCTCTTCCTTTCTGCCCCGCCATTGCTACTCCCCTCGTGCCCAACTAAATCTCTCTTTCTCCATGGGAACTCCCTCCGATTGGAAGCATGCCACTGTCATACCCCTCCCAAGGCGGTGATCCTACTTCCACTACTAACTACCACCCCATCTCCCTCCTCCCTACCCTCACCAAACTCCAGGAACACCTTGTGCTTTCCCAACTCTCCGACTCTCTCTCTGATATTAACTTCTTCTCCCCTTTTCAGTATAAGCTGTAAACACCACTCAACCACCTCCCCTGCTCGTCTCACAGACTCCATCCTCACTGGGATGGATAATGGACTAATCACTGCGCTATCTTCATTGATCTTGCAAAGCTTTGACACAGTTTCCACCTCTCCTCCTATCCCACCTAGCTGGAGCTGGGTTAACAGAATCTGCCACTAACTGGTTCAGGGCCTACCTCATAAATGAAGCCAATCCACTAAAATTGCTGGCCTTACCACCACCCCCATCACTAGCGGCGTCCCCCAAGGTTCAGTTCTTGGCCCCATCCTTTCTCCATCCTTCTAAACGACCCGCCTAACTCTTGTTCCTCTACTGCAATCCATATGTACGCGGACAACACGGTCCTCTTTACCTCCGGTCGGACCCACAAAGAAGTCTCCTCCAAACTCCAAACTGATTTCAACAAAATCCAACACTGGTTCAATACCAACCAGCTATCCCTAAATGCCAAAAAAACTGTCTCCATGACTTTCGGCACTAGACAGCGTCTATCCAAACTCACCTGCTCCCTCAGCTTCCATACCCTAAATAACTCCATCCTCGAGGATGTGCCCTCCTTCAGATATCTAGGAGTTTGGCTGGATCGACACCTCACCTTCTCCACACACTTGGATGCCATCATTTCTAAACTCGTCCAAAGCTTGCTGCCCTCTATCATAACCGCTCTAGTCTCCCTGTACGGTCAGAGGAGATTAGTCAGAAAATGATTTACCCTCCTTTGGCTACTGTGATGTTGTTTATAACTCCGCCCTCAAGACCACCTAACCAAACTTGACCCCTCTTTAATGCCTTCTGCCGTTTAGCCCTCGTCCTCCCCACTCTCATCACTGTGAGCTCTATAAATCCCTATTTCCTTCCTGAGCAACGGGTTCCTAATTCACTGTGCTAAATTCACTTCCAACTGTTGACTCGGCTCCCTCCCTCCCTCCCTACCTCCATCCTCCTATCTCCTCCCCACCCACCCACTCCCTCAGATCTGCTGATGCAAGACTATTGGTCATCCCTCACCGTAGGACCACCCGCCAATCAGTCTTCTCTTACCTCTTCCCTAAACTCTGGAATTACCTGCCAGCTCAGATCCGCCTCTCACCATCCAAACACTCCCTATCCTTGGCCTCACCAACTTCCTTGCCAAACACAGCCACCTTTACCCTCACCCCATCAGCTCTCTCCACCATCCCCCTTGTGCCTGACCAGCAGCTCGGCCTTCGCCAAGTGCCTGGCTTATACACCCCTATGCTCTGCATCACCCCTTCTATTTTTTTCTTTTCCTCCTAATCTCTCCTTACCTTCCTCTCCTTCCTCCCTCCTCAGCTACCACGCTTCTCAAGTTCAAGCACTACTACTGCTCACTTCTCCCCCACCTCATCAACCCCCACACTCCTCTCCTACTCCTACTGTCAACTTGATGCAACTCGCCTCAACTCTTGTCATACTATCACCACTCATGCATTGCTACTGGCACTTACTTAAACATGAATTAACTGGAGTTGTTCCATGATATGTCTACCCTGTCCTTCATGTTCTGATCTTTTGCACTGCTTCACCTATTGTTTAAATGTGCTATAGAGCTCCGTATTGTTCCATCTATTGTAAACAATGTGCTCATGTTATCCCTCCAGCTATGTATATCATCTGTATTGCGCAATTCAATATTTTTTGTCTGTACATGATCTGCCTCCCACTGTAACCCTTCCCCCCAGGTCACACCGTGAGATGAGCATCTTTTTGCTCAGTGTGCCTTTCCTGGTGAAACAATTTCAATAAATAAATAAATAAATGTCACAACTCGGGTTCTCCTGCGAGGTCACCTCGAGCAGCTCAAATCACACCTTTGCCACCAAGACTGGACTAAATTATACTCCACTAATGATGTAAACGAAGCACTTAATCTTTTCATCAACCAGTTTAATCTGTGATAAGACGCTCCTCTTAGAGCAGACAACTCAGACACCTGTAATCCTTGGTTCATCACCCACCTCTTTGTACTCATGAAAACCAGGGATCAACTATGAGCTCAGGGCCTGGGCCACGGAAACCAAACCAATGTCCAGAACTACAAAGAGCAAGCGCGTGCACCAGAGCAATACGTTCTGCCAAAGCCAGTACTTTAATGACACCTCTCTCGCTCCTGGAGCGATGGAAGAAAGTCCTAGGCTAATCTTAATGACCTCCTTGGGAAACTCTCCAACTCTGCCCCTACCATGCTCAATATTGAAGGTACACCCTCTCTTGATCCCCAAACCATTGCAAACACATTTAATAATGCATTTACTGACCTTGGCAGTGTCCTCCCGCCCAACTTTTTCACTCCCACTACTCATGATAATAGACACAGATAGAAACATAGAAACATAGAATTTCACCCGATCTAGCTAGCAACTAACACAGAAACACAGAAACATAGACTTTGACGGCAGATAAGGACCAGTTTGCCCACCTAGTCTGCCCATTTCCCTACCTACAGGATAAGCTGCAGATCCAAGTTAGCCAACAGCCTATTTCTTCCTACCCCCCACAAGAATTGCCTTATGTCTGTCCCATGCATTCTTGAATTCTCCCACAGTTTTAGATCCCACAACCTCCTCAGGAAGGCTGTCCCATGTGTCCACCACCCTCTCTTTGAAAAAAATACTTCCTCACATTGCCCCTGAGCCGTCCCCCCTCTATCTTCAAATTGTGTCCCCTGTTCTTGCACATCTCTTTTTCTGAAAGATGCTACCCTCTGGGACTTTGTTGATTCCACCAAGGTACTTCAAAGTTTCTATCATGTCCCCTCTCTCCCTCCTTTCCTCAAGGGTATACATATTAAGCTCCTTTAGTCTCTCCTCATATGGCTTCTCTTGCAGACCCTGCACCATTTTAGTTGCCCTCCTCTGGACTGCCTCCATCCTGTCTATGTCCTTGTGGAGATGGGGTCTCCAGAACTGGATGCAGTACTCCAGATGGGGTCTCACCAACTGTCTGTACAGAGAAATAACAACTTCCTGTTTTCTGCTGGTGATGCCTCTCCCTATACATCCCAGTATTCATCCAGCCTTCCCTACTGCCTTCTCACATTGCTTGACAACCTTAAGCTCAACTGATATGATTACTCCCAGGTCCCTTTCCATTTTTGTGGTTGTTACTACCTCCCCCCATTGTGTAATCTTCCCCAGGGTTTTTGTTTCCCAGGTGCATTATTTTGCACTTTTTTGCATTGAATCCAAGCTGCCATGCTTCTGACCATTCCTCCAAACTTGCTAAGTCCCTTCTCATCCTTTCCACGCCTCCTTGTGTATCAACCCTGTTGCAGATCTTTGTGTCATCTGCAAAGAGGCATACTTTTCCTTCCAGTCCCTCTGCAATGTCACTTATAAAGACATTAAAAAGGAAAGGACCCAATACTGAACCCTGCGGTACCCCACTAGTAACCCCCCTTTCTTCAGAGTGGACTCTGTTTACAATTACCTTCTGTGTCCTGTTGTCCAGCCAATGTTTTACTCAGGCTACTACCCTGGGACCCACTCCCAGGCTGGTTAATTGACTATTAATCTTCTGTGTGGGACTGTGTCAAATGCCTTGCTAAAGTCTTGGTAGGCCATGTCCACTGCCCTCCCTGGTCTACTACTTTGGTCATCCAGTCAAAGAAATCAATTAGATTCATCTAACATGACCTTCCCGCTGTGAACCCATGTTGCCCTGGGTCCTGTGTCCCACTGGCCTTTAGGTACTCAACAATTCTTTCCTTCAGAAGTGATTCCATCACTTTCCCTACCACAGAGGTCAAACTGACAGGTCTGTAGTTTCCTGCCTCTGTCTTGCTCCCACTTTTGTGAGGGGGAATCACATCTGCCTTCCTCCAGTCCTCCAGGTACCACACCATCCTCCAATGATTTGTTAAAAGGGTAGTCAATGATGTCACTAGTTCTCCCTTAATTATTTTAGAATTCTGGGTGAATTCTGTCAGAGTCCCATTGCTTTGTTCACCTTCAGTTTTAGGAGTTATTTCAGAACCCTTTCTTCTGTGAAAGGACTGGGATTGACCCCACATCCAGAGTGCTTCTGTTAATTGGATTAGGTACCTCCCCCTCCTCCTCCTTTGTGAATACTGAGCGGAAGTATTCTTTCAGTATCCCTGCTTTTTTTCACTGTCCCTCTCTGCCCACCCATCGTCCATTCTTTTCAGCCTCACTATCCCTCCCTTTGTCTTTCTACGCCCACTGATGTACCTATAAAAGGTTTTATCCCACTTCTTAACCGAGTTGGCTATCTTTTCCTCAGTTTGGGCCTTTGCTATTCTGACTTCCCTCCCTGCTTCCTTCTGCCTCAACTGGTACAGTTCTCTGTCCTGCTCCTTCTGTGTTCCTTATACTTCCTAAATCGCTTTTTCTCTAACCACTTCCCCACCACCTCTTTTGAGAACCATAGTGGCTTTTCTTTCATTTGATTTATTTGTTGCTTCCACAAGGCTTGTTGCCTCTGTGATGGCGGTTTTGATGTTTCCCATTGTTGCTCCTCCCCTCCTTCTAGCCTGTTTGCTAGTGCTTTTCTAAGGCACTCTCCCATCTTGCCAAAATCAGCCCTCCTGAAGTCCAGTACCCTCACTTTTGCATGGTTTGACTCTGTAGCTGAGTTTATCATGAACCACGCTGTTTGGTGGTCACTTGTTCACAGATGGCTACCCACTTCTAGATTTGAGATCCTCTCACTGTCCCCATTTGAGAGTATGAGGTCTAAGATTGCTCCCTCAGGAGTGGGTTCCAAAACTACCTGTCTGAGGCATGCCCCCCGTAGGGCATTGAGAATGGCCCTGCTCTTGGATGTGGCTGCAGCAAAGATGCTCCAATTAACATCTGGCATATTCAGGTCCCCCATCAACAGTATCTCCCCTTTCTCTGCCATCCTAAGGATGCCTTCTATCATATCCTTTTCCAATCCCTTCCCCTGAGATGGGGGTCTGTATACAACCCCTGTGCGGATTGTGGTGCCATTTCCAGTCTCTAAGGTGACCCACAGTGCCTTCTCGCCTCCCTGTTTACTCTTTTGTTCCATTGCTTTTACCCTTTCCCTTACATAGAGAGCTACTCTCCTTCTCTTCTCCCCTCCCTGTCTCTCCTGTAGGTTGTGTACCCTGGTATGTTAACATCCCAGTCATGGTTCTCTGTGTGCCATGTTTCTGTGATTGCTATGATATCCAGGCATCCCTCTTCCATCAAGGCCACCAGTGTAAGGAGCTTGTTGCCCAGACTATGGGCATTGGTACTCATTACCCTCCATTTCTTGATGGCCTTACCCATTTTTGCCCCATCCCTGTCCTTATTACCTTTGTCATTTTCTCCATTTACCCCTGCCCTTCTCCCTATCGATGTCTCTATCTTGGTGTTTACCTCACTTACTACCCTGATTTTTTTTTGGGGGGCTAGGATTTCCCTCTCTTCCAGTGCCTTCCCCCTTGGCTGGTTTAAATGCTTGCCAATAAGCATTCAAACCTATCACCTAGGATCCTGTTTCCCCTCTGGACAGATGCAGACCATCATGCCAGTATAGGCCTGCATCACTCCAGGTGGACGCCCAGTCCCCAATGAAGCCAAACCCCTGAGTTCTGCACCAGTTTTTCAACCACTGATTGAATCCCATGGTGTGGAGCACCCTAGTCTCATGCCAAAGAAAGGCAGCACTTCTGAGAAGGTTATCATGCGTGCTACTTGTCTAAGGCCCCTCCCCAGCTCTACAAACTCTTCTTGCACTGCTGTGATTCCTTTCTCAGCCAGGTCATTTGTCCCTAGGTGGACAATGACATCCAGCTCCCTGGACTGTGCAGCTGTTCCGGTGATCCTGAGGATTCTATCCCTGTCCCTCCAAGCCATGGCGCCAGGCAGGGACCTTACCTCCCTCTCCCCTTCCTCCCCCAGTTCTACCCTCCTAACAATGGAGTCCCCCACCAGGAGTTGTTTCCTTCCTCTATGGGGTTCCATGCCACCCTGCTGTGGATCTCCTTTGTGGAGGTTCCCAGCATCCTCTCAGTCTCCCACTGCGGTTGCCTCCATGAGGAACCACACTTTGCCGGGCAGCGCCATGATGTGGAGAGGTACAACTGGAGGACGGACCTCTATTCACCACCACACCCTCCCTGAGCCCACTGTGGTCCACCACTCCTCTTTCTTGGCAAACTCTGAGGCAATGGCAGTGGCCCTGGTGGTCCCTGGGTGGGAGAGGAGGTCCCTCAAATCCTGGCCAACTCAGCCTGGAGATGAGCAACCTCCTCCCTCAGCCCAGAGGGGTGCCTGCAGATGGGACAACACTGCATCCTCCAGAGCGTCTCCCAGAAGACTACTGCTCCACAGCGACTGCACTGCACCACTCCCATCATGTCTTATTTCTGGCCCCTTAACTATTGTTTTGAATACTTACTCTTTCCTCTGTTTATTTATGTATTTATTTTTTCTCCCTACTTACTTACTGCCTCTGTGCCCTTTAAGCTCCTGATCTTCCTGTTCTGAGACAAGAAGTTCCTATATTTCTCAGTAGTCTCCTTACTTGAGCAGAGTTAGACCTCCAGCAGCTGGGGGGGGGGACGGAGAGCTACTCTTTTTCTTCTAGGATGGTGAGTCTTTTGTGACTCTGTGATCACTCACTTCCTGCTCCCAAACAGGAAGTTCCTGTTGTCAGTCAAATCCTGTGCCTATAAAAGTAGAACTGGCTTAGGGTGGGGGGAGGGGAGTGAAGGAGGGCAATATAGTCCCAGTAGAGAAGTATAGTTATAACTGCAGCTCCTTCCTCTTGGTGTTCTCTGCCTCTACCCTCCTTTTGTATTTCAAAGTAGTATCTTAAGTTGAGGCACGAAAATACCTCCATAAAGTTCTTGTCAAATCTAGAGCTAGTAGGGACAACCTCGACCTCTAATTCATTGCCCTTACCCTTGATGACATCCTGGCACCTCTTACATGGATAATTAACTTATCTCTCTGGTACTACAAATTCCCACATAAATGGAAAGCTGCCACAGTAACCCCTGTTTTTAAAAGTGGGTATTGAGCACATCCTGGTAATTACAGACTGATCTTCATTCTTCCTCCTCTCTCAAAAGCACTGGAAAGAATAGTCGCAAACCAGTTGGTTGAGTACTTGGACAAATATCAAATACAATGCCCACAACAACATGGCTTTAGGCCTGGGTATAGTACCACCACAGCATTATTAGAATTCCCTGGTTTCCTCCATTATGCCCTTGACCAAGGTCACCTGGCTGGTGCGGTCTTTATTGATTTGACCAAAGCCTTCAATACAGTTAATCATACTCTCCTGGTTGGCCAGTTAACTGACATTGGGCTCTCCAACAATACCGCCACTTGGTTTAGGAGCTATCTCTCTTGGCAATCTCAACAGGTGAAAATAGGTGACACCTTCTCAGATGAAACACCTGTCCACTCGGGTGTCCATCAGGGGTCCATTCTTGGGCCACTACTGTTCAGTATATTCTTAACAAACTCCTAAAGCCTCCAATGGTTGCATCTTACTATCGCTGACGATGCTGTTATTTTTCTCCAGCAATCCTGATCCTATACTCTTTGAGAACCAGTTACAGCACAGCTTTACCAATATAGAAATGGTTTGGTGACCATAAACTCATTATGAACTACCAAAAAAATAAAACGTTGCTTTATTTCTCCAGTTTGCTCAGTAAGCATAGAATGTACCCCTGTCCATCACTATTGCTGAGGGCTTCCCCATAGAGCTGGTCCAGCAATTCAAATACCTAGGAATTACAACTGATAGCTCCTTGACCTGTACTAGTCATATTGACAACATTGCAAAAGCTGTAAACGCATTGGCCTGCTCTACAGGCATAAACACTGCTTGACCCAGATGTTCTGAAGCTGGCTATTCACAGCTCAGTTGTCTCTCTGACAGACTATGGGCTAGTAATTTATGGGTCTGCAATGGGTACCTCCCTACATAGAATTAAAATGGCTCTTAATAAACCCTTCATCTTCTCACAGGATCTGCGCATCTCACTCACACCTGTGAGCTTTACTCAGAAAATTGGCTCCAGTTCAATAACCAAATTAAGTACTAAACCTGTCTTGTTGCAAAAAAGTTCACCTAGACTTATGCCATCTGGAGTTCAGAAGCTCCTAATCCCATATGACTGTCACCAGCAAACCAGAAACTCTGTGAACCAGATCTTCAAGATCACGTTACTGGACTTCCCTTGGGCAAGGTCCTTTGCCCATAGGGTCCCCACTCTGGTACAGCTCTCTAGCAAGTGAAATATCTTCCTCCTGCAAGCTGGGATCCTATAAACTCAAACTACAGCAGCACCTTGTAACCAATTATAGCTGTGATTGCTTCCATTAGATGTACCAGCCACTGCTGAGTGCCCCTTCAGCTCTTACTTGGCCTAAATCTTGTATCCATCATTGTTCTTTTTGGCCACCCCTTCGCTCGCCCTCCTCCCTCCTCTTTCCCACCCTGCCTTCACCCTCCCTCCTTTTCATGCTCCCCCTACTCTTTTTATGCCCTCAACCTCCTCACCTTCTACCAAACCTTTCCCATCCCTCTTATCCCCCCAACTCCTTCTACTTCTTGCACTTTCTCTCCACATGACAAGGCCTCTTGGGTCAATATTCATTGTTGTTGTTGTTACTTACAATATAAATTGTTTGGAAACCTTTTGTCTCCTATTCTTAGATGTAACCAGTACCAGCTCATGTTAATTCGCTTTCGATTGTCACTTATGTATTTCTCACCACTATATTGCTCAAATCACTTGCACCTGCCTGTTCACCGCTTTATGATACCTGACTGCCTACCAAGTCTGTAAACTATGTTGTTTTCAAATCTTGACATGGAATCTATGTAAGCGGCTATTAGCTCAAAGGTTTTGTCTGAAATATTAAATAAATAAATAAAATATTCACTCGAAGATATTTGAATGAGTCAACCACATCAAGTGAAACTCCAGTGGACGAGGCAATAGATAGCAAATGTTGTCTGGCTGTACCCAGTTGCCTGGAACCAAACAGGGTGGCTTTGGGTTTTTTCGTATTTAGAACTAGCTTGTTACTAGCAAACTATGTTTCTAATTCCCAGAAATCACTAGCAAGCTGACTACTACGAACATATGAACATACGAAATTTGCCAGCAGATAAAGGCCTAGAGGTCTATCAAGTCCGCTCGAATGTGCAGCTAGCACCCTTTATTCTGCAGCTGCCCCTTCCTTCCACCCTTCCCCTTCATTAACCCTCCCCTTGTCCTGTCCCATCCTCATTTGAAGCAGTCCACTGTTCTACTGCATACCACTTCAGTACTAATTTGAGCAACATCACCAGACCATCTGTACAGCATAGCATCATCTGCTTACAGTATTAGATTAACTCCCCCACAGTTACTAGGCATATCATTAATAAATAAGGAGCAAACAACCCAGAATGGAGTCTTGGGGAACACATACATTATGGGTCTATGCCCCTTCCATGTAACCTGTTGAGATGTATTTGCCAGATAATGGGAGAATCATTGACATAGAGAGACTATCAAGACCAAACAGTTTTAACTTAACTAGCAGGAGACTGTGATTTGCCAAATTAAAGGCTTTAGTGCCTGTTGACTGCCCTTGTCCATAATCTCAGTATATCATTAGACAGCCTGACCAAGCCAGTGTAAATACCATGAATTTTTCCTGAAACCATGCTGCCTGTCTGTAAGAAGCTGACACTGTTCCAGATACTCCAGTAGCTGGTTGTGTGCTAGCCTTTCCTGTATGTTGGCCAGACAACTAAGTAAGGAAATTGGGTGGTAATTTTCCACAGGTTCCTTGGGACCCCCCCCCCCCCGTGCACTGGGGCCACTTTCCAGCTTTTAGGAATTTTCCTTTGACTGGGAATTTATTAAACATCATTGCAACAGGGGATGTGATAACAGGGCTGGCTAATTTTCGGAGCCTTGGCTTGGGTTTATTATGTCCAGCTGAGTTTTTGGCATTTAAATGTTTTCAGAGTAACAGCACCTCTTTTCTCTTTATTTTCCAGAAATGGGACTCTGGGTATTGGCACGCTGTCATAGGCTGAGTAGAGGAGGGAGTAAGATGCCTGGGGGGGGTGGGGGCTGAACCTATCAAGGTCAGTAAAAAAGTTGTTAAACGCATTGGCAGTAGTGATGGGGCAATGGTAAGTTTTACAATCAGCCACTATATCACATTCAACAGAACTGCTCCAACCTTCCAGGAGAACATTAGTTTGCTCCCAGAACTATCTGGGATCAGACAAATTTTTGCCCTGCAGGTCCCATAGGTATTTGCTTTTGGCAGCTTTCAGGCTCCTTTTACAGGCATTCATGAGTTCCCTGCATTTGTTCCAATCAGATGTAAGATCAGAGTCTTTAAAGACCCCCCCAAGCCTTATCTCTGGCCTTCATAGCTTTCTTGAGGTTGTGGTCCAGCCACTTTGACTTTTGGCCCTTTATGTTAATCTGCTTGTAGGGAGTATGTGTGTTGGCAGCAGAGAGGAAATTACTCATGAAGAAATGCAGGGCATAATCCACATCAGCAGTCTTGTTCATCTCTGAGGTCTTCAAGTAGCCTTATTCATCTCTGATATGTTTATGCTCCTTTCTTTCTGAAACTTCCAGTTCTTGTTTATGTAAAATTGTATTCAAATCTTTCTCTCTTTTTACAGATTTGCAAGGCTGCCAGGAAGTGGAGGTTGAATAGTGAATGAAGAGAAGTTGGAGGCAAATGGTGAGTGGGTCTAAAAGGAGAAGCCAAAACAAAAAAAAAAAAAAGAAAAGGTTACTCACCTGTAACTAAGTTTCTTCTAGAAATACAGTATTTTTCCACAGTCACACACTTAGCATCATTTAGGCTAAAGGATCTGGAACCCAGAACTGTTCAATTGGACTCCAGCTGCAACCACATGACTGCCTCCGTCTCTTGTGCACAGTACCTCCGGCAACAGTCAGGTCTTTTCCACTGAAACAAAAAAACACCTTCAAGTAAATAACAAGCATTTGTTAACACTGAACGTTTGCTGCTTGTATTGCTGTTGTATCGGGTCTTGCTTGCACACATTTTTACTATATATTTACCTAGGATATACCCGATGAGATGCAATATCTCATTTTCAGTGGTGTCCTTCTTTTACACATTTTTAGATTGTATTTACCCAGGATAGGCCAGGTGGGCTCCCCGGTGTTGCACAATGAAAACAGGCAGGAGAGGAGGGTAGTAGCCAGCACCCGGGATTGGGCACCTTGGTGTCAGAAAATCAATGGATGCTGAGTGGGAGGGTCAGGTGGAGGCAGGGTAACTGCAACAGCAACAGACATTGATGGACTCTTTTCTTTTTTACAGAGTGTATAAAATAAAAAAAGTCTATGAGGGACAGTTTTCATTATTTCAGGTACCGACACTGGGAACTGGGCACCCTGGTGCTGGTGTTATGTTTGGTGTCAGTAGGGATGAACTTCCCTGTGTCACATAATGAAAATGGGTGGGGTGGAGGGAAGTAGCTGGCACCGAGGATTGGGCACACCGGTGTCAGAAAATTAATAAGGAAAGGGTCGGAGGGATTGAGGTATGGTTTTCTTATGTTTGTCAGCACTAGGGATGGGCTCCCTGGTGTCGCACAGTGAAAATGGGTGCAGGGGGTGGTAGCTGGCACCAAGGTTGGGGCCATACCTCTCAACTGTCCCTGATTGTGAGGGACATCCCTGATTTTACTCCTTAAAATTACACTGTCCTTCTTCCGTTCCTCATGGAAAAGGTGCTGCTCACACAGAGAATATTCTGTAAATTTAGACTTTCAAGCAGAAATTCACATTATTCTAAGATGCTAACACAAAAATAAATGTTGTACAAGTATACTCAATGGTTTACACAGTATTTTGAGCTTGTATCTCCATGTTTGAGGATGTGTCCCTCATTCACAGGGTCTGTGTCCCTTATTGTCCCTCATTTTGAGTGTCCAACAATGCCCATGTTCCTCATTTCAGTGACAAAAGGTTGAGACGTATGGTTGGGGCATCCTAGTGTCAGAAAATTAAGAAGAAAGGAGTGGGAGTGACTGATGGATGTTTTTCTTTATTTCAGGTTATCTTGGGAGGAAAGAAGACCATAGCAGGCTGATCAGCTCTGCTTGCTGGGTGGCGTTATGCAGATCAAAGAAAAGAGCTGCCCTATGATCCCTATGATTTGGCTGGCTCTTTCCTTTGATGTTTCCCCCCAGCAAGACCAGAACAGTGTCATGATCAGCCTGGTTGATGATTGGTCTGACACTGATGAGTGCCTTGCAGAATTGCCCTGTATTGGACCAACAGTGACACACTTCTCAAAACCCACTATCATACCAAAATGTTCACTCTGTGCGAAAGCACAAGGGTGAACATAAAAATTACTACACAAAAAGTACACCAAACCTAAAAAGCCAAGATGGGGAAGGATGGGTGGGAGGTTTATGGCTATGCATAATGGATACATAAAACCCTTAGAAAAAACACAGGTACAGGTGACTAACCTTTCTTTTGAACAATGAGGATCACACACAGCCAGACATGGACTACTAGCAGTGCCACAGGAAGGAAGGGAATCATTTGAGCTATTTGGTAACAAGTTCTTCAGTACAGCAGAACCAGGGTCTTCACATCTGCAGACCGAAGAGCTGCAGGACTGAACACCCACAGTGTAGTGGGAAGTGAAGGTGTGGGTGGATGCTCAGGTGACTGCTTTGCAGATTTCAACAAAAGGGACCAACCTAGTGTCTACAACTGAGGTTGCAACACCTTTCTGAGACAAAGCACAAGGCAAGCATGCAGTAATGGGTGGTACAGGAGACTATCCAGTGAGATAAGGTATTTTTAGCCACAGAAAAAGCTGAAGAGGCATGTCTGTAGACATTGATACCTATTTTATTGAGTCCCTGATGGACCAACCATTTGTTGGCATGTAGCCTAGAGAATAAAATCAGAAGTGAATTAGATTGGTTAACATGGAACCTCAAGATAACTTTAGTCAGGAATCTTGGATGTGTTGCAAGGTATACCTTATCTTTATGAAAAACCATATAGTTAGAGTCAATGTAAAGAGACTCAAGCTCGCTTACTCTCCAGGCTGAGATTACTACTACTATGAATGCTGTAATCCAAGATAAAGACTTGATATCACAAGAAGAAGAAAGGAGAGCCATTTAATATATTTATAACAATGGGACAGTAAGTCTCGTGATCCTGGCAACCACTGAAATAAAAACAGAAGCAGAGGAGGCGTTATGATCAAGATTTGTATACTTGTGCAGTTTCCTAAGGCAATGTCTCAGCTGAGTCTACTGCCATTGAGCCTGATTAGCTAAATTAAATTTAGTCTATAGTTGAGAAAAGGGTATACCATGCTTGTTCTCCCAGATATCATCAATTAGATATATTTCTTTGCACTGCCAAGCCATCCATGAGGCAATGTTCTCATCAATTTTGACAAAAGGGGCTCCTCCATAGAGGAGCCTGTGTGGAGCTATTAAAATTTTGCTTATAAAATTTATGCACAATAATCCATACAGTTCTTGGGTATCAAAACACTGGTGAGTAAGTGGGAAAGAGACCTGGAGTGATCATACTGAATGACCTAAAGGTGGCCAGACAGTGCGACAAGACAGTTGGGAGGGTGAATGGGATGCTGAGGTATGTAGGGAAGGGTATCACCAGCAGAAAGAGGGAAGTGGTGTTGCCTCTGTATAGATCATTGGTAAGACCCCATCTAGAGTACTGTGTTCAGTTCTGGAGACCATATCTCTGGAAAGATGTGGACAAAGTGGAAGTGGTCACGAGGAGGGCAATTAAAATGGTGCAGGGTCTGCATCAGAAGCCCTATGAGGAGCGGTTAAAGGACCACATATTCCACATATGATAGAGACCTTTAAATACCTCATGGGGTAAACAAGTGTAACCCCTCTCCCAAGTTGGAAGCTTACCTGAGGGCTCCCAAGTCCTCCTGTCTCCTGATGCCTCCTGCAGCTGCATTGACTCTTCACTCCCCTGGCCAATGCCTGGACTGCAACAAGGGCTGGGAAGCAAACAACTTTAGTGCAGCACCCTAAGTGCCCAATCCTCTGCGGCTAGTGAGTCGCTTAGCCTCCTCACTCCCCCGGCCCGATTCTGGACTGCCGCCAGGGCTGGGGAGCACTTCAAAACTGTTTTAGCACCTCAAGCACCCGACAAGAATGCGGCCGGTGAGCCACACACTGTGTTGCTTCCCTGCCCCCTAGAACTGCTGCACAGAGGGGCGAGGAGCACAGGGAAAGCCCGCAAGATTGTTTTGGCACCCCAGTGTGCCCCACAGTAATGCGGCAGAGCGCCTACTTGCCACTCCTGTCCCCAGCCCTATCGAACACCAGTGGGGGCTGCGGGGAACAAAATAAGCAACAAATAAAACTTTTGAAGAAGCTCTCTAACCCAATCCATGCCTCCAGTGGGTTGGGGAGTAAGGGGACATAATGGCCACTGGGACTACAAGTCCCAAGATGCTCCGTGGCTGACATTGCTATTTCCAGAGACTGCTCCTGCTGGGGAACTCATAAAATGGTGCTTCTGACAGGGCTCCTGTCCCCCAAAAGTGTCCCCTGGCCCTAGCAACCACTAGATGGGTTCAGGAGGGTCCTAACTATGTAGCCAGATCCTGCCAAAACTGTGTATTTTTGTTTATAATGGACTGAGATGAACAGTACTGTCTGGGGATGGCCATCTTTGCTGAGGTCTGCTTGAAGACAGCATGGAATCCTATTGGTAGCTGCAGTACATCTAATCAGGATGTGGAGCTAGAGACTAAGGTGTACCAATGAGGTGTTGAAATTCAAATGAAACATTCTGGGGTTGACAGTTTGACCCTGGGTCTTTTGGTGAGAGTTTGGATGAAGAAACAATTGATTTTGACAGCTCCTGCTGCTGTCATAGCCTAGAGCCACTTAGTTTGTGCCAAATCAAACTGTGGGTTTTAGAATTTATTGCCAATGGTCTGGTAAATCCCAGTGTAACCCCCCTACAAATGGGGGTTCCCAAAATGTCTTCCTTGAACTTGCCTAAATGCTCACTGCCAGGCTGGTGTCCTGCGTTTTAGCAGTTTAAATGTGATTACCAGAGCTTGTATAGCCTCTGTGTACTGTCTCTTTAAGAGATGCCTAATTGCAATTTAAGTAATCTGAGAGGGAGCTCTGTTGAAAGATGTAACTATTTACTGAAAAATCATTTAGAGTGATAATGATAATGTAGTTTGTCTAACCTGCTTTCTTTGTAGCAAAGACTGTTTTGTTTGTCTCCACTGTCTTGGTCCTGGACTGCAAATTGGACCAAACAGTACTGGTGGAACCTAAAATGTAGCCGGACTACAGGAGCTGTCTGAATTCAAAATCTGTAGGAACTTTAGTTTGGAGTTTTTTGCGCCTTTTTTGCAACTGAAGGGGGAGCTCTTCTTGTGTGATGTGTCATGAGGTGCAGCCGAGTGACTTAACCACACAAAAAGTGGGTAACTCCCCAAATAACCTACACCCTGGAGTGCCTTATTGTGATTATACAATAGAACCATGTGTAAAATACATTTTAAATGTGTTTAAGTATGTTTTTTATAAATGCCATTTCTCAGCTGTAGGGTTATTGCAGGATATACCATGGTCATGTGATACATTTTGACCAATGAGGTTACAAGTTTTCTCATCTCATTGTATAATGTTGGTTTGAGATTGGCCATTTGTAGATCTATTGCTGGCATGGGGGTCTGACTTTGTCCTGGTCTGCAAGAGAAGCCATCGAGGAGAGACTAAAGGAGCTTAATATGTATACTCTTGAGAAAAGGAGGGGGGGGGGGACATGATAGAAACTTTTAGGTACCTCAGTGGAATCAACAAAGTCCAAGAGGGTAGCATCTTTCAGAAAAAGAAATGTGCAAGAACAAGGGGACACAATTTGAAGATAGAGGGGGGACGGCTCAGGGGCAATGTGAGGAAGTATTTTTTCACAGAGAGGGTGGTGAACGCATGGGACAGCCTTCCTGAGCAGGTTGTGGGGTCTAAAACTGTGGGAGAATTCAAGAATGCATGGGACAGACAAGGTAATTTTTGTGGGGGGTAGGAAGAAATAGGTTGTTGGTTAAATAGGATCTGCAGCTTATCCCGTAGGTAGGGAAATGGGCAGACTAGGTGGGCCAAACGGTCCTTATCTGCTGTCAAAGTCTATATTTCTGTTTCTATGTTTCTGGTGGCCAAGCCGGATCCACTGCTGTGTGGGAGACTGGGGTTTGAGTCAGCCAGAGAGTCAGCTGATGAACTCTGATTACTCCTAGGCCATCAGGGGGTCGGCTAGTGGGCCGACACTAACTGCCGGCCGAAGCTACAGTGGTGATTTTCTGGTGGTGGTCTCCTAGGGCAGAGTTATTTGGGCCCCCTGCCAGTGTCCTGGTAGAAGGGGTGTACTGTTCTTTGGACATCCTAATGTGGACACAGTCAGATCTTCTTTTCTTGCATCTGTTGTACATTGATATTCTAACTTTGTGGGCAGTGAGAGTGCCTGGTAAACTATTTTCTGCATACAATAACTTTGTGGTTCTATTCTGCCTAGTGAGAGGTAGTGCAGATAGAATCCATATTGGACATTTTATTTGCGGAGGAGTGAGCTCCTCGAATCAATCACTCACTAGCAAGACATTTGGTGACTCTTTTACAATTCATAGCTCAAAATATTGTTTGCTATTGCTATAATATTTTGTATTTGTATTTCTGGGTGTGGGGGAAACTATTGTTATACTGTTAATGGTAATGTAAGGGTTGGGAGGGAGTGAGGTGCCATTTTGCTATTTTATCATTTTGTTTTATTTACTTTATCTTTTTGTTTAAATCTCCGTTTTGTCCATGTGAGAGAGAGAGGAGGAGCAACTGTTAGATATTAGGAGGGGTGGGTTTTATGTTGTGTTATTTTATTTTATTTTGATCCTCCACCCAGCGAGAGAGAGAGTGGAGGATTGTATTTCTGGATCTTGTTTTTGGTTGTTTAGGCAGGGAGATGTTTATATATTTAATTTTTGGGAGAAATGACTTCAGTGTATATTTGAGATTTTGTTGGGGTGTATTTTGGGTGGGGTGTTTGTTTTATTGTGGTGGGGAGAGACAATTTTATTATTATTATTTTGAGTATTTTATAATTTAAGATATGTGCCTGGGAAAGAACTTGGGAAGGCGCAACTACTCGGTGGCCCTTCTTCAGAATCTCTGCCCATTTGAGCTCCTATCACTCCCTTTAGAGATCTATGGTAGATGTCAGGCTCTAGAAATTGCTCAGAGGGTGGGTTCCAGAGGGGGACTGATCTGGGTGGCTGCTAGAGAGTCACGGATATGGGTGGTGAAGCCAAGGAGATGCCCTGGGGCAAAATGGCCACTGGAGAGGGGTCCTCCCTGTTTAGTGTCCATACCCAAGGGCTCCACGGAAGTTAGTGGGCAAGTAGCTGCTCCAGCGATCCCCCCTCATCCTACTCAGGCTGTGTTATGCAATGCCAGGTCAATGAGGAACAAGACTGCCATAATGGCAGACTTGATTGCCTCAGTAGACCTGGCTTGCATCACGGAGACCTAGCTGGATGAAAATGCCGCTCCGATTTTGGAGGCGGCAGTGCCGCTGGGTATTCCATGATACACAGCCCAAGGAAGGATCACAGAGGTGTGGGGGGGTGGACATTTGTTTTAAATCTGACCTGGGTCTCACGGTGCTACCTATGGGTCCCACCAAGTCCTTTGAATGTGTTGCCGTGTGGGGGGGGGATCCTGGCACGGGTTACAGGATCCTCCTGCTCTATCACCCCCCCCAGGTAGGGAGGGTGAATTTTTGAGGGAGATAGGGGAGCCTGTCACTGGTCTGGTGCTGGAGTCCCCCAGATGGTTAATGCTTAGGGACTTCAATGCCTGGGTAGATGACGGGATATCCAGATTTGGTAAAGATCTCCTAAGGAGCATGGAGGGGCTGAGCCTGGAGCAAAATGTTACTTCAGTGACCCACTGGCATGGTCACACACTGGACTTGGTGTTTTCATTAGGTCTTGAGACCACTGACCTTAGAATTGATCAGGTAGTTTGGTCGGATCACAGCATCGTGAGGTTCAGGTTTGGTCCCCCCCCGAAGCCCTTGCCTCTGTGGAAATGGTCTGGTGCCACCCTTTGTTGGGTTTGTCCCCATCAGGGTTATTGGTGGTACTGGACCTATCGAATGTGGGGACTGCTTGTGTGATGGGAACGGAGGAGGCAGTGGTGGCATATAATGGTGCCATCACAGTCGCCTTTGATTCAATCGCACTCGTTCGTGTCCAACCCTTATCTACTCATAAGAGACCTCCCTGGTTTGATGGGGTACTCAGGGAGTTAAAGATTAAGGGTTGGAGATTAGAGAGACAAAGAAGGAGATCTGGCCTGATGGAGGACAAACTGGCCCCGATGTCCCATTTTAAAGATGATCAGGGGGCAATCTCCTGTTAGAAGGCAGAGTTTTTGTCAAGGGAGATTGCTGCGGCAAGGAACAGACCAGCTTAGCTCTTCCACATGGTGGATAGGTTATTACATCCTGCCTGCTTCCATGTGTGGGGAGCAGGTTCAAGCACTAGGTGTGAGGAGTTCACTCTGTTTTTTGCCGGCAAAGTGTCTGCTGTCAGAGCTGAGATCTCCACTGTCACTCAAAGGGATTGTGGGGTCCACTCTGAGGTGTTGCAGAACACTCCTTCTGTCTGAGCTGAGTTTGATCCGGTTGGGGTGGAGGAGGTGGTGAGGGTTGTATCGAGACTGAAGCCAACACATTGTGATCTAGACCCAGGTCCAACACAACTTTTGGTTGGATGTATGGACATGATTGCAGCTGTGGTTGTCGAGAATGTCCAGAGTTCCTTGAGGGATGGGGTCTTCCCATCAGCCCTGAAAGAGGTTTTGGTTAGACCTCTATTAAAGAAATCCTTATTGGACCCAGACAGTCTCACTAATTACAGGTCTCTAACCTCCTGTTTTTAAGGAAGGTTATAGAAAAAGTGGTGGCAAGTCAGCTTGGGGAACGTCTTAGTTCCTCCTCCACCTATGAGATTTTCCAGTCCAGGTTTAGGGCTGGACATAGTATGGAGACTGCCTTGGTGAAGGTGCTTAATGATCTCCTAATGGCGAGAGACAGGAGAGATCATTCCATCTTAGTCCTCCTGGATCTCTCAGCGGCATTTGACACTGTGGACCATGAGGTGCTACTTGTCCGACTGCGGTTCTGGTGTGGCCTGCCTGGTTAGGTCATCAAATGGTTCAGGTCATACCTACAAGGTAGAGTGCAGAGGATAGTGATGGGGTTGACCTCGTCTAGCCTGAAGTCTCTTACCTGTGGTATTCCGTAGGGGTCAGTAATGTTCACAGTGTATATGCTGCCATTGGGAGACATTATCAGGTGGTATGGGCTGGGTTTTCACTGCTATGCAGATGATACCCAGGTATACCTGTCCTGTGCACCAAGCAACCAGATGGTGGACTCTATATTTAACAGTTGCCTGTCTGAGATCCGGACTTGGATGTCCCATAACTGGCTGAGACTCAATCCAGACAAGACAGAGGTGCTGGTGGTGGACCCGGATCATTGTGGGGGGATGGGGGTTTGTGGAGACCACCTAGTCTTATGGGGGGGGGTGCTGCTGACCCCATCTGAACGGGTGAAGAATCTGGGTATGATTCTTAACAGCGGCTTGACACTTGATGCTCAGGTGTTGGCCATTGTTAAGAGTGGATTTTATCATCTGAGGAACATTGCTTGGATTCGGAACCTGTTACCCCCGAGGACCTAGCCTCACTAGTACATACTTTTGTAACATCCAGACTGGATTACTGCAATGCCCTGTACCTAGGGCTATCTGGAGGTAACCTCTGCTGACTGCAGCTGGTGCAGAATGCAGCGGCAAGATTATTGATGGGTGTGCATAAGTATGATCATATCACACCAGTCCTCCACAAACTGCACTGGCTGCCAGTTAGGTGGAGGATTGCCTTGAAGGTCGGGTTACTGACCTATAAAACCCTACATGAAGGGGGACCAGTCTACCTGCAAGAGCTCCTTGTGCCTCACTGCCCATCCCGAGCTCTCCATTCCACCAAGGGTTGTCTCCTGGATATTCCTAGGGTAAGGTTGTGCCACTCGGGTGATCAAGCATTCTCGGTGGCTGCAGCTACCCTGTGGAATCTACTACCTAAACAGTTATGGGGAGCACCCTCGATAATACTTTCAAAAAAGGTTTAAAAATGTATTTATTTAACTATGCTTTTAATTTTTAGATAATTGAGTTTACTAGGATTGATTAGATAGATAGTTCTATCTTATTTATTATGTTTGATTGGATATTGCTGCTGATTTTAATTGTATTTTTGTATATTTATAAAACATTGTATTGTATTGATTGTGAAGCTCTCTGAGTCCTTGGAAAGGAGCGCTATACAAATAAAGTATCTATCTATCTATCTATCTATCTATCTATCTATCTATCTATCTATCTATCCTTATAGTAAACAAGAAGACACCATAAGTTGTCCTGGTGGCGCTGAGGATTGAAGCACTGGATGCCACACTTCGTGCCACTCCGGTGACCCAGGTGCGGGAGTGGACTAGGGGTGATGGGGGTCAGCAGGGGAAGGAGAGGATTGAGTATCTGGAGGACTGTTCTCCTCTCCTGGGGGGGTTCTGGGGATTTCCCTGCCTGGTGGCAGCTCCTGGCGGCAGTTGGGAGGTGCTACACCTTAGGCGGGGAGCAGCCAATGGGGATTGGTGTCAGCGGGCATCTTTGGGAGGGGGAAGGAGTGCTCCCTCCATGTGCCGACACCTCTGCATGTCCACATCAAGGGGTAGAACAAGGAAAACTGCCCTGGCTCCTGGTAGGTGAAGGTGGATTCAGGGGACGGCCCCTACGCCCAATGCCGGGTCCCTCCAGTCAGTCTCCGGATCTCTTCCAAGCCTGGTTGCTCTGTCAGATTCTAGATAGGGAGCCAGGGAGTTGGTGGTCCCATCTTGGGGGATTCAGAGCTGGGGGGAGTCGAGTAACTGGGTTGCGGTGGAGATTGGGTGACTGGGGCTGATCTGGGGGACTTCAGGTGGATGGGAACAGGCTGCACTGAGTAATGCACTGGAGAAAATCCAGGAACCAGAGAGAAGGAGCATAAATAGAATTCACACACAAAAAAAGAAGACACCATAAAGAACAACTACCCAGAATGCAAAAAGTAAAATAGAATTATTACTACAAAATTGGGAGAAATTATTATCATTAAGGGGCAGAATAGAAACAATAAAAATGATGCTATTAGCTCATTCAATAGTTGTCATACAAGCAGTAGTGGGTGTTCTGATTATTACCTGGTTTAATAATATTAAAAGAATTTTTAAGAAATTTCTTTGGAGGGGAGGTAAGCCCCATATAAAATGGGAAATGTTATCTATGCCCAGGAAGACTGGAGGATACAGTTGCCTGGACCCAATTAGATATGATGTATCTCATCAGATAAAAATATGGTGGGAATGGGCCATTTTTTAAAAATGAGAGATATTGGGAATTTTTGTTTTGGGAGGAACATGTAAAATACAATAAAGGAAATATAATATTGGGGGGGCACTGTGGAGTCCAAGCAAGATGGCGGTCAATTGATGGAGCTGGTAAAACAGAGAACTAAATATACTGTTTAAAAGTTACTTTTTCTTAATTATTTGGTGCATAAGTTATGGGAAATTACATCGGAACACTCCGCCAGTAAAATAGGAAATCCCTGTAAAGAACAAGCCCATGGTTCAGGAGCTAAACCTAAAAACAGTGCTACAGCTACAGCCATGAGGTCTACCCAGGCCCGCAATGAGGAACCACCTGAGGCATTGGGAGAAGAGACGCCACAATCAATTGGAATTAAGCTCTCTCAGCTTATTGTTTCGGTGGTAAACCTGGCTGATAAATTTGATGGGCTCACAAATAGAGTTACAACCCTGGAGAACACTGTGGACTTAGTCCAGACCATGGTGACAGATGCAGCGAAGCGTGTCGACTTGGCCATGGGAGCAGTCTCCACAGTCATTAAGGAGAGCTCTCACTGGAAAGCACATTTGGAGATCCTGGAGAACCAAGATAGGTCTTTGAATATTTGTATCCTGGGGATGTCCAAGGAAAGTGAAGGGGATCGCATTTTATTGTTCCTCCAGGAATGGTTTGTACAGCAGCTAGGGGAGGAGATCACAGTTAAAACTCAGGTCTTTCAAGAAGCTTACTGAGTCACCCAGAGAGGCAGACCAGATAATCCTGAGGCACCAAGAGCGGTAGTCCTAGTAATGGATGGTGCTGGAACTCGAGACATTCTACTGGCTATGGCTCATCGACGAGGCACTTTATTGCAGGATGGACAGCGGGTACAACTTTACCCAGATATTAGCTACACCACGCACCAAAAGAGGAAGAGGTTCAATGGAATCAGTGCTATGCTTCAAGGGGCCTCCATACCACATGGACTGATTTTCCCTGCTCATTTGCACATCACACAAAAAGGGAGAATTTACTTATTCTCTGATCCAGCCGAGATGCTGAAATGGAGCAGAAATCATGCAACACCAAGGATTTGAGCTGCTGCATCAGATGCAAGAATGTCAAATGAGGAGGACTCTTGTGGGAATTTACTTCTTTTTATAAAAGTCTAAGGTAAGGTCAAATGGAAGCACCGAGGTAAGGGATCTCGCATGGAGATCCAAAATAGTGGAGATACCCTCTAAATGTTAATGTTATTTTTAAATATCTCCAAGCTCGATGAGTGACTTTATCAAGGATTCTATTTTTGGTTATCTTAATGTTTGATAAACAGCAAAATAGTAACCAAACATTGGACTTTCATTGTATTTCTGTCCTATAGCAACTGAGGACACTGGTTTACCTTTTTCTGTTTAATTCTTTGGTTAAAGCTGTTTTGGACTGGAGACAATGTTCAATTAATGTTCAATTAATGTTTATGATGTGGTGGGGTGCTTTATAATGTTTCTTTTTAAAGCACCATTAGTTTAGATAGCTGAGTTTGTAAATTGTAACTTTAGAGCTTCCATTAATTATTTTCAAATCACTTTTGTGCAAAACCAAGTGCATGCATGGCATTAATCAAGACCCTCTTCAAGGGACAGGACATTGTGGACATACTGCTGAACTTCAGAGAAATATTTACCATGCCGCTCATGGGCTCACTATGCAGTGTTAAGTTTTATTGCAAGCTTGTAATTATTGAATGGTTATCCCCCCAAAGGACGTATCAAATAATAAAGGCAGAACGGTTGTGCATATGAAGAGGAGTGGCGCCCTCATGGGGTATAATGTATAAATTGCAATGTCTTTGCTAGTAACTCAAACTGCATATTTGTTTTTACAAAACAATAAACAAAGTTTAAAAAAAAGAAATATAATATGGGGTATAAATAATAAAATGAGAATCATGAGAATATATTTCCCATTGGAAGGGTGTTTGATAAAAACAATAAGTAATCTAAAGGGTCAGGGAGCAATACCATGGCTTTACCTGAATGTCTGGAAAGGAAACTTGGTTTGGAAGGGTGAGAAAAAAGAAATTTTTAAAAAATTTGGAAAATCTAATATACAAAGATGGTATCAGTTAATATGAGATGGGAAGTTTTCTTCATATCAGAGATATAGAGACTTTTTCAAGGAATGAAGGGAATATATTTTCTCCATTACTTAACTCTGAAAGGGGAATATGACAGATTAAGTGAAACACAAATTCTTCCGAAAAATAATAGTATAACAAATGAGTGGAAGAAACAGAAACAAATTAGTGCATTGGGCTCTGAAAAATTACTACAATGAATATATAATAAAATTAGTAAATATACAAAGAACATATGGAAAAATAAATAAATGGCTGAAAGAAATTGAAGTATCATACACAGAGCAACAGTGGGTAAATTTGAGGACTAAAACCAATAAAGATTACTTGTTTACAAAATATAAGGCGATTCAAAAGAAAACAGTGGACAAAGTCTACCTCGCACCAGAGGTATTGGGAAATTTCTCAAAAGATAAAAGTCAGAAATGCTGGCACTTGTGTGGGGAGAGAGGAAATTTGTCCCATTGTTTGTGGGGATATTCAGAGATAAAGCCATGGTGGACTAGGACAGCAGATCTATTGGCGTAAATGTTAGAAAAAGGGATTCCCAATAATTTTTGTTATGATTTTTAATGATATAGTAGATTTGGGATTATCACTTCCTCAGTATAAATATTTTTGTATAAGAACAATGTTGGCAAAAAGGTTAATATTAGAACAATGGAATTTTCCCAGAATGGGAATTTAACCTGAAAATAAATGGTGGTACAGGTTAAGAGGGGTAATAGTTTATGAAAAATTATCTGATGAACTAAATACAGAAGAATAAGTGGATCTAACGGTTTGGAGGGGTATTGAGGCTATATTATCACCATTAAAGGGACACTGTCAACCTGTTTTTCATCATATTATTTCTAGATAAAAATCTACATTTTATGATTGCTTAGCTACTCTAACATTCATTGATATTTCTGTTTGTTTTGTCTCTCTCCTTGTTTAGTAGAACTGAAATGCATGCTAATGTATATTTACAGACAACCTTGTTTTGTTTACAATCCTGGATCTGTTCTTACTGCATACTTTCTGAGCATTAGAAACACACCCAGACAGTGCAGTCACTCATGAGGCGGTAGTCGCCTAAACTCCCACTGCCTCACGAGTGGCTAGACTGTGTTGGGGGTGTTCCCAAGTCCAGGAAAGATGCAGCTGGAGCTGACCAAGGAATGTAAACAAACCTGAGTTTATGTGGTAACACCAGTATGGTGGGCAGTCTTTTTTTCTGTTTTTTAAAGCAAAAACTATTCAGAATCAAACTACCAGCTACATCAGCAATGTCTACAGAATGTTGGCAACCATAAAATGTGTTTTTTTTAAACTAGGGACACTTTGAGACCTAAGGGGGGTTGACAGTGTCCCTTTAATTCAGTTTTAGAAGTCTCTATGGTAGATGGGGAGGGGGTAAGGGGGAATACTGTATGACTTATTATGACAATACATATGTATATTGGATACTATACAAGAGACGTTTCTGGAATTGTATTTATTATAAGTGACATAAACAATAATATTTAAAAAAAAGAACACATGGGCTAGGCATAAGGGAATCTTAGGGAAAGAGAAGGGGGGTGAATGGTTTGGAAATCAAGTAGGATCTGTGGTGATACTATAGACAAGGAAAAATGGGCAGGCTGGCTGGGCCAACCGGTTCTTATCTGCTGACAAATTCTATGTTTGTACGTTTCTATGTTGTTTGAAAACGGACATTTGGGTATTGAATAAAGATGTTTGTTGGAATCAGTTTCTTTCTCCTCTACAAACACCCAGCCTCAAGAGCCTCTTTCAGGTTGAGCTATAAGAGATAACATTCGAAAATAATGAAACAGATAACAATGCAAGAAATCAGAACATTTCTCACTACCTGTACCCTTTAGAAGTTGCAGTTTAGGAAGCTTAATTCTGGAGTGCCCTTTCCACTGAAAAGCCAGAAGTTTTTTTTCTTATCAGTTATTTGGAATATGTGATAAGGACTAATCAAAGACAACGTGTAGATAAGGTATAATCTCAGTGGGAAAAGAGTCATCTTGATGGTCAAGATCATACTCCTTTGTTAGATTAAGTTTGCCACAGCAGTCTGATTTTGACTATAATTTTAAAGCAGGGGATTACAATTATTTTCAATGATCTTACGCAAGTCTTTGTGAAGGCCCAAGTATGGGAGGGATTGTTAATGAAAGAGAGGAGAACAAACTCAATGATCAAAAGTCAGTGAAAGGGAGAACTTTTTTTACTGTATAATTTTCATTTATGGTAAATAACATAAACAGTGAATACATTTATCAAAAGTTACATTACTCAGATAAAATATAAAATATAGTTATGCCATACCTGTGAGGACAAAAAACAGCAAATATCAATGATATTTGTGCCACTATGGGACGTAGAGTGAGAATATCAGTGTTATTTTCACTGTAGGTCCAATTATCCACACACTAGTACATAGTGGCAATGGAGCTGTGAAGTCCCAAAGGAGTTGGGTCTTGAGTTTCACCTTCATTCAGTGAGACCGTGCTGGGATAACATCACTGTTGAAGGTTGCTACTGAACAATCGGGGAGCAGGATTTTTTCTTGCCACTGTATAATAAAAGGCATGACATAAATCAAATATGCCATGGCCCTAATGAAAATATGACTGATATTTTTTCCTCATGCAGTTTGGCCTTTTGACATTACTCACGGACGTGTCACTCACGATAACAAAAGGTCAAACTGCACTCAGGAAAAATAACAGTGATATTTTCATTAGGACCACAGCATATATTATACTGGTGTGGTCGTGCCAGTATAGTTAGGGTTGAAATCCCAAACTTTGCATCTTATTAGTTTTGGCAGCATTTGATGAAATTAGCTGAAATTTTTCATGCATTGTCTAGTAGGCAAAGTCTAAATTCATGAGAAGTTTTATGATGGCGGCTTGTACTGTATCTAAGATCCAAATATGTCATTTTCCTGTAGATGTCTATTTTTTTCCTATAGTTAACATGGGGGTTTGGTTATGCTCTCACATACAGCCTACATGGAATGGCATTTTTGGTCTCAAACATTCAGAGTAGACGTATGCTGTGCCAAGGTAGTGCCTTTGGAAGGGTTGGTGGAAAAATATTAAATGATTCTAGAGTTATAAGGATTTAAATTTTTGTTTTTTAGCTGTTCTAAGCATGCTCAGCTGGGTTTTTTGGATAATGTTCTGATACGACATGAAAAAATTCCATGTCGCAAGACTGTTTCCACTTTCTCACCACTTGCTTCTCACTGCACCAAAAAAACATTGTTCTGTCTTTTTTTCATAATATTTTTTATTTTATTCAAATTTAAATGTACAGTACAAACAATAACAGAATACAAGTGACATTTGTTGACTTCAGCAAAACCTTACAAGAAATCCAGAAATAAAGTAACACAACTTAACAATGTGTAAACCATACAGAATAGTTGTTTCAGTGTAAAAGTAGAAAGCTGCTACTGGTAGTCTAGATTGCCACGAGGATGATATAAGATACGTAAGCAATATCCTTCCCTTAAGGAAGAAAAGTAAGGAACTGTTATTTGGATTTTAGTTGAAGTAAGGGACCCCAGATCTCTTCAAATTTACCAGTTTTGCCCAGGATGGAATGACTAATTGTTTCATCATTTACAGTGAAACACATCATGTTATACCATTCAAACACACTAGGAGCTAGGGTTTTGTGTCGTGACAGCCACTATATTGTCCCCCTGCCTGAAACAAAAAAAACATGGAAAATACAAAAAAATTGTGTAATTTAAAAAAAAAAAACACTTGGATCTAGCTACATGGAACCTGTTGACCTAGATTTTCATGTTTGTTTCTTAAAACAATGACCAGAAATATATTTTCAGGGCACCCCAAAATCCAGGGTGCCCAGTTTAGTGAGAGGAGCAATTGACCTGCATTATCTGTATGACAGCAGTGGGACTTTCCTGAATGCTGAAGCCGCAGTTGGAGTTCTGCTGTTGGCTTCAGTTTTAGCAGTGAGCTTGTGATCCCCTGTTCTCATTGTCTCTATCTCTGCTTGCCTGATCTATCTATCTATATTTTTCTTTATAATTTTTCTTAAGCAGACAGGGGTGCCCAACCCCAGTACTGCTTCTTTCCCCCACCTTCCCTCTAGGTTGCATGCCCCCTTGTTAGTGGACTGGGCTGTCCACTCCCAGTACCACTTCTGTTGACCCCCTTCCCTCCAGATCACCCTCCTTCCCAATATATACATGGTGGCACCAGGGTGCCCACCCCTGGTGCCACTGAACAGTAGCCTTAAACTGTGGTGCCCAGTCCCCTATGGTGGAATATGACTGTCCCCTAAAAGAAAGTAAAGCATCCCTTGAAGATTTTGTTTTACCCTGTAAAAATAAATCAGTCCCTCATTGATCTGACTCCTTGCTCATCCCACCACCCCCACCCTGACATGCCACTCAGCACCCACAACCCCACCCTCACTCACCTGAACATGTTCCACAGCATAGATCCACTCTGTAATCAGAGACATTTCTTGCTGCTGGAACTGGTGACTCCAATATGAGAAAATAAGGTAATCCAGTTTAATGTATTTTAACGGGGTTTAAACTTTGATTCATAACTTTGTCATTTTTGAATATTTTTACACCAAATTTTCAACATGGCCTTTTTGTGACCCCAACTCCTGACCAATGGCAGTGGAATTATGCAAATCTGGCCCAAAAGTCAATTTCATAGTCACTTAGTGAAATCACCATTTGGGTAGGATTTGAAAAATGTCACTACCCTTGCTCTTGAAGTGGGGTCATAGGAAGGCTATGCTAAAATTTTGGGGTCAAAATATGTAAAAATGACAAAGTTGTGAGCATATATTGAAATTGTTTTATGCTTGCCCATAATATTGGCAGTTTTCAATATTTTGACCCCAAATTTTCAACTTAGTCATTTTTTCACATCACCTCAAGAATGCAATAGCTGTTGTTTTTCAAATCCTGGCCAAAATGTGTTTTTACGCCTGTGGCAAGGAATGACAATTCATCAGGGATTTGAACATTTTCATGAGGTGGGGTAATAAGAAGACTATGCTGAAAATTTGATGTACAAATTTGGAAAAATGCCCAGGTTATGAATTAATATTGCAATATTTCAACGTCCACTCATAACTTCACTAATTTTCAATATTTTAATTGCAAACTTTCAACATAGCCATTTTTCCATACTGCTTCATAAACATGACAAGTGTCATTTTTTAAATCCTGGGTGAGATGTGTTCTTGCACTTGTGGTTCAAAATGACATTTCAAACAATATACTACAAATGTCACATGTTATGTTTGAAAGAGGAGTCATAAAATGAATGAAAATTCGAGGTCAAAATAAAAAAAAAATCATAATTATTAGGAAACTTTGTGTGCACTGCCAGTCTTCAATCTAACAGGTGTGCTTTGTGATCCCATGCCAATGAGCTGAATTGGGGGGTGAGATAAGTGACCCAGCTACATGGGGTGAGGATGCTGAGATGGTGCTATAATGCAACACCCCTCAGCCAGGGAACAACAGTTGCAGAGTTGCATGCATGGGCCTAGATACCATATAGTGATGACAGCTCTTCTTTTGGCATAGGGCCCTGCACCTCTGCACCCATGGGTGCCAGAGGGCCCTATGCATTGGCTGACATATGGACTCTTGTGTGGCTGTATCTCTGGCCACATGGAAGTGCAGCCCACCAGACAGCCCTACAAATTCTTGACATTGGTTGCTGCACTTCCATAGGTCGGGGAGTCTTCCCTTGGTGCAGGTCCCAAAGAGCCCTGCACATCTGCATTGGGACCTGCATGAATGAGAATACGATTCCACTGTCTCAAAAAAAAAAGGAAATTCTTTGCAAAAAACTTTAAGGCACCAGTTAAGTTTCATATTAATGCCACAAAAGTAGGGAAGTGTGGTGTTAGGATTTCTATCCCTAACTCCCCACCACTAACACCCCAAGCAGCAAAAGGAAAAAAAAAGGGTTTTGGATCTCCAGAGTCTTGGCTAATCAGTGGTGGGTCTTCCTTGGAGTTGTCAACCCTAATGTCCATCCCATTCCTTGAGCAAACAACATCAGACGTGATCTCCTTTTAGGCCCTGTGTGAAGAAAAACTACAATAGATTGTGTTGGCAACATGTGGCGCGACATACTTTTCTACCTTTGAGTGTATCACTATGAGGCACTGGTTTGGAGCTGTACCATCTGCTTCAGACAGGAGGCTATGGGCTGTGGGGGAGGGGTGAGCATTATAGTTGACAAACCCCAAGGAAGACACCACTACTGATTTGCCAAGACTCCAGAGATCCAAAACCCTGATATTTTTTCCTATTGCTGCTTGGGGATGGGGTGGAGAGTTAGAATGCCTCATGCCAGATTTCCTTACTTTTGTGGCACTAAATTGAACCTTAACTGGCACATTAATTAAATTTTTTGCAAAGTATATATACATATATATAAACATTTGTACACACACATATCGTGGTGTGTGTGTGTGTGTGTGTGTGTGTGTGTGTATGATGTCATACAATAGAAGCATGTATTAAGAAACCTTAACAGATGAACAGTAGGGGAAAGTATGGCACAATATCCATAAGACAATGGCCTCTCACAGATGGAGAGAATTTAGGTGGAAGAGGATAGCTAGGGATTTCAATATGCTGGGCAAATAAAAACATTTCCAGACTTCAAACACAGACTTGTATTGGAGGAAGTGTGGTGAAGGGGGTACTCTTCACATTTTTGGGAAATACCAGCTATTCCAAAAATTCTGGGGGGAATTGAATCCGATCTGGACTACATTCTTAAACATTTCAGAACCCGTCCAATTTAAACACATGCTGGGTCTTCCCCAGGAGAGTACAAAATAGGGATAAGAAATCTATCTTCAACATGTGGGTGGCAGTGGTGGGGAAAACATTCACAAGGCATTGACTAACAGATAAAACACCAAGCAGAGGAGAGTGGTTTCAGGTATGCAATAAAACAAGGGAAATCAGACTTCTAGTTCCATTGGACTTGATGCAGACATGAGTCAGCTCGGCTCCCAGCCCTCAGGGATGATAACTTATGGACTTCGACTCCCCCTGCAAGACATTTTGCAAAGAAATATCCAGTTGATACACAGCAGACTTTTTTATGCGATCAAGATGGCCACTTAGCAAAGAAATAAAGATGTACCGGAGGGCAAGTCCAAATTGGCGCCAAAAGAAAGAGGCCGCAATATCAACCTTTCACAGTCCGAGCGATCAGGACCTATCAACAGGCTGAGCGATGATGTTAATGGTGACAGGCAATTCACCATTACGTCCCGGCATCTGTACTACCAGTTATAGAAAATAAGCACCACTACTGAGAGAACCGATGCCACCTTGGCAGAGATGGCTCGAGGATTACGGACCCTGCAACAATGCACTACTGACTCTGAGGAGGGCCTAACAGTTGCTTCAATCATACTAGATGAACACCATAAGACTATATATAGGATAGTGTATGACTAACAGTTAACAGCCAGGCTATTCTGTCCCTGAGTTGGTACTATGACGACTGATGACCTCGAGAGCGCACCTAGTACCGACGAGGGGAGGGAATAGCCCTGGTGCTAACCATTAGTCATACAATTTTCTTCATAGTGTATAGTGCAACATCCAAATAAAAAAACACAAAAGACACAACTTTTTTTCAGAATCTTTTGGTTTTGCTGCTCCAAAATAAATCTGTCCTGTTCAGATAGTGGCCTTGACATGACTGCCGCGGACACTGCGAATTCAGGCAGGTACCTAACAACTGTTGTGTATTTATTATGGCAGCAGTTCTACTGCTGGCAATTTAACTACTTTTTTTCTCTTTTTTTTTGATGGACTAGTTGAAATGCTGCCTCACTTCCCCCACTGTCAGATTTGCCACTTGAGGATATGCTTGTGTGATGCCCATAGTGCAGCAGAACTAAAAGTCATTCTACTGCACTGCAAACATCACTAGTGCAGCAGAACAACATTCTGAGAACAATAGATTTTGGTGTAGAATGACGTTCCACTATACACTATAAATTACCTTCACCATCGAGAGCGTGAGCTTACCGAAAAACTTGATGACCTAGAGCTCCGCTCCCGATAAAATAACATTGGAATACATGGGCTCCCAGAAGGTACAGAAACTGGAAGCATGGAACAGTTTATGGAGTTTTTTCTATGTGAACTCCTGCAATGGCCTAAGGAGGAGCCCCTACAGACTGATAGGGTACACCGAGCCCTTGCGCTGAAGACCAAGGTTTGGTCACACTCAATAGTGATGCGCCTTTTGGACTATCAAGTTAAAACTAAACTCCTGTATATAGCTTGGGGTAGAAAGGAAGTTCTGTTCGGGGATACCAAGCTTTGTTTGAACATGACTTCATGCCACTCACTTTGCTTAAGCAAAAAACTCTGCTTGTCACACAGAAACACCTGGCTGGAAAAAACATCAAGATGCCGCTCTTTGCACTGGCCCAATTTAAAATCCACACCACCAATGGGTCAAAGTTTTTTTGAATGCTAGCGGAGGTCAAACCTCTCCTGCAACAACTAGGAATTCCCCTTGAACTCACCTCACCTCTAGAGGCAGCTTTCCCAGCACTCCCAGACTATGCACCATGGCAGCAGGTTGGAAGAAAATGGGGAAAATCAACTTTATCACCATTGGGGTCAGACAGAGACCGAGGTAGCAAGATGCATGAAAAGAAGAAAACCAAAGAGAACTGTCTTCCCCGTGAGATGCTGACTTGTCTTGAACTCACGGACTATTACTCCTGGAGACTATAAAGCTCAGACTGTTACCATATCCTTTTTTTTTGTTTGTTGGCTTGGCTGAAGCACATGCTCAGTAGCAGGCCTTAATTACTGGGAACTGCTGGTTGGTAGGCTCACCAAGATGGGGTGGGAGACCGGGCAAAATCCTGGAACTAATTGACAAGTTGGGGGAAAATGGGTCTGGAACTAAGGAATTTAAGGAGATCTAAAGGGGGGGGATTTCAACCACGAGGCAGACCCTAACGGACTTGCTTTTTGCTTTCTTTTAGATGCTCTCCCTCCACATGGCTGCAGTTTATCTTCTCTCTGATGGATTCCCTGGTTGCCTTGTAGAAGTAAGGGAACCCAGAAAGGAAGATGGGTGAGTACCCTGCTATCCATCAGTTTATTGGGGGGTGGGCCGCTGCTAGGTATGATACAAAGGAGCGGCAGGGCACAGGAGTGGCATATTAAGGTTCCCCAGAGAGCAGGTGGAATGCAAGATAAGACATGGAAGCATCGGGGGGGGGGGATTGCAAAACAGAGCAGTAGCTGTGTGATGGGGTGCTCTCCAGGGAAAGGTACAACTCAGAGCCACGGGACCAGGTTGGGAGCCTATGGGTGGGGACTATAGACAAGAGTTTAATGACCGGGGAGGTTATTTACTTATATTGTTATGCTTGTCAACAATAGCCTGCAGCGGGTAATGGTACACTGGGTGCATGGCGGTTTCGCAGGCCAGGCCACAGCACATTGCTTCTCTACAGGTGCCCCCAGGGTATTAAATGCAAAATGTGATGCAGGACACTCCTCTGACAGTATGGCATCCTGAGACATGAAGCAAGGCACAGATGACCCGCGCCTCGGGGGTGGATGCGCATTGAGCGCTGGCTTATTCCCAAAGGGGCTAGCTGCAGGGCGCTGTCCTCTCCTCTGGGTGAATGTACCATCACTGCTGAGGGGCAGCTGGGGGTGAACCTGGTATCACACTAGGGGGTAAATGGCACACCTTCATGATGAATTCTCCTCTTCCCCCCGCTAGACAGCATAATAAAAGGTCTTCTGGAAGACAGTGGGACAGGAGAGACCTGAGGATGGGGTGAGGGCAATGCCAGTGAAATGCCTGATGCTTGGTGGGGGAGTGATGTGGCTCCGGACTTCATCAGGGGGATTGGTGAGGGTGCCAATGCACTGGCAAGGGGTAGATAGTGGGGGTAAAATGGAGGCTTTCAAGACCCCAGAGGGAATGGATAATATAGAGTGCATGCCACTTTGAACTAACGGTTTCCATTTGAATCCTGAATAGGGATGAATGGGGTGAAGGTTGGCCCTCCATTGGGAAAGTGTGCTGAAGGTGGATCGCTGGCCTTCTACCTATTTTATTTATTTATTTTTATTTATTTAGTTTTTGTTGACCGGGTAAGTGCACTAGACAAATCCTGCCTATTTTCAGGCACGACCCGGGGGAGGGGGATACAGATGAATGCCAACTGACCTTGAACCAGATTAAGCTGTTGGTGGTATTTTTTTAGTGAATGAGGGAAATTTGGCCAGGAATTATGAAACCAAGTGGGCTCAAGTGGGGGGCAATGGTTTCTGCCGCCTGTGCACTGTGTTGCTGGCATTGTCAGGTTCGCCCCAGCAAGGTGGGAAGGGACCTACAAAGGGGAATGTGGATTCTAGGTGAAGGACCCACATTAAAGTTATATCTCAACATATTAGGCAGAGGCCACATAATTGCTAGTTAACAAACTGAATGTTAATCAGGTGTTACTCAATGGCACTGCACAGACAAAGAAACTTACCAGTGAGAGGTTGCTGAGAATCCGAATGCTGTATTGAAAATTGGGTAGGCATTGCAGCGTGGGCTCCACTCACAGGGGTCTGGCAGGGTGCAGAAAAAGTGAGTGGGGTGTTGGTAGTGGGGCAATATCCTAGTGGGCTGAGGCCAATTGAAGGCGGTGCCCTGCATCCCTCTGGCACAGAGGGGTTCTGGCTGGATATAGATAAAAAAAACAGTTTAAACTTAATGTCAAAAAAACGGTTACCATTGTATTCAGCACTAGACAAAAGCTCTCCTCCCTACCTGCCCCCCACCAATCTACACCCTGGACGGATCTCCCCTTGACTCGGTACCTGCCTTCAAGTACCTGGGAGTCTGGCTGGATAGCCACCTCAGCTTCTCCACCCACATCGAGGCTGCCTGCACCAAACTTCGGCCCCTGCTGGCCATCCTCTATCGCCACAAAGCCAGCCTTCCCCTTCCCACTTGTAGCGAACTCGTAAGCAAAATCATCTTGCCTGTGCTGAACTATGCAGACATCATCTATGGCACAGCCCCATCCTTATCCCTCTCAAAACTTGACATCCTTCTCAACTCTTTCTGTCGATTCACCACTGCTTCTCCCCTACTCACCCAACACTGCCTCCTCTACTCTGCCCTATCATTGACTCCACTCTCACACAGGAGGACCACCCACTGTGCCTCCCTTATAGACAGATACTGATTAGGCTCCCTATCCCCCCTACCTCTCTTTCTGCCTCTCTCCAGACAGCTTCTCAGGCTACTTCTTCTGGCACAGAGACACATACGCACCTTCCACCTTTCACGCCACCTCTCTGCCTCTGGCCAAGCTGCCTTTTCCTATCATCTCCCCTTCCAATGGAACATTCTCCCTCCCAACCTGCACCAGACTTCATCCCTCTCAGCTGATAAATTACTCCTCAGGCTCCTCAACCCCTGCCCTAGTTGCTCACCTGGTCCCACCCCAACATGGGCCTAGCCCACCCTTGGTGGCCTCTGTTGATCAATATTTTGCACTTGCCAACCTCAAATTTTGTATACTGCAAATCTACTGTACAATCTCAGTGCTAGTTTACTCACTATTTGTGACACCTATTGTAAATGCTGTATATATAAATGTTTGTAATATACTGTTTAGACATGAAATGTCCTTGATGCTTGTGATTAGTTGTACTTTACTGCACACCTCTGTGATTGTCATCAATGTTTGTATCAAACGTCTGTCACAAGAAATTGTTGTACTTCTCTCGTACACCTCATACCCAGGTTGCACTTGGAAACGAGCCTCGGCTCAGTGTGCCTTTCCTGGTCACCAATTTTAAATAAATAAATAAATAAAAATGGACATGGGGGCCCGATGGGAACCAGACAGCAAGGGTGTTGGCATCCTACCTTAACCGAGCTATAAGCTCAGACCTGACATGAGGCAGTGTCCCCTGGACTATATCGGGGGACCTGCTGCCAAGGGGATCAGGTCTTGTTGCCCTGCGATGTGAACCCACTAGGGTAGACCAAAAGAGGTTGTTCAGGTGGGGAGGTAAGTAATGAAGCCTTGCACCCATTGGGATACCTTGGGTTGGCCTCCAATAGATGAACCGGCTCGGGAAACCGTTCTGGTGCCCTGGACCAATTACTGGTAATTGGAACCAAGAGAAGACCCCCATCTGTGAGCTACACATTCTGTGGGGAGGGAATAGGAGGAGGGGAGATCCCTTGCTGAGTTACCTGTACTCCAGAATAAAGAGGTGGGGAGAAGTCCCAATAAAGAGCATCCCTTTGAATAAGGGACATGTGTACCTGGCTCAGACAGGACTATTCCCTGGGGGCCAGGAAGAGGGATTTGGATTGCTCAATTACCAAACAGGTGGTGACAGAGTCACTGAAACATAAGGAGTGGAAGTGGCTTGGCATGCACGATGTGCTTAGTGCCATGGCAAACCACATACGTAGGCATGTCCCTGCAGGATGGTACTGCCCATACAACCAAAGGGCTCTACTCATTAACCTTTGAAATTCAGTGACTTGGAAACAGGTCTGTGTTATAGTTCTCCCAATTTTAACTGTTCCAGTTTGTTTTTTGATTATTCTTCTTTCTTGTTATGATGGAGTGGCAGTCTGTCCCACTAAGATACCGTGGAGGGGGGAGGGGTCTCGGCGATGATGGAGGAGGGAGTACTGACCTATAAGGTGAAGGGTCTGAATACCCCTATCAAGAGAACCTGCATTCTGCAGGAACTCTGACATAGGAGCACTGCAGTGGCCCTACTACAAGAGACACATTTAAATGATTCCAAACATGCCAAACTGAAGAGATCCTGGGTGGGACAGGTTTTTGCATCTTCTTGCATTGCACACCCACACAAACGAGGTGTGGCCATACTGATCCACAAAGACTGCCCCTTAGAGGTCACCCAGGTGAAGACTGACCCAGAGGGCAGATATGTGTGTGTGTGTCATGGGCACATATGGCTCTATCCAATGCACCATTCTAAACATTTATGCCCCAAATTCAGAGAGGGAGAATGAGGTATTCCTCAAAGATATGCTATTCGCTTGCACTCCTGATCCTGGTACGCTCTACCTGACGGGGGAGATTTCAACAGGGTTATTAAACCCAAATTGAGCAAGTCGGGCAGTGGCACCTCGACGCAAAGTTGGTCAATGTATCAAACGATTATCCCAGGAGCTGGGCCTAGTGGAAATATGGAGGCTTCTGCATCCTAACACTAGGAAATATATATATTTTGGTCGCACCCACACCAGGCTTACTCCCACATCAATTTCTTCTTGATTTCTTCAGAATGGGTTCACACAGCAGGGAGCTGCATCATAGAACCTATTACCATTTCAGACCATGCCCCAGGGAAACTAGAGCTGCGGATCACCCAAATGGTGAGATCCAGTAGCTGGAGACTGAATGTGTCTCTCTTTAATCAGGAGGGCTTTCAGAAAATGGTGGATGTAGAAATCAGGAACTATGAGGCCTCTAATCCTAGGAAACAACCGATGGGGACGGCCTGGTGGGACAGCCTCAAGGCGGTCCTTATGGGCCATATAATCAGCTACGCCTCCAGACAAAAAAAAAGAGGCACTTAGAAAACAGGTGGATTGTTCGATCTGGAGGTAGAACATAAAATTACACTGGATGACAGAATCAAGGAGCAGATGAAAGCTGCAAAGAACAGCTCAATCAGCTCCTTGAGGCAAAGATAGAAGGGAGGTTGAGGTACTTGAAACAGAGATTCTATGAATCAGGGCAGCAGGCAGAATGCCTTCTGGCATGGCAGCTCAGCAGAGAGGCTGCACACCAAACCATACTATGAATCGGTAGACTCGGCTCCAGACAGTATGACACGGACCCACTTGTAATCCTACAGCATTTTACGGACTACTATAAGGAGCTGTACAAACAAGAGCCAGTTCTAGACTATCAGATAAAGCTAGATGCTTTCTTCCAGAGGGTCAGAATGCTGAAACTCTAGGAGTCACAATGGAGGCCATATTGGCCCCTCACTCTCCTGGAACTTTCAGGTGCCATAGCCCAGTTAAAAGTAGGCAAGATCCCTGGTCCAGATGGAATAGGGACCGAATTCTACAAAAAATTTCAAGACAAGTTAACCCAATTATAATTAGAGGTATGCCAGGAGGTGCAAGAGGGAGAGCCAGCTCCGCCTTCCTGGAATATGCTCAAATCATGGTGCTCTCAAAACCAGGTAAGGATGGGATGCTCTGTGGCTCCTATCATCCCATCTCACTCCTGAACACAGACCTGAAGATCTTTACATCTGTTCTGGCTATGTGACTGCAGAACTGTGTGGCATCCCTGGTTCACCCTGATCAGACCAGCTTTATTAATGGTTTCCAAATGAGCTCATGCGCCTGTTGTTCATTGGTGGGTGCAGTTTTTGAGATGTCACTCCCAAGAATTACTGAAAAAATGATAAACTACACTACCTAGAGAGTCAATAATGTAAGCATACAAAGGTATGATGCTAAGTTTCTTTTTAATAGAGCTTAAATGCTCAAGATCTGGACAAATACACAGGCAAAAACTAACCCAGCACTTCGCCTTCTCAATAAGGCTTCAGGAGGGGGCCCCCTTTATGGAAAGTTAGAGAGAGATGTGTGGGCAGATATTGCACGTTGGAACCTACTCCTGCTGGGGGTGGCAGGATATGTGGCAGTACTTAAGATGAATGTCTTGCCCAGGTACCTCTTCCTTTTCCAGGCCTTGCTGGTTAAGATACCAGAATCCTTCTGGAGAAAATTGCAAAAGACACTAAAGTCATTTAGCTGGGTGGGTCACCGACACCGGACTGGTAGACGGCTGTTGACCCTTCCAAGGGACAGCAGAGAGCTAGCCATGCCAGATATGTGCCTCTGTTATATAGCAGCACAACTCTCGCCTGTTGTATCCTGGGTGAAGCAGAACCTGGGCTCAGGCTGGCTAGACCTGGCGGTGAGCACAGACCTCCCTGGTGACACTGTTCACGCTGCCACATGTCTGGATCATCCCAACCATATTGGCAGCAATAAATAATCCTCTCACCATCACACACACTCTGAGTGTTGCTAAGGGCCAGACAGTTATAGTAGGGACCCATATTTTGCCCCACCAAGGAACGACGTGTGCTTTAGACATTGGAACTCAGGCTCTCTAATAAAATTCAAGCAGTTCTTAAATAGCAGGTCCTGTTGCTCCTTTGCAGAACTACAACAGCAATTTAACCAGGACTTTCACCAGTTCTTGCAAGTACATCATTACATATAGATGCAGGGGAGGTTAACCATTACTAATAGGGATTTAACAAGGCTGGAGCAGTTCTTATACTGGGCTGTTAAACTGGTTAGTTGAAAGGGTAACATTGCCATGGCCTACAAGATGTTACAGGGTCCTGACTACCCAGAGTTCTACAAGGTGAAAGAAGCCTGGGAACTTGAGGTGCAACTCACAATTAGTGAGGAGGAGGAGTGGAAATACGTGCGGAGCACCAGCTGGCGTACCACATCATTGCTGACGTGGTGTGGGTTCAGGTGGAAATGCCTAATCAGATTCTTTCACACCCAAAGGTTACTAAACACTTTCAGCCGGGGGTCAGATTTATGTTGGTGTGATTGTGGACAAGTGGGTACACACCACCATGTTTTTTGGGGTTGCCCCCATATACAGCCGTATTGGTCCCAGATCCATGGAGTGCTGGAGTGCATCTGGGCGTGGAGTATCCCATGCACATTTGAATACCTCATCCTGGAGGGAAAAGTCCCAGGTGTGGTGCACTCACCCCAGTAGATGCTTTTCGGGAGCTTGTGCCCAGCTGCTATGAAGGGGATCATGTCCCACCGGCTCACAGGGATGGTTCCAGTGGTTGGGGAGTGGAAGAGGCAGCTGCGGGAGCTCCAGACCATGGAGTGTATCACCTCAACACTGTGACTTACTTGAGATAAATTCGGGGAGTTGTGGCATGTCTGGGGCATGTACAACACAAGAGAGCAGGGGGTGCCGCGTTAGGAAGGATAACATGGAGAGATTGTACTCTTGCAGACTGCCGGTCTGCCTCCAGATGGAATGAGTCGAGGGAAAGTGGAGCGGCGTGTGGGCAGTTGGCGGTGGGGCACAGGTAGTTTGGAGCAGCAGAAAAAAGGGCATGAACTGGGCTCTGATGGGGCCTTCCCTGCTTGCCTCCTCCCTTTGGGTCAGTAGCACATCTTCTTGCTAATGGATACAGAGACATAGACTGCGTACCAAAAGTCTGTGGGGGGTGGACAGCTGCTTGCATTAACTTTTATTGTTTTATTAGTGAGCAGTTTGATAAATTCTAATTAAAGACAGACTACAGTGATTCTGTGTCATGAGGACAAGTATGGAACATGCATCATTAGCTACCGACAGATTTTAGCTTTGAAGACTGTATGTAATATTACACCAGACTTGATTCAGTACTCTTAAGACACTGGCCTATAGTGCATCAACCCATGCAAGGGGAACAGTATAATCAACAGATTTGTGGTTGTAAAATTAAGACAATGTATTGTGTATTGTTTCTATTTTTGTGCATTGTCTGGTTGTATAAAACAATGCTCTTTGAATAAAGCAGAATTTAAAAAAAATAAGGGCAATCAAAAGCCTTAAGGAACACTGTCAATCCTTTTTGCATCATGGTATTTCTTGTTGGAAACACACATTTTCTGATTGCATACATTTCTCTAAAACTCATTGAAGTTGTCAGTTGTTTGCTCTCCTTTCTTTCCTAGTAGAACTGAAATGCATGGGAATGGTGCAATTATGCCCGACCTTGTTTTGCTTCAAATCCTTGATCTACTCTTATTGCATACTTCTTGAACATTTGAGACACACACCAAACAGTGTAGCCACTCATGATGCAACAGTCTTCTCTCCTCCCACAGCATCAAGGGTGGCTAAACTGTGTTAGGGGCATTCCCAAGTCCAGGAAAGATGCAGTGGAAGTTGATCAAGGAATGTAAACAAACATGTTTTTGTGTAGTAACACCAGTGTGGTGGGCAGTCTGTTTTTCACTTTTAAAAAGAAAAAAAGGGACCAGAATCATATACCAAAAGCTTAACGTACCAAGTGCAAGACAAAACTGAAAAGTTTGGTGAAAAGTGGATGAGATGGGTTATGAAATGGGGTGACCTCCTCCCTGAACAGTGCATATGACAAACAAAAAGGTAATGAGAGAAACAGCAGAGCTAGAGGGGAGAGGGGCATAGAGCAGAGTCATAAAGGTCAGGGCACATTGAACCAATGGGTTAATGGAACAGATTATACAGGAGGAATCCTAGCAGACTTAGCCAGGGACCTTAAGTGAATAATAGACACAAAGAAGAGATCTCTGCAGTTTTATGACTCTGTATTGTTGGCTAAGTTGACTGTACAGTGTATTGTGTTGATGAAGGTGAAACATGTATGAAGAATGACAAATGGAAGGAATGACTACATGTATGTATCATGAATAACTCAAATAAAGTAAATATATATAAAAAAAGATTCATATACCAGCTACATCAGATATCTCTACAGAATGTTAGATATCATAACATGTGTTTTTAATCTAGGGACAATTTGAGGCCTGAGGGGGTTGACAGTGACTCTTTACTGCTCTGCTACGGTTGAACAAAGAAAAGTTTAACTCCAGATGGTTGCCACATTTCAAGATTATAGAAGTCATGGAGGCACACCAGTACTGGGGCAGATCCTGTAGAAAGAGGGAAACAGGAGTAATAAAAGCAAGACAGGAAAAGGGGTAGAAGCAAAGAAAAGGTTAAGGTGAGAAGGGGAGGGAAACCAAAATAGTGCATTAGTTCTAGGGCAAAGCCTAAAAGCTTGACAAGTTGAGTTAAAGGGGAGTTTTAAGGGGGAAGGAGGTGGAAGTTAAGGGGAGGTATTGTTGACAGTTGACACACGAAGCAGATAAACAAGTTGAAACAAAAACAAGAAATGAAGAAATAAGGTGAAACAAACAAACAAACAAAAAAAGAAATAGCAGAGGTCAGGGGGATGATCCGGAAAAAACTGCACCCCAAGCTTGGTGCCCTGTTCAGGAACTGTAGTTGCATCCCTTCTACAGCTAAGTGTGAACTTGTTCAGAAGATGATACTGGCCATTTTTGACTACTGTGATGTAGTCTATGGTGCTTCCCCTAAATCCTCCCTGGCCAGACTGGACACCCTCTTCAGTTCCTCTGCTGCTTTGCCCTGGATGCCCCCCCCTCACACCCACCACTGCGATCTTTATCGTGCCCTATCTTTCCCCTCTCTTACAAATAGGTGACTCTCCCACTGTGCTAAATTCACCTCCAAGCACTGGTTGGGTGAGCTCCCTTCCTACCTCACCTCCTCCTTTATAACATCCCCCATCCTCCAATTCCCTTAGATCAACCGACTCCCGCACCCTGGTAGTCACCTGCAGATCCACCCAAATTGGCCAATCTGGCTACTCTCACCGCCTTCCAAAAATTTGGAATTCCCCCCCCTCAAATCTGGCACTCATCCTCCACTTACTCCATTAGCTCTGCCCTCAATAATTACATTGCACCTAGCTGTTCCTGCCATGTCCCTCCCTAATTCCCTCCTCTAAGCCCTGGACAAACCCTACCCTCTACCGTCACCTTCATTTGACCCTGTGCACCCCCACCCCACAAATTTCTAGCTCTCTTCCCCTTCCCCCAAATTGCTTTCCCTTACTGGCCTCCCTTGATCTCTCACAGAATGTAAGAGACCCTGAATGCTCTCCATGGGTCCCTATCCTACCCTCCAAGGGGCTTGTATCTCTCATCTACTCCCTTCCTCCACTATCCCTCCTTTATCCCTAGACTTGCAGTCCTCTTGCAGAGTTCTTAGCTTCCTAAAGGGGTCCTACTGCATCTAGACTTGTCTCCTCTCCTTCCCCCTCCACAGGTAGATACCTGTCCCCCTAGCCTTTGCAGTCCCCTTGCAGGGGCCCTACTGCGCCTAGGCATGTCTCCTCTCCTTCCTCTCCCCCATCTACCTTTCTCCCTAGTCTTTGCAGTCCCTCTTGCAGGGTTCTCGGCATCCTGAGGGGGTCCTACTGCACCTAGTCTTGTCTCCTCTCCTCTCCTTCCCCTTCCCCATCTATCTTTCTCCCTGGCTATCACAGTCCCCTTGCAGGGTTCTCAGCATCCTGAAGGGGTTCAACTGAGCCTAAGCATATCTCCCCTATTCTGTCTAGCCACTGTATTGGCTTTCCATGACTACAGGCAGGGTCCAATGCATCCTAATTGACTATTGATTGGGCCCCATCCCCTCCAAAGGTGCGAATTCTCTTCCCCTCAAGGGTTCTATTCTCACTCCCTCTCCTATCACTCTCTGAATCCCTATCTACTGACCTTCCCCAACCCCCTTGCAGGGTACCCCGCATCCTGAAGTGTCCTCTCTTGGGTTAGGTCCTATTCCCCCTCCTAGCATTAAGTCACACCTCCTCCTTCTCTCTCCTCCCTTTTTAAATCCCTACAGCCGTATCCCCCTTTCTATCTAGCCCCACAGCCTCCTTGCAGGGTTCCCCACATCCTGAAGGGGTCTCTCTGGGACACTGCCTTATCCCCTTCTCTCTGGTTTCCCCAGTCCCCTTGCAGGGTTCCTTGCATCCTGAAGGGGTCTCCAGGGACACGACTCTTTCCTCTCCCCCCACCTCACCCTTCCCTTTCCTTCCCCCTTTTCTTTCACGTAAGCACTTGTTTACTTATTAACCCAGTACTTATTATTGTTCAGCACTGTTGTAACACTGTTTGTAACACCTGCCTTACAACTGTATGTTAATGTTGATCTTATAACTTAAATGTTTAATGTCTCATTTCTATTGTATCCCTTCCCCCCAGGTTGCTCCGGGAGATGAGCAACTTGTCGCTTAGTGTGTCTTCCTGGTGAAACATTTCAATACATAAATAAATAAATACAGTTAGAAATCTGTGAAACAATTGTTGGAACTTCACATGTTGATTATACTAACTTTTTCACAATTCACTGTTGCAGGTTCGACAAAACAGGAGATTGATCTCTAGATCAGGTGGTGTCCTTCAAATACTTAGGGATTCAGCTTGACCCTAATCTCTCCTATGGACTTCATGTAGATAATGTAACTAGAGCTGCTAATACACAGCTTGGTCTCCTCTACAAATACAGACCACCCTCACGTCAGAAGCTTTGAGAGTTGCAGTCCACAGGCTCTGCCATCCTGTAATAGACTATGGTCTCATCATTTTAAGCTCAAGCCACAACCACACACCCTTAGATGCCTCTCAACTGCCTTAAATAAAGCATGTCGGCTCATCACTGGTGCTCACCGTCTCACCCACACATGTGACCTGTACACTCAGACTGGCTGGCTCCAACTATCAAACCGCATAAAGTTTCTCACCTGCTCCATGGTCAAAAAATCTACCTGGCCTTGCACCTTCTGGGGTCTCAACTCTTACAACACCAAATTAACAACGTGCTCATGAGGAGATCCAATATGCTACTGAAAGTCCCCCACTGTCACACTTCACAGGGACAACGCTTTTGCTTATCGAGCACCACTCTGGTTCAATGGCCTCAGCCCAACCATCTCCTCTACCCCAACTATTGGTATGTTTAAAACTAGGCTCCGGGCCTATCTCACTACCAACAGCTCCTGTGACTGCCCAACTTAACCTTGTTTCTCCACTTCCCTTTCTGCTCTAGTTGTCCCCCCAATCCTCCCCTCCTCACTGGATTCTACCCTCACATCTTGGTATACCCAATGCTGCACTTTCACCCTCTTGCCACCCTTCCTACATTCCTTCTCCCCTACCCTCTTCCCTCTCCCTATGACTCTAGTAATTCTTATCTGTTGTCTATTTTCTGACAAATGCCACACAATTTTGTTACAATGCTACCTTGAACCTGTATTAATCTGTACTCTGTTTGCAATGTCCTCATTGTTGTAATGTCTGTCTTGATGTTCTCCATAATTTGTATTTCTCTGACGTGGAACCTTTTTTATAAAAGAGCCATGGCTCAAAGGTATTTGTAATCCTAGACTTGATAAATAAATAAATAAATAAATAAATGAAGCTGCAGTATGTAGCCACCAGTTTCTGGATGGGAATTCATTTCTTTTTTAAGCAATTCTGTTTATTGAGATAAAGAGTATTGTTACACACAGAGTAAGTAATCAATACATTTGGTTACCACACAGTACCTACGAGCCAGGTTCAGACATACACAACAATTAACAATTCTCATCCCATATCACTCCCTGCTTATCCCTATTGGTAATGTAATCCCCCATATATCATCTGTCATTATAAGGATTTGACTGTCCCAAAGGTTAATGCACTACAATCGTAGTTGGCTTTCCTGAACCATGCTTGTTCCCTATGGGATAAAATCACTGTTTTGAAAAATGATGTAAGTTATCCAGCTTTGCCATCAACCTTGAAACTGAGCTGTTCTACCATGCATATATGCAATTAGTGGCTCCATCCTTTATGTAACTCTCCCCCCAGTGGGGCTTACTAGTAATGCCTCCTCCCATCTGGTCCTGCCAGTCCTGGATTCCCTGTGCCCTTGAAGTGCTTCTGCCAGCCTTGATATGCAGCTATTCTGCATGGAGGTGGGGGAGTCCTTTGCAGGTCCTTCAGTTCTGCACCTGCATCTATGCCCAAGCAATGTTTTCTGACTTGTATGATCCCAGTGCAATGTGAGAAGTTTGGACACATGTTCTTATAACAGAGAAATGTGAACCTGTATTTAAATGTATGGCTGTTTAAAGTGTTCACTGTTGCTTTAAAAAATGTTTAGACCTAGCAGCAAATGTGTTTTGCCTGTTTGCTAGTGGACTTAGTGCTATGGCATTAGTGACACGCAAGCAAGGACGCTGTCTGAGCTCATTCATCAGCCGGGTGAGAGTACAGAAGAATAACTATCAGAATGTGCAACTTTTATTTGCTAAAACTATTCGGTTTGTCTGCAGAAAGACTTTATTCTGGGGAACAGTTATCAGCTGTTTACAAGGACGTCATCTTGATAACCCCTGATACCACGTTGACCAACTGGGAATCAAGGAACTTCATGGATTGCAGCTGTGGCTCCTGGGTAAGGGGTGTGAACAATATTCTTGGCGCCTTTTCATTTCACCAATCACCTATCCAACTAGATTCATCCATATTAATTTCTGTGATAGACAGCTGTATTGTTCAGTAGTACTGGAGGATTCTGCTGAGTCTTTGAGAGGAAAAGCAGCTCACAGAGGAGTTTTCGTAGAGAGTTCTGGTGGAGACTGACTGGAAAGAGGCAGCTCTCCAAAAGTGTGAGACAAGGTCTGTTGGGCCTACACCACTGATTCCACTTGTGGTCGAGATTCGTCTCCTTGCTCTGGGAGCACCAGAGACTAGGTGCTCTGGACTGTTCATTGATTGAATCCAGTGCCACTGTCAGAGAAATTCCTTTAGCCAGTTTGGGGTATTGAAGCTGAATCTAAGCCAGTGTTCAACAACCTGACAGAGACTGAAGCAGCTCCAGGAACAGTCTGTTGGTTTCTGAAGTCAGGGGAGCCAGAGAGCTAGAGAGATTAAAGATTAACGCTGAACAGTGGAAACCTGTTGTGAGACTGTTTGAAGTGCCTGTTAAAGTGTGTATCAGATCTGCCACTACAGAGAGTTCGCTGTGCCCTACAGAAAGTGAGAGACTGTTTGAATCCCAGTTGGGAAAGACACAGTTTGCCAGCCAGTGTAATAATGAGAGGACGCAGATCCAAGTTTAAACAGCTTTACTAATCCACCAGCAACATGCAGGTACATACACAATGGGAGGGCTTTAAGCCCGGTTCAATGGGCAGAGCAACAACGTCACTCCCCCGTGAGTTTAAAAGGTCACGACATCCTGGGCTTTGCCAGGATTCTTTTTCATTGCAGCTGGAGGTGCTGCTCTCCTTCTCTCTATCTGGCTTCCTCAGTCCTTCGCTTTAGCGGCTGCCTCTAACTGCAGGTTAGTCCCCCCCCCCACCTTGCCTGTCCGATTATCCAAACTGCGCCACTTCCCTGTGCCTTGTGTTTTCAGGCATGTTTATTTCTACTGCTAGCCTGCTTCATGCCTTGTACTGTACTGTGTGCTTTTCATCTAGTTGTTTTGCATATTAGAGTGGAGTTTTACGTGTCTTGCAGCCTGCTTAATGCCTCGATCCGCAGAGCAGCTGATTTCGCTTCTGTGCGCTGAGAATTCGGCTACTCCGACTCTGTGTAGCTGATTCTAACTGTGACTCCCCGACTCTCCCTGTAATCTGATTCTCAACTGTACTGCAATTTGACTTGGCTGATTTTACCTCCTATTCCCAGCTGCAGTTCCAGTCTGATCTTGTAGCAGAGATTTACTGCTGCATCCCCGATCTAACCAACTTCCATAGCCTGAGAAACTGCGATCTGACCAAATTCAAACAAATAACAAAACAACAATCCAAGCAACTGTTTCTCATTTGGCTGGTGGAGTCCTCCGAACATCTTACTAATGTTATACTGTGCACTTCTCTCTGTGAGACCCAGCCAGTCAACCGACATTTGCATTCCGGTTCCTCCCTCCCTCTTACCTCTTTTTGAATCCATGTCTGTTCTCTGCTTCCTTTCACTGCACATCGGGAGCAGTCATGAGGACCAGGTTGTGGGAAGAAAACTATAAAAAAAAAATTAAAAAAATGCCACTCTCAAGGTATCTTCCACCACGTTATTGGCCGCCAGTACCTATCAACTGCCTGCCATCTTCTGAGCGATGTATTGGCACCTGTTCTGCCTGTTCAAGCTATTTTCGGTGGCTCCATTCTTCACTCCTGCTCTTTTCCCCTCGGTTTTTTTCTCTGTTGGCTCCCTTGACCCTGCCTCTCAGCCTCTCTGTGTTGCATGTCTCAGCATCAGCCTCATAGCCTCTCTACCTTTGGCCACTGAATAAAGGGACTCAGACTCTCTCAATTGGGGACGATGAGGGACACTACATAGAAACATAGAAACATAGAATTTGACGGCAGATAAGGACTGCTTGGCCCACCCAATCTGCCCATTTCTCTACCTAATGGATAAGCTGCAGATCCTAGTTAACCAGCAGCCTACTTCTTTCTACTCCCAACCCCTAGAATTGCCTTATGGCTGTCCCATGCATGCTTGAATTCCACCACTGATTTTGACTCCACAGCCTCCTCCGGAAGGCCGTTCCATGCATCCACAGCCCTCTCTGTGAAAAAATACTTCCTTACATTACCTCTGAGCCGCCCCCCCCTCTATCTTCAAATTTTGCCCTCTTGTTCTTGCACACCTCTTTTTTTGAAAGATGCTACCCTCTTGGACTTTGTCGATTCCCTTTAGGTACTTGAACGTTTCTATCATGTCCCCCCATCTCCCTCCTTTCCTCGAGGCTATACATATTAAGCTCCTTTCGTCTCTCTTCAATTGTCTTCCGGTGCAGACCCTGCACCATTTTAGTGCCCTCCGCTGGACAGCTTCCATCCTGTCTATGTTTTTTGAGAGATTGGGTCTCCAGAACTGCACACAGTACTCAGATGGGGTCTCACCAGCTGTCTGTACAGAGGATAATAACTTCTTGTTTCTACTGGTGATGCCTCTCCCTATGCATCCAGTATCCCCCCAGCCCTCCTTGCTGCCCTCTCACATTGCTTGCCCACCTTTAGGTCATCTGATATGACTACCCCAGGTCCCTTTCTATTTTTGTTGTTGTTAGTATCTCACCCCCCATTGTGTACTCTTCCCCTGGTTTTGTTTCCAGGTGCATTACCTTGCACTTCTTAGCATTGAATCTAAGCTGCCATACATTTGACCATTCCTCTAACCTTGCCAAGTCCCTTCTCATCCTTTCCACCCCACCCTGTGCATCAACTCTGTTGTAGATCTTTGTGTCATCTGCAAAGTGACATACTTTTCCTTCCAGTCCTTCTGCAATGTCGCTTATAAAGACATTGAAGAGGACCGGTCCTAATACTGAACCCTGCGGTACCCCACTAGTAACCCTCCTTTCTTCTGAGTGGACTCCATTTACTATTACTCTCTGTGTCCTATTCTCCAACCAATTCTTTACCCAGGCTGTCATCTTGGGACCCACTCCCAGGCTGGCTAACTTGAATATTAATCTTTTGTGTGGGACTGTGTCAAATGCCTTGCTAAAGTCTAGGTAGGCCATGTCCACAGCCCCTCCCTGGTCTACTACTTTGGTAACCCAGTTAAAGAAATCTATCATATTCGTCTGGCATGACCTTCTCGCTGTGAATCCATGCTGCCTCAGGTCCTGTGCCCCTCTGGCCTCTAGATACTCGACAATTCTTTCCTTCAGAAGTGATTCCATCATTTTCCCTATCACTGAGGTTAAACTAACAGGTCTGTAGTTTCCTGCTTCTGCCTTGCTCCCACTTTTGTGAAGGGGAATCACATCTGCCCTCCTCCAGTCCTCGGGTACCACCCCATCTTCCCATGATTTGTTAAAAAGGGTAGTCAGTGGTGTCACTAGTTCTACCCTTAGTTCTTTTAGAATTCTGGGATGAATCCCATCAGGCCCCATTGCTTTGTCCACCTTCAGTTTTAAGAGTTCTTTCAGAACCCTTTCTTCTGTAAATGGGCTGGTATCAACTTCTGTATCCAGAGTGTTTCTACTGTTTGTTTTATGTACCTCCCCTCTTCATTTGTAAATACTGAGCAAAAATATTTGTTCAGTATCTCTGCCTTTCACAGTCTCCTCTGCCCACCTCCTCCCCCTTTATTAAGCCTCACTATCCCTCCTTGGTCTTCCTTCGCCCCTGATGTACCTATAAAGGTTTTATCCCCTTCTTAACTGAGTTGGCTATCTTTTCCTCGGTTTGGGCCTTTGCTGTTTTGACTGCCTTCCCAGCCTCCTTTTGCTTTAACTGATACAGTTCTCTGTCCTGCTCCTTCTGCGATTCCTTGTACTTCCTGAATGCTTTCTTTTCTCTTGAACCTTCACTGCCACTTCCTTTGAGAACCATAGTGGTTTCTTACATCGCTTTGTTTTGTTTATATGCTTCACACAAAGGCTCGTTACCTCTGTGATGGCAGTTTTATTATTCCCCATTGTTCTTCCACCCTCCTTCCTGCCCATTTGCTAGTGCATTCCTTAGGCACTCACCCATTTTGGCAAAGTCAGCCCTCCTAAAGTCCAGTACTTTTGTCTTTGTATGGCTTGACTCTATTGCTGTGTTTATTGTGAACCATACTGTTCGATGGTCGCTAGTTCCCAGATGGCTACCCACTTCTACATCTGTGATCCTCTCCCATCTCCATTTGAGAGAATCAAGTCTAATATTGCTCCCTCTCGAGTGGGCTCCAGTACTAGTTGTCTAAGGCATGTCCCTGTAGGGCATCTAGAATAACTCCACTCTTGCAGTGGCAGCTGCAACTGCACTCCAGTTAACATCTGGCATATTCAGATCACCCATCAGCAATATCTCCCCTTTTTCTGCCATTCTAAGTATACTTTCTATCATTTCCTTGTCCATTTCCTCCCCTGAGAAGGGGGTCTGTATACAACCCCTGTGCGGATTGTGGTGCCATTGCCTGTCTCCAAATTTACCCACAGTGCTTCTTCTCCTCCCTGTTTTCCCTTTTGTTCTGTTGCTTTTATTCCTTCCCTTCCCTTATGTAAAGAGCTACTCCTCCTCCTCCTCTTCTTTTACCCTCCCTATCCCTCCTGTAGATAGTGTATCCTGGTATGTTACGTCCCAGTCATGGTTTTGTGTGTACCATGTTTCTGTAACTGCCACGATATCCAGATGTTCCTCCTCCATCAAGGCCACTAATTCAGGAAGCTTGTTACCCAGACTACGGGCATTGGTACTCATTGCTCTCCATTTTTTGATGGCTTTACCTTCTGTTGCAGCATCCCCCACTGACCGTTCTACCTCAGTCTTTTTCTCATTTAGTACCCTGTTTTGTAGGGAGAGGCTGGGATTTTCCTGCTGCTTGTCAGTGCCTCCCCCTTTGACTAGTTTAAAAGCTTGCCAATGAAGCATTTAAACCGATTAAAGCCCAGTTGCCAGGTGTCTGACCAGGTTTCAAGCTTTGCCAGATCATTCTGCAACCCCTGCCATCCCCCTAGGTCATCCAAAACCGCGCCTACCTTGGTATCATCAGCAAACAGACTGATCTTGCTCTTGATGTCCCATGATATGTCTGCAATGAATATCCCAAACAATACTGGTCCCAACACTGAGCCCTGTGGAACACCGCTCATCACTGCCCTTGGGTGTGAGGCTCCCCACCCACCACCACCTCTGTTGCCTTCCCTGCAGCCAGTTTCCTACCCATCTCACCAGCTTTGTACCTGCCCCTGTGCCTACTAACTTCCTTCCCAGCCTTCCATGTGGCACTGAGTCGAATGCCTTACTGAAGTCCAGATACAGGACATCCACTGCATGGCCCCTGTCCAGTTGCCTAGTTACCCAGTCATAGAACTCGACCAGGTTGGTTTGGCAGGATCTGCCACGTATGAAGCCATGCTGTCTGCTGTTCTGTAGTCCTTGGCCTCTAGGAGGGCCACCAGCCTCTCCTTCAGGATAGTCTCCATTAGCTTACCCACGGTGGATGTGAGGCTCACTGGTCTGTAGTGTCCCAGTTCATCCTTGGGCCACTCTCTTGTGGAGGGAGCACCACATGAACTCATCCTCCAGTCCTGAGGTACACACACACACCCGAATGTAGTGAGGAGCATCGTAAGTCTGCCAAAGGTCCTGCAAGGACCTCTGCCAGCTCCTTCAGTACCCTGGGGTGGATGCCATCTGGGCCTGGCGCCTTGTCCACCCTCAGTGCCTTCAAACCCTCTCGAACTCTGCTCTCCATGATTTCCCCATCTGTCACCACTTCCCTGCTTCTACCATTTCTCCCACCTTGGGTGTCACCCCCCTCTTCTCTTTAGTAAATACTGAGCAGAAGTACTCATTTAGTGCTTCCGCCATATCGCACCCTGCTTCCACCCAAACCCCCTCCTTTCTAATCCTTACTATGTGGTCCTTACAGCTCCTTTTCTCCCTGATGTACTTAAAGAAGTCCTTCTCCCCCTTCTTAATGCCTTGTGCCAGCCTGAGTTCCGTAGATGCTTTGGCTCCCCTTACTGCCCTTGTCACCTCCTTCGATTCTGTCAAGTACTGCTCCCTGTCCTCCCCTCCCTGTTTCTTGTACTTCCTAAAGGCAGCTCTTTTCCTCCTTACCTTTCCATGACCTCCTTGCTCAACCAGATCGGTTTCTTGGCCCTAGCCTTCTTGCTCTGGGCTTTGCAGCAGGTTTTGTTGCCTCCACTATCCCCAGCTTTATGAGCTCCCACCTCTGGTTAGTGTCCATACTAGATTGAATTCTGGCCAGGTACCCTTTTACCACTTCCCCATCCTCCCAAAGTCGGCCTCCTGAAGTCCAGCACTATTGTGCCAGATTCCACTCCTTCCTTGCCCATATCCAATGTGAGCCATACTGAGCGGTGGTCACTCCCTGACAGCAGTTCCTCCACTGTAAGTTCTCTCACAAAGTTCCCATTTGCCAGCACAAGGTCAAGGGTATTTCCTAACCTGGTTGGTTCACTGACCATTTGCAGCAGGAAGCTGTCCTGGAAGGCATCCAGTAGTACCTGCTCCCTTCTGTTCCTGGTTGTTGGGGTGCTCTAGTCCACTCCTGGCATGTTGAAGTCCCCCACAATCACCCATCTTAGGCATCCCTTTCCCCCTACCCCCAGAGCTAGGGAATGTGTTAATGCTCCGGGGGAGAGTTGCTGCTGGACGCCTCAAGGTGGCAGAGAGTAGGATTTTAGGAGTACAAAGGGACAGACAGGTAGTATCAGGGTATTTCCAGCATGGGCATTAGGCCTGGGGCTCGATGAGAGGCTGGGCAATAGTTCTAGGAGCAGATTAGGTGGGCAAGTGAGGGAGCTTGGTGGTCTAGGAAGGCCAGTTGGTAAATCCCCCTTAAAAGAGTATAGTCAGGATGTTTTTTTCCATGCCGGGGTTGACGAGGAGTTAGGGGATGGAGCTCCATGGGGAATATGTAGCCAGGTCCTGCATCATTGGGGGCAGGAACAAGAGGTGGCTTTATAGGACAGGAAAGTGTAGGAGCCCTTAGTGACCCCTAGTAGGTGTACTCCAGGTTGCCAGGGCTGGGGGGGTTAGTGGCAGGGTCCTCCCAGAGAGGGAGCCAGTGGCAGTGGCTTCCCTTGCTCCAGGTGTAGCAGGGCAGCCTGGGGTGGGTAGAGGGAGCCAGGGTGCCTTTCACCCATTTTGTGGGGCTTGCTTTGGAGGGGCAGGTCCTGGGGCACTGGTACATTGAGGTCTGGGCGGATCACAGGCCATTGTGGCAGACCTTGGTGGGCGGCCCCCGTGCTGGAGCTTAATTCAAGCTCAGGAGAAGTGAAAGGGACTTGGGATTGGCTGGGACCCCCAAGAAAGCGTAACAGCAGAAACCAGAGCATTTGGGCCATCCATAGGAGGCAATTCAGCCCATAGCATGGGTCCGGTATTGGAGAGGGTCTGGGTGGGCTACTGCACCAGTGGGGGGATGAGGATAAGCTGAGCTGAGTAAAGGTGGCAGGTGCTGAACTGGCACCGGGTACAGTGCCAGCCATGGTAAGAAGGTCGGGGCCTGGGTCATCAGTAAAATTCCTGGAGCCCCTGAGGTATGGGCCAGCACCCAGGGGTCCAGGTGGGGAAGGCAGCTTGCTTTCCCGAGCCAGATTGAGGGGAGGGTGACCAGAGCCAGTGAGACTGACCTGGGTGAAAAAAGGAAAAATCAAAATTTTGGCTTACCAGAACCGTGGAAGCCAGGAGATTGCAGGGATCTGAGTTTGAGCAGGTCTCAGGTAGATCATCCGAGGTAGACAGAGGAAAAATAAATCCTTGCTTGTGACTGCCTTTATCCATCATTGTGCTGCCTTAGAATGTCCAGCTAGTTCTGTAAAAAGTTAAATAGCCCCATGGAGTTGCTTTATCTATTTAAAGATGACGTATGTGACCCTTGTATTACTGGAAGTCATTGGCATTACAAGTGCAGAATAAAAGCCAGTTTGGGGAGGAAATAGTGGTTATGTGCATTATTTAACTGAGAGGGGAAAGTACATTAAATGAAATCCTTCTGTTCCCCTTTGTCTTCAGTTGAATTAATTTTCCATGAGTTGCATTCCAGCTGTGGTGTTCATTCCAGCCTGAGTGGGACTGTGAGGGCTTCTGAAACAGTGAGGTGCAGAACGGAGGTCCTGGTTCGGTGGACATCTTCGGGGAGGAGAACATCAGATCCTGAGGGAGAAGGTAAAATGCACGAGTATTGAAGACGTTGGAGAGGTAAGAATATGATTTTCCCCGCCTCACTGGAAGTGCATTTGTCTTGATGTTAGCGCTTGAGTGCCCCCTTTCTGTTGCTCTGGAATCCCTGCGAAAGAAAGTTACGCCCCTAGACGGGGGCATGGAGGGGGAGTCACATTAGTTTGCTGCCTGAGACCATTCTGAATTGCATCTACAGTATAAAGACTTGGTTACCCCATTGTTACCTCTAAAGCACAAAGCACATCTTCTTGACCTGGAAGGACACTACTTCTTTATTCAGCTGTGAGCTGTGTGAGAAATTCTATATTGCACTTGATATCTGCAACAACATGCATTTTTGCTTAATTCTGTGGGAGGTGAAACTAACTACCTTTGGTAATTGCTTTTTATTCACATATTTATTTAGTGTTTAACCAAGAAGGGGCTTGCAAACTCTATTTATCTTGTGAGTAACTCCAGAAGGATTTAAATACTGCATTTGGGTAGACCCTTGGAGGTAGCTAGATTGTCTACTAGGATTTTCTGACAGTTAAACTATTTTAAATAAATTACAGGTGACTGAGGAGTTGAATAAGGAGCTTGCAAACTCTGCTTATCTTGGAAGTAACTACTGAGGGTTTGAATACTGCATTTTGGTTGTCCTTTGGGGTAGCTGGATTGACTACTAGGATTTTGGGACAGAAACTATTTTAAATAATTTACTGGTGCGTGAGGAGTTTGTGATAATTAAACTATTTTTAAATAAGTTACTGTGGTTAAGGAGTTGTCATAGCAAAACCTGCAGTGTGAATTGAAACACAGACAGCCTCAGGTGCAGGAAATTGTTTTCAGACCACAAAGTGTTGTATTGGAACAGGAAAGGTTGCATCACAACCATTGTCAACAAATTGCCCTGGGTGGAGATATCCAGACTAGATCAGATTACTATAAGTTACTGGAGGCTGCAATATTTAGAGACACAAAGCACATCTTCTTGACCTGGAAGGATACTACTTCTTTATTCAGCTGTGAGCTGTGTGAGAAATTCTATATTGCACTTGATATCCGCAACAACGTGCACTTTTGCTTAATTCTGTGGGAGGTGAAACTAACTACCCTTGGCAATTGCTTCTTATTCACATATTTATTTAGTGTTTAACCAAGAAGGGGCTTGCAAACTCTGTTTGTCTTGTGAGTAACTCCAGAAGGATTTAAATACTGCATTTGGGTAGACCCTTGGAGGTAGCTAGATTGTCTACTAGGATTTTCTGACAGTTAAACTGTTTTTAAATAAATTTACAGGTGGCTGAGGAGTTGAAAAGGAGTTTGCAAACTCTGTTTATCTTGGAATTAACTTCACAAGGGTTTGAATACTGCATTTTGGTTGTCCTTTGGGGGTAGCTGGATTGACTACTAGGATTTTGGGACAGAAACTATTTTTAAATAATTTACTGGTGCATAGGAGTTTGTGATAGTTAAACTATTTTTAAATAAGTTACTGTGGTTAAGGAGTTGTCATAGCAAAACCTGCAGTGTGAAACAGGAAAAGACAGTCTTTCAAGCAACAGAGGGAAGTGGATTTAAGTTTACGTTTGTTTGTTACAATTCTTAAGATTTTCAGTGCAGGAAGAGTTTAAAGCACAGCTGACTTATTTGGGGCTGACTGCTTTAGAGCACAAACCACCAGGCCTGTTTTGGGGCTGGAAGGTTTACCTGTGTCTGACTTGGATGTGTGGATTTTTCTGTTTGATTAGCAGGGTATTTTCTCTGTCAAATTGTTGTGTAGGGCATCTTGCTGACAGGAAGGCACCCATCGCAGTGGGTCAGAGCTCTTGGCTGATTGTTTTGTGGAGGGCACAGTTTAGGCCCAACCTTCCCACCCCTGGAAATAGTTCCTTTATACCTGGGGTTCTGACATAATTTCCTCAAGAGTGCAAGGTGCATGTCACTGTCATATCCTCTCTAGCACACTGCACTGACAATATAAGCATACACATTGCATAATATATATATTTCTATATAACAAACCAATCACACAACACACACACACACACAAAACAAATATGTGAGGAGTAGTGCAATGTAATGGCTGTGGGGCAGCAGTCTTCTGGAAGTCTTTCTGGAGGCTGAGATGCTGCCCTATTTGCAGACAACTCTCTGCCCTGAGGGAGGAAGTTGCCCGTCTTCAGGCCACACTGGACAGTAGTAAGGGAACCTTCGCCCAGGCCACACTGGATGGTAGGAAGGGAACCTCCCCCATCCAGGGAGCACCAGAGCCACCACCACTACCTCAGAGGTTGTGAAGAAAGCACAGCAGTTGGACCACAGTGGGCTCAGGGAGGGTGAGGATGGTGGAACAGAGGCACAACCAGTCAGTTGTTCTGCTCCACAATCCATACACCATTCTGGGGGAGCATAGCTCCCCTATGGATGCACCCACAGAGGAGACTAAGGAGGCTGAGGACAACTGTCACAAGGGAGGCCCACAGGAAGGAGGCAGAGGACACCACAAGGAAAGGAAGCAGCTCCTGGTGGGAGACTCAATTATTAGGGGGATAGAACTGGGGGGAGCAGGGAAAACTGAAGTAAGGTGCCTGCCTGGTGCCATGGCTTGGAGAGACAGGAAGCGCATCCTCAGGATCACAAGAACAGATGCACGGGAGTCTGAGCTGGACGTCATTGTCCACCTAGGAACAAATGACTTGGCTCATCATGAGGCTAGAGCAGTGCAGAAGGACTTTGTAGAATTGGGGAGGGGCCTAAGACAAGTAGCACACACAATATCCTTCTCTGAGGTGCTGCCTGTCAATGGCATGAGTGAGGCGAGGGTACTTTGCACCATGCAGTTTAAAGATGGTTGAAAAAATGGTGTGGAGCACAGGGGTTTGGCTTCATTGGGGACTGGGGTTCCACCTGGAGGGACACCAGCCTATACTGGCAGGATGGTCTGCATCTGTCCAGGAAGTTAACAAGTCTTTTGAGCAATCGGTTTAAATGCTTCATTGGCAAGCTTTTAAACTAGTCAAGGGGGGAGGCTCTGATAAGCAGCAGAAAAATCCCAGCCTCTCCCTACAAAACAGGGTACTAAATGAGAAAAAGACCGAGGTAGAAAGGTCAGTGGGGGATGCTGCAAAAGAAGGTAAAGCCATCAAAAAATGGAGAGCAATGAGTACCAATGCCCATAGTCTGAGTAACAAGCTTCCTGAATTAGTGGCCTTGATGGAGGAGGAACATCTGGATATCGTGGCAGTCACAGAAACATGGTACACACAAAACCATGACTGGGATGTAAACATACCAGGATACACTATCTACAGGAAGGACAGGGAGGGTCAAAGAGGAGGAGGAGTAGCTCTTTACATAAGGGAAGGAATCAAAGCAACAGAACAAAAGGGAAAACAGGGAGGAGAAGAAGCACTGTGGGTAAATTTGGAGACCGGAAATGGCACCACAATCTGCACAGGGGTTGTATATAGATCCCTTCTCAGGGGGAGGAAATGGACAAGGAAATGATAGAAAGAATACTTAGAATGGCAGAAAAAGGGGAGATATTGCTGATGGGTGATCTGAATATGCCAGATGTTAACGGGAGTACAGTTGCAGCAGCCACTTCCAAGAGTGGGGTTATTCTAGATGCCCTGCAGGGCGTATGCCTTAGACAACTAGTATTGGAGCCCACTCAAGAGGGAGCAATCATAGACCTGGTTCTCTCAAATGGAGATGAAGAGAGGATCACAGATGTAGAAGTGGGTAGCCATCTGGGAACTAGCGACCATCGAACAGTATGGTTCACAATAAACACAGCAATAGAGTCAAGCCATACAAAGGCAAAAGTACTGGACTTTAGGAAGGCTGACTTTGCAAAATGGGTGAGTGCCTAAGGAATGCACTAGCAAGTGGGCAGGAAGGAGGGTGGAAGAACAATGGGAATAATAAAACTGCCATCACAGAGGTAACAAGCCTTGTGTGAAGCAAATAAACAAAACAAAACGATGTAAGAAACCACTATGGTTCTCAAAGGAAGTGGCAGTGAAGGTTCAAGAGAAAAGAAAGCATTCAGGAAGTACAAGGAATCACAGAAGGAGCAGGACAGAGAACTATATCAGTTAAAGCAAAAGGATGCTGGGAAGGCAGTCAGAACAGCAAAGGCCCAAACCGAGGAAAAGATAGCTAACTCAGTTAAGAAGGGGGATAAAACCTTTTATAGGTACATCAGGGAGCGAAGGAAGACCAAGGGAGGGTTAGGGAGGCTTAATAAAGGGGAGCGAGGGTGGGCAGAGGGTGACTGTGAAAAGGCAGAGATACTAAACAAATATTTTTGCTCAGTATTTACAAAGGAAGAGGGAGAGGTACCTAAAACAAACAGTAGAAACACTCTGGATACAGAAGTTGATACCAGCCCATTTACAGAAGAAAGGGTTCTGAAAGAACTCTTAAAACTGAAGGTGGACAAAGACTGGGTGACCAAAGTAGTAGATCAGGGAGGGGCTGTGGACATGGCCTACCTAGACTTTAGCAAGGCATTTGACACAGTCCCACACAAAAGATTAATATACAAGTTAGCCAGCCAGGGAGTGTGTCCCAAGATGACAGCCTGAGTAAAGAATTGGCTGAAGAATAGGACACAGAGAGTAATAGTAAATGGAGTCCACTCTGAAGAAAGGGGGGTTACTAGTGGGGTACCGCAGGGTTCAGTATTAGGACCGGTCCTCTTCAATGTCTTTATAAGCGACATTGCAGAGGGGCTGGAAGGAAAAGTATGTCTCTTTGCAGATGACCAAAGATCTGCAACAGAGCTGATCACAAGGTGGGGTGGAAAGGATGAGAAGGGACTTGGCAAGGTTAGAGGAATGGTCAAATGTATGGCAGCTTAGATTCAATGCTAAGAAGTGCAAAGTAATGCACCTGGGAAACAAAACCCAGAGGAAGAGTACACAATGGGGGGTGAGATACTAACAACAAAAATGGAAAGGGACCTAGGGGTAGTCATATCAGATGACCTAAAGGTGGGCAAGCAATGTGAGAGGGCAGCAAGGAGGGCTGGGGGGATACTGGGATGCATAGGGAGAGACATCACCAGTTGAAAACAGGAAGTTATTATCCCTCTGTACAGACAGTTGGTGAGACCCCATCTGGAGTACTGCGTGCAGTTCTGGAGACCCAACATCCGCAAAGACATAGACAGGATGGAAGCTGTCCAGAGGAGGGCAACTACAATGGTGCAGTGTCTGCACCGGAAGACACATGAAGAGAGACTTAAGGAGCTTAATATGTATAGCCTTGAGGAAAGGAGGGAGAGGGGGGACATGATAGAAACTTTCAAGTATCTCAAGGGAATCAACACAGTCCAAGAGGGTAGCATCTTTCAAAAAAAGAGGTGTGCAAGAACAAGGGGGCACAATTTGAAGATAGAAGGGTGGCGGCTCAGAGGTAATTTAAGGAAGTATTTTTTCACAGAGAGGGTTGTGGATGCATGGAACGGCCTTCCGGAGGAGGTTGTGGAGTCAAAAACAGTGGTGGAATTCAAGCATGCATGGGACAGTCATAAGGCAATTCTAGAGGGTGGGGGGTAGGAAGAAGTAGGCTGCTGGTTAACTAGAATCTGCAGCTTATCCATTAGGTAGGGAAATGGGCAGACTGGGTGGGCCAAGCGGTCCTTATCTGCCATCGAAATCTATGTTTCTATGTTTCTAAAGCCCCCATCTTCAGTTACTTCAGTGCCTTCACTGACATAGAGGGTGATTCCCCCCTAACATGTCCTTCGATCCCTCCTGAATAATGTATATCTAGGGCCATCATCTCCCAGTCATTATTTTCTGTGGCCCGTGTTTCTGTGATGGCCACAAGGTCCACCTCAGTGTGTGCTATCATTGCCTGGTGCTCATTAAGTTTGTTCTCTAGGCTCCAGGCGTTAAGGCATACCCCCTTCCGTTTGACCCCTGCTCTGACTCTGCTACTGTCCATCTGTCTTCCATGTTTTCTCTTCCCTTCCTTAGTGCCTTTGCCTGTAGCTTTTCCTCTCACAACTTTCCCTCCCCTTAGTCCTGTAACCCTTACAGCATTCCCTGTACCCTGTATTCCGCTACTGTAGCCTGGTTGTGGGGGAGCACTGTCTTGGATCCTCTTCTGCTCACCCTCCTTTGTGGATCCTATAGACCAGGACTCCCCTACAGTCAGTTTAAATGCCTGATATAGATGTCAAACTTCTGCCCAGTGCGCTGGCCCCCTCTCTTGTCAGATGAAGCCTGTCCCCTTTGAAGAGTTGTCTGTCCCAGAAATTCCTCCAATCCCCTACAAAGTGGTACCCCATGTCCCAACACCACCCCTTGAACCAACTGTTGAATTCCACATCTCAGTACCCCTAATCCTGCCCAGTCCCACACAGGGAGGACTTTGGAGAAGGCCAGGGGAAAAAAGTGTGCTGCCATCCTGTGCCACAGTCTACAGAAGTTCTACTTCACTGTCTCCACTGACTGGTTGGCCATATTGTTGGTGCCCAGGTGCACCAACACCCCCAGCCCCCCACCTCCACCATCCTCCTTATTATATCTAAGTCCCAGTTGGCTGATGCTCCAGGCAAGCATCGGTTCAACCCTCCTCCATCTGCCCCCCCACACCCTGTCTGTGCCCCTAACCCTTGAGTCCCTGATCACTAGGACCTTCCTTACAGTTTTACCCTTCCTGGATGCCAATTTACTGTCCTGCCCATCACCCGAGACTGACTCAGAGTCCCACCTCACAGAATAAGGAGCTTGAGTCTCATCCAGGGGTGCAAAGTGATTCACCGTCTGGATATAACTGGGCTGGATAACCTCTTTAAGGCTGCCCCTTGTCCCCCTCCTGTGCCCCACCACCCTCCACCATCCTGGATCAGTCGGTCGCTGAGGGAGTGGGGATGAGGGGGTGCACTCCTGTTGAGCTCAGTGCACAACTGGGTAATTTCTATTCTGGCTGCTACCAGCTGAGCATGGAGCTCTTATATGGTCCTGCAGAAGAGGCAGTGCCCCCTCTTCCAGAACACATCCCTGGAGAAGAGTACCCCACAGTCCCAACACCTGAGTGCTTCACCCCTGAACCACATCCTACAGAGTTGTGTTGGTGAGAGAGGAATTTAAATAGTACCAACTAAGAATATAACATACTTTTCACCCAGGTAGGAGAATCTAGTGACAAACGGCTATTTCAGCTGGATTGGTGACAATAATTATTCAAGTGTATGTAGCCCTGGTGGCATCCTAAAATGGGCTACTACCTCTGCCTGGGTGGCCACTAACCAGGTTAAGGGGTTCCCATTAATTGTTACCAGGGGATCTTTCCCAAGATGTAGAATAAATGCATGGTGCCTCCACCCAGAGTACATTTTAAGTGGGTTAGAGTTTTACCAGTACAATCCCCTAGGATGCTGTACCATCCCATCTTCCCATAAAGTCACCCACACACATGGATTTACCAGAACCAAATCCCCCAAATCCAGCTCTTGGCATTTCTAACTTCTACTAATAATATGCTCACTAAATCAGGCTCTCAAGTCAAGACTTTTCCAAAACAGTAACACCATATTTATTTACATGAGGAGGATTAGGGCAGAGAGAATGGATTGGAGATTAAGCATATGTAACCCCTAGGTGGCCCTATCCCAAGGGCTACTACCCCTACCTGCTTGGCTAGTAGCAGGTTAAGGGGCCTGAGTTCTGAAATGGGTGCCTCCACCCGGAGGTCAGGGTTGGTTGTGGTCAAGCTAACTTGGGCACAGCCCTCCGGGACGCTGTAACCCCCCTCTTTCCCCTCTAGTGGTTTGAACACTGTACAATAATCACTTTCACAATACCCCAGGGAAACCACACAAGTACCCACACTGTTTGCACTTACCACCAGGGCTGGTTCCTTTGGCTCGACCCTGGGGGGCCCCCTGTAAAACAAGGTTAAGCACAGCAAATAGCAACAAACTGGAACCACAGTCAGATTACATGCAGAAAAAGTTAGATCTGATTTATTCAGGGGACTTGAACAAGGGAGGGGCAAAATCAAGTTAATTAGCTTAAAGGTTATATCAATCAAGCAGTTATGCATGCGCTTTGAGTCCCCCCACACAGTCCACCTCTGGGTACCCAGGTAGAGAAGAGATGGGCTAGCCAGGACAGTTGCCCGGGGTTGCAGCTGGTTGGGGACCTGTGATGGAAAACACAACATGCACAGTACACAATATTTGTAATCCAGAGCTAAAGGGCTCAGTACGTAAAGGAAACGAAACAACAAGACAATCAGATGACACACTCAGATTAAACTGTTGTTGCAGGTGGTTGATCTGGAATGCCAGGAGAAGCAGGGCCCACACAAGTCGCAGAGGCATTGTTCCTGATCAAGCGTGGAGCAGAGGACTGATCCCCAGGCAGGTCTCTCATCGATGGCTTCTCTGTGCAGTGGGTAGTCTGGCTGGGCCAGTCTGGCAAAGCCCAGACCGCATGGAGACAAGTTCGGAAGCAGTCTGTTTTGGGCTGGATACAGCTTCCAGCAAGCAGAACACAGTTCACACAGTGGGGAACTAACTCACAACCCATTAGCAGCTCATAGCACATTTACATGTATGGGAATTCTACTGTACCAGGCAAAGCTCTCCCCGGGCACAATCGCAAAGTCTCTGCACACACCGGGAGCTTAGGGCAGCTGGAACTCCTGACAGGCTGATCGCATTCAGCAAAAATATTTGGTCTTCTTCAGGTTGAGCCTGGCCCACTTCGGTAGCTTACTTTAGTCACACAAAACTTGGATTTAGTCCAAAATAATCCTCTTCTCTCCCTTTCAGGATCAGCAGACAGGCATGCAGGCCAAAAACTTAGCTTTTTCAGAGTTCTCCCATGCGAATCCACTCAGAATTGCTGCTCAGAAACACTTCAGCTCCTTCTTGCTCACCTTCCAGCTTAGTTCAAACTGAAAACTGCAAGCAGCCCGGGACTACCCCAAGATCCAAAAGATTTGGTTGGCTGATTTGGCTGTCAGTCAAAGCAAGAGCTCCCCCTTCAGTTGCAAAAAAGGCACAAAAATCTCCAAACTAAAGTTCCTACAGATTTTGAATTCAGACAGCTCCTGTAGTCCGGCTACATTTTACGTTTCACCAGTACTGTTTGGTCCAATTTACAGTCCAGGACCAAGACAGTGGAGACAAACAAAACAGTCCTTGCTACAAAGAAAGCAGGTTAGACAAACTACATTACCATTATCACTCTAAGTGATTTTCAGTAAATAGTTACATCTTTCAACAGAGCTCCCTTTCAGATTACTTAAACTGCAATTAGGCAGCTCTTAAAGAGACAGTACACAGAGGCTATACAAGCTCTGGTAATCACATTTAAACTGCTAAAACGCAGGACACCAGCCTGGCAGTGAGCATTTAGGCAAGCTCAAGGAAGACTTTTTGGGAACCCCCATTTGTAGGGGGTTACACCCTTCCGTGCCTGGGAAAACTTGGCATCTGCCTCAAGTCTGTACCATCATAACATTGAAAATGCAACATATACAAGATATTTATACCATTAGCATGCTATACAAGTACTATTTGATTAATCAATTGGCGTAACTTGTCACTTTACTATACATTTCAATGTATTCCACTATATCATTTCCATTCTGACAATACATTATGCATATTTTACACAGGTAAACTGAACATTGCTATACAGACTCATGTAATAACTTCTTGTACTCTAAACAATGCAAGAGGGGGCCCTTCCCTATCAGCTAACTTGGGGCTGGATGGGGCAGGAGCACCATGGTGAGAGGGCAGAACAAGTAACCTGGAATGGGCTGTCAAGCTCAATTTGGGCAGTGAGCTCTGAGAGACATAAACACCTTTGTGGACTACATTGAGAGGCAAATCCACTGGCCTCCCGGGGGAATTGTAACTGAAGCGCACCACTGGCTTGACAGCTCGGCCAGTCTTTCTAGGGTGAACAACCACAGTCTCTGTACTTTCAGCAATGGTTTTGGAGCTTTCATCACTTGTGAGGGGTGCCTTTGCATGAAGGAGAATGTCCAAGCTGGGAGCACTGTCAGCCCCTTGCTCTGTAGTCTCTGTTTCTACAACACTTGGCTCATTTTTTAGACACTCTGGCACCGAAGGGAAGTTGTCAGCACTCTCATAGTGTTCCTCAAGTTCTGGCATGTCAGCAGAAAGACTCATACCATCAGCCTCTCCTTCAGGCAAATCATACAGTTCCACGATACACAAAGACTCAGCATCCTCAGATGTGATACTTTGCACTTCACCCTCAGGGAGCATTGGCTCTAAGGATGATGCCGGGGCGTTAGGCAGTCCAGAAGGCCCAGCTTCATCCCCATAATTCAACATAGGATTTCCACGAAACAACTGACTTATTTCATATGAAGGGTAATAGGCATTATCACACTCACTGTCATCCGAGTTAGACTGGCAGTCACTAACATTCTGGGCCTGCTGCGCGGAAAGTCTTAAATCAGCAACCATGGGGGCAGGCTGACTCTGTTTCTTTCTTGCAGCAGCACGAGTCACTGGTCCAGGGGCATCAATCTCGGTGGGTTCAGCCTCAATTGTAACTTGACCAATAGGTAGCAAGTGGTTACAGTGCATGGTCTTGACAGCTTTGCAGTTATTCTCTGGGCGCAGTTTGTACACTGGCAAATCATCCAGCTTTCCAACTATGACATGGGGAAGATGGTGCCATCGATCAGCAATTTTGTGTTTACCATGCAATCCTAAATTTCTCAACAACACATGGTCTTCAGGCCTAAGCTCTTGAGCCTTTACTTTTCTATCATGTCTCTCTTTGTTGACTAGATTTCTTTTGGCGGCCATCATCTGGGCCAGTTGATAGGCATGGTTCAATTGAGCTTTAAGTTTTTGTACATATTGCAGGTAATCTTCGGCTCGGACCCCATTGGGAGAAACCCCAAAACAGACATCAACAGGCAGCAGGACCTCTCTCCTGAACATGAGGCGACAGGGAGAGAACCCGGTAGCATCATTCTTTGTGCAATTGTATGCGTGTACCAAGGTGCTAATCTGCTGGCTCCATTTATGCTTATTTTTTGGGTGGAGGGTGCCTAGCATGTCTAGTAGGGTGCGGTTGAAGCGTTCAGGTTGAGGATCCCCCTGCAGGTGATAAGGGGTGGTTCTTGACTTTCGCACCTCCCATAGAGAGAGCATTTCTTTGATTAGCCAACTCTCAAAGTCCCAGCCCTGATCAGAGTGAATTCGCTGGGGGCCACCATAGTGGACGAAGAAATTTTCCACTAGCCCCTTGGCCACGGTAGATGCTTTTTGATCTTTGGTGGGAAAAGCTTGTGCATACCATGTGAAATGGTCCATAACCACTAACACATTGCCAATGTTTCGCTGAACAGGCACTAAACTCAAGAAGTCTATGCAGACTAGTTCTATTGGGGTGCTGGTAGTAATGTTGACAAGGGGGCAGCCCTCTGAGGCAGGGCTTTTCTCTGCAGACAGTGACTACAAGTCCTTACATGGTGCTCAACATCGGCCCCCATCTTGGGCTAATAGAATCGAGATCGTACTAGGTCAAGGGTCCGGTCGATACCGAGGTGGCCAATATGATTGTGGAGGGACCTCAGTACCAAATCTTTGAAGGCTGTGGGAAGGACCAGTTGTTGCTTGTCTATTTGGCCACCCTGATCTACAGTCTCTCTATACAACAACTGATTAAGCAGCTTCAACCTGGGGCCTTCTTTAAACAATAAAGCGGTTCGCAGATCAGAGGAACGCCACTTGGACAGATCTTTTCCTGCACGAAGGGCATCAAGTGCTGGCTGAATCATAGGATCTCGAGATTGAGCCCACTGAATGCTGTCATTGTCAAACTGAGGTAGTGCACTAATATCTAGAGCACAGAACTGGCAATACGCAGCCGGTATGCAGGTGTCAGAGGGGCCCAAGCAATCTACTGAGCAGTCCGCTGTGTCCGTAGACATCTGTTCATTTCTATCAAACTTTTGGCACAATGCTCAGATGTCAGGTTAAGACAGCCTGACCCAGTCGCTCCTGGAAATGGGCCTCCGAGATAGGGGCGTCAGCATCAATATGATTCAGGCCTGGTCTGCATTTGACAGCATAATCATATGTTGACAATGCAGAAAGCCACCGGTGCCCCATGGCGTCTAACTTAGCTGAAGTCTGTACATAGGTCAATGGGTCGTTGTCAGTCCTCACCAATATTTTTGCCCCATAGAGGTAATCATGAAACTGGTCGACAATGGCCCATTTTAATGCAAGAAACTTCAACTTGTGCACAGGGTAGTTTCGCTCTGATGGGGTCAAGCTCCTATTGGCAAATGCCGCTGGTCTCAAACCATCCTCATGGTCTTCATATAGTACAGCTCCTAGACCCTGCAGACTGGCGTCAGTATGCAGCACATAGGGTTTGGGTGGGATCAGCATAAGCGAGGATGGGGGCGTGGGTGAGCTGGTATGTGACTTCGTGGAAAGCTGCTTCACAGTCAGGCATCCAACGGGACCAGAAAAGTTCACCTTGGCAGAAATATGCTTTGTCTGGTTCTTCGATGGACCCTTTTTTATATTTCCAATTGGTAGGAGGGTAACCCTGGGTAAGATTCAAGAGTGGCCGAATCACTTTGGAATAGTCCTTTATGAACTGACGGGTGGTAGCCACAGAATCCCAGGAAACATTGTAGTTCTCTCAAATTGTGGGGCTGGGGCCAAGTAGTCAAGGCTTCAACTTTACTAGAATCAGTCTCTATCCCCTCTATAGACACTATGTGCCCCACATACTTCACAGAGCTTTGGAAAAACTGGTACTTGTCGATGGACAGCTTGAGGCCGAAATCTTCCAGTCGGTCTAGCACTTTGAACAGTCGACTCTCATGTTCCTCTAGGGAGCTCCCAAACACAATGACATCATCTAAGTACACCAGGTATTCCAGCAAATTCATGTCTCCCACCTCTCTTTCCATCAGTTGCTGGAAGGTGGCTGGGGTGCCTGATATCCCCTGTGGCATTCTCAGGAATTTGTAGAACCCCAAAGGACAGATGAAGGCTGTCTTCACATGGTCCTCCAGAGCCATCGGAATCTGGTAATATCCACTGTGAAGATCCAACACCGAGAACCATTTGCTCCCATTCAAACAATCCAGAGCATCTTGTATACGGGGCACGGTGTATTGATTGGGGATGGTCTGCCGATTCAGAGTTCGATAATCAACACACATTCTCACAGATCCATTCTTCTTATGCACAACCACAATGGGAGAAGCATATGGGCTCCTCGATTCTTGTATCACACCAGCCGCGAGCATTTCCTGCAAGTGTCTTCTCACATCGTCTATGTCTGCAGGGACTAGGCATCGAGACCTCTCTCGAAATGGCCGGTCATCGTGCAGGCGTATGTGATGCTCCACACCCTGGACACATCCCACGTCCCATTCCTTCAATGAAAACACTTGATCTCTCTGGGCAAGTTTTTGGCTAATTCTAGTCTTCCATTCAGCTGGCAATGGGGAGTCACCGGAGCTCCCGATCTGACACATTATGAATCTGGACCATCACTCGTCATGCATAGGCATGAGCATGAGCTGGCAAGATGCTGGGCTTAACCAATAATCCTTCTGGCAATTTTCCATTGCCTGGCGCGTCCAACATCGATATTTTGTTCTTGACATCTTTGCAGAGGCGGACCTCCCCTTGAACTGTACACTGGGCGTTAGGGGCCAGTACCATTAAATCGGGATCCTTCTTCCACACGACCCCTACTGGTTCATCCTGGTCCACTCCCTTGAGGTTCTGTTGCAAGTCATAGGTCCTCTTGATCAGAGTGGGAATTCTTAGGGCCCTCCCAGTCCGTTGCCCTTGTTTCTCATGACAGAGTTGTGCCAGTGTCCCAAACATATGGGCGTTGGTCCCAATTAACAGGGGAACCACATCATACAGTCCAGTAGGGGGACACACTAAGGCCAGTGTCTCGACTTGCTCCTCTACACTAGTTACAGCTGCAGGAAATGACAAACATATCCTAGGTAGGGATAAGACTTGTCGCTCAGCCCCCACACATGTAGGCCTTCCAGGGATTGTAAGGGCACAGCAGATAAGTTTTTGTCATACCAGTCCTTAAATATAATGGTCACTTGCGACCCACTGTCCAGCACAGCCCGAGTAGGAATACCATTCACAGTCACAGTAGTCTCCATTGAAGGGCCCACTATTTTGGACCAGTCTGGAGGGACAGCAACAGGGACCTGGAGAGATTTAGCCACATAGGGATTTGAGTCACTACGTCTTGAACCCTCACTGCGGTCATTTTGGGTACTCCTTGACCACTGATTCATTCTCTGAAGCTCTCCTTGAAGCCTGTATACAACTTTATCTAGGTCATTTGTGGACTGGCATTCCCTCTTCATGTGCCCATCCTACCCATAATTATGGCAAAATATGTTTTCTGGGATTTGGGGTGGCCGAAGCATCACACTGGGAGCTGGGGCGGTGGTACTGCCAACTGAAAACCTTGGTGCCACCTCTGTCTGCTCTGTGGTGAACATTTGGAGACATCTCATCAATTCTCTTACTTCTTTAGTCAAGGCATTGAGTTTCGAGCTGCTGTCAGCAGGAGATGCCTGGGTGGACACCCCCAACCCCATAGCAGATGCAGTTGGAGAAGGGTCGGTGCCTGTACTTGCAGGAGCGGTCTTCATAAAGAGACTGTTTTTCGTTTCCCTGAACTCCCTCAGCAGTTCATCCCATGGCAGCACACCCTCATTGGTCCCCACTTCGGAAAGGCCTTCCGATGCTGTGATCACTTGGGCTGTGCTCATCCTAGAATTACAATCCCCCTCTTCATCTTCAACCTCCCGGAGTACTTTTATCAAGTCACAATAGTCCGGTGGGTTACCCCTTCTATCTGGGAGCCTTAACTGAAGAAGCTGCAATTTAGAATGTTTTGCAAGTTGCAATATGTGCCCCAACCTCACATGGTTTAAGTCACTAGTGGCTACCCTACCTTTTCGGTAAGCCTTTTGCAGCGCTCTTTCCAGATGAGTAACATATGCAGACAAACTTTCCCCTGGCCATTGTTTTGTACCTCGAAATTTCCACATCAAGTTCTCCCCTGATTCAATGCTCCCAAAATTGCCTTTGAGTGCAGATATGTACTTCTGGGCAGATGCATCAGGATTTGTGGACCTCAGAAATTTAATGGCTTCCAGGGCGGGACCCCTCAAACTTTCTATGATCCTTTTCCGTTTCTCAGCCTCCGCACACTGCCATTCAGGTGTAACCCCCCTACAAATGGGGGTTCCCAAAAAGTCTTCCTTGAGCTTGCCTAAATGCTCACTGCCAGGCTGGTGTCCTGCGTTTTAGAAGTTTAAATGTGATTACCAGAGCTTGTATAGACTCTGTGTACTGTCTCTTTAAGAGCTGCCTAATTGCAGCATGAATAATCTGAGAGGCAGCTCTGTTGAAAGATGTAACTATTTGCTGAAAATCATTTACAGTGATAATGATAATGTAGTTTGTCTAACCTGCTTTCTTTGTAGCAAGGACTGTTTTGTTTGTCTCCACTATCTTGGTCCTGGACTGCAAATTGGACCAATCAGTTCTGGTTGGACTTAAAATGTAGCTGGACTGCAGGAGCTGTCTGAATTCAAAATCTATAAGAACTGCAGTTGAACTTTTTGTGCCTTTTTTGCAACTGAAGGGGGAGCTCTTGCTTTGATTGACAGCCAAATCAGCCAACCAAATCTTTTGGATCTTGGGGAAGTCCCGGGCTGCTTGTAGTTTTTCAGTTAGAACTAAGCTGGAAGCTGAGCAAGAAGAAGCTGAAGTGTTTCTGAGCAGCAATCATGAGTGGATTTGCATGGGAGAACTCTGAAAAAGCTAAGTTTTTGGCCTGTATGCCGGTGTGCTGCTCCTGAGAGGGAGAGAAGAGAATTATTTGGGACTAAATCCAAGTTTGTGTGACTAAAGTAAGCTACTGAAGTGGGCCAGGCTCAACCTGAAGAAGACCAAATATTTTTGCTGAATGCGATCGGCCTGTCAGGAGTTCCAGCTACCCTTAAGCTCCTGGTGTGTGCAGAGACTTTGCGATTGTGTCCGGGGAGCGCTTTGCCTGGTACAGTAGAATTCCTGTACGTGTAAATGTGCTATGAGCTGCTAGTGGGTTGTGAGTTAGTTCCCCACTGTATGAACTGTGTTCTGCTTGCTGGAAGCTGTATCCAGCCCAAAACGGACTGCTTCCGAAGCTGTCTCCATGCGGTCTGGGTTTTGCCAGACTGGCCCAGCCAGACTACCAACTGCACTGAGAAGCCATCGACGAGAGACCTGCCTGGGGATCAGCCCCCTGCTCCACGCTTGAACAGGAATGACGCCTCTGCGACTTATGTGGGCCCTGCTTCTCCTGGCATTCCAGATCAACCACCTGCAGTCTCGATTTTCGTCCATCCTGTGTCCAGTCTTGGGTATCATGAGTAAATACCAGGGTAGCTCCCTACAACAACATCTTAATCTGAGTGTGTCATCTGATTGTCTTGTTGTTTTGTTTCCTTTACGAACTAAGCCCTCTGGCTACAGATTACAAATACTGTGTACTGTGCATGTTGTGTTTTCCATCACAGGGCCCCAACCAGCTGCAATCCCGGGCAACTGTTCTGGCTAGCCCATCTCTTCCCTACCTGGGTACCCAGAGGTGGACTGTGTGGGGGGGGACTCAAAGCGCATGCATAACTGCTTTGATTGATATAACGTTTAAGCTAATTAACCTGATTTTGCCCCTCCCTTGTTCAAGTCCCTGAATAAATCAGATCTAACTTTTTCTGCATGTAATCTGACTGTGGTTCTAGTTTGTGCTCAAAGTACTGTACTGTTGCTATTTGCTGTGCTTAACCTTGTTTTACAGGGGTCCCCAGGGTCGAGCCAGAGGAACCAGCCCTGATGGTAAGTGCAAACAGTGTGAGTACTTGTGTGGTGTACCAGGGGTATTGTGAAAGTGATTATTGTACAGTGTTCAGGCCACTAAAGGGGAAAGAGGGGGGTTACAGTGTCCCGGAGGGCTGTGCCCAGGTTAGCTTGACCACTACCAACCCTGACCTCCGGGTGGAGGCACCTGTTTCAGGACTCAGACCCCTTAACCTGCTACTAGCCAAGCAGGCAGGGGTAGTAGCCCTTGGGATAGCGCCACCTAGGGGTTACACAGGTACCAAAGGGGCAACACAATCTATCCAGGTCTGCCAATCATCCTACTCCCCTTTGGGGGTGAGGAGGATGCCGGAGAAGATTCTCAGCTTTCGGTAAGAGTCGTGACTAATGGCAGGTATAGACATAGGAGCCAGCATTGGCATGGGCACAGAAGGAGGGGCAATAACGGGTGCTGGAGCCGGAGGGGGTGTTGGGGGGAGGAACACCCCCAGGTGGCAGTAATAGTTTCTTTAAGTCCTCCATAGTTTTCCCTTCCTCCAGCAACAACTTAGCAAATTTCTCCTCAAAATTCTCAGATAGTGGGGAGGGCTCATTCTCCCCGGGGTCTTTACTGTCTTTAGTTATCACTCTCCAGGCAGTGAGGGCTCCTTCGGGGGTGATAGTCTGTGGCACTTTGGAACTGTCTACTGGGTCCTTACACTCTAACGCCATGAAACTTTGTGCGAGCAGATTAGCCTGTTGACCCACCACCACAGAGTTTTGTAAACATTCAGCCTTGGAAAGTACTCCCTCTACAGTGTCCTTATTGGTACCCAGGGGAATATCTAGGATAAGTATAGTATTTTGGGGGTCAATCTCCTGCCCAGTACACCACCCCACCAACTGGTGTACAGCCACTTCTGTTGAGGTAGCCATTTATGTTTGACAATAATTCGTAGTTTCGGCCACTAGAAGACACAAAATCCCAGCGGTGAGCCTCCATGATGTAACCCCTAGGTGGCGCTATCCCAAGGGCTACTACCCCTGCCTGCTTGGCTAGTAGCAGGTTAAGGGGCCTGAGTTCTGAAATGGGTGCTTCTACCCGGAGGTCAGGGTTGGTAGTGGTCAAGCTAAACTGGGCATAACCCTCCGGGATGCTGTAACCCCCCCTCTTTCCCCTCTAGTGGCCTGAACACTGTACAATAATCACTTTCACAATACCCCTGGTACACCACACAAGTACCCACACTGTTTACACTTACCACCAGGGCTGGTTCCTCTGGCTCGACCCTGGGGCCCCCTGTAAAACAAGGTTAAGCACAGTAAATAGCAACAGTACAGTACTTTGAGCACAAACTGGAACCACAGTCAGATTACATGCAGAAAAAGTTAGATCCGATTTATTCAGGGGACTTGAACAAGGGAGGGGCAAAATCAGGTTAATTAGCTAAAAGGTTATATCAATCAAGCAGTTATGCATGTGTTTTGAGTCCCCCCACACAGTCCACCTCTGGGTACCCTGGTAGAGAAGAGATGGGCTAGCCAGGACAGTTGCCCGTGGTTGCAGCTGGTTGAGGCCCTGTGATGGAAAACACAACATGCACAGTACACAATATTTGTAATCTGGAGCCAGGGGGCTCAGTTCGAAAAGGAAACGAAACAACAAGACAATCAGATGACACACTCAGATTAAGATGTTGTTGTAGGGAGCCACCCTGGTATTTACTCACGATACCCCAGACTGGACACAGGATGGACGAAAATCGAGACTGCAGGTGGTTGATCTGGAATGCCAGGAGAAGCAGAGCCCACACAAGTCACAGAGGTGTCGTTCCTGTTCAAGCGTGGAGCAGGGGGCTGATCCCCAGGCAGGTCTCTCGTCAATGGCTTCTCTGTGCAGTTGGTAGTCTGGCTGGGCCAGTCTGGCAAAGCCCAGACCGCATGGAGACAAGTTTGGAAGCAGTTCATTTTGAGCTGGATACAGCTTCCAGCAAGCAGAACACACTTCACATAGTGGGGAACTAACTCACAACCCACTAGCAGCTCACAGCACATTTACATGTACGGGAATTCTACTGTACCAGGCAAAGTTCTCCCCGGGCACAATCGCAAAGTCTGTGCACATGTCAGGAGCTTAGGGGTAGCTGGAACTCCTGACAGGCTGATCGCATTCAGCAAAAATATTCGGTCTTCTTCAGGTTGAGCCTGGCCCACTTCAGTAGCTTACTTTAGTCACACAAAACTTGGATTTAGTCCAAAATAATTCTCTTCTCTCCCTCTCACTAGCAGTAGACAGGCATGCAACCAAAAACTTAGCCTTTTCAGAGTTCTCCCATGCGAATCCACTTAGAATTGCTGCTCAGAAACACTTCAGCTCCTTCTTGCTCAACTTCCAGCTTAGTTCAAACTGAAAACTGCAAGCAGCCCGGGACTTCCCCAAGATCCAAAAGATTTGGTTGGCTGATTTGGCTGACAGTCAAAGCAAGAGCTCCCCCTTCAGTTGCAAAAAAGGCGCAAGAAACTCCAAACTAAAGTTCCTACAGATTTTGAATTTAGACAGCTCCTGTAGTCTGGCTACATTTTACGTTTCACCAGTACTGTTTGGTCCAATTTGCATTCCAGGACCAAGATAGTGGAGACAAACAAAACAGGCCTTGCTACAAAGAAAGCAGGTTAGACAAACTACATTATCATTATCACTCTAAATGATTTTCAGTAAGTAGTTACATCTTTCAACAGAGCTCCCTCTCAGAGTACTTAAGCTGCAATTAGGCAGCTCTTAAAGAGACAGTACACAGAGGCTATACAAGCTCTGGCAATCACATTTAAACTGCTAAAACGCAGGACACCAGCCTGGCAGTGAGCATTTAGGCAAGCTCAAGGAAGACTTTTTGGGAACCCCCATTTGTAGGGGGCTTACACATAACACTTTGTAAATTTGCATTTAAAGATTTAGCATTTTCAAACAATAGTTTTCCCTTTGATTCAAACCCACAGTTTAATTATGGCAGCCTCCAACTCTCTATCTAGCTAACTGCTGCAGGTATAAGCTTTCACAGACCTCCAACTGGTACCAGTTCAGAAAAAAACCCAGAATTCTGTCCCTGGATACCCAGCTCTCTAGTTACAGGCCTGTCAGCTCTCTAGTTGCAGGCCTGTGGTGCAGCTGGTTGGCTGGCATTGGCGCACTTTCTTTAAATCACATTTTACTTTTCTCTTTCCTGAATACTTTAAACTTTCCCTATGCCATTGGGCACCAAATTAGAACAACTATGTACATCCACAGTTTGCAGGTCAGTTCCTGCACTTACTCACAGTTCTGTGAATCAGTCTCTGGTGGCACTGTGACTGAAGCTCTGCACTTGATGGAACAGCAGAACCTTTGAATCAAAGCCTTGACAGACTTGGAAATGGGGGGCAAGGATGCTGCAGCTTGGATCTTCTGCTTGATTGAAGGTCTCACAGCTTGTCCCCTTCAGCCTGTTCAGGCCCATTGCAGAGCTCCCTCGCAAGACCCACCAAACTACAGGGGACCCTGACCTGGGAGTGGCTCCATAGCCTGGCTCCCTCACAGGTTATGGGTGCCCTAGCTACCCCAGCACGTGATGGTGGGCCCCTGTAGCTGGCAGATCCCACTAGGTGGGGGTTGGCAAGTTCCCCACCTGGCCCTGAGTTAGACTGGAAATCTCTGGATCTCCCTTTTCTCTCACAGGACCAGCTCCGATGTGCAGCCAGAGCAGTTTCTTCGACTTTCCTACTTTTCAGCAGTGGCGTCACCACGCTGATTTTGGGGAGGCTACAGCCCCTCCAATCGAAGTTAAAGCCCCCCCAATCATTGAAGGGCAAACCTACCTGGATTAATGGGGCATTGTATTGGGGCTATTCCTTCCTTCCAATCCACACCATGTCTGCTAGTCGTCTGAACTAGCAGCAGCTGAGCAGCAGCGTGAGCCTCAGCCGACTCTCCGATTTTTTTATTTTTACCTCAGTCTTTCTGAACTGCATGCAGATCACCAATCTGATTCTGCAGCATGCAGTTCAGAACTTCAACTGAGGTAAATAAATGATAACACTCTCTGTACAGTACAGTTTGGGTGAAAACTAAGAAGAACGCGCCGGTAGCCCCCCCCGCTGACCCGACTCTCCGTCTCCTCTGATTTTACCTCAGTGAGTTCTGAACTGCATCGCCGATCTAATTCTGCAGCATGCAGTTCAGAACTGGTGATGATGGACACTGTGTGCCACTGTGCCCTACTAGCCATTGCCAAGAAGAGCGCGCCCGTAGCCCTACTAGCCCCGCTGACGGCACTGACCCTTCCATCTACCGCCAATCATCCAGCAGGTCTCTGGGAAAGCCGCTGATCCACCCGCCTGAATGAAGTCTCGGTCAGGAACGAGCAGCTGACGTGCCTCATTCCACTGAGAAGGACCATCAGTGTTGTTGTGACTGTGAGTACTGCCCAGACACTGCAGACAGCGCTTTCATGTGTTTGAGGACGGGAGGGAGGCACACTGGGGTCTCCGGGATAGGAGGGGGGCACTGTGTGGGGACAGTCACAGGACAGGAGGACAGGACGGAGCACTGGTGTGTTGTGTCTAGGAGGAGGATTGAGGAGTGGAACAGGAGGTCTCAGGTCAGCCAACTTTGGATGAAACCGAAATGGACCACCGACACTAAACACTGCCATGGACAGAATGGATACAGGGTTTGGAAGTTTATAAGTGATTATATGTCCCTGATCTCAGTGAGATCAGGGACATATAATCATTTATAAACTTCCACTCAGTCACTCTCAGTCACTGGGGTTGGCTGGGTGCGGATTCGGGGAAGGCATGGGACGGGTGGGTTACAACGTACACCGGGGGGGGAGGGGAGAGAGAGAGTGAGACTCAGGAGGCTCCTGTGGTCAGGAGGATGGATCAGACAGTACACAGGGGATTTTATTTGATTCAGACAGCAGCCTGCCCTCACCCAGCACTCAGCAGCAGCAGCACTTTGTGGTGGAGGAGGAGGCTCCTGGCTTTGCATGTCACCCTGAGCAACAAGCCAAGGACTGGAGTGATCAGCGCGAGTTGTCTCTGGTGTGTGTGTGTGGGCGGAGCAGCGCCAGCAGATCTGATCATGATTGGGAGATAATGAAATGGCGTCAGTTGTTGGAGGACGGGGGGGATGATAGACAGAAAGAGGCAAGCAGGGAGGGTTTATTCTTGTATTCTGTGACTGGCACCCGTCTCATACTCTGCCTACCAACAGCACAGCAGCTTGCTTGCACAGTGAGCCAATCAGTGGACAAACACGTGGTGTGCTTCTCCAACACACATGTGGTACACACTAGTAGTCCCATTGTGTGCAGTAAGAAAAACTAACGATGCAGTTGTAGTTGATAGCGAGCAACAGAGCAGAGGCAGGCACTATTTGGGAGATTCAAATCGGAATTCAATTTCAATCTATATTTCTAGAAAGTTATTATCAAACATTGAAGACTCAATTCACTTGTTGGGCTAAGAGGCTTGAGAGCTAAATAAAAGTGTAGTGTTTATTTTTTTTTTCTCTGAATGTAATACGGGGGTTGTGTTTGTGTGTAAATTGAAAAGCTCAGACACAGACAACCTGCTGTGAGTGATGCCATACAGCAACATTACTAACTACTGCATATATGTTTATTTTTTTTCTTACTTGCAACTTATTTTCACAGTTACTATTTTACTAAGTAAATTGAGTACTTTGGTGGTTTATGTTTTTAGGCTCACAAATTTAGAATAAAAGTAGCAGAACTTTTCCTAAATTGCCTTATACCCTGACCCATGCCTTGGGTTTGTATTGTGGCAAGCTTAACATCACAAGTAAGGAGTTAGCCAGTTCGATTTCAGACACTTTTTTTTATGAACAAGGGAAACCATCTGTTTTATGAAAAAAACAGTTCCAGTAGTAGCATACTCATTTTGCTTCGCATACTGTGAGCCCTGTGTGTTAGGCTCCATCTATTGTATTAAATAGCGGTTTTCCAGTAGGTGTTTAATATTCATTACTTCACATACTGTGAGCTCTGTGTGTGTTAGGCTCCATCTATTGTATTAAATAGCAGTTTTCCAGTAGGTGTTTAATACTCATTACTTCGCATACTGTGAGCCCTGTGTGTGTTAGGCTCCGTCTATTGTATTAAATAGCAGTTTTCCAGTAGGTGTTTAACACTCATTACTTCGCATACTGTGAGCCCTGTGTGTGTTAGGCTCCGTCTATTGTATTAAATAGCAGTTTTCCAGTAGGTGTTTAATACTCATTACTTCGCATACTGTGAGCCCTGTGTGTGTTAGGCTCCGTCTATTGTATTACATAGCAGTTTTCCAGTAGGTGTTTAATACTCATTACTTCGCAAAAAGTTCGCATACTGTGAGCCCTGCATGTTAGGCTCTGCCTATTGTATTAAATAGCAGTTTTCCAGTCGGTTACTCATTACTTTGCATACTGTGAGCCCTGTGTATTAGACTAAGTCTGTCACATAAACATTTCATCCCTGTGTGCCAGACCCAATAAAAGGGCATTTTTCTTATAATTTACTTTTTAGTTAGTTCTTGTCACACTCATCAGCCTTGTTAAAAATGAATATCCATGACTTCTTCCGTCCAAAATCAAAAAATCAGAATAAAGAAAATAACTTCCCGGACCTCAGTGATGCTCAACAGCTGCAACCAGAGCAGCCATTAAGAAAATGAAGTGGAAGTTCCAGAACCAGAAGATGTAGCAAACACATCATCATCTCCCGGAACATTTCGTGATGCACTTGAATCAGCAGCAAGATTTACGTCTGCTGCTACTGTTGTACCCAATGATGTGGGAACCAAAGAAGCTGGTCCTATGCAGCCAAACCTGTCTAGTTTTCCACAAAGGGATTTTGGAAAGCAGAAGCGTTCATTTTCGAGCAGCTGGTATGCATCATTTAAATGGCTTGAATATAGTGCAAGCAATGATGTCATATTTTGCTTTGTCTGCAGAATGTTTTCAAGTTGCACTGGTCAAGCGGACACTGCTTTCACGTCCAGAGGGTTTAACAACTGGAAGAAGGCAATAGAGAAGATGAGAGAACACCAACAAACAACAACACATACAGGAGCAATGGAGGCCTGGTCTACTTATGTGAAATCTAAAGAACGAGGCAATATTATACAGCTAATGGATTCAGCAATGATTGCAGATATTAAAAGCGAGGAGTACCTGAGAAGAATAGTTGAGATTGTTTTGTTGTTTGGCAGACAGGGAACTGCCTTTCGAGGCCATATGAAGTGTGAAGGGAGCTCAAACAGGGGTAACTTTTTAGAGACTTTTGACCTCCTAAAAAAGTTTGATCCTGAATTGCAAAATTTGCAGATTGACATGCCAGGAAATGCCACCCATCTCTCACCTCTCAGTCAAAATCAGATGATAGAATGTTGTGCAAAATTAATAAGAGAGAACATTTTAAATGAGGTAAAAGAAGCAAAGTATTTTGCAATACTTGCTGATGAATCTAGAGATGTTGCTTGCAGAGAACAAATGAGTATTTGCCTTCGTTATGTTCACCTTGGTTCCCCTGTAGAGAAATTTTTGTGCTTCCATCAAGTAACAGCATTAGATGCCCAAAGTTTGACAAATGAACTGTGTTCAAAGCTGACTAACTGAGACCTCCATGAGAATTCGGTGACTTGCGTAGCTCAAACTTATGATGGTGCGTCTGTTATGAGCGGCAACTTAAATGGAGTCCAGGAACTATTTCGTCATAAGCATCCATATGCTATATATGTTCATTGCTATGCGCATATTCTGAATTTGGTCCTTGTAGATGCCTGTTCATCACTTCTTCCTGTACGAAAATTCTTTGACATGCTTCAAGAGATACACACGTTCTTTTCCAAATCTGTCCTGACTCACCAGGGGTTCTTAAATGTTCAAAAGGAGCTTGGGTTGACTAGAATTCTTAAGATACCGGAGTTAAGTTCTACCAGGTGAGCTTGTCAGAAGCGAGCAACAAAGGCAGTAATAGAAGCTTATCCAGCTCTTCTAAAATATCTTTCAGAATGTGAAGAAGGAGAAACTGCAAAGGCCAGAGGTCTCCACAGCAAGCTTCTAGAATTCAACAATATCTTTCTCCTTAAAATGTTTGACAAACTACTGTCAGTGGCAGACGGAACAAATAACTTACTTCAGACTTAGGTTTTGGACTTCGGATGTGCAGTGACTGCTGTATCTGCGCTGGGAGATACAATTTCGTACTGAAGAGAGATTTCTAGTTCTCTACAGGAAAGCTGAAAATATGGCAGAAAAATATGGGACACAGACACCCGAAAACACTCCGGGTCCACAGAGGCAAAGGAAGCTACCTCGTACTTGGGAGCACTTTGTTCCAACTTCACGAACTGGAACTGAACAAAGTGCATCAGCATTGCATGAAACCAGAACTGCTGTGCATTTGAGAATCACTGTTTTTTACCCTGTGATTGAGAAAATGATTGGAGAGATTGACAGAATGTTTTCCAAGCATAACCAAACACTGATGGTTGCTATCAATGCTCTCAGACCACAGTCTAACACATTCTTGGACCAGGACAAACTGAGGCCACTTGGAGAGATGTATGACTGTCTAGTTCTGGAAAAGGAACTGGTAGTAGCAAGAAACTTCATTTGTCAGCTGCCAGAAAATGAACGTCCACATGATATGACCAATCTTTATAATGTACTTCCAGAAATCATGTATCCGACGCTACACAAATCACTGCAGATTGCTTTAACAATCCCAGTTACCACATGTGTGTGTGAGCACTCCTTTAGTTCCATGAGTCGCATTAAGACATGTCTGAGAAACAAGACGGAAAATGACAGATTGAGTTCACGTGGAATTCTCAACATTCAGACCGAAGAAAGCAGACAACTTGACACTGATGATGTGATTGACTAATTTGCATCCATGACAAACAGAAAGGTTGAGCTACTTCTCCCAAAATCAGCACGATAATAAAATAGTGAAACCTGTATGACACTGATATCCAGCAGATCTGCTGGGATAATGGTGTGTCTGGCTGTTCTGGTCTCTCATTTGCTCTGGGGTCCTCCTGCAACCTTCCCAGCAGATCTGCTGGGATAATGGTTAGTGTGTCTGGCTGTTCTGGTCTCTCATTTGCTCTGGGGTCCTCATGCAACCTTCCCAGCAGATCTACCTGGGATAATGGTTGGTGTGTCTGGCTGTTCTGGTCTCTCATTTGCTCTGGGGTCCTCCTGCAACCTTCCCAGCAGATCTGCTGGGATAACGGTGTGTCTGGCTGTTCTGGTCTCTCATTTGCTTTGGGGTCCTCCTATAACCTTCCCAGCAGATCTGCTGGGATAATGGTGTGTCTGGCTGTTCTGGTCTCTCATTTGCTCTGGGGTCCTCCTGCAACCTTCCCAGCAGATCTGCTGGGATAATGGTTGGTGTGTCTGGCTGTTCTGGTCTCTCATTTGCTCTGGGGTCCTCCTGCAACCTGTCCTCAGTGGACCAGTAACCACATTTTTCCACATGTGCCTTATTAAATATATAGCTGATAACTAGGCTTCTCAAACATATTTTTCACCACTAAAATGCAGGAAAAGCCACCGTTTGAAGGTAAAATTTCAAAGTTTTATGGGGGGCATGCCCCTGGACCCCCCTAGCTTTGTTAGGATTTTGACTAAGGGGCATTAGCCCCCCCCAACTTTGTACCCCTGGTGACGCCCCTGCTTTTCAGACCCTGGAGCAGCAGAGTCCGAACTCCAACTTCGCATCAATAGTTTCCTTTCTCAGCTGGATTTTAAAAGCAGCAGCAGGTCCCTGGAGCCTAGGGCACCTGCCCATCTCTTTGCTTTCACAGTCTCCTTATTTCAAAACAGTAGCCACTCTTGCTCTGGCTCACACACAGTTCCAGCAAATCTCTCTCTCTCTCAGATACAGGGTTTATCTCAGTCCCTCTGATACAGAACACATCCTCTTTTTCTCACTGTGCAGGTGCAGATTGATGCAGAAGAGGCTCTCTCTTCAACCGCTTCAACACAAAACCAGTCCATTTTCTGTAATCCGTATTCCAATTGCAATACCATTTCTTAAACCTTTTGTCTTTACCATTTCTCTTTAGACGCTGTGTCTTTACCAGGGTCAGACAAAACCTTTTTCCTTCCACAAATCTCTCACACAAATCTCTCATTCTTGGTGTCTCACTGATGTGGTGCAGACGAGAACAGAAGAGGCTCTCTCTCCAACCTCTTCGACACAAAACCAGTCAATTTTCCATAATCCATTTTCCAAGTCCAGTCAACCTATTCCCTGAACAGTTTCACTGCTGTAGTGTAGCTTCTTACCATAGCAGCCTATAGCAGGACCCTGCAGCTCTCTCTCTCTCTCTCTCTGCAGAGCTGCAGAAGCAATCTTCTTTAACACACTCTTCCAAACATGGGGAAAGGCATGACCAGGCCCTGGGGGACAAGTGGCTGGCAACCCCCAGATAGGCCCTTTCCCAGCCTTCCAGCCCCATCTTCTGCTTGGGGGCTGGAGCACCCCCTTGAGGGGCTCCTGTTGAACTGACCCAGAACCCAAAAGTACTTCTCTATTGGGAGCTCTCTGGCAGCTCCCCATTGGCTGGAGCCACTGCCCTTTTCAAAAATTAATATATATGAGGCTCCCCCGATGCCTGATTGGATGTAGAAAAAGGCGCCTAGACTTTCCCCAGCTTTCCTCCCCAAGAGTCCTTTCAACAGTCCCACAGGCCTCCTGGCAAATCCTGGCCCTTTGGTTGGTTGAGCTGGTGTCACATGGCTGCAAGTATGGCTGCTAAAGAAACAGTTTATGTGCAGTTCATAAAATGGCCCACATTCCAAATCATTGTGCAGCCCAAATAAACATTTTTATTTTTATGTGCCCCCCATATTGTCAAGCACTCCCTGTGCCCTGTAAAGTGACTGCACAATTCAGAACCTCCCTTCTGTCCTTTTTCTGTCGCTGCTGCAAATTTTCAGTGTCCCCAGGCAGCCCATACATAATCTCAATGCAGTCCATGTACCACCCCCCTTCCATGTTCTGCTGCAGCCAGTATAACCATTTTTATTAATCCAGTCTCCCACATAATTGAAGCAGATTTTCTGCTCTGAAAAACTGTCCCACTGTTTAATATTTTAGCTTAATCCCCCGCCTGTCGCTGGTGTTGAAATTCAGAGTCCCCAGGCAACAGGCAGGCTCTCCATTCAACTCAGTTACCCATCACTTTCCCTGTCCTGATGCAACTTGTATAAACATTTTTTATCCCCCAATGCCCCACTGAACTGCAGCAGACCCTTTTCTCTTTTAAGCCCCTGAACAATTTCAATATTTTATTAATTCGGCTGCTCGTTGCTAGCGCTACTTTAAACTGTTCCGAGGTGCTAGTCAGGCTCCCATTCATTCAAATTTATGCCACCTCATTAATATTTATGAGCCAGCTCCTGAATGCTGCAGCATTGTTGGCGCTCCTTAAAAATACTTTAGCTGCTTCCCAGGTGCCTCTTTTGCCTCCTCCAGGTCTCCAGTCCCTCTTTTGCTTAACACTGGGACTGGCACCACTGGAGAGGTGATTAAACGGCTGCAGAATGGCCAAAACCAAAATGTGCTTCTGTGCCAGCCCTGCACTGGAGTGTAAAAACAGGGTAATGGCTCCACAAGCTAGCTCCTCCAGCCCCAATTTCACCTGAAATCAAAAAAAAAAAATAATGCAGGGGCTGGACAGAGAACTCTCAAGACAGGAGGTGGGGCATGCCACAGGGGATGACAGGACATGGGGCAGCCCCAAGGGGCAAAGAGGTAAGCCCCCGACAGGGGGATTAAATGTACAAGTACATTCTGGAATTGTTAGGCACTCAGCTTAAACCACAGTACAGATGTGAGGGAAACAACCCTGCAGAATATCTTTCCACCAAGAATCAGCCTCCCAAACAGCAGAAGGAAGAATTTAAAGCACCACAATACCACAACTCTAAGAGTTTGTACCTCACTACCGTACAACCATTAAAACCACCGAAACATTAGAAATGTCCCAATGAACTTAGACAATTGTAGTATCCCCCCACCACTGTGCAGCCTTGCAACAACTTTAGCAGTTTAGAAGAATCCCTTTGTGCCAAGAATCAACCTCCCAAGCAGCATGAAGAAGTATTTCCAGCACCAGAGTACTACAACTCTAAGGTTTTGTCCCCCCCCCCCACAGTACAAGCATTGAAAAACCTTCTAACCACAGAAATGTCCCCACTGAACTTAAACAGAGCACTTGTAGTAACCCACCACCTCTGTGCAATCTTGCAACAATTTAGCAGTTACTTTACCACAGTGTGACACTTCCAGGATTAGATGACGACCACCATGCAACCTTTAGTCAACAGTTTGCATTAGCTTCCCCCACTGCAAGTATACCTAGGATCTGAGCAGTAGTGGTCCACCTGGTCTTCTCAGGTCAGCTGAGGTGCAGAGTGTGTGGCCATCAGCTGCCTCAATGGGTTGACTCTGGTAGGCAGATTCCGATGTAATTTTTGCATTGGTCCTTTACGTGGGGGAATGCAGCGTGGGGGGCTGCTTGATGGCCTAGCCCTTATCAAGGCTCTTGCACTTCCTTCTTCGTCAGGTAGCTCCACTGATTGGGTGCTAAACAGGGAGGGAGGCATGGCAGAGCTCTGATTGGCTGCTCCACCCGAGCCTCTCGGAGATCACAAGCTCCGCTCCCTCTCTGGTCCCTCTGTATCCTTAGTTATTCTCAGTTGCTGGAGGGGCCGATTCTTGCCCATGACCTACCAAAAAAGTCTGCAGTGGCTCTGCTTTACTTGCAAGGGCTATTTAATACCCTTGCACTTCCTTCTTCATCAGGCAGCTCCCCTGATTGACTGCTGAATAGAGAGGGTGGTACAGCCGAGCTCTGATTGGCTCCTCCACCAGAGCCTCTCGGAGCTCTCAAGCTCTGCTCCCTCTCTGGTCTCTTGGCGTCCTTAGCTGCTCTCAGTTGCTGGAGAGGCCAATCCTTGCCCCTGACCCACCGTAAAAGTTTGCAGCAGCTGTGCTTAACTTACAAGGGCTATTTAATGTCCTTGCACTTTCTTCTTCATCAGGCAGCTCCCTTGATTAGCTGCCAAACAGGGATGGAGGAATGGCCGAGCTCTGATTGGTTCCTCCACCTGGGCCTCAAGTAGCTCTCAAGCTCCACTCCCTCTCTGGTCCCTCGGCATCCTTAGCTGCTCTCAGTTGCTGCAGGGGCTGATCCTTGCCCCAGACCTGCTAAAAAAGTCTGCGGCCAATAGGCATTGTGCCTAGTGGACCTCACCTGGTTACCAAAGAATAATGAATAAATAAACATGTTATCAGTTATAGTCTGAAAAAGCAGATTCAAACAGCATTGATACATATGGAATTATATCAACACATAGCAACAGTATATTTCAGGCTAATTCTTGAGGATTATATCCCAGACTGTCATTCAAAAAAATAAGCTTCTGGCCCCAACAGTTCCAAAGTTAGACCTTTCAAAAGATCATTTCTTTAAAATGTGGTAACTTTGGGACTGTTAAGGTTAGAGACTTAATTTCTTTTAAAAATGAAAGCTTGGAATCAGCCACATAGATATATTGATTAGATATTACTACAGCAACCATATATCGATATTAAAAAAACTGTTTCATATCAATAAAAAACCTAAAATGGTTCACTAAATTTTTGTGTAATCTTTTTTTTTTTTTTTTTTACCTCCTCTGGAGTCCCCCTCTCCTTTGGGCCTCCTAGTACCCCTACTGCCCCAGCCATCCTCTTCCCCGAGCTCTGCTCTCTACCACACTTTGCAGCTGACCCTTCCCGGGTTGTTCCGGCGTATCCCATTGCCAGAAGGGTCCCTCTCCTCTGAGGGGGAAAGCACCAGGGGCCGGGAAACCCGGAACTCTATTTTTTCTTTGCTGACCCAGGGTCCTGCTGTGGCAGAGTAGACTCCCGGAGGAGCCGGCAGCATAGAGTACGGAGGCTGTCATCCGGCGGGCGCCAAAGTTGTTTTCCTGTTTTTCTGATTGTCCCTCCTGCGCCACTGCTTGTAGTGCTCCCGGTCTCCACCGGGGGCCACTTCAGAACGAGGCTTCTCACCCGACCCACCCCAGGAGAGGAGAGCAGTCCTCTGGATGATCAATCCTCCACTTCCCCTACCAGCCACCGGTGTTCCAAGTCCGTTCCTGAACCCGGGTCACTGGCGTGTTTCAAGGTGTGGCATCCAGCACCTCAACCCTCTGTGACACCACCGGGCTGATCTCACTAAATTTTTAAAGTCCTGTAATTTTTTATTAACATATTATTTTGACACATATAGACATGTAGCAACACAGGAGAATTGTATCATTGGGATCTATACACGTTGATTAGACTCCAAGCTTTAGCAGTTCAAATGTTACAGCTTTTGGCAATATAATTTCAAACATTATACTGTTCTCCCTCATTATAACGAATCTCGTTATAACGAATCCCGCTTGTTACGAATCTAGGTTGTGGATCCCCTATAATCAGTAGTACTTCAAAAATCGAAACACAAACCCTCTTTTTTTGTGAAAGGCATTGTGACACAGTTAATCTGCACATAGTCCCCCTGTTAAGCTCAATTAATCAGCATGTAGTTTGCCGTTAAGCTCAATTAATCAGAACGTAGTCTCCTATTAAGCACAATCAATCAGACCGTAGTCTCCCATTAAACACAATTAATCAGCATGTAGTCTCCCATTAAGCACAACTGAGTACAATTAATTAGCACGTATTCTCCTTATAAACCTTGAACCTTGTACTGCATTCATACATTTGGTCACACTACTGTTTAGCTAGCATGGCATAGATAAAAAAACGAAAAGCGCTCGACGTCCACACAAACCTACTCATAATTGACCGGCTGAGGAATGGAGAAGGTGTAGCTAAACTAGCCAATGAGTTTGCAGTCGCAAAGTCCACCATATGTACATTCAGAAAGCAGGAAGAGTCTCTGAGTGCTTTCGCTGACAACTGCCTGGAAAAAGAGGGAATGAAGCGCAAAAAACTGCATCTCGCCGGTAATGCTGAGGTGGATCAAGCTGTCAGACTTTGGTTTGAGAGTCAGTGGGCTTCTGGTGTACCACTCTCCGGTGCAATAGTCAAAGAAAAGACAGAGTCTTTGGCAAGACAACTGCAGGGTGAGGACTGTAATTTTAAATGTTCCCCGGGCTGGTTCTGGTGTTTCCAACGCCAAAATGGGATAAGGCAGCTTTAAGATAGCAGGCGAACAGAGTCAGCAGATGACAATGCTGCTGCAGAATTCATGCCTAAGCTAGTAGACATTCTGGAAGAGGGGGACTATGAGCCTTGTCAGCTCTATAATGCTGACAAAACTGGACTGTTTTACAAATGCTTACCAGACCGAACACTTGCTGCCAGAACAGAGACAGATGCATCTAAGGGATGCAAAATTTTTAAGGACCGGGTGACTGTGCTTGTCTGTACCAATGCCACAGGAGAACACAAGCTGAAGCCACTGTGCATCAGGCGCTATGCTAATCCCAGGTGTTTTCACCACATTAACAGAGACTCACTACCCCTTCTGTATGATTATAGTGCCAACGCCTGGATGACAAGAGACATCTTTAGGCAGTGGTTCAACCATCATTTTGTCCCATCAGTCAGATGCTTCCTGAGATTGAAAAGACTGGACTGTAAGGCAATTCTATTTCTCAACCAATGCCCTGCTCACCCTAAAGCGGAAGAACTGCAAAGCAGAGGCAGTAAAATAAAAGTGCTGTACCTTCCAAGTAACACAACATCAATGATCCAACCTATGGATAAAGGCATTATTGCTAACTTAAAAAAGCTTTACAGGAAGCAGCTTCTACAGAAATCATAGTACGGGACACTGGTACCGAGCTAGTGAATTTTTTAAAGGGATACAACATAAAGGACATGATGTATGTCACTGGTAATGCATGGGATTCCATCACAGCTGCCAAAGTTACAAACTGCTGGTGCGATGCTCTGGGGCCCATCTTTGAGGATGCAAGCATGCCTGTTATGCCAGAAGTGCTAGATGCTGACATTGAGGATGTAGGAATCGCTGCAAACTTGGGGTTGATAGAGGGAACCGTCCAGAAGCACAGGATCAGCTACAGCAGTGGTTTGCACATGACAACAACCTGCCAGTTTCAGATGGAATCACAGATGAAGAAATCATCATGGAAGTAAAAACTGAGTCTCGAGCAGTATGCGAACCAGAGGATGATGGAACAGAGGGTGTAGTGGAAAAAGAAGGTGCTACAGAAAAGGTACACTCAGCTGAGGGTATAGCAGGACTTGAGACCGGTTTGCGGTACTTGGAGCGGCAGCCTTTCGTGTCCTCTCTCCAGCTTTTACAATTAAGACAGCTTATTGTGCTGTGTAAAACTGAAGTGCAGCAAAAGCAGACTGCACTGGACTCATTTTTTGGTAAATAGATCTGTACATGTTTTTTTTTTTTTACATGCTCCGTGCAGCATTAATTATATATTAAACCTTTTGCTAGTATTAAATGATTACATGCCTCATGCATCTTTTTTTCTGAAAATTCTCGTTATACCGAATCCTCGTTAAAACAAACTTCTTGATCGGACCTGGGGGGGGGGTTCGTTATAACGAGGGAGAACTGTAAAATATCAGAAAAGATTATTTTGGGAACTGGTCAGACGGTAGTTGTAATAACCATGGGGATACCAACGTGGAGTGAGCTGGTAGATTTACTGTACTGTATAACAGTTAGAACAAACTGCAGAAATCGCGGGCTACTGCCTGCCAGATAAGGGTTTATATGTACAGTGTATGTGTGTGTGTGTATGTATATGTATGTATGTATATGTAATATATATAAAAAATATAGGCTAGCACATGCGCATTAGCAAGGCATACATAAATCGTGTATCCTAATTAACTTCCTTACATCTCCCTTCTCAATTAAACTTCCCCCCCAAACATAAAATGTTTAAAGTTTTATGTTGCTCAAAGTTTTTGTGAGTCAATGTAGTCACAATGGCAGGTGGGCCTTCAGATCTCCCTTCCACTGACACGGCTGATTCTCGGGCTGGAGCTGGTCCCAGTCAGTTGGTCCTGACTGCTCAGGGGCCGGGCCGACTCCACAGGTTTGCTTTCTAACTGCCCTGGCATCAGTTGTGGAGGGACCTCCATTGCAGGCGCCTCTGGGATCCCATCATCCTCCATCATGTCATCCAACTGTCTTCTCTCTTCTTCTCCTCGGATGTGCAAGTTTTGTGGGCCACAGGAGTGGCGCAGCTCGGGGTTAACAAAAGGTCCCTCCAATTTCTTCAATACAATTTCCCCTTTACTTGGACCACATAGGAGCATGGCTCTTCAGCATGGCATTCCACAATTGCAGGGGTCCAGGTATTCACAGGTGTTCCCAAGTAAACAGACTGTCCTGGCTCTAAGGCTGGGAGTGGTCAGGCATGCAAACTGTAATAAGATTTTTGCTTTTCTTGAGTCCCTTGCAATGTAGCTCGTACATCAACTTCTGGCACTTTTGGTATAAGTAGCTCAGATCTGGTAGCCATTAAAGTTCTGGTTCTGTGGCCCATAAACAGCTTTGCTGGTGATCCTTGCTCCTCCAGTGGGATATTTCTCAATTCCAAAGAGTGCTAAGTAAGGGTCTTTTATTTATTTTTTTTGTCAGGAGAGACACACTAAGCTGAAAGCTTGTTTGCAGGTGTGATATGGGAGCACAAGGAAGTTAAGTGACTTGCTAAGGGTCACACAGTATGCAAGTGGGGGCTGTGGGATTCAAACCCAGGTCTCCAGGTTTGCAGCTCAGAGCCTTATACCACTGCGCTATACTGCCTCCCTACATCTTGACAGTCCACTTGTGCTTTCTTTAACAGCCTCTTTATTATTTGAATGGCTCGTTCTATCATGCCATTACTCTGGGGGTATCTTGGTGAAGACGTTACATGTTTAAAGTCATACTTTTGTTGAAAGTCTCTGAATTCAATGCAGGCAAATTGCGGGCTGTTATCTGTTACAAGTATTTCTGGGATACCATGTCTTGCACATTGTGATTCAATATGGTTAATCACCATTTTGCTTGTTTTATTTTGCAACTTGGATAACTCAATGTATTTGTAGTAGTAATCGATCATTGCCAGATAATTTTCCCTTTCAAATTCAAATAGGTCAGCCCAAACCTTTTGCCAAGGTCTCTGGTATCTCATGTGGCTGCAGCAGCTCTCTAGATTGTGCTTTCCTAAATTAGTTGCAAATGCCACACTTGGTCACCATGTCACTAATCTGACTGTTCATCCTTGGCCAGAATAAAAGATCTGTGGTCCTGCTTTTGCATTTTTCAATGCCCAAGTGACTGCTTTGTAATCAGGGTAACATGTCTGGTCTTAGTGATGTGGGGACTATCATTCTCTCTCCCTTCAGCAAAAGCCTATTTTCTGTCAAGATTTCATCTCTGACTGCCAGTCCTACCTTATCTTGGGGTGCACTGATGTTTTCTCCTGGGGCCATCCATTCAAAACAGTGTCTCTCAACGTCACCAGTGCTGAATCTTTGTCAATCTCTTGCTGAAACTGTTTCAATTTTTCATCGCTGATAGGCATATAGTCCACCGTGTGAACCTCATATTTGTCTAGTTCAGTTTCTGGCACAGAATTTTCTCCCACAGACCAACTCAGGGCATCTGCTATATGAAGTTCTTTACTCGCCTCATACTATACTCAAAAATCATACCTTTGCAGTTTTAGCGTCATGCATTGAATTCTCGGTGGGGCTGTGGCCAGTGTTTCTTTTGAAAAGACTTTCTAGGGGCTTGTGGTCTGATTCAACATGGACGCTTGGTCTGCCATAGATATATCGGTGGAATTTTGAACAGCCAAACACAATAGCTAGCGTTTCCTTTTCAATTTGTGCATAATTTCTCTCAGCTTTATTAAAACTCATTCTACCCATTAGTGCCCCTAGACGTCACTTACTTTTACAGCCTGTGTTGCCAGTAGCGCCCTGAGACGTCTCCACATTCCATCTGTTCTTTCCGATGGACGTCCTGTGGCGTCATCATGTTTTAAGTGAAGTTGCAAGCCAGCCAATCGGCAGACACCTATTTGTATGGTGTCTGCCAATAGAGGACCAGCTTACTTACAGTTTAAAAAAAATGCATGGTCACAATTGAAGTTTAACCCATTACGAGCCCTGGAAACTTTTTTCTCTCAGCAGAGAACCAGAAGTGCCAGTCTGACTGGCTGAGCTGCACTTAGGAGCCATTTAGTTATAATACTGAACCAAAATTAAAAAATGTAAAGCAGCAGTTTTGTGGAGCATAAAGTTTAAAAACAAAATAGTGCAGTAGCTTTATTTTTAACAAAACGGAGCTTCCATAACATGACGCTGGTCCCCATCAAAAACGTGAGACAGGAAGTGTCCTGTAACCCAAGGATACTCTCCCTTCTGACTGGATTTATAACAAAAAAGCTGTATTTTTGTGAAATGTAAGCTGGTAGTTCATTAAAGAACTAAATTATACTGTCAGTTTCTGTGAAGTTTAAAGAAATAAAGCATTCATGAGTGAACCGGAGTCCTTAGACATCCGTGCTGCATGTCTGAAAAATGGAAAACCGGAAGTTCCTTGCCGCGATCCCCTCACACCATTCTGAGTGCATATACTGCACATGAGCCCAAATCTGCCACTTTTTGCTCATTTCTCTAAAAAAATAATGCTGTATCTCAGAAGAAAGCATCAAGGCAATGTGGCATTCAGTGATAAAGTCTTGAAAGTCAATCAGTTTGAAACCAGAGAGTGAGGAAAAGCAGCCTGTATTCCCCAGTAAAGCCAGTGTGGCAAAAAATTGCTGACCAGCATTTATAACAAATAAAAGATGGGAGGTGTGCTTAAATTTGAAATTAATGGTTGCCCTCAGTGCGGGATGCTTTAATAAACCCCTTGGGCTTCACCCTCGGGGTTTATGTAGCATCCCACATCTCGGGCAACCATTAATTTCTCATTAAGCACACTTCCCCATCCATTATTGTATATATAATAACCTGCTATTGAGTTATTACAGAATTCAGTGGGTTAATACGGCATTTTATCAAGACTAGAAATCCAGTCATTATAAGGGGTCACCAATTATTATTGAGTTATGATAACTGGGGAGTGTTTTTTTCCCTAAGGGAACCCGGTTTGTAATTTGCCATTATAAAGGAGTGTTTCCTTCCCCAATGTCATTTGTGAAGACAATGAACAGCACTGGCCCTAACGCCGATCCCTGTGGGATCCTGCTGTTAACTTTCCTGGTACTGGACAACTTTCCCCCCACCATCACCCTTTGGATTCTGTGCCTTAGCCAGCTTTCCACCCACCTTGTCCTTTTTTTCCCTGACCCCAAGATTAGTTTCGTTCACTGATTAGCCTTTTATGCGGCACTGAGTTGAAGGCTTTACTAAAGTCCAGATAAATGATGTCTGCTTCTTTGCCCCATCTACCGACCTGTTGACCCAATCGAAAAAGTCAATCATGTCTGTCTGTCATGATCTTCCCCCCACATACCCATGCTGCCTCTCATCTTGGAGACCATTCTCCTCTATGTACCTTACCAATCTCTCCCTGAGTATGGTCTCCATGAGTTTGCACACGATCGAGGTCAGACTGACCGGTCTATAGTTCCTTGGCTCATCCCTGGGTTCACTCTTGTGGAGAGGCACCACATGTGCTGTTCTGCAGTCCTGCAGCACCACACCTGACTCCAGAGATCCATTGAAGAGGTCCTTCCATGGCCCTGCAAGTTCTACAGCTAGCTCTTTCAGTACCCATGGGTGTATGCTGTCCAGTCCTGGAGACATGTCTGCCTTCAGTGCCAGTAGCCCCACCCTCACACTATCCACGTCTATTACCACTTCTGTGGCCCCCCCTCCTGCTTCCTTCTCCACCGAGGTGGTACCGGCCTATCCTTTTCCCTGGTGAAGACGGAGCAGAAGTACTAGTTCAGTACCTCCAGTTTGCTCACATCCTCCTCCACCCATCCTTTCCCCTTCCTCAGTTTAACAATTCCATCCTTTTTGTCCCTCTTCTCGCTTATGTAGTGAAAGAAGGCTTTCTCCCCAGTCTTAATCTCTTCTGCAATTAGCAGTTCTTTCTGAGCCTTTGCTTGCTGCACCACTTTACCTGCCATTTTAGCTCACCTCAGATATTCCTCCTTATTTGCTTTACTCCCAGTCCTCCTGTATTTCTTGTAGGCCACTCTCTTGTCCCTCCCCACCCAGGTAACCTTCAAGTTGAACCAGATGGTTGATTTGGGCCCTGATCGCTCCCACCTAATCTTAACGCAATCCGCTGTAGCAGCTAGCATGGCATCCCTAATGAGGACCCATTGTCTGTCCACTCCATGTGTGCTCTAGTGCCCTCTAGCTTCCTACTTATCACCTCCCACATTTTACGGAAATTTGCTCTCCTGAAGTTCAAGGTTTTGGCCTTGGTGGCGCAGTTTTCCCTTCCCATGTACAGACAGAGCCACACTATGCTGTGATTTTTACCTCTCTGGGGTTCCTTGACCGTGATATCATGTACATGCTCCCCATTTGTGAGCACTAGGCCAAGGATTGCCCCCTCCCTGGTAGGCTCTGTAACTCCCTGGGTCATGAACCCTCCCTCTATCTCATCCTGGATCACTTGACTCCTGGCACAGGACGTGGATGGTGTACCCCAGTCCACTTTGGGGAGATTAAGGTCCCCCACTACTACCACTTCCCCGTTTCCTGCTGCTTCCAACAATTCCGTGCAAAACTCTTGGTCTCAAATTTCCTTTTGGTTGGGTGGTCTATATACCACCCCTAATCTGATCTTCCTCCCCCTGTTTTTCTGGAGCTGAATCTGTAGCGATTCCACATTCCATTGTTCATTTTCTTCCCTGTTGCATATTATCCCCTCCCTGATGTATGCTGCCACCTCCCCTTTGCCTTCCTCTCTATCCCTTCTGTATAGCTTGTACCCCGGGATCGAGAGGTCCCAGTTAGGGTGTGCTGTAGCCCAGGTCTAGATAGCTGCTGCTATGTCTTCCCTCCCCTCTGTTATGATGACCTGCATGTCAGCCATCTTGTCATCAAGACTGTGAGCATTGAGTGACACTACCCTCCACATTGACCCTGTGCCTCCCTGTTTAGTTCTTATGCCCTTCTTGCTCTGCGTATCCTCTCTACCCCTATACTCCCCCTTCACCCCCGTCCCTGGATGCCCTCCCTTGCCCCTATGCCCTCGCTACTGAGCACTACTTACTGTGTGTGTGTGTTGGGGGGGGAGTCCATAGACCTCCCCGTCTTGGAGTTTCTGTGCCCATTGGCCCATCCCTCCCCCACCCCAGCAGTTTAGACACAGTTCCTTTTCCATGTAGTCCCTCAGCTTGTCTCGGAGTACTCTCAACCCCTCCCAGTTTAGGTGTAGCCTATCCTTCGAGTAAAGCCCTTTGTCCAACCACTTGTCTTCCCACCCTCCTGTACAACCGAGCCCTTCCACCTTGCACCAGCTCCTCAGCCAATCAGTAAACTCCTCAATTCTCTTTTTTCTGACTGCTAGCTCTGGGCACATGAATGAAAAGGCCAACGAGCCTGTCGAATCCCTGCAGGTCCTTGTTAACTCTATGAACCTTTTCTGCACCACCTCCACCTCTTTCCTTCCCAGATTATTGGTACTCAGGTGAATGACCAAGTGAGGCTTTCCAGCCACCTTCTTTACAACTTCCCTGATCCTAGGTCCTGCCCTCCCTGCCTCCATCCCCGGTATATAGAGAGAACCACTCTTCTCTTTCCTGGGTCCCCCTTCCTCCCCCAATGGCTACCTTTAATCATTGATGCCAGAACGGTTTAAAAAGTGGTAGAGTCAAGGATGTAAGGGGTAAATGCTCCACTATGAGATACATTAACATGATTGTAAAAACTGATAGGGACACTTATGAAAGTGGTAGGGCCATGGCCCTAGTGCCCCCCCCCCCGTTCCGGCACCTATGCCTTTAATTATAGAGTCTCCAGTGACAATCACCCTTGCATCCCCTGCAGGCTTGTTGTTTTGCCTCCTTCGCACTCCTGGTGAACCAGCCTCTTTCCCCCTCTGTCTGCCTCCTGTCTGTTTTGGACATATTTCCATCTGTATCATCTGTATTCCCTCCAGCTGCTTCCCCAATCCCCCCAGTTCACATCCTTCCCCGGCTACCTATGCTGCCTCCTCACTATCCTCCCTGTTCCCTCCCCTAATTCCACCTACCCACCCCTTTGCTCCACCCTGACTACTTTTCCCTCCCTGTCCCCCCAAGCTACTCCCTCCTGTCATCCCATTAGGACATCCATCTCATCCCAAATGGACATTTGGGCGGCATATACTGCCACCCAAATGTCCATCCTTTGGTTGCACTAGACCTCCTAACCTCCATCGCTTCCCTTGCTCGCTCTGGGGAATTATTCATCTTAGGTAATTTCAATATAAATTGGTTGTCACCTAAAACTACCAAAACTAAAAATGAAATCAGAGCCCTAAACCTCTCCCAACTGATCTCCGAACCCACCCACCCAAACCACAAGACACAACAACACTCCCTACTCGAATGGGCCCTTACCTCCCACCCCCACCGGGTCATCACCTATGACATCCTCCCCGATGATCTCAGTGACCGTAACCTAATCGTCATAGTTAGGAAAATTCACAGAGCTAAATCACCACACAAAACCATACAACTACACTCTTTCAAGTCTCTTGACCTTGAACCTCTCTTGAGTAACCTTGCTGCTTCTGACCAGTCCCCTAACCTCCGTCCCCTCAGTTGATAAGGCCCTTGCCTACTTCAAAATCTTTCTTGTAAACTGGAACGCCTTTGCCCCACTCAGACAAACCAGAGTCAGAGGTAACCACTTACCTTGGATAACCCCTGAACTTCTGGCCTGTCTCAGGGCTAGAGATCGAGCCTGGAAGTGTCATAAAGCTACCCAGCATCCTAGTGACCTCACAAACTTCCACATGCTCAGAAACACTTGCACCAGGGCTACGAGGTTAGCCAAATCTGAATATTTCAAATCTGCTTTCATCACCAACATAAATTCCCCTTAAAAGTTTTGGAAGGTGGTGCACATCCTATTTACCCTCTCATCTGCCCACCGCCCCCAGTACTTAAAGTAAATAGCTCACTAGTGTCCGACCCACCAGCTGTAGCTGCAGAATTTAACTCCTACTATACCTCCTGCTCCACTGAGCTACTGAAACCTCCCTCCCACACATCCCCTCCCCGCCCCTACTGGTGTGCCCCTCCACCACCCTCCCACCTTCCCTTCTCTTTCGCTACTGTAACCCCAAATGATGCCCTAAGTGCCCTCCTCACCATCAACCCCTCTAAAGGTGCCTCCCCTGATGGCCTTGACCCAAAACTCCTCTCCCTTTCTGCCACGGCCATTGCCTACCCCCTCTCAATAATCCTAAATCTGTCATTCTCTACTGCCTCTGTTCCCTTATCTTGGAAACAGGCTGTGGTCCTCTGTCTATCCAAAAGGGGGTGACCCCTCATCCCCTGGCAACTATTGCCCCATTTCTCTCCTCCCTACCCTTGTCAAGCTTCAAGAACACATTGTCCTCTCCTAGTTCACCTCTTTTCTATATGACACCTCCTTTTTCATCCCTTTCCAGTCTGGTTTCAGGAAAAAACACTCAACCACCACCTCTCTCCTACGGCTCACAGACTCCTTCGTAACTGGGATTGGACAATGGGCAAATTACCTCTGCCATTTTTGTCAGCCTGCTCAAGGCCTTCGACACTGCCTCTCATTCCCTTCTCCTCAGCTCACTCCCAGCAACTGGCCTATCTCCCTCCGCCACAAACTGGTTCAAGGCCTACCTTATTGGTAGAACCCAATCAGTTAAGATCTTGGACTCCACTTCCCCGGCCCTCCCGATTAGCACTGGAGTCCCCCAGGGCTCGGTATTAGGGCCCCTCCTATTCTCCATCTTCTTAAATGATCTTCCCTCTGTTTGCTCTCCATTCTCCGCTATACATATATATGCAGATGATACAGCCCTGTATGCATCTGGATCCTGTCCTGTTGAGGTTACAACCAGTTTACAGCAAGACTTCGACAAGTTTCAGTTTTGGTTTGCTAACCATAATCTTTTCCTCAATGTCAAAAAGACTGTCTCCATGACCTTTGGCACAAGGCAGAGACTCTGTAGGCTTCCCTCCCTACCCACTTTTCACTCCCTTGAGGGGACTTTACTTGAGGACACATCTTTCTTCAGGTACTTACAGTAGGTGTTTGGTTTGACCAACACCTAAACTTCTCTGGACATATTGATGACATACAGAAAAAACTGTGCCCCAAGCTTGGTGCCCTGTTCAGGAACCATAGTTGCATCCCTCCTATGGCTAGGCGTGAACTTGTTCAGAAGGTGATACTGCCCATTTTCGACAACTGTGATGTGGTCTGTGGCGCTGCCCCTAAGTCCTCCCTGGCCAGACTGGACACCCTCTTCAATTCCTTCTGCTGCTTTGCCCTGGATCCCCCCGCACCCATCACTGAGATCTTTATCGTGCCCTATCCTTTCTCCTGTCTTACAGATAGGCAACTCTCCCACTGTGCTTAATTCACCTCCAAGCACTGGTTGGGTGAGCTCCCTTTCTACCTCACCCCCTCCTTTATAACACCTCACCACCCTCCCATTCCCTTAGATCAACCAACTCCCATATTCTAGTTGTCCTCCCCAGATCCACCCAAATCGGCCAATCCAGTTACTGTCACCACCTCCCAAAAATGTGGAATCCCCCCCCCCCCAAATCTGGCATCCATCCTTCGCCTACTCCATCAGCGCTGCCCTCAATAATTACCTTGCACCTAGCTGCTCCTACCATGCTCCTTCCTAATTCCCTCCTCTGAGCCCTAGACAAACCTACCCCCCAATGTCACCTTAATTTTACCCTGTGCATGTCCAACCCTTCTCCCTTCCCCCCTAATTGCTCCCCTTTACTGACATCCCTTGATCTCTCACAGAATGTAAAGGACCCTGAATGCTCTCCATGGGTCCCTCTCCTGCCCTCCCAAGGGGCTTGTATTGCTCATCTACTTTTCCTCCCACCATCTTAAAGGGGTCTGTCTGGGACACTGTTTTTTCCCCTTCTCTCTCTGGTCCCCCAGTCCCCTTGCTGGTTTACTCATATCCTGAAGGGGCCTCCAGGGGCTTGACTCTTCCCCTCCCGCCTCACCCTCCCTCCCTTCCCCTTTTCTTTCACGTAAGGACTGTTTACTTATTAACCCAGCACTTATTATTGTCCCTCTTTCAACATGTTATGCACAACACTATTGTAACACTTTGTTACACCTGCCTTCCAACTGTATGTTAATGTTGATTCTGAAACTTGAATGTATAATGTCTCATTCCAGTTGTACCCCTTCCCCCCGGGTCACACCGGGAGACAAGCGACTTGTTGCTCAGTGTGCCTTCCTGGTGAAACAGTTCAATAAATAAATAAATAAAATCCCCTTGCCATTATCTTTAGACTCTATGTTGTCTCAGTGCCCTACCTCACTACCTGCCCCCCCGTTCCTCCAAACCTGCCAGTACTGTGTACCTGTTTTATGAGAGACCCCTCACATCTAAACATACTTCTGGTCTCCCACTCCATTCCCCTTCCCTTCCTCCTTGCGCTGATACTAATACCTACCTACCTTTTCTCCTTACCTCCTGCCAGTCTCCCACTCCAGTTCTGCAGGGTCCTTGAGGAGTAGATGTCCCAGGACACTATGGTAACCTCCCTGTTTCCATCCTGCGCCTGCCATCTATTAGGCCCGGATCAACCCTTACCTGCCCTTCAGTCTCTGATTTTCTCCCCAGCCCGTCCCCCTCTTTCCAACTCCCATCTTAGCCACGTTATCTCTGACCTATGTTGCCTAAGGTTCCTGTGCACCGGGCAGCCTTCTGCTCTCCACAGTGTTCCGAGAAAGACTGCAACCCCACAACCATTGCAGCCGACCACCCTCTCTTTCCCATACTGTCCACTATCTCTACCCACCTCCCTTCCCCTTCTCACCTCCCAATTGTTCTGTTGTGTGTGCCAGCTTCTAGGTTCCCACATCCTCCCAAGTTAGCCAATACCAGCCCTACTATATTTCTCTGTTGTTCCTTGTTCTTACCTCACCAATAGGCTGACCCTAGATAGGGTTTGCTGTGATCCTCTGATCTGACTTCAAGGTGGAGCTCTTGCAGCAGGTATTACCATTAGGACTAATGCCGCCAGGCATTAGGACCCCATGGAAAAATCTTGTAGCTAGCAGTCTGAGGCAGGGAACTGCCCCCGACATCGGCTCCGCCCAGCGTCAAACGTGGTATAAAGGGGGAGGCCCCTCGGTGCCATCTCAGTTCTTTTCCCACCATCGACCCGCTTAGTTCGGCTCCATGGACGCCCTTCATCACAGTCAACTGCATTTTTCGTTATTTTCCAGTTTTTTCAGAATTATTAGTATTAAGTATTCTCATGCATGTCTTCACCCTCCCCACCCAGTTGCAAGTCAGAGTGCGCAAGCAGGAAGCAGATACTGCTAGTGATGGGCTGGGCGTGCCTGCCTCATCTGCCTAGGCCCAAACCATCGGTCTGCCGACTGTCCGCACTGCAAGAAGTTCAATCAGAAGACTAGAACTCAGAGAGCCAATGCCCTTAAGGGCTGTCTCCTGGAGCAGAAGGTGGCAGCTATGCAAAGGACCTCGGAGCGCGGCTCTTCTTCTCCTGCCAAGGACTCCCTACCCAGAGAGAAGGCTTCGGGAGAGAAACACCACCATAGGGAGAAAGATAGGGCCAGGTCTGAGTCCCACCAAAAGTCACCTTCCGGGATGCCCTTGTCTTCGGCCTCCAGCGGGAGGTCAGGTTCTGTTGCTCTGATGGCTGCAGGGACATCTTCAAAGTCAGCTCCCTCCTCCTGCCAAGGTAAGTACAGGGAGTCATCTTCCTCCAGGTGTTCACCCACACAGCCTTCTCTGGCCCACTGACCTCACAAATCTTCCACTGGGTCAACCTAGGAAGGTCAGTCACCTGCCAGCAGGCCTAAGAACTCCAGCCATAAGCCCGGTGGGTCATCCGAGACATACAAGTGACCGGACGACTCTGATAGGTGACAGGAGACCATCTGCCATCGGATGCCCCCTCCTAGTCCTCCTTTGGCCAAGGTGCACCTGCCCCCAGCCGACAAGCACCCCTTGAGCCGGTCACCCTCTCTGATGACTCCAGTCCCGACGCCAGATCGGAGGCTGTCACCAGATGATGTTTGAATGCCTGCTGAAGGTCAGTCGCTTGAGGTGCCCCCTCCTACTCTGTACGCTGGGTCCCCCAAGGACACAGACAACAAGCCGCAGCCTGATAAGGACAAAGGGGGATCCCCTGACCAGATGCCAGATCCCCAGGATCCACAGATACCCAATCCTGCAAACCTGACGCACACCCCATCAGTGATTCCTCTGGCGGACATCGGCTCACTTTTTTCCACCTGGTGGAATACATTCAAAGGGGACCTGCTATATAGACTCTCTGACCCGCCTCCTAGGGAGCCTCCTACAGGGCCCCCTCCAACTCCTGATAAACAGGATGGAGGTGACCAACCCCATCCAGATCCAAAGGGCAAATGGAGGAGAAGGCATTCATCCCTGGTCCCCTCCTCCAGCGGACACCCGTCCTCTTCAGATGATGGTGTTTGTTGCGAGGCTCTCTTCCTCAGACTCCTCAGATAAGGAAGGGTTTGCTCCCTCATCTCCAGGTCCCAGGAACTTGCCCAGGTCCCCCCCCGGATGACCCTTCGTTCCTGGACATTATGCACCACGTACAGTCCATTTATGAGTGGGACACCAAGGAGCTGGACCCAGAGCGAAAGCAGGTAGCCAAGTTTCTGGGGTGCAAGGAGCCCAAACCTCTGGTTATCCCACCACTGGTACAGCCTTTCCAAGACATCCGCAGACTTAAGTGGCAGAAGCCGTCAGCCACCTCAGCCATTCCTAGAAAGGTGGACAGGCTCTATAAACCCCCCAAAGTGGAACCGTTCTTGGGGGAACATCCTAAGGCAGACTCTTTAGTGCTAACAGCTGCTCATGGCCATGTTAGTCAGCCCAAGCACCTGAGTGCCCAGCCCCCTGATCTGGAGTTCAAGAAATTGGATCATTGAGGCAGAAAAGTATTCTCTTCAGCTACCAGTTCTATCTGTTTGCTGAATTTTCTTGCCCACATGGTTACCTACCAACAATTCCTGTGGGAGAAGGCTATGGAGCTGGTTAAAACCCTGCCAGACTCGGACAATAAAAATGAGATCCTCGTGTATGTCCAGTCCAGAATGGATGTGGCAAGCATGTCCTCCATTGCTCATACAACTCAGTGGACATGGCTTCCCGTGCGGCCACAACGGGAATTTGCCTGAGGAGGCACTTCTGGCTCAGGGTGTCTGGCTTTCGCCGTGACCTTCAGGACTCTATAGTGGATGCCCCCTTCCAGGGTCCAGTGTTGTTTGGCCAGGAGGTAGAATTGCTCATCAAGAGCCTGAAGGACTCCGGCAAGGTGGTTTCCAACGTCCACGAAATGTATAAGTCGGAGCCTCAAGGTCCCTGTCATCGTCCCTTTCAGAAAGGACAGGGACAAGGGCTCAAACAACCCCAAGGAAAAGGGTTCAAGAGGCGTGGCCACCCTGTCCCTCAAGGTGACCAGGGCTCCAAGCAGCTCAAAGCTCCTAGGGCCCATGCCCAAACCCTTCCTGTACAGCCTGACTCACTGCAAACCCCTCCTCATTCTCAGGTCATGCAGCACAAGACAGTAGGAGGCAGATTTTCTCTTTACCTCACAGAATGGTCCAGTATCACCTCGGACCAATGGGTGCTGGAAACCATTTGGAGAGGTTACGCTCTCGAATTTCTCAGCATATCCCTGAACACCCCCCCCTCATTGTCCACCCGATCATGCCCTGCTTCTGAAGGATGAAATGCAGTCCCTCCTCCAGAAGAAGGCCATTCAGCCGGTTCCCCCAGCTAAGTGGGGCATAGGCTTCTACTCCCATTTCTCCTTGGTTCCAAAGAAAACGGGGGATCTTCATCCCATTCTGAATCTCAGCCAACTAAATCTCTCTATCAAGTACCAGAGATTCCGGATGGTGACATTGGCAAGCCTGTTACCCCTCCTCCATCAGGGAGACTGATTATACTCCCTCGATATGCAGGTCGCCTACATGCATATCAAAGTTCTGTGTTCCCACAGGAGGTTGCCATGCTTCCAGTTTCATTACCAGCACTACCAGTTCAGGGCTTTGCCCTTCGGACTTTCATCGACACCCAGAGTTTTCACCAAGTGCCTGGCAGTGGTGGCGGCGGTCTTGAGGAGGAAAGGTCACTTCGTTTACCTTTACCTGGACGGCTGGCTTATTTCAACTCAGTTGGCAAGCCAATTGAAAGTGGCCCTGGAGGAAATTAAGGATCTTTTTCGCTCACTGGGCATTATTGTAAACTGGCCAAAGTTGCAACCCTGTCCCTCCCAGTGGCTGCAGTACATTGGGGCTGTTCTGGGCACTACCCAGAACAAAGCCTTATTACCATCAGACAGAACAGGCTGTCTGATGGATCTGGCACGAAGGGTTCAGGCAGCAATCTCTCTCCCAGCAAGGGTGATTCTACAGCTTCTAGGCCACATGGCTGTGGCCATAGCTACAGTCCCTCCTGCCAAACTAAACATGAGGGTTCTGCAATGGCACCTCAAGGTCCAGTAGGATCAGGCAGTGGATGACTTGGATCAACTAAGTCGAGTCTAAGCAGCGATCCGTCGTTCTCTCCAGTGGTGGCTTTGTCCTCCACATCTTGAGAGAGGAGTCTCTTTCCATAGACCGTGCCCATCGCAAACCTTGGTGATGGACACCTCAAAGTTAGGTTGAGGGGCTCATCTAGGGGACCACAGGACCAGGGAGGCTTGGTCCCCCTCAGAGCAGTCTCTTCATATCAACATTCTTGAAATGAGTGCTGTTCTGTATGCCCTTTGGGTGTTTCAAGACCAGGTATCCTGGGGTCCTCTCTTGGTGCAATCAGACAACACTCCGGTTGTCTTCTACATCAACAAGCAAGGAAGCACTCAGTCACATCCCCTTTGCAGGGAGGCCATGAGAGTTTGGGACTGGGCAGTGGAACACCTTCTGGATCTCATGACTGTACACGTGCCCGGAAGCCAGAACGTTCTCGCCGACAGTCTAAGTCACTCTTGTTCTCTGAGTCATGAATGGAACTTTCTCCAGTAAGTTGTAGATGACCTCTTTGGTCATTTGGGCCGACCAGAGTTAGACCTATTTCTGTCCCCGTGCAACACCAAACTGCCAAATTTTTGCTTGCTAGATCCAGGCTCTGGTGTTTTCTGCTGAGACGCATTGTCTCTCTCCTGGACAGGGAGGTTTCTGTATGCCTTCTCTCCCTTTCCTCTCATTCAGAGAGTTCTGCTGAAATTGCAGCTAGAGAAGGCCAGAATGATTCTGGTATCTCCTCTTTGGCCTCAACAGATTTGGTATCCACTGCTGCAGCAACTGGCCACAGAGCTTCCCATGCAGTTGCCCCTCTCCACTCACTTGCTCTCTCAAGAGCAGGGGAAGCTAGTCCATCCTTCTCTGTGGTCTCTTCACTTGCACACCTGGCTCCTGCAGTCTTAGCAGAGGAGAGATTAGGAGTGTCAAGCAGGGTGGCAGAGTCTTGGTGGTGGTGAGGAAATCCTCTGCTAGGGCAACCTATGCCATGAAGTGGAAGCATTTCTGCCTCTGGACAACAGAACATTCCCTAGATCCCTTAGGTTGTCTGGTCAAGCACGTGCTAGACTACCTTCTCCACCTCTTGGACCTGGGCTTGAGCTATTCATCCATCAGGGTGCACCTATGTGCTTTATCAGCATATCATGCACCATATGGGGAGAAGACTGTGGCATAGCTTAATGTGCGCAGGACCTTTCTGTGAAGTGTCTTGCATATCAGACCCCCCCAGGAGGGACCTTTGTTCCTCCGTGGGATCTACTTTTTGTTCTCAAGAAACTCAACCTGCCTCCCTTCGAACCAGCCGCAACTTGCGAGCATCGTTTTCTTTCTTGGAAAGCATTATTTTTAGTTGCTGTTACTTCTGCTCAGAGGGTTTCTGAGCTTCAGGCCCTTATGTGCAAGGAGCCTTATCTTGTGTTTCATAGAAACAGGGTGGCACTGCATACGAATCCCAAATTTTTATCGAAAGTGGTGTCCGAATTGACGCTGAACCAGGACATCCAACTTCCGGTTTACTTTCCGGAGTTCTCCAATAAAGGAGAAGCTTTGTTGCATACTCTGGATGTTCATAGGGTTTTGCGTTATTATCTTAACAGAACCAGTTCTTTAAGGAAGACAGACCAGTTGTTCATCTACTTTGCTTTCAGAAAGACAGGGGCTCCTGTCACCAAGCAGACACTAACCCGGTGGTTAGTCAACTGCATTTCTTTTTGTTACCAGCATCATGGTAAGCCGTTGCCAGGATTGGTCAAGAGCCACTCCACCAGGGCTGCGGCTACCTCCTTTGCCTCTTTGAGGAATATTTCCTCAACAGATCTTTGTGCTGCCACAACTTGGAGCACAGTCCACACCTTCATTAGGCATTAAAGGCCTCCGGCCACCCAACACAAGGAACAATCAAGTTAACTTCAGTAAATATCCACAGTCTCCCAAGCAAATTGAACTGCCTACCAGCCTGGACCTCACAACATAACCCTGATATTTTGTCTCTGGTTTAAACCTGGCTATCACAAAGATCCCGGATAGTGCAGTTGCTCTTCCAGGTTTCACCATTTTCAGGCAAGACAGTACCACCGAGAGAGGTGGCGGATGAGTGATCTATCTTAAGGACTCTAGCAAGGGACACGTTCTCCCCCTGGCTGACCTAGGATCTAACACTCAGGCACTAGCTATCAAAGTCCTGCTTGGGGCATGCAACAAAGCTCTATTATCTCTGCCTATGTTCCCCACAATGAACATAAGAAGGTCTTTAAGGGTATCATGGACTACATCCATAGCTTGTCTTCCAACTCTGAGACCATAGTCCTAGGTGACCTCAATATCAACTGGCTTTCCCCTGATGCAGACTCTTACCAGGACAGTATCTCCACTGTCCACCTCATACAGCTTGTCTCCACCCCCACCAGGATTGACTACAAAACTGGCACAAGCACAGTTCTTGACTGGCTACTTTCCAGCAACCCTGAACGACTCACCAATGTGACAATGCATTTGGACTCAATTAGTGACCACTCCCCAGTCTCCTGTAGATAGACAAATAAATTCTACAAGCCCCCACCCTGCTTCAGATACAGTAGAGTACTAAAACATGGGCATCTGGAGTCCTTGAAATAAGATCTAGCCAACACCAACTGGTCACAACTTGATGACACTGCTGACGTCAATGCTGCCTTGGAATATTTTATACAGCAGTTCACAAAGGTCTGTGACATTACAGGCCCCACTTAAAATGCTTAAAGTTCATGGTACGGTGAACCCTTGGTTAACATTTGATCTCATAAACAGACTGAAAAACCGCGATCACCTCTGGCACCTAGCTAGAGAATCGGGTAAACCTTCAGCTGCACAAGCATACAAGAGAGCCAGAAACACCTACACTCAGGAAATACACCTTGCTAAATCCAACCACCACAAGGATAAACTTACTGCCTCCTGGGGCAATGGGGAACAACTTCTGGAATAATATAAAGGAAGTCACAGGGAAAGATGTAAAGGTGTCACCTAACTTGATCAGTACTCAAGGAACCCCTACCCATGATCCACGCATCTTAGCCAATGCCTTCAATTAAACTTTCTCTGACCTGTCTGGAATACTACCCCCAGACTTTTTCGAGGACTCACCACACACCAAAAACAACTCTTACTGACTCTCACTACCAGTCTGCCCCTTCTTTCTACTTTAAGAAGGTAACTCCCTCACTAGTCAAAAAATACCTTAGCAAAGTGCTTGCGAAATCTTGACAAAGGGCCGACACACTGGACCTCAAACTTGTTGCACTCACTGTCGAAGAAGTTCTTCTACCCTTAACAAAGATCCTCAACCTGTCACTCCATCTTTCACAATTTCCACAGGTGTGGAAATCAGCCATCGTGACTACAGTTCACAAGAATGGGCATAGGGCATCGCTGTCAAATTACAGGCCCAGCTCAATTCTCCCCCTACTCTCCAAAGCACTTGAGCGAATAGTGGCTGATAAACTGGTTGAATACCTTGAAAAATACTCCATTCAAAGCCCTGAGAAACATGGTTTCCGCAAAGGCCTTGGTACTTCCATGGAATTACTGGAACTCAATGGTTTCATACATCAGTCCTTGGATCAAGGAACACAGGCTGGGGCAGTCTTCATCAACCTCTCAAAGGCCTTCGATACTGTCCACCACTTCCTTCTCCTAAAGCAATTAACCTCCATTGGCCTCTCTGCAGAGTCAACTCACTGGTTTAAAAGCTTTCTGGAGCAACGCTCACAAAGGGTGAAAATAACCAATGTCCCCTCTGACCATCTGCCTGTAAGATCAGGTGTCGCTCAGGGCTACATCTTAGGTCTGCTCCTTTTCAGTATCTTTCTCAACAATCTACCATGCTATTGCCAGCAACAGATACTCCTTTACGTAGATGATGCAATTATTTTCTCCAACAGCCCCGACCTAGTGGAACTTGAGTGCAAGCTGCAAAGCGACTTTGCTACAGTCGAGGAATGCTTCCACAACCATAAACTAATTCTGAACTGCAATAAAACCAAAGTCATAATGTTCAGCAGCTCTTGGAACAAGCACAAATCCCATGTAGTTACTATCAGTACTAGCTCAGGAGCTCAGCTCGAACAAACCCAGCACTTTAAATATGTTGGGGTCACCCTTGACAGTTGTCTAACCTTTGACCAACATATCAACAATGTATCTAGGGCTGTCAACACCAAGATCGATCTCCTCCACAGGCACAAGCATTGTCTTATGTGCGGACGTCCTCAGATTTGCCATCAACAGCTCCATCCTTTCTGTTGTGGACTACGACTTGATAATCTGCGGCATAGCTTGCCACTCCTCACTCCACAGGATATCAGTTGCCCTGAACAAGGCGTGCAGACTGCTTACTGGGGCCACACGTCTCACCCATACTTGTGACCTTTATGCCTAAAGGGTCTGGCTTCAGCTCAGTGGGAGGATCCGCTACCAAACTTGTTTGCTTGCCAAAAAAGCACTTCTCCGTCTCCTACTTCCTGGCACTGAAAATCTACTTCTACCACACAGCAGCTCCCAACACACGCAAAGCTCTGGCACCCACTTCTTCCACGTACCTCGTCTTTGAATGACACAGGACCAATGCTCCTTTGCCTATAGAGCACCCCTCTGGTTTAATGAACTCAGCTGGGACTTATCCAATCAACCTACTCTGGGCCCTTTTAAGAGCCTGCTACATCAGCAGCTATCATCAATCAGCACCTGTGATTGCAACACCTAGTCACCCTCCTGCATACTGTCTGTGTTCCCCCCCCTTAGCGGCTCCTTCCACTGACAAGGCCTCTGGCTGCCTTACTGCCCCCCTCACTGCCTCCCACACCCTTTCACTCTGACAGTGTCGCTGACTGCATCCCCTTCTCTTCACATCTTTCATATCCTCACCACGACCCACTTAACTCTCTTTGTCCCTTACTAACTCCTATCTGCCTGTTTCTTCCTATTCTATGTTGCCTGCACCCAGCTTTCCTCCTCCTAGATACCAAGCTCAAGTTTGCTGTCCTAGAGTCGCTTACTGTGTACTCAACCCCACTGTACTGGGCTAACATAATTGCCAGTTTTTACTGTTTTGTTACTTGTACAACCTTTGTAAGTATTGTCTACCCTCCCACTGACATGGAACCTTTGTAAACAAGCTTCTAGCACAAAGGTGTTTAATCCTAAATTTCTATAAATGAATAAATAAAGTAGAGCCTGGACATTGCTTCTAGGAGGAGAGCAGGTGTTGGACTAGCCATCCTTCAGGGCCTACTCTCTTAAAGTTTTTCAGATGTTTATTCTTCTCCCCTTCCTGTCAGACCTGGGCCTATTTTTGGTACTGCTTGGGACTCAGTCCTAATGGTAATACCTGCTGCAAGAGCTCCACCTCAAAGTCAGAGAGTATAGTTACGTAATAACTTACTGTAACAGTAGATCTTCGAGAAGAGCTCTTGCAGCAGGTGACTTTCCCACCCACCATCCCCCAGGAATTACTGTTGTCAACTTTTTTAGGGTAGGGGAGATCCTGCATGGTTCTCCATTTACTTCAGCCGGGTCTCCGGCGGGGGAACTGAGATGGTGCTGGGGGACCACCCCCTTTACACCACGTCTGACGTCGGGTGGAGCCGATGTCGGGGGTGGTCCCCTGCCTCAGGCTGCTATCTACAAAATTTTTTGGTGGGGTCCTAATTCCTGGCGGCATTAGTCCTAATGGTAATACCTGCTGCAAGAGCTCCTCTCGAAGATCTACTGTTACGGTAAGTTCTTACATAACTGTACTTTCCTGCTGGCTCCCTCCCCTTTGCTAAATAGACCACTATACATAGACCCCACAATATGTTAACAAACTCTGCCTCCCCTTCCCTGTTGTGTACTTACCTACTGTGCCTTGACCAGCGTGGCCTGTAGCCTATGGTCCTCCCTGCAGATGCCCTGCCAATGCCCCCAGATGCCACTTAGTCACAGATGCCACACTCCTGCTTTATGGCACTCATGCTTTTTTTATTTTTAATTTTATTTTTTTTACCAGGAAGTACACCATTGAGATTCTCATTTACAAGGTGGTCCTGGAGGGACACCACAAGGTTATACAGAACAACAACCAAACTTATGCATTACAGAGTTTATGCAGTTTAGTTACACAATGAAAATACCTACACAATAGCAAAATAAATTAAGGTGGAATACAGTAAAGGACCTAGGGAAGGAATGAAGAAGAGTAGGGCTGGGGGAACAGTGAGGGTAAGAAGTTTAGGGAGGAGAGGAGGGGCAAAGAATATGGAGAACTAGACAGCAAGGAGGAGCATGGTAAGGGGGAGGAAGGAGCATGGTGAGTAGGAGGAAGGAAGAAGTACAAGGACTAAGGAAGAGTGCAGGGGCTGGTGAGATGTGTAAATGGAAAACAAGAAGGGTCGTAAGGGCAAGTGCACAAAGCTCAGGTACAAGTGCAAGATAAAATGTGCTACTAAGGCGGGACGCAGGTTATGAGTAACACTGGCAATTTCCTTTCAGAAATGGCTTTAGGAGCGATTTGAATGAGGATGGACTAATAAGTTGATTCAACTTTAGGGTGCTTTGAAGGGAGTCCCACGGTGTTGGCAGAGCATGACTATGTGATGATGTGGCAAAGCAAGAACTGATCCTGGGTGTGTCAAACAGGATATATGTATATTTTCTAAGGGAGTACGCACAAAAGGTAAACTTGAAGAGGCTGGAAATGGAGATGCTTCACCTACAGAGCCCCACTATGGTACAACTCGCTCAACAAAGAAACACTTTCTGCTGCTTCACTTGGCACCTTCAAAAAAAGCAACTCCAACAGCACCTCACGTCAACCAGTCAATACGATTGTTTCCACTAAGAGGTTCACCTCTCCCCCCTTGCTGGCCCATGATGTCCTGTAACCTCCCTAGGGTTGCAATACTTTGGCTCCTGTTCCCTTCTCCTACATCTCTCCCACCCTCCCTTCTTCCCTCCCTTCCTATGCCTCCCCTTCCTGCTTATCCCCCCTCTTCCTTTGGCACTTATCGGACACGGCTAACCTCTACTACTGTTAGACCCGCATCCTTTCTACCCCCTTCCCCTTAGACAGTGGCTCCTCAGCCAGCCCTCTATTTTCTGCTCCCACTTACCCTTCCATCCCTAACTCCTCTGCTCTCTTGTTATTTCTCACCTTTTACCCGGCATTTTCCTGTTGATGTTGTCTCACTCCAAGTAGGAATGTATCCTTAAGTTTAGCCTTTGCCCTGTTTAAAGTCTGTTTTTCTGTTCAACCTTTGTATGTAAGTTTTCCCCTCCATCCTATGACGTGGAACCTTTGTAAATGAGCAGTTTCTGCTCAAAGGTACTTGTAATCATAATAAAAAAATAAATAAATAAATGTAAGGAGGTAGTTTTTTGGTGATAGCTTTGAATGCCCAAATTTATTTATTTTATTTATTTATTGGAATACAATCGGAATTACAAACCTTTGAGTCACAGACTCTTTTGCAAAGGCTCCACGTTGGTTACATAGGGTGGAGGGTAGACAAATACAGTAGAGGACATACATAAAACAGGCAGAATTTACAGTAACTGAACAGAGGAGCCACCCAGGCAAAACTTAAAATATGGTGAGGCAGTTAGGCAGCAATCTTGGCATACCAGGCCGGGGATTTTGGTGAAATACGTGGGGCCTTGTGGGACCCTGAGTCGAGAGTAGGGGGGAGGGATGGGCAGTCAACTGGGTGGACAGAGTTAGCCGCAGTCACATAGGGCTCTCTCAAGGAGGTGAGCTTTGAGGCCTGTATTAAATTGAGAGATGCTGTGGGTCTGTGAGAGTGAGTGTGGTAATGCATTGAGCCAGAGAGGGGCTCGGTATTGGAAGGATCTTTGCCCTAGGGAAGTTCTACATTGTGGTACCAGGAAAGGAGAGCTTGCAGAGAGCTTTGTATTGCACCTGTGAGGTGCAGAACTGATTAAGGGGAAAAGTCCGACGGGGGCTTGGTGAAGGTGTATCTTTTTTGCGAGGATGCAGGTGTGGAACTGTAATCGATGTTGGAAGTTTAACCAACCAGATAACGCATAAAGATCACAGGTGTGGGTTAGCCTATCACAACCTGTGACTAGGCGGCAGGTTTTGTTCAAGACAATGTTTATCCTGTTAAGGGAGGTGGGTTCAGCAGAGCCGTATATAGTAATCCCATAGTCCACAAGGGAGAGGATGGAGGAGGTGACTGCGAGCTGCATAGCCTGTGGGGGTAAGCAGTGCTTGAGCCTGTACAGGATGCCTACTCTGGTGCTGATAGTGGAGGAGAGAATTTGGGTATGCCTCTGGTAGGAGAGGGAGGTGTCTAGAGTGACACCTAGGTATTTGAAATTGGAAACGTGTTCCAGAGGGGCACCGACAGTGTTCTTGATGAGGAGAGCAGACTGACTATGAGGACTTTGGCGGTGGGCAAAAATCATGGACTTAGTTTTATTATAGTTGATAATTAGGCGGTGTTCAGTGAACCAGGTCTCTAGTTCCCAGAAATGCCTTTGAAGGGCCTGCTGGAGGGCGGTAGGGTGGGGGTGTTTCCAGAACAGAACCGCATCATCGGCGTAGAGGAGCAAATGACCGCTGCATGCCTTAGGGAGGGAGTTTAGAAAGAGGGTGAACAGCAGTGGGCCTAGAATAGACCCCTGTGGGACCCCAGAGGAAACTGTTTTAGGGGTGGAGAGGGTGGTGCTTATTCTGACTTGCTGAGAACGGACTGTGAGGTAATCCTTGATGGAGGTATTGTGCCACCTGCTGGTAGCTAATGATATCCAGTTTAATTGTGCATAGAGAGAGCAGTGGTGTGTTTTAAAAGGAGAATTTGTCATGAATTTTAATGCTCTGTGATACAATACGTCCAGCTTTGCTAAAACAGTTTTGGGGCAGTGGCTATAAAGAAAGTCTGCGTAGTCTATAAGTGTAAGGAATGTTGTTTGGACTAGTCTTAACTTTGCAGCGTAGGCAAGCATTCGTTTGCTATGGAAAAAAGTCCCAGTTTTTGTTTTAACTTTTTTGTGAGTTCTTCAACATGAGGAGTGAAGGAGAGTTTGCAGTCCAGCTAAAAACCTAGGTATTTAAATGTATCTACTTTTTCTAGGGATTCTCCCATGATAGTTGTGATATGTGTGTTGGCAGGTTGAACACTTGCAGTTGCTGTATTTGTTAATGGGGTGAGGAGCATGATTTTCGTTTTTTGGCGTTGAGTGGCAGTTTCAGGTGTATCAGTTTTGCTGAAAGATATTAAATTCTTGTTGTAATTCTAAGCAGGCAGATTCAGCGGTAGGCTGTGCAACATAAAGCACAGCGTCACCTGCAAAAAGGTGAACACTGGCAGTGTTAATATTGTGATCTATGTTGTTGATACAAACTGTGAATAATAAGGGGCCCAAGATTGATCCTTGGGTGGCCCCTCTCAACAGTATTTTAAGAGGGGAGAGATCGCCTTCAGCTTCCACTGGTTGCTGTCTGCCAATAAGTTAATAGGAGAATCATTTTAAGGCATGATCATCTAACCCAAGGCTACGCAACATGTTCAATAAAAGATTGTGGTCCATGGTATCAAAAGTTTTACTTAGGTCTTAAAAAAGAGTACAGTACCGATATGATTTTTAGCGTCAAGGGCAATTTGCCAGTCATTAGTGACCTTGGCTAGTGCAGAGACCATGCTGTGGTTAGGTCTAAAGCCAGACTGCAATGGGTTTAATAGATTGTGAGATTCTACGTATTCTCTTAGTTGAGTACTGATCAGTTTTTCAAGGAGCTTTGACAGAATGGGTAATGGTGGAATTGGTCTATAATTGTTTAGATCACTCAGGTCACCAGATTTGAGTAGTGGTATAACGTGGGCTGCTTTCCACACAGGTAGGAGGGCCCCTTCACTGAGGGACATGTTCAAGAGGTGGGTGATAGGTGGGGCCAATTGGTAATAGCCCAATTTTGCTTTGGGGTCACTAGGGGTTATGCCCTATTGGTGTCCTGCAGCCACGTGGACTAGGCCCCCTCCAATGGCGTTTGCACCAAACAATCCAAACCCTCCCTGCAGCTTCCCCCTCCTCCCATCCAATGTCCCTAACACAAGTTTAAGCACACATTATTTTTTTTCTATTTTTTATGTTGCAAAAGCACCTGATGTAAGTCCCTAAAGAACAAAAATCACCACTTATCTAGTCGATCTCTGCCTTTGATTCAGTGCTTCCAGGCAAGGCAAGGCAAGGCAAGGCAAGGCAAATTTTATTTAAAAAGACGCCCATCCCGGAGGCTCTGGGCGCCGTACATCAATCAAATAAAAACAACACAACACAATAACAATCAATAAAATATACAACTCCAAACAATTAAAACATAATTTGCTACACAATTTGTTTCATTCTCTAAAACTAAAATAAACCTTAAAAATTAGACAATATAAGCTATAAAACATAGTCAGGGAATGCCTGATCGAATAAAAATGTCATGAGTCGGGCCTTAAAAGCCTCAACAGATGGGGCCTCCCTAACAACTAAAGGAAGCGAATTCCACAGGACGGGAGCAGCGACACTAAATGCTCTGTTGCCTGCAGTTCTTAACCTCGTCCGGGGAATCGCAAGGAGGCCCCGAGAAGAGGAGTGAAGGGAATGGACCGAGACAGCAGGTGTAAGAAGGTCATTCAGGTAGCCAGGGCCCAGGCCGTATAGGGCCTTAAAGGTGAGCAAACCCACCTTAAAGAGGACCCTCCACCTAACCGGCAGCCAGTGCAGATGATGCAGCACCGGGGTAATATGACAATATTTAGATTGTCCTGTCAACAACCTCGCCGCTGCATTCTGCACCAGCTGCAGTCAGTGCAGGGTACCCCCAGAGACCCCGAGATAGAGTGCATTACAGTAGTCAAGCCTGGATGTCACAAAGGCATGCACCAAAGTGGGGAGGTCCAGAGGCGGAACTAAGGGCTTGATCCTGGCGATATTCCTCGGATGATAAAAACTAGCATGGACAATGGAAGACACCTGAAATTCAAGTGTCAAACCGCTGTCAAGAATAACACCCAGATCACGCACCCTAGAGGAGGCCTTCAATGGTACAGAGCCAAGGCAAAGTCCTGTCTCTGCACCAGAGGCCAACCTATCACATCCTCTATTCGACTCGATCACCAGTACCTCCATCTTACTGGGGTTAAGTCACAACCAGCTGGAGGCCATCCAGTCATTGATTTCAGCAAGGCAGCTGTTAAGCACTTCTACTGCACAAGATGTTCCAGGGGCCAAGGAAAAGTACAGCTGGGTATCATCATCATAGCAGTGAAAACCCAAGCTGTACTTCCTGATGAGCTCTCCCAGGGGTAGCATGTACACGGCAAACAACATCGGTGACAAGACCGAACCCTGGGGAACTCTGCACAACAGGTGGTCAGGGGAGGAGGAGAAATTCCCCATCACTACCCTCTGTTGGATAAAAAAGACTCAAACCAGCGGATGATAGAGCCAGCGAGTCCACAGAATTCCCTTAGGTGGTCAAGTAACACTCGATGGTCCACCGTGTCAAGTGCTGAAGAGAGATCGAGGAGAACAAGAATTGTCCTCTCCTCTCGATCTCTAGCCCTAAGGAGGTCATTGTGCACCTGAACTAGTGCAGTTTCTGTGCTATGCCTTGCACGAAACCCAGACTGGAGCTGTTCATAAAGATTATGGGCCACGAGATGCTCCTCAAGCTGAAGCGCCACCACCTTTTCAACAATCTTGCCTAAGAATGGAAGATTGGAGATAGGACAGTAATTTTCCTTGACGTCAGGGTCCAACGATGTTTTTTTCAGAAGGGGTCTCACCAATGCCTCTTTCAAGACATCAGGAAAGACCCCCTCTGACAAGGAACACCGGACAATCAGGGCAAACACCGGGCTAACAGAGTCAACACTTCTCATTAAGAAACAAGTTGGCACCGGGTCCAGTTCACAAAAGGTGTGCCGAAGCTTGGAGGCAATCTCAATGACCTTATCCACCTCCACCAGTCTGAACTCACCCCAAACAGGAGGAGTGCTCTCCAGAAGCACATGGCGACCACTGTCGGCCAGATTCTGGTCCACTGGCGGAACCCCGTGCCTGATGGCGACACCCTGTCCGAGAAGAACCGAGCAAACCCATCGCACAATGCATTCGAGAAAGCTACCTTCGGCTGTAGACAGGAAGGATGAAGAAGCCTGTCCACAGTCTGAAAGAGCACAGTTGGTCAGTTCCTCCCGGCAGCAATCTCCCTGGACAGGAATTCTGCCTTCTTACGGTTGATTGCCCCCTGGTATGCACCATGGTGCATACGCAGGGCCAGTTTGTCTACCCCCAGGCCAGACTTCCGCCAGCAGCTCTCTAATCTCTGACCCAAGGTCTTCATCTCCTTGAGCTCCCCATCAAACCAAGGGGACCTCAAGTGAGAAGACCTGGGTCGTGCACGGACTGGTGCGAGGGAGTCAAGTGCACCAGAAAGCGCCTTATTATAGGCATCCACTATCAAGCGCACACTTCCGCATGCATTGTCCACACTAGATAGGTCAGCCACCACCAAAACCCTCGGGGGTAAGCCCCCCTCAAAGGGCAGTAGCTGACCATCTCTGCAGGGGGAGGGCTACCGAGGGGGGCCCCTAACCGGAACTTCACCGTGCAATGATCGGACCAGACAACCCTATCAGCACTGAGACTATTTATCTCAAGCCCCAGCGAGAACACCAAATCCAGCATGTGGCCACCCTGATGAGTCGCTGAAGACACTCCCTGCACAAAGCCCAGAGATGACATCATCTGGAGGAAGTTATGACCCAGCCGAGAAGATTCATCCTCGGCCCAAACATAGAAGTCCCCCAGCACTAAACATCTGGGGGCCTCCAATGTTTCACCAATGATGAAATCGGCCACTTCCTGCAGGAAATCTTCCGTTGCCCCAGCAGAGCGATAAATCAAGAGAACCAAGCAACCTGCGCCCGGTCCCCCACGGATGGCCACACACTCAAATGAATGTGGTGCTCTCACTGGGTGCACGGTGAAGGCCAGCTCAGATCTAAAACAGATGGCTACCCCCCACCCCTGCGTTCCACTCTGGGGCAGTGCACTACAGTATACATGGACGGGATGGCAGCCTCTAAAACTGGGCCAGCATCATCACCAATCCAGGTCTCTGTAATGCAAGCCAGATCGGCCAGAGAAACCAAGTCCGCTATAATTGCAGTCTTGTTTCTGACCGATCTGGCATTGCAAAGCAATGGCCTCAGGGGATTAGTGGACAATGCAGCCCTTCTGGCTACCTGCCCACACCATATGTCCCACTGAAAAATCTGAACATTGAAAAATTCAATGTTTCTTCATAACTTCATCATTTTTTGACATTTTGACCCCACATTTTCAGCATAGCCTCTTTGTGATCCTACCTTATGATCAAGATAGGTGTAATTTGTGAAATCCTGTCCAAAAGAGGATTTCTTGGAGTGTCTGCAAAAGCATGTTTTGGAGGGGATTTGAAAAATTACACCTGCCTTGTTCATGACGTGGAGTAAAAGGACTATGTGGAAAATTTGGGGCAAAAATGTTAAAAAATGCCAAACCATTAACTGGACTTAACTTGTTTTCAGTCAGTCTGGGGTCAGCCATGGCAGGCTGTTCGAAGTTTGAGAGAGAATTATAGCTCTGACTGTTAAGAGGTAACATGTGTGTGTGTGTGTGTGTGTGTGTGTGTGTGTGATGGTCTGAGCTGAGAGGGGGTCTGGTGGGGGGCAGAGAGATCAATGGATGGTATTCTTTGTTTCAGGAGTAATTAAAAAAAAAAGGACAATGAGGGACAGTTTTCTGTATTTCGGGGACTGACACTAGGGATTGTGCACCCCAGTGTCAGTGTGTTGTTTGGCTGCATCAGGGGTGGACACCCTGATGTTGCATCCTGTTGGGAAGGTTAGCCAACACTTTGGGTGGGCACCCTGGTGTCAGAGTGTGTCTGGGGGGTGATAGCTGGGTTGCACAGGAGGGGAACTATGGGTGGCAGGGTTGAGCACCCACCCCCGGTCGTATTTCAAAGATGGGTCAGGCAGGAAGGGGAAGACCGATGGCACGGTTGATCATTGCCTGCTGCAGCACACTTCTCCAGCCTCTACACTGCCAGAGTGAACCCAAGATGTTTGCTTTGCATATGCATGCAAGAAAACATCATTTCCAATTAAAATCTTGTACAGTATATTCTTCCCATCCCCTCGTCACCTCAGAAATTTCACACTTATTTTGATTCTTCTACTAAAGACTGAAACTTCAGTTCCAAATTTCTCTTAGTTCTTGCATCTCTGTCCTAGATATATGTTAAAATCAGTCCATTTAGTATATTTTTCTTAACTCAGAATGGGCTATGTCAAAGCTGTGTCGAGTGAGATGCTGCTTTGCCTGGCTGATGGGTGGAAACTTCTTACATATGAAAGAATGCAGCCACACTGTGATTGGTGTGGCTGCATCCTTTTATATGTGAGAAATTTCTGCCCATCAGCCAGCAAAGCATCATCATCATCATGAGCCTTGCCAGCATTGGGTGTTCACTCGCACACTTCCTGCAGGCTCCTCTTCATTGGGGGGTGAGATACTAACAACAACAAAAATGGAAAGGGACCTGGGGGTAGTCATATCAGATGACCTAAAGGTGGGCAAGCAATGTGAGAGGGCAGCAAGGAGGGCTGGGGGGTTACTGGGATGCATAGGGAGAGGCATCACCAGTAGAAAACAGGAAGTTATTATCCTCTGTACAGACAGCTGGTGAGACCCCATCTGGAGTACTGTGTGCAGTTCTGGAGACCCAATCTCCGCAAAGACATAGACAGGATGGAAGCTGTCCAGAGGAGGGCAACTAAATGGTGCAGGGGCTGCACCGGAGACATATGAAGAGAGACTTAAGGAGCTAATATGTATAGCCTCGAGGAAAGGAGGAGAGGGGACATGATAGAAACTTTCAAGTACCTCAAGGAATCAACAAAGTCCAAGAGGGTAGCATCTTTCAAAAAGAGGTGTGCAAGAACAAGAGGGCACAATTTGAAGATAGAGGGGAGCTGCTCAGAGGTAATTTAAGGAAGTATTTTTTCACAGAGAGGGTTGTGGATGCATGGAATGGCCTTCGAGGAGGTTGTGGAGTCAAAATCAGTGGTGGAATTCAAGCATGCATGGGACAGTCATAAAGCAATTCTGGGGGGTTGGGGTAAGAAGAAGTAGGCTGCTGGTTAACTAGGATCTGCAGCTTATCCAGTAGGTAGGGAAATGGGCAGACTGGGTGGGCCAAGCGGTTCTTATCTGCCGTCAAATTCTATGTTCTATGTTTCTATATGTTAGCCCCTACATTGCTGAAGTGACCCCAAGATGTTTGCTTTGTGCAACAATGAACAATGCCATGGGTGCTATTAATTTAAACAAAAGAAGCCAACAAAAATAAAACTTTTCAACCTGAAAGAGAAGGATTCTGAAGCTGAAACACAGACCTAACTAAGGGACAGCAAAGCCCTTTGTAGCCTGAAATTCACAAGCAGTGGCTCCCTCGTCCGTATCTCTCTCTTCCCTTTGGTCAGCTGCGCGGCACTAGGCAGGGAGCTTGTCGGCAGAGACCCAACCCAGAGATACTGCTACTGGAGTGTAAACAATATTAAAAAACTGAGAAACTTATAAGAGTGTGTGGGGGGAATTAGCTCAATGTATCAGTCACAGATGCCAAAAACTGATCAGAATAGGAAAAAATAATTGTGGATAGCTTGTAGAACAAAGAGCCAAGAGATGGTGAAATACTGCAGGGTCAAAAGATTTATTTATTTGAGTTTTGGTGACTGGGTAGGACCATTGAGACAATTACAGTCCCTTTTTCAGGGTCGACCCGGGGTCATACATGGTACAGTATAGCAGTGCATTTATACAGGTAATTATACAGGTATTTATAAGATTTTTCTTACGAAATGAACAGTCTGGCCCCACAGGAACATAATAACTCAAAGCATCAAAAAAGGATCAGAAAGCAAACTTGATGAAAACCACACAACACAAACACTTGCTTTACATGTCCAAGCCCACACAGCAGAAACCGGTAAGTCCGAAATGTTCAACAACACCAAAATACTCACTTAACTTGAGCCCCTTCTCCTACCTTGCTGCATCCTGAATTCTAGTTCTCATGTCATTCCAAACACAACAAAATAAATTACATACTGCAGCTCACTTTCCCAGTGCTATGCATATATCACCCAGTGGCTTCACACTTGCTGTCAAGAGCCTGGAGGGCAGGAGGAGGAGGTGAGGAGTGCCTGAATGGCCAGCCATAGACCACAAGTCAAGGCAAGAAAAGTTCGGACCCAAAATGTATACTGACCATTTCCACACCACATGTAAGTGAAAATGTAAGCCTGGTCTTCAGCATCGCCTTCCCAGCACAGTTACAGTTAGTGCATAGGAGGAGAGTGGCACGGGTAAGCAAACTAGGGTGGGGGAAGCTCAAGCTTGCTGTTTGCTCCATTTTTGTCTGTTATTTTCAGTCAAACTTTGTGAAATCACTCACCAGTCAACTGTCCTGTCACTGACAAGTTTAGTTGTTGTAGCAAAGGAAAGTTGTATTTCTCATTCACAAGGTGGTGCTGAAATCAAGCTGCGTGCTACTTCACAGAGACTTTTAGGTCACCTTGCAACTTCACCTCATGAGATGCACAAAATTGTTTGTAGCAGGGGGGCTTCTGGGAGAACATGGCGTGCACGATCCCATCAGACAAAAGCACTTTTCTGCAGTTTGGGGCATGTGAAAATTATAACATACTTGGGATGTCTAAATTGGGGATAAGTGCATCAACATCTCTAAGTACAGGGATATGAGCCCTTCCCTTTAATGCTATGAAGGGAGTAAAACTGAGATATTTACTGGCCTCTATCCTTTTTGACCTATATATAGATGAGTTAGTTACTGACTTGTAAAAGATAAACTCAGATGCCCCCAAAATAAATATTCAGGTACAGATTCTCCTCTATGCAAACAATGCTGTCTTAATAGCTCGCTCAGCTGTAGGACTCAGTTAGCTCTTAATAGCTGTATAAATAGACTTAATTCTTTAAAACTGGAGCTGAATTTGTCGAAATCAAAAATTCTGGTATCGAAGAGACCAAAGCATCTGAGATTTACATGGTTAGAGAATGATAACCCACTGGAAATTGTTGATACTGTAAATGTCTGTATTTGGGAGTTTTAATAGCCTCGAATTATCTCTGAAATTGTAATCGTGATAGAATAAAAACAGCAGCAAGACAATCTGTTTTTGGAATTAATTTGCTAAGATATGTGTACATCATTCATTTGATGCCCTGTCTATGGTCTCTAAATCAAAAGTTAATTCCTGTATTTTATATTCATGTGAATTTTGGGGCCTAGACAAAAATGTAAAAGACCCTGACACAATTCTAAATCTATTTTTAAGGATGGCCCTTGAACTACCCCAGTATGTTCCAGGTGAACTGTTGAGAACAGAAACTAGTTTCTTGCCAATAGTTGCTCTAGGTTTGATAAGAGTAATGAAATTCTGATCTAAACTGGCAATTGAGCAGAATAATATTCTTCTGAACTCATGTTGAGATGATGCATATAGTTTCAATAGTGACAATCTTGGGTTTGCATCCTGGTTTACATCTCTTAAAGGAACTATTTTTTTTTAAACTTTGTTTATTGAAGAATTTTGATACAAATTTATAAAAGACCAACAATACACAATAGTATCAGCAGACCTAGGTCAATAATGGATGACACATCAGGCAATCCATATTAATAGTAAAAATAAATTATCACAGACCAACAAATGCAAATACAGATGCACTATCACTGATATAATAACAGATACATGCAACATATATACAGTACATAACAAGATATGCTGATAATCATTAGCTACCCAGACAGAGTAATTCATTTAACAGTACTATAAACCAGCGGTTTATCCCACTATTCATCGGTGCCCTCTAAAATGCTCCCCAGTGAGAGTGGCCATGCCCCCAACAGAAGAAGTGGAGAGTCCCAAATCAAGGGGACCAGAAACACCTAGAAGGAATTATTTTTTCTTTAATTACTGTACTTTTTCCCTTCTGCTTTGACCTGTCCCCATCAGCTCTACCTCACACACAGCCCTGTCACCCACCTTCTCCAGGCCTTACCTCTCCTGTGTACCCCCCCCCCGGCTTACCCCCCCAACACACAATAGAGCCTCTGTGGGGACCCAACTCCCAGCAGAGTTAGAGTGCAGTGTCAGGAGAGCACCTCGATTGGCAGTGTGGGACCTACGACGCCAGGCAGGAGTCATCGTACTGCAGTCAGAGTGCTAGGAGTGCACGATGTGTGTGCTGACACATACACACTCATGCCAACAGCCTCCTCCTTGAACTTTGGCTCTTGTTGCATTGCCACCTGTGGTTACTCAGGTGGTGGTACTAGCGTGGAGACCCAACCCTCCATTCCCTGAGGTGGACAGCATCCCCTTGCATACTCAACCAACTTCCCCTGGCTGGTTCTTTGACGTCCCAGGCTTCTTCCTGAACCCAGGTCACTGGCGTCTCCAAGAGGTAGCACTACCACTACTCCATATTTTTCTGCACTGTTACCTAAACATTATTGTTTTTAGCTAATTTCCTTGCAAGCTACTTGTAAACTGTTGTAATGATTTGTTGTTGTACTTGTTTTTGGAATGTATTCCTGTATTTGTTGTTTTGTATCCTCCCGGGTCGTGCCTGAAAATAGTCATGACTATGGCTAGCGCACCTACCCGGTAAACAAAAACTAAATAAAATAAATAAATAGTGGGCCGTCTCCCTCTCTCTCTCTATGCAGTTCTAAAGAGACTTGGATTGCCTACTCTGTTTTTAGTAAGAAATAACTGGGAAATAGATATATTCGATAATATGGCAGCACAAAGAATAATCGATGTTGTGATGTAAGGGGACATGTCAAGACTGACAAAAACAAGCTGATCCAGCGGTGTAGAGCAGGGGTTCTCAAATGGTGAGGCCAGCCTCCCTTGGGAGGCCCCAACCTGTTCCAGGGGAAGCTAAAGCAAGTCTGAAAAAATACTGTATTTACATTTTGAGTTTTATATATTTTGTGTGAAGAGATGAAGCAAACTGAAAGAGGATAATAGTAAGCAAATGGTATGTATTTATTTACTAATAGGTGACAAGGGAAGGTGAATGAGCCAAGGCTCATTTCAGGTGTACCCAGGGAAAGGTAGGGAATGAATACATTTCAAAAGATAACTGCAAAACAATCAAGAAATACACAGTAAACAATAGTGCAAATAAATATGAACAATAAACGTATAATGAGTGGTGGTAATTGATAAATTTGTAGATTGAAGGTAGAACAGCCCAAATACAAGGGTTGAGCATAGAAGTACTAAGAGCAATAGCAGGAAGGAGCAAAGTAATCCCAGAGAAGTTGTTTAGGAGCAGGGAAGGAGGTGGAGCGACAAAGTATGTAGGAAGGTTATTTCATATAGAGAGGAAACAGAGAAGTTAGTCTGACCCATGAAGGTACTGCAACAAAGGGTAACAATGAAAATAGTGGAGCACGTAGGCTGGCCTGTGGGGGGGGGGTTACAATAAGCTTAATAATAATATTTATTTTATTTATTTGTTATTCAGATAACACCTTTGAGTACAGAAGCTCTTTTTCAAAGGTTCCACGTTAGTATAAGACAAAGAACTGAAAGTGAGCCAAGTACTGAAAGGGGTTTCAATTTGTTAATGATGTATTGAGCAAAGTACAGTATGTTATTTTTCTTTGGGGAGGCCCAAGATTATTTCAGTTTTTGGGGGAGGCTCAAAATCTTTTCAATGGATTTGGGAAGGCTTACTGTGACAAAGTCTAAGAACTATTGGTGTAGAGGGCTGAGGCACTTGACGCCTTACCTGTTACTATGCCAGCGACCCATGTTCAGGAACAAGATAAGGTTGCTGAGGGTTGGATGGGGGGTGTGGACTGGGAAAGGATTAAGTGGCTGGACAGGCAGCTCTTCTCTCCTGGATTAGGGAGGCAAACCTTCCTGGCTCTTGGGTGCCACCGAGTACAGGCTCGGTGGTAGCACCTCGGAAATAGGAGCTGGCATTAGGCCAGGCGGTGGAGCAGGGTCACCAGTTCCAGAGCACATGTGCGCTTCCACACATAAGCGCTTCTGTGTTGCTGAGGCCCTGGGGAACAAAGGGAGAAAAATGGGAAAAAACATGTCCCCCACTGCTTCATAAATTCAAGAAATCTTCTTGGACTGTGACATGGGAGATTTTGTCTTCAAAAACAAGTGCTGTTTTGGCTGTGATACAATATCCTCAGTTTTTCATTTTTGGAGGGAATGTCCATTTTTGAGTCAACTAAAGTTAAGGTGACTAGGCCCTAGTATCAGGGGTTGCCCTGGAAAAAGGAACACTACGTCTCAGCGGGCTTACCTGGTTAACAAATTACAGTAAATAAATACAATTCTCAATGTGAGTTACGTAAAGACAGGCTACAGTATGTTACCTGTTATGCAGCAGTGGTACAAAGATTGTGTATTCACTGGAACAATCTGCACTTTATATACGTTTCCTGTTTAAAAATGTTGTATGTAATTCAGTCACTCTTTTTATGCCTTATATTTATTATGCTTGTTGGATTTATGTAACTACTTTCTGCCCATTTTTATTCGTTGTATTTGTCGCTTGTTTTATTTGTATGCTCAGCATTTCTTTTGCTATAGATGATTTTTTATTAAAAAAGTCTTTCATATGGTCACCTTTGCCTTTTAGGAATAGAGTATGTGGAAGTCATCTTTAAGCTTAATAATTTAGTACATAAACGTTTTATAATAACTATGAACATTTGTATGAAGATATTTAGTTATGTTGGAATTAGTTTGTTGGCATACTCAGGAGGTTGGTAAATTTTTAAATATAAACCATAAACAGAATAGCCAGTCTACTGTACTGTTGTACTTTTGATACAACAGTGCATCTGGAACCTCTTAATTGTCCAATGAAAAGCTGATGGGTGGCCTCCCCCTAAGCTCTATCTTTTATTGTCAAATGTTTCAGTATTTTTTGAACCAGTCAGGCTTTAGGAGACAATTTATCAGTTTATTTATTTATTTTTATTTATCAGTCTATGATTACAAATACCTTTGAGACAAGGCTCTTTTACAAAGGTTCCACGTCAGAGAAATACAAATTATGGGGAACATCAAGACAGACATTGCAACAATGAGGACATTGCAAACAGATTACAGATTAATACAGTTCAAGGGTAGCATTGTAACAAGGCAGCCAGCAGCATTTGTCAGAGAAAACAGATGAGATAAGAAGCGCCAGAGTCATAGGGAGAGGGAAGAGAGAAGAGGGGAGGGGAAGGGGGGAAGAAGGAATGTAGGTAGGGTGGGGAGAGGATGAAAAGTCCAGCATTGGGTATACCAAGATGTGAGGGTAGAAATTAGAATCCAGTGAGGAGAGGAGGCGGAGACCACTAGAGCAGGCAGGGAAGTGGAGAAACAAGCTTAAGTTGGGCAGTCACAGGAGCTGTTGGTAGTGAGATAGTCCCGGAGCCTAGTTTTTAACATACCAATTGTCGGGGCAGAGGAGATGGTGGGGCTGAGGCCATTGAACCAGAGTGGTACTTGATAAGCAAAAGAGCATTGTCCCTATGAAGTGTGACAGTGGGGGACTTTCAATAGCTGTAACGTGGATCTCCAAAGGCACCGTCTGTTGGTTTGGTGTTGTAACAGAGTTGAGACCCCAGAAGGTGCAAGGCAAAGGTAGATTTTTTTCACCATGGAGCAGGTGAGAAACTTTATGTAGTTTGATAGTTGGAGCCAGCCGGTCTGGGTGTACAGGTCACATGTGTGGGTGAGATGGTTAGCACCACTGATGAGCCGACATGCCTTATGTAAGGCAGTTGAAAGGCATTTAAGGGTTGTGGTTGTGGCCGAGCCATAAATGATGAGACCATAGTCTATTACCGAGATCACAGAGCCCAGGACTGCAACCTTCAAAGTTTCTGGCGTGAGGTGTTGTCTGTGTCTGTAGAGGAAACCAAGCCATGTATTAGCAGCTCAAGCTACATTATCTACGTGAGGTCCATAGGAGAGATTAGGGTCAAACTGTATCCCTAAGTATCTGAAGGATCCCACCTGATCTAGAGTGTTCCCCTGGGTGGTGGAGATAGCCAAGTGGTGTAGCTTGTGTGGATTATGAGAGCTGCAGAAGAGCGTAGATTTGGTTTTCTTGTCATTGAGGACCAGTTTATGATTAAGAAACTATGTTTCTACAGAACTGAAACCAAGTTGAAGGTTGTGTTGAAGAGTTGCAGGATCTTTGTGAGTGGAGAATACAACAGCATCATCGACATATAGTATGATCTGCTCAGAGCAGCGTTAAGGGAGGGAGTTTAAGAAAAGGCTAAAAAGGAGGGGGGCCCAGTATGGATCCCTGTGGGACACCTGAGGAAACAGGCAGGGTGTCAGAAAAAGCGTCAGCAATTTGTACTCTCTGCGACCGGTTTTCGAAGTAGTTTTTAAATCAGAGAGAAGAGTCAGATGATAGCCCAGCATTCAGTAGTTGGTCAATTAGTTGTCCAAGGTGTACTGTATCAAAGGCCTTGGAGAGGTCAACGAAAATGGCCCCTGTGAGAAGGCCGTTGTCAAGGGATTTGTGCAAAGCTCCAGTGAACTCAAGAAGGGCTGTGGTGGTGCTGTGACCTTTCCGGAAACCGTGTTGTTGTGGACAAGGTATATTGTAGTTATCCAAGTGGTCGGTAAGTTGATCAGCCACGATGCGCTCGAGTGCCTTTGAGAGTGGGGGCAGTATGGAGATAGGGTGATAATTTGAGTAATTTGTCTTATCCCCACTTTTATGGACAGGTGTCATGGTGGCTGTTTTCCATAAGTCCTGGAATTTTCCACAGCTGAGAGAGAGGTTAAGGATTTTTGTTAATGGATGAATTACCTCATTGAGGGTGAGCAACAGAAGCGTAAGGTCCAGGGTGTTGCTACTAGATCTAGATTTAGAGATAGCTGCAGTAATATAGCGGCGAGCTTCATTCAGCCTTACCTCCCTGAAGTAGAAGAGGGGATTGTTAGACTGTGGGGCTGAGGTATTTGGGGAGTAGGCCCTGTTTTTGAAAAAGTCATGGGGTAGGACAGCACTAAGGTCTGAAAAAGCCGTGTTAAAGATGTTTGCGATCACCTTGGGGTCAAGGGTTGAGAATCCATCAACCATTAACATGGCCGGAGAGGTTTTTGGCTGCTTCCCTGTGACATCCTTGATATTGTCCCAGAAAGCACAACCACTTCCCCATGTATTGGTGAAAGCGTCTTTGTAATAGGTGGATTTCGTGAGCTGGATGGCTTTTGTGCAAGGATTTTGTGCTTGTTTGTAATTTTGGATGTCCAGTTGTTTGCCAGTGGCCCTGGCAACTGCCCAGAGGTGGTCCCCTAGTTTTAGCTGTGAGAGAAGAGCCACGGTGAGCCATGGGTTTGAGAGAAATTTTGTTTTGCGCCTTTTAGCAGGGGCAAAGAGGTCACAGGCTTTGTTGAAAATTGAGATGAAGTGATCAAGAGCCAGGTTATCATCTGTTGCTTCGTAGATGGGTAGCCAGTCTTGTAGAAGCAGGTATTGTTTGAGATGTGGAAGTTTTCCACGAGGAAGGACTCCGCTAGTGATAATTTGGGGAGAGGGCTTGAGGATTTTGTTAGACCATGCACATATGACTGGGGAGTGGTCACTGAGAAAGTCTTGGAGAATGGTCGTATGAGAAATCCTTGTGGGGTTAGTGGTGAGGACCCAATCCAGGAGGGTACTGGTGCCAGTCTTGTAATTAATCCTAGTAGGGGAGTTTACCATTTGTGTGAGGTTAGCAGCTGAGATGGAGTCTTTATAGGCACTGGTGCTCGATGCTAACCAGTTTATGTTGAAATCCCCTAGTAGAATAAGTTCAGCTTCAGGAGGATGAGAGTTGATAAAGTTTAGGACATCGTTGAAGCCATGTTTAGGGTCCCTGGGCAGGATGTATACGGAGACAATAGTCAGGGCTTTATGGTTGGGACCTAGGATGATTTTTATTGGCAGAATCTAGGCCGAGGCAGAAAGTGATGGAGTTGCTACAGGGTGCCATGACAGGGATTCTTTGATATAGATTGCACAACCACCGCCTTTTTTGGATATTCGGTCCAGCCAGTGGACATTGTAGCCCTGTATTGTTACTGCTGAGTCAGGAACTTTAGGCACCAGCCAAGTTTCCACCACTGCAAGGATGTCAGGGTTGTGTTGGCATATGAAGGCTTGGAGTGCATCCAGCTTTGGTAGTAGGCTGCAGGTATTAATGGTTGCAAAGATAAGGGCACCTGGAGTTTGTGTGTGGCCTGAACTTCTAGGGCCAGGATTGGGATGGACGTTGCCTGAGATGAGAAGGAGGAGGAGTAGGAGTTTTAAGGAGCAGAGTCACAGCTCTTTGAGAGATAGTTTTGATCGTTGTTTCCAGGAGTAGAGGTTGCAAGGATCCAGGCGGTATATGGACTGCAAGGTGGTGCAGTGTAGAGAGGTGACCACACTTTATGAGAGTAGTGGATGGCGTAAGTAACCAGGAATATCCAAACGGTGGACCAAACACAAGTCTCAAGTGGAAGTGGAGGGCTCCCTTGGAGTAGCAGTGGAAACCAGAGTAGAGGGTGGCTAGGACCGGGGGAGCAGGGCAAGGAGGAGGAGGAGAGGCAAGAGAAAGGCAGAGAGAACCTGCATGGCTTGCGTCCTAGCACAGTAGGGGTGGGGAAGCGAGATGAACAGGAGGGAGTAACTTGGTTAGCAGGAGGCAGATAGAAAGAGAGATTAAGAAAGAGAGCACTTCAATCAGTAAGCACTACATGGGATGAGAGAAGGGGGATGGGAGGCATAGGCAGAGCAGAGCAGAGGAAGCTACAAGTGTTGGCCAATAGGCAGTGGGAGGCGGGGTATGTAAGAGGGAGGGCAGGGTTAGAGGTCTATTTAAGTAAGGTAGGAGGGGAGGTGAGGGGGTGGGCGAAATTTTGCAGCAAAACTAATGCAAAGTCAATGGGCGCAGTGCCCGGAGTGCAAAGCAAGGCAGTGAAGACAGGGCCGGCCAATCAGCTGCTGTTCGAGAGGTGTGTTTACAGATGGTGGGAGAGTGTCTGCATTTAACCTCTGTAGGTAGACTGGAGCTAGAAGCACAAGTGGTTAGAGGTGAGAGTAGATGGCAGGCTTATCTACTTTTTAAGAAGGGAGAGAGAGACAGACAGAGAGAGAGAGAGAGAGAGAGAGAGGAAAATTAGAGCCCACTGAGGAGGGAGCATTGTGATGATAAAAGAACAGTGTGTGTGATGTGCCAGATAGGATAGGAGCTACTACCTGAGATATAGCCCTCTAGTGGTGAGAGGATATAATCTGCTAATGGAAAAGTCAGTGAGTGGTTCAAATGGGTTATCCAGATATTTCTGGATTGCACTGTGAGGCATTTTCCATTTCTTAAAAGGACAGGTAAAGAGAAGTCAGGGATGTACCCTCCAGTGCTGGTAACTCCTTCTGAGTAGTCTTCAGGTTTTTAGCTCTTGCATCAAATATATTAACGGTGTGTCAAGAGATAAACAGTGTGGTTAACATTTTAATTACTCTGTTGTTTCAATTATGCAAGATCTCGTGAGCAATTAAATTCAGTGTAAACAGTAAAAACAGGATGCTGTGTTATTAAGTCCTGTATTAAAAATGGCTATTTTCTTTTCCCCATCCTCAATAAAAAAGTATCTACTTTTGTAAACCTACGAACATACAAATGTGGCAGCAGAAACAGACCACTAGGCCTATCTACGTCTGCTCGAGTGTGCAGCTAGCACCCCTAGTTTGCAGCTGCCCCACCCCTCCCCTTTGTCATCCCACTGCCACCCCCCACCCTCACTCTTCCCTGCTCCCTGTCTCATGCCCTTTCATTTATTTATTTTTTAAACTCAGTTTTATTGACTGATATATATCAGGTACACAACTTCCACAGTTCAGGATCTTAACAAATACAGCACTGGTGTTCAGGTTGCATACATCAGCTCAATCAGGTAGATAGATTAAAACTAGTGCACATGCAAAAAATCATTTCTAATCGTATCAAAACTGCTGCCCAACTAATTACAGATTCTTTAACAATACATAGGCCTTCCAAGCCTGGACATGTGTGGAGCAAATGCTTTGGCCTCTTCATGGTGTCCCATGCCCTTTTAAAGCTGTTCACAGATTTACATGATACCACCCATTCTGGTAGTGTGTTCCATTTTGTTACCACCCTCTCCATGAAATAGTGTCTCCTCATTTCCCTCCTAATTTTCCCCCCTCTATTCTTGGCCTGTGTGCTTAAAGACCCCATCTGCTCCATCCTTATTGATTCCCCTCAGATACTTGAATGTCTCTATCACGTCCCCCCCTTACCTTCTATCCTCCAGGGTGTACATATTCAGGTCTCTCAGCTTGCTCTCATAGTCTCTCCCTTCCATTCCACATATCATCTTTTTTGCCCTCCTCTGCACCCCCTTCAGTAGCTTGATATCACGCTTCAGGTATGGCCTCCAAAACTGCACACAATACTTCAAGTGCGGTGTTACCAGCAACCTGTAGAGGGGCAAGATCACCTCTCTTCACCTGAACTAAAACCCCCTCGCTATGCATCCCAGCATTTTGTTTGCTTTTGCAGCCACTCTCCTGCACTGGGCAGTATTGTTCATGGTCCCTGTTACCATTACCCCTAGGTCCTTCTCCTCCTCAGTGATCCCCAGCTTCCCCCTCCAGCCAGTATTCTCTCCTTGGGTTCTTCACCCCGAAGTGCATAACCTTACACTTCTTTGCATTGAACCCTAGCTGACACCTCTCTGACCACTTCTCTAGTTTGCTTAAGTCCCCCGGCAGCTGCTTCCATCCCTCCTTTCCATCCACCACAACTTCCATTTTGGTGTCGTCTGCAAACAGACTTACCTTGCTCACCACCCCGTGTGCAATGTCTGATACGAAGAGCCCAAACAATACTGGTCCCAGCACAGAGCCCTGTGGCACCCCACTCATCACCGGCCTTGGAGTTGAGAGCTCCCCTCTCACCACCACCCTTTGCAGCCACCCACTCAGCCAGCTTGTAATCCAGTTTATCATTTTTGCCCCTACCCCTTCACCACTTAGCTTCTCCCCAAGCCGCCCATGAGGCACTGAATTGAAGGCCTTGCTGAAGTCCAAGTAAAGAACATCCACCGCATGACCCTTATCCAGCTCACCTGTCACCCAGTCATAATATTGTATCAGGCTGGTTTGACAGGACTTCCCTGAAATGAACCCATGCTGCCTCACGTCCTGGAGGCTGTTGTCCTCCAGGTACAGCACCAGACTTTCCTTTAGTATCATTTCCATGAGTTTGCACACTATGGAGGTGAGACTTACCAGGCGATAATTAACCATTTCATCCCGTGGTCAGTTCTTATGTAACAGCACTACATGTGCCATCCTCCAGTCCAGTGGCACACATCCTGAATCCAGTGAGGTACAGTACAGATCTGCCAGTGGCTCCGCCAACACCTCTGCCATTTCCCTCAGCACCCTAGGGTGGATACCATCCAGCCCTGGTGCCTTGTCTACCCTCAGTACCCTCAGTCCCTCAAGGACTCTACCTCCCTCAGTGCTTCCATCTGTTGCCTCCTCTCCCTCCCGTCCCCACCCTCCCAGCCCATGATGGTAGCGGTACCCCCTTTTCTTCCATGAACACTGAGCAAAAGTATTCATTCAGTGCTTCTGCCTGCTCCTCACCCTTTTCCGTCCACTCCCCACCCTTTTTTATCCTCACTATTGTCTTCTTACACTTCCTTTTCTCCCTGATGTATCTGAAAAAGTCCCCCTTAATTTCCTGCGCTAATCTCAGCTACCTCTGGGCATTGGCTTCTCTCACTTTTCTGGTCACCTCCCTGGACCATTTTGCATACTCGTCCCTGTCCCCTACCTTCCATCCCCATCCTCCTATACCTCTGGTGCACCTCTCATTTTGCCCTGACTACTTCCACTACCTCGCTGTTCAACCAGCATGGTTTCCTTGCTCTGCTCCTCTTACTCTGTCTTGGTGCAGGCTTCTGTTGCCTTGGTAATCCCCCATTTAATAATATCCCATTTCTGCTCCACGTCCATCTCCTGCCTTATGCCCTCCAGTTTCCCTTTCAGTACTTCCTGCATCCTCCCAGAGTCCACCCCCATGAAGATTACCACCAGGGTTGCTGAGTTCTCTGGCTCTCTGCACATCATGATATTAAACCACACTGTTTGGTGATGGCTGTCGACTAGTGGGTCCTCCACCCTTAATTCCCTTACTGCCTCCCCATTTGACAATACCAAATCGAAAGTGTTCTTTAGCCTAGTAGGTTCACTGACCAACTGCGTCAGGAGACCCTCCTGGATCGTGTCCAGAAGCACTTGCTCCCTAGCACTGGAGGTGACTGAAATGCTCCAGTCAACCCCCAGCAAGCTGAAACCCCCCACGATGACCACCTTCCCTTTTCTACATATCTTTTGATTTGTCCCACTAATTCCCTGTCAAGCTCCTCAGACTGGGATGGCGGCCTGTATACCACCCCAAACCTCAGTTTCATACCCCTTGAGTCTAGGAGCTGCAGCCAGATTGCCTCTGTTCTCCTTTCCTCACCCTCATCCCTTGTGCCTTTGATCCCGTCCCTCACATAGACTGCCAACCCCCTTCTCTCCTCACGGTCCTTCCTATATAATCTGTACCATAGGATTGCCAGATTCCAGTCCTGGTGCTCGGTTGCCCATGTTTCCATGACAGATGCAATATCCACCCTCCACACTGCCAAGAGTGCCTGTAGCTCAGCTGATTTGTTGCCTAAGCTTCTCACATTCAGCGAGACCACCCTCCATCCTGCTCCCTTCCTTTCACCACCCTCCATGTCCTCTCTTCTATTCCCTCCCTTTTCGGCCTCCTAAATCCTTCCCTGCTAGCCTTGGGGTTAGACTGTAACTCCACTCTATCGGATCCCTGCCTACCTGCTGTCCACTTGCCACTCCTCCTAACTAGTTTAAATCCACCTTTGTTGCAATATAGCTCCCCAGTCTTTGCTTTAATACCTCCTTTCCCTTCCCACTCAAGTGCAGCCTATCATCTGCAAACAGATTGTTATTATCCCAGGTACTGCCCCAGCTGCCCACAATCCCGCACCCCTTATTTTGACACCATTCTACCAACCATGCATTCAACTCCGCAGTCCTCTCCTTTCTCATTGTGCTTGCGCACGTCCAAGAAGGCCACAGACTCCCCAGCCTCCTCGCACAACTTTTCCACTTACTCAGACCTCTCCCTTGTTACCTCCACCATTTTCCCTGCTAGGTTGTTTGCCCCACATGTACCACAATGTGTGGTTTCCTCCTACTCCTCCTTGCGCACCTTAGGATTGCTTGTCCTGCCTTGTCTGCCTTTAATCCTGGTATGAACTCCACCCATATCTAACTGTGCCTCTCCCCCATGTTGCCCCATCTGATCTCCTTGAGTATGGAGTCTCCCAACACTAGTACACTCCCCTCCTCTTTCTTTGTGCTCTTCGCCACACCCCCCACCCAGGTACTCACTCCCAGGGTCACTCAAGATGGTGCTTTTATTATTTGCCCCAGAGTCTTCCCCCTTGCCCTTCTCAATTGAGACCCCTTCCCCTCCTCCTGTGTGACTGCCAAGCTCCCTCTCCCTCCTCACCTCTCCGAGTATTATCCCTCCCCCTGTCATGCCGTACTCAATCTCTCCATTAGTAATGCCCCTCGCTCCCTTCTCTCCATGAGTACTATCACTTGTGCAATCTCCTCCTGTGTCCTCCTCTTCCTCATGTATTGCTAGTACAGCAAACATGTTCCCTGCCCTCTTTGCATTACAATGTGTTTTCTCCTCCCTCCTGCCTACTGCTGCTCCTCTTTTGCTAGGCCCTGCTAGAGTCCACCCTTCATCAGCTGGCTTCCTGTCTTGTTTTCCCCCCCTTCCCCTGACCCCTTCCTTGACCCACTGTTCCTTCTCTGTGGTGCCCCCCGATACTCTCAGATGTCAGCCCTTCTACCAAAGCAACCCTCCCCCAGCTCCCTGCCAAGCCACCAAACCTCTTCCTTGAGCCTCCTTAGCCTGTGGCATATTGGGCACCATCCCAGCCTCCACAGTATGTCCATCCACACTGCTGCCCCACAACTATTGCATGCCATAGTCCTACCCATGGTTCACACTGCCTGTACAGGACAGTGAAATACAGTCTCTCTATACCGATTGCAGTTGTTTACAAACACAATTGCAAACCTACCAATAGCATTCCGAAGTCTCAGAAACACATACAGTCCAGAAATTAGATGTTTGCCCCAGGCCCTCTTTAGGCTCCTCTCCCGGCTTTAAGTGGGGCTGTTGTGCCCCCTGTTGACCTCAATTCAAAAAACACAGCCACAGAAACCTTTAAGTTAAATTAAAAATAAAAATAGCAAAACTTACAAATATCCTCTCCCACTAACTCCCTCCACAGCAAGTAGAATTAACTAATCCTAGCCCAGCCTCTGGCTGAAATTGTAATACCAAATGCCCTTGCATGCAGCCTAAGATAGTCAACTACAGTAATAACTGGAAACCGCAATCCTAATCATAAGGTCTACAGTACTAACTGTACACCACAGTCCTACTCATAATATATCTTTAAGAATTAGCTCATATGGCTGTTCCTAGTTTTCTCCCTCCTGACCTGCCTTGAGGGCTGAGGTCAGTTTGCGGCTCCTAAGCTCCTCGTTCACAGCCTTCAAACCTAACCCCCAGTGGCTTTTCAGTATTTAAGAAAGACTGGTTGGGGGGGCCTTTACAATCCCTCTAGCCACAGAAACCTTTAAGCTAAATTAAAACAAAAACATTATCAAAACTTACAAAAATCCTCTCCACACTAACTATCTCCACAGCAAGTAAAATTAACTAATCCTTCTCTTCTGCAGTTTGATGGCTCTGTCAGAATTTAAAGGCTTCATGAGTTGGAAAGTATGGGCATGTCCTATTCAATCCTTCCAGTCACAGAAACCATTAAGCTAAATTCCAAAAACACAGCCACAGAAACCTTTAAGCTAAATTCCAAAAACACAGCCACAGAAACCTTTAAGCTAAAAAAAAGGCAAAATTTACAGAAATCTCTCCACACTAACTAGCTCCACAGCAAGTAGAATTAACTAATCCTTCTCTCCTGCAGTTTGATAGGTCTGTCAGAATTTAAAGGCTTTGTTGGTGGGCAAGTCTGAGCATGTCCTGTTCAATCCCTCCAGTCACAGAAACCTTTAAGCTAAATTCCAAAAACACAGCCATAGAAACCATTAAGCTAAATAAAAGAAAATAACAAAACTTACAAAAATCCTCTCCACACTAACTCTCTCTACAGAGAGTAGAATTAACTAATCCTTCTCTCCTGAGGATTGAAGTAATTTCTAGTAAAACTTTTTGTAGTCTATTATTTTCCTTATTATCGCCATTATGTGTTAAAGGCAGAGCAGAACAAGTCTGTGAGAGACCTGAAAAACTTTAGAGTCATTGTAAAAGTTAGTCCTCACTGAGCACATTTTCATTTGTTTGTTTTGATCAGTTTTTAGCAGTATCCATACATAGTACTGGAGGCCGTTGATCAGCATATAAATCCACCTTCTCCAATTCAGTCCATCTATGCTTAGAAGGTATGACTTACTCTTTTGCCACCACTTTCTAGCTGAAGGTGATAAAGACTAAAGTGTTATGGCTTGCATGTCAGTCTAAGTCTGACGTTTGGTATTAGGTCTATGTTCCGAGGTGGAAGGGTGGGTTCAGAATTCAAGGAGCATCTTCTATTGTGCTTGCCAGCAATTCTTCATTAATTCTGTCATTCCACTTTTAGTGAATCATCTGCTCACTTGCAGTCCTCTTGTGGAGTTCTGTTTCTGGAGACGAGGAGGATCTTGGGGGGTATTTGAGCCGAGTCCAGGTTTACGTTGACTTTTCTGACTATGGCTTCTGGTTCTTTTCTTTGGGTTGGGTGTATTATGAAATCTTCTATTAACTAGGCTATGTCTGACTAGTAACTTACTTTTCCACATAATCTGACTGCCAGCCCCTGCCTGTGGCTTGTTGCTGTAAACCTCCTTTCATGTCACTGCAGAATAAGTTTTAAATTTGGAGCGTCTTTGATTGCCATATGGGGTTCTCTTGGTTTGGCTCCCACTGTGAGCTGGCTCCAAGATGACAACAGAGTTTCGAGTTGAAATGGAATTTTCATGGCTGTTTGAACAATTCTGCTTGTTAGGGAAGCTATGGCGATCCTCTTTCCACAGAGTGTTCATTGACAAATTGCCATGCCTTATTAGGGGTATCACAAAATACTGGAGACCTACAATTTTGCTGAATTTCTAAGGTTGCAGGGTATTTTAGGTGGTAGCCCATCCCCATTTTCTACAAGATTTGTCTCACATAACTAAGGGCTCTTCTTCTGTCTATTACAGCAACAGAACAATCCTGAAACAAATTTACTCCACTCTCCAGGCTAATTGCTTCCTTTCTCTGGCTAGTGTCATAAAATTCTCCTTAATCAAGAATCTTAGAAAACTGGCAATGACAGGTCTGGGTCTATTGCCAAGTGGGGGTTTGGGGCAAGGGACCTGTGAGCCATTTCAGTTTTGAGGGGGCCGAGACCACTGCTACCTGAAGAGCTTTACAAAGAAACATTGAAGAATCTGTGGCACATGGTTATCCTTTACTAACTTGTGCAGTCCTAGTTTTCTTATATTATTATGATGCCCTCTGTTTTCAATACTGTACATTTTTTTCTAAAACATATTGTCCTGGATATTCAGAAGGGTTGCGCATGATACAACACTGTTGCACCATGCGCAACCCACTGATGTGCCCTGGCGTGATATTCAAATGGGAATTGTGCCTAGCACAAATCCCGATGCACTGGGGCGCATCAGTAATGTATGCGGCGCAGGTGGGGGGGGAGCGTGCCCATACATACTCCACACATCCCAATATTCAGCCTGGGATGTGATGAGTCCATGCATGTGCAACCCCTACCTACGCCGCACACAGGTGAGCCAAAAAAAAAAAGGAACAACAGCTGACCACCCACAGGTGAGCTGCTGTATTGCAGGGCACAACACTGCAGCAGCCACCTGTGGGTGGCCACCCAAGCTCCGGCTGCACCTTTGTGGAGGCGCCCCCATGCCTGATCATGGGCATAAGTTAATTAAAATATTTGTCCTATATCCCTGGTGGTCCAGTGGACCACTTCACGCCTGATCATGGGCTTAAGTATAAAACAACACCGTCCAATATCCCTGGTGGTCCAATGGACCACTACACGCCCAATCACGGGCTTAAATATAATATGACACCATCCAAAATCCCTGGTGGTCCAGTGGACTGCTCGCAGCCCAATCGCGGGCATTTGTATTAAAAAATAAAGTCCAATATCCCTGGTGGTCCAGTGGACTGCTCGTAGCCTGATTGCAGGCATTTGTATTAAAAAATAAAGTCCAATATCCCTGGTGGTCCAGCGGTACCCTCCTTCCCACCCACCCACTGAGCCCCACTGCCCCGCTCCCCCCCCCGTCAGCAGCGGGTGGCAGCACCCCACCTGCCTGCCGCCCTCCGACTGACACTGTATGGTAGGGCTATATGCCCATTGGTCCCAGCATGGCCAATGGCGTGCAGCTATACCGTACTACACAGTCCAGATATGTGAATGGATCCATTCACATATCTGACTATGTATAATGCAGGCTGCTGCGCCAGTTGGCTCACGCTGTGGACCAATGGGCGCATACCCTGCCTTACAGTATCGATCGGCGGGTGGCAGGCAGGTGGGGCTGCCGCCACCGCTGGGGGAGTGGTGGTGAGGCTCAGTGAGGCGCGGTGGGAGGGGGTACCGCTGGACCACCAGGGATATTGGACTTTATTTTTAATACAAATGCCCACGATTGGGCTGCGAGCAGTCCACTGGACCACCAGGGATATAGGACATTGTTTAATGTTACATATGCCCGCGATCGGGCTGCGAGTGGTCCACTGGATCACCAGGGATATTGGACTCTGCTTATTTTTACATATGCCCATGATCGGGCAGAGGGGCACATTGCCACGATGTGCAGGGGGTGTCAGTCCCCGACAGCTGCTGCCTGGCAGGGTGCTAGGTGCAAGTCGCTGGGGATCGGCACACCTGCATGCAAATGGGGCCATAATGACATGCAAATGGCCCCATTTGCGTTTTGCATACATTATGGCCCCATTTGCATGTGCACTTTTGAATATCATGGTTGTTGTGCCTAACACAATGGAACTTGCACTAGCGCATCCCCCTGCTCCACTCTGGCCACTTGCTCTGGCGCAGTGCCACTGCACCTTGCACACTGCAGGTGGCCAGTGTGTGATATTCAGCAATGCTGTGCCATGGAGCAGCTCCGTTGAATATCGCCCAGTCAACACCCCTGTGCAGCCAAGTTGCGCTGTGCCCAGGCTTGCGCCACAGCCTGGAGCAGTCTGAATATCCGGGCCACTATATCTGCTTGTTTTGGTAGTCTGATTGCTCCTCTAGTCTAAACACTGTGTTGCCTACAGCAGATAGTCATGATTGTGTTACTTCAATTCTCCACACAGCCTCAGCTGTGCCTGCTTTTGATTTATTGATAGTAGTAGTAGTAAGTAGTAGTAGATGTATTTGTTTGGTGCACATTCCCTGCGGCTAAGAGAACTTTACATAAACAAGAGCATACAAAGAAATACAAAAAAAATACCATAGTACATATTTAAAAACACAGAGCCCTAATCAAATGAATTAAATAATTAAAATAGATAAAAAAATAATAAAACAGCAGCCAGTGGGGGTTGGGGAGCCTTAAACTAATCCCAAAGGCCTCCCTGAACAAATAGAACTTCAGGTCCATTTTAAAGGCCTCCTCTGAGGGGTACTCCCTCAAGGATCTTGGGACTGAGTTCCACAAGGCTGGGCCGGCGACTACAAAAACAGGATCACCTGATGACCTAAGCCTAGCCCTGGGAACCACTAGGAGGCTCACTTCATTTGGGGGGGGGGGCGGCAAGATGGTTGCAATGCTGCTCCACTCCCTGTGGCTCTGTGGTTGCTTGGGCATTTTTTTATTTCTATTAACTCCCTTATTTCTCTGCGGTTTCAAAACAGATGAATGAAACCCAGGCTATTTTAGTATTTGAATTTAAATCCCAAGATGGAACTCGGTTTTGAAGTCCACCAAAAATGCAGAACGCAAGTTTGCTCAGGACACACGTTACTGGCTGTTTTCCCTGAAACAGTAGCTTTTATCTGTGAATTGATGACAGGGCAGTCCAGGTTCTCCGAACTAGCAGCCACTATGGACAGGTCTGAATCCTCTGTGAGAGGTTGTCCGAAGCCTGGAGTGCGGTGAGAGGCCAACCAAGGTTTGCTGTTATGCACTTTTTCTATTTCTAACAGGTACGCTAGCTTACCTGGGGGTTTTGAGAAATGAAGTTTGAATTTGGCACCTATTTACTACGCTTAGAGAGCGATTTTCTCTTACCTTTTCAGGTATGTTTAATTGTTTGGTTGAAGTTTGGATCACCCTGAATTACAGCCGTTCTGGTGTATCTACACCCAGAGTTCAAGAAACTTGAGAAAAAAGACTGGTTGAGGTAACCCCACAGGATTGTGGAGGTCAGTGGAGGTGTTTTAAGGACGGCGTGCAGATATTTGTGTAACTCCACAGAAGAGCTGATAAGTGATTTTATTATTGGCAAATATAGAAACAGATGCCTTAATTAAGGGTACCTTGTGGTGAGTGGCCTGAAATATCTTGTTTTGCAGTAAAGCACCTTTCAAAACGTTCATTTAACAAGTTCACATTGCTGGCATCTTCCTAAATGAAAAGGGGTTTTGCTTACTTAAAACCAAGGAACTTTGAAACACAGGAACGGAGGTGCCTAGAAAGTGACCATTGGATTATTAGCTTGTGCCACTGACAATTTGAAAATGTGGCCTTACTAAATGCTTTTTCTCCTAAGAACGCAAAACGATAACTAAGCATATGCTAAGCATCTGTTAAATACATTGAGAAATAATGCATAGTTTTTATATGATAAGTTCTATGGACAGTAAGGTTTTAGAAACTAATAAAATGGGATAGTAAGATTAAGGGCATATTGGTGCTTGGGCCCTATGGACCCTAATTTAATGAAATTATTTTTGCAGGTAATGTTATTTTAAAAGGTCACTACATGAACTAAAATCTTTGAAGCTGTGTATTTATAATTGATGTTTCGCTTACTAATTTACACGTTTGACCTCGGGACATAAATGGAGCTTCTCAGTTTTTGCTTGGCTCCACTAGATCCTATATTACTTTTAAAGGTATAGGACATTTAAGGTAGGTGGCTATTCTAACTTAAGCAGGCCATTATTTAAGCATTTACATAAATGTGGTGCCTAATTTTTATTTTATTTTATTTAAACAGCAGTTTGGAAAGGGAATTGGTGTCTGGCTGGAGAAAACAGGTTAAGCCCAGGGTTCTTCTTTAATTTCTGCCAGGAGCTGGGTGGGGCACATTTGTATAAACACTTGGGCCCAGATATTCAAAAGGGTTGCGCATGGTGCAACAGTGTTGCATCATGTAACCCACTAATCTCCAGTGTGATATTCAAACAGGGTTGTGCCTGGCACAAATCCCGATGCGTCAGGCGCATCAGTAATGTATGCAGCACAGGTAGAGGGGCGTGCCCATGCATACTCCGCACATCTCGATATTCAGCCTGGGATGTGCTGAGTCCATGCATGTGCAACCCCTACTTGCGCCACACACAGGTGAGCCAAAATAAAAGGAACAATGGCTGGCCACCCACAAGTGATCTGCCATAATGCAGGACGCAACATGGCAGCTACCACCTGTGGGTGGCCACCCGAGCTCCGGCTGCACCTCCGTGGCAGCACCCCCCATGCCCAATCATGGGCATCTGTTTAAAATAACGTCCTATCTCCCTGGTGGTCCAGTGGACCACTGTCAGCCCAATCGTGGGCTTAAGTATAAATGAATAACGTCCCATATCCCTGATGGTCCAGTGGACTGCTCACAGCCTGATCATGGGCATTTGTAATAATAAAATAAAGTCCAATATCCCTGGTGCTCCAGTGGACCGCTCGCAGCCTGATCGCGGGCATTTGTATTAATAAAATAAAGTCAATGTCCATGGTGGTCCAGCGGTGCCCCTCACCCACCACTGGCCCACTGCCCTGCCCCCGATCAGCGGTGGGCGGCAGCACCACCCACCTGCCACCACCGCCTGCCGACTGACGAGGTAGGGCTGTACGCCCATTGGTCCACAGTGTGAGCCAATGGACGTGCAGCCCATACCGTACTACATATTTCAGATATGTGAATAGACCATGTGCACTGCGGGTGGCCAGAGTGCGATATTCAACTATGCTGTGCCATGGCGCAGCTCTGTTGAATATCGCCTAGTCAACGCCCCAAGTTGCGCTGCACCCAGGCTTGTGCCACAGCCTGGCACAGTCTGAATATCCGGGCCTTTGTGTCCCAGTCATACATACCAAAATGGAGAGTACAGAATAAAGAAATGTCTAGTGACCAAATTTGCATATAAGGGGATGGGACCTTTCTTAGTTTTCTGTATTTTGTTAGTACTGAGTGTTCTTGAGTTTTTATGTCTGAAAACTGGTAGCTGGCGTCTACAATAAATAATAAGGTAGGCAGTTATATAGTAAACTTATAGAGCAATTTCATGATCATAACAAGATCCAGGACCTGGTGGAGTCCCTGGAAATGCAAAAGTCTACTTGACAGAGTATTTAATTACAAAACTCTGAATGGTTGTATGTGAGGTAACATGATGTGGGTGTTATGGAGGGACCTTGGCCTGTGTTCCTGGGGGTGTTTCTGAGGTTGCCCTGCTGGTCTGGTTGATATGGCTTGGCAAAACAGTAGGATACGGGTTAGTAGTGGTTAGAAAAGGACCTGGGAAGTCATAAAGAGAGTTTGTAGCTATTTTTTTAGATGATAATTTAAAATAAATTAAAACCTTATAAGCAAAGTTTAGGACATAATTATTTTTACTCTGAGTTAGTTGGAAAATGAATATTTATATTTACATATACATATAGAATGTCCAGTTGTAATACTCTGTTTTTATATTGTGCATGTGTACATTTGTATTTGCTTCAAGAAAACTGTAATGGCTTAATCAGCCAAACAATAAAACCAAACTTGAACTTGGAGAGGAAAAGGTGAGGAGTATGGTGGGGAGTCAGGAGGTCGCTCAGATAACCTGGGCCCAGCCTGTATAGGGTTTTGTAGGTCAGAAAACTGACTTGGAAGGTGATTCGCCATAACACCAGTAGCCAGTACAGGTTACACAAAACCAGGGTATGTGACAGAACCTCAGGAGACCTGTCAGTAACCAAGCCACTGCATTCTGCATTAGCAGCAGGCATTGTAGGACCCTTTCACTAATCTCTATAGAGTATTACAGTAGTCGAGTCTGGAAGTCACAAAACCATGTACCAGCGATGGTAAATCATCCAGTGGGATGAAGGCTTCAATCTGGGTGATATTCCTGAGGTGGTAAAAGTCAGTCTGGACCACAGATGACATCTGAGCCTCAAGTGTCAATCTCTCATCCAGAATTACCCCCAGATTCTTCATCTTAGCAGAGACTGCAAGCTTGGAGGGACCATGCACGAGACCAGTATTCTCCCCTGTAGCCTCTGCACCCTGCTGATGACCAGGTTCAATCACTAGTACATTTGTTTTATCCAAGTTAAGTCTTAGCTGTAGCATTTTTCAAATTGCTAATATCTAGTTTAATGTCTTCAAGCATTTGGTTAGTATCGTTCATGTCTGACTTATTGTATTGTGTCTGGGGTTGAGTCCGATTGTCGTTCACAGTGGTATTTTCACTGTCAAATTCCCCCTTCTGTTGGCAACATTGCGGTTTCAGCATGAATCAACTGCGATTTTGTTTTTGTTAAGAAAAAAATATGAAGCATTTTTGACTGGATTTTTGTTAGAATTCATTAGTAATAAAGATTATCTAATGCATAAATTCGCTTTCCTACTGAAATCATTTTTGGCTTATTTTTAAGGATTTTGAATGGAACTTGAGCAGGAGCTGTAGCGCTATCCCTCCATGTTTGATGGCGCTGTAAGTGCGATCCATTATCTGAACTTTCTAAGACATCAATAATACCATTTCAGGTCATTCGGATGAATAGCATGCAATGGTGTAACTGATGCCATGGAATGTCTTAGAAATTTGAAAGGAAAGATCAGTAGATTCCGAGCCAAGTGGAACTCTTTGTATCTGAGGGCACCCCAAAGCTGTACTATTTATCAAATATTGGTCAAAGCATATCAGAATATAGAAGTGGCATGGAAATAATAATGGGAGGGTAGTTAACTATGTAAACATAATTTCCTATCAAGTTCTTAGATGCCACTGATTGCTCTAATAAGGGGTTCTATTGCTAAAAAGTAGAAAGTGAAAGAGGGCACTGTGGGCAATATAGGGCCACATATTTTCAGGTCAAGTTTGAAAGATCAGCCTGTCATTTAAAGGCTGAAATGTCTGCATAGTAGTTTTTCTGCTAAGCGTCTGACTCTGTGGATACACAAAAACATGCTTATTAAATGTTCCTAGCTGAAATGTAAGCAAAATTTAGTTTAGCAGTCTTAATGTCTGATGACGTGAGATGAAAAACATTAGCTCTGTAAAATGTCTGTTTAAAAATACAACCATTTCTCAGGAGAGACTGTGCTATTCTGAACATCTCATGCCATCAAGAGATGTGGTATTCTGAACATCTCATGCCATTAGGAGATATGGTATTCAGAACATCTAATGCCATCAAGAGATGTGGTATTCTGAACGTCTCATGCCATAAAGAGATGTGGTATTCTGAACATCTCATGCCATCAAGAGATGTGGTATTCTGAACATCACATGCCATCAGGAGATGTGGTATTCTGGACATCACATGCCGTCAGGAGATGTGGTATTCTGGACATCAGATGCCACCAGGAGATGTGGTATTCTGGACATTTCATGCCATCAAGAAATTGTGCTTTTCTGAACATCTCATGCCATCAAGAGATGTGGCTTTCTTAACATCTGATACCATCAGGAGATGTGGTATTCTGAACATCTAATGCCATTAGGAGATGTGGTATGCGGAACATCTCATGTCTTCAAGAAATGTGGTATGTCTGAACAACAATACCATCAAGCTGATCTTGCCCAACATTCTATGCCATCAAGAGATGTGGTATTTCTTAGCATCTAGTGCCACCAACTGTGGTGTTTTGGACATCCAACACCATCAAGATGGTATTCTCTACATCTGATACCATCATCATGTCATCTCAACAACTCAAAGTTATGAGACCTGAGGAGAAAGGCAACAACATGTAGAATCATGTGCCACGTACCATGCGTCAAAACCACAATGTGATAAGTCATTCAGGAACACGACTCCCACCAGCTCCAAATATCTGCCACAGGAAGCAGACTATTGAAGGAGAGAACATCAGCAAGTATCACTGCCCCTCGCACCACCATGGACCAATAAAAGCAAGTATTTGTCAATGACAGCAAGCCCTTGCCAGATAAAGTCCCTAGCTAATGTCTGATCTCTGTCAAGAGACTAAAAGGGCAAGGAATGAGATTTTACCCGAGGAGCTGGGGGTTCATTGAGTGGCTATTGTGTGTGCATGTTTTGCTAAGAACTGTATAAACTGTACTGTACTTCTGAGCTGGACCTGAAAAAGGACCTCTGGTCCAGTGTCCCTACCTGGTTAACAGCATTTAACTAAATAAATAAACTGTCATCACCTGGACTGGTTATATGCCAAGCTGAAATCAGGACTGCTGTACTGATTGTATTGGCCAAAATGGAACTGTTCAAAGAATATACCTTTTCAGCAGCCCAGTGTGAGAAGGCAGTAAGGAGGGCTGGGGGTACTGGGATGCATAGGGAGAGGCACCACCAGTAAAAAACAGGAAGTTGTTATCCCTCTGTACAGACAGTTGATGAGATCCCATCCGGAGTACTGCATGCAGTTCTGGAGACCCCCACTCCACAAGGACATAGACAGGATGGAGTCTGCCCAGAGGAGGGCAACTAAAATTGTGCAGGGTCTGTACCAGAAGACATACAAAGAGAGACTAAAGGAGTTTAATATGTACACCCTTGAGGAAAGGAGAGAGAGAGGGGGGGACATGATTGAAACTTTTAAATACCTCAAGGGAATCCACAAAGTCCAAGAGGATATCATCTTTCAGAAAAAGAGATGTGCAAGAACAAGGGGACACAATTTGAAGATAGAAGGGGGAATGGTTCAGAGGTAATTTGAGGATGTATTTTTTCATGGAGAGGGTTGTGGATGCATGGAATGGTCCTGAGAAGGTCGTGGAGTCAAAAACAGTGGGGAAATTCAAGAATGCATGGGACAGACATAAAGCAATTCTAGTGGGGGTATGAGGAAGTAAACTGTTGGTTAACTAGGATCTGCAGCTTATCTATTAGGTAGAGAAATGGGAAGACTAGGTGGGCCAAGTGGTCCTTATCTGCCATCAAATTCTATGTTTCTTTGTAACCCTGACCCCCTTCCAGTGGGAAGCCAAAGACAGCAATGTTATGTTCTTCTAACAAGAGGGCGCTGGTACAAAGGTATATGAAAAAGATTGTTGCTTAATTACTTGCTAATTGCTTATATATGAACTTTTTCTTTTCAGGTCTTTGTTGCTTAAAATAAAACCTATTGAGTGGTATAGTATGGAGTTTCTTGTTATCTGCTTGTCCTTTGAAACTCACAACATGTGGGATTTATGGGAGGTTCACTACACTGGGATTAAGATTTACTCTTGGGCTAGTATAAAGTAAATCGGGTTGCCTCCCACACATTTGGCTTCCAAGTTTGGGTTTGGATAAATAAGGTCTGGTCATAACATTTACATTATATCATGCCCAACATGGGGTCTTTCACCTAAATGGAATCCAAAAGCAGGCCAAGTTAAATACAACATATGGGGCCTCAAAAGTGCAAAGTGGGTACAAAATCTTGTGCTGCACCTTGTGGTCACTCAAGAGCCTGACAATACTATATTCAGTTGAATAATGCACCACCGCTATTTGACTGAATATAGGGCCAGTGCAGAGCAGTACTAAGTCAAGTAGTGCTACCCTGACATGGATCCTGAAGCATGCCATCAGAGTGGATAACGTTGGAGCGCTATCTGCAATATTCAAAGAGACCCATGCAAATGAGCCCATTGGGTATGCAAGGTGCTAAGGGGCCACTTGCATGCCCATTTTGGGCTCATTTGCATGGGTAGCAAGGCATGTTAGCATGGCTCCATTCCCCCAATTCCTCAGTCCCAGATATGTGTAGATATGGTCTCCTCTCCCTTCGACTGACAGCCCGTACTGTGCAAATAAAACTCCCTAGTGCTAGTAGTCATACCTCTCAGCCTCCTGCCTCATAAATCAGGTACAAGACTTAAAAAAAAATCAGGGACAAAGGACTAAAATCAGGGACACATCTTCAAAATTAGAGATATCTACCCAGAAAGCTGGTAGAATATGGGGCTTGAGGCAAAATGCATTTTCTAAAGAAGAACAAGTCTGTAACTTTAATGTTTGACATTGTTTTGTGCTTACAGTCCCCATTGTTTAGCCATAAAAACACAAATTTTAGGAGGGACAGAGTAAAATTTTGAGGCAAAATCAGGGACGTCCCTGAAAATCAGGGACACTTAAGAGGTATGCTAGTAGTCATCTCCCTCCCTCCAATCACCAGCCCATAATGGTAGAAAGAAATCTGTAGTGTTAGTGGTCACCCCTTCCCTCCAATCACCAGCTCATAATGGTTGAAAGAAATCCCTGGTGCTAGTGGTGCCCTCCTCCCTCTGATCACCAGACTGTAATGGTAGAATGAAATCCTGGTGCTAGTGGTCCCCCCCGATCATAATACACCTTACAGTCCTCCCTGGCAGTTAATGGTCACCCCAGCACTGATCCAAGGTACTGACACTCACAATTTCCAAATCCCTGGTGTTTAGCATCTCCCCCCACCACCAGGGCACTGAGCACCCCACAGTCACCTTACCAGTATCCTCGGTGCCGTGGGTGCATATGGTGACTGGTGCAGTTCTCCTCTCACATTCTTGGCCAGCTGCCATACGTCCAGGCAGAGAATGCACCCCTTATTTATAGGACAGGGCAACATGCACTGTCCTGTAAATAAGGGGCATGCTCTCTGCCTTGACATATGGTGGTCAGCTGAGGAGGTGTGAGGAGGGCTGCACTGATTTCCAAATGCACATGCGGCACTAAGGAGACTGGGGGGGTGCTCAGTGCCACTATGGGGGTCTGCTAGACACCAGGGATTTGGAAATTGTGAGCAGTGGTACCATGGATCGGTGCTGGGGGGGGCCATTGGCAGCCTGGGAGGATTGTAAGGTGTCCTATGGGCAATTGGGGGGGTACCACTAGCACCAGGAAGTTTTACTTGTACAGTACAAGTTGGCAATTGGAGGTGGGGGTGCCATGGACCATAGAGGGTGGATGTGCTCCTCCAGTGGCCAACCGGCCAGGTGACTCCATTACCTCCAGCAGCCGCTAGGGTTGCCCACAGTAAGTCAGGGATTTGTTCAGCGATATTGGTGCTTCACAAAAGGCACATGCTAAACCTGTTTGCACAGTGCAAAGTTGCTGAATATGGAGTAGCATGGCTATTCATGGCCACCCCCTCCACATGCCGGCCCGTACACATTGTGCGTGATTGTTAACCCTCTTTGCCCATGTAAAGTCCCTTTAGAATATGGGGATCCAGCACAAACTCCAGTTTGCACAGGTAAAGACCCATTAGCGCCCGTGCAAATTTTTGAATATCAGGCCCCTGACCTTAAGAAATAATCTGAACTATGATATACCATAGAATGTGTGGTGAATTTGAACTAAGACTTTTTTTTCTCCCCCTCTGTGAGTTTCAAGGCTGCCAGATATGGCCTTCAAGCACTGTGAATGTCTTAAACAGTTATCTGAGCTAGTGAGAGAGAAATACTTTCAATCAAAAAATGTTCAGATGTTATAACTTCTGTAGAATTGAGCACAAGAACTCAGTATCAGCTCCAGAAGTCAGTAGATTCACAAAGTGCAGAACCTTACTCACCACTCACGTCAGCAATAACTGGACAGTCATGCCAGGTTCTGCTCGAATCCTTTATTGAGTCCATTGTTTAAAATAGCAAGCATAGGAAGTTTCCTTGCACAGGTAACACAGGCAGCAAAAAAAAGCCTTATGTTTCGCCCTGCCCACCTCGGGGCTTTGTCAGAGGTAAGTAAGTCCAATCAAGTATAATGTTATAAAGTTGACAGACATGAATAATTCATGAATGGGGTAGCATTTGATTGGATACATGCATTTATATGGGTTCTGTAAATACTGTTTTCTGATTCGTCCAAACAGGTCACCTGATCATTGATTAATCCCTGATTTACCCACAGTTGCATGTTCACGGGGCTTTATTTTACTATTTCTTTAGGCAAACCTCTAACATAACATTGTCCATGTTATAAGAGGATTAACCAACTCCAGGGTACCTCCCAGGCATGGATTAATGCTCAGTAAACCCATACCCTGTCGTGGGTTAATCCCTCCATAAATAGAACATTTAAAAACACATAATTCATCTGTTATTCTTCTACTGTTATAAACACATACAAAAATACATAAGACAATAACAATATGATATCTAATTCCACTAGTGCAAAATGCAAAAAATGTTCATGTCTCAACACGTGCTGATGGTGTCCTCTAGTGTGCAAAATCTGGGCGTTGTCCTTGATGAGAAGTTGACATTTGAAACTTAGGTGTCGGCGGTCATCAAAAGTGGTTTCTACCATCTGAGGAACATCACCCAGATTAAGCCCTAATTCTGTCTGTGGACCTGCGGTCACTGGTGCATGCCTTTGTAACATCTAGGCTTGACTGCTGTAATACTCTTTATCCTGGGGTCAGTGGAGGTAACCTCCACCAGCTGCAGCTAGTGCAGAATGCAACGGCCAGGTTGCTGACAGGGCTGTCAAGATCCCGTCATGTGACCTCAGTCCTACGTGGTTTGCACTGGCTGCCAGTCAGGTGGAGGATTCTCTTCACGGTGGGCTTGCTCACCTAAAAGGCCCTATACAGATTGGGCCCTGGCTACCTGTTAGACCTCCTTACTCCCGCTGTCCCAGCCCACTCTCTTCGTTCCTCCACCAAGGACCTCCTGGTGGTTCTGAGGACCAGGCTGAAAACCTTGGGTGATCGTTCATTCGGGGTGGCCGGCATGGTCCTCTGGAACTCACTGCCAAGATCTTTGAGGGAGGCCCTGTCAGTAGAGGCATTCAGGAGGGCCTAAAGACTCATCTTTTTAGCCTAGCCTTCCCTGATAATACTTTTTAATCTAATAGGATTTTGAATTTTATTTATATTTTAAATTGCTTTTATAACACCAAATGTTTACCACCCTGTTTAAACTGTTAAATCTGTTTTACTGTGTGGCGCCCAGAGCCTCTGTGATTGGACACATGATAAATAAATATTACTTCCTTACTACTTACCTTATTTTTGGGAATTATGGTTCCCAACAATCTCTTAATGCCCAGTCTAAGTTAATAACTGCTAAGGTATGTGACAATCTATAGCTTGTGAATCATCCCAGGCATCCTAGGGTTGTTTCTCAACTCCTCCCTCACCCTCCGCCACTTGCCACAGTGTACTGGCTTTACCCTGAAGTTAGAACTATTCTGCACCATGTATCATTTTAGTAATTTGCAATTGATTGCATTAGGTTAGCAGTTATTAACTTAGACTGGGCATTAAGAGATGATCGGTAACACAACTTTTTATGTTCTTCTCCATTTTAGGTGAGGGCGGGTGATAAGTGCTGGGATCCAAAATTCCCCAAAATAAGGTGTTGGGACATGCACATTTTTTTGCACTTTGCACTAGTGGAATTAGACATCAGTGTGATGCATTATATCAACAAACAAGGGGGAACTCATTCCTACCTGTTGTGCAGGGAAGCAATGAGAGTTTGGCATTAGGCTCTGGAATGCAGTGCATATTCCAGGAGTCCAAAGCATCTTGTTAGACAAGCTAAGCAGGTCACAGCCCAAGGTGCATGAGGGGGGAACTGTTGACCTTGGTGGTCGATGACCTATTCGAAAGATGGGGTCATCTAGAGTTGGACCTTTTTGTGACCCCACACAGTGCAAAACTGCCACAATTTTGCTTGCTTGCTTCAGGGCCTGGAGTTTTCTGCCAAGACGCTTTGTCCCTCTACTGGAAAGGGAGGTTTGTGCATGCCTTTAAGGGGGCAATTCTGATACTCATTGCTCCCTTCTGGCCTTGGCAGATATGGCATCCATTGCTGCAACATCTGTCAGTGGAACTCCCAGTACCTCTACCCTTGTGCAATGGTCTGCTGTCACAGAAACAAGGCACCCTAGCTCATCTGAACTTAAAGTTCCTACATCTGCATGCAAGGCTTCTGAAGACATAGCCAGAGCTCTCTTTGTGGAATCACAGAAAGTAGCTGATGTTCTGGTAGCTGTCAGAAAACAGTCCACCAGACACACATATTCTGTGAAATGGAGGTGGTTTGCTTTGTGGCCTGCTTTACATAACCTGGATCCATTCACCCTCCTCAATCCATCAGGTTCTAGAATACTTGCTGTCCTTATCGGATTCCAGCCTGCAGTATTCTTCTATCACAGTGCACTTGGTGGCTATATCAGCCTTCCACTTGCTTCTTGATGGTCGTACGGTTGCTCAACTGGAGGCAGCCCATATGTTTTTGAGAGGCATTTTGCACATAAAGCCTCCTATTCAAAATCCAGTCTCAGCTTGGGATCTAAATTTTGTTTTGGAAAAGTTGACTTTCGTTCCTTTTGAGCCAGCTGCGAGTTGTGGCTTATGCTTTCTCTCTTGGAAACTTGTTATTTTTAGCTGCAGTCACTTTTGCTCAAAGGATTTCAGAGCTCTAGGCTCTAATATGTGAGCCTCCTTATTTGATTTTCCACAAAGTCAGGGGGTCATATTTGCTAAGCCCTGAGATGGATGCAAGGTGCTTGTGTCAAACATGTCTGATGCAAATGGCACCTTGCAAAAAGATGCAGCATTTGTGATTCAGAAGCGTGGTCTGCATCTGAATCAGGAGCTGCTCCACCGAAGTGATACTTCACCCCCCGTGACAAAACAATGTGCGCCACATCACAAGAGGGCTTGCACCACGGCAGGGCTGCAACATCCCCTTTTCTGGGATTCAGGAAGCCCCACCGTGGCTGCAGTAAGGGGCTAAAAATAGATCAACAATGAACTGGTCTAAGCCCCTTGCACCAGTGCAAAACGCTGTGGCAATTTGTTTTTGGGGGGCCGTGACAGTTGTGTATGGGGAGTGGCATGGGCACAGGGTGCACAGTGGTGGTTGGGGAGGGGGTGGGCAGGCATATTAGTGATGTTGTACCCAGCGGGGGTGACAATTATTCAGCAATACTGTCACTGACAAGGAACGGCTACAGATGGGGTACAGAGATACACTGTGACATGGCCCTGGGTGCTGCTGCCAATGCTGTACCCACGGGCGGCCATGGCACTGTGTGTCTCTGTATCCTGCCATGGCTGTTCCTTTAGCTTATGCTTATTCCACTAGCAGGTTATACAGACCTGCCACTAGAGGGATTCTTGGTCTTTCTACACAAATCACTGTACTCAATTGTGGGCAGTATGGCCTGCATTATCATTCTACTTCTAATTCTGGCAAAAATTGTGACTCATAAAGCACTGATCCATGCTAAGTCAGAAGTCATTCCAGCCTGGGAACCCACAATCATAGTTCCTGCTGCATCTTCATATTGCTTCCCTACTCTTAATCTGTTGGGTTTTCATTTTAATTCTCATCCCTCTCCTCTGGCCCTCCTCACTTCACCAATGTCTTTCCATGCACTTCCCCTGCTAGCCTTGAATGGCCATGTCAGCATCTCCTATGCCCTGGCTAGATGTACCTCAATGACTGAACACCACACAAGAACCCATAAGAAAAGAGCCCACTTCTACCTGATAAATGCCCTCAAGAAAATGTTTCTAATTCTCCTTTTCTGTTCAGGCAATGTCGAACTAAATCCAGGTCCCCCAACTCAAATCACTTCTCCGTCGGAGTTTGCAGCTGCTCCTGGGATGAAAGCGATGATGGTCAATATTTTAAGCCTGCTCAAAAAACTTGATCATCTTCAAGTTTGGGCAGCCCACACTGACCCAGATCTGATTATAATTACTGAGTCATGGCTAAAAAAGACCAACATTGATCCGCAAATTACTATACCGGGCTTCAAGCTCTTTAGGGCTGATAGGGATTCGTGGGGTTGTATACGCCAAATCAAAATTTGATGTTAGCAGCATTTCCTGTAAACTAAGCCCAAGGAATACGACATTGTCCCGCTTAAACTTCACCTTCCATCCTCAGAGTACATCACAACCGTTGGTGGCTATAGACCCCCATCAGGAGGCACAGAAATTCTTAACATGTTGAAATCCATAACTTTGGCTGCTAACACGGAAACAATAATCTTAGGGGACTTCAATATGGATTGGCTCACTGCTAAGTCCCACTCCCTAAAAGCCATCTGTGATGAGCTGGGTCTTACACAGATAGTAACTGAACCCACAAGAATCAATGCTTTTAACCCTGCCAACAGCTCACTCTTAGATGTCATCTTAACTTCGCATCCCCATAAAATCTCACATTCTGCAGTTTTCCATAACAACATGAGCGACCACAGTATCATTGTATGTACAAGATTCCAATCTAAAACCCAGCAGTACCCTAAATTCAGAATCAAATGCTCATTCCATAAATTCAACTCAGTAAACTTCCTAACCGATCTAGCTACAATCAGATGGCAAGACCTATATCTTGCCAAATCTACTGATGTCGCTGTCTCTGTCCTAAATGACAACCTCTCCACGCTAATAAACAAGCATGCTCCTCTTATTAAAATGAGGGTGCGGAAAATCTCACGGCTGTGGTTCACCCAAGAGCTCAAATCTGCACTTACCAATACAGACAAGCTATGGGCTAGGGCCAGGCACACAAAGGACCCGGCAGACTGGCAGGCGTTTAAAACTGCCAGAAATGCCTGTGTTAAAAGTGTACATGCTACTAAAGCAAACTACTACATCTCCACTCTGGAGCAGGCCAAAGGGAACTCCCAAAAAATCTGGAAGACACTGAGATCCATTGAAGGCCATCCTGCTGCTTCCTCCCTTCCCACCAAGATTCTGGCCAAGGAAGGGATGGTTGAAAATAAACTGTGAATCCTCGAAGAACTTAACCTTCACTTTGCCTCTGCTGGGTTGGCACTCGACACCTCCCCATACACTAGCCGAGTGAATAGCAACACTAGCCCAGATTCTACACATGCTACTCCACCTCATCCCTTCCAGTTGTGCCTGTTTAGCTACAAAGAAGTCGAAGACATAATTCTTAGCCTTGACACCAAGAAAAGTGCAGGGGATGATGGCCTTGAATAATTTTTCTTGTGGTTAGGCTATGCCCAGCTCACAGCCCCCATCCTTCACTTCTTCAACCTCTCTATTACCACAGCCACTGTTCCATCCTGCTGGAAATCTGCCCATGTTCTTCTTCTCTTCAAATCAGGAGATCCTTGTGACTTAAACAACTACCGTCCTATCTCTAGCTTGCCCGTTCTCTCCAAAGTGCTGGAAAAACTTATATACAACCAACTAAAAAATCACCTTGAAGCGCACTTACTTCTAAACCCGGCCCAATCTGGCTTCAGGTCGAAGCACAGTACCATCTCAGCCTCGGCTAAAGTCCCTAATGACTGGATCCACGCTATGGACACTAAGAATGTTACTGGTGCAGTCTTTCTAGACCTCAGTAAGGCCTTCGACACTGTAGACCATCACTTCCTAATCACCTGTCTTGCCTACATAGGTGCCACTCCACTTATCTTACAGTGGTTTAACAGTTATCTCACAGGAAGGTTACCCCTGCCCTCCTTCCAATTGCCAGAGGAGTCCCTCAAGGCTCCATCCTAGGACCAATCCTAGGACCAATCCTTTTTTCCCTGTACATCAACAACCTTGACTCCCACATAAAGAACTCTAACATACATATCTTTGCAGACGATACGGTTTTGTATTCATTAGGCTCGTCCTTAACTGAAGTCAGGGAAGCACTCCCAGCTGACTTTATCCAGTTAGAAAGCAACCTTATCAATGCCAAGCTTCTCTTAAATGCCAAAAAAACCAAGACAATGATTTTCTCGAGACTTGCCTTGTCTGGTGCCCTACCTACCCCACCTAAAAACTTCATAGTTACTGCCCTAGGTGAACCCTTGGAAGTCGTACCTACATTTAAATATCTAGGTATGTGGATAGACAACAAGCTTTCCTTCAATGACCACATCGAGGATCTATCAAAGAGGCTTAAAGCATGCTTGGGTTTCTTCTTTGGAAATAGGACCCTATTTTCTCTCGTGACCCACAAAAGACTTGTCCAAGTAACATTCCTTCCCTTGCTTGACTACGGAGACATTATCTTTATCTCCTCCCCAACCTTGAGCCTATCTAAACTGGATGTACTCTATCACCGTGCTCTTCACTTCATTACTAACTCTGCATACAGGACCCACTACTGTGATCTTTATGCAGCAGTTGGGTGGACCTCTCTTGCCACCAGATGCCTCCTGCATGCCGGCATTTGGACCCTCAAATTACTACTCCACAAACTGCCTGTCTATTTAACGTCTCTCATACACATCTCACATAGCTCCTACTCCCTAAGGAAATCCGACCTTATCCTACTAGATGTTCCCAGGACACGTGCCACAGCTGGCCAAAGAGCTGTCTCATACGCCCTCCCAAACATTTGGAACAAACTACAAGCCATGCTGAAGCTAACCAGCATCATATCAATGAACTCCTACAAAACACTAGCTATCTCTAAATTAAAATACATATGTAGGTGCTACTAGGCCCCCAACACCAAATCAACTTCCTAGGTATCAACTGGTCCTCTACTTATTAAGCTGAAATGTGTTGCATAATTTAGGGCAAGGTTAAAGCTGAAATGTACTGCATATATAGCATAAGGACTTCTATTGTGTATACCTCTTGTATTATATATTTTTTCTTTGTTGTTCCACATTTTTTATCTCCAGTCTATGTAAATGCGAACTGTATGTGTATGTGCAATAAACTTGAACTTGTCAGTGGCAGTATTGCTCAATAATTGGCACCCCGTTGGGTGCAACATCACTAATATGCCTGCCCACCCCCTCCCCTACTGCCACTGTGGCACCCCATGCCCATGTCACCCCATACCCTGCATGCCTTGTATGTGATTGCCCCCCACCCCAAATCATTCCAGCACCTCTATTGTTGTGTCAGGTGGGGGGCAGCCAGATCCCTACAGCATTTCCTGCAGGTGCGTTGATTGTTTTGGTGCATGCCTGTGAATGTGGCAACTCCCAGATTTGTGGTGCAGGGACCCAGTTCTTCTTGAATATGGCACAGGGTCCCTGATGCAGCTGAGGTGTGCTACAGCCCTAGATTGCTGCAAATAGTAGCAATCTAGGGGCTGTTTGAAAATCCAGCCCAGGGTGTCTTTGGATAATAATCCTAAGTTTTTACCAAAAGTGGTATCTGACTTTACTTTTTAATCAAACCATCCACCTATCAGTGTATTACCTGGAGCATGCCAATCCAGGGGAAGCATTGCTCTATGAAAGATGTGTATAGAATACTGAGATACTATACGCACCATACAAAGGAGTGCAGAAAGTCCTCGCAGCTTTTTGTGTCATTTGCCCCAGGGAAAGAGGGTTCCCCAGTTTCTAAACAGTGCTGGTCCCAATGGCTAGCACACTGTATTACGTTCTGTTACAAGAAGTATGGTAAAGAACTTCCTGGTGTGGTTCGTGGTCATTCCACAATAGGCATGGCCATGTCTGTAGTTTGTTTTCAGAATTTTCTGCTGCAGAAATCTGTGCAGCTGCCACATGGAGTACTTTCCACGCCTTCACTAAGCATTACAGTCTGGATATTTTCTTTCATGGATGAGCTGAATTTGGTCTAGCTGTTCTACAAGGCCTATCATCATAAGCCCATAAGCTCCAGCCACTGAGACTGCTAACTTTTGGTACTGCCTGGGACTCATTCCAAAGGTGTGGCCTGATAAAAGAGATATGCTCGAAGAAGATAGAAGAGTAACATAAGAACTTACCATAACAGTAGATCTTTGAGAGGATCTGTTTTATCAGGCCATGCTGTTCTTTCCCCTTCAGGTTTGCAACAAAGGATCTTTCTATTGCTGTATCCATTGCTGTCATTTCTAGCACTCTGTCTTGCCTAGTATGCAGAGTGCTGGGATGTCTCCTGGTTCCCTAGGAGGGAGGTCCTCCAAGCATGATCGCCAGTGTGGAACTGAGGAGAAGAGAGGCTATGAAGAAATAGAATGTGATCCAACAAAAGAAATACAGGCAGAAATAAGAGATTTACTGGACCTAGGGGTGGAAATGGGTTGGATAGCGGAGGAAGAAAGAATGATGTTGTCACAAAAAAAACCTAGAGTACCAGCTTTTTATATCCTTCCTAAGATATATAAGGATGATAGGAAACCGCCAGGAAGACCAATTGACTCTAGGATAAATTGTATCCTAGAACTAGAACCGATCTCCAAATATGTGGACTACTTTTTACAACCAGAAGTTCCAAAAATGGAGACCTACATAAAGGATACAGGGCATATTATTGACCTTATACAAGAATTAAATCATATAAGAATGAACATGTCTGCTACCATATTGGTAACTTTAGATGTAAAGGACTTGTATACAAGTATAGGACACACTGAAGGGATAGAATCAGTAAGAGAAGCACTGCAGGATAGGATTGATTTACACCCACCTAGAGAATACGTACAGCAATTAGCAGAGTTGGTCCTTAGCAAAAATTATTTTCAGTTTGAGGACAGATTTTTTACGCAGGTGAAGGGAACAACGATGGGGAGCACTATGGTCCCATCATATGAGAACCAACACACATGGGCATTTGAGAAGAGACATGTAGTAAACTAGGAGGAGAATCCATTTAAAGACAATATTCTTTTTTGGAAGAGATTTATTAATGACTTTTTTTGATATGGAAAGGGAATGAGGAGGACCTTGACAGGTTCCTCAGCTGCCTAAATTCTAGAGACCTGAGCTTACAATTCACAATGTCAGTTAACAGAATGAACATACCATTTTTGGACCTACTGATATACAAGGGCAAAGCAGGCCTAGAGACCACACTATTTAGGAAACAGACTGACAGCAATGCTACATTATACTATAACAGCTACCATGATCCGCATCTGAAAAGGAGTATACCAAAAGCACACATGATAATGGCAAAAAGAAACTGTAGTGAGGAGAAAACATTTGAGGAGGTTACCAAATAAATGGTAGAGTGATTTAGAACACGGGGATACACAAGAACTATAATCACAAGAGCAAGACAGGAGGTAATGGAAACACCAAAAGAGTCCTACATGACACATAGAGATAAGCTTAAAGTGAAGAATAGGATAGTTTTATCCATGGCATACAGCCATCTAAGTGGCAAGATAAAAAAACATCATTACAAATAACTGGAAGATACTACAGGCAGGGACATGCCCAGTCACGAGATTTAAGAACCCACCACCGGTAGCATCAAAAAGGAATCCAACATTAAGGGACAAATTAGTTAATACGAGACACAAAGTGGAACAATGGCCTGAGAAACAGTTACTACTGGGGCCACTTGCAACTGGCAGTTTTCTGTGTGGCAGATGATTCCAATGTGGAAACACTAATAAGAAGACTATATAGATTATATTCGAGCATCCATGGAACAACAAGCAATTTACACTACAACAGCACATGACTTGTGTTTCTGACCATGTGGTCTATGTCTTGAGGTGCCCCTGCAACAAACTATCTGTGGGAAAAGCCAAGAGGGAATTGCAATCCAGGATCAGTGAACACAAAAGTGACATACGAACTCACAATGACAAATCTACAGTGGCTAGACACTATAATGAAGTGGGACACTCTCCAGCGTCTTTGCGGTCCGGGCACTAGAAAGGGTTGCGGAACCTGTGAACGCCAACATCACATGGGATGACTTACTGCTGAAACGGGAGGTCTATTAGATTTTCTCGTTGGACAGTTCAAACCCCTTATATGGCCTTAATGAGGAATGTGATTGGTCTTTGTACCGTTAGAAATTTTGTTAACTATATATATATTACAGGAAACAGGAAAACCAAAAAAGTGAGAATGAAGGGATAAGTGCAGTGGTTAAAATATGAATAATCACAAATATGAATAATTATAAACAGTTGAGTTTATTGTTTTTACTGGTCACACATGGCATACTGATGGAACTATAAAAGGGAGAAAAATAATATGTTGCAGGCAGTACCTGTTATGAGAAACCCATCTTTTCAAAAGACCCCACCGTACTCCTCAGACCTGTCTCTGAAGAGAGAGTTCATGTACAGAAGACGTATGGATCCTTAAGGACTTTAAACACTGAGAAGATATGATGAGAGAGTCAATAGCAATTCTGGATAAACAAAGACAAAAATGTTGTCTATCTTGAGTCATTTTGGCAAAAGTCATGGGCGGAGGATGAACCGCTGATGTTGGGACACCGAGATTCCTCCAAGAGCAGCCCTTTTCCAACAGGAGGCATCTACTGGCTGTCCCACAGGAGATCCCTTGAGATCTGTATCAGCTACCAATGTTGGTAGCCTCATTGGTAGACGTCACGTACATTTAGTGATGTCATCACCCCTGCCGAGCAAAATGGCATAAAAGCAGAGTCACCAGCAGGTAATGGTGGTTCCCTTCTAAGCAGGAACACACCGTGCAGTCCAGAGATTTTTTGAAAGCCACCAGAAGGTAAGGCAGCACTAAATGAGCTGAAAAGTTGTTGTATAAATGAGTTCTATTGAACTAATAGTGCAAAGTGAAGTTATTGACTATTGTTATTGTTTGCAGAGGCATGTGAAGTGGAGAATTAGGAAGAAAAAAGTAGCAGACACTATTGGGCAAAGTTAAAACAAGGTACGGAGAGCTGTTCTATGTATATAAACGCTGTTCTGAATTGTTAACATGAGGAAGTCTGTTGATTTAAAGGGCAGCGCCTATTTAAGCACTGTGAAATGGGGAAATGTGTAAAATGGGTGAAGCAACGTCTAGCAAAGTATATTGGTGGGAGGAGAATGCAGACAGCAAACGCATCTAGACATAAATGTATTCAATGCTAGTGAAGGATTTTTAAAGGAGCTTCTCTGTTGGAAAACAGAAGAAAGGTTGTTTGATCCTGATCCTGACTGGAAGGGGAATCTCTTAGCATGGTTTCTTTGTGGTATGAGAAACTGAGAATTTCTTTAGGATAACACTCTGCATTTAAAGCCTAAGCAGAAACATATGTATCAGTAATGGTGGTATTTTTACACACAGTGAATGGTGGCTATTTCCCAACAAGAATGAAGAGCCTCTATAAACAAATGTCTGAGAAGGATTAAAAAGGTATTGGAGACAGAAATTAAGAATTTAAAATTTGTTGAAAAAGCCCTAATATAATGTAACACATAAGATTTCTGTTTTATTTGAACATTTATAGGCAAGCAGCATTTTATGGGAACTTGAAACAGAGTAACAATAGAATGTGTAGTCTTTTAGCGTTTGCCTAACAAGGTGAGGAACTGTTTAACAGTATTTTGTGTAGAATTTATTTATTTTAAAGCTTTATAAAAACTGAACAGCGATTGGAAGTGGCATTTTCCAGTGGTGGCCCTGGCTATATAATACAGTGCATGGAGGTGTTGTTGGATATGTTTATTTATATACAATTTGGATAACTGGTATTTGTGGAGGCTTCGTGTGATGTGGTGGTATGGTTGATGTTGCTGAAGAGTGTATTAGGAAAAAAGGAAACTGGTAAAATGATTACTAACTGATGGTTTTGTATTACATTAGATTACAACACTGTGGGCCTGATGAAGTGACAAGGAGCCATGAAATGTAGCCCTTTATTTGGTGTGCAGAAGTATTGAATACAAATTTGTGAATAAAATAAACATTTGATTGTGTGGTGTTCATCCCTACCTACTCTTAGATGGGAATCTATTGGTCACATTTTGGGATGACCCAAGAGTAAACAAACTTTCTATAAGCCCTGAAAGGTCCGGGGCATCCTGAGTGAAACATTACAACAATGAGAGGAGGGGCAAAGCTTCCATGTTGTCCTAGCACTGACGCGGATGTTGCTGCAATTAAAGGTGTGGCCTGGTGAGAGATTCTCTCAAAGATCTGCTGTTACATTAAGTTCTTACGTAACTGTTCTTTTTCTTTTCCCAAGTTATCATGGTCTCCACCAACCTTTCCTGCCCTTCCTGCTCTGGTGTGCCCGATGTCTGATCCTGAATTACTGTGGTATCTGCTAGACGTTCCTGTACTTACATGCTCTGGTGTGCCTGATATCTGCTACTGAGTTACCGTGGTTTCTGCCACCTTTTCCTGCCCTTCCATACTCTGGTGTGCCAAATCTGTGATCCTAAGCTACTTTGGTCTCTGCTAATGTTTTCTGTCCTTCCGTGCTCTGATGTGCCAGATCTGTGCTCCTGAGTTTCTCTGGTCTCTGTATACAATGCCTGCTCTTCCGGTGTGCCAGAGCTGTGCTCCTGAGTTACCTTGGTCTCTGTCTACATTGCTTACTCTTTGATGCTGTTTTTATGTCTTTACAATTTTTGGTCAGAAAAGACACACTAAGCTGAAGCTTGTTTCCAGCTGTGTCCTGGGAGGGGAGCACAGTGAAGTTAAGTGACTTACTCATAGTCACACAGTATGCAAATGGAGCTATGGGATTCAAACCCAGTTCTCCAGGTTTGCAGCTCAGTGCTCTTAACCACTATGTTATACTGCTTCCCAGAAGGGAGGCAGTATAGTGCAGTGGTTTAAGGCTCTGAGCTGCAAATCTGGAGACCTGAGTTTGAATCCCACAGCCCCCACTTGCATACTGTGTGATCCTGAGCAAATCACTTAACTTCCCTGTGCTCCCAGGTCGCACCTGTAAACAAGCTTTCGGCTTAGTGTGTCTCTCCTGGTTAAACAATTGGAATAAATAAATAAATCTGTGCTCCTGAATTTTTTGGGTCTCTGTCTACATTGCCTGCCCTTCTGATGTGCCAGATCTGTGCTCCTAAATTACTTTGGTCTCTGTCAGCATTGCATGCCCTTCTGGTGTGCTCAATGTTTCCACCTGAGTTGCCAAACCTATTTGGCCATAGTATTCTAATCAGTCGTCCTCCCCAACTACAGAGTGCTATTGCTGAACCTGCCTTCTCTTCTATGTGCATAGAAACATAGAAACAGCATTTGTCAGCAGACAAGGACTGCATGGCACACCTAGTCTGCCCATTTTCCCTGCCTACACTGTCACCATAGACCCAGCATGATCTCTGTCTACCTCCCCCATGTGCAGAGATGTGCTCGTCTCTGCTAACTTTACCAGCCCTTCCATGCTGTTCTTGGGTCTCTGAAGCCTATCAGACCTATCTTTACTATGAAGCACAACCTCGTCTGGTTGTAACTGCATGCAGACTAACAACAAAGGCTGTCATCGTGGTTACAAAACCCCAATATGCCATTTTCCCTAACCCCCTTTTTACTTCAGTACTATCCTTTTAGACCAGGGGCAGGATATTCAGAACTGCACCAGAGGCAGGCGCAAGAAGGGCACAGCGCAAGTACAGTGCACCATGGCGCAATGGGCGCGCTATTCAAAGGTTGTGCATGACAGGATGCACCTGCTCAGTGCAGCTGAATATCGCACGGATGCAGCATAGCGCAACCAGGGATGCACCAGGGAGCATGACGTGAAGCGGAATAGCACACCCAGGGATGCGCAAGGGAGAAAGCCAAGCAGCACAATATCAGGGGCCACCAGTGTGCAAGGTGCAGAGGAGCATGCTCCAGGACACACAGGGAGAGGCAACAGGCACAGCAGGCGGCATGCCACAGGGGTCGGAGGTCCCACCACCAGGGCGCACAGTGCACCAGCTGAGAGGCACAGTAGGCACATTTGGGCACACTGCCCAGTGAGCATGTGGAGGCAGTAGACCCCTGACCACATGCACCACAGTGGGGCATGGTGGCAGGGTGGCAACAACGGCCCCTGGCAACACCCACAGGGAGGCTGGGGACATGCCACCCGGACCACAGCTGGCAAAACACAGGCAAACAGCATACAAGGCACGCACCACATGACCTGGAAGGACAGGCCACAGCCACCCCACTCAGACCATGGTGGAACACCACCCGGGTACAACCCCCTGTCCACCCCAGACATACCACACAACAGCTAGGCACACCACTGCAGCATGGCTCCACACGCCAGCTGCAAAGCAGACTCGGACACAGATGGGTTAACAAAAATAATGTATTGTAACAGGTAAGACAAAACTATATACACATATAAAAGGTTCAGGGAAAGGAGGGACCACCCACATACAGGTAGGCCAGGGAAGGGAGGCAGGGGGCAGGGGCAAAGGCAAGAGAAGGGGACAAGGGAGGGCAAGGGAGGTTGCTCAGGGAAGGGGCATGCAAACTGGCAGATGGGCCCTATGGCTATCAGTGCCCCACTGTAGGCCATCGTGGGTGTTGGCATCGCCCCGTCTGTGCTGTGAGAGCACCAGCTGCCACACCACCTGTAGCATGGTGGTCGATACCCGCAGGATCTGCCGGAGAAGAAGAGCATGGACATCTCTGGTCCCGACACCTAGGACAAAGGAGTGAACACCATATGAGTGCATGTCCAGAATGCTGCAGCCCACCCACCGTGTGCAGTGGGCATCGGTGACATATGCCCCTGGGCTGGCATTCTGCCACCTGCAGTGAGTACGCCCACACGAGTTGCCCACCCAGGGACCCACAGCCATGTAGAACACTGTACTCCAACACTGCCCATGTGCAGCACACCACTGCCAAGGCAGGCAGGCGACATGGCCATGCAGGTGGTTGGCAGTGGCACAGCTGGGACCCAGGTGCACCCACAGCCCACCTTCAACAGCCACCCACATGTGCGATAGCCACATTGCAGTGCAGAGGACACCACAGGCAGTGCACAGCTGGAGGGAGCCATGCGCACTGAGGGCTGTGTCCCACCCCCAACCCCGCTGCCCACCTTGAACAACATAGAAGCATGTAAATGTGCCTACCTGCATGCTGAGGCACACCCTGAGGCTGTCCAGCCGCCATGCCCATGCGGCCTGCAACTGGTGCACTGCCCCCTATGGTGGCCTGTCCTGGCCCGGCCACAGTACCAGTGAGGCAGGCCTGCCTCTGATCTTCAGGCCCCAGGAGGAAAGTATGGAGAAAGACACATCAGTACCCCCCCCAGCACAGTGTGACACCCTGCGCATCGTGCCAGTGGCACGGTGGCACAGGGCAGCCACGGTGTACCACCACTCCCAACAGGGCGTGCAGCCCCAGCATCCCCCTGCAGCATGGCGTTCCAATGGCACTGCCCCACGGACCACTGGATGGGAATGGGCACAGGCACTGTGCACTTACCTGGCCATGGCATGGCGCCCCTCCGGGCGCATGCTGTTCTGTTGCTCCACAGCCTCCAGTCTCTCTGCTGCAGGTCCCACAGCGGTGCCTGCACTGCTTCCCAGTTCTGCGTGCACCTGTGGCCTCCTCAAGATCATCTGCCACCTTCTGCCACTCATCGGTCCGAGGCCTGTTGAAGGGCACCTGTCCAAACAAGGTGCCAGCATGTGGCTCCACTAAGGCCACGAGGTTGGCCAACTCAACCTGTGTCCAGTTAGGGGTTCTTGGTGCTGGATGGTGTGGCATGTTTGCAGCTTGCTCGGCAAAGTAAAATGGCACCCAGCAGCACACGTGCTACATGTGCTGGGGATGCATGCCATGCACCATGATGCGCTGCCACCACCTACCGCGCAGGCACGGAGATGCACGACTCATACAATGCAGCACTGCCACGTGTCTCAGGGAGCCTACAAGGCCAAAGATACCTGTGGGGTGAAGGGTCGGGCCACACACCCTGCGCCACAGTGCCATTGAGTAGTGCAGGCGTGCTGCACCATAGGGTCACGTGGATGACACAGTACAAGGCCCCATTGCGCAGGGGCGCCATGGTACCCATAGCACAGGGGCGCCATCGGCTGTCTGGCGCCTGGGTGCCATAGGCCATACAGTGCACAAACGCCAAACGTGCAATAGTGGATGGGTGCTGTACTGCCGATCGTCCACATCGCGTATGCAACACCACTGGCGTACATGACGGTGGCATGCGCATGTGTGCGGCACAGGCTGTTGCGCACATCACAATGTTGCGCCCTGACTTGTGCATGCGCAACCCCATTGCACAATGCACAACCACACGAAATTCAGCCACTATATGCAAATCAGCTGATTAGCCTATCCACAGCACATCAGCTGCATTTACATGTCATTACAGTTGTGCAACCCCTCATTTGCATGCAATGCGCTATAAAGGCGCCAGGGGAATGCACAGGGTATGGACCGGTATTGCATCCCTTAGAGGTAAAATACACGCTGCGGGGCTGGCTGGACAGTGGAATGGGAGGGTGGATGGGGGGGAATTACCAGGTCATACTAACACATGTCTATCTCCACAGGAAGAAGCCTGTCTGAACTAGAGGAGACTGAGGAGCGTGGGCCTGCACACAAGCGAAGGCCCAACTTCACCAGGGCGGAGTCAGATGCACTATTCTAGGCATACCTGGACCAGGAGCCACTCCTGAGCAGCTCCACAGGTACTCCAGAGGCCCGGGAAATGGCATGGGAGGGTGTGGCCTGTGCTGTGAACCAGCAGGGCAGCCACCAACGGTCTGCGCAGGAGTGCAAAAAGAAGGTGGGCACAGACTGGAGGCGGATCAAGGAGAAGGTGGCAGCCATCAGGGCAGCGCATGCTGCCACAGGCGGGGGTCAGTCTGCCGTACCTAACCTTATGCCGCAGGAGGAGCTGGTGGCAGCCACCATGTGGTGCAGTGCAGTCGAGGGAATGCCCAGTGGAGGATTCCAGACAGGTGGCAGCCCATCACTGCACAGTAGGCTTGGCAGTGATGGGAGCATGGGGCAGGGGGGCTGGGGCAGAGATGGGCAACAGCAACACTAATGCGACTGTGTTCCCTTTCAGCTCCTGATCACCTGTGTGCAGCAGCAGGGGTGGGTGTGTCTGCTGTGGGGGCAGTCCTGGACCCGGAGGACCATCCATCCATCCACCTCCACCAGACACCCTGGCCTGGGTCGACTACAGGGCAGCACCACTGTCCATCCAGATGCCAGTGGCATGGATGAGGGTGAGGTCCTGGCTGCGTTTCAGCATGACACCAGGCATGGTGTCCTGTGTGCTGAGACACAGATTGGGGCGGGGTCCAGTTCTGATGATGATGAGACCTTCATCCCAGACAGCGATGTTGTGGCCGCAGGGGAGACGCCCATACCACACTCCCACCATGGCAGCACAGACGGTGAACTGGTGGTTGTTGTCTGCACGCTGGTCACTGTGGCCGGCATAGCCGGGGCTGCCAGTGCTGCAGCAATGGCTGACGGTGGTGGCGGGGGTGCTGGTGGTAGTGCAAGCATGCTGGTGTTACCCTGTGCACAGCGGCCGGATGGGCAGCAGCAGTGGATGGATGGCATTGAGGGGGGCCTGGGGCTGGGCATGCCATCAGTGCACCACAGGACAACCAGCCCCAGGAGGGACCTGCTGTGCAGCGCCCACCTTCGCGGGGTGCTGGGCCGCAGGGTCGGGATACACCCGTGGGTCGGCACAATGCTCCTACGCCCCAGGGCGCCGACCCCTTGGATGAGCACACCTGTCTGCTCTGGGCCTCTGTTGAGCAGCAGGTGCTGGTTGTGGCAGGGGTGCGTGTGCTCTGCACGAAGCTGAGCCAGGCAGCAGAGCAGCAGGACAGGGACTTCGCCCTGCTCCTGGCTGAGAACAAACGAATGCGGGTGGACATGGCCACAGCCATGGATCGGCAGACTGCTGCGGTCACAGCCGGACTGGCACCACTGGCCTCCCTGGTGTGTGGCCGTCTGCCGCTCACGTCACGCAGTGCATTCTCCACCCCTCAGTCCTGGCATCGTGCAACCCCCACGGTGTCAATGCCGGGGTCTGCTGTGGGCATTCTCAACGCGCCTGGTGCAGGCATGTTTAGGGGCCTGCAGACACCTGCGAGGACCTGGTCGCGGTCCCGCAGTGTCATCCCGGTGGACTGTCTGTGACACCCCCTGTGGCCGATGCACAGCCTGCATCCACTGTGCATTCTTGGAGAGGCTATCCATGTGTCCAGCGGCTGTGCTACTGTGCGGTGTCCCTGATCCTCCCACCTCCGCGTCCACCGTATGCTGCTGCCCTGTGTGCACATTGGTGTGTGTGTGTGTTTGTGTGTGTGCGCATGTTGTGCGGGTCTGTGCTGCATGCTGCAATGGTGTCTGTTCCCCATGCCTGTCCATGCCCCCATCCCTCAGTCCCTGGCATGGGGCATGCCCATGCCTGCCTGTCCACTGTGCCCTAGCCCTTGTATGTGGCCATGTTCACCTACCTGCATGCTCCATAATGCTCCTCAGTGATTGTGTCTCTGTATTGCTGGCTCATCTTGGTCAGCCAGGGATCTCTTCACCCAGGGGAGGGGCTGCTCATGACCAGGCCCAGCGGCCACGTCGTCCCCACTGCAGTTCCCCTCTTCGACCTCGACAGCTATCCCACAGTCGGTGGCCATGTTGTGTAGTGTGCAGCAGGCCAGGAATAGGCTGCAGGCCTTTGAGGGGCTGTACTGTAGGGCACCACCAGACCTGTCCAGGCAACGAAGCCAAGTCTTCAGCAGCCCAAACACCGGCTCTATGATGTTCCGTGTGCTGGCATGTGCCTCATTGTATTGCTCCTTTGCTGGGGTCGACGGGCACCGGTATGGGGTGAGCAGCCATGGCCAGAGTGGGTAGCCACTGTCACCTGTGTGTAGAGATGCCAGGTTAGTATGGTGGACTGAGTCAATACACCTCCACCACACCCCCTGGCACCCATGCCCTGGCAACACCCATGCCCTGCCCTGCTATTCCCGGCATACCGCATCTACAGCATACTCACTGACTAGGTGCCCAGTGGGGATGCTCCCACTCTCAAATCTCTGGCACAGTGCCGACTGGTGCCAGATGAAGGCACCATGTGCTCCTCCAGGGTGTGTGGCACAGACATTGATTATGCACCCCCTGGCATCGCATACCACCTGGCAGTTGACACTGGGGTAGCTCTTCCTGTTTATGTAGGCTACACCCTCTGGGCCAGGTGGTGCATGGGTGCCAACATGGGTGCAGTCGATGGCCCGTAGCATGCCAGGCAACCGTGCCACCCTGTGGAACCCCTGCATGTTTGCTGTACACTCTGCCTGTGTGTTGGGGAAATGGATGTACTCCGCAGCATGTGGCAGCAGTGTGCTGAGGAATTGTGTGAGAAGCTGTGATGCAGCTGACTGGGTTATGCCTGTGGTGTCCCTGTTGGTCTCTGGAAGGTACCTGTGGTGAGCAGGCACATGATGGCCGTGACCTTTATCTCCACAGACAGGGTGTGGCTCCGTCTTGTGGGTGCCTGCATCTCCTCACTGCACAGCTCACAGAGCCACCTCAGAATTGCCTGGTTCAGGTGGTACCGGCCCACGATCTCTGTATCACTATACTGTTCAAATGTGATGTGGGCACAGTACCACCTGTTCCGGGCATACCACCGACGGGCCCTTCCATGGCCGTGCTGGTCTGTGAGCTGCCTCCTCACACCCCTCATTACTACCTCCATCTGGAATATGGCACTGGTCATCTCGTGGGTTGTATCTCCTCCCTCCTGGGTGACTCTCTCCCCTGGCCCCCACGGCTGTGGGCTGCTGTCTGTGCTCCTGCGCTAGACGCACCCCTGTTTGTGGCTGCCTGGCCTGCAGTCTGTGGCCTCCACCTCCCACCTCTCTGTTCCTCTGTGCAGCACCTCCTGTGCTGGGTGTCACAGGCACTCGCTGTGTGTTGCCTTGCACCATGTCTCACGTCCACACACACACACACTCACCCAGTTGCACACATGCTCACAACCCCAGTCTCTGGCTATTTCAGGCTCCCTGGTGTGCACTCTGTGCCTCTCCCAGCCTGCCTGTCACTCTGTCACTCCCCTTGCTTGTTCAGGCTGCCCTCGCGCCTCTTTTCTGGTTTCCTGGGGCAAGCCTTCCGTGGCTTGCTTCTCTTTATGTGCTTCAGGTTCGCTCCGCATAAGTCCTGTTTGCTCCACGCTTGCGCCATTTGCCTGCTGTTGAATGTCACACTGTGCCACATATTCATGGCTACGCCCTCTGCACTTACACATGCATTCATTACCATTGCGCATTGGCACATTGGGATCTGCACCGTGCATTTGCTGCCGCTGAATATCGCTCTCTGGCACATTAGCGCCAGCGTATCCCTGTTGCACATTGCGCAACTGCTCTGAATATCCCGACCCAGGATAGTAAAATGATACTCTGTGAAAATTAGGCTTTTGGTCCAGCTACTCAGATAAACTACACTCCAAGTGTGCTTGTAACAGGATAACAGGATTGTCCCACCAGGGCTGATCCTGGGCCAGCAGGAAAGAACAGGTGTGTGTGTGTTTTTGTTTGTGCATGTAAACAAAAATCCACAGAGTTAAATAAGTAAAACTCCCTGTGTGGTGATGCTGCTGATTCTATGTCATCTATCGCAGAAGATCAGGGCCAGTGCTGTTATGATAAAAACACACTGAGAAGCTTTACAGCTTTACCACCAGAGGGCTGCATCAGATTGCATGAGCCAGACCTCCCTATCCTTAGTTTACAGCTGGGATCTGCTCTCCAGTTGCTCTCAGCTGTGATTGACGTACTCTGGAAGCCCGCACCCACTTTTCCAAAAACTGCAGGGCACTGCTGGAATTGATCCAGCATGAATGTGGTAGCTCAGCACTGCTAAATCAGTGAGGAAATACCATGGATTTACTTTGAAAAGAAGAGAAGAGAAATCAGATTCATTACATTCATATGTACGTACATATGTGACACTGTGCTCAAGGTATCTAACAGTGAGTTACTAAGTAGTGCACTAAATACTGGTAGTGCATTGACTGTCGGCAAGCAAAGATGGCAGCCATTATGCTCCCAGCAACATCCCTTATGCAATTGTAAGCAGCTGCGTTAGAACCTATTATTGCAAAGCAGCAGTTAATCTTCATTTAATTTACATGCCTCATTATTTATCTTTTTCTGTTTTCTTAATATTTTGTTTTCCCCCTTTATCAATGCTGCCCACTTCTACAATCATTTCCTAGTCCTGTCCGCCTCCCTTCTCTGTCACCTACTTGATCTCCATGGGGGTCCCTGGAGAGCTCCTCCTCCATGATGTATTCCCTCAGAAGGGTCTCAGGCATCATTTCCTCCCACAGGTCTTTCTAATGTGTAGGAGACCTTCGCGGGGGTTATGCTCCACCGAACATATACCCATTTCCAGGATTTTCTGTCCCTCCCCATGAGGGTGTGTGCTGTGGGACACCATTGGATTCTACCAAGCCTGCATCAGCATCTGTGCGTCCTTCCCACCCCTGATGACTGCTATTTGACTCCTTGCACCACCACCTGTGGTCACCCAAGTGGCAGTAGAGTGGGGGGGGGGGGTAAGTGAAACCCTCCCTTCCCGGAGGAGAAGAAGACATCCCTGTGATATGCTCAATCCTAATCCCATGGCCAGTGGAATGATCCAAGCTATTTTTCTAATCTGGGTTGCTGGAATCACCAGCAAAAACCCTACCACTGTGTGGGCTGGCTGTGGACTCACTTTATGATGGGAAGTCAGTCACTGGCAGGAAGGGGGGACATGGGGCTGCTCTGAATGCCTGTGCACCCAGGTTTGAGCTATATCACTGCCATGCATGGACTTGTATTGCAATGTGAAGCCAGACATGGGTGTGTGTGTGACATTAGCACCTGAGTATTTAGGTTTAAGCCCCACCACTACAATGCATAGACTCAGGATGTGATTGTAAGTCAGTCATGGGGTGGGGGTGGGGGGAGCTGAATACCTGTGTACACAGGTTTGAGACCCACCACTGTCATGCATGGACTCACATTGCGATGGGAAGCCAGTCAGGGGGTGTGGGGGGAGGAGCTGAACACTTGTGCACCGAGGTTTGAGCCTCCCCCAGTACTACCATGCATGGACTCACATTGTGATGGGAAGCCAGTTATGAGGGGGATGGAGGAGCCTCACATATGTGCACCTAGACTTGAGCCTCATCACTACCATGCATGAACTCAGAGTGATGGGAAGCCGGTCATGGGAGGATGGGGAAGTTGAGCATCTGCACACCTGGGTTTGAGCTCCATCACTGCCATACCTCAAAGGTCAGAGTGATGGCAGTGAAGTGCAGAAGCAAAGTGCAGCATTGAAGTCTGATCAGAGTGTGATGGGCTCCAGTATCAGACTGCCAAAATCAATGCTTACGTTTTCTGTGCTGTGCACTTTTCCTCCAGGTTAGAGTCCAGCCTTTACTCAACAACCTGTTTTGTTGATCTGTACATTCCCTGCCTCCTTCCCTGTTCTGCTTGTGTGGACGAAGGTGCTTCTACAAACAACCTTCATGATCACAGAGTTAATTCATGGTAGTGGCAGTGCTGTGGTAGGGTGGGATCGTGCCCTCCAATCAGGACATCTGTCTTCACAATAACCATGTCACAGTGTTGGCAGTGCTGTAAGGGGAAGAACAGAGCCGCTTGAAAAGCCACACCTCCAGTTTATGTGTTGGCATCAAAGTGGCAGCAGAAAAGGGTGGAGGCAAAGTGCAGCGCTGGAGTCTGATCGGAGTCAGACCTGGGAAGACTGTGGGACTGTCTACAGCTTTGTGCAAGTGTTTAAAAATCTGTTTGCTTAAAGCACTTACTTCCTCATTATACATCCTTATATTTGACATGTGTCTGCCATCTAGAATCTTCAGCCAGAACCCTGACTCTTAAGTGCATTGTCCTAGCTATTTTAATGCCATTTGTTTTTACCCTGAACCATTCATAAACACACTACATGAAGTTCAGTATGGGACTAGGACTCCAGCTGTGATGTTTTCCTCATCACTAAAGTCATTTCCTGACTCTTTAATTTTGCCTATTTCTAGCCAGCTCTGTGGTGCTGGAGGCTGAGGCGCTGGATGCTACACCTCGTTCCATGCCCGTGACCAGGGTTCGGTAATGAGCCTGGGCTGCCGGGGGTCAGCAGGGTAGAGAGGATTGAGCATCCAGAGGACTGCTCTCCTCTCTCTGGCAGGGAAGGGATTGCTGTCCCGTTTGCTGATTGCCCTCTAGCGATGGCTGGAGGGGGATACAGGTTGGGAGGCATGTTGTTGACATACAATGTCGATGGGGATGGAGAAAAACCAAGGCGGAAAATGGAGCTGGCAGACTCCACGATGGTTCCACCAGTGCCCGGAATCTGGATGTTGGTCTCCGGGGTGGGCGGTAAGCCGTTACCTTTTGCCTTGGCCCTGTGACAGGGGGGCAACCTGTGGAGGATCACTGGGTCAGTTGGGTGGGGGAAGGTGGGACCGGAGGTCGAGTTTCCTCAGAGGGAGGGACCGGAGTCACCTGCCAGGCTCCCAGGAGGGGAAAAAAAAATCTGTATTGAAAAAATTGTTGCCTTTTTCATTATAGCTTGCCCCTTCTAGTGCTGTGATACCAGTCATAACTTTTTATTTTATTACTGTCCTTTAGCTGTTGGATTTATTTATAGGTTTATAATAACTGGCTCTCATTGTTTCCCATAGGGAAACCGGGTTGGAATTTTGTTGTGATAACCAGCTGGTTATAATGCCGAACAATCCCCCCCCTCATTAAAAGCAGTAACATTTTCACAGGTTTGTTCACCGATTCAAGGCCAGGGTGATCTTCCATATTCAGTTTTATTAGGCGATTTTAATGTAAATTGGCCTGCTAGTAAAGGCCTTAGACTGAAGAACTCTCACCTCAGGCCTGAATCAATTAATCAATGAGCGTACTCGGTTTGATTCAAATTGTGGTACTCAGCTATTTTAGACCTTATTTTTGCTTCCCCTGAACTCCTAATTAGTGTCTCTGGTTACCAGGGGAACCCACGTAGCAACTGTATTATTACTTTTTGTAATGTTAATCTTTCCCCTCCCAAACTTATTCTCATAACCATTATATTTCATTGTTTTAGGGATTTCAGCTTGGAAGCATTTTGTCTTGGTTTACCAAAAATTTATTGGTGGGAATTGTCTTCTTTCTCAAATGTGGATGCAGCCTGTGATTATTTCTTTAAGCAATTTGACTTACTCTGTGACCGATGTGCGCCTTTCTTTGACAAAAAGAGACAAATCTAAGCACATACCTTGGGTCAGTCCCTTTATCCTTACTCAGCTAAAGACTTGAGACAAACAATATGACAAATGGCCCAAAAATTGGATACACCTTAGTCTTGGCAAATTTTTCAAAAATTCTGAAATTACTGTGTTTCAATCATCAATAATTGTAGCTAATGCTAGAAATAATCTCAAGAAGTGTTGGTGCGTGGTAGATTTCGTTTAGAAGATGCCTTCAGAATCTTCCACCACAAATGTGTCCTGTGGTGGTTCTACAGTTCCCTCTAAGGAGGGTGTGTTGTCGAGGCACAGGTCAGGAAGCATAGGAAAAACCAGGAGCAGTTGTAGACTTTGCAAAATGTGTTTATTAGTACTAGCAGTAACATAAAAAAATTAATTTGTTTAGTATAACTATTTACAAAGGCGGAATAAAGAGAGAAGATCCATCTGAGTTTTCCTTCAATCTCTGTGTCTCTTGCAAGAAATTGCAGCTTCGTTTCATAAGTCCTTGCAACCCCCCCTTAACAAACATCCTGTTTTTATATAAAAAAATGTTCTTGTAAATTTCCAATGTTCTTGTAAGTGTCAGGAAGGTGCAGCAAGAACACAATGTCCCAGAATTGAGGCCTCTTCTCCACAGCTGTTCTGAAAAAAGGCTTAAAAACTGCTCTCAGGTTAACCCCTTGAGTTCCCAATAGCTTTTTGCAATCATCTCAAACTATAATTATATACATTTAAACAGTAAAACTATATAATTTCTAAACAAAGGGATCCCATTATCAAATCAAATCAAATCAAATTTATTTATAATGTGCTTTTCAGCATATCAAAGGGCAAGTACAAAACAAAATCTTACATAATAAATAATGACATAAAAACAACAAAAAACAGCAATAAACCTATCCAAAAGCTAATTTAAATAAATAACTCTTCAGGGATACCTTAAATGATTCTGTGGACAGGCACTCTCTAATCTGATGAGGTAGAGAATTACACAGGGTTGGGGCCATTAAAGAAAAGCTCTGGCCCTAGATGACTGAAGGCAAACCCTGGGAATCTCTAGCAATCCCTCATCAGTGGAAAGGAGTGGGCAGAGAGGGTGGTAAGGTTGAAGGAGATCTTCCAAGTAGCCCGGTCCCTGACCGTGTAGGGTCTTCTAGGTCAGCAACGCGACCTTGAAGGTGATTCTCCACTGCACCGGCAGCCAGTGCAGTTCATGCAGCACAGGAGTGATATGGCAAGTTCTCGGTAGCCCAGTCAACAACCTGGCTGCAGCATTCTGCACCAGCTGCAGGCGATGGAGATCCACCCCCCGGCAACCCTAGATATAGAGCATTACAGTAATCAATAATTATCAGTTACATTTCCACATACTGATTTGCATATATTTTTATACTAGCAGATATGCAAGAGAGGAAAAAACAGAAACAGCAAGGAAGACTGAGAGACAGTGAGAGGCAAAGAATTGTGAGACTGACGGGGTGAACAAATCCTAGGTCTCACAGGAAAATATGGTTGCGCAACCAGACAGACAAGAGACAGAAAAGGAAAGGAAAGGAAAGGAGAAGAGAGGAGAGGAAAGGAAAGGAAAGGAAATGAAATGAAAGAAAAGAACAGAACAGAACAGATCCCTGCATTCAAACTCTCCATAACAACTGGGACAGAGTCCTATTCAACCCTGTCACATACACCCACCTCCTTAAGAGGGTACGTGTTTTATTAAACAGGTTTCCAAAACTTTCTATTCTCTAACGTTTACTTCTAACTTTCAGGAATTAAGCACATGTGCAGTATCCTTTTTTCTATAACACTACAGCAAACAGTAAAGTTTAAACTCATACATTTGTTTTTCAACCTGCAGAACCCTCAATTCCTGATTCATATCTTGACAGAATATCAGCATTGCTATTCTTTTTTTTAAAACTTTTATTTTTACTTTTTATCATATACATGACAGATATATATCATATAGCAGATAGACCATTATAATGCCATTATCACCATTGGGGATGGGAAGCCGTCCCCTTAATCAAAGTAGAAGCATGCATCCACTATATAGTGTTACAACATATGAGGGTTCCTACTAAGGTAAAACCTGATTAAAATTATTCTTAATTATGTGTTGTGATATTAGCCCATGAGCCATATGGCCTTACCTAATGTAATTTAATTGCCCAACATTTTTAACCAATAATAAGCAATGCCCCTAATGAAGGGACTATTGGTGCCATATACATACCTTAATGTAATGAGTAAGAAACACCCCTTTTAAATATGCTTGCAGATTATTGAAGCTCATCCTTAAGGGAAAAACAATACCTTGCAGATCCCCAGTTCAAAACCTACCAGCCCCTTAAAGCCCTAAAGTAATATCCCCCAGTTGAAAGTTTAGAAACAAACTGTTCAGAATTAGGTCCAGACCTACAAAAATAAAGTCAATAATTCTGCTTCTTCGAAAGAAGAAAAAACAAAAGGACTGAACTGATTTATATTTTTAGAAGTCCCATTATGCTGAAGTGAGTCGATTTAGTGTAACCAATAAGATAGAAGAGATAATGTCCCAGAAAGGAAAACTTCAAGTTGTGGCTTCCTCGTCCTCATCTTCCGATCCGCTAGCTCTCCTACGCGACTCCGCAGCTCTCCGGTTGGCCCATTTACCAGCCTCAACTGGGTCCGAGATTATGAACACCTTGCTTTGATGGACAATTCGAAGCTTAGCGGGGAAAATAATAGTGTGTGATATGCCCAACTCCCGGAGGATTCTTCTCACTCCCTCGAACTTCTTACACCTTTGTCTCGTTGCGTAGCTAACATTGGGGAATATATGGATCCGATGATCATCTTGCATCAAGGGAGCTACCCTACGGGCACACGAAGGATCTTATCTTGAGCTGCAATGCCCGAAGTCACCAACATCAAGGTACGAGGTTCCTCCATGTTCTGCGGGCGACCACGAGGGGCTATTCTGTAAACTTTTTGCACTTCCCAGGTGTTATCGAGGGCTTCTGGTGTTAACTTTTTGGTTAACCATTCTTTTATGTTGAAAAGTGGGTGATCCCCTTCCAGGCCTTCAGGAAGGCCAACAATTCTAACATTCGCCACTCGGGCTTGGTTTTCAAGTAGCTCCAGCCATGCCCTCAAATGCTGGTTTTCTTTGAGCATTAGTGTGGTCGTGACAGTAGACGCGTCGGCCTGTTTGCGCACATCACGAAGGTCAACTTTAAGACCATCCACTGCAGACTCCAAGGTAATAACTCGGGTATTAAAATAATCCACTTTTTGACTAAGGGTGGACATAGATTTGATCAAAGTCTGTAGTTTGTAGCCCAAGGTGGTGATGGTTTCCCCTGGTTCAGGCCTCTCTTCTGATGTTGCAGCTTCCTCCGTTTTTCTGAAACCCCCGGTTCCTTTGCACTTTCCAGCTTCTCCTGGTCCTTTCTCTTCTCTAGGATTACCCATCCTAGCTATTTCTGGGTCACTCTTTCCAGTGATGGGGTCTAAAAGGTCAATTGAAGCACCCAACTTGAGTTTTTAAGCAAAACTCCTTCAAATTGTTTAAGAGCTGTAAAAATCTGCTGCAAGCTGCTCGGGCTCCACAGCACCCCCCCCCCCAGCATTGATATTCTGTTTACCAGATTTGTGTATGAATTTAAATGACTGTAGTGCCAGGTACCACCTTGTGATTCTGGAATTTTTATCTTTCATTTGGTTGAGCCAACAGAGAGGACTGTGCTCTGTTATAAGTACAAAGTCAGTTCCTAGCAAATAAAACTTAAGGGACTTCATGGCCACTTTGCTGCTAAACATTCCTTTTCAATGGTGGAGTACCTTTTCTCTCTCTTGTGCAATTTCCTACTAATGTATAGAATAGGATGTTCCATCCCATCTATATTTTGACTCAGGACAGCACCTAGACCTACCTCTGATGCATCTGTTTGTAACTAAAATGGTTTCTCGAAGTCTGGGCTTCTTAAAACAGGGGTTGAACATAATGTAGCCCTAATGGCTTGAAAAGCTTCATCACACTCGGGGATCCATTTCACATTATTTGGGAAACTGTTTCTTCATAAGTTCAGTGAGGGGAGTAGCTAACTCTGCAAAGTTGGGAACAAATCTCCGATAATAACCAGCCAGCCCTAAAAATAGCCTTATACATTTCTTGGTTTTAGGGACAGGGCTGTTAGCTACACCTTCTATTTTAGTAATTTCTTGCTTAACATCTCCATTTCCCAACACATAGCCCAAATATCTAGTTTCCGGCATGCCCAATGCACATTTGGTAGGATTAATAGTCAGACCTGCGTTTTTGATAGCTTGGAGAACTACTCATAGGTGTTCCAGGTGACTTTTTCAGTCTGGACTGTACACCACAACATCATCCAGGTATGCAGCACAAAAACCAGTGTGAGGTGATAAAATTACATCCATTACCACTGGAAAGTAGCTGGCGCATCACATAAACCAAATGGCATGGTGATGAACTGATAGAATCCAACAGGAGTGGCAAATGCAGTTTTGTCTCTGGATTCTTTAGCTAAAGGTATTTGTCAGTAACCCTTTGTGAAATTGAGGGTACTGATATGCTTTGCACTCCCCAGTCTGTCCACCAAATCATCTATTCTGGGCATAGGATAACTGTCAGTACAGTCAAAAAAGAGAGCTCTCGCTCAACCTCAGAAAGAATTTATGCAGGCCAGTGGTGAAAATAATGAAAGTGTTTATTTGTGATCCACTTCCTTAATAAACGTAAAACTTCTGTATGCTCCAGTTCATGTTTATTCCATAATGTAACTTTTCAGAACAAAATAGTTCCTTCCTCAGACAAGGAGCTTTTAATAGCATAACCACCACTTCATATTAAATAGCCAGTTTATCTGAAAATAAAAGAAAATATGCATTCTTTAAATTCATTTCTCTCTTTTGGAGAACTTTAGAAAAATGCACATAAATATTTTTACTACTCAAGCTTTGTAATGAATAAATAAACAGGAGGAACAGACCTGTATCAAAAAAATATATATAAAGGTCCCAGCCAACTCTGGCTAATACATCTTTTTCCACAATAAAGACTAGAACGTGTTATGGAACCCAGTCATGGTGGTGATCAAGAATCCACTTTGCTTAAGAGAGAGGCCTGGTGGATATTTACATTAAGAACATATAACAAAACATATGGTTTAAATGAAAATCTCATTTGGACTACCTTTAATTGAAATTTATTCCATCTCTGGGTTTATACTTTCTTGTTTGTAGTATGAACAATGCTTCTTAGCTGTTTTTTGAATTCTTCCCTCTCTCCCTCTTTCTTCTCTTCCTCTTCCCTTTCCCTCCCTTCCCCCTTCTCCACCTCCTTCACCCCCCCTTCATTTTCCCTTGTCCACTCCTTCCTCCTGCCCTTTGTTTCTCTATTCCATTTGGTATTCTCTCCTTCCATATGCTTCCCCTCTTTGTGCTCTCCTTTTTTCATATCTCATTATTCATATATGGATTTTAGTGTCTCCTATGACCTTATGCATAACACTTGACTTTCACCCCCTCTTCTACTTTTTCCTATTCTGCTGTATCTGTTAGTAACATTTCCCCTTTCATAATATTTTCAAGTTCAAGTTCAAGCTTATTGCAGGAAAGCCTCCATTGAGCAAGCTCATTCACAAGGAGGTCCTGAGGCACCATACACATATGGTTCACAATTACATAGACAGGAGATATAAAATGTAGAACAACAAAGAAAAAAAAATATATTATAAAAGAGGTATACACAATAGAAGTCCTTGTGCTATATATGCAATACATTCCAGCTTTAACCTTGCCCTAAATTATGCAACACATTTCAGTTTAATAAGTAGAGGGCCAGTTGGTACCTAGGAAGTTGACTTGGCGTCGGGGGAACATAGTAGCACCTACATAGGTCTTTTAATTCAGAGATAGCCAGTGTTTTGTAGGAGTTAATTGATATGATGCTGGTTAGCTTCAGTATGGCTTGTAGTTGGTTCCAAATGTTTGGGAGGGTGTATGAGACAGCTCTTTGGCCAGCTGTGGTACGTGTCCTGGGAACATCTAGTAGGATAAGGTTGGATTTCCTTAGGGAGTAGGCGCTATACGAGATGTGTATGAGAGACGTTAAATAGACAGGCAGTTTGTGGAGTAGTAATTTGAGGGTCCAAATGCCAGCATGCAGGAGGCGTCTGGTGGCAAGAGAGGTCCACCCAACTGCTGCATAAAGATCACAGTGGTGGGTCCTGTCACGTGAGTTAGTAATGAAGTGAAGAGCACGGTGATAGAGTATATCCAGTTTAGATAGGCTCAAGGTTGGGGAGGAGATAAAGATAATCTCATTAGTCAAGCAAGGAAGGAATGGTGCTTGGACAAGTCTTTTTCTTGATTGTGAGAAGAAAGAGGTCCTATTTCAAAAGAAGAAACCCAAGCGTGTTTTAAGCCTCTTTGATAGATCCTTGATGTGGTCGTTGAAGGAAAGCTTGTTGTCTATCCACATACCTAGATATTTAAATTTAGGTACGACTTCCAAGGGTTCACCTAGGGAGGTAACTATGAAGTTTTTAGGTGGGGTAGGTAGGGCACCAGAGAAGGCAAGTCTCGAGAAAATCATTGTCTCGGGTTTTTTGGCATTTAAGAGAAGCTTGGCATTGACAAGGTTGCTTTCTAACTGGATAAAGTCAGCTTGGAATGATTCCCTGACTTCAGTTAAGGACGAGCCTGATGCATACAAAACCATATTGTAACCCCTAGATGGCGCTATCCCAGGGGCTACTACCTCTGCCTGATTTGCCACTAACAGGTTGAGGGGCCTGGATCCAATGGCGGGTGCCTCCACCCAGAGGTCAGGGTTTGCAATAGTTAAATTTACTTGGTCACAGCCCTCTGGGACACTGCAACCCCCCTTTCTTCCCACTAGTGGCCCACACAATATATCAAATTACCTTCACAGTATACACTTACCCCAGGACTAGTTCGGCACTGGGACCCTCCTGTGAAATAAGATACAGTGCAACAATCACAGTACAGTACTTTAACATAGATAAATACCTCAGGCAGTATAACTTTGCTGAAACAAGCAGCTCTGATTTATTTAGGGGATATAACAAGGACAGGGGAAATCAGGTTAATTAGCTTATCACTTTACTATCTCACTATGGCTCTGTGCACAGGCCTATCCCTACCAGTTACTGTCCTGGATACCCAAGCCCTAGTGGCTAGTCCAAACTGTGGCAGCTGGTAGGGGCCCTTTCACACAGTGAAAAGAAAATTAGTTTAAACAGTCAGCAGTACAGTGATTCCATTTGGATTTAATGTGGCAATTCAACAGGAGCAACCCTGAATTAGTACTCACGACCTCCAAACAAGATAGGGTCCTTCAACGTCAGCAGGGCTACTCTTGAGTTCCACGAGACTCTTCACACATTTATATGGTAAAAAGAAAGTACTATACCAGGCAGGCTGCTTCTCTATCCCGATCGCAATTACTGCACAATACCCGGGAGAACACACAGCAGATTCAGTTCCTGACAGACCGAGTGCAATTCAACAATTTCTCCAGTCTTCTACAGGGTGAGCCTGGTTTCTACTCTTCAGAGATCCTTTGATTCTTTTCACAGGACGGATTCAGTCCTAACAAGCAGTTACACAAGCTGCAGACCGAACTCTGGGCCTTACACACGTTTTTGACTGAAACTGTGCACTGAAGGACACAGGGTTTCTTTCCCTTCACTCCAGAGCTAAACTGAAACTCCAACAGACAAAACCGGCACTTCCTTTGAGTTCCTCCCAGTTCTTGACTGGATTGGCTGTCACTCACAATAGACTGCTGCTGTTGGTCCAAAAAGGCGAAGTCTAAACTACATCTCCCAGAGTCACTGCCCATACAATCCTCTTGTGGCTGGCTCAGATTATGAGTCCAAGTTCTGATTCGTCCAAGGCACCATTTTAGAGCTAGCTTACCCTACACTGATTGGTCCAGTTCAGCAGTTCAAACCAGAATGGGAACTAGGCAGACACAGTTCTGACTGCAAAGAAAGCAGGTTAGACAAACTGTAATTTCATTATTACTGTAAATGATTTCTGGCAAACAGTTACATCTTTCAGATAGGTTCCTTTGCACTCTAGTGACTGCAAAAATGGAGTGAATTGGCAGCAGCTCGAGTGGTACTCAAACAGAGAAGCACACAGTCCCCCATACAAACTAATTATGTCTGCAAGCAGACAGCTCTTAAAGACAGTACCAGAGGCTCTAAAACACTCACTGATAAATGGCTTAAACGCATAAACACCATTCAGGCTTGGAGCATTCAAGCAAGCTCCTGGAAGTCTTTTGGGAACCCCCATTTGCAGGGGGGTTACACCCTTCCTGGCCTGGGAAAGCTTGACGTCCGCGTCAAGCAAGTACCACCCATAAGTTTTAACTGCAACCATATACATTTGCATTAGGCTCACACATGTAATCATCAGTCAATACATCATTTTACCAAGAACACATTTCTGAAACATTGCAGTACGTCACTCTTTACACAGTATTACACACACATTGTACCATAACTCAAGTTATTACCTCTTGTACATGAAACCTGAAGAGAGGGGGCCCTTCCCTATCAGTTACCTTGGGGCTGGACGGGGCAAGGGCACCATACTTAGAGGGCAACACAAGTAACTTGGAGTTAGCACTGATGCTCAGTTTGGGCAATGAGCTCGGGGACACATACACTCCTTTATGGACAACATTGAGAGGCAGGTCCACTGGCTGGCCCAGGGAATCATAACTGAGGTGCACCACAGGCTTTACAGCTCGACCAGTCTTTCTAGGGGGAACTGTTACAGTCTCTGCACTCTGAGCCTCATTTTCAGCATTGTCCTCACTTGTCAGGGGAGTCTCCATGGGGGTAGAGAGGCTAGAACTTGGGGCACTTTCAGCTCCAGGAGTTACAGTTTCTGAGTCCACAACATTTGGCTTGCATGGAGAGCTTTTGGACACTGGCAGTGGACTGTCAGGGCACTCAAAATACTCTTCTTGTTCTGGTGTATCACCAGTCTGCCCCAATCCATCATTTTCCTTCCCTGAAAGCTCAAACAGTTCAACCATGCACAATGATTCCATTTCATCTGATCTGATGCTTTGCACCTCACTTTCTGGGAGCATTGGCTCCAGGGACGAAGCTGGGGGCTTAGACAGTCCAGAAGGCCAGCTTCGTCTCAGTATTGACTAGGGATTGCCCGAAACAATTGACTCAGTTCATAAGAAGGATAGTATTCAAAGTCACTCTCACTTTCTTCTGATATGGACTGACAGTCATGCTCAACTGGGACTTGTGGAGGGAAGACTTTAACTCTGCTTCTGTAGGTACAGACTTTCTTGATCTTTTCTTGCAGCAGCTCTAGTCACTGGTCCAGAGGGGCATCTTCTGGGGCTCTGACTCAATCAAGATTTGTCCAATGGGTAGTAAATGATTTCTATGCATTGTTTTACATCTTTTGAATTATTCTCAGGCCTTACTTTGTACACTGGCAGATCATCTAGTTTGCCCACTACAATGTGAGGGAGATGGTGCCATCTGTCAGCAATCTTGTGTTTGCCATGCAGTCCCAGATTTCTTAGCAATACCGATCTCCTCCTGGAGTTCCTGTGCTTTCACCTTTTATCATACCTTTCTTTGTTGGCCAGATTTCTTTTGGCAGCCATGGTTTGAGCCAGTTGGTACGCATGAGTTAACTGGGCCTTTAACTTTGCACATACTGTAAATAGTTGTCAGCTTGAACCCCATCAGGAGAGACCCAAAACACACATCTACCGGTAGTCGAGCTTCTCTTCCAAACATCAGGCGGTAGGGGGAGAACCCAGTGGCATCACTTTTGGTGCAGTTATAAGCATGTACCAGGGTGCTAATTTGTTGGCTCCATCTAGGCTTGTCCTTTGGGTACAGGGTGCCTAGCATATCTAGCAAAGTGCGGTTGAAACGTTCAGGCTGTGGGTCCCCCTGTGGGTGGTAAGGAGTGGTTCTGGACTTTCGCACTCCCCACAGAGAAAGCATCTTTTGATCAGACGACTCTCAAAGTCTCTCCCTTGATCAGAATGGATTCTTTGTGGAGCCCCATAGTGAACAAAAAGTTTTCTACAAGTACTTTGGCCACAGTGGATGCTTTCTGGTCTTTGGTGGGAAAGCTTGGGCATATCTCGTGAAATGGTCAGTGACCACCAGCACATTACTGATATTTCTTTGATCTGACTCCAAACTCAGAAAATCAATACAGACCAGCTCCATGGGTGCACTGGTGGTGATGTTAACAAGGGGCAGCCCTCTGGGGCAAAGCTTTTCTCTTAAGCAGCGATACAAGTTCGAATATGTGTTGCTCCACATCAGCCCCCATCTTAGGCCAATAGAATCTGGATCTCACCAAGTCAAGTGTTCTGTCTATACCAAGGTGCCCCATGTGGTTGTGCAAGGACATCAGTACTGAGTCTCGAAGGCAGTGGGCAGCACTAGTTGTTGTTTGTCTACTTGTCCCCTCTGTCTACTGTTTCTCTGTATAACAGTTTATTGATCAGTTTCAACTTAGGACCTTCTTTGTATAACAGTGCAGTTCTCAAATCAGTGGAGCGTAATTTGGACACATCTTTCCTGCATAGAGGGCTTCTAAAGCTGCTTTGATCATGGGATTGCGGATTGAGCCCGCGAATACTGTCATTGTCCAGCTGAGGCAGTGCACCAATGTCTATTGCAGAAAAGTGGCAATAAGCAGCAGGTATGCAATTCTCAGGGGTCCCAAGCAATCCATGCAGTCCACCTCGTCCGTGGACATTTGTTCCTCCCTGTCAAACTTCCGCAGAGTGCCTGAATGTCAGGTTCTGCCAATCGGACCCAATCATTCTTGGGAACAGGGCCTCCCGGGAGAGAGCATCAGCATCTATGTGGTTCAGACCTGCTCGGTATTCGAGAGCATAGTCATATGTAGATAATGCAGAAAGCCACCTATGGCCAGTGGCATCCAACTTAGCTGAGGTCTGCACATAGGTCAAAGGATTATTGTCAGTTTTACTAGTATTTTAGCACCATACAAGTACTCATGGAATTGGTCAACAATAGCCCACTTCAAAGCTAGGAACTCTAACTTATGTACAGGATAGTTCTTTTCGGATGGGGTCAGGCTTCTACTGGCAAAGGCCACTGGTCTCAGGCCATTCTCGTGCTCTTGGTACAACACAGCCCCCAACCCTTGCAAGCTAGCATCAGTGTGCAGGACGTAAGGTTTTCTTGGATCGGCATAGGCCAGCACTGGAGCATGGCTAAGTTGATATATGATCTCATGAAAAGCAGTCTCACAATCAGGAGTCCAGCGGGCCCCAAATACTTCACTCGGATGAAAATACACTCTTTCAGTCTTGAGGGACGCTGACTTTTGGTATTTTTTGTGGGTTGGGGGATACCCTTGAGTAAGGTTAAGTAAAGGGCGGATCACTCTTGAATAGTCCTTGATGAAGCACCAATAATAACCACAGAATCCCAGGAATCTTTGCAGTTCTTTTAGATTTTTGGGCTGTGGCCAGGTGGTCAAGGCCTCAACTTTACTTGGGTCGTCTCTATTCCTCGGTGGATACTATGTGTCCCACATACTTTACTGATGTTTGAAAGAATTGACACTATCAATGGACAGTTTAAGCCAAAGTCCTCCAGTCAGTCCAATACCTTAAATAATCTGCTCTCATGTTCCTCCAGTGAGCTGCCAAACACAATAACATCATCTAGGTATACCAGGCACTCTAGTAAGTTCATGTCCCCACTGCACGCCCATCAATCGCTGAAAAGTGGCTGGGGCACCTGAAATCCCTTGAGGCATCCTCATGAATTCATACAAGCCAAGCGGACAGATAAAGGCTGTCTTCTCACGGTCCTCTGGGGCCATCGGGATCTGGTAGTACCCACTGCGGAGATCCAACACAGAGAACCACTTGCTCCCGTTTAGGCAGTCCAAAGCATCCTGAATGCGGGGCATTGTGTACTGATCAGGGATAGTCCGCCGGTTTAAGGTGCGATAATCCACACATCCTTACTGTCCCATTCTTTTTCCTCACTACCACAATGGGGGAAGCATAAGGGCTTCTGGATTCTTGTATTACACCAGCAGCTAACATCTCTTGCAGATGCCGTCTCACATCATCTATGTCAGCAGGTGCCAGGCGTCGAGACCTCTCACGAAATGGTCTTTCGTCATAGAGCCAGATATTGTGCTCAGCTCCTTGCATGCATCCTATGTCCCATTCCTTTAAAGAAAACACCTGGTCTCTCTGGGCAAGCTTCTCACTGATCCTCACTTTCCATTCAGCTGGCAATGGGGAGTCGCCGAAATCAAACAAGTCAGGCGTTACTCTGTCATTCTTCCTCGAACTCTTGCTGCTGGGTAGCACTGCAGTGTCTGCACAATGCACATCAGCCAGGATGCAACCTCTATTTACTCGAATGTCTCTTTCAGACACATTATAAACTTGACCATTACCCTTCTGGCATAAGCATTGGCTCTAGCGGCAAAATACTAGGCTTGACCAGCAGTCCCTCTGGCAATTTTCCATCGCCTGGTGCATCCAACATTAATATTTTATTCTTAACATCCTTTCTGATACGGACCTCTCCTGTAAGGTACACTGGGCATTTGGCGCCAGGATCAGAGACTCAGGATCCTTCTTCCTTACAATTCCACCGGTTCCTCTGGTTCTATTTTTCAGCATCTCTCTGTGCCTCATAGGCCTTCTTAATTAAAGCTGAACTCTTAAAGCTCTACTAGTTTTTTGACCCCTGTTTTTCATAACACAACTGTGCCAGCCTTCCGAACATATGAGCATTTGTTCCAATCAACAAAGGGACACCATCATACAGTCCAGTGGGGGGACACACTAAAGCTAGAGTCTCTACTTGTTCGGCCACTCCAGCCACGGAGGTGGGGAAAGACAGCCAAATTCGGATATACCCGGAATAGGGGTAGGCCTTCTCACTTAACCCCCATAAATGCAGTCCTTCTAATGGTTGTAAGGGTACGTCTGACAAATGCTTCTGATACCAATCCTGGAACATAATTGTCACTTGGGAGCCACTGTCTAATACAGCTCTTGTAGACACTCCATTCACCTTTACAGTGGTCTCCATGGAGGGACTCACTATTCTGGACCAGTCTGGAGAGGCGATAGTGGGGGCCTGGGCAACTGACCTTGCCACAAAAGGACGTGAGTTAGCATTTTGGTGCCCTCACTGGGATCATTTCTGCACCTCTTAACCACTGATTTGTTCTCCAAGCTCTCCTTGTAGCCTATATGCAACTTTGTCAGTGTCTTTTGGGACCAGCATTCCTTTTCATGTGCCCATCCTTCCCACAATTATAGCAAAACATACTTTCTGGAGTTTGAGCTGGCCGAGGCACCACACTGGGAGCCAGGGCGGGGTATTACTAACTGGAAACCTTGGTGCCATCTCTGTCTGCGGCGTGATAAGCATTTGGAGACATCTCGTCAGTTTCTCCACTTCCATGGTCAAGGAATCGAGTTCGGAGCTGTTATCAGCAGGAGATACATGGATGGGTATCCCCACCCCATAACAGATGCAGTCGGATATAGGTCGGCCTGTATTCGCAGGCGTGGCCTTCATAAAGGGACTGTTTTTGAATTCTGATCTCTCAACAGTTTACCCCATTGTGGCATTATCTTTTCCTTATCAGAGCACTCATTGACTGCCAACCTCTGCCCCTGAACTTCACTTGATGGGCCACCTCAGTCACTCGGTCATAGCCGCAGCTATTGGTGCAGGTCCTCCCGAGGTCGCCTTTTCTCAACTCCTCGAATTTCTCTCATTAACTCATCATAGGAGGGTGGGGATTCCAGTCAATTTGCTGTATGTAACTGAAGCAACAGCAGTTCTGAGAAGGGGCAGACTTAAGGATCCTGTCCAGCCTGGTTCGTCCAGTTCAATCGCTGGAAAACTACCCTTTCTGAGGCATTCTGCAACAATTTTTCCAGCCGAGATACATACAGCAGACAACAACTCCTTGGTACTGTTGTGCATTTCTTACTCTCCACCATAGGTCCTCATCAGAATCTGGGCTCCCATACATTCTCCAAGGCCTCAAGATAGGCCTGTGCAGTCGCTTCAGGGTTACTGGCCCGCTTAGCACGGATGGTAGCCAGGGCAGGGCCTCGGAGGCTCTACTAACCCTCTTTCGCTTCAGCTTCCGAGCATTGCCATTCTAGCACTTGGGGGGCAACATAGTCTATCCAGGTCTCCCAGTCATCCTCCCTTGGGGGTGGAGAGGGTGCCAGAGAAGATCCTCAACCTTCGGTAAGAGTCGTGACTAATGGCAGGTGCAGAAATAGGAGTCTGCATTGGTTCAGCCACCATTACGGGCACTGGAGCGGGACAGGGTGTTGGGGGAGGAACACCCAGGTGGCAAGAATAGTTTCTTCAAGTCCTCACAGTTTTCCCTTCTCCCAGCAACCATTTAGCAAATTTCTCCTCAAAAGTTTCAGATAGTGGTGGGGCTCTTGCCCTCCGGGTCTTTACTGTCCTTAGTTATCACTTCCAAGCAGTGAGGGCTCCTCTGGGGTAATGGTCTGTGGCACTTTGGAGCTATCTATGGGATCTTAAACTCTACTAGGGCAGGAAAAGTGTGGGTGAGCAGATTAGCATGCTGACCCACCACCACAGGGTTTGTAAACCTTCCACCTTGAAAGTACTCCTGTACAGTGTCCGTATTGATACCCAGGGGATGTCCAGGATAAGCATAGCATTTTGGGGTCAATCTCCTCCCCAGTACACCACTCCACCAGCCGTGCACAGCCACTTCTGTCGGGTACCCATTTTTTTTAACAGTGGTTCAGAATATGGCCACTAGAGGACACACAATCCCAGCGGTGAGCCTCCAAGATGTAACCCCTAGATGGCGCTATCCCAGGGGCTACTACCCTGCCTGATTTGCCACTACCACAGGTTGAGGGCCTGGATCCAATGGCGGGTGCCTCCACCCAGAGGTCAGAGTTTGCAATAGTTAAACTTACTTGGTCACAGCCCTCTGGGACACTGCAACCCCCCTTTCTTCCCACTAGTGGCCCACACAATATATCAGAATTACCTTCACAGTATACACTTACCCCCAGGACTAGTTCCGGCACTGGGACCTCCTGTGAAATAAGATACAGTGCAACAATCACAGTACAGTACTTTAACATAGACAAATACCTCAGGCAGTATAACTTTGCTGAAACAAGCAGCTCTGATTTATTTAGGGGGATATAACAAGGACAGGGGGAAATCAGGTTAATTAGCTTATCACTTTACTATCTACTATTGGCTCTGTGCAAGGCCTATCCCTACCAGTTACTGTCCCTGGGTACCCAAGCCCCTAGTGGCTAGTCCAAACTGTGGCAGCTGGTAGGGCCCTTTCACAGTGAAAAGAAAAATTAGTTTAAACAGTCAGCAGTACAGTGATTCCATTTGGATTTAATGTGGCAATTCAACAGGGAGCTACCCTGAATTAGTACTCACGACCTCCAAACAAGATAGGGTCCTTCAACGTCAGCAGGGCTACTCTTGAGCTCCACGAGACTCTTTCACACATTTATATGGTAAAAAGAAAGTACTATACCAGGCAGGCTGCTTCTCATCCTGATCGCAATTACTGCACAATACCCGGAGAACACACAGCAGATTCAGTTCCTGACAGACCAAGTGCAATCTAACAATTTCTCCAGTCTTCTACAGGGTGAGCCTGGTTTCTACTCTTCAGAGATCCTTTGATTCTTTTCACAGGACGGATTCAGTCCTAACAAGCAGTTACACAAGCTGCAGACCGAACTCTGGGCCTTACACAAGTTTTTGACTGAAATCAGTGCACTGAAGGAGCACAGGGTTTCTTTCCTTCACTCCAGAGCTAAACTGAAACTCCAACAGACAAAACTGGCACTTCCTTTGAGTTCCTCCCAGTTCTTGACTGGATTGGCTGTCACCACAATAGACTGCTGCTGTTGGTCCAAAAAGGCGCCGAAGTCTAAACTACATCTCCCAGAGTCACTGCCCATACAATCCTCTTGTGGCTGGCTCAGATTATGAGTCCAAGTTCTGATTCGTCCAAGGCACCATTTTAGAGCTAGCTTACCCTACACTGATTGGTCCAGTTCAGCAGTTCAAAACCAGAATGGGGAACTAGGCAGACACAGTTCTGACTGCAAAGAAAGCAGGTTAGACAAACTGTAATTTCATTATTACTGTAAATGATTTCTAGCAAACAGTTACATCTTTCAGATAGGTTCCTTGCACTCTAGTGACTGCAAAATGGAGTGAATTGCAGCAGCTCGAGTGGTACTCAAACAGAGAAGCACACAGTCCCCCCATACAAACTAATTATGTCTGCAAGCAGACAGCTCTTAAAGAGACAGTACCAGAGGCTCTTAAAACACTCACTGATAAATGGCTTAAACGCCAAACACCATTCAGGCTTGGAGCATTCAAGCAAGCTCCTGGAAGTCTTTTGGGAACCCCCATTTGCAGGGGGGTTACAATATCATCCGCAAAGAAATGTATGCTAGAGTTCTTTATGTGGGAGTCAAGGTTGTTGATGTACAGGGAAAAAAAGGATTGGTCCTAGGATGGAGCCTTGAGGGACTCCTCTGGCAATTGGAAGGGGTGCTGATAGTAGGCCATCAGCTTTGACTTTTTGTATCCTTCCTGTGAGATAACTGTTAAACCACTGTAAGGTAAGTGGAGTGGCACCTATGTAGGCAAGACAGATGATTAGGAGGTGATGGTCTACAGTGTCAAAGGCCTTACTGAGGTCTAGAAAGACTGCACCAGTAACCTTCTTGGTGTCCATAGCATGGATCCAGTCATTAGAGACTTTAGCCAAGGCTGAGATGGTACTGTGCTTTGACCTGAAGCCAGATTGGGCCGGGTTTAGGAGTGAGTGTGCTTCGAGGTGATTTTTTTAGTTGGCTGTGTATAAGTTTTTCCAGCACTTTGGAGAGAACGGGCAAGATAGAGATAAGACGGTAGTTATTTAAGTCACAAGGATCTCCTGAGTTGAAGAGAAGAAGAATATGGGCAGATTTCTAGCAGGATGGAGCAGTGGCTGTGGTAATAGAGAGGTTGAAGATGTGAAGGATGGGGCTGTGAGCTGGGCATAGCCTAACCACAAGAAAAATGATTCAAGGCCATTGTCCCCTGCACTTTTCTTGGTGTCAAGACTAAGAATTATGTCTTTGACTTCTTTGTAGCTAAACAGGCACAACTGGAAGGGATGAGGTGAAGTAGCATGTCTGGGCTAGTGTTGCTATTCACTTGGCTAGCGTATGGGGAGGAGTCGAATGCCATCCCGGCAGTGGCAAAGTGAAGGTTAAGTTCTTCAAGGATTCACAGTTTATTTTCAACCATCCCGTCCTTGGCCAGAATCTTGGTGGGAAGGGAGGAAGCAGCAGGATGGCCTTCAGTGGATCTCAGTGTCTTCCAGATTTTTTGGGAGTTCCCCTTTGGCCTGCTCCATAGTGGAGATGTAGAAGTTTGCTTTAGTAGCCTGTAGACTTTTAACACAGGCATTTCTGGCACTTCTAAACGCCTGCCAGTCTGCCGGGTCCTTTGTGTGCCTGGCCCTAGCCCATAGCTTGTCTCTATTGGTAAGTGCAGATTTGAGCTCTTGGGTGAACCATGGATGTGAGATTTTCCGCACCCTCATTTTAATAAGAGAATCATGCTTGTTAATTAGGGCTGTGAGATTGTCATTTAGGACAGAGACGGCGGCATCAGTAGATTTAGCAAGATATAGGTCTTGCCACCTGATCGTAGCTAGATCGGTTAGGAAGTTTACTGAGTTGAATTTACGGAACAAGCATCTGATTCTGAATTTAGGGTGCTGCTGGGTTTTAGATTGGAATCTTGTACAAACAACGATACTGTGGTTGCTCATGTCATTATGGAAAACTGCAGAATGTGAGATTTTATGGGGATGTGAAGTTAAGATGACATCTAAGAGTGAGCTGCTGGCAGAGTTAGAAGCATTGATTCTTGTGGGTTCAGTTACTATCTGAGTAAAACCCAGCTCATCACAGACGGCTTTTAGGGAGTGGGATTTAGCAGTGAGCCAATCCATATTGAAGTCCCCTAAGATTATTGTTTCCGTGTTAGCAGCCAAAGTTATGGATTTCAACACGTTAAGAACTTCTGTGCCTCCTGACGGGGGTCTATAGCCACCAATGATTGTGATGCACTCTGAGGATGGAAGGTGAAGTTTAAGCAAGACAATCTTGTATTATTTGGGCTTAGTTTTACAAGAAATGCTGCTAACATCAAATTTTGATTTGGCGTATACAACCACTCCCCCCCCCCCCCGAATCTCTATCAGCTCTAAAGAGCTTGAAGCCCAGTATAGTAATTTGCGGATCAGTGTTGGTCTTTTTTCAGCCATGACTCGGTAATTATAATCAGATCTGGGTCAGTGTGGGCTGCCAAAACTTGAAGAAGATCAAGTTTTTTCAGCAGGCTTAGAATATTGACCATCATCAGTTTCATCCCAGGAGCAGCTGCAAACTCCGACGGAGAAGTGATTTGAGTTGGGGGACCTGGATTTAGTTCGACATTGCCTGAACAGAAAAGGAGAATTAGAAACATTTTCTTGAGGGCATTTATCAGGTAGAAGTGGACTCTTTTCTTATGGGTTCTTGTGTGGTGTTCAGTCATTGAGGTACATCTAGCCAGGGCATAGGAGATGCTGACATGGCCGTTCAAGGCTAGCAGGGGAAGTGCACAAAAAGACATTGGTGAAGGGAGGAGGGCCAGAGGAGAGGGATGAGAATTAAAATGAAAACCCGACAGATTAAGAGTAGGGAAGCAATATGAAGATGCAGCAGGAAGTATGATTGTGGGTTCCCAGGCTGGGATGACTTCTGACTTAGCATGGATCAGTGCTTTATGAGTCATAATTTTTGCCAGGATTAGAAGTAGAATGATAATGCAGGCCATACTGCCCATGACTGAGTACAGTGATTTGTGTAGAAAGACCAAGAATCCCTCTAGTGGCAGGTCTGTATAACCTGCTAATGGAAAACTAGCCACCTAAAAAAAAAAAAAAAACTTCTATTACACAGTTGAAATGTGCTTAGTTCTATCGAAAATCTATTTGTAAAAAGTGCCAGGTGGCTGAAGCAGGGGAAAAGTCCTGGCCAATCAGAGCGGGTTTGCTGGAAGCGCCCATGTTCCGATTGGCTGCGCTGTCCTGTACCTTCCAAGGAGCTGCAGGCAGGCATCCTGGTCTTGGTCGGTGGCTGGCTGGGTGCCGGCCGACCGTGGGGGAGCTGAAGCAGCCCCGTTCAAGGGCCTGTTCAATATGTCCCTCCATCAGTTTGTTCATGTTCATGGTTTGTGGCCACAAAATAAAAATAAAAGTTTATTGAGCCAGGTTAGGCTCCTTTAGTGAGTTAGGGGGATCTTCCCATGCACTTTTGCTTCTGGGATGGATTTCTTTCAGACCGCGCCACCCAGGGTGACGTCATCTGTGATGTTTGCATGCTTTGGCAAGCTTACCTTCGGCCTGGACCCTCTCTCCTATCCTGAGCGCTGTTAAGAGCGTGAGAGTATCTCAAACACCTTCAACATTATTTTAATTAATCCGTTTGGTTCTTTGGTGGCCTTCATTTGGTGTGTGTGCTGCCCGGTTTGTTATTTGGTTTTTAAGCCTTACATTTGGATTTATTGGCATGATACAAAATATTTGGAGCGTGGAGGAACGCAACGAATTAAGGTATCTGATTGATTACGTTGTTCTATCCCCCAAAAATTTAAAAGTAATGTTCATATGCTGTTTCTGGTAATACTCAAACATATGCTTTTTATTTTCAGGTTTCCTTAAAAAAAATACACGCTTTGAAGCAAATTTTTTTGCACAGAGCGAGGTGCCTGTTCTTTACACAGGTCAGAGTCATTTTTTACAATTTATGGCTGGAATGTGAAACTATAAAATATGTATTCCTGCTAAGGCTTATTAAGGTTAAAAAACTTCTCCCTTTCCTATATTTTCCTAACCAGATTGCCTTTCATATATGGGCAGCACCCCCACCAACGCTGTATTCAGGTCCCTTTATTGTGGAAAGACATATTAGCCGGAATTGACTGGGACCTTTATGTATATATTTTTGATACAGGTCTGTTCCTCCTGTTTATTTATTCATTACAAAGTTTGAGTAATAAAAAGATTTATTTGCATTTTTTCTAAAGTTCTCTAAAAGAGAGAAATGAATTTAAAGAATACATATTTTATTTTATTTTCAGATAAACTGGCTATTTAATATGAAGTGGTGGTTATGCTATTGAAAGCTCCTTGTCTGAGCAATGAACTATTTAGTTCTGAAATATTACAGTATGGAATAAACATGAACTGGAGCATACAGAAGTTTTACCTTTATTAAGGAAGTGGATCAAAGTAATAAATAACCGCTTTCATTATTTTCATCACTGGTCTGCATAAATTCTTTCTGAGGTTGAGTGAGAGCTCTCTCTCTTTTTTTTTTTTACTTTCTTTTTATCCTCACCTCTACTGCCCACAGCTCTCCACTCAGTCGGACCCCTACAATGCACCTCATGCGCGTCTGCCCTCCCGACCACAGGGTCTGCCCTAGAGTGCACAGCTCAACTCCCTGAGGTCCCTTGATGGCCCAGATTACCCCCTGGGCAGGGGTGAGGACAGGTCCCTTCTTAACTTCTCTCTGAATGTTTCCAGGGAGAGGGCTTGCACAGCGGTGTCTGCCCCGTCAGTCGGTGGGTGGCGCGCATGCTGCTCAAGAAGTTGTCACCTAGTAGAGGTGAAGGTTGTTTTCTACTTGTTCTGTTCCCAATGCTGGCGTGCATTGGGAACAAGGGGTCAGGCGACGCTGAGACATGCATCCGCCCAGCCCCTGCCGGCGTCAACCCTGTGCTGCTGCCTCCAGCCGACTGGCATCCCCCCAAGTTCCCCAGGAGGTGGCGGTATCGCGGCGGGAAAGCTTCCCATCCCACCCCAGAGAAGGAGAGCAAACTGTTAGGTGCGCAATCCTTCTCTCCCCGGCCGACCCACTGGCGGCCCGAGTCCATTCCCGAACCTGGGTCGCCGGCAGAGCTCTCTTTTTTGACTGTACTTGTGGTTTGCCAACTTGCCCTCACTCCCCATCCTTTTACTACTGCTATATATGAAATTACAAAAGGAACCCTGGGACTCACTATGTGGAGCTATAGGATAACTGTCAAATTCTGACACTTGATTAAGTTTCCTAAAATCAAGACAAATACTAACACCCCCTTCTTTTTTTGTTTACAGTTACCACTGGAGATGACCAAGCACTCCTCGATTCTTCTGTGATACCCATTTCTTTCATTTTTTGTATTTCCTTAACCACGTTAGCTCTTAACCACTCTGGTAACCTGTATGTCTTTTGCCTCATAGGGCGAGCATTCCTTGGCACGATTGATGCAAGTGTTTCCAATGTTTATTCCCACGGTAAAAGTACTGTTAAATGTCTTTAGCACACTTACAGATTTCTGCAGTTTGTTCTGAGGTTAAGCAAACATTCACCTTTACAGCATCAGCAGTTACAGTTTGTTCCAGTCTATCATAAGCTACATCAGTATCTTCTTTATCGGTTTCTGGTAAAACTAGCAAAGCAGCTTTTGGCATTTTTTCAACCCATTTCTTGAGGAGGTTAGCATGGTACTGTATATCTTAGTAGGATTTTTCTTGTCAGGGGTCTCAATCTCATAGTTAACAGTGCCAGTATGTCTAAACACTCTATAAAGCCCTTGCCACTTCACTTACAGTTTATTTTCTGTTGTGGGTAGCAGAAGCAAACCCTTTCACCTGGCTCAAAAACTTCTTCTTTTACTCCATGGTCATAATATACCTTCTGCTGGTTTTGGGCCTCTTCCTGATTACTATGGGCGATTTCAACATATTTTGCCAACTTCTTTCTTAGGGCACACATATAAGACTATATAGATTGTTTCTGAGTGGGGTTATTCTTCCACATTTCTTTTATCACATCCAGTGGCCCTCTTGGCTGCCTATCATACAGCATTTCAAATGGTGAAAACCCTGTTGATGCCTGTGGCACTTCTCTGTAGGCAAAAAGTAGGTAAGGCAAGTATTGGTCCCAATCTTTCCCTTCCTATTTTACAAACCTTTTTAACATGCATTTTAGGGTTTGGTTAAAACACTTACTGTACATGACTGTCTGTCTGAGGGTGATAGTGGGAGGATCTTATAGCAGTGATACCTAGTCTGTACAGCTCTGCTGCCACTTTTGAAGCTGTGACAGTACGCATTGGAGCTGCTTCTGGGTATCGAGTAGCATAGTCGCATACTGCCAGAATAGATCTATTACCCTTTTTACTTTTGTCTAAAGGATCAACCACATCCATTGCGATTCTCTCAAAAGACACATCTATCAAGGGTAGGGGCACCAGGGGCACCTTGTCTTTTTCAGTCACTGGGGCTACTTTCTGACACTCAGCACGAGAACTGCAATAGGCAGCAACATCTTCATAAAGTCCAGGCCAGTAAAATCTATACAGCAATCTGGCAAGGGTGCGATCCCTCCCTGAGTGACCAGCCATAGAATTATCATGTGCTATCTGTAACAACTCTGTTCTATACTTCTGTGGTATAGCCAATTGTTCTGTCTGTTTCTGTGTCTGAGGTTTAACCCAAACTTTGTACAGTAACCCATTACATTTTTATGTTGGCTTGCATGCATGCGCAAGCAACATCTTGCGACAGTATGGGTCTCGAAGTATTGCTGTTGGGCTAATGCAGGCACGATCAGTAGGTGTCCTCATTCCCCAATCAGCCCATGCCACCGCCACACCATGCATACATAATGGGCGAGCACATCAAGCAAAGGTCTGCTGCAATCCAAGCAAAGCTCGCTATCAACTGTCCTTTGTTTGACGTGCTCGCCACCATTATGGCCATGGTTACAGCGGCTGTCACCATCTTTCCCGACATCGGGTGCCTAACTCTGTCAGCAACCCCCATGTTTGTGTGTGCTGACGGGGAGCCCACCCCGTCCGGCATCCCCGCAAATGGGAATGCTGAGGGGTGCCCAATCTCCCTGGCTCACGCCCCCACTTCTTTGCTCGCCAATGGGGAGCCTACTCCCCATCGGCATCACCCCTCAACTGTTGAATGCCGAGGGGGTGCCCTAACTCCTTGGCTCGCTGTCTCCCCTTTTGTTTGCCGGCAGGGTACCCAATCCCTGCCGGCATTACCTCTGCAGTAGTGCTTACCGAGGTGCCCAATCTCCTGTCGGCCACTGACATCTCCACAAAACCCACTTAGGTGGCATGCTGGGAGCCCACCCCAGCGTGCAAATGCCCTGCAATGCAAAACTGTCCGCAACGGTTTTCCTTTTTTTTTTTTTCACCTGAAAACGAAACCGCCCCTCGTAGTCTAGATGCCCTCCCCCACCCGCACACACCCACTGCGCACCCTGCCTCCCTCACCCCCTCACCCCATACTTACCTCCGGACTTGGCACGATGATCTTCAGTGGACCGGGAACACGCTCTGCATTCTTCAAAGCCGACCATGAACTGAGGAAATGTCGGTAAGCTGTATAATGGAATGAATAGGGTTTTTCAACTTTGCTGCATATCTCAGGCATTTCTTGAGTTTTGGCACCAAATTTTTCAACATGGGGTTTTTAGGCCCCTCCTCTTAATTCTGTCACTGTCATTGCGTTAATCAAGTTTTAGAAGGTGATTTCGCAGTCACTGTGCGAATCACCTTCGGGACCCATTAACGAAAATGACAGTACCAGTGTTCATGAGGTGGCCTCTCAAAGCTCTATGTTCCAAATTCTGTGGAAAATCCAACAAATGCCTGTTTTATGAGCGGCATGCTAAGTAGTTGCCACGCAGGACACGTGAACTCACGCATTCGCACATTTTAACGCAGTATTTTCAGCATTGGCATTTTTGTGCACCTCCTTGTGAACAGTACAGCTGTCATTTTCCACATCCTGCCCAAAATGTGTTTCTGCACTTCCGAGCGCACACTGCGCGGTCGCTGTCAGGAAATCAGTGTTTGGGCTAGGTGTAAAATGACAGTGACACAGTTCATGAACAGAGCTCCTAGAATGCCTATGTTGATAATTTGAGCTGACATCATAAAATGACTGTGTTACAAGCGCAGCAGATTGCACGCATGCTCGCACTGGGTCAGGCATTTGTGATATATTTTCACTCTGGATTTTCACCATTGCCATTTTACACACCTCTTGATGAACAGTATAGCTGTCACTTTACATCCTGCCCAAATGTGTTTCCTGCACTTGGCTATAGAATAATGCGGTCGCCAGCAAAATCACTCTGGGACACTTTGAGGAAATGACAGTGACACTGTACATGAGCAGAGGTGCTAAATGCCTATGTTGAAAATTTGGTGCCGAACGCCCACAAACTGGCAGTGCTGCAAGCATGCCTTGCATATTTCCCACGCACCCTTGCAACTCCGCAAATTCCGTATATTTGTATGCCACATTTTCAGCACTGGCATTTAATTACACCTCCTTATGAACTGTGCAGCTGTCATTTTTCACATCCTGCCCAGCATGTTTTCCCACACTGCACTAACAAACACCCACAGGGACACCCTAATGCCTCTCACTCTCTGCAGGGTGGGGGTGAGTTGGCATCAGTTCAATACTTGACTGCCACTCCTATGCTGCATCTCTCTAACTCCTGCACTGCCAATGGCAGCAAGACAACATTCGGCATTGACAAATGCTTGTTTAAACATTGGTTTACCCTGTTTTGATTTCACCCCCAGCTGCTTAAAATAACTCTGGAGAGAAACATTGTTAGCTTGTTCTGAAAGAAAATCACAATCAGTGATCAGTTTAGTTTCAGCATTTTCACGTTAACCCCTTATGTCCATCAGTCATTTGTTGCCACAGTTTCTTCAGGCATCATCTTTCTTTCCTGGATTTCCGGATCTTGGAGCTGTGCTCAAACAAGTCTGAATCAAAGTCACTGAAAGGAAAAGTTCCCCACCGTTTGAGATTTTCTTTGCCTGAGCTCTTGTTACTACTGCTGCTGAAACTGCAGGGTTCAGTTCCTCTGAGATTAACTCAATAAATCCTGGACAGTCATTTCCAATAATCACGGGTACAGGTAACTTAGGTACTGCCCCCACTTTCATTTGGTGCGAAACACCCTTAATGGTCAGAGTTACTTAAGTGGTGGGATAGTATCGAGTATCCCTATGGATGCAGATGACACCAGTACCTGGTCCTTTTGCACAGTGTTTTCCCATCACTTCAATGTGCACTAGGGTTTGTCTGCTTCCAGAATCAATGAGTCCCTTTACAGTATTATCTCCCACCTTCACATCTGTTAAGTACTTGCCCCAATTTGCTAAGGATAAATCTGCTCCAGTGTCACTCTTCTTATGGCAATTTCTTGCAATATGACCTGGCTTATTACAGCTATAACAAATAATGTCTTTGGGCACAGATTTGTTACCCCCACCAGCGTCCTTATCAGACTTGGAGTTTAAATGGGAAAAAGAGTGTCTTACAGTGTTTGGCTGTTACCTCGCTGCTGTGGCATCTGTCTGGCCATTTGGTAGTCCTCAGCCAAAGAAACAGCCTTTTCCCCACTTTCTGGTCGGTGTTCCTTTATCCAAAGCTGCACATCTGTAGGCAGGATGTTGATGAATTGCTCCATTGTGTCGATGATCTGTGGGACTGTTTTTCCCTCTGGTTGGAGCCATTTTATCGGGAGTTCTCTGAGTTGGGTGAAGGCTTCTTGAAGATTGTCGACTGAGTTGTACTTCAGAGATCAAAATCTCTGCCTGTAGGTCTCTGCTGAGATGTCATACCTTTTCAAGATTTCGCTTTTCACCAGGTCATAGTTTTCTGACTGTGCAGTGTCCATACTGCTGTAGGCAAGATAGGCTTTGACTGTCAGGTAGGGTACCAATCAGACTGGTACCCTACTCTGTCATGGTACCCTACCCTGTCAGGCAGGGTACCAGTCTGATTGTCCATTGCTGCTTTGGCCATTGGCAGGCTGTTGCAACTCTTTCAGAAGTTGTCAGGTATGCCTTGATATCATCCGAGGGACACAACTTCATAAGTTTAATGGCTTTTAAGTTGCTTGTGTTTTGTTGCTTGTCTGGATCTGTGCCAGATCCTCTGCCTTTCATAGCTTGCAAGGCATCCATCCATCACTGCATCTCTTCTCTCCTCTGCTGATCCTGTCACTGCTTCTCTTCTCTCCTCTGTGCTTCTACACATTGAATCTCTTTTTCTGTCTGCTTCTCCATCTCTTTTTGTTGTATAGCTCATCATTTGAAAAAGTCCATCAGGCTTTCAGGTTCTGTCACTGCCTGTTCTTTTTCCATAACTTGTACTGGCTGTACAGTCTCAGCTTGGACTTCTGTCTCTGCTAGTTTGGCTGCTATTCTCTTGGTAACTATACCTGAACTTGCTGCTGCAGAATCCATACCTTTCTCTATGCTTCCCTGGTACTAGGTCCATTACCTACGCACAAAACTTCTGCCTTAGAGTATGCATGTCGTAAATCCCACTTAGGCTGACACAAAGGTAGAATAAACAGAGAAGATCCATTTGAGTTTTCTTTCAGTCTCTGTGTCTCTTGCAAGAAATTGCAGCTTTGCTTTATAAGTCCTTGCAACCCCCCTCCTTAACAAGCATCCTGTTTTTTTAAAAATGTTCTTGTAAATTTCCAATGTTCTTGTAAGTGTCAGGCAGGTGCAGCAATAACACAATGTCCCAACACTGAGGCCCCTTCTCCACAGCTCTTCTGAAAAAGGGCTTTAAAACTGCTCTCCGGTTAACCCCTTGAGCTCCCAATAGCTTTTTGCAATCATCTCGAACTATAATTATATACATTTCAACAGTAGCACTATATAAGTTCTAAACAAATGGATACCAATATCAGTTACATTTCCACATAATGATTTGCATATATTTTTATACCAGCAGATATGCAAGAGAGGGAAAAACAGAAACAGCAAGGAAGACTGAGAGGCAGTGAGAGGCAAAGAATTGCAAGACTGTCGGGGTGATCAAATCCTAGGTCTCACAGGACAATTTGGTTGCGCAACCAGACGGACAAGAGACAAGAAAGGAAAGAACAAAACAGATCCCTGCATTCAAACTCTCCATAACAACTGGGACAGGGTCCTGTTCAACCTTGTCACAGAGTGCTTGTGCTATTTTCAACTCATTTTTCTCTGAGGCTCCTGCCATACTGTTAAGCAAGGCTGTCTTATCTTCTGAAGACATATTTCACAATCCCCTTGCAGTGTTTCCTCTTTCAAGACCTACATTTTATTTTAGGCCTATAAAGACTGATGAAGTATTTAAATTGTTATACTCCCTGAGAGAGGACACTGTCAAGGGAATTGACAGTTTAGACATTTTTTTTACTTAAATCCAGCACTGATATCCTACCTCCTCACTAAACTTTTTAATTTATCTCTCACCTCTCAAACTTTTCCCTCAGCTTGGAAATACTTCTTAGTTATCCCTCCCCACAAAGGCAGGGATAAAACTTCACTACAGAACTACCACCCTATTCCTTGCTCCCCATAGTTTCCAAATTTATGGAGAAAATTGTTCTATCTCAGATTAATTATTATTTGGCTAATTATCAAGTTCTTTCTAATTTTCAGTCAGGTTTCAGGCACAATTTCTCTACCCAAACAGCACTGCTTGACTTTCACGATTCAGTCTCTAGGACCCTTGAGAAAGGGAGTCTTGTGGGTTCTGTCTTCACTGATCTGTCAAAAGCCTTCAACATGATCAATCACACTTTGCTCCTAATCTTTCCTCCTACAGCTTTTCTTCAGATGTCACTAACTGGTTTTCATCTTATTAATATGGGAGACCTCAAACTGTTTCATGCAATGCTTGTCATTCTTCTTCTCTTCCTCTTTTCACTGGGGTTTCACAAGGGTCTATACCTAATCATATACTATATAATCTCTTCACAGTTCCATGACCTTCTGTCATGGATCTTTGCTCAGTCAGACTTTATGCTGGTGACACAGTTCTTTTCTATGCTCACAAATCTCCTTCTCCTCTTGCCTCGATTCTGCAGGGTGACTTAACAAAGTGGTGATCCAGAAGCAAATGATTTCATACCTTTTATTGGACCAACATAGATGTAACAAAAAGAACAAAGTGCTTTAGCTTTCAGACCAACCAAGTCCTTCCTAGGAAGCTTAATGACAGTTATTCAGAAAATCCCATACTTTTAACACCCAGATCGTGCAGCAAAAAAACCAGAAAAAAATTCCCATTGGTTTAAAATACTCATTTAAAAAATAACAGAAGAAAAGTCAGAGAAGCTGAATAGCACCAGTTCACCTTCAGCTGAAAGGGCCTAAAGGTCAGATGTGCTTAGGGCATAACAACAAGCAGGGAGTACACGGCACATAAATTAAAATGACTTAGAGATACCTTCAGAGTAAGATAAGAACACCTTGAGCAGTGAGCTGTTCAACCCAATTATGAGTGTCCCAGTGTGTTACAGAATGCAGTTCATGAAAAGCAAAACCCACCCGGATTAAAGACATGCTAAAATGTGACATAATTGTAAGTTAAAAACAAATCCCACAAAATAGAACTACAAAAAGTATCTATATATGGCATACAAAGTGTTAAAAGTAAAGTTTACCTAAAGTGAGCAATAGTTTCACACCATATGGAATGTAAAACTTAGCTGGAAACATCACCCAACTATACTCTCAAACTAGTTATTATGCTCCATAAACCTTAAGGCCTTTAGTGTCGTAACAGGAGTTTATACATGACAATATAAATTGGCAGTATAAGTGCCAAACTAAGAGCTGCTTGTCAAGGACCACCAAGAAACTAAGGCCTTGCAGCCTGATATGTACAGATTTCAATAAATTCTCATTGTATAATATAACTACCTGATGTACTGAAAATGCCTAAAGAATCTGAATAAGAAATCATAGGAATTAAATTCTCTCCTCCTCCCCGCTCCCGGGGGAAAGATAACTAGTTATTAGGAGAGACACACACACACACACACACATATGAGTCCTAATGCACCATCATTCACATCAATCACTTCAGTTGTTACCCAAAGGAATTCAACTTGTCATGAACCTCCAAGTAAAAGAGATCATGCATCCGAATATGTACAGAGTTCAAAAATGCAACACTATATAATCATACTACTATATGTGCAGTAACAGTCCAAGGATTCTGACTAGAACCACAATGAAATAAAACTGCCACCCTCCCCAGGGTACGATAACTAGTTAGAAGTAAATGTACACTATGTATGTGAGACAAGAGTCCTATCATATCTTCATTTCCACAAATCACTACAATATTAGCCCAATATAATTTATTCTGTCAAGGACCCCCATGCAAATGAGTTCCTGCACCCCAATATGTTCAGAGTTCACAAATGTGACAGTATATAATAAAACACCTGTATGTACAGTGACAGGCTAGGGAACCTGAATAAGACCCAGTGGAATTAACCCCACCCACCACCCACGGGGAAGATAACTAGTGAGAAGGAAATTAATATTCATTATGTGTGTGAACTAAGAGTCATAACACACTGTAACACCCTTATGTCATGTACTTGAATATAAGCCCACCTCAATGTAACAGCAACCCTCACACCCACCACACTCAGATGACCCCGCACACCCACACCCCCACACACAAGGAGATGCTGAAGTCCTATAATATGTACATCTTTTGAAGAAAGGGTCTGTGGATGTTTAAGTTCTACAATGTGCCATAAACCCCAAATCTGTGTTCCTGCCATCTTCTACCATATTAAGAAGTAAAATAAGTTTAATCTCAAAAGCCTGTCACTGTTGTGTAGTTTTGAGAATTCCTTTTAAGACCATCACTGATGCATATGAAATTGAGTGGTCAGGCCAAGAGAAGTGTTGCCCCACTGGTTTTTCAGTCATTTCAGATTAATATTATGTCTTTGCAAGTTCATTCTAGTGCGGAGTGGTTGGCTTGTCTCTCCAACATAACTTGTTTGTGGACATCACTTGCATTGAATGAAATATTGTAGAACTGAAAAGTTACACGTTTGTTTAATTTAGCGGTCTGAGCCTGTGTGACTTGTTAGTTGCAGTTAGAAGTTCTCTGTCCTGTACTTCCATATAATGAGTATGATATAGCATCAAACCTAGCTGTTAAATTAATTTAACGGGTTTGTTTGTAAAGCGAACATAGCAAGACTTTTTTTTTACAGTGAAATATATCAGTTCTACAGTAAACAACATGCTGTGATGCACATGTATAATTCCCCTGTACTCTGAATTGTCTGTTTTGTGATGTAACCACACCGTCACAAGTGGAAATGAGCTCACAAGTGTTACATCTGTGTTGATTACAGGGTTGTGTACCATTTAGTGTCATGGTATTCTTTTCTGGTGAAAATTTACTTCTAATAATTAGGTTGGCTAAGTCTGGTGGTTGTTTAAAAGATCATAGTGGTAGTGGTAGTTAAAAATACAATTTGAGGGGGGCTTTTGGTGATGTCATCTCCTGAATGGCCGCATCCATCTAGAGCTCCTGAAGCTTCACCTACCAATCCTCCTATTAAACAACTAAAAAGCAAGATATTCTGCAAGAAATGCCTTCACAACATAAAGGAGGACACAGGCCAAGCAGATCTCGCTTTAAACCGGCCTGCATCCTGCGGATGGGCCGGGATTGAGCATGCATGACAGACCCAGCCAGAGCTCCTCTCACTCAGACATTGAAGCCCAAGAAGCAGACATGGACCAGGAATCAGAACGGTTCTCGGGATCCTGTTTTGAGACCCTTCTTGGAGAGTTAAGGGCCTTTAGAGCAGAGACCAAACAGGAGTTTGTAGTCCTTCACAACCGCATACAAGAAGTAGAAGAAAAGGCGGCCACAGTACAGAAAAAAATATCCAGCATCGAGAGCGACCACATTCAGATCCAGACAGTGGTCAGTTTCCTAGCCACATACCAGGAAACCGTTCAGAATAAACTAATTGACTTAGAGGCACGCTCTTGGAGGGACAATATTCGTATTTATGGTCTCCCAGAGGGCTCAGAAATGGGCCTAATGGAGTAATTTCTGGAGGACCTTTTAAAAGATGTATTGGAGCTACCCTTGGACTTTACCTTCCGCATTGAAAGGGTGCATAGAGTTCTCACCACTAAGTCCAGGGACCCAGCAGCCAGACCACAATCAGTGGTGCTAAAGCTTGCGAGCTACAAAGATAAAGAGAAGATATTAAAATGAGCGTGGTCCAAGAAAATAGTTAAGTATAACACTGTGTGCCTAATATTTGACGACGACTATCCTTCTGAAATAGTCAAGCAAAGGGCAGCTTACTCTCCCATCCTGAAGATCCTCAAGGACAAAAAATTCAATTCCAAACACCATATCCTGCAAGATTAAAGGTGTACTGGGAAACTGGGCCTAAGATGTATGAATCACTGGCAGATATTTATCCAGAACTAAAAGAGAGGGGATGGGTGAATGCGTCGAACCTGCCTAGGGAACAGCGACCCCGACCTTCACTTCCGGAATGGCAAACAGTCGAGAGGGATCCTCACAAAAGATCAGTGCAGGCAATGGTGCCCAAAACACTGGAAGATATTAAAACTTTGCTCCACACCATGTGAACCAGATCTACAGCAGAACAAGAGCGAGAACAAGAAGGGAATACCTGAATTGAGGGTGAGCCATGTTAAATGTTTCATTTTTTGAGAGGGGCGTTGTTTACCCCTATAAGATACTGTGTCATTTGAACTCTTGTTCGGAAGACAATTGTCCGGTTTGGCCGCCGCCCAGCAAGGGCAGAAAAGACGATGACTCTTTATACAGACAGGGGTCATTTACTCCTAAATGACTGTGCATATATGCTTGAGCTGCACCATTTTAGTATAACCAAGAAAAAACTTAAGCAGAACACTGAACTGTTAACTGCAATGTATAGGTATACAGAACTTGAAGGAGCTCAGAGTAAGATTAGCACATTCTCCCGCCTCTAGCAGGCACACTCTCACTAAATATAGAATGATAATATGGAGGACCAGGGGGTGAAAGCTCCCCAGTCCTGGCCAAATCAGTTTAAACATTGTTTGAGGGTGTCTGAAATGGGAGGGGGATGGGGATGGGGTAAAAAGACCTAACCGGGGGTACCACATAGTTTGCCTGCACCTTTGAAGTAAACGGGGTGTGGGCTGGAGAAGGGGGGCTGTCCTCTTCTTCTCCCCCTCATGGGGGGGATGGGGGATCACACACACACACACCTCGGGGATCTAAGCCTTAAAGAATCTTTAAGTTTGGGCTGGGTGGTAACTCTTTAGATAAAGGGAAATGTTCAGAGGGATTTTAGTTGGGGGATGATGTGGATTTACCTATCCATCTGGCTTGGACCTGTTATTTCATGGGTCTGGAGGGGACCAGTCTCTTTTAGAGACTCACTCTCCTCCCACCCGAACGGGGTGGGTTTACCACTTGCTCCGACGGGTATTAAGGGAACACAATGACATGCTCCCCTACCTTGGTGGTCGAATTGAGATTTTCCTACAGGGGGAAGATTATGGGATCCCCCTAGGGCAACTGGTTCACATTTCATTTCTGATGTTTGTAGTTATAATTGTTAAGGATTTGTTAGTGTTGGTTATTAATGCCTCATATGTTACATACGGATTAATTCTAATAATTAGCTTAAGGGATCTGAGTAGTTTAGATGCTGAGGTGGGACAAGCGAAGAAAGGAGACAAAATCCAAATCTCAGGGGTTCCCCCTTCAGTGGGGAAAGAATGATAGGGAAAGCCAGACTGCAAGGCCCACAACTCCCTCAAATTTAAACTATGGATCCTAATGTAACCCCTAGGTGGCGCTATCCCAAGGACTACTACCCCTGCCTGCTTAACTACTAACAGGTTGAGGGACCTAGGTCCAATGGTGGGTGCCTCCACTCAGAGGTCAGGGTTTGCAGTAGTTAAACTAACTTGGTCGCAGCCCTCTGGGACACTGTAACCCCCCTTTCTTCCCTCTAGTGGCCCACACAATGCATCAGGAATATCTTCACAATGTGCACTTTACCCCCAGGGCTGGCTCTGTCGACTGGACTCTGGGGACCCCCTGTAAAACAAGATGACACAGTGTAAAAGCCACAGTACAATACTTTAACATAAACGAATACCTCAGTCAGTGTAATTTTGCTGAAACAAACAGATCTGATTTATTTAAGGAGCTGTAACAAGGACAGGGGGAAATCGGGTTAATTAGGTTAAACACATTAATAATCACAGTACTGTGCGCATATTCAGAGTCCCAAATTGTCACTTTCACTGGGTACCCAGGATGGGGGGGGGGCTAGCCAGGATGGTGCAGCTGGTTTGGGGCCCTTGATGGAGAGAACACTTGCACAATACCCAAATTGTAATTCGAGGCGGTTGGCTCAGTTCGTGAAGAAATGAAAAAAAAAAAATTAGATGACACACTTGCAATTCGATAAACAGATGGCAGGGAGCTACCCTGCTTTGTACTCACAAATTCAATGCTGGGAACTGGATGGAAGGCAGATTGTTCTGGATTGCCATGAGGAGCAGACCCTGTGGACAAGGTCCTTGTGACTGGACCCCACTGCAGTTTAGAGCAAATGGATGTAGTCTGGATTAAGCTGGGGTTTATTTCCAGCTTCATGCACTCAATTCACTGTACAGGGGATTTGAAACGCGATTCCCCACAAGCACTACACACATTTATATGTAAAAGGAAAGTACTATACCAGGCAGGCTGCTTCTCTATCCCGATCGCAATTACTGCACAATACCCGGGAGAACACACAGCAGATTCAGTTCCTGACAGACCGAGTACGATTCAGCAGTTTCTCCAGTCTTCTACAGGGTGAGCCTGGTTTCTACTCTTCAGATCTCCTTGATTCTCCTCACAGGTTGGATTCAGTCTGAACAGGCGCTTGCACAAGCTGCAAACCGAAACTTAGGGCCTTACATGTGATTCCCACGCTAAACCTACATACCGAAGAAGCACACAGCTCCTTGTCTCTTCACTGCCAAAACTCATCTGATCTTTCCAGTAGACAGAGCCGGGCATTTCCTTTGAGTTCCTCCCAGTTCAGTTGGCTGGTCTGGCTGTCACTCACAATAAACTCCCCCTGTTGGTGCAAAAAGGTGCCGAAGTCCAAACTACAATTCCCAGAGGCATCTGCCATGCAGTCCCATTGTGGCTGGCTCAACGTAAGAGTCCAAGTTCTGATTTGCCAGCAGTAGGCTCCATTTTAAAGGTCCCCCATGCTGATTGGTCCAATTCAACAATTCAATTCCAACATAGAGGGGAAACACATACAGAGTCCCAGCTGCAATAAAACAGGTTAGATAAACTGCAATCTCACAAATGCTGCTAAATGATTACAGGCAGTTACAGCTTTTAGATGGGCTCCCTTTGCACTCTTAGCGACTGCAAAAACGGAGTGAATTGGCAGCAGCCTGGGCGGGATTCGGGCATTAGAACACACAGTCCCCTCTCCTCAATTAATTATGGTCACAAGCAGGCAGCTCTTAAAGAGACAGTACCAGAGGCTCTAAAAGCACTCACACTCAAGCAACTTAAACGCTGAACACCTCTAGACTTGGAGCATTCAAGCAAGCTCCTGGAAGACTTCTGGGAACCCCCATTTGCAGGGGGGTTACACTAAAAATATTATTAAGATAGTCTTCCAAAACATTAATGGTCTAAATAATCCCATTAACAGACAAAGGGTGCTTTCCTCCCTAAAGAAGCAAAAAGCATCTATTATTCTCCTCCAAGAGACCCACCTTTCTAAAACTGAACATTCTAAACTGAGGAATTTCTGTTTCACCCATGTGAGAGCATCCTCGTGTGGGACAGGCAAGAGAAGGGGAGCAGCAGTTTTGCTTCCTCGGTACACCAATTTTCTGGTTGGGGGATCTTATTTGCACCCAGAGTGAAGGCTGGCTCTTGTCTGGGGACATTTAGAAGATTCTCCAATTACAGTGGCCCTCCTGAATGTGCCACTGGGATCCTCTCCCTCCGAGGCCTGTTCTCTCTACCAGACAATTACTGAATGTCAAAGGGGAACACTTATAGTGGGGGGGGGGCCTTAATCAGACCCTAGAACACATAGATAAGTCCAACATCAAATCTAAGAAAAGTAGCCCCACTCATAAAATGACCAAGAAATGTCTCAGAGATGCATACTGGGCAGACGCATGGCACTTTCTGCACCCGGGGAGGAGGGAATACACACATTATTCGGCCCTACGTGGATCTTATGCTTGCATCGACTATTTTTTTATCTCAAGAGAACACCAGCACCAAACAGAGGACTGTTGTCATGTTCCCTTGTTCCTTTTGGACCATGCACAAGTGGTCCTCAGGCTGAATTGGAGGATAGTGGAAGGCATTTCACTCTGGAAATTCAACAATTATTTGTTGAACCGGGAGGACTTCAGGGAGATGGTGGAATCCAGAATTCCCCAGATTCTTCATGAGAATGACCTCCCGGAGGTACCCAGAGCAATACTTCGGGATACCTTGAAGGTGGTACTTCGGGGGGAGATTATTAAATATGCAGCTAACCATAAGAGGCAACAAAATGCCCAACTGGAAGAATTACAACAACTAAAAGATCTCCAGGATCAGCATGCGGGCGGTGGTTTACCTGCTTATACTGGTAAGCAGACAACAGATACAGAAACTCCTAAACATCCATACTGAATAAGCCTTACAATACCTAAGAAAAAAATATTACGAAAATGGACCCAGAGCCACATGCCTGCTAGCACTCAGGCTGAGGCAAAAAGTCTCACAATCCACAATCACCCGGTTTAAAGACCAGGTAATGAGACAAATGGAACATTCCCCAGGGTGGATCCTGAGGGTTTTCCATGATTTTTATAGCAAATTATGTACTCCGGAGCAGAGCCCACAAAAAGTACATATAGAGTCCTTCCTGGCAAAACTAAAGCTTCCTTCACTTACAATAGAGCAACAACAGGCGGTGAACTGTCCTATTACAGCTGAGGAAGTAAGCCTGGCCATCTCAAGGCTGAAGACTAATAAAAGCCCAGGCCCAGATGGTTACACTACACTTTTTTATAAAACTTTTCAGCAGAAAATAAGCAAGGCTCTGGTGGAGGTCTGCTGGGCAGTTCAGGAGGGGGAGCCAGTACCACCCACATTGAACTATGCAGTTATATCCAACAATCCAAAACCTAGTAAAGATATGACTCCATGTTCGGCTTACTGACCGGTGTCAGTGCTCAACACCGACTATAAATTGTTTGCCTTGATCCTGGCCAGGAGACTGGAGACGATTCTTCCGCATTTCATAAATTTTGACCAAATGGGCTTTGTCCCAGGGAGACAAATGCAAGATAATATCAAGAAAACCTCGCACCTGATGCACCATGCCACCCAGTCGGGGTCTCCCTTCCTGCTACTGAGCTTGGACGTGGAGAAAGCCTTTGACTGGGTGGCGTGGCAATTCCTGGGTTGTACATTAAAAATATTTGGCTTTTCCAAAGCATTTATAAGGAGTATAAATTAGATTTATTCCCACCCTAAGATCTATATCAAAATAAATTGAAGGATATCCTCTCCCATACCATTACTGCGGGGTACAAGACAGGGATGCCCATCATCCCCCCTTCTGTTTGCCCTTTACCTAGAACCCCTGGCCCGGGCTCTGTGGCAAAGGGAGTTGATATGGGGACTACAGATGGGGGGGGGAGACACATAAACTTACCCTCTATGTGGATGACTTGATAGTGTATTTAAGTCACCCAGATCTGTCCCTGGACCACTTCTGGAGTACCTTAGAGGAGTTCAGTTCCCTTGTGGTTTATAAAGTAAACACCTCCAAAACTGAGGTCTTGCAATTTAATTATGAATCCTCAATAGAAATAAAAGAGAAATATCCTTTTAAATGGAACCTGGGCCATCTAAAATATCTGGGGGTGACCCTGAGCATAGACAGTAGACAACTGTTTACACTTAATTACACTCAGCTCTTTGAAAAAATGAAGATGGAACTGGAGAGATGTGCCGGGGTCCCAATCCCTCTGATACAGAGAGTGGAAGCAGTAAGGATGGTGCTGCTCCCCAGGTTTTTATACCTCTCTCAGACCCTCCCAATCATTGTACCAGAGAACTACATGAATGGTCTAAACAGAAAAATAGTGAGGTTTTTGTGGGGCCCGCAAAGGCCCAGAGTCCGGCTGGTAGTTCTCCAGATCCCTAAGAAGGAAGGGGGTATGGCGCTGCCCAACTTAAAGCTCTGTCACAAGGCAGCTCACCTAAGAACTGCATTTTACTGGTTACAAAGGGGGTACATTGCAAAATGGAAAACATTGGAAATTAACGAAGGGGGCCTTTTACATAATAACAAACTCTTGCTAGCAGGACCCAACACTTATCATTCATTAGGAGGGAATAACCCCTATACTCATACCACAATAAATAATTGGTATTCAATCCTTGATAACAAAATACTTAGGATATGACGGCACCTCTTACTTTCGATTCCTTACGTGGGCTTCTTTGCCCCAGCCAGATTAGACTCGGGCTTTCGGAGATGGGAAGGAAAAGGCCTTCACATGATCTGGCACTTTATTAGGCCTGAGGGTCTCTGCTCCTTTACAGATTTGGTGAATCAGTACAGGATCCCTTGGCAGGACAGATTCCGGTATTTCCAGGTCCGTATCTACATCGTAACCCTCATAAGATCCCGGGGCAGTCATCCCCTCTCCCCCACAGATTACTGAGCTGCTACGTGCGGCTCTGGAGGATAGGGCCCAGACCGAACATATCATCTCATACTTATATAAAGCTTTACTCTCAAGTTGGGGGGGGATACAGCTCAATCCCTCAGGATGGCCTAGACAAAGGATCTGGGACAACAGATCCCTGATGAATTCTGGGTTAAGGCTCTTGACAGAGTCCACTGGTGGACCTCAGTTCTAAGCTGGAAAGAATATTCCTGGAAGATGATAAACAGATACTTGAGGACTCCAGCAATTCAGTCCAAATTTCAGAAGGGGAGAACACCAGAGGGTTGCAGGTGTTGTGGACACTCCCCAGCAGCATTAGCACACATAATGTGGGAATGCCTGAGCCTGTCCTCATTCCTCCGGAACTTGCAATCAGCTTTACAAAAGATTTTTGACCTCAATCTTACCTTGACCCCCTTATTGCATTTTTTCTCTGACTTCCCAATAGGTTACAAAGATTCTCAAACCAGTATATTACTGAGGATATCTATTTTGGTGGCACAGAAGGTGATCAATAAGAAACTGGCTATCCCTACACCCAGTGGAGTTGGGCCAATGGCACGAAGTGATGATATCCTTATATCATACGGAGCACCTGATGGCTGTTCTAAACAAACGGTATCCCAAGTTCGAACTGATATGGCAGAGATGGGTGCTGTACATCCCCACAGGCAGACCTATTTTTTTCCATAATCTTTAAGATCCTAAAAGGGAACCCAATCTTAAATAAACTATGGTCAACCCCTAACTTGCTTTGCTCTCCTTTCTGGCTTAGCTAAAGGCAGGATATAGAGATGTTTATAGTCTCACTTATGGATCCATAAGAGATCCCACACCCAATTACTTGTCTTGAAGAACTGCGACTAATCCATGGGATGGTCATACTGAAATCAAGTGTACTGATGGCATTACTTTGTAAATATGTTGATTTATCATTGTAAATGGAAATGTTGTATTGTTTATGTCTGCGTCAATACGATAAAGTTCTCTTTAAATAAAGTTTAAAAAAAATACAATTTAGGGTCTCATCCTCACTAAATATTGGGTGGAGGTCCTTAATAATCTGACACAAAAGTTCAGGGTCAGGATGATATGTGACTACTAAGGGTATTCTGTTGGTAACTGTCCTTTCCTTATACTGAAGTAGTTGTTGTCTTGGTACTTGTTTTGCACGTTTTTGTAACACCCTTACAAATGGGGGTTCCCGAAAGCTCTTCCTAGAGCTTGCCTAAATGCTCACTGCCAGGCTGGGGTCCTGCGGTTTAACAGTTTTAAATGTATTACCAGTGAGTGCCTGTGTAGCCTCTATGTACTGTCACTTTAAGAGCTGCCTAGAGTGCAGTAATAATTAATCTGGTAGGAGGCTGAGTGTGTCATGCTTGAGTCCCATCTGGACTGCCAGGTAATCGCTCCATTTCTGCCATGGCTAATTGTGCAGAGGGAGCTCTGTTGAAAAATGTGACTATTTGTTGAGAATCATTTACAGTGATAAAGATATTGTAGTTTGTTCTAACCTGCCTTCTTTGCAGCAAGGGGTTTCTTCCTGTCTCCACCATTTTGGTCCCGAACTGCCAAATTAGACCAATCAGTACTTGGGGACTCTAAAATGGAGCCTGCTTATAGGGGCTGTGTGGAATAAAAACTTGGGAGCTGTAGTTTTAAACTGTTGGCACCTTTTTCCAACTCTTGCTTTGACTGACAGCTGAATCAGTCAACCAAACCTTTTGGATCTGAAGGAAATCCTCAAGCTGCCTGCTGTTTAGGCAGATCTAAGTTGGAGGTAGAGAGAGGAGCAGCTCGTGATAGTTCGAGCAGTGATCTACGTAGTTTCAAGTGGGAGAACTGTGAGAAAGGCCTGAGTTGAGGCTTGCAAGTCTGCCCATTGCCCTGAAAGGGGAAAAGAGACGTTCTTTCGGACTAAATCCGAGGTGGTGAGATCGAATTAAGCCACTGAAGTGTAGCCAGGCTCAACCTGCAAAGGACTGAAGATTTTGCTATATGCGATCGGTCTGGTAGGAACTCCAGCTACTTCTGAGCTCCCGGTCTGAGCAGGGACTTTGCGATTGTGACCGGGGAGCGCTGGGCCTAGTATAGTGAGATTTTTCTTGCCTATAAATGTGCTGTGTACTGAAAGGGGACCGCAATTTGGTTCCCCATGTTGCGGATTGCGTTCTGCGTGCTGAAAACTGCAGCCTGCTCAAACGGACTGAATCCGGGTTAGCTCCATGCGGCTGGGCATTGCCACGAGGGCCCTGCCATACTACCCTACTGCACAGAGAAGAGCCATCGATGAGAGATCTGCCTGGGGATCAGCCCCCTGCTCCACGCCTGAACGGGAACGACGCCTCGGTGAATTGTGTGGGCCCTGCTTCTCCTGGCACTCCAGAGATTTCACCTGCTGTCTCAATTTTCATCCATCCTGTGTCCAGTCCTGGGTATCATGAGTAACCACCATGGTAGCTCCCTGCAATGTCAGTTTCATTTAAGTGTGTCATTTGATTGTTTTGTTATTTCTTTTCCTTTGCAACTTGAGCCATCTGGATCCGGATTACAAATAGTGTGTAGTGCAGGTTGTTTTTTCCATCACAGGGCCCTGACCAGCTGCAATACCGGCCTACCCCAGGCGACGGTCCTAGCTAGCTCACCTTTCCTCCACCTGGGTACCCAGAGAGTGTGACTGTGTTAGGGACTCTGACTGCATGCACAGCTGTGTGATTGATAGAGTAATTAAGCTAATTAACCTGATTACCCCCCTTCCTTGTTCAAATCTCCTGAATAAATCAGATCTACTTGTTTCTGCCTTTAACCAGACTGTGGTTCTAATTTGTGCTCAAAGTATTGTACTGTTGTCATTTGCTCTACCTAACCTTGTTTTACAGGGGGTCCCCAGGGTTGAACCGGAGAAACCAGCCTTGGTGGTAAGTGCACACTGTGTGGGTACTTGCAGAGCATATCAGGGGTATTGTGAAAGTAATTATTGTGTACTGTTTTGGCCACTAGCTGGGAAAGAGGGGGTTACTGTGTCCCGGAGGGCTGTGCCCAGGCTAATTTGACAACTACCAACCCTGACCTCTGGGTGGAGGCACCTGTTTCAGAACCCAGGCCCCTTAACCTGCTACTAGCCAAGCAGGCAGGGGTAGTACCCCCCTGGGATAGTGCCATCTAGGGGTTACATCTTGGAGACACTGCTGGGATTAGCATCCTCTAGTGGCCAAAGTAGGGAATTACCATGATATGTTCAGACTTGGTGAGAAAATGGAGGATCTTGCTACGCCCAATCTAAAAATCACCCCCCATAAGCTGTTGGTGCACAGAATGATGGGGTGGAGTGAGGCTGAGGGGTTAGATCCCGCCAGACCCTCCTGTTACTGGATGTTCCCTTAGGGACCACAAAGGCTAGTATTATAGAAGCTGTAGAACATGTTAAGGGACTAGGAAAAGTTGAAGTGGGGGAAGGATTCAGACCTGTTTGAACAGGCTATTATAGTTTTACTCTCCTGTAGTTCTCCCATAGATCCAGAGAAGGTACCCCCTGTTATTTTGCCAGAAGGGACCCAGAAGAGAGGATCACAGATGTAGAAGTGGGTAGCCATCTGGGAACTAGCGATCATCGAACAGTATGGTTCACAATAAACACAGCAATAGAGTCAAGCCATACAAAGGCAAAAGTACTGGACTTTAGGTGGGCTGACTTTGCCAAAATGGGTGAGTGCCTAAGAACGCACTAGCAAATGGGCGGGAAGGAGGGTGGAAGAACAATGGGGAATAATAAAACTGCCATCACAGAGGTAACGAGCCTTTGTGTGAAGCAAATAAACAAAACAAGGCGATGTAAGAAACCACTATGGTTCTCAAAGGAAGTGGCAGTGAAGGTTCAAGAGAAAGAAAGCATTCAGGAAGTACAAGGAATCGCAGCAGGAGCAGGACAGAGAACTGTATCAGTTAAAGCAAAAGGAGGCTGGGAAGGCAGTCAGAACAGCAAGGCCCAAACCGAGGAAAGATAGCCAACTCAGTTAAGAAGGGATAAAACCTTTATAGGTACATCAGGGAGCAAAGGAAGACCAAGGGAGGGATAGTGAGGCTTAATAAAGGGGAGGGAGGGTGGGCAGAGGAGACTGTGAAAAGGCAGAGATACTAAACAAATATTTTTGCTCAATATTTACAAGGGAAGAGGAGGTACATAAAACAAACAGTAGTAACACTCTGGATACAGAAGTTGATACCAGCCCATTTACAGAAGAAAGGGTTCTGAAAGAACTCTTAAAACTGAAGGTGGACAAAGCAATGGGGCCTGATGGGATTCATCCCAGAATTCTAAAAGAACTAAGGGTAGAACTAGTGACACCACTGACTATCCTCTTTAACAAATCATGGGAGAATGGGGTGGTACCTGAGGACTGGAGGAGGGCAGATGTGATTCCCCTTCACAAAAGTGGGAGCAAGGCAGAAGCAGGAAACTATAGACCCGTTAGTTTAACCTCAGTGATAGGGGAAAATGATGGAATCACTTCTAAAGGAAATAATTGTCGAGTATCTAGAGGCCAGAGGGGCACAGGACCCTAGGCAGCATGGATTCACAGCGGGGAAGGTCATGCCAGACGAATCTGATAGATTTCTTTGACTGGGTGACCAAAGTAGTAGATCAGGGATGGGCTGTGGACATGGCCTACCTAGACTTTAGCAAGGCATTTGACACAGTCCCACACAAAAGATTAATATACAAGTTAGCCAGCCTGGGAGTGGGTCCCAAGATGACAGCCTGGGTAAAGAATTGGCTAGAGAATAGGACACAGAGAGTAATAGTAAATGGAGTCCACTCAGAAGAAAGGAGGGTTACTAGCGGGGTACCGCAGGGTTCAGTAGTAGGACCAGTCCTCTTCAATGTTTTTATAAGCGACATTGCAGAAGGACTGGAAGGAAAAGTATGTCTCTTTGCAGATGACACTATGATCTGCAACAGAGTTGATTCAAAGGGTGGGGTGGAAAGGATGAGAAGGGACTTGGCAAGGTTAGAGGAATGGTCAAATGTATGGCAGCTTAGATTCAATGCTAAGAAGTGCAAGGTAATGCACCTGGGAAACAAAAACCCAGGGGAAGAGTACACAATGGGGGGTGAGATACTAACAACAACAAAAATGGAAAGGGACCTGGAGGTAGTCATATCAGATGACCTAAAGGTGGGCAAGCAATGTGAGAAGGCAGCAAGGAGGGCTGGGGGGATACTGGGATGCATAGGGAGAGGCATCACCAGTAGAAAAAAGAAGTTATTATCCTCTGTACAGACAGCTGGTGAGACCCCATCTGAGTACTGTGTGCAGTTCTGAGACCCAATCTCACAAAGACATAGACAGGATGGAAGCTGTCCAGAGGAGGGCAACTAAAATGGTGCAGGGTCTGCACCGGAAGACATATGAAGAGAGACTTAAGGAGCTTAATATGTATAGCCTCGAGGAAAGGAGGGAGAGGGGGACATGATAGAAACTTTCAAGTACCTCAAGGGAATCAACAAAGTCCAAGAGGGTAGCATCTTTCAAAAAAAGAGGTGTGCAAGAACAAGAGGGCACAATTTGAAGATAGGGGTGGCTCAGAGGTAATTTAAGGAAGTATTTTTTCACAGAGAGGGTTGTGGATGCATGGAATGGCCTTCCGGAGGAGGTTGTGGAGTCAAAATCAGTGGTGGAATTCAAGCATGCATGGGATAGTCATAAGGCAATTCTGGGGGTTGGGGTAGGAAGAAGTAGGCTGCTGGTTAACTAGGATCTGCAGCTTATCCAGTAGGTAGGGAAATGGGCAGACTGGGTGGGCCAAGCGGTCCTTATCTGCCATCAAATTCTATGTTTCTATGTTTCTATGTAGAAGGGGTGGAGGGTCATTCACCTGCATAGTGATATGGCTACCCCGGGCGGGTTCCCCAGTATAGAGGGGTTTAAGGACAAGCTACTCAAGTTATTAGCGTCTGAAGGACGAACCACTCAGGAGCTAGTCAAGGTGCTAGACCTTTGAGAGGAACACATGCCATTGCAGTCCCCAGCCACATCTTCTGCTTCCTCTAAGAGTTTCCCTGTAGTCCCCCCCCATAGTAATTCCATCTGTGCACTTGAACTCTTACCGTAAACTCAGACTTTTCTCAGGCACCGTCCCAGTGCCTATGGGGTAGGATGACCATGAAACATGGATGGACTATGCTACCCTCTTGGTACAGGAATGGCAGTGCTCTGAGGGAGAGAAGAGAAAGCGACTCATGGAAAGCTTAAGGGGCCCTGCGCTGGAGGCCATCCACTTTTTACGAGCCACTAGCCCAGAGGCTACAGTGGCTGAATACCTTTCTGCCTTGGAAGGAGTGTTTGGAAGCACTGAGTTGGGGATGACTTGTTGTGGAAATTCAAGACTGCCAAGCAATGGAAGAATGAGAAGTTGTCTGTGTTTGTTACCAGAATTGAGAGAGCTTTGCAGAGGGCCCACAGGAAAGGAGGGGTGCCGGCTACAGAACTGAACTGAGTCAGACTGGACCACATTCTCAAGTTTGCCAGGTACTCCAGTGTGATGATGTTGAAACTTAAGCTGCAAGACAGGAAGGCTAATCCTCCCGAGTACTGTCACCTTATGAAAGAGATTCGTGAGGCACAGACTGATGAAGAGGGCTGGGAGCCCTATGCTGGGGTTGTTGATACCTGCCAGACCCCTCAGAAAAGTGACACAGATGAGGCACAGCAGCTGAGAGAGCTAATTAAAGAATTGACTGAGGCAGCTAGAGAAACTGACCTTTATCAGGCACCCCCTGAGACCAAAAGTGGGGTTGGGGTGCATGTTGTTTCTTCAGAAACCTGGATTGAGGGTAACATATTGGAGGAAGTATGTGAATTGAGAGCCCTGGTGGGGGACCTACTGTGAACCACACAAACCCCCAAGCGTGGGGAAAGTCCAGAGGATCAAGGATACAAGTCGTCAGTGAAGGAGGAACAGCCAAGAGCCCCTGGTGTACAAAAACCGGGAGACGGCCTGTGACCCCTCAGAGACCCTAGAGAACCCACTTTTTGCTACCATTGTGGGGAGGATGGACACACCTGTTTCTATTGTCACTCACCAGAGAATCTGGGGAAGGTCCATACTAGACTATTAGCTTTGATTCGACGGGACAACACCTGTCCACCAGGTGGAGCTGCCCAAAAAAGTTACTCCTCAAAGGCCACTGCCAAATCGACACCTAAGTCTACACCACCCGAATGGTCCGAGGTGGTGGGCCCTTCCATGGAAACAACAGTAAAGGTAAATGGGGTGTCTACCCGGGCCGTGCTTCATAGTGGATATCAAGTGACTATAATATTTCAAGATTGGTATAGGAAGCACCTGCCTGATGTGCCCCTACTGCCCCTGGAATGCCTGCATGTCTGGGGACTGAATGAGAAGTCGTATCCGTACTCAGGGTATATTCGGATCTGGCTGTCTTTCCCTTCCTCGGTGGCTGGAGTGGATAAGCAAGTTGAGACCCTGGCCTTATTGTGTCCCCCTACTGGACTGCATGATGGGGTTCCCCTGCTAATTGGTACCAATGCACTTATGTTTGGGAGACTGACACAGCTCTGCTATGAGAGACAGGGGCATCGGATTGGGAGGGCTCTAAGAATTCCCGCCCTGATTAAGAGGGCCTATGAGTTGCAACAGAATCCTGAGAATGTGGACCAGGATGAACCGGTAGGGATCGTGTGGAAGAAGGATCCTGATTCTATGGTGTTGGCCCCTAACGCTCAGTGTACCCTTCAAGGGGAGGTCCGCCTGAAGAAGATGTCAAAAATAGAATCCTGATGTTGGATGCACCTGGCGATGGAAGATTGCTAGAAGGCTTATTGGTCAAGCCCAGCATCTTGCCCACTTATGCTCATGCCTATGCCCGGTGAGGGATGGTTCAGATCCACAGTGTGTCAGATTGGGAGACCGGGTCAACCGATGCTGCACCCTAGCTACGGTACACTGTGCAGACAATGCAGTGTTGCCCAGTAACAAGCCTCATGGTACCACAGAGTGATTCCAGACACATTTGACTTTGGTGACTCCCCGTTGACAGCTGAATGAAAGACTAGAATTAGCAAGAAGCTTGCCCAGAGGGACCAAGTATTTTCAATGAAGGAATGGGATATGGGATGTGTCCAGGGTGTGGAGAATCACATACGTCTGCATGATGGATGGCCATTTCGAGAGAGGTCTTGACATCTAGCTCCTGCTGACATAGATGATGTGAGAAGACACCTGCAGGAATTGCTTGCTGCTGGTGTGATACAAGAATCCAGAAGCCCCTATGCTACGCCTTTTGTGATTGTATGTAAGAAAAATGGGACTGTGAGAATGTGTGTTGATTATCGAACCCTGAACCGGCGGACCATCCCCAACCAATACACCATGCCACGTATACAAGATGCTCTGGATTGTCTAAATGGGAGCAAGTGGTTCTCGGTGTTGGACCTTCGCAGTGGGTACTACCAAATTCCAATGGCCCTGGAGGACCGTGAGAAGACTGCTTTCATTTGTCCCTTGGGGTTCTATGAATTTCTAAGAATGCCACAGGGGATATAGAAACATAGACTTTGATGGCAGATAAGGACCGCTTGGCCCACCTAGTCTGCCCATTCCCCTACATACAGGATAAGCTGCAGATCCTAGTCAACCAACAGCCTATTTCTTCCTACCCCCCACAAAAATTGCCTTATGTCTGTCCCATGTATTCTTGAATTCTCCCACAGTTTTAGACCTCACAACCTCCTCAGGAAGGCTGTTTCATGCGTCCACCACCCTCTCTGTGAAAAAATACTGCCTCACATTGCCCCTGAACTGCCCCCCCTCTATCCTCAAATTGTGTCCCCTTGTTCTTGCACATCTCTTTTTCTGAAAGATGCTACCCTCTTGGACTTTGTTGATTCCGCTGAGGTATTTAAAAGTTTCTGTCATGTCCCCCTCTCCCTCCTTTCCTCAAGGGTATACATATTAATCTCCTTTAGTCTCTCCTTGTATGGCTTCTCTTGCCGACCCTGCACCATTTTAGTTGCCCTCCTCTGGACTCCTTCTATCCTGTCTATGTCCTTGCAGAGATGGGATCTCCAGAACTGGACGCAGTACTCCAGATGGGGTCTCACCAACTGTCTGTACAGAGGGATAACAACTTCCTGTTTTCTGCTGGTGATGCCTCTCCCTATACATCCCAGTATCCCCCCAGCCCTAAATGACAACTCTTTCCTCTAGGTTTGAACCCAGCAACTTTGCTTTCACAGGCAAATACACTTCCTCTACACCACCAGACCATTCGGGCACACCGGCCACTTTCCAGCGGTTGATGGAACATGCGGTGGGAGACATGAATTTACTGGAATACCTGGTGTACTTGGACAATGTCATTGTGTTTCGGAGCACTCTGGAGGAGCATGAGAACAGACTGTTTAAAGTCCTAGACCGACTGGAAGATTTCGGCTTTAAGTTGTCCATCGACAAATGCCATTTTTTTCAGAACTCCATGAAGTATGTGGGGCACATAGTATCCACAGAGGGATAGAGACTGATCCCAGTAAAGTTGAGGCTTTGACTACTTGGCCGCAGTCCCACAATCTGAAAGAACTGTGATGCTTCCTAGGGTTTTGTGGCTACTACTGCTGGTTCATAAGAGACTATTCTAAGGTGATCTGGCCACTCTTGAATCTCACCCAGGGTTATCCTCCCACCAATCGTAAATATAAGAAAGGGGCCACCCCGGGATCAGAAAGAGTATATTTCTGTCCAAGTGAAATTTTTGAGCCCCACTGGATGCCTGACTGTGAAGCAGCCTTCCACGAAATCATATACCAGCTCACCCATGCCCCCATCCTTGCCTATGCCGAGCCCACTAAACCCTATGTGCTGCACACTGACGCTACTCTACAGGGTTTGGGAGCTGTGCTGTATCAAGATCATGAGGACGGTTTGAGACCAGTAGAGTTCACTAGTAGTTGTCTGACCCCATCATAGCGAAACTACCCTGTGCATAAGTTGGAGTTTCTGGCATTAAAGTGGACCATAGTTGATCAGTTCTGTGAATACCTATATGGGGCACAGATACTGGTGAAGACTGACAATAACCCATTGAACTATGTACAGACTTCAGCTAAGTTAGACGCCACAGGACATCGGTGACTTTCCGCATTGTCTATCTATGATTATGCTGTAGAATACAGACCAGGTCTGAATCATACTGATGCTGATGCCCTATCTCGAAGGCCCCCTTCCAAGAGTGACTGGGTCAGGTTGTCTGAACCTGACATTTGAGCATTATGCCAAAAGTTCGACAGAGATAAACAGATGTCTGCAGATACTGTGGACTGCTTAGTAGATTGTTTGGGCCCTTCCGACACCTGCATACCAGATGCGTACTTTCACTTTTCTGCCCTAGATATTAGTGCACTACCTCAATTCCACAATGACAGCATTCAGTGGGCTCAATCCCAAGACCCTATGATTCAGCCAGCCCTTGATGCTCTCCATGCAGGGAAAGATGTGTCAAAGTTGCATTCCTCTGACTTGAGAACTGCTCTGCTGTTTAAAGAAGGCCCCAGATTGAAGCTGCTCAATCAGCTATTGTATAGAGAGATAGTAGATCGGCATGGCCAATTAGACAAGCAACAATTGGTCCTGCCCATAGCCTTCAAAGATTTGGTGCTGAGGTCCCTCCACAATCATATGGGCCACCTCGGTATCGACCGAATCCTTGACTTAGTACAATCTCGATTCTACTGGCCCAAAATGGGGGCCGATGTTGAGCACCATGTAAGGACTTGTAGTCGCTGCCTGCAAAGAAAAGCCTTGCTTCAGAGGGTTGCCCTCTTGTCAACATTACTACCAGCACCCCAATGGGACTAGTCTGCATAGACTTCTTGAGTTTAGAGCCTGACCAGCGAAACATCAGTAATGTGTTGGTGATTATGGACCATTTCACAAGGCATGCACAAGCTTTCCCCACCAAAGATCAAAAGGCATCCACCGTGGCCAAGATGGTAGTGGAAAATTTCTTCGTCCACTATGGACCCCCCCAGTGAATTCACTCTGATCAAGGTAGAGACTTTGAGAGTCGATTAATCAAAGAAATGCTCTCTGTATGGGGGAGGGTGCGAAAGTCAAGGACCACTCCTTATCACCCACGGGGGACCCACAACCAGAATGCTTTAATCACACCCTGCTAGACATGCTAGGCACCCTTCACCCAAAAGACAAGCATAAATGGAGTCAGCAGATTAGCACCTTGGTACATGCCTATAATTGCACAAAAAATGATGCTACCGGGCTCTCTCCCTACTGCCTCATGTTCGGGAGAGAGGCCCGACTACCAGTTCATGTTTGTTTCGGGGTCTCTCCAGATGGGGTCCGAGATGAAAATTATCTGCAATATGTGCAAAACCTGAAAGCTCAATTGAATCATGCATACCAACTAGCCCAGACAATGGCCGCCAAGAGAAACTTGGCCAATGAAGAGAAACATGATAAAAGAGTAAAGTCTCAAGAGCTTCGACCTGGAGACCATGTGTTGTTGCGAAATTTGGGACTGCATGGTAAACATAAAATTGCTGATCGATGGCACCATCGTCCCCATATAGTAGTAGGCAATTTGGATGATTTACCTGTATATAAAGTACGCCCTGAAAACAACTCCAACCCTGTCAAGACCATGCACCGTAACCACTTACTACCTATTGGCCAAGTCATGATCGAAGCTGAACCCCCCCCGAGATTGTTCCTCCTGGACTGGTGACTCGTGCTGCTGCAAAACAAAGACAGAGTCGACCTAACCCAGTGGTCACAGACTTAAGGTTTTCTCCACGGCAAGCCCAGAATGATGGTGATTGTCAGTCCACTTCTGATGAGAGTGAGGCAACTATGCTTATTACCCCTCTTATGAACTGAGTCAGCTGTTTCAAGGTAACCCCAAGATTAATTGTGGGGATGAGGCTGGGTCTTCTGGACTGCCTAACCCCCCAGCTTCGTCCTTGGAGCCAATGCTCCCAGAAAGTGAAGTGCAAAGTATCACGTCTGAAGATGCTGAGTCTCTGTGTATTGTGGAACTGTATGATTTGCATGAGGGAGGGGCTGACGGTATGAGTCTTTCTGGTGACATGCCAGAACTTGAAGGAAGCTATGAGAGTGAAGACAATTCCCCTTCAGTGCACAAGTGTCTTCAAAATGAGCAAAGTGTTGTAGAAACAGAGCCTATAGACCAAGGATCTGACAGTGCTCCAAGTCTGGACATTTCTACCCAGGCAGAGGCACCCCTCCCAAGTGATGAAAGGCCCCAGACTGTGGTTGTTCCACCCCCAGAAGGACTGTCCGAGCTGTCAAGCCAGTAGTATGCTTCAGCTATGATTCTCCTGGGAAGCCAGTGGATTTGCCTCTCAGTATGGTCCACAAAGGGGTTTATGTTCCCAGAGCTCACTGCCCAAACTGAGTCTAAGTACCAATTCCAGGTTGATTATTCTGCCCTCTGAGTATGGTGCCCCTGTCCCTTCTAGCCCTAAGTTAGCTGATAGGGAAAGGCCCCCTCTCACCTTGTTCAATGTACAATGTGTTATTACCTGATTCTGTATAGTAGTGTGTAAATTACCTGTGTGAAATATGCATGATGTAATTCAGATTATACAATGGCAAGAAAATATCCTGGACACTGATTGGTCAGACTGGGACTGGACCCGTGATGTTATCCCAGTACAACATCACGGGTCTAGTCCCAGCACACAAGAGACCGCATGAAATGTAAAAAAAATCCTGAATCACTCCACGACAGCGATTGACTACTCCACTACCCTCCTCGCTAAAGCCACGATTACCTTCATTTCCTGGTCTGCCCCTACAAAAATAACATAAAAAACCACCATCACACGGACAACATGGTGTTTCACTGAAGGCTGCCAGAAATGCTACTGCTAACACTACCTCGCGATCCCTCTCGTTTTCGACCACAGCGAGTGAGCAAGCGCCTATTTTAAACACTCACCGCATGGCCGTTTCATAACGGTCACTCAGTCCTCAAGCAGGTTTTCTCACTCCTCAAGCAGGTCTTCTCTGTGTTTCTTACATGTCAGCAAGTGAACGACCCGACCGAGCGACTGAACGACGAGACCGAGCAACACGCAGTGACTCCTCTCACTTCAGAGCTGACATCTCAGCGAGTGGACGACCAGACTGAGCAAGAGCATCTTCTCCACTACCCTCCTCGCTAAAGCCACGATTACCTTCATTTCCTGGTCTGCCCCTACTGTCACCTAACGTCAGTGCCTCAGTCAACACAGCCCCTAGCAGCTGCCTTGCCATCTGCCTCTCCATTACAATTAAAAACAAAATATACAACCAGAAAAAAAAAATAAAGCATATGCAGAAAAAAAATAAACCATATTATTACCAATACTCTGTGACCCCATGTCTCCTAACAAAAACAGCACTGTAGCAAGGGTAACCTTAGAGGCAAATACAATGCAGAGCATACACCTAGCACCATCTAGTGGCCAAACTGTGGACTTTTTTCTAAAAACATATACCTCCACACATGAAAAAATACAAAAAAAAAACACAGAAAAACATTTTTTTTTCTATTTTTATTATTTTGAAAACAAACGAGCCATTGTATAATAGCAATAATGCACTCCAGGGTGTGTGTTGTGCTGGGATAACGTTACTGGGTGTATTAGCACCCGGCGGCCTCGCGGCCAGTTTAATCACCCCAGGCGTGACGTTATCCCAGCACACACACACCGTCGGTATTATTGCTTAAATGGCTATCATACTGTGACATGTAGAGAATATGTATAGTAAAAGGTAAGTATGTTAACTTGATGCATCAGAAGGTATTTGCCTAATATGCTAATGGTATAGATGTATAGTATAATTTGCAATTGCAGTTATTGTGATGGTACAGACTTGACACGGACGCCAAGTTTTCTCCAGGCAGGGAAGGGTGTAACCCCCCTACAAATGGGGTTCCTGAAAAGTCTTCCTAGAGGTTGCCTAAATGCTCATTGCCAGGCTGGGGTCCTGTGGTTTAGCAGTTTTAAATGTATTGCCAGTGAGTGCCTGTGTAACCTCAGTGTACTGTTGCTTTAAGAGCTGCCTAGATTGCACTAATAATTAATCTGGTAGGGGTCTGAGTGTGTCATGCTCAAGTCCCGCCTGGACTGCCAGGTAATCGCTCCATTTCTGCCATCGCCAATTGTGCAGAGGGAGCTCTGTTGAAAGATATAACTATTTGTTGAGAATCATTTAGAGTGAGAAAGATATTGTAGTTTGTTCTAACTTGCCTTCATTTGCAGCGAGAGGTTTCTGCCTATCTCCACCATTTTGGTCCCGAACTGCCGAATTGGACCAATCAGTACTTGGGGACTCTAAAATGGAGCCTGCTTATAGGAGCTGTGTGGAATAAAAGCTTGGGAGCTGTAGTTTTAAACTGTTGGCACCTTTTTGCAACTGAAGGGGGGAGCTCTTGCTTTGACTGACAGCTGAATCAGTCAACCGAACCTTTTGGATCTGAAGGAAATCCTCGAGCTGCCTGCTGTTTAGGCAGATCTAAGTTTCAGGTGGAGAGAGGAGCAGCTTGTGATAGTTCGAGCAGTGATCTGCATAGTTTCGACTGGGAGAACAGTGGGAAAGGCCTGAGCTGAGGCCTGCAAGTCTGCCCGTTGCCCTGAAAGGGGAAAAGAGACGTTCTTTCGGACTAAATCCGAGGTGGTGAGATCGAATTAAGCCACTGAAGTGTAGCCAGGCTCAACCTGTAAAGGACTGAAGATTTTGCTATATGCGATCGGTCTGGTAGGAACTCCAGCTACTTCTGAGCTCCTGGTCTGAGCAGGGACTTTGTGATTGTGACCGGGGAGCACTGGGCCTAGTATAGTGAGATTTTTCTTGCCTATAAATGTGCTGTGTACTGAAAGGGGATTGCAATTTGGTTCCCCACGTTGCGGATTGCGTTCTGCGTGCTGAAAACTGCAGCCTGCTCAAACAGACTGAATCCGGGTTAGCTCCATGCGGCTGGGCATTGCCAAGAGGGCCCTGCCATACTACCCTACTGCACAGAGAAGAGCCATCGACGAGAGACCTGCCTGGGGATCAGCCCCCTGCTCCACGCCTGAATGGGAACGACGCCTCGGTGAATCGTGTGGGCCCTGCTTCTCCTGGCACTCCAGAGATTTCACCTGCTGTCTCAATTTTCATCCATCCTGTGTCCAGTCCTGGGTATCGTGAGTAACCACCATGGTAGCTCCCTGCAATGTCAGTTTCATTTAAGTGTGTCATCTGATTGTTTTGTTATTTCTTTTCCTTCACGACTTGAGCTATCTGTCTCCGGATTACAAATAGTGTGGTGTGCAGGTTGTTTTTTCCATCACAGGACCCAGACCAGCTGCAACGCTGACCTACCCTGGTGACGGTCCTAGCTAGCCCACCTTTCCTCCACCTGGGTACCCCAGAGAGTGTGACTGTATTAGGGACTCTGACTGTATGCACAGCTGTGTGATTGATAGAGTAATTAAGCTAATTAACCTGATTACCCCCCTTCCTTGTTCAAATCCCCTGAATAAATCAGATCTACTTGTTTCTGCCTTCAACCAGACTGTGGTTCTAATTTGTGCTCAAAGTATTGTACTGTTGCCATTTGCTCTGCCTAACCTTGTTTTAAAGGGGTTCCCCAGGGTTGAACCGGAGAAACCAGCCTTGGTGGTAAATGCAAACAGTGTGGGTGCTTGCAAAGCATATCAAGGGTATTGTGAAAGTAATTATTGTGTACTGTTTTGGCCACTAGCTGGGAAAGAGGGGGTTACAGTGTCCCGGAGGGATGTGCCCAGGCTAGTTTGACAACTACCAACCCTGACCTCTGGGTGGAGGCACCTGTTTCAGAACTTAGGCCCCTTAACCTGCTACTAGCCAAGCAGGCAGGGGTAGTAGCCCTTGGGATAGCGCCATCTAGGGGTTACATTCTATTGTCCTGTGAATTTATCTGGAAGAGTTACCCAGCTCAATAGAGGTGTTTTTTAACATAGCCAAATGTGTATCTCTGTCTTCCTCATTTGAACAGATGCGCTGGTACCGAAGTGCTTGACTGCACATGACATATTTCTTTGTGTGGCTCAGGTGATTACGATTCCTGTATAAGTATCTCTGTCTGTCTGTTGGCTTCCTGTAAAAATGTGTATGCAAGATTTAATCCTTGATGGTGACATTGGTGTTCAGAAAATTAACATTTGTGGCAGAATATTCCAGTGAAAACGTTATGGTTGGGAGGAAGTTAATAAGTTCCCCATGAAAATCCTTATGTGTGTCAGTATCCTCCATCCAAATTATAAATAAATCATCAATGTACCAGAAATAATTGAGTGGTTTGTGTGTACAGTGCCTTAAAAAGTCATCCTCTAAATTCGCCATAGAAGATTAGCATACTGTGGAGCCACCCTGGTTCCCATGGCTGTTCCCATAGTTTGAACATAATGTTCACCATCGAAGCTGAAGTTATGTGTCAGAATGAATTACGTAAGTTTCCCCACCACTTCAGGGTTGATGTTTTGGTCCAGTCCTTTCTCCTGTATGTATTTAAGGCAGACTGAAATGTCATGCTTGTGTGGAATATTAATGTAGAGGGATGTTACATCCATTGTGGCTAAAATGTTATGAGGTGGTAAGTCCTTATAACCAGAAAGTTTATGCAGGAAGTGTGTAGTGTCCTGGGTGTAACTATCTCTTTCCATAACCAGTGGTTTCAAAATGGTTTCTACAAACCCTGAGATCCCCTCGGTCAGGACACCATTACCAGAGACTGTGGGTCTCCCCGGATTGCCAGGTTTATGTATTTTAGGCAGCATGTAGAATGTCCCTGGCTTGGGTTCGGCAGGGATGAGGTCAGTTAGTCTTTTTTGGACATGGTTTGGAAAAGATCTAATTAAGTCCTGTTGTTCTTTTTTATAGGTTGTAGTGGTATCACTCTCCAGTTCTCTGTAGTAGGTATGGTCAGTTAGCTGTCTGTTGGCTTCATTAATATAGTCCTCTCGGTTTAATATCACCATTGCAGAGCCTTTATCATTTTTTTTATTACAATGCTGTGGTTTGATTTCAGTGTTTGTATAGCCCTCCATTCCAATGGAGAGAGGTTGTAATGGGCCTGTTTTTGCCTAGTAAGGATCTGACCACTAACTCGCTGGTGGAAACAATGAATGTAATTGAAGATGACTGAAAAACCAGTGGGACAACACTTCTCTCAACCTGGCCACTCAATCTCAGATGCAGTATTTCAGTAATGATCTTAAAAGGAAATCTCAAAAGTATACAACAGAGATGGGCATTTGAGAGCAAACTTATTTTACTTCTCAGTATGGTAGAAGATGGCATGAACACAGATTTGGGGTTTATGGCACATTATAGGACTTAAATATCCACAAACCTTTTCTTCAAAGGATAAACATATTATAGGACTTCAGCATCTCTTTGTGTGTGGGTGTGTGTGTGTGGGGGGGGGAGTTATGTGAGTGTGGTGGGTGTGGGGGTTGATGTTATGTTGAGGTAGGCTTATAGTCAGGTGCATGACATAATGATGTTACAGTGTGTTATGACTCTTAGTTCACACACATAATGAATATTAATTTCCTTCTTACTAGTTATCTTCCCTGGGGTGGGGGTGGGGTTAATTCCATTGGGTCTCATTCAGATTCCCTAGCCTGTTACTGTATATACAGGAGTTTTATTATATGCTGTCACATTTTTGAACTCTGAACATATTGGGGTGCAGGATCTCATTTGCATTGGGGTCCTTGACAGATTACAGATGGGCTAATATTGTAGTGATTTGTGGAAATGAAGGTATGTTAGGACTCTTGTCTCACATACATAGTGTACATTAACTTCTAACTAGTTATCTTACCCTGGGGAGGGTGGCAGTTTCATTTCATTGTGGTTCTAGTCATTTTCCTGGACTGTTACTGCACATACAGTAGTATGATTATAGAGTGTCGCATTTTTGAACTCTGTACGTATTCGGATGCATGATCTCTTTTACTTGGAGGTTCATCACAAGCTCAATTCCTTTGGGTAACAATTGAAGTGATTGATGTGAATAATGGTGCATTAGAACTCATGTGCGTGTGTGTGTATATATATATATCTCCTAATAACTAGTTAACTGGGGGGATGAGGGAATTTAATTCCTGTGATTTCTTATTCATATTCCTTAGACATTTTCAGTACATCAAGATGTTATATTACACACTGAGAATTTATTGAAATCTGTACATATCAGGCTGCATGGTCTTAGTTTCTTGGTAGTCCTTAACAAGCAGCTTTTTGTTCAGCACTCATACTGCCAATTTATATTATCATGTATAAACTCATTATCATGTATAATCTCCTGTTACAACACTAAAGGCCTTAAGGTTTATGGAGCATAATGACTAGTTTGAGAGAGGTGGTGGGTAGAAGGTGGGGGGGGGGGATCCTGGACCTGGGAGAGGGGGAGAGCTGAGCGGCCAGATTTGGGCAGTGAGGACCAGGAGACACCCTGGGGCAAAATGGAATCCAGAATGAGGCTCGCTCTGTCTGGTGCCCATACCTAAGGGCTCCATGGTAAATGGACCGCTTGCTCGGCTGGCCCCGGTATCTCATCTGACTCGCACGGTGTTGTGCACTGCCAGATCTATTAAAAAAAAGATGCCTATTATAGCCAGTCTTGTTGGATCATCAGATCTGGCATGCATCACTTAGACCTGGCTGGATGAGAATGCTGGCCCCATTTTGGTGGCAACGATTCCGGCCTGGTTCTCGGTGCTACACCGGGTGAGATTGGATCGCGGGGCGAAGGTGTAGCAATTTGTTTTAATTGGAATTGGGCCATGTAGATGTGCCAGTCAAGAGGGTCAGGTCCTTTGAGTGTTCTGTGGTCGCAGGTGTGGGGTGCAGGATCATCCTTATCTACCGTCCACCCGGAAGCGAGAAGTTGTTCCTGCAGGAAGTCATGGATTTCGTTGTCAACATGGTGTTGGAGTCTCCCAGATTGATGGTGCTGGGTGACTTCAGTGCTTGGGTCAACGACGAACTCTCGCAGTTTGGTCAGGACTTCCTCTGACTTATGATCTTGTTGGACTTCACACCGGCAGTTACCTCTGCAACTCACAATTATGGTCACTCATTGGACCTGATCTTCCTCCTGGTGATGCAGACTTCCGACTTGGCGGTGGAACTGGTTGGATGGTCCGATCACCACACTATAAGGTTCAGTCTCCTGGTTCACCCCATAGGTCTGTCCCTGTGGAGATGGTCCAATACCGCCCTTTATAAGGAGTGAACCCAGAAGGTCTTCTGGCAGTGTTGGACCTATTGGGATTACCGGGTTCAAGTGAGAGTCCCGAGAACCTGCTACAGGCTTATAATTAAGCAGTGGTGAGGGCTCTGGACACCTTGGCTTCTGTCCATGTTCGCCCTCTCACCCTTTGCCCTCGGTCTCCTTGGTTTGATGGGGCCTTGAGGGAGCTGAGGTGAGTAGGGCAAAGGTTAGAGTGATGCTGGCCGAGATCTGGCCGGGATGCCGACAGACTTGGACTGATGGAACATTATAGAGACTATCAGTCAGCAATCTTCTGTAAAAAGGCAGAATTCCTGTCTGGGGAGATTGCTGCAGCTCAGAATCGACCAGCTCAGCTCTTTCGAACTGTGGACAGACTGCAATCCAGCCTGTCTGCAAGTTTGAAGAGCATTTTCTCAAGATACGTGTCAGGAGTTTGCTCACTTCTTTTCTGATAAAGTTGCTGACATCAGGTCTGAACTCTGCTTAGCACGCTCTATGGGGGGGGGTGTGGTGTCACTATTTCTAGGTTCTGTTTGATGGAGTTTGATTGGCTGGAGATCGCAGCTGTCATGCGGATTCTCCAAAGTATGTGGCTGACTTGCTGTAGTTTGGACCCGGGTCCAACCCACCTTTAAATAGGGTGTGTTGATGTCATCGGCCCTGTCCTAGTGGAGATAGTCTGGTGTTCACCTGAGTCGGGTGAGTTTCTGAACTCCCTGAAGGAAGCAGTGGCAACACCCCTTCTCAAGAAATCTTCTCTTGACCCAGACTGCCCTGCCAACTACAGACCGGTCTGTAACCTCCCCTTTATAGGAAAGGTTATTGAGAAAGTCATTGTGCTGCAGCTGGAAAGCCCTCTTAACATCCATGACATCTACGATGACCTCCAGTCCAGATTTTGTAAGAGGCATAGTACACAGACGGCTTGGTTTGGGTGCTCAATGATCTTCTGATTGCGAGAGGTCAGAAGTGCTGCTCCATCTTGATACTTCTAGATCTCTCCTCAGCCTTTGACAATGTGGGCCATGGGGTGCTGCTGGAATGTCTGTGAGTCATCTGTGGCCTGTCTGGTATGGTCCTCAGATGATTTCATTCTTTCCTCACTGGCAGATTGCAGAGAGTGGTATCAGGGACTTGTTCCTCTAAGTCATTCCTTTCGCTATGTGGGGTGCCACAGGGCTCCGTGCTGTCCCCCATGTTGTTCACGGTGTACATGCTACCTTTAGGAGACATTGTGAGGTGGCGTGGGCTGGGTTTTCACTGCTATGCAGATGATACTCAGCTCTACTTATCCTTTGTGCCTGATCAGGATAGTGCACTCTCAGTGTTTAACATCTGCCTTGGGGAAATCCAGGACTGGATGAATACCAGCTGGTTGAAACTGAATTCTGACAAGACTGAGGTGTTAGTGGTGGATCCTGGTCACCGGATAGAGGGGTCAGTGGTGGGATGTCCCTCAGGGCTTGGGCTTGGGGTGCCCAGTTGCTTACCTCTGAATGGGCGTGGAATCTGGGGGTGATACTTGATGATGGGCTGATGCTTTGTTCTCAGGTGTCTGCTGTGGTCAAGTCTTCTTTTTACCATCTGAGAAATATCGCCCAGATTAAGTACCTAGTTCCGTCCGGCAGCCTTCCAACTTTGATTCATGCCTTTGTGACCTCATGACCGGACTACTATAATTCCCTTTACCTAGGGCTTCCGGGGGTTGATATCCACGACTTGCAGCTGGTGCAGAATACAGTGGCCAGGTTGTCTGGATTATTTTGATCCAGTCATATTAAACCTGTGCTGCGCGAACTGCACTGGCTGCCAGTTCGGTGGTGGATCATTTTCAAGGTCAGCTTGCTGACCTATAAAGCCCTACACAGACTGGATCTGAGCTACTTGCAAGATCTTGTGCCCCCTTATTGCCCCCTCGACCACTTTGCTCAGCCAATGAGGGATTGCTTGAGATTCCCAGGGTATGGTTAAAAATTCTGGATCGCGGGCATTTTCATTTGCAGCCCCAACCCTGTGGAATTCTTTACCTTGTTGGTACGAGAGTGTCTGACAGTGGAGAGCTTCATAACTGCATTAAAAACTTACTTATTTGGGCTCGCCTTTGGAGAAACTATTTAATTTTTGTTAGATTATCGTAACCTGTGATTTTAACCATATTGACTGGATTTTAAGATATGATAGGAATTGAACTTTTTTTTGTGCTTTTAGAAATCCTATTGATTTTAATTGACATTGTATAGATTGTACAGGGCTTTGGTACATTGTGAATAGTGCTTTAGAAATAAAGATATTATTAGTAGTAGTAATAGTAGTAATAGTATAGTTGGGTAATGTTTCCTGCTAAGTTTTACATTCCATATAGTGTGAAACTATTGTTCACTATAGGTAAACTTTACTTTAAACCCTTTGTGTGCCATATATAGATAGTTTTTGTAGTTCTGTTTTGTGGGGCTTGTTTTTAACTTACAATTATGTCACATTTTAGCATGTCTTTAATCCGGGTGGGTTTTACTTTTCATGAACTGCATATTTAAACACACTGGGACGCTTATAATTGGGTTGAGCAGCTCTCTGCTCGAGATGTTCTTATCTTAATCTGAAGGTATCTGTAAGTCTTTTTAATTTATGTGCCGTGTACTCCCTGCTTGTTGTTATGCTCTAAGCGCATCTGATCTTTAGGCCCTTTCAGCTGAAAGTGAACTGGTACTATTCAGCTTCTCTGATATTTCTTCTATTATTTTTTAAATGAGTATTTTAAACCTATGGGAATTTTTTCTTTTTGTCTGTATGATCTGGGTGTTTAAAAGTATGGGATTTTCTAAATAACTGTCATTAAGCTTCTGAAGAAGGACTTGGTTGGTCCGAAAGCTAAAGCACTTTGTTATTTTTGTAACATCTATGTTGGTCCAATAAAAGGTATCAAATAATTTGCTTCTGGATTTGTTCTTACAAGGACCAATACGGCAAAGACTAAATCTGTATGTTAACAAAGTGGTAAAATGGTTCTCTGATAACGTAATACTTCTAAACAGCAAGAAGACTCAAGCAGTGCTATTTGGGTCTCAGCACTCACTGTCTTCAACAATCTCCTCCTTTTCAATTTGCTTAAACAACAACCCTTTGGAGCATGATAATGAATTTAAATATCTTGGTCTTACTTTTGACTCCTCCTTGACCTTTAAATCACACATTGACAAAACTGTTTCTAAAGTTTCTCAATGCCTGGGGCATTTAAAGCATGCAAGACACTGTTTGTCAAGCCTAGATCACAAGAACATTATTGGGCAAGCTCTTCTTCTTATTCTGGACTATGGCAATACAGTTCACCGGCACACCACTGATTCATGTCTTCTTCCCATAAATACTGTTTACTTCCAGTTACTTTGTTTCATCCTAAAATCAAAATGGGATGAGCATCATGGCACCTTACTGCATCAATTGAACTGGTTTTCTCCATCTTCCAGGTGTGCGCTCCAATGGTTATCCCTTATTTACAAAACAGAGAACAACCAGACCTGTACTTACTTGTCAGACAGATTAATTGTTTTGCTCACAAAGTTTCAGAGATATGTCCCAGTGTTGCTTCTCCTTACTTAAAATCAACACACACCATAGCAAAGAATGTTTTCATATGGAGCCCCTTTTTTGGGGGTAAATCTGTCCCTTCAGCTCAGAAATTCTCCTGCTTTGGGCATTGTTATTTATTTATTTATTTTATTTATTTATTTCAGTCTCGGGAATTACAATACCTTTGAGTCAGAGACTCATTTACAAAGGCTCCAAGTCAGAGAGTGCTCAATAATACAACAGTAAAGGATCATACTAAGGCAGTAGCAGGAGCCAAAGGCAATATGCCCATATAAGCCCCCTAATTACATACAATAGGCAACATTTTTATTTGTTAGTAAAAAATGATCACGTTTATTCTTGAACATAGTTTTGTTTTCACTGATGATTACTGATGTGGGTAGGCTATTCCATGGGTTGACAATTTTCTGGTAGAAAAAGAATGCTCTCTTTCTAGAGTTACATTTTAGTTTTTTAAGCTGAAGGGGATGGCCGCTGGTAGAAACTGATGTTTGTTTAAAATCTAGGCCACAATTCAATGAAAGCAATTCATCATCAATGACATCCTTGTAAATAAAAGGTCACCCCCTCAGTCTTCTATGTTCTAATGACATTAATCTAAATTCAGAAAGTTTGGCTTCATCGGTCAGGGTCTTATATGGGCAGATTGATTTAGTCACCTTTCTTTGAAAATGTTCTATCCTATTTATTTCTTTTCAGAAATAGGGATTCCATAATTGAGAAGCAAAATCAAAATAAGGTCTTATGTAGGCCCGATATAGTGGTAATAAAATATTAGTATCTTTTGATTTTGTATTATGTTTTATTGCCCACCAAATTGTAACCTTACTTAAAGTGTTTGATATGTGTAAGTTAAAGTTTAAATCAGAGTCTTTAATAACTCCTAAGTCTTTTTCTTCATTCTTACTAATCAGATCTTCATTATAGAGAAAGTATCAATATCTCTGATTATGCTTGCCAAAGTGAAGGACACTACATTTTGAAATGTTGAATGCAAGACCCCATTTTATGGACCATGCCTCTAATTTATCAAGATCTCTTTGCAGCTTTTTTGCATCATTGCAGTTGGTGCAGGTGTTACTAATTTTACGGTCATCCGCATACAGTATTTAATTATTTCACATTCTAAGGAATGTGACAGATCAGCAATGAACACTTGGAAAATCACTGGTGCTAAGACAGAGCCTTGAGGAACCCCACTACTCCTAGGTTGCCAAGATGACATATGGCCATCAATAACGGCTCTTTGAGACCTGTCCAGAAGCCAGTTAGCAATCCATTGTATAATGTGATTATTAATACCAGATAGATGCGATTTTTGTAGTAAGGCCCAGTGTGGAGCAGAATCAAAAGCGTTTTTGAAATCAAAATAAACTACATCGCAAGGACTCTTGTTGTCTAAATAATGACTTATGTTATCATAAAAACTAATTAAATCAGATACACATGAACGTACTTGGACAAAACCATGCTGGGAAGGATCAAGATGTACACGATTTGGAGTGATTATGTATTTAATTAGTCTTTGTAGAACTTTACAAAAAATCAGGGTAAGACTGATTGGGCGGTAGTTGTCTGGGTTCCGTTTATTTAATTTCTTGAAAAGGGGTGTACTATTAGCTTTTTTCTAATCCAAAGGAACTGTACCAGAATTAAGGCTGGTTTTATAAATAATTTTCAATTAAATTGTCAAGTAATCTTTCATTAATAGAACAGTATCTCCGGGTATGCCATCCAGACCAGGTGCTGAACCTCTTTTAATGAGATTTAATTTTCCCTTTATATCATCTGTTGATATTTATATTTTTCCACACCCAGATTCAACAATAGGGGAATTAATGTCTGAAATGTTGCTGAATACTTTACAAAAATATGAATTTTATAATTCCGCAATTTTTTTAGGGGTGGAATACACAGCGTCATTACTCTCAAGTGGCCCAACCTTACATTCTTGTTTTTTTAAAGAATTTATGTAACTAAACAGAATTTGTTGGTTACCTTTTTGAGCCTGAGAAGCAATGTATTTTTCAGTGTTGTATTTAGTTTTTCTGATATAATTCTTACATTTTTCTGAATCTTTTTAAATTTAGACCATGTTATAGTAATGTTATCAGCAAGATTTTTTTAAAGCATTTCTTTTTCTTTTTGATCAGTTTAATTAATTCACTAGATAGCCACCTAGGGTTTGATTGAAGGTGTTTTTTCTTAATTTTGGGAATAAACCTACAAGCTGAATCCAGAATAACATTTTTAAATGTGTTCCAAATGTTATCAATGTCATTGCCATTTAAAGCTGAAGCCCAGTCAATGTTCAGAAGATATTAATTTAAAGTTTGTTTTATTATAAGCCAAAACCTCAGTTAGTTTAACTGAATAGGTCCAAGATGTCAATTTAAATGTTATTCCAAAATGGTCACTATTTCCTATTGGTGCTGTTACTCTACAGTCTTGGATGTCTAAAGATTCAGTACCTAGTATAATATCTAAGATGTTATTATCTCTTGTTGGGGAATTTATGTACTGGGTTAAGCTTAATTCTTTACAAAGCATTAGAAAATCTTTAGATACTGAACTAACTGCTGATTGATTAGACCAATCAATGTCTCTGAAGTTCAAATCACCCATAAATAAAATAGTGCCTATTTCTGCAGCTGATTCTAATTCTGTAAAGAATTCATTAGATACAGCCAGAGGGCTATGGGGGTCTGTAACACAAGCCTACAATTAAGCTATTATTAGAACGTTTTTTTAAGCTAACTCGCAGAGTTTCAGTTGAACTACCAAGTTGAAGTTTTTATTTTGTCAGAGATATCAATCCGGTTTAATGTTGAATTTACATATAAAGCAATTCTGTCACCTTTCTTCTTTTGCCTGCTTAAAGAGAAGAGATGGTAACCAGGAATCAGTTTATTTCAGTCATTATCCATAGTCCACCAGGTTTCAATCACACCTACAATGTCTGGTTGACCTGTTTCAATTCTAATCAATAGTTCTTCAAATTTATTGCCCAGACTATGTGTGTTTAATAGCAAGAATTTCAGCTATCTTTCTGTATATTATGCTTGCTATCTGAACTACATGATGACAGAGCAGTAGGAACACTATTCGTTACCCCCATCTCTAACAGTTTAAAGTAATATATGGAGCAACATTTTGAAATTGTTTACTAAGTTCTTTTATTCCAAGTCTGTTTAAGTGAAGACCATCTCTTGCAAATAGTTTGTGATTTTGTGAGAAAAGAGACCGATGGTCAAGAAATGTAAGATTGCCAGTACAGCACCAGTTTTGTAGTCGAGAGTTAATACATGCAATAGTGAGATTTTTTTCATGTCTTGCACGTGGAATATAGAGAATGCCTGATATAACAACATTATATTTTTTTCTTGCTGAAGATATTTTCCTAATTCAATAAGATCATAATAAATGTCTTTTTCATGACTGAAGCCATTGTTTGATCCCACATGCAAAATAACATTTGATGGTTGAGTAATTAAATTGTCAACTCTACTTTTGATGTCCTCGATTTTCGCCCCTGGGAAGCAACAGACCGAGATTCCATTTTAGTGTTTGAGGATAATAAAGTGTCCATATATTTTATGATGGAGTCACCAACAATAATAGTGGGTAGAAAGGGGTTAAGTAAGTTATTATTCTGTGTTTCAGAAATATTATCTGACCTGGTTAAAGGAAAGTACCTATTTTTACAAAGAAGGTTAGTGATGTGATCTGATTATTGCTTTCTAAAAAATGAGGCTGATACATATAAGCCCTTCTGCCTTTCTTTACTTTCCTTTTTGACGCATGTTCCCAGCTTTCCTCTGAATTATTGATAATTTTCTAATTTCCTATGTCTTTTATTAGGACAATCCAAAGAATTAGTCTGGTTAACTTCATTTTGATTTGAGAGGCCTAGGCCTGCCAGAGGTAAATTATTAGTGAATGAGTTGTTAATTTCTGAACTAGGATAGAAACTAATATTTGACATGCTTTTAGAAATGGTAGTCACCAGCTGTTCTCCTGTGACAACTGAAGTAGTAGTAGTATTACATTTACTGGTTTGTTCCTGTTCTTTGGTATGTGATGATGTAATATGTTGATTAGATGTGGAGGGAAGTGATGTTATCAACAAAATATTCCAGGTCTCTTAGTTCTTTTGCCTTTTGAATTTCATATCTTAAGCTAACAATTTCAATTTTTAAGTTAAACATTTCATGGCAATATTTGCAAATGTAGTTTGATGGTACCTGGTTAGAGGCAGCTATATTAAATAAGATATGGTTGCATGAGCAGCAGATTATCAGCACATTTCCATTAGCTAGTAGCAATGGGAAAGCATCTACTCCTGAAGTTTCCATTCTTAATTACTATTAACTTACTGACATAATAGTAGGAATATGCTCAACACAGAATACCTTGGTACATATATCTGCTGTGGCTTTTGGTCCGTTAGTCCGCGGGACATGCTAGACATGCGTGCCAAGATGCGTGAATCTCTGCACGTCTCTGTGCATGCTCACCATGCTCACGCTTGCTCCTTTCACAAGAGTGAGTGTTATATGCTTGGGACCTGGAAGTCACAAACAGTCACGTGGCCAGAATCGAGCATCCCTGGATTTTAAAATAATAATGTTTAAAATTGCAGTATTGTTTATAGGCAAACTGCCTCCTTTACAAACGAATCCCTTACAAGTCAGCAGATGAGGGAGTAGCTAACCTCGACCTCGACAGAGTTTCCCCTGCTATCAGTGACTACACGTTCGGACTACACAGCCCAGAGTTCCAGGTATTAAAGCTACAGATATTCATACACACTACTGCACATACTACTAAAGAACCAAGTTTAAGAGTGGGTTTGGAATAACACACAAGACTGGAGCCTGTCACACTGTTTTTGGCAGTCACACAGGACTATCTTTCAGTTACTTTCAACAGTAAACATACAGAAAATACGTTACACAAAAAATGTTTCAGGCAAGGAATACAAAATGAGGGCAAGGATATACATAATACAGTATGAATATGATGGCAGAAAAATACAGACATTGGCAGGAATCGCAGAAACACACTATTGCTGCAGGAGGAGAAAATTTAAGGAAAACACTAAAATGGCGGCCGGGTACTGTATAGGCAGTCCGAAAGGGACTTTGTTAAATTCAGAGGTTAAGGAATAAAAATGGATTAAAAGCAGTACATTAGGAGGGAAATACCAGAATAGTCAGTGTACAAGGGTGAGTAGGGGAACTACTTGGCTAAGCAGAAACATGGCTTAAAAAGTTTGCTGCCGCAGGAACAATCTTGTTGTCTTAACTGTTTACTTCTCTGTTGTGTTTGTTGCATTTATGAATTGGGACATTCTGTGAATGAGACTTGCTTCTCATGGAACTCATCCTGTATTTTATGAAACTTTTAAATAATAAAAAAATGCACAGACTCACACTGTGATGGGAAGCCAGTCATGGTGGGTTGGGGAAGCTGAGCACCTGCACACCTAGGTTTGAGTTCCATCACTGCCATGCATGGACTCACATTGTGATGGGAAGCCAGTCATGGGAGAACTGAGCACCTGTTCACCTAGGTTTCTGCCCAAACACTACCATGCATGGACTCACACTGTGATGGGAAGCCAGTCACGGGGATGGAGAGAGCAGAGCACCTGTGTACCTAGGTTTGAGACCCACCACTACCATACATGGACTCTCTTTGTGACCAGAAGTCAGTCATGTGGGGGATGGTGCTGGGCTGAACAGCTTTGTGCCCAGGTTTCTTTCAGTAGCACCACCACTGAAAGAAGTCAGTCATGGGTGTAGGTTAGGGGGATAGGTGATGGGGCTGGACTGAGCACTGGAACATAGAACATAGAAACATGGAATTTGACGGCAAATAAGGACTGCTTGGTCCACCTAGTTTGCCCATTTTCCCTACCTACTGTAATACCACAGACCTTAACTGATCTGCGGCTTACCCTCTCTTCCCTATCAATAGGGTACCCCTATGTCTATCCTATGCATTCTTGAATTCCCCTACTATTGTAGCCTCCACCACCTCTGCAGGGAGGCTGTTCCATCCCTCTTTCTGTGAAAAAATACTTCCTCACATTGACCCTGAGTCTACCCCTCTCTAGCCTCATATCATGCCCCCTTGTTCTTGCACATCTTCTTTTCTTTTTTTTTTAACTTTTTTATTGAGTTGAAAAATGTTCATTTCATTACAATATCGATGAAGGGTACCTATAGTATAAGTCATCTTACAGTATGTCGTAATACTAGGAGTCATTACACTACTCTCCCCCCCAGCTAACAACTCATTCAGGGAGCATTCCCAAGATTGGATCTGAAGAGATTCCATAAAGTCCACAAAGAAGACCAGCAATGCCATAAATGGAGGTCGATCTTCACCAAATGAGAACGCACATTCATCACTGACTGTCCCTATTACGGTCTTGTGGTCCCATAACTTGATAGGGCTGTGTTTATTTGTGCCAGAGATCACTCCCTCGTAAAAACAAATTCAATTAGTGAGAAAACTGTCAACATTTCAAACAGAGATAAAACTTATCTAAATATTTGTATCACTCGAAACATCTTGTGGCACAGTAAATAGCTGAAGTGCAAGACGCAGCATAGATTTGTACCATTGGCACTTTTGTTCCGTAACAGCCTGCTAAAATTACAACAAATGCTATAACCACAGTAATTAGATTCAAGCAGCTAGTATAATATAGAGGTGCTGTATAGGAGCGGGGAGGGGCAGCCATGCAGCCATGACCATAGCCAACAAAACATGAAGTCTGCTATGACTTCTATCTACAACAGGATTTACACAGTGTATGCATATTAGGTACTAAATCAGGCTACAAGCAGTGACTCTCCTACCAAAACCCCCCTTCCCCCACGATCACCACTAAACATTAATGGCAGTGACAAAAATCTGTAAAAACCTTAGCAACAGGAGTCCCATTTACTCAGATTCAGTATCCGCTTGAGAGCCAAAATCAGTTTTTATTTTAATAATTAAGGCACCTGCTTCTTTAGCATCATTAAAGGGATATGTTTTACCCAAATAAATCACTCGGAGCTTGGCAAGATATTATAGGGAGTGCATGCCTCCCAAAGAATGTAGTATGGATCTGAGACCATCAAAACACTTTCTATGGTCCTGGGCAGCAAAGCTTAGATCTGGGAAAATTGAAATCTTAGTCCTATCCTCCAGTTCCACCGGTCCCCTACGCCTTGCTACTTCAAGCTCTCTGTCCCTCTCATGTTCTCCAGAGAATGTGATTAACATCGTGCATGGTCCAGAGTTTTCTTCCCTAGGAGGCCTGGGTGTGATCCAATACACTTTATATATTATAGAGTGATTTCAGATTGAGTTGTTCCTTCAGCCACTGAGTAGCAAATCCACAGGGATCCTCTGCCTCTGTGCCCTCAGGTAGACCCAGAAGACAGAGGTTTGCTGCTCTTGTTTTATTCTCAAGGGCCTCAAGTCAAAAACGCAACACTTTGTTTTCCTTGATTAGGCCCGTCGAAGTTGTTATTACCTTGAAAGCCAAGCCCGCCACCTCCTTGGTCTCTGCTAAAGCTGCATTACTGTTGATTTCACAAATGGTGAGCCGATCATTAAATTCCTTCAATTTAGAGTCGATTGCTGCAACTCTCAAATCTAGAGCTCAAATGACAAGCATGACATCTTTGAGGGTATATTCTTGTGGTGGCAGCCTGCTTGCCTCCGGCTCTGTCCCTTCGTGACTGGCCCAGCCATGTTCTGTCCCTTCTTGCCTCCACCTGCATTTTTCTTTGGATTGTCCATGTAAAGATACAGCAAATTTCAATTGCCATCTTCCGATCACTGTAGTTACCAGACAGAGCTCTTTTGATTGTAGTTTTGTAAGTTTTATCTGTATAAAAAATAGTTAAAATTAGTTGTACAGTGAGAGTCGGCCCAAAACCCATCTTCTCCATATGGCAGTTGGCCTGCCCCCCACGCATCTTTTTTTCTGAAAGATGCTACCCTCTTGTACCTTGTTTATACCCTTAAAGTACTTGAAAGTCTCTATCATATCCCACCTCTCTCTCTCTCCTCACTTCCAGGGAGTACATATCGAGGTCTTCTAGTCTCTCCTCATATGACTTCTGGTATATTCCTTACACCATTTTAGTTGCCCTTCTCTGAACTGCCTCTACTTTGTCTATGTCCTTCTGGAGGTGCGGCCTCCAGCACTGGACACAGTACTCCAGATGAGGTCTCACCAGTGAGCTGTACAGTGGCATCACCACCTACTTTTTTCTACTGGTGATCCCTCTCCGTATCCACCCTATCATTCCACTGGCTCTCCCCGCTGTCATCTTGCATTATTTTGTCACCTTTAGGTCATCAAATATAATTACCCCCAGGTCCCTTTCTTGTTTGGTGGCCATTGGTACCCCCCCCCATCATGTACTCCTTCATTGGATTTCTGTGTCCCAAATTAATGATTTTGCACTTCTTTGCTTCGAATCTTAGATGCCACACTGTGGACCACGCCTCAAGCTTGCTTAGGTCCCTTCTCATCCCCAGTGTCAATCCTGTTGTAGATCTTAGTGTCCTCTGCAAAGGCATACCTTCCCTTCCAGCCCCTCTGCAATGTTGCTTATGAAAACATTAAAGAGGACTGGCCCCAGCACCAATCCCTGTGGCATCCCATTGGTCATCCTCCTCTCTTCGGAATGAGCTACATTTACCACCACCCTCTATATCCTATTGTTCAACCAATTTCTGATCCAGTTTACCACCCTGGGACCCATTCCAAGGCTGCACAACTTGTTTACAAGCCTCCTATGTGGGACGGTGTTGAAGGCCTTGCTGAAATCTAGGTAGGCCATATCCACCGTCCCTCCCTGATCTGCTTCCCTGGTCACCCAGTCAAAGAAATATATCAGATTTGTTTGACAAGACCTTCCCACTGTAAATCTATGCTGCCTCGGATCCTGTGCTTTACTGAATTCCAGAAATATCACTAGCATTTCCTTTAGCAGTGGCTCCATTAATATCCCCACCACCAAAGTCTAACTGGCCTGTAAATGTCAGCCTTTTCCCTACTCCTACTTTTGTGGAGAGGGACTACATCTGCCCTACTTCAGTCCTCTGGAACCGCACCTGTCGCTAGCGATTTGTTGAATAGGGCTGTTTGTGGTACTGCCAGCACCTCTCTAAGAACTTTTAAAATTCTGTGATATATCCCATCTGGCCCCATAGCCTTGTCCACTTTCAGATTTTCAAGTTCCTTTAGGACTGTCTCCTTTGCAAATGGACTGATGTCCACTTCCCTTCCATTGGTGCTTCTGTCGATTAATTGTGGTCCCTCTTCTTCCCCTTCTGTGAGTACTGAGCAAAAATATTTGTTCAGGATTTTTGCGTTTTATAGGTCCCCAACCACACACTTCCCTCCCTTTTTAACCTCACAATCCCACCCCTGGTCTTTTTGCTTTCAGTAATGTACCTGAAAAAGGTCATGTGTCCTTTCTTTATTGCCTGGGCTATTTTCTCCTCCATTTGCACCTTTGTGCTCCTGACTGCTTTCCCTGCCTCTGTCTGCTTTTCCCGATACAGTTCCCTGTCCTCCTCCCTCTGTTTCCTTGTACCTCCTGAAAGCCAACCTTTTCTCATATCTTCCCGGCCACTTCCTTCGAAAACCATACTGGTTTTTCTTTCTTTTTGTTTTGCTAAGTTTCCTAACACAAAGGCTTGTTGCCTCTACTATGGCTTCCTTAAGATTTGCTCACTGTTCCTCTCCCCCCCGCTAGGGCTTTCTTAAGACATTCTGATGCACTTAGGCTCAAATCCCACCACTGCCATGACTCACTTTATGTCAGTACACCAGCATGGGGGGGATAGGGCTAAGTTGAACACCTAGGTTTGAGTTTCATACCTGCCGTGTATGCACTTACTTTGTAACAGGATGCCAGCCTGGTGGAGATCAGGCTGGGCTGTGCATCTGAGTGCCTAGGTTTCAGTCCCATAGCTGCTATGCAAGGACTCACTTTGTAACCAGAAATTTATCATGGGGGGGGGAGGTGGTAGGTAAGGAAAGGAGCTGGGTGCACATATCTGCACCTTCGTTTCATGTCTGTCATTGCCATGCATGCCCTCATTTTGCAGGAAGTCAGTCATTGAGAAGGAAAGGGAATGGGGTGGGGCTAATCACCTGTACACCCTGGTTTGAGTCCCACCACTGCCATGCATGTATTCACTCTGTGACTGAGCTAGTCACAGGGGGATGGGCACTCCAGCTTAAAGCCTGCAACCTGTCTCAGATTACTATTTTACCTATAAATCTCTGTTTAACTGTACCTGGAGGAAGATGCCTTGTGTTCCTCAAGTGACTCTCTTACTCACCAGCCTTGATCTTTAGGATCCCTGCTATTTGTGTCCCAGAAGGCTAGCAGAATTACAGACTCAAGTGGGAGTTTCAGGGTCGGGAACAGATAATGTGATTTTGCTTTGCATTTTGGATTAGAAGACATCCTGGGGCCACCTAGTTTTGGTTTGGTAAGATCGCAGTGTAGAGTTAGAGATCAGGCATGTTGTTTGTTACGGAGGACATGGATAGAGGGCTGGGCAGCAATAATGCCATAAGGTTTGTTTGCCAAACAGATGAGAGTGAAGATGCTGCAACAACACTGCCCCTGTTAATGAATGCCAGGCCCAGTATTGCCCCATTACGAGTGGGTTTATTCACTAGTTGCCTGTGGAATGCCCCCTGCAGGGAGTCCAGGATGTCCATGGTTCTAGCTGAAGCCATAGCTGGGGAGGCTCCAATCTACATCTGGCAAGTTGAAGTCCCCCATCATCTGTATCTTCCCCCTTTTCTGCCATCTTGCTAGTGCTGGAGGTCTGTGGATCATGCCAGTATGAATAGAAACTCAATTCCCTGTCTCTAGGGTGTCCCACAGTACCTCTGCTTACCCCTAATTACCTGCATTTCCATTGCTTTTATGCCCTCCCACACATAAGGTATCATGCCTGCTTTTCTTCCAGGTTTTGTTACCACTCTGTTTGTTACCCCCCTTCTTTCTTTTATCTCTTCTTCCTTCCCCCCTCTCTTTTTAATGTTCAAGCTCCCATCCCCCTTTATTTCCTTCACCTTACTTCCTGTATTAATTTGTACCCCAGGGGTTTCTTCTCCCCTCAGGTTCTCCCTACTCTCTACTTCAGCCTGTGTGGGAGGGACAGTTTCTGCTTCCCTGATTTCTTCAGCCACTTTCTCAGCTAGCTTAAATGATCATCAAAGTAATATCTAAACCATCCACTGAGGACTATGGTTCCTCTCCCTGATGGATGTAAGCCACATCCCCTGTAAAGGCCCTTATCCCTTCAGGTTGGCCCCCAGTCCCCAATGTAGCTGAACCTCTCCTCTTTACACTATTCCTGCAACCATGAATTGAAGGTCCTGGTGTGGAGATCCTTCTCTCTCTCCCCCGTTGTAGACTGACAGCCCCTCAGTGAAAGCCTCTGACTGTGCTACAAGTCTAAGACCCTTCCCCAGGTCCCTGAACTCCCCCTGCATTGTCCCAGCCCAATCCCTAGTCAGGTCATTGGTCCTCAGGTCGAAAAAGACATTCAAATCTGCATCCTGTCCTGCTGCCTTAGCGACCCTCATAATCCACTTCCTATCCCTCTGGCATGTGGCACTGTGTAGGTTCCTAACCTCCTTCTCTCCCCCTTCCTATTCCCAAACCTATTCACCTCACAACTGAGTCTCCTACAAGAAGTTGCTTCCTCCTCCACTGGGGTCCTCTTCCACCCTCCTTGGGGTCTCTGCTATGGAGGACTCCCACATACTCCTTGGCTTGTACCACAGGCACCTCTTCCTTTTCTGTCAATCCCACCTTGCCAGAGCAGTGTAGGAATTGTGTAGAGGTATCGGTTGAGGAATGTGCCTCTGACCCATCACCTCCACCCTTCCCAAGCCCACCATAGTCTAGCTGTTCCTTCTTCCTGGCATCCTTTGAGGTAATGGTGGCAGACTTGGTAGCACCTGGGTGGGGGAAACAGGTCCTCCAAATCCTAGCCAACTCAGCCTGGAATCTAGCAACCACCTCCACCCTCAACCTCTTCAACCCAGAGGGGGTGCATGCAGATAGGGCAGCACTGCAGTCTCCAGAAGGTGTCTCTCAAAAACTGCCACCCCACAGTCCCTGCACTTCACCAATCCCAGCATTCCCAATTTCTAGTCTCCCTGTGTTATCTGGAAATACTTATGTACCCTTAACCCTGATTGAGTGCTTCTAGTTTTCCATTTTGTTTATTTGTTATTGCTTTCTGTTTTCTCCCATACCTGGGGTAAAATTCCTTTATACTCCTACCCTAGATTGGGTCTTGCTCCTATTCCCAGTTTAGGTTTAACTTTTTACTTTCCGTTCTTCCCAGTAGGGAATGCAACAAGAGGAGCAAACAGGTGCCTTACCTTAGTCGACTGGCAGAGTGCCTTGCTTCCTGCTTTCTCCTGCTGATGCCTGCCTACTGAAGATAGGTTTTTATCCCTAGCCTTCACTGTTGTCATTGTTCAGGGATACACCTTGTAGACAGGGCTGTACCTTGCTCAGAGCGAGGTCACCATGTATATGGCGACCAGAATTTTCTACTTGTTTTTTGTCCTGCAACCACCAATCTGCCATGGTGTGAGCAGTGCTTACACTGGTGTCCACGTGTACAGTGTGCCTCTGCAGTAGGAGCAAGCTCCTTGGCCTGTCCACAGGGGTCACTGTGACATCAGAACCCACCTCCAACCCTCCCTGCTCAAGACACACTACCGCAGCCAGGCCTACGTCCCAACACAGTGACCTGAGTCCACTCCTGAACTTGGGTTGCCCGCACGACAATGCAATGCACAGCGATGCCTAGATACTCCCTTTAAAGGAAAACTGCACATAAATAAAAGTCCCTCCCCAGTTCAGTGATACTCTCCTGAGCAACGTGCTGAACCCACAAAGAAAATTCTTTTTGTAGCTTAAAATACTTAGTTCAGTGTCATTAATATTCTGCTAAAACTTCAGTCTGAAAAGCATGCCCACCGCCATCTTGTTGGCAGCCATGCACTTTCCTTGCTCACGCTGTACTAATGTGCCCTGCCAAACAACAGTGACTCAAGTTGGTACATTAGCATAAAGCAAGCGGGGGGGGGGGGGCGCTGTGGAGCCCGAGCTTAACAGCAGCAGGAGAACACAGCTCTGAACATTTTGATAGACTTTACTAAAAAAAACCTGTATTTTCAACTAGTTTTTGGTAAAAATCCTTAGTGCCATTGGAAAGAAGAACTTCCTAAACCCTAGGATCGGTAATCCGAAAAAGGACAGAGGTGGAGCAGGAGGGAAAACGACCAGGGTTCCTAATCCACCTAAGCCTCGTGGTGAAGGTCAGGCAGAATCTAACGTTCAATCAGAGGAAACGATGGCCTCCATGGGTCTGAAACTGAAAAGAATTATCACCTTGGTTGCTGAATTAAACAACAAAATGGATACCTTTGCCACAAGGGTTACAGTAGTGGAAACGGAGGTCGAAGGTCTCAAAACTGAATTTCACGATGTTAAAAAAACAGCAGAATCCTCTACAGCAGCAACGGCAATGATTATTAAAGAAAATGCTCACCTTAGGGCACGTATGGAGACTCTAGAAAATCAGTCTCGCTCCTCGAATGTGCGTATACTTGGTCTGGCTGAAGGGGGGAAGGAGACCATCCTCTGCTGAATATTAAGGAATGGCTAGAGGAGAAACTTGCTCTGAGAGATCAACCCTCCTCCTTTAATATCCAGAAAGTTTTCCGAGTAACTCCCAGGGGCCGAAGAGAGGAGTCAGAAATGCCTCACATGTTATTGGTAGTGACAGATGGAGTGGGGAAGAGAGACCGAATTCTGAGGCTGGCCAGGCAGTTGAGCCCTATTATGCAGGATGAGCATGCCGTCCTTTTCTTCCCGGACATAAGCTATGCCACCAGAATGCGCCGTAAAAAGTTTGATGGTACACGGTGTCTGCTGCGAGAAGCCTCCATTCCCCATTCTATTATTTTCCCAGCCAGATTGCACATTGTGCACCAGGGGGAAGTGTGGCTGTTCTCAGATCCCACTGAAGCCGGGAAATGGGCTGCGTGTTTTATTTCTGCCACAGCCTGATGTACTAGAGAGTCTGAATCCAAGGATAAGGGTACTGGGGAGATAAGTGCTGGCTGAACCGACCGTTGGCTGGTAACGTTACCTTTGATGCTTCAGAACTAAATCAGGAAAGGCTGAAGGACTCTTGAGCTGGTTAAAATTTCTGTTTACAACCTGGAAGGTTTAATTTAGTTTTGTAGCATAATATTAATTAAACTCAATATAAATACAGTTGGAAAAATACATAAAGAGCTATCAGGGCCTTGTTTATGTTCTGGTGCTGGGGGTTGAAATTTAAAAGGTTATAGTTAACTTTAGATTTTTTAGTGTGATGCCCTTTATTCCACCTTGTGGAGTTAATATTCTATGCTGGACATTACTTAAATGGACTTTAGTAATACGAAATTAATCACACTGCTCATGGGCTTTTCATCACAGCTCTTTACATTGTTAATAAGTTTCCGGGATGTTATATTTTACATTACCCCCAATGTGGTATCAAAATGTTCTGGATGCTTTTATTTGCTTAGATTAAGGAGAGATTTATACCCTCCAAAAGGAATATCTTTACTGTAAAGTATCGTTTGGTCTTGAACATGGTAAATTGTAAAAGTCTGAAAACTTTTTAAATCTAATAAAAAATTAAATAAAAAAAAAGCAAGCAAGGGAAGGGCCTGCTACCTGGGGAGTCATGGCAGACAGCCATTTCAGATGGAATTTTTGTGAATTATTAAAAAAATAAACACAAAAAGTATGTTAAGGTACAAAAAAACATTTTCTTTGTGGTATCAGTATGCTGATTTTTTTTTTTGGGTGGGGGTTTAGTGATTAGCACGTGACAGCTCTGGTTTATGTGCATTTTTTCTTTACATTTTGTGGCAAGCAAGCTGCTAGTCCTCACAGCCCCAGAGTCATATAATATGTACTCTTTGGAGGCCAGAATGAAAAGCGGGGACGTGACTGAAATATTTACTTGTAACTACATGCAGGGTATTAACATAGTGCACTCCAGAGGGCTGTTCACAACCAGCAGCAGTACCAATATCAGGGGAATAGTACAAAACCGATGGTGGGGGGGGCGGGTAGGTTTAGAAGGGACGTAAGGGAGGGTTGCTTCTCAGAGAGGGTGGAACAAGGTACCCAAAGCACTGGTCAGTGTAAAAATGGTGGAGAGCTTTAAGAGGGGGCTTGGATAAGCACAAAGGGCTGGTCAAGGATCAGGGGGCACTGGAGGGGGTGAAGTTAGTCATGATCTCGGGGGGGGGTCACATCAAACCTCACAGGGTGGACTGGATAGACTGCAAGACCTTCTTTGGTCAGCAGTTTTCTAGGTTTCTACAAGGTCAGGCAGAAGTGTCTGTTGCACTCTATGGTACATCATTTTAGTTACACGGAATGTGAGGATAAACAATGGGTGTCAGTATATATAGTGGAGAACACTGATACAAAACTGGGGCAACCATAACTAAAGGAACTGTCTTTTAATTATTTGAAATTTAAAGAAAAAGCTAATGCAGACTTCAAAATGGAGAAAAAATGACATCATCCAGCTACAAGATGGGAGAAAAAAGGCACAGTACAGAAAGGTACAACGTAGGTACAACATTTTCAACGTAACATGAGCCGCTATAAGTGGGTGGGTGGGGTGGGGATGTTGAGCCAGTTCTGGGGTTATGTCCTCCATCCAATTTTATGATACAAAAATGGTCCAAAAATCATCAGAGGGAGAAGAAACATCTCTCTCACATCTACTGTACGTAGCACTACACTAGCGAGGGAAGCACTAAACTACTTCAGATTAAAAACATGTCAGGCAGACGGAGGCACACTCACTCAGGAGCCTGCCAGGTATAAAAATTATTATACAGTGGGGTCTGAGAATGGGACACTCTGACTGGCTGACTGGCACATTTCTGCCACGGTAAATCCTAGCAAAACCACCATAAAAGGTGCTAGCCTGCCACATCACAAAACCAAAAGGAAATCACTACTCGCACTTTGCCATTCCAAACTGCTTTCCTGCTAAACACCGTGGGAAAAATCCCTGCATGCTCAGCAAACCAAAACTATCAGTATGCCAAATAAAAAAAGCAAACCGTAACAAAAACAAGCATTTGTCAATGCCGAATGTTGATTGCGTTGGTCCGTTGAGCTCGTTCACTGCCCCCATGTCACTCATTAGTTCTGTTTCTCCCGGTGCTGCAGGCTGCTCTTTTGTACTGGGCTTCTGCCTGCATTGGCACGTTTTTCTGCCCACAAAGAAATCTGCAGCAGTCCTGACACAGGTCCGTTGAGCTAGCTCACTCCCCCTCTCTCACTCACTCGCTCTGTTTCTGCCGGTGCTGCAGGCTGGCCTTTTGTACTGGGCTCCTGCCTGCGTTGCTGCCTTTTTCTGCCCACAAAGAAATTTGCAGCAGTCCTGACAGAGCTCCGTTGGCCTCACTCACCCCACCCTCACTCGCTCGTTCTGTTTCTCCTGGTGCTGCAGGCTGCTCTTTTGTACGGGGCTCCTGCCTGCGTTGGCATCTTTTCCTGCCCACGAAGAAATTTGCAGCTGTCCCGACAGAGCTCCTTTGAGGTCGCTCACTCCTCCTGTCTCACTCACTCATTCTGTTTCTTCTGGCACTGCAGGCTGCCCTTTTGTACTGGGCTCCTTCGTGCATTGCTGCCTTTTCTTGCCCACAAAGAAATCTGCAGCAGTCCCAACAGAGCTCCGTTGAGCTCACTCACTCCCCCTCACTCACTCACTCACTTGTTCTGTGTCTCCTGGTGCTGTAGGCTGCCCTTTTGTACTGGACTCCTGCCTGCATTGGTGCCTTTTCCTGCCCACAAAGAAATCCGCAGCAGTCCCAACAGAGTTCAGTTGAGCTCGGTCACTCCACCCTTCTCTCAGTTGCTCGATCCTAGTCTGTCTCAAACACTGATTTCTGACAGGGACTGAGGTATTGTGGACCGGAAGCGCGGAAACACATTTTGACCAGGATGTGAAAAATGTCAGCTGTACTGTTCATAAGGAGGTGTGAAGAAATGCCAGTGTTGAAAATCTGACATGAAAATATTACTAATTTGCGAACTTACAAGAGTGAGTGGAAACTGCACAACACACGCTCGTAACACAGTCATTTTATGGAGTTTCATCACAAAATTTTCAACATAGGCATTTTAGGACCTCTGCTCATGAACAGTGTCAATGTGATTTTCTTAATGTGTCCCAAACACTGATTTCCCACAGAGACCGCGCTATTGTGCGCCGGAACAGCGAAAACACATGTTGGCCAGGATGTGAAAAATGACAGCTGCACTGTTCATAAGGAGGTGTGGAAAAATGGCAATGTTGAAAATCTGGAGTGAAAATATTGCAGAGTTGCGAAGGTACGAGCATGCGTAGAAACTGTGCAATGAACATTCGTAACACACTCATTTTATGGAGTTTTGTCACCAAATTTTCAACATAGGCATTTTATGACCTCTGCTAATGAACAGTGTCACTGTCATTTTCACAATGTGTCCCAAATGCTGATTTCCCACAGTGACTGTGCTATTCTGCGCCGAACTGCGAAAACAGATTTCGTCCAGGATGTGAAAAATGACAGCTGTACTGTTCATAAGGAGGTGCAGAAGAATGGCAATGTTGAAAATCTGGAGTGAAAATGTTATTAATTCGCGAGGTTACGAGTGTGCATGCAAACTGCGCAACGCACGCTCGTAACAGTAATTTTATGGAACATCGTCACCAAATTTTCAACATAGGCATTTTAGGACCTCTGCTCATGAACAGTGTCACTGTCATTTTCTTAATCTGTCCTGAACACTGATTTCCCACAGTGACCGTGCTATTCTATGCTGGAAGTGCGAAAACACATTTTCAATCAATCAATCAATACTTTATTTATAAAAAGGCGCCTTTCCGAAAACCAAGGCACCTGTACACCCATAATAAAACAATTAATAAAACAATAAATTAACCACACAATAAAATATTAAAATATTTTGGCCAGGATGTGGAAAATGACAGCTGTACTGTTCACAAGGAGGTCTGAAAAAATGCCAATGTTGAAAATCTGGCTTGAAAATATTGCAAATTCGCAAAGTTACAAGCGTGCGTAGCAACTGTGCAACGCACGCTCGTAAAAGTCATTTTTTTGATTTTTCCCACCAGATTTGCAACATAGGCTTTTTGAGAGCCCACCTCAGGAACACTGGTACTGTCATTTCATTAATCAGTCCCGAAAGGGGATTCCACGCAGTGACCGCAAAATCACCTTTTGGGGCAAAATACCGCCATGACAGTGCCAGAATTCATGAGGAGGGGTCCCAAAAATCCCATGTTGAAAATTTGGTGCCAAAATTCCCCAAAATACCTTAGATATGCATCAAAGTTGAAAAAACCTTATTTATTCCATTATACAGCTTACTGGCATTTCCTCAGTTCGCGGTCAGCTTTGAAGAGTGCAGACATGTTCCCAGTCCACTGAAGATAGTCGACCAGACTCTCAAGGCAAGTATGGGGTGAGGGGGGTGTAGGAGGCAGAGTGTGCAGTGGTGGGCGAGGTTGTGGGAGGGGCCAGGAGACCGCTGAGGACTGCTCTTTTTCCACAGGGAAAAAATAAAACATTGCAGAACCATTTTGTTTTTACAGGGGCATGTGGCACACTGGGGTGGGCTCCCAGTGTGCCAACAGAGTCTTTTTTGGGGGGAGCAGCGGTAGCTGATGGGGGATTGGGCTCCTCCGTTGGCACACAACAAAAGGGGGGGTTTACATTATGCCGACAGGGATTGGGCACCCTGTTGGCACACAGCAAAAGTGAGGGGTTACATAATCCTGACGGGAGTGGACTCTTCGCTGGGAACATCAACCTAGGCTGAAGCCGACGGGATTGGGGCCCTCTGGCCGCAAACAAACACGTTGGGGGCAAATGCTGCTGAGGGATTGGGCACCCGCAGGGGGGGCTTAATATTGTTTGTGAATATGGTGACAAGCCGCCACCATGTTCACAAACAGTATCACTGTAACAAGGTTCCACCCAGCAATGACAGGTCGCTTCCTCATTGCAGCAAAGTGGCTTACACTGCAATGATGAGGCGGCCCCTGATTGCAGTGGCTGAAACCTTACAAGGTTGTGGCACGCTGGCTGAACTAGTGTCAGCAGCAGCGTGCCATGGCATTGGGGAAAGCGGGCTAAGCCTTTAAAGGCTGTGGGGGCATCTGCCACAACAGTGCTGCACCTCCACAACCTGCTTCTGGAAAGCTGCTGCAATATGTTTCTTGCGCATGTGCGCAATCAACATAAAAAATGATTACAACCCAAAAACAATTCCACCATACATGTAGTACAGTACTTAATTTGCAATAAAAGTGATGTACTTCCCAAACGGAATGCAGGCCAAACTGAGACCGCAGCTTTTTCTTTTCTCTCTCCCAGCCAGACAGACGCTCCACCCTCCCTCCTCCCACTGCAGCCGATTCCTGCCTTGTCTCTTTGTACGTGAATCAGTCAGTGACGGATCTATGTCTTTCTTTCTTTGGGCTATGACCCTCGTTTCTGCACTCATTCTGGTTAAAAAGCCGCTCTGTCCTGCTTGGAGCTGCAGTTTACGTAACCTCCTTAAGTAGCCTGAGGAGCACCCGGCTGCACTTCAACACAGGTCCTGTGCTACCAGTATCTTAAAATAAAAATAAAAAAAAAATTTAAATAAAAATAAAGACACATGTCATCTACTGATTCAGCACCAGCTGTCATAGTACCGAACAGAGCTGACATGCTGCCTCTTGGTCTCCCAGCTGCTCATCTCTGCCAGCATACATCTCTAATCTGTGTCATGTGAAAAATTAAACAACAAAAAAAAAATACAACATTAACACTGTATTCCTGTAACCATATGGCTGTCTCGGTTGGTGGGGGGGATCTCCTCAATGTTCTACATAGCAACAGGGAACTATTTTTTCAGGCGCAACAATAAATTCAATAAAAATTATTTAAACTGACAAATAAATCTGCATTTTTCTTTAATTTGTGTTACAAAATGTGAAGGGGACATTGTATGATTGCAATAATCCACTTCAGGTATGGGTTATGGTGAGATTTACCCACTTCTGGTGTGGTTTAGTCATGAGCCACATCAGGCATGGGTAAATACCATCATAACCCACACCCAGTCATGGATTATCGCTTAACTATAAAATGGCTTGGATCAAGCAAGCAATTTGATTGGTCAAAAGTGGTCACAAGATCAGCATTAATTTTACATTGCTGCATGGTTTAAATTTTACTTTCATTTACTTTCATTTTTATTATTATTTTTTTATTATTTTAAAACCATTTTATAGGGGCGTAGCCAGCAATCAGCATGATCAGATGTGCCTGAGAAGAACTTTGAAACAAACATTTAAAACTTGCCGCTATTTCTTAAAAACCTTGAAACTTTTTTTGTATCTACTCATAGAAACATAGAATATGAAGGACCACTTGGCCCACCTAGTCTGCCCATTTTCCTACGTAACGGATAAGCTGCAGATCCTAGTTAACCAACAGCCCACTTCCTACCCCCCACTAGAATTGCCTTATGTCTGTCCCATGCATTCTTGGATTCCCCCACTGTTTTTGACTCTATGACCTCCTCAGGAAGGCTGTTCCATGCATCTACAACCCTCTCTGTGAAGAAATACTTCCTCACATTACCTCTGAGCCATCCCCCCTTGTTCTTGCACATCTCTTTTTTGAAAGATGCAGTCCTCTTGGACTTTTTTGATTTCCTTGAGGTATTTGAAAGTTTCTATCATGTCCCCCCTCTCCCTCCTTTCCTTGAGGCTATACATCTTAAGCTCCTTTAGTCTTTCTTCATATGTTTTCTGGTGCAGACCCTGCACCATTTTAGTTGCCCTCCTCTGGACAGCCTCCAGCCTGTCTATGTCTTTGAGGAGATGGGGTCTCCAGAACTGTACACAGTAGTCCAGATGTGGTCTTACCAACTGTCTGTACAGAGGGCCAACAACTTTCTGTTTTCTACTGGTGATGCCTCTCCCTATGCATCCCAGTTTCCCCCAGCCCTCCTTACTGCCTTCTCAAGTTGTTATTGAGTGCCCTTTGCAGTGATTTTTACATACCTTTGAGATGGGGAAGCCAAAAAGTTTTGCACCACTGGAGACAACCAAGGGAAAGCAGCAGAAGTTGCAGGAGCCAGTGCATGGTGATAGGGCAGGCCTAGAGGGGGAGCAGGCCACCTGAACCTTCCAACAGCGCCTTACTACAAGCCATCAGAGGTCTCAACTGAAAAGTGGACAATTTAATACCCGTTTTACAACCATGGAGACAAAAATGGATCTCCTAGCCACCAATACTAAGATTGCAGCAAATGTTGCTTACAAATCAGCAGCGGCAGTGGTGGGAATTATTTCTGAGAACAAGCTGCTGCATCTCTGAAGCACCTCAGAAACAATGCTAGGGTTGGTAGTATAGCCTAGATGTTAGAGTAACAAGCTGTGAATGAACTTGGTACATCCAGCAGACCTGAGTTTGATTCCCACAACCTCCACTTGCAAACTGTGTGACTCTGAGCAAGTCACTTAACCTCCCCAGTGCTCCCGGGTCACCCCTGAAAACAGGCATTAGTACCTAGTGGGTCTTACCCAGTTACCAAAGAATTAAAAAAACAAACAAACAAAAATATCTGCCTCTTGGGTGTCCCAGAGAATGCCGAGGGGTCAGATCTTGTGTAGTTATGTTCTTGCTTCATTTCGTTAGTCAGTTTTTTGCTGACATATTTTAATATCTACAGACACACTCTGGCTGCATGGCTGCAGCAATGAGACAAGGTTGGTGCAAACAGTTCAAAGTAGTTTCAAAATATCTTTCAATAAAGCAGTTCAGACTCCAATTGTATATGGTTTAACCTTTTCAGTGGATTTTATTAACATACAATCTTCAAAAAGCATACTGCCATCAGTTCACCTCTTGATAACATGTGAACAGTTCTACGGGCAGGTAACTAGAGTCTCCAGATATCCATAACATTCGCACAAAAGCTGCCTTTAAACTCTCAATAGTATTTAGCTAAGTGTCCAGAACTGCGAACTATGAGCTTGACTACGGACCACTCGCTGACACATACACACATGTCAAGGCCACACCATAAAGTTTGATGTCATCACTGGATGTCTTCCTCAGTGTGGCTAGCATGTGAAACACACAGCCATTTAAACCCCACATTTAAAGAGAAAGTGCATCTAAAAGAAGAAACTGCCCATTAGGTACCAGATGTGCAGAAAGTGTATAAAGTGCCAAAAAGTTGTGCAATGAGATCTGATGTTCAAAACTGTATATAATAGTTTATAAAGAGACAGACAAGACATACACAGTTAACAAATAACATATACCCAGCCAATACCAAATTTCAAGCACACTAGTACATTTGAAATAAAGCAGCAATTTCAAGAACTGAAAAAAGGGGCCTGCTGTTTGACCTGAGTTGTACCAACTAAACCAACCATAACAATTCAGTGAATACATATGTACAACTTATGTATCATCAACAATATTTCTTTTTTTGTATTATGCTCTTTTATCCCCACGACAGCCTAGCTGCCCAGTCCTTCGGGCGGCCAGGCCCGCTTCCACGCTCCTCCTGTCTACTGTCCCCTGCCCCTTATCCTGCCACACCCTGACCAACCTGATATATCCCTTCATTGGGGGCCCTCCCCCCACCCATGATCACAACCGGGGGGGGACTGTCCGTGTCCAGAGGCCACTTCTTCCATCCTTGCCAGGGGTGGGGAGGGCGCAGCATGGACAAACCCAGGGCTGTCACAGAGACAGGAGGGCTGCCACTGTCATCTAGATGGCAAGGCAGCCATTTTTCTGTTAGGCTTCCCCCCCTCTCACTTGTAGGCACACCTCGGCATACTGGCCTAATTGTTCATGCGGTGTAGCTGCAATGCGCAATGCTGAAACCAGCTGCTAGGATCCACCAAAGGGTGGTGCCTACTTGACCCTCCCCCCGGGAGGAGAGCGTCCAGAGGGCACTCTTGAGCCCTGCCTGCCAGCCTTCACTCCATCAACAGTATTTCAGTAACCATAAGCAGCAATTCCTGTGACGAAAAAAAATATTAACATTACAGAAACTTCCAGCAAAATGGCAATAACTTGTAAAGAGAGGCAACATTAACATGCAAGTCATAAAAATGAATGTAATAGAAGTACATCATTGAGGTTACCAGGTTGCATAGTACAAAGTGTGGAAATTCAGAGACTCCCGTTGAAGTAATTTATGGACCAGGTCGCCACCTCTCGGTCCCAGTTCCACTTTTTCAACACCCACAAATGTTAAGCAAGTGACTGAGCCATGGCCTACCTCCCAAAAAAGTTTAACCATAACGCACTGCATATTTTTCTATGGATTGCCATTTTATGCTCGCTAATGCAGGTCTTAAGCTCCCTTTTTGTCTGCCTGCCATATAGGAGTCCACGTGGGCAGACCAAAATACAGTATAAATAACTCCGGATGAGCTGCAGTTCAACAAATTGTTTTATCTGGCATTTTTTCCCAGACTTGGGGTGGATGACTAAATCTGTGTCATAAGTGTTTGAACACTGACTATAGTGTCTGTGAAAATGGTTGCCCCCAGTGGTGGTGGTGGTGGCAACCATGTTTCAAGTAGTTGTTTTGGTAGAATAGAGGATACAAGCATGTTACAGACATTTCTGCCTCTTCTGAAAGTTATCCTAGGTTGTTTCTCAGATGGCATTCTCAGTTTGGGGTCCACCTTCAGTAACAACATCATCAATCTTACTTGCCTCCAAATTGAACCATGTCACCAAAATTGGTATCCGGTCAGATTCAGTTGGGTCCACAGTGCAATTACCTTGTAAAACTGTGTTTGTATATGTATTTTTTGTACATTGGTAGCCACCGTTATATCTTCATTATGATATTATCTTGCCTTAAAATGGTTTGCCATTTCCTTACTTGCATTCCCAAAGTCTGAATCATTCGTGCATGTTTGCTTAAAGCATAGAAACTGACTTTTTGGTATGTTTCTGATCAAGGAGTTTTGGGTGACATCACTTACATAACAGCCTGTAGAAGTGTATTACGGGAACTGGGTTTTCTGTATATTTTTGTTTTTAATCTTTGTTCCTCCTTGAAAATAGTAAGGTCAAAAAAATTCACTGAGTTTTTCTTTACTTATCTCAAATATGAATATTAAATTTGGACTGGTCAAATTCATATATTGCTTAAAATTCTCCAATCCTGTGTGCGAGCCAGCCCGTACTATAAAGATATCATCTAAATATCTCTTCCATAGCTTAATTTTATCTGCATACATATTCATTTGCATAAATTAATTCCTCCTCCCAGTCTGCAACATAAGGATTAGCCAGGTTTGGGGCAAATGTAGTGCCCATAGAGGTATCCTTGATTTGTGTGCAATGTTTTTCCTCAAAAATGAAATAGTTCGATTCCAGAATAAATCTAGCAAGATCTGTAATATATGTACTTGGTGGAACCCTATTCTCAGGTCTGTTATGTAATGTTTTTTCAATTGATCTAAGTCTTTCCTCATGAGGAATATTTGTATACAGACTTTCAATGTCTATACAGACTAGGGTAGATGCAAATCAGAACACAGGTCAAGACAAAAACACAGTAGAGTACATTCAAGACGGGTCCCATAGTGGTAAGCTATTTTTCAGGGTACAGAAAGCTAAGTACAACAAGGAATCATAACGTTACTGAATATAGACCAGAGCTACTGAGAACAGGCTGCAGCTACAGGTCAGCAATTGCAGGAGGACAGGTTGTGCTCAAGAAGTTATACTTTGAGGCCTTTTTTAAATCCTCCAAGTGACAGACATTCTGGAGGGAATCAGGAAGAGTACTTCAAAAAGAAGGAGCTGAGTTGGCAAAGGATCTTACTCCCACACTAGTCCTATCCTTAGGTATTTCTGATAAGGGACAACAAGAGGACCTGAGTAATCTACATAATAGTTTAAGAGACAAGACGCCTTGGAGGCAGGGAGGAGTAGGACCATTTAAGTGTTTGTAGTTGAGGCAGTGGAGGGGATATTCCAGCCTGCCCTCCAGGGATGGCAAATTCAGGGAGAGGAAGACATTGCAGCGGTGCATCCTAGGTGGGGCAACCAAGGCAAACTGGCCAATCTTATTGTGGAGCATTTTAACTTTATTTAGTTCAGTGCTTCTCAGGGAGTTAAGAGTAGAAGGGCTGCATATTGTATGAGGGGGAGCAGAATGCTCCTAGCAATGACCAGTTGAGATTCCTTGGTTAGGTTGTTACCCAGGTGATATAATAGGCCAATGTTTTGGTGAAGGGATTTAGAAACATAATCAGTATGAGTTCTGAAGCATACTTCTTGGTCCAGGTATACCCATGGCATTTAACTACCATGACCACTTCAATGTGATTACCATCTCACATGGATGAGTCTAGCAGGTGCTGCCTGGCTGCATCCAACTGTCTGGGGCCAAACAGTATGGCTTTAGTCTTTTTGGCATTAAGGGCCAATTTATTGGACAAGAACCATCTTTATAGTATCAGGAAGTCTTCTGCAAGTAAAGGTTAATGAGGGGTACATCTCTGGAGCTCCTATACGGTACTGCATCATCAGCAAAAAATTGAATGCGAACCCCTACACAATGAGCAGGTAAAGCATTTACAAATAGCAATAGGCCAAAAATGGATCCCTGAGGGACACCATCAGTTATGGGTCATAATGTAGAATGCATATCTTTCCATTTCTCTTTCTGAGACCTGCCAGTCAAGTAATGAGTGAACCACCATCAGGACAAGCTGTCTAGACCTCACCTCCTGAGAATTTTCTAGCAGGAGACCATGCTTAACTAGATCAAATGCTTTAGTAAGCTCTATAATGATCGCCCCTGTCATGCACCCCCTGTCCATGTCACCCAGGATATCAGTGGTCAGTCTAACCAGAGTGGTGTCAATGTCTTAGAGTTTTCTGAAACTGTGTTGCCAATTATTCAAGAGGTGACATTGCTCCAGATGTTCTTGGAGCTGATTATAAACTAGCCTTGCTTATACTTAGCAAGGGAGCTAAGTAGGGAGATGGGGCAGTAATTTTCTATCAGCTCTTTAAGGCCACCCTTATAGGTATTACTATGGCAACCTTCCAACTGTCTGAGATTCTCCCTTCCATGAGAGACGTATTAAATAACATAGCAACTAGGGAGGTAATTACATTATTAAGTACCTGTACCATGTGATTTGTGTCCTTAATACATGATCTAATGATAGGTACAGATACTTTTATGTATTCATCAACAAACTGAGATATTATCTCTGTTATGGCTCCTACTCATGACACCACTGGCCTGCTTGGTATAAGAGATGTATTTTTATGCAGATTAGGAAGTAGGTGTAAGGATGACTTCCTTGGACTTGCCAATGTTAAATATTGTGCTTTCTTTTCAGTAACCAAACCATTTATTAGACCAGAATTAATCAACTGTTTGGCCTCTTCAGCAGTTTCTTGGGTTGGATCTCTATTGAGTTTCAAATATAAAGCATGATAGTTCAGTTGTTGATTGGCTTCAGCTGTGTATTCATCCCAACCCCAAACAACCACCACCCCTTATTTATCGGTAAGTTGTATGACTGTGTTGGTCATGTTCTGCAGCTCATTCAGTGATTTTCTTGCTTTCCAGGTTATATTGAAATATGTATTGCTCTTATAATTTAGTAGAATATTATTCACATCTCTTTTCACCATTTTAAAACATGCCAGTAATGTGGGATTTGTTGATGGGGAAAAAAATTAGATTTAGGGAAAAGTTAGATGTTTTTCCTATTATTGCATCATCATTGTTATGGTGATTCAGTTCTGTCCCAGTAGTACCAGTAGTCATGTGATTACTGTTCCCATTGTCCGTTAAAAACAATTTCTTTAGCTGTGATTGTTGAAAGAATGTAAACATATTAGCCTTAATGTTGAAACTACTGGGAGTGTTCATCTGGATGAAACTGAGGTCCTTCCCAAGTACCATAATATGGCCTTCCAAGAAGGTAGTGTCACAGAGGTTTATGACCTCCGATTTGGATTTCTCTGTCTCAGTGAGCTTCTCAACTGCCCCCATAGTCTCCTGCCATGGCCACAATTCCTTCTCCGTTTGCCTCATCTGTTCCCACCTCTTTTTACTCCCCTTTCCTGTCACTGATTTTCGATTTTCTGTGTCTGAATGTCCTGCTGGTACCTTTTCCTGGATGATCTAAATAACAGATCTACCATTATTGGTTTCATTGTCAGATACAGTATATCACTTGTCCCTCATTCCTGCCCTGAGGAAATATGTCCCCTTTCAACATCAAATGCCATTTTATTTCTGTATTGAAGCTTCCTCCTCGGGCCATGCCACGTATAAATTGTACCTTTCTTATAATCAATAGCATGGTGCTCATATTCACTCTGCTTATATTCCTTGAGCTCATTAGTAAATTTATTTATTTGAACATCCATTTGTTCTTTCAGGGATGTCAGCTGCTCTGCTGTATAACCTGAATTAATTTTGATTCAACCTCATTTATTTGCACTTCTGTTGCTTCACTTTCTTTTTTTTGCCATTTTTCTAACTAGCAGCATTACATCAAACCTGCACTTATTCAGCATTATTGTTGAAAATATATAAGTTGTACATATGTATCTATTGAAGTTTTGTGGCTGATTTGATTGGTATGACTCAGATTACACAGCAGGCCTTCTTTTCAGTTCTTGAAATTGCTGCCTTATTTCGAATGTATTGGTGTGCTTGAAATTTGGCATAGGCTGTGTATATGTTATTTATTAACTGTGGATGTCTTGTTTATCTATTAATACATTTTTATTATACACAATTTTGCATATCAGCTCTCTTTGCGCAACTTTTTGGCACTTTATATTCTTTCCCCAATTAACAGTTTTTTTCTTTTATATGCACTCTCTCTTTAAATGTGGGTGTAAATGTAGGTGTGTTTTACATGTTAATCACTCTGAGGAAGATGTCCAGTGATGACATTTAAATGTTATGGTATTGATGTGTGTAAGTCGGCAGGTGGTCCTTAGCCAAGTTCATAGTTCGCAGTTCTGGCCACTTAGCTAAATACTATTGCAAGTTTAAAGATGGCTTTTGTGTGGATGTTATGGATAGCTGGAGACTTTTGTTACCTGCCTTTACAACTGTTCACACATTATCAAGAGATGAACTGGTGGTGGCATGCTTTTCTAAGAGTATTTATTTATTGAGATCTTGGATTGACTCCTTTGAGCAGAAAGCTCTTTCATAGGTTTCACATCAAGTATGACACAAACAAGAATACAGATATATTCCACAGATATAGATACAGCAAGAAACAATTGAAAACAGTTCCCAGGCATAAATTTTAACAATAGTTACACAATCTAAGCACGTACAGGGTGCAGAGTCAAAACAAAGGCTATCATAGAGATCACAGAGATTGCAAATGGTAGGAGCAAGGTAAAGGCAAATTAACGGTAGCAGTCACAGGTTGCCAGTGAGATAAAATGCTGCCGGAGTCTTTTCTTAAAGGAGCCCAGAAAAGTAGCACTGGTTATGTCAGGAGGCAGAGAGTTGTACCACTGCAGAGCTCTGTATGCGAATGCACATTATCTAAAGGTGGTGTGGCACCATGGGATTCTGAAAGCCTGTTTGCCAGAGCTTCTATTACTACATGGGTCAAATGCAGGGGAAAGAAGGGCCATTACACCAGGGGGTAGCAGTCCTAAGGTGACTTTTTTTGATAGCAGGCACGATTGGTATTTGAGCCTGCTGTCAAATTGTAACCAGCTAACCTGAGCATAAAGAGCGCAGGTGTGTGTCAAGTGTGTGGCACCAGTAAGAAGACAGCATGTTTTATTTAAGGCCATTTTAATACATTGGAGGGCAGTGTCTATAGCTGCACCGTAAATGACAATACCATAGTCTGCGAGAGAAACCACAGAACTGTGGATGGCCGTGTTCAGTGCTTCTGGAGTGAGATTATGTTTGTTCCTGTATAGAACTGCTAAACGCTGGTTGATAGCCTTGGCTGTCCGGTCGACGTGCTGGGTGAAAGACAGGGTAGAGTCAATAGTTATACCCAGGTACTTGAAATGGTGAACCAGTTCAAGAGGGGAGCCAGTGTCATTAATGAGGGTAAGCAGAAAGGTTTTGTGTCTGCTTTGGGAGGTTACAAAGCTACCTGACCATCGACAGTTTTAAAACAGAGTTGAAAACTTTTTTATTTGTAAAAGCTTATGGCCTATGATTTTATACTGTTAATATTGTATTTGTTTTGTTTACTGTTACTTGTAAAGTGCTTTGATCTTTGGAAAAGCGTTTAAAACAAACTTTTACTTACTTACTTTACTTACTTGAAAACAACATTGTCTTAGTCTTGTTATAATTAAGGATGAGCTTATTATCCCAAAACCACTTCTCTACAGATGTAAAGGATTGCTAGAGCTGGTCCTGGAGAAGGTAAGGGTCCATGTTGCTGGTAAAAAGTACAGCATCATCAGCATATAGAAGTATGTGGTCGTAGAAAGCTCCTGGTAGTGAATTGAGGAAGATGCTAAAAAGCAATGGACCTAAGATAGATCCCTGCAGGACTCCAGAGCATTCAAGCCTACTATCAGACAGGGCATTACCAATTTTTACCTGCTGCGTTCGGCTGCTTACATAGCTGAAGAACCAGCTTGTTGCATCAGAGGAAAGACCAATGGAGCAATGTTGTCTATTGAGGAGATCATGGTTGACAGTGTCAAAGGCCTTGGTAAGGTCTATGAAAGTTGCCCCTACCAAGAGCCCTTGTTCCAGAGAGTTATTGATAAAGACTGTAAACTCCAGGTGTGCAGTGATGGTACTATGTCCATGCCTGAACCAATGCTGTTGGGGACATTGGAGTTGGTAGTTATCCAGATACTCTACGAGTTGGTCAGCCACGATGCACTCCAGGGCCTTAGAGATCAGGGGAAGAATAGAGATTAGGCAGTAATTTCCCTGCAGTGCTCGGTCACCACTTTTGTGCACCAGGGTGACCACTGCTGATTTACTGAGAGAGTGACAGGTTCATTATTTTGGTAAGAGGTGTGAGGATTTCCTCAAGGGTAAGGGCAACAAACTGTAAATCCAAGGAGTCCCCACAGAATCTAGCTTTCCCCAGTACCTTCTTAAGATAACGTCTAGCTTCATTTATAGACACTGCTTTGAAGTATAATGGTGGATGGTCTTGGGGTGGGTTCTAGACTGCAGTGTTCATACCTGAGGGGGTAACCTCAAAGTAGTTGGGGGAAGAACGTTGCCAAGGTCTGTAAATGCTTTGAAAGCATTCACAATGGCTTTTGGGTTCACGGTAGGGGTGTCATCGATGTTCAGCATGTTCGGGGTAGTTTTGGGGTCTTTACCAGTAATGTCTTGGATGTTCTTCCGGAACATCCTGCTATTGTTCCAGGAGGTAGAAAGGGCTTCTTTGAAATACTGGCTTTTAGCAGAATGGATAGCATGGGTACACTTATTTCTCACTGCTTTGTACCTCTGTAGGTTAGCTTGTGTCCCCAGCTCTCAAGAGATGTGCCAGAGGTGATCCTTGTGCTTTAGTAGCTCAAGAAGAGCAGGAGTGATCCAGGGATTATGGGTTACCTTGAATTTTGTAGTTTTGAAAGGGGCATGCTTATCGCAGGTTGCATTAAAGAGGTCGACGAAGAGTTCCAATGCAGTATTGACGTTGCTGGCTGTATATACATTAGACCAATCGGTGATCCTCAGGTCAGCTTTCAGTAGCTCAAGGTGTCCCGGAGTGAGGACCTAGCTAGTGACAGTCCTGGCAAGAGGCTTGCGGTAGTTATTGGACTAGTAAAACTTGACGGGGGAGTCATCACTAATACAGTCGGGTAGGACAAAGGTGCCCTCGATATTATCCAGCCGATTAGATAGCACCCAGTCCAGTAAGGTATTGGTCCCAGTTTTGTAGTTCCTTCTGGTTGGGGCTTCAATAAACTGGCAAAGGTGAATGGCAGATAATGCGTCTTTGGCATCAGTGGCGTTATGGGAGATCCAGTTTATATTAAAGTCTCCAAGCATTAGAAATTCTGAGTGAAGGCTCATCCCTCTAATGGCATTTATGAAGGGTGCAAAGCCAGGTTTAGTGTGCCTTGGAGGGATGTAACCAGAAAGCACAGTGAGTGTTTTGTTGTGTGCACTGAGAAGCAGCTTAATGGCCAGCATTTGGATTAAATCACCACAACCAGGGGTGGGGATCCCTGGCCCTGCAAAGTGTCCTTTATGTAGATCACACATCCACCACCATGCTGAGAAAGGCAATCACACCTAAACACTGTGTAACCAAGAAGTAGGATTGCTGTGTCAGGGACATTAGGAGTGAGCCAGGTTTCTACTACCGAGAGTATGTCTGGATTATGTCTGGTGGTCCATACTTGTAGTCTGTCAAGTTTTGGAGGAAGGTTGCAAATGTTTAGTGACACCACTGTTAGACTACCAATATTTCTTGGTGAGTGGTTTGAGCAGTGGGGAGGTCCAGGATTAGTATGTGTGTTGCCAAGAGCAATAAGAGCAGCACTATTAGTCTTTTCAGGTATTCCTTAAATAGTTTTTTGGAGCAGGTGTGTAAGCTGCGGTTAGTGTGGCATCGCATGGAGCTTCCCTGATTAAAGGAGATTTGATAGAAGATTGCCAAGGCATCATGCCAGTGGGGATGACAGAGCTTAGACCCATCGGCATAGAGTGAGCCCCCATGTAGCTTATGTGTGGAGGAGGTCAGATTTAGGGGGGAGGTTATGGTACTATAGGTATCAGTCATGGCACTGGTTGCTCCCGAGGGGGCAGGTAGACACATACCTGCAATTAGGAGTCCTGAGAGTGTGAACAGGGCCAATATGGCAGTTCTACAAGTTATGAGAATAGCTGGGTAAAACATTTTTGACTGGCGTAACAGGGAAGGAGAGGAGGACAGGATGACAGTTCTTTTGAGGTAGCTTCCCTGCTAACTTAGGCCCTTAGAGACAAAATACATGTAAAGTTGATTTAAAATGTAAATGCTGATGGTAAATTATATCCAGAGGAAATGATGAACTGTTGAGATCCAGCGTCACATAATGGGTTACAATTCCTGAAAGGTGATAAACTGTGGACTGGGTATATGCTAGATATGAAATCCTTTTGTCTGTATGTTTCCTTTGATCATCAAAGTCCTCAGAGACAAGTACAGTTCCTTTAGGAACAGGTCAGATGAAAATGTTGATTCAGTCGCAGGACCTAGCTTCACCAAGTTTTTCAGACTTATTTGTCAGACTTATTTTTCTTTGGGATGGCTTCCAAAAAGTTGATTTAAAATGAAAAAGCTGGTGATACCTGAAGGAAATGATGAGCTGCTGAGGTCCAGCATCACAGAATGTGTTAAAATTCCTGAAAGGTGATAAACTGAGGCCTGGGCATATGCAAGATGTGAAATCCTTTTGTCTGTATGTTTTCTTTGTTCTTTAAAGTCCACAAGTACAGCTGCTTTAGGAGCAGATCAGACGAAAATGTTGATTCAGTTGCAGGACCCAGCATCACCAAGTTTGTCAGACTAGTTGCAAGACTTATGTTTCATTGGGATAGATTCCAAAAAATTGATTTAAAATGAAAAAGCTGGTACCTGGTGGTGATGTTTTGCAGAAATTCAGTCCAGGAGACTTTCACAGATGTTGTTTGCAAGAATGGCGTAGGTACTCCATGCAGAAAAACACGTAAATCCACAAAAACTAACCTGCTGACAGACACGCACCACTGCATCCTCTATTCTTCCATAGGCTGGACCTTCCTTAGCTACAGGAGACAAAAGGATGCTTTCTATGGACATATAAGGCAATCATTCATAAATTACCTCAGTACCTCACAAGCTGCCTAACTCCCTGCTTCCCTAGTGCCTATTTTCTCAGAAGTCTTACCATCTTATCTCTGGCTATCCTTAAAGTTAAAATGCACTTTGGTAGCGCCTCAATAAACTTCACTCTTCCTACGCTCTAGAATAAGATCCAGAAAACCTTAAGGCTCGCTACCCCTGTCACGTTCTCCCTCTTCAAATCCTTGTTCCGGAGGACCTTCTCTGAGGTCTGTCATTGTTTCAAGTCAAGGTCTTAACATCATGATTTGCTACTGCTTTAAATTCTGGACTTAAACCTCAACCATTGCCTGAGGCATCATTTGAGTCCTCCCTTCTGTCATTGTACAAATCAGGGTCCCAACATCACAATCTGTCTTTGCTTCAAATATTGGACTTAAACCCCAACCATTGCCTATGGCATCTGTTGTGTTCTCCCTTCGAACAGTCCTTCCTCCCTAGGCCATCATGTCCAACCCTCTCCTATCTCAGCTGACCTTCCCTCCCTCCCCACTCCCTATACCCCCTTCCCACCCCACTTGCCAGGCCATGCCTACATTACTTATCAAAGGACTCTTACATCTCAATCTTCTTCGCACTTTGACGCTAGAGGAACTGTCACTCCTGCTCACTATGACTCCTCCAATGATGTTTACTGTATAAACTTTAGCTCATTACCTTACATCCATATATCTGTATCCATGCAATTGTATTTAAATGGCACTACCTTCTGCTGAACCTATTGCTATGTTCTGGTGCAAGTATCTTGTCACATGCGGTGGTTATATATTATTGTGTTGTGATTATTGTCTCAAACGCACTCAGCAGTTCATGCCCTCTGCTCCCATGGTGCCAACCTCAGAGCGCAATAGTGTGAAAAGGTAACAGACAGGGTAACCCTCCTGTCTGCTTGTGGGTCTTAATCACCTTTTATCCTCAAGTTTTGGGGGATTCAAACTGTGAACCTTATGCTAGCATACCCAATGCACAGGCTCAGATACGTACCCTGTTTGGAGATTGCGGTACAATCTTACACCAGGGGCACCCAGCTAGGCTTCCAAAATGAACCCTTAAAACTCTACAAGAGACCTTGTGTAGTTTCTTACCTTTTCCCAGTTTAGTAACACCATCAAGCTGTTTAACAATTGTCAGACTTAACCGTCTATATGTCACATGCAAAAAGAACGGGCAGATACCCAGGCAGTCTTTTAAATAACAGATTCTTTACTAAAAGATGATAAAAATATGATCAAGTTTTGGAGGAAGGCTGCACATGTTTAGTGACACCACTGTTAGACCACCAACATTTCTTGGTGAATGGTTTGAGCAGTGGGGAGGTCCAGGATTAGGATGTATGTTGCCAAGAGCAATAAGAGCAGCACTGTTAGTCTTTTCAGGTATTCCTTAAATAGTTTTTTGGAGCAGGTGTGTAAGCTGCGGTTAGTGTGGCATTGCGTGGAGGTTCCCTGCAATGCAAATATAAACATAGAAAAATGTACCAAAGAGCTTACAATCACTTAAAAGAAAAGCAAAGAAAACTGCATGACAAACTCCTACCAACATACAGTTAGATCTTTTCTATCTAATGTATAACCTCTAAGTGCTTATATCAGAGAGCTGTGTCTTTCTAGAGTCCCAGGATGGAATATCACAAAAAGATCAGACAGAAGTATTAGTTTAAACTGTGTCTCTCCACACCCCTTCTGTGAGTCATCTAGCTCCTCCTTTTAGAATATAAAAAAATACTAACCCGATGTTCTAGCAGGATGTATATTAAATAAGGTGACATCAGCAAAAACTCATTTCCCAAATTGAGTCTTTGATCTACAGTTCCTTTGAAGTTTACAACCCTGCAATTCTGCCACCTAGGTGTGAGATAGCCTGACAGGAATCAGTTAAATGATGTCCTGTAATAAACTGTATATTTAGCTTCCCAATTTCAAAGCAAAAACAGGTCATAAAAAGGCCATAAAATGCAATGTCTCAAGGAAGTTAATTACATTACAAAGACCTCCTGTCAGTTACATCCAGTAGCTTCACTGAAACTTGGGGGGGGGGCACCCATGGAGCACAGGCTGTTTTACGTGAGACAATCACATATTATATTTTTATATTACAAATAGCATACAACAATCATAACCAGCTGGCCAAGCATCACAATTATTACTATGTAATTGTTACGTATGTTCACGCAACCTGTGATGTCTTAACACTGTTGGCAGTTGTTTTGCCCCGGGTTTATCTTGTAAATGAGTTTGTCTCAATGATGTTCTGCCTGGCAAAAAAAAGATTTTGATTGATTGATTGACAAGCACAAACAACCACCCACACAATCCCAGGAGGTGGGCTAGCAGTATAGCCTAGAGGTTAGAGTAACAAGCTGTGAACAAGCTTGGTATATCCAGCAGACCAGACCTGGGTTTGATTCTCACAACCTCCACTTGCATACTGTGTGACTCCGAATAAGTCACTTAACTGCCCAGTGCTTCCAGGTCACCCTTGAAAACAGGCACTTATGCCTAGTGGGCCTTACCCGGTTACCAAAGACTAAAAAAAAAAAAATTCCACTGCAAAGGTTAAACCATATGCAACTGGAGTCGGAGCAACTCTATTGAAATATAGAGTTAACAGAGTTAAGCTAGCCCTGGCAAAAAGAAATATAGGGAAGGGGGTACAGTGAGCAAGCATTAAGGATACAATACTTGAAGCAACATCCCATTGTGCTAGAGAGAAAATGAAGTGCAAAAGAAGTAGGAAACCACTTTGGTTCTCAAAAACAGTAGCAGATAAGGTCAGAGCCAAAAGGCTGGCCTTCAGGAAATATATGGGAACGCAGCGGGATGAAGATTGGGAGGCATACCAAACTTCCCTAAGGGAAGCAGGGAAGGCAGTAAGGCAGGCAAAGGCCCAAATCGAGGAAACACTATCACAAAAAATAAAAGAAGGTGACAAGACTTTTTATAGATACATTAGTGAAAGGAGAAAGTCCAGAAGGGGTATTTCTTAGATCAAAGGGGATAAGGGGGCATGTGAGGAGGAGGACCATGTAAAAGCATCTATCCTAAATAGATACTTCTGCTCAGTATTTACTGAAGAGAAGGTAGGACAGGGCCCACAGCTCAGCACTGTGGACACGGGGGAAGGAGGTGTGCACTATTCCCTTCACAAAAGAAGGGGTCCTACAAGAGCTCGATAAGCTCAGGGTGGACAAGGCAATGGGAAAAAGTATTGAAGCGAGCAGTGCCTTGCCGCACCGTTTCAGCAAATGTAGCATCCCCTGCCTCCTCCATACTTCCGGGTTCCTGAGTTTTAAAAATGTAAATACAGCAAGTTACAGCACATGAAAATCCCACTCTTGCTTGTCAGAGCTAAACCAGAGAGTAAACTGATCTGGGGAGGGAGCCCATGTTTTGGGCTGCTTTCCTTTAAGGGAATTAACAAGGTGAAATAGTCTAACATGTTTCAATATAAGAAAAATAGCAGGATGAGAGGACACAGCATGAGACTAGAGGGAGGCCGATTAAGGGGTAATGTGAGGAAGTTCTTTTTCACAGAAAGGGTGGTGGATGCATGGAACAGCTTACCTCAGGAAGTGATGGATATGAATACAGTGCAGGGCTTCAAACAGGCATGGGATAGGCATAAGGGAGCAATACAGATGAGTATGAATAGATAGGCCATTGACAGAGCAAAGGCCGATTGCACATTCATAAGGTAGAAAAAGAAATGGGCAGACTGGATGGGCCTTGCGTTCCTTATCTGCCATCAGCTTCTATATTTCTATGTTTCTATATTTTGAAGTGACTTTGGGTACTGACCCTGTCTTATTGCTGCCACCAGGCAGCTAGAGTGTGTGTTTGTACATTTTGGAAGCCCTGGGTATTGCATACCATGTACCATTATAGCTGACACTACTGCTATTTGTGTTTTCTGTTTAGTGTTAAGATGCCAGTTTTCACTTGGGAGGGGGGGGATATAATATAGATGCTACAGTTTGAAATAATTTTTTGTGTAACTGTTTGCTATATAAGTGATCACCTTTGTAGATCCTCTAGCAGCTTGCATGTAGGGTACTTATTGTCACTGCACTCTGCATAAAAGTCACCCCAATTCACCCTGCTTTATAGCACTGGTATAGGAGAAAGTTCTTTCTAATGAATATTTTTCAAAATATTTTTCTATTAGTTTGTAATTATATTGACTTCAGTTTTCACTTCCTTCACTGCCACGATTGTTAATATTTTGATATTGACTGCAGTCCTCCATCTTACATTGTTTCCCTCTTAGATATCGTCGTTTCGTGTAGCATTGATTGCCACTTGGCAGATCCCTTCATGATAAGCACGTCTCCTGTTCAAGTTGGATAATATTCACTGAATTAGGAACAAATGAAATGGTGTTTAAATTTAAACTTGTTATGAGAAGTGATTATCCAATCAGGAACCATTACCTCATATGTAACGAGTGTGCCATTGATGTAAGTCACATCCATCCTGAAGAAGAATCAACAGAAGCGCCACTGCTGTTAATCCTACTGCCAAACTGAAGGTTTTGTGATTTTGCACCTGAGCACTGTATTTGTGTATGTAATAAAATCTGCACATTACCAAGCTTTGTGTGTGCCAGTCTATATGTGTTTTGCTTGTATCCTGCTATTTCTTGGCTACACCAGCCATGGGGGAATGCATGGTCTTTGTGTGTGTGTGTGTTGAGTGGACAGATTTGCAATCATTTGTACTGGGTTTACTAAAACAAAAACTGGATATGGAATTGCAGGACTATATTTATAAAATCTACAGACTTACCCCGCAGACTATCCCTTAGACAATCAGCTGCACAGGATTAAGTTGGCCACTAGCAGGTCTCATACTTGTGAAGATCTTCTTCATGCTGCTAAGTTTAAGGGACCATTGTAATTAGAAGACAGTACCCTTTTTTTATGTTGATTGCGCACATGCGCAAGAAACATATTGCAGCAGCTTTCTCCAGAAGCAGGTTGTGGAGAGCACGGCACTGTTGTGACCAATGCCCCCCACAGCCTGTAAAAACAACCGCTTCTCAAATGTCTGTGAAACGCTGTTGACAGTAGTTCAGCCAGCGAGCCACCAACTTGTAAAAATGTAGCCGCTGCATCAGCCATTCGCTGCAATGAGGGAGTGACTCATCATTGCTGGGCGGGATCTTGAAAAACTGATATTGTTTGTGAACATGGCAGCGGCTTGCCGCCGTGTTCACAAACAATATTAACCCCCCCTGCTGAGGGGGTGCCCAATCCCCCTCGGCAGCATGTGCCCCCAGACCGTGTTTATTTGCTGACGGGGGCCCCAATCCCCGTCGGCTTCAGTGCCGCAAGATTTATGTTGCTGACGGAGGAGCCCACTCCCCATCGACATTATGTAACCCCCCCCTTTTTGTTGTCTGCCGACAGGGTGCCCAATCCCCATCGGCAAAATGTCACCCCCTTTTGTTTTGTGTTGGCGGGTGCCCCAATCCACGTCGGCATAATGTAATACCCCACCCCTTTTGTTGTGTGCCGACAGAGATTGCCAAATTCCCATCGGCTACAGCTCCCCCCAAAAGAAAGTTTTGGCACGCTGGGAACTCCACCCCAGCGTGCTACATGCCCCTGTAAATAAAAAATGGTCCCACGGTGTCTTTTTTTTTTTAATCTAAAAGGAAACAGTCCCCGGCCGCCTCCTGCCCCTCCCCAACCCGCACCCACCCACTGCGCACCCTGCCTTCCTCACCCCTCACCCCATACTTACCTCCGGAGTCCAGAGCCCAGAGCGACGATCTTCGGTGGACTGGGAACACATCTGCACTCTTCAAAGCCGACCGCGAACTGAGGAAATGCTGGTAAGCTGTATAATGGAATAAATAGGGGTTTTCAACTTTGATGCATATCTCAGGCATTTTTTGAAATTCTGGCACCAAATTTTCAACATGGTGTTGTTGGGACCCCTCCTCATGAATTCTGGCACTGTCATGTCATTATTCAGCCCCGAAAGGTGATTTCAGGATCACTGTGCGGAATCCCCTTTCGGGGCTGATTAATGAAATGACAGTGCCAGGGTTCATGAGGTGGGCTCTCAAAAAGCCTATACTGAAAATTTGGTGGGAAAAATCCAAACAATGACTGTTTTACGAGCATGCGTTGCGCTCGTAACTTTGCGAATTTGCAATATTTTCATGCCAGATTTTCAACGTTGGCATTTTTTCAGACCTTCTTGTGAATAGTACAGCTGTCATTTTCCACATCGTGGCCGAACTGTGTTTTCGCACTTCCCACAGCGACCGCGTTATTCTGCACCAGAAATCAGTGTTCAGAACAGATTAAGAAAATGACAGTGGCACTGTTCATGAGCAGAGGTCCTAAAATGCCTATGTTGAAAATTTGGTGACAATACTCCATAAAATTATTGTGTTACCAGCGTGCGTTGCACAGTTTGTACGCACTCTTGTACCTTCACGAATTAATAATATTTTCACTCCAGATTTTCAACATTGCCATTGTTCTGCACCTCCTTATGAACAGTACAGCTGTCATTTTTCACATCCTGGACGAAATGTGTTTTCGCAGTTCCGGTGCAGAATCGTGTGGTCGCTGTGGGAAATCCATGTTTGGGACACATTATAAAATGACAGTAACACTGCTCATTAGCAGAGGTCCTAAAATGCCTATGTTCGAAAGTCCATAAAATGAGTGTGTTACGAATGTGCATTGCGCTGTTTCCACGTAAGCTCATACCTTCGCAACTTTGCAATATTTTCACTCCAGATTTTCAGCATTGCCATTTTTCCACACCTCCTTATGAACAGTGCAGCTGTCATTTTTCACATCCTGGCCAAAATGTGTTTTCGCTCTTCCTGCGCACAATAGCGCGGTCGCTGTGGGAAATCTGTGTTTGGGACATATTAAGAAAATTACATGGACACTGTTCATGAGCAGAGGTCCTAAAATGTCTATGTTGAAAATTTTGTGATGAAACTCCATAAAATGACTGTGTTACGAGCATGTGCTGTGCAGGTTCCATGCACCCTTGTAAGTTTACAAATTAGTAATATTTTCACGCCAGATTTTCAACACTGGCATTTGTTCACACCTCCTTATGAACAGTACAGCTGTCATTTTTCACATCCTGGCCGAAATGTGTTTCCGTGCTTCTGGCACACAATATCACAGTCAATGTCGGACATTAGTGTTTGGGACAGATTAGGATCGAGCGACTGGGGGGGGGTGACAGAGCTCAACTGAGCTCTGTCAGGACTGCTGCAGATTTCTCTGCGGGCAGGAAAAGGCAGCAATGCATGCAGGGGCTGAGTACAAAAGGGCAGCCTGCAGCGGTGGGAGAAACAGAATGAGCAAGTGAGATGGGGGAGTGTGAGAGTTCAAAAGAGCTCTATCGTGACTGCTGCAGATTTCTTTGTGGCCAGAAAAGGGTGGTAATGCAGGCAGGAGCCCAGTACAGAAGGGCAGCCTGCAGCGCCGACAGAAACAGAATGAACAAGTGAGACAGGGGGAGTGAGTGAGGCCAACGGAGCTTCGTCGGGACTGCTGCAAATGTTTTGTGGGCAGAAAAAGATGCCGACAGAGACAGGAGCCCAGTACAAAAGGGCAGCCTGCAGTGCCAGGAGAAACAGAATGAGCGAGTGAGACAGGGGGAGTGAACGACCTCAACGGAGCAATGTTGGGACAGCTGCAGATTTCTTTGTGGGCAGGAAAAGGTGCCAACGCAGGCAGGAGCCCAGTACAAAAGGGCAGCCTGCAACACCGGGAGAAACAGAACAAGTGAGTGAGAGGGGGGAGTGAGAGAGTTCAACGGAGGTGTATCGTGACTGCTGCAGATTTCTTTATGGCCAGGAAAAGGCGGCAATGCAGGAAGGAGCCCAGTACAAAAGGCCAGCCTGCAGCACCAGCAGAAAAGGAACAAGCGAGTGAGATGGGGGGGGGGAGTGAGCGAGCCCAATGGAGCTATGTCAGGACTGCTGCAGATGTCTTTGTGGGCAGAAAAAGCCGCCAACGCAGGCAGGAACCCAGTACAAAATGGCAGCCTGCAGTAGTGGGAGACACAGAATGAGCGAGTGAGGGAGGGGGAGTAAGTGAGCTTAACGGAGCTCTGTTGGGACTGCTGCAGATTTCTTTGTGGGCAGAAAAAGGCAGCAATGCACCCAGGGGCCCAGTACAAAACTGCAGCCTGCAGCGGCAGGAGAAACAGAACGAGGGAGTGAGACAGGGGGAGTGAGTGAGGCCAACGGGGCTCTGTCGGGACTGCTGCAGATTTCTTTATGGGCAGAAATAAATGCCAACAGAGGCAGAAGCCCAGTACAAAAGGGCAGCCTGCAGCGCCGGCAGAAATGGAATGAGCGAGTGAGACAGGGGGAGGGAGTGAGTGAGGCCAATGGAGCTCTGTCAGGACTGCTGCAGATTTCTTTGTGGGCAGAAAAAAATGCCAACAGAGGCAGAAGCCCAATACAGAAGGGCAACCTGAAGTGCCAGGAGAAACAGAATGAGTGAGTGAGACAGGGGGAGTGAGCGACCTCAATGGACCTGTGTTAGGACTGCTGCACATGTCTTTGTGGGCAGACAAAGCTGGCAACGCAGGCAGGAACCCAGTACAAAAGGGCAGCCTGCAGCAGTGGGAGACACAGAATGAGCGCGTGAGGGAGGGGGAGTGAATGAGCTCAACGGAGCTCTGTTGGGACTGCTGCCGATTTCTTTGTGGGCAGAAAAAGGCAGCAATGCACGCAGGGGCCCAGTACAAAAGGGCAGCCTGCAGCGACGGGAGAAACAGAATGAACGAGTGAGAGAGGGGGAGTGAGTGAGAGAGCACAATGGAGCTCTATCATGACTGCTGCAGATTTCTTTGTGGCCAGAAGAAGGCGGCAATGCAGGCAGGAGCCCAGTACAAAAGTGCAGCCTGCAGCGCCAACAGAAACGGAATGAGTGAGTAAGAGAGGGGGAGTGAGCGAGCTCAACGGAGCTCTGTCAGGACTGCTGCAGATTTGTTTGTGAGCAGAAAAAGGTGCCAACAGAGGCAGGAGACCACTACAAAACAGCAGTCTGCAGTGCCAGAAGAAACAGAATGAGCGAGTGAGACAGGTGGAGTGAGTGAGCTCAACAGAGCTCTGTCGGGACAGCTGCGAATTTCTTTGTGGGCAGAAAAAGGTGCCAATGCAGGCAGAAGCCCAGTACAAAAGGGCAGCCTGCAGCGCTGGGAGAAACACAATGAGTGAGTGAGAGAGGGGGTGTAATCAAGCTCAACAAGATCTATCGTGACTGCTGTGGATTTTTTTGTGGGCAGAAAAAGGTGGCAACGCAAGCAGGAGCACAGTACAAAAAGGCCAGCCTGCAGCACAGGCAGAAATGGAACAAACAAGTGAGAGAGGGGGAGTGAGCTACCTCAATGGACCTGTGTCAGGACTACTGCAGATTTCTTTGTGGGCAGAAAAAGCTGCCAAGAGAGGCAGGAGCCCAGTACAAAAGGGCAGCCTGCAGCGCCAGCAGAAACAGAATGAGCGAGTGAGAGAGGGGGAGTGACCCACCTCAACGGAGCTATGTCAGGACAGCTGCAGATTTCTTTGTGGGCAGCAAAACATGCCAATGCAGGCAGAAGCCCAGTACAAAAGAGCAGACTGCAGTGCCAGCAGTAACAGAACGAGCGAGTTAGAGAGGGGGAGTGAGCGAGCTCAACGGAGCTGTGTCAGGACAGCTGCAGATGTCTTTGTGGGCAGAAAAAGCCGCCAATGCAGGCAGGAACCTAGTATAAAAGGGCAGCCTGCAGCAGCGGGAGACACAGAATGAGTGAGTGAGGGAGGGGGAGTGAGTGAGTGAGCTCAACAGAGCTCTGTTGGGACAGCTGCGAATTTCTTTGTGGGCAGAAAAAGGTGCCAATGCAGGCAGAAGCCCAGTACAAAAGGGCAGCCTGCAGCGCCATGAGAAACACAATGAGTGAGTGAGAGAGGGGGAGTGAGCGAGCTCAATGAAGCTCTATTGTGACTGCTGTGGATTTCTTTGTGGGCAGAAAAGGTGGTTACGCAAGCAGGATCCCAGTACAAAAGGCCAGCCTGCAGCGCCGACAGAAACGGAATGAGCGAGTGAGAGAGGGGGAGTGAGCTACCTCAACGGACCTATGTCAGGACTGCTGCAGATTTTTTTGCGAGCAGAAAAAGCTGCCAACAGAGGCAGGAGCTCAGTACGAAAGGGCAGCCTGCTGTGCAAGTAGAAACAGAATGAGTGAGTGAGAGAGGGGGAGTGACCCACCTCAATGGAGCTCTGTTGGGACAGCTGCAGATTTCTTTGTGGGCAGCAAAACGTGCCAACGGAGGCAGAAGCCCAGTACTAAAGAGCAACCTGCAGCGCCGGCAGTAACAGAACGAGCGAGTAAGAGAGGGGGAGTGAGCGAGTTCAGTGGAGCTGTGTTGGGACTGCTGCAGATGTCTTTGTGGCAGAAAAAGCCGACAACACAGGCAGGAACCCAGTACAAAAGGGCAGTCTGCAGCAGCGGGAGACACAGAATGAGCGAGTGAGGGAGGGGGAGTGAGTGAACTCAACAGAGCTCTGTTGGGACTGCTGCAGATTTCTTTGTGGGCAGAAAAAGGCAGCAATGCATGCAGGGGCCCAGTACAAAAGGGCAGCCTGCAGCGGTGGGAGAAACAGAATGAATGAGTGAGAGAGGGGGAGTGAGTGAGCGAGCTCAATGGAGCTCTATCATGACTGATGCAGATTTTTTTTCTGGGCAGAAAAGGGCGGCAATGCAGGCAGGAGCCCAGTACAAAAAGGCAGCCTGCAGCGCCAGCAGAAATGGAATGAGCGTGTGAGACAGGGGGAATGGGTGAGGCCAACGGAGCTCTGTTGGGACTGCTGCAGATTTCTTTGTGGGCAGGAAAAGGTGGCAATGCAGGCAGGAGCCCAGTACAAAAGGCCAGCCTGCAGCCCCGGCAGAAACTGAATGAGTGAGTGACAGAGGGGGAGTGAGCAACCTCAACGGACCTGTGTTGGGACTGCTTCACGTGTCTTTGTGGGCAGACAAAGGTGGCAACGCAGGCAGGAACCCAGTATAAAAGGGCAGCCTGCAGCAGCGGGAGACACAGAATGAGCGAGTGAGGGAGGGGGAGTGAGTGAGCTCAACGGAGCTCTGTTGGGACTGCTGCAGATTTCTTTGTGGGCAAAAAAAGGCAGCAATGAACGCAGGGGCCCAGTACAAGGGGGCAGCCTGCAGCGGCGGGAGAAACGGATCGAATGAGTGAGAGAGGGGGAGTGAGTGAGAGAGCTCAACGGAGCTCTATCGTGACTGCTGCAGATTTCTTTGTGGCCAGAAGAAGGCGGCAACACAGGCAGCAGCCCAGTACAAAAGGGCAGCCTGCAGCGCCGACAGAAACGGAATGAGCGAGTGAGAGAGGGGGAGTGAGCGAGCTCAATGGAGCTCTGTCAGGACTGCTGCAGATTTGTTTGTGGGCAGAAAAAGGCAACAACAGAAGTAGGAGACCACTACAAAATGGCAGCCTGTAGCGCCAGGTGAAACAGAATGAGCGAGTGAGACAGGCAGAGTGACGTCCAGTAAAAAAAGGGCAGCTTGCAGCGCCGGGAGAAACACAACGAGCGAGTGAGAGAGGGGGAGTGAGCATGCTCAACAGGGCTCTATTGTCACTGTTGTGGATTTCTTTGTGGGCAGAAAAAGGTGGCAACGCAGGCAGGAGCCCAGTACAAAAGGCCAGCCTGCAGTGCCAGCAGAAACGGAACAAGCAAGAGAGAGAGGGGGAGTGAGCTAGCTCAACGGACCTGTGTCAGGACTGCTGCAGATTTCTTTGTGGGCAGAAAAAGCCTCCAACAGAGGCAGGAGCCCAGTACAAAAGGGCAGCCTACAGCGTCAGCAGAAACAGAATGAGCGAGTGAGAGAGGGGGAGTGACCCACCTCAACAGAGCTCTGTCAGGACACCTGCAGATTTCTTTGTGGGCAGAAAAATGTGTCAACACAGGCAGAAGCCCAGTACAAAACTGTTGGAGGCTTTTTCTGCCCACAAAGAAATCTGCAGCAGTCCTGACACATGTCACATATTTTATATGTAATAAAAAAATTGATACAGCACTCAGAACTGACTATCTATGTCACAGTCAGTACCCAATGTTCACCTTATGCATATTGAATATGTTTTTTGGGGAGCGGGCATTTTGGGAGTTTTAATAGGATACCATAATGTTGAGATTGGACCTGGTAAATGTTCTTGCTTAATTGCCTCTTGCAGGCCTTTGGGATTTCCCTGGGTACGCCGCTGGATCATTGCCGGATGTCATGTGGATATAAAATGGCTGATGCAGTATGCTGAAACAAAGAATGAGATGCTATATTATCTGAGTGGTCCATATCTTGGCACTAATCATACACTCAAGACGAGCTCCGCTCTAATTACTGCTCTCGTAATACTTTGGTTTTTAAAGGTAACAGTTTAATATCTTATATTAAAATCAAAACTTTTATTAATCTTACTGTTTAAGGTTTTGCTGCTTAATACTTTGTACCATAAGTTCTCAGTTTGGAACATTGTTATGTAACTATGAAGAAATTTTGAACATTTAAAGTTGGGGACAAGATCTTGTCTTATCTTCAGGACTGACTTATTGTTATGTCCCACCATTTCAGGACTTGACTGTTGTTCTATCCTTTACATGGATTTTAAGACACCATTGTTGTGGTACAGGGTGCAGGACACAAAGAGGACATTACTTTCAAAATGATCATTTCTTCCATGAGCATGCTGCAATGGTCACTTTTGGACACAGTTTCTTTTTTTTTGCAGTTCATTTCTTTTGCCTGTCACCAGCCCCTGGAGTGGCCAAATGCCCCCAGCCACCCCTTACAATCACATTTCTGCTGCATGGCCTGGGTGCTCACCAGGTATGTGGCCAGCGGGTCATCTGTGATGGCCAGCCAAACCAGGAACGGCCTTTTTCTTCTCCATTTTTTCTCCCCTACAGGAGTTGGCATGCAAAGCTGTCCAAGATGACCGTGCATATGCTCCCATGTGCAGAACATCAGTGGCCCCCACTACCCCTTATACCCATTGCTAGGGGCCAGGCTTCCACTGGTCACCATGCCCCCGCCCCCAAGGAGGGGAGAGCTGTCTTCTGGATGTTCAGTCTTCTCCCACCCCACAGCAACTCTGATCCACTCCTGAATGAGGGTTGCCAGTTTGCTGGCTGATGTGGCTTCCAGTGTCTCAACCCTCCATACCATTAGGTCAGCCTTTTGACACTATTTCTAATTGAACTAGATATTGGGATCACCCCTAGTAATGTGTAACACTGGAAGAGGAACATTGCATACTATTATTGTATTTCTTACCGTTACATCCCATGCATTGAACAAAACAACTGGCTGGAGATTCTCTCCTGCCTCCTGCAACTGCTCCCCAGCTGGACCTCCTTGAACCCCACCACTTGATACTCCCCCCCCATTACTCCCCTTTCTCTTTCTCCTGGCTCTCTGTGCCCCTCTGTCCTTTCTCTCTCTGTCATCTTCTCTGGCCCTCAACTCTCTTACCCTATTTTTCTTTTTTTCTCCCCCGTATTTTTCTGAGCTGACTTTCACCCCCAGTCATTTATTTCATGCTTTTTACGTTCACTTGCACTTGCACAAGGAATGTCTTGCTAGTAACAGCATTTTAGAGGCATGTCAATGCCGAGCCAGTTACAGCTGAAACTGCAAGCCAGCCCGTCAGCGCAGCGGTTGGATTTCTGCTTGCGATGCCAGCGACCCGGGTTCGGGAGCGAGCCTGCTGCTGGAAGGCCGCCGGGGAGGCAGCTGAGCGCCCCACCCCACTGCTCGCTGTCTTCAGGAGGAAGGAGCTGCGACCTGTGTTGACGTGACTACTGGTGGAGGCCAGTGATAGAGTAACACGTCAGGATCATTGGGGTGGTGCGTGACAGACATCGGCTCTTGCCTTGACATCTGGACGTCACGCACCTTAAGAAAGCCAGGAAAATCACTTGCTGGCCGCCAGATGATGGCTCTCTGTTCCCTGAGGGCCTCCAGCACCTTCCCAGGGCCTCCTGTTCCTCAGCAGCATTCCCGGGCCCTAGAAGTATGTGCTGGGGTCACGCCTCCCCCCCCCGATGCCTTCCCCCTCGGAGAAGGGGGACCTGCCCGGTGAAGGGATACGCCGGGATATCCTGGGGGATGGCTGCAATATGAGGATAAGAGGAGGGCTGGGTAAGGACAGTAGGGGCTGGTGGGAACTTGGTAGAGCCTGAAGGAGCGGTGGACCAGCGAGCACGGGGCGGAAAAAAAAAGAAACTGCAGTGGGCTTGACAGTGTACACCAATAACCAGGCACTCTGGTCATGACAGTAGTTCTGCTTGTTGACCTGGCGTGTTCTGTAGTTGAAAGAAATGAACCACTCCAATGACAGAGTGCTTCATTTCTTTCTGTAACCGTAACTCTGGGCATGAGCAAAGCGAGGGATTTGCGATCTGAAAAAAGGTGCAAAATGCGATCTGTTCCTGCTGATAGTCAATCAGTTTTATACAAAATAAGTTACCTGGGCTAGCACATGCACACATTAGGACACTACACAATCATGCATCCCTTACCGTAACCTGGAATTTACATGCTACAAACACGCATACAGTTTGTCGCATGGGTCCTGCTGCACAGTATTGTTTGTCTGACAGATATGATAATGCACTTGAGGTTACCAACTAAAATCAAAATACACAAAGAGATGGTATGTTTACCTATAAGACACAGAGCCTACTGGATTCTGAAATCCACGGTCACGTATTTCAGCAAAGCGTTGCCCATGACTGACTCCAACATTGCAAGGGCAATCACTGACATCTCCGGCTCAAAGGTCGATCCATATTTTGTAACATAACAGCATCTAGTCCTAGTGCTTGAACCCAGTTCCTGACAGTGCTCCAACAATTGATCTCTCTCTGGGTCAGCCTGCAGTGCTCTGCCATGGCCACAGTCGAGTGTGCCATGCCCACAGCCATGCTATGCAATGCTCAGTCTGCACAACAGAGTTATGGAGTACAGTGCTGTAGATGGAAAGAAGTGTTGAGCCGCACCCACATCTATAAATCATGCCTATTCCACCCAGAGCAGCACAGCATGGGGCAAAAGAAAGGCCTGGCCGCGCCCTTAGAGCTGATCACGACCCAGCACAATTTATGGGTCACACTGCTATGGCCTGAGTCTTTCGAGTGATGTAAGCCAGGTTGTACATGTTGGGGAGCTGTGTGAGAAACTGCATGTGGGTTTACAGTCCATCTTATCACGTACTTTGTACAGTGAAAATGTTTTAAACATGAGAAAATCTGTTCCCCCACCACTTAGCACCTTTTACATCTACCAGCCCTGATGATTACAAGCGAACCTTTCATCCCCCTTATAGCACTCGCCACCCAATCTCGCACTCCTGCCAACGTCAGCAGCTACATTGAAGGGAATGCAGTGCGGCTTTCCTTATTGGCGGCTCCTACTGTCCTGTGCACTCTCTAACCCTGGTCCTCGCTCCTCTGACCCCCCCCAAGGTTTCTACATTAGCCGTGGTTCAGCTTTCCTTATTGGCAGCTCCTGCCACCTGCTGCCCTCTCTCTCCCTGATCTTTGCTCCTCTGACCTCCCCAAGGCTTCTACATTAGCCGTGGTTCTGCTTTCCTTATTGATGGGTCCTGCCACCCGCTGCAGTCTCTCTATCTGGTCCTCGCTCCTCTGACACCCCCCCAACAGGCTTCTACGTTAGCCTTGGTGCAGCTTTACCTACTGGCAGCTCCTGCTGCCCGCCACACTCTCTCACCAGTCCTCGCTTCTCTGAAATCCCTACAATAACTGCGGTGCGGCAAGCGAATGTTCGGCATTGACTAATACTTGTTCATTCCTGGCATGATGCTTACTTTGTCATTGTGCAATGATTCTCTTAGTCGTAACTGTAATTTTGAACTATGCACAATGCTAACACTGTCTACAAGTGCCCGCCTGAACTAAGCACTTGAAAATGCTACCTCAACGATTGCAACTTGGGCCGGCCTGCTGGCACAGCAGTTGGACCTCCACCTGTGATGCCGATGACCTGGGTTCAGGAATGGACCTGTGTGTCGGCAGGCTGGGGGGAGATGGCTTGAGCGTCCCATGACTGCTCACCTTCTCCTGAGAGGGAGGGAGTACACAGTCAAGTGTTTGCTGGACCTTGGTAGAGGCTTGGGGCATGGCAGCATGTCAGGCATTGCTGTAGGAGGGAGAATGAGCGACGTCAGCTTATGCCTTGATGGCTTGTGGCAAGAAAACCAGGGAAAATGCCACCTGATCGACCAGATGATGGTTGCCGGTCCCCTGCCACCGTGAAGCCTCAGATAGCCTGGACCGACCCCAGCAGCACCCAGGTCAATTGAATGCGCCAACCAGCACTTTCTCCCCAGAAGGGGGGGACCTGCCTGATGAAGGGATACGTCGGGTTCCTGGGGGCTGCAGAGGAGCGGTGGTTGGTGGGGAGAGATGGCAGCCTGCAGCTAGGTGACCTGAAAGAGAGGCTGGACGGGGTGCACAAGGAGGCGCAAAAAATCCCAAAAAACTGCAACTTAATTGTTTATATGCCATTCCTGTACATTGTTCTACTGCTCCCAAGAGAGTCTCAGTTTTTGTACATTTCTGCTCCACTGTAAATGTAACTACTATGTATATTTTGTCACTTTCTGTATATTGTTCTACTGTAACCACGAGTATCTAATGACGTATGACTCTGATCTTTTGTAAATCCCTTTTCCCTCTCCCCCGAGTCGCACCTGGAAATGAGCCTCAGCTCAGTGTGCCTTTCCCGGTTACCAAATTTTAAATAAATAAATAGAGGACTGCTTTTTTTCCTGCATTGTTTCTCCCCTACAGGAGCGGGCATTCAGTGCTGCCCAAGATGGCCCTGAATATGCTCCCATGTGCAGGTCATCAGCAGCCCCCACTAACCCTTGTTCCCGTCACTAGTGGCCAGACTTACACCGGGCACCATGTCTCCCCTTCCCCTCCCCTGGAGAGGACAGCTATCTTCTGGATCCTCTTCCTTCCCAGCCAACCCCCAGCAACCCTGATCCCCTCCCAAACCAGGGCTGCGAACTTGGTGGCAGATATGACTTCCAGGGCCCCAACCTCCACACCACAGGGACAGTCTTTTGATACTATTTCTAACTGAGTGAGGTAATGGGGTTACCCCTAGTAGTATGTATCACTGGAAGAGGAAGATTGCCTACTATCATTGTATTTCTTACCATTATATCCCATGCTTTGAACCAAGCATATTATTTCAAATTTAATCTTGAAGCCAAGAATGCTGGTGTGCCAATGTAGTTATTATGAACTTTGGGATAGATTGTAGCATTGGCTGCACTAATGGCTCCCTCGGCACAAAACTTTCTTTTGATGGACTTTAATATTGGACTATTCCCCCTATGTGGTAACAATAAGAAATGTGACACAGACACCCTGGATCAGACTTGTGAAAATGTCATCTTTATTGTACTGCCATTTCTTGATATTTATGCACTGGTTGTATGTAATATCTTGTAAGATGATAAATAAAAAGTAAAAAAAAAAAAAAAAAAAAATAGCCCTTTCCAGATGACATAAAAGGCATCCATTATCAAGGTCCAGTGCTTCTGCAGACAGGGATACACATATACACCACAAAACATGCACATTGATGTCTGGCTGTAGAAGCACCAATACAAATCCACAATACTCAACTCGCAAGACTGCTTCTGTCTGCAAAAGTGCAGGTCCCTGCATTTTACGGCCACAGACACACATGCACAGTGCAAGACATATGCGCCCACTTCTAGCTGTAGAAAGCACAGATACAAATCCAGGATACTCAAATTACAACACTACCTGTGTTTGCAGAAGAGCAAGCCTCTATGGGGCCAATGCTTTTGCAGCCACAGATACACACGCCCGGTGCAAGGCATGCACACACACTTTTGGCTGAAGATATAAATCCACAATACCCAAATTTTAACATTACTTCTGTCTACAGAAGCACATGCTGTGTGGTACCAGCACTTTTGCAGTCACAGATACCCATATACACTGCAAAATGTATACACGCACTTCTACAGTCATACTGTTGTATTTCTAAAAAGTACAGCTGGAGTATTGTTTTTTTATGTTTGCTTGCACGCATATGCAAGAAACAGTGCCATCATCTGAGTTTTCGTAAGTGTGGCACCCTGTCTTCCAATTCAGTCATTGCGTTTGCAGGCACGGCCACAGTTCACCAATGGATGCTGCAGCTGTCTATGACAGTAGTTGAAAATGCAGTGCCATACAGTTGAAAGGGAGAGCTATGCTTTAGTGAGCAGTGATAAGATCATGCCTGCTCATGCGCTTCTCCCACACACACACGTGCATATTGCGTGCTGATGCGTCCCCCCCATGCACACACTGTATGGCCAATGGGGGTGCCCAATCCCCCGTGGGCTCTGCTGCACTCCCCCCCAACAGAGTTCCAGGTGCCACACTGGGAGCCTACCCCACCATGGCAACATTCTGTATGGCTGATGGGGGTGCCCAATCCCCCGTCGGCTCCACTGTTTACCCTCCCCCCCAAGAGACTACTGAGTGCCACACTGGGAGCCCACCCCAGCGTGGCAACAGTCCGTATGGCCGACGGGAGTGCCCAATCCCTCGTCAGCTGCACTTACCCCCCAAACAGCCTTCCAGCTGCCATGATGGGAGCCCACCCCAGTGTGGCACAAGTCCTGCGTCGTCCTCCTAAAAAGAAGAGCACCTGAAAAGAAAAAACCTTCCCTCGCTGACTGTCCTGACCCCCCACCCGCGCCCACTCTCTGTGCACCCTTCCTCCCCACACCCCCACCTCACTCCATACTTACCTCTGGAGTCCGGCGCGATGATCTTCAGTGGACCAGGAACACGTCTGCACTCTTCAAAGCCGACCGCGAACTGAGGAAATGCTGTTAAGCTGTATAATGTAATAAATAGGGTTTTTTCAACTTTGATGCATATCTCAGGCATTTTTTGGAATTTTTTCACCAAATTTTCAACATGGGGTTTTTGGGACACCACCTCATGAATTCTGTCACTGTCATTTTGTTAATCAGGCCCGAAAGGTGATTTCGTGGTTACTGCGCGGAACCACCTTTTGGAACCGATTACAAATGACAGTGCTATAGTTCATGAGGTAGGCCCCCAAAAACCCTATGTTGAAAATTTGGTGACATAATTCCTAAAATGACTGTTTTACGAGCATGCGTTGCGCTGTTCCTACGCACACTCGTAAGTTCGCGAATTTTCAATATTTTCACTCCAGATTTTCAACATTGCCATTTTATCACACCTCCTTATAAGCAGTACAGCTGTCATTTTTCACATCTTGCCCAAAATGTGTTTCCACGCATGTAGCGCACAATGGCGCATTCGGTGTGCAAAATCAATGTTCGGGACAGATTAAGAAAATCACAGTGACACCATTCATGAGCAGAGGTGTTAAAATGGCTATGTTAAAAATTTGGTGAAAAAAGTCCATAAAATGACTGTGTTACGAGCGACCATTGCGAAGTTTCTATGCACCCTCATAAGTTCATGGATTTCTAATATTTTCAGTCCAGATTTTCACCCTGGCATTTTTCCACACTTCCTCATGAGCAGTACAGATGTCATTTTTCACACCATGGCCGAAATGTATTTTTGCACTTCCAGGGCAGAAATGCGTGGTCGCTGTGGGAAATCACTGTTTGGAACAGATTAAGAAAATCATAGTGACACTGTTCATGAGTGGAGGTTCCAAAATCCCTGTGTTGACAATCTGCTGTAAAAAATTCCCAAACTAATTGCATTATGGGTGTGCTTTGCGCATTTTCTATGCACGCTCATGACTTCACCAGTTTTTTTAATATTTTCACTACAGATTTTCAACATTGCCATTTTTCACCTCCCCATGAAGAGTACAGCTGTCATTTTTCACATCCTGTTTGAAATGTGTTTTCGCACTTGTGGTGCCAAATGGCGTAGTCGCTGGGCAAAATCAGCTTTTGGCTAACGAACTGATATTGCCACTGTTCATAAGGTGGGGCTCACAAAAAACCCATGTTGAAAATTTGGAGTGAAATGCCAACGAACGCCTGAGGCATTAGGGTTTCCGACCATAACGCCCCACCTTGTACAGATTGACAGGCATCGGGGTGTGACTTGGACTCTTCCGCCCCAAAGTTCACCCCATTCTCCTACACAGCACCCATCTCACCATATTTCCTGATGGAATGGGGTGAGCATAAGAGCCAAAGACCCCAAGGCACACCGTGACACTTGTCAATGTCTGCAGGGTAGGGTGTGGTGAAATGGCATGGCCGTTATGCCTGATGACCCAAAGGCACACCCCAATGCCTGTCACTCTCTGCAGGGTGGTGGTGGGGTTGGCTTCAGTTCAACACTTCACTGCCATTCCTATTATGCAGCTCTCTAACTCCTACACTACCAGTGCCAATGCCAGCAAGCAAACATTCGGCATTGACAAATGCTTGTTCTGTTTACTGCAGCATGCTGTTTGCATATTTGTGAAAGTACCACATCAGTGCTACTGCATTTATGTCATCTGGAGACAGATGTACTGTATAAGAGAATGAATTCACTGCTCTTAAATTTCACTGTTTTGTCCAGTCTGACATTTTCACGGCAGTTCGATTTAGCTGAAGTGCAAGAGCAAGTTAACTTGTCAATTGCAGTATATATTTTCACTTGCATATGTTTTGCTAGATTTTCAAAATAGTGAACATAGCGAAAATGTTATTCCAGTGAAAATAATGTCTTATACAGTATGGCCCAGATATTCAGAAATGCGCCAAATGCCGGCGCAAGTCCGGTGCAATGCAAATCCATCGTGCCATGGTGCAACAGGAGCCATATTCAGAGGTTGCATGGCCGCACTGTGCCAGCGCAACCCGGTTGAATATGGCACAGTTGTGCCATGGCGCAACTGTGGCTGCACCATGGTGCAACCACAGGTGCGCCATGGGCAGACAGAGAGGCACCAGGGCAACTATGGGAGCAGAGCAACAGAGTAACACAGGGGCATGGCACAGAGCGGGGGACCCAGGAACAGAGCCAGGGAAGCATAGTGACAAGCCACAACCAGCTGGGCACAGCAGGGCACACACAGGCACCCAGACCCCCACCTCAGAACACAACAGTGGCACAGGCAGTAGGCAACAGGGGGTGCCAATGGTGGAGGGAGGGCCACCAAGGGGGCTCCGCAGACTGCAGGCCGTTCTGCCTCTGCACATCCAGACCAGGGCAGGCCACATCCAGGACCACACAACCAAGCATGCACACCTGCCACAGAATCCTGACAACCGCCCCTAGGGCACCCCAAGGCACAGCCATCAACCGAGGCGAGGGACACCACCACAGTGGAATACACTGCAGCATACAGTATTGATCCCCAGAAGCACAACACATGCACCAACACATGCACACCACATGGACAGGCACTGGACCACTGCAGCATGACTCTACACGCCACCTGCAAAGCAGACACAGACACAGGCAGGTAAGTCAAAAGTAATATATTGTGCAACACAACTATATACATGAGAAGGGTGTGGGGGAGGGTAGGAATGCGATGGGAGGGGGTAGGGAACAGGGACTGTGGAGCAAAATGGTAGTGGCAGGCACATGTGGCCACTGCATGCACCAGATGCGCAGGCTGAGGGGACATGCGCTGTGTCCGCCTATCGTGTACTCACAAAGATGCGTGGCATGGGCATGGCTAGGCAGGGTCACAGGTGCGGGGGTTAGCCAGGGACAGAGGTCACAGCAGTGGTCAAGAGGGACTGGAGGGGGAGGTATGGCTGGGGAAACAGGGACACTCAGGGCCCAACTAGCGGCAGCCACGGCCTGCCACCCCCTGCTCACGATGCTGCCATCTGTCCACCAAAATCAGCGATGGACCTGCATCACTGCCTCCATCGTGGCCGATGTGATCAGTATTAACTGCCTCAGGAGCCGGCAGTACAGGGGCCTCCTTCGCCACCGCCAGACACCTAGGACAAGGGACAGGACAGGTGATCAGTGCAATGTCCCAAGGTACCATGTCCATCCACAGTGCACACAGGGCAGTGGGACCCCCACAAAGGGCCCATACAGGCCACTCACAAGGGTGTGGGCCAATGCCCACCAGCAACTTGGCACACCACATCAGCACACAGCGATGGTCCCCGCCACACAGTGGCCATCTGACTGCACCATGGAAGTCACATGGCACAGTGCTGCGGCAGCACCACAGCAACATCAGTGGCAGCTGGGTGCACACCCACCCCACCAGCAGCTGGCACACGTGTCCAATGGATGCACCACATACAGTGCAACACACACAGCTGCCACGGCACATGGCACAGGCGGCCGTTCCCACACCCATGCCCCCACCATCCCCCAATGACTGTGCGCAGGACAATGTCCATGCCTACCTGCCCACTGTAGCCCCACTGGTGCCGGAGCTGCTCCTCCACCCTGAGCCGCTGCAGCTTGACGTCCTGCCAGCACTGCCTACCTTTGGTCTTCAGGTCCTGGGAATGGAACAGAAACAGGTACACGTCAGTAACCAACCACAGCAGCTGCCCACCACCCCCACCCCTGTGTACAGGATGAGCCCCTGCCTGACACATCCTACACAGTGGCATCGCAATGCAAGAGGCGGAGCGCGATGCCACCCCACAATGCGCATGATGGTAGTGCACTGCCCTGCAGGACATGCCAGGCAGCCTAGCCAACACCACAGGACAGCACCAGGGCACACAGGCATAATGAGCCTACTCACCTGGCTGTGGCACAGCCCCATGCCTGACATGCACCTCCAGCCTCCTAAGGCACTCTGGGTCTCTCTGCACCAGGTCCCCGTAGTGGTGGTGACACTGCTCGCCCATCCTGGCCACCCCTGTGCACTGCCTGAGTGAGGCAGCAATTGCCTGCCATATAGCCACAGGTGTGAGCCGTGGAGCAAAATGGTGGTAACAGGCACATGTGGCCACTGCATGCGCCAGATGCACAGGCTGAGGGGACTTCGCTGTGTCCGCCTATCGTGTACTCACAAAGATGCATGGCATGGGCGTGGCTAGGCAGGGTCACAGGTGCGGGGGTTAGCCAGGGACAGAGGTCACAGCAGTGGTCAGAGGATGGCTGCCGCACAGTGCACACATGCACAATAGCAGGCATGGCGCATCGTGCGCCATGGCCCCTATTGCGCAGTGTGCGCACAGTGCATAACAGGCAACAGTACATCATCTGGTGCATGCGCACTATGGTCCTGCACACTATGCATCAAGCGCATTGCGCCGTGACTTGCTCTGGAGCAAACTCATTGCGCACAGAGCAAATACATGATATTCAGCTGCCACATGCAAATAAGCTCATCAGCCAATGCGTGGCACACTGGGGGGAATTAGCATGTCATTACCATTCCGCCAAAGCTCATTTGCATGCGATGCACTATAAAAGCGGCATGGTTCAGCACAGGTCATGGACTGGTATTGAATCCTTTTGCGATAAGTTGCACATGCTGCTGGAGCACACTGAGCACAGCCAGCACAACAGGGGGGATGGAATAGGGTGCTGCTGCCACTGACACACTGCTCTGTCCATGTCCACAGGAAGCAACATGTTGGAATGGGAGGAGGAAGCGGAGCATGGGCCTGCCTGCAAGCACAGGCCCAACTTCATGAAGGCAGAATCACAGGCTCTGTTTGAGGCCTACCTCGACAGGGAGCCACTGTTGAGTGGTGCCATGGGCACACCACAGGGCTGGGGCCTGGGAGGAGGTGGCGGCATGCATGAACCAGCAGGGAAGCCACCAGAGGTCAGTGCAGAAGTGCCACAAGAAAGTAGGCATGGACAAGTGGCACATTAAGGAGAAGGTGGTGGCCATCCTGCAGCCCAGAATGCCACTGGGGGGGGGTCTGCAGAAGCGCCACAGCTCACAGTCGCTAGAGGAGTTGGTGGCAGCCACCATGCACCGCAGCACTGTGAAGGGTGTGCCTGGTGGAGGATTCTAGACAGGTGGCAGCCCATCACTGCATGGTACGTATGTTGGCCATGCACAGCATGCAGTGGCAGTGTTTGGGGGGGGCACTTGTGGGCACTGCATCACTGACACACCTGTTTTCTCTTTCAGCACTGGCACGCCTGCGTGTGGAGGATGGGGCACCAACAGCAGCCGCAGAGGTAGGACCAGCCCCGAACGATCAGCCATCCACTTTCACGGGCATATGGCAGCCTGATAGGCTGCAGCACACCACCACTGTCCAGCCGGATGTCCTAGGCATGGGGTCGGATGAGGCCCTGGATGTGTTTCTTCAGGATGCCAGTCTTGGTAGACTCTGCGTGGAGTCACAGATTGGGGCGGGGTACGACACCGATGATGACCTCACCTTAATCCTGGACAGCATGGGCGGTGTAGTGGGGGAGACCCCCAATACTAGACTCCAACACAGGCTGCTCACCCAGCGACCTGACAGCGGAGGAACATCTGCCAGCTGCCACTGTGGGTACAGCTGTGTGCACTACCACAGCTGTGCCGTGTGGTGGTGGTGGTGCACCCACGCAGGCCCTGGGAAGCGTTCAGTGGGTGGATGAGCAATGGCAGCAGGCTGCACGTGCCACAGGGCAGCCGGATGCAGGGTCCACTGCGGGGGCACCAGCTAGGAACATGCCCCATGAGGATCCCACTGTGCAGCATTCACCTGTGAGGGGGGCTGTGCAGCATGGCCAGTCACCACAGGAGGGTCGGCATCCCACCCGGGAACCCCAGGACGCCGACCCGCTGGCAGAGCACACCTGTTTGCTGCGGGCCTCTGTGGAGCAACAGGTGCTGCTTGCCGCTGGGGTGCATGCACTGTGCATAGAGGTGTGCCAGGCAGCCGAGCAGCACAAGAGGGGCACTGCACAGCTCCTGGCAGCAATACAGCACATGCAGGAGGCCACAACTGCATCCCAGTATCGTATTGCTGATGAGATCATGGATGGCCTTGCACTGCTGGCTGCCACAGGGCATAGCCGGACACCATGGACCCCATGCAGTGCACTGTCCACCCCATGATCCTGGTGTCGGGCAACACCCTCACTGTTGATGCTGGGTTCTGATGTTGGCATCCCAGGTATGCCTGGGGCAGGCCTGTTTGGGCACCTACACACCCCTGCGTGGACCCAGTCATGGTCCCGCAGTTCACCCCCTGGGAGGCTGTTGCTAACACCCCCAGTGGCTGATGAGCAGCCTGTGGTTGCTGATCAACCCCAGCGTGGCTGCCCCCGGGGCCACGGTGGCCATGGTTCTGTATGGTGGCTCTGATGTGTGTGCTGCTCTGACCACTGCCTGCAGCTGCTGCCCTGTGTGCGCATGGGTGGTATGTATGTGTGCATACCACTGGTGTGGTGCCTGTGTGTCACCCCGCACACTGCTGGCTGTATGGCGTGGGTATGATGAAGGCAGTTCAGCACCGGTTGTGCCTGTGCAATGCATCTGATCCCCACCACATGCCAGTGCCTGGGTGTGTGGGTGCATGGGTGCGTGTGTGTGTTGCTGTGTGATGCTGTGTGCAGTTGTGTGTGGTTGTGTGCCATTGACTCTTCTACCCCTGCACCACGCCGCTGTGTGTATATGCCTTTTGCCATGCATGCCCCTGCCTGTGTGCTGTATCTGTGTGTGTGGCTCTTGCATGGGTTTCGTGCCACATACCTGCGTGCACCACAGTGCTCCTGTGCGATGGTGTTATGATGCTGGTGTGCCATCCGTTGCAGTACAGGATTCCTCTACCCAGGGGGGGCTGTCCACCACCTTCCAGCCCATCACCTCCGTCATCCCTACTACTATCGCCCTCATAAGCCTCGACAGCTATCCCATGGTCAATGACCATGTTGTGCAGTATGCAGCAGGCCAGGAATAGGCCACAGGTTTTTGAGGGGCTGTACTGTAGGGCACCACCAGAACTGTCTAGGCAGCGTAAACGTGCCTTCAGCATGCCGAATACACACCTCATTGTAGCGTTCCTCTGCTGGGACGCCGGGTGCTGATAGTGGGTGAGCAGCCAGGGCCTCAGTAGATAGGCACTGTCTCCTGTGTGGATAATGACAAGGTTAGCCCATTGACATTCTTTGCTGTTCCCGTTGCCTGTCCCTGGTGCCCTCGCCAGCATGCCCACCCTGCCCTCGCCATCCCATGGCCTGCTCTGCCTATCACCCCTTGCCCATCTCATACTCACCCACTAGATGGCCCATGGGTATGTCCCGATGCTCAAACCTGTGACACAGTGCAGAGCTGTGCCAGATGAACGCATCATGTGCATGTCCAAGGTGTGTGGCACAGACATTGGTGATGCACCCCATGGCATCGCACACCACCTGGCAGTTGATGCTCGGGAACCACTTCCTATTGATGTAGGCCACACCCTCAGGGCCAGGTGGTGTGCAGATGCCCATGTAGGTGCAGTCAGTGGCTCCAAACATGCCAGGTATGTGTGCTACCCTGTGGAAGTCCTGCATGGTTGCAGTACGCTCTGCCTGTGTGCTGGGGAAATGGATGTATTCTGAAGCACGTGGCAGAAGAACATTGAGGAACAGTGTGAGGAAGTGGGACATGGCTGACTGGGTTATGTCTGTGGTGTCCCCTGTTGGCCTCTGGAAAATGCCCGTGGTGAGTAGGCACATGACTGCTGTCACTTTGGTCTCCACAGACATTGCGTGGCTCCATCTTGTGGGTGCCTGCATCTCCTCACTGCACAGCTCACAGAGCTGCCTCAGAATGGCCCTGTTCAGACTGTACCATCCCATGATCTCTGTGTCGGAGTAGTTCTCATAGGTGGTGTGGGCACGGTAACACCTGTTCCAGGCATACCGCCGATGGGCCCTTCCTCGGCCATGTCACTGTTCCTCCTGCCCCCTCACACCCCTCATTACAGCCTCCATCAGTAAGGGTACACTATCCATAGCCTCTGCTGTCCTGTATCCCCCTGGGTGGTCGGCTGCTGCAGGCTGTGTGCCACCCTGGTGCACTGCCTGGCACTGTGCCTGCCTGTCCCTGTCACTCTCTCTGCCCCTGTCTCCCTCTCCACTGCCACCTCTGTCCCTCTCCTTCTGTGGCTGTCTCTGTCTGTCTCTCATTTGCTCTGTCTATCTCGGTCTGTCTATTATTCCTTCTTCCATTTGTTCTGTCACTCTCTCTCTCTCTCTCCCCCTTGCCTGGTGCAAGTGCTGTCTGTGTGCTTGTGCCCTGTATTTATAGGCTCAAGTCTGCTCAGTGCATCTCGGTTTTGCTCCACGCTTGCACCATGGTTCCATGGTTGAATATCGCACTGCGCTGGATATTCATGGGTACGCCCCCTGCACTTGTACCTACGTTCATTACAGTTGTGCAGTGGCACAATGGGATCTGTGCTGCGCAATGACTCCCGCTGAATATTGCTCCTTGGCACAAGTCCGCACTTGCGCCATGCACAACTGGTTTTACTATCCCGGTCTATGTTGTTTGTGTTACCTGATGATGGCTGTCTGTTGTTACTTGTATGGTCTTATCCTTTTGCTACTTAGGGGAGGAGGAGTTGGGGTTGGAAACCCTAAAACCACATTTTTCTAATTTTGTGGATTAAGTTAAACACTCACTGGTGCATTAACACATTTTTTGCAATTACTTTCTTTTTGAGAAAGTTAATAAATTGAAATTACAACAGTACATCTGGCTGCAGAAGTGTTGGCCTCTGTGGGACCATTGCTTCTGCTGCCACAGATATACATTCACACTGTAAGACATACACAGCAAATAGAAATCCACAATACACAAAGTACAACCCACTTCTGGGTGCAGAAACGCAGCCCACCTTGTGCGTAATGTGGGTGTGTGATTTTTGCTCTACATAAATACCATACAACAGCCTTACATACATTAGCGTTAATGTATGAGTAGGCCATTCTGTGCCTACACAGTTTGAGTAGTGCACTTCAGTCCCCACGCAAGTCCCTTGCATGCATCTTCTATGCAAATCCTGTAGTCCAGCATCACATGTGTACCAGCACAATGATACTAACACATTAACATACTATTTGCCAGCAGGTTAGGCCTTACGGTCTATCGAGTCTGCTCGAACCTCAGATCCCTGGTTGGGTGCCGAGGCCCCCCCTTGTGTTCCAGAAACCCCTATCATCCATCCCCACCCCCCTGAGACAGGCCATCATCTGATACATCCACTTTCTGTGTCTGTCCCACCCTCTCTTGAAGCCCTCCACTGTGGATCTCTGAACCAGCTCGCCAGGCAGTGCATTCCAAGGGTCCACCACCCTCTCAGTGAAATACCTCCTCCTCCTTTCCCCCCTCACCCTTCCACCTTCCAACTTCAAACCATGCTCTCTGGTGATACCTCCCTACTTTAGTCTAAAGATCCCTCCATGTTTACCCTATTTATTCCCTTGAGGTACTTGAAGACCTCAATCATGTCCCCCCATCTCTCCTCTCCTCCATTGAAAACAGGCAGAGCTCCTCAAGTCTGTCCTCATACGTCAAATCCCCTAGCCCTCGTATCATCTTAGTTGCCCTCCTCTGTACCCTCTCCAGGAGCTGTATGTCCCTCTTCAAGTGTGGTCTCCAGTACTGTACACAGTACTCAAGGTGTGGTCTAACCAGTCCCTTGTACAGCGGCAGAATCACTTCCTTACTCCTAGAGGTGATCCCCCTTACGATGCATCCCAACATCCTGTTTGCCTTGCTAGCCGCTCTCCTGCACTGCTTAGAGTTATTCATATATGCATCCACCATGACCCCAAGGTCTTTTTCCCCTATTGAGGCCTCCAGTGCCTCCCCTCCCAGGGTGTACCTGTGTTTAGGTTCCCACCAAGATGTAACACCTTGCACTTGGTGATATTGAAATTTAATTTCCATGTGTGAGCCCAGCTTTCCAGGGCGTCAGGTCCCTCTGCAGGGCCAACCTCCCTCTTCTCCCTCAACTACTGCTCCCATCTTGGGTCATCAGTGAAGAGACTCATTTCACACCCTATACCCTGCCTGATGTCCGATATGTATGCATTAAACAGGATCGGACCCAGGACCGAGCCCTGCGGTACCCCACTATCAACCTTTCTAGGGTTCGAGAGCTCCCCACAGACCACTATTCTCTGGGTGCGTCCAGCTAGCCAGTTTTCAATCCATCTGACCATCAAAGGGCCTGCTCCCAACCCCATCAGTTTCCTCACCAGACCATTGTGGGGGACAGAGTCAAACGCCTTGCTGAAGTCCAAGAATAATACATCCACAGGCTTTCCCCTGTCCAGTTCTGATGTTACCCATTCGTAGAACTCCACAAGATTGGTTTGACATGATCTACCTGGCACAAACCCACGTTGCCGACTATCCAGACATCCCATCTCCTCCAAGTACACCCCCAATCATTCCTTTAGTATACTCTCCATTAATTTTCCCACCACCGAGATCAAACTTATGGGTCTATAGTACCTGGTACTTCCCTCGACCCCCCTTTATGGATTGGCACCACATGTGCCTCTCGCCAATCCCTAGGTACCCTCCCTGTCTCAAGTGACCTGTTGAAGAGCTCCGCCTAGGTGCAGCCAGTATGTCCGCCAATTCCCATAGTACCTCGGATGAATGCCTTCCGCCCAGGAGATTTGTCTTCTTTAGGGCCTTGAGGGCTAACCACACCCTTTGGTGGAGATAGCATCATCCGTCCCCCACCTTACTGGCCTTTTATCCTTATCCTGATGTGACACCCTGTGATACCTCTCCTCTCCTCCTCTTGCTCCATTTCTGTTGCTCCCTGATCCCACTCACTGCCGCTTATCCCCATCATGCCTTGCTTTGTAGATATCCCAACCCCCTCCCTAGTGAACACAGAGGCAAAGTACTCGTTAAATACCTCTGCCTGGTCCCTCACCTCTTCCACCCACCCTCCTTCTGATCTCAATCTGCTGAGATGGCCCTTAGTTTTTCCTCCACTCCCCAATGTACCGGAAGAACCCCTTTTCCCCTCCATGTATCCCCTGTGCCAGCCACTGCTCTTTAATGGACTTTGCCCCACTCACCATCTGGGTGACTTTTCTAGATGCAAGATGGTACATTTCCTTATCCCTATCCCCTCTTGTTGTTTTATATTTTTTGTAGGCCACCTTCTTTTCTCTGACCGCTACCTGAACCTCACTGGACCACCAGCACGGTTTATGGCCTTGCTTCCACGGCTTCACCTTAGCGCAGGTCCTGACTGCCCAATGAAGTCCCCGTCTTATGACCTCCCATCTCCTTTCCACATTTGTCATTGATGTAATCCCCTTCAAGTGATCCTTGAGAATATTTCCCATGCCCACAAAGTCTGCCTCCCTGAAGTCCACTGCCAGTGTCCTAGATCTCACCCCCCTTCCCCTATGCTTATTTGAAACCAGACAGTATTGTGGTCGCTCCCAGTCAGGGGATCCTCTACAACCAGGTCGCTTACCAGATCCCCATCTGTCAGAACCATGTCCAGGACATGCCCCTCCCTTGTGGGCTCCATCACATGCTGTGTTAAGAACACATCCTGGAAGCTGTCCAGCAGCCTCTGCTCCTTGGCCACCTTAGAGGACATGGTTCCCCAGTTTGTACCTGGCATATTAAGGTCTCCCATCAACACCACTCCTTCCCCTTTGGTCCACACTGGGCAATGATGTTGTCCAGCAAACATCCTCCGGAACATCACCCATCCCGGGGGGCCTATATACTACACCCAGCTTGACCTTATCTCCTGCTGGGGATCGTAAGTTGACCCATAAGGCCTCCACATTTCCCTCTGCCTATTCTACCCTAGCAATTTCTATGTCATCTCTAATGAACACAGCCACTCCACCCCCTCTGCCCTCCTTTCTATCCTTCCTAAGCAATGCATGTCCCATTTTTCAGTATTTATCTCCCTATGGCAAACTAGTATCTCCCAGACTAGCTTGTGACTGTTATCAGTTTTTTTTAACCCTTCAGAAGCCTTCAACAGTATTGAACAGCTGCCACCATTCAACATAGACACTCTTTGGGGATAATATCTTGGTTTGAATCCCTTCACTTGACTTTGATAAGATGGCCAACAGAGTTAAGCTAGCACTGGCAAGAAGAAATGCAGGTGAGGGGGTACAGAAAAAGTGGACACGCATTAAAGATGCAATACTTGAAGCAACATCCCATTGTGTTAGGGAGAAAAGCAAGAGCAAAATAAGGAGGAAACCACTTTTGTTCTCAAAAACAGTAGCAGAAAAGGTCAGAGCCAAAAGGCTGACCTTCAGGAAATATAAGGGAATGAAGCGAGACGAAGATAGGTAGGCATACCAAACTTCCCTAAGGAAAGCAGGGAAGGCAGTGAGGCAGGCAAAGGCCTAAATTGAGGAAACACTAGCATGAACAGTAAAAGAAGGGGACAAGACTTTCTATAAATACATTAGTGAAAGGAGAAAGTCCAGAAGGGGTATTGCTAAGATCAAAGGGGATAAGGGGGAGTGTGTGGAGGAGGACCAAGGAAAAGCATCTATCCTAAATGGATACTTCTGCTCCGTATTTACTGAAGAGAAGGTAGGGCAGGGCCCACAGCTCAGCCCCATGGACACAGGAGGGAGGGAGGTGTGCATAAGTCTCTTCACAAAAGAAAGGGTCCTACAAGAGCTCGCTAAGCTCAGGGTGGGCATGGCAATAGGGCCTAATGGCATACATCCCAGGGTACTTAAGGAGCTAAGGGTGGAACTAGCAGAGCCATTATCAGAACTGTTAAGTGAGTCTCTGAGCAAAGGAGAGGTCCCAGAAGACTGGAAAAGGGCTCATGTGATCCTGCTCCACAAGAGTGGTAGCAGGGAGGAGGCAGGGAACTACAGACCTGTCAGTCTTACCTCAGTAGTGGGCAAAGTTATGGAAGCACTCCTTAAGGAAAGGATAATACAACACCTGGAATCCATAGGAGCACAGGATCCAAGACAGCATGGGTTTACAACAGGAAGATTCTGTCAAACTAATCTCATAGATTTCTTTGACTGGGTAACCAGGGTGGTGGACCAAGGGGATGCAGTTGATGTCGCCTACCTTGACTTCAGCAAAGCTTTTGATACTGTTCCACATAGAAGATTGATTAAAAGGCTGGGTAGGCTTGGGGTGGGTCAGAAGTTGGTCAACTGGGTGGCAAACTGTTTGGTGATCAGAAAACAGAGAGTGTTGGTAAACAGTATACAGTCAGAAGAGATGCAAGTCACAAGTGGGGTACCTCAGGGATCAGTCCTGGGGCCAGTCCTTTTCAATATCTTCATCAGTGAGATTGCAGATGGACTGGAGGGTAAGGTTTGTCTGTTTGCAGATGACACCAAGAACTGCAACAGAGTAGATGATCCAGATGGGGTGGGCAGAAAGAGAAGACATCTGGATAAACTGGCAAAATGGTCGGAAGAGTGGCAACTGGAGTTTAATGCAAAGAAGTGTAAGATCATGCACATAGGGAAGAGAAACCCCGAAGCCACCTAAAGGTTGGGAAGGGAGTTGCTGGCAATCACAAGGGAAGAAAGAGACTTAGGCATCATCATCACAGATGACATGAAATCATCCAAGCAGACCACTAAAGCAGTAGGTAAGGCTAGAGGGATGTTGGGGTGTACAGTATTAGTAGGAGTATCACAAGTCATAAGAGGGAGGTAATAATCCCTCTTTACAAGACACTAGTTAGGCCTCATCTGGAGTACTGCATGCAGTACTGGAGGACACATCTGCACAAGGACATTAACAAAATTGAGGTAGTCCAGAGAAGGGCAACCAAAAAAAAACATATGAGGACAAATTAATGGAGCTCAATATGTATACCCTAGAACAAAGGAGGGAGGTGATATGATCAAAACATTCAGACATCTTAAGGGCTTTAACAAGGTGAAAGAGTCTAACATTTTTCAATATAAGAAAAATAGCAGAACAAGAGGACACAGCATGAGATTAGAGGGAGGCCAATTAAGGGGTAATGTGAGGAGGTTCTTTTTCACAGAAAGGGTGGTGGATGCATGGAACTGCTTACCTCTGGAAGTGGTGGATATGAATACACTGGAGGACTTCAAACAGGCATGGGATAGGCATAAGGGAGCAATACAGATGAGTATGAATAGATAGGCCATTGACAGAGTACATGCCTATGGCACAATCATAAGGTAGAAAAAAATGGGCAGACTGGATGGGCCTTGTGGTCCTTATCTGCCGTCAACTTCTATGTTTCTGTTTCAGAGCCACTGCTCACACAGTACAGTGCTCCATTCTCAAGAACACATGACCCTCCCATCTCTGTCACAGCGGAGACCTTCTTACTATAGACATAATTTATGGCAACTGTAGCCTTCTCTTTAGAGGTGGAAATACAATTTTTATTAGATATCTGTACTTCAAAGAACTCAGCCAAAGAAGCATGAAATATATGAAAATAATTTCACATAATACAGGATACTACACATACAGACCATAGGGAGCAGTAATGGAATGGTTGATGGTAGGTTTCACACAGAACATCCTATCTCTCTCTCTCTCTCTCTCTCTCTCTCTCTCTCTAGCAAGGTAACATGGCTTACCATTAAGCACTTTGGTGAACCAGGGCAGACTTGAACCCTTTAGTTTAGATGGTAGCTTGTTTGTAGTTCCAACTTCACTGACTCTTTTAGGCTCTGCTAGACATAAAAACTCTCCAACTGCTTCTCCATAATACGTCATCCAGTATGTCACTGTGACATCATAGATTCAACACTGTGTCTTGAGCCAGGTTAGGAAACCAGTCTGAACTAGGGTGTTCGGACAAATATGTCTGCTTTCTGTCCCAAGACCTGAGCCCAACAGGAATGTTTAGTTTGTCTAGCAGCTTCCTGACATCAAAAGACACTTTCTAGGTCTTATCATAAATTGTCCCGGGGTCCTGCTGTGATACAAGACCGCACAGATAGTAAATTAACCTCAGAGCCATCTGGTCTGTCCCTGATACAAATCTTAACTTTTCCGCTTTAGCCGCTAGATTCTAACTGATACTCCCGCAGAAGGATTAATTGTTACATCTTCCCCCACCAAAGAAAGAAAGAACGAATCTTTTAGCTCCCACTAAATGACTTTTTTGTGATCACCCTTGTGCTTCTGCAAAGAGAACATGTTGGTATGATAATGGATTTTTCCAGTGCAGGGCAGTCTGCAAGGGGTTTGAGACAATGTCAGACCAATCATCCAGCAGGCTGATCATGACACTCTTCTCTGCTTGCTGGGTGGCAACTGCACGAAGTTCAAAGAAAAGAGCCACCTGAATCATAGGGCATTTTTTTCCCCTTTAATCAGCATAATGCTGCCCAACAACACAGCTGATCAGCATTGTGATCAGCCTGCTGTGCCCCCCCCATGTAACCTCCCACCCTCTGCCAAGTATCCCTCCCACCTCCCATTGCTTCCCTCTTCCTTCTTAATTTTCTGACACTGGTGTGCCCAGTCCCTGGTGCTGGCTAATACCTCCCGTCCCACCTGTTTTCATTGTGTGACACAGGGAAGGTCACCTCTGTTGCCACCAAACATAAAACTGACACTGGGATGCCCAGTCCCCAATGTCTGCACCTAAAATTGAAAAAAAAATTCCTTGTAGTCTTTTTTTATTATTTTTTAATTCCTGTAATTCCACCCTCAGCCAAGTATCCCTCCCAGCTCCCCATTGCTTCCCCTATCCGTAGAGGTTAAACTGACACTGGAGTGCCCAGTCCCCAGTGTCAGTACCTGAACTAAAGAAAACCATCCCTTATAGCCTTTTTTATTTTTATACACCCTGTAAAGAAGAAAATGGTCCATAGATGTCTGTTGCCACTGCTGCAGCGCCCCCTGCTGCTGTTACCCTCCCCTCACCTGACCCCCCCCAATTTAGTACCCCCCACCCCACCCTCACTCCTTACTTACCTACTGGGGGTCCAACGTCGTAATCCTCTGTGGACTGGATACACATCTTCACTCTTCAACATCAGACTGTAAATTGAGGAAATCAGGTATTCAGTTCAATGTCTTTCAGTGCGTTTTGAAGTTAATCTTGCACTCCATGTCTCTCTCTCTCTCTCTCTCTCTCATTCTCTCTCTTCCCTCCTCTTCCCTCTCTCTCCCTGCTACACAAAGGTTTTCGTCTTATTTTCCAGGGTCTGCACACCGTATAGAGCAATTGTTCTATTTATTTTGATACACTTGAGAGGAGTTGAGAAATTTGTATTATGCTATGGGAGACATAAGATGGGTTTAAACGTACACCCACATCTCAAAGGGGGCTTTCCTGTTGCTAAATGTTTGTCAGCATGCTGCCTCTGCTGCTTCTCCATATACATGTTTTGCAGACTATAGGCATGGCTCCAATTACATGGACTCGCTTCTGGTCCTCAGTGACTGCAGCTGGGGCCCAAGCTTCACAACATTCAAATCCTTTCTCCACTTATTGCCTACAGGCATGCAGATAAAGTTCAGCACAACAGCTGCCAGTCAGGAATCAGATTTAATAGAAACATAAAACTGGATTCTCTGCATATGATCCAGTGGGCTGCATATATTAGTGAAGGTGCACTTGGGTGCGGAAATCAAGACTGTGGTCACAAACACTCTCCTAGGTGACATAGAACTGCAGTCTACCAGTCATGATGCAAGGGTGGAGGGATGCCTCTACTATCCTCCTTTTCTTATACTCTGTAAATCTGTTGTGCAACAGCATCTCATTTATCTTTTATATTCAATTTTCTAACACTGCTGTAGGTTGGCCACGGTTCTATGTGATAATAGCGAGCGCCGAATGGCGACTTGCATTATCGCGACGTCAGGGTGGCGAAAACAATTTTGCCACCCTGACATCCTCGTGCATGGAAGAGACGGTGCGGGGATATCTATACTTTGCTTTGGTGGGCTGCGCCCACACCCCACCACCAGGGGGGCTTTGCTCCCGCACTTCCACTTAAGGATTCTCAACTCTAGGGGGGGTGCATGTTGGGGGTGAAAAGCAAAATATAAATAACGTATGGGCCAGGTGCAACAAAATGGCAGTAGCACCAGGACCCAGACCTGAACCTGGAACCCCAGCACCGCAAGCGGAGGCCAACCCCTGATGCCACGATGCTGCTCGGCAGCTGAGCACAGCGCCACCCCCTACATCCCCTCTGCCCCCTCCCAGGCCACGCTCGCCGCCCCCATGTGCATGTATGTATTGTGACATCCTGTCGCTAGGGTTGCCCACAATCCCACTTCCAGTCGCCCTCCCTGCCCCCTCGCCTTTTGGGCTTTCGCCCGCATCACGTCGCCGTTTTGGATGGCACCATCTTTTGGGTGCCAACCTCACGTGCTACCATTGACCACCTACATTAGCCTTCTTTGTTCTTTCTGAATTCTTTTCACCTTCCTATATCCGTCCCTCACCATGACCTCCCAGAGCAATACAAACACAAAATAAAATACCAAACAGTATATATGTCTTGTGTAAGAACCAGCATGCTAGCTGGCTGCTGTTAATACAGAAACAGCGCCTTATTTGCCTACATAAAATGTTAATGCCTTGCTGTACCTTTAAGAAAGTGGCAGCCTATGATAGAATGGACATGGTGTCCAGCTCTGTTGGCAAATGTTAAAACTATGTTCAAGTACTTGGTGTAAAGTTTATATTTATAAAATACTGGCTAATAAATTAATAAAATGCCAGGTGCTCATAAAGAAATACCCAATGTGTAAACCTTACAGAGTATAGGTGTTATAATGCATCAAATTTATTTTTGGTAACTGGATAAGGCCCACTAGGCACAAGTGTCTGTTTTCAGGGGTAACCTGGGAGCACTGGGTGGTTAAGTGACTTGCTCAGAGTCACACAGTATGCAAGTGGAGGTTGTGAGAATCAAACTCAGGTCTGGTCTGCTGGATGTACCAAGCTCATTTACACCTCGCTCCTCTAACCTCTAGGCCATACTGCCAGCTCAAATGCAGATATTTAGACTGCATAGACAGGAATAAAATATGTTGTCTAAAGGAACAACAACATCAAAATAAACAAAACCATAAATGACAGATATTGGAAAGAGAACGGAATTCTAACAGTAGATCAAATGGCAGAAAGGAACAAATTGATAAGCTTCAGAACTCTCCAAGACAGTTTTGACTTTAGACCTATGGATGCATACTTCCCACTGCGGTTACAATACACTATTTAACAGCACTGGAAAAATACAGAATTGATAGTCACTGCAGACCCATGGCTCCCAGAATTCATAACAAACATACAAATAGAAGGCACAGTGTCACAATGGTATTTCAGCCTGATCAGTAAGAAATAGGGAAGAGCTGAGAATACTATAATACAGTGGAATCAAACACTAGCAAAAAACACCTCACAGTGGAAATGGGACAAAATATTTGCAAGGAAAGGTACATCTATACAGGATCTGAATATTCAACAATTTAAAAGTATTAATGACTTGTATTACACCCCCAAAAACTTTCAAAATGAAATATATTCCTTCACCATTGTGCTATAAATGTGTAAAAGAGGAAGGCAGACTAATGCACATACTATGGGACTGCCCTGTAATAAGGACCTTCTGGAATGAAGTTAAAAGTAGATTAAACATGTTGCTGGGAATGCAAGAATATTTCACTTCAGAAGTTTGCATTTTGGGAAAAGTTATTGAGAATGGTGCTGCAGAAAGCAGAAGACATGGTATGTATTTAATATCAAATAACAGCAAAGAGACAAATCCTGACACTCTGATTGACCAAAAGGAAATTATAACGAATGGATGCAAGACATCTTGGAAACTTTAAAGCTAGAAAGAACTGCACTCAGCCTTGGGAATGCTAATAATGCATGTCTTGAAAAGTTTGGTCACTTAGATGCTCTGACAGCAATCCCAAATGTAACGTAACATACTCAAGATCACGCGTCAACACATTTTTGCACAACCCTCTCTCCAAACATAGAAACATAGACTATGACGGCAGAAAAGGACCACTTGGCCCACCCAGTCTGCCCATTTCCCTACCTACCGGATAAGCTGCAGATTCTAGTTAACCAACAGCCTGCTTCCTGCAACCCCGCACTATAATTGCTTTGTGTGCATACCTCTCAACCTCCTGCCTCATAAATCAGGGACAAGGCTTAAAAAAATCAGGGACAAAGGACCAAAATCAGGGACACAACTTCAAACTTGATGATATCCACTCAGGAAGCTGGTAGAATATGGTGCTTAGTGCAAAATGCATTTTCTAGGGAAGAACAACTCTTTAACTTTAATGTCTGACATTATTTTGTGCTTTCAACTCCCACAGTTTGGTCACGGAAACACAATTTTTAGGAGGGACAGAGTAAAATTTTGAGGCAAAATCAGGGATGTCCCTGAAAATCAGGGACACTTGAGAGGTATGTTTGTGTTTGTCCCAAGCATGTTTGAATTCCCCCACTGTTTTAGACCCAACAACCTCCTCAGGAAGGCTGTTCCATGTATCCACCACTCTCTCCGTGAAAAAGAATTTCCTCACATTACCCTTGAGCCGTCCCCCCTCTATCTTTAAACTGTGCCCCCTTGTTCTTACACATCTCTTTTTCTGAAAGATGCTACCCTCCTGGACTTTGTTGATTCCCTTGAGGTACTTTAACGTTTCTATCATGTCCCCCCGTCCCTCCTTTCATCAAGGGTATACATATTAAGCTCTCTCAGTCTCTCTTCATATGGTTTCTGATGTAGACCCTGCACCATTTTAGTTGCCCTCCTCTGGACTGCTTCCATCCTGTCTATGTCCTTGCATAGATGAGGTGTCCAAAACTGCACACAGTACTCCAGATGGGGTCTCACCAACTGTCTGTACAGAGGGATAATCACTTCCCCTTTTCTACTTGTGATGCCCCTTCCTATGCATCCCAGTATCCCCTGGCTCTCCTTACTGACTTCTCACATTGCTTACCCCACCTTTAGGTCATCTGATATGACTACTCCCAGGTCCCTTTCCATTTTTGTTGTTGTTAGTACCTCCCCTGCTATTGTGTACTCTTCTCCTGGGTTTTTGTTTCCCAGGTGCATTACTTTGCACTTCTTTGCATTGAATCTAAGTTGCCATATGTCTGACCATTCCTCCAACCTTGCCAAGTCCCTTCTCATCTTTTCTACCCCCTCTTGTGTATCAACTCTGTTACAGATCGTTGTGTCATCTGCAAAGAGGCATACTTTTCCTCCAGACCCTCTGCAATGTCACTTATAAAGATGTTAAAGAGGATTGGACCCAGTACTGAGCCCTGAGGTACTCCACTAGTAACCCCTTTCTCGGAATGTGTTCCATTCACTATTACCTTCTGTGTCCTGTTGTGCAGCCAGTTCGCTACCCAGGCTAGCACCCTGGGACCCACTCCCAGGCTGGCTAACTTGATTATTAATCTTTTGTGCGGGACTGTGTCAAATGCCTTGCTAAAGTCTAGCTAGGCCATATCCACAGCCCCTCCCTGGTCTATTACTTTGGTCACCCAGTCAAAGAAATCAATTAGATTAGTCTGACATGACCTTCCTGCTGTAAATCCATGTTGCTTTGGGTCCTGTGCCTCGCTGGCCTCTAGGTGCTCAACAACTCTTTCTTTCAGAAGTGATTCCATCATTTTCCCTACCACTGAGGTCAAACTTACAGGTCTATAGTTTCCTGCTTCTGCCTTGCTCCCACTTTTGTAAAGGGGAATCACATCTGCCCTCCTCCAGTCCTCAGGTACCACCCCATCCTGCCATGATTTGTTAAAAAGTGTGGTCAGTGGTGTCACTAGGTCCCCCCTTAGTTCTTTTAGGATTCTGGGGTGAATCCGTCAGGCCCCATTGCTTTGTCCACCTTGAGTTTTAGGAGTTCTTTCAGGACTCTTTCTTCTGTGAATGGACTGGTATCAACCTCCCTACCCAGAGTGCTTCTATTGTCAGGTTTAGGTAACTGCTCCTCATCTTCTTTTGTGAATACTGAGCAAAAGTATTCATTCAGTATCTCTGTCTTTTCACTGTCTCCCTCTGCCCACCTCCCCTCTCCTTTATTAATCTTCACTATCCCTCCCTTAACCTTTCTATGCTACCTAATGTACCTATAAAAGGTTTTATCCTTTTGACCAAGTTGGCTATTTTTCCTCGTTTGTGCCTTTGCCATTCTGACTGCCTTCCTACTTCTTTCTGCTTTAATTGATACAGTTCCCGTCTGCTCCTCTGTGATTCCTTATACTTTTTGAATGCAGCCTTTTTCTCCTTAACCTTCCCTGCCACCTCTTTTGAGAACCATAGTGGTTTTTTACTCCGCTTTGTTTTCTTTATTTGTTTTACACAAAGACTTGTTGCCTCTATGATGGCAGTTTTGATTTTTCTCCATTGTTCTTCCACCCCTCCTATTTGGCCATCTGCTAGTGCATTCTTCAGATGTTCACCCATTTTGCCAAAGTCAGCCCTTCTAAAGTCCAGTATCCTTGTTTTTGTATGGCTTATCTCCATGGTTGTGCTCATTGTGAAGCACACTGTGCAGTGGTCGCTTGTTCCCAGATGTCTACTGACTTCTAAATTTGTGATCCTCTCTCCATTTGAGAGTACCAGGTCTAGTATTGCTCCTCCCGAGTGGGTTCCAGTACTAGCTGTCAAGATATCTGCTTCTGCAGGGCATCGAGATGACCCTGCTCTTGGATGTGGCTGCAGTACATGTCCTCCAGTTAACATCTGGCATATTCAGGTCCCCCATCAACAGTATCTCCCCTTTTTTAGCCATTTACATAGATACATAGATACATAGATACATAGACAGTGTCGGCAGATAAGGGCCTATGGCCCACCTAGTCTGCCCATTTGAGCTTGTAAGTTCAGTTTGTTTTCCTAGAAGTCTATTTCCCTTACCCCTGACCTCTAGAATTCTTTTATGTCTCATCCCATGCATTCTTAAATCCTCGTGATTGTTTCAGCCCCCACTACTTCCTCTGGCAGGGTGTTCCACTTGTCCACCACCTGCTCAGTGAAGAAATTCTTCTATGTTTCCTCTGAATCGTCCTCCTCCAACTTCATCCCATGCCCTCTAGTCCTGAAACATCTTTTCGCTTAAAAATAGTGTTTTCCTGCACCCTGTTCCTCCCTGTGAGATACTTGTATGTCTCTATCATATCCCCTCTCCCTCCTCTCCTCCAGGGAGTACATGTTCAGTTCCTTCAACCTGTCTTCATAGGATTTGTGATGCAACCCATGCACCATCTTTGTTGCCTCCTCTGAACCTTTCTACCCTGTCTATGTCCTTACGTAGGTATGGTCTCCAGAACTGTACACTGTACTCCAGGTGGGCCTCACTAGTGTCTTGTATAGCTGAATTATGACCTCCCTTTTCCTGCTGGTGATGCCCTGCCTATACATCCCAGCATCCTATTTGCTTTACCTGATGCCTTGTCACACTGTTTCCTACCTTGAGGTCATCAGAGATGACAACCCCAAGATCCCTTTCCTGCTTGTGCATGCTATATCCTCACCCCCAACTGATATATTGTGCCAGGGTTTTTGTGCCCCATATGCATTATCTTGCACTTCTTTGCATTGAATTTCAACTGCCAAACCCTTGACCATTCTTCAAGTTTCTGCAGGTCCCTTCTCATTCTGTCTACACCCTCTGGTGTGTCTACTCTGTTACAGAGCTTTGTGTCATCAGCGAACAGTGAAATTCTGCCTTCTATATCGTGTGCAATGTCACTGATGAAGATGTTGAATAGGACCGGTCCCAGCACATTTTGAGAATGTCCTCTATCATTTTCTTGTCCATTTCCTTCCCTTGAGACGGGGGTCTGTATACAACCCCTGTGCGGATTGCGATGCCATTCCCCATCTCCAAGGTAACCCAGAGTGCCTCTTGTCCTCCCCCTTTACTTTTTAGTTCTGTAGGTTTGATCCCTTCCCTTATGTATAGAGCTACTCCACCTCCTCTTTTGCCTTCCCTGTCCTTCTGTAGATTGTGTACCCTGGTATGTTGACATCCATTCATGGTTCTCGTGTACCATGTTTCTGTGACTGCCACAATATCCAATTGTTCATCTTCCATCAAAGCTACTAGCTCAGAAAGCTTGTTTCCCAGACTACAGGCATTAGTAGTCATTGCCCTCCATTTAATGTTGGCTTGATCCTTTTTCCCCCATCCCTGCTCTTATTGCTCTTATCTATTTTACCATTTACCCCCATCCTGCCCTGTTTTGAGCTCTGTACCTCAGTGTTTACCCTACTACCTGCCCTGTTTTGTGGGGGGAGGCTTGACTTTTCTCTGCCTTTTATCAGTACCCCTTATCTAGTTTAAAAGCTTGCCAAGGAAGCATCTAAACCTGTCACCTAGGAGCTTGGTCCCCTTGTGGACAAATGCAGACCATCATACCAGTATAGACCTTTATCTCTCCAGGTGGACCCCCAGTCCCCAATGAAGCTAAAACCTTGTGCTCTGCACCAGTTTTGCAACCATTCATTAAACTGCATGGTGTGCAGTACCCCAGCCTCATTCCTGCCATGGACTGGTAGCACCTCTGAGAAGGTTACTGTGCTTGCTACCCGCCTGAGGCCCCTCCCCAACTCCACAAATTCATTCTGCACTGCACTGATCCCATGCTTAGCTAGGTCATTTGTCCCAAGGTGGACAATGATATCTAGTTCTCTCTCCTGTGATGCTGCTTCTACAATTGTGAGGATTCGCTTCTTGTCCCTCCAAGCCATGGCACCAGGCAGGCAGCTTACTTCCTTCTCTCCCTTCCCCAGTTCTACCCCCCTAACAATTGAGTCCCCTATCAGTAGCTGTTTCCTTCCCCTGTGGTGTCCCTTGCCACACTTTTGTGGGTCTCCCTTGTGGATGTCCTCAGCATTCTTCTGGGTCTCCACTGAGGGTGCCATCATAGAGGAACCTTGCTCTGCCAGAATGGCATCTGATTTGTGTAGAGGTACAACTGGGGGGCTTCGCCTCTGGTCCACCACCGCACCTCCCAGAACCCACTGTGGTCCTACTGCTCTTCATACTCCGAAACCTCTGACTCAGTGGTTGTGGCAGTGGTGCTCTTGGGAGGGGAGGCCTTAGTCCTTGCTAGTTCAGCCTGGAGGTGGGTAACCTCTCTCAGAGCTGACAGTTGCCTCACAAATAGACACAGCAACGCAGTTTCCAGAATGTTTCCGGAAAGCTGCTGCCCCACAGCCAGTGCATTGCACCACTCCCTCATGTCCCGCCTCCCTTATTCTATACAATATGTAATTATATATGTATTATTATTTGTTTGTGTAACTACTCTTTATGCACGCTTGCAGGGTTATTAGAATATGACAGTTCTGCCCCAAGACCTATTGAGGAAGTGATGTCAGAACTGTGGCTATAAAGGAAATGCTGCGCCTGGGGTGGGGGTGGGGAAGGGGTGGGTAGTACAGCCACTGGTGACTGTTAGAAACAATCAGATACACAACTGCTCCACCACCCTGGTGAGTACTGTCCTTACAGTAATACAACTAACACCACAATTTACTAGACCACAGCTCCAACACAAACCAAACCTCTCTACTGAGTCCAGGGATAAAAATGAACTCACTCCTCAGCCTTCAGGACACTTAAAATGTTACAAAAATATTCTTCACAATGCTAGGTCTCAACCCCCGTACTCAAGCAAATTCAGTTGTATCTCACTCTGGTTATAAAATTACTACCTTTTTAAAGGAATCCTGCAATTCTCTGCTTAATGCCAATAAGGAAAAATACAAATAAAACTTTTTGTAGAAAGTGTATCTCCCTTCTTACCCAGTGCTCTGCAGTATTATGCTTTAATCAGGTTTCCAGGTCCTAATGGAGTTGCAGTTTGTTCTTTGCAGTAAGTTTGAGCTTCCAACAGACACTTTAAAGTCAGTTAGTTCTCACTCTGTCCAATATATTCAGTAATTAGCTAATACAGAATCCAGCCCAGGTGATGAATTTCAAATGTGTAAGCTAACTGGAATAACAAATACCCTAGGCAATGTGTCTTTAAAAGAATTATAATGAAATCTATTAATCTTTTTTTGTTGTTAAAATTAAAAGTCACGAAGCCTTTACAGAGTAATAATAGCCATGGATAATTATAACAATAAAGGAGGTAATTAATGCTTTCTGTGTTTTAGTCAAGTTTGCACGTTATTGGTATGTAATAAAGTAATGAGGTCTCAATGCTATGTTATCATGAGATAAAGAATCCTTCCACTTCTGTTAATGAGGAAGGTGGGCCCTATTGACAGGGGAATAATTGTTGATGCTTTTAGGATTGTTAGTGTATAGTAATGGATTCACGTTACTCATCACCAAGGTTAAGGACATGGAAATGTATTAGGTTTTTATTTATGTTGTATATGGAAATCAATAAAAGCTGAATTAAAAAAATCATAATGTAAACATATCACTATGTAATAAATTACACTAAGTCAGGATATGTAAATTTGTGGCAAAATTAAAAGAAAATGTTTGTTACAAACATAAGGATTAATGGACCAAAGCTGAACTTGCATAGAAACAAGACAATAATATAGCGGACACAGAGTTATTTATTGACTCTATGCAGCCCCTTAGCCCCTCTAATTCATTCATAAAAGAAATGATGATCTATGCGTGCTGCTCTTCAGTATTTCTTTCTCAGCTGTTTATACAACAGTTAATATTCTCATTTTCATTTGTCTGCTAAACTCTGAAATTCTCTGCTCAGTTTGGTGTCCCTCTAAGATACTCTTCATGCATTTAATTAAGTTTTTGTGGTCAGCAACATTGTCACCTTATGCAATCTCAACTACTTGCAGTTTGTACTTGTCTGTGCGTTTGATTGATATTATTTTTTGTAAGACTTTTTTTGTTTTAACTTAAAGCTACACAGCTGCTTGTCTTTACTTGAAAGTGCTTTGATAGGAGCCTTTAATTCCTGAGTGTGTGTGCATTATTAGGCATCCTATAAAGTGTGTTTTCATTACAACAGATTGAATAAATGTGACCGTGAACAGCAACAGGGCAAAACACATTTCTGTGGTTTGTTACTCTTGGCGTTAACTTTAGCAGATGTCCTTATTAAAACGAATCTGAAAAAAAAATTAAAAACAAAAGTGGAACAAGGTAACAGAGATAGAAAGAAAATGTGCAGATACACACTGTCTGGTGAAAATGTGTAGATACATGCTGTCTGGTATTCATATCTTAATCTAATAACAGTTACACATAACCAGGATATGCAAATTACCAAACCAGTCAGCATAATGCACATTTTAATTTGGCTAATTTCCCTGCTAGAAGTCTCATTTATTCTTCTTAAAAGAATGTTGGATGGTAGGCAGTTAGTTAGCAACTGAATAATGTAACAAATGAATATGCAATTGTGCTACAAGTAACATAAATCGATTAGGGTGTTATTGTTGCCTGATGTGACATTGCACTCACTTTCACTATGCATTACTTTACCACTAATGACATACAACAAAAACATAAGCTACAATAATTAAATCAGTGCTGATCAGATTGTTGGTAGTGAAGCCTTATATGCTATAAATTACAGGGTAACTTTATACATACAGGATGGTGTACACATAATTTATATCTTGGTTTTATTGTTTTTCTTTAAATAGCACAAACATGTATGAAGCAGCTGCAAATGCTTTCCATTTATGGAAGTTATATATGGACAGTGTGAGTATGAAAATACCAGCACTTTTGAAAAGATCACAAGAAAGTCTATGATTATGTATCACCACTTCCTCTCTCCTCAGGCTAACTGAATCCATTCATACTGGCATGGACCAAGGCCTCCTCGCTGCCACCATCTTTGTTGATCTAGCGAAAGCTTTCAACACTGTCTCTCACCCCCCCTTCTCCTTGGGAAACTCAAGTCAGCAGGATTCACTGACTCGGCTATCAAATTGGTTCTGCTCCTACCTGGATGGACAATCTCAATCTGTGAGAACTGGAGATTCTCTGTCCCCCCCCCACATACTCCATCATTGGCCCATTGCTCTTTTCCATATTCCTTAACAACCTACCCTCAGCCTGCTCCTCTGCTTCCATCCACATGTATGCAGATGACACGGTCATGTTTGCATCTGGGTCTTCTCCTTCAGAGTTAACATCCAGGCTACAACTTGATTTTGACATTGTCCAGAAATGGTTCAGGTCAAATCAATTATCCCTAAATGCTAAGAAAACGGTCTCCATGTGCTTCAGCACTAGGCAGAGGCTGTCTAGGCTCCCCTCCTACCCTACATTCCACACCCTTAATGGGGGTACAATTAACGATATACAATAAAAATTCAATAAATATCATATTAAAACATATAGTTACTTCAGCCATCCTACAGTGAAAATCAGTAGTCTGGAAAAGCCAGGTCGAACAGGTGCATTTTTAGAGTAATTTTCAAGCTCTCCATGGTCAGGCACTCACGTATCCGATGCGGTAGAGAGTTCCACAGGGTAGGGGCCACAAATGAAAAAGCTCAGGCCCCAGATGTCTTCAACTAAACCCTGGGAACCTCTATCAATCCCTCGTCGGTGGAGTGGAGTGGTTGGAGGGGGGGCAGTAAGGATGCAGGAGGTCTTGCAGGTAACTCTGCCCCTGTCTGTGTAGAGCCTTAAAGGTCAGCAAACTGACCTTAAAGGTGATATGCCACTGAACTGGCAGCCAGTACAAATCACGGAACACAGGGGTAACATGATCTGATTGAGGCAGCCCCGACAACAACCTGGCTGCCACCTTCTGCACCAGCTGCAAGTGATGGATATCAACCCCAGGTAACCCTAGATACAGTGAGTTACAGTAGTCAAGGCAGGATGTCACAAAAGCATGGACCAGAGTGGAATGGTCACCAGACAGAACAAGGTGCTTAATCCGGACGATATTCCTCAAATGGTAAAAAGAGGACTTGACGACGGCTGACACCTGAGAACAAAGCATCAGCCCATCGTCAAGAATAACACCCAGATTCCACATCTGTTCAGAGGTCAACAGCTGGCTACCACCACATCAAAGCCCAGAGGCAGAACCAGCCACCAGCCCTGCTACCTGATTACCCGGATCCACCACTAGAACCTCGGTCTTGTCCGGATCCAACCTCAGTCAGTTGGCATTCATCCAGTCCTGGATCTCGGTGAGGCAGCTGTTAAATATCAAGATCACAGTGGTTTAAGGCTCTGAGCTGAAAATCTGGAGACCTGGGTTTGAATCCCACCACCCCCACTTGCATACTGTGTGACCCTGAGCAAGTCATTTAACTTCCCTGTGTTCCCAGGTCACACCTGTAAACAAGCTTTCAGCTTAGTGTGCTGCTCCTGGGTAAACAATTGAAAAATCCAGCTCAGGCACAAAGGACAGGTAAAGTTGGGTATCATCTGCATAGCAATGAAATCCCAACCCACACCGCCTTCCAATGTCTCCCAATGGCAGCATGAACACCGCGAACAACATGGGCAACAGCACAGAGCCCTGCGGGACCCCACATGGCAGAGAGAATGAGTCAGAGGAATAAATTCCAGACACCACCCTCTGACATCTGCCGGTGAGAAAAGAATGGAACCATCTGAGGACTGTACCAGACAGACCACAGATCATCCGCAGGTGCTCCAGCAGCACCACATGGTCCACGGTGTCGAATGCTGCAGAGAGATCAAGAAGAACCAAGATGGAATGGCTCTTCTGATCCCTTACTATCAGGAGATCATTGAGCACCCGAACAAGGGCTGTCTCCATGCTATGCCTCTTCTGAAATCCTGACTGGAGAGGATAATAGATATCATGGATGGTTAGTGTGGCAGTATTGCCCCAGATTTGGACTTAGAAATCCTCGAGCCAGACTTCTAGTCTTTTGCCCTCTTGTTTCTGTCTCCCCCCTCCCATCTGCCTCTCCTTCTATCAAACTCTGCTGCAGCAGTATCCTCTATCTTTTTCACACTATAATGGAGTGGCCGCCCATTATAGTGTATTCTCTACCCCGCCCCCTTTATTCGCTCTTCCTGTCTCGAGAATTCCCCAACTTCAAATAAAGAAAAATGCACAAAACGCCCAAACTTTATTATGGCATTTGTTGCATTGTTTAACAGAATGAATAATAAAATGAGCCTTTTTCCCTGTTAAGGTTGCTGAATTAAGTCCCTCCTTAAGAAAGCTAGCACTAGCACTGTTACAGATACAGCTTTAGGAGAAGCTGTGGGGCCTCTGAGAAGGCTGGTCAGGAGGTTTAAAATACAAGGGTATTCCTTGTCACATGTGAGTTGTGAAACTAGTTCAGCTGCAAAACGGAAAGCAGCATGTCCCACTAAATAAAAGGGTTTAGTCTGTCTGTCTATCAGACTTGTAGGTTATGCTTTTGTTTGAGGTTTTATCCACATGCATGAAGAAAACATAAGAATACATTAAACAAATGTACTAGGCAGTATTTAAAGAAAAGCCCTACAGATTACCTGGTTGTTGTCTTGACTGAAGCTCTCCTAAAGGATCTGGCAGCCCAGAATGAAGCACATTTGTAGAGGGTCAGAACTGAGTGACATCACAATGTGGGCAGTTATTAGCTAATTTAGGTAATTAAGGTTTCAAGCTACTGAATATGTGTTTTTAACCTGCTTTGAAGACTGTAGTAACTAAGATATCAAAATTGTAAAATAAAATATCAACTTGTTATAACTGTAGTCCCCCATTCTTATGTATTAGCGTAGAAATAAAGTGTAATTATTTAATTAGGGGCGGACTACAGTGACCACATGACTAATTATGCCCTGTGAATTCCTATAAAGAGAGAAAGGTAGACACAGATGTTAGATAGCAGGAAGGGAGTAGGTGAAACTCTGTTCCAGAACCATAGAAGATAGTGGAAAGTTAGACTAAAACTACTTCCACTCTATGTTACACCTTGAAAAGTAACTGTAAGCTCTTGGTGAGCTAGGATTTGATTTGTATCCAGTTTTTCAGTGTTTTATTTCCTCCTTGGTTTCATTATTTGAACTTTTATTTGGATCATTATAATAAAAGGCACTCAAGGCGTTCTTGTGTGTCACAACCTACCTTTGGTCTCTACCTGTGTTAAGTTGTCTACACCCACACCCTACGACAGTTAGATGATTCTCCAGCTGCAGCATCGTTGCCTTCTCAATAACCTTCCCTGGAAAGGGGAGATTAGAGACTGGCCTGTAGTTGGCAGGACAATCTGGGTCAAGAGAAGGTTTCTTAAGGGGGGGGTCACCACCGCCTCCTTCACGGAGTCTGGAAACTGACCTGTCTCAAATGAACACTGGATAATCTCTGTTAGGACTGGGCCAATGACTTCAACACACCCCACAAGGAGGTGGGTTGGGCCCAGGTCCAAACTACAGCAGGTCAGCCACATACTCTGGGCAATCTGCATGACATCTACAATCTCCAACTGGTCGAAGTCAGACCATTCAAACTGAGGAATTATAACCTCCCACTGACTGCCGCCATCCCATTGGAGCTAGCCAGCTGAATCTTGGACCTAATGTCAGCCACCTTATCAACAAAGAATTGAGTGAACTCATCACACTTTTCCTGTGAAAACACTCTCCGAGACTGCAAACAGGCTGGATTGTGCAGTCTGTCCACAGTTCAGAAGAGCTGGGTTTGTCAATTCTGTGCTGCAGCTATCTCCCTGGACAGGAACTCTGCCTTCTTACAAGAGATAGCCGATTGATATTCCCGATAATGGTACATTAGTCTAAGTTTGTCGGTATCAAGGCACGATTTTCACCAGCAATGCTCTAGCCTTTGTCCCACTCACCGCAGCTCCCTCAAAGTCCCATCAAACCAAGGGGACTGAGGGTGACGGGTGAGGGGACGAACACAGACAGGAGCAGTGGAGTCCAGAGCCTCCATCACAGCCCTATTATAGACTAGCAGCAGATTGGACCCACGCTTGCATTCAGTAATCCCGATGCATCCAGCACAGTCATCAGACGATCTGGGGTCAAACCCCTCAAAGGACGGTACCTGACCATCTCCACAGAAGCAGGTCTATTAGGGGAAGCTTGGAAATTGAATCTTGTAGTGTAATGGTCAGACCACCCGACAGGTTCCACCACCATCTTGGAGATCTCCATACCCAGTAGAAAGACCAGGTCTAATGAGTGACTATAGTTTTGTATCACAGAGGTAACCGCCTGTGTGAGGCCCAAAAAATTCATAAGTTGGAGGAAGTCCTGACCAAATTGCAAGAGTTCGTCGTTGACCCAGGTATTGAAGTCACCCAGAACCATCAATCTGGAGGACTCCAACACCATGTCGACAACGAAGTCTGCAACTTCCTGCAGAAATTGCATCTCACCCCCAGGTGGACGGTAGATGAGAAGAATCCTGCACCCCACATCTGTGACAACAGTACATTCAAAGGATTGTGTCTCCCCAACTGGCACAACTACAAGACCCAATACTGTTCTAAAACAGACTGCTACACCTCCTCCCCTGCGATCCAGCCTCGGATGGGGTATCACTGAGAATCCAGCTGAAATAGCTGACTCCAGGATGAGGCAAGAATTTCCATCCAGCCAGGTCTCGAGGATGCAAGCCAGATCCTCTGACCCAAGAAGATCAGCAATCATAGCAGTCTTGTTTTTAATGGACCTGGCATTGCATGACACCACTCGAGTTGGATGGGACACCGAGGCCAGCTGAGCCACTGGCCCACTAAATGTGGAGCCCTTGGGTATGGGTATCAGGCATTGCGGACAATGTTCCAAGACCCATTTCGCTCCAGGGCATCTCCTGGACCTCACTACCTCAATCCAGCCACTCCATTCCCCCCCCCCCAGGTCCAGGGCCTCCTCCCCTATGCCTCTTACTCACAATCCATGCCCATACAAGGAAAACTACAACTGTGACCCACTGGCAGGAATTCAGAGCAGCTAGAAACAGATGCACCAAGCTTATAAGAAGTGCCAAGGCCACTTACTATGTTGAAACCTTAGAGGAAGCTAAAGGCAACTCAGCAAAAATATGGCACACCTTCAAGACTATCAAAGGCCACAAAACCTCCCAATCTCTCCCACAAAAAGTCACCTCTAAAGGTACACTGGTCACTGAGCAATGCGCCATATTGGATCTTCTAAACGCTACTTCACCACAGCTGGTATGGCCTTCAACACTTCACCAACTGCAGGGCTGCCCACCAGCCCCTCCATTCCAGACTATCCTGAGTCCTCACCACCACACGCCTCCTTCCAGCTCTCCCTGGTCATATTCAAGGAAGTCGAGCAACTCCTAATCAAGTTGGATACCAGGAAAGGGGCAGGTGCTGACAGAATTGAAGCATTCTTTCTAAAAATATTGAGTCATGTATTAGCTGCGCCCATCATGCACATATTTAATCTTTCCATATCCATGGCTACTGTTCCCTCCAGCTGGAAAACTGCACATATCATTCCACTATTCAAGTCTGGAGACCGGAGCGACCTCAACAACTACACACTAGGGATGGGCGGACCCGAAAAAGTCCTGACCCTTATTATCAGGACCAGGATCCAGGTCAGAGTCCTGATTAGTTCTGATTGGTTCCGATTCAAATCAGAACCTTTAGGAAATCTTTAGGAAATACGAAAACATTCACAAAATGCACTAAAAATAAAGACTTTTTCTAACTTGTGTGTGCTGGTCTGTGTTTTGACTCTTCTATGCATTCTTCTGCTCTGTCTTTTCTTTCTTCTTCTTTGTTCCCATCCCTTACCTTCTGTGTGGGGTATGGATAAACATATCTCAGGTCACCTTCCTTCCCCAGTATAAACACACATGTATATCCCCTCCCAGCCCCACGTCTTACATTTCTGCTCCTCCTTCCCTGTTTCCAGATTTCTGCCTCTTCCCTGTCCTAGGATTTCCCATTTCTGCCCTCCCCTACCCAGGACTTCCCATTTATGTCCCCTTCCTACCCAGGATTTCTCAGCCCTCTTCCCTGCCCTATATTTCCCATTTCTGCCCACACCCTGCCCTAGTTCTCAAATTTCTTCCCCCTTCTATGCCTTAGTTATAACATTTTGGCCCCCCTTCCCTAGCCCAGTCCTGACAACTGACTGCTGCCTGCAGTGCATAGCGTCCCTATCTCTTTCCCCCACAAATTTCATATCCATCTCTAACTTTACTGTAATGCAGGTAATACCCTCGCCACATACCACAAACTGCAATTTTGCTAACTTGAAAAACAAATCTTTATCTACTGGTCAGGCCGTTCCTCATCTGTTGCCATGCTGCTGCCATCAACCACTTGTCTGCTATATCAGTCAGACATCAACTACTGCCCCATTTGCCCAGTGTAACCACTGACTATCCACTTCCTTGGCTGGCTGCCCACTTCTGATCTCTTTATCAACCGACCGCAATGGACCCTGTCCAACTGCGATGGACCGACCTCCCATGATGGATTGCATTGGTCTCAAGTTTCATCAACTGGAATGCTGGTCCAGCTGCAGCTGAGCAGGATGGGCAGCTGCCCCTCCTCAAAAAGGATGCATCCCAGACCCCCCCCCCACAAATAGATAGAAAGGAGTAATTATATACCACATCAAATCCAGCTTGCTTGTAAAGACATAAAAATAACACGTTTTTTCCCCCTTATTTTGCCAGCATTCCATTCCAGCTTACTTTTTAACTGACAGGTATTGCAGCTGAACCAGCTAGGAGGGGGCCTCATGAAAAGTTTTTTTTTTTTTACCAAGCCAAGTCAAAGAATCAGCAGTTTGCTTGTTCACTAAGGTTAAGCATTTTCATTTGTCCTTTTGTTCACATTTTTTTTACTCTGTATATCCCACATCCTAGTGCAGAACAGAGAGTAAAGTCTGACTAATAAAGCAAATCCCTCTAGTCTGTGCTGGAGCGGAGGAGCTGCACTACATTAACTTAAGTGACTCCAGTTCGTCTGCCAAACGGGTCTCTCCCCGATGCTCCCCCCCAAAACAACGGCAGATCAGACCACCTCTTATAATACATCGATCCCTTTTTTTTTTAACCACTGAGTGCACAGACACTAATACCTGGTGTTCTTAGCCAGTGTTCCCCACTGAATATGGCCCAAGCTAAGAGATCACTGTTTAATAGCTGAGCAGCAATTTTCATTGGCCTTACCGAACACCTCGCTTTTCCAGGACTACTGCTCCTTTTATTGGCTGCAACAACCGGCAGCTCACCTGGACTGTCCTTCTCAGACTTCATTTATTTATTTATTAAAAAAAAAAAAAAATTTCCCTCAATGTGGTGACTGAGGCAATGATATAGAGGGAAGCCTCACAATCCGCACCTCTGCCCACTCAAACTGATCTGAACCCAACCCCGTAGTACGCAGACACGGATGTTCAGCGTGCTTGAAGTGCTAATGCAGAGAGCGGATACAGGAAATAGGAAAACAAATCCAGTCCAGAAATAAAATAATTGAAAAAATATTTTTTTTTTATTATAATTATTACTATTGGGGCATTTCTTTTGGAATTTTACAGGGGATGGGGTGGTTTTTGCAAATGGGAGTGGTATTTTCATGGACCCGGTACACTTCATGGCAGGGTTCTTATTTACCCGCGTCAGCCGGACATCATGGGATCCGGGGGGGGTTCTGATTCTCAACGGACCGGTCCGCGCATCCCTACTACAGACTAGTTTCCATTCTACCGGTCCTGTCCAAGCTAATGGAAAAATTAATACACGTTCAAACAAAACACTATCTGGAGAACTTCAGCCTACTTAACCCACTCCAATCAGGGTTCAGGCAGAATCACAGTACAGTCTCAGCCCTGGCAAAGGTAACTAATGACTGGTTCTCTGCCATTGACAACAAACAGTCTACTTGTGCCATTTTCCTTGACTTAAGCAAGGCGTTCGACACAGTGGAACATACGCTTCTCCTGCACTGCCTAACATTCCTGGGATCTCATGACACTACAGTAAGATGGTTCTCTAGTTACCGCTCAAATAGGCTGGAAAGAATCAAGGCTGATGGAGCCATGTCGGACACAGTGTCCATCACGAGGGGAGTCCCTGAGGGATCCATTCTAGGGCCCCTCCTCTTCACTATTTACATCAACTCATTGGACAAAAACATTCAACAATCCAAGCTACACTTTTCTGCCGATGACGCAGTCCTCTACATCTCGAGGCCTTCACTGCGCGAAGCCTGTGCTGAGTTACAATCTGATTTCAATCAGCTACAGTTCAACCTGGTCTGTTTAAAACTTCTCCTAAACGCAAAGAAGGCAAAGGTGATGTTTTTTTCATCAAACCATATGCCCTCTACTCTCAGTACTCCGAGTACCTCACCGCCCATCACTACGATACTCAGGGACACCCTCGAGGCTGTGGATCAATTCAAGTATCTTGGAATGTGGCTAGACAGTAAACTAACTTTTAGTGCCCATATCAGCTGCCTTGTTAACAAGCTAAAAGCCAGGCTGGGGTTCTTCAGGAACAGATCCCGATTTACACTCGACTGCAGAAGAAGACTGGTCCAGGCCACATTCCTACCACTCTTTGACTATGGGGATATCATTTACAATTGCAGTGCACCAACTTGCAAACCTGATGTCCTGTACCATCATGCATTACGTTTCACACTAAATGTTCTAGCCAAGACACACCATTGTACCCTCTACTCTTCTTTGAACTAGACCTTACTATCAACCAGGCGTATGTTCCACATTGGGCAGTCGACTCTAAAACTGTTGACTGGCATGTTACCTCAGTACACATGCTCCCTAGTGCACAAGTCTCACAATGTGTATGCAGCGTGCACCTCAGACTTTGTGCTCCTAGATGTTCCCAGGACACGTACTAATCAGGGAAGAGGTGCCATTAGTTTCATTCTCCCATCTATATGGAACCAGCTGCAAAAAAAAACATGAAGCTAACTGAGATAGTCACATTAAATTGCTTTAAGTCCCTAGCCAAGAAAGCATTTGAAGTGGTCTGCCACTGGTCTTCACATTAAGCTAATATATGAATCCTCACGATCCCTTCAGCTTGTCACCCCTATCCCTGTCTCCCCACCAACCACCCAGCCTAACCTCTCACCCATGTGCCCTATCCACCCCTTATTCTTACCCCAACCCCCCTTTACCCATTCTGCCTCCTAGCACTTCTTTCCTTCCTCCACCTCGCTGTCTCCCTACCCCCTCCTACTCTTACCCCAGTCACCACCCTCCCCTAGACCCACCTCCCTGTACCCCCACTTCAGTGCACAACATTCCTGTCCCTCTGAACTTACCACCCTCCTCTACGATATCATCTACAGCCCCATGTTTTCACTTTTTTCTTTTTTTCCTTTCCCTTCTGCCCCCAGTGAAGACTTGTCTCACTCTATGTGTATCATCTACTTGCACATTAGTGCAGTTAGTTTTTTTTGTATGTAATGTATCAGTTATTTGCAATAATCCAAGCCGTACCTTATCATTGCCATTGCTGTTTACTCATGTTATCCAGATCTGTTTTGTATAAGATCATGTACGTCATTGTATTCTTTGAAACCTCCAGGACCTCTGTGTGAATGAGCTTGCTCAATGGAGTAATTACTGTAATAATAAACTTGAACTTTAATCCCCAATGCCCGGCAATGTCGATAGACCTCGCTGGGAAGCAGGGGACAATTAAATGGGTAGAGACCCCGGAGCTCGGAGGCGGAGTAGTGCTTGACCGGGGGAGCCACCTGCCAACACATTCCAAACCCAACAAAGTAAAAAAAATTAAAAATAAACTAAACAAGAACAATTGCATAAAATAATTAAACTCACCAATATTTCAAACCCCAATTAATAGCACTCAAACAAAGCAAATTCCCCACAGCCCCCCCAGAAAACAAAATCAATTGAAGCTACAAATATCAAACAAATACTATCAAATTAAGTAACAGCTAAAATCAATTAATTAAAATAGGTCACTGTCGATACACAGAGCACTAACAAACTATAGTCACAGCAGTCAATGTATTCAAAATGCTGAAGATAAGGGCTCTCACCACGTCCTTCACCGAATGAATATCCACTTACTGCAGCACTCTCACCGCCACAACTTTACTGTATAAATGTTTAAAAAATAGCAGCAAAATAAAGCCCTCTTGCAGCCTTCCAAAGTTAAACCATATATATCCTCAGGACAGTCCCAGCCCCAGATTGTAAAGTCTGAATAATATATCCAAGGGGATGAAAAGTTTGAATTTTCCACAGGGTCATAAACCACTGCAAGGGAAGTCAGAAACCCTCGCCACATTCGGGGTAAGAAATCCTGGCAAGACCTTCAGCCAGAGAGCAGTCACAAACTCCAGGAAAAGTGAATCCAGTGGCAATTCAGCACTTTCCAATCCACTTGGCCAAAGTCTACCCAACCCCAAATCAGGTGCCCAGCCCGAGCGTCCCCCAACTTAGAGCCTCCTCCGAGCACTCAACCTCTGCCAAATTCCCCGCAGTGACCGTGAGGCAAACTAGAACACACCCACCTTTCAGACGGCACCACCCGATCCCCCCCCCGGGGCAACAACCCAGGCCAAGCACCCACCTCGAGGCAAGCCGGCCAGGCCCACTTTCTCCATTCAACAGGTAGGAGCGAATCCTTCCTGGAGCATAAAAAACCCTGCTTAGCAACCTGGCTCAGTTAAACAACACCTCGCCAGTCAATTCCTCTTCCTGAGGCAGGACCTTTCAACAGCGAGAACTCCACCAAGAAACTCCTCAACCTCTTTCAATGGTGTCCTGCCAAAAGGCCACAGTTTCTACCCCAGGACACAGCAGCATATGCAGGTAGGGCTAGTAACAAATCAGAGGAACTGTAAAAGTAGATCCAGGTAAGAGCCCGATAGAAGAAATGCTACTACGACGCCGCACAATAAGCTCCACCAGGACATAAAATGTAGTGTATAAAAGTGTCCCGCAGATGACATCCGACAGTGAATCAACTTAATTTAAACAAATAAAATAGCTCAAAAATAACTTAAAATCCAGTTCAAAACTAATCTGCAGTGGACGGCTGGCCCAGCGTGGCTGCCATTTACCATTAAAGATTCACCCCAGAATTCTAAAAGAACTAAGGGGAGACCTAGTGACACCACTGACTACCCTTTTTAATAAATCATTTTATTTATTTAAATTTATTTATTTAAATTTTGGTTACTGGGTAGGCCCACTGGGACCTTGACAGTTCCTTTTTCAGGGGCGACCCGGGATTAGTTACAAGTACCTAGAGGGAAGGAAAAACCAATGCATTGATGTGTACAAGATAGCATGGCTTACATAGGGTATAGGAAACATACATCACAGCATGTAGAGCATCACAGAAAGTTACAGTACAACAATAGTGTAGACATTTTGTTAGAAACAGACAATTAACAAATTCTCTACATTAGTAAGTGCAAGGACCAGGGCTCCTTTTTAACTTTAAGACCCCATCTCCTTATCGATTGTTTTGTTCAGGTGTCCCCCTTTATTGGGTCCCATAGGAGGCCTTAATTGAGGCAGCGGCACTGTGGCCCAGTCCCAAGGTGTAATTTTAGCGCTTTCTTGAAACCCTCGAGTGAGGTGTTATCCTGTAACTCTCTCAGTACATTGTTCCAGAGCTTGGGTAGGGCTACCCTGGCCAACCTCTGACCTAGGGATGATTTGGCTCTAGGTATTTCGAGTAGTGTCTGATAGGTAGACCGGAGGTCCCTCCTGTTTGTCTTAGGGGCAAGCAGGTCTCATAGGCCTGGGAGGGGGGGCCCGGGTTGCTGTAGCTTAAAAGCTAGGCACAGGGAGGGATAAGCCAATCTGGCTTCGAGGGATGGCCATTCTAGGGCCTGGAGCACCTTGCAGTGGTGCTCCATCCAACGCACCCCAGTGGTAAACCGGCTGACCTTATGATAGAGTGTGCTCAGCCGCTGACATTCCGTTGGTCTCAGAATCTGGAGCATGGTCGCTCCATGGAACAGAGTGGGTCATATTGTCCGATTTCCAACTGCTATTCTGGTTTCTTTGTTCAGAAAGGGTTAAGCCTACAGAGGATGGTGTGATACCTGAGGACTGGAGGAGGGCGGTTGTGTCTCCCCTTCACAAAAGTGGGAGCAAGGCAGAGGCAGGAAACTACAGACCTGTTAGTTTGACCATAGTAGTAGGGAAAATGATGGAATCACTTCTGAAGGAAAGAACTGCTGTGTACCTAGAGGCCAGAAGGGCACAGGACCCAAGGCAGAATGGATTCACAGCGGGAAGGTCATGTCAGATGAATCAAATAGATTTCTTTGACTGGGGTGACCATAGTAGTAGACCCGGGGGGGGGGGGGCTCTGGATATGGCCTATGTAGACTTTAGCAAGGCATTTGACACAGTCCCACACAAAAGATTAATAAACAAGTTAGCCAGCCGGGGAGTTGGTCCCAGGGTGGCAACCTGGGTTACAAATTGGCTGAACAACAGGACACAGAGGGTAATAGTAAACGGTGTACACTCTGAAGAAAGGGGGGTAACTAGTGGGGTACCGCAGGGTTCAGTACTGGGACTGGTCCTCTTTAATGTCTTTATAAGTGACACTGCAGAGGGGCTGGAAGGAAAAGTATGCCTCTGCAGATGACACAGAGATCTGCAACAGGGTTGATACACAAAGGGGGTGGAAAGGATGAGAAGGGACTTGGCAAAGTTGGAGGAATGGTCAAAAGTATGACAGCTTAGATTCAATGCAAAGAAGTGCAAAGTAATGCACCTGGGAAACAAAAACCCAGGGGAGAGTACACAATGGGGAAGGGTTACTAACAACAACAAAAATGGAAAGAGACCTGGGGGTAGTCGTATCAGATTACCTTAAGGTAGGCAGGCAATGTGAAAAGGCAGTAAGGAGGGCTGGGGATACTGAGATGCATAGGAAGAGGCATCACCAGTAGAAAACAGGAAGTTGTTATCCCTCTTTTACAGACAGTTAGTGAGACCCCATCTGGAGTACTGTGTGCAGTTCTGGAGACCCTATCTCCGCAAGGACATAGACAGGATGGAGACAGTCCAGAGGAGAGCAACCAAAATGGTGCAGGGTCTGCACCAGAAGCCATATGAAGACAGACTAAAAGAGCTTAATATTTATACCCTTGAGAAAAGGAGGGAGAGGGGGAACGTGATAGAAACTTTTAAGTACCTCAGGGGGAATCAACAAAGTCGAAGAGGGTAGCATCTTTCAGAAAAAGAGATGTGCAAGAAAAAAGGAGCACAATTTGAAGTTAGAGGGGGACAGCTCAGGGGCAATGTGAGGAAGTATTTTTTCATGAAGAGGGTGGTGAACACATGGAATGGCCTTCCTGAAAAGGTCGTGGGGTCAAAAACAGTGGGGGAATTCAAGAATGCATGTGACAGACATAAGGCACTTATAGTAGGGGGGAAGGAGGAAGTAGGATGTTGGCTAACTAGGATCTGCAGCTTATCCAGTAGGTAGGGAAATGGGCAGACTAGGTGGGCGAAGCAGATCTTATCTACCATCAAAGTCTGTGTTTCTATGAATGCTGACTGGAAACTGAAGAAAACCAAGCAGGGGTCGAAATTAAGTTTTGCAGCCACTAGCCAGCAGGGCTAATGACTGGGGAAATCCACCAGCCACACAGACTTTTCCACTGGCCCAGCTGGTGTATTTATTGAAATGTTACCTACTCCAGTTCAAGCCTGCAGGGCCAGTTAATGGAAAATCTTAGTAGCGCAATACAAAATCTACCAGCATTTGGCTAGTAGGCTAGTCCCAGTTTTGACCCCTGTAGGTGCGTTTTGAACTCGTACCCATAACTTGGTCATTTTTTTTTTCCCGCCTTCCTAGCCCCTGGCCTGGCCACTCCTTCTGGCTGCACATGACCTCCGACCTCCTCGCCCCGACCCCCTTCCTACTCACCTCAGATCGCAGCTGACTCAGGGGTGGCCTGGCGCAACCCTTCACCGGATGGGTCCCTCTCTTCCAAGGAGGAAGGCGCCAGGAGGGGGATACCAGCGCACTCTACTATCAGTCCCTGGGTGCTGCTGAGGTGGATTCTGGGGTGTCGGGGCATCTGAGGTGGCAGGGAGTCAGCAGCCATCATCCGGCAAACCAGGCAGCTCTTTTTCTGTTTTTCTGTGGGGAGTGACGTCCTGACGTCAAGGCATACGCCGACATTTGCCACTCCCCCTAGTACACTGTGCCCTGGCTGTACTGCTGTACTCCCAGCCTCCACCAGGAGTCAGCCTATGCCGGTGTGCATCTCCTGCCCTCCCCCCGGAGAAGGAGAGCTGTCCCCAGACACTCCATCCTCCCCCCCCCAACCGGCCCTCCAGCGACTCGAGTCCGTTCCCGAACCTGGATCACCAGCGTCGCAAACAGAAATCCAACTGCTGTGCCGACCAGCCGGCAACTTGGTCAGTTTTAAATATTTTCCCTACAAATTTTCCACATGGTCTTTTTAGAACCCCACCTCATAAACAAGGTAGGTGAACTGTTTCAAATCATACCACAAAGGTGATTTCACAGTGAAGATTTTCACCTTCTTGCATCATGAGATGCAATGATGAGAAGACAATGCTGAAAATTTAGGGTCAAAATATTAGAAAACAACAAAGTCGTGAAGGTACGTTAAAGTTTTTCAATGCTCACTCGTAACTTTGCCATTTTTCAATATTTTGACCCCAGATTTTCAGCATAGCAATTTTATCACACCTCCTCATGAATGTGACAGGTGTCGTTTTTCAAATCCTGGCCAAAATGTGGTTTTGCACTTGTGGTGCAAAATAACGATTTGGCCAGTATTTTATAAATTACACCAGTGTTGTTTAGAAGGAGGGTCATAAAAAGACTGTGGATAACTGGGGTCAAACTGTAACAAAAAAAAAACGAGCAGGAAGAGGAGGGGGTAGAGGGAGGAAAGCACAAGGAGAAGGACCAGTTGGGAGGAAAGGGCAAGGAGAGGGACCAGAAGTACAAGGAGGATACAGTAAAGAGAGCTGAGGGTTTAGGCCAGGGGAACATGACAGGCAAGGAGGGGCTGAACAGAGACGGGAAGGAAGGGAGAATGAGCCAGGCAAGTATAACAGATGGGGGATGGACCAGTCGCGAGCAGTGATGGGGGGTTATGGGGTACAGAAGGATACTCGGAGGAGGACAGGCATAGAATTAGAGGGGAAGGGGTGGGTGGCCAGGGTAAATAAGGAGGGGGTGGCAGGTGGCACCCAGATTGGGGGATGCGCAAGGAGCCGGCTGAGAGGAGGGACCGGTAGAAAGGATGAGGGACATGGAAGGGGGAAATGGAGGAAAAGGGGTGGTCAGAGTGCTCCTGTTGAGTGATTCCCAGATCAGGGATATCAAATGGGATCAGGAGGTGGAAGTCTGCCCAGTTAGAACAAAATGCTTCCCTGGACTAACGGTGCACAGGGTCAAGCATGAGGTATATCAGCTGGCAAAGGATTGTGGAGGTTCCCAGGACATACTGGTCCACCTGGGTACCAATGATACTGAGGGAAATAGTGAGCTAGAGATACAGGCAAGGTTCAGGGAGCTTGCCAGGGTCTGCCATGACAATGACATAGGATGTGCGATTTCCTGCTCAGGAATCCTGCCGGTGCCAAGGGCTAGTGGGGAACACAAGAGGAAGATTAGGGAGATAAACCAGTGGCTCAAGGAGTGGTGTGGGGCCAGAGAGTATGGGTTAACGGGGATTGGGGGAAGACCTGGGAGGATAAGGGGCTATATGCTAGAGATAGGCTCCATCTTACTTTGGAAGGTAGGGAAATCCTTAAGTTGAAAATAGAGGGGTTCGTTGGTGAAAGGTGGGGTTTAAACTTATGAAGGGGGGAGGGACGGGAGAAAAGGCTGTCGAAGGGGGTCTGATAAAGGAAGGAATCTGTCTCCACCCCCCTTGGGGAGCAGGAGGAATGCGGGAAAAGGCCGACTGGTAAGGTGCTGACCAGGGGAAGACGGAATTCCCATGAGAACGTGAGTAAGGAAATGGAAGTATAAGGAAAGGGTGCAAGGTAGTCCTGCTAAATGCCAGGAGCTTGGGCAATAAAATGCCTGAGCTCCAGGCGATGCTAACTGAGGGAGAGGTGGATGTGGCAGTGGTCACTGAGACCTGGACCACTGCAGGGCATGACTGGGACCTGATCCTGGAGGGTTATACCATGTTCAGGAAGGACAGGGGGGAGGGAAGGGGAGGAGGGGCAACAATAATAGTCAAAACTGCATTGGCACAGGAGGAGTTGAGGAGGTGGAAGGAACTGTGGAGCGATTTGGGTCACCTTGATAACGGGGGAGCAAGAGAGTAAAAATAGGAGTGGTGTATAGACTTCCCACGCTGGCGGAGGAGCTGGAGGAGAGTCTGGTGGCAGCTGTGGGGAGACGCTGCAGTTTGGGCGGAGGAAGAGTGGTGGTGGTGTTGGGGGACTTAAACATGCCAGGAATGGACTGGGAGACTATGACAACCTCGGTGGCCAGGGAACAGAGGTTGTTGGCTGTCTTTCAGGACGCGTTCCTAACTCAGCAGGTGGGGGAATCATACAGAGAGGCGCAGATACTGGATGTGGTCCTGGCAGACAGTGACTAGATTGGGGGCCTGGAGGTAAGGGACCCGTTGGCGGGGAGCGACCATGCCACAGTCTGATTCTGCCTGGACCTAGGAGGGGTAGAAGGCTGCACAAAGATGGAGGTAACTGACTTCGGGGGAGCGGATTTCAAGGAAATGGGAAGGATCCTTAAGAAGCATTTGGATGGGATTGGGCCAGACATGGACGCTGACAGTAGGTGGGAAATCATCGGGGGGAAGGTGCAGGATGCTACCAGCACCTGTACAAGAGTAAGACGAAAATGCGCTAGGGCCCATAAACCCTGCAGGTGGATCAGGGAGGTTCAGGAGGTGGTGAGGGTAAGTAGGCAGCTTATAGGCATTTCAAGTGCTCAAGGAGTGAAAGGGACTGAGTGGGGTATGAGCTGATGGCCAGAAGGGCCACTAGGGTGGTGAGGGCGGCTAAGGCAAGGAAAGAGCAGAACCTGGCCAGGGAAATTAGGAGAGGGAACAAGGGGTTCTTTAGATACATGGAGGAAAAATGAAGGGTGAAGGGGCAGATTAGCAGGATTAAAACAGGGGAGGAATGGGCACAAGACCCGGGGGAGCAGGCTGAGGTACTGAATGAGTACTTCGCCTCAGTTTTCACCAAGGAAAATGGGGGCTGCATCATACATGGGAGGAGATGGTGAAACTGGGGGGGGGGGACCCTTACTGATCGGCTGGTCTGGGGGGGGGCATCACTTGCAGGAGGGGGGCAGGCAAAGCAGGGGGATGAGGTAGCGGAGGTAGAAATCATGGCAGAGAGAGTGAGCAAAGCCCTCAGGTCCCTCAAGACAGAGAAAGCACTGGGGCCAGATAAATTACATCCCAGAGTGCTGAAGGAACTGGCGGATGTCCTGGCAAATCCCCTGGCAGAGCTTTTCAGCGTCTCTTTGAGGACAGGGTGGGTGCCCCAGGACTGGGAGGTAGCACATATAGTGCCTATTCACAAGGGGGGGATCAAGGAAGGTGGGAGGGAACTACTGGCCTATCAGCCTGACATTGGTGGTGGGCAAGGTGATGGAGGGCATTGTCAAGGAGAGGCTAGGGGGGGACCTGGAAAAGTCAGGGTGCCTGGATGATAGGCAGCATGGACTCATCCTGGGGAAATCATGTCAGACAAACCTTGTGGAGTTCTATGACTGGGTGACAAGTGCCTTGGACCTGGGTAGACCAGTGGACGTTCTCTTTCTTGACTTAAGCAAGGCGTTTGACTCTGTTCCTCACGGGGGTCCTTTTGGATAAGCTGGGAGAAATGGGAGTGGGGAACCAGACGATCAGATAGATAGGAAATTGGCTTCAAGACCGGACCCAGAGGGTCATGGTTGGCGGGATAGTCTCATCCCCAAGGAGGGTCATTATTGGGGTCCCTCAGGGATTGTTCCTTGGGCCCCTCCTGTTCAACGCCTATGTCTCTGACATAAGGAAGGGTATCAGGAGCGAGATGAGTCTCTGCAGATGACTCAAAACTGGGGGGGGGGTGGTGGTGGATGGGAAGGAGGGGAGGGTGGCCCTACAGGGGGACCTAGAGGCTCTGGAAAGGTGGTCTAGAAAGTGGAAGCTGAGGTTCAGTGCAGGAAAATGCAAGGTACTGCACGTGAGAGCCAGAAACCCGGGCCAAGTGTACACCCGGGGGGCAGGAATGCTACAAGTCTCAATGGCTGAGAGTGACCTGAGGGTGGTGGTGGATGTCAAGATGAACAACTCTGAGACTTGTAGGAGGGCAGCGGCCAAGGCCAACAGGATGCTGTGATGTATCGCTAGGGGGATCACCTCCACAATGAGGGAAGTGATACTCCCTATGTATAACTGCTTGGTGAGGCCGCACCTTGAGTACTGCATGCAGTTTTGGAGGCCTCACTTAAAGAGGGACATCAAACTCCTGGAAAGGGCCCAGAGGAGGGCAACCAAAATGATCTGGGGCTTGGGGGACAGGACCTATGGGGAGAGGCTCAAAGAGCTAAATATGTACACACTGGAAGAGAGAAGGGACCGGGGGACATGATAGAGGCCTTCAGGTACATGAAGGAGGTAAATAGGGGAGGAGCAGTCAGGGTGCTTCGAAGGAAGGAGTGGGGGGGCAACTAGAGGGCATGGGTGGAAGCTGGAAGGGGGGAGATTCAGGGGAGAAAGGAGGAGGAGGAGGTGCTACTTCACTGAGAGGGTGGTGGAGCCATGGAATGCACTGCCCAGGGGGCTGGTGGAGGCAGAGATGGGGGACGGGTTCAAGAGGGGCTGAGACAGGTACAGGGGAACGGTTCTGGAAGCAAAGTCCTGTGCAGCGAGAATATCTGGGACTGGGAAGGGAGAAGCCAGAGAGGGTGAGGGGGGCAGCAAGGTCAGGTCCCAGGGTGGGGGCTGACCAAACGAGCAGACACGAAAGACCATTAGGCCTATTCTTCTGGCATTTTAGTATGTTAGTAAGTTATAAAGAAACGTTGAATTGTTGTGTAACCACTAGGTGGCACTATCCCAAGGGCTACTACCCCTGCCTGCTTGGCTAGTAGCAGGTTAAGGGGCTTGAGTTCTGAAGCGGGTGCCTCCACCCAGAGGTCAGAGTTGGCAGTGGTCAAGCTAAACCTGGGCACAGCCCTCTGGGGCATTGTAACCCCCCTCTTTCCTTACTAGTGGCTGGAACAATACACAATAATCACTTTCACAATACTCCTGATACACCACACGAGTACCCACACTGTTTGCACTTACCAGCAGGGCTTTCCTCTGGCTCAGCCTTGGGGACCGCCTGTAAAACAAGGTTATACACAGCAAATTACAACAGTACAGTACTCTTGCACAAACTGGTACCACAGTCAGGGTAAATGTAAAAAAGAGTTAGGTCTGATTTATTTAAGTTACTTGAAGAAGGGAGGGGCGTAATCAGGTTAATTTGCTTAAAGGCTGTATCAATCAGACAGTTATGCATGCACTTCAGGGTCCATAAGCAGTCACACACTGTGGGCACCCAGATGGAGAATGGTGGGCTAGCCAGGAACGTTGCAGCTGGTTGGGGCCCTGTGATGGAAGAAAACAACGTGCACCACACACATTAATTGTAATCCGGAGCCGGAGGGCTCAGTTCGTGAAAATAAAATAAAAAGACAATCAGATGACACACTTTTAGATTAGGCTGTTGTTGCAGGGAGCTACCCTGATGATTACTCATGATACCCAATACTGGACACAGACTGGATGAAAATCGAGACAGCAGGTGGTTAATCTGGAGTGCCAGGAGAAGCAGGGCCCACATGAATCGCAGAGGCGTCGTTCCTGTTCAAGCGTGGAACAGGGGGCTGATCCCCAGGCAGGTCTCTCATCGGTGGCTTTCTCTGTGCAGTGTGGTAGTCTGGCAAAGCCAGCGTGATGTGGCCCAGGCTGAATGGAGATGAATGTGGATTCAGTCCAATTAGGCTGGATAAAGCTTCCAGCAAGCAGAACACAGTTCACACAGTGGGGAACCAAATCATGACCCACTTTCAATACGCAGCACATTTACATGTAAAGGATTCTAAGGTACCAGCAAGCAGAACACAGTTCACATGGTGGGGAACCAAATCACAACCCACTTTCAATACACAGCACATTTACATGTAAGGAAATTCTATTGTACCAGGCAAACTGCTCTCCGGTCACGATTGCAATGTCTTTGCACAAACCAGGGATTCAAAAGCAGCTGGAAATCCTGACAGACCGATCGTATTCAGCAAAATCTTCGGTCTTCAGGTATGAGCCTGGTGAAAAATCAGTGGCTTACTTCGTTCTCACAAACTTGGATTTAGTCCAAAATAATTCCCTTCCCTCCGGGGCAGCAGGCAGACATGCAGGCCACAACTCAGGCTTTTCCACAGTTCACCCACGCAAAACTACTTAGATGGCTGCTTGACTGTCTCAAGCTGTTGCTTCTTCAGCTCCCAATTTAGATCTGACTCAACTGCCAGCGAGCCTGGGACTTTCCCCAGAATCCAAAAGGTTCGGTTGGCTCATCTGTCAGTCACAACAAAGGCTTCCCCTTCAGGTGCAAAAAGGCACCAAAAGCCCCAAACTACAATTCCTACAGATTTTAACTCCAGACAGCTCCTGTAGTCTGGCTCCATTTTAGGTCCCAACAGTAATTGGTCCGATTCGACAGTCCAGGACCAAGATAGTGGAGATAAACAAAACAGTCCTTGATGCAAAGAAGGCAGGTAAGACAAACTACATTATCATTATCACTTTAAATGATTTTCAACAAACAGTTACATCTTTCAACAGAGCTCCATCTCAGATTACTTATGACTGCAATCCAGGCAGCTCTTAAAGAGACAGTACACAGAGGCTATACAGACAGTCTCTGGCAATCACATTTAAACTGCTAAAATGTAGAACACCAGCCTGGTAGTGAGTATTTAGGCAAGCTTGAGGAAGACTTTTCGGGAACCCCCATTTGTAGGGGGGGTTACAGTTGCAATGTTTACTCATAACTTTATTTTTGCAGCTTTTGGCTCCTAATGTTCAACGTATCACTTGTGTGCATGGTGTATGTGCCAGACTCTGTGCAGCTGTTGAACTTGTGGTAGATGCAGAACCTCATGGTCCCATCCTTTTTGGGAATCAATGCTATGGGGGAGGCCCAGGGATGACTGGACCCCTGGATCAGCCGGAATGTCAGTGTGTCTTTGATCTCACACTCTGTGGCATGTCTTACACCTTCTGGGACTCAGTAGGGTGGCTGTTTCAGTGGGACTTGGGACCCTGTATCCAGGTGGTGCTCTGCGAGTGTGGTATACCCTGGTTTCCCCATGAACATCTCACCAAAGGTATGCAGCATCTCACTCATTTTAACAACTTGTGCTGGTGTCAGCCATTTCGAGAGGGTGACAGCATCCACTGAGGATTCTCCCTTCAACTCTCCCAGGAGATCCACCAGTGAGTCTGCCTCTACCCCATCATCTGAATAGCTGCACACAGCCAGGACCATCTTGTCCTGTCATGGTAGGGATTCATCATGTTTACGTGGTAAACTCTCCATTTGTGCCTCCTATTGGGTACCACTTAACATCATTCACCCCCCTGACCACTGAGTAAGGCCCCTCCCAAGCTGCCTATAATTTGTTCTGACAGACAGGGATGAGTACTGTCACCCATTGCCGACTTCGTACTCTGGGAATCTGGCCCTACAGTAGTACCATGTCTTCTGCTTCTGTTGAGGAGCAGCTAGGTGCTCCTGGGAAAACCCTATGAGCTCCTTGAGCCATGACCTGAAATTCAGGTGTAACCTTCAGGTGGCACTATCCCAAGGGCTACTACCCCTGCCTGCTTGACTACTGACAGGTTGAGGGGCCTAGGTTCTATGGCGGGTGCCTCCACCCAGAGATCAGGGTTTGTAATGGTTGGTCTAGTTTGGTCATAGCCCTCTGGGACACTGAGACCCCCTTCTATTCCCTCTAATGGCCCACACGATGCTCAGGAGTTACAGTACCAATACCCCACATGTACACACTGTTCATTCATAAGGTACCACTTGCCCTTGAGACTGATTCGCAGGTTCGTCTCTGAGGACCCCCTGAAAAATAAGGTTAAGCAGCATGCACAAACCAATACAGTTCTTGGCATGAAGGTACTGATGCTTCAGACAGTTTAAAGTTTAACAACTACAACAAATCTGATTTATTTAAGGACCAGTAACATGGGAGGGGGAAATCAGGTTAATTAGTGGCATTAAATCACAGTATTGTGCACACATACAGAGTCACACTCTGGGTACCCAGGTTGGGGGGGACAGCCATGTCCGTTGCCCGGGGTTGGCCAGCAGGTGCAGATGGATAGGGCCCTGTAGAAAATATATGCACAACACCCAGTTGTAATCCGGAGCCTGATGGCTCAGTCCATGAAGCAAAGAAACAACAAGAATTAGATGACACACTTGTGATTGAAAACATGCTGCAGGGGAATACCCTGATTTGTACTCACAATACCCAAGCTGAGAACCGGATGGTGGATGTTCTTCTGGATTGTCAGAAACAGCAGGGCATGGAGACAAGGTCCTTGTGACCGGACCCCACTGCGGTTTATAGCAAACGGATTTAGTTTGAGACATGCTGGGGTTTGCTTCCAGCTTCAACACACAGCACAGGGGATTGGAAATAGTGATTCCCCAAAAGCACTACGTACATTCATATGTAAAAGGAAAGTACTATACCAGGCAGGCTGCTCCTCGATCCCAATTGCAATTACTGCAAGATACACGGGAGCACACACAGCAGCTTTAGTTCCTGACAGACCGAGTGCGATTCAGCAATTTCTCCAGTCTTCTACAGGGTGAGCCTGGTTTCCACACTGCTAGTGCTTCTTTCTCCTTACAACTCGGATTCAGCCCAAACTGGTGCTCACAAAGGCTGCAGACCAAAACTCAGGGCCTCACACGCGCTTCCCACGTGAAACTATACACCGCAGAAGCACACAGCTCCTTCTCTCTTCACTGCCACAACTGATCTGATCTTTCCAGTCACAGAGCAGGGCATTTCCTTTAGCTCCACACTATTCTGTTGGCTGATTCAGCTGTCACACACAATAAGACTCCCTCTGTTGGTAGAAAAAGGCACCAAGGTCAAAACTACATTTTCCAGAGTCACTGGTCATACAATCCCCTTGTGGCTGGCTCAAAATTAAGAGTCCAAGTTCTGATTCGTCCACAGGCTCCATTTTAGGGAACCCTTAACTCAAGTTGGCCCAGCACAGCAGTTTGGGTCCAAAATGGAGGGGTAACACACACAGAGTCCCAGCTGCAAGAAAGGCAGGTTAAACAAACTGCATTTTACTTAACACTCTAATTGGTTTCAGGCAAACAGTTGCATCTTTCATTTAGGCTCCCTCTGCTCTCTTAGTGACTGCAGAAATGGAACGATTTCTCCACAGCTCGGGCGGGATTCGAGCATTAAATACACAGTCCCTCCATACAAACTAATTAAGTCTTCAATCAGACAGCTCGTAAAGAGACAGTACGCGGAGGCTCAAATAGCACTCACTTGGAACCACATTTAAACAGCTCAGATGCCAAACACCGCCCAGACTTAGAGTATTCAGGCAAGCTCCTGGAAGACTTTTGGGAACCCCCATTTGCAGGGGGGTTACACAGGACATACTTCACAACAGATTCCCCTTGGGGAGCAACCTCACCCTCCCATAAATCCCTTACCAAATCAAGGGGGTCCCTCACCCTAATAGAAGATGGCAGCTGTGCTGGGTGAGCCTCAGGGAACTCTGAATTTGTGATCTCATTTTTTTATTTGATATTTCTCCTTATCGGGAATTGTTGGGATTTGGAGACTCAGAGGAGTTTTAATGCATTCAGCGCACTTAGAGAGTGTGAATATAGCTAATTTAATTACATATTTATTAGTAGGTAGCTTTTTAGTTAGCTAGAAGTAAGAGATAGCATTCGCTGTTTTTCAGGGAGGGCAGTTGTTGCAAGCAGCCTTTCTCTGAGTTCCCAGTAATACAGCTGCTTTCTGCTGTGTGTGAAAGAATCTCTGGCAACAGTAACATATATCACCTCCTAGCTTATTGGATTTGCTGAAGTGGCTTACTGGACTTTTTTCCTAATTCTGCTGCCATCTCTGCTTAGTGTGTGTAACTAGAGTAGTGGAACTGAAATTTTCCATGGTCCGTTTTGACTGACGGAGTGGAGTGTGCCCCAGGATTGTATCTGGGATGAAAGAGAGACAAGTTTACTTTAAGGAGTTAAAGGAGCTGAAATAATATCTTTAAAACTGGACTTTTTGAGCTGCAATTGGTGAACGCCATTGGCGAGCTTGTGGAACAGAAGGTGCTGGACGCTGGCTATGGGAGCGGCCTGATCAGCTTACAGGAACTGAGAATGCATGGGAAGAGGCTGCCCTGGGTCTAATGGTGCTGGAAGATTGACAGTTCAGACTTTAGAGAGAGGTGCTGAGCTGTAACTCCATCTGCACTGTTTATTGCTGTCTTATTTAAACTGTATGTCTGGTACTCTGGCTTTGTGGCAGGGAGCTAGAGCAATTGGCCTGAACTAATAAATGTCTCCTGGGTGAGAGCCAGGAGATGAAGCACGTATTAGCTGGACTGGGACTGTTACAGTCTAACAAAATTTGGAGCTGCTTGACAGCGAGGGTGTGGAGTAGTACCACTTTTAACATCCATTTAAGCATCTGCATTAACTGCTTGGGAGTCCTTCCTTAGGGGAGGACTTGCATTTAATTGTTTAAAATAGCACTGCTTCCATCATAACTCATGAATTTATTTATATTGTATAGCTTTTAATTTGTTATATTTCAGAAAGTCAGGGAGTGAATGGTAGTTAGGATTGTTGTACAGAGTGTAACTGGCAGAGTGAGTGGGGGGTGATTGGGTGGTTTATTATTAACAGGGGGGAAGTAGGGAGAAGTTGTTTAGTTGTGGTTTTTGAAATAAGGCTGAGCTGCACTGAAATGTGTTGCCCTGTGCTGTCTTCAAGGCCCAGTTATTCCTCATCTCCGCTCCAGGACCTGTGCAACTTTTTTGACCCTCCTCTCTGGTGCAGTATATTGGCACTCCAGGAAGGTGGGAGTTACTAGGAGGCATTGGGGGGCATGGGGTTGGGTAGTGCTGATGAGGGGGTGCAATTGGTACTGTGAGGACCAGGAGATGTCCCCAGCCAAATGGAGATATGGTAGCGGCCAGAAGTGTTTGATCCCCATACCCAGGGATTCGACCAGACCAAGTGGACAGGTAGGTGATGGGCCAGCTGCCAATATGCATCACCTTCAGCTGGTGCTATGCAATGTCATATTGATGAAGAATAAGACTACTATTATTGCGGATTTTATATCTCATTCCTCTGTCAATCTGTCTTGTTTCACAGAGACCTGACTATGTGATGACGCTGGTCTGATTTTGGAGGCAGCTGTCCCGACTGTTTTTTTTGTCTGGTGTACTGCCTGAGGAAGGAGTGCGTGGGGGTAGCTGCCTGTTTTACATCCTCATCGTTTGAATGCAAGGCTGTGCATGGTGGTCCAATGTGGGTTGCAAGATACTCCTTGTTTACTGAGCTCCAGGGAGTGAGAGGGATTTCCTGCAGGAAATAGTGTTCTTTGTCACTGACAAGATGTTGGAGTTACCTAGGTGGATTATTCTGAGTGACTTCAATGCCTGGGTTGATGATGAACTCTCAAGTTTTGGATAAGATTTTCTCCAGGGAATGAAACCCCTGAGGCTAGAATGAGTAGCAGCTGCTGTGACCCAACATGGGCATGTCTCGGACTTAGTTTCTACCAGGGGCTTGAGGGGGAAAACCTCAGGATTGACCCGATCAGCTGGTCGGATCATGGCACTATTAGGTTCAACTTCCAGGCACCCCTCTGTAGTTCACCCCCTGTGGAGATAGTGTGGTTCCACTCTTTGCGAGAGCTTAGGCCAGATGTACTCATGGCAGGCTAGACTGCTCGGGTTTGTTGATGGCATGCACCTTGGGTGTTGAGAAAGCAGTGGCAGAATATAATAGGGTCATTGATGCAGCCTTCGACCTCATAGCACCAGACTGTGTATACCCACTTGTTTCATGCCTTGGCTCACTGTGGTTTGACGGCAAGTTGAGAGGCATGAAAGCAAAGCGGCGGAGGTTGGAGTGTTGTTGGAGAAGACTGGGGGCTGAGGAGGAAAAACTGCCTTTGAATATTCACTACGGTGAATGTCATAAGGCAATCTCCCTAAAGTAGACAGAGTTCCTGCTCAGGGAGACTGCTGGAAGGAACTGATCTGCTTAGCTTTTTTGAGAGGTGGACAGGTTTCTTCATCTGGCCTGTCTGGAGCCTGAGAAGGCTGCTTCAGTCATTAAGTGCAAGGAGTTTGCTCAGTTCTTTTCAGACAGAATGTCCTCTATTAAGTCTTCAGTCTTACCAGGTGGGCTGCTATGGCCCAACAGTGTCGAGCCAGTGAAACACACTAGCAGTCAGTGGTCCTGGGGAGAGTTTCAGCCAGTGATGATAGATGCAGTTGTAGAAGTTATCTCAGAGTTGCAACCAACATATTGCAAACTGGATCCAGGCCAATCCCAGCTTCTAGTGGGCTGTGTTGGGCAGCTGGGCCCAGTGTTTGTTGAGATTATCAGGTGTTCCTTATCAGAGGGGTTCTTCCCATCTGCACTGAAAAATGCATTGGTGAAGACCTTCCTGGAAAAACCATCATTGGATCCGGATATCTTGACAAATTACTAACCTGTCTCTAACCTGCTGTTTTTAGGCAAGGTTATTGAGAAGGTGGTTGTGTTGCAGCTTGAAGAACACCTCATGACTTTTTTATATCTATGAGCCTCTCCAGTCTGGTTTTGGGTCAAAACATAGCACGGAGACTGCACTGGTCAGGGTGCACAATGACCTACCCAGGATGAGGGATACAGAAGAGCGGTCAGTTCTTGTCCTCCTTGATCTTTCCTCAGCGTCTGATACCTTGGACATTGTGCTTTTATTAGACTGACTCAGGGAGTACTTAGGACTCACGGGCAAAGTCATCTGCTGGTTTGAGTCCTACCTCATGGGCATAACACAGAGGGCTGTGAAGGGAAGTTTTTCCTCGTTCCAAGTGGACCAGCTCTGTGGTATACCACAGGGATCAATCCTTTTGTACCTGTTGTTTGCAATGTATTGCTACCCCTGGGTAGGATCATTAGACATTATGGAGTTGGGTTTCACTGCTATGCAGATGATACTAAACTCTGTCTGTCTTTTGCACTTGAGACAAGCAGTGCAGTGGATGTACTTAATCAGTGCTTGGCTGAGATCCAGGACTGAATGTTATTGAGCCGACTGAGACTCAACCCAGACAAAACTAAGGTACTGGTGATTGAGCTGGGTCAAATGGGGGGGGGGGGCAGCAACTTGGAGGGAGACAGGGCTTTGTCCCAGCACCTCTAAGCTTATAGCTGCTGTGAAGGTTAAGAATTGGGTGTCATTCTGGATAATGGGCCGACATTTGAGGTTCAGGTGCTGGCACTAGTCCGGAATGCCATATACCATTTTAGGAATATCAGCTGGATTCAAACCCTTATCCTCTCAGAGGACTTGCCCTCACTGGTGCATGCTTTTGTGACCTTTCAACCTGATTACTGCAATGTTGTATACCTTGAGGTCAGTAGAGGTACGTTGCAGCACTTGCAGTTGGCAAAGAACACAGCTGCTAGGTTGTTGACTGGCCTTTCAAGGTTGGGCCACATTTTCCTTGCAGTGTGGGAACTGAACTGATACCCGGTAAAGTGGCGTATGTCCTAGTGGTTCCTAGCTCAAGGTTAAAAACCTCAGAGGACCAGTCCTTTAAAGTAATAGGACCTTTACTGTGGAATTCTCTCCCAAGGGCTTTGAGGGAGACCTCTTTGACGGAGCCCTTTAAAAGGGATCATAAAACTTATTTATTTACACATGCTTCTGGAGAGTAAATAATCCGATCTTTTATTAAACTGTGGCTATCTGGTGTAACCCCCATGCCACTTATAGCAAGTAGAATACTCACCATAAAATCTGAAACTGGTACCCACATATGGCACACCATTAACTTTTAGCGGAAACTTCAAAGGTTCTCATCACTCTTGGCATTAGGATGTACGCCAGGCTCATTTCTAGAGGAAGAGGGGTGGGGGGTACAAGAACAAAACACATGACCCTTTCATAAAATTATAACCCAGGTCCAGGGTGGAAGTTGCTAGGCATATGCTAGATCTAAACTGCTGAGGAAGCTCCAGTAAATCCAACACCAGAAGCAAGAATCAGAATGTCCAGAACAGGAACTGGGATTGTGCAGAATGGCTTTATTTAACAGATTGGTAAACTAAAGCAGGTACTGGACCCCCATGGGTCAGTCAAGGCAGGACAGGTATGGTTCACAAACTCTCTTTGCATGCAGTACAGTTCAAGAACACCAGAAACATCCCATTTCCAAATGGTGCACATTTATTTATTTTTATTTATTTAGTTAGTTTTTGTTGACCAGGTAAGTACACTAGACAAATCCTGCCTATTTTCAGGCATGACCCAGGGGAAGGGGATACAGATGAATGCCAACTGACCTTGAACCAGATTAAGCTGTTGGTGGTATTTTTTTAGTGAACACTTGGCCACGAACCTGAACATTTTCCTTCCATGAGTGCACACATGTGAAACTAAGCCACACACTCAGAACTTTTCTTCAAATATAGGTGCAATTAAGTGAAACTCAGCCACACACCTAAACCTGCAGCACTGGACTTTGCTCAGGCAAAAACTGGTGCCATTCATGAACCAGTTAGCCCTGCCTTGTAAGCATCCAGATGGTGTTCCTCCCACCCTTTGCCCCAACCAACAGTCTCTGCCATTCCTTTAGCGTTACACCATTAAAACCCTCATTCCCCCACTGAAATGCTAGAGGTCCCACATTTTCCATTTCTGTCACTAACTGGGGTGACCACAGTACAACTTCATTCTCCTGGGTGAACATTTTGCAGAACTTCACTCGCCTGGGTGAACATGGGGCACTGACAGGTGTGATCTAGCCTTAACTATGGGCACACACACAACAGAAACGATTCACCTAAATGTGCGGGGAACTTGTCTCTTAAAAACAGTTCTTACTGACCAGTTACTCCTTCCACTGGGCAGGGATCAACTAAAAGACACCTTTTCTTGGGTAGCATGTCAGAGCAGTCTCTCACAAGTTCTTTTCCAAAAGCAACTGAAACACACAAAGGGTCTTCAGGGGACTGCCCCCTTGGACCCACTGAGAAAAGCAGTTCCTTCCACTTCACTAGGAGTAGAAATCAGGAAATTCTGCTGTAGAAAGGGCTCCACCACTTCACTGGAAGCATGAGATTGTACTCCACACTAGGGTGAGAAGTTCTGGGCCCTCAACTCAGAGCACACTGGCAGACTTCCTGCTACTCTCACTCCACCCTGAGACTAATTGCAACTAACTGGACATTGTAAGCTCCCCAGAGCAGCTGTACACACACTGGGGTTATGCTGCTGCGAGAGTTCTAAATTACATAATCACTCTTCTCTCAGGCTAGCTGAGTAAACAACAATGTCATTGTGTAAGAAGCCCATAATGAGCTCCCTACCAGCTGCCTGCTACCTGCTTAACACTAACTCTGAAAGGACTGTAGTAACCCCAGGGAACTAGGTGGTTACATAAGATATGTAGCAGTGTGACCTACAGTAGTTGTTTGTTATGTGTCTGTTCATATTAGGGGTTGCTATTTATGTATATTTTTATATTGTGTTATATTTGTATTTTGGAAGTTTTTTATTATTGTAGTACTGCAGTCTCTGTTTTATTGTACTGTCACCCTGAGCATCTGGTGAAGAGTGCCATAAACGAATGAAATCTACTACTACTACTGCTACTACCCTATGGCCGTACAGGAGCTCGAAGGGTAGAAACCCTGTGGACTCCTGGGGAACTTCCCTATATGTGAATAGGAGATGGGGTAGGTACCTGTCCCACTCTCTCACACATGCTGGTCAGTGAATGCCCTTAACATGGTCTTAGTGACCCACTGAATCACTCTACCAGACCATTAATTTTGACCCACTGAATCACTCTACCAGACCATTAATCTGGCGGTGGTATGGCGAGACCCTGAGCTGCCTCACTTTACATTTCTTCCACAGACTATCAGATCAGACATGAAGTTGGTGCCCTGGTCTGACAGAGTCTAATGTGGGAAACCCACTCAGTTAAATATCCCCAGCAGTTTGCCAGACTGGTGGTGCAGAGTGCTGAGGTGCTTTGGGCATCTTACCTCTCCCACTTTGGTGACCCAGATTTGAGAACAAACTAGGGCCACTGGATGTTGGCCAGGGTGGGAGGGCTGGGAGAAGGATTGAGCAGCTGCTAGGCAGCTCTCCTCTCCTCTCCCAGACTGGGGAGGTAAAGTCTTCCTGGCTCTTGGCTGCCACTGCATGGAGGCTCAGTGGTAGCATCAGGCAAATGGGGGACTCGTACTAGGCCAGCAGGTGGATGGGGTCACCAGATCTGGAGCGCATGGGCGCCTCCATGTGCATGCACAATGGTGTTGTTGAGGCTCCAGGACACAAGGGGAGAAACAGAGACAAAAAACATGTTTCCCCATCGCTGTATCTGACGGCCCTAGGGACTCTCGAGTCTCACACTGTGTGGATCCCTGTTGGTTCAACAGCAAGGGGAGTGGCAGATGGGACTGGGATCCTCGGGATCAAGGCCCAACGAAAGACATAAGGTGGTGATGGGGAGCAAAAAGCTTAATAAAAAAAATATTTCCCCAGCATTTTGTCGGTCACATTCTCAGCCTCGATGCAGGACAAGGGCACTACCTCTGCATACCTTGTGGAGTAATCAATGACCATCAAAATGGACTGCATGCTGGTGCGACTTGGGGTGCTAAGTGGCTCCACAGTGTTCATGGCAACTCACTGAAATGGCTGTTTGATAATAGGCAGGGAAATCAAAGCTGCCTTAGCCTTGTCCCCAACCTTTCCCACCCTCTGGCACTGTGGGCAAGTCTGGTAGTAGTTTGCCACATCTTGAAAAATACTGGGCCATTAAAAATTATTAGTCAGCAGCATTTTTGTACGGGTGACCCATGAGTGTCTCCAAAAGGGTATGCTGTGTGCTAAGGCCAGAAACTGCTTTCTATGCTTTTTAGCAACCACTCTTTGCTGGAAGACCCCTTCCTTCGGTCCTCCCCTAGGAACCTACTTATAGTACAGGAGCCCATTGTCCCAGTACACCTCAGTTTTTTTCAGAACTTGGAGAATCACCTTACACATGGGTGGCTAACTCCCGTAACTTTTGCAGGGATGGGTCAGCTTGTTGAGCTTTCCCTAGCTCTGCACGCCCGACCTTTCCCAAAACACACTCTGCTGTGGGAGAGCTGCCCACAGCTGAGCTCTCCTCAGTCTGCAGCTGTGTCTCAGAACTACTGCTGTCAGCTCATTCTTCAGCTACCACTTCTCCTGCCACTGAGAACAAAGAAACAGAGAAACATAGAATTGGATGGCAGAAAAGGATCCCTTGATCCATCCAGTCTACCCAATTCTCCATACCTACACTACTAACGCAAACTGCCTAATCGACAGCTCTTTCTCCCTCCCTCCCCACCTTTCCACTATGATTCCCTTGTGCTTATCTCATGCATTCTTGAACTTCAACACTGATTTCACCACCTCCACCTCTGCTAGAAGGCTGTTCCAGGAATCCACCACTCTCTGTGAAGAAGTACTTCTTCACATCTCTCCTGAATCTACTCTCCCCATTTCTCCTGAATCTACCCCCCTCTAGCTTCATAGCATGTCCCAATGTTTTTTAGCACCTTTTCTTCTGAAAAATGATTCCCTCCTGTACCTTATTCACCCCCGTGAGGTATTTAAAGGTCTCTGTCATATCCCCCTTCTCCCTCCTCTGTCCCAGGATGTACATATTGAGGTCCTTTAGTCTCTCCTCATAGGGCTTTTGATGCGGACCCTGTACCATTTTAGTTGCTCTCCTTTGGACTGCCTCTACTCTATGTCCTTTTGGAGATGTGGTTCCTAGAACTGGACACAGTACTCTAGGTGGGATCTTACCAGTGATCTATACAGAGGCAACACCACCTCCCTCTTTCTGCTGGTGTTACCCCTTCCCATGCACCCCAGCATCCCACTAGCTCTCCTGACTACCTTGTTGCACTGCCTGGCCACCTTTAGGTCATCCCATATGATTACCCCCAGGTCTCTTTCCTGCTTGGTGGTTGTCCATATCATTCCACCCATTTTGTACTCTGCCCCTGGGTTTCTGTGCCCTAAATGCATGATTTTGCACTTTTTGCATTAAAACCCAACTGCCATATTTTTGACTACTCCTCTAGTTTTCTCAGGTCTCTATTCATCCTTTTCATCCACCCGAGAGTGTCCATCCTATTACAGATTTTGGTGTCATCTGCAAATGTAGGGGTTGCTTCCTCGTGCTCTGCGTCCTCTATGTCCTGAGGAGCTGGTTCTCTCATCTTGCAATGAGTAGTGACACACTGGTCATACTATTAAAGTCTTTACCCATAATGACATCCACGGACAGGTCTGGTACAACACCCAGCTTCTGCATGCCCTGGTCACCTTCCTAGTTTAGAAAGATCCTGGCAAGTGGCACTGAGATAATAGGATCTGTCACTATTCTAATCCTAGAAAACTGGCCAGACAAGATCTTTTCCTCTTGAATCAAATCCTGCTTCACCAAAGAAATGGAGGTCTCAGTGTCCCTCAATCCTTGCATCATTATCCCATTAACGCACAAAGGGTGCATGTGTGCAGTGGAGTTAGAGGCCACTGCACTCTGTATACAGGCTATGAACTGCAGAGAGCTTCCCGAGCTACCCCTTCCCACTGCACTCTCATCTTTTTTTTATATTTTTCAGACAATCATAAGACAAATTCCCCAGTTTCTGGCACTGAAATTCAAAGCAACAGGAGCTGGTGGGCCTGTGACATCATACGGTACCTGATGTCTGCTTACATACACTGTTAGTGGGACCGAACACACACTGGACTATATGTGTTTGTGAGACTTGGGAACTTTATTGGTGGGGTTGAAATTGGGTTTGTAAATAACTACAGTCACTACTGAGAGAAACTGTATTCCAGGGGAAAGGGACTGAAAAAAGGTGGTGTGCCATTATAAACAGAGGGGGATAAACAGGGTAGCCATATTCCACCATGGCAGGCATCTTCGGAAGGGTTGTAGGCTGCACAGGCTGTGGGATGGCAATAATTCTAAACTGGGCCTGGAGAGAGGGAGGCTGCCCACTCTGTAGACAGCTATCTTGTATCAGGAGTGAGGTATATTGGTTAAGGAGTAAGCTGGGGAGCTGGGGGGTGTCAAGGATAAGGGGTGTGGATATGGGCAGCAGAAGGGTAGGGCTGAGGGAGGCTGGGGCAATGCTCTGAGAATTACAGGGCGTTATGTTACAGCAAGCAGGAGGGATATTAGGGACAGAGGACCCTTAGATAGGGAAGTTGATGCTAGGGGAAAGCGTACGGGGTGAACATTCTAATACAAAGAGAGTGGAGGGAAGAGTCAGGAGGGGCTGTTGTGCGGAAGCCTAAAACAGCAGACTGTGGAAGGAGCTCTAAGGTGAACAGAGCAAGAGGGAAGAAGAGGGGCAGTTTAGAGGTGCAGTCAGGGAAACTCGGTTTACTTGATGGAGGCTGACATAGAGTGTCACAATAAACTTGAGCTACTAAGCAACCTAGAGGGGAGGAAGGATGGGTGGAAATGAGGAAACTTATACAGAGGCAGGGGAGGTCGGATACCCATAGGGCATCACAGACCGCTATGGAAAGGATAGAAACAGTCCCAGAGGAGAAGGAAACATATATGTTAAGCAAATGGGGAGATGCAACATATTCCAGACATGAGGAGGAGAGCATGATTGGAAGAAACTGGGAGACAAGGAGGTGGAGAGGAGCCCCCTTCAGCAGGGGGGTCAGTACCAAGGATGGGGCCCTAGCTAAAGGGGACCCACAAAGAGCCTCTGGAGGCAGGGGTACTATTACAAGGGGGGAGGATGGCGGTGTGGGGGAAGAAGAAACCATCAGGGCCATGATAAATGGTTCGGATAAGAGAGGGTTAAAGGGGACACCTATTCAGAGGTGGTTTGAGATAAGTGGGCAAAATAGCAAGGGAGGCAGAAAGGGGAGGGTGACAAGGGGGTCTCTAATAAGGCAGGAAGACTCTCACGAAATTGAGATCATGAATAAAGGGGGGAAGGGGCTGAGAGGGCATAGTGGAGGTAACCATAAGGATGATGGTGGTGTTAAGGTTCTGTTATTGGGAGACTCGATGATTAGGGTATCCAGTGGGAGGACAGAGGGGTGGATGCCATAGCCAGGTGAAGGTAGTGAGTATCTCTGGGCTGACAGTGCACAGAGCAAAGTTCATGGTGTATGAAATGGTTAGGGATTGTGGAGAAACCGGTTTCCTGGTGCATTTGGGAACTAATGATCTAGAGAAATAGCATTTTGGAAATCCAAGCAAGGTTCCAAGAACTTGCCAGAGTCTGTCGGGATAATGGATGCAACATTTCCTTTTCGGAGATATTGCCAGTACCAAAGGCCTCAGTGGAGAAAAAAATGAAGCTCACAGAGGTTAATGACTGGCTCAGGAAGTGGGGTGAAGAGAGTGGATTGGGGGTGTTAGGGAACTGGAATGGAGTTTGGGAGGATAAGGGACTATATGCCAAGGACAGGTTTCATCTTGCCCCATTAGGGAAGGAAGTCCTTAAACAGGGGATGGCTGACTACATTCAAGAAAGTGGGGTTTAAACTTGTGAGGGGAAGGGATAAGGGAGGGCTGACAGAAGCCCTCTCCTCCAGATGAGGGTAGCCTTCAAGCCCAAGGGGAGGAAACAGACTGGGGTGGAGGTTTCAGGAGGAGCAGAGGAGGATGGAGTATAAGGAATCTGGGTGGGGTTAGACAAAGAGGATCAGGGATAAGGGGGGGGTTGGTGTTAGTAAATGCCAGGAGCTTGGGAAACAAGTTGCAGAGTTCCAGGCCATGCTGTTCGGAGGGTGAATGTGGCGGCGGTCACAGGCGTGGGCCAACAAAAACCATGACTGGGACCTAAGCGTCTGGGGGTACACTATGTAGGAAGGATAGAAAGGAGGGCAGAGGGGTGGAGTGGCTATGTTCATTAGAGATGACATAGAAATTGCTAGGGTAGAAGAGGCAGAGGGAAACATGGAGGCCTTATGGGTCACCTCCACGATCCCCAGCAGGAGATAAGGTCAAGCTGGGTGTAGCATAGGCCCCCGGGATGAGTGATGTTCTAGAGGATGGTTTGCTGGACAACATCATTGCCCAGTGTGGACCAAAAGGGAAGGAGTGGTATTGATGGGGACCTTAATATGCCAGGTACAAACTGGGGAACCATGTCCTCTAAGGTGACCAAGGAGCAGAGGCTGCTGGATGGCTTCAGGATGTGTTCTTAACACAGCATGTGATGGAACCCACAGGAGGGGGCATGTCCTGGATGTGGTTCTGGCAGATGGGGATCTGTGAGGGACATAGTTGTACAAGACCCCTGACTGGGAGCGACCACAATACTGTCTGGTTTCAAATAAGCATGGGGGTGAGATCTAGGACACTGGCAGTGGACTTCAGGGGCAGACTTTATGGGCATGGAAATATTCTCAAGGATCACTTGAAGTGGATTACCTCAATGACAAGTGTGGAAAGGAGATGAGAGGGGCATAAAGCGGGGACTTCATGAGGCAAGTCAGGATCTGCGCTAAGTTATGAAACGTGAGAGAGCAAGGTCACATAAACCATGCTGGTGGTCCAGTGAGGTACAGGTAGCAGTCAGAGAAAAGAAAGCGACCTACAAAAATATAAAACAACAAGAGGGGATAGGGATAAGAAATGTACCAGCTTGCATCTAGAAAAGTCACCTGTATGGTGAGGGAGCAAAGTCCAGTAAAGAGCAGTGGCTGGCACAGGGGATACATGGAGGGGAAAAGGGGTTCTTCCTGTACATTGGGGAGCGGAGAAAAACTAAGGGCCATCTCAGCAGATTGAGATCAGAAGGAGGGTGGGTGGAAGAGGCGAGGGACCAGGCAGAGGTATTGAACAAGTACTTTGCCTCTGTGTTCACTAGGGAGGGGGATGGGATATTTACAAAGCAAGGCACGAAGGGGATAGAAGCATCAGTAAGTGGGATCAGGGGAGCAACAGAAATGGAGCAAGAGGGAGGGAGAGGTACCCCAGGGGTGTCACATCTGGGTAAGGATAAAAAGGACAGTAAGGTGGAGGGGACGGATGATGCTATCTCCGCCAAAAGGGTGTGGTTAGCCCTCAAGGCCCTAAAGAAAGACAAATCTCCTGATCCGGATGGCATTCATCTGAGAGTACTATGGGAATTGGCGGACATACTGGCTGCACCCCTGGCGGAGCTTTTCAGCAGGTCACTTGAGACAGGGAGGGTACCTAGGGATTGGCGAGAGGCACATGTGGTACCAATCCATAAAGGGGTCGAGAAGTACCAGGTAACTATAGACCCATCAGTTTGACCTCGGTGGTGGGAAAATTAATGGAGAGTATACTAAAGGAACGATTGGGGTGTACTTGGAGGAGGTGGGAGGTCTGGATGATCGGCAACATGGGTTTGTGCCAGGTAGATCATGTCAAACCAACCTTGTGGAGTTCTATGAATGGGTAACATCAGAACTGGACAGGGGTAAGCCTGTGGATGTATTATTCTTGGACTTCAGCAAGGCGTTTGACTCTGTCCCCACAATGGTCTGGTGGAGAAACTGATGGGGTTAGGAGTAGGCCTTTGATGGTCAGATGGATTGAAAACTGGCTAGCTGGACACACTCAGAGAGTAGTGGTCTGTGGGGAGCTCTAGAAGCCTAGAGAGGTTGGTAGTGGGGTGCACTGAGCTCGGTCCTGGGTCGATCCTGTTTAATACATACATATCGGACATCAGGAGGGTATAGGGTGTGAAATGAGTCTCTTCGCGGATGACTCCAAGATGGGAGCAGTAGTTGAGGGAGAGGGGAGGTTGGCCCTGCAAGAGGACCTGGACACCCTGGAAGCTGGGCTCACACATGGAAATTAATCAATATCACCAAGTGCAAGGTGTTGCATCTTGGTTGGGAAACCCTAAACACAGGTACACCCTGGGAGGGAGGTGCTGGAGGCCTCAATAGGGGAAAAAGACCTAGGGGTCATGGTGGATGCGTGTATGAATAACTCTGAGCAGTGCAGGAGGCGGCTAGCAAGGCAAACAGGATGTTGGGATGCATCGTGGGGATCACTCTAGGAGCAAGGAAGTGATTCTGCCGCTGTACAATGGACTGGTTAACCACACCTTGAGTATCGTGTACAGTACTGGAGACCACACTTGAAGAGGGACAACAGCTCCTGGAGAGGGTACAGAGGAGGGCAACTAAGATGATACGAGGGCTAGGATTTGGCGTATGAGGACAGACTTAAGGAGCTCTGCCTGTTTTCATTGGAGGAGAGGAGAGACAGGGGGACATGATTGAGGTCTTCAAGTACCTCAAGGGAATAAATAGGGTAAACATGGAGGGATCTTTAGACTAAAGCAGGAGGTATCACCAGAGGGCATGGTTTGAAGTTGGAAGGTAGAAGGGTGAGGGGAAAGAGGAGGTTTTCACTGAGAGGGTGGTGGACCCTTGGAATGCACTGCCTGGTGAGCTGGTTCAGAGATCCACAGTGGAGGGCTTCAAGAGAGGGTGGGACAGACACAGAAAGTGGATGTATCAGATGATGGCCTGTCCCAGGGGGGTGGGGATGGATGATAGGGGTTTCTGGAGCACAAGGGAGGGTCTCGGCACCCAACTAAGGATCTAAGGTTCGAGCAGACTCGATAGACCGTAAGGCCTAATCTGCTGGCAAATAGTATGTTAGTATATAGCACCTGAATTCACCCGTCTCCATACTTTTGAGACCAGAAGGCTTCCCTTTTTGTTTAGGCACAGGCTGGTTTCCTTTAGGCTGCCCCTCCAGGTTCTCCTAAATCTACCTTACGTCCCTCCCCTATTATCTTTGTGGTCAGAGGATGGTCAACTGGATATGAACAGATCAACCCTCTTGGCTGCCTCCCTTGTGGAGCTCAACATTCCATCCAATAACCATATTCTTATATACTGTGGTACAGTTTTTATAAAATATTTCAGAAGAAATGAATCTTTTATTTCTTTTACAGAGCAAGCTTTTTCACACTCTGCTCAGTGTTCTAACAAGTTGCTTACCTGCACACACATTTCAGCATAGCTGTCCCCAACGCCTTTCTTAACCTTCTAAATTTTTGCATATAGGCCTTGGGAGTTAACGCTAGAAAGATTTAGCAAGGCATTTTTCACTTTAACATAGTCAATATAATCATCATTGTCCAGTCTGGCAAAGGCTTCTAATGCCTTGCCTATAAGCAGTAGCAATAGGTGAGCTGCCCAAGAAGCCTTGCCCTATTCCAGCTGCACACAGATTCTTGCAAAAGATCTTAAAAACAAATCAAGATCTTCCTCTTCTAATATCTAGGAAACATTTTAGAATTAATTTTGGTTTTCTGGGTTGAAACCCTTCATGCCATCACTCACAGTTTATGGTGATGACCTCTGGCACAGCCTCTCCATCTCTTGCTTGTGTCGGCTCTGCTTTTCTTGATCCTCAGCCTTTCACTCCTTCACCCTCTCTCACTCCTCTTGCTTGTGCTGGTGCTGCTTTTCTTGATTTTCAGCCTTTTGCTCCTGTACCCTCTCTTTCTCCTTTTGCTCCTCTCGCTGATTCTCATGCTGGCGCTTTTTCTCTCACTGCTCAGCCTTTCACTTCTCTGCTTCTAGCCTCATCTTCAGTCTGACTTTGAGTTGTCTGTGGAAGCTGAAAACCTTGCTACACTGCAAAGAACAAACTATAACTCCATTTAGGACCTGGTGAGGCATAATACTTGTACAGAAAGGGAGCTACGCTTTCTACAAAAAGTTTCATTTTTTTTCCTTATTGGCATTAAGCAGAGCATTGCAGGATTCCATTAAAAATGTAGTCATTTTATAACCAGAGGGAGTGAGATACAACTGAATTTGCTTGATTGTTGGGGTTGAGACCTAGGATTTGGAAGGATATTTTTGCAACATTTTAAAAGTGTCCTGCTGGCTGAGAAGTTAAGTTTTCATCCCTGGCTTCACTGAAAGATTTTTGTGTATTGAAATCAGACATAGCAGACTGCCTACATTGAAAGGCCTGCTTACATCACATGTGTCACTAGTCAATCAATTAGCTCTGGGTGGGGTTTCATCACTGCTGTCTTAGGCATCCTTCACAGTTAGAAGTCAGTCAGTCTGACTTTGAGTTGTCTGTGGAAGCTGAAAACCTTGCTACACTGCAAAGAACAAACTATAACTCCATTTAGGACTTGGAAACCTGGTGAGGCATAATACTTGTACAGAAAGGGAGCTACGCTTTCTACAAAAAGTTTCATTTTTTTTCCTTATTGGCATTAAGCAGAGAATTGCAGGATTCCATTAAAAGTGTAGTAATTTTATAACCAGAGGAGTGAAATACAACTGAATTTGCTTGATTGTTGGGGTTGAGACCTAGGATTTGGAAGGATATTTTGCAACATTTTAAAAGTGTCCTGCTGGCTGAGGGTGAGTTAATTTTATCCCTGGACTCAGTAGAGTGATTTGTGCAGGAGGCGTGGTCAAATAAATTGTGTTGTTAGTTGAAGTACTATAAAGGGCAGTACTCACCAGGGTGGTGGAGCAGTTGTGTATTTGATTGTTTCTATCAGTCACCAGTGGCTGTGGACTACCCATCCACCCTACCCCACCCGCTGCAGTGGCATTTCCTTTATAGCCACAGTTCTGACATCACTTCCTCAACAGGTCTTGGGCAGAACTGTCATATCCTAATAACCCAGCACAGTGCAAAAAGGTGAGGTAGACACCACAAATAATAATAAAAAGATATATATAGTATATTATAAGGAGAGGGACATGTGGGGACGGTGCAATGCACTGGCTGTGGGGCAGCAGTTTTCCAGGAGACATTCTGGAAACTGCGTTGCTGTCCTATTTGCAGGCAACTGTCAGCTCTGAGGGAGGAGGTTGCCCACCTCCAGGCTGACCTAGCAAGGACTAAGGAGGCCTCCCCCTTCCAAAGAGCACCACTGCCACAACCACTGCCTCAGAGGTTGCCAAATATGAAGAGCAGTTGGACCACAGTGGGTTCTGGGAGGGTGCGGGTGGTGGACCAGAGGCGAAGCCCCCTAGTTGTACTCTACACAAATCATATGCCATTCTGGCAGAGCAAGGTTCCTCTATGATGGCACCCTCAGTTGAGACCCAGAAGAAAGCTGAGGACATCCACAAGGAGACCCACAAAGGGTGGCAAGGGATACCACAGGGAAGAAACAGCTTCTGATGGGGACTCTATTGTTAGGGGTAAACCTGGGAAGAGAGGAGAAGGAAGTAAGGTGCCTGCCTGGTGCCATGGCTTGGAGGGACAGGAAGCAAATCCTCAGGATTGCAGAAGCAGCATCGCTGGGACAGGGAACTAGATATCATAGTCCACCTTGGGACAAATGACCTAGCTAGGCATGGGATCAGTGCAGTGCAGAATGAATTTGTGGAGTTGGGGGAGGGCCTCAGATGGGTAGCAAGCACGGTAACCTTCTCAGAGGTGCTACCAGTCCATGGCAGGAGTGAGGCTGGTACTGCGCATCATGCAGTTTAATGAATGGTTGCAAAACTGGTGCAGAGCACAGGGCTTTGGCTTCATTGGGGACTGGGGGGCCACCTGGAGAGATGAAGGTCTATTCTGGCATGATGGTCTGCATCTGTCCATGAAGGGAACCAAGCTCCTAGGTGATAGGTTTAAATACTTCCTCGGCAAGCTTTTAAACTAGCCAAGGAGGGAGGCGCTGATAAAAGGCAGGAAATTTCAAGCCTCCCCCCACAAAACATGGCAGGTTGTAAGGTAAACACTGAAGTACAAAGCTCAACACAGGGCAGGACAGTGGTAAATAGAAAAATAGACAAGGACAGTAAGAGCAGGGATGGGGGAAAAAAGGATAAAGCCAACATTAAATGGAGGGCAATGAGTACCAATGCCCGTAGTCTGGGAAACAAGCTTTCTGAACTAGTAGACCTGATGGAAGATGAACAGTTGGATATTGTGGCAGTCACGGAAACATGGTACACCGAGAACCATGACTGGGATGTCAACATACCAGGGTACACAATCTACAGAAGGGACAGGGAAGGTAAAAGAGGAGGTGGAGTAGCTCTATACATAAGGGAAGGGATCAAAGCTACAGAACTAAAAATTAAGGGGGGAGGACAAGAGGCACTCTGGGTCACCTTGGAGACAGGGAATGGCATCACAAATCATACGGGGTTGTATACAGACCCCGTCTCAAAGGGAAGAAATGGACAACAAAATGATAGAGGACATTCTCAAAATGGCTGAAAAGGGAGATACTGTTGATGGGGACCTGAATATGCCAGATGTTAACTGGATAACAGGTACTGCAGCCATGTCCAAGAGCAGGGTCATTCTTGATGCTCTGCAGGGGCAGGCCTTAGACAGCTTGTGTTGGAACCCACCGGAGGGAGCAATATAGACCTGGTACTCTCAAATGGAGAGGGATCACAAATTTAGAAGTCAGTAGACATCTGGGAACAAACGACCACTGCACAGTGTGCTTCACAATGAGCACAACCATGGAGATAAGCCATACAAAAACAAGGATACTGGACTTTAGAAGAGCTGACTTTGGCAAAATGGGTGAATACCTGAAAAATGCACTAGCAAATGACCAAAAAGGAGGGGTGGAAGAACAATGGAGAAAATCAAAATTGCCATCATAGAGGCAACAAGCCTTTGTGTGAAGCAAATAAAGATAACAAAGCGGAGTAAAAAACCACTATGGTTTTCAAACGAGATGGCAGGGAAGGTTAAGGAGAAAAAGGCTGCATTCATAAAGTATAAGGAATCAGAGAAGGAGCACGACAGGGAACTGTATCAATTAAAGCAGAAGGAAGTGGGGAAGGCAGTCAGACTAGCAAAGGCCCAAACCAAAGAAAAAATTGCCAACTCAGTTAAGAAGGGGGATAAAACCTTTTATAGATACATTAGGGAGCATAGAAAGGTTAAGGGAGGGATAGTGAAGATTAATAAAGGAGAGAGGAGGTGGGCAGAGGGGGACAGTGAAAAGGCAGAGATTCTGAATGAATACTTTGCTCAGTATTCACAAAAGAAGATGAGGAGGAGTTGCCTAAACCAGACAATAGAAGCACTCTGGGCAGGGGGGTTGACACCAGTCCATTCACAGAAGAAAGAGTCCTGAAAGAACTCCTAAAACTCAAGGTGGACAAAGCAATGGGGCCTGATGGGATTCGCCCCAGAATCCTAAAAGAACTAAGGGAGGACCTAGTGACACCACTGACCATGCTTTTTAACAGATCATGGCAGGATGGGGTGGTACCTGAGGACTGGAGGAGGGCAGATGTGATTCCCCTTCACAAAAGTGGGAGCAAGGCAGAAGCGGGAAACTACAGACCTGTATGTTTGACCTCAGTGGTAGGGAAAATGATGGAATCGCTTCTGAAAGAAAGAATTGTTGAGTACCTAGAGGCCAGCGGGGCACAGGATCCAAAGCAGCATGGATTTACAGCAGGAAGGTCATGTCAGACGAATCTAATTGATTTCTTCGACTGGGTGACCAAAGTAATAGACCAGGGAGGGGCTGTGGATATGGCATACCTAGACTTTAGCAAGGTATTTGACACAGTCCCGCACAAACGATTAATAATCAAGTTAGCCAGCCTGGGAGTGGGTCCCAGGGTGGTAGCCTGGGTAGCAAACTGGCTCCACAACAGGACACAGAAGGTAATAGTGAATGGAACACATTCCGAAGAAAGGGGGGTTACTAGTGGAGTACCTCAGGGCTCAGTACTGGGTCCAGTCCTCTTTAACATCTTTATAGGTGACATTGCAGAGGGTCTGGAAGGAAAGGTATGCCTCTTTGCAGATGACACAAAGATCTGTAACAGAATTGATACACAAGGGGGTAGAAAAGATGAGAAGGGACTTGGCAAGGTTGGAGGAATGGTCAGACATGTGGCAACTTAGATTCAATACAAAGAAGTGCAAGTGATGCACCTGGGAAACAAAACCCAGGAGAAGAGTACACAAAAGCAGGAGGTACTAACAACAACAAAATGGAAAGGACCTGGGGTAGTCATATCAGATGACCTAGAGGTAAGCAATGTGAAAAGTTGGTAAGGAGAGCCAGGGGATACTGGGATGCATAGGAAGGCATCACAAGTAGAAAAAGGGAAGTTGTTATCCTCTGTACAGACAGTTGGTGAGACCCCATCTGGAGTACTGCGTGCAGTTTGGAGACCTCATCTCACGCAAGGACATAGACAGGATGGAAGCAGTGCAGAGGAGGGCAACTAAATGGTGCAGGGTCTGCAGCAGAAGCCATATGAAGAGAGACTGAGGAGCTTAATATGTATACTCTTGATGAAAGGAGGGACAGGGGGACATGATAGAAACGTTGAAGTACCTCAAGGGAATCAACAAAGTCCAGGAGGGCAGCATCTTTCAGAAAAAGAGATGTGTAAGAACAAGGGGCACAGTTTAAAGATAGAGGGGGGACGGCTCAGGGGTAATGTGAGGAAATTTTTTTCACGAAGAGAGTGGTGGATACATGGAACAGCCTTCCTGAGGAGGTCGTTGGGTCTAAAACAGTGGGGGAATTCAAACATGCATGGGACAGACACAAGGCAATTATAGTGGGGGGTTGCAGGAAGTAGGCTGTTGGTTAACTAGAATCTGCAGCTTAACCAGTAGGTAGGGAAATGGGCAGACTGGGTGGGCCAAGTGGTCCTTATCTGCCGTCAAAGTCTATGTTTCTATGTTTCTGTAGCTCCACCTCTGCCTTTTGCCTCTCAGTTTCTGCCCTCTCCACAACCAGGGCAAAACTCCATCTCCAACATCTGTACCTAGGCTGCTTGCTTGCACAGCTGCCTAAGTCAAAGGCTCTGGCACATTTGCATTACCCCTAGCCTCCATCACACAACTTTGACTAGCAGTGACCCCTTTCACATGGCTTTCCTGGTCACTTCTTTGGAACATGGCTATCAGTTCTGCCCATATTTTACCCTCCTAATAGGCTAGTTCTCCCTTTTGGCATAGCTACTGCAGGCGAAGCAGTTTGCACTTCTTTACCTGGCCTAGACATAATGGGCTGGATATTCAAACTGCGCTATTTTGTGGCACAAGCCCTTGCGCTGCACAAAATAGTTGCGCAGGGGTGTGGCTGGGGCGATATTCAAAGAAGTTGTGCTATTGAGCAATTCCTTTGAATATCACCCCCCCGGCCACAGCCACTGTGCATGGCGCAGTGGAACTTGCGCCACCTCAAGTGGTCAGAGTGGAGCATTCAAGTTGCGGTGGCGCAAGTACCATTGCGCCATGCGCAAATTTCCGATATTCAAAAGGTAACATGCAAATGGGGCCATAATTTATGCAAGGCGCACGGGGGGCCATTTGCATCTGTTTATGGCCCCATTTGAATGCCATTAGCATGCAGGTGCGCTGATCCCCGAGGACTTGTGCCTGGCGCCCTGCCAGGCAGCAGCCGTCAGGGACTGACGCCCCCTGCAGCCAGATTGCGGGCAAATGTGTAAGAAATCCCCCCCCCCGACTGGCCTGATTGCGGGCAAATGCATAAATATCCCCCTCCCCTGACTGGCCCGATTGTGGGCAAAGCTTAAATCACCCCCACCAGCCCGTTCCGGGCAAAAAGTGTCCCCTCCCGAACATATCCCTGGTGGTCCAGTGGACCGCTAAACCCAATCGCAGGCTGAAGAAGTTTAAACCCCTGAACGATCCCCTGGTGGTCCAGTGGACTGCTGGAGCCCGATCGCGGGCTGCATCATGTTGTGACACCCCCAAGACCATATCCCTGGTGATCTAGTGTCCCCATCCCACCCACTCCACAAAGCCCCACTACCCTCTCCCCGCAGCCGGGCGGGCGGCAGCATCCCACTCGCTTCGCCGCCCGCCGCCGCAGACTGACCGGACTTCATTCATTCACATATCTGGACTGCCTCAGACGGTATGGGCTGCACGCCCATTGGCTCTTGCTCTGCACCAATGGCATGCAGCCCTACTGGGCAGCAGTCGGCGGGCGCGGGCAGCAGGTGAGTGGGATGCGGGCGGGTGGTGGGGCTTCGTGGGTGGGTGGGTGGGGGACACTAGATCACCAGGGATATGCCTTGGGGTGTCGCACATAATGCAGCCCGCGATCGGCTTAGCGTCCACTGGACCTCCAGGGATACATTCTGGGGTGTTTAAACATATTCAGCCTGCGATCGGGCTTAGCAGTCCACTGGACCATCAGGAATATGTTCTGGGGCACTTGCAGCCCGCGATGAGGGCTGGTGGGGGTTATTTAAACGTTTGCCACGATTGGGCCAGTCGGGGTGGGGGATTTTACACTTTGCCCACGACCGGGCTGCAGAGGGGCACAGGGAGAGGTTGAGGGCCAGCCACGTGGCAGCTGCTGTGTTGCGCCTTGCACACGGCAGCTCACCTGTTGGTGGCCTCGACTTACCTTTTTGGCTCAGAGTTGTGCAGGCGCAGGTTGGGGTTGCGCCTGCACAACTCTGCACAGCCCGGCTGAATATCGGGCTGTGCAGTTTATGCATGGTTCCTCCCCCTCCAGTTCAGCATGCATTCATTAGCATTGCGCTGTTGCTCAGCATGTTTTCAGTGGTGCAACTGCCTCCTGCTGAATATCGCAGAATGGCACAATTTCATACTTGCGCAGGCGCAACCCTATTGCGCATGGCGCAACCCTTTTGAATATCCCACCCAATGTCTTTATCTTCATTACTCTTGCTTAACAATAACAACAAGAAAAAGCTGGTAGAATTTGTAGTCCCCATTTGTGTTTTCTGCAGTGTGACTAGTCAGATAACCTTTATACTGAAAAAACTGTTTCAGATCCCAGCACTGCCACCAGTCTGTGGCAACCTAGTTTCTCCCAGACTAGCCTATGACTGTTACCAGTTTTCTTGAACCCTTCAGAAGGCTGCAAGGGTATTCAGTGGCTGTAATCACTCAGCACATACACTCTTTCAGGGTATTTCTAGGTCTGAATCCCTTCAGAGTCACTGCTCGCACAGTACAGTGCTTCATGCTCAAGGACACATAACCCACCCCTCTCTGTCACAGCTGAGATCTTCTTACTTTAGAAACAATTTATGGTAACTGTAGCCTTCTCTTCAGAGGTGGAAATACAGTTTTTGTCAGTTTTAAATTAGTTATCTGTACCTCAGAGTACTCAGTCACAGAAGCATGGACTATATGAAAATAATTTTTAATATTGCAAGGTATGTACACATATAATACAGGATACTACATGCAGGGACTATAGGGGACAGTAATTCTACAGAAATGGAAAACAAAATGTTTGATGGTAGGTTTCACACAAAAAACCTGTCTCTCTCTCTCTGTCAAGGTAGAATGGCTTACCTTGAGACACTGGTGAATCAGAGCAAACTCAAACCTTTAGGTGTTAGCTTGTTCGTAGTCTCAACCTGACTAACTCTTTTCAGGCTCTGACAGACCTAAACACTCTCTAGCTGCCCCCCATGACATGTCATCCAGTATGTCGCTCTGCCATCATAGATTCAACGTTCTTTGTGTCTTAAGCCAGGCTGGGAAACTGGTCAGAACTAGCCTTTTGAGCAAATACATCTGCTTCTGTACCAAAGCCTGAGCCTCACAGGAATGTTTATTTAATCTAGTCAAGTCATGTTTTATTTATATGTAACCCCTAGGTGGTGCTATCCCAAGGGCTACTACCCCTGCCTGCTTGGCTAGTAGCAGGTTAAGGGGCCTGAATTCTGAAATGGGTGCCTCCACCCAGAGGTCAGGGTTGGTAGTAGTCAAGCTAACCTGGGCACAGCCCTCTGGGATACTGTAACCCCCCTCTTCCCCTCTAGTGGCCTGAACACTATACAATAATCACTTTCACAATACCCCTGATACACCACACAAGTACCCACACTGTTTGCACTTACCACCAGGGCTGGTTCCTCTGGCTCGACCCTGGGGACCCCCTGTAAAACAAGGTTAAACACAGCAAATAGCAACAGCACAGTACTTTGAGCACAGACTGGAACCACAGTCAGATTACATGCAGAAAAAGTTAGATCTGATTTATTCAGAGGACTTGAACAAGGTAGGGGCAAAATCAGGTTAATTAGCTAAAAGGTTATATCAGTCAAGCAGTTATGCATGTGCTTTGAGTCCCCCCACACACAGTTCACCTCTGGGTACCCAGGTAGAGAAGAGATGGGCTAGCCAGGACAGTTGCCCATGGTTGCAGCTGGTTGGGGCCTGTGATGGAAAACACAACATGCACAGTACACAATATTTGTAATCTGGAGCCAGAGGGCTCAGTTCATAAAGGAAATGAAAGAACAAGACAATCAGATGACACACTCAGATTAAGCTGTTGGTGCAGGGAGCTACCCTGGTATTTACTCACGATACCCAAGACTGGACACAGGCTGGACAAAAACTGAGACCGCAGGTGGTTGATCTGGAAGGCCAGGAGAAGCAGGACCCACACAAGTCACAGAGACGTCGTTCCTGTTCAAGCGTGGAGCAGGGGGGCTGATCCCCAGGCAAGTCTCTCGTCGATGGCTTCTCTGTGCAGTGGGTAGTCTGGCTGGGCCAGTCTGGCAAAGCCCAGACCGCATGAAGACAAGTTCGGATGCAGTCCGTTTTGGGCTGGATACAGCTTCCAGCAAGCAGAACACAGTTCACACAGTGGGGAACTAACTCACAACCCACTAGCAGCTCATAGCACATTTACACGTACAGGAATTCTACTGTACCAGGCAAAGTGCTCCCTGGTCACAATCGCAAAGTCTCTGCACACATTGGAAGCTTAGGGGTAGTTGGAACTCCTGACAGGCCGATCGCATTCAGCAAAAATATTCGGTCTTCTTCAGGTTGAGCCTGGCCCACTTCAGTAGCTTACTTTAGTCACATAAACTTGGATTTAGTCCAAAATAATTCTCTTCTCTCCCTCTCATGGAGCAGCAGCAGACATGCAGCCAAAAAACTCAGCCCTTTCACAGTTTTCCCATGCAAATCCACTCAGGATTTCTGCCCAGAATTACTTCAGCTCCTTCTACTTGAGCTTCCAACTCAGAACTAAACTGAAAACTGCAAGCAGCCTGGGACTTCTCCAAGATCCAAAAGATTTGATTAGCTGATTTGGCTGCCAGCCAAAGCAAGAGCTCCCCCTTCAGTTGCAAAAAAGGGGCAAAAACTCAAACCACAGTTCCTATAGATTTTGAATTCAGACAGCTCCTGTAGTTCGGCTACATTTTATGTCCCACCAGAACTGATTGGTCCAATTTTCAGTCCAGGACCAAGATAGTGGAGACAAACAAAACAGTCCTTGCTACAGAGAAAGCAGGTTAGACAAACTACATTATCATTATCATTCTAAATGGTTTTCAGCAAATAGTTACATCTTTCAACAGAGCTCCATCTCAGATTACTTATGCTGCAATCAAGCAGCTCTTAAAGAGACAGTACACAAAGGCTATACAAGCTCTGGTAATCACATTTAAACTGCTAAAACGCAGAACACCAACCTGGCAGTGAGCATTTAGGCAAGCTCAAGGAAGACTTTTTGGGAACCCCCATTTGTAGGGGGGTTACATATAAAAAATTGCTTTTCCAAAACCAAAGCACCTGTACAATACAATAACAACATTTCAAATTAAAAATACCCAGAATTAAAATTACAATTCAAATTTAAAATCAACACATATCAGAAAATGCTTGTTAAAATAAACAGATTTTTAAAGCAGCCTTAAATGATTCCATGGACAGGCACTCTCTCACCTGATGAGGTAGACAGTTCCACAGGGTCAGGGCCATATACGTCAATGCTCTGGTTCCCGAGGTCTTCAAACGGACCATGGAAACCTCTAGAAATCCCTTGTCAGCAGAATGGAGTGGGTGGAGATAGCGGTAGGGACAGAGGAGATCTTGTAAATAACACAGTCCTGTCATGTAGGGCCTTATCAGTCAACAACGTGACCTTGGAAGGTGATTATCTACCATACTGGCAGACAGTGCAGTTCATGGAGCACAGGTGCAATATGACTGACTCTAGATAAGCCAGTCAACATCCTGACTGCTGCGTTTTGCACCAGATGCAGATGGAGGATCTCCACCCCCAGAAGCCCGAGGTAGAGAGCATTGCAGTAGTCAAGGTGGGTGGGCACAAAGGCATGGACCAACGTTGGAAGTTCCTCAGGCGGAACAAAATGTTTCACCCGGGCAATGTTCCTTAGATGGTAAAACTAGGTTTTGACCACAGCTGACACTTGAGCTTTCAGTGTCAGCTTGCAGTCAAGTACAAAGCCCAGGTTATGCACTCGTTCAGAGGCCCTCAACTGGCTGTCCCTCAGTATAATGCCGGATGGCTGACCAGGAGGTAGCCCCTCTGCCTGATGACCTGGGTCCACCACCACCACCTCCTCAGTCTCCTCCAGGTTCAATATCAACCAGCTAGCACTCATCCAATCCTGAATCTCAGTGAGGCAGTTATTAAAGACAGAGATGGCATCATCCTGCTCAGACTCAAAGGACATGTACAGCAGAGTATCATCTGCGTAGCAGTGAAAACTCAGCCTGTACTTCCTTATGATGTCACCAATGGCAGCATATACACCATGAACAGCAGGGGAGATTAAACAAAGCCCTGCAGAACCCCACAAGACAGGGGAAAGGGGCAAAGGAAAAAATTCCCGACACCACTCTTTAAGACTTGCCTGTGAGGAAAGCATGGAACCATCTGAGAACTGTTTCTGACAGTCCACAGATTGACTGCAGGTGCTCCAGTAATACCCCATGGTCCATGGTGTCAAATGCCGCTGAGAGATCAAGAAAAACAAGATCGAATGGCTCTTCCAATCTCTTGTCATTAGGAGATCATTTAGTACCCGAACAAGGGCCGTTTCTGTACTATGCCTCTTCCAGAAACTGGGCTGGAGAGGATCATAGACCTCATCTAGCAACATCCTGACATCAAAAGACACTTCCTAATCCTTGCCATGGATTGTCCTGGGATTCTGCCTGTGACACAAAGCAGTACAGATAGTAAACTGACCATAGAGGTATTGTTCCTGATACATATATTAACATTTCCTCTTTAGCTGCTAGATTCTAACTGATACCCCTGCAAAAATAATTGAATAAAATACACACACACACACACAAATACAGTGACTGGTATACATAATAAATTGTTACAGTTCCAAATTCTCTGAAGTGAAATTTTAAGCTTCTGTGACATTCACAGGAGTGACAGAATGGTAATTTCACTGTTTAAAAGTTCTTTTTATGGCACTACAAAATAAAAACACAATTAAAGGTAGAAGTGACACTTTTCATCCACTGTTCTTGTAAGGGCCTTACAAAATTGGATTGTTGAACATTTGTTGGAAATTTTTTTTAAAACAGCTGAGTTATGAGTAACTGTTGATTTGGGGTACAGAAAGTCCAGTTTTATATCACAAGTGTGTATTCTTTGGTTGCAGCTTCTTAAAAATTCTTGGTTGGTGACATAAAATTGATAACTGACACTAAGAACACATTTTTATGTCACAAGTCAAGAATTCTTTGTTCACGCTTTTGTGATGACCTAAAAATTCTTTGTTCATGACATAAAAATTAATCATTTTCAAGAATCTTGAATTCTTATGCTGTGAACCAAGAAATTGTTTGCAGTTTCTCGTGCCCTAAAAATTCTTGGTTTGCAACACAAGAATTGGCAACCTCACTAAGCCAGTGACCTACGATTTTCATGATGCCCAGAAAATGTATTTCAGGGTAATTTTGCATCAAGCAAACTCAAGAATCCAGCTTAACGAACCCCATTAAGTTAAGTTCGGTGTTTGTTTTTTGGAAAAATATCTTTTTTATGTGTTTCTAGAATTTTCTTTCCCCGAATGAAAAAAACAAGATGGCGATGCTGACAACCTGAAAGTTTTTCTTGTGAACATGAAAAACATTTTCTTGTGAAATAAAAATTGGCTCGTGACCATAAATTCTTTGGTTGCACCAGACATCTATCCTGAAAACTCTACAGAGCATGCTCAGAAGCCCAATTTTTTTTAACTTGCTTTTTCTCCCCGCACTCTCTCTGTCCATGTCCCCCCAACCCTGCTACTTGCTGTCTCTGGGACTTACCTCTGGGCTTGGCTCAAATTCCAACAGCTTTCTCCCTGTGGTGGGGCTGGAAGGGGGTACCACCTTCAAAAGCCTCACTAGATAATTCTTGTATTGCAATCCTGTGTTCCTGTTATTGTCCTTGTACCAACTGTGTAATTGTTTTCAGTTCTGTATTTTGTATTTTTTTGTTTTCTTGACATGGAACCTTTGGAAAAGAACATCATGCTCAAAGGTTTTTTTTCCAAACAATTAAATAAATAAATAAATAGGTTGGGACTGCCTTGAGCCCAGTAGGTGATGTGGGGTCTGTAGAGGGCCGGCCACATCATCCTGCCACAGCTGATGAGTTTTCTTTCTTGTTTGCGATCCACAGATGCTCCATTGAGCAGATGGCCTGATGCTACATGCAGAACATGCTAACGTCTTCCACAGGGAGCATCCCCCCCACCCATCAGCCATTCCACTTGCACCACCACATATGGTCACCAAGGTGGCAGTATTGCAGTGATGCTTACTGCCCACCCACTCCAGAGGTGGAGAGCATCCTCTGTGATGCTTGATCCTTCTCCCTCAGGCCAGCCCCTGATGACTCAGGCTTGCTACTGAACCCAGGTCACTGGCATCGCAAGTGGTAGTGCTACTGCTGCATCGATGGGCTGGCCCAGAAGCCAAATTTTAAAATCTTATAACTCGAGAATGATAAATATTGTTTCATGATACATTCAAAAGGCACACCCTTGGGCTGAGTCACTTCCACTCTGTGAAATTCAAAACAACATTTGAAACAATTTTTGCTCTAGAAGTGAGCAAAAAATTGGAAAAAAGTGCATTTGTACAGTTTTTTTCTCTTAATGAATCTCAGAATCTGGACAAACAACCATCTCAACACTTACCAGGTCTTAAGAACTTGCCATCCTGACTGTGCATGCAAAATGTCATGTAATTTAGTCGAACGGTGCCAAAGTTATTAAAGTGCAAACGTTTGTGTTTTCCATTAAACAGCCTGCCCAACCCTAGCTACAGTATAGACACAACCATGCCTATACAATATATATTATATATATATATATATATATACAATGCATGTGAGACTAAATAAATGCATTTATTTTCATGCCTGATAGTCCTAAAACAGAAATAAATAATTTATTTCAGTGTTAGGTGGGTCATCAGCATTTGTTTCCAATTTAGGCTGGTCACAAAGGTGTTCTTGGAAAATGGGCAAGAAAAATTCTGTGATCTGACTAGTCAATAGCTGTCCTAATCTATACGATAATTGACTAATAACTGCATGGTTCTGGAAAGTGCCTTGCAAGTCTTGGAACTTGTTTTCTAACTGACCTAACTGTGTAGAACTATTACTACACTGCTTCAGAATTCTCAGTAAACTGTGACAGTTGGGAAAAATAAAAAAGTTTCAACTAATGATCAGTGACTTACCTGTCAGTCAATTTGACCTCTATGATGGGGCAAGCCCAGATGTTTGGTGTGAGAACTGATTTACCAATGATGAAGATTTATTTATTCCTTATTTAAAGATTTATTTAGTCTTGTGATTTTTATTATTTTGGTGCTGTTTTATAAACGCAAAGATATACTTCAGGGTTTGCAGTTATTGGGTAATAACTGTACTTCCCCCATTCCATGGCTGAAGGGCACTCAGGTAATGCCTCATGCCACCAACTCATGTAGTGGGGGTGGGGAGTGGGCATGTGGTAGTTACCCAATAACCGCATACCTGCTATGTGTTATTGCTTATTTAACCAATTGGAGAATAACTTACACAATGCCGAATAACTTCACAATGGCACGTGCTTCAATTAGAAACAGAGCAAAGAAACCAGACAGAAGAAGTTAAATCTTCATTAAAAGAACTAACTTTACCAGAGAGGCACTGTCATTGTATAAATCGCAATGCCACAGGCTGGCTAAAAATATCACATTTATAGTGTATGGTGGAATGATGTTGTGTATGGAAACCCATACATTGTAAAAAATCATTCTGCTACAGTAGTGATGTAGCTACTAATGCAGAATGACTTTTCGACTGTGTTAGCAGCTACATCACAATGCAAGCATCCCCATTGGCATTGTTGATAGGACTAGCAGCAATTGAATGGTCACATGAGTGAGTTGCCTGGCGGGTGGTTAGTGGTGAAGTGCGGGCTGCTGAAAGCAAGGACAGTTTGTTGGAACACAAAAAGTATGCAATTTTTTGCTGGTTTCACCATACACTATATAGAAAGTGAATGGTAGCCCTGATACACAATCACACTCTTCTTATACCTCCTGGTTACCATGACATCAAAGGGACCTCACGTGCTTTTATCTTGGGGTCCTTGATGTCATAGTAACCACTTGGTGTAAGAATAGTGTTGTTGTGTATGGGCTACCATACACTATGCTGTATAGCTTTATCTGAAGGGTTTGACCTCTACAGACCTTACACATGGCTCCACTACCTTGCCCCAGCATTGTATCTGGGTGTACCTTCCACGTAAATGTAATAACTGTAAAAATTGCCTTTTCTCCTGTTTCTGTACCTAAATGTATTTGTCAGAACCAATTACTGTATCGATGTACCTGTTGTACCCTTTTGTACTCTCCCGGGTCATTCCTGAAAATAGGCATAAAACTTGTCTAGTGTACTTACCTGGTAAACAAAAACTAAATAAATAAATAATGGCTCCACCACTTGTGAGGTCATAGAAGTCAAAACCAGCAAATAAAAATAAATGTGATATTTTTGGTCAGGTCATGGCATAACCTACACATATATATATATATATATATATATATATATATATATATATATATACATATATACATATATATATATATTAACACAAAGAAAACCCAGTGCATTTTCTTCACATTAGGTTCACAAGAGAAACATAGGTTTAGGTTAAACATAAAGCTCCTGGATCGAAATGTTGTAACTAATATTAAAACTTACAAATATCCTGGGGTCTTGGTTGATGGTAGAGTAATCTACTCAGAACACATAAATACACTAGTGCAAAAGGTGAACCAAAAACTAAGGGCTTTGAGTAGGGTTTCCAGCTGTCTCACAAAGGAAGTAAGGGGAAATTGGTGAAACGGCTGCTAATCTCAGTTCTAGAATATGGATCTCAACTGTATATAAATTCACCTCAAACATTGTTGGGAAGGATTGATCAGATGTATTCTAGATTAGTGAAATTCGCAACAAAAAGGTAACATTTTTATTTATTTATTTTTTGTTGACCAGGTAAGTGCACTAGACAAATCCTGCCTATTTTCAGGCACGACACGGGGGAGGGGGATACAGATGAATGCCAACTGACCTTAAACCAGATTAAGATGTTAAGCTAACATGGAATACACCACTGCAAGGTATATAAAATGATAGATTGGTTGCAACCTGGAAGGAAAAGGCAATATATATGGTTGATGTGGTGTCATAAACTTATAAATTCAATGGGGAATCACCCATTATGAAACTGGTATTGTGGCATTATGGTGTTGGCCAGCTACTAAAGACCCTTACGTTCTTTCTGTTCTGCCAGGCCCATCTGTTGCTGCTGTGGTTGACACCTTGCTGGACCATGCGAACAAACTGACGGATGCAGAAACAAAGTGAATAAAGGTTTTCTTCTGTACAGCAGGGTGTTCTTCTCCTGAGGTCTATCCCTAGACTGAATAATTCTCTGACTGACAGGCATTACATAGGCAGTGCAATAAATGGTTACATGCAAGTTCTAAGTGCTCTTAAAGGGGTGCCAGCTAACAACAATTAAGCCCCAGTATCATTAAAACCATTAAATGAAAGGAAGTTTAAATTAAGACAAAAAAGATTGAATATTCCCACTTTGTAGATCATTTAATAGACTGGGGGATGCCACTCTGCAGATGAGTATGGCTAGGCACTGGAACAAATTGCCTACTGACTTGAAATCAATTAAAGTACATACCACCTTCAAACTGCTTCTGAAACGTTATCTGTATTCTAACTGTAAATGTTTTTTGTGACCTTATTATTTCTATGTAGCACTGTACTGAAATAAGTTATGTAATTTATGTGTGTAGACAAATGTTTTAAGAATATGTTTATTTATTTATTGAATTTTGGTGACTGGGTAGGCCCATTGAGCCCCGAAGGTCCCATTTTCAGAGGCGACCAGGGATAACAATACAAGTTATAAGAATGAACAAGGACATAAAGAACATTTGAGGCATTGTGAGTTACATCATGAGGTGGTTACAGTAAAGAAAAATAGTGGGTACGGGCATGGTTACAGGCATGGTAAAAGAAAAGCAGTGGATACAGGCATGGCTTACAGGCACGGTAAAAGAAAAGCAGTGGCTGCAGGCATGGGTACAGGCATAGTTATCATCATGACATGTAAGCAATTGGTAGTATTTTGCATATAGTTTATTCAGGGGTTACACGCGGCCTCTGGCGAGCAGTCTGTATAAGGCAGGTAGTAGGAAGGTTAAGCTAGGAGACGGGAGTTGGTGAGAAGGGGAGTACCTTAGGAGCTTTAAGTGCCATGACAGTGGCATGCGCTTGAGGTCAGCAGATGGGACTTAAGCCTGGTGAGGAAGTTCATGAGTGAGGAGGAGGCCTGGACCTGGGAAGGGAGCTTGTTCCATTGGCAGGCTGCTTGGGAGGAAAAGAATCTTCTGCCAGCATTTGTCCTTACCATAGGGACTTCTAATAGCATTCTATCTGAGGTCCTTAGGTTCCTTGGGTTGTGTTTGAGAGTTATGGTCCTGGCAATGCTTGGCGGAGCGTGGGGTTTGAGAAGCTTGTAGAGGCTGGACAGAAGCAAGGAGTGTTGGAGGCAGGCGACCAATGTGGGCCAACGAAGATTGGCCAAAGTGTCACAGTGGTGACATCTCAGGTGGTCTAAGGTTGTGAGACGAGCTATTTTATTATATAGGGTTTGCATCCCGGTAATCTCTTGTTTAGCCATGCCCTGTATAATAGGGGCCGCAAAGGTCAGGTTTGGTAGAAGGATGCTGGTAGCTATGGAGACAACTGTACAAAATGGGGGGTTGGGGCCCTTGACAAATTCAAAAACAAGTTCTTTGTGATGTAATTTCTTTTTTATTGTGTACAGTCCCCTACGTTTCACCCACAAAATGGGCTTGTTCACGAGGATATAGACTTGTAGATACTGTTTTCTCTATTTTTCTGAGCAGTAACAAACAACAGCAGCCATCTTTTAGGTACAGAGGGGTTGAAATAATGGAGGAAACCTTTTCTAAAAAAGCAATTGAGTAAGTAATTAAAACTCACATTTTCAACTACAATAATACTTAGTATGATATGTCCTTAAAGAAAGTTATAAAACTGTATTTAACATCATAAATAGTTTAAGAGAGTTAAAAACTTTACTATTATGACTTTTTGCAGAAATGAATTTAGTGCTTAAAAGCAGATTCCCCAGTACCAAATAGAGCACATTGAATAAGGCAGGAAAAGTGCTTTTCGATACAAAGTAGCACAGGTCCTTTATGAACTGTGAGTAACAAGACTGCTACTGTGAATGCTATATTTATATTAATTTTTATTTTTATTTTTGCAGAGCATTGAATGCTATCTTTGGCTTGTTTAAAAAAACCTACTACTACTACAGTAACAGCCTGCATTTTTACTAAGGTATGAGGGATTGCTAATATTTTGAAGTTACCTTATAAGCATATTGTAAATTTTTATGAGCATATATCAATAACAGTGTGTTTTAATTAATTTCCAGAAAAATAGAGAAAACAGTATCTACAAGTCTATATCCCTGTGAACAAGCCCATTTTGTGGGTGAAACGTAGGGGACTGTACACAATAAAAAAGAAATGACATCACAGAGAACTTGTTTTTGAATTTGTCAAGGGCCCCCCCCTCTCCATTTTGTACAGTTGTATTCAGAGCCTCTTGGGGGGTCTGAAGAAGTTCCAATAAGAACATTGATCCATTACCCACCATACCCTTGTTTTGCATACATGGTAGCTATGGAGAGCCTGGCTTCAGGGATAAGTTGGTCCCTGAGTCGGTACAGGGTGCCAAGTTTCTGATGTAGGGTCCTGGTGACCTGGTCCAAGTGTTCCTTGTATGTGATATTCTGTTCCAACGTAAGGCCTAAGTATTTAAGGGAGAAAACTACGTTAATGGCTTTACCAGAGAGTTAGGTTAAGGAGAGGGATGAGGACCTATAAAATCCCAGGGATCTTGGCCCGAATAGCATTGCCTTGGTCTTGTCGGCATTTAGTACCATTCTGTTCTTACATAGCCAAGTCTCTAGTGAAGTGAGATCCTTTTGGAGTAGAGGGCCTAGGGCAACCACGTCATGCAGGGGTCGGAAGATGACAGTATCTTCAGTGTATTGTACAACTGAGCTCTCCCCACAGTGGGAACGCAGGTCGTTGGTAAACAAGGAAAACAGGAGGGGGCCTAGAATTGAGCCCTGAGATACACCCTGGTTTAGGGGTAGTTGGTCGGATGTGGTCCCTTTCCATGAGACCCTCTGTACCCTGCCTGATAAGTAGCTCCCAAACCACTTCAGGGCATGATTGTCTAGGCCTATATTTTGCAGCTTCTGTAGCAGCAAGTTGTGGTTGACGAGGTCAAATGCCTTGGATAAGTCTATAAAGACTGCACCAGTGGGTATCCCTTTGTCCATTGCCCTGAGAACTTCATCCGTGAAGTTAATGAGGGCAGTGTCAGTACCATGGTTTGTTCTAAATCCATGTTGGGAGGGGGCAAGGAGCTGATGAGCTTCCAGGTAGTCCCTGAGTTGATTGTAGATGACTCTTTCTTGTACCTTAGCAGGTAAGCAGAGGAGGGAGATGGGCCTGTAGTTGTTGAGTTTTTCCCTGAGCCCCCCTTTGTGAATAGGGACAACATTGGCATGTTTCCACGGGTCAGGGACTGCTCCTTCCCTCAGTGATCAATTGAGGAGCATGGTTACAGGCCAGGCTAAGGAGGTAGCTCCTGCCTTGAGTAGCCAAGGGTTGATACCATTGGGTCCCCCTGACCCTTTTGGTTTCAGGTTCCTTAGGAGGTTTAGTACTTCGGTGCATTTAGCCGGTCTCAGGTGAAATGGGGGTCTTTCCATGTGAGGTGGTTCATCTGAGGTAGGAGGGAGAGTCTGGGGAGACAGGCAGGTCTTGTAGGCCTCAAGGTCTGAGAAGTGCCTGTTAAGGGCAGCTGATATTTGAGAAGGGTCAGTTGTGAGCTGACCGTTAATCTCCATGGGACAGGACTCAGGCTTTTTGCTACCCTTGATCAGGTCATTCATATGATTCCAGAATTGCTTGGGGTTGCCTAGGCTGGTTTTCTGGAGGTGTGTTAAGTAATCTCTCTTAGCGAGTTTTATGGCTCTCTTGGCTTTGTTCCTCAGGGCTTTGTATTCAGCGAGATCTGCCAGGAAGGAGGAGAGCCTAAACTTTTTCCAGGTTTTATCCCGAGTAGCCGTTAGGGCTTTGAGAGAGGGAGAGATCCACTTGTAGCAGCTGCCTTTAGCCCTCATTCTCTTCATTGGAGCAAAGAGGTTGGCCGCTGTGGTTAGTTCATCCTGGAAGTATTGCACAGCCTCAGTAAGAGTAGGGAGAAGATTTATGGGGTTCCAGTCCAGACTACCTAGGTAGCGATTGTATTGTAGTTCAGAGAACTTGGAGAAGTTACGGGCAGAGAGGATTCTAGGTTGGACCTTGGGTGGTTTGTTTTTCCATATACAGAAGATTGGGGAATGGTCACTCAGGGAGTCTGCCATTGTGCCCGCACTCTGTATATTAGTGGGGTTAGACACCAGAGCCCAGCCAAGGGTGGTGTGGTTCCCAGTTTTGTAATTAAGTCTGGTCGGTTCAGAGATGACCTGTGTCAGACCTGCTTCATGGGTAAGTGACTTTGAGGCATGACCAGGATCTTAGGCCCAGTTAATGTTGAAGTCACCCAGGATTAGTTGCTCTGTTGTTACCTTGATAGCCGTATCATTTGTGATGGCTTCAAGGGATTTGAGGACTGATTTTGGTGAGTGGTAGATGCAGCCAATTGTTAGTTGTTTGGCATGCCCTAGGGTTATCCGGATGTATATGTTCTCTCCCTCAGTAGTAGGATTAATCTGCCGGGGTAGAGGTGACACGGAGAGGTCATCCTTAGCATAGATTAGGACTCCACTCCCTTTTTTGGTTTCTCTGTCATTATGGTAGCTATTGTAGCCCACGACCTGAATCTCGTGGTCATGGATGTGGGCTTTTAGCCAGGTTTCAGAGATAGTTAGTAAGTCCGGTTTGTAGAGGTCCAATGAGGCCTGGACATCATGTATTTTTGGTCTAAGACTACAAATGTTCATATGTGCTATCTTCAGACCCTTGTTGGCCGCCCATTGACGGTCCTGGGGGGATGCTACCGAGGTATTGGGTACGTATAGGCCAGGGTTAGGTTGGATATCACCTGATAGGAGAAGTAGCAAGACTAGTAACCTGAGCAGTTTAGTGCTAGGTATTGAGATGAGGTGTTTTCGATGTGTCCTGCTCATATAGTAAAGCAGGTCATAGCATACACCCTTTTTTCTGATCTCATGCTCTGTTAAGAGACTAGATATACTTGAGATAGGGTAGCTGCTAAGGAAGTTGTGTGGGGAGATATTATGTAGATTGCTCACTGGTTCTGGGGGGAATGGGTCTATGTGCCTGTCCACCCAGAGTAGGGTCAGTGTGTGTGAGAACAGGACATTGTTGAAAATAGGGGTAAAACCCTAAGAATTTGTATCCTGTATAATCCTACACACACACGCATATATGTATTCATTGCAAAAAACTTTGTTAATGCATCAGTTAGGGTTAAAGCGACAAAAGTATGGAAATGAGACGTTAGGGTTGAGATCCTACCCCCCAACCTACCACCATAGCCTAACTCTCAACCCCATTCCATGCGTAAACAAGTTGATATGGTACAGTATAGGAGAATGGGGTGAGAGTTAGGCCTAATGACTCCATGGCACATCCCAATGACTGTTGGTGTGTGGAGGATGGGGGTTGGGTGGTAGGGTGGGGAGGTTAGAGTCTCAACCCTAACCTCTCATTTCCATACTTTTGTTGCTTTAACCCTAACTGATGCATTAACAAAGTGTTTGGAATGGATTTCCTTACTTTTTGAGAAAGTGTAATGTAACTGGTAACTAGTATGTGTTGGTGGGAATGCAGACCCTCCGGGCCCCGCGCTTCCTTCAAGCTGCCCATTTTTGCATAAGATATGCATATGTGGGAGAATGGGCCCTCTGAACCCTGCGCTTACACTTACACATAGCTACAGAGTCATATAGCAGCCCTATAGGGCTGAAAAGGAACCATTGTAACACTAATTTGCCACTATCTCAGTAACTGTAGCAGCTATGGAAAAAAATTCAACTGCAATTGTATTCATGGCTTTGATACCTCCATGCATGCTTAGTCCTCCTAAAGGTGGACTAAGCTGTCAGGAGCAAAAAAAACATATCTCGAACCGTTTCCAAGACATGGGCACTGAAATGTTATCCTATGGGAAATTTCTCAACTTTGGAATGTCATAACTATGTAACCAGTATTGGGTAAGTTACTTTTTCTATTACTTTCTATTACTTTTGGAAACTTGTTCCAGAAAGTTCTGTGCAGTCACTAGCAAGGATGGAGAAGTGCTGGAAAAAGTAATACACCTTACAGTTACAATTACTTATGTCTTTTTATACAAAAACAATACGTAACTGTAACTGATTACATTTATTTGAAAGTAACTAGTAACTAACCTAGTACTTTCAAATATATGTCATCTGTTATAGTTTTGTTATTATTTTTGTATTGTTTTTGTATAAAAAGAAATAAGCAACTGTAACTGTCAGGTGTATTACTTTTTCTAGTACTTCTCCATCCTTGCTAGTTACTGCACAGAGCTTCTTGGATCAAATTTCTAAAAGAAATAGAAAGTAATAGAAACAGTAACTTACCCAACACTGTATGTAACCAATGCAATTGTTTTACACCAAACTAGCATACATCACATCTGTGGGATGCCCCCTTTGCACCCTGCAAATTTCAAGCCAAAAGTCCTTATCGTTTCTTAGCAGTGAACTGGCAAAGTGTTACAAGTCCTTGTTCATGAGCTGTCAAAATCCCTGTTCGTGAGATAACAAAATCCCCATTCGCAAGGTGATCCGTGTTCGTGAGATAGGGCCATCTGGTTGTCATTTCATGAATGGGGATTTTGATAGCTAACAAACAGGGATCAGCTCATGAACGGAGATTTTGACAGTTCATGAACGGGGATTCCCTGTTTGCAAGATGGGGCCATCTGGTCCTCATCTCACTGACAGGGATTTTGATACCTCATGAACAGGGATTTGACTCGTGAGTGGAGATTTTGACAGCTCACGAACAAGGATATTTTTTAATAATCCTTGTTCGTGAGCTGTCAAAATCCCTGTTCGTTAAAAATCCTTGTTCGTGAGATTTGGCCATCTGGTCCTGATTTTGGCACCTCACGAACAAGGATTCCTCACAAACGGGGATTTTGACACCTCACTAATGGGGATTTTGACAGATCATGAACAAGGATTTTTTGTTATGATCCTTGTTAAATGAGTGTCAAAATCCGTTCTAAACAATCCCTGTTCTTGAGATATGGCCATCTGGTCCTCATCTCGCTGAACGGGATTTTCATAGCTCATTTAATGGAGATCGGCTCACAAATGGGATTTGACACCTCACAAACGGGCATCGGAAGCGAGTCACGAATGGGGATTTTCAAATATTAAATTGCCATTTTTTTAATAAACAACTGGAAACTAAACACATGGTTTTGTAGAGGGCATTGCCTTGAACAAAACCCATACATTTGTTTCCACAAAATACATCCATGGGGCAAGTAAACATTTTGTTTTGGGCTAAAAGTGAAAACAAGATGATGGCTCACGAGCGGGGATTTTTTTCTCATGAACAGCGATTTAATGAATCCCCTTATGAGTTGTCAAAATCCCTGTTTGTGAGCCGAAATCCTTGTTCGCAGCTGTGCATCTATCCAAAAGATTGAACTGAGCATGCTCAGAACCCACATTTTCAAAACTGAATAACCTTGGATCCGATTATATTTTTTCACCAAACTAACACTGGCTTGTTCCTTAGGGCAAGCTCTTTCTACCCTGAAAATGTCAGGCAAAACATTTAAAATTGTGTGGGTACAGGGTGATTAGGAAAATTCAGGGAAAATTGGTGAAAAAAGCAAAATCCCCACTTTTTTCACTATGCGCTGCACAAAAACCACACATCTGAGCAAAATGAAACGTGACACAGCAGGAGATCTACCCCATGGGACAGTACATACCACATTTCATGCAAATCCATTGAACAGTTGCAAAGTTATTTAGGGGGCACAATTTGGGGTTTAGCATTAAACTGCCTACTCAACCCTAACTATTGGGGCATGACTGTGCCCCATGATATTAATATATATAAGCCACAACAGCGTGTGCATTAAAGGACTTTAATGCATGTCCCAGGGGTGTGCTCAGGTATGAGGCTGAAGGTCATGTGTCCTTATGCACCTGGGAAGTGGATTAAAATGCTTTAATGCATAGACTGGAATGACTTATCACAGTTAAACAAGCACTGGTCAGAGCTGAATGTTTGCTTACTTGTATTTGCCGTGTAGTTCTTGGGCATAGATAGCAGTGCTCAACTCCTCAGGAAAGCTTCAGGTCTCTCATGGAGTTCTTCTTGACTGGACAGGCCTGGCTAACAGACTTAGTGACCACTGTCAGTAGTTTTTATTAATTTTCAGTTCCATCTTCTATCGGGGAGGATATAAGGGCAGACTGGATGGGCCATGTGGTCCTTTTCTGCCGGACAATTTTTGTGTAATCTGTGTGTAATCTTTGGAGCTGGCCCTGCAGCACCAGCAGCAGCACAACAAAGGCAGTCTTCTGCCTTCCACTTACCACCACACCCAGTGACTCTCCCAAGATGCCAGACCCAACTGATTCTGTGTTTGAGGACCCCAAGTAGTCATCACTCTCCTGCAGTGGTGTGGACACACAGAATTGTGGGTCAGAGCAGGACTGGGAAATTAGGATAGTAAGCTGGTTGGTCTGATCATGGCAGGTTTGGACAGTCCAGTTGGCAGCTGCCCAGAAAGAGGCAGTAACTTTCTCTTGCTGGTAATGTAGGCAGAAGTTTTAGGGGAGTGGCTTGGGGTGAGCCAGGTTGGTTTTGTAAGTCCATCAAAAAGATGTAGACCCTCAATGAGCTCTCACCTCATCTCAGCCCAGTCTGTGAGCCTGATACCAGGAAGGAAGTTGAGTAGAGCGACACACTGGGTACGGAGGCTGGCAGCACCAAGCAACCCAACCCAGCACTGCCAAAAAAAAGGGGGGAAGGGGGAGAGAGAGAGAGCAAAGCCTTAACTTGACTTTCCAAGAAACATGCAAACTTTGGCCTGTCAGCATAACTTACAGCCCTGAAAAAATTGAAAGATGGAAGCTCTCTTACACTACCCATGAGTTAGTATTAATGGGACACTACAGGAAGTGAAGAGGTACATCGAGAACAAACACAGAAGTGAGCTAGCTATTGAAATTATGTTTTTTCCTGGTTACAGTCAGCTTCTGCTCCACACGGTCTAGGAAAGACTCAGTGCTGCTTACCGTAAGCATACTCTTCACCTCAGGCTGGGAGCAACAGGGTAGTAGTGATGGGTGGGTCTAGGATGGGTAGGTCCTCCAGGCAAAGTGTGGCAATTCCTAACACATGAGCCCAGATTCCCTGGGGCACACACATCTGAGCAAGCACTGAAATATAAAAGACAACTGGATCAGCTTTCAGTTTCTACCCAATAACCAAGGCACTGACTTTTCTGCAGCACTTTGGAACCAAATTCTGTGGCAGAGCTACCATTTTCCACAGAACCTCCGTGGCAGTGATTTGTAATTTACACGGAAGTTCTGCATTACCAATGAGGTGCCATGTTGCAGCATTAGCTCATCATTCTGACACCGCGTCCATGGCAATTGCTAGGGCAAGTGGGATGGGGGATGGGGGAACGTACAGCACCACTAGCTCACAGAATAAACCCACAAACTTCTATGAATGTTTTGTTAAAAACTAAAATGAATAATCAATCACACAAGCTCCTATCCAATTGCATGAATGAAATATGCAAGGGGGACCTTGTAAGATAAATTCACTCTTTTCCTTGCCCCTCTTCTTCCTATTCTCTATGCTCCAGGGATTCCTGTACTTTCTCCATTCCCCATCCTCACTTATGTGCCGGGAAAGCTGCTTTCTCCTACCGTCTCCCCTCCCTCTGGAACCAGCTCCCCTCTTCCCTTTGTCTCTCCATACCTTTAAGCACCTGCTAAGGCACATTCCTGCCCCCCCCCCGTACCTGCCACTCCTACTTTTGAACTCGCCATTCTTTTTCTTATAGTTCTCCTGTCCCCCCAACCTATAACTCACTAAAGCTGAGCTAACTGTGCTCCTGGCCCTCAGTCTGCTCTCTATTCAGTGTGAGATTCACTTATGCACTCTAGCACACTTTGGTCAAGTATTTCCATGTATTGAATCCACATGCTGTTCGTTTTATTCAGTGTATAAAATCATACTGTTTTTATTTTATGTGGGGCTTCTTACTTAATCTCCTGACTTGGACTGCCTATGTATTTTTCACTTTGTACTTTGTATTTCTGCACTGTGGACGTGTGCTGTGCCTTTATGTCTGTACCCCGCTTTCCTCCCACTCCCCAGGTTGCACCTGGAAATGCACCTTGTCCCAGTGTGCCTTTCCTGGCTACCAAATTTAAAATAAAATAATTAAATGATCTGTCTGTACTCGTGCTGTTTACACCATTCATGAGGTTACCAGAGGTCAGACAACACTTGTATAGATAAAGTATTTATCACACAGATCCCCATTGCATATCGCTTGTTTATGCAATGGGGTGGACACATAAGGTCGTTGATAAATCCATTTATCAGAGCAACTATATGCATACATCTGAGACCATGGATGTATACAAATAGTAAGTGCATCATCTCTGATTCATAAATATGGTTAGTTCATTATATATTTGTGGCTGCCACCCCTTCCACCTGCTGGCACTATTTACAAACACTTTCCTTTCCCTCAGCCACCCATTCCTTTCCAGCTCACCATGTCCCTTCCCTAAACATTTTCTCTTCTCCATATGTAATTGTTACGGTCATGCTGCTTTTTCAGAACCCTGTCTATTTTAGTTTTTTTTGTTCCTTTTGTTTTAATTGCCATCAGCACCTCCACGAACTGCTCCTGCTCCTGCTTGCTCAACTAACCCAGTCCCATACCCCGAATCTTCTGCCGCCCTCCGTGCACCACAATTTAAAGCACCATTTTTTTTTTTTTACAGAAGTGATGATGTTCCAATAATACTCCCAGCCAGTCGCTACTGTAGTTCCCCTTTTTATTTAATACCTTGACAACTGGGGTACTTTTCTCCGCCTGGGACCTCAGCTCACTCCTTACTTCTCTACCACATCTGAAGCCTCACCACCATACTCACGCCACGTGATCCACTGCCAAAAATGGTTCAAAAATAAAATGGGCGCTCAATTAAATTAATATCCTGAACCATGACTGCACCAACAACAAATCTAAGCCGTAGTCAGACTGCCAGACCTCTTGCTTGCTAACAGGCCGCACCATGTGATTAAAAAAGAATTTACAGTAGCCATACATAATCAGCACTAGAAAGGCATGTCAGTGCATCAGAGACATCAGAAGGTCAGAGCGTTCTTAGCAACTCCTACCAGTCACTCCTGGAAGCATAGCAACACAGAGCCACAGCATACTTTCCTAACTTTGGTATTTTTTAAGATTTTGACTCCAAATTTTCAACAGAGTCTTTTTATGACCCCACTTCATGAAGCTGGTAGGTGAATTTTTTCAAATCCTGCCAGAAAGGTGATCTCATGGAGCAACTGCAAAATCACCCTTCTAATCAGATCTGAAAAGTGACACCTGTCACATTCATGAGTTGGTCTGAAAAAATGGTTATGTCGAAAAACTTGGGTCAAAATATTGTAAATTACTAAAGTTATGAGGGAACATTGAAAAATGTCAATGCACCTTTATAACTTTGGTGCTTTTTAAGATTTTGTCCCCAAATTTTCAACATAGTCTTTTTACGACTACATTTCCTGAACCTGCTAGGTGAAATCTTTCAAATCCTTCCCAAAAAGTGATTTTGTGGAGCGACTGTGAAATCACCTTTCAGGTCAGATTTGAAAAATGTCACCTACCATGATCATGAGGTGGGGTCAAAAAAAGACCATGTTGATAGTTGGTGCAAAAATATAAAAAAATGACGAAATTATGAGTAAAAGTTTAAACTGCATTGCAATACATTAGCCGCACTTACCTTGTTTCCTCAATTCCCAGTTGCTGTTGAGGATGAAGGATGTGTTTTCTTTGCAGAGTGGATTTTCAGTGCTGGACTCTTTTTAGGTGAGTGAGGTGAAGGAGGGGATGTGGGGTTGTGGGCACTGAGTGTGTGGGGGTAGGGGGGGAGTTGGTCAATGTTGGCCACAAAAGACATCAATAGACTGTCCCCCCCCCCCATTTCAGGTGTGAGCAAAACTTAAAAAGAAAACCAGGGCAGAACAGGGTTGGTGGGTAGTATTGAGCAGAAGGATGGAGCGGGGGGGGGGGCAGAGAAAAATGGCTGGGCAGGGCAGAACAGGGTTGGAGGGTTGTACTGAGCTGAGGAATGGAGAGAGTGAGAATAAAGAAAAATGGCAGGACAGGGCAGAATGAGATTGAAGTGTAGTGAAGTGACAGGAAGCAAACAGCAGGGAAGGGCAGATTGAGGTTGGCGGGTGGTATTGAGCAAAAGGATGGAGCGGGTGGGAACAAAGACAACTGGCAGGGCAGAACATGGTTGGTGGGTGGTACTGAGCAGAGGGATGGAGTGGTTGGAAACAAAGAAAAATAGGGCGGAATGGTATGAGATTGTTTGAAATGACACTGCTCAGTTGGTTGCTGGACAGTGTCATGGAGATTAAAGGATCCAGCCCCTGTGTAATAGGAGTGGCAGACTCCTTTCAACTACATGAAGTTTCCACCCATCAACCAACAGAACAGCATCATGATCAGCCTTGCTGATCATTGGTCTGTCTCTGTTGAGCCCCCTGCAGTCTGAACTGCATTGAATGCGACAGTGACATGCCTCTGAAGGCTGCTACTCTGACAATATGTTTGGTTCGCGCATGTAGGCAGGTAAACATAAAAATGGATTGTTGTTAAAATAAATAAAATAATTGTTTTTAACAGTTAAATTAAATGATTGGGTTGTAAATTGATATGTTTAGATGTGTAGATTGAAGCTTGTCCTGTACAGAGACATTAAATAGTTCCTGTGCAGCAGATGGCAGTGTTAGAATAGCAATGTTAGAATAGAAGTATTAGAAGAGCAGTATTAGGTGACAGTGTTAGAGCAGCAATGTTAGAATAGCAGTATTAGAATAGCAGTGGAAGCAGCATGATCGGAAGGTAAAAAAATAGTTAAGATGTTAAGCTGTCTCTTCTTCCTCCATGATCGCTGAGAAAGCTGGTGCTACTGTTCTAATATGCTATTTGTTGTTTGTGAGTCTGCATTCTGCTGTGAATCCCCCATCCACTCACTCAGAAACAGCAAGATCGGAAGTACCCTGTTTATGTAGGCATTCTCCAGGCCCTCACAAGCAGCTGAACTGAGGTTGAGGCAATAAAGAATAATGTTGGAGAAGTTTTTTTTTGCAGTCTGAGCTGCAAGTAAAGCTGCTGTATCCTGTACTGCCCCCAGATATCACTAGGGAACTCAGTAGCACCGCTTTGTCACTGTGGTTCTGGCCCTGTATTTACTTGGCTTCCTCTCACTCTATAAGCTAAATGATGTTTGTTTATAGGTAACGTGAGGTTGGTGACTGCTGTACTGCCCATTTTGTTAGGACTTTTATGGTAAACAGAAGTGTATTGACATATTGGCTGTTGAGGTGCCAGTGTGCCAACATTTGGAGATGTGGCCAAAGCAGGATAATAGTGTGAAAACAGTCAGTTTTTAATTCAGGCTGCAGGACATAGCAATAGAATTTCTGAGCATGTGTAACTAAAATAAGCAGTTCTTTTCATTGGTACGCCCTCTGTATGGTCACACTATTACAGCGAACTCTTCGATGCTGACAACATCGACAGTTCGCTGTAGCAGTATGCACTCTGTCCCCAGTCCTGCACCCCCTCCCTGAATCAACTCCAACTCGTAGTTGCTAATCTATAAGTTCAGGGGGTGTGGGCAAAGCCCCCCGATAGAAAAGGAACTGGGTCTCCTTTCAGATTTATGTCAACTGCAACTTGTGGTCGACATAAATCTGTCACTGTGATGTCAGTCGACAAAATAGTTGTTGAACCGGCATTGTAGCACCTTTTCATTGACAATAGTAGCAACAGACTGTGAGGTGGGGCGTAAATTAATAAAGTATGTCAGTAATTGAGTACTTAGAGATTTATTATATGGTAGTACTGTATTAGTGTAAGAGAAGTTATCTTGAATCCATAGAAACATAACAATTGTTGGCAGATAAGGCCCACTAGGGCCATGTAGTCTGCCCGTAAGCCTCATACTTGATTATTGCTTCTGACCCTTCCTCTGCTTTACCTCTATGGTTCTACTATGCCTATCCCATGCATGTTTAAATCCAACCACAGTGCTTGCTCCCACCACCTCTTGTGGCAGACCATTCCATGCATCCACCACCCTCTCTGTGAAGAAAACTTCCTCTCATTCCATCTTAACCTGCCACCTTCCAATTTCATGTCATGCCCCCTTGTTCTTGTACTTCTCCTGAATTGGAGGATGCCTACCCCCTGCACCTTGTTTATGCCCTTGAGGTACTTGAATGTTTCTATCATGCCCCCTCTCTCCCTTCTCTCCTCCAATGAGTACATATTGAGGTCCCTTAATCTCTCCTCATAAGTTTTGTGATGCAAGCCCTGTACCATCTTAGCCACCCTTCTCTGGACCTTCTCCAGCCTGTTAATGTCCTTTCAAGGGTGCGGCCTCCCAAACTGCATGCAGTACTCCATGTGAGACCTGACCAGGGTTTTATATAATGGCATCACTACCTCCCGTCTTCTGCTAGTGATACCCTGCCTATGCACCGGGTCCCCAGCATGCCACTGGCGTTCCCTGCTGCCCTTGTACTCTGCTTTGACATTTTCAGGTCATCTGAAATAATAACCCCCAGGTCTCTTTTTTCCTTGGTGACTGTCAGCAACCCCCCCCCATCTTGTAGCTCTCTGCAGGGATTCTATGCCCCAGGTGCATAATTTTGCACTTCTTTAAATTAAACCTCAGTTGCCACTCCTCAGGCCATTTCTCAAGCTTCCCCAGGTCCTTCCTCATTTTCTCCACCCCTTCTGGAGTATTCACCCTGTTAGAGATCTTGGTGTCATCTGCAGACAGGAAGATCTTTCCTTCCAGCCTGTCTGTAATGTCACTGATGAAGAGATTGAACAGGACTGGCCCAAGGACTGATCCCTGAGGTACCCTGCTGGTCATCCCCCCTCTCCCTAGATTGTACCCCATTTACTACCACCCTCTGCCTCCTGTCTGTTAACCAGTTCCTAACCCAGTTTACCATCTTGTCTCCCATGCTTAGACTACCCATCTTATTAACCAGCTTCTTATGTGGGACAGTGTCGAAGACTTTGCTGAAGTCGAGGTAAGCAATGTCCACCCACCCCCTTGATTTACTTCCTTCGTCACCCAGTCAAAGAAGTCTATCAGATTAGTCTGACATGACCTACCCTCTGTGAAACCATGCTGCTTAGGGTCCTGGGCATCAATGGCTTCTAGATGTCCCACTATCTTTTCCTTAAGCAGTGCCTCCATGATCTTCCCCACTACTGAAGTGAGGCTGACTGGCCTATAGTTCCCCACCTCCTCCCTACTGCCGGATTTGTGTAGAGGGACCACATGTGCCCTTCTCCAATCCTCTGGCACCACTCCTGTGTTGAGCAACTCTGTGAACAAGGCTGCCTGAAGTTCTGCTAGCTCTCTTTGCTGCTCCCTTAATATCCTCGTGTGTATGCCGTCTGGCCCCATTACTTTGTCCACCTTCAAGTTAGTGAGCTCCTGCAGGACTCTCTGCTGTGAATGGACTGTTATCCATGTGTCCCCCCTCCCCCCCAGCATCTGTTGCATGGCTTTGGTCCCTGTCCCTCTCCCTCTTCCATGAATACTGAACAGAAGTATTTATTCCGTATTTCTGCTTTATCCATGTCTCCCTCCTTACACTCCCCTTCCTTCGAGCCTAAAAATCCCCCTCCTGGTTTTCCTTCTTTTACTGATATACCTGTAGAATGTCTTGTCCCCTTTCTTTACTGTCTGCGCTAATCCTTCCTTAGTCTGCACCTTTTCCCTCCCTACAGCTCTTTTCTCGTCCCTTAGACACTCTAGGTACATGTCCCTGTCCTCCTCTCTTTGGGTCTCCTTATATTTCCTGAACCCTGCCTTTTTAGCCCTTACTTTGTCTGAAACCTCTTTTGAGAACCATAGTGGCCTTCTCCTTCTCTTGCCTTTGGATACCAATTGATGCATTGGTTTGTCACTTCCATTATGGCTCCAACGGGTTACAAGACCTGAGGCAGAATGGATTCATGGGGGGGGGGGGTGTCATGCCAAACAAATCTGATAGATTTATTTGACTGGGTGAACAGGGAAATAGATCAGGGTGGAGCAGTGGACATGGCCTACCTAGATTTCAGTAAGGCTTTTGATACCATTCCACCTAGGAGACTTGCAAGGAAGCTGGGCAGATTAGGGATGAGTCAAAAAGTGGTAAACTGGGTAAGAAATTGTTTAAGAGGTGGGTGACAGAGGGTAGTGGTAAACGGAGTTCACTCCGAGGAGGGGAAGGTGACCAGCAGGGTGCCTCAGGGCTCAGTACTGGGACATGTCCTCTTTAATGTCTTTATAACTGATATTGTGGACGAGCTGAAAGAGAAGGTCTGCCTGTTTGTGGATGTCACCAAAATCAGCAATTGAGTCTGAGTGGACACTCTGGTGGGGAGGAGGGGTGGTGGAAAGAATTTACAGAGACCTGAAGAAACTTGAGGAGTGGTCAAGGGTATGGTAGCTGGGTTTCAACACGAAAAGTACAAAATCATGCACTTATGGCACAGAGACCTAGAGGCAGAGTTTAAAATGGGATTAGAGGTAGTGACAACCACTAAACAGGAAACAAACCTAGGGTTAATCATATCCGATGACCTAAAAGTGGCTAGGCAGTGGGACAAGACAGTAGGGAGGGTCAGTATGATACTGGGGTGCACAGGGAGTGGTATCATGAGCAGAAGTGGTGTTGTCTCTGTAGAGATCACTGTTGAGACCCCACCTAAAGTACTGTGTCCAGTTCTGGAGGTCACATCTCTAGAAGGACATAGACATAGTGGAGGCTGTCCAAAGGAGTTCAGCTAAAATGGTGCAGGGTCTGCATAATAAGCCCTATGAGCAAAGACTAATGGACTTCAATATCTACACCCTGGAAGGGGGGGGATATGATAGAGACCTTTAAATACCTCACAGGGGTGACTAAGGTACAGGAAGGGAGTATGTTTCAGAAAAAAATGAGACATGCAATGAAGCTGGAGTGGAGTAAATTTAGGAGAGATGTGAGGAAGTATTTCTTCACAGAAAGAATAGTGTATTCCTAAAACAGCCTACCAGCTGAGATGGTAGGGGCGAAAACAGTGGTAGGTTGAAGAATGCATGTAATAGGTATTAGGGGAATCTTACATAGAAACATAGAAGTTGACGGCAGATTAGGACCGCAAGGCCCATCCAGTCTGCTCATTTATTTTTCTACCTTATGAATGTGCCATTGGCCTTTGCTCTGTCAATGGTCTATCTATTCATATTCATCTGTATTGCTCCCTTATGCTTAACCCATGCCTGTTTGAAGCTCTGCACTGTACTCATATCCACCACATCCTGAGGTAGGCCGGTCCATGCATCCACCACCCTTTCTGTGAAAAAGAACTTCCTCACATTACCCCTTAATCGGCCTCCCTCTAATCTCTTGCTGTGTCCTCTTGTCCTACTATTTTTCTTATATTGAAACATGTTAGACTCTTTCACCTTGTTAATGCCCTTAAGGTGTTTGACTGTTTCGATCATATCACCTCTCTCTCCCTCCTTTGCTCTAAGGTATACATTCAGCTCTGTTAATCTGTCCTCCATATGTTTTCTGATGCAGTCCCTGCACCATTTTGGTTGCCCTTCTCTGGACTGCCTCAATTTGGTTAATGTACTTGTGAAGGTGTAGCCTCCAGTACTGCACGTAGTACTCCAGATGGGACCTAACCTGTATCTTGTAAAGAGGGATTATTACTTCCCTCTTCTGACTTGTGATACCCCTACTAATACACCTCAACATCCCTCTAGCCTTACCTACTGCTTTAGTGGTCTGCTTGGATGATTTCAGGTCATCGGTGATGATGATGCCCAAGTCTCTTTCTTCCCTTGTGACTGCCAGCAACTCCCCTCCCAGCCTATAGATGGCTTCAGAGTTTCTCTTCCCTATGTGCATGATCTTGCACTTCTTTGCATTAAACACCAGTTGCCACTCTTTCAACCATTTTGCTAGTTTATCCAGATCTCTTCTCATTCTGCCCATCCCATCTGGATCAGAAACTCTGTTGCAGATCTTGGTGTCATCTGCAAACAGACAAACCTTACCCTCCAGTCCATCTGCAATCTCACTGAGGAAGTTATTGAAGAAGACTGGCCCCAGGACTGATCCCTGAGGTACCCCACTTGTGACTTGCATCTCTTCTGACTGTATACCATTTGCTACCACTCTCTGTTTTCTCCCCATCAACTAGTTTGCCACCCAGTTGACCAAATTCTGACTCACCCTGAGCCTACCCAGCTTATTAATCAATCTTCTCTGTGGAACAGTATCGAAAGCTTTGCTGAAGTCAAGGTAGGCAACATCAACTGCTCCCCCTTCGTCCACCACTCTGGTTACCCAGTCAAAGAAATCTAGGAGATTAGTTTGACAGGACCTTCCTTTTGTAAACCCATGCTGTCTTGGATCCTGTGCTCCTATGGATTCCAGGTGTTGCACTATCCTTTCCTTAAGGAGTGCCTCCATAATCTTGCCCACTACTGAGGTAAGACTGACTGGTCTGCAGTTACCTGCCTCCTCCCTGCTACCACTGTTGTGGAGCGGGATCACATGAGCCCTTCTCTAGTCTTCTGGGACCTCTCCTGTGTTCAGAGACTCACTAAACAGTTCTGATAATGGTTTTGCTAGTTCCTCTCTTAACTCCTTTAGTACCCTGGGATGTATGCCATCAGGTCCCATTGCCTTGTCCACCCTGAGCTTATCGAGCTCTTGTAGGACCCTTTCTTTTGTGAAGGGACTAGTGCTTACCTCCCTTCCCACTGTGTCCATGGTGCTGAGCTGTGGGCCCTGCCCTACCTTCTCTTCAGTAAATACTGAGCAGAAGTATCTATTTAGGATAGATGCTTTTACATGGTCCTCCTCCTCACATGTCCCCTTATCCCCTTTGATCTTAGCAATATCCCCTCTGACTTTCTCCTTTCACTAATGTATCTATAGAAAGTCTTGTTACCTTCTTTTGCTGTTTATGCTGGTGTTTCCTCAGTTTGGGCCTTTGCCAACCTTATTGCCTTCCCTGCTTCCCTTAGGGAAGCTTGGGATGCCTTCCTATCTTCATCCTGCTGCTTTCCCTTATATTTCCTGAAGGCCAGCCTTTTGGCTCTGACCTTTTCTGCTACTGCTTTTTTTTTAACCTTGTATTTAGGCTCCATCTTACCTCCTCTCTCCACTCTCTCTCAGACATCCTCACTACTGCCTCCCGTTCCAGTCACAGTCTGCCCCTAGAGTGCATGGTCCACTAGTCCTAGGTACCTGGTAGCCCCCCGGGAAGGTGAGGAGGGACCCCCAATTTCTCCTCTGAACCAATCCTTTCTCTTTGTCATGGTGCCAGCACAGTGGAGTCTGATGCAGCCATCTGGAACACACCGTGAGGTGTTGTCACCCAAGAGAGAGAGAGAGGGGTTTTTCCTCCTTTTTACGTCCTCCCCAGATGTCAGCATGCAATGGGGGCCAATGAGCTAGGAGGCACCCAGAGTCATGCCTCCTGCTCCGCCCCCTGCTGACTTCTACCCAGTGTTCTTGCTGCTGCCCCCATCTACCTCACCTTCCACCCAGGCTCCCCTAGGTGGTGGTATTGTGGTGGGAGTGTGCAGTAACTCCCACCAGGGAAGGCAAGCAGCCATTGGGTGCTCCATCCTTCTCCTCCCCGGCCGACCCTCGGCAACCCATGCTCACTCCTGAACACAGGTCACTGGCGTGGAGCGAGATAAGGCATCCAGCGCCTCAAACCTTAGTGCCACCGGGCCGGCTCTGCTACTGTTTTTGAGAACCAAAGTGGTTCCCTTCTTCTTTTGCACTTCCTTTTCTCTCTAACACAATGGGATGTTGCTTCAAGTATTGCATCCTTAATGCTTTCCCACTTTGCCTGTACCCTCCCACCTATATTTCTTTTTGCCAGGGCTAGCTTAACTCTGTTGGCCATCTTATCAAAGTCAGCTCCTCTGAAGTCCCATTTTTTTGCCTTGGAATGGGATGATTTAGTTCTAGTGGCCAAATTGAACCATACCATGTGATGGACACTGGCCCCCAGGTGACCTTCTACCAAGAGATCTGTGATCCTTTCCCTGTTAGTCAGTACTAGATCTAGGATAGCCCTGTCTCTTGTGAGTTGTTGTACCAGCTGTTTGATGCTCTCCCCCTGCAGGGACTCCACCATATGTCTAGTTCTGGCAGATGTTCCTGCTGGTATTGACCAATCTGTATCTGGCATGTTGAAGTCTCCCATTATCAGAACCTCCCCTTTAGCTGTCATGTTTTGTATATCTTCTAACAGTAATGTGTCTTTGTCCTTCCCCTGGTCTGGGGGCCTGTAGACAACCCCAGTTCTTATGGCTGTCCCATTTCCTGTTTCCAGGGTGACCCACAGTTCTTCCGGCTCCTTATGTGTATTCTGAATTTCTGTAGCTTTGATATTTTCATTGACATAAAGGCCACTCCTCCCCCCCTTTTTGCACATCTGTCTCTTCTGAACAGTACATAGCCAGGTACTGAAGTCTCCCAAATGTGGTTACTGGTAAACAAATGGGGGGCAGAGAATGAGCCAGAGATCACGTAGGGTCTACAGAGAAACTGTAGGTAGGGAAAAATGGGCAGATTAAGTGGGCCATGTGGTTCGTAGCTGCCAACAAGTTCAATGTTCCTATGTTTAAGTGCAAGTGGTGATCGAGGTTTCAAAATAGGGCAACAGATTCCTGAAGGGGAATGATACTGAAAGTTACTTTTTATTTATTTTTTTTTATTTTATTTAAAAGTTGATAACTGGTAAAAAGGCACACTAAGCTGGAGCTTGTTTCCAGGTGCAACCCGAGCATAGTTACATAGCATGAATATGAGTAGTATCCAAGCTAATGAATTTGGATGTGTGTCTGTGATCAAATTAAAGATACCTCAGTCATTGCTGTGCAGCAGGGGAGCTGAGATAGGCAAAATGGGTTGGCTGAACAACAGGACACAGAAGGTAATTGTAACTGGAGTCCACTCTGAAGAAAGAGGGGTTACTAGTGGGGTACTGCAGGGTTCAGTACTGGGTCCAGTCCTTTTTAATGTCTTTATAAGTGACATTGCAGAGGAACTGGAAGGGAAAGTATGTCTCTTTGCAGATGACACAAAGATCTGCAACAGGGTTGATACACAAGGAGGTGTGGAAAGGATGAGAAGGGACTTGGCAAGGTTGGAGGTATGGTCAGAAGTATGGCAGCTTAGATTCAATGCAAAGAAGTGCAAAGTAATGCACCTGGTAAACACAAACCCAGGAGAACATTACACAATGGGGGGTAGTAACAACAACAAAAATGGAAAGGGACCTGGGGGTAATCGATCAGATGACCTTAAGGTTGGCAAGCAATGTGAGAAGGTGGTAGGGAGGGCTGGGGGGATACTGGGATGTATAGGGAGAAGCATCACCAGCAGAAAACAGGAAGTTGTTATCCCCTTGTACAGACTGTTGGTGAGACCCCATCTGGAGTACTGCATCCAGTTCTGGAGATCCCATCTCTGCAAGGACATAGACAAGATGGAGGCAGTTCAGAGGAGGGCAACTAAAATGGTGCAGGGTCTGCAAGAGAAGCTATATGAGAAGAGACTAAAGGAGCTTAATATGTATACCCTTGAGGAAAGGAGGGAGAGGGGGGACATGATAGAAACGGCTCAGGGGCAATGTGAGGAAGTATTTTTTCACAGAGAGGGTGGTGGATGCATGGAACAGCCTTCCTGAGGAGGTTGTGGGGGTCTAAAACTGTGGGAGAATTCAAGAATGCATGGGACAGACATAAGGCAATTGTTGTGGGGGGTAGGAAGAAATAGTCTGTTGGTTAAATACCATCTGCATCTTATCCTCTAGGTAGGGAAATGGGCAGACTAGGTGGGCCAAGCAGTCCTTATCTGCTGTCAAAGTCTATGTTTCTATGTTTCTATGTAAATCCCTTCTACCACAGTACTATGTTGCTATTTTGCAAAGTTTGGTGGTAAATGGGTAAACAGCAGCCGGAGAAGATTACAGAAAAAAGGATCCCATGGCACCATTCAAAAAGTGTAGGGGATAACTGTCTACTGCAGAAGACTATGTTGGAACAGAACTGAAGAAAGATGGTTAGAAGGACTCTGAAAACAATACATGAAATGGAACATAAGGTGGTGCTTGTTGTTGGGTGTGTGAGGTAGGTACCAGACTGACTTGATGAGTATGTCAATAGAATTTGGGGCTCCCTTTTCCTTTCTTTATGAAGGGGGTTAGAACAGTTTTCAAGTTTGCTTTTTCTATAGCATTGATCATGGAATGTAAACAACACATTATTCCAATGACCAATGGGGACATAATCACAGACCTCAGGGTATAGGATCAGCTGGGGTCCAGCAACCACCACATAGTATGGTTTAGCATGGGGACAGGAACAGAGACAAGTGACACAAAGGCAAAGGTCTTAGATTTCATAAGGGCGGACTTTGCTAAGATGGGAAGGTATACCAAAGAAGTTCTGATGAGGAGAGAAATAGGAGGGGGAGTTGAGGAGCAGTAGGAACACCTGAAAGGAGCCATAGAGGAGGTGACAAACCAATACATCAAGATGGTAAACAAAGGCAAGAGAAGGAGGAAACCACTGTGACAGATAAAGTAAGAGCCAAAAGGACAGATTTCAGGAAATATAAAGAAACTCAAAGGATGGAAGACAGGAAGGTGTACCTAAAGAGTCTAAGGGAAGTGGCGAAGGCTGTTAGGAGTACAAAGGCGTGGCCTGAGGAAAGATTAGCACAGACAGTGAAGAAATGGGACAATGCCTTCTTTAGGTACATCAGCGAAAGAAGGAAAGCTGGGGGGATTGTACAGCTCAGAGTGGATGAAGGGGAGTGTAAGGAAGAAGACCTGGAAAAGACAGAAATACTGAATAAATACTTCTGTTCAGTGTTCACTGAAGAGGGGGATGGTCAGGGACCACAGTTGAACAACAGATACCGGAGGGGGAGGTGGACACAAATCCATTTACAGAGGATAGATTCCTAGAGGAACTCACAAAACTGAAGGTGGACAAAGCAATGGAACCAGATGGCATACATCTGAGGATATTAAGGGAGCTGTGGGGAGAGCTAGCAGCACCTCTGGCAGCCATGTGTACTGAGTCACTCAACACAGGAGTGGTACCAGAAGACTGGAGGAGGGCACATGTAGTCCCTCTTCACAAAAGTGGTAACAGGGAGGAGGCATGGAACTATAGGCCAGTCAGCCTCACATCAGTAGTGAGGAAGATCACGGAGGCACTGCTTGAAGAAAGAATAGTGAGACACATTGATTCCAGTAGTGCCCAAGATCCAAGGCAACATGTATTCAATCAATCAATCAATCAATCAAATCTTTATTTATTCAGGCGAGCATCATTGAGCAAGGCTCATTTACAAGATGGACCTGATAAGGTCAAGGTTCAACAGCTGATACACAACAGATACATCAATACACTTATATAAACAGTTATACATAGAGGGGAAAAAAACATTTATAAACATATAAACATTTATAAACATCACTGTACAGCAAAATTCACATGATAAAATGGGTTATAGGAAAGTTAAGCTAATATTTACAGTATATACAGTGTATACATATCCCAGTGGAGGGGCCATGGCAAACACACAGCATAATGTAATACTAGGATGGTGGAAGGTATTACTGGGTGCCATAAGATGGGGTGTCTGCCTGGGAGGGAGAACTGAAGTACAAAGATTATGCCATATATGGTGAATTTTTGGGAGGGAGATTGTGAGATGACAAAGCTAGCTCTAGCGGTAGCAACTGCATTTCTCTGTGAAGAAAACTGTACAACGCTGTTTAAAGGATGCAATTGGCATAATATTGGACAGTTTTAGGGATTTTTGTACGGTGTTCCACGCTATAGCTAGAGAATAGCTGATTGCAGCCCTCCCTAGCCGGGTGTTGAATCTGGGCAATTTGAACAGGATGATGTTGTTGCTTCTTAGGTCATAGGAGCTAGGAATGGTCTGGGTGAAGCAGTCCAGAATATAGTTTGGAAGTTTTTTTGATAACGCTCTGTAAGTCCATAGAGCTGCATTTCTGTTCCTTCTGAGGTGTAGGGAAACCCATCCAACTGCAGCATAAAGAGAGCAATCATGGGTATTAGATGGCAGATCTGTTATGAATCTTATTGCTCTGTGGTATAAGGTATCCAACTTGTAGGTAGGAGATGGGGCAGTGACTATAAGGAAGTCTGCATAGTCAACAACTGAGAGAAAATGGCCTGACTAACCTCATATCTTTGAATCTCTGTTTAGGAAGGGTTTTAATCTACAGAAAAGGCCAAGCCTTTGGCTGCTTTTTAGCAGTTCTTCTAAATGATGAGTGAAGTCGAGTCTGCTGTCAATCCACACACCTAGGTATTTGAATTTTCTACATATACTCCAGATTTTCCAAGTATAGTGCATAGCTGGGGAGAATGATTGAAGAGGAGGTGCTGGTGGAGCTTTGATTTGTGAACATCATTACTTTAGTTTTCTTTGCATTTAACAGAAGCTTTTTCTCAAGTAGCTGATATTGTAACAAGGAGAATTCTGTTTGTAGGATTACATGGGCAGCTGCAGAAGAAGGGTTGCTGACGTACAAAACAGTGTCATCAGCAAAGAGGTGTACAGAGGATTTGGTGAGGGTTGAATCAATATTATTTATATAGATAGCAAAAAGTATAGGACCCAGGATAGAACCTTGGGGGACTCCTCTTAGCAGTGGTTTTAATGGGGATAGGTTACCTTCAGCTTTTACCTGCTGTGACCTACCGGTAAGATAACACCTGAACCACTTAAGGGAGGGTGGATCTAGGCCAATGGAGTGCATGGATGATAGTAGAAGCTCGTGGTCCACAGTGTCGAATGCTTTGCTCAGGTCGAGAAATACTGCACAGACATTATTCTTTTTATCTAATTCGTTTGCCAGTCATTTGTGACCTTGGCTAGTGCAGTGATAGTAAGAGCTGCTTTCCTGAATCCAGATTGAACTGGATTCAGGAGGTTAGCATCATCAAGATATTCCCTTAACTGAGTACTCACTAATTTCTCCAGCATCTTGGATAGCACTGGTAGAATGGAAATGGGCCTGTAATTATTAAGGTCCATAGGGTCCCCTGATTTTAGAAGGGGAACCACTTGGGCTGTCTTCCACAGTGTGGGAATAGAACCAGAGTTTAGAGATAAGTTAAAGAGATGTGCTAGGGGGACTGCAAGTACATGGGATGCAATCTTTAGAAAGTAGGGGTCCAGAGAGTCTGCCCCTGCGCTTTTTTTGATATCCAGCTGCCATAGTAGGTCCTCTACTTGCTTCAACAGTACAGATTTGAAGCTGAAGGAAGAGTCAGCTCTCTGAGCACCAGTGTACTGGGAGCTTAATTGTTCACGCAGCAGGTTAGCTGGAGGTGTCAAAGGCAAGGCCAGCCGCTGTGAAGTGGCTTATTGAAGGCATCCAGAATTTCTATTTTGCCAGAGATAGGGCCATTACTGTGGTGTAATTGAGTTGGTAGGGAGGTGCTAGAATCCTGCCCAACCATACCCTTGATGGTACCCCAAAACCTAGCAGGATTATTATAGGAGGAGTCGAGCTCAGCCAAGTAGAAGGCAGCCTTTGCATCCCTAACTTTCTTAGTGCATCTATTCCTGGCTTTCCTAAAGATCATCCAGTCATTTGCATTCTTGGTTTTTCTTGCCATTTTCCAGAGTTTGTCTCGCTCCAGCAGTGCAGCTTTGAGGTCAGCTGAAAACCAACGACAGGATTTGTTTTTTATTTGGATACTAGAGATTGGGCATGGATGTTAAGGGCACTTATTATAATGCTATTTAGCACCTGCTGTGCTTTTTCCACAGAATGAGCAAGATAAAACTCTTGCCAGCTTGGAGAGTGAACTAGATCATGCAAATATCCTTCAGTATTGATGTTTTTCTTGGATCTTCTCAATAGGAATTTTGCAGGGGTTGTTGTTTTGCTGGAAGATCTTACCCCTGCGATGGGGCAGTGATCACTTATATCGCTGAAAAGCACTCCAGCATGTGTGAATAGATGGGGTTTATTCACTAGCATGATATCAAGTAGTGTGCTGTTATTACTGTTCCTTGCATTAATTCTTGTTGGCTCATTAATTAGTTGTGTGAACCCATGTGTATCACAGAATGATACCAGAGGTGCAGCTGCCTGGGTAAGCCAGTTGAAATTCAGGTCACCTAGAATCATGACTTCTTCAGTGCTGGGCTTGAGCAGATTCCCCAGGTGGGATAAGAGCTTGAGGTCAGCAGAGGGGGGTCTGTAGCATCCAACTAGTTGAAAAGCTGCTGTGTTAGGGAGAGAGACTTTTAGGGATAGGAATTCAAATTCATTGGGCATAGAGGTTACAGTAATACAGGATACAGGTATACGGATTTTGCATATATAGCTAATCCACCGACCCTTGTTTGGCGATCTGCTCTGAATAACTGATAGCTGGGTAGGTTAACATCCCTGTCTGCTGTGGTGGGTTTGAGCCATGTCTCAGATACCACGAGAAAGTCTGGCAAGGTATGGGCAACCCAGGCTTGTATCAGTGTAAGTTTTTTCAATAGACTGCATACATTAATATGCAAAAAACTGAGGCCTTTAATTGAGGATAGGTCTGCTGGAGAGGTAATACATTCAGGGGGTCCTGGGTTGATTTCCACGTTACCAATACAGAGCAGTAGAAAGAGCAGGAGTTTCATGAGAGCTGCCAGAGATAGGGAGAGGGGGCTGTCTTTGGTCCTACTTCTCTTATTCTGTTGCCACTCTTTTGGGGTGCTCCATGTGGGGTTATAGGATTGTGTCGAGACACCAAGTAGCAATTTGGTGGTCAGGTGTAGGGGGCATCTGTATATCCAGTAGTGGAGCCTTGATTGAAATACATATATGGTGGTTTGAGTCTCTTTTTGGGGGTCACCCTACTGTAATCAATGCAGCAATGGTAGGGCCTATGTGAGGGTTTGAGCGCCAAACAATGGGGATGAGACAGAGAGACTGGGCGGATGGATCACCATAGTTTGTGTGATAGGATATCTCTTTGGGGAACCCATGGCTGACAGTGAAAGAAGTATCAGAAGTAAACTCCCATTGTGAGAGAGATATTGTTAGTTGGCTACCGGAGAGTAGCGGTTGCTGATTAGTTGGATCAGCAAGCCAGTGGAACAGTTTATTGGTTTAGGAGTAATGCTGAGGTGGGGAAGAGATTTCAAGCGGAAGATGCCTATAAAGTAACACAAGAGGAGGCAACGGCGCGGTGGGCAAAATTTTGGCGGTTTCCTGAGAGTTTCCTGGCTGTCCTCACGTCTGTGGTTCCCTGGGTCGGTAGTTTCACCGACCGCTCTGGCGGAGCTAAGTCCCGCACTTCAGTCTGGGTGTTGGGGCAGGATGACAGTCTGAAAGAGACAGAGGATGGTGCACTAAATTAAATAATGGCAGAACAAGTGTTCCTACTCATCACAGTGCCTAAATCTGCACAACAAAAGGCTGTGGGGGGGGGCTGTGGTGCCTCAGTGTCTGGCTCACCTTACAAATGCAAAAGGATTTGTAATCACAGCAAAAACAGTAAATCAACAGTTTCCCCTTGCAATTACCTTAGCAGAAAACAGCACTTTTAGGTATTTTACACAATTTAAGGAAGGAAAGGTGGTGCTCTCAGCTGCCTGGGCCCACCAAGGATTTGGAATTACAGCAAAAAATACAACAAATCAACAGATTCCCTTTACAGTTGCAGCAATGAGAAGACAGCTCTTTTTGGGAGATTTTTACAAGAATACAGGGAAGAAATTCTCAAGTCCCAGACAGATTTCGGTAATGCAGGCTCAGTCAGTATAAGTCAATTGGGCAGGAGAGCCAATCGGCTGCTGTGCCTAGAGGAGCGCTCACTTACCGATTGGCTGCGGCTTTCTCGAGAGTTTCCTGGCTGTCCCTCCCGGCCTTGTGGTTCACAGCAGAGAGGTCATGTCAAACAAATATGACCGATTTTTTTGACTGAGTGACTAAGAAGGAAAATCAGGGGAGCAATAGATGTTGCCTACCTTAATTTCAGTAAGACCTGTCCCAAACGCACTCAGCAGGTCAGGCCCTTTGCTCCCACAGTACCAACCTCTGAGTGCAGTAATGTGAACAGGTAACAGATAGAGTAACCCTCCTGTCTGCTTTTAAAAATAGTCATGGTACACAGTTTGAAAAAGTGTTATATCTATTTTTTAACTTGAGTGAATAAACACTGATTTATAAAGATTTTTGTTGTCCGAGAAATTGATTACACCTAAAATAACAGATTTTTGGTACTTCTGACAGGGGGAGAAAAGTGCTGAAAATAAACACCTTTTTTTTGCAAAAAATAAGCACCTAAAACCAGAAACCCTAAAAATAATGCACTTGGGACAGGGAAACCCTGGGGGGCTGCTGGAGGAAAGGAATCTGGGGGTTATCATTTCAGATAATAATAATAATACATTTTATTTATAAGGCACCTTATCCATAATCAAGGCACCTAACAATTTTAAAAACAGAACAAACATCAATACAATTAACATTAAAATAGCAGCACACCAAAAAAGGAAGATCAGTCACTGAATGCCTGGTACCAAAAAAAAGTTTTCAAAGCTTGCTTGAATCCCTCCACAGTTGTGCACTCCTGTAACTGACTGGGTAGAGAATTCCAAAGGGTAGGGGCTGCACATATAAATGCTCTCGCCCCAGATGATTTCAAACACACCCTTGGAATCTCTAGCAACCCCTCGTCAGTCGAGTGGAGTTATCGTACAGGGCAGTAAGGAACCAGGAGCTCTTTCAGGTAATCTGGGCCCAGTCCGAGAAGGGCTTTAAAAGTCAGCAAACCAACTTTGAAGGTGATCCGCCACTGTACTGGCAGCCAGTGCAGTTCACGCAGCACCAGCGAAATATGACAGGACTGAGCAGCTCCCGACCAAAGCCAGGCTGCCGAGTTCTGCACCAGCTGCAGGCAGCGGATTACTACCCCAGGAAGCCCTAGATAAAGGGAGTTGCAATAATCTAAGCGCGAGGACATAAAGGCGTGGACCAAAGTAGGAAGGTCAGCAGATGGAACCAGATGCTTAATCCTGGTGATATTCCTAAAATGATAAAAGGAAGATTTGAGGACAGCCGACACCTGTAAATGCAGGATCAGCCCTTCATCAACAATTTCCCCGAGGTTACGCACTCGTTTAGAGGTTGGGAGTGAAATGCCACTGAGAAAAAGTCCTGTGGGCGAACCAACCCCCAACCCCCTTATCCGGCGACCTTGGTCCACAACCTGTACCTCATTTTTTTCCGAATTCAACTTCAGCCAACTGGAATCCATCCACTCCTGGATTTCTTTCAGACAGTTATTAAAGACTGAGAGAGCTCCGTCCTGGTCGGGTGCAAAAGAAAGGTAGAGCTGGGTATCATCAGCATAGCAGTGAAACCTCAGCCCATACCTTCTTACAATGTCTCCGAGGGGTAGCATGTACACCGCAAACAACATGGGTGACAGCACTGAACTCTGAGGAATCCCACATGACAGAGAAATAGGACCTGAGAAAAAGACCCCAGACACCACTCTCTGTGTTCTACCTGTGTGGAATGATGTAAACCCGCTGAGGACTGTTCCCGACAGTCCAAGGATGTACCTCAGGTGACCAAGCAACACCCCATGGTCCACATCGTCAAATGCCGATGAGAGATCTAGAAGAACCAAGATGGAACGGCTCTTCCGATCTCTAACCATCAGGAGATCATTGAGCATCTGAACCAGCGATGTCTTGGTACTATGTCTCTTTTGAAAACTGGACTGGAGTGGTTCATAGATGTCATGGATGGTCAAATGGTCCTCCAGTTATGCTGCCACTACTTTCTCAATCACTTTCCCTAAAAAGGGGAGGTTAGAGATAGGTCTGTAGTTTGCATGGCAGTCTGGGTCCAAGGTAGCTTTCTTCAAGAGTGGTGTCACCACCGAATCTTTCAGGGAGCTAGGAAGCTCTCCAGATTCCAAGGAGCACCAGACTATCCATGCAAGGACTGGACCGATGACATCAATATAACCCAAAATTTGGGAAGTTGGTCCAGGGTCCAAACTACAGCATATAGGGCGCACACCCTGGATGATCCGCATGACATCCATAAACTCTGGTCAGCTCAAGGAACTCCAAGAAGGCCGAGGTGCAGTGACCTCATACTGATCAAAAGCAACGCCCATAGAGTAGGCTGGAGTACCGCCCTGATGTCAGCCACCTTATTAGCAAAGAATTGAACAAGCTCGTTGCACTCTAATTGCGAAAAGGCTTTCTGAACATGTAGACAAGCTGGGTTGCACAGTCTGTCCACAGTTCGGAAAAGCTGAGCTGGTCGATTTTGAGCAACTGCAATCTCCCTGGACAGGAATTCTGCCTTCTTATGGCTGATTGCAGATTGATAGGCTTGATAATGGTCCATCAATCTAAGGCGGTCGGTATCAAGGGCAGACTTCCACCAGCAATGCTCTAACCTTTGTCCTAGTCTCTATATCTCCCTCAAAGTTCCACCAAACCAAGAGGGTTGAGGGCGAAGGGAGTGAGGATGAATATGAACTGGAGCAATGGAGTCCCGAGCCACCGAGATGGCCAAATTATAGGCTATCATGAGGGTCTCTGGATCACTGCTTGCCGACGGGAAAGACGAGAGGTCAAGAACTGCCGCTAGGCTATGAGAACTTATATCTCATAAAGAACGGTACTTAACCATCTCCACAGGGGTAGGCCTATGAAGGGGGGTGCTAAAACTAAACCCCATGATGTAGTGATCTGACCACCCAACTGGTTCCACCTCAGATGTTTCGATCCCTAGGAGGAAGACTAAGTCAAGGGAGTGTCCGTGTTTGTGAGTAGCAGTGATAACCACCTGTATAAGGCCCAGAGATGTCATCAACTGGAGGAAGTGCTGACCAAATTGAGAGAGTTTGTGACCTAAAGGTGTCTAAACAGAATATAAAGGCTGTAGGGAGGGCCAGTGGCATGGTGGGGTGCATAGACAGAGGTATCACTAGAAGAAGGAGGGAGGTGGTGATACCATTGTATACAACTCTAGTGAGGCCTCATCTAGAGTACTGTGTACAATTCTGGCGGCCACATCTTTGTAAGGACATAGATAGGGTGGAGGCAGTCCAGAGAAGGGCAACAAAGATGGTACAGGTTTACACCAGAAAACATATGAGGATAGATTAAAGGACCTCAGCATGTCCTCATTAGAGGAGAGAAGGGATCGGGGTGACATGATAGAAACATGCAAGTACCTTAAAGACATAAACAAAGTGCAGGGCGGGCAACATCTTCCAGTATAGGAGGAGGAGTACAAGAATGGGGGGTTGGGGATGATATGAAACTGGAAGGTCAGAGGTTGAGGGGAAATGTGAAGAAAGTTTTCTTCACAGAGAGGGTGGTGGACACATGGAATAGTCTGCCACAGGAGGTGGTGGGAGCAAGTACAGTGGGGGAATTCAAACATGCATGGGACAGACATAAGAGAACACTAGAAGGGGGGAGGAGATGAGAAAGCCATTGATTTAGCAGGGTCTGAGGTCACAATCAAGGGGAGGGCTTATGGGCAGACTAGATGAGCCTAGCGATCCTTATCTGCTGACAATCTCTATGTTTCTATGTTTCATTCAGATGCCCTTATGGACAGTTGGTTAGCAAAAGAAAAGCCAGTTGAGTAAGAATGTTTTTTTTCGCCAACCAGCAAGTAGAACATTTCATTTTATTTTTTATTTGTTAACCGGGTAAGGACACCGAGATGAGTTTATTTTCAGTTCTGACCCAACAATAAACATGAGAAATAGGAAAATCAACTAAACAAAACAATATTTTAAACAAAACATTCACAAGACTCCATTGGATTTAAATAAGCCTTAAAATTCTGCTTAAAATTTTGAAGTGAAGTGGAGGAACGGACTTCAAGAGACAATGCATTCCAAAATTCAAGGGCTACCATTGAGAATGACCTTGCTCCCACCTTGGACTGAAAAGAGATATTTGTTAAGATAGTACCACTATAGGAGCGTACATTGCAAACCAGAAACCTTTACATCTACCAAATCAGATAACGGATATTTAGATCTTAGGAAAGTGGATTTAAAGATTTGACAACTGAAATAAAATGCAATTCTATTATTTAACGCTAGCCAGCTTAGCTTGGAATACATTGAACAATGATGGAATCGATAGGGGCAATCCAGTGTAACCCGGCAGACATTATTATAAGTCACAGTTAGCACTTTAAGCTCACTAACTGAAAGCTTACAGTGGAGACTTGCAACGCAATCAAGGTGGGACAACACTATTCCCATAGCAATAGATTTGCGAATATCTTCAGAAAAGTATTTCTTCATTTTGAATAGTATGCCCACTTTTTGGTTAACCTTTTTACTTATGGCTTTTGCCTGTGAGGAAAAAGTTAAACCAGGGTCCAAAAGAACTCCCAAATATCTAAATTCTCTTACAAATTCAACAGGAATCCCCACGGTATTCTAAATCAACAAAATTGGGTCATCCTTCAATGAGTGAGGGGTTCCAAACAGCACTGATTTTGTCTTATTTACATTAAGAATCAAATGGTTGCTAAAGAATCAACTACAAACATCATGAAAGTCAGATTGCAATGAAGATGTGATCTGAGGATTTGAACGAGCCTGAGAATAGATTATCAAGTTGTCCACATAAAGCAGACAGTTGCAAATCTTAATAACAGAAGGGAGGGAGTTAATGACTAATGAAAATAAAAGAGGTCCCAAAATGGACCCTTGTGGGGACTCTTAAATGCATGGGTCTAATAGAAGTAACCGGCTCTATACCTACCACCTGGGACCTGTTTGATAAGTAATCTCTGCACCAGAGCAAGGCACCTTCAGAAAAGCTGAGACAGCTTCATTTTGAACATAACAAAGAATGATTAATAAGGTTGAATGCCTTGGTCAGGTCCATGAACATTGCCCCTGTTAACAGGCCCCTATCAAAGCCCTGGAAGACAGCATTTGAGAACCTGACCAAGGCAGTCTCTGTACCATGGTTTCTCCAAAAACTGTGCTGCTCTGGGCAGAGTACAAGATATTTTCCAGATATTCCATAATTTGATTTGCTACCTCTTTTTCAAGTAGCTTACTCAGAGGATTAAGAATGGATATAGGCCTAAAACAGACTTGATGTCTTCCATTATAAGAGAATTGACTGACCAGTGACCTTCTGGTTAGTTCAAATCTTCTGGTCAGTTTAAATCTATCTATGTATGTATCTGTCTGTGTGTCTAATCTATCTATCCCACTCCACCTCTACCTACCTCCTCTGGCTAACTCCATCCTATACAGAAGGGACCAAGGTCTGATTACATCTGCAATCTTTGTTGACCTGGCCAGCACTTTCACACCATTACACATCCCCATCTCCTAGACAAGTTTTAAATGGTGGTGCTTTCTGACTGCAATTACTGTAGCTGGTTCCACTCCTATCATAAAAGCAGGTCCCAAGCCTGCCAACATTGGAGGCACACTCTTCCCCTCTCCCTATCTGCTCAGGTATGCACCAAGGCTCCATCCTGGGCTTGATCCTCCTCTCTATTTTCCTAAACAACCTCCCAAATGCCTGTTCTTCTGTGGCCATCCATATGCACGAGGACAATATGGTACTCTATTCCTCTGATATCTCTACCCCTGACCTGGCAGTTCAGCTTTAGTTGGATTTCTCTAACATCCAGCAGTGGTTCTGGGATAATCAGCTGTCCCTAAGTGCCAAGAAAACAGTCTCTATGATCTTTGGCACAGAGTAGAGATTGACCAGACTCTCCTTCCTCCCCCCCCTTCAATACCCCTGATAGTATGATGATTGAGGATGAATCCTCCTTCAAATACCTTGGGTTATGGTTGGGCCATCACCTTAGTTGTTCCTTGTATGTGGACACCATCCACCAGAAGCTCCACCGTACACTTGGGTCTCTTTACAGCAATAAAGTGGGCCTCCACCTTTCTACTCACAGAGAAGTCCTCTCAAAACAATTATGGTGACATTGTTTACAATATGGTTTACAAGTACATCCGGGCTAAGCTGGACCTCCCTTTCACTCTTTCTGCTACTGTGCTCTAGACTGCCTTCTTTGTACTGACCACTGCTCCCTCTACTTCTCTCTCTTTCCTCTCCCTTGCTGCCAGGTGCCTCTCTCACTGTGCCTCCTTCATCTTCTGGTTTGGCTCCCTTCCCATTATCTTATTTTCCTCCTTTCAACCCCCTCTACCCCCATGAACTCCCTCAACACTGAGCCCTGCTCCCTCTCCCCCATCCCATGAAATCCACTGCAGGCAAAGCTGGTTTCTATTTCCCCAAGCTCTGTTTTTTCGTTTCCCAATGCTATTCACTCCACCTCATCTCTCTTTTCTTTTAAGTATTAGTTTCATAGTTTTACAAGTCTTGAGGTCAGTGACCTACTGAGACTCGCCACTACATCAGTGGAAGTGCCTCTACCTTTCACCCATAAAGCTATCAAGACTCCTTTTAAATGCATCTAGAGAACCACTATGTTCTACTTCGCTCAGCAGACTGTTCCAGACTGACACCACCCTCTAACTGAACCAACTTCCTCTTTTATTTGTTTTATAACTAGTATCTTTAAGTTGTTTTGAGTGTCTTCTGGTATTTACAGATTTATTGCACAATTGTAATCCTACTGCTGCCATTATAAATAAGTTGTCATAGTTACTGTAAATATAACACATATCTCCTTGAATTCTCCTGTAATCAACTGAGTACAGATCAAGTTCACTTAGTCTATCACCATGAGATCTATCCTTCATTCCATTTACCCTCTTGGTCATTCTTCTCTGCACCCTCTCCAGGATAATTTTATCCCTAACTAGGTGCAGGGAGCTAAAGGTGGAACAGTAATCTAGGTGAGGTCTCACCAGAACTGTGTATAAAGGTATTAACACACTTGAGTCATGGCTCCTAATATCCCTCCTTATACATCGCATTATCTTACAGCACTTTTGTGTAGTGCCAGTAGAATGCATATGGAACGACAGTTCACTGCTGAGAATTACCCCAAGGACTTTTTCATTAGCAGTTTCCAGTATTGTAGTTCCCTTTAGTTTATACTGATAGAGTGGGTTGCTGTGCCCTAGATGTATAACTTTACATTTACTGATGTTAAAATGTAATTTGTTAACATCAGTTCATAAAGAAAGTTTATCTAGATTTTCTTGTAACATAAGTGCATCCTGTACAATATTGACTATAGAACCCAGCTTGCTGTCATCAGCGTACTTACAAATCCAGGCACTATGTGATACCTGCATGTCCAACACATATACGTTCCACAGTATGGGCCCTAGCACAGACCCTTGGGGCACTCCACTCGTGACCTGGCCCCAGTCTGAGGTATGACCCCTGACACTCACCCTCTGCCTCCTATTATTTAGTCATGAGTCAATTCATGAAATTAAGTTAGAGTGCAATTTGATATTTTCCAGTTTTTCTACTAGCTCTTTACAGGGCACCGAATCAAAAGCCTGAGAAAAATCCAAATATATAACATCAGCTCCCATATTACTGTCCAGTGCAGAGCAAACTGGTTCAAAAAATGCCAGTAGGTTAGACATGTAAAATCTCCCTTTACTAAATCCATGCTGGGTCGGGTCAACAAATCCATGTTCCTCCATATGAGAAATTACTCATCCTTTAATTATACTCTCTAAGATCCTTCCTAACACTGATGTGAGACTTATCGGCCTGTAGTTAGATATATCATTTTTATTGCCCCCTTTATAAATGGGTGACACTACGGCTTCCTTCCATTCAGACAACACTTACCCGTTCCTCAGCGAGCTATTAAATAGGATTGTTAGAGGGCCTACCAACACATTAGCCATTTTTTTTAACATTTGAGAGTGTATTAGGTCTGGACCCAATGATTTAGTTGTTTTTGCACTTTTTAGGATTTCAAGACTTCGGCTTCAGTTATCTCAGTACCCATGAGGTCATGCTCCAAGAATTCTGGGATGTGACTATTTTCTTTATTCTGAAATTTAGACAAGAAATAGGCATTAAATGTATTTGCCATTTCAGTTCCTTCCTCTAAATACTTATTGTTTACTATTATCCTCTACAGGGATGCTGCCGTTGTTTTTGGGTCCTCCCGATCTAAAGGTAAGCTGCTGCTCCCCACCCCCAGGCGAACCGGCAGATCAAGGTAATTTCTGCTAATTCCGCCTCCTTACTCCAGGCATTCTTCACGTGCATTTTTCACCCTACTGAGAGGAGTCATGGCTTACCTGAGCATTCCTGTGACTCTGTGTTCGCCCTTGCACCTGCCGTTGTCTTGGAGCCACGTGGAGAATGCCACGCTGTCTTTCCTCTTGAGCTGCTGTGTTAGACAAGGACTCTGGCGCCATCTTTTGAACTTAAAGTCGTGATTGGCGTATATATGCTGATTGGTTTCTGTTTAGCCATTTTGTGCCATTTGCCTACATTTTTTAGCATTTCTGTTACCTTAAATTGGGCTACCATACCATGTGATGATTTTTTTTCTTTTACTATACTGTTTGCTTTAGTACAACCTGTTGCCTTAACTGTTGAAAACGCTCTTGTATTAAGCATAGTTGTTCATTTGCTAGCAACACATGTTGCCGGGATCCTATCCTGTTGCCACAATTTTATAGAATAATTAGCCCCTGACTCGCCTATTCTCACACACTGTCCACAGCAGTGTGACCCCTCTCTGCCCCCCCACTCTGCCTGTCTCTCTGTTGTCATCCGCCAGCACTCCTGTCTCTCTGTAGTCCCCCCCCTCCGCACTCCTCGGCGTATATAATGGCTCACCCTGATTGCTTTTCTCTCTACAGGATGCTGCCGTTGTTTGAGGGACCTCCAGTCGCGAGGGTAGCCGTTGCTGCTCTCCCCACCCCCCGAAGCGAGCCCCAGCCGATCAAGGTAATTTCTGCTCATTCCGCTCCTCCTTACTCCAGGGCATTCTTCACAGTGCATTTTTCACCCTACTGAGAGGAGTCGCGGCTTACCTAAGCATTCCTGTGACTCTGTGTTCGCCCTTGCACCTGCCGTTGTCTTGGAGCCACGTGGAGAACACCACACTGTCTTTTCTCTCGAGCTGCTGTGTAGGACTAGCCCCGCTGGCTTCGCCGGCTGCCCCACTGCCCCCACCACCACCCGTGGTCGACACGGAGCTTTATAGCTCTGATCACGTGGGCTGATTTATCCTATCAGCCCACTTTACCATCTGCAGGCTATAGCTGTTCGCCACTAGAGGGCTGCTGGCATTTTCTCTCTGTGTGTACCTGGCTGACTGCTTTATGTGCATCTCCTAGGCACAATATTTTGTGACTCTGGCTTCCTGTGCTTTTTTTAAGGCACTATACCACACAGGTGAAGAGCTGTCCCTTGACTCCTCTCCTTGCCTTAACCACTGCCCCAGTCTCAGCCCCACCTTAGACACCTTTCACTCTTGCATTTGCCCCTGGGGCTCTGTTAGGTTTACTCCTATTGTGAACTGGTTCTCTGGGCACTGCACCTAAAGCCCAGGGTTACCTCACAGACCAGATAGACCAGACTATGGATCCTCTCGTGCAGCCGGCCAACACACCCTCCTATCCTGGTCCCCCAGCAACTCCATACCCCCCCCACTAGCCGCCCCCAGCCTGTCTGTCTAAAAAGGCCTAAAAATAGCTCATCTAAACATCCACAGTATCCTACATAACCAAGAGGAACTGATTGCATGGGTAACCCTGTATGGGTCTGACATCATTGGTATCACGGAAACATGGCTGAAGCCTGATATTCCTGACACCGCATGTGCCATTCCGGGTTACAGCCTCATCAGGCTGGATAGGACTGGCAGTAAATGTGTGGGGGGGGGTACTCCTATACTTCAGGGGGCACCTAAACGTATCCGTTGTGGCACCTTCTCTGCCCGACTCTACAGGTTGTGAATTCATTCACCCCATCCTACTGCTCAGTAACACAAGAATGTTGCACCTGGTCTGTGCCTACAATCTGCCTAAGGGAGGCTTACCAGGACTCTCCTCTCTACTTGACCACCTTAAAGGCAAGGTTGGGTCTAATGAGGTGCTTATCCTGGGGGTTTTCAACCTCAACTGGCTGGGGCCTAATACCAAACTTTATGAGCCACTTCTGTCTGGCCTCGCCCTCAATCAGACCATCACAGTACCCACTAGGACCTCCTCCCAGGGGGACAAGGGGTCACTTATTGACTGGCTACTGTGCAACTGACTGGATAAAATCATCCAATCTGGCATCCTCCCGGACACCATATCGGACCACTCGCCCATCTACTGCATCTGGGGATCCACTGCCCCCAAAATTCCTAGTAGAGTGATTCAGGTGAGGGATTACTCCAAGCTTATCCTCTATGACTACTTGGATGACCTATGTCATACCGACTGGTCTAGGGTTCTCAGCACCAACGACCCTACCATAGGACTGGACCACTTCCTTGAGATTCTCATCCCCCTGCAGAACAGGCATGCTCCCCTTACAAAAAGGAGGATGGGGGTACTGTCACCAAGTGGCTCCATGGTGGACTACTCACTCTCATGAAGCAGACAGACAAGAGTTGGATCAACTACAAAATTTCCAGTGAAACACATGACCTCCTTGAGTAGCGACGGCTCAGGAACTCTTGCAAGGCCGCAATACGTACTGCCAAGAGTAAGTTCTGCAAATCAGCCATGCTCCAATCAGCCTACAACCACTGCTGCTTCTGGCCAAACATCAAAAATATGGTCGGTGTGTCCGCCAAGCACTCGGTCGACGACATGAATGTAGGGGGGACCAACTGTAACAACCACCAGACCATCAACCTCAAGGGAATCAACAAAGTCCAAGAGGGTAGCATCTTTCAAAAAAAGAGGTGTGCAAGAACAAGGGGGCACAATTTGAAGATAGAAGGAGGGTGGCTCAGAGGTAATTAACGGAAGTATTTTTTCACAGAGAGGGTTGTGGATGTATGGAACAGCCTTCCAGAGGCGGTTGTGGAGTCAAAAACAGTGGTGGAATTCAAGCATGCATGGGACAGTCATAAGGCAATTCTAGGGGGTTGGGGTAGGAGGAAGCTGGCTGCTGGTTAACTAGGATCTGCAGCTTATCCATCAGGTAGGGAAATGGGCAGACTGGGTCGGTCAAGCGGTCCTTATCTGCCATCAAATTCTGTGTTTCTATGTTTCTATAGCCTCCACATTCAACTATCTGTTCTCCGAACTGCCTGCCTCCACTCCCATCCCAAACTCCTCCCCTGAACCTCAGGGCCACCCCTCCCCCCCCGGCCTCCTTTTTACCTGAAACAACTCTCTGTTAGAGAGACTCAAGCTCTCCTTGCTGGTCTCTCACACCACTCAGGGGCGGGTTATGATAACCATGAGCTTAAGTTTCTTAGACTGGGGGCGCCCCTCCTCGCCCGGCCGATTACCCATATTTTTAACTCTTCTCTCATCTCTGGAATCGTACCTGATGTGTGGAAGGTGGTCAAGGTTGTCCCGGTGTTTAAGCACGGCGACCCCAAGGAGATGAACAACTACCGCCCCATTGCCATACTTCCTGCTACCAGCAAGCTACTTGAAAAGGCTATAGCTGGACAAATCTCCCATTATCTGCAGGAGTATGCAGTTCTCTCCCCTGTCCAGCACGGGTTCAGGAAGGGGCATAGTACGGCCACTGCTATCACCGTGGTCACCTCCGAGGTCTGTTCCGCTATAGACGTTGGCAAATTGACTGGGACCATCTTTGTCGACCTCTCAAAAGCCTTTGATTGGGTCGACCACAATCTCCTTCACTCCGCTCTTCTAGGGCTAGGCTTCTCCCCCCGAGCCCTTGATTGGTCCTCCAACTACCTTGGGGGGAGACAACAATGCAACTGTTTTAACCGAGTGATTTCGGACCTCTCCCCAGTCAGATGCGGAGTACCCCAAGGGTCTGTACTCAGCCCCATTCTGTTCTCCCTCTATATAAATGAACTCCCCTCTGTTACAATCTTCGGGTCTACCACACTCTATGCAGATAACCTGGTACTGTTATCCAGCTCCCAGAACATCTCTACCATCAACTCCCAACTCAACTCTGACTTTGGGTGTATCCTTAACTGGCTCATGGGACACAAGCTCACCGTTAATCTAAACAAAATCTACGCCATGTTATTCAGCTCCGTGGCCAAAACCGCATCATGCCCCTCCCCCCTTGCCATATATGGGGGGAATGGCTCCCTCCTTCCTGTCCTGAAATCTGCTAGGTACCTAGGGGTGACCCTAGATCCTCAGCTTGATCTCACAGTGCACCTCCGCAACATCAGCAAAGCGATGAACAGTAAGCTCGGCCTGGCCTACAGGGCTAAGGACTGCCTCACCCTGGCCGCTCGGCTTGCCATAACCCGGGGCATCCTCCTACCCACGCTCTGCTATGGGATTGTTGCCTTTACGCCGGTCCCGATTGCCTATCTTGCTAAATGATGTGGCTTTATAATAACATATGTCAAGCTTTCTTCTGCTCCTCGCCTTACCCATCGGTGTGCCCTCTACACCTGTCTGGAATGGCTTCCCCCTGATAAACACCGTGTCTTTATCCTTGGTAATATGGTGGATAATATAGTCCATACTGCTTGCCCCCCCCCGGCCTTACCCTTCCCTTCAAACACTGCACCCCAGCCTATCAACTTAGGTCCAGTTCGACTTTGGTTTGCAAGATCCCTAGGACCCGCTCCCTCACTGGTGACCGGACCTTCTCCGCCTACGCCTCAAGACTGTGGAACTCCCTCCCTGCCCTAGTCCGAGCCGCTCCTTCCCACCCCGGCTTCAAAACGTCCTTCTGGAAGTTCCTCAAAGCTGCCTCCACCTGTCTTTGTGCCAACTGACTGCTGGCATTAGCGGCTGCCTGACTCCTCTCCCATAAGCATGATTCAGCCTCTGCCTCTCTTCACTTTAGCACTTCTCACAGTCGCGGCCGCTCGGCTCCTCTCCCACCAGCTGTATTCAGCCTCTGCCTCTCCCCACTATAGCACCTCCCACTCTCCCCTGACAGGCATCCCCATTAGCTCCCTCCCTTGTAACATCTTGAAGTCCCCATGCTATTTTTGACCTGCCCCCTGGGCATGTAACTGGATTGGGCAGTTCTCTCCCTGAAGTTCAAGCCTTATTCCGCCGGGGTTGTCCCCTGGTTGTGTCCCTCCCCTTCTCCTCACCCACTAGTTCCATGCTGCCCTACAGCACTGTTTAGTCTCCTCCCTGCCTGTTTCCTGACACATGCCTGGTTTGTTCACTGATCCTGCTCCCCCCTTAGTTACCTGTACCTGTAGTCTCCTACCTCCTTGTTACCTTATTGGGTTTACGTATTTGAGTTGTAGTTGTAATCACGTTTGCTAGCTCTGCCTCTGTACCATGTCTATATACTGTACTTCTGGCCCCACCTGTGTGTGGGTGAGTATGTCACTCTGTCTTTGCACCATGTTCCCTGTACTAAATTCTCTCTGGCCCACCTGTGCTGCGGGCCTGTATGCTTCCTTGTCTATGTGCCATGTTTTTCTGTATTGTACCGTCCTGGGTCGCACCTGAAAATAGGCACTTGTTGTCTAGTGTGCCTACCTGGTTAACAAAAACAAATAAATAAATAAATAGCCCCAATAACTTTCTGGTTTCCCTTTAGTGAACTTACATAATTGTAAAACTGTTTTATATCACCCTTTATTGAATGTGCCAGCCAATGTTCTATATTAATCTTGGCTTTTCTTATAGAGTTTCTTGCATTTATTATTCAGGCTTTTATATCTCGCCAGAAGCAGATCTGTTTGGTATTTTAATATTTATGATATGCCTTCTTTTTTTGATTAATCACTTTTTCAATATTTTTATTTAGCCGGGTCAGTACTGTACTCTCCCATTCTTATTATATTTCTGAATTATTGGAACATACTTTGTTACACAATAATCAGTTTTCTTCCTAATAACTCTCCATTGAGTATCCAAATCTTTATTCATTAAGTCTGCTTTCCAGTCCCAATCAGTCTGGTATTAATCATGTTATTATACTCTGCTTTGTCAAAACATTTATATGCAGTAGTCCCCGATATCTTGTCCCATGTTAAGTCAAAAGTGCAGTATACAACATTATGATCTGAGTTACCCAAAGGCTCCTGTACCTGTACATTCATAAGATGCTCTGAGAAGTTACAAAAAGCCAGATCTAGTTTATTTTGTCCTCGAGTATTTTCTTGTATAATTTGCATCATGTTTTCACTTAGCATAATTTCAATTAAGGTCATTTCGTAATGTGAGGCTCCTTGTAGACCGACCAAGTCAATATCTGGGTAATTAAAAACACCCAGAATCAAACAATTACCAAGTGGTCCAAATCCTTCAAGTTCATTTAGGAAGCTAGTGTGGTCTGCATGATTCAATCCTGGCAATCTATAACAAACACCTACTTTCAGTTTGCCAGTAGGAAGGTGAACATCAACCCATATTATCTTGTTACCAAGGCCATCACTTTCCAGCTTGCTTTCTGTGACCATCAGATTACTTGTAACATATAGTGGTACTCCCCAGTTTTATTCATACATTCTTTGTGAATCAGGTTAAACCCTGGGATACCTAGACCCCAGTCCTCCTTCTTAAACCGTGTTTCAGTTACCGCACAGATGGATATGTTATCCGAAATTAGTCTATATTGTAGTTCTTCCATTTTATTCTTTAGACTGCAGGCATTTATTAAAATACAGTTAAGTTTGGTGTTTTGTTTATGACCCTTACCTATAACACATTGTGCAGGTTCCCTACATCTCTGGGTCACAAGTTTAAAGATTTTTTTGGCCGGCCCAGTGGCACTGAGGGTGGAGGCGCTGGACGCCACATCTCACGTCATGCTGGCGACCTGGGTTTGGATGCGAGCCTGGGCTGCCATGGGTTGGCAGGGGAGGGATAGGATCGAGCATCCACAGGACTGCTCTTCTATCCCGGGGAGGGATCCAGGGAACCACCGCTCTGTAGCGGCCCATGGTGATGACTGGGGGCACTATCAGAGCGCTGCAGACATCGGCATGCAGTGTTTCAGACGTCATTGCACTTCTGCACTCTGCAAGGGGGCACAAATAAGGTGGAAACATGGCGGAGCGACGATCTCGGTGGCTGATGGCCATGCCCGGCGCCCCCGGTTCCCGAGAGCATCCTGCCACAGAGTGCGTGAGCCCTAATTGGCCGGCTCTGTGGGGGTGCCAGACCGGAACTGGGGAGTGTGGGTGCTGGAGGCCAGAGATCACGGAGATCTGCACCATCAGGAGGTGGCACAAGAATAGAAATAAGATTAAAAAAATATATTTTTTAATAGCTGCCACAAATGATGTTCCCAACTGCTTGCTTCCCATTCTATTAAGGTGCAGGCCATCCCTGCAGTATAGTTTTCTGCTATTTACAAACATTTCCCATGACTGTATGCACATTGTATTTTTAAACAGATACCATTGTCTAATCCAGTTGTTTAACCTACTAATTGTTTTGTTAACATTAAAGTTAGCCTGAGGGACTGGTAGTAACTCTGAAATAATAACATCACAATTCATGGTATCAAGCATAGAATATAGCTCCTTAATTCCATTGAAAATCTCTCCTATAGCATCCCTTTTAATGTTGTTTGTCCCAATATGTAGTAAAACCAGGGGTCTAATGTTACTGTTGAACTTTAATAGTGTGGATACAGTTTGTAATAGATCTTCCATACCTGCTCCTAGGAAGAAGCTACTGCTTACTAATTCATTATTTAAGGCTGTGGTGTAATGATCTGTATAATGTATACTGGAATCCCCAATTATATAAACCAGGCGATGTATACCCTCAACAGTCAGGTTTGCTCCTGATGCTACATTATCTTCTTGGGGATACAGTCTTCTTGCACTTCCATGTCAGATGCCACATCTACACCCTGATTACTGTTCGTGTCTCCGCTTCCCCCTGTGTTAGCAGAGCTAATCTCATCTGTCCCAGTATTTTCAGTTGCTGCAAGCAAAACCTCATCTGTTACCCTTTCAATGCTATGCATAAGCTGTTCTAGTAGTTGGTACATGTTTTGTACAGGAATGGAAAATTCCATTGCCCGACAACCCCTTCTTTGTATATTCCGGTTACAAGGTTCTATCTGTTCTGAGACTACTGAATTATGTTCAGTTTCCCTCTGCCATTTGGGACCACATTCCCCTAATTCCAAGGTATCTTCTGATTTCCTCTTCCTTTTGAAACTACTCTCAGCCTGTTTATTTATTTGGGTACTGTTTGAACATAAATTTTTCATACAGTTTAACTCAAATTCCAGTCCTGCAAGCTTTATTTTAAGGGACTTGATTTATTTACATTGCTGGCAAGTATATTGACTGAAATTTTGGATTTCTTCAATACTAGGTTTCCCACAAATAATGCATTTAATGCCAATCCTCCCCAAGCGTGACACAGCTGGTTCCATACCCCTTCCAATATTGTACAAATGGACAAGAGTACCTGGCCCAACTCCTCCAACTTCTCCAACTGACACCATTAGACACTGCTGGCCTCTGCCCGCATTGCCTCCACTTCACACTCGGCTCTGCTCGCTAGAGCCGAGCAATATATGGGTGCTGTCCCATGATGTCACTCATTGCTATGGGGATACTCTAATACCTCCCAATATACAGCAGACAATACGCATAACCTGCCTTTAAAAAGGTGCTGTCTACTTCAGTGGACCTCCAGAAGGGGATCCCTGAAACACTGTGCGTCAGTATACTGAATCTGTTCTCTCGCTGCTGCCTTCCTCTGCAGCTGATGAGGGTCTCCAATCACAGTGTGGCACAAGCAGAGCAAACAACTGCCTTCCCCTGCAGTTTCTCTTGTTTAAAAATTCAAATGGACACACAAGTCTGTGCAAGGCTCACCACACAGTCCTTCCTATCCCTTTTGATCCCTACTCCATTCCCAGTCAACAAAAAACAAATAAAAATACACTATTGATCTTAACTGCAATGCACTTCCTGGCTTTCATGCCCTTCCAGTAAAAGCTTACCTTTGCCTGCAGCTTAACCACTGGGTTTTTCACGTCTACATTCCCCAGCAACCCCACAGTGCCCTGAACAGCTCCTCCTACCCCTCCCCCCACTGACAATGACTTGTTGTCTGCATCCCCCCCCCCCCACATATATCGTCCCTGACCTGGATCTGTCTATACCCTCTAGTTCCCCTACATGGCAATTCCTCACTACCGCAGACATGTGGTTGCTTTGCCATGCACACTCTAATCGCTCTTCCTGTTTCTGCCCAATTGCACTTACTATCCTGTTCGTTGCACTTAATAACTTGTATTTTTTGTTTTATGTAGCCACCAGCTGTTTCACTTTCGTATGTCGATTGTTGTCTAGTGTCACCCTTGTTCCTTTCTCTGTAAAATGTTTCACTGATGTAACTCAATAGCTCTGTATTGTGTCACCTGACTTGGATCATAGAAACATAGACTTTGACGGCAGATAAGGACCACTTGGTCCACCTAGTCTGCCCATTTCCCTACCTACAGGATAAACTGCAGATCCTGTTTAACCAACAGCCTATTTCTTCCTACCCCCACAAAAATTGCCTTATGTCTGTCCCATGCATTCTTGAATTCTCCCACAGTTTTAGACCCCCTCAACCTCCTCAGGAAGGCTGTTCCATGCGTCCACCACCCTCTCCATGAAAAAATACTTCCTCACTTTGCCCCTGAGCTGTCCTCCCACTGTCTTCAAATTGTATCCCCTTGTTCTTGCACATCTCTTTTTCTGAAAGATGCTACCCTCTTGGACTTTGTTGATTCCACTGAGGTACTTAAAAGTTTGTATCATGTCCCCCCTCTCCCTCCTTTCCTCAAGGGTATACATATTAAGCTCCTTTAGTCTCGCCTCGTATGACTTCTCTTGCAGACCCTGTACCATTTTACTTGCCCTCCTCTGGACTGCCTCCATCCTGTCTATGTCCTTGCAGAGATGGAGTCTCCAGAACTGGATGCAGTACTCCAGATGGGGTCTCACCAACTGTTTGTACGGAGGGATAACAGCTTCCTGTTTTCTGCTGGTGATGCCTCTCCCTATACATCCCAGTATACCCCAGCCCTCCCTACTGCCTTCTCACATTGCCTTGCTAACCGTAATGTCATCTGATTTTATTATCCCCAGGTACCTTTCCATTTTTGTTATTGTTACTACCTCTCCCCCCATTGTGTAATCTTCCCCTGGGTTTTTGTTTCCCAGGTGCATTATTTTGCACTTCTTTGCATTGAATCCAAGCTGCCATACTTCTGACCATTCCTCCAACCTTGCCAATTCCCTTCTCATCCTTTCCACACCTCCTTGAGTATCAACCCTGTTACAGATCTTTGTGTCATCTGCTAAGAGGCATACTTTTCCTTCCAGTCCCTCTGCAATATCACTTATAAAGACATTAAAAAGGACTGGACCCAGTACTGAACCCTGTGGTACCCCGCTAGTAACCCCTCTTTCTTCAGAGTGGACTCCATTTACAATTACCTTCTGTGTCCTGTTGTCCAGCCAATGTTTTACCCAGGCTACCACACTGGGACCCACTCCTAGGCTGGTTAATTTGACTATTAATCTTTTGTGTGGGACTGTGTCAAATGCCTTTCTAAAGTCTAGGTAGGCCATGTCCACAGCCCCTCCCTGGTCTACTACTTTGGTCACCCAGTCAAAGAAATCAATTAGATTCATCTGACATGACCTTCCCGCTGTGAACCCATGCTGCCTTGGGTCCTGTGCCCCACTGACCTCTGAAACCTTACTTACTGGAATCTTTGTAAATGGGCCTCTGGCTCAAAGGTATTAAATCTGAATCTTAAATAGATAAATAAAATTCTAGTGCTGAATCTGTGAATGTGTGCACTTGTCCCATTGGGCAAGACTGTTTATTCTATATTTGATATTTGCCTCTTTGCACAGCAGCTGAAACGTTACTTAGTTTATATTATTGCACCTTATTGTCAGAGTTGTACTGTACTCCCCACTAACCTGTCTCACCAGGATGTACCAGAAATGAGCTGTTACCAGCTCAGTATGTCTATCCTGGTAACTTTTTGAAATAAATAAATAAATAACAGTGAAGCTCATCAGAATGCAATGCAATACTGCAGAATTCTGCAGCAGAGTTAACTGCAGGAAACAAAGCAAGTTCAACTGCAGTTAAGTAAGCAATAAGACATGATGGGTGTGCATTAGACAGTTCTAACACATGGCCAAGAATGTAGTATGGCACATGGCCGCAGGTCAAGCGCCATTAGCCCCTGGCCATGCTTAGAACTGTCTAATGCACATCCCCGGAGTGTCTTATTGTATTTATAAAATAGATCCCTGTATTTTACATTCATGTAACAATTAAACTTGTTATGTTTGCTTGCACGCATGTGCAAGAAACATTGTGCCATCATCCGAGTTTTCAGAGGTGTGGCAGCCCTCTTCCAATTCAGGCAGTGTGTTTGCAGACGCCGCCACAGTTCTCTAATGCCTGCTGGAGCTGTCTATGACAGCTCCAAAATGCAGTGATGTACAGTTGGAAGGGGGAGCTACGCTTCAGTGAGCAGCGATAAGATATCGCCTGCTCATGCACGCTCCCCCTATACACACACACACACAGGCACGCGTACTGCGTGCTGCTGCGGCACATGCTGTGGCGACAGGGTGCCCAATCCCCACGTCGGCTCACTGATTCCCCAGGTACAGGGTGCCATGCTGGGGCCCACCCCAGCATGGCAACACATGCTATCATTGATAGGAGTGCCCAATCCTCCGCCGGCTCCATGCCCCCACCAGCCATCCTTATGCCACACTGGGAGCCCACCCACTGCGCACCGCCTCCCCCACACCCCCTCACCCCATACTTACCGGACTCTGGGACCGACGATCTTCGTGGACTGGGAACACGCCTGCACTCTTCAAAGCCGACCGCAACTGAGGAAATGCCGTAAGCTGTATAATGGGATAGATAGGGTTTTTCAACTTTGTTGCATATCTCAGGCATTTTTGAATTTTGCATCAAATTTTCAACATGGGTTTTGGAACCCTTTCTCATGAATGCTCTCACTGACATGACGTTAATCGGCCCGAAGGAGTGATTTCGACAGTCACTGCGCGAGAAATCACCTTTGGGACCAAGTAATGAAATGACACTGCCACTGTTCATAAGGTGGGCTCTCAAAAAGCCTATTTTGAAAATTTGGTGGAAAAATTCCTAAAAATGACTGTTTTACGAGCATGCATTGCGCAGTTCCTACGCACCCTCGTAAGTTCGCGAATTTTCAATATTTTAACTCCAGATTTTCAATATTGCCATTTTACCACACCTCCTTATGAGCAGTACAGCTGTCATTTTTCACATCTTGCCCAAAATGTGTTTTCACCCAGATAGCGCACCATGGCACAGTCGGTGTGCAAAATCAATGTATGGGACACATTAAGAAAATCACAGTGATACTGTTCATGAGCAGAGGTCTTAAAATGCATATGTTGAAAATTTGGTGAAAAAATTCCTAAAAATGACTGTTTTACGAGCGCACGTTGAGCAGTTCCTACGTACGTGCGCAAGTTCACGAATCTTCAATATTTTCACCCAGATTTTCAACATTGCCATTTTATTACACTTCCTTATGAACAGTACAGCTGCCATTTTCACATGTCACCCAAAATGTGTTTCTGTCATATAGCGCACAATGGCGCAGTCGGTGTCGAAAGCAATGTTTGGGACAGATTAAGAAAATCACAGTTATACTGTTCATGAGCAGAAGTCTTAAATGGCTATGTGGAAAATTTGGTGACAAAAGTCCATAAAATGACTGTGTTAGAGTGAGCATTGCGCAGTTTCCACACACCGTGAAGTTCATGACTTTGTAATATTTTCAGTCCAGATTTTCACCAGTGGCATTTTCCACACTTCCTTATGAACAGTACAGCTGTCATTTTTTCACAACATGGCGAAATGTGTTTTCACACTTTCAAGCGCAGAGATCTTGATATCGCTGTGGGAAATCATTGTTCGGTACAGATAAAGGGAAATCACAGTGACACTGTTCATGATCGAGGTCCCAAAATGCCTGTGTTGACAATCTGCTGTAAAAATCCCCAAACTAATTACATTACGGGTGTGCATTGCACAGTTTCTATGCACGCTTGTGACTTCACCAGTTTTTTTTTATATTTTTACTGCAGATTTCCAACATTGCCATTTTTTACAGCTCCCCATGAACAGTACAGCTGTCATTTTTCACATCCTGTTCGGAATGTGTTTTTGCACCTGTGGTGCTAAATGCCGTAGTCGCTGTGCATAAGCAGCTTTCCGCTAATAAACTGATATTGCTACTGTTCAGGAGGTGGGGGTCACAAAAAACATGTTGAAAATTTGGAGTGAAAATACCAACGAATGCCTGAGGTGTTAGGGTTTCCAACCATAACGCCCCACCCTGTAGAGAATGACAGGCATCAGGGGTGTGACTCGGGATTCTTGCCTGTAATGCTCATACCATTCCACACCCTGCAGCCAGTGAGAGGCATTGAGGTATGCCTTGGACTCTTCGGCCCCAAAGTTCACCTCATTCTCCTATACCACACCCATCTCACATTATTTCCTGATGGAATGGGGTGCGCATAAGGGTCAAAGACCCCAAGGCACACTGTGACACTTGTCAGTGTCTGCAGGGTAGGATGTGGTGAAATGGCGTGGCCGTTATGCCTGACGACCCAAAGGCACACCCCAATGCCTGTCACTCTCTGCAGGGTGGTGGTGGGGTTGGCTTCAGTTCAACACTTCACTGCCATTTCTATTATGCAGCTCTGTAACTTCTACACTACCACTGCCAATGTCAGCAAGCAAACATTCGGCATTGACAAATGCTTGTTATATTGACATAGAAAAAAATTTAATCTTTAATGTATTTTGCTGCAAATCAGTTCCGCCGCCTATAAAAGATTGCTGTATTTTTTTGGCCATTGGGACATTTGTCCTACTTTGGTTACTGTAGTTGTAGTTTTTTATTATCTTACTGCAGTCTTAGGGATTGACCCCACACACACACACACACACACACACACACACACACACACACACACACATATCCTCAGGTACACAGTAGCATGTTTGTGTAGTTTTTGTTTTAAATTTTTAGTTTTAATAGCCAAAGAATTGGAATGTAAGTAGTGGCATGGCACCAGCTGGTAAGGCGTGAGAGACTGAGCTTGGAAAGGGAGTCAGTCTTGCAGTTTGGTTGCGGCAGTGCTGGTGATCAGACTGGTGATGAGCATGGGTGGGGGAGAGAAGTCGGGATTAAACACAGAAAAGGTAGTCTTGCAGTTTGATTTCGGCAATGCTGAAAGTGAGTGAGATTCTTTTACTTACTTTTCAGTGTTGGTTCTGAGCATGGGTGGGGAGAGAAGTCAGGGTGAGAGCTGCTGTGGTTGCAGGGAAGGTCCGACGGTCAATGCTGGGAGCAAGAGCACAGGTGTGAATAATTAGGACAGGAAGCAGGATTACTGAAAAACAGAGTCAAAAGTCTGAGACTTCATTTTTAAGTTGTATCTTTTTTCGGCCGTTTGCCTGGATCCCACTGTGTTTGAGAACTATGGGGGATGGGAGAATCAGGGATGCAAGCGGTAACGTATCTGGGTGCATGAGCAAGGGGCGGTTGACACGGTTTGGCTATGAAGCCAGATATTGTGAAATAAATATTGTTAAACTATTTTAAAAAGTCAAAGAGAAAATAAAATAACTTTCTAACTTATTGAGTCAGTGTAGTATAGTGGTTAAGGGCAGTGAGCTGCAAACATGGAGACCTGGGTTTGAATCCTGTTAGTCCCCACTTGCCTACTGTGTGACCCTGAGCAAGCCACTTAACTTACTTGTGTGCCCAGGTTGCACTTGAAAACAAGCTCCGGCTTAGTGTGCCTTTCCTGGTTACCTTGTAAACACTTCATGTACTGTAGATTCCACTACTGCAACAGGGAAGCTTTTCCAACTGTTTTTTAGGTCTGTTTTTGCTCCCTAGGCCAGTCTTGCCAGGATCTCCTTCTGCCTCTACCAGCACCACATCCCAACCATTAGCGTCCATCTTACCTGAACTCCTGGAGATTCCTAAGGCACCCTGTGACACACTGCAGTGTTGTTCCCACAGATAAAGCCCCCAAGGTAACCCTCCTTTCAGCTCCTTCGACAGCTCCACCCCCATATCCAGTCATCCACTGTGGAGGTGAAGCCCCAGAGTGTACTCAGGAGACAGGAGAGGGATGTACGATGCTCGATGTGTAGGGAAAGCAGGGCTTTAACTGTCTGGCTAGTGGCCATTTTTCCACTCTTCATCCGCCCCTGGGATGTGACCATGGAGTTACACATGAGCCATGCTCCCATACATGCACAGATTATGCCAACATTGGTCTCAATCCACCCACTCTGAATCCTCCTTCCTCCAGCCAGTCCCTGACAACTTGAGGCCATTCCCAAACACAGCTGCCAGCATCACAAGCATTAGCACCGCTGCTGTGCCAGTGAGCTGGCTGGCTATTCCACATGTTAAGCACCCTCTCTGTGAAGTAGTTGCTTCTAAGGACAGTGGGGCAGTGGTGTCAGTAGTGATGCTAGGAGCCTGACCAATTAGACTACCTAGCAGCACTATAAATGTTACTGCTCTATCCCCTCCCATGTGATTGCGAGCCCACCCATGCACGCTTTCTCTGTTCATCAAGCTCAGCTAATAGGAGCGTAGTGGGCTGAGCTCGCTGCAGGAACAGACAACTGGCTAGCCAGTTTCATTGGCTTTAGCCTCCCCCAAATCAAGAATTGAGGTCAAGCAGTGCCACTGATTTAGAATTTATGATTTTGGGGATGGGAGGGAGTCAGGTTTGAGAGGAGGAAGTCATGGAAGAGTAGCTGTCGGCTCCTGGCATAATCCCAGGAGCTGGCAACTTGGAACTTTATTTAACATCTCTGTGGTAGGGTGGGGAAGGGGAAGGTAGGTAAGAAAAGATTGGAAAAGGGAAATATGGTGGCCAGGAGATTAGCTCTGGTCACCCGTGGAAGGAAAAGCCTTAGTGTTTCACACCACCCTCTAAGCCAAATACTAAATTAAGAATACCCAAATATCTGGACCCCTGAAAATAATATCCAGGTTGAAAATTTAAAAAAAGGTATTTACACAATGCTGTTTATTACTGTTCTGTGTTTTTATTTTATATAGTTACACTACCGTTTTAGCTGAAATACTGTTCATAGCTGAAAATGTGGTACTCAGTTGCAACTGGAGGACAGTGCGCCATAGGTGGCCTGTACTATCCTCAAGGAAGCGACAGTCTTCCTGCCTGGTCAGGACTGGGGTACAGGTGGTATCCCAACCGGGTGTCTATGACCTGGTGGTGGGAATACCATGGTGCCCTGCTGCCGCAGCAGTATCTGCCTCACCTGTCCCTGGAATCCCTGTAATCACAGAAAATGAGATACAGTAAAATACGGTACATGTGGTCCGTGGTTAAGATTAATGGTGACTAAGCACGAAACATAGTAATTGTGGTAAGGCTGATGGTTTGGTGCAGCGGGGAATTCCAAACATCAGCAGCACAACATTCGGAAAACAGCATGTCAGAAAACAAAAGAACTGGATGTGCTGCTTCTTGTGACTGTAGATTTAGAACCCCAGTCTCCCAGCAGGTGGCAGCACTACATGCTATAGCTGCACCACTGGGCCATCTATCAAATATCATGGCTGATGCAGGGAATCAGAATGGTGCTGAGAACTGAAAAGGGTAATTACAAAAATGGAAAAATCCTGTTATTTGATTGTTCAAGTCAGGGCCTTTACCCATTAGTTTTAATCAAGTGAGAGTTTTTTTTTTCATCTTTTTTCTTTGGATCCATTTCATACCTCTCAATTATCCCTTATTATGAGGGATGGGACCCTCATGTTACCGCTCAGAAACGCTTTGTCCTACATCCATCCCACACTTGGAGGGTGCTGCCCACACAGAGGAGATACCATAAACTCAAACTTTAAAGCAGACCTTCATTACATTCTGTGATGTTAAAGCAAAATAAAACTTTGAGCAAATAAAATCATGAGTCTCCACAGTGGGTTTACCTTGTATCTTCTTGTCTGATGATGTGTCCTTCACTGTGAGAGCCAGTGTCCCACACTGTCCATCATTGTAAGTGTATGTGTCTGATACTAAAGTGACAAAAGGGTGAGGTATATGGTCCACTTTATAACTGCAAACATTCACTCCAGGGTGTGTTGTTGTATTTGCCCACTTCTCTCGTGTGGTTTATGGCACATGGCTGTACCTCGCTACACCATATGAGGTGTGGATGGTCGGATGGTCTGACCATCACTCCATTAGGTTCAGTTTTGAGGCCACCCCTGTTAGGTCTGCCCCTATGGAGATGGTCCGATATTGCCCTTTGAGGGGTGTATCCCCAGATGACCTGATGGCGGTGTTGGACCTATCAAGCCTACCGATAGATTGCTTAGATCCTGGTGACCTGGTACATGCTTATAATGAGGCAGTAACAGGAGCCCTGGATTCTATTGCACCAGTTCGTGTTCATCCTCTTACTCCTCGCCCCAGGTCTCCTTGGTTTGATGAGACCATGAGGGAGTTGAGGAGGGTTGGACGAAGGGCTGGAGAGGCGTTGGCGAAGGTCTGGTCTTGATGATGACAGGCTTAGTTTGATGGACCATTATTTGGCCTATCAATCCGCAATCTCTCGTAAGAAGGCAGAGTTCCTGTCCAGAGAGATAGCGGCTGCACAGAACAGACCAGCTGAGCTCTTTCGGACTGTGGACAGACTGTGCAATCCAGTCTGTCTTCAGCCCAGAAGAGCCTTATCTCAAGAATGGTGTGAGGAGCTTGCGCTCTTCTTTGCAGATAAGGTTGTCAAAATCAGATCAGATATTCGTTCTTCCCTCCCCAATGGGAGCGACGGTGGTCGCCAGGAGATGTCGAACACCCAGTTTGGATGGTCTGACTTCAGCCTTCCCACAATCAAGGATGTTGTGATGATCATTCGAGCACTGCAACCGACCTGCTGTGATTTGGACCCGGGCCTTACACGCCTTTTAGTGGGTTGTGTGGATAAGATCGGCCTAGTCCTAGCTTTGATCGTCTGGAAGTCTTTGGAGAGGGGGAATTTTCCAGATCCCCTTAAAGAGGCTATAGTTAAGCCTCTATTAAAGAAATCCTCTTAGATCCAGATTGTCTAGCAAATTACAAGCCAGTCTCTAACTTACCTTTGTGGGTAAAGTTATTGAGAAAGTGGTCGAGCGCAGTTGGAGGATCATCTGACCAACAACAATATCTACGATTCTTCCAGTCTGGATTTAGGAAAAGGCATAGTACCGAGACAGCGCTCGTACGGGTACTAAATGACCTCCTAATAGCGAGAGATCGTAGGACCCGATCCATCCTGGTACTACTTGATCTCTCTGCAGCGTTTGACACCGTTGACCATGGTGTGCTGTTGGAGCGTCTGCAGTCAGTCTGTGGACTGTCTGGTATGGTCCTCAGATGGTTTCAATCTTACCTCGAGGGTAGGACTCAAAGAGTGGTGTCGGGAATTTTTTCCTCAGCATCATTCTCCCTACCCTGCGGGGTACTGCAGGGCTCTATTTTAGCACCCATGTTGTTTTCAGTGTATATGCTACCGTTAGGGGCGATTATTAGACGATATGGTTTGGGTTTTCACTGCTATGCAGATGATACCCAGCTGTATATGTCTTTTGTGCCCGGTCAGGATGCTGCCTTGTCGGTATTTAATAACTGCCTTGAAGAAATCCAAGACTGGATGAATGGGAGTTGGCTGAGGTTAAACCCGGAGAAAACTGAGGTGTTGGTTGTGGACAAAGGTCGCTGTGAGGCGGGTCTGCCGGAGGGATCACCTTCAGGCTTATGGCTTGGAGGTGTTCAGCTGACGACCTCAGATCAGGTGCGAATCTTGATGACAATTGGACGAATCGCTTGACACTTAAATCTCAGGTGTCAGCGGTCGTTAAAATTTCCTTTTTCATCTGAGGAATATTGCCAGGGTGAAGCACCTGGTTCCTCCAGAGGACCTTCAACATTGATCCACGCTTTGTTACCTCCAGGCTTGACTACTGTAACTCCTTATACCTAGGGCTATCGGGGTTGAACTTAGCCGTCTGCAGCTAGTGCAGAATGCGGCAACTAGGTTGTTGACTGGATCCTCTAGATCCAGCCATATAATGCCTGTGCTTCCGTGTGCTGCACTGGCTGCCAGTGTTTTCTGAATCACCTTCAAAGGTCGGTTTACTGACCTATAAAGCCCTCATGATCTGGGACCTACCCACCTGAAAGAGCTCCTTTGCTCCTATAGTCCCTCCCGCTCCCTCCGATCCACTGGCGAGGGATTGCTAGAGATTCCCAGAGATGCGTTTGAAAACATCTGGTGCTAGGTCGTTTAGTTTTATGGCACCTACCTTGTGGAATTCTCTACCTCGTCAGGTACGAGATTGCCCGACCGTCCTTAGCTTTAAGGGAGCTTTGAAAACCCACCTTTTTAATATAGCTTTTAAGGATTTATATTAGTTTTAACTTTATTGTATTTATTGTTATGTGAATTTGTACAGGCGCTTTGATTTTAAGAAAAGTGCCTTTTAAAAATAAAGATGAATTGAAAAAAAAATTGAATTGGTTAAATCCCACAACACACACCCTTTTGTGAATTATTGCTTAACTCTCAGTCACAGGTTCAACCATTTCAAGCTGTGGGACCATGTCCTGTGAGGCATTGTTAGGATGGCAAAAGATCTGGGGCCTGAGCTCTCAAGACAGGGGTCAGCTGTGGAGTTTTAGGAGAAAAGGACTAATTTCAGCAGAGGCATTTAACAAAGGTTCGGGCCCATATTGAAACACCCTGAGTTCTACAGTAGCCCCAGAGAACTGGGTCTAACTATACCCCTCAGGTCTTACAGAGCTGCCACTTCTGGTTCTTTCAGTCCTCTTTGTTTCTGGGAGTTTTCTGTCTGTTCTGTTTTGTAGTTTTAAGAATAATCCACTAGACCATCAACCGCAACTGAACAGACGTCTGCTGATCGACTCTGTTGGTTAAAAATTCAGCTGGAGAATTACAAGAAAAAAACACAAAGACCACATAATGAAATGGAGAAGCCATAACTGAAAGGAGCATCTCTCGTTTGCTCTCTGCTTGTCTCCTTCCAAGAAATTGCCTGGCATGAACTGTGGCAATAGCCCTCTCTGATGTCACTCCTGGGAATCTGGTTTGGATTAAAGAGCAATGTCACAGATTCCTGGAAGCAGTGGTTTGAAAGGGACTCTTCTGACCAAGACAGTCACAAGCTCCAACAAGGAATGATTGGGGGGGGGGGTAGACACTGGAATGAAAATCAGAGATTGACACTGGCATGAGAATCAGAAATTACTTGGTTCCAAGAAAAAAGTGACAAAGATATTGGCCTATATTCACAAACATTACCTCAAGAGGTAACAGCACACCACTTACCTCTATAGTTACTAACCCAGTTCAGTAATCTGCCATGTTTTTTCAGTGGCACATTGCTGATTCAGGTTTGTAACATCAACGTTACATTGTATAAACACTGGAGCTGGGTAGGGCCTGATCCTCAAAGTCACCCCAGATACATGTGTCTTGTCACTGTGTATCTGGGGTGTGTTGTCCCTCTCCTGTGGGATCTGGCATACACGCTGACATCTAGAACATCTGCATCCTGCAGTATGCTGGAGCATTAGGGCAGGGCACCGCAAGGGTGGAAGGAGCTGTTCTGGACCACAGGCATCCAGTTGAATGCCCATGACATTCCATTGTTGAATCCCTGGCTGCACAGGTTGCAGAGACCAATTGGATATGGCAGTCTTCCAGGACTACTGTATCCCCATCGGCAAAACTGAAATGCAAAGATTGCAACTGGCCTGTGCAGGTATGGCCTCAATCCTCCCTAGCTGCTCAGAGGGCTGTGTGTGGGTGGTCCACCCACTGATCGTGCACCTTGGGTGGTCAGTGGCTGGGAGAAGGGAGCGAATAAGTGCTACTACAGCCCCTAGGGTGGCAGATCATACACCCACTCTGCTGGCCATCTGCACCATGGATTTATCTCTGTGGATGGGGTGCAGGTCTGTCTCATCCTCTGGCCACATCCACCCAAGATGCTGCATAGGTCCAGAGGAGGTGCACATCTATGTTCGTGGATGCATTGGATTCCCCCAATGGTGCGCACCCTGTATGATGGGGCACCCCCTAGCACTTCCTGCCCCTCCGCACATGTTTAGTTTAGTTTATTTATTTTACCAGGATGAGGCTTCACTGAGCAAGCTCATTTTCAAGGAGGCCCTGGGAAGAAGGTATCCCGTAATATGGGTGAGTCAGACTGAGTGACTCAATTCGAGTGCCTACAACAATAACGAGTGTGACACAATAGCGACAGCAGTATACAGTGAATGTCTCAGTGAGGTACACTTGCTGTAGTAAGTTATAGGCCTGAGCTTGGCAAGGCAGTTTCCAGCCAGCCATTTGGTGCAGTGGCTTAAGTCACTGCCTGTGCATCTAGTTGACCTGGGTTTGGGTCTAGCTGTGGGGGTGATTTTTTTTTCCTTTGTACAATATATTTATTGTTTTTTATGCCCCATTTCCCCATCCCCTTCCGCCTGCAGGTTGCCCCCCCCTTGAGTGGCCCCTTCCTGAGTTTTCTTCTTTTCCATGTCCACCCCCCCGGAGTTGATTATTTAAATTTAGGGGGGTGTGAGCCCCACAAGAAGAGGGATGCGGGGGGTGAAGCCCCCCACAAAAAACAGAACGTAGAAATTGCCCCCACAGAGAATGTTGTAATCCGTCACTGTTTGAGGATCGTGTAGTTGCCATTGCTGTTTTTGTTCTTGCAGTTGTGGTCCTCGCTGTTGTGGTCCTCGCTGTTTTTTATTCACTCATATTACATGGAGCCGGGAAGAACAGTATACAGCATAATAATCATGATGCATACATAGACATATAGACCACTAGTTACTAGTTTTACAATAAATGCAGTTCTGAGCATTTAAAATACAGAGAAAATGAGGGGTAATTCATAACAGAGCAGACTAATATCTGTGGGAGAAAATGAGAATTCAGAAAAACTCTAGAACATCTTTTGAAAATGATATAGTCCTGGTCTTGCATTCAAATCCTATACAAAAGTGGGCTATCAGCTGACAGCACTGTAACACATACATGTTGTTTGCAAAGATTTTTGATCATTGAGGTAAATATATGGTGGCTGACCAAACCAGTGATCTTCAGATATATTTGTAGCATATTCCATGTGGTTGGAATGACACAGCTGATTGCCATTTTGCCATAGTGGATAGAAACCTTTGGAATCTCAAACAGTACATAATCATTTTTTCTTAGGGAATAAACACCATCTGTCTTTTTAAACAGCACTAAGATACAGTTTGGGACCTCTTCAGTGAGTACTTTAAAGGCCCAGTTGTATCCATTTTGCAGCCTTCTAGTAGCTAGAAAAGACCATCTGACGTGGGGATGAGCTGGGAGTCTTCTGAGGATTGGGCCCTAATGTTCATGAATACAAGCCATTCTGTCTTGTAATGAAGATTTAAACATTTAATATTCCAAAATGCAGGATAAGGTTTTCAAAGAGGGGCCTTTACCTTCGAGTTGACATTGGGCAGGTTCATGTTGATCACATGGTGAGCTGTTCCAGATGTAGCCACCTGGAAGCTCCAGCTTTGCAATGGTCTATGGACCCCTAAAGACTAGTGACCTTTCAGAGGGCTGAGTCAGCTGGTATGACTTAGGGTTCTAAAGGGGAGGAGTCAGCTGTTGTTAGCTGGTGAACAGTTGGCAGTTAGGGGGCGGAGGGGGAGCAGTCATTAAGGCAACAGATGCCTGGCTTTCCCTATGCCTAGTTCCCCATTTCCTGAGAAGCTACCTACCACAAATCCTTGGCAGTTGTGGTGGAGGCCATCATCTGCAGTGCTCCTCTGGGGTGAAGCCCCTGCAATGCTGTGAAGATTTTTATTTTCCATATAGCTTTATATTGTCGGGGCTCCGGGGCAGGCAAACTGCGGTCCTTCATCAGAGGATCTCAGTCCACCCTGTTCTCATGGCTTCATTGAACCTGCCCCAGTGCCCCATTTTCTGTTTCCTTCCCTGTTATCCCGGGACCCCAGAATACAGTCATGCATATGCTCTGTGGCTCTGGTGACGACCCCTTCCTCCCACCCATCCTAATGCCTGGCTCCCCCCTTATCAGCTTGGCGCTGCCACCCACCTCCACCTGATGGCAGCCAAGAGTCGGGGAAGCCCACATCCCTCCCCAGGAGAGGACAACTGCCCTGTGGCCACTCAGTCTAGCTTCTGGCCCTCCCCCCCCATCCAATCCCCAGCAACTCAGGTTTGTTCCCAAACCTGGGTTGCCGGCATGGGAGGAGGTAAGGCGTCCAGAGCCTCAGTCCTACATGCCACTGGGCCGGCTTGCTGTGAAGATTCTTGAGGGAAAAGCCACTTTCAGAGGAAATGACTGTCCAAGAGGAAAAACTGAGGTGAAATGTGCTTAATCTGTGACCAAAAGACTGTTCTGGGTACCCCTTTGTGCACTCCCTCCCCTGAAGCCTTCCAGGAGTGTTATGTAGTTGGACAGGAACCTGGCAGGGGTATCTGCAAGGAGGTCTAAGGGCATATGCTGTCCACTGTTAGTCCTAGGAGGTGGGCAACTCCTTCATTTCCTCTGGGGCTTGTGGGTTCCTGGGGCTAAATACTCCCTGGCATGTGTTGTAAGGCCTATAGAGATGTGCTTAATGTTTTCAGGGCAGTCATTTGATGACCAAATGCCCTTGGTAGCCCCATACCAGATGCCTTTGCTCATGAATGCATGGGACAGGCACCAGGGAATCTTAGGGGGAAGGGATAACAGTCTGGAGATCAAGTATGATCTGCGGCAATACTGTAGGCTGGGAAAATTGGGCAGACGAGGTGGCCCAAGCGCTCCTTATCTGTTAGCAAATTCTGTTTCCATGTGGGCTGACACAAGTCTGCCCACTGCAATGTATTTATTTATTAAGATCTCAGATTAACCTCTGAGTACAGGCTCATTACATAGGTTCCACATGAGGGTCATTACAGTAACAAACAAAACTACAGCTTATGGGAAGTTGTAAGAGGACAACAACAATTAAGGCAAATTAGGCAAGAGGTCACTTGTGACTGAAATAAGCAAACACTAAATACAATGGGACTTGCCAACACAAAATGAAAAAAGGGAGGAAGAAGAGTGAAAAAGGGGAGGGGTTGGCTCCGAAGAGGAAAATGTATTTATTGCCTGTGAAGAAAAAGCCTACATCTGTGAAACAAAAGTAGCTGGCTGATGTAGATCTGAACATGAACTGCAGTTTGAGTGCCCTATACCCCTCTGGGTTGCCTGCAAACCCATAACTGTTATGGACTTTAAAAATTGTTGGCTGGGATATGGATTTCTCTTTGAATGGACAGTGAATTCCCCATATTCCGAACTGGGACTTTTGATGTTTAAGACCCGTCATCAGGCTGTGAGCCTGACTCGACTCCATTTCCTCTTGAACTGGTTATTGTACTTGTAATGCTTTTTGTGACTATGTATTTGACATGGAACCTTTGTAAATTATGCTCAAAAGAACTCTCCGAAGTTTTCAATCAATCAGTCAATCAGTTCATCTTCAGAAAGAGACAACTGGGAGGGTAAATAAAGGGAGAATTTGAACAAATTGTGAATTGAGAAGAATTTGGATTTTGTGATCAGTTTCTCAGAACCTAAACTTTTTGGATGAGAAAGTATTGCTCCCATAAAAGTGTGCACAAGGTAACTGGTGCTCAAACAGTCAAACAGATAGCAAACAAGTCCAAAAAGACTGGAGCACACACACATACACACACATTTTTCAAGTACCACTGAGGCTCTCTAATAATGCTAAAAATATTCTTTATTACATATAAAACAACATAAATGCCTGACGCGTTTCAGATTATAAAATCCTTTTTCAAAGGCTAAAAACACAGTGAAACCAACACCATTATATACAGACAAATGATGCCGTCACAGTGACATCACTAATGGATCTTTCAAAATCATTGATTGATCAAAAATGATTATTCACTATGACGATTGTAAACGTGCAACACAGAAAAAAACAAAGGGCAAGAGTGATCCATAACTTAATAAAAGCAACAGTGTCTCGGGATCCCTGAGAAATTGAGTTCAAACTGCACTTAATAAAAAGCTGCAAACTTCTAAGGTGCAAAGTTGTTTTTATAAAGCTTCTCTATAATGGTAATATAAATAGCTGAACTCTGTAACTATGTTAATATTAAAGCAACAAAGTGCAACAGTATCTCAGGACCCCTAGAAATTAAGTTCAGATTGCACTTAATAAAATGCTGCAAATTTCCAAAGTGCCATGATTTTTTATAAAGCTTCTCTATAATGGTGGCATACATATGATAAACCATATTAAAGCTTACTTGAGCACTAAATTTCTTTTACAGACACAATATCCTTAAGTAGTGTACAGTTTAAAGCTTCGTCGTTCTTCCAAACAGGGCTTAAGTTCAATACCCACATTCAGACCTGGCTTCTTATTCGCATGCAGCCTAATGATCGACTCTGTTTCTTTTTTAGAATTTTGTTCCTGAAATTACCACCTCAGGGATTTGGAAAATCCTTTTCAATACCCGTAAAGCTTAAAAAATGTTTGTGAGGGTTCAAGGAATTCATAACATGTTTGTGCGGTGGCATATGAAGGGTCTTGCCTTTCTATTGCCCTTAAATGCTCACCAATCCTTGTTTTAAACTGCCTTTCAGTTTTTCCAATATAAAATGTACCGCAACAACAGTCGGCTTTGTAAACAACCTCCGAGGTGCTACAGGTTATGAGCTGCCAAATTTCAAACGTACAGTGGCTGGTTTGACATATAAATTCTTTGCTCTGATTCACAAACTCACAGTTCACTCAGTTTTTACACTTAAAACACCCCTTTGATTTGTTTAGCCATGTTTCCCTCTGTTTAGTTGTAAAATGGCTATGGGTCAGACTATCTTTAATGGATGGCATTCGTCTATAGAACATGATGGGAGGAGGACCAGTCAAGAGTGGAGTCCTCTGTCACTCGTTGGTACATTCCAGTGTTTGTTGATTATGTTCGCTACCAAGCTCGCATGAGCTGAATAAGTGGTCATAAAATGGAATCTGTTGCCTGTTTCCTGGTTTCCCTCCCTAGTTTGTAACAAATCAGCCCTATCTTCTGTGGCTGCTTTCTGGCAGGCATCCATGACTCTAGCTTGTGAGTAGCCTTGTTCTAGCAGCCTATTGCTGAGTTCCTCTGCCCCCTTCTGGAAAGACTCTTCAGTATTGCAGTTTCCCCTTACCCTAAGAAACTAACCCTTAGGGATACTATTAACTGTGTCGTGGATGGCGGCTTGAAGCAAGAAGCAGTGTATTACCATCCACATCTTTTCTGTAAACTGCTGTGTCAAACCTGCCACTTTCATTTCTAGTAAGTGTTAGATCTAGGTAATTGATTGTCTGGGGGTCTGCAGTGTGTCTGAATCTTAGATGTTCAGTAGTAGTGTGCCAAAAAGTAATAAATTCATAAAGGCTCTCCTGATTTCCCTTCCAAATTAACATTATATCATTAATATAGCGCTTCCAAAGCACTATATTGTCTTTATATCTGTTAATTTCAGTATCGTAAATCTGCAGCTCTCCATTTACCTATGAAAAGGTTTGCTATGGAAGGAGCACAGGTGGTCCCCATAGCCGTACCCTTGCTTTATATATACAGGTCAGCATCAAAAGTAAAACCATTTGTAGTTAGCACTTGTTCCAATAACTTTAATAAAAAGTCAGTCGGTGGTTGTTCTCCCCCTTCTCTCTTGTTTAAATAATGGGCTGCAGCATCCAGAGCCCCTTCATGGGGAACATTAGTGTACAGTGCTTCAATATCTAGGGTTACCAGAAGGCAGTCATTATCTACTTGTAGTGTTTTCACCAGGTTCAAAACATCTTTGGTGTCCTTAAGGTAGGAAGGTAGAGTGTTAACATGTGGCTTTTAAAAAAGAGTCCAAGTATTGGGACAAAGGTTCAGTCAGGTAACCAGCGCCACTAACAATTGCCCTCTCTGGTGGTTTTTCTTTGTTCTTGTGGACTTTAGGTAACACATAGAAAGTAGCTCTGACTGGATTTTCTGGTATCAAAACTTTCTTAGTTTTCTCTGTAATGATGTTATTCCTAAAGGCTTGTTCTATTGTCTCATCCACATGTGCGGCAATTCTATGCAGTGCTCCTCAGTGCCCATCAGCATACCCCCGACTGGCCTGTGAGATGTTTCAAGTCTCCTAGGCAACGGGGAATGATGTATGGAGTGAGCAGAGTATGAACCAGCTCAGGAAGGAGCCGTAGCTCATGTTAGTAGAACATTGAGGTGTTCATGTTGTTTTAAAGTAAAAAAAGAACTTCTGGGATGGTTAAGTCAGGTGACAGTGGTGAGAGGAGTGGGTAGAAAACACTTTGGTGTTGTCACCACCACTACCAACATCAACCAGAGAGAGACAGTGAGAGAGAGAGAGAAAGGAACAGAGGGACAGAGACCCAAAGATACAGAGAAACAGAGAAGCAGAGACAAGAAAAGAGAGAGAATGGCAAAGGGAGAGACAGCGCACCATGACTGGGACCTCTCGATTCCTGGATGCAAACTATATAGGAGAAACAGGGTGATAGGCAAGGGGGGGAGGGGTTTATATCAGGGAGAGAATAACATGCATGAAGGAGGAGACGGCGGGGGGGGGGTACACTGTGGATTCAGCTATGATTCAATGGAGGGGGGAAGATGAGGTTGGGGGTAGCCTACAGACCACTCAGTTGAGAAGAGGAAAGGGACAGGGAGCTGAGTTCACAATTGCTGTAAGCTTCAGGAAAAGGAGAGGTGGTAGTGGTGGGGGACATTAATCTGCCCATGGTGGACTGAAGCATACCAGCCACATCCTGTTCCAGGAGTCAAGTGATTCTAGAGGCAATGCAGAGTGGGTTCCTGACTCTGAGGGCATCACAGAGCCCACCAGAGAGGGGGCAGTCTTTGATCTGGTGCTCACAGATGGGGAGCACATACAAGAGATAACTTCCAAGGGGCTCCTGGGTGGTACCGACAATCACACAGTGGGGTTCAGGTTGGATATGGGCAGGGAAAGCATCCTCACTAAGACCAAAATCCTGAATTTCAAGAGGGCAGACTTCAGGAAGATGGGTGAGATGCTAAGGAGGCACCTGGCAGGTGTCAGAGTGGCTATGAGGTGGACCAAAAATGGTCCAACATCAAAGAAAGAATACTAACTGCCACAGTGGAATGTGTTGGGCTCAACAGGAAGAACTCGGGGGCCAAAGCACCTAGCTGGTTCAGCTCTGAGATTGTTTAAGTGGTGAGGGACAAGAGATCAGCCTACAAAAGCTACAGAAAGACTGAGAGTTAGATAGGGAAAACTACCTAAGGTTGGCCAAGGTGGCAAGCAAGGTAGTGTGGCACAAAATGAACAGCAGATGGCTCAGGGACTCAAAAAGGGGAAGAAAGCCTTCTTTCATCACATAAATAAAAAAGGGACAAGAAGGATGGGATTGTTAGGCTATGCAAAGGGAATGAATGGGTAGAGGAGAATGGAGAAAGGCTGAGGTATTGAATGACTACTTCTGCTCTGTCTTCACCAGGGAAAAAGACAGACTGGTGCCACCAGGGGGGGAAAGGGGAGCGGGGGGAGGAATCATGGATGTGGTGATAGAGGAGGATAGAGTGAGGGAGGAGCTGCTAGCACTGAAGGTGGAAAAATCAACAGGCCCGGACGGCATACATCCAAGGGTACTGAGGGAACTTGCAGGGGAGACTGCAGGACCCCTCAGGTGCGGTACCACAGGATTGGAGAATGGCATAAGTGGTGCCCCTCCATAACAGCGGTCCCAGGGATGACCCAGGGAATTCAGACTGATCAGTCTGACCTCAATCATGTGCAAGGTCATGGAGACCATGTTTAAGGAAAGGTTGATTGGGTATCTAGACGAGAATGGTCTCCAGGATGAGAGGCAGCACGGGTTTGTGGGAGGGAGGTAGGGAGGGTGGGAGATCATGTCAAATAAATCTGACTAACTTCTTTGACTGAGTCATTAAGGCAGTGGATGGGGCAGGCAGTAGACAACCTTTATCTGGACTTCAGCAAACCCTTTTATTCTGTACCCCAGAAGAGATTGATCTGGAAGCTAGTGGATTTTGGGGTTGGTCAGAAAATGACCAGGTGGGTAGAAAACTGGCTGATCCAGTGAGTGGAGGTACGAGGAGAGTTATCCAATACCAGGGAAGTTTTCAGCGTGGTTCTACAGGGCTCAGTGCTGAGGCCAGTGTTGTTCAATGTTTTCATCAATGACATTGGGGAGGGCATTAAGGGCAAAATGTGCTTATTTGTGGACGACACCAAACTCTGGGAGAGGGTGGACACAGTGGAAGGGATATAAGACCATGCCAAGAAATGCAAAGTTATGCACATTGGAGCCAGGAATCCAAGGACTGAGTACTACCATGGGGGGTCCAGGTAGCAGCAACAGAGGAGAAGGACATGGGAGTGATGATCACTAGTGACCTGAAGCACTCCATGCAGTGCAAAAAAAGCAGTGGCAAAGGCAAACAAGATGTTGGGGTGTATAGCCAGATGAATCAGCAGTAGGTGAAAGGAGGTTATACTGCCCTTGTACAAGTTGGTGGTGAGACCACATCTGTAGTATGGAGTAAGATACTGGTGTCCACACCTAAAGAAAGACAGTCAACCTGCTGGAGACAGTCCAGAGGAGGGTAACTTAGATGACTGCGGGACAGCATGGTAAGACATATTTTTTTTGAAAATAGAAGTTTATTCTTTCCATACATAAATTCCACATGTATAAAAACAGGTATAAGTGGGGAAGTTTTAGGATAGCCTTAAAGTATATCTAGTTTAAACATAGATATATACAAACACATATTCACTTACAGCAAAGAGAATAGAGTAAATCCTTTGACCCAAAGTTATATGACCTGAAAATCTTGATGGTCCCAAGTTTGTATCTAACATACTAACATACTATTTGCCAGCAGATTAGGCCTTACGGTCTATCGAGTCTGCTCGAACCTTAGACCCCTAGTTGGGTGCCGAGGCCCTCCCCTTCCTTGTGTTCCAGAAACCCCTATCATCCATCCCCACCCCTCTGGGACAGGCCATCATCTGATACATCTACTTTCTGTGTCTGTCTCACCCTCTCTTGAAGCCCTCCGCTGTGGATCTCTGAACCAGCTCGCCAGGCAGTGCATTCCAAGGGTCCACCACCATCTCAGTGAAAAACCTCCTCCTCTTTTCCCCCCTCACCCTTCCAACTTCAAACCATGCCCTCTGGTAATACCTCCCTGCTTTAGTCTACAGATCCTCTCCATGTTTACCCTATTTATTCCCTTGAGGTACTTGAAGACCTCAATCATGTTCCCCCTGTCTCTCCTCTCCTCCAATGAAAACAGGTAGAGCTCCTCAAGTCTGTCCTCATACGTCAAATCCCCTAGCCCTCGTATCAACTTAGTTGCCCTCCTCTGTACCCTCTCCAGGAGCTGTATGTCCCTCTTCAAGTGTGGTCTCCAGTACTGCACACAGTACTCAAGATGTGGTCTAACCAGTCCATTGTACAGTGGCAAAATCACTTCCCTGCTCCTAGAGGTGATCCCCCTTACGATGCATCCCAACATCCTGTTTGCCTTGCTAGCCGCTCTCCTGCACTGCTCAGAGTTATTCATACATGCATCCACCATGACACCTAGGTCTTTTTCCCCCTATTGAGGCCTCCAGCACCTCCCCTCCCAGGGTGTACCTGTGTTTAGGGTTTCCCCACCCAAGATGTAACACCTTACACTTGGTGATATTGAAATTTAATTTCCATGTGTGAGCCCAGCTTTCCAGGGTGTCCAGGTCCCCTTGCAGGACCAACCTCCGCTCTTCTCCCTCAACTACTGCTCCCATCTTGGATTCATCAGCGAAGAGACTCATTTCACACCCTATACCCTCCCTGATGTCAGATATGTATGCATTAAACAGGATCGGACCCAGGACCAAGCCCTGCGGTACCCCACTACCAACCTCTCTAGGGTTCGAGAGCTCCCCACAGACCACTACTCTCTGGGTGCATCCAGCTAGCCAGTTTTCAATCCATCTGACCATCAAAGGGGCCTACTCCTAACCCCATCAGTTTCTCAACCAGACCATTGTGGGGAACAGAGTCAAACGCCTTGCTGAAGTCCAAGAATAATACATCCACAGGCTTTCCCCTGTCCAGTTCTGATGTTACCCATTCGTAGAACTCCACAAGATTGGTTTGACATGATCTACCTGGCACAAACCCATGTTGCCGACTATCCAGACCTCCCACCTCCTCCAAGTACACCCCCAATCGTTCCTTTAGTATACTCTCCATTAATTTTCCCACCACCGAGGTCAAACTGATGGGTCTATAGTTACCTGGTACTTCCCTCGACCCCCCTTTATGGATTGGCACCACATGTGCCTCTCGCCAATCGCTAGGTACCCTCCCTGTCTCAAGTGACCTGTTGAAGAGCTCCACCAGGGGTGCAGCCAGTATGTCCACCAATTCCCATAGTACTCTTGGTTGAATGCCATCCGGCCCAGGAGATTTGTCTTTCTTTAGGGCCTTGAGGGCTAACAACACCCTTTTGGCAGAGATAGCATTATCCGTCCCCTCCACCTTACTGGCCTTTTTATCCTTGTCCAGATGTGACACCCCTGGGGTACTTCTCCCTCCCTCTTGCTCCATTTCTGTTGCTGCCTTGATCCCACTCACTGCTGCTTCTATCCCTATCGTGCCTTGCTTTGTAGATATCCCATCCCCCCTCCCTAGTGAACACAGAGGCAAAGTACTCGTTAAATACCTCTGCCAGGCCCCTCGCCTCTTCCACCCACCCTCCTTCTGAACTCAATCTGCTGAGATGGCCCTTAGATTTTCTCCTCTCCCCAATGTACCAAAAGAACCCCTTTTCCCCTCCATGTATCCCCTGTGCCAGTCGCTGCTCTTTACTGGACTTTGCTCCCCTCACCATCTGGGTGACTTTTGTAGATGCAAGATGGTACATTTCCTTTTCCCTATCCCCTCTTGCTGTTTTATATTTTTTGTAGGCCGCCTTCTTTTCTCTGACCGCTACCTGTACCTCACTGGACCACCAGCATGGTTTATGTGACCTTGCTCCCTTACGTTTCAACTTAGCGCAGATCCTGACTGCCTCAATAAGTCCCCGGTTTATGACCTCCCATCTCCCTTCCACACTTGTCATTGATGTAATCCCCTTCAAGTGATCCTGGAGAATATTTCCCATGCCCACAAAGTCTTCCCCCCTGAAGTCCACTGCCAGTGTCCTAGATCTCACCCCCCTTCCCCCATGCTTATTTGAAACCAGACAGTATTGTGCTCGCTCCCAGTCAGGGGTCCTCTACAACCAGGTCCCTTACCAGATCCCCATCTGCCAGAACCACGTCCAGGACTTGCCCCTCCCTTGTGGGCTCCATCACATGCTGTGTTAAGAACACATCCTGGAAGCCGTCCAGCAGCCTCTGCTCCTTGGCCACCTTAGAGGACATGGTTCCCCAGTTTGTACCTGGCATATTAAGGTCCCCCATCAACACCACTCCTTCCCCTTTTGGTCCACACTGGGCAATGATGTTGCCCAGCAAACCATCCTCTAGAACATCACTCATCCCGGGGAGCCTATATACTACACCCAGCTTGACCTTATCTCCTGCTGGGGACCGTAAGGTGACCCATAAGGCCTCCACGTTTCCGTCTGCCTCTTCTACCCTAGCAATTTCTATGTCATCTCTAATGAACATAGCCACTCCACCCCTCTGCCCTCCTTTCTATCCTTCCTAAGCATAGTGTACCACCGCACGTTTAGGTCCCAGTCATGATTTTTGTTGGCCCACATCTCCGTGACCGCGCCACATCCACCCCGAACAGCATGGCCTGGAACTCTGGCAACTTGTTTCCCAAGCTCCTGGCATTTACTAACACCAACCCCACCCCTTATCCTGATCCCTTTGCCGAGACCCCACCCAGGTTCCCTATACTTCCATCCTCCCTCTGCTCCTCCTGAAACCTCCACCCCCAGTCTGTTTCCCCCTCCCCCTTGGGTTGTAGGCTACTCCCCTCATCTGGAGGAAGGGCTTCTGGTCAGCCCTCATATCCCTTCCCCCTCACAAGTTTAAACCCCACCTTTCTTGAATGTAGTCAGCCATCCCTGTTTAGGGACTTCCTTCCCTAATGAGGCATAATGAAGCCTGTCCTTGGCATACAGTCCCTTATCCTCCCAAACTCCATTCCAGTTCCCTAACACCCCCAAACCACTCTCTTCACCCCACTTCCTGAGCCAGTCATTAACCTCTGTGATCTTAATTTTTTTCTCCACTGAGGCTTTTGGTACTGGCAATATCTCCGAAAAGGAAATGTTGCATCCATTATCCCGACAGACTCTAGCAAGTTCTTGGAACCTTGCTTGGATTTCCAAAACGCTATTTCCCTCTAGATCGTTAGTTCCCAAATGCACCAGGAAATCCGGTTTCCCTCCACAATCCCTAACCATTTCATACACCATGAACTTTGCTCTGTGCACTGTCAGCCCAGAGATACTCACTACCTTCACCTGGCTATGGCATCCACCTGCCTGTCTCTCCCACTGGATACCCCTAATCATCGAATCTCCCAATAACAGAACCTTAACACCGCCATCATCCTTATGGTTACCTCCACTATGCCCTCTCAGCTCCCATCCCCCCCTTTATTCGTGATCTCAATTCCATGGTAGTCTTCCTGCCTTATTAGAGACCCCCTTGTCACCCTCCCCTTTCTGGCTCCCTCGTTATTTTGCCCACTTAACTCAGACCCCCTCTGTATAGGTGTTCCCTTTAACCCTCCATGATCCGAACCATTTATCCTGCCCCTTATGGTTTCCCCTTCCCCCACACTGCCATCCTCCTCTTTATTATTGAAATCCCATACTTTATTTATAACTGCTAAAATAGTCCTAATTACATAATGTACTCAGAAATATTTGTTTCGATTCTAACGTGGGGAAAGGACAATTTTTCAGGTTGCTGTTCCAATTGTTAAGAGCAGTCTCTCAATAGATATTGTATCTGCTCTTATTATTAGTCTGTGCTTTATTTTGATGTTATGGTCACTATATGTGTCTAATATTACATATTTTGGGTCATCCTAATGCAACCATTCAACCCCTATGGCTTCTAAGATTTAAAAAGACTGGGACCACCAGGAACAACTTAAAGTACAATCCCAGAATAGATGCACCGTGCCAGTCTTGCTGGTCCCACAATGCCAGCATGTATCTGGTAACTCTGAGTTTATATTGCGTAGCCTTTGTGGAGGAAATAGGCCCCATCAATTATTTTATACTGTATGGCCTTATCTCTGCCCATTTTGTATTTTGATATTGAACCACAGGCCAGTTGCCATTGCCGTTCTGTACACTGACAATTTAGTTCTGCTTCCCATTTCTGAAAAACTTTTTATATAAAGTAATATTAGTTCAAGTTAGTTAGCTCAAGTTTATTGCAGGACGACTCCATTGAGCAAGCTCATTCACAAGGAGGTCCTGAGGCATGTACACAATCATGGAGACATTACACAATAAGGCATCATTGATTATAAGTAAACAAAGTGCAAACATAGTTCATGTAAGGCATTTCATAGAAAGAGAAATCATTATAAAGTAATGTACAGTTAAGGAACATTTAATTCATAGTGTTCAAGCAATACAAGGAAGGGTTTATAAACATAATACTGTTATAAAGCAATACATATGGTTAGTGTACAGTGACAGGAGACAGAGGATAATTAGGAGGGCCGGGTTGAGGATTAATAGAAAGCAAAGATGGATGAGGGTTAGAATGAGTAAGGGGGAGTAAGATTAAGATAGGAAGTCAAGGTGGAAGAAGGTAGTAGGAGCAGGTAGAGAAATCATGTAGTTTAGCTGCAGTATACATTTTGCAGGCTAGGAAGTTTCAGTCCTGACTAGGACTAGAACCAGAGGAGTCGAGGAGCATGGAACAGACATGGGGTAGGGGAGAGACTTAATAACAGCTACAAGTATCTTTTATTGTTGATGCCACTAATGCTTTATAGAGATTAATTGAGATGATGCTAGTTAATTTCAGTATGGATTGGAGTTGGTTCCATATAGAAGGAAAAGCATGCAAAATAACTCGGTTGACAAAGGTAGTGTGAGTCCTAGGTACGACAAGCAGGAGGAAGTCTGATTTCCTAAGATAATATGCACTGCGGGAAATACAGATAAGAGATGTTAGATAGCTTGGGAGTTTGTGCAGGAGTATCTTAAGGGTCCAGATACCAGCATGGATCAGGCGTCTAGTGGTGAGTGGTGTCCAACCAACAGCTGCGTACAGATCACAGTGGTGACTTCAGAAAGGGGAGCTGGTGATGAACAATAGAGCACGGTGACAGAGGACATCTAGCTTGCTTAGGCATGAGATTGCAGTGGAGGTGTAGATTAAATCTCTGTATTCAAGTAAGGGAAGGAATGTGGCCTGGACCAGCCTGGTTCGAGTCTCAAGAGGGAAGAGAGACCTATTTCTAAAAAAGAATCCTAGCCTGGCTTTGAGCATCCTAGATAGGTCCTCAATATGGTCATTAAAAGAGAGCTTAATATATATCCAAATACCAAGATATTTAAATTTGGGAACAACTTCCAAGGGTTTTCCTAAAGAGGTAACAATAAAGTCTTTTGGTAGGGCAGGGAGGGTGCCAGAGGAGGTGCAATGACAGATCATTGCATTAGTTTTCTTAGCATTAAGGAGAAGCTTGGCTTTTATTATTTTTGAGCTGGGCAAAGTAACCTTGTAACACGTCCCTAACTTCACATAGAGTTGAGCCAGAGGTATACAGTACTTTGTCATCTGCAGAGAAGTGCAGGTTGGAATTGGTTATGTAAGAGTCAAGATCGTTGATGTACAGGGAAAAGAGGATCGGGCCTAGAGTGGAGCCTTTGGGAACTCCCCTGGCAATTGGCAAGGAGGCTGAGAATAGACCATCGGCTCTGACTTTCTGTGTCCTCCCTGATAGATAACTGGTAAACCACTGAGCAGTGGACAGAGCGGCACCTAGATTAGAAAGGCAAGTAACTAAGAGGTTGTGGTCAATGGTATCAAACGCTTTGCTAAGGTCTAAAAAGACTGCACCAGTAAACTTCTTGGCATCCACAGCAGAAATCCAGTCATTAGTGACTTTAGCCAATGCTGTGATAGTGCTGTGATTAGATCAGAAACCAGATTGTGCTGGGTTCAGGAGTGAAAAGGTTTCAATATGAAGTTTTAATTGGTTATAGATCAATTTTTCAAACACTTTAGAGAGGATGGGCAAGATGGAGATGGGACTACAGTTGTTTAGATTGCAAGGGTCCCCCGATTTAAATAGAGAAAGGATGTGGGTGGATTTCCAACAAGACAGAACTGTGGCAGAAGCGATGGAGAGATTGAAGATATGTAGAATGGGGCATTGAGACGGGCATGACCTAGTTTTAGGAAGAAAGGTTCGAGTCCATCATCCCCTGCAGTTTTTCTGGTATATAAGTTAGGGAGTGAGTCTTCAACTTCTTTATAGTTGAGCGTGTGCAGCTGAAAGGGACAAGATGAGGTACAGGTTGTGGAGGTGGAGCTAGCTTGCCTATTCACATGACCAGCGTAAGGTGAGGAGTCAAAGGTTAGGTCAGCAGTGACAAAATGGGAGTTAGGTTCTTCAAGAATTTGAGAATTACTTTCCACCACCTTACCATTAGTGAGTATCTTAGTTAGAATGGAGGGAGCAGAGGGCCATCCTTCAATAGATTTAAGTGTTCTCCAGATTTTGTGGGAATTCCCGTTTGCCTGTTCCAGGGTGGAGACATAGAAGTTTGCTTTTGTAGAGCGAGTGGTTTTTAAACAGGCATTCCTAGCTGTTCTGAAGGCCTGCCAATCTGCAGGGCTCTTGGTGTGCCTAGCCTGGGCCCAAATCTTGTCATGGTTTGTAAGTGCTGCCTTGAGATCTGGGGTAAACCAGGGGTGAGAGATGGCATGCACCCTGACTTTGATTAGATTTTTGTATTAAATTGATTAGCCAGGAAAAACATATTTTTTTGGGGGGGGGGGTTGTTCTTAACGACATTTAACAAGTCTTTCTCTATATCCTTATTATAAGGGTCTCTCTCCCACCTGGAGTACTCTTTCATATATCTGCTAGTTAGTTGCTTGAAATATAAAAAAAAACAGTGGTTATTAAGTTGATATTTAGCTTTAAATAATTCCCAGTTGGGTTCACCCCTCTCGGTCAGGAGATCTCGCCATCTTTTTATTCCTTTATGTTTCCAGTCTTTACTATTATACATTTTCTCATTAATTTTAAAGTTTGGATTTTGCCAGATTTTATTTAATGGAGATAACTGTGTCATCCACTTAGATCTGTTATTATATTTTATGATTGTTGTAGCCAGATTCTTAATCAATAAGCTCTTAGATTTTGTCACATTTTTTGCTGTAAATAATATCTGTTTAATGTCCCATGTTTCATCATGAATTTATTTTATTACTATATTTATAAATTCACTTACTGAGTCCTTTCCATCTGCTAGAGCCCATGTAATAGCTAATTTTACCATATTAGCTAAGTAACAGATTTCACTGTCTGGACGGGCAAGACCTCCTTTTTCTTTATTTAAACATAACCTAGACCAAGCAATTCTTGCAGGTTTGTTATTCCATGTAACTTTCTTGAAAATTCCATTTACCATTTTAAACCAATTAGTAGGGACAGGGTTAAAACAGCTTGCATCCTATAAGATAAAAATGGAATTGCGAACATTTTGATAATTTTTATTTTCCCCCACAAAGATAATGTAATTTTGCTCCAACCCATGAATTTCCCTTTAAGGGAATGATACATTTCTTTAAAGTTTAAACCGTAGAATGTGTCCAAATTATTATTAATGTTTATTCCCAAATATCTAAAGCCTTTTTCTTGTATGTTTGCAGATATAATTCTTTAATTTGCTCTGGTTGTTCAATATTGAACAATAATAACTATGTTTTATTTTCATTTATTCTATAACATGATATTTTAGAGAAACTGTTTATTTCTACTTTTATTTCTTGTAAGCTTGTTTTTGGTTCTTGTAACATCAATAGGACATTGTCCTCGTATGCATTTGATTTACTTTCAGTAGTAGCTATCTGTATCCCTTTGATTATATAATTTGTTCTTATTTTATTCAAAAATAATTCCAAGTCCAAAATAAATAAAGTTGGAGACAAGGGGCATCCTTACCTTACTCCTCTGCATAGATTTATATGTTTAGAAAAAAATATTATTAACTTTTATTTGTATGTTCGGACAGCTGTATAAGGTTTTAATAAATTCAATACATTTGTCTGGAAATCCAAAAATACTTAAAGCTCCATACAAATACTTTCATTCCATCATATCAAAAACCTTTGTGGTGTCTAAAGTCAAAAAACTGCAGGTTTACTAGAATCTGTTAAATATTCAATAATGAATTGAATTTTGTGAAGGTCTGATTGAATATTCCTATTGGGAATAAATCCTGTTTGATCATAATGGATAATTCTGTCTAGTAATGGCAAAATTCTATTATTCAAAATGTTTGCATATATTTTATAATTGGTATTCAGAACTGCCACTAGCCTGTAGTTCTCAACTTTATTGTTTTCCTTTCCTGGTTATAATAGAGGTGATATATAAGCCTTAGAAAAAGAATCTGGTAATGTATTTGTTTTCTGTATCTGGTTGAACAATATTTCTAGCAAAGGTATCAAAATATCTATAAAAGTAACATAGAATTCCAACATGTAGCTATCCATACCAGGGTATTTTGATTTCGCCATACTATGTATAGTATTGCTAATTTCTGAAGCTGTAATAGGTGAGATCAAAAGATCAGTTTCTGATTCCATTAAGCTATTCAAACCCTCTTGTACATAATGTCTTATGTCATCTCCTGTGGGATTGCAATCTGATGTGTACAAATTTGAATAACAATTTACAAATTCTTCTAGTATTTTCTCTTGCTGGATCAAAGTAATCCTTTCTTTATTAATTATTGAGTGTATTTCTATTTTTTCCTGTTCTGCTGCCTGAATCCTATTTGCTAACCTTTTTCCTATTATCTCACTATTCATTTTCTGGTTCTTACTCTATCTAGCCCAATTACATTTTATCTTTACTATATCTGTATTATTTATTAATTTTCTGAGTTCAGCAAGGTCTTGTTCTTTAGTAGTATCTCCTTTCTGGACTGCCATGTCTAACTTTTTAAGATGGTCTTCCATTTCCTTTTCCACCTGTTGCCTGACTTTGTTTTTCCACAAAGCCATGGAAATTATGGCCCCTCTAGCCATGGCTTTCAGTGCTTCCCATGCAATTATTGTATTATGTTCTGTAATCATATTGTCTGTTATAAAATTTTGGATAACTCCAGAATTTATTTCTATGAATGCTGTGTCTTTAATTAGATCATTGTTGAAACGCCAGCTATTGTTTTTTTTTTTTTTTTAGAGTCCCTTATGTAAGAAAACATTGAAATATACTGTATTATGATCTAAAATTAATGATGGTTCTATCTTGGCCGTGATTGTCAAACTATTTATTACTAACTCTCTAGATACAAATAGGTAGTCTAACCTTGAAAACATTTTCCTTTTCTATACTATTGTGTTCCCTCCATAAGTCTACCAAATTGTGGGTTGCCATGAAATCTTGAAGAAGCCTTGCTTTATATATTCCCCACTTTGATCCAGCAGAGGTTTTATCTAAGTTATTGTTCAGTGTACAGTTGAGGTCCCACCCCCAGATTAGAGTCTCACAATTTCAGTTAAATATTAATTTACTTGTCTCAGCCAGAAAACTTCCATACCCTTTAAAGGGAGCATAAATAGATCCAAATATAATTTCCCTTTCTCTCACTTCTGTTTAACTAATACCATTCTTCCCAAATTATCTGTTGTAAAGTCTGTAATTTTGCCTTTAAACCCGTACTAAAGAGTAAAGCAACCCCCATACTTTTTTTGTTCAGACTTTGTGAATGGCATAAAGCCCCAAGCAACTTCTTTTTCAATTTCTCAATTTCTTTACTATTTAAAAAAGTCTCCTGGAGCATAATTACATTTAAATTCAGTTTTTTTAATCCTGGCTAAGACTGGATCTTTTGTTTGGAGAATTTAGTCCATTAACATTCCATGTTGCCCCTTTAAATATACCCATTTTCTAACGTTTCAACTGTCCCATCCCAAGAACATATCACCCGCTGTGTAATTATTTTTTTACTCTAATCCCCACCTGTATTTTTTCTAAGCAAGACTTTTCCCCTACTGTTCCCCCTTCCCCCTTACCCATCTTCCCTCTTGCCAATGAATCTGGTCTGGCATACCCCTTTTGCTTCACTTGGAGGCAATTTCATGGCCGTGGTTAGACACCCCCTCTCCACCGAACCCAAACACAAGCAGAAAAGTTAAAATCACTCAATTTCAGCCATATTCAATATAAATGTCCTTTAGAGTCAGCATATCAACATTCTTTTTTCCAGACAGGCTCTCCTATCCTTTGGCTCCAATCCTCACTTGAAAAAATTCTTGGCAATCGAATTTCTAGATCTTGTATTGCCTCAGATACAGAGTTATAGAACATATGTTGATTATTTAGCAAAACCTTTAATATAGCTTGGAAATCCACATATGCTTTAACCCCTTTCTTCCATAATTTTTGTTGACCCCCAAACTGTTTCCTTTGCTCCCATAGTGATTTTGAAAAATCGTGTTTCAGGTGTATATTTTGATCTTTGTGTTTGAAATTACTAGTTCTGAAAAAGACTTGCATAATATAGTCCTTCTCCTTGGATGTCAATAACTTCATGATTGCTGGTCTGGCTCTTCCTTCCTTCCTCCCTTCCCTGGGTAAGCCAGTGAATTATGTCTATTGTATGGATGTTTGTTTCTTGACCCCAATAATTTCTGCAAGATGTCTTTTTAAAATGTCCCGTAGGGGGAAATCTTTCTCCCATTCTGGAAGGATGCCGAAAATCCATATATGTTTGCTTTAGGATCTGTTTTCCTGGTCGTCTAATTGTTCTTTCAAAGAAATATACTGCTTTTGTAATGAAGTGACCTCTTTTTTATGGGAGTCACTGAATCTTCCAGATTAGATTGTCCGTTCTCTAATTAATTTATTCTTTTTACACTCTATTCTATTTTAGTGTTCATTGTGACAATATTTTCTGATAAACTCTGTAGTGTTCCTGGTATTTTTGTAGTTTGTTCAAGGTTTCCTGTACTGTTGTAAAGTTTTGGATTATTTGTTGGGCCCGGGGAGGAGGGGGATCTTTATCAAAATCCTCTTTCCCAGTTCCTTCTTTATCTTCAGTGATTTTCTCATCTTCCGCCATTTGTTTGTTTATTTCTTCCTCTGGCTGATGTAAAGATTCATACAAAGCCATTTAATAGAAACATAGAAACATAGAAGTTGATGGTAGATAAGGACTGCAAGGCCCATTTCTTTTTCTACCTTATAAATGTGCCATTGTCCTTTGCTGTCAGTGGCCTATCTATTCATACTCATCTGTATTGCTCCCTTATGCCTATCCCATGCCTGTTTGAAGCCCTGCACTGTATTCATAGCCACCACTTCCTGAGGTAGGTCGTTCCATGCATCCACCACCCTTTCTGTGAAAAAGAACTTCCTCACATTACCCCTTAATCGGCCTCCCTCTAATCTCATGCTGTGTCCTCTTGTCCTACTATTTTTGTTATATTGAAACAGGTTAGACTCTTTCACCTTGTTAATGCCCTAAAGGTGTTTGAATGTTTCGATCATATCACCTCTCTCCCTCCTTTGCTCTAGGGTATACATATTGAGCTCCTTTAATCTGTCCTCATATGTCTTCTGATGCAATCCCTGCACCATTTTGGTTGCCCTTCCCTGGATGGCCTCAATTTGGTTAATATCCTTGTGAAGGTGTGGCCTCCAGTACTGCATGCAGTACTCCAGATGGGGCCTAACCAGTGTCTTGTAAAGAGGGATTATTACCTCCCTCTTATGACTTGTGATACCCCTACTAATACACCATAACATTCCCCTAGCCTTACCTACTGCTTTAGAGGTCTGCTTGGATGATTTCAGGTCATCAGTGATAATGATGGCCAAGTCTCTTTCTTCCCTTGTGACTGCCACCAACTCCCCTCCCAGCCTATAGGTGGCTTCAGGATTTCTCTTCCCTATGTGTATGATCTTGCACTTCTTTGCATGAAATCCCAGTCTGATAGCATATTATTTGTTTCTGGCATTATGCTTGTCAGTGCCATTTTACTAGTGCTGGGTGCAAATTTAGTTCTTTCTTTTTTCTTATCCATTTCTGTGTGCAGCTTTGGTGGCATTTTAGGACAGACTGTGCCTGATCACTTATATTTATTTATTAGCTTTTGGTAACCAGGTAAGCATACTAGGCAAAGCTGCCTATTTTCAGATGCAACCCAGGAGAGTACAAGTCAACAATATATTGCAGTACATACAGAGATAACAGCATCTGTAACATTGGAACAAGTACATACCATGATAACAGCAGCTTACAGAGGTGCAGAGTTACATATCATGTAAGTGACAGTTGTGAGATTGTTGTGTATAACACATACAGCAGCAAAACAGGTGTACAAGGTAAGTCAGAACCTAATTGACAGTAGTACAATATTTTATATGCTAGGTAACCAAGAAGAATGAACTAAACAGTAGGTAGGGTTGGAACAGTAAGGTACAGAACGGGAACAAGATAGGTGACATTAGAGGGATAGCAAGGAGGCATAGACGCAAACAGAAAGAGGTGACCTACGTGCATATCCACAGCTCAGGAAGAGATGGGAAGTGAAAGAGACAGCGCAGGCCTGGAGAGGGGTGTGAGGCAGGACAACGCACAAAGCTAAGCACTGTTACATGTATCAAGGGATGTGAGATAATTGAAAAGAGCTTTTTTGAATGCGGGGTGGGATTTAGTCTATCTTAGATCAGGTGGAAGGGAGTACCAGAATTGGGGGTTGAAGTAGGGGAAGGCAAGATCTGACTTCAAGGTGGAGCTCTTACAGCAGATATTACCATTAGGACTAGTGCCACCAGGCATTAGGACCACATGGAAAAACCTTGTAGCTAGCAGTCTGATGTGGGGGACCACCCCCAATGTCGGCTGTGCCCAACGTCAGGCGTAGTATATAGGGGTTGGTCCCCCGGTGCCACCTCAATTCTTTTCCCACCGTTGACCTGCTTAGTTCGGCTCCATGGACGCCTTTCATCGCAGTCGAATGCACTTTTTGCCATTTTCCAGAATTTCGAAGTTTTTTTTGAAGATTCATCTTCTTGCATGTCATTGCCCTCTCAACCATGGTGCAAGTCTAAGTGTGTGTGCAGGAAGTAGTTACTGGCTAAGGATGGCCAAGCAGCCTGCCTCATCTGTCTAGGCCCTGACCATCGGCCCACCGACTACCCACATTGCCAGAAGTATAACCAGAAGACCAGGACTCAGAAAGCCAATGCCTTTAAGGCCTATCTCCTTGAACAGAAGGTGGCGGCTAAGCAGCAGACTTCGGAGCACAGCTCTTCTTTTTCTGCCAAGGATTCCCCACCCAGACAGAAGGTTTCAGGAGGGAAGCACCATCACCAGAGGGAGAAAGATAGGGCCAGGTCTGAGTCCCACCCCAAGTCGCCTTCCAGAGCACCTTCTTCTTCAACCTCCAGTGGGAGGTTGGGTTCTGTCCCTCTTATGGTAACTGGGACATCTTCAAAGTCGGCTCCTTCCTCTTCCCAGGGCAAACACAGGGAGCTGTCTTCCTCTGGGCATTTGCCCGCTCATCCTTCTCTGGCCCACTGACCCCACAAAGCTTGATGGGCCTAAGGATTTCAGTCATAAGCCCGGGGGTTGTCTGAAAAGTGAAAATGTATGGACGACTTGGATAGGCATCAGGAGACTGTCTGCCATTGACGCCCCTCCTCCTCCGCCGGCCAAGGGGCACCCACCTGCTACTGACAAGCACCCACTGAGCTGGTTGCCCTTCCTGATGACTCATGTCCTGATGCCCGATTGGAGGCCATTACCGGATGAGGTTCGGATACCTGCCCCACCTTCAGAGGGTTGGTCGCCCGATGGGCCCCCTCCTTCTCTGGATGCCGAGTCCCCCAGGGACACGGACATCAAGCAGCAACTGGATAAAGATAAAGAGAGATCCCCTAACCAGATACCAGACCCACAGGATCTGCAGATGCCCAGTCCAGTGAACCCGATGCCCGCCCCAGCTGTCGTTCCCATGGTGGACATCGGCTCGCTCTTTTCCACTTGGTTTGAATACAGTCAAAGGGGACCTACTGTACAGACCCTCTGACCCATCTCCTAGGGAAATTCCCATGGGGTCCCCTCCAACTCCTGTCAAGCCAGTTGGAAATGACCAGCCATATCTGGATCCAAAAGGCAAATGCAGGAAAAGGTGCTCTTCCCCAGTTCCCTTCTCCAGTGGATGACCGTCCTCTCCAGACGACTGTGCTGCAAGCCCCTCCTCCTCCTCAGAATCTTCAGATGAGCAAGAATTTATTCCACCTTCTCCAGGTCCCAGGGACTCACCCAGGTCCCCTCCGGATGACCCATCATTCCTGGACATTATGTGTCACATTCAATCTATTTATGAATGGGACGCAGAGAAGCTGGACCCAGAGCAAAGGCAACTGGCTAAGTTTCTGGGATACAAAGAGCCAAAACCTCTGGTTATCCTGCATCTGGTGGAACCATTCCAGGATGTCACCAGGTTTACGTGGCAGAAACCATCATCCACCTCAACTGTTCCCAGAAGGCAGATAGACTCTATAAACTCCCCAAGGTGAAACCCTTTTTGGGGGAACATCCCAAGGCAGATTCACTGGTGCTTATGGCCGTGCATGGTCATGTTAGCCAGCCCAAGCATCTGAGCTCTCAGCCCCCTGATCCGGAGTCCAAGAAATTGGATCACTGGGGCAAGAAAGTCTTTTCTACAGCTACCGGCTCCATCCGTTTGCTGAATTTTCTTGCCCATATGGTTTCGTACCAGCAATCTCTGTGGGAGAAAATGATGGAGTCGGTCAAGACACTGCCAGACTCGGACAGTAAAAATTAGATTCTTGCTTATGTCCAGTCTGGAATAGACATGGACAAGCATGTCCTCCGTTGCTCATACGATTCGGTGGACATGGCTTCCCATGTGGTTGCAACGGGAATTTGTCTGAGGAGGCATTCCTGGCTCAGGGTGTCAGGTTTTTGCCCAGACCTTCCAGAGTCTATACTGGATGCCCCTTCCAGAGTCCGGTGGCCAGGAGGTGGAGTCTCTGGTGAAGAATCTGCAGGACTCAGGCAAGGCCGTTGCTAACGTCCACCGGATGTACAAGTTGGACCCTCAAGGTCCCTATCATCATCCAATTCAGAAAGGTCAGGGACAAGGGCAAGCAACCTCAAGGAAAAGGGTTGAAGAGGCACGGCCACCCTGTCTCTCAAGGTGCCCAAGGCCACAAGCAGCCCAAGACTCCAAGGGCACTGGGCCTAAACCCCTCCTCTACAGCCTGACTCACTGCAAACCCCTCCTCTTTCTCGGGTTATGCAGAATGAGATGGTAGGAGGGAGATTTTCCCTTTACCTCACAGAATGGTCCAGTATCACCTCGGACCAATGGGTGCTGGAAACCATTTGCAGAGGTTACATGAAAGATTTTCTCAGCATACCCCCGAACAATCCACCCTCCCTTCTTATTGTCCACCCACCCATGCCAAGCTTCTGGCGGATGAGATTCAGTCCCTCCTCTAGAAGAAGGCCATTCAGCTGGTTCCACAGGCCCAGTGGGGCACGGGCTTCTACTCCCATTTCTTCCTGGTTCCGAAGAAAACGGGAGACCTTCATCCTATTCTGGATCTCAGCCATCTCAATCTGTCTGTCAAGTACCAGAGATTCCAGATGGTGACATTGGAAAACCTGCTACCCCTACTCCATCAAGGAAACTGGCTATGCTCCCTCGATATGAAGGACGCCTACATGCATATCAAAGTCCTGCATTCCCACAGGATGTTTCTACGCTTCCAGTTTCAGAACCAGCATTACCAGTTTGGGGTTTTTCCCTTCAGTCTCTTGTCGGCACCCCGGGTTTTCACCAAGTGCCTGGTGGTAGTGGCGGCGGCCCTGAGGAGGAAAGGCCATGTTGTATATCCTTACCTGGATGACTGGCTTATTTCTGCTTAGTCGGCAAGCCAGTTGAACTTGGCCTTAGAGGAAATTAAAGCTCTTTTTCTCTCCCTGAGCATTACTGTAAATTGGCCGAAGTCACAACCCTGGCCCTCCCTGAGGTTGCAGTACATAGGGGGCCGTTCTGGACACCATCCAGGACAAAATCTTTTTGCCATCAGACAGAGCAGGCCGTCTGATAGATCTGGCGTGCAGAGTCCAAGCAGCAATCTCTCTCCCAGTAAAGGTGATTCTTCAGCTTCTGGGCCTCATGGCTGTGGCCATTGCTATGGTCTCTCTCGCCAAGCTAAACATGAGAGTTCTGCAGTGGGACCAGGTGGTGGACGACTTGGATCACCCGATTCGAGTCTCAGTGGTGATCCGTCATTCTCTTGAGAGGTGGCTTTGCCTTCCACATCTGGAGAGAGGGGGCCTTTTTCAGAGACCGTGCCCATCACAAACCTTGATGACGGATACCTCAAAGCTAGGTCAGGGGGCTCATCTAGGGGACCACAGGACCGGGGGGGCTTGGTCTCCCACAGAGCGGTCTCTTCACATCGACATTCTAGAAATGAGAGCCATTCTGTACACCCTGAAGGTGTTTCAAGACCAGGTTTCTCAGGGTCCTCTTTTGGTACTAGCAGACAACACTCCAGTTGTCTTCTACATCAACAAGCAAGGAGACACTCAACCATATCCCCTTTTCAGGGAGGCCATGACAGTTTGGGACTGGGCAGTGGAACACCTTCTGGATCTTACGGCTGTACACATGCCCGGAAGCCAGAACTCTCTTGCCGACAGTCTAAACCACTCTCGTTCTCTGAGTCACGAATGGGAATAGCTCCAGGAAGTCACAGATGACCTCTTCGGTCATTGGGGCTGACCAGAGTTGGACCTATTTGTGTCCCTGTGCAACACTAAACTGCCAAATTTTTGCTTGCTAGATCTAGGGCCTGGTGTTTTCTGGTGAGACGCATTGTTCCTCTCCTGGACGGGGAGGATTCTGTACGCCTTCCCTCCCTTCCCTCTCATTCAGAGGGTTCTGCTCAAATTGCAGACAGAGGAGGCCAGAATGATTCTAGTGGCTCCTCTTTGGCCTCGACAAATTTGGTATCCGCTGCTGCAGCAACTGGCCATGGAATCTCCCGTGCAGTTGCCACTCTCCACTCACTTGCTCTCTCTCAGGAACAAGGGACACTAGTCCATCCTGCTCTGGTCTCTCCACTTGCATGCTTGGCTCCTGTAGTCTTAGCAGAGGAGATATTAGGAGTGTCAAGCAGGGTGGCAGAGGTTTTGGTGGCAGCAAGGAAAACCTCCACTAGGGCAGCTTATGCCATGAAGTGGAAGCATTTCTGACTTTGGGCAACAGCTTGCACCCTAGATCCCCTGGATTGTCTGGTCAAGCATGTGCTGGACTATCTACTCCACCTCTTGGATCTGGGCTTAAGCTATTCGTCCATCAAGGTAGACCTATGTGCTTTATCGGCATATCATGCACCATATGGGGAGAAGAACCTGGCACAACTCAGTGTGTACAAGACCTTTCTGAGAGGTGTACTACATATCAGACCTCCCCAGAAGGGACCCTGTCCCTCCCTGGGATTTACTTGTTGTTCTTGAGAAGCTCACCCTGCCTCCCTTCGAACCAGCTGTGACTTGAAAGTTTCACTTTCTTTCATGGAAAGCATTATTTTTAGTTGCTATTACTTCTGCTCGAAGGGTTTCCGAGCTTCAGGCCCTTATGTGCAAGGGGCCTTATCTTGTTTTTTATAGGGACAGGGTGGCCCTGCATATGAATACTAAATTCTTGCCAAAGGTGGTGTCCGGATTAACGCTGATCCAGGACATCCAGCTTCCGGGTTATTATCCAGAGTTTTCAAATCAAGGCAAAACCTTGTTGCCTACTCTGGATGTTTACAGAGTTCTTCATTATTACTGCCATAGAACTAGTTCCGTAAGGAAGACAGACCAGTTGTTCATTTCCTTTGCACATAGGAAGACAGGGGCTCCTGTCACCAAGCAGACACTAACCCATTGGTTAGTGCACTGTATTTCTTTCTGTTATCAGCATCATGGTAAACTCTTGCCAGGCTCGGTCAAGGGTCACTCCACCAGGGCTGTTGCTACCTTCTTTGCCTCTCTGAGGCATGTTTCCTTGGCAGATCTCTGTGCTGCTGCAACTTGGAGCACAGTCCACACCTTCATTAGGCATTACAGCCTAGATATTGCTTCTCAGTGGAGAGCAGGATTTGGACTAGCCATCCTTCAGGGCCTACTCTCTTGAAGCTGTTTAGCTGTTATTTCTTCTTCCCCTTCCATCAGACCTGGGCCTATTTTTGGGTACTGCTTGGGATTCAGTCCTAATGGTAATACCTGCTGCAAGAGCTCCACCTCGAAGTCAGATAGTACAGTTATGTAAGAACTTACCGTAACAGTAGATCTTCGAGAGGAGTTCTTGCAGCAGGTGACTTTCCCACCCACCATCCCTCAGGAACTACTGTCGTTACCCTTCTTTAGGGTAGGGGAGATCATGCTCGGTTCTCCATTTACTTCAGCTGGGTCTCCGGTGGAGAACTGAGATGGCCGCGGACCGGCTCCCTATACTACATCTGGCGCGGCGGGCCGGCGTTGGGGGTGGTCCCCCACCTCAGACTGCTAGCTACAAGATTTTTCTGTGGGGTCCTAACGCCTAGTGGCATTAGTCCTAATGGCAATACTTACTGCAAAAGCTCCTCTCAAAGATCTATTGTTATGGTAAGTTCTTACGTAACTGTACTTTCACCCATTCTGGTGGAACATTTAGGGACAGCGAGCAGTGCTTGAGACAAGAACCGAAGGGGCCAATGACAGTCGCAAGGGAAGAGCATGGCTGCTAGGTCAGAGGGGCTAGAACAACAAATTGTGTTGTCAGTGAGGCAGCCTAGGGAATATGATCGATAGGAAGAGGGGGATAACTATCTGAGATCAGAATATAGTGTGCAGTGGTGTTTTAGGTGAGGAGCCATTGAAGCAAATCTGCAGATATTATTGTATGCGACATCCCACGTATGAAGGATGTTAGCATGAGCCTGTGCAAAAACAGGCAGTGCATAGCAAAGGCCAGGGAGCAGGAGGCCTTGGGCGAGGGAGATCCTGGTGGCAGGAATCAGGACTTGTCAGACCCAATAAGCCATACCAATTTTGGTGTTGTTGGATTTACAGGCTGCAGTGATGTGATGGGAGAAATTAAGAGATGGATCAAGATAGACCCCGAGATATTTGAAAGTTTGGGCTACATCAACAAGAGAACCATCAAGGCTGGAAACCTGAAGAGATGTAGTCATGGAACCTAATTTCCTTTGGGTCCTAAAGATCATAGCTTGTGTCTTGGCCACGTTTAACACCAGCAGATGGGATGAGAGCCAGGTTTGGATTTGATGCAGATCAGAGGAAAGGAGAAGAGAGAGTTAATTTCAGGGACTGAGTTGGAGGAGGTATAGAGGACCAGGTCATCCACATATAGTATGGAACAACAGTGGGAGGGAACCATAGGAAGATTGTTTATTAATAGTAAAAAGAGTAGAGGCCCAAGTAAGGACCCTTGCTGGACGTCTGAGGGAAGCGGAGCTGAGGCGGAGAGAACTTTAAGATAGGAGACTGACTAGGAGTGGTTAAGCAGATAGCTGGAAAGCCAGTCTATGGTGGAACGAGAGGCACCAAGTGACCCAAGCTGACATAGGAGCAAGGGGTGACTGACAGGATTGAATGCCTTAGACATGCCAATGAAAACTGCCCCAATAAGCAGACCTTTGTCCATGTTGGTTTTGATGTCACTTGTGAATTGCACAAGGGCAGTTGTGGTGCTATGGCCTGACCTAAAACCATGCTGGGCAGGGGATTGCAGATTAAAGTTAGTTATGAAGTCACAGACTTGCCGATGGATAAGCTTTTCTAGAAGCTTACTGAGGGCCTGCAGTAGTGCTATAGGGCGATAGTTCGCAGGGTTTTTAAGGTCACCCTTTTTGAAGACAGGGATAACCCTGGCATTTTTCCACAAGAGGGGCATTTTCCCTGAGCTATTAGAGAGGTTGAACAAGCATATAACTGGTGTAGCAAGCAGGGAAGCACCTAACTTGAGGATTCTGGGTTTCAGCCCATCAGGGCCTACTCCATCATGGGAAGACATCACATTGAGGGCACGTAGGACATTCGACCTGGTGACCTGGTTGAGAACCAGTGGAGGATGTGTCAGGGGGGTGGCAAATGGGGATCAGTGGCAAGGGTGGGGGCATCAGAGGTAGAGCTAGGTAGGGAGGTAAATATGGTGTTAAAAGCATTGGCAATGATAAGCGGGTTGTTGCAGGAGATATTGTTAATTACCATGTCACGGGGTTTTTGGGCAGTGTTGCAACCCATTATGTGGTTGATGTGCAGCCAGTATTTTTTTGGGTTGGTAGCCGAGGCTTGCAGAAGGCCCCTAGTGGCTGCTTTGGCAGCCCAGACGCTCATTTACATGAATTGCAGAGAGAGCGGTAGGCTGTGTAGTCGGAGTGAAGGGTGGAGGGCTTCATCTAGCCCAGACGTTATCCCGTGACTTAAACATATGTAGAAAAGGGCTAGTTAGCCATTTGGTAGTCAGGCCTTGAACCCTGCACCTAACAGAAGGGATGTGCTTGGACTGCAGGGAACGCAAGGAGTTAGTGAAATAGTCTATGGCCCGATCAATGCAGCCAGTGGTGAATATGGGAGTCCAGTCAATATGCTGGAGATCCGTTAAGAAAGCAGTTGGGTTGAAGGCAGAGAAGTTATATATGGTGATAATTTTACGCGGGAATGAGGGGGCAGGCATCACAGATGCAGGTAATGGGAGAGTGGTCACTAATGGAGTCAGGCAAGACAGTGACAGAGGAGATTCCGTCTTGCCGGTTGGTGAGGATCCAGTCAAGGAGGGTGTGGCTATTGCCATTGCTGGAGTGCCTTGTAGGATCAGAGACAAGCTGGGTTAGATTGCCCTTGCTAATGCTGGAATTTAGGAAAGGGGAGTTAGGACCCAACCAATCCTGGTTGAAGTCTCCAATGCCGTCTTTGCTTCAAATATTGGACTTAAACCCCAACCCTTGCCTGTGGCATCTGTCGTGTTCTCCCTTCGAACAGTCCTTCCTCCCTAGGACATCATGTCCAACCTTCTCCTATCACGTCTGACCTTTCCTCCCCACTCCCTATTCCCCCCCTCCCCTTCCTACCACACTTGCCAGGACATGCCTACAGTACTTATCAAAGGACTCTTACATCTCAATCTTCTTCGCACTTTGACGCTAGAGGAACTGCCATTCCTGCTCACTATGACTTCTCCAACGATGTTTACTGTACAAACTTATATCTGTATCCATGCAATTGTATTTAAATTGCACTACCTCCTGTTGAACCTATTGCTATGTTCTGGTGCAAGTATCTTGTCACATGTGATAGTTATATGTTATTGTGTTGTTATTATTACTATGTAATTGCTATGTACGTTCACTCAACCTGTTATGTCTTAACCCTGTTGGCAATTGTTTTGTCCAGGTCCATCTTGTAAATGAGCTTGTCCCAATGATGTTACACCTGACAAAATAAAGATTTTGATTAATTGATTGATTGATTGATTTTTTGACAAATCAGTTCATTATTTTTGGTAGCCATGGGAACAAATTCCAAGAATTTCTCTAGTCCTTGTTTGCAGGCTGCTGGGGAATATAGGCACAGACCACATGTAACTTCTTGGCTCCACCCAGAAGAACCAGGGCGTGAAGTATCTCACAGGATTGAAACGGGGGGCAAGGGAGAAAGGTAAGGCTTAGGTGTGATTTGTAGAATAGCACCAGGCCACCTCCTCTCTTTGAAGAGGGTCAGTCAACTCGGAGCATGTTGCAGCCAGGGATGGTGCACAGGGAGCCAGGGTGAGAAGGCCTAAGCAGGATTCAATAATTCCTAGGAGATCAGGCCCATTGGAGGCGAACCAGGCCACCAGCTCAGTATGGCTGGCCAGCAGGCTTCTTATATTTAGGTACCCAAACTTTAGTCCTCTAGACAGGTGCCCTGTTGAAGAGTTGGCCAGGCTGTGAGGGAACCCAGGTGCAGTGCAACAGGTCCAGGGTTGACCTCAACATCCCCTGATAGAGACAAGGAGAGAACTATGATCCATATGGCGCCACCAAAAAAGGCAGAGGTGGTCCTGGCCTGAGCGATCCTTTTAGACTTAATAAGGTATCTGATAAGGTGACAGGTCAGATTAGGATTGCAGCAGTATAGGGGCTATGGAGTCTCAGGTGAAGAAGTAGTAAGTTTGAGAAGGTGAAGTCTCCAGGGTCTGCTTCAGCACCGGGGGTAGCAGGAATGAGAGGGGCAAAGAGTTCCAGGGTGAAGATAAGCAAGACAGGAGTCAGAAGGACACGTAAAAGAATGGGGGGCTTCATAGTGATGAGGGAGAAAAAGGTTTAGAAGAAGGGTCAGAAACTATTGGCAAGCAATGCAGATGGCTCAGCAGTATCACGAGGGGATTGACAGCAGCAGAACACTCAGAAATCAGCAGGAAGTCAAAAGCTCCCAATGATTTGAGAAGCCCCTTTAAACCACAGGGCAGGCAGAAAGACTGCGGGTGGAGTTAGTGTATAGTTTCTAAATGGGGCGGAGTGCATGAGTATTTAATAAACGGAGGAGGAGAGGGCAGGTGTGGGGGGGGGGAATTCCCTCAGTTAAGGAGAGAGGTAAGGAGTGAGGAGGGATTACAGTACTAGCGTTAAATTCAACTTCTCCCCCAAGGTTAGCAGGACAGATGAATGGCCATTGAATTTAGTCTTCTGTGCCACAGAAAAAGGCACCAAGTGTTAAATATGCTGAGTTCAAACAAAGGCCAAACAAAGGCATCTGGAAGTCCGAACCTACGGCAATTCTCTTTTTTTTTTTAAGTTGAAATTTTTATTCTGTATAATAAATTGTAGAGCAGACTGAAGTACATGTGCATCATTGAAAGAACAATAAATTGGTGCATACAGTATTTGTCTATTATTTTTACAATTCCATAGTAAACATTTCATATTATGACAGTTCTATGCTACATTGAGATAATGAGACAGGAGAGTTACCAGTTTAGAGTTAAGTACAAACCAGGCTGACCTGTTCAAGGCTGGGTTCCCAGATATAGATCCAGCACACTCCATCCACCACATTTCAGTAGAAGCTGTGATTCTGGGGCTCATAAATCTCCCTTCTTGTGGGTGTACCCTCATGGTACAAAATCTGGATAGTGATCCAACTGGTATAAGGTCCATCTCCTCCATCTATCATCAAATGCAGCCACTCTATTATTTGGCCGATGTACGTTCCAGATTGTAGGCCTCATAAGTAAAGTTTCTCCAGGACTCCCTAGTCAGAGTCCGGTCCATGAGCCAAAGTCTGGTAATCACCGTTTTTGCTATAAGAATTAGGAGTACTAAAAGTTTGTATAAGCCCCATTTAATTTTAATAGCTGGAGGAGGGACTGCTGTCAGAATTAAGGTCAGTGTGAGCAATTCAGGTTGGTCAAATATGTTGTAACCCCTAGATGGCGCTATCCCAGGGGCTACTACCCCTGCCTGATTTGCCACTAACAGGTTGAGGGGCCTGGATCCAATGGCGGGTGCCTCCACCCAGAGGTCAGGGTTTGCAATAGTTAAACTAACTTGGTCACAGCCCTCTGGGACACTGCAACCCCCCTTTCTTCCCACTAGTGGCCCACACAATATATCAAATTACCTTCACAGTATACACTTACCCCAGGTCTGGTTCCGCACTGGGACCTCCTGTGAAATGAGATACAGTGCAACAATCACAGTACAGTACTTTAACATAGACAAATACCTCAGGCAGTATAACTTTGCTGAAACAAGCAGCTCTGATTTATTTGAGGGGATATAACAAGGACAGGGGAAATCAGGTTAATTAGCTTATCACTCTAATAATCTACCTATGGCTCTGTGCACAGGCCTATCCCTATCAGTTACTGTCCCTGGGTACCCAAGCCCTAGTGGCTAGTCCAAACCGTGGCAGCTGGTAGGGCCCTTTCACACAGAGAAAAGGAGAATTAAACAGTCAGCAGTACAGTAATTCCATTTGGATTTAATGTGGCAATTCAACAGGGAGCAACCCTGAATTAGTACTCACGACCTCCAAATAAGATAGGGTCCTTCAATGTCAGCAGGGCTCCTTGAGGTACACAAACCTCTTCACACATCCATATAAAAGAAAGTACTATACCAGGCAGGCTGCATCTGTATCGATCGAATTACTGCACAATACCGGAGAACACACAGCAGATTCAGTTCCTGACAGACCGAGTGCAATTTTCAGCAATTCTTCCAGTCTTCACAGGGTGAGCCTGGTTTCTACTCTTCAGAGATCCTTTGATTCTTTCACAGGACGGATTCAGTCCTAACAAGCTGTTACACAAGCTGCAGACCGGAACTCTGGGCCTTACACACGTTTTTTGACTAAAACTGCACACTGAAAAAGCACAGGGCTCCTTCCTTCTTCACTGCCAAAGCTCAACTGAACTCCAACTGACGAAACCGGGCACTTCCTTTGAGTTCCTCCCAGTTCTTGACTGGATTGGCTGTCACTCACAATAGACTGCTGCTGTTGGTCCAAAAGGCACTGAAGTCTAAACTACATCTCCCAGAGTCACTGCCCATACAATCCTCTTGTGGCTGGCTCAGATTATGAGTCAAGTTCTGATTCGTCAAGGCATCATTTTAGAGCTAGCTTACCCCACACTGATTGGTCCAGTTCAGCAGTTCAAAACTAGAATGGGGAACTAGCAGACACAGTTCTGACTGCAAAGAAAGCAGGTTAGACAAACTGTAATTTCATTATTACTCTAAATAATTTCTGGCAAACAGTTACATCCTTTCAGATAGGTTCCCTTTGCACTCCTAGTGACTGCAAAATGAAGTGAATTGGCAGCAGCTCAAGTGGTACTCAGAAAGCACACAGTCCCCCATACAAACTAATTATGTCTGCAAGCAGACAGCTCTTAAAGAGACAGTACCAGAGGCTCTAAAACACTCACTGATAAATGGCTTAAATGCAAACACCATTCAGGCTTGAGCATTCAACAAGCTCCTAAGATCTTTGGGAACCCCCATTTGCAGGGGGAGTTACACCCCCTTCCCTGGCCTGGGAAAGCTTGGCGTCCATCAAGCAAGGCCACCATAAGTTTCAACTGCAACCATATACATTTTGCATTAGGCTCACACATGTAATCATCAGTCAATATATCATTTTACCAAGAACACATTTCTGAAACATTGATATCGTCCTCTTTACACAGTATTACATACACATTGTACCATAACTCAGAGTTATTACCTCTTGTACATGAAACCTGAAGAGAGGGCCCTTCCCTATCAGTTACCTTGGGGGCTGGGCAGGGGCAAGGCACCATGCTAGAAGGCAACACAAGTAACTTGGAGTTAGCACTGGCGCTCTCAGTTTGGGCAATGAGCTCGGGGACACATACACTCCCTTTATGGACAACATGAGAGGCAAGTCCACAGGCCTCCCAAGGGAATCCGAACTGAGTGCATCCAGGCTTTACAGCTCGACCAGTCTTTCTAGGGGAACTGTTATAGTCTCTGCACTCTGAGCCTCATTTTCAGCATTGTCCTCACTTGTCAGGGAGTCTCCATGGGGGGTAGAGAGGCTAGGAACCTGGGGCACTTTCAGCTCCAGGGAGTTACAGTTTCTGAGTCCACAACATTTGGCTGGCATGGAGCTTTTCGGACACTGGCAGTGGACTGTCAGGGCACTCAAAATACTCTTCTTGTTGAGTGTAACACCAGTCTGCCCCAATCTATCATTTCCTCCCTTGAAGCTCAAACAGTTCAACCATGCACAATGATTCCATTTCATCTGATCTGATGCTTTGCACTTCACTTTCTGGGAACATGGCTCCAGGGATGAAGCTGGAGTAACTAGACAGTCAGAAGGCCCAGCTTTGTCTCCAGTATTGACTAGGGGATTGCCCAAAACAATTGACTCAGTGCGTAAGAAAGGATAGTATTCAAAGTCACTCACTTTCTTCCGATATGGACTGACAGTCATGCTCAACATGGGACTTGTGGAGGGAACACTTAACTTTGCTTCTGTAGGTGCAGACTTTCTTGATCTTTTCTGAGTAGCAGCTCTAGTCACTGGTCAGAGGGGCATCTTCTAGGGGCTCAGACTCATTAAGATTTGTCCAATGGGCAGTAAATGATTTCTATGCATTGTTTTACATCTTTTGAATTATTCTCAGGCCTTACTTTGTACCTGGCAGATCATCTAGTTTGCCACCTACAATGTGAGGGAGATGGTGCCATCTGTCAGCAATCTTGTGCTTGCTATGCAGTCCAGATTTCTTAGCAATACCGAGTCTCCTCTCTGGGTTCCCTAGCTTTCACCTTTTCCATACCCTTTCTTTTGTTGGCCAGATTTCTTTTAGCAGCCATGGTTTGAGCCAGTTAGTACGCATGAGTTAGCTGGGCGCTTTAACTATGCACATAGCAAATAGTTGTCAGCTTGAACCCCATCAGGAGAGACCCCCAAAACACACATCTACTGGTAAGTCGGCTTCTATAACCATCAGAGGCGGTAGGGGAGAATCAGTGACACTTTTGATTGCAGTTATAAGCATGTACCAAGGGGTGCTAATTTGTTTGTTGGCTCCATCTAGGCTTGTCCTTTGAGGTGCAGGGTCCTAGCATATCTAGCAAAGTGCGGTTGAAACGTTCAGGCCATGGGTCCCCCTGGGGTGCAAGGAGTGGTTCTGGACTTGCCACTCCCACAGAGAAAGCATCTCTCTTTAGACGACTCTCAAGAGAAGTCTCTCCTTTGATCAGAATATGGATTCTTTGTGGAGCCCATAGTGAACAAAAAAGTTTTCTACAAGTACTTTAAGCCACAGTGGATCGCTCTACTGGTCTTTGGTGGGAAAGCTTGGGCATATCTCGTGAAATGGTCAGTGACCACCAGCACATACTGATATTTCTTTGATCAGCTCCAACTTAGAAAATCAATACCAGACCCAGCTCCATGGGTGCACTGGTGGTTATGTTAACAAGGGGGCAGCCCTCTGGTAAGCTTTCCTCTGTAATGGCTACTGGATTCGAATGTGTTTGCTCACATCAGCCCCATCTTGGAAGCCAGCTAGAATCTGGATCTCACCCAGAGTGAAGTGTGTCTGTACAAAAGGTGCCCCATGTGGTTGTGCAGGACCTCAATACTGAGTCTCGAAGGCAGTGGGCAGCACTAGTTGTTGTTGTCTGCCAGCCTCTGTCTACTGCTTCTCTGTACTTGATTTGTTGATCAGTTCCAACGGACCTTCTTTGTATAGCAGTGCAGTTCTCAAATCAGTGGGCGTAATTTGGACACATCTTTTCCTGCAGAAGGGCTACAAAGCTGCTTTGATCATGGGATGTGGGATTGAGCCCACGCCAAATACTGTCATTGTCAAGCTGAGGCAGTGCACCAATATCTGTGCAGAAAAAGTGGCAATAGCAGGTATCGCAATTCTCAGAGGCTCCAAGCAATCCACCATGCAGTCCAATCGTCCGATGGACATTTGTTCCTCCTGTCAAACTTCCGGCAGAGTGCCGAATGTCAGGTTCTGCCAGTCGGACAATCATTCTGGGAACAGGCCTCGAGAGAGCATCAGCATCTATATGGTTCAGACCTGCTCGGTGATTAGAGGCATAGTCATATGTAGATAATGAAAGCCACCTACTGGCCAGTGGCATCCAACAGCTGAGGTCTGCACATAGGTCAAGGATTATTGAGTTTTGCTAGTATTTTAGCCCCATACACAAGTACTCATGGAATTGGTCAACAATAGCCCACTTCGCTAGGAACTCCAACTTATGTACAGGATAGTTCAACATTTCGGATGGGGTCAGGCTTCTACTGGCAAAGGCCACTGGTCTAAGGCCATTCTCGTGCTCTTGGTAAACACAGCCCCACAACCTTGCAAGCTAGCATCAGTGTGCAGGGCGTAAGGTTTTTCTTGGTTGGCATAGGCCAGCACTGGAGCATGGGTACAGTTGATATATGATCTCATGAAAAGCAGTCTCACAATCAGAGTCCAAGCGGGCCCCAAATACTTCTTTCGGATGAAAATACACTCTTTCAGTCTTGAGGGATGCTGACTTTAGTAATTTTGTGGGTTGGGGGATACCCTTGAGTAAGATTAAGTAAAGGCGGATCACTCTTGAATGATCCTTGATAGGCGCCGATATGCCACAGAATCCGAGGATCTTTTACGGTTCTTTTAGATTTTTTGAGCTGTGGCCAGTGGTCAAGGCCTCCAACTTCACTTGGATGGGTCTCTATTCCTCGGTGGATACTATGTGTCCCACATACTTTACTGATGTTTGAAAAAATTGACACTTATCAATGGACAGTTTAAAGACCAAAGTCCTCAGTCGGTCCAATACCTTAAATAATCTGCTCTCATGTTCCTACAGTGAGCTGCCAAACAATAACATCTAGGTATACAGGCATCTAGTAAGTTCATGTCCCCACTACACGCTCCATCAATCGTTGAAAGTGGCTGGGGCACTGAAATCCTTGAGGCATCCTCCTTGAATTCATAGAAATGGCGGACAGATAAGGCTGTCTTTTCACGGTCCTCTGGGGCCCATCAGGATCTGATAAACACCCACTGCAGATCCAGCACAGAGAACACTTGCTCCCGTTTAAGCAGTCCAAAGCATCCTGAATCACGGGGCATTGTGTACTGATCAGGATGATCCGCCCGGTTTAGGTCGATAATCCACACACACATCCTTACTGTTCCATTCTTTTTTCCTCACTACCACAATAGAAATATAAGGGCTGGATTCTTGTATTACGCAACAGCTAACATCTTGCAGATGCCGTCTCACATCATCTATCAGCAGGTGCAAGTGAGACCTCTCACGAAATGGTCTTTACGTCCATACGGCGGATATTGTGCTCAGCTCCTTTTGCGCATCCTACATCCCATTCCTTTAAAAACACCTGGTCTCTCTGGGCAAGCTTCTCTGATCTTCACTTTCCATTCAGCTGGCAGGGGGATTGCGAAATCAAACAAGTCAAGGCGTTACTCTGTCATTCTTCCTTGAACTCTTGCTGGGTAGCACTGCGATGTCTACTAATGCACATTAACAAGGATGCAACCTCTGTTTACTCGAATGTCTCTTTCAGACACATTATGAACTTGGACCATTACCCTTCTGGCATAAGCACGGAAACATAGCGGGCAAAATACTAAACACGACCAGCAGTCCCCTCTAACAATTTTCCATCGCATGGTGCATCCATGAAATATTTTATTCTTAACATCCTTTCTGATACGGACCTCTCCTGAAAATACCTGGGCATTAGCCAGGATGAGACTCAGATCTTCTTCATACAATTCCGACGGTTCCTCTGGTTCTGTTTTTCAAACTCTCTGTGCCTCATAGGCCTTCTAATTAAGCGGAACTCTTAAAGCTCTACTAGTCTTTGACCCCTGTTTTCATAACACCTGCATGCCAGCCTTCGAACATATGAGCATTTGTTCCAAATCAACAAGGACACCATCATACAGTCAGTGAGGGGACACACACACTAAGGCTGGGGTCTCACTTGTTCGGCCACTCAGCCACGGAGGTGAGAAGACAGCCAAATTGAGATATACCGGAATGGGGTAAGCCTTCTCACTTAACCCCATACATGATCCTTCTAATGGTTGTAAAGGTATGTCTGACACAACTTCTGATACAATCATGAACATAATTGTCCTTGGGAGCCACTGTCTAATAGCTCTTATGAACCTCCGTTCACCTTTACAGTGGTCTCATGGAGGGACCCTATTCTGGACCAGTCTGGAGAAGTGTGGGGGCCTGGGCAGCTGTGCCACCACAAAAGGGCGTGAATTAGCATTTTGGTGCCCTCACTGGGGTGCATGTCGTGCACCTCTTAACCACTGATTTCTTCTCCGAGCTCTCCTTGCCTTAGCCTATAGCTAACTGTCAGTGTCTTTGGGGACTGGCATTCCCTTTTCATGTGCTTATCTCCCACAATTATAGCAAAACATACTTTCTCAGAGTTTGAGCTGGCCAGAGCACACACACTGGGAGCCAAGCGAGTATACTAACTGGAAAACCTGGTGCCATCTCTCTTGAGGATAAGATTTGGAGACATCTCGTCAGTTCTCACTTCCATGGTCAAGGAATCGGGTTAGACTGTTATGTGGGAGATACATGGGTGGGTACCCCCACCCCCATAACCTTGCAGTCGATATAGGTCAGGGCCCTGCGCAGGCGTAGCCTCATAAAGGACTGTTTTGAATTCCGATCTCTCTCAACAGTTACGCCCCATTGTGACATATCTTTTTTGTCAGGCACTCAGTGACTGCCAACCTCTGCTAACTTCCTTGATGGTCACCCTCAGTCCTCGAGTGTGCCGCAGCTATTGGTGAGTCCTCCGAGATCGTCTTTCCAACTCCAATTTCTCTCATTAACTCATCATAGGAGGTAGGTTCAGTGATCACCAGGTGTAACGACAACAGCAGTTCTGAGAGGGGCAGACTGAGATCTGTCAGCTGGTTCGGTCAGTTCAATTGTGGCAAACACCTTTTCTGGGCATTCTGCAACAATTTTTCAGCAGAGATACATACACACCAACAACACCCTTGGTACTGTTGTGCTCCCCACCACCATAGGTCCTCATCAGAATCTGGCTCCATACACATTCTCAGGCCTCAGATGAGCCCTGTGCAGTCGCTTCAGGGTTACTGGCCCGTTCCAGCACGGATGGTAGCCAGGGCAGGACCTCCGAGAGGGCTCTCACCCAACCCTCTTCCTTTTCACCTTCGAGCATTGCCATCTCGAGCACAACATAGTTATCCAGGTCTCCCGTCACCCTCCCTAGGGGTGGGAGGGTGCCAGAGAAGATCAACCTCGGGAAGTCGTGACTAATGGCAGGTGCAGAAATAGAGTCTGCATTGGTTCAGCCACCATTATGGGCACTGGGCAGGAGGGTGTTGGGAGAACACCCCCAGTGGAAAGAATAGTTTCTTCAAGCTCACAGTTTCCTCTCAGCAACCATTCAACCATTTCTCCTCAAGTTCAGATAGTGGTGGGGCTGATTCCCCGGTCTTCTGTATAGTTATCACTCTCAAGCAGTGAAAGCCCTCTGAGGTAATGGTCTGTGGCACTTTGGAGCTATCTATGGGATCCTTAAACTCTACGAGCCAGGAAGTGTGGGTGAGCAGATAGCATGCCGACCCCACCACCACAGGTTTATAAACCTTCCACCTTGAAATACTCTACACAGTGTCATGATACCCAAGGGGATGTCCAGAATCAGCACAGCATTTGAAATTCGTCTCCTCCATACACCACCACCAGCAGTGCACAGCCACTACCGAGTACCCATTTTTTTCTTAACAGTGGTTATTAAATATAGCCCTAGAAGACACCAATCAGCGGTGAGCCTCAAGATGTAACCCAAGATGGCTATCCAGGGCTACTACACACCTGATTTACACTAACGGTTGAGGCCTGGATCCAATAAGTAGTGCCTCCACCCAGAGTCAGGGTTGCAATAAGATTAAACTAACGAGTCACAGCCCTCTGGGACACTGCTTCTTCCCACTAGTGGCCCACACAATATATCAAATTACCTTCACAGTACACTTGCCCCCAGGTCTGGTTCCGGCGCAGGACCTCCTGTGAAATGAGATCTGATGCAACAATCACAGTACAGTACTTTAACATAGACAAATACCTCAGGCAGTATAACTTTGCTGAAACAAACGACTCTGATTTATTTAGGGGATATAACAAGGACAGGGAAATCAGGTTAATTAGCTTATCACTCTAATAATCTACCTGATGGCTCTGTGCACGGCCTATCCCTATCAATTACTGTCCTGGGTGCCCAAGCCCTGATAGGCTAGTCCAAACCGTGGCAGCTGGTGAGGCCCTTCCACTCAAAGAAAGGAGAATTAAACAGTCAGCAGTACAGTAGTTCCATTTGGATTTAATGTAGCAATTCAACAGGAGCAACCCTGAATTAGTACTCACGACCTCCAAATAAGATAGGGTCCTTCAACAATGTCAGCAGGGCTCCTTGAGGTACACAAACCTCACACATCCATATAAAGAAGTACTATACCAGGCAGGCTGCATCTATATCAGATCGCCAATTACTGCACAATGCCGGGAGAACACACAGCAGATTCAGTTCCTGACAGACCCGAGTGCAATTTTCAGCAATTCTTCCAGTCTTCTACAGGGTGAGCCTGGTTTCTACTCTTCAAGATCCTTTGATTCTTTTCACAGGAACCGATTCAGTCCTAACAAGCTGTTACACAAGCTGCAGAACCCGAACTCTGGGCCTTACACACGTTTTTGACTAAAACTGCACACTGAAAAGCACAGGGCTCCTTCCTTCTTCACTGCCAAAGCTCAACTGAACTCCAACTGACGTAAACTGGCACTTCCTTTGAGTTCCTCCCAGTTCTTGACTGGATTGGCTGTCACCACAATAGACTGCTGCTGTTGGTCCAAAAGGCACTGAAGTCTAAACTACATCTCCCAGAGTCACTGCCCATACAATCCTCTTGTGGCTGGCTCAGATTATGAGTCCAAGTTCTGATTCGTCCAAGGCATCATTTTAGAGCTAGCTTACCCCACACTGATTGGTCCAGTTCAGCAGTTCAAAACTAGAATGGGGAACTAGCAGACACAGTTCTGACTGCAAAGAAAGCAGGTTAGACAAACTGTAATTTCATTATTACTCTAAATAATTTCTGGCAAACAGTTACATCTTTCAGATAGGTTCCTTTGCACTCCTAGTGACTGCAAAATGAAGTGAATTGGCAGCAGCTCAAGTGGTACTCAGAGAAGCACACAGTCCCCCCATACAAACTAATTATGTCTGCAAGCAGACAGCTCTTAAAGAGACAGTACCAGAGGCTCTAAAAACACTCACTGATAAATGGCTTAAATGCCAAACACCATTCAGGCTTGGAGCATTCAAGCAAGCTCCTGGAAGTCTTTTGGGAACCCCCATTTGCAGGGGGGTTACAATGTTATTTAGTTCCCTGAGGATCCCCTGACAGTAATCCTGTAGGCACGGACAGGACCAAAAGATGTGTTCATTCCCCACTGAAAATCCCCCACAGCCCCTCCAGCAGCCTCCAAATCGCTGTCCACTATATTTAGCCATGATGTCAGGGGTTTTGAAAAACCAAGACCTAACCTTCCACCCATATTCCCTCCAATATATATAGTGGAGGAGCATTTAGAATAATAGAGGGCTGTCTTCTCCCAGCTTTCTTTGACAATCTCTGAACCTATTTCTTTGCCCCACCTGAGCCGCAGGCAGTCCAGAGTGTCCTTACTATAGAGGCATAATGCCTGGTAGAGATTGTTTATAATGTGCTCTTGGACAGCCCCCCTCAGGTGCTACATGATTATCTGGATGAGGTTAGATGGAGCCTCTGCAGTCCTAGACAGGGATTCCTGGAATGGGAGAAGTCTATTTTTGAGAGCTAAATATGTCGGGTATTGGCCCCTAGGTAATTTGTAATTAGGCTGGAGATATGAGAAGGAATAGATCCCCATGGGGCCCACCACTTGAAAAATAAAACAGAGCTGGAATGTTTCCCATTGCGACAGGGAGGATGTCAGTTCTGCGGGGTATAGGATTATGTGCCCTGCTAAGGTGAAAAGTCATCGTCTCCGCTGCAGAGAAGAGATAGTGTCAGGTTTGCACCCAGCAGCCAAGGAATACTGAAGTTAATCTCTGAAAACGGTTCAAAGGGAGGCAACTTGGGGGGTCCCCCAAAATAACTAGAGGACATTTTTCAAAGCCATTGAGGGGGGCCTCTATATCCTTCCAATACGCTTCATAAGTAGTTGCCAGGTGAAATAAGGCTGTATGAATTTGAGCCGCCTGGGCGTATCTTTTCATATTGGGTAGACAAAGCCCTCCTTGTGCCCGAGAAAGTTGTAAAAAGGCATATTTTATACGGTGTGGGCTGCCCCCCAAGAGGAATTGAGAGATTAATTTATCCCATGATTGAAAGTATATGTTTGAGGGTAATATAGGTAGGGTTTGTAGGAAGAAGAGGAAATGTGGAAGTATATTTTGCTGTATAGCTTTCCTCACAGCTCATAATGCCCATTAGGATTTGAGGCCATCTGGCAATGCCTGGCATGATTTGCTGAGTAAGTGGTTCAAAATTCATTAGTTCAAGGTGCAACAGTCTGGAGGGTATCTTAATACCCAGATATCTCATTTCTTGTCTATTCCAGCGGAAGGGGAACTGTGCTTTTAGTACCCGAGACGGGATAAATGAATAAAGTACCTCTGTCTTTGAGCTGTTTATTTTGTAGCCAGCCAGTCTACTGAAGATGTCTATTTGTTCCCAGACCACTGGAACAAAGGTCTCTGGTAAAGTGAGGGTCAGCAGGATATCATCTGCAAAAAGAGTAAGTTTATAAAATCTCCCCCCCCCGTGGGACCCCATCGACACTGTTTTGTGCTCATATATTTGCCGCTAGGGGTTCTAAATAAAGGACAAATATTAGTGGAGAGAGTGAGCATCCCTGGTGGGTGCCCCTGGTTAGGGGAAAAGGTAAGAAGAAGGCCCCGTCTAATTTGAGGTATGCTATAGGTGACTGGTACATAGCTTTAAGTTGGGAGATAAACTTGTCTGGAACAGCTAAGTACTGCAGGGTGGCCCACAAAAAGGGCCAAGAGACCCTATCAAAAGCCTTCTTGGCAACAAGGCCGAGAAGGGTCAATGGTATCTGTCTCTGTACTACATGTTCAATGAGCAATAGAACATGCCTAATGGCATCGCGTGCCTGGTACTTCAGGATAAACCCCACCCCGTGGCAATTCTCGGTGGTATTTCATGGCGAGACAGGGGAGAGCTAGAGAAGAAAGCCCTTAGACCCTAGTGGTAGTTGAAACAGTGGTCGTCCTCAGCGGGGCTGGGGAGGGCTAGTGAGAGCAGCCCTCGGACCCTGCGGCAATTCTCAGTGGTAGTTCATGGTGAGGCAGGGGAGTGCTAGAGAAGAAAGCCCTCAGACTCTAGCGGCAGTTGAAACAGGCGGTAATCCTTGGCAGATCTGGGGAGGGCTAGTGAGAGCAGCCCTCAGACCCTGAGGCAATTCTTAGTGGTAGTCTATGGTAAGGTAGGGGAGAGCTAGAGAAGAAAGCCCTCAGACCCTAGTAGCAGTTGAAACAGCAGTCATCCTCGGCAGGGCTGGGGAGGGCTAGTGAGAGCAGCCCTCTGACCCTGAGGCAATTCTCAGTGGTAGTCCACAGCGAGGCAGGGGAGAGCTAGAGAAGAAAGCCCTCAGACCCTAGTGGCAGTTGAAACAGTGATCGTCCTCAGTGGGACTGGGGAGGGCTAGTGAGAGCAGCCCTTGGACCCTCTGGCAGTTCTCGGTGGTAGTCCATGGCAAGTCAGGGGAGCGCTAGAGAAGAAAGTCTTCAGACCCCAGTCGCAGTTGAAACAGCAGTCATCCTCGGTGGGACTGGGGAGGGCTAGTGAGAGCAGCCCTCAGACCCTGCAGCAATTCTTTATGGTAGTCCATGGTGAGGCAAGGGAGAGCTAGAGAAGAAAGCCCTCATAGCCTAGTGGCAGTTGAAACAGCAATCGTCCTCAGCAGGGCTGAGGAGGGCTAGTGAGAGCAGCCCTCAGAACCTGTGGCAATTCTCAGTGGTAGTCCACAGCAAGGCAGGGGAGAGCTAGAAAAGAAAGCCCTCAGACCCTAGTAGCAGTTGAAACAGCGGTTGTCCTCAGCAGAACGGGGAGGGCTAGTGAAAGCAGCCCTTGGACCCTCCAGCAATTCTTGTTGGTAGTCCACAGTGAGGCAGGGGAGAGCTAGAGAAGTAAGCCCTCAGACCCTAGTGGTAGTTGAAACAGTGGTCGTCCTTGGCAGGGCTGGTGAGGGCTAGTGAGAGGAGCCCTCGGACCCTGCGGCAATTCTTGGCAGTAGTCCATGGCGAGGCAGTGGAGAGCTAGAGAAGAATGCCCTCAGACCCTAGTGGCAGTTGAAACAGCGGTCGTCCTTCGGCAGGGCTGGTACAACAGTTTTTAAAGGGGAATTTTGTTTGCCTGAACTTTTTATTTAGTGCTTCAGGTGTGCCTTTTTTTTTTGGTAATAAACATAGAAACATAGAAAAATAAGTTTGTTTCTGCACTCTTGTTGTCCACAGTTTATTTCTGTACCAAACTCTGAAATAGTTTAGAAAGTCTTCTTTTAACCTCTTCTTTATTTCTTTCTCTGTCCAACATGTGCTGAATTTATGCTCCTTTAATCTTTTTAAATTTCCTAATTTAGAGACAGCAAAACTAATAGTAGCAATCTGCGTCCTCCTTTTTCTCATCAGTACTTTCACAACGGGAGAAAAACAGGCCTTTCAAAACCCAAGAAAGTTTCAAATAAAGATAAAGGATAGAGAAGTTTATATACTTAGCTCCCTTTATGTATTCTCATTTGCAGACCAGTAATGCTGAATTCAATCATCCTCTTCATGTTGTGAGCTGCTGTATACACAAAATTCATTTTTTTCTTCCTTTTTCTTTGTGCTGCGACGCCTTCCAATATTGGGAGCTAAGAGTTTTTTTTTTATGGCCTTGCCTAGCGATTTTCCACAACATGTCTTGATAGATCAGTTCCGATATATGAAATCTCGGACTGCCAGAGTCGAGAAAGATAATGTTTATCTTCGCTTTAAGCTCAACCGCCTGAATCTGGGCTCTTAACGCCACAGTGAACAAGACCGGCCAGCACTGCTGTGGTTGCAAAGCACTACTGAATATCTATTGTCAGGCAAGAACTAGAAAACGCTCCTTTTTTTTTTTACCTTTTAAGAAAAGAAAGCCTGTTCAGCATGGCCTAACTTTGTCTTTCAAGACCCACTCTGAACTTCTCTGTAACGGACTGACTGAGCCAACATGGCACCAACCGAGTTAAAACCAAAACAGGACTGGCGTCTTGATGGATTTCTCCACAAACCTGCGTGCTGTTTTTTTTTTTTTTTTTTTAGCTGGAACCCATAAAGAAACTACTATAAGGGAGCATTTCAGTGGATTAGGGCTGGCGGTGCTACGGCGGAGAGAGGAGCAGCGTCCTTGTGCTGCCTAACCACTGAGCATGCGTCTTGCATCACCACGCTCCATCCCTGTCCAGCAGGGTAAGACATATGAAGAGAGGTTGGGGGCTCTGAGGATGCCTACTGGGTCAATATGTCATATACAGAACCACGCATGGAATACAGCGCAAAACATATAGTGTGGTGTACTAGCGCGACAGGGTACAAAACCCAGCAAGGCACATATATTGCATACGATCTTGTACCCTGTCGCTAATGGGTGGGGAGGAGTGACGCAGAGATCAAGACCTCTGTTGGGGAGGTGGTCCACTGAGCTGCCACCAGGGCTCAGCGGGATGAGTCGCAGAGGCGCAGGGGTGCTATGTGTTTGTGGATCGGGGCTCGAATCCGGGTCCCAGACTTTTGTGAAACCACATTGTGAGGTTTCTTTTTTTTCTTCCTCGGTGGTGCTTCTCCCCATCCCCGTGTTGACCCCCCATTGTTGATTATATTAATAGGGGAGGTTGTGGGGGTGCAGCCCCCCTTAATGGAGGGTGTGGGGGCAGAGCCCCCTACAGAAAACAAAGAAGCCACTAGCTTGTTTAGCCAAAATGTGTTTCAGCAGTATGTCTGAGTGGCAGCAATGTATCCACTGTAATTACAGCACAGTGCATTGCTGTGCTATGTCATAGGACATTTTAACCCCGTGCCCTGAGGATGTACTCCCTGGAGGAGAGAAGGGAGAGAGGGGACATGACAGAGATCTTCAAGTACTTGAAAGGGATAAATAGGGTGAATAGGGATGGTTTCTTCAAGCTAAGTGGCAGCCGAACCATGAGGCTACATAGTCTGAAGCTGGATGGGGGGTATAGGAGGGAGGTTAGGAACCACTTCTTCATGGAGAAGGCGGTGGCCAGTTGAAAGGCGGTGCTGGAGGAGATGGTCTGGATGAAGTCAGTGAGCAACTTTAAGAGAGGCTGGGATAGGCATAAGGGGAAATCATGGGGATTGGGGGGGGGGGTCCCGAAGGGGACAGGAGGACTGGGTAGCGGGGAGCAGGGTCAGTAGCATAAGCTGAGGACCTGCAATAGGAACAGACTGGATAGACCAAATGGCCTTCTTCTGCTGGCTTCTTCTTATGTTTGTATGAGAGAGAGACAGACAGAGGGCCAGGGAGCTCCTGGGAAACAGAACAAAATTTAAAGAGACCAAGACACAGACAGTGAGACTAAGAGAGTGAGACAGCAGTAGGGAGCTATGAACAGTGCCAATAAGCCTCTCCCCCATCCTTTCACACTAAGAGACAGAGATAAAGAGTAAAGGATATAAACTAAATAAAAATATCAAGAAAGAGAAAGACAGACAGACACACCGTAAGGTGTCATGGACAGTGCCAGTCAGCCCGTCCAAAGCAAAGACATAGGGAGAGAGAGAATGACAGTGGGATCTGGTCAGCCGAAGGACATGATAGAGATCTTTAAGTACCTGAAGGGAATAAAAAGTAGATAGGGAAGGTCTCATCAAGCTAAGTAAGAACAGAACCACTGGGGGACAGTTTGAAACTGGTGTGGGGGGGAGGTTAGAAGGGATGTTAGGAAGCATTTTTACACAGAGAGTGTGGTGGACACATGGAATGCACTACCAGAAAATGTGGACTCAGAGAAAACAGTGGGTGGCTTTAAGAGGGCCTGGGATAGGCATAAAGAGAACCCAGGGGACCATGGGTGGGAACTTATGGGAAGGTTGACAGGGGAAGGAGGGGCTGGGTCAATGGTGTAAGCCAGGGACACTGCATCACTAATGAGCAGACTCGACAGACCAATATGGCCTTCTTCTGCTCTTTCATATGTTCGTAAAGATAAGAGCCAGTGGACAGTTAGCTGCAACTCCTTGCTGTTGGGGGCATTTTGAAAGAATGAAGATGCAGAACAGATGACTGTAGAGGTCGATCTGAAAGGGACAGTCTGGAAGGTGAAGGATGGAGTAGGACTTGATAGCAGGTGTTGATAAGAAGCCATGAAGATGCATGAGTATTGGCAGGCAAGAGTCCTGTGGCCCTGGGCACCCCATTACAAATTATTTTAATAAGTCTAGTCCTCTGGTGGTTAGCCCCACAGGGGTCAGACAGGTTGTAGCCTAAATGTGCTTAAGGGTCAAAGCTAGGGGAGAGTCTGGGAAGCCCTGTCTGTCACTGGGGGTGCCCAAAAGGAAATTGTGTGAAACTGTATCTGAACTCTGGCACAAGGGAGGCCCAGTTGTCACTTTGGAGATCCAAAAGTGTATGGGGGTCAGAGATTTCATAGGGCTTAGAGTTAGGGGCCGGAGCCTGTTAACAGATTTTGCCTTCTGGGAGAAGCAGTTCCACAGGTGTCCAGTGTCCGCAGCTCCTGTGGTGCCCAGCTTCTATAGTTTCAGTGGTGTCCAGTGCCAGCAGCTTCACTGGTTTCCAGTGTCAGCTTCAGAGACGTCCAGCTTCAGCTGCTCCAGTGGTTCCTAGTGCCAGTGGTTTCCAGCATCAGCTTCAGAGACGTCCAGCTTCAGCTGCTCCAGTGGTTCCTAGTGCCAGTGGTTTCCAGCGTCAGCTTCAGAGATGTCCAGCTTCAGCTGCTCCAGTGGTTCCTAGTACCAGTGGTTTCCAGCGTCAGCTTCAGAGACGTCCAGCTTCAGCTGCTCCAGTGGGTCCTAGTGCCAGTGGTTTCCAGCCTCAGCTTCAGAGACGTCCAGCTTCAGCTGCTCCAGTGGGTCCTAGTGCCAGTGGTTTCCAGCCTCAGCTTCAGAGACGTCCAGCTTCAGCTGCTCCAGTGGGTCCTAGTGCCAGTGGTTTCCAGCGTCAGCTTCAGAGACGTCCAGTTTCAGCTGCTCCAGTGGGTCCTAGTGCCAGTGGTTTCCAGCGTCAGCTTCAGAGATGTCCAGCTTCAGCTGCTCCAGTGGTTCCTAGTGCCAGTGGTTTCCAGCGTCAGCTTCAGAGACGTCCAGCTTCAGCTGCTCCAGTGGTTCCTAGTGCCTGTGGTTTCCAGTGTCAGCTTCAGAGACGTCCAGCTTCAGCTGCTTCAGTGGATTCTAGTGCCAGTGGTTTCCAGCGTCAGCTTCAGAGATGTCCAGCTTCAGCTGCTCCAGTGGGTCCTAGTGCCAGTGGTTTCCAGCGTCAGCTTCAGAGATGTCCAGCTTCAGCTGCTCCAGTGGTGTCCAGCTCAAGCAGCTCCACGATGTGTCAATGACTTCATTCCAGACAGACTTCACAGAATCACAGACTACCTACAGGTAAGCATCCTCTCTCTTGTTTTAGACTACGGTTGGGGTGTTTGGGGATGGGAAGTGCCTCCAGAGTAAGCAAGTAAATAAGCATTTATTTTTTCCTCAAGTAGTGTCTCCCCCTCTGTCTGTATACTCTCTTGGGCATTGCCTAAGCATAGAGTTTAATGGCTTCTTGGTAGTGTTGCTTGGATAGTATCCTACAAATTCAGATACCATCGGATACCATCATTTTGGTCGTATATCGAATAGCCTTGGATAGCATAGACATCCAACCAAGAATCCAACCTGCTAGGGTCCACTGTAAGTATCCGATGGATCCAACCAGGGATCCAATGGATCCGACCATCGGATCCAACTATCCAAGGTGGGATCTGATGGATCCGATCACCAGATCCAACTATCCGAGGTTGGATTCGATGGATCCGACCACCTGATCCATTCGCCGGATCCTAGGTTGGATACCAGCACTATCCGATGGAGGATAGTCGGATCCACAAAAGCACTATCCAAGCAACACTACTTCTTGGTTAAAGTAAGTGTTATTCTTCTCATTATTTATTTTAACTAGGTAAGCCCACTGAGACAGAATGTCCCTTTTTCAGGGGCGACCCGGGGGAGGGTACAAAGGGAGATACAGCGATACAATGAATAGCAGCATCAGATAAGTGTACAGTGACACTTTTACACTAGCCCATCTTCTTGAAGGTGAAACAAGCTATTTTGAAACAACTGGGATCTGTGGGGAGACACTGGCATTCTGCAAGAAAGTGCACTCCTGCTCATGTTTAAGGGAGGTCTACCTTACTTAACTTTTAATTTTAAACTTGGTATTGCTTTGTGTTTTTGTCTTTTTTTTCTCTTTCTTTTTGAATCAAGAAGGACTTTGCAGAACTGCTAATCTTGTGAGTTTCACTTCAGAAGGATTGAAATACTGCATAACTGGTTTTCCCTTGTGTTTAGCGGGATTATTTATCTACTAGTATTTTGTGACAGGTTGCAGCAAATTATTTTTTGATACAATGAACTATTTACTGGTGGCAGAGGATTTTTTCTGTGTGAACCCTGCAGTTTGTGTATTCAGCCTAGACAGGGCCTCAGGTTGTGGAAACTGGTTCCTCTGATTGTCTTCAGAGCACAGAACATCAGGTTGTATTGGGTCAGGGGAGGCTTACATTATAGATGTTGGGGCCCAACTGCTTGATTTTTCTCTGACTCTAATTGTTTTTTGCTGGGTATATTCTCTGGTAGATTGTTGTGCAGGTTGTCTTGCTGAAAGGAAGGTCAACACTCACCAGAGTGGTGGGTCAGAGTTTGTAGCCTATTGTTTCCAGAGGGAACAGGCCTGGGCCCAACCACTCCCGTCCCTCACCCCCCTCCACGTGTTGTTTCCTTTATACCAGTGGTCCTGAAATCACTTCCCCAAGAGGGCACAGGAGCATACAACTGTTATATCCTTACCATTTCAGCACACTGCACTGAGGGTACGTGCACCCACACACTAACAAAACACACACACACACAAAAAAGTTTAAATAAACAGGAAGAAAGACAGATATGTGGGGTGTGGTGCAATGCAATAGCTGTGGGGTAGCAGTCTTCCGGGAGACATTCTGGAGGCTGCGATGTTGCCCTATTTGCAGTTGACTCTCTGCTCTGAGGGAGGAGGTTGCCCATCTCCAGGCCAAATTGGACAGGAGTAGGGAAACCTCCCCCAACCAGGGAACACCAGGGCCAGCACCGCTGCCTCAGAGGTTGCCACGAAAGAGGAGCAGTTGGACCATGGTGGACTCAGGGAGGGTGAGGGTGGTAGAACTGAGGCACATCCCTCCATTTGCACCTCTCCACAATCCTTATGCTGTACTGCTGGAGCATACTTCCCCAATGGAGGCACCCGTACTGGAAACCAAGGAGGCTGCTGTGAACCACCACAAGGAAGGCCCACAGGAGGGTGGCACGGGACACCACAGGGGAAGGAAGCAGCTCCTTGTGGAGGACTCAATTATTAAGGGGTTGAACTGGAGGAAAAAGTGGAGAGGGAGACAAGGTGCCTGCTTGGAGCCATGCCTTGGCGGGAAAGGAAGCGAATCCTCAGGATTGCAAGAGCATCTGCACAGGAGAGGGAGATGGACATCATTGTCCACCTAGGGACAAATGACTTAGCTGGGCATGGGATCAGAGCAGTGCAGGGGGAGTTTGTGGAATTGGAGAGGGTGCCTTCGCCAAGTAGCACACACGGTAACCTTCTCGGAGGTACTGCCTGTCTATGGTATAGAAACATAGAATTTGATGGCAGGTAAGGACTGCTTGGCCCACCTAGTCTGCCCCTTTCCCTACCTAATGGATAAGCTTCAGACCCTGGTTAACCAACAGCCTACTTCCTCCTACCCCCCACTGGAATTGTCTTGTGTCTGTCCCATGCATTCTTGAATTCCCCCACAGTTTTTGACTCTATGACCTCCTCAAGAAGGCTGTTCCATGCATCTACAACCCTCTCTGTGAAGAAATATTTCCTCACATTACCTCTGAGCCATCCCCCCTCAATCTTCAAATTGTTCCCCCTTGTTCTTGCACATCTCTTTTTCTGAAAGATGCTATCCTCTTGGACTTTGTTGATTCCCTTGAGGCATTTGAAAGTTTCTATCATATCCTCCCTCTCCCTCCTTTCATCGAGGCTATACATCTTAAGCTCCTTTAGTCTTTCTTCATATGTCTTCTGGTGCAGACTCTGCACCATTTTGGTTGTCCTCCTCTGACAGCCTCCACCTACATGTCTTCCTGGAAATGGGGTCTCCAGAACTGTACACAGTACTCCAGATGTGGTCTTACCAGCTGTCTGTACAGAGGGCCAACAACTTCCTGTTTTCTACTGGTGATGTCTCTCCCTATGCATCCCAGTATCCCCCAACCCTCCTTACTGCCTTCTCATTGCTTGGCCCACCTTTAGGTCATCTGATATGACTACCCCAGGTCCCTTTCCATTTTGTTGTTGTCAGTATCTCACCCCGCATTGTGTGCCCTCCCTGGGTTTTGTTTCCAGGTGCATTACTTTGCACTTCTTTACGTTGAACCTAAGCTGCATACATTTGACCATTCCTCAACCTTGCAAAGTCCCTTTTCATCCTTTCCACCCACCTTGCGTGATCAACCCTGTTGCAGATCTTTTGTGTATCTGCAAAGAGACATACTTTTCCTTCCAGTCCTCTGCAATGTCACTTATAAAGACATTAAAAAGGACCGCCCTAGTACTGAACCCTGTGGTACCCCACTAGTAACCCCCCTTTCTTCACTGTGGAGTCCATTTACTATTACCCTCTGTGTTCTGTTGTCCAGCCAGTGTTTTACCCAGGCTACCATCCTGGGACCCCCTCCCAGGCTGGCTAATTTGTTTATTAATCTTTTGTGCGGGACTATGTCAAATGCCTTGCTAAAGTCTAGGTAGGCCATGTCCACAGCCCTTCCCTGGTCTACTACTTTGGTCACCCAGTCAAAGAAATTCATTAGATTTGTCTCATCATGACCTCCTGCTGTGGAATCCATGCTGCCTTGGGTCCTGGCCCACTGGCCTCTAGGTACTCAACAATTCTTTCCTTCAGAGTGGCGCCATCATTTTCCCTACCACTGAGGTCAAACTGACAGGTCTGTAGTTTCCTGCCTCAATCTTGCTCCCACTTTTGTGAAGGGGAATCAAATCCGTCCTCCTCCAGTCCTCAGGTACCACACCATCCTCCCATGATTTATTAAAAGTGTAGTCAGTGGTGTTACTAGTTCTTCCCTTAGTTCTTTTAGAATTCTGGGGATGAATCCATCAGGCCCCATTGCTTTATCCACCTTCAGTTTTAAGAGTTCTTTCAGAACCCTTTCTTCTGTGAAAGGACTAATATCAACCCCCTATTGAGAGTCTTCCATTGACTGGATTAGGTATCTCCCCTGCTTTTCCATTGTGAATACTGAGCAGAAGTATTCATTCAGTATCCTACTTTTCGCTGTCACTCTCTGCCCAACCACCTTCCTCTTTATTCTGCCTCAGTATCCCTGCCTTAGTCTTTCTTTTCCTAATGTACCTATAAAGGTTTTATCCCCCTTCTTAACTGAGTTGGCTATCTTTTCCTCGGTTTGGGCTTTTGCTATTCTGACTGCCTTCCCTGCTTACTTCTGCTTTAACTGGTACAGTTCTCTGTCCTGCTCCTTCTGTGTTTCCTTATACTTCCTGAATGCTATCTTTTTCTCTCTAACCTTCCCCACCACTTCTTTTGAGAGCCATAGTGTTTTTTTTCTTTCAATTTGATTTGTTTATTTGCTTCACACAAAGGCTTGTTGTGTCCGTGATGGCGGTTTTGATGTTTCCCCATTGTTGCTCCACCCCACCTTCTTGCCTGTTTGCTAGTGCTTTTCTGAGGCACTCTCCCATTTTGATAAAATCAGTCCTCCTGAAGTCCAGTACCTTTGCTTTTGTATGGCTTGACTCTTCAGCTAAGTTTATCGTGAACCACACTGTTTGGTGGTCACTTATTCCTGGATGGCTACCCATTTCAAGATCGGAGATCCTCTCTCCGTCCCCATTTGAGAGTACCAGGTCTAAAATTGCTCCCTCTCGAGTGGGTTCCAAAACTAGCTGTCTTAGGGATGCCCCCTGTAGGGCATCGAGAATGGCCCTGCTCTTGGATGTGGCTGCAGCAAAGGTGCTTCAGTTAATATCTGGTATATTCGAGTCCCCCATCAGCAATATCTCCCCTTTCTTTGCCATCCTAAGGATGCCTTCTATCATTTCCTTGTCCATTTCCTCCCCCTGAGATGGGGGTCTGTATTCAACCCCTGTGTGGATTGTGGTGCCATTTCCAGTCTCCAGGGTGACCCACAGTGCCTCCTCTCCTCCCTGTTTACCCTTTAGATAGAGAGCTACTCCTCCTCCTCCTCCTCTTCTTCCCTCCCTGTCCCTCCTGTAGATTGTGTACTCTGGTATGTTGACATCCCAGTCGTGGTTCTCTGTGTACCATGTTTCTGTGACTGCCACAATATCCAGGCATCAGTCTTAGACTTGGTACTCTCAAATGGAGATGGTGAGAGGATCATAGATTTAAAAGTGGGTAGCCATCTGGGAATTAGTGACCACCGAACAGTGTGGTTCACGACAAACACATCTGTAGAGTCAAGTCATACAAAAACAAAATACTAGACTTTAGAAGGGCTGATTTTGGCAAAATGGGTGAGTGCCTAAGGAATGCACTAGCAAATGGGCAGGAAGGAGGGATAGAAGAACAATGGTAGAAAATCAAAACTTCCATCACTGAGGCAACGAGTCTTTGTATGAAGCAAATAAGCAAAACAAAATGAAGTTAAAAACCACTATGGTTCTCAAAAGAAGTGGTGGGAAAGGTCAGGGAGAAAAAGATAGTATTCAGGAAGTATAAGGAATCACAGAATGAGCAGGACAGAGAACTGTATCAGTTACAGCAGAAGGAAGCAGGGAAGGCAATCAGAATAGTGAAGGCCCAAACCAAGGAAAAGATAGCCAAATCTGTTAAGAAGGGGGATAAAACCTTTTATAGGTACATCAGGGACCGAAGGAAGACCAAGAATACTTTTAAAGTGTTCTCTTATCCTTGCCTTTGTTTCCCCATCCCTAAATAAAATCTCTATCATTATTTATTCCATTGTGGGTGTTAGCCTCATTTCATGTTCTGTTTTACTACAGTACTACATAGAAACATTAGATTTTGACGGCAGATAAGAACCGCCTGGCCCACCTACTCTGCCCATTTCCCTGCCTACTTAAACTTCAGATCCTAAATGATCAGCAGCTCACCCCCTCTTTCCTATCACTAAGGTTGCCTTCTGACTATCCCATGCATTCTTGAACTCACCAATCATTTTATTCTCTACAATCTCCGCTGGGAGGCTGTTCCATGCATCCACCACCCTTTCTGTGAAAAAAATACTTCCTCACATTATCCCTGAGTCTCCCCTCCCCCCCAACCTCATATTGTGACCCCTTGTTCTTGCACATCTTTTTTTTTTTTTTTGAAAGATGCTGCCCTTCTGGACCTTGTTGATTCCTCTGAGGTACTTGAATGTCTCTATCATATCCCCTTCCCTCACTCCTTTCCTCCAGGGTATACTTATTGAGGTCTTTCAGTCTTTCCTCATATGTTTTCTGGTGCATTTGTAACCCTCCCTACAAATGGGGGTTCCCGAAAAGTCTTCCTTGAGCTTGTCTAAATGCTCACTGCCAGGCTGGTGTCCTGCATTTTTGTAGTTTAAATGTGATTGCCAGAGAGTGCCTATATAGCCTCTGTATACTGTCTCTTTAAGAGTGGCCTGGATTGCAGTCATAATTAGTCTAAAAGGGAGCTCTGTTAGAAGATGTACTTGTTTGCTGATCATTTGTTAGAGTAGTCATAATATTGCACTTTGTTCTAACCTGCCTTCTTTGCAGCATGGACAGTTCTGTTTGTTTCCATTGTCTTGGTCCTGGACTGATAAAATGGGCCAATCAGTAGATTTGGGTCTTTAAAATGGAGCCTGCCTACAGGGGCTTGGTGGGGTCAAAACTTGTAGGAATTGTAGTTTTTGCATTTTGGCGCCTAAATGAACCTGAGGGGGGAGCCCTTGTTGTGACTGAAAGACAGATCAGCCAACTGAACCTTTTGGATCTTGGGGAAATTCCCAGACTGCTTGCATTTTCAGTTAGTTCTGAGTTGGGAAGTCTAGAGATAACAGCTTGAATGATTCAAGCAGCAGCCCCAGTGTAGATTTGTGTGGGAGAACCGTGGAAAGGCTTGAGTTTTGGCCCGTATGCCTGACTGCTGTCCCTGAGAGGGAACTTGTGGCTTTTTCAGGCTGAATCCAAACTTGGAGAGCGAAGTAAACCACTGAATTGTGACCAGGCTCCTATCTGTAGAAGACCGAAGATTTGCTGAATGTGATCAGCCTATTTGAACCTCCAGCCACCTCTGAACTCCAGGATTGTGCAGAGACTTTGTAATTGCGACCAGAGAGCCTTTTGCCTGGTACAGTGGAATTTTCTTACATGTGAATGTGTTGTGTGCTTATAGTGGGTCGTGATTTGGTTCCCCACTGTGGTTTGAATTGTGTTCTGTTTGCTGGAAGCTGCATTAGAATTTCCTTCTGTGGAAATGTGCTGTCTGCTGCTAGTGGGTTGCGATTTGCTTCCCCCACTGTGGTTTGAACTGTATTCTGCTTGCTGGAAACTGCATCCAGCCCCACAAACTGAATCCAAAATCATCTTCATTGGGCCTGGGCCTTGCTACACTGGCCCAGTGCGACTACCTGCTGCACAGAGAAAGCCATCGACGAGAGACCTGCCTGGGGACCAGCCTCCTGCTCAACACTTGAACAGGAACGATGCCTCGGTGATTCGTGTGGGCCCCCGCTTCTCCGGGCACTCCAGCTCAACAACCTGCAGTCTCATTTTCGTCCTGCCTGTATCCAGTATTAGGTATCGTGAGTAAACATCAGGGTTGCTCCCTGTATCAACAGCTAAATCTAAAATGTTGACATCTGATTGTCTGGTTTCTTTTTCTTTCACGAACTGAGCCCTCCGGCTCCAGATTACAAATAGTGTGTGTTGTGCATGTTGCTTTCTTCCATCACAGGGCTCCAACCAGCTGCAACGTTCCTGGCTCATCGTCTCCGTACCTGGGTACCCAGAGGTGTGACTGTGTGGGGACTTAAAGCGCATGCATAACTGTTTGATTAATATAGCCTTTAAGCCAGTCAACCTGATTACGCCCCTTCCTTGTCCAAGTCCCCTGAATAAATCAGATCTGACTTCTTCTACATTTAACCTGACTGTGGTTCCAGTCTGTGCCAAGAGTACTGTACTATTGCTATTTGCTGTGCATAACTTTGTTATACAGGGGGTCCCCAGGGTCAAGCCAGAGGAACCAGCCCTGGTGGTAAGTGTGGGTACTTGTATGGTGTACAAGGGGTACTGTGAAAGTGATTATTGTATATTGCTCAGGCCACTAGAAGGGAAAGAAGGGGGTTACAGTGTCCCGGAGGGCTGTGCCCAGGTTAGTTTGACCACTGCCAATCCTGACCTCCATGTGGAGGCACCCGTTGCAGAACCTAGGCCCCTTAACCTGCTGCTAGCCAAACAGGCAGGTTTAGTAGCCCGTGGGATAGCGCCACCTATAAGTTACACCTTGGAGGCTCACCTTTGGGATTTTGTGTCTTCTAGTGGCCAAACATGATGAATTACTGCTAAAGAGTAATGGCTAGCCTAGTAGAAATGGCTGTACACCAGTTGGTGGGGTGGTGTACTGGGCAGGAGATTGACCCCCAAAATGCTCTGCTTATGCTGGATATTCCCCTGGGTACCAGTAAGGACACTGTAGAGGGAGCACGCTCCAAAGTTGAATGTTTAAAAAACCCTGTGGTGGTGGGTCCACAGGCTGATTTGATAGCCCAAACTTTCATAGCCTTGGTAGAGTGTAGTGAACTTGTGGACAGCTCTAAAGGGCCACAGACTATTGCCTCAGAAGGGGTCCCAACTGCCTGGAGAGTGATAACTCAAGGCAGTAAAAACCCTGGGAAGGATAAGCTCCCACCATTATCTGAGACTTTTGAGGAAAAATGTGCTAAGTTGTTGCTGGAGGAAGGAAAAACTGCAGAGGACTTTAAGAAACTGTTCCTGCCACCTGGGGGTGTTCTTTCCCCAACACCCCCTCCCACTCCAGCACCTGTTACTGCCCCACCTTCTGTGTCCATGCCAATGCTGGCCCCTATATCTGTACCCGTCATTAGTCATGAATCCTACAGAAGGCTGAGAATCTTCTCGGTCACCCTTGCCACCCCCTAGGAGGAGGATGACTGGGAAACCTGGATCGACTATGTTGCCCCCTTGGTACCCGAGTGGCAGTGTGCGGAGGCTGAGAAGTGGGAAAGAATCATAGAAAGTTTGAGGGGCCCCGCCCTTGAAGCCATTATATTTTTGAGGTCCACGAATCCTGATGCATCTGCTCAGAAGTACCTGTCTGTACTTGAAGGCAATTTTAGGAGCATTGAGTCAGGGGAGATTTTGATGTGGAAATTCCAAGGTACCAAACAATGGAAGGGGGAAATTTTGTCTGCGTATGTTACTCACCTAGAAAGAGCTCTGCAGAAAGCTTACCGGAAAGGTGGGGTAGCTGCTAGTGATTTGAACTGTGTGAGATTGGGACACATACTGCAACATGCCAAGCATTCTAAACTGCAGATCATCCAGTTAAGGCTCCAGGATAGGAGAGGTAACCCACCTGACTACTGTGACTTGATAAAAGAGCTCTGGGAGGTAGAAGGTGAAGAGGAAGATTGTAATTATGGGGTGAGTGCAGCCCAAGTGATCATGGCACCGGAAGGCCCTTCCGAAATGGAGACCACTAAGAGTGTCCTGCCGTGGGCTAAACGGTGGGGGGAGTAATTGCTGAAGAAAGTCAGAAAAGTACAACCGGGTGCGTTCGCTGTGGTATCTCCTGCTGACAGAGACCCTGGCACCTGTCAGGACGTGACTGTTATGGGGGTGGGGGTGCACCCTCAGGCATCCTCTACTGAGGGTGGCTTCTCGGCTGAGCTCAAGGAATTGACTGCCACCCTCAAGAAGCTTTTGAGACATGGTACACTACCCAAAGAAGTCAGATCACAATCTCCCATTGATGCTCCAGCATCCCCTGCTATGTTTTCCCCAAGGATGCCCCAAAAGCATGTAATTTGTCACAATTGCGGCAAGGATGGCCATATGAAGAGGGAATGCCAGTCTCAGAAGGACTTAGAGAAAGTGGTGAACCAACTTCAAGGAGAGCTTCAGAAAATGAGTCAGTGGTCAAGGGGTGCACGAAATGACCGCAGTAAAGGCTTTGGCCATCCTAACACAAACCCCTCTGTGGCTAAATCGTCTGTCCAGGCCCCTGCTGTTGTCCCTCCAGACTGGTCCAAGATAGTGGGCCCTCTAATGGAGACTAATGTGGCTGTGAATGGTATTCCTACTCGGGCTGTGCTTGACAGTGGGTCGCAAGTGACCATTGTGTTTAAGGACTGGTATGACAAACACTTATCTGATGTGCCCTTACAATCCCTGGAAGGCCTACATGTGTGGGGGCTGAGCGACAAGTCTTATCCATATCTAGGATATGCCCACCTCTGGTTGTCTTTTTCTGCAACTGTCACTGGCGTAGAGGAGCAAGTAGAGACACTGGCCCTAGTGTGTCCCCCACGGAATGTATGATGGGGTTCCCTGTTAATTGGAACAAACACTCACATGTTTGGGAGACTAGCACAACTCTGCCATGAGAAACAAGGGCAGCTGACTGGATGAGCCCTAAGAATTCCAGCCTTAGTAAAAAGGGCTTATGACTGGCAACAGAGACCCAATGAAGTGGACCCAGATGAGCCAGTGAGGATAGTGTGGAAAAAGGAACCTGACTCCTTGGTATTGGCCCCCAACGCCCAGTGCACAATCCATGGAGAAGTCCGCCTAAGAGAAATGTAAAGAACAAAATATTAATGTTGGATGCACCAGGAGATGAAAAGTTGCCAGAGGATTATTGAATCAAACCCTGCATCTTGCCTACTCGTACTTACGCCTATACGACGATGGTAATGGTCCAGATTCGAATGTGTCAGATCGGGATAACTAGCGTGAACAAGAAATTGCACCCAGCTACATACACTGTGCCGACACTGCCGTATTGCCCAGCAGCAAGTGCTCTGGTGAGAAGGAGGGAGTGACCCCAGTTATTTGACTTTGGTGACTCCCGTTGCCAGTTGAATGGAAGGCTAGAATTAGCAAGAAACTCGCTCAGAGGGACCAACTGTTTTCATTAAAAGAATGGGACAGGGAGTGTGTCCAGGGTGCAGAGCATCACATATGCCTGCATGATGACCGGCCATTTCGAGAGAGATCCCGACGTCTCGCCCCAGCAGACATAGATGATGTGAGGAGACACCTGCAGGAAATGCTCGCTGCTGGTGTGATACAAGAATCAAGGAGCCCATATGCCTCTCCCATTGTGGTTGTGCATAAGAAGAATGGGTCGGTAAGGATGCATGTTGATTATCGAACCCTAAACCAGTGGACCATCCCCAATCAATACACTATGCCCCGTATACAAGATGCCCTGGATTGTTTGAATGGGAGCAAATGGTTTTTGGTATTGGATCTTCGTAGCGGATACTACCAGTTCCAGATGGCCCCGGAGGACCATGAGAAAACAGCCTTCATCTGTCTTTTGGGGTTCTATGAATTCCTGAGAATGCCACAGGGGATTTCAGGCACCCCGTCCACCTTTCAGCGACTGATGGAATGTGTGGTGGGAGATATGAACTTGCTGGAATGTCTAGTGTACCAAGACAATGTCATTGTGTTTGGGTGCACATTAGAGAAGCATGAAACACGACTGTTTAAAGTCCTACACCAATTGGAAGACTTCGGCCTCAAGCTGTCCATTGACAAGTGCCAGTTTTTTCAAACCTCTGTGAAGCATGTGGGGCACAGAGCATCTGCAGAAGGGATAGAGACCGATACCAGTAAGGTTGAATCATTGACTACTTGGACCCAACGCCATAATTTGAAAGAACTACAACGTTTCCTGGGGTTCCATACTACTACCGCAGGTTCATAAAAGACTATTTAAAGGTGATTTGCCTGCTCTTGAATCTTACATAGGGTTACCCTCCTAACAATCATAAATATAAACAAGCATTTGTCAATGCCAAATGTTGATTGCGTTGGTCTGTTGAGCTCGCGTAGTGGGCCTCTGTCACTGGCTCAGTCTGTTTGTCCCGGTGCTGCAGGCTGCTCTTTTGTACTGGGCTGCTGTGTGTGTTGGCACTTTGTTCTGCCGAGGAAGAAATATGCAGCTGTCCCGACAAAGCTCCATTGAGGTGCTCCTCCCCTGTCTCACTCGCTCATTCTGTTTCTCCTGGCGCTGCACTGCCCTTTTGTACTAAAACTCCCTGCCATGTTGATGGCTTTTCTGGCCAGAAGGAAATCTCAACAGTCCCGACACAGCTCCACTGAGCTCGCTCACCCCTCTGTCACTCTCGCATCTCTGTTTCTGCCGGCTGCAAGTTGGCCTTTTATACTGGGCTGCCTGTGTTGCCTCATTTCTGCCCACAAAGAAATCTGCAGATCACACTAGAGCTCCATTGAGCTCACATTACAGCTCTATCACTCACTCATTCTGTTTCTCTTGGCATGAACTGCGCTTTTGCGAGCTCCTTGACTGTGTTGGCAACTTTGTCATCCACAAAGAAATCCACAGCTGTCCCGACCAAAGCTCCATTGAGGTAGCTCAGTCTCCCTCTCTTATCGCTCATTCTGTTTGTCCTGGCGCTGCAAGCTGCCCTTTTGTACGGGGCTCCTGCCTGCATTGGCACCTTTTTCTGCCACAAAGAAATCCCAGCAGTCCTGACAGAGCTCCGCTGAGCTCACTAAGTCCCCTTGTCTTGCTCGCTCATGCTGTTTCTCCCACTGCTGCAGGCTGGCCTTAGTACTGGGTCCCTAGTGCCTGTACTGGCGCTTTCTGCCCACCAAGAAACCGCCTGCAGTCCTGGACACGCTTTGGTGAGTTGCTCACTCCCCTCCCTCACTCGCCCTCTCATTCTGTTTCTCCTAGTGCTGCAGGCTGCCCTTTTTGTACTGGGCTCTTGTGTTGGGGCCTTTGTCTGCCACAAACAAATCCGCAGCAGTCCAGGCAGAGCTCAATTGAGCTCGGTCACTCCCCACTCGGTCGATCTTAATCTGTCCCAAATACTGATTTCCCAGAGTGACCGTGCTATTGTCATGAAGAGCAAAAACATATTTTAGCCGGGATGTGAAAATGACAGCTGTAGTTTCATAAGGAGTTGAGAAAAATGCCACTGTTGAAAATGTGGCCTGACAGTATTATAAATTTCTGAAGCTACAAAGAGTGCTTAGAAACAGTTCAAGCATACGCTTGTAACACAGTCATGTTATGGAGTTTCGTCACCAAATTTTCTACATAGGATTTTGGACCTCTGCTCAGGAACAGTGCCACTGCCATTTTCTTAATCTGTCGAACACTGATTTCCCAGTGACGTTATTCTCGCCGGAATTGTGAAAACATGTTTGATCAGGATGTGAAAATGACAGCTGTACTGCTTATAAGGAGGTGTGAAAAAATGGCAATTGTTGAAATGGTGACGTGCCACAAATCACCCAAAATTACAAGGGTGTGTGGAGAATGTGCGCACATAACTTGTAATCAAATTGACTAGCTATCATCACCAAATTTTTAACATAGGCATTTTAGGACTCTCTGCTCATGAACAGTATCATTGTCATTTTCTTAATCTGACCTGAACAGTGATTTCCCACAGCAACGCTCTATTATAGCGCAGAAGTGCGAAAACACATTTCAGCCAGGATGGGAAAAATGACTGGCTGTACTGTTCATAAAAGTAGGTCCTGGGAAAATGGCAATATTGAACATCTGGAGTGAAAGTATTAGAAATTCACAAACTTACGAGCATCGGTGCCAACTACAACAGTTAAGTAACACAGTCATTTTATAGATAGTCGTTACCAAATTTTCAACATAGGCATTTTAGGACCTCTACTGATGAACAGTGTCACTGTCATTTTCTTAATCTGTCCAGAACACTGATTTCTCACAGCGAACGTGCTATTCAGCTGTCCCGACAGAGCTCCGTTGAGGTCGCTCAGTCTCCCTCTCTCATCGCTTATTCTGTTTGTCCTGGTGCTGCAAGCTGCCCTTTTGTACGGGGCTCTTGCCTGCATTGGTGCCTTTTTCTGCCCACAAAGAAATCCCAGCAGTCCTGACAGAGCTCTGTTGAGCTCACTAAGTCCCCTTGTCTCACTCGCTTGTGCTGTTTCTCACACCGCTGCAGGTTGGCCTTTTGTACTGGGCCCCTGCCTGTATTGACGCCTTTTTCTGCCCACAAAGAAAACCACAGCAGTCCTGACAGCGCTTCAGTGAGTTCGCTCACTCCCCCTCCCTCACTCGCTCTCTTGTTTGTTTCTCCCAGTGCTGCAGGCTGCCCTTTTCTACTGGGCCCTTGTGTTGGGGCCTTTGTCTGCCACAAACAAATCCGCAGCAGTCCCGACAGAGCTCAATTGAGCTCAGTCACTCCCCCCTCTCACTTGGTCGATCTTAATCTGTCCCAAACACTGATTTCCCAGAGTGACGGTGCTATTGTCCATAGGAGTGCAAAAACATATTGTAGCAGGATGTGAAAAATGACAGCTGTAGTGTTCATAAGGTTGTGAAAAATGCCACTGCTAGAAAATGTGGCGTGATAGTAATACAAATTGCGAAGGTTACAAGGGTGTCTTGAAACAGTTCAACGCTCGCTTGTAACACAGTCATGTTATGGAGTTTTGTCACCAAATTTTCAACATAGGGATTTTTGGACCTCTGCTCATGAACAGTGCCAGTGTCATTTTCTTAATCTGTCCCGGACACTGATTTCTCACAGTGACCATGTTATTCTGCGCCGGAACTGTGAAAACATGTTTCGGTCAAGATGTGAAAAATGACAGCTGCACTGCTTATAAGGAGGTGTGAAAAAATGGCACTGTTGAAAGTGTGGTGTGACAATATCACAAATTTGCGAAGTTACAAGGGTGCGTGGAAAGTGCGCAATGCATACTTGTAACACAGTCACTTGATGGGCTGTCATCACCAAATTTTCAACATAGGCATTTTAGGACCTCTGCTCATGAACAGTACCATTGTCATTTTCTTAATCTGTCCCGAACAGTGATTTCCTACAGCGACCGCTCTATTATGCGCCGGAAGTGCGAAAACACATTTTGGCCAGGATGGGAAAAATGACAGCTGTCTTGTTCATAAGTAGGTCTGGGAAAATGACAATGTTGAACTCCTGGAGTGAAAATATTAGAAATTCGTGAAGTTACGAGTGTGCGTGCCAACTGCGCAACGCACGCTTGTAACACAGTCATTTTATGGAGTATCATTACCAAATTTTCAACATAGGCATTTTAGGATCTCTACTCATGAACAGTGTCACTGTCATTTTCTTAATCTCTCTGAACACTGATTTCGCAGCGTGACTGCGCTGTTTCTCGCTGGAATTATGAAAACACATTCCTTCAGAATATGAACAATGACAGCTATACTGCTCACAAGGTAGTGACAAAATGCCAATCGTTGAAAATCTGGCATGAAAATATTGTAAATTTACGAAGTTATGAGCGTATCGTAGCAACTGCACAACGACGCTCGTAAAAACAGTATTGTTTGATGCTTCCACTAAATTTTGCAACATAGGCTTTTCCCGAGCCCACCTCATGAACTACTAGCACTGTCGCTTCAGTATCGGCCCCGAAGGGTGATTCTGCACGAGGACCACAAACCACCTTTCGGGGCAATTAACACCATGACAGTTCAAGAATTCATGAGGAGGGGTCCCAAAAACCCCATGTTGAAAATTTGGTGAAAAAATTCCCAAAAATGCCTGAGATATGCACTAAAATTGAAAAAAACCCTATGTATTACATTACACAGCTTACCGGCATTTCCTCAGTTCGCGGTCGGCTTTGAAGAGTGCAGACGTGTTCCCAGTCCAGCGAAGATCATCGCGCCGAGCTCTGGAGGTAAGTATGGGCTATGGGGGTGTGGGAGGCAGGGTGTGCAGGGTGGGTGCGGGTTGTGGGGGGACAGGGGAACTACGAGGGACCGTTCCTTTTTCAGGTACAAAACACAAAAAGACTTGTGGGACCGTTTTTCATTTACAGGGCATATAGGCACGCTGGGGTGGGCTCCCAGCATGCCACCGAGTCTTATTTTTGGGGTAGCTGTGCTGACGGGGATTGGGCACCCCCATCGGCAAACAATAAAGCACGTGGTACGCTGGGGTAGACTTTCCAGCGTGCCACCAGAGTTGTTTTGGAGGGGGGAGCCAGCCAATGGGGATTGGGCACCTCGTCGAAAACAAACAAAGGAGGTGGGGAATTCATTTCTGCTGATGGGGATTGGGCACCCTGGCGGCAGGCAATAAAACGGGAGGGGGTTACATTATGCCGGACGGGAGTGGGCTGCCCCATCTGCAAAAACATGAGGGGTACATATTGTTTGTGAATCGGGTGGGCTGCAAGCCACCGCCATGTTCACAAACAATATCACAGATCCTACATCCCGCCATGCAATGACGGGTTGCTGCCTCATTGCAGCGGATGGCTGACGCTGCAATGATGAGGCGGCCCCTGATTGCAGCGGCTGATTTTTTAGAAAGTTGTGGCACGCTGGCTGAACTAGTGTCAGCAGCAGCGTGTCACGGCATTGGGGGACGGGGGACAAGCCTTTGCAGGCTGTGGGGGCATTGGGCACAACGGTGCCACGCCTCCACAATCTGCTTTTGGAGAAAGCTGATGCAACATGTTTCTTGCGCATGCGCGCAATCAACATAAAAAGGGGCCATCAAGGAACCAGAGAAAGTGTACTTCTGCACAGGTGAACTTTTTGGGCTCTGCTGGACACCCTAATGTGAAGTAGCATTTCACAAAGTCATATACCAGCTCACTCACGCCCCTATCCTCGCCTATGCTAACCCCACCAAGCCCTATGTGCTGCATATGGATGCCAGTCTACAGGTTCTAGGAGCTGTGCTGTATCAAGCCCATGAGGATGGATTGAGACCAGTGGCCATCGCCAGTAGGAGCTTGACCCCATCAGAGCAAAACTACCCTGTGCACAAGCTGGAGTTCCTTGCACTAAAATGGGCCATTGTCGACCAGTTTCATGAGTACCTCTATGGGGCAAAGATATTGGTGAAGGCCGACAATAACCCATTAACCTATGTACAGACTTCAGCTAAGTTAGACGCCACTGGGCACCGGTGGCTTTCTGCCTTATCAACCTATGATTATGCTGTTGAATACAGGCCAGGACTGAATCATATTGATGCTAACGCCTTGTCATGAAGGCCAGTTTCCAAGAGTGATTGGGTCAGGCTGTCTGAACCTGACAACTGAGCCTTGTGCCAAAAATCTGACTGAGATGAACAGATATCTGCGGACACAGTGAACTGTTTAGTAGATTGCTTGGGCCCTCCTGATACCTGCATACCGGCTGCCTATTGCCACTTTTCTACTCTAGATATTAGTGCACTACCTCAATTTCACAATGACAGCAGTGGGCTCAATCCCAAGATCCTATAATTCAGCCTGCACTTCATGCCCTGCATGCGGGGAAAGATGTGTCCAAGTTGCATTCCCCTGACTTGCGAACTGCTCTATTGATTAAAGAAGGTCCCAGGTTGAAGCTACTCAATCAGTTGTTGTACAGAGAGACAGAGGATCACGGCGGTCTGGTACTGAGGTCCCTCCACAATCACATGGGGCACCTTGGTATTGACAGAACTCTCGACTTGATATGATCTCCATTCTACTGGCCCAAGATGGGGGCTAATGTTGAGCACCATGTAAAGACCTGCAGTCATTGCTTGCAAAGGAAAGCCCTGCCTCAGAAAGTTGCCACCTTGTCAATATTACTACCAGCACCCCCATGGAACTGGTCTGCATAGACTTTTTGTGTTTAGAACCTGATCAGTAGAATATTGGCAATGTGTTAGTGGTTACGGATCATTTCACACGGTACGCGCAAGCTTTTCCAACTAAAGATCAAAAGGCCTCTACCATGGCCAAGGTGCTAGTGGAAAATTTCTTTGTCCACTATGGTGCCCCTCAACAGATCCACTCTGACCAAGGCAGAGATTTTGAAAGTCAGCTAATCAAAGAAATGCTCTCTCTATGAGGGGTGCAGAAGTCAAGAACCACCCCTTATCACCCACAGGGGGACACTCAACTAGAACGTTTTAACTGCACCCTTCTAGACATGCTGGGCACCCTCCATCCCAAAGACAAGCCTAAGTGGAGCCAGCAGATTAGCACCTTGGTCCATGCATACAATTGCACAAAAAATAACGCTACTGGGTTCTCCCCCTACCACCTCATGTTTGGGAGGGAGGCCCGATTGGCCGTTGATGTCTGCTTTGTGGTCTCTCCAGATGGGGTCCAAGCCGAAAATTACCTACAGTATGTACAGAAACTGAAAGCTCAATTGAGCCATGCCTATCAAGTGGCCCAGACAATGGCCGCCAAAAGAAATCTCACCAACAAAGGCATGATAAAAAAGTAAAGGCCAAGAGCTTCGGCCTGGACACCGTGTGTTGTTATGCAATTTGGGACTGCATGGCAAACACAAAATTGCTGATAGGTGGCACCGTCTTCCCCATGTAGTAGTTTGAAAGCTGAATGATTTACCAGTGTACAAGGTGCGCCCAGAAAATAACTCCAAAGCTGTCAGGACCATGCACCGTAACCACTTGCTACCTATCGGCCAAGTCATAATTGAGACTCAACCATCAGAGATTGATTCCTCTGGGCCAGTGACTCATGCTGCTGCAAAAAAAGAGACAGAGTCAACCTACCCCCGTGGTTACAGACTTAGCGTTTCCCCCACAGAATGCCCAGAATGATAGTGACTGTCAGTCCACCTCTGACGAAAGAGAGTGTGACAATGCCTAATACCCCTCCTATGAATTGAGTCAGCTGTTTCGAGGTAACCCTATGACTAACTGTGGGGATGAAGCTGGGCCTTCTGGACTCCCTAAACCCCCAGCTTCGTCCTTGGAGCCAATGCTCCCTGAAAGTGAAGTGCAAAGTATTACGTCTGAGGTTGCGGACTCACTGTGTTTTGTGGAATTGTGTGAATTGGCCAGAGAAGGGGCTGATGGTCTGAGTCTCTCTGGTGACACACCAGAACTTGAAGAACAATGTGAGAGTGTTGACAGCCCCCCTTCAGTGCCGCAAAGCCTAACTGTGCCAGAGCCTCCTCAAGATGAGCAATCTGGGCCTCCGTCAGAAGATAATGGGCAAAGTGTTGTGGAAACAGAGTCTACAGAGCAAGAAGCTGACAGTGCTCCAAGTTTGGACATTCCCATCCATGCAGAGGCACCCCTCACAAGTGACAAAGGCTCCAAAGTTAGTGCTGAAAGTACAAAGACTGTGGCCACTCCCCCCAGAAAGACTGGCTGAGCTGTCAAGCCAGTGCTATGCTTTAGTTATGATTCCCCAGAGAGGCCAGTGAATTTGCCTCTCAATGTGGTTCACAAAGGGGTTTATGTTTCGCCAAGCTCACTGCCCAAATTGAGCTTGACAGCCAACTCCAGGTTACTTGTTCTGCCGTCTCACCATGGTGTTCCTGCCCCATCCAGCCTCAAGTTAGCTGAAAGGGAAGGGCCCCCTCTTACATTGTCTAATGTACAAGAAGTTATTAAATGAATCAGTATTACTTGTATGAAACATGCATAAGTATTGTCAATATGGATGTAGTAATGTGAAGTATATTGAAAGGTATAGTAATGTAATAAGCTAATGATATATATATGTATGTCTCGTTTATATTGCATTTTTGATATTGTGATGGTACAGACTTGATGTGGACACCAAGTTTTCTCCAGACAGGGAAGGGTGTAACCCTCCTACAAATGGGGGTTTCCGAAAAGTCTTCCTTGAGCTTGTCTAAGTGCTCACTGCCAGGCTGGTGTCCTGCGTTTTTGCAGTTTAAATGTGATTGCCAGAGAGTGCCTACATAGCCTCTATGTACTGTCTCTTTAAGAGCTGCCTGGATTGCAGTCATAATTAATCTAAAAGGGAGCTCTGTTAGAAGATGTGCTTGTTTGCTGATCTTTTGTTAGAGTAGTAATAATAATAATACTGCAGTTTGTTCCAACCTGCCTTCTTTGCAGCATGGACAGTTCTGTTTGTTTCCATCATCTTGGTCCTGGACTGCTAAAATGAGCCAATCAGTACATTTGGGTCTCTAAAATGGAGCCTGCCTACAGGGGCTTGGTGGGATCAAAACTTGTAGGAATTGTAGTGTAACCCCCCTACAAATGGGGATTCCCAAAAAGTCTTCCTTGAGCTTGCCTAAATGCTCACTGCCAGGCTGGTGTCCTGCGTTTTAGCAGTTTAAATGTGATTACCAGAGTTTGTATAGCCTCTGTGTACTGTCTCTTTAAGAGCTGCCTAATTGCAGTTTAAGTAATCTGAGAGGGAGCTCTGTTGAAAGATGTAACTATTTACTGAAAACCATTTAGAATGGTAATGATAATGTAGTTTGTCTAACCTGCTTTCTTTGTAGCAAGGACTGTTTTGTTTGTCTCCACTAGCTTGGTCCTGGACTGCAAATTGAACCAATCAGTTCTGGTGGGACCTAAAATGTAGCCGGACTGCAGGAGCTGTCTGAATTCAAAATCTATAGGAACTGCAGTTTGCACTTTTTGTGCCTTTTTTGCAACTGAAAGGGGAGCTCTCGCTTTGACTGACAGCCAAATCAGCCCACCAAATCTTTTGGATCTTGGGGAAGTCCCGGGCTGCTTGAAGATTTTCAGTTAGAACTAAACTGGAAGCTGAGCAAGAAGGAGCTGAAGTGTTTCTGAGCAGCTATCCTGAGTGGATTCGCATGGGGGAACTCTGAAAAGGCTAAGTTTTTGGCCTGCATGCCGGTGTGCTGCTCCTGAGAGGGAAAGAAGAGAATTATTTTGGACTAAATCCAAGTTTGAATGACTAAAGTAAGCTACTGAAGTGGGCCAGGCTCAACCTGAAGAGGACCGAATATTTTTGCTGAATGCGATCAGCCTGTCAGGAGTTCCAGGTACCCCTAAGCTCCCGGTGTGTGCAGAGACTTTGCGATTGTGCCAGGGGAGCACTTTGCCTGGTACAGTAGAATTCCCATACATGTAAATGTGCTATGAGCTGCTAGTGGGTTGTGAGTTAGTTCCCCACTGTGTGAACTGTGTTCTGCTTGCTGGAAGCTGTATCCAGCCCAAAACGGACTGCTTCCGAACTTGTCTCCATGCGGTCTGGGCTTTGCCAGACTGGCCCAGCCAGACTACCCACTGCACAGAGAAGCCATCGACGAGAGACCTGCCCGGGGATCAGCCCCCTGCTCCACACTTGAACAGGAATGACGCCTCTGCAACTTGTGTGGGCCCTGCTTCTCCTGGTATTCCAGATCAACCACCTGCAGTCTCGATTTTCATCCAGCCTGTGTCCAGTCTTGGGTATCGTGAGTAAATACCAGGGTAGCTCCCTACAACAACAGCTTAATCTGAGTGTGTCATCTGATTGTCTTGTTGTTTCGTTTCCTTTACGAACTGAGCCCTGTGGCTCCGGATTACAAATATTGTGTACTGTGCATGTTGTGTTTTCCATCACAGGGCCCAAACCAGGAGCAACCCCGGGCAACTGTCCGGGCTAACCCATCTCTTCTGTACCTGGGTACCCAGAGGTGGACTGTGTGGGGGGACTCAAAGCACATGCATAACTGCTTGATTGATATAACCTTTAAGCTAATTAACCTGATTTTGCCCCTTCCTTGTTCAAGTCCCCTGAATAAATCAGATCTAACTTTTTCTGCATGTAATCTGACTGTGGTTCCAGTTTGTGCTCAAAGTACTGTACTGTTGCTATTTGCTGTGATTAACCTTGTTTTACAGGGGGTCCCCAGGGTCGAGCCAGAGGAACCAGCACTAGTGGTAAGTGCAAACAGTGTGGGTACTTGTGTGGTGTACCAGAGATATTGTGAAAGTGATTATTGTACAGTGTTCAGGCCACTAGAAGGAAAGAGAGGGGGTTACAGTGTCCCGGAGGGCTGTGCCCAGGTTAGCTTGACCACTACCAACTCTGACCTCCGGGTGGAGGCACCCGTTTCAGAACTCAGGCCCCTTAACCTGTTACTAGCCAAGCAGGCAGGGGTAGTAGTCCTTGGGATAGTGCCACCTAGGGGTTACAGTAGTTTTTGCATTTTGGCACCTAAATGAACCTGAAGGGGGAGCCCTTGTTGTGACTGACAGACAGATCAGCCAACCGAACCTTTTGGATCTTGGGGAAATTCCCAGACTGCTTGCATTTTCAGTTAGTTCTGAGTTGGTAAGTGAAGAGATAATAGCTTGAATGATTCAAGCAGCAGCCCCAGTGTAGATTCGTGTGGGAGAACTGTGGAGAGGCCTGAGTTTTGGCCTGCATGTCTGACTGCTGTCCCTGAGAGGGAACTTGAGCCTTTTTTCGACTGAATCCGAACTTGGAGAGCGAAGTAAGCCACTGAATTGTGATCAGGCTCCTACCTGCAGAAAACCGAAGATTTGCTGAATCCAATCAGCCTGTCTGGACCTCCAGCCACTTCTGAACTCCAGGATTGTGCAGAGACTCTGTAATTGCGACCGGAGAGCCTTTTGCCTGGTACAGAGGAATTTCCTTACATGTGAATGTGTTGTGTGCTTATAGTGGGTCGTGATTGGTTCCCCACTGTGGTTTGAACTGTATTCTGCTTGCTGGAAGCTGTATCCAGCCCCATGGACTGAATCCAAAATCATCTCCATTGGGCCTGGACCTTGCTACACTAGCCCAGCCCAACTACCCACTGCACAGAGAAAGCCATTGACGAGAGACCTGCCTGGGGATCAGCCCCCTGCTCAACACTTGAACAGGAACGACGCCTCGGTGATTTATATGGACACCGCTTCTCCAGGCACTCCAGCTCAACAACCTGCAGTCTCAATTTTGGCCTGCCTGTGTCCAGTATTGGGTATCGTGAGTAAACATCAGGGTAGCTCCCTGCAACAACAGCTAAATCTAAAGTGTTGTCATCTGATTGTCTGGTTGCTTTTTCTTTCATGAACTGAGCCTTCCAGCTCCAGATTACAAATAGTGCGTGTTGTGCATGTTGCTTTTTGTTCCATCACAGGGCCCCAACCAGCTGCACCATTACTGGCTAGCCCACCGTCTCCCTACCTGGGTACCCAGAGGTGTGAGTGCGCGGAGACTTAAAGCGCATGCATAACTGTTTTATTAATATAGCCTTTAAGCCAATCAACCTGATTACGCCCCTTCCTTGTTCAAGTCCCCTGAATAAATCAGATCTGACTTTTTCTGCATTTAACGTGACTGTGGTTCCAGTTTGTGCCAAGATTACTGTACTGTTAGTATTTGCTGTGCATAACCTTGTTTTATATGGGGTCCCCAGGATTGAGCCAGAGGAACCAGACCTTGTGGTAAGTGCAAACAGTGTGGGTACTTGTATGGTGTACAAGGGGTACTGTGAAAGTGATTACCGTATATTGCTCAGGCCACTAGAAGGGAAAGAGGCAGGTTACAGTGCCTCAGAGGGCTGTGCCCAGGTTAGTTTGACCACTACCAACCCTTATTTTCCGGGTGGAGGCTCCCGTTGCAGAACCTAGGCCCCTTAACCTGCTACTAGCCAAGCAGGCAGGGGTAGTAGCCCTTGGGATAGTGCCACCTAGGGGTTACACATTCCTTTCACTATTTTTGTTGCCCTTCTCTGGATGGCCCCCATTCTGTCAATATCCTTCTGGGGATGCGGCCTCCAGAACATAACACAATATTCCAGATGTGGCCTGACCAATTGTCTGTACAGTGGCATCACCTCCTCCTGTTTACTTCTGGGGATACCCCTTCCTGTGCACCCCAGCACCCCTCCAGCCCTCCCCACCACCTTTTAACATTGCTTAGCCACCTTCAAGTCATCTGGTATGTTTACCTTAGGTCCCTTTCCAGTTTTGTTATTAGTATCCCCCCCATTTTGTATTCCTCTCCAGCATTCCCGTGGCCCAAGTGCATGTCTTTGCACTTTTTTGTATTGAATTTAAGCTGCCACACTCTTGACCACTCCTCCAATTTGTCTAGGTCTCTTCTCATTTTTTCCACTTCATCTGGAGCGTCTACCCTATTATAGAGCTTGGTGTCATCTGCAAAGAGGCTTCCCTTCCCCTCTAGCTCCTCCACGATGTCACTTATGAAGACATTGAAGAGGACCCAGAACTGAGCCCTGTGGCACCCCACTTGTCACCCCACTCTCCTGGGATTGAACTCAATTTACCACCACCCTCTGTGTCCTGTTGCTCAGCCAATTTTGGACCCATTGTACCACTTTGGGATCTACTCTCAGACTGAGCAACTTGTTTACTAGTCACCTGTGGGGGATGGTGTAAAATGCCTTGCTAAAATCTAGGTAGGCGATGTCCACCGCCCCTCCTTGATCCACCACCCTGGTTACCCACCCAGTCAAAGAAATCTAACAGATTTGTTTGACAAGATCTCCCTGCTGTGAATCCATGTTGCCTCAGGTTTTGTGCCTCACTAGCCTCCAGGTATGCCACAATCCTTTCCTTTAACATGGATTCCATTAGTTTCCCCACCACTGAGATCAAGTTGACGGGTATGTAATTTCCAGCCTCCACCTTGCTCCCATTTTTGTGTAGTGGTACCACATTTGCCCACCTCCAGTCTCTGTCAGTGGTGCCCCTAGTGCCTCCCTGAGTTCTTTCAGTATTCTAGCAGTGCACCCCCCTGTTACATGTTCTGGTAGCTCAGGGACTGCAGATAGACACAGCAGGCATTATATGCTAATGCGTTAGATACTGATAGTTCAGGGACTGTATGCAGACAGAGCAGACATTATGTGCCAGTGAGTTAGATACTGGTAGTGCAGGGACTATATGCAGACAGAGAGATGAGGCATCATGTACCAATGGGTAAGACACTGGTAGTGCAGGCACTGTATACAGACAGAGCAGGCATTATGTGCAAATGAGTTAGATACTGGTACTGCAGGGACTGTATACACACAGAGCAGGCATTGTGTACCAATGAGTTAAATACTGGTAGTGCAGGGACTGTATGCAGACAGAGCAGGCATTATGTATCACTGAGTTAAATACTGGTAGTGCAGGGACTGTATACACACAGAGCAGGCATTATGTACCAATGAGTTAGATACTGGTAGGGCAGGGACAGGATACACATAGAGCAGGCATTATGTGCCAATGAGTAAGATACTGGTAGTGCAGGGACTGTATGCAGACAGAGCAGGTATTATGTACCAGTGAGTTAGATACTGGTAGTGCAGGGACTGTATGCAGACAGACAGAGCATGCATTATGTACCAATGAGTTAGATACTGATAGTGCAGAGACTGTACATAGAGAGACAGAGCAGGTGTTATATACTACTGAGTCTCTGTACCTGTATTTGTTGAGCTGTAACTACCTGTTGAATCTGCTACTTTGTAAATGTAGAAGACCTGCCTGTGTGCTCGCACATAATGGTGTATATACCAGTGTTGAGAATTCTGTAACCCTGTGATTTCATTGTTATTGTTATGGACTGTGCTGCTCATCTTGTTTCATGTGTTACTTTATTATGTTATATTTTCCATGTAATTAATTCCAGGTCACCTGTGAAAAAGGGACTGTTAGTCTCGGTGGGCCTGCCCGGTCAACAAAATTCAATAAAGAAGAAGATGCTGGGTTGTGCAGGGCTGTTTACAGACATACTGAGCAGATATATACCAGTGAGTTAGATGCTGATATTTATTTTATTTAACATTGCTGCTGGCCATAAAAGACACACAAACCTGAGGCTTGTTTTCATGTGCGTCCTAGCAGCACATGGCGGTTACAGAGCAACTTTTCTGGTTCTCACAACAAAAACCAGGAATGACCTTACCTGCTCCAGATTCCATTGGTGACAGAGTCATGATTTACATATACCATGATTTTAGAAGGGAAGGGATTGTATTTTGGCTCCCTGGAGCCAAGCTGCAATTCCCTTCCTTTTCCTGATAATGAGAGTGCCCCAGCGTTAGCACGTTTTGTGATGTCATTGTATGGAGAGTGTAGGGGCGTGCTCCATAGACAATAATGGGGCTGTTTTTTCAAGTCCATTTTTTTGTATTTAACAAATCAAGACCACCGCTTAACTAACGAGGGGCACGGGGTCATAATGTCTTATCGAAGCCGTGCAAAACAGCAATACGCGGAGCATTACAGTGATGCTGACACAATAAGGTCAGCACAAAATGCCAACCGCAACACAGAAGCACACACCAGAGGGATTCATAGCAAAATCTTTGTTTTTGCAGGGAATTCCGCCCCTGCACCCCCTCCATTGTGTGGGGCATCAACTCCCACCCCCCAACTAAATTAACTAACTCCAAAGGGGGTGTGGACCGAGGGGAAAAGGGGAAACTTGGAGTGGGGGAGCTTAGTTTCTCTTTGGAAAACAAAACAACAAAAAAATGTTGGGAAATGAGAAATCAAACCTCGATCCCCGGGCCTCCACTGAGCTAGGTGTTTGTGCCTTAGCCACTCCACCATGGAAGTGGCTCAACCAGGCATAGTACCTGTGGCGTGTTCAGCCCTTCCTCCAGTTCCTATTGAGTGACGGGGTAGTGGTAGTGTCCTACCGCTATTATACCCCTGTCGCTGTATTGCATTATGCGTTTTAGATCATGTGGTCATGTTTGCATGGTTTCATCCACAACATTTTGACCCAGTACGCTAATGAGGTCATTATTAGTTGAGCAGTTGTCTTGCTGTGTTCTGAATGGCCATCTAACACATGAAAAATAGACTTAAAAAAGGCCCTATTAATGTCTATGGAGCATACCCTTGTACACTCAATATAACTGCAAGCCACCCTTCATGGGGCTGCCTTACTAGCCGACTCCCCTGTGTTTGGCCATAGGTGTGTTTGCGGGTGTTGCTCTTTGCCCAGGTTATAAGGGGGGGGAGGTTCCTCGGGTTGGGGGATTTGACTGGAAATGTAGGGCAAGTAGGGTCGGGGCATTGTGCTCTGGCCTTGGAGGTGTCGGCTTCAAGGACGTCGTGGTTGCGTGGTCCATAGGTTCCGATGGGGGGGGGGGTATATACGAGAAGTGGTGACTGTGGGCTCTGGGGATCTCTTGAATCTGACTGCAGGGAGCATGGTCGGGAGGAGAGACTGGCTGGCTGGAGCAGAGGGCTTGAGAGCCTGAATCATAGAGGTATGGCAGTGGGGCTCCCACAGTGGTGGCAGGGCCACAGCAGGGCCCCCCCCAGAGGTGGCAGGTCTGATGGGGTTGTACCCGGTGTGGCATGCTGCTTGTTGGACTGAGGATGGGGGCATTCTGGGGGTTTGCTTTATTGGGCCTGCTGTGTCTGTGTCTGGGGCAGGATCCATGTAGACCCATTTAACAGACTGTGCAGTTTGAACATTGTAACAGGAAGGAGGGATCCATTTCGTCCTCTCACTTTAATAAAATCAGACACCTGGTCCATTTGACCTAGGGTTGCAAAAGTATTAGGCAAGTTTAAAGGTTTCATGGCAGCCACAGTGAAGGTTATAGGCTGCATCCCCATTGTTAAGTTCATCCAAAGAGAGGAGTAAGGCACTCCCCCGTGGACACAAGGTTAGACGTCTTGCACCCTCTAGGGACCTGAGTGGTTGTCTTGCTCAGGGTGATTGCGTGGAAACTGCATTTGGTCTGTATTCTAGGCCTGTGAACCTTGGACAGAAGTTTTAGCCAAAATAATGTGATCTATTTAAACACCTCAGCACTGTTTTGTGCCTCATGTAATGATTGTCCTGCATATTCCTGTCTCCCGGTTCCATGGAGTCGATTTATTTATTTTATTTTTATATGATGATTAGAATTAAATCTTTCTGTTTGTTTCTAATTCCAGAGTCCTGAGATTACTGAATGAACTGCTAGCTCCTCCCATTCTTAACAAGAATCAGGTCCACTCTCCCTGGCCTGGTCCCGAACCTGCAGTTGGCTGGTGAAGAATAAGAGTATCTGAAGTAAGTGAGATCTGAATCATGTTGTTGGACTGTGCTGAGGTAAGGCCTTATTTTTTCTATTTTTGGCTTTGCCTCACCTGGAAGGACTCTGGTTTGTACCCCATTGTGCAGACCATCGGGACCCCCTACATGGAAATGGGGGGGGGGGTGGAGGGTTACATAATGACATCACAAAATGTGCTAGCATGGGGGCACTCTCAGTATCAAGAAACAGGAGGGGTTGACGGCTCGGCTCCATAGAGCCAAAATACAGTTCCTTCCCTTCAAAATTCGGGGCTTATATAAATTATGACTCTGGCTCCAATCAAATTGGGGGCAGGTAAGAGTCCTACCAAGTTCTTGCGGAGGGGAGGGGTGGTGACTGCAAAAATCACAGGAAAGATGCTCTTTAGGTGACTTGCTCATGGTCACAAAGTATGCTAGTGGTGGCTGTGGGATTCAAACCCAGTCCTTCAGGTTTGCAATTCAATGCTCTTAACCACAATGCTATACTGCCTCAATAGTAGTGCAGGTAATGTATGCAGACAGGCAGCAGGCATTATGTACCAATTACTAAGATACTGCTTGTTCAGGGCCTGTATACAGGCAGAGCAGACATTATATACCTTTGAGTTAGATACTGGTAGTGCAGGGAATGTATGCAGACAGACAGACAGGAGGCAGTATTTACCAATGTGTTAGATAGTGGCAGTGCAGAGACTGTATACAATCAGACTTGCAGGGGGGGTCACCCTCCTGCATCTAGGGGTATGGATTGTTCTTCATCCAAGAGAGCGCCAGGGCCCACTCACACCATGAATACCAATTCTGCACCACCAACAACTGCATTACCATCCTGGTTTGATGATGTGGATCAGGGGTACCTTTAACCATACTCTGGTTCAATAAGAGCACGAGACCACACACAAGCTAGATTGTCCACACCAGAGCTGGGATCAAACATGGTGTACATTTATTAGTTAGCTTCCAGATGTTACACAGCTCTCCGGGCAATTCCCTGGCTGTAATTTTTCTTGATGGCACATTGCTCACATTACATGAGACTACCTGGGCAATGCCCTGCATGACTGTACTTTCAAACTCTTACATAACTCCCCCACATCCAGTGTGACATACATTACTACTGTGGCTGCTAAAACTGGTCTGATGGTATCCGGCTGACTTGTGGAGCCTATTGCCCACCCCACATCTATAAAAGTTTTCAGGCCCACCCCCTGAACTAACAGGGCATGATTACACCGTGAATACAGTACTGGGTCTTTTTCAACACTACAAATCCCTAACATCCCTTGCAGGGTCCCTGCAGTCCTGATGCACCTAAGACCATTTGCACAGTGGCACTCTCCTCAGGCGGAGCAACCTCTTACCTGGGGGGCAAGCTGTTCCAGCATGTGGCTCAATGAAAGGGTGGTGGAACTGTGGAATAGTCTGCTACAGGAGGTGGTGGGCGTCAAGACTCACTGTACATGATTTCAAGCATGGCTGGGACTGAGTGAGGGGTCTGGTGGTTGCTTAGGTCGGTATCAGTAGGGAGGGGAGCGGGGGGTTGGACTGGAGGGATTTAACCCTGCAAAGACATAAGGTCCTGGGGCAGACAGGGATCTCCGTGCAGACTAGATGGACCTGTGGTCTTTTTCTGCCATCACGTCTTATGTTTCTGTATTTTAATGTGCCCAGTAGGACAACAAATAGGAACGAGTATCAGCATATAATATCACTATTAAGTGCATAAAGCATGGTTGGTCAGGCTGTGTGGGCCTCCCTTCGACACCACTGATAGCCCTAGAGGCCCCAAACAACAGACTCCTATGTCTGGTCCAGTTTCTGGGGACTTATTGACCCCAACCCTTGCCAGGCCCCCTCCTACCTGACACCCACTGATTCGGCTACTTGCCATGGATTTGAAACCAACTGCCTAGGACTTCGCACAATGAGCATCCAAATCAAGCAAGGTTAACTTGGGATTGCTCCAGACACAGACTAACTTCTCTTAGTTCTCTTCAATTCTGCTGAGTGTAAACCCATGAGGGTTCCAGCGACCTCCATTGAGGCATGACCCACCACTCTTCCACGTGTGCCTTTTGGGGTTGACTTGCTCCGCTCCTGTCAAGGCGAGTTCCCTGTGGCCTTCATCCTTCCAGGTACTCAAGATAGTCTTCTCCTCTGGAGAGCAGGTACAAGGGGACCAAAGCCACTCAATCCCAAGGACCCTGTCACCATCCCTGGGTCCACAGGCCCACTCAGCCCAGTTGCAGCCAGAGAGGCTGGACTGCTTCTCTCTCTCTCTCTCTCTCTCTCTCCCTCTCACTGTCACTCTCTCTGTCTCTCACATCTCTCTCTCTCTCTCTCACTCTCACTCTCTACCTAGACTCCAAGCCCATAGGCTCTGGCTCTAGCCCCAACTGCCCTTGTGCCTTCCCCTTATATAGGCCTTCGGGGAAGGGTAGAACCATGCATATTCACGCTCTAGTTTCCTGCTCTTAGCTAAGTCACACCACTCACTGTATGAAAATCCAGACATCCTGTCTTTGGGTATTTCCCATCAGAGACTAGCTCTCAGGGTTTGGCTGAACCTGTTGCGAACTCTCTGGTAACCTGCGTCAAGCGGGCTGAGGGGAGAGATGCTGGTTACAGACAGAGCAGGTGTTATGTACCAATGAGTTAGATTCAAACATATGAATAGTGGCAGCAGAAAACGTCCTTACAGTCTATCTAGTCTGCTCAGGTTTGCAGATCTCCCCCCCCAAGTAACTACTGAGGGATCTGCCCCCTCCCTGCTATCCATTCTCCTTTCCCCTTGATATCCCTCTTCCCCCTCTCCATGCAACTTTCACTTTTACCCTGACCTAGCCTCTCCTAAGCTGCCTACAGTCTTCAGTAAGACAACTTCCTCCCTCAACTCATTCCATTTTGCCAACACCCTCTCAGTGAAAAAGTGTCTCTTCATTTCCCTCTTGAAACATCCCCCCCACCCGTTTGAGGAACTGCCCCTTAGAGGCACTTTTCCCTCTATGGTTGAAGAGACTCTCAGAGTTCACTTTGTTGAAACCCTTGCAGTACTTAAAGGTTTTGATCATGTCACCACTCTCTCTCCTCTGTCTTCATGGGAGTACATGTTGAGGTCTCTGAGTTTCTCCTCGTGTGGCCTGCCATGTTGTCCCTGGATCTTCTTGGTCACCCTTCTCTGCACTTTCCATAGTTGGTAAGGTTGATGTTTTTCTTTAGGTATGGGAGTGATGAAAAGCCATTGATCACATAGGGTCAGTGACCACATACAATGTATAGGGCCTATGGGCAGACTGGATGGGCCTAGTGGTCCTTGTCTGCCGACAATTTCTATGTTTCTATGCAGCTGAACCAGTGACCTGTATAGTGGCAGAATAACCCCTGCTTTCCTACTGGTTATACCCCTTGCTATACACCTTGCATCCAATTTGCTTTGGCCACTGCTCTCTTGCAGTGTACTGAGTGCTTCAGGTCAGTTGTAATGCCTCGCACCAAACTCTTTCTCCTCTTCTGACTTCTTAGCTTGCACACCTCCCAGACAGTATGTGATCTCTGAGTTCTTTGCCCCCAAGTGCATTACTTTACACTTTTTGGCATTGAATCCCAGCTGCCAAATACCTGACCATCTCTCTAATTTAGCCAGGTCCTCCCTAATGCCCTGTCTCTCCTCTTCTGTGTCCACTCTTCTAGAGAGCTTTGTGTCATCTACAGACAGGCATATTTTGCCATTTACCCCATCTGCAATATTGCTGATGAAGACATTGAATAACACTGGCCCGAGCATCGAGCCCTGTGGGACCCTGCTAGTGACTGGTCTAGCTTCTGAGTATTCCCCTCAACCACTACCTTCTGATTCCTATCTAGCAGTCACTGTTTTACTCATCCTCTAGCTTCCTGTTAGTCTCCTCTGGGGGAACAGATTCCAAGGCTTTGCTGAACTCTAGATACAGTATGTCCACTGCTTGGCCCTTGTCCACTGTTCTGATTACCCAGTCAAAGAAATCAGGTAGTTTGGTCTGATGCTGATTAGTCTAACAGTTCCTGCACTATCAGTATCTAACTCATTGGCATATAATGCCTGCTCAGTCTGTCTGCTTATAACACTGGTACTGCAGGGAATGTATGCAGGCAGACCACTCTAGTCTATTTTATTTAGAGTGGGAATGTGAGGCTGGACACCTTGGGTAATCCCCAACTTTTTCAAACTGTTTCATGGGATCTTTAACCTCCAGTGGAGGTGGGCAGATGGGACTTCCGTGTGACAGCTCATGTGATGGATTGCACCTCGGAAAGTACAGCAACCAGTACACTGCATTTCCACAGGCACTGAGTATGAGCTCAAGTCCCTGATATTGGGACTAGAACCCACAATCTATAGCCCAGCTGTTGATCAATGAGACCAGCTGAGCTGCAGGACATATAGTGCAGGTGCCAGAGTTAGTATACTCCAGAGGAACCCAAATGCAAATGAGGTGATGATCAAAAGACGTTAATGGCCTTGGCTGCAACTACGGTTTAGATCCTCAAGAGTGTAACAGACAAGTTCCTCCCATCCACCCTTAGATGGCTTGGTTCCCCCACAGTGCTGGGGAAATTATAAAAGTTATCCACAAACTGATAAACATGACATTGACACTACAGTTCCTGGAAGTTCCTTTTTATTTAAAGAAACTAGTCTGCATTGTTACATTACAATACTGACAGGACATCATTGGACAGGAGCTCAGGCTGACAATGGCTGCAAGCACATGTGTAGGAAGTCAGGATTCTGTATCCTCAGTGTCTCAAGTTCCATTGGCTTCAGAGACTATGACATCTTATTGAGGAAAAACAGTTTCCAAAAACAGCTACTCTCTCAAGTATCTTATGTCTGGTAAATTATTACGCTCATTACCATTGACTATACAGTCTGCTTTTTGTTTTGGTTCAAGGTATTTATTTTTATTTTCAAGTGATTTTTACGAACATACAAAGAAGCCAGCAGAAGAAGGCGATTTGGTTTATCAAGTCTGCTCATATTGCCGGGTCCACAGCTTGAGCTAATGTCCCTGCCCTCCCTCCTCACTCCTCCCATCCTCCCTACCCATGATTCTTACCTTCCCCCCATGCCTATCCCAGCCTCTCTTAAAGCTGCCCACTGTCTTCAACGAGATGACCTCTTGCGGCAGTGCATTCCAAGTGTCCACCACCCTCTCTGTGAAGAAGTGCTTCCTGACCTCCCTCCTAAACCTCCCACCCTCCAGCTTAAGACTGTGCCTCCTTGTGATATGGTTGCCACTCAGCTTAAAGAGACTCTCCTTATCAACCTTATTTATCCCTTTCAAGTACTGGAATGTCCCAATCATGTCTCCTCTCTCTCTCTCTTCTGTCCCCCATGGAGTACATGTTCAGTGCCCTCAACCTCTCCTCACATGCCTTGCCCTGTTGATCGGCTATCATCTTTGTAGCCCTCCTCTGTACCTTCTCTAGCAGGTTAATGTACTTTTTGAGGTGTGGGCACCAGTATTGAACTCCATACTCTACATGCGGCCTTACCAGTGACCTGTACAAGGGCAGTAAAACCTCCTCTCTCCTACTACTGATCCCCCTAGCTATGCATCCCAGCATCTTGTTTGCCTTTGCTGCTGCTTTCTTGCACTGCGTGGAGTGTTTCAGGTCACTAGTGATCATTATTCCCAGGTCCTTCTCCTCCTCTGATGCAGATACTCGGACTCCACCCAAGTAGTACTCTGTCCTGGGATTCTTGGCTCCAATATGCATAACTTTGCATTTCTTGGCATTGAAGCCAAACTGCCAGATCCTGGACCACCTCCCCAGCTTTTCCAGATCTTCCTGAAGGTCCCGTATCCCTTCAGCTGTGTCCACTCTCCCACAGAGCTTGGTGTCATCTGCGAATAGGCACATTTTACCTTTAATGCCATCCCCAATGTCATTGATGAAGACATTGAACAACACCGGCCCCAGCACAGAGCCCTGTGGGACCCCACTGGTTACCTCTCTGGTGCCAGATAACTCTCCGCCTACCACCACCCTCTGGGTTCTGCCCCTCAACCAGTTTTCCACCCAACTGACCATCTGTTCCCCAACTCCAAGATCCACCAACTTCCTGATCAACCTTTTGTGGGGCACAGAGTCAAAGGCCTTGCTGAAATCAAGATAGAGGATGTCTACCGCTTGGCCTCTGTCTACTGTCTTAGTGACACAGTCAAAGAAGTCAATCAGATTTGTTTGACATGATCTCCCCCCCATGAACCCATGCTGCATCTCATCCTGGAGACCATGCTCCTCTAGATATTCCACAAACCTTTCCTTTAGTATGGTCTCCATGAGCTTGCCCACAATGGAGGTCAGACTGACTGGTCTGTAATTCCCTGGATCATCCTTGGGACTGCTTTTGTGAAGGGGCACTACATGTGCTGTTCTCCAGTCCTGTGGTACCATGCCTGACTCTAGTGAACTATTAAATAGGTCTGCTAATTGGTCAATGAAAAGCATGTTTGTTGGAGACCGCCTCCACTATAATGACAGGATTATAACAGAAGGAGGCAGTCTCTCGATTACAATGTGGGGAGATGGTGTTGGCCTGTGATGAATTATGGGCTCCAAGCAATGGGAGACCCCACTCCCATATTAACAGGAGTACAACATGAGGAGGTGGTGCTGGCCTGTGATGAATTATGGGATCCAAGTAATGGGACACCCCCTCCCGTATTAACAGGAGTACAACATGAGGAGATGGTGTTGGCCTGTGATGAATTATGGGATCCAAGTAATGGGACACCCCCTTCCGTATTAACAGGAGTACAACATGAGGAGGTGGTGCTGGCCTGTGATGAATTATGGGATCCAAGTAATGGGACACCCCCTCCCACATTAACAGGAGTACAACATGAGGAGGTGGTGCTGGCCTGTGATGAATTATGGGCTCCAAGCAATGGGAGACCCCGCTCCCATATTAACAGGAGTACAACATGAGGAGATGATGCTGGCCTGTGATGAATTATGGGCTCCAAGCAATGGGAGACCCCGCTCCCATATTAACAGGAGTACAACATGAGGAGATGATGCTGGCCTGTGATGAATTATGGGATCCAAGTAATGGGACACCCCCTTCCGTATTAACAGGAGTACAACATGAGGAGATGATGCTGGCCTGTGATGAATTATGGGATCCAAGTAATGGGACACCCCCTCCCGTATTAACAGGAGTACAACATGAGGAGATGGTGTTGGCCTGTGATGAATTATGGGATCCAAGTAATGGGACACCCCCTTCCGTATTAACAGGAGTACAACATGAGGAGATGGTGTTGGCCAGTGGTGAGTTAAGGGTTAACATGCTAGGAGATAGTGGTGGTCTGTGGTGAGTTAACTAGAAAGGGTCACAGTAGGGAACTGAGCACAGAGGGCTATGCCTAGCATAGGTTAAAGGACAATCTCTAGTCATCTGGGGTCACAGCAGGGAATGGTATACTGAGGACAGGTTATAGCTCAATATTCACAAAAAACATCAGAAGGGCTGCTAGTAATGTGAGACATACTAAGATAAAGGTCAGCCTCTCCTTAACCAGCATGGAGCACTGCAACAAATAAAAGAAAAGCATAAAGTGATATTTCCACCTTTGCCAGCAGGGGGCCCTGTAGAGACTATGGGAAGTGAAGGGGATAGTCTAGACAAGCACAGCAGCAAGCAGAACTTAAACCTGGAGTCTGGAACTCTGGCCATAATCTTTGGAGTAAACACTGCGACATGTCCATGCTGAGTTTACAGGCCGTTGGTTAGTGCCGGGGCCTGTGCGAATTCCTACACAGAGCTGCGCTGTGGGGACCAACTACAGAGTCAGTGACTCTGAGACACAGTAAGGTGGAAAAAGGGTGAGGGGGAAGTTAATTAGTATCTCTGCTGGAAAGGTAAGAGATAGTGAACAAAAATTGTTCCAGACACATTCTCAAATTTTTCACTGCACTTGCATTACAATGTCAGTACTGGGTATAAATCCAATTCTCCAGTGTGAGACTTTGAACTCAAATGACCTTGCAGTCCAGAGACATGAGCTGCTAACAGATGAGTCACACTGACAAAAATCTGTAGCCACACCTAGCGACAGTGCAGAATATACTTTCCCAGCTTTTATAGTTGAAGTTTCATGATAGAACGGGAGATAAGTAACATTTTAAATGCAGAAAACAACATAAAAATAGGGGCACTTTGGGAATAACAAAGGGACAATGTGTTTTTCATTATTATGTTAAAGGAGCAAACCTACACTGACAGCTGAGTCAATCCCAGCACGAGCGAGAGAGAGAGAGTGAAAGACGGGGGCTTCAAAACACACCTTGCTCCAGCCCACCCCTACAGATCACATATTGAGGAAATGATCCACCCCACAGGATCCCCAGGGTGAGTTCCACAGAAACAAAGCTTTTATACTACCCTTTGATTTACCTCCTTTACTGCTCTCTCAAGGTTGTTTTTTTTACCCCAAAAGGAGAAAAATGGCACTGCAAACTCTGAGGTAAAATAACTAAAAAAGCAGGAGAGACAACGTTTCTGAGGTGAGATCCAGATTCTTGTGAGATGTGCACTCGACAGTGGAAAGAAAGGAACTGAGGGTGCTGGCACCTGTGCTGCCATAAATAGGGTGGCAGGCACAAACTTGCATGTGCCGTTGCCATATGTCGGAGCCGTTGGCCCTGAAAGTTAGAGGTTCCTGTGGGGTCTCAGTGCCTCTGGTCTAAGACCAAATAGCACAAAAGAGATTTCTTTAAGAAGATTGTCATAGTGACAATCATGCTCACTCAGAGACATGAGTTTCATACAAATCCCTTTCATCTCTTTTCAAACCAGTCCAAATCATCTATTCTAAAAATAAGAAACTACCAGCTATGACTGTAAAGGGACACTGCAACTCAGGGTAAAGTGACATCAAGGAACCCCTCGAGCTTCCTCTTGTGGTCCTATATTGTCACCTGAAGCATTCTGTGTTCCGCAGTTCCTGTACTTCACGTTTGGTGGTTAATTGTTCTAGCTACACAATAGTTGTTGTGTACAAATGTGTTGGGTGTTGTGCATATAATAACTCACTGCTGTTGTCTGTATAATAACTGGGCTCCTTTTTTTCCCATATAGAAATCCAGTTATAAATCACTGTTATAAGCTGCTGTTTATAATTGCGAACATGTGCTATGTTTGTGTGTGTGGAAGTCACAAGCCACAGATCTCCTCATGCACACTATCACAGTTTTAAGCTAAATAACCGGTTACCCCTCCAGCACGACACCCCGAGAGCAAAACCCCAAAACAGACCATTACAGCGACAGTCGCTGTAATAGTCTGTTTTCGGGTGATGGTTTTCTCCCAGTGTTCTACCCCCTCCCTAGAACAACTCTGACCTGGAGTTGATTATATAAAAATCCAGGGGTTATGGGGGGCAGAGGCCCCTGAATGGGGGGGGTGGGGGCATATCCCCCCCCTCAAAAAATACTTCCTTTTGAAACGGCACAATACTGGTGTTGGTATTGTGCCGTCGCTGTGCGGTAGGTCAGCAAATTTACTGTCGACCTCCAGTGGTGCTTCCCTAAATAACCACAAAAGCACTGACCTTTTTTTATTAGTTGCTGTGGGGAAAAAGGGAGCCCAGCAAATATATAAAACAAAGCATGAAATGATGTGCCAAACTCAAATTTTATACCCACCTTGGGGTGGGATGTTTTATAAACCCGAGCTACACTCTTGGAGTTTATGTAGCATCCTACACCTCGGGTGTGTATAAAAGTCTCGCTATACACACCACCCCATGTGCTGTATTATTCTAAATATAATTGAAAAGGAGTGCCATTGCTCAGGTCAAATAATTTAATTCAGATTTTTTTTACACCTGCTGTCTTTCCTACTTCATTTCACAATTAGCTCACTTCTGGGACTAGTCTGTCTTTTTTTAACCAATCACAGCATTTCCTCCTCTCCCAGCAAAGGAAAACCATGTACTGCTGGTCACATCAAGTGCTGCTACAGGATTAAGCTCTCATGGTTCAGTGTGAACTTTTGAAAACAGCCTATGGCATGTAAGTGAGGTCAGGCAGTTTGAAAGGGTCTCTTTAACTTTAACCCTTTCTGGGAATATACAAATGAACTTTGAATATACAAATGAACTTTGAGTAACAGAGTAAATATACAAATACATGCAACAAAACACAAGGCTTATATGATTGTAACAGTTGTCTCTCCTTGCTGTTCCAAGCTAGATGAGTTTAGTCAATTCAGCAAGCTGATTTGCATATAAAAGGGACTCCTGCTTTTCTTTTTGCTAAGCAGTCGAATCCTACCCCCATCCTGGTCCACAGGGGTCACCCATAAGTCAGCTTATGACCTGTCTTTCTTTTAGTGAGCATTGTCCCACATGGAGAGGGCGCTGTTCCACATGGGGGTGGTGCTATCTCACATGGATAGGACACTGTCCCACATGGAGATGACACAGTTTAATATGGAGGAAGTACTGTTCCCCATGGAGAAGGCATAGTCCTGCATAATGAGGGTGCAGTCCCACATAAAGAGAGTGCTGTCCACTTGAGAAGTGGCAAGTCCCACATGTAGAGGATGCTGTCTCGTATGGTGAGTGTGCATTCCCACAAGTAGAGGCTGCTGTCTCACACGTAGAGGATGCGGTCTCGTATGGTGAGTGTGCATTCCCACAAGTAGAGGCTGCTGTCTCACACGTAGAGGATGCTGTCGCGTATGGTGAGTGTGCATTCCCACAAGTAGAGGCTGCTGTCTCATATGTAGAGGATGCTGTCTCGTATGGTGAGTGTGCATTCCCACAAGTAGAGGCTGCTGTCTCACATGGAGAGGATGCTCTTCCACATGGAGACAGTGTTGCCCCACATGGACAGGGTGTGTCAGGGAGTGGGAACTGTACCAAGGGCAAAGCTGTTATTCTACATGGGAAGGATACTGTCCCACATTGTACTTTATGGTGTAGATTCAGAAACAGGCATTCATCCAGGCTAGTCCATTGACCTTGCTCCTTCTGTGTATCAAATTTCCAACTTTTGGCATGTCTGAGTCTCTGTCTCCAAATTCTATGTGGGGCCCACCTCTTGCTAGGGTCTCTTGGTGATGGGAGGCAAAGATTGGATGATACAGGCCCCAACATAATTTGTGCAGGCAGAGGCACTGTGTGATACCCAACCAGCATCAAGAACCAGCATATAGTTTATACTAAACAACTGAAATGTGGATCTGGGCTCAGAGCCCAGTCGTCTGCTGATCTAGGCTGGCATTATGGAGGTCAACCAATCATATTTTACAGATGCGATCCATCGTAGAGGCCATCCTTCCACTCCTGGCTGAGAGTCTCCAGATTCTTTCACTTTCAAACGTTAGGGTCACTTTTATTCACTTTTGCGTCTAAAGAAATATTAAAGTTGCTGTCCTGTTTCTCTATACCCATAATGGTTGGCTGGTGGAAAAAGAAAACAATCTGTACAAAGAGGAAACAATTTTTATTTGAGTGCCTTTCAGTTTTAGAAAGCTCCAATTTCTGTTGTCCAAGATTTGTAGAGTTTGGCTGAGCCAGAACTATTTAACTGGGTAGAAGAATTTAGAGTGGAAGGAGATAGGTTTGCAAATGGTCCAAAAGGCAGTGGGATGGGGCCTCGTGCACCAGCTGGAGACAGTAGAGATGATGTCAGCAGGTTCCTTGGTGATGTCACCCTGCGCAGGGCATTGGTTGCCAATACCACTCGGTTCCTGGATGATGCCACATTGCTCAAGGAGCCTTGAGCAGAGGAAGCAATGGAGGCCATCACTCTCCGTGGGGATCCCTGGTTTGAGAGGACACCGGATAGTGCCATGTTTGGCAGCAGGCTTGGAGCGGGCTGAGCCCCACCTGCTGGACCTCTGCCCATGGGTAGAGTCCGTAGAGTGGCACTAGGATAAGCCAAGGCAGATGCAGTTAGGAGGGCAGGGCCTGGGGCAATGTCTCCCTGGGACATCCGTACTTCGCTGCTGCTCCTTGGAAGCAGGCCAGAGATTTGATAATAGGACCATGGCCAGGATGGGAGGTGAAGGATGGCTGGGTTGGCAGGTGAAGGCTCCATTTCAGAGGCATAATGGCTCAGGTGGGAGACAAGGCGGACTCGCAGTGGGTCAGCGTGATCCATTCCCTCCAGAGAGCTCAGGAACCTGGCGACTTCTGCAAGGCACTCCCGGAATCCAATGGTCCTGTAATCCACAGCTAAGGCATAAGCGTCGAAATAACCTGAAAGGTAAAGAACAGTGCATATGAGGGAAATGAAATAAAAACCTCAATGAGTGGACCATCTAATGTCTTAGCAGTATTGATGTGTCACGTACCATGCAAGCAATCTGGATTCAGAGCAGACTCCAGTCACTCACACAAGAGTGGCCAGGACTGCCGAAGTGCCATCCATTGCAGTGCATCCCAGCCCAAGGGGTACTGCATTCAACCACCCTGACCCCTTGCATCAGGCCAGGAATAATTTTCCTGCACTGTGTCTGTCTGCATGTGTAAGTCCACCATAGGTTTTGTGCCCACTCTCAAGACAGACTGTGGCCTGAGGGGAGGGATGACTCCCTACTGGTCTGTTTCCAACATAAAATTCACAGTTAGCATCATCAGAACTCAGTTACACAAAAGTCTCCCAATATTTGAATTTCTGGACCATTCTGTTTTATTATTACTGAATACATTTCTATTAAAACAGTATATTTTCACATTAAAGAGCATGTTTATTTGAAAATTGGTAACTGGGATAGGCACACTGAGCCGGAGATTGTTTCCAAGTGCAACCCGGGGGGAGGGGGAACATAGTGTACAACGCCAGTGAGCAAATCAGGACACCCACAAGTGGCACGATAAATAACGGTCCTGAGAAGTGTCGATACAGAAATCACTTCTTATACGTAGACAACTGACTATTCTATTTATTGCGTTTTGATGTGCTAGTAACAACTTTCTACTTTTATAATAAAACATGGGTTAGTGCAGTGAAACAAGTGGGTTTTCACCTTTGCTTTTCACACTGCTAGTAAAAAGAATTCAATAGAATTCTGGTATGGAGGTGTCAAAAACTGCCAACTACTTAGAAACTCAGTGTATTTCAGTGAGAAACTAAAGATGTTTTCTGTTTTTCAAAATAAGTCTATACTTCTTTCAGCAACGAACTTTGCCTTTTATGCGTTTGTAGTAGTGTGGTCCATCTGTAAGATATTACAATTTATTAAAAAGTAATTGGCTTCTCTTTTCTTCTTCCCAAGTAAAATCTGGTTAGGAGAAAATAACACCTGCTAAATCATAACAGAAGATCATAGGTTCTGGAAAATCACATTACTATTACATTTATAATATTTTAGTAACAGAAATCTTTATTCCTCTATAAAATCAGACAACAGATTTTAAGTTTCCCATTGAAACACACTGCCAGCCTTGCCAGTAAAGATTTTCTGACTTCATAATACAAGGATTCCTTTGGATTCTTTTTCATGTAAGCAAAGAAACAGATAAAAGCAAACAAACTGATTACCAAGGCCTCTAAAGGCCCCAGATCTTCATTCACGACATACATCCTTACTAAGAAAATGGGCCCAGATTCACAAGTCCTGCATCAAACCCGGTGGTCAGCACAGTTACACAAAAATCTTTCCCACAAACTGCACCCGATTCAGGAAGATTGGGTGCATTTGTGACACTTTTCCCATTTTACAGCAACTCGCGCCAAATATTTGGCGCAAGCCCTGTAAAGAGGATAACCGAGACTGCCACAAGCTGGACCAGAAGAAGCTGGCTTAACTTGCAGCAGTCAGTGCACGGGATCGAGAATTCCAGTTGCCAGCCCGGGAATGCCACAAGCCTGTGTGCCCTATGTTCGGCGTAGCCCGGGCTTGCAGCATTCTTGGGCCACGAGTGAATCAGGCCCATGGTCTTTAAAGAGCGACTGACACCTCAAAGAAAACTTTAAAACGCATTATAATTAGGTACAGTTCTGGTTGTATTCCATTTACAGGTTATATATTTCACCTCCCCGTTATTTATTACTAAGGAAATGTGCATGAATGTATGATCTTTATCCCTTACAGTTCCTTTAGAGTCCATCTGCCTGTTAAGCAATAAGGCATGACCAAGGGTTATGTTAATGGTCTGTTGTCACCTTTTAGGGGTGTAATGGCAGCGCGAGGCATAGCGAGTGCCATAGCCCAAAGGTAGATTAACTGACATTAACATAACCTAGGGAATGCCTTATTGCTATTACAATAAAAATGTTTTTTAAACAAGTGTGTTAAACCATGGTCAGCATATGGGTGAGCTGTACATGTGTGTTAATAAAAGATTAACATAAGGCTGTTAGAATGTTTGCAGCCAATCAGAAAGCTCCATTTCTGAGACCCTTTTTACGTTTGCTTGTGCGCATGTGCAAGGAACGTTTTGGGAGAATAGCACATTTTGGAGGTGTGCCTCTCCTGTTCAATCCAGTGCTCCGTTGAGCAGGCGTGGCAGTCCTGCAGCAATGGGTGCGGGAGCTGTGTATGACAGCGGTGGTCTTCGCTTCAAAGGAAAACACCGCTGTCATACACAGCGCTGGTAGGCCTCACGCCCCCTAAAGCTTTGGTGCCACGCTGGGAGCCACCCCAGCATGGCAAACGCCCTCGTCCTCTGCCGACGGGGTGCCCAACCTCGTCGGCTCCATGTCCCCAAAGCTTTGGTGCCACGCTGGGAGCCCACCCCAGTGTGGCAAGCAAGCGTCCTGCCATCTGCTGACGGGTGCCCAATCCCGTCAGCTCCACATCCCCAAATGCCCCCAAAGAGGTGCCACGCTGGAGCCCACCCCAGCGTGGCAAACGCCCCACGCTCATCTTTTTTGTTACCTAGAAAGTAAAATGGTCCCACAGCGCCTCCCTGAACCCCTTCCCACAACCCGCACCCACCCACTGCGCACCCTGCCTCCCCACACCCCCCTCACCCCATACTTACCTCCAGAGCTCGGCACGACGATCTTCGGTGGACCGGGAACACGTCTGCACTCTTCAAAGCCGACCGTGAACTGAGGAAATGCCGGTAAGCTGTATAATGGGCTAGATAGGGGTTTTTCAACTTTATTGCATATCTCAGGCATTTTTGGGAATTTTTGCACCAAATTTTCAACATGGGGTTTTTGGGACCCCTTCTCATGAATGATGTCACTGTCATGACATTGTTTGGGCCCGAAGGATGATTTCGCAGTCACTGCACAAAATCACCCTTTGGGCCTGAATACCACCATAACAGTGACATCATTCATGAGAAGGGTCCCAAAAACCCCATGTTGAAAATTTGGTGCAAAAATTCCTAAAAATGACTGTTTTACGAGCGTGCGTTGAGCAGTTCCTACGCACGCTCATAAGTTCGCGAATTTTCAATATTTTCACTCCAGATTTTCAACATTGCCATTTTACCACACCTCCTTATGAGCAGTACAGCTGTCATTTTTCACATCCTGCCCAAAACGTGTTTCCGCCCATGTAGCGCACAATGGCGCAGTCGGTGTGCGAAATCAATGTATGGGACACATTAAGAAAATCACCATGACACTGTTCATTAGCAGAGGTCTTAAAATGGCTATGTTGAAAATTTGGTGAAAAAATTCCTAAAAATGACTGTTTTACGAGCATGCGCTTGACAGTTCCTACGCACGCCATAGGTTTCATGAATGTTCAATATTTCCACTCCAGATTTTCAACATTGCCATTTTACCACACCTTCTTATGAGTAGTACAGCTGTCATTTTTCACATCTCACCCAAAACGTGTTTCCACCCATGTAGCGCACAATGGCGCAGTCGGTGTGCGAAATCAATGTATAGGACACATTAAGAAAATCACAGTGACCCTGATCATGAGCAGAGGTCTTAAAATGGCTGTTTTGAAAATTTGGTGAAAAAATTCCTAAAAATTACTGTTTTACGAGTCTGCGTTGCGTAGTTCCTACGCATACTCGTAAGTTTGCAAATTTTCAATATTTTCACTCCAGATTTTCTACATTGATGTTTTACCACACCTCCTTATAAGCAGTACAGCTGTCATTTTTCACATCCTGCCCAAAACGTGTTTCCGCCCATGTAGTGCACAATGGCGCAGTTGTCATGCGAAATCAATGTATGGGACACAGTAAGAAAATCACAGTGACACTATTCATTAGCAGAGGTTTTAAAATGGCAATGTTGAAAATTTGGTGAAAAAATTCCTAAAAATGACTGTTTTATGAGCGTGCGTTGCACAGTTCCCACGCACACTTGTAGGTTTGCGAATTTTCAATATTTCCACTCCAGATTTTCAACATTGGCATTTTACCACACCTCCTCATGAGCAGTACAGCTGTCATTTTTCACATCCTGCCCAAAACGTGTTTCCGCCCATGTAGCGCACAATGGCGCAGTCGGTGTGCGAACTCAATGTATGGGACAAATTAAGAAAATCACAGTGACACTGATCATGAGCAGAGGTCTTAAAATGGCTGTGTTGAAAATTTGGTTAAAAAATTCCTAAAAATGACTGTTTTACGAGGTGTGTTGCGCAGTTCTTACGCACGCTCATATGTTTGCGAATTTTCAATATTTTCACTCCAGATTTTCAACATTGCCATTTTACCACACCTCCTTATAAGCAGTACAGCTGTCATTTTTCACATCCTGCCCAAAACGTGTTTCCGCCCATGGAGTGCACAATGGCGCAGTTGGCATGCGAAATCAATGTATGGGACACAGTAAGAAAATCACAGTGACACTGTTCATTAGCAGAGGTTTTAAAATGGCAATGTTGAAAATTTGGTGTAAAAATTCCAAAAAATGACTGTTTTACGAGCGTGCGTTGCACAGTTCCCACGCACACTGTAGGTTTGCGAATTTTCAATATTTCCACTCCAGATTTTCAACATTGGCATTTAGCACACCTCCTCATGAGGCAGTACAGCTGTCATTTTCACATCCTGCCCAAAAGCGTGTTTCCGCCCATGTAGCGCACAATGGCGCGGTCGATTATCGCGAACTCAGTGTATGGGACAAATTAAGAAAATCACAGTGACACTGATCATGAGCAGAGGTCTTAAAATGGCTGTGTTGAAAATTTGGTTAAAAATTCCTAAAAATGACTGTTTCACTTAATGTCGCTATGCAGTTCCCACGCACGCTCGTGAAGTTTGCGATTTTCAATATTTTCACCCAGATTTTTCAACATTGCCATTTTACCACACCCTCCTTATGAGCAGTGCAGCTGTCATTTTACATCTTGCCCAAAACGTGTTTCCGCCCATGTAGCGCACAATGGCACAGTCGGTGTGCGAACTCAGTGTATGGGACACATTAAGAAAATCACAGTGTCACTGTTCATGAGCAGAGATCTTAAAATGGCTATGTTGAAAATTTGGTGAAAAAATTCCTTAAAATAACTGTTTTACGAGTGTGCGTTGCGCAGTTCCTACGCACGTTCGTAAGTTCGCGAATTTTCAATATTTGCACTCCAATGACTTCCAAATACCTAAACAGCACATAGAAGCAAGCAACATTCGGCATTGACAAATGCTTGTTTATTTTTGCATTCGCTTGCATGCATGTGCAAGGAACATTTTGGGACAGTATGACTTTTTGAAGGTGTGTGACCCTTCTGTCCAATGCAGTGCTCAGTGTAACGTGTGCAACCCTACTGCACCAATGGATGCATGAGCTGTCTATGACAGCAGTTTGGCTGCAGTGGTCTTCAGTTAAAAGAAAAGCACCACTGCAATTAGCGGTGGTAACGTGTGTGTATTTAGCATATTGACATCACCCTTTTCCCTCTGGCTGCTAATGAAATCCCTCCCACTTCCTCCCTCTACTGCCGTCTACCCTGCTCCCTTGTTATTGCCCCAACCAAACACATTGTATGTGCAGACGGAGTGCACAGTCCCCATTGTCTCTAGGCCCCCCCAACAAATGCCCAGGTGACATGCTGGGAGCCCACCCCAGCATGTCCATTGTCCCTGTAAATGGGAAAACTGTCCCACAACATCTTTTGTTTTTTTAAAACCTGTGAAAACAGAAAACCGTCCCTCGCTGTGTCTTGTGCCCCCTTCCTGAACCCACTCCCACCCTCTGCTTACCCCACCTCCCCCTCGCCCCATACTTACCTCCAGAGCCTGGCGCAATGATCTTCAGTGGAGTGGGAACACGTCTGCACTCTTGAAAGCAGAACGCAAACTGAAGAAATGACGGTAAGCTGTATAATGGCATAAATGTTGGTTTTTTTCCCCAACTTAGGTGGCTATCTCGGGCATTTTTGCAAATTTTGACACCACATTTTCAACAGAGGGTTCTTGGGACACCACCTCATGAATTCAGTTACTGTCATGTGAGTTATTTGGTCCCCAAAGGTGATGTCATAGTCACTGCACAAAATCACCTTTTGGGATTGATTAACTAAACAACAGTGTCACTGTTAATGAGGTGGGCTTCCAAAATCCTATGTTGCAAATTTGGTGAAAAAATGTCAAAAAATGACTGTGTATTTACGTGCGTTGCTATGCAGTTTCCACGCACACTCATAACTTCCAGAATTTGAAATATTTTCACCCAGATTTTCAACACTGGCATTTTTCACACCTTCTTATGAACAGTACAGCTGACATTTTTCACATCCTGGCTGAAATGTGTTTTGCACATCCAGCGACAATGGTGTGGTCACAGTGAGAAATCAATGCTCAGGACAGATTATGAAAATCACAGTGACACTGTTCATGAGCAGAGGTCCCACAATGCCTATGTTGAAAACTTGGTGACAAAAGTCCACAAAATGACTGTGTCATGAGTGTTCATTGCGCAGTTTCCATGTACGTCGTAAGTTCGAGAAATTGTTGTATTTTCACTCCAGATGTTCAACATTGCCATCCCTTCACACCTCCCTATGAATGCTACAGCTGTCATTTTTCACATCCTGCCCGAACTGTGTTTTTGCACATGTGGAGCACAACGGTGTGGTCGCTGTGGGAAATCAACGCTCAGGACAGATTAACAAAATAACAGTGGGACTGTTCATCAGCAGAGGTCTCAAATGCTTTTATGAGGTGGGGGTAGCAAAAAGGTCATGCTGAAAATTTATTGTGCAAATACCAGCAATCGCACAGGGCATTAGGGTAAAGCACCATACGTGCCAAACACCACTGCAAATACCTGCAAGCGAACGTTCGGCATTGACAAATGCTTGTTATAATATAGCTTACTCCCTACTTCAAGTCATAATCCTCTGTTGTGGCATCACAGTCTGCTGCCATGGGAGTAACTGTGATGTCACAAGCAGTGCTCTGTGACTTCAGGTAGGGAGAAAGTAGTAGGAACAGACAAACTCTTCAGGAGCAGAGATCCTGTTTTCATACAGATGACCTCAGTAATAAATAATGGGGAAGAAGAATACAGCACTAATGAGAAATACAAACTGACCTATGTCTAAATATTAGGTTTTATTAACATTGTCCTGAATGTGTCGCCAGCTTTTTAAACTTCATCTGTTCCCATTTGTTATTTCTTCCGTAAGATAGTAATTCTCTGCTGATGGCATCTGTTGCCATGGAAACAATTCAGCAGGATAAATGGCCAGAAATGAAGTCTAGGGGTCAATGAGCTTGCTTATGACTGGTCCATCAGTGCAGTGGTAAGCTTACCTCTCGATGCTGACAACCCAGGTTCACTCCTTCATTCACCTGGGTGTCATGGTGGATGATACCCTTTCGTATGCTCAGCACATTGACATGGTGGTGAAAGCTGTGAACACTAAATTAGGGATCCTGTTTAGGCACAAGAAAAGCCTAACTGCTGAAGCCCTCCGGCTCTCAGACTCCAGCTCTGTCTTCTCCCTGGTCGACTACGGGCTGGTGGTTTACGGCGCTGCCACTGATACGGCCCTCAAAAGGGTTGCCACTGTCCTTAACAAGGCTTTCAGACTATTGCTAAATGCTGACTGCTTCATGCACACTTGTACCTTGTATGGTCTGGCCCACATATTACCGCTTCAGTCCAGAATTAGATACCAAACTTGCCTGCTAGGGAGAAAGGCCATGCTCTCCCTAACCCCTACCTGTCAGTGTCAGTGGCTCAGTAGGTAGCACACTCGCCTCTGAGGCCGGGAGATCAGAGGGCTGTGGGTTCAGTTCCCACATCTGGCACTTGGGTTAATATCCCAGTACTGACACTGCAGTGCAGCATGAGAGGGGTGCTGCACTTCTGAGGTGCCATCTTTCGGATGAGACGTTAAACCGAGGTCCCATCTGCCTGGATTGGTGGTAGTTCAGGTGGATGTTAAAGATCCTATGGCACTTATCGAAAAGAGTAGGGGAATTTCCCCGGTGTCCTGGCCAAATTTCCCTCATTCACTAAAAATACCAAAAAACAGCTTAATCTGGTTCAAGGTCAGTTGGCATTCATCTGTATCCCCCTTCCCCAGGTCGTGCCTAAAAATAGGCAGGATTTGTCTAGTGCACTTACCCGGTCAACAAAAGCTAAATAAATAAAATTGCAGACCTGGTAAAGGAAGCAAGCTCCAAATACAACACACGAAGAACAGTGACAACACAGCCTGATGTCCCATTTCATAGAACTTCCCTAGGACAAAGATCCTTCGTGTACCAAGTTCCACTATGGTTAAATGAGATCCCTGCTGCAGCTCTTAATACAACAAATGTTTGGTCCTTTAAAAGAGAACTGAAGCAATACCTGCTGAACTCAAATGCCTGTGACTGCCTTACCTGAATCCATATCTTCAACCTGGATAACCCCTCTTAAACACCTCTGATTCCCTTACCTGAGTCCATATCCTCAACCTGGATACCCCCCTCATCTGTCTGAGCTTTCCTCCTGTTTTACCTACCCTGGACCCCTACCTGCCATCCCTTGCCACCCCCACCCCTGGCTCCCTCCAACTCCCTCCGCTCCATACTCCCCCAACACCTCCCCTTTCTACCCATTCTCCCCCTAAATATTCTCCTTTTCCCAGTCCCTTTCTCTCTCTCTCTCTTCCCCTCTCTCTCCTCTCTCTTTCTCTCTAATCTACCCCTCGTTCGCACTCTTCTCCCTTTCTTTCTCCTACCCTTTCCGATACTGTACCTTGACAGGCCCCCTGGGGCAGCTATGCCATACGTTGCTAATTGGGAAACCTAGTTCGCACTCTCCCCCTTTCATTCTCCTACCCTTTCCGATACTCTACCTTGACAAGCCCTCCCGGGGCAGCTATGTCATACGTTGCTAATTGGGAATCTCTTCCCACTGTTTAATTTCAGTTGTCTAGGTTACTCAAATGTATTATTTATCTATTTTCTGTATTACATAGCAATCTTATGTTTTGTGTTAACTGTCAAGTTTTCGTTGTCTCTGCTGTTTTACATCCTGACGTGAAACCTTTGTAAAAGAGTGCATACTCAAAGGTTGTATCCGAATTACCAAATAAATAAAAATAAAAATAAATAAATAAACAAAGGAGCCCAGGACATCAGGGGCAAGAGGGCAGAGCATCCTGCGGGATGCTTCTTTCCTCCACTATTGAGATAACACTTATCTTGAGAGTGTATGCTGCGATATTAAACTGTGCCTGATTCTTTTACTTAAACTATTTTTATATACCATTCTGTGTTGTTGTGCTTAGAAATACCTTACTTCCTGAACTAGGTTCACAGGGGCAGTGTGGGATACTGGAGGACTGTGATAGTGGTGCCTCCTAGTTTTTCAGCCTTTTCCTCACTGACAGACTGTGCCCTACTAAGGGACTGTACCTTAGCCAAATATACACTGTAAGGGCTATTTGAGAGCCCTAAAAACCTTTTATTTGGGCTGTTTGTGCTAGCGCGAAACCGGAAGTGGTGTGACGATGCACTTCCGGTCCGGCTAGCAATAAAACACTCGCTCTAGCGAGCGGGCAGCAGATAACACTCTTTATCTTGAGAGTGTATGCTGCGATATTAAACTGTGCCTGATTCTTTTGCTTAAACTATTTTTATATACCATTCTGTGTTGTTGTGCTTAGAAATACCTTACTTCCTGAACTTGGTTCACAGGGGCAGTGTGGGATACCGGAGGACTGTGATAGTGGTGCCTCCTAGTTTTTCAGCCTTCCTCACTGACAGACTGTGCCCTACTAAGGGACTGTACCTTAGCCAAATATATACTATGAGGGCTGTTGAGAGCACAAAACCTTTTATTTGGGCTGTTTGTGTAGCGCGAAACCGGAAGTGGTGTGACGACGCACTTCCGGTCCGGCTAGCAATAAAACACTCGCTCTAGCGAGCGGGCAGCAGATAACACTCTTATCTTGAGAGTGTATGCTGCGATATTAAACTATGCCTGATTCTTTTACTTAAACTATTTTTATATACCATTCTGCGTTGTTGTGCTTAGAAATACCTTACTTCCTGAACTAGGTTCACAGGGGCAGTGTGGGATACTGGAGGCCTGTGATAGTGATGCCTCCTAGTTTTTCAGCCTTCCTCACTGACAGACTGTGCCCTACTAAGGGACTGTACCTTAGCCAAATATACACTGTAAGAGCTATTTGAGAGCCCTAAAAACCTTTTATTTGGGCCGTTTGTGCTAGCGCGAAACCGGAAGTGGTGTGACGACGCACTTCCGGTCCGGCTAGCAATAAAACACTCGCTCTAGCGAGCGGGCAGCAGATAACACTCTTATCTTGAGAGTGTATGCTGCGATATTAAACTGTGCCTGATTCTTTTACTTAAACTATTTTTATATACCATTCTGTGTTGTTGTGCTTAGAAATACCTTACTTCCTGAACTAGGTTCACAGGGGCAGTGTGGGATACTGGAGGACTGTGATAGTGGTGCCTCCTAGTTTTTCAGCCTTTTCCTCACTGACAGACTGTGCCCTACTAAGGGACTGTACCTTAGCCAAATATACACTGTAAGAGGCTATTTGAGAGCCCTAAAACCTTTATTTGGGCGTTTGTGCTGGCGAAACCGGAAGTGGTGTGGCAGGCGCACTTCCGGTCCGGCTATAATAAAACACTCGCTCTAGCGAGCGGGTGAGCGGCAGGGGCGCCGCAGCGGAGAGTCACAGAGACACGCGGCCTTAGCGCGTGTCTATCGTGTCCATCGTGACCATCGGGGCAGCGGTCTTAAACAACAGTTTATGGTCTTATTCACAGAGGGAAATCCAAGGTACTGTACTTATAGTTGGAGCTTTAGTTAGCATCATAATGAAGAGAGCAAATAAATATTGTACGTCCTGTCAAATGTACGCATTAGGTAAACATGTTGCGAATTATGTATGTGACAGATGTATTCTGATTAAAACCTTACAGGATGAAATATCCCGACTCCGTAATCCTGGGGAAGCTGCTTCTGATGCTACTCAGCATACTATTGATCCAGAAATAGAAGCATTAGAAGAATACATTGACCATATGTCCTCTCTACTGGGAACCAATAATTCCCCCCTTCTCCATGACAATTGTCCCCAGGGTACCCCAGTGATCAATAAGTCCCACAGTGAAATCACTAACACTCCCCTGAACCCCAAGGGTAACCCGAGAATAAAGACCACTTTAACTTATGAACAAATCGCTTCTACTCCGCATTGTTTGGATTTCCCCTCACAAACGCGGATAGTGACTGATACTACTGCTTGGTCTATTACTGTTTCTAATAAAAATTCAAACTTACAAGTAGGGGAGTTTAACACCGCCACCCCCCAATCTCACTATATAATTCCTATGAACCACTGGCTTCCCTTACTGATAGAGATAACTACAGTGCCGAGTGTCCATCTAATATTGCCCAGGATGAAAGTCCAAATCTTCCTCTCCAAAAAAACAGCACCCCTACCCAGGTTGTAGTCCTAGGTGACTCTATAGTTAAATTTATAGATCGAACCATTTGTAACCCTGATAAAACTAATAGATCTTGCTTAAGCTATAGGGGGGCCAAGGTCTCTGACATAACTGCCATGACCAGTATTGCCTTACATGCAGCAGGCACTAACCCTCTAGTTATAATCCATGCTGGGACAAATGATATAACAAAAACCCCATTACAACAACTTAAACAGGACCTAGTCGCTCTCTGTAATGTATTAAATGAGAGGGGATGTAACATTGTCATTTCGGAAATTCTCCCAGTACCTAGAGCCTCCTTTTATATCCAAAGGAAGATTAAATCTACGAATGAATGGCTTCGGAAATGGTGCCTAAGACAAGGTATTACGTGCCTCACCCACTGGGAGGAATTCAGTGATAACCCTGCCCTCTTCTGCTGGGATGGTCTACACCTCAGCCGTAGGGGAAGTTCTCTCCTAGGTCGACAATTTCTATCATTCATCAATGACAATTTAAACTGAAACCAAAGGGGGAGACTGGAATCTATAAGCCATCTCTAAATAATACATACAAGCTGAATATTTTGATTCAATGCTTGTAATGCGAGAGAACTTGGCATTCCTAAAATGGCGGAACTGGAACTAAAAATTCAGGAGTCTAACATTGGCCTGGTTGCTATAACAGAAACATGGGGTAACCAGGATAAACAATGGATAGTAAATATCCCAGGATTTAAACATTATTTTAAAAACAGACCTGATGATCAAAGGGGAGGAGGGGTTAGTCTTTATGTAACAAATGATATTCCCTCATTTGAGGTTTCAACAACAGTATCCACTGAGAGTGTTTGGGTATACTTGCAGCCCAAAGGGCATCCTCAAATCTTGGTTGGGAACTGTTATCGGCCACCCTCTTCAGACCTTGTCTATTTACACCAATTAACTTCAGAAATGGCTCAAATAGCAGATAAAGGCTTAGTAATAATTCTAGGGGATTTTAATCTCCCATCTATAAATTGGGATACTCTCTAGACATAACTCATACGATCTACAGCTGATTTCTGCTATTACTGACCTTGGCCTTACACAACATGTAAGAGAACCTACAAGAGGGAGCAATATTCTTGATTTAGTCTTCACTAACATGAATACAGCTTTATCGAGCTTACGGGTGCTGGATCCCCTTGGAAACAGTGCTCATTTGACTATCCAATTTTCCATGGCTTTAACTCACACAAGTCGCCATAATAACGGCTGCATGATAAAACAATATGAGAAAGCTAATTTTTCTAAAATTAATGAACATCTGGCAGCTCTATCTTGGGACTCATTATTGGCACCTCTTAATGCAAATGATGCTTGGAACACCTTTGAAAAAATTGTACATAATTTAGAAGATAAATATGTACCTGTAAGAAGGAGGTACAATAATAAAGGAAAGGTCCCTGCTTGGTATAGTAATAATATCAGAAAACTTAGTAATCATAAACGGAAATTATTTAGTTTGTTAAAAAAGAGCAAACCGGAGGACAAGAAGGACATTTATACTAAGTACAAGGCTGCATTAAAAAACTTAAAAACATCTATTACCTTGGCTAAAAGGAACCTAGAATTTAGGATTGCCCATACTAAGGATTCACATAAAAGTCTCTATTCATACTTAAATAATAAAAAGGGTACTGTTAATAAAGTAGGTCCAATAATTATCAACAATTCAACTATTCTTTCAGATATGGTGACTGCGTCTGAATTTAATAAGTACTTTTGTTCTGTCTTCGAACAAGATAAAGAACCCAGAACGACCTCTCATACTCCTATATTTCATAGTTATACCATTACTATTTCTGACACTTATAAACTTCTGGGAACTTTGAAACTAACTACGAGCCCAGGCCCCGATGGTATTACTTCCAAATTTCTTATGGGAACCATAGACAATATTGTCACTCCACTTACAATTATATTCAATAAATCACTTACTGAATTAACTGTGCCTATTACTTGGAGAACAGCTATTGTTACCCCAATTTTTAAAAAAGGAGTGCATTCCAAAACTGAGAATTACAGACCTATCAGTTTAACCTCCATACCCTGTAAACTACTAGAAAAGTATATCAAACGTCTAATAGATGAAGAAATGCTCGAACTCAAAATATATGATCATACGCAACATGGATTCAAACTGGGGTACTCATGCACTACAAACTTGTTATCCTTTTATAATTCTATAAGTAATAATCTTGACCTAAATATCCCAGTGGACGTTGTCCTGTTGGATTATAGTAAGGCATTCGACAAGGTCTCACACTCAATACTAATTAATAAACTGGTTACATTAGGATTTTCTAAATGTATTGTATCTTGGGTGAATAACTGGCTACACGAAAGAACTCTTTAATTAATTAACTGTGCCTATTACTTGGAGAACAGCTATTGTTACCCCAATTTTTAAAAAAGGAGTGCCTATTACTTGGAGAACAGCTATTGTTACCCCAATTTTTAAAAAAGGAGTGCATTCCAAAACTGAGAATTACAGACCTATCAGTTTAACCTCCATACCCTGTAAACTACTAGAAAAGTATATCAAACGTCTAATAGATGAAGAAATGCTCGAACTCAAAATATATGATCATACGCAACATGGATTCAAACTGGGGTACTCATGCACTACAAACTTGTTATCCTTTTATAATTCTATAAGTAATAATCTTGACCTAAATATCCCAGTGGACGTTGTCCTGTTGGATTATAGTAAGGCATTCGACAAGGTCTCACACTCAATACTAATTAATAAACTGGTTACATTAGGATTTTCTAAATGTATTGTATCTTGGGTGAATAACTGGCTACACGAAAGAACTCAAATGGTTAGAATCAATGGGGTATTATCAGAGGAAAGATCTGTGACAAGTGGGGTTCCCCAGGGATCTGTGTTGGGCCCCACTTTGTTTGGCATTTTTATAAGTGATCTTAAGATCAAATCACAGAATAAGTTATCGAAATTCGCGGATGACACCAAACTGGGGGGACTTGTGCATAATGAATACAGTAGGAATATAATATTAAAAGATTTAAAAATAATTGAAACCTGGGCAACAACCAATAAGATGTCTTTTAATGTATCCAAATGTTCTGTGCTGCATTTTGGTAAAAATAACCCTATACAACCATATTATCTTAATGGTACCAAAATACGAGAATCAGTTGTTGAAAAAGACCTAGGTATAATGATCGATGATCGTTTGTCTTTCTCAAACCACTACAATAAAGTAACAAACAAAGCCAATGCTCTGTTGCGTAGGATAAAAAATACCTTCATTTCCAAGACCGAAGAATGTATCATGACACTATATAAGTCTCATGTCAGGCCCTACTTGGATTTCGGCTCACCTTTGTGGAGCCCATATCTGATAAAGGATATTGCAAAAATTGAGAGGGTACAAAGAAGGGCAACTAAAATCATACCCCACCTCTCTCGTCATGATTACGCAACTAGGCTTCAGAGAACAGGATTATATTCACTAGAAAACAGAAGATTAAGAGGTGACATCCTACAATTATTTAAAATTATATCATCTCCTGTATTAATGGAATCTTGTGGCTTGTCCTTCGCATCTAGGAAAATTGTTCCCTGACTTCATAACAAACAAATTATAATTGAAAAAACAAGAACAAATAAAAGACAGCAATTTTTCAGTGTAAGAGCTCCAAGAGTTTGGAATTCCTTGCCACAGGAAATTGTTGATTGTAAGAACATTAATACCTTCAAGCTTAAATTAGATAGATGGCTTTTGAATAAATAACAAACTTATTAATGGTCCACATGTGTGGAGGACATCCTCGATGGGCTTCGGCCTTCTTATGTCCCAATCACCAAGTTACCAAGTTAAGTTACTATAGTAGGGCAGTCCTCTCTGCTGCAATACCGTGACCTTGGTGACCATAGTTGATATAGATGAAGTACCTCATGCAAGGGACAGCACAGCCTGGTTCCAAAGCATAGACATGCAATTGCAGCTACTTGCACACCATGAGCTCTCACCTGCTGCCTCCTAGGGGGTGGGTGAAAGGAAGAGGAAAATCCCCAGGGCACAGCAGCACCACACCAGCAAACCCAAGCCTTATGAGTCTGAATGGCCACCATCTTCCACACCTGATGGACCCCGGGGGTATATTTCCTGCCATGCCTTCCTCCCAACCGAATCTACCATGGGCTGGGAAACCCTGTGGTCTCCATGGAGATAGGTAAGTGCCGGTGAAGGAGTCAGATGGGGCTTGGTGGTAGCTGGAGGCAGAGGTGGCTGCTGTAGTGACTGGCGCAGTGTAGAGCTTTGTTTCTCAGAGAATGGCAGAGATTCTGCGCAACGTTTATTATTTGCATACCCATAATGCAGTGCTTGCAACTCATAGAATTAATCCTTATGCGGTAAAAAGCAAGCAAAACATGTTTTACAAGGCTCAGCATGTATATTCAGGAAGTAAGGTAATTCTGTTGCTTGTAAAGCCTTTATTAGCCAGAATAGCGAGAGGGGATTTGGGGGATGTTCCCTGGTTACCTAGCGCAGCTGCTAAACACCGAATTTCCTTTGTAATTCTGTTTACTGTTTTTGAATACCTTGCCCATTCACAAGACTGGAAAGTGACACTTCCTCCTTATGCTGCTTCTCAATCTGTGCCATCCCTTGCCATGAACCACATGATCCCCACTTGCTATGCATTCCTCCATGATCTCTGTCCCCACCCCCCCCAACATGCCATCATGGTCCATATGCACTTGCTGCTCTGCAGCAATTACTCTTTCCTTCACTCAGATCTATGTCCCCACCCCAAAATTCTCATTACCTGCTGTTCGCCACTTGCTCTCTCCCCCACTCTATGATCTTTGCCCTCCACAATGTCCCCCATCCCCATTAAGTCACATTATCTGCTGTTTATCCTTCCCCTCATTGATCTCTGCTCCCACCCAGACTGTTGTTATTCTCCGTATACATTAGCCTCTTGGTGGCACTTACTCTCTCCCACCTACCCTCAAACATCTTGACCCTCCCGGTACTTCATATTGACTGTTGTGTGCCATTTTCTCTCTATTCCCCCCTCCCTGATCCCCCCAAACATACCGCCATTCTCCATATACATGACATGCTCTCTGGCTTCAGTCCCTGTTCTACTCATCTTTGACACTCCAACATAATGGCATTCTCTGTATACATGTGCTGCTCTTTGGCACTTGCTGTCTTCCCCTCCATGATATCTGCCCCTCCAAAACTGCCACCATTCACCATAATTCACATTAGCTGTTTCACGCCACTAGCTCTATATCCTTTCCTCACCTGATCTCTGCCTCCACTACATGCCAGCATTTCCTGTACATTAACTGCTCTGTGGCACTTGCTCTTACCCCCTCCCTGATCTCTGCCCCCACAAAATGCTGCCATTCATTGCATTCATATTAGTCACTCTGCAGCACTTGCTCTTTGTTCTGCTCCTCCTTAATATCTACCCACCCCCAAAATATGCCAGCATTGTACCTACACATTAGTCACTCTGCTGCACCTGCTCTGTCCCACCTATCCTCCAATGCCTCGTCACTCCCGGTAATTCATATTACCATTGTGTGCCATTTTACTTTGTATTCCTTCCCTCCCTGATCTCTCGCTCCCCAACATACTGCCGTTTTTCATATACCTGACACCCCCCCAGCTCTATCCCTGTTCTGCCCTATCTCTAACCTACTTAACATGCCGCCATTCTTCACATACATTTACCACTCTGTGGCATTTGTGCTCTCCCCCTCCCCCAATCTTTGCCCCCTCCCCGCAATGTGCACCAATTCTATTTCCCATAGTCTGTGCACACGTAGTTGGCCAAATTCCCTGGGTTCAATTCCCAGCATAAACTCTAAAGAACTGCTGGGCAGAGTGGTTTCTGTTATTTTTTGCATTCTAGCATGACTACTTAGCCAGATGGGGAGACCATGGTACAAGCTAAAGTGATATGTAAGAAGTTGCTTCTTTCCACATGGCACTTGGGATATGTCTCAGGCCTAGATGGGTTGAATTTGTGTAGCTTAGATGGGGCTTACGTGCAAGTTGCCACATTATCAATATATAGCCGACTTCTTTACACAGTGCAATACTTGTTTTTCTCTCTTCTATGTTCCAGTGTGAGAGTTCATTGTAAACCTCTTGTAACTATCTTCCAGTATGTAAAACTGTACTATTAGGATGTACTGAAAACTGATTTGTATGTACTGAATAAGTATGAAGCTTCTTTCAATAAAATATGTTTATGTAACCCCTAGGTGGTGTCATCCCAAGGGCTACTACCCCTGCCTGCGTGACTAGTGGCAGGTTAAGGGGCTTGGGTAGTGAACACAGGTGCCTCCACCCAGAGGACAGGGTTTGTGGTAGCGTAGCTGACCTGGGTACAGCCCTCCAGGACACTGTGACCCCCCTCTTTCCCCTCTAGTGGCCTAAACAATGAACAGAATACACAGGTACAGTAGCCCCCAAACAACAGATATATCCTCAATTTGATTGCACTTACCAACAGGGCTGGTTCCACCTGTTCTGCCCTGGAGACCCCCTGTAAAGTAAGGTTAAACACAGCAAACAATAGTACCACAGTGCTAGTAGTACAGAAGAGCACCATAGGCAGGTTAAGTACAAAAAGATTCAGATCTGATTTATTCAGGGGAAATGAACAAGGAAAGGGTGCAATCAGGTTGATTGGTTTAGGTACTGATTCAATCAGGCTACAAGGCATGCACTTTAGAGTCCCTTAACACAGTCACACACACTCTGGGTACCCAGTGGTGAAGTAGGCTAGCCTGACATGTTGCCCGGGGTAGGTCGGCATTGCAGCTGGTCGGGGCCCTATGATGGAAAGACAAGTCATGCACAATAACCTACAATTTGTAATCCAGAGCCAGGAGGCTCAGTTCATGATGATTAGACAAAACAATTAAATCAGATGACACACTTTGATTGAGCTGTTGTTGCTGGGAGCTATCCTGGTGTTTACTCACGCTACCCAGTACAGGACACAGGATGGATGAAATGGAGACTGCAGGATGACTTGCTGGTTTGCCAGGAGAAGCAGAGCCCACACGATTCACCATGGTGTCATTCCTGTTCATGATGTTGAGCAAGGGGCTGATCCCCAGGCAGGTCTCTCATTGATGGTCATCTCTGTGGCACGAGTAGCTGGCTTGGCAAAGGTGGCAGGGCCCAGGCCAGGTGATCAATTCAGATGGCAGTCTGGTAGTGCTGGAGTCAACTTCCAGCAAGTGTGACACAAGCAGGTAATGGGGAACCAAATCACGACCCACTAACACCATTCAGCACACTTATACTAAAAGCAGGGTAAATACCACAGTTCAGATGACAGTCCGGTTGCAATTTCATCTTTCCTGAGCAAAACCATGAAGTCTGTGGTGATTTCAGACATCCTGACAGGCCGATCGCGTACAGCAAATCTTCGGTCTTCTTCAGGCAACGGTACTGTCAAAATTCGGTGGCTTTTGTCACAATTGGTTCGGATACAGTCCGGTTATTTAAGCACTCTCTAAGGATCCCTTTCGAGGGACAGCAGGCCAAACTCAGCCTTTCCACCAGTTTCCCGGCCGACTACGCAGGAGCAGCTGCTCGAATATCTCGAGCTGTGCACTCTCTCAACTCCAATCTTAGACTGACACTCTGCTGCAGGCAGCACCGGGACTTCCTCTGAGATCCAAAAGGTTCAATTGGTTGATCCATTTGTCTGTCACAGCTAGAGCTCCCCCTCCACATCCATTTAGGCACCAAAGTGGAAAAACTACAATTCCTACAGAAATTCACTCCCACAAGACCCCTTTGGGCAGACTCCATTTTATGGTCCCCAAAGGTACTGATTGGTGCAATACAGAAATATCCATGCTGCAAAGAAAGGCAGGTTAGACAAACTATAATATCATTATTATTTAGAGAAGCTAATCAGCAAACAATTACCAGTTCTAACAGAGCTCCCTCTGCACAATTAGCAATGGCAGAGTGGAGCAATATTACTGCAGCTCAGGCGGGATTCGAGCCTGGAAACACTCGGCCATGCTACCCAGATTAATTATACACCACAAAATGATGCCTCTTAAGGAGAAGACAGGCACAGAGGCTAGCTAGGCACTCACATGCGCAACACTTTTAAAATGCTAGGACACAGAGCACCAACCTGGCAGTGGGCATTAGGCAAGCCCAGGAAGACACTTTAGGAACCCCCATTTCTAGGGGGGGTTACACCCTTCCCTACCTGGAAAGAACTTGGCATCCACGTCAAGTCCATGCTCACAATAACGTTATTTGAAGACATTGTACTTATACAAAATATACGCTTCCTTACCATTACTGTACGTATCCAAAATATCTAATACATATGATTATATATATGTTATGGCAACAGTTATGTGTTTTCCATACATTCAATAATGATTTTACTATGATTCACACAATAATATTGCTGTACTCATTCATGTTATAGTTTCTTGCATTCTAAACAACATAGATGGGGCCCAATTCCTATCAGCTAACTTGGGGCTAGATGGGGCAGGGGCACTATGTCCTGAAGGATGGACAATCAACGTGAAAGTAGCAGACAGGCTCAGTTTGGGCAGTGAGCTCTTTGAAACAAAGATACACTTGTGGACAACATTCAACGGGAGATCTACTGGTCTTCCAGGGGAGTTATAGCATAGACGTAATACGGGTTTAACTGCTCTCCCAGACTTCCTTGGGGAAACAGGTACAGTCTCTGGGGTACCAGCATTTGCATCAGTCTCTTCTCCAGAAGGAAGGGGTACCTCTGCACTGGGTGAAGTCTCCAGTAGCGGAATGTTATAGGCTTCTGACTCTCTTAACTCTATACCCACCAAATTAGACACGTCAGTATTCTTTGCAAGAGGTCTGGATGGGTCGCCCAGGGAAGGCTGTGAGACAATTGGACTTTGGGACGCTGGAGTGGGACTTTCAATATTGTTATACAGTTCCTCAAGTTCTGGTATGGCACCAGGAAGGTTTGTGACATTAGCTTCCTCCTCAGGTAGGTCAAACAATTCCACCAAGCACAGCGAGTCAACCAGTTTGGACACTATACTTTGTACCTCACTTTCCAGGGGCATTGGCTCCAAGGAGGAAGCTGAGGGGTTAGACAGTCCTGAAGGCCCAGCTTCATCCCCACAATTATACATTGGGTTACCTTGAAACAACTGACTCAGTTCATAAGTGGGATAATAGGGAGTATTGCACTCACTACTGTCAGATTCAGACTGACTGTCATTGTCAGGTTTGTCCTGCTGAGGGGAAAACCTTGGTTGTTGCACATTTGAAGAAGGTTGACTCTGTCACCTTTTGGCAACGGCACGAGTTACTGGCTCAGGAGGGGCAGGATCTGACTCTTCAGCATCGATCATTGCTTGGCCAGTGAGTAGTAAATTGTTCCTGTGCATGGTTTTAACAGCTCTAGAGTTGTTCTCAGGGAGCACTTTGTACACAGGCAGCTCATTCAGTTTACCGATCACTATGTGTGGAAGGTGATGCTACCTGTCAGCAATTTTATGCTTTCCATGCAGTCCCAAATTGTGCAACAATAGATGGTCTCTGGGCAGTAGCTCTTGAGCCTTCACTTTCTTGTCGTGCCTCCCTTTGTTGGTAAGGTTTCTCTTGGTGGCCATTGTTAGAGCCAGTTGATATGCATGGTTCAATTGAGCTTTCAGTTTCTGTACATAGTGTAAATAGTTCTCAGCTCAGACCCCATCCAGGGAGACCCCAAAGCAAACATCAATGGGCAGCTGGGCTTCCCTCCCGAAAATGAGACAACAGGGAGAGAATCCGGTAGCATCACTTTTGGTGCAATTGTAAGTGTTTATCAAGGTGCTAATCTGCTGACTCCACTCAGACTTGTCTTTTGGATGGAGAGTACCCAACATGTCCAAAAGGGTTCTGTTAAAGCGTTCTGGCTGGGGGTACCCTTGAGGGTGATAGGGAGTGGTTCTGGACTTTCACACCCCCCATAGAGAGAGCATTTCTTTGATTAGTCTACTTTCAAAGTCTCTTCCTTGGTTGGAATAGATACGTTGGGGTACACTATAGTGGACAAAGAACTTTTCTACTAGCATCTTGGCCACGTAGAGGCCTTTTGGATCCTTGGCCGGGAAAGCTTGTGCGTATCGGGTAAAGTGATCGGTTACTACCAGCACACTGCCAATGTTCTTTTAATCGAGCTCCAGACACAGGGAGTCTATACAAACCAGTTCCATGGGAGCACTGGTAGTGATGTTGACAAGTGGGGCAGCTTTCTGGGGCAAAGCTTTCTGCTGGAGGCAGCAACTGCAAGTTTTGACATGATTCTCAACATCTGCCCCATTTTCGGTCAATAGAATCGGGATCGTACTAAGTCGAGAGTCCGGTCAATACTGAGGTGTCCCATGTGGTTATGGAGGGACCTCAGTACCAGCTGTTTGAAGGCTGTGGATAGGACCAACTGCTGCTCGTCCACTTGACCTTGACGATCTGCTGTCTCCCTATATAATAACTGATCTCATAATGTTAGTCTGGGGCCTTCTTTGAATAACAGTGCAGTTCGTAAGTCAGTAGAACATAATTTAGACACATCCTTCCACACTCGCAGGGCATCAAGTGCAGGCTAAATCATGGGGTCATGGGATTGAGCCCACTGAATGCTATCACTATCAAACTGAGGCAAAGCACTAATATCTAATGCAGAAAAATGACAATAAGCGGCAGGTATGCAAGTATCGGGGGGCCCCAAACAGTCCACCAGGCAGTCCACAGTGTCTGCAGACAATTCCTCATCTTTGTCAAACTTTTGGCACAATGCTATAATAGAAGGTTCAGACAGCCTCACTCAATTGTCTTTGGAACTTGGCCACCGTGAAAGGGCGTCAGCATCAATATGATTCAGTTAACGCCGGTATTCATTTTATTTTATTTTATTTTATTTAAACAGCAGTTTGGGAAAACCTTTGAGCCATAGGCTCATTTACAAAGGTACCTTGTCACAGTAAGACAAACCAAAATACACAGTATAGCAGTACAACACATAAGTATAACAGTAAAATTAAGACATAGATACAAACAAGCTGGTACAGGTAGGATGGATGCAAACAATACCAGAGTTATGTCGCTCCTTAGCAGCTTAGTAATAAGCTTTGTCATAAGTATTGAGTACGGCTTTGACTAGTGGCAGTTACAGCATCGGGTGTTAATAGGTGTAATGTATGGAAGTTTTGAAGCACGATATAGTTGGAGCTCGGAGATGGAGGAGGGCAGTGTGTTGAACCAGGAGGGGCCCTAAAGCTGAAGGCTCTTTGGCCGTGAGAGGTCCTAGCTCTAGGGATAACAAGAGAGGTTTTCCCAGAGGTCCAGGATGAACTAGTGGGACAGAGCGGCGATGGTGGTGGTCAATCCTGGTGGAGAAAGCCCAAGGAGAGTCTTTTGTATGGGTACAGGTAAGATATTTGAGGCGCTTGTCGAGATCAAGTACCAGTGCTTTAGCATACAGTAGACAGGTGTGTGTCATCCTAGGTGCTCCAGTAATTAACCTGCAGGCCTTATTCAGAGTAGTGTGAATTTATGGAGTGCGGTCTGATCAGCAGCACCATACACTGGCAGTCCATAGTCCACTAGGGACAGGATAGAGGAGGTGATCTGAGTGAAGAGCTCCGGGGAGGCAGTGTTTATACCGATGTAAGATGCCCAATCGGATATTAGTGGCAGTGGCTAGGCAGCGATGTGTCCATGGAAGGAGAGGGGGGTCAAATGGATCCCTAGGTATTTATAGGAGCAAACTTTCTGAGTGGGAATGAGGACCCAGAGTGAATGAGGAGTTTGAAGTTGCAGGACTTGTTTTGGGGATGAGTGAAGAACATGGTTTTGTTTTTTAAGATTTATCACCAATCTATGTTCCTTGAACCAGCCCTCGGCTTCAGTGAAGGACTTCTGCAGCAGTCCTGGAGGGCAGTAGGGTTACGACTTGAGGCAAGATGACTGCATCATCAGCGCACAATAGAATGTTCCCGAGCAAGAGCGTGGAAGGTGTTAAGGTAAAGGGAGAATAGTAAGGGCCCAGAATGGAGCCCTGGGGAACCCCAGAAAGATGGGACAGATGTCTGAGTAGGTCCCATTAATTTTTACATGCTGTGAGCGGTCAGACAGATAACTGGTGCACCAGGAGATAGGCCCAGCAGCAAAACCAGAGAGACTATAAGGATCAAGAAGGAGGGGTGGAGACAGTGTCAAAGCTTTCGAGAGGTCAATGAAGACAGCACCAGCCAGAGAACCAGTGTCTAAGGAGGTGGAGAAAGTTGGAGAACTCTAGGAGGGCTGTGTTGGTACTGTGGCCCTCCGGAAGCCATGCTGCTCAGGACAAAGGACATTGTAGGTGGAGAGGTAGTCAGAGTTTGAGGGCCACCACTTTTCCAAGGCCTTGGAGAGAGGAGAGAGAATGGAGATCGGTCGATGGTTTCCAGCCACAGTCCTATCACTACCTTAAAGATAGGGGTGACAGTGGCGACTTTCCAGGCAGTTGGAACCTTCCCCAGGCAAAGAGAGTGGTTGATGAGGCATGTGATTGGGGTAAGGACTGTGTCTAAGACCAGCCGTGAGGATACCGGATTCAGGTGTCACTGCCTGTACTATTACTCTTGAGGGCAGTGACAAGGGTGCCTAAGTTCTTGGGCAGAAACACGCATGAGGGAGAAAATAAGGGCTAGAAAGATTTATGGCAGGTGCTGGGGAGGAGGGTCAAAAATTTGTAGGAGGATAGGCTAAGGTCAGTGAATGAGGTGTTGAGGTGGTTGGCTATGAGGGCTGGGTCTGAGGAGATCACACCATTAATGTTGATCTGGTGGGTGGTGGGGAGGTGCACTCCCATTTAACTGTTTAATGTTATCCCAGAAGGTTCTGGGATTCCCCATGAGGCAGTGAGTGAGGACCGATGAGTGCTCAGACTTGGCCTTTCTGATGGCCAGTGCCGCGTGTTTGTGACGAGCATATAACCGCCTGTCATTGGGCGGTCAGTCTCAATGGCACGGTGCATCAGGTTGTCCCTATGTTTGAGCTGGTGGATCAAAGCTGGGGTAAACCCAGGGGCATTTTCCTTTTAGAATGGCGGGTCAACACTGGGGCAAAGATATCACAGGCATTATTAAAAGTTTGGGTAAAGAAGGAGAGAGCTGTGTCAATGTCAGGAGTTGCCTGTATAGGAGACCAGTCAATTTGGGACAGAAGTTCCTTAAGTTTTATCAGTCCACCAGGTATTAGACGCCGCCGGCATGTGGACTGTGCTATGGGTTTGGGGACTGAGGTTGACCAGTGGAATAGAATGGGGGAGTGATCGCTGAGAGAGTCTGGGAGGACTTGTACTTTGGGGATCCGATTAGGGCGGTTGGTGAGTACCACATCAAGCAGGGTACTGGAGCCTCTCTTGGGGTTAGTCCTGGTAGGGTGGGTAACTAGTTGCGTTAGGTCTATTGCAGAAAAGGAGTCTTGGGTAGAGGAGGAGGAGGGTCTGAGCCAGTTGACATTTAAGTCACCCACCAGAATTTGATCAGCGGAAGGAGGTAGAGAGGTAAGGTATTCTGTAAGAGAGGCAATGGCCTGCGTTTGGTCCCTGGGGCACGTATGCAGTAGTCAGATAAAGGGGTCCTTTAAAGGTGAGGGTTAGTTTCAGCGTAAGCGCCTGGGCCCTGGAGTCAAGGATGGGAGTGGGCAGGGCTAGTACGGGGAGAGATTCCTTGACATAAATAGCGCAGGCGCCGCCCCGTCTCCCAACACGGTCGGACCGGAAAAGGGTGAAACCTGGAAGGGAGACTAGGGAGTCAGGGGAGGATTTCGACAGCCAAGTCTCAACCAGGGTGATGACATCAGGGTTAATTGATGTGACCAGGCATTGTAGTGAGTCAAACTTTTTTAGGAGGCTACAGATATTCATGGAGACCATGCATAGGCATGTGGTGCGAGTTGGGGAGCTCCTGGGAACCGGGCCAGGGTTTGGATGAATGTTCCTGACAGGAGTAGTAGCATGACTAACACCCTGGCTGGGAGATGGTGAGAGGTTTTCCTAGATTGACATGAGAGGGAGGGGAGGGAGGCTAAGGGAGCAGGGGGTGGGCAGGGAGGTACAGGAGGGGAAAGCAAGAATAAGAAGACACCCAGATGTGCCTGAGGTGAAGAGAAAGCTAGGGGGAGGGCAGGGGGGACAGGGACACACAGAGATCCCAAAGGGCAGCAGAGGAGGTTCAGGAGCAAGGGGAGGGAGGGGTGCCAGGGCACAGTGTGGACTAGCAGATGGGTAAGTGGGCAAGTGCACTGCTGAGTGGGATAGGCACAGGCAGAGGCGTGAGGCAGGGCCAATACATTGTGGTGAGCAAGATCCCAGGGAAGTAGTGCTGTACAGGTAGGAGTAGGAAGTAGTGAGGGAGCATAGGTCCCTCTAGTGGCCAGCAGGTATAACCTGCAAATGGGAAAGTGGGGAGATAGGTTCTGGGCAACAGGACGTGATGTCACCGGATGTGATGTCACGGGGTGGATCCTTAAATTGACAGCCGCCCCTGGGTGGGAGGGTGGTTGGTGCGGGCGGGGCAACCGCATAATCATAAGTTGACAAGGCAGAACGCCACCGGTGCCCAGTGGCGTCCAACTTAGCTGAAGTCTGTACATACGTTAGAAGACTGTCATCAGTCTTTACCAATATCTTGGCCCCATAGAGGTGCTCATGGGACTGATTGACTATGGCCCACTTTAGAGTGAGGAACTCCAACTTGTGCTCAGGATAATTCCGCTTGGAGGGTGTCAAGCTGCAACTGGTGAAGGCCACAGATCTCAGGCCATCCTCATATTCTTGATATAGTACAGCCCCAAACCCTTTTAGACTGGCAACTGTGTGCAGGATGTATGGTTTGGTGGGATCAGCATATGCAAGGACTGGGGTGTGAGTAAGCTGATAGATGACTTCGAAGCATGCCACTTCGCACTTGGGGCTCCAGTGGGTTTCAAAAGGTTCACCTGTTTGAAAATACACTTTGTCCTCTTCTTTGAGGACCCTTCTTGTATCGGCAGTTGGTGGGAGGATAGCCTTTGGTAAGATTAAGGAGCGGCCAGATTACCTTCAAATAGTCCTTAATGAATCGGCGATAGTAGCTGCAAAACCCCAGAAAACACTGCAGCTCTTTCAGGTTGGTGGGCTGGGGCCAGGTGGTCAGGGACTATATTTTACTGGGGTCTGTCTGTATCCCCTCAGTTGATACTATATGTCCCACATATTTTACAGATGTTTGAAAGAACTGGCACTTATCTATGGATAGCTTGAGGCCGAATTCTTCCAAGTGATCAAAGACTTTGAACAGTCTGACTTCATGCTCTTCTAGCATGCGACTGAAAACAGTGACATCATCCAAGTGCACTAAACATTCTAGCAGATTCATGTCTCCTATTGCATGTTCCATCGACCTCTGGAAGGTAGCAGGGGCACCCGAAATCCCCTGTGGCATCCTCAGAAATTCGTAGAACCCCAAAGGACAGATGAAGGCTGTTTTCTCATGGTACTCCAGGGCCATCGGGATTTGATAATATCCGCTACGGAGATCAACTACTGAGAACCACTGACTCCCGTTCAGGCAGTCCAGGGTATCCTGTATGCGTGGCATGGTGTATTGATCTGGGACAGTCCGTCGGTTAAGGGTCCGATAATCCACACACATCCTCACGGACCCATTTTTCTTGCTCAGAACTACAATGGGAGATGCGTAGGGGCTTTTTGACTCTTGAATAATTACGGCAGCAATCATCTCCTGTAGATGCCACCAAACATCATCTATATCTGCTGGAGTAAGGCGGCAGGACAACTCTTGGCAAGGTCCATCATCGTGCAGCTGAATATTGTGCTGAGCACCATGGGTGCACCCCACATCCCATTCTTTTAAGGAAAACACTTCGTCTCTCTGGACAAGTTTCCTAATGATCCAAGTCTTCCATTCAGCAGAGAAGGGAATCACCAAAGTCAAATAGGTCTGGGGTCACCTCCTCCTTCTTGGCAGAATATTTGTTGCTGGGTAATACTGCAGTGTCTGCACAGTGTACTGTAGCTAGTGTACACCATCTGTTCACTCGGACTTCTCAATCTGACACATTTCGAATCTGGACCATCACTCATCGTGCATAGGCATGGGCTCGGGCAGGTAGGATACTGGGTTTAACCAATAGCCCCTCTGGCAACTTTCCTTCAGCTGATGTGTCCAGCATTAACATTTTGTTTTTCACTTCTCTTCTAAGACAGACTGCTCCATGAACAGTATACTGAGTATTGGGTGGCAATATCAAGGAATCAGGGTCTTTCTTCCAGGCAATTCCAACGGGCTCATCCTGGTCTTCTGCCACAGACTGCCTCTGCAGGTCATAAGCTTTCTTGATCAGAGTTGGAATTCTCATTGCCCAAACAGTATGTCGGTCTTGTTTCTCTAGGTACAACTGTGCTAACCTCCCAAACATGTGGACGTTGGTTCCAATGAGTAGGGGGACCCCATCATACATCCCTGTAGGAGGTACACCAGGGCCAGCATCTCTTCTTGTTCATCTACACCAGTTATAGCCACAGGAAAAGACAGTCAGAGCCAGACATATCCTAGGTAGGGATAAGACTTGTCACTCAAGCCCCACAAATGTAGGCCTTCTAGAGATTGTAATGGCATATCAGATAAGTGTTTGTCATACCATTCCTGGAATTCAGTGGTCACTTGCAACCCACTGTCGAGCACAGCCCGAGCATGGACACCATTGACAGTCAAAGTAGTCTCCATCGAAGGGCCCACCAATTTGGACCAACCTGGAGGGGTGGTAGCAGGGACCTGGACTGACGATTTAGACACAAAGAAGTTTGGGCTAGTATTCCTTGAGCCTTCACTGTGGTCGTTGCCGGCACCCCTCGGCCATGGTCTCGCTTTCTGGCGCTCCCCTTGAAGTTTGTATACAACATTATCTAGGTCTTTTGGGGACTGGCATTCTTTCTTCATATGCCCGTCCTCCACACAGTTATGACAATATATGCTTTCTAGGGTCTGGCGTGGCTGAGACATCACATTGGGAGCTGAGGCGGGGGTACCACCAACTGAAAATCATGGTTCCACCTGTCTGTGGTGTGACGAACATTGGGAGATGTCTCAGTAATTCTCTCATTTTCATAGTTCATCAATTTTTGAGCTGCTGTCAGCAGGCGATGCCTGGGTGTGCACCCCCACCCCCATAGTGGACGCACTCTGAGAGAGGTTCGGGTCTATGGTATCTTTGGAACGGGCTTGTAGGAAAACGGTAGCCTTCATTTCTCTGACCTCTCGCCAGTATCTCGCCCCATGGCAGAGTGTCCTTGATAACTTCTGAGTGTTCAACTGGCACTGTATTCCATCCCTGAACATCACTCGCATGGGCATCCTCAGTCACCTGGGAAGTAGCAGCAGCAGATATGTGAGGGGGGGCCCCCCCACGTGGCTGCCTCCTCTCAATCCTCTGAATTTCCTTCATTAGTCCGTCATAGGTAGGAGGCGCATCCAACCAGGTTGAAAGTCATAGTTGGAGCAGCAATAATTCAGAGAATGGGGCAGACTTGAGAAGTTGGTCCAGTCTAGTCTGATCTAACTTAGCTGGGACCATGCCACCTTTCTTTAGGCATTCCTGCAGCACTGCTTCAAGGTGAGGCACATACGCTGATAAGGGCTCCCCTGGGTGTTGCTGAGTGTTTTTGACCCTACACCACAAGTCCTCATCTGAATCGGGACTCCCATACACATTTTCTAATGCATTCAAATAATCTTGAGCAGTTGCTTCTGAGTTACTAGTCCATGTGGCATGGATAGTGAGGTGGGCAGTGCCTCTGAGGCTTTCAACTACCCTTTTCTTCTTCTGTGCCTCGGGGCATTGCTATTCTTCGATTTGAGGGACAACATAGTCTATCCAAGTCTCCCAATTGTCCTCCCCCTGGGGTGTGGGAAGGGTGCCTGAAAACATCCTCAGCTGGCGATACGAGTCGTGACTACCTGCTGGCACAGAGGTGAGCACAGGAGCTGGTGGAGGGACAGGTACGGGAACTGGCAGGGGTGTTGGGGAAGGAACACCCCCAGGTGGCAGGAATAACTTCTTGAAGTCCTCTATGGTCCCCCAGTAACAACTCAAACTTCTCTCGAAAGTCTCAGATAAGGGTGGGGCTCATCCTCCCGGGGTCTTACTGCCCTTAGTTATTACCCTCCAGGTGGCAGAGACTCCTTCTGAGGCAATAGTCTGTGGCACTTTAGAGCTATCCACGGGGTCACTACGCTCCACCAAGGCCATGAAAGTTTGGGCGGTCAAATCTGCCTGTTGATCCACCACCACAGCGTTTTTTAAACATTCAGCTTTGGAAAGTGCTGCTTCTACAGTGTCCTTACTAATGCTCAAGGGAATATCCAATATAAGCAAGGCATTGTGGGGGTCAATCTCCTGCCCCGTACGCCACCGAACCAACTGGTGTACAGCCACTTCTATTAGGGTAGCCATCTATCTTTGACAATAATTTTTGATTGTGGCCACTAGGGGACGCTAATTCCAGCAGTGCCTACAAGATGTAAACCTTAGGTGGTGCTATCTCAAGAGCTACTACCTCTGCCTGTGTGACTAGTGGCAGGTTAAGGGCCCTGGGTACTGAACACGGGTGCCTCCACCCGGAGGACAGGGTTGGTGGTAGCGTAGCTGACCTGGGTGCAGCCCTCTGGGACACTGTGACCCCCTTTTTCCCCTCCAGTGTCATAAACAATAATCAGAATACACAGGTACAATAGCCCCCAAACAACAGATATATCCCCACTCCGATTGCACTTACCACAAGGGCTGTTCCACCTGTTCTGCCCTGGAGACCCCCTGTAAAGTAAGGTTAAACACAGCAAACAATAATACCACAGTGCTAGTTGTACAGAAGTGCACCACAGGCAGGTTAAGTGCAAAAAGATTCAGATTTGATCTATTCAGGGGATATGAACAAGGGAGGGGTGTAATCAGGTTGATTGATTTAGGTACTGATTCAATCAGGCTACAAGGCATGCACTTTAGCGTCCCTCAACACAGTCACACACACACTCTGGGTACCCAGTGGTGAGGCAGGCTAGCCTGACACATTGCCCGGGGTAAGCCGGCATTGCAGCTGGTCGGGGCCCTGTGATGGAAAGACAAGTCATGCACAATAACCCACAATTTGTAATCCAGAGCCAGGAGGCTCAGTTCATGATGATTAGACAAAACAATTAAATCAGATGACACACTTTGATTGAGCTGTTGTTGCAGGGAACTACCCTGGTGTTTACTCACGCTACCCAGCACAGGACACAGGATGGATGAAATGGAGACTGCAGGATGACTTGCTGGTTTGCCAGGAGAAGCAGGGCCCACACGATTCACCGTGATGTCGTTCCTTTTCATGATGTTGAGCAGGGGGCTGATCCCCAGGCAGGTCTGCCATCGATGGTCTTCTCTGTGGCGTGAGTAGCTGGCTGGGCCAAGGTGGCAGGGCCCAGGCCAGGTGATCAATTTGGATGGCAGTCTGATAGTGCTGGATTGAGCTTCCAGCAAGTGTGACACAAGCAGGCAGTCGGGAACCAAATCGTGACCCACTAACACCATTCAGCACAGTTATGGTAAAAGCAGGGTAAATATCACAGTTCGGATGACAGTCCGATTGCAATTTCATCTTTCCTGAGCAAAACCATGATCTCTGTGGTGATTTCAGACATCCTGACAGGCCAATCGCGTACAGCAAATCTTCGGTCTTCTTCTGGCAATGGTACAGTCACAATTCGATGGCTTTTGTCACAACTGGTTTGGATACAGTCCGGTTATTTAAGCACTCTCTAAGGATCCCTTCGAGGGACAGCAGGCAGACAGGCAAACTCAGCCTTTCCACCAGTTTCCCGCACGACTACGCAGGAGCGGCTGCTCAAATGTCTCGAGCCGTTCACATTCTCAACTCCAATCTCAGACTGACACTCTGCTGCAGGCAGCACCGGGACTTCCTCTGAGATCCAAAAGGTTCAATTAGTTGAACCATTTGTCTGTCACAGCTAGAGCTCCCCCTCCACGTCCATTTAGGCACCAAAGTGGAAAAACTACAATTCCTACAGAAATTCACTCCTACAAGACCCCTTTGGGCAGACTCCATGTTAGGGTCCCCAAAGGTACTGATTGATGCAATACAGAAATGTCCATGCTGCAAAGAAAGGCAGATTATACAAACTATAATATCATTATTATTTAAGAGAAGCTAATCAGCAAACAACTATCAGTTCTAACAGAGCTCCCTCTGCACAATTAGCGATGGCAGAGTGGAGCAATATTACTACAGCTCAGGCGGGACTCGAGCCTGGAAACACTCGGCCACGCCACCCAGATTAATTATGCACCACAAAATGATGCCTCTTAAGGAGAAGACAGGCACAGAGGCTAGCTAGGCACTCACATGCGCAACACTTTTAAAATGCTAAGACACAGAGCACCAACCTGGCAGTGGGCATTAGGCAAGCCCAGGAAGACACTTTAGGAACCCCCATTTCTAGGGGGGGGTTACACCCTTCCCTACCTGGAAAGAACTTGGCATCCATGTCAAGTCCATGCTCACAATAACGTTATTTGAAGACATTGTACTTATACAAAATATACGCTTCCTTACCATTACTATACGTATCCAAAATATCTAATACATATGATTGATTATATATACGTTATGGCAACAGTTATGTATTTTCCATACATTCAATAATGATTTTACTATGATACATTGAAACATAGAAACATAGACTTTGACGGCAGATAAGGACCGCTAGGCCCATCTAGTCTGCCCATTTCCCTACCTACAGGATAGGCCGCAAATCCTAGTTAACCAACAGCCTATTTCTTCCTACCCCCCACAAGAATTGCCTTATGTCTGTCCCATGCATTCTTGAATTCTCCCACAATTTTAGACCCCACAACCTCCTCAGGAAGGCTGTTCCATGCATCCACTACCCTCTCTGTGAAATAATACTTCCTCACATTGCCCCTGAACCGCCCTCCTTCTATCTTTAAATTGTGTCCCTTGTTCTTGCAAGTCTCTTTTCTGAAAGATGCTACCTCTTGTACTTTGTTGATTCCACTGAGGTACTTAAAGTTTCTATCATGTCCCCTCTCCTTCTTTCCTCAAGGGTATACATATTAAGCTCCTTAGTCTCTCCTCATACGGCTTCTCTTGCAGACCCTGCACCATTTTAGTTGCCCTCCTCTGGACTGCCTCTATCCTGTCTATGTCCTTGTGGAGATGGGGTCTCCAGAACTGGACACAGTACTCAGATGGGGTCTCACCAACTGTCTGTACAGAGGGATAACAACTTCCTGTTTTCTGATGATGATACCTCTCCTATACATCCCAGTATACCCCCAGCCCTCCCTGCCTTCTCACATTGCTTGCCTTAAGGTCATCTGATATGATTACCCCCAGGTCCCTTTCCTTTGTTGTTGTTACTACCTCCCCACCCATTGTGTATTCTTCCCTGGGTTCTTGTTTCCCAGGTGCATTATTTTGCACTTCTTTGCATTGAATCCTATGCCTATACTTCTGACCATTTCTCCAACCTTGCCAAGTCCTTTTCATCCTTTCCATACCTCCATGCTTATCAACCCTGTTGCAGATCTTGTGTCATCTGCAAAAGGCATACTTTCTCTTCAGTCCTCTGCAATGTCACTGATGAAGACATTAAAAGGACTGGACCCAATACTGAACCCTCACGGTACCCCACTAGTAACCCTTTCTTCAGGTGGACTCCATTTACAATTACCTTCTGTGTCCTGTTGTCCAGCCAATGTTTTATCCCAGGCTACCACCCTGGGTCCCACTCCCAGGCTGGTTAATTTGACTATTAATCTTTTGTGTGGGACTGTGTCAAATGCCTTGCTAAAGTCTAGGTAGGCCATGTCCACAGCCCTCCCTGGTCTACTACTTTGGTCACCCAGTCAAAGAAATCTATTAGATCTGCCTGACATGACCTTCCACTGTGAACCCATGCTGCCTTGGGTCCTGTGTTCCACTGGCCTCTAGGTACTCAACTATTCTTTCCTTCAGAAGTGACTCCATCACTTTCCCTACCACAGAGGTCAGACTGACAGGTCTGTAGTTTCCTGCTTCTGTCTTGTCCCACTTTTGTGAAGGGAATCACATCCACCTTCCTCCAGTCCTTGGGTACCACACCATCCTCCCATGATTTATTAAAAGAGTAGCCAGTGGTATCACTAGTTCCTCCCTTAATTCTTTTTAGAATTCTGGGTGAATTCCATCAGGACCCATTGCTTTGTCCACCTTCAGTTTTAGGAGGTCTTGCAGAACCCTTTCTTCTGTGAAGGGACTGGGATCGACCCCCTATCAAGAGTGCTTCTGTTAATGGATTAGGCACTTCCGTCCTCTTTTTGAATACTGAGCAGAAATATTCGTTCAGTATCTCTGCTTTTCACTGTCCCCCGTGCCCACTCACCGTTCATTCTATTCAGCCTCACTAACCCTCCTTTGTCTTTCTCGCTCGCTGATGTACCTATAAAAGGTTTTATCCCTTCTTAACTGAGTTGGCTATCTTTTCCTCAGTTTGGGCCTTTGCTATTCTGAACTTCCCTCCCTGTTTCCTTCTGCCTTAACTGGTACAGCTCTCTGTCCTGATCCTTCTGTTTCCTTATACTTCCAGGAAGGCTATCTTTTTCTTCCTGACTTTCACGCCGCCTCTTTTGAGAACCATAGTGGCTTTTTTTCGTTTTGATTTGTTTATTTGCTTCACACAAAGGCTTGTTGCCTCTGTGATGGCAGTTTGATAATTCCCCATTGTTGCTCCACACTCCTTCTAGCCTGTTTGCTAGTGCGTTTCTGAGGCACTCTCCCATCTTGCCAAAGTCAGCCCTCCTAAAGTCCAGTACCCTCACTTTGTATGGCTTGACTCTGTAGCTGAGTTTAACGTGAACCACACTGTTTGATGGTCACTTGTCCCCAGATGGCAACCCACTTCTAGATCTGAGATCCTCTCACTGCCCCATTTGAAAGCACGAGGTCTAAGATTGCTCCCTCACGAGTGGGTTCCGAAACTAGCTGTCTAATGCCTGCCACCTGTAGGGCATCAAGAATGGCCCTGCTCTTGGATGTGGCTGCAGCAAATGTGCTCCAGTTAACATCTGGCATATTCAGGTCTCCCATCAACAGTATCTCCCCTTTCTCTGCCATTCTAAGAATGCCTTCTATCATATCCTTGTCCATTCCTTCCCCTGACATGGGGGTCTGTACACAACCCTGTGCGGATTGTGGTGCCCTTTCCAGTCTCCAGGTGACCCACAGTGCCTCCTCTCCTCCCTGTTTACTCTTTTGTTCAGTTGCTTTTATCCCTTCCTTTACATAGAGAGCTACTCCTCCCCCTCTTCTCCCCTGCCTGTCTCTCCTGTAGGTTATGTACCCTGGTATGTTAACATCCCAGTCATGGTTCACTGTGTACCATGTTTCTGTGACTGCTACGATATCCAGGCATCCCTCTTCCATTAAGGCCATCAGCTCAGGGAACTTGTTGCCCAGACTATGGGCATTGGTACTCATTACCCTCCATTTCCTGATGGCCTTACTCCCTTTTGCCCCATCCCTGTCCTTCTTGCCTTTGTCACTTTCTCCATTTACCCCTGCCCTTCTCCCTATCGACACCTCTATGTTGGTGTTTGCCGCACTTACTACCATGATTATTTGGGGGCTAGGATTTTCCTGCTCCTTTCCAGTGCCTCCCCCCTTGGCTAGTTTAAAAGCTTGCCAATGAAGCATTTAAACCTATCACCTAGGATCCTGGTTTCCCTCCGGACAGATGCAGCCCATCATGCCAGTATAGGCTTGCATCACTCCAGGTGGACCCCCAGTCCCCAATGAAGCCAAATCCCTGAGCTCCACACCAGTTTTTCAACCACTGATTGAATCCCATGGTGCGGAACACCCTAGCCTCTCCTATGCCATAGATGGGTAGCACCTCCAAGAAGGTTACCGTGCGTGCTACTTGACTAAGACCCCTCCCCAATTCCACAAACTCTTCCTGCACTTCTCTAATCCCTTTCTTAGCCAGGTCATTTGTCCCTAGGTGGACAATGACATCCAGCTCCCTCCCCTGTGCAGCTGTTCTGGCAATCCTGAGGATTCGCTCCCTGTCCCTCCAAGCCATGGCGCAGGCAGGCACCTTACCTCCCTCTCCCCTTCCTCCCCCAGTTCTACCTTCCTAACAATGGAGTCCCCCACCAGGAGTTGTTTCCTTCCCCTGCAGGGTCCCCTGCCACCCTCCTGTGGGTCTCCTTTGTGGAGGTTCCCAGCATCCTCCTTGGTCTCCACTGTGGGTGCCTCCATAGAGGAACCACACTTTGCCAGAATGGCATAGGAATTGTGGAGAGGTACAACTGGAGGGATGCGCCTCTGTTCCACCACCCTCACCCTCCCTGAGCCCACTGTGGTCCAACCGCTCCTCTTTCTTGGCAACCTCTGAGGCAACGGCAGTGGCACTGGTGGTCCCTGGATGGAAGAGGAGGTCCCACAAATCCTGGCCAACTCAGCCTGGAGATGAGCAACCACCTCCCTCAGCCCAGAGAGGTGCCTGCAGATGGGACAACACCGCATCCTCCAGAACATCTCCTGGAAGACTGCTGCTCCACAGCCACTGCACTGCACCACTCCAATCATGTCTTATTTCTGGCCCCTTAACTGTTTGCAATCCTTACTCTTTCCTCTTTTTTTTCTCTCTCTCCTTACTTTCTGCCTGTGTGCCCTTTAAGCTCCTGATTGTCCTGTTCTGAGACAAGAATATCCTATATTTCTCAGTAGAACCACTTACTTGCTCAGAGGCAGACCTCCAGCAGCTAGAGGGCCGAGGCTACTCTTGCCCTTCTAGGATGGTGGGTCCTTGGTGGTTCTCTGATCACTCACTTCCTGCCCCTAAACAGGAAGTTCCTGTTGTCAGTCAAATCCTGTGCCTATAAAAATAGAACCAGCTTTGGGTGGGCGGCTGGAGGAGGAAGGAGGCAATAAGTCCCAGTAGAGAAGTTCAGTCACACAGCAGTCCTTTCTCCTGGTGTCTTCTGCCAAGCTATTAGCAGAATCTTTCTAAGGCAGTCTTTAAATGTAGCTTCCTTCTAGCTAAGCCACTCCCCCTACTTACCAGATCTTTCTACAAGTAATTTAAACCTCACAACAGTTAAGTCCTTTCAGTCACCTGAGATTTACACCTAGATAACTCTTCAGATACCCATTCAGTTCAGTTAACCCAAACACACTTTTTTTTTGGTTTGTATGTTAGTTTTTTTACCCTAAATTAAAGGTCCAAGTACAAAAGTTCTTCTACTTTAGTCCCAGCAGAGAAGTTCGGTCACACAGCAGTCCTTTCTCCTGGTGTCTTCTGCCAAGCTATTCAAGGATTCACACAATAATATTGCTGTATTCATTCATGTCATAGTTTCTTGCATTCTAAACAACATAGATGGGGCCCAATTCCTATCAGCTAACTTGGGGCTAGATGGGGCAGGGGCACTATGTCCTGAAGGATGGACAATCAACATGAAAGCAGCAGACAGGCTGAGTTTGGGCAGTGAGCTCTTTGAAACAAAGATACACTTGTGGACAACATTCAACGGGAGATCTACTGGTCTTCCAGGGGAGTTATAGCTTAGACGTAATACGGGTTTAACTGCTCTTCCAGACTTCCTTGGGGAAATAAGTACAGTCTCTGAGGTACCAGCATTTGCATCAGTCTCTTCTCCAGAAGGAAGGGGTACCTCTGCACTGGGCGAAGTCTCCAGTAGCGGAACGTTATAGGCTTCTGACTCTCTTAACTCTGTACCCACCAAATTAGACACTTCAGTATTCTTTGGAAGAGGTCTGGATGGGTCACCCAGGGAAGGCTGTGAGACAATTGGACTTTGGGACACTGGAGTGGGACTTTCAATATTGTTATACAGTTCCTCAAGTTCTGGTATGGCACCAGGAAGGTTTATGACATTAGCTTCCTCCTCAGGTAGGTCAAACAATTCTACCAAGCACAGTGAGTCAACCAGTTTGGACACTATACTTTGTACCTCACTTTCCGGGGGCATTGGCTCCAAGGAGGAAGCTGGGGGGTTAGACAGTCCTGAAGGCCCAGCTTCATCCCCACAATTATACATTGGGTTACCTTGAAACAACTGACTCAGTTCATAAGTGGGATAATAGGGAGTATTGCACTCACTACTGTCAGATTCAGACTGACTGTCATTGTCAGGTTCGGCCTGCTGAGGGGAAAACCTTGGTTGTTGCACATTTGAAGAAGGTTGACTCTGTCACCTTTTGGCAGTGGCACGAGTTACTGGCTCAGGAGCGGCAGGTTCTGACTCTTCAGCATCGATCATTGCTTGGCCAGTGAGTAGTAAATTGTTCCTGTGCATGGTTTTAACAGCTCTAGAGTTGTTCTCAGGGCGCACTTTGTACACAGGCAGTTCATTCAGTTTACCGATCACTATGTGTGGAAGGTGATGCTACCTGTCAGCAATTTTATGCTTTCCATGCAGTCCCAAATTGTGCAACAACGGGTGGTCTCTGGGCAGTAGCTCTTGAGCCTTCACTTTCTTGTCGTGCCTCCCTTTGTTGGCAAGGTTTCTCTTGGTGGCCATTGTTTGAGCCAGTTGATACGCATGGTTCAATTGAGCTTTCAGTTTCTGTACATATTGTAAATAGTTCTCAGCTCAGACCCCATCCAGGGAGACCCCAAAGCAAACATCAATGGGCAGCCGGGCTACCCTCCCGAAAATGAGACAACAGGGAGAGAATCCGGTAGCATCACTTTTGGTGCAATTGTAAGTGTTTATCAAGGTGCTAATCTGCTGACTCCACTCAGACTTGTCTTTTGGATGGAGAGTACCCAACATGTCCAAAGGGTTCTGTTAAAAGCGTTCTGGCTGGGGTACCCTTGAGGGTGATAGGGAGTGGTTCTGGACTTTCGCACCCCCCATAGAGAGAGCATTTCTTTGATTAGTCTACTTTCAAAGTCTCTTCCTTGGTCGGAATGGATACGTTGGGGTGCACCATAGTGGACAAAGAACTTTTCTACTAGCACCATGGCCACGTAGAGGCCATTTTGATCCTTGGTCGGGAAAGCTTGTGCGTATCGGGTAAAGTGATCGGTTACTACCAGTACACTGCCAATGTTCTTTTAATCGCGCTCCAGACACAGGGAGTCTATACAAACCAGTTCCATGGGAGCACTGGTAGTGATGTTGACAAGTGGGGCAGCTTTCTGGGGCAAAGCTTTCCTCTGGAGGCAGCAACTGCAAGTTTTGACGTGATTCTCAACATCTGCCCCATTTTCGGCCAATAGAATCGGGATCGTACTAAGTCGAGAGTCCGGTCAATACTGAGGTGTCCCATGTGGTTATGGAGGGACCTCAGTACCAGCTGTTTGAAGGCTGTGGGTAGGACCAACTGCTGCTCGTCCACTTGACCTTGACGATCTGCTGTCTCCCTATATAATAACTGATCTCATAATGTTAGTCTGGGGCCTTCTTTGAATAACAGTGCAGTTCGTAAGTCAGTAGAACATAATTTAGACACATCCTTCCACACACGCGGGGCATCAAGTGCAGGCTAAATCATGGGGTCATGGGATTGAGCCCACTGAATGCTATCACTATCAAATTGAGGCAAAGCACTGATATCTAATGCAGAAAAATGACAATAAGCGGCAGGTATGCAAGTTTCGGGGGGCCCCAAACAGTCCACCAGGCAGTCCACGGTGTCTGCAGACAATTCCTCATCTTTGTCAAACATTTGGCACAATGCTATAATAGAAGGTTCAGACAGCCTCACCCAATTGTCTTTGGAACTTGGCCACCGTGAAAGGGCGTCAGCATCAATATGATTCAGTTAAGGCCGGTATTCAACCGCATAATCATAAGTTGACAAGGCAGAAAGCCACCGGTGCCCAGTGGCGTCCAACTTAGCTGAAGTCTGTACATACGTTAGAAGATTGTCATCAGTCCTTACCAATATCTTGGCCCCATAAAGGCACTCATGGAACTGATCGACTATGGCCCACTTTAGAGCGAGGAACTCCAACTTGTGCTCAGGATAATTCCGCTTGGAGGGTGTCAAGCTGCAACTGGTGAAGGCCACAGGTCTCAGGCCATCCTCATATTCTTGATATAGCACAGCCCCAAGCCCTTTTAGATTGGCATCTGTGTGCAGAATGTATGGTTTGGTGGGATCAGCATATGCAAGGACTGGGGTGTGAGTAAGCTGATAGATGACTTCGAAGAATGCCACCTCACACTTGGGGCTCCAGTGGGTTTCAAAAGGTTCACCTGTTTGAAAAGACACTTTGTCCTCTTCTTTGAGGGACCCCTTCTTGTATCGGCAGTTGGTGGGAGGATAGCCTTGGGTAAGATTAAGAAGCGGCCAGATTACCTTCAAATAGTTCTTAATGAATCGGCGATAGTAGCTGCAAAACCCCAGAAAACACTGCAGCTCTTTCAGGTTGGTGGGCTGGGGCCAGGTGGTCAGGGACTATATTTTACTGGAGTCTGTCTGTATCCCCTCAGCTGATACTATATGTCCCACATATTTTACAGATGCTTGAAAGAACTGGCACTTATCTATGGATAGCTTGAAGCCGAATTCTTCCAAGCGATCAAGGACTTTGAACAGTCTGGCTTCATGTTCTTCTAGCGTGCGACTGAAAACAATGACATCATCCAAGTGCACTAAACATTTTAGCAGATTCATGTCTCCTGTTGCACGTTCCATCAACCTCTGGAAGGTAGCAGGGGCACCCGAAATCCCCTGTGGCATCCTCAGAAATTTGTGGAACCCCAAAGGACAGATGAAGGCTGTTTTCTCATGGTACTCCAGGGCCATCGGGATTTAATAATATCCGCTATGGAGATCAAGCACTGAGAACCACTGGCTCCCGTTCAGGCAGTCCAGGGCATCCTGTATGCATGGCATGGTGTATTGATCTGGGACAGTCCATTGGTTAAGGGTCCGATAATCCACACACATCCTCACAGACCCATTTTTCTTGCTCAGAACTACAATGGGAGATGTGCAGGGGCTTTTTGACTCTTGAATAATTACGGCAGCAATCATCTCCTGTAGATGCCGCCAAACATCGTCTATATCTGCTGGAGCAAGGCGGCGGGACAACTCTTGGCAAGGTCCATCATCGTGCAGCCGAATATTATGCTGAGCACCATGGGTGCAGCCCACATCCCATTCTTTTAACGAAAACACTTCGTCTCTCTGGACAAGTTTCCTAATGATCCAAGTCTTCCATTCAGCAGAGAAGAGGGAATCACCAAAGTCAAATAGGTCTGGGGTCACCTCCTCCTTCTTGGCAGAATATTTGTTGCTGGGTAATACTGCAGTGTCTGCACAGTGTACTGTAGCTAGTGTACACCATCTGTTCACTCGGACTTCTCAATCTGACACATTTCGAATCTGGACCACCACTCATCGTGCATAGGCATGGGCTCGGGCAGGTAGGATACTGGGTTTAACCAGTAGCCCCTCTGGCAACTTTTCTTCGGCTGATGTGTCCAGCATTAATATTTTGTTTTTCACGTCTCTTCTAAGACAGACTTCTCCATGAACAATATACTGAGTATTGGGTGGCAATATCAAGGAATCAGGGTCTTTCTTCCAGGCAATTCCAACGGGCTCATCCTGGTTTTCTGCCACAGACTGTCTCTGCAGGTCATAAGCTTTCTTGATCAGAGTTGGAATTCTCATTACCCAACCAGTCTGTCGGTCTCATTTCTCTAGGTACAACTGTGCTAACCTCCCAAACATGTAGACGTTGGTTCCAATGAGTAGGGGGACCCCATCATACATCCCTGTAGGAGGTACACCAGGGCCAGCATCTCTACTTACATCAGTTATAGCCACAGGAAAAGACAGTCAGAGCCGGACATATCCTAGGTAGGGATAAGACTTGTCACTCAAGCCCCACAAATGTAGACCTTTTAGAGATTGTAATGGCACATCAGATAAGTGTTTGTCATACCAGTCCTGAAATTCAGTGGTCACTTGCAACCCACTGTCGAGCACAGCCCGAGCATGGACAACATTGACAGTCAAAGTAGTCTCCATCGAAGGGCCCACCAATTTGGACCAGCCTGGAGGGGTGGCAGCAGGGACCTGGACTGATGATTTAGACACAAAGAAGTTTGGGCTAGTATTCCTTGAGCCTTCACTGTGGTAGTTGCTGGCACCCCTCGGCCATGGTCTCGCTTTCTGACGCTCCCCTTGAAGGCTGTATACAGCATTATCTAGGTCTTTTGGGGACTGGCATTCTTTCTTCATATGCCCGTCCTCCACACAGTTATAACAATATATGCTTTCCAGGGTCTGGCGTGGCTGAGACATCACATTGGGAGCTGAGGCGGGGGTACCACCAACTGAAAATCTTGGTTCTACCTGTCTGCGGTGTGATGAACATTGGGAGATGTCTCAGTAATGAAGATGCCCCCCTCCATCTCCGGAGCTCCAACTATATCGTGCTTCAAAACTTCCTTACGTAACCACCTTATTAACACCCGATGCTGTAACTGCCACTAGTCAAAGCCGTACTCAATACTTATGACAAAGCTTATTACTAAGCTGCTAAGGACGACATAACTCTGGTATTGTTTGCATCCATCCTACCTGTACCAGCTTGTTTGTATCTATGTCTTAATTTACTGTTATACTTATGTGTTGTACTGCTATACTGTGTATTTTGGTTTGTCTTACTGTGACAAGGTACCTTTGTAAATGAGCCTATGGCTCAAAGGTTTTCCAAACTGCTGTTTAAATAAAATAAAAAATAAATAAAATAAAATAATTCTCTTACTTTCATAGTCAGTTCATCAATTTTTGAGCTGCTGTCAGCAGGCGATGCCTGGGTGTGCACCCCCACCCCCATAGTGGACGCACTCTGAGAGGTTCGGGTTTATGGTATCTTTGGAACGGGCTTGTAGGAAAATGGTAGCCTTCATTTCTCTGACCTCTCGCAGTATCTTGCCCCATGGCAGAGTGTCCTTGATAACTTCTGAGTGTTCAACTGGCACTGTATTCCACCCCTGAACATCACTCGCATGGGCATCCTCAGTCACCTGGGCAGCAGCAGCAGCAGATATGTGAGGGGGGGCCCCCCACGTGGCTGCCTCCTCTCAATCCTCCGAATTTCCTTCATTAGTCCGTCATAGGTAGGAGGCGCATCCAACCGGGCTGCAAGTCATAGTTGGAGCAGCAATAATTCAGAGAATGGGGCAGACTTGAGAAGTTGATCCAGTCTAGTCCGATCTAACTTAGCTGGGACCATGCCACCTTTCTTTAGGCATTCCTGCAGCACTACTTCAAGATGAGGCACATATGCTGATAAGGGCTCCCCTGGGTGTTGCTGAGTGTTTTTGAACCTACACCACAAGTCCTCATCTGAATCGGGACTCCCATACACATTTTCTAATGCATTCAAATAATCTTGAGCAGTTGCTTCTGGGTTACTAGTCCATGTGGCATGGATAGTGAGGTGGGTGGTGCCTCTGAGGCTTTCAACTACCCTTTTCTTCTTCTGTGCCTCGGGGCATTGCTATTTTTCGATTTGAGGGACAACATAGTCTATCCAAGTCTCCCAATTGTCCTCCCCCTGGGGTGTGGGGAGGGTGCCTGAAAACATCCTCAGCTGGCGATACGAGTCGTGACTACCTGCAGGCACGGAGGTGAGCACAGGAGCTGGTGGAGGGACAGGTACGGGAACTGGCAGGGGTGTTGGGGAAGGAACACCCCCAGGTGGCAGGAATAACTTCTTGAAGTCCTCTACGGTCTCCCGCCCCTCCAGTAACAACTTACCCAACTTCTCCTCGAAAGTCTCAGATAAGGGTGGGGGCTCATCCTCCCCGGGGTCTTTACTGTCCTTAGTTATTACCCTCCAGGTGGCAGAGACTCCTTCTGAGGCAATAGTCTGTGGCACTTCAGAGCTATCCATGGGGTCACTACACTCCACCAAGGCCATGAAAGTTTGGGCGGTCAAATCAGCCTGTCGATCCTCCACCACAGCGTTTTTTAAACGTTCAGCTTTGGAAAGTGCTGCTTCTACAGTGTCCTTACTAATGCTCAAGGGAATATCCAATATAAGCAAGGCATTGTGGGGGTCAATCTCCTGCCCCGTACGCCACCGAACCAACTGGTGTACAGCCACTTCCATTGGGGTAGCCATCTATCTTTGACAATAATTTTTGATTGTGGCCACTAGGGGCCGCTAATTCCAGCAGTGCGTACAAGATGTAAACCTTAGGTGGTGCTATCTCAAGGGCTACTACCCCTGCCTGTGTGACTAGTGGCAGGTTAAGGGCCCTGGGTACTGAACACGGGTGCCTCCACCCAGAGGACAGGGTTGGTGGTAGCGTAGCTGACCTGGGTGCAGCCCTCTGGGACACTGTGACCCCCCTTTTTCCCCTCCAGTGGCACAAACAATAAACAGAATACACAGGTACAATAGCCCCCAAACAACAGATATATCCCCACTCCGATTGCACTTACCACAAGGGCTGGTTCTACCTGTTCTGCCCTGGAGACCCCCTGTAAAGTAAGGTTAAACACAGCAAACAATAATACCACAGTGCTAGTTGTACAGAAGTGCACCACAGGCAGGTTAAGTGCAAAAAGATTCAGATCTGATCTAATCAGGGGAAATGAACAAGGAAGGGGCGTAATCAGGTTGATTGATTTAGGTACTGATTCAATCAGGCTACAAGGCATGCACTTTAGCGTCCCTCAACACAGTCACACACACACTCTGGGTACGCAGTGGTGAGGTAGGCTAGCCTGACACATTGCCCGGGGTAAGTCGGCGTTGCAGCTGGTCGGGGCCCTATGATGGAAAAACAAGTCTTGCACAATAACCCACAATTTGTAATCCGGAGCCAGGAGGCTCAGTTCATGATAATTAGACAAAACAAATCAGATGACATGTTTTGATTAAGCTGTTGTTGCAGGGAGCTACCCTGGTGTTTACTCATGCTACCCAGCACAGGACACAGGATGGATGAAATGGAGACTGCAGGATGACTTGCTGGTTTGCCAGGAGAAGCAGGGCCCACACGATTCACCGTGGTGTCGTTCTTGTTCGTGATGTTGAACAGGGGGCTGATCCCCATGCAGGTCTCTTGTCAATGGTCTTCTCTGTGGCGTGAGTAGCTGGCTGGGCCAAGGTGGCAGGGCCCAGGCCAGGTGATCAATTTGGATGGCAGTCCGGTAGTGCTGGATTCAGCTTCCAGCAAGTGTGACACAATCAAGCAGTGGGGAACCAAATCGTGACCCACTAACACCATTCAGCACAGTTATGGTAAAAGCAGGGTAAATATCACAGTTCGGATGATAGTCCGATCGCAATTTCATCTTTCCTGAGCAAAACCATGATCTCTGTGGTGATTTCAGACATCCTGACAGGCCAATCGCGTACAGCAAATCTTCGGTCTTCTTCTTGCAATGGTACAGTCACAATTCAATGGCTTTTGTCACAACTGGTTTGGATACAGTCCGGTTATTTCAGCACTCTCTAAGGATCCCTTTCGAGGGACAGCAGGCAGACAGGCCAAACTCAGCCTTTCCACCAGTTTCCCGCATGACTATGCAGGAGAGGCTGCTCAAATGTCTCGAGCCGTTCACATTCTCAACTCCAGTCTCAGACTGACACTCTGCTGCAGGCAGCACCGGGACTTCCTCTGAGATCCAAAAGGTTCGGTTGGTTGATCCATTTGTCTGCCACAGCTAGAGCTCCCCCTCCTGGTCCATTTAGGCACCAAAGTGGAAAAACTACAATTCCTACAGAAATTGACTCCCACAAGACCCCTTGGGGCAGACAACATTTTAGAGTCCCCAAAGGTACTGATTGGTGCAATACAGAGATGTCCATGCTGCAAAGCAAGGCAGATTAGACAAAGTATAATATCATTATTATTTAGAGCAGCTAATCAGCAAACAATTACCAATTCTAACAGAGCTCCCTCTGCACAATTAGCGATGGCAGAATGGAGCAATGTTACTGCAACTCAGGTGGGACTCAAGCCTGGAAACACTCGGCCACGCTACCTGGATTAATTATATACAAAGTGATGCCTCTTAAGGAGACAGGCACAGAGGCTAGCTAGGCACTCGCATGCGCAACACTTTTAAAATGCTAGGACACAGAACACCAGCCTGGCAATGGGCATTAGGCAAGCCCAGGAAGACACTTTAGGAACCCCCATTTGTTGGGGGGGGGTTACATTTACAGAACAAAAATTGACCATTTCCCAGTCATTTACATTACCTGCTCTGTAGCACTTGCTCTCTCCCCCTCCTTGATATCTGCCTCCCAAATACCACCGCTCACTGTAATTAAACAATAATGACTGAGGAGACAGTTATTTTTTGAGATAAATGACTGGCTAGGGGGAAGGATGGCCCGAGGTGTTGCCGAGGGCCAACCCCATCCAGCCAGTCATTAATCGACAGGAAATGACCTGCTCTGAGGTCATTATAACGATTATAATTCTAATCGGAAAAATGAACTTTTGGGAATTGTTTTTTTTTGTTAATTTGTTTTCTCTCTGCGGCACTACACAGTGACACTGTGGTGAGTGTTGAAGGCTGCCGCGTGGTCTCTTTTCATCCTGTTCCATGTTCGGGGAGCCTGGGAGGTCTCATGTTTTTATATGCACTAGTTTTTTAAAGTATGTATTTTGCTGTTCAGGTGTTGTTTAAGAGGTTCATTTTGTTATTTTTTTAAGTTTTTGGTTACAAATTCCTACACTGTAATATTTCTGCACTAACTGAAATGTCACCGCAGCTGTGCAGCTGTCATGCTGGGCATTTCGAAGAGATTTCAGCCCAGCATGACAGCCGATCATTATAATTTACATTAGTTGCTCTATGCCTTTTGCTCTATATCCATTCCCTCCCCGATCTCTGCCTCCTCACAACATGCCAACATTTTCCTTATACATTTTCTGCTTTGTGGCACTTGCTCTCTATCCCCACCCACTATGTGCCCTCCCAAATGCCAGCAGTGTTCCTACACGTTAGCCGTTCTGCGGCACTTACTGTCTCCCACCCACCGTCAGATATCACGCCACTCCTGGTGCTTCAGATTACCCGCTGTGTGCCATTTGCACTCCAGTCCCCTCTTCCCTGATCTCTCCCCTCTTTCCTGATCTCCAGCCCCCAACCTACTGTCATTCTCTGTATACATTACCTGCTCTGTGGCACTTGCTGTCGTCCACCTCCTCAGTCTCTGCCCCCAACATGCAACCATTCTCCATCATTCACATTACACTTCCTCTGAAGCACTTGCTCACTCTCCTCTTCAATACCGTCCCCCACAAACTGCCACCATTCACTGTAATTCACATTAACTGCTCTGCGCCATGTAAACTATATATCCATCCCCTCCCTGGTCTCTGCACCTCTCCCCTAGCATGCCAACATTTTCCCTATACATTAACTGCTCTGTGGCACTTGCTGTTTTCCCCCTTCCCAATCTTTGCCTCCCAAAATGATGCCATTCACTGTCATTAACATTAGCCACTCTTTGGCACTTGCTGTATTCCTCCACTCTTTGATATCTGTCCTTCCCAAAATGCTGCCATTGTCTCTACACATTAACCAATCTGCAGCACTTACTCTTTCTCTCCTCCACCTGATTTCTGCCCTCCTTCCAAAATCTGCTGCCATTCACCTCCATTCATATTAGCTGCTCTGCAACACATGCTCTCTACTTCTACCCTCACCAATATCTGCCCCCCCCAGAATTGCCCCTACACATCAGCTGCTTTGTGGCACTTGCTGTCTCTCCTCCTCCCCAATCTCTGCACCCCTTCTCAAACCTACCACCACTCACCACCACTCATGGTAGCCACCGTGCAGCACTTGATCTCTAAGCTTCCCCAGTCACTCCTCCCCATATGCCACCATTCACTGTCATTCCTATTAGCTGCTCTAAGACACTTGCTCTCTATCCCTTCTATCCCTTCACTCCCCAGTCTCTGCTCTCAAACATGTATTCTCCCTATGCATTAGCTGCTCTGTGGCACTTGCTCTCTCTCTCTCCTCCCCCATCTCTGACCCCCTTCCTAAACCTGCAGCCATTCACCATCATTCATATTAGCCACTCTGTGGCACTTGGTCGCTATCCCTCCCCTATTTCTGCCCCCGCCCAACATGCTGGCATTATCCCTACACATTAGTTGCTCTTTGGCACTTGTTCTCCCCATCCCCAATATCTGCCCCCCAATATGCTGCTATTCACCATCATTCCCATTAGCCACTCTGCAGCACTTGCTCTCTGTCCCTTCACTTCCCAATCCCTGCCCCCCCAAACATGTTCGTATTTTCCCTATACATTAGCCACTCAGTGGCAGTTCTTCTCTCCCCTCCAATCTCTGGCAATTGCTGTCTTCCTCCTCCCCATCTTTGACCCCCTTCCACCAAAGCTGCCACCATTCATCGTAATTCATTAACCACTCTCGGCACTTGCTCTTTATCACTTCCCTCCCAATCTTTGCACCCCCCCCACTGCCATTGTCTGCATACTTTACCTGTTGCTCGCTACTGTTGTGTGTAAAGTTCATAACACATTTCTACTGCTTACATTTCTTTTTTCCTGCACCTTTTCCAATACAGCACCACTAAATACTTGTTTCTTTAGGTACACTTCCCTTCATTTCTAACAATATTTTTCATTTTGTCCCAATTAATTGGTTTTCATTTGGTAGACCTTAAGCCCGGACTCCACAAGCTGAAAGCTGAGTTCCAGCTCTCCAAGAGCTGTCTGCCCCACAGGCACAGGCTCTTGGATGCTGGGCGGCTGGTGCTTCCACAGCCACCACCCGAGACCTCAAGCCCGGACTCCACAAGCTGAAAGCCGAGTTCCAGCTCTCCAAGGGCTCCCTGCCCCACAGGTGCAGGCTCTCAGACACCGGGCAGCTGGCGCTCCCACAGCTGCCACCCAAGACCTCAAGCCCGGACTCCACAAGCTGAAAGCAGAGTTCCAGCTCTCCAAGGGCTCCCTGCCTCACAGGCACAGGCTCTTGGACACCGGGTGACCAGCGCTTCCATAGCCGCTGCCCGAGACCTCAAGCCTGGACTCCACAAGCTGAAAGCCATGTTGCAGCTCTCCAAGGGCTCCCTACCCCACAGGCACAGGCTCTCGGACACCGGGCAGCTGGCACCTCCACAGCCACCGCCCGAGACCTCAAGCCCGGACTCTACAAGCTGAAAGCTGAGTTCCAGCTCTCCAAGGGCTCCCTGCCCCACAGGTGCAGGCTCTCAGACACCGGGCAGCCGGCGATTTCACAGCCACCACCCGAGACCTCAAGCCCGGACTCCACAAGCTGAAAGCCAAGCTCCAGCTCTCCAAGGGCTCCCTGCCCCACAGGCGCAGGCTCTCAGACACTGGGCAGCCGGCGCTCCCACAGCTGCTGCCCGAGACCTCAAGCCCGGACTCCACAAGCTGAAAGCTAAGTTCCAGCTCTCCAAGGGCTCCCTGCCCCACAGGTGCAGGCTCTCGGACACCAGGCGGCCGACGCTTCCACAGCCACCACCCGAGGCCTCAAGCCCAGACTTCACAAGCTGAAAGCCGAGTTCCAGCTCTCTAAGGGCTCCCTGCCCCACAGGCGCAGGCTCTCAGAGACTGGGCAGCCGGTGCTTCCACAGTCGCTACCTGAGACCTCAAGCCCAGACTCCACAAGCTGAAAGGTACAGCAAAAGCCGCTAACCAATCGGGAAGCAAGCGCTCTCGGGCACTGGTTTCCGATTGGCTCCTACAGTCTGCTTCTGTTTTCTCTTCAAAATCCTGTCAAAATTGAACTTGCTCACTGAACTAGTCTCAAAAAAGCTGTATTTACTTGATTCCTATTGTTTAAAGTTTAATTTTTACTAATGTTTAGAGTGTAAAGGGCTAAGATTTAAGTGATTCTGCTCCTCTCTGAAACTTTTATGTGCGCCAGACTTTAGGCGCCAAGGGAATACACATCCCTTTGTCCTGAGAATTTGGCTCTCCTGCTGGTGCAGACAGTCTTTTGTCCACAGCCAGCTCTTAAACTTGTGCTTCTCCCTCTCTCCCCAGCCGAGTTCCAGCTCTCCAAAGCTTCCTGCCCCAGAGACGCAGGCTGTTGGACACCGGGTGGACGGTGCTTCCACAGCCGCCACCCGAAACCTCAAGCCCAGACTCCACAGGCTGAAAGGTACGGCAAAAGCCGCTAACCAATCGGGAAGCAAGCGCTCTTGGGCGCTGGTTTCCGATTAGCTACTGCAGTCTGCTTCTGTTTTCTTTTCAAAATCCTGCCAAAATTGAACTTGCTTGCTGAACTAGTCTAGAAAAAGCTGTATTTACTTGATTCCTGTTGTTTTAAGTTTAATTTTTACCAACATTTAGAGTGTAAAGGGCTAAGATTTTAGTGATTCAGCTCCTCTCTGAAACTTTTATGTGCTCCAGACTTTAGGGGCCAAGGGAATACACATGCCTTTGTCCTGCAAATTTGGCTCTCCTGCTGGTGCAGACAGTCTTTTGTCCATAGCCAGCTCTTAAACTTGTGCTTCTCCCTCTCTCCCCAGCCAAGTTCCAGTTCTCCCAGGGCTTCCTGCCCCACAGGCGCAAGCTCTCAGACACCGGGCAGCCGGCGCTTCCACAGCCACCACCCAAGACCTCAAGCCCGGACTCCACAAGCTGAAAGGTACGGCAAAAGCCACTAAATTTGCATCACCCACCCCCAGCCCCCTCCACTTATTAAATACACCGTTTCCCCACCTACTTCTAAAAAGATGCCTACGAAGGTCATCATCGTCCTCTCCAATTCTTCAGTTGTCCATTTAGGAATGCCCTAAGTTAACCGGTCGATATCACAGACGCCTTGTCTTGAGAATCCTTTGGCCTAATCTGCAGTGTACATTCCTCCTATTATGTACAGAATGGGGGGCCTGGACAGCACCCTCACGAAGGGTTCCTCACTAATATCGGCACTGATCATCCTCTGTAGTGTACAGGTGGCAATTTATCCTCAGAAGCCTGTGCATGCAGAGCCTGACCCCTCAAAAATTTGTTACCCATACACTGATCTACCTGCCAGTTATTTATGTGCCGTGCAGTTAGTACTACTGTCAGAGTACAACCTGGAAACCTATTGAGTCGGTACCTGTATTGAGCAGCCTCCTCAAGTTAGTCCTTCTGTCCCATACAGTATTAGTCACCCTATATACATCTCGGTCAGGGTATTGCTTCACCTAGCACTAGAGCGGTACACCCTTGGGGGTGGTGATAGGTGCACATATCATGTTAAGAATCCTAAGCGTACCAGGGCCAAGCGTTTCAAACTAACATTAGCTGCCTTAACAAAGATGCTACTTCTTTTACTGATATGCTCAGGTAACATCGAACTGAACCCTGGTCCCATCTCTCCCCTCACTTCTCTGTTGGATATGGCCATCATCAAAGGAATGAGCTTCTGGCATGTCAATGTCTGCAGTCTCCTAAAAAAGTTCACTATGGTTCAGGCATGGATCAGCCATGCCCATCCTGATGTCCTGGCAATTTCTGAATCCTGGCTCAGGCCAGCTTCCCAGGACAGTGAGATTAACATCCCATCCTTCCAGCTGTTCAGAACTGATAGGCCCACTAGGGGAGGTGGAGTGGCTATATATGTTAAGGAAAGATTTGCAACGTCCTATATGGATTCAAGCTCTGTTAAAAACGAGTTTGAATGTCTGATATTCAAGATTGACTTATCCTTGTCACTGGCCATTAGAGTGATCGGTTGCTATTGACCCCCATCCGCGGGAACTCTACTCCTATCTCACCTTGGTAACATCATTGAGAAAGAGAATCTCGAAACTATCATACTTGGGGACTGTAACTTTGACTGCCTCTCCAAGGCTGCTTCGCCCCTAAACATCTTTTGTGGCGCTCGTGGGTTAGCACACTTAATACAAGAACCTACATGTCCTAATAAAAAGAACCCATGTAATAGCTCATTGTTGGATGTCATATTAGTTGATAAGCCATATCTTTACACGCATGCTGGAACTTTCTTCACCGTTGTCAGCGACCATTGCTTTATTGACGCAGTTAGGTCACTACATCACACAGGCCCTTCAACTAAATTCATCACTAAAAGGACTCGGTGCAACTTTGATGCAGCTGCCTGTGCATACAAGCTGGGACATTCACCATGCTGGCAAGACTTCTACCTACTGTAGCTACCGAGGTCAACACGGCTTATGATATCTTTAATGAGATTCTAGTAGGAGCCCTAGATGCACATGCCCCGATGGTAAAAATCAGAGTAAAAAGCAAAACTTGTCGCTGGTTCACATCTGAACTGGAAACTGCCCTGCTAGGCAGGGACAAGTTGTGGAAAAAGGCGTGACAGACGAAACTGGTCTCAGACTGGTGCCAATTTAGGAAGGCATGTAACGTTTGCACGAAAATGATCAGAGATGCCAAAGCATCATTCTACCTTAAGGAGTTGGACTCTGCTGCAAAGTGCTCCTCTAAATTCTGGAGGACAATTAAGGAGATGTCCAGCCATACACCAGGTAACTCCTTGCCACCAAAAATCACATCTGAAGGGAAAACTATATGTGATAAACAGGGGATCTTTGAAGGTTTCAGCAATCATTTTGCCACAGCTGAACTGGCCTTTGACAATTCCCCTGCAGCCCTGGCCCACTCTAAACTATGAATATTAGGAGCATTACCAGGCACTTTGCTGATCTTGAGGCATGGATGAAAGTGTCCTGACCTACTGTGCCTATCTGAAACATGGCTCAAGCCTCACATTCCGAACTCCTTATGTTCCTTGTCCAGTTATTCCTTGATATGGAGAGATAGGCCTTCCCCAAAACGTGGAGGGGGGGTCGCTATCCTCTATAAAAACCATCTTGATGTTGCGGTCTGCCCACCCACTGGCTCACCTTCAGTCTGTGAGTCCCTACACACAACCATTGCCCTTGGTGCAAAAAAACTCCACATTATCTGTGCCTACAACCCACCCACTGGAGGTATCACAGGTCTTCAGGATTCACTTAATCAAACTGTCACAAACGCCAAGCAAAATGAGGTCACAATCTTAGGTGACTTTAACGTAAACTGGCTGGGACCAACTCACAGCACACTGCTGACACTAATGCAGAGCTATAACCTGCACCAGATCTTAACTGAACCCACTAGAACCACCCCTTCTCTAACTACCTCCACCCTTATAGACTGGGTACTGGTGAATCGCCTTGACCATGTGCAAACTGCAGGCATCTTGGCAGATGCTATCATAGACCACTCCCCCACTTTCTGTGTATGGAGCCCGGAGACTGCTCCCCCATCCCCTCCACGCTACATCACAATTACCAACTTTGCCAAAGTGGATGTGGAAGCTTTCCTCTATGATGTATCCTGTAACAACTGGTCTGACATCTATCACTCCAATGATGTTCAAATAGCCCTTGATATCTTCATTGATAATTTCACAGCACTTCAGGATAAACATACCCCGAAGGTCACCAGAAGGATCAAGGGTAAACAAACAAGATGGCTACACAAGGACCTGCTGGCTAACCTGCACACACGGGACAAACTCTGGAAGAAGTATAAAGTGTCCAGACTGCCAGAGGATTACAATACCTACAGGGCCTCTCAGAGCGCCTGTAAAAAACAAATCAGAACAGCGAAGAGCATCTACTGCAAGGAACTGCTCACAAACTCTGCTGGTGACCCTAGAAAATTCTGGACACACATCAAGACCTTTCTTGGGGCTACCCAGTCATCGTCCCCAGGGGATATGATCCTAAATGGTGTACATTGCAATGACTCGAACACTATAGCGAATGCCTTTAACAGATTATTCAGGACCTGTCTCAGTACCCTCGTCCTTCGCTTCACCTCCCACAGCATCTCAGCCTTACTGCACACCAGAGATCTGCATCTGGTGCTGACCACTGCCAACTAACTACTACCCCCCTTTCCACTTTAAAGCTATATCTAGATCTGAGGTCTAAAGGCTATTGCAAAACATATCCGACAACACTAGCCCCGGCTCAGATTCACTCAAGCCATGACTCCTGAAGCTAGCGGCACCATTGATTGCCTCGCCACTGGCCAAGATTTTCACTCTGTCTCTCTCTTTCTCTCGGCGTTGTCCCAGATCTCTGGAAGATTGCCCGAGTTATGCCTATCCTTAAAAAAGGAGACCCAAAGGATATCAACAACTACAGGCCCATAGCCATCCTCTCTGTGCTAAGCAAGCTACTGGAGAAGCTTGTTGCAACCCAAACCATTGACTAACTCACAAAGAACAACCTTCTCTCAGACACTCAGCATGGTTTCAGAAAAGGGCACAGTACCTCAACCGCTCTTCTCAAATTCTCCACCGATGTACTCTGCAACATGGACAAAGACCTATTCACTGGAGCAGTATTTATCGATCTTACCAAAGCTTTCGATCTTGTTGATCATCCCCTGCTTCTCTCAACCCTGCATAGACTTAACTTCTCATCCTCAGTAGTTGACTGGTTTAACTACCTATCTAACAGATTACAACTTGTTAAATTCAACTCCGCTCTCTCGGATGTGACCAGCACTGACATCAGAGTACCCCAGGGCTTCATCCTGGGACCCCTTCTTTTCTCGCTATACATCAACAACATAGATTATGCCATACTGTCCTGCTCAGCTATCTTATACACTGATGATCTCATCCTCTACTACAGCGCTGACAAAGTTAACTTCATTAATATAAACCTCTCCTTGGATTTCAGGAATGTGCAAACATGGCTAAATGCTAATAAGCTCATCCTCAACACAAAAAAGACTCAAGCCATGCTATTTGGCACTGCCCCCAAACTCAGGGCCTGTAAGGAACCCCTCCTAGTCCATGACTCTGGGGGGGTCTCTCTTCAACTGTGTCACATCCTTCAAATACCTGGGAGTCCTCCTTGATAAATCCCTTGATTTCAGTCTGCACATCCAGTCAACCTGTAAAGCAACAAATGCCAAACTTGGAATCGCCTATAAGACTTGTCACCTGCTAACACCATCCGCAAAATTAGCAGTTGCCAAGGGTATTCTGCTTCCAGCGCTGACATATGGTGTCTCCACTTTTGCTAATGCCAATAAGACTACTCTCCATAAATGGGATGTCGCGTATAACAACATATGTCGGTATGCCTCCTCTTCCCATCGCCTAAAGCACCACTGCACACTGTATAGTGACCTAGGCTGGCTCTCCCCAACTGCCTACCAACTATATTCCCTAGGGACCCTCACTGACTCTGTAATCCGTAACTGAACCCCCTCCTCCCTTGCAGCTCTACTTGTACCACAGACACCCGCCCACGGACTACGCTCGGCAAACAAATTTCTACTCACCATACCCAGGTGTCTTACTTCAAAAGGCTCTAGAGCATTTCACTGCACCGCCCCAGCCACCTGGAACTCCCTCCCTCCTGCTCTGAGGCAGGCTAACTCCCACCCAATCTTCAAAAAAGAACTATATCGCCACCTGTCCCGGGACGCCTGCACATGCTTTGATCCCACTTAATGCCTCACAGCTAACCACCCTATTTCGCCCAAGACACTGCTGTACTTCTGAACAAACTTTGCTATAAAATGTCTTTATAGCTGCCACTTAGCCCAGTTTCAGTTATTTGCATGTACTAATGTCACTTTTGTCATCTCTGCATAGCTATATGTATTATCTCGAGTACTGTCTGACTTGATCTGTATTCTAACCTACCTGTACTATATACTATGTACCTGTACTATATACTATGTATTGTATAATCTCATCTCATTTTAAGTATGTATTCTCCTGGGTCGTGCCTGAAAATAGTCAACTTTGGCTAGCGCACCTAAGCCGGTTAACAAAAACTAACTAAATAAATAAACTAAGTGTCCCTTGAGTAGACACCATTGCCCCAGTTTCTGGCTTCTTTTTCCAACCTGTACTATTGAAGGTGGTTGAAGATCTGATACTTCGGTTGGATGTAAAAAAGAGTGCTGGAGCTGACTCTTTCGATCCTTACTGTATAAAAATCACGTATCACGTCCTTGCTGTCTCTATCACACATCTATTCAATTTATCATTGTCCCAAGGGTCCCTTCCCATCATTTGGAAAACTGCCCATGCTATCCCATTGTTTAAATCTGGGGATACCTGGACCTTAATAACTATAGACTGATCTCCTTACTGCCTATCTTGTCTAAGCTCCTGGAAAAAGTTGTCAGCAATCAACTTAAATCTTATCTGGAAGTTAACAACTTACTAAACCCCATGCAACTGGGTTTTAGGTCTAAGCATAGCACTATCTTGGCCCTTGACAAAGTAACTAACCATTGGTACAGTGACCCTGACAGCAGAAACTTTGTCTGTGCAGTATTCCTAGACCCTAGCAAAGCTTTCAATACTGTGGACCACAGCCTGCTAATCTCCACTCTGAAGAGTATTGGACTTGACCCAGCATCCTTGCACTGGTTTACAGAGTACCTTGTAGGATGGTAGCAACAAATCAAAGCGGAGGGGGAGCTCTCCCCTCTCAGACCTCTGCTCAGGGGAGTGCCACAAGGATCCATTCTTGGTCCGTTGCTCTTCACAATCTGTATCAACAATATCGATGTGGGCATCAACAAGGCAAAAATACATCTGTTAGCTGATGACACAGTGGTTTACATAAATCGTCCAACTGCTGAAGTTGCCTGTGCAGACCTACAGGAAGAATTTGACCTGCTCCAGACTCAGCTACTCCATAAAAAGCTTCTCTTAAATGTGAAAAAGACGAAAGCAGTGTTGTTCACACCTTATAGCAGTATGATTAATCCTGCCAGCTCCGGGACACTGCCTCTGATCTCCAAAATTCTAGGAGAGAAATTGGATTTTATCCCCAAGTTTAAATACTTAGGAGTGTGGCTAGACCTGAACCTCACAGTCTCTGAGCATGTTGAAGATCTGGCAAAGAAGCTAAGGCAGAGACTGGGCATATTCTACAGAATTAGCCAGTTCCTTACTTGTGATGCCAAATGGAGACTAGTCCAATCTACTTTTCTCTCCCTAATTGACTATGGCGATTTTCTATACAGCCACTGTCCTAAAGCCTCGCTTATCAAGCTGGACATGCTGTTTCACAGAGCCATCAGGTACATTACCGTTCTCCCCTCTCTACCCATCACTGCCTATTGTACAAAGCTGTAGTACGGTCATTGCTTACATTCAGGCGTGAAAGAAATGCAGTCCTCTGGACCTACAGAGCTATCTTAAAAAGGTTCCCTCATTACATTAGTGAATGTCTTCCCATAAGTGAGCTGGGACCGTACGGCCTAAGGAGTTCATCATATATCTCGCTATGCGTCCCTAAAGCTTCCACCCGCTATGGCAGAATGGCCTTTAGCATCTCGTTGACGACCCTGTGGAACAAAATGCAAAAACTACTGAAACTAAGTTACCACCATAGTGTTAACGCTTTCAGGGCACTATATGCCCAAGGTTTGTGTGAATGCTGCAACTGTCACCCTGGCTCCTAATCATTAACTACTGTTAGCTTGCTCCCCAGAGTTTGGCCTTAAATATGACCGGCCATACCCCAAGTAATTTTGTGCATGTTTTATTAATCCATATGTATTTATCATCAAGTACCTCAAGGGAATCAACAAAGTCCAAGAGGGTAGCATCTTTCAACAAAAGAAGTGTGCAAGAACAAGGGGGCACAATTTGAAGATAGAGGGGGGCGGCTCAGAGGTAATTTAAGGAAGTATTTTTTCACAGAGAGGGTTGTGGATGCATGGAACAACCTTTCGGAGGAGGTCGTGGAGTCAAAAACAGTGGTGGAATTCAAGCATGCATGGGACAGTCATAAAGCAATTCTAGGGGGGTGGGGGTAGGAAGAAGTAGGCTGCTGGTTAACTAGGATCTGCAGCTTATCCAGTAGGCAGGGAAATGGGCAGACTGGGTGGGCCAAGCGGTCCTTATCTGCCGTCAAATTCTATGTTTCTATGTTTCTATGTTTATATCACTTCCAGTCCCAGTACCCCTCTTGCGCGTTACAGGTAAGTCTTTCTGTGACATCTGACCCCAAAGCGTAAAATCTATACCCACTGGGTGGCTGCAGCTTCGCAAGCCGCCTTCCTAGACCACTCACCCAGTCTCTTCTCCAACAAATTACCGCTAAGGCCACCAACCAGTCGGATCACGAGCGCCTTACGGCCCATGGTCCCAATTGGCTCCTGTAGTTTTCTTCAGCGATCCTTACAATGCTGGCGGAAAAATCGAATGGTCTGCTGTACTCTGGTAATACAGCTGTAACCGCTTCATCCCTGTCCGATGTAATCCTTCCACAAGGCTAAAGTGCTTTTATTGGAATTATGAGTGATTAAGCCCCCTTTTGAATCATTGACCATGACTGGCCACAGGAGCCTCAGCATATCCATTCTGTCCCTGTCCTGTGACCTTCCCGTGGCCCGATGGTATGTTGAACCTGGACAGCTAACGATAGCACCTAGCCCTGGATTAAAGATGCGGTAGGTGCTCTTCCACCCATGCCCAGTACCTTGCTCACACCTTCCTCCAGTATGCCGTGGTACAACTGCCCACAGCCCCAATGTAAGCGCTCCCTGGGGATGCGGTCTTAGTGCCTAGCAGGCTGCCTGGGCTTTACTCATTTGTGAACTGGTCAAGAAAAAGCTGTATCACTTACTTCTGTCTGTCTGTCTGTCTGTCTGTCTAGATAGCAATACCTGGGGCCAGCCTGTCCTTTTTTCTATGAAAATTACTGTATCAATATCCATCACTGTATCTCTGTGGATTTGCCTGTTCCCACTGCTCATTGGTCTTATTGATGCTCTAGAATCACCTGTAATGTTATGTATGTGTTTCCTGATCTGCGCTTCCACCATGTTTTTACTCCCACTGTAAATACTGATGCTTGTTTTGTAATGTAATCTGGACCTGCGAATGAGCTTGCTCAACGATGTTGTCTGGGTAAATAAAGATTCTGAGTGATTGATTGGTTGACTAATTGGTACTTTTCCATTTTGAACTGTCTTCTTTTTCTGTGTATGGAACAATGTCAGTGTCAGTGGCTCAGTAGTTACCACACTCACCTCTGATCGCTGGGAGATCAGAGGGCTGTGGGTTCAGTTCCCACATCCAGCACTTGGGTTAATATCCCAGTACTGACACTGTAGTGCAGCATGAGAGGGGTGCTGCACTTCTGAGGTGCCGTCTTTTGGATGAGACGTTAAACCGAGGTCCCATCCGCCTGGACTTGTGGTAGTTCAGGTGGATGTTAAAGATCCCATAGCACTTATCGAAAAGAGTAGATTTTTTTATTAAAATTCACATATTGCATACAAAGGTACAATCATAGAAATTTACATGAGTAAACAAAACTTATCCTCCTTTTCTTTTTTTTTCCAATCTTTTGTGTAAACATAGCATATAAGATTTATCTTATTTATATTTTATAAATATTTGAAAACCTTTCCACCATCGGTAGACTTTATCACATGGATAATGTAATAAATCAGATTGATACACAGAATTCATTGCCTGTGCTACCAAAAAACTATACACTAGATATGACATCATTCTCTGGGAAAGTACCAACTGACATCAAGCTTGCCATAAATAATATCGTAAACAACATAGAAAAACCATATAAGCTTCAAGGTTCAGGTCAACCTTCTCTTTAGGAAGGAAGCCAAATACCAAAGTCTCATAATTTAATAACAATAACCAATCCATATGCTGTTTAGTACTTAAAAAAAGACCAAAGAGGTTTAGAAAAAGAGCAATAAAAAAAAAAAGACTCATAGGCCCAGATATTAAAAGCTTTGCGCCGGGCAAAAAACGTTTGCGCAGGGTTAGCGCGGGATTAGCGCGGTCTGCTATATTCAAAAGGCTGAATAGTGCAGGTAAACTGCATTAGCGCAAGGCAAACAATAATTATATGCAAGGGGCAAAGTGAACATGAATACATGTGCAATGAGATATTCAGCGACTAGCGCTGCGCTAAGTTGTTTAGCGCGACTTAGCGCGACCCATAGCGCGGTACAAATTACCGCCCAGGAAAAGCTGGTCTTAACCCTGGGCAAACAGCTTTGAGTGCTTTGCGCGGTGCTGTCCCATCATTAGCGTGGCTTGCGCCAGCCATAACATATCAGTATGACACTTAGATACTGCCAGACATGGAGGACACATGCTGCTCACTGATGGCACCACCATGATGCCATCAGCTGCCACCAGTCTGAGCCAAGCACAGAAAGTGATGGGTGATCTGACCCACAGGGGACAGCATGGTAGTGTGGCCATGTAGCACACACCTGCAGACCATACGTCTGTGGTGTGCAACAGATGCCAGCGCACACGCAGCACATGAAGCACTGTGGGCATGGTGGCCAGTGAGGGGAGGGTGTATGGGTGGCCAGACCTCACCACAGCCCATGTGTGGCCACAAGGCTGGGACACATCGCTCAGTGCACATGGGCCAGTAGTGGGATTATGCCACCACCTGTGTGCCTGTCAGATCCCACATGCCCCCTGAGCCACCTACCACACAACTGTACAGATGTCACAGCACACACTGCCAGCCATGTACATGACACTGTGTGCATCCCATGTCACAGGTGCAGCATCTGTGGATCACACAACAGCGTGATAGTACTGTCCACTGTCAGTAATTACCTGCAAGCTGTGTCTGGCACTTGTACAGTGCAGTGGTCATCACTGCCCTACATACCATAGGCAGTGTCGTGTCCCTCACACTACCAGCCCTCTTGCTACTGTAGTATCTGCTGTGCACTGTGGCATGACTCACAGTGTGAAGGTTGCATGCAGCACTACCACCACCTGTGCCTCTGCTGTGTTGTCCCCTGGGGTACGATATGCTATGCTGTGCTGTACTGTTTACATGAAGCCTGCAGCTATCATCATGCACTGCCTGACTGACCTACAGGTGGAGCTGCGGTCGGACCTGGCCAGCCCCTCTACCTCCAGACTGACCTATAGGTGGAGCTGTGGAACCCTGCAGTAACGCTGTGCAAACTGCATGCAAATCAGGGCATAATGAGATGCTAATGTGGCTGTTTGCCCACAGACTATCTAAGTAGGCTCATTTGCATGTCACTTTGAATATGTTGAAGTTTGCTTACAGGGCTAGCGATGTTTGCACCGAACGGAAACCACTTAGCTCGCACTAAAGCCCGCTAACATGTTAGCGCAACGGTTCGGGGAATATCATACAGTTTTGATCACTGTTTTTCGTGTGTGTGCCGCCTGCAGCTGTACTCGGGTCCCTGTATTTGCCAGAACACACATTGGCCACATAGTTCCTCTCTACCTACCTCACATCTCTGTGCACTGTGTTGTTGTTGTGGTTTGCACTTCCTGATGGCTGTATTCAGGCTGTCTTATTCCAGGGCTACGTTTGCCCTGCACTCCCAGCCCAATTTGCACGGCCTCATTCCCATGCTATATTCAGAAGCTGTTTGCCCTGGGCTATTCCTTTTGAATATAGCTTGCTTTGTGCTTCAGGCTAAGTTTGCCCGCTGGGCAGTGCTAATTTAGCCCAGGGGCAAACCTTTGAATATCTGGCCCATAGTCTCTTAAATTGATACGTGCTGTATATGGGCAATTCCTGTCTGCTGAATTTTTATGTTTTGCATTTCCTCTAATATTTAGCCTACCATATGCAGTAAGCCATAAAATTTGCCACATTGTAGCAGGTATTCGTTTGTTAGTCAATTGTTTTATAATTTCTACGTTAAAAGCAGGAGGGCAATCTTTAAAACTAGGCTCAGTAGGATATAACTGAGATAACAGTATATTATAGAAATGTTTCCTATTATTTTGCAAAATTTTCCATTTAAATAGTTTCTGAGCAGCTGGTCGAAAATATTCGGGTAACTATAGTCGTGTAGGTAGCTTCGGTGCTACCTCACGCCATACAGCTAAATAATGTTTTAGTACATGCTTCACAAAACACATAACTCCAGTTGTTATACTGGAGATACTATACCAAACAATATGGTAAATAAACAGAGAATGAAAAAAAAGCACTGGTTCAGCCATACCCAATCCACCTTTTTCTTTACCTAAATAAGTATAACAATGCTTAACTGGATTCAGTTTATTTCCCCAGAGCATTTGAAAAAAGATTCCATAAACTGTTTCTAAAGATGTAGGGAGTGGAAAGATATAAGCCACATATTGCAGTTGGGGAATAACAAAGCGATTCAATACCTGGATTCTCTTTAGTTTTGATAATTTCCAAAATTACCATCTTCTAACCTTATTATGAACTTTAGACAAAGCCAGTTCCCAATTATTGAGAGGCAAATTGGTTGTCCCATAGGTAATGCCTAAAATTACTATTGGTTCTTTTGTAAGAGTAATTCCAGATATTTGTCATGAGGTAATATTCCTAGGGCCTATCAACAACCCTTTGCATTTAGCAATATTAACTTTTGAATTAGATACTGTAGCATATCTCTGTAGTTCATCCAAAAATTGGGGAATTTGGTTATAATGTGAAAAAAAAACCACAAATATCATCTGCATAGGCCTGTACAGAAAAATTAGCCAATTCATATGACTCCGTCAATCCATTCCATCTAGTCTTATCAGCCAGGCATCAAAGTAAGGGGTCAATAGAAAAAATGTATAACAAAGGGCTTAAAGGAAACCCTGCCCAACATCTGTAGAGATGATAAAACCTTTTGTTATTTGACCTCTTATTAGAACTTTTACAAAAATATGGGAATAAAATAACTGTATATGCCTGATTATTGATACAGGTACCCCATATTTAGCCAGTACAGAAAAAAGGAAAAGCCTATTAACACGATCGAATGCTTTCTCTTGGTCTACTGAAAGTATGCACCCTCTAGAGTCCTGCATAAGAAGAGTCTCAATGAAATCTCTAATAATAACAAGGGCATCTTGTATTCTTTTAGTAGGGATACCACAAAATTGTTGTGCAGAGAGCACAAATGAAGCATAATTTTTGAGTCTAGAATTAAGAATATGAGTAAGAATTTTATAATCTGAGTTTAGCAATATAATCAGCCTCCAGTTTTTAATATCAGCTCAATCCCCAGTTTTATATAAATAAACTAATAAACCTTCCGGAAAAAATTAGGAATTTTATTATTTTCAAAAAAGAACAGATAAATGGTCTGCAAAAAGACAGATATTTCTGTGATGAAAAATTTATAAAATTGGTTTGGCAGACTATCTAAACCTGGTAAAGTATTAGATTTAAGAGCTTTAATTGCCTCTACAATTTCGTCTAAAGTTATGTTTTTAAGCAGTAAAAGAGCTTCATCAGGATATGTTGGAACTTCAATATTATGCAAATAATCTGCCATCCTTTGCTCAGAAGGATCATCAGTGGGTAACAGTGAGGAGTAGTGATTTTTAATTAAGTCTTCTATGTCTGAAATTCCTTCTATTCTATTTCTATCTGAATCCTGTAAATACTCAATCGTCATATCATCATGAATTTTTTTACAAGCCTCATATGGGTCTCCTACAGGTGATTTCTGTGTACCACCAGAAAGCATTGCATGAATTGTGGAGGCTCTATCATACTGATAGGCTAACATGTCCTTCTTTAATTAATTAATTAATTAATTTATTTAGACAGCAGTTTGGAAAACCTTTGAGCCATAGGCTCATTTACAAAGGTACCTTGTCACAGTAAGACAAACGAAAATACACAGTATAACAGTATAACACAGTATAACAGTGACTTAAGACATAGATACAAACAAGCTGGTACAGGTAAGATTGATGCAAACAATACCAGAGTTATGTTGTCCTTAGCAGCTTAGTAGTAAGCTTTGTCATAAGTATTGAGTACGGCTTTGATTAGTGGCAATTACAGCTTCGGGTGTTAACAAGGTGGTTCCGTAAGGATATTTTGAAGCACAATATAGTTGGAGCTTCGGAGATGGAGGGGGGAAGTGTGTTGAACCAGGAGGGGGCCCTAAAGCTGAAGGCTCTTTGGTCGTGAGAGGTCCTAGCTCTAGGGATAACAAGAGAGGTTTTCCCAGAGGTCCGAGTATGAACTAGTGGGACAGAGCGGTGGATGGTGGTGGTCAATCCTGGCGAGGATAGCCCAAGAAGGGTCTTTTTTGTAAGGGTACAGGTCAGATATTTGAGGAGCTCATCAAGATCAAGTACCAGCACTTTAGTGTACAGTAGACAGGTGTGTGTTAGCCTAGGTGCCCCAGTAATTAACCTGCAGGCCTTATTCAGAGTAGTGCGAATTTTATGGAGTGCGGTCTGATCAGCAGCACCATACACTGGCAGTCCATAGTCCACTAGGGACAGGATAGAGAGGTGACTCATGGTCGAAGAAGCCTCCGGGGAGGCAGTGTTTATACCGATGTAAGATGTCCAATCGGATATTAGTGGCAGTGGCTAGGGCAGCGATGTGTCTATGGAAGGAGTGGGAGGGGTCAAAATGGATCCCTAGGTATTTATAGGAGCAAACTTGTTCGAGTGGGAAAGAGGACCCAGAATGAATGAGGAGTTTGAAGTTGCAGGACTTGTTTTGAGGATGAGTGAAGAACATGGTTTTTGTTTTTTTAAGATTTATCACCAATCTATGTTCCTTGAACCAGCCCTCAGCTTCGGCGAAGGACTTCTGCAGCGAGTCCTGGAGGGCAATAGGGTTATGACTTGAGGCAAAGATGACTGCATCATCAGCGTACAATAGAATGTTCCCCAAGCAAGAGTGTGGAAGGGTGTTAAGGTAAAGGGAGAATAGTAAGGGGCCCAGAATGGAGCCCTGGGGAACCCCAGAAAAGATGGGACAGATGTCTGAGTAGGTTCCATTAATTTTTACATGCTGTGAGCAGTCAGACAGATAACTGGTGCACCAGGAGATAGGCCCAGCAGCAAAACCAGAGAGACTAAGGGCATCAAGAAGAAGGGGGTGGGAGACAGTGTCGAAAGCTTTAGAGAGGTCAATGAGGCCGCACCAGCCAGAGAACCAAAGTCTAAGGAGGTGGAGAAAGTTGGAGAACTCTAGGAGGGCTGTGTTGGTACTGTGGCCTGCTCAGAAGCCATGCTGCTCAGGACATAGGACATTGTAGGTGGAGAGGTAGTCAGAGATTTGAGAGGCCACCACTTTTTCCAAGGCCTTGGAGAGAGGAGAGAGAATGGAGATTGGCTGATAGTTTCCAGCCACAGTCCTATCACCACCTTTAAAGATAGGGGTGACAGTGGTGACTTTCCAGGCAGTTGGAACCTTCCCCAGGCAAAGAGAGTGGTTGATGAGGCACGTGATTGGGGTAAGGGCTGTGTCTAAGACCAGCCGTAGGATACACAGATCCAGGGTGTCACTGCCTGTACTATTACTCTTGAGGGCAGTGACAAGGTGCAGCCTAAGTTCTTGGGCAGAAACACAGCAGAGGAGAAAATAAGGGCGGCGAGAAAGATTTATGGCAGGTGCTTGGGGAGGAGGATCAAAAAAATTTGTAGGGAGGATAGGGCTAAGGTCAGTGAATGAGGTGTTGAGGAGGTTGGCTATGAGGGCTGGGTCTGAGGAGATCACACCATTAATGTTGATCTGGGAGAATGGGGGGGAGTGTGCACTCCCATTTAACTGTTTAATGTTATCCCAGAAGGTTCTGGGGTTCCCCCATGAGGCAGTGAGTGAGGACCGATAGTGCTCAGACTTGGCCTTTCTGATGGCCCGAGTGCACTTGTTTCGGGTGGCAGCATATAACTGCCTGTCACTGGGCCGGGCCAGTCTCAGTGGCACGGTGCCATAGGTGGTCACTATATTTGAGATGGTGGATCAAAGCTGGGGTTACCCGGGGGGCATTCTGCCTTTTAGAATGGTGGGTCGACATTGGGGCAAAGATATCACAGGCATTATTAAAAGTTCGGGTAAAGAAGGAGAGAGCTGTGTCGATGTCAGGAGTTGCCTGTATAGGAGACTAGTCAATTTGGGACAGAAGTTCCTTAAGTTTTATCAGTCCACCAGGTATTAGACACCGCCAGCATGTGGACTGTGCTATGGGTTTGGGGACTGAGGATGACCAGTGGAATAGAATGGGGGAGTGATCGCTGAGAGAGTCTGGGAGGACTTGTACATTGGGGATCTGATTAGAGGCGGTTGGTGAGCCACATCAAGCAGGTACTGGAGCCTCTCTTGGGGTTAGTCCTGGTAGGGTGGGTAACTAGTTGCGTTAGGTCTATTGCAGAAAAGGAGTCACGGGTAGAGGAGGAGGAGGGGCTGAGCCAATTGACATTTAAGTCACCCACCAGAATTTGATCAGCGGAAGGAGGTAGTGAGGAAAGGTATTCTGTAAGAGAGGCAATGGCCTGCGTTTGGTCCCTGGGGGGCACGTATGCAGTAGTCAGGTAAAGGGGTCCCTTTAAAGGGTCAGGGGTTAGTTTCAGCGTAAGCGCCTGGGCCCTGGAGTCAAGGATGGGAGCAGGCAGGGCTAGTACGGGGAGAGATTCCTTGACATAAATAGCGCAGCTGCTGCCCCATCTCCCAATACGGTCGGACCGGAAGAGGGTGAAACCAGGAAGGGAGACTAGGGAGTCAAGAGAGGATTTCGACAGCCAAGTCTCAACCAGAGCGATGACATCAGGGTTAATTGATGTGACCAGGCATTGTAGTGAGTCAAACTTTTTTAGGAGGCTACAGATATTCATGGAGACCATGCATAGGCCTGTGGTGCTAGTCAGGGAGCTCCTGGGAACCGGGCCAGGGTTGGATGAATGTTCCTGACAGGAGTAGTAGCATGACTAACACCTGGCTGGGAGATGGTGAAAGGTTTTCTTCGATTGACATGAGGGGGAGGGAGGTTAAGGGAGCAGGGGGTGGGCAGGGTGGTACAGGAAGGGAAGGCAAGAATAAGAAGACACCCAGATGTGCCTGAGGTGAGGAGGAAGCTAGGGGAGGCAGGAGAACTGAGACACACAGAGGTCCCAAGGGCAAGACAGCAGGTTCGGGAGCAAGGGGAGGGAGGGGTGCCAGGGCACAGTGTGGAGTAGCAGATGGGTAAGTGGGCAAGTGCACTGCTAGTGGGAATAGGCATAGGCAGAGTGTGAGGCAGGGCCAATACATTGTGGTGAGCAAGATCCAAGGGAAGTAGTACTGTACAGGTAGGAGTAGGAAGCAGCGAGGGAGCATAGATCCCTCTAGTGGCCAGCAGGTATAACCTGCAAATGGGAAAGTGGGGAGATAGGTTCTGGGCAACAGGACGTGATGTCACTGGATGTGATGTCACGGGGGTGGATCCTTAAATTGACAGCTGCCCCTGGGTGGGTGAGTGGTTGGGGCGGGCGGGGCAGACGACGCAAAGCGTCGTCGGGCTAGCACCCCCCCTGCAGGTGTCCAGACGAAGAGAAGAGGCTCTCTTTACCTCAAAAGTAATCAGGCTGGAAATTCGGCTTCCTCAGCTCCTCAGGTGAGCTGCTTGTGTTGCTTGCAAATTTATTTATTTGTGATGAGTAGTTATATTTAGTAAGGTATAAAATAGTGTAAAGATGTTGAAGTTGTTTCCGGAGTGAGAGCTATTTAAAAAATCTATTATTCCCTAGTTGTTTACTGTGATTACTAAACCATGGTTTCAAATCCAATTTAGCATCGGCCCACCATTCACCAGGGTCATCATATAGACATAAAACTGATAATCTGGCAGATAATGGAGTTGTTATCCCCTTTTTAACTTCAGGCTGTGTAAGCAAGAAAACATTCAATTTTCATCTGTTTTTAACTTTGTTCTTAAAAGCTAAAACTGGTATACAGAATTTTAATAACAGGTGGTCTGAAAATTCAATAGGAATAATGTGAAAATTACCCTTAGGCAGGTTCCAAGAAAGGAATAAATGATCAATAGTAGTTTTATAAGTACCCCTAGTATATGTAAAGCGAGAACCTGTGTTGTAAGCACTACAATCTATAAGACCTGCTGTTTTAATTACCGTATTTAACATATTACAGTCACAATACTTTTTTTTCCTTTTTTTTCACTAATTTGTTCCCTAGCTATGTCACAATTAAAGTCTCCTCCCATAAAAATCATGTAAGAGGTTACCAGGAATGGTTGAACTGTTCTTAAGAGGGATACCCTATCTGCTTTAGTCTGAGGTCCATATACATTGATAAAACGGTAAGCCATTGATTTCCATTTGCCATCTAACAGAAATAATTGACCCGGAATTAAATCTACTAATTGTATCAAAGAAAAATTACAAGATCCAAAAAGAATGCCCACCCCATCTGCACAATCCTGGCCAAAGGACCAATGGGAGGGCCCCCAAATCCATTCCCTTTTAAATAATACTTACTGTTCTCTGGAACATATCCATGTTTCCTGTAGGAAAAAAATATCATAGTGGCTATCATGAACAAATGAAAAAACAGCCTGCTGTTTTATATTATTCAATATACTATGAATGTTTAGTGAACCTATAGAAAGAAAACCCATAAGCTAGGAAGAGAATGACATCGTATCTATTTTTTTCGCTTTTTCTTCTCTTTATTCTTATAATCTCCCTGGTCTATTCCTGTAGAAAGCTGGCTACTCCCCACTGATTGGGAATCTAATTCCCCTTACTCCATGTCAGAATTACCATCTAGTAAAAACAGTGCTGCATAGGTATTGCCTGTTTCAGTTCAAGAAGGACAGTTAACTGTTACTGGAGGCTTTTGTTTGTTAGTTCTGGAAGAACGCCACCTAGGCAGAGGCTGCAGGTCACTGCTGTAGGCTAAAATGTACCCTGGGGTGTTTAGCTCTTCATAGCATACAGGAGTTAGAAATGGATCACCCAATGGTTTCTCACTAATAGGAGTCTCCTCTTTTTGTTGTTGAGGTTCAGGATCAGGAAGAACTAAAGATGAGGGTGCATTTTGTATTTCAAATTCATGCTCCTCCTTCTGTGAGGAAACAGAAAGAGGAGGAGAAGCTAGAGGAAAGGAAGAATGAGAGGGGTTGGAGGGTGGGGTAGTTCAATTTCAGATAAAGCAGAAGCAGAGTCTTGTGCTTGCTGTATTAGTAGCTCTGGGCTAGCACATGAGGCTTTGTTTCTAGCAGCCCAAGGGCACTCACTAAAAACATGGCCATAATCCTCACACAAATCACACCTAGTATGATTGGCACATTGCATAGTTATGTGCCCCACCTCTCCACAATTATCACAATGCGCCTGGTCACAAGTGCTGGATAAATGAGTTTTAGATTCACACTTATAACATGGTCTGGGTTGTCCTGCATAGAAACAGACCCCTCTATCTCTTCCTAACATGAATGAATTTGGGATGTGTTCCATCCCTGTGTCAGTAAGCCTAAGCTTAACCTTATATTTCCATCCTCCTATCCAAAAAGACTCAGAATCTAAAAGTGCTTCAGGTTTACTCAAAATTTCACATTTCTGGGACAACCAAAATGTAATGTCATCCACATGAACTCCCTCATTCCGAAACATTATAGTCACAAATTTTACTAATGGTTTAGTCAAGGGTATTACCAAGAAGGGGGTCCATGTGGTGAATATTTAACTTGTGTATAGCGTTCCCAAAACAGTTCCAGAGCATGTGCAGTCCTAAAGCTAATATCATAATTGTCCTCCCCAGAGTTATTAATCAAAGCAAATACTTCTCTGGGGGAAAAATGCAAGGAATCCTTCAATAATGTTCGTGCGACATAGGACCTATCAGGCCGTTCTTCCAGCCTCCCTTATAGCGAATACGGACAGCATTCCGTCGTGGTGCAGCTTCTTTTTTTGTTTTAGTAAAAAGTTCTGACAATAAAGGCTTCTGGGCAGATACATTAGCATGTGTCTCATGTTTGTCCATACTAGAGGCTTCTACCTCTATAGATGCTTCAGTATTTGATGAGGTCGACAAGTCAGGCCTATTAGGAGATTGGAAGTATCAGAATTACTCCTATCTGTGTTTTTGCCTTTTATATCCATTGCATGTGGTTGCAAACCTATGTTAATTATCTTAGAGTCATTTGGTTTCCACTCAGGGGATGCCTGAGAAAAATTCAACGCAGGATCCCAGTCGGGGTCAGGAATCCTATTCCCTTTGGAAGTTTTAAGCCACCCTGCATTTTGTAGGGTCTTCTGGGGGGTTCAAATATTATCTGAAGCAAGTGGCAAAGGTAACTGGGCCATAGGCTGTAAAGGCATTTCTTTTAATTTATCTGTCTGGTGTTTTACAGAACGAGCCTTAGAATGTTCAGGAGTATTATTGCTAGTTCCCTTTAAAGGAGGTTCTGTACCCACTTTGGATGAAAAAGAAAATGTAGTAGCCCCAGTTTGAACTGTTGGACTAGTCTGGTATACCATTTTATCGCCCTTAGGATTAGGACAGTCGATAGAAGATAGCTTAGCGGGGAAGCGGAAAACAAATCCGGAATCACTCATTAGACGCGAGGAGTCTTGAATTGCAGTATTTGACTGCGAGTCTCCTGTAACCTGCGAGTGGCCAAATCCAGCTGCATGGCTATCACCCTCAGTCTGGATTTTGACAGGTATGGAAGTGAGTCCCTCTAGCAGACTATCGCACACACCCGCCTCGGTGTTTAGATTGCCAACCCTTGATTGTGTACACAATTCAGCATTTGCTAGATTTAACAGACGCTGTCAGCACACACCATCCGTGTCAATTATGCCAGCCCCTAAATCAAGATTTTTAGTAGAGATAACTTTAGCAACTGACTCACCCAGCTCTGGTCGGCTTACATCAGTGACAGCGCTCGCAGGAAGTTTGACAGGCAATTTTGCTCACTGAGCGTTCAATCCTGCATTTGCGGTATTCTCTTGTCGCTCCGGGAGTGCATCAGGGTTTGCTGAGTACAACTTATTATTTATTTCACCATTTGCCAAGCAGAAAGGATTTGCTTTTCCTTCATTCAATTCCATATCTCTGCCAATAGAAGTTAAATCATCCGTTGAAATAAAGACATCGCTCGTTTCGCCTTCCAAATCAGTGACGTTTTGCAAAAAATCTTCAGCCCCTTGCATGATGAGAATAGGAGAGGAGGCTCGCTCTCCTACCTCCACGGCATCCATTCGGTCCGGTGACTCGCTCCAAGTGGCCATCTCAACGGCCAAAAGGTTCCCCTACAGGAGAGTAGGGGACTTTCCCCAGAGTCCTGGCCAAATTTCCCCATTCAATAACAATACCACTAACAGTTTCATCTGGTTCAAGGTCAGTTGGCATTCATCTGTATCCCCCTCCCCCAGGTCGTGCCTGAAAATAGGCAGGATTTGTCTAGTGCACTTACCCGGTCAACAAAAACGAAATAAATAAAAATGTGCATACTCTACTCTTTTATCCTCCTACGCAAGCTAAAATAATCTTGCTCATTACTCTGTCTGCAACCCAGTCCCTTCCACTATAAATTTCAATAAACAAAGGAAAAAAACAATAAGAGGTGCATGCATTTCAGTTTTTACTTCTGTCCACCACATTTGTCAATAATCCCCCCATGTCCTTCTCCCTTCGTCATTACCTTCCCTAATGCTCTGGGTAACAAAGTTTGTCTTAAGCTTGCATAAAAGTGGTTCAGAACAAATTTGCAACACACCAGCATGCAATTTTATAAACTTTGTATTATTTCAATGGTTCCATCTCAATGCAACTAATTTCATTTTTGCCCTGTTATTGAACATAATCGCCACATAGCCAACTATGTCGACATTACTTCTTATAATTTACATGCCCTGTATGTTAGCATCTATAATTCCCTAAGTACACAGTTTTACTTATAATAACATCACATTCCTCTCATAGGATACAGTCTGTTTTTTTTAAATAATGGCTACATCAGTTATATAACCACTGAAGTGCATCATTCTATTTTCTATCTATCTGTGCATATCGTATACATTCTCACTCAGCTCTTGATTGTAAGAATACTACAGGCATTCTCACAAATTACATTTTTACTTTGTTTTAATTTCTTCAGCACACACATGCTCCAAAAATGTATACAGTGCACATTCATGAGGAGGATTCACATTATCCGCTGTTCTCTGCTTGGTCTCCATCTTTCTGCTCACCGATCTGTGCTGCTCTCCAAATTGCTGCTGTTCTCCATATACTTTAGCTGCTCTACGACACCACATCTCTCCCTCCTCCCCATCTCTCAGCCCCCAACACACTGCTATTCTCCATGTACATCACACGCTCTCTGGCAGTTGCTCTCTCCACCCCGCACTGATTCTTCCCCCCCACCTCCTGCCATGTCCCATACTTTACAGTACCTGCTCTACACTACTTCTTCTCTCCCCCTACCATCTCTGCCCCATCCTACTGCCTTCAATACTACTTCGCATTACCCTCTGTGTTCCATATCCTCTCTGCCTCTTCTCTCCTCCATCTCTACCTTCAGCCCTAAAACTCTGCTTTTATCAATATAAATTACTGGCTCTCAGCACTTGCTTTCCATGTCTTTTCTACCCCATCTTGGACCCCCCCAACATCCTCCCGTTACTGATATATCTTTGCAGCTCTGTGATACTTGTTTCTCTCCCCCCTCTTCCTGATCTCTACTTTTCCAAAGCCCTGCTAGTCATCATCATTCATGTTACCTGCTCTCAATTATTTGCATTCTGTCCCTCCCATCCCAGTCTTGTCTTCCCACAACATGCTGGCATTATCTCGACATTTACTTTCCCAAACAAATGGATTTCCCAAACAAATAGAATGCACTGCAGTACACCTTAACGTACGAAATATATATGACCAAAAACAATTCAAACTATTAACTTTTGTTCTGCAAAACAAATTATGACTCTAGATTAATGATGATTGTTTTAATTGATTTGTACCATTTTCATACATTACATATTTATGTTAATTAAAATTTTCATGCTTTCAAATGTATAAGGCTAATGTTATCTTTTTACTCTTCACATAGGTATTTAAGCATCCTTTGACTCCATCTGTACCAATCTCTGCATTTTCATTCTCAGCCCTGCCTGCTCCATTTGAGTCTGACATTTTGACGTCAAACAAGGAATGACATTCAGTGTGGTAGTGCAAGGGAGATCAACTGTTCTTAACAGACTGCTTATGCTGACCGGTCTCTTTTCTGGCACAATTTAGTGTCCTGATCATGGTGACGCTTTGTGGAGGAGTTCATATACAATATTATAATAAACTAAAAACATAGAATTACTGTTCGTGCTGCTTTTGGTTCACAGCATGCTTGCAAGTGTTAAGACTCCTGCTCTCAAGAGCTCAGTGTCTTGTGGAGACCTGATATTGGTGTAAAAACAATTAACAAAATGTGTTTTCATCTAGGTCTACTAAATAAACACAGCACTCAATCCATTTTTATATTATACTAATATTGTATATGACCTCTTCTCCACAAAGCATCACAGTGATCAGAACACAAAAGTTTGCTGGGAAAACTTGTCACTGCGAGCAGTCTGTTGAAACTCTCAGGCTGGCAGTAAAGCCTAGAGGTTAGATTAATTGGCCTGATACATCCAGCAGACTGGGGTTTGATTCCCACAACCTCCACTTGCATACTGTGTGACTCTGAGCAAGTCACTTAACCTCCCCAGTGCTCCCAGGTCACCCCTGAAAACAGGCACTTGTGCCTAGTGGGTCCTACCCAGTTATCAAAGACTAAAATAAATAAAAATAAAATAAAGAACATTTAACCTCATTCATGCTGCCACAGTGAACGTAACTCCTTGTTTTACTTTTTGAACCTGCATTTTCAACCTACTCATTTATTTACCCCACCTCATGAACATAACAGGTGTCATTTTCAAATCCTCCTCCGAAATCTGTTTTTGCAGTTGTTCCGCAAAATCATATTCTGTTGGAATATGATACATGACACCTGTCATGTTCATATGTTGGGGTAATAAAAATACTATCTTAACAATTCAGGGTCACAATCAAAGAAAATAACAATGTTATGTGTGAACCTCGTCATTTCCCAGTCGTGACAATTTCACTATTATAACTCATGTTATTAATTTGTTAATTTTAACTGCTGTGCTATCTATGCTCAAACAACTACACAGCAAATACAAGCAAGTGAACATCTGGTGTAGGCCAATGCTTGTTTTTGACTGCTGTGAGATTGCAATCCCGCTGTTGTCAAGTGCCATTGTTTGCAGCAAATTGGGAAATGGCTTTAACTAACAAATTCCCACTCAGTGGTGGGCCCGATACAAGTTACAAGCAATGAGTTCCTCTGCTCAGTGTCATCCAGCAGAAGTTCATATTCAACTGTAACATTTTTTTAGCAAGTTATGATGATAGTTACAGTATAGTGCCTATGTCTTAGAGATCCAGAAGCAAATGATTTGATACCTTTTATTGGACCAACATAGATGTAACAAAAAACACCCAGGGAGCACCAGGGCCACTACCACTGCCTCAGAGATTGCCAAGAAAGCACCGCAGTTGGACCACAGTGGGCCCAGGGAGGGTGAAGGTGGTGGAACAGAGGCACACCCAGTCAGTTGTACCACTGCACAATCCATACACCATTCTAGTGGAGCACAGTTCACCTATGGGTGCACCCGCAGAGGAGACTAAGGAGGCTGCGGACAACTGTCGCAAGGGATTCCCACAGGAAGGAGGCAGAGGACACCACAGGGAAAGAAAGCAGCTCCTGGTGGGGGACTCAGTTATTAGGGGGATAGAATTGGGGGGAGCAGGGAAAACTGAAGTAAGGTGCCTGCCTGGTGCCATGGCTTGGAGGGACAGGAAGCGCATCCTCAAGATCACGTGGACAGCTGCATGGGAGACTGAGCTGGACGTCATTGTCCACCTTGGGACGAATGACTTGGCTCAACATGAGATTAGAGCAGTGCAGGAGGAGTTTGTGGAGCTGGGGAAGGGCCTAAGGCAAGTAGCACACACAGTATCCTTCTCAGAGGTGCTGCCTGTCTATGGCATGGGTGAGGCAAGGGTACTCCGCACCATGCGATTCAATGAATGGTTGAAAAAATGGTGCGGAGCACAGGGGTTTGGCTTCATTGGGGACTGGGGTTCCACCTGGAGGGATACCAGCCTATATTGGCAGGATGGTCTGCATCTGTCCAGGAAGGGAACAAGTCTTCTGGGTGATCGATTTAAATGCTTCATTGGCAAGCTTTTAAACTAGTCAAGGGGGGAGGCACTGGTAAGCAGCAGGGAATTCCCAGCCTCCCCCTACAAAACAGGGTACTAAATGAGGTAAAGACCAAGGTAGAAAGGTCAGTAGGGAGCAGGACAGGGGTAAATGGAGAAAGCAAAGTCAATGAGGACAGGGATGTTGCTACAAGAGGTAAAGTCATCAAAAAATGGAGAGCAATGAGTACCAATGCCCGTAGTCTGGGTAACAAGCTTCCTGAATTAGTGGCCTTGATGGAGGAGGAACATCTGGATATCATGGCAATCACAGAAACATGGTACACACAGAAACATGACTGGAATGTAAACATACCAGGATACACTATCTACAGGAGGGACAGGGAGGGTAAAAGAGGAGGAGGAGAAGTAGCTCTCTATATAAAGGAAGGAATCAAAGCAACAGAACACAAGGGTAAACAGGGAGGAGAGGAAGCACTGTGGGTCAATTTGGAGACAGGCAATGGCACCACAGTCCGCACAGGGGTTGTATACAGACTCCCATCTCAGGGGGAGGAAATGTACAAGGAAATGATAGAAAGTATCCTTAGAATGGCAGAAAAAGGAGAGCTATTACTGATGGGGGATCTGAATATGCCAGATGTTAACTGGAGTGCATTTGCAGCAGCCACTTCTAAGAGTGGGGTTATTCTAGATGCCCTACGAGGGGCATGCCTTAGACAACTAGCACTGGAACCCATTTGAGAGGGAGCAATCTTAGACCTGGTACTCTCAAATGGAGATGGAGAGAGGATCACAGATGCAGAAGTGGGTAGCCATCTGGGAACTAGTGACCATCGAACAGTATGGTTCACAATAAACACAGCAGTAGAGTCAAGCCATACAAAGGCAAAGGTACTGGACTTTAGGAGGACTGACTTTGCCAAAATTAGTGAGTGCCTAAGGAATGCACTAGCAAATGGGCAGGAAGGAGGGGTGGAAGAACAATGGGGAATAATAAAAACTGCCATCACAGAGGTAACAAGCCTTTGTGTGAAGCAAATAAACAAAATGAAACGATGTAAGAAACCACTATGGTTCTCAAAGGTGGTGGCAGTGAAGGTTAGAGGGGAAAAAGAAAACATTCAGAAAGTACAATGACTCACTGAAGGAGTAGGACAGAGAATTGTATCAGTTAAAGCAAAAGGAACCTGAGAAGGCAGTCAGAACAGCAAAGGCCTAAACTGAGGAAAAGAAAGCCAACTCAGTTAAGAAGCGGGATAAAACCTTTTATAGGTACATCAGGGAGTGAAGGATAACCAAGGGAGGGATAGTGAGGCTTAATGGGGGGGGAAGGGGTGAGCAGAGGGTGACTGTAAAAAGGTGGAGATACTAAACAAATGTTTTTGCTCAGTATTCACAAATGAAGAGGGGGAGATACCTAAACCAAACAATAGAAACACTCTGGATATGGGGGTTGATACCAGCCCATTCACAGAAGAAAGGGTTCTGAAAGAACTCTTAAAACTAAAGGTGGACAAAACAATGGGGCCTGATGGGATTCATCCCGTAATTCTAAAAGAACTAAGGGTAGAACTAGTGACACCACTGACTACCCTCTTTAAAAAATCATGGTAGGATGGGGTCGTACCTGAGGACTGGAGAAGGGCAGATGTTATTCCAGTTCACAAAAGTGGGAGAAGGGCAGAAGCAGGAAACTACAGACCTGTTAGTTTAACCTCAGTGATAGGGAAAATTATGGAATAACTTATGAAGGAAAGAACTGTTGAGTACCTAGAGGCCAGTGGGGCACAGGACCCAAGGCAGCATGGATTCATAGCGGGAAGGTCATGTCAGATGAATCTAATAGATTTCTTTGACTGGGTGACCAACGTAGTAGATCAGGGAGGGGCTGTGGACATGGCCTACCTAGACTTTAGCAAGGCATTTGACACAGTCCCACACAAAAGATTAATATGCAAGTTAGCCAGTCTGGAAGTGGGTCCCAAGATGGTAGCCTGGGTAAAGAATTGGCTGGAGGACAGGACACATAGCGTAATAGTAAACGGAGTCCACTCTGAAGAAAGGGGGGTTACTAGTGGGGTACTGCAGGGTTCAGTACTAGGACCGGTTCTCTTCAATGTCTTTATAAGCGTCATTGCAGAGGGACTAGAAGGAAAAGTATGTCTCTTTGCAGATGACACAAAGATCTGCGACAGAGTTGATACATAAGGTGGTGTGGAAGGGATGAGAAGGGACTTGGCAAGGTTGGAAGAATGGTCAAATGTATGGCAGCTTAGACTCAATGCTAAGAAGTGCAAAGTAATGCACCTGGGAAACAAAAACCCAGGGGAAGAGTTCACAATGGGGGGGTGAGATACTAACAACAACAAAAATGGAAAGGGACCTGGGGGTATTCATATCAGATGACCTAAAGGTGGGCAAGCAATGTGAGAGGGCAGTAAGGAGGATGGGGGATACTGGGATGCATAGGGAGAGGCATCACCAGTAGAAAGCAGAAAGTTGTTATCCCTCTGTACAGAGAGCTGGTGGGACCCCATCTGGAGTACTGCATGCAGTTCTGGAGACCCAATCTCTGCAAAGACATAGATAGGATGGAGGCAGTCCAGAGGAGGGCAACTAAAATGGTGCTGAGTCTGCACCAGAAGACATATGAAGAGAGACTAAAGAAGCTTAATATGTATGGCTTTGAGGAAAGGAGGGAGAGGGGGGACATGATAGAAACTTTCAAGTACCTCAAGGGAATCAACAATGTCCAAGAGGGTAGCATCTTTCAGAAGAAGAGGTGTGCAAGAACAAGGGGGCACAATTTGAAGATAATGGGGGCGGCACAGAGGTAATGTAGAGTATTTTTCACAGAGAGTTGGATGCATGGAATGGCCTTCCTGAGGAGGCTGTGGAGTCAGAAACAGTGGTGGAATTCAAGAATACATGGGACAGTCATAAGGCAATTCTAGGGGGTGGGGGTAGGAAGAAGTAGGCTGTTGGTTAACTAGGATTTGCAGCTTATCCATTAAGTAGGGAAATGGGCAGACTGGGTGGGCCAGCGGTCCTTATCTGCCATCAAATTCTATGTTTCTATGTTTCTAAAGTGCTTTAGCTTTCAGACCTTTCCTTACCATACTTCCTATAACAAAATGTAATACAGTTAACTGACCATTTGGACAGGCACTGCTTAGTCTCTGGATGCCCTCTCTCCTGGGGTGAATGACACAAAAAGCTGAGAAGACTTTCTGCAGTCCTTCATGTGTGTGCCACATAGAAGTGTAATGTTCTATGTACAACAAGGATATGGAGTAATTTCTCACCCTTGTTAGTATGCACAGGATAATACACTGGCAGGTTGATGGTCTGATTCGATGTGAATTCAGAAACCACCTTATGTGACAAAGTGAGGATTCATATGCACTACCACCCTATCATTATGGAAAATCAGGTAAGGGTGCACACTCATGGGAGTCTGAAGTTCAGAAATCCTTTGGGCTGAGGTAGTTGCAACCAGAAAAAGTGGGATCTATGTGATAATGGTGATCGCCAATGGCGAGCTCCGTTAGGGCGACTGCACATCGCAGAAAAAATATTTTGGCGATGTACTCCCCGGTGCACAGCTTAACAGTGCCGGGGAGTTAGGATTTTACATTTTATGCAGGGGCTGTGCCCCCGCACCACCCTACTTAAGGATTCTCAACTCCAGGGGGGTGCATGTCGAGGGGAGTGCAAATGCAGCAAAAATAAAATTCCGGGCTGGGCTCAACAAAAAGTACCTGCGCCCAGACCCAAACCCAGCACCATTCCTGCCGCAGCCCTGAACCCACCCACCACACCATGGAAGCAGTTTGCTCTGCTGCCACCCCCTATAACCCCTCCGTCCCCTTCCACCCCATGCTCGGTGTGCTCACTGCCCCCTCGCGCATGCGTAGGCATGTAGCAACTGGATGTTACTTTTTTGCGCACCCCCCCATCCGGTCACCCGCCTTCCCCAGTCACCCCAGTGAAAGGCGCTGCGACCGAGTCGCCCTTTCGGTTGGCACCCAATTGCGGTCGCCAAAGTCACAGGATACCGAAAAAGTGCCTTCCAAGAAAGGAAGCATAGTTCAGAAGTTGCAGCAGGCTCAAAATGAGCCGATGTCTATTCTCAAGTATAAAATTAAGGTCCCATGGTGGAACCAGTTTACAAATCAGGGAATACATGTACAAAATACCCTTCAGGAAGGCATGGGACACCTCCAGTTGTGCCACTGTAAGTCCATCACTAGGTGCATGGAAAGCCAAAATGGTGGCCAAGTGCACCTTAATAGAGGAGTACTACAGACTGGAGTGTGATAGAGACAGGAGGTAGGCAAGTACAGTATTAACTGGACACACAAAAGGGTCCTCAAAGCGGGAAGCTCACCAAATAGCAAAATGCTTCAACTGGAGTGAATATGCACGTCTAGTGGAAAGCTTCCTAGCTACCAGCAAGACATCAGCCACTTCTGGAGAAACCCCAAAACATGCACTAGCTAAATCTTCAGAAGCCAAGTGATCCAGTGGAAGAACCTGAGGTCCAGGTGGACCAGGGCCCCCTGTCCTGAGATGGTAGACCCTGACACAGGGCCAACTGAGCCAGAGGTTCTACGGCCAGCTACTACATGAGTGGAAACCATATCTGATGAGGTCAGAGGGGGCAATCACTATCAGTGTGGCCCCCTCTGCCTGCAACTTTAGAAGGATCCTCTGAATGAGTGGGATCAGAGAAATATGTAAACAACCCTCCTCCTCCAGGAGAGGGACAATGTGTCTCACCTTAAAACTCCCAGCCGTGGAGGGATCAAGCAGAAATGAAGCAGTTTTGCATTGTGTGGGGACACAAAAAGGTCCAACTCCGGATGACTCCTTCTTGTGAAGAGGTCATTTACCACAGAGGTCAGCAGTTCCAGCTCATGTTCCTGAGACTGGGACCAACTTACCCTAGCTGCTAAGATGTCTCGGGTTCCTGGTAGAAAAACGTCCACCACTTGCAGGCTGTGAGAGAGTGCCTATGCCATACTCTCATTGCTTCCATGCACAGAAGGTACAAGTAAGTGCCCCCTTGCTTGTTAATAAAGTGCAACACACAGATGTCTGTTTGTATCAACAGGGGACCTGGAGAGAGAGATGTTCTTTGAAGGCCTGAGTCCAAGGAGATCAGCCCTCATCTCCAGAACACTGATGCAGAGATCTGAATCTCAGTCTGTTCACAACCACTGGGTCTGGTAAAGGCCCAGTTGGGCACTCCATCCCACCCTGGAGACATCCGTGATAAGGATGTACTCCAGAGTTGGGGACAAGTAAGGGACACCATGCAATACGTGCAGGGATTCCATCCACCATAGAAGAGACTTTCTTAGAGAGGACATGACTAGTATCATTTGTTCCAACTCATCTGTCAGCTGGTCTCACTACACCCAAAGAATCCATTGTGGGATTTTCATATGAAGGTGTGCAAATGGGATGGTTGTAGTGATAACTGCCATGAGGCCCAGGAGGCAGAGGATATTCCTAGGACATAGTGACTCCTGTGCATGAGACAGGCCTGAGCAATCAGGGCCTCTGTTCTGTCCTGCAGCAGGAACACACTGCCCACTGCTGTGTCCAGTATTGGGCCAATATATTGGAGGCACTGGCATGGAGTGAGAATGGATTTCAGTTCAATGACTATGATACCCTGGTCCTTGAACCACTGCTGAGTTCAAGATACTGTGTGCTGTACCACTTCTCTGGATGGGCTGGCAGGAGCCAGTCATCTGAATAAGGGAAGACATAAAGCCCTTCCCTCCAGAGAGCTGCTGCCACAACTGCGAAGCATTTGGTAAACACATGCAGTGCCGAGGATATGGCAAAGGACAATACTTGAAACTGATAATGGCAGTACTCCAGAGTGAATCTGAGGTACTGCCTGTGACATGTTCTGATTTTGATATGACGGTAAGTATCCTTCATGTCCAGAACAATAAGCCAGTCACCTTTTTGCAGAAGTGGAATGAGAGCCTGAAAAGACACCATTCAAAACTTTTTGTATTTGATTAATTTGTTCAGGGCTCTGAGGTTCAACATGGGACGCAAGTCTCCTGTGGATTTTGGGACCAGAAAGTACCTGGAGTAAAATCCCCAGTTCGTTTTTTTTGAGAGGAACAGGCTCTATAGCCTTTTTCTGAAGCAGGGACTGAACTTCTTTACTCAAAGGGGACAGGTGTCCTAGAGGGTAATGAGAATCGGGTGGAGGATGCATTGGAGGTTTTGAGATCATTTCCAGTATATGCCCTCTTTCCACTATTTCCATGAGCCATTTGTCTGAGGTGATCTCCCTCCATTTTTACAGATGAAGGGAGAGCCTTCCCCAAGCTTGTACCCCTGGTGGCAGTTGTGGAGTGGGAGGATGTGGTGAAGGTGCAGAGGCAAAAGGGCCACCTTAATCCGGAACCTTTAGGTGCCTCGGAGTGGCCACCCTAGGCAGCAGGTCCAACTGGGGGACCACCTCCTCTGCCATGGTAGGGCTGATGGTAAGCATGACCTTCTTGGCCAGCAGGTTTCCAAAAAGCACCCCTACCACTACCCCTGTATACATTAAGGGAGGTCATGGATTTCACAGACCTTAGAGTCATTTTAGATGACTGTATATCTTTCAATGCATTATCTACATCCTGGCTGAAATGCATAGAGCCCGAAAGGTGTCATTGAGCACAGCATGTTGCACATCTGAAGCAAATCCTGCCATTCTGAGCCAGGATTACCTTCTGAAGCAGATACCAGAGGCAGCAGACCTAGCAGCAGCATCTGAAGCATCATGTGCTGACCGAAGTAAATGTTTACCAGTATCCACACCAAAAGAGGCAGCTTTAAGCAGATCTGCCTTTGCAGCTATCTGGCAATGTCCATGCCATAGCCAAAGCTGACTTCCAGAGGCTATTGTGACACTTAGTCATATAAACCTGGTAGCTTGCAATATGAAGACCCAAAGTGGAAGAGGCACAAGTCCTCTTACCCCATCACATCTGATTCCCTGAACTCCTTGTCAGGAGGAGGAGGAAGAGCAGTAGTAGTAGATTTTATGTATTTGGGGTGCCCTTCCCGAAAGGTTTAGGGTGCCCTTACAATGACATTACAAATACAAAAATAACAGAACAGGAACAGTTAAGTAAAATATAAATATATATATATATATATATATTTATATATATATATATATCATCATCACGATTAAAGGAAAGCTGTCCTAAACTGTGGGGGCAATCACCAGGGCTGCAAAAACGCCCGATTAAAACAACCAATATAGTTTAAAATGAATGGCGCTAACCTTTTTATGAGTTATTTATTGTTGTAATGTTGCTCCTGGATGCGCCATTTCAAAAGTACCGCCACACCGGAAGACAGAGTGTGACCCTGGCATCCGGTCCTGTGCCGGAATGCTCGTAAAAATGACGAGCGAGACACATTTACACAGGATAAAAAGAAACACTGTGCCATGTAGAGGTCTATTAACTGAACCTCTAGAAGCAATTCCTGCTGAAAATGGACCAGTGTAAGGTATTTAAAATCGTTCTTTAAGTTGGAGCTCCAAGCTTGGTCATGCTTGGCTGCCCAGTGCTTGCTCCAAGTTTGGGCATGCGCAGTAGCTAGAGTTCCCATCAAGTACACTGCTTGAGCTTTGAAGTTTAAGAGGTGTAAGAACGAGAGGGCATGATATGAGATTGGAAGGGGGCAGGATGAGAGGGAATGTGAGGAAGTTCTTCTTCTTCATGGAAAGGGTGGTGGATGCATAGAACGACTTACCCTAGGAGATGGTGGCAGCGAACACAGTGGGAGGATTCAAAAATGCATGGGATAGGCACAAGGGAACCCTAGAGGTAGGAAAGAGAGGGTAAAGCCAATGACCAAGTAGGGTCAGCAGCTGCTGATGCAGGTACAGAAAACGGGCAGACTGGATGGGCCTAGCATTCCTTATCTGCCATCAAACTCTATGTTTCTATGTTTCAGGGTGAAGAAAGCCTCCAAAACATTCTCCCAGTGTCTCCTTGTGGCCTGGTTAAATCCTAGGCAGAGTTTGCAGGCCCTCACACTGTGGGACAGGCCAAACAACAAACAGACGTGGTGTGAGTATCATTCTTGTAGATCTTGTAACCTCCGGTACCTGCCGAACTAGCCAGCTCCAACAACATCAGCTCCTTTAAAAAAGAAGTGAAGCTCTACCTAGCTACCTCCAGCAGCTGTGACTGCTAAACGACCTCGAACTCTTCGCCTTCAAGACTGCTTTTTCCCCACTGCTTTAGCTAAACTGACTTCACCCCATCCTTATCCCAGGGACCTCTAATTTACCCTTTTATATACCCCTCATCTTCCTGCCATCTCTTTCCACTTCCTCTTCCCCACTGCCTACCCAACTCCAACTGCACACCTTTAACCCTGTACCCTCCCCATGGAACCTCCCCCCCTTCCCTAACCACTTGTACCTATCTCTCACTTTCTGGCCTCCCACCCTCATTTTACTGTTACAGTTGTGACAATCCCACATCTCTGAGTGCTGGCCTAAGGATCGCCATACCCTCCCTTATTTTATATAGTTCATCTACGTGTGATATTTGTATCTTATTGTATAGTGCTACTTGTATTTGGTTTGACTACTGATGTTATATTCTCTGTAAATTCATACTTGCTGCTGTATACCAAATATGCTTGTCTGCCATTGTATCATTCTCCTTGATGTGGAACCTTTGTAAACGAGTTCTGAGCGCAAAGGCTGTATCCGAAAATTAAAATTAATAAAACCTAAACAAAGGTTCTTTCAGCGGCAGCATACAGGGACGACATTGATATCAAAAGCAGCTAAGTTAGAAAACAAATAAACATCAGGAAAACAAGATGATGGCATTGTTTCTTTGCAGGTTCAATGAGCATATTAACGATGAAAGAAAGAACTGAGGCGTGAGGGGCTGCCGACATTGTACCTCATCATGGGTGGCCTTCATCATGGGTGGCCCTCAGCTAGGCAAAAGCTTCAGGCAGGTCCTGATGCTGACAGTTTACAGTTCCAAAGGTGTGGCCCAATGGAGGAGAAATCCTTGAGAAAGATCTGAATATTTTAAATTTGATATCCACAGATTTCTGTGTCTGGACACTTCGCAGGAGGTGGAGGCGAGTGTTTGATTTTCAAGAATGATAGGTTACTGAAAAATGAGGGGAAGTCACACACTCCACTATTATATCCAATGCAGTCCTGATCTGAAAGGGGAGATGTCATAAGACACCCAGTCCCCTAACCACCCAAGTATTTTTGACCTCACTGAAAATGAGATGTTGCATTTGATTTAGTTTTTGTTAATCGGGAAAATAAGGCTAGGCAATTCTGCCTATTTTCAATGTGTGTATGTATGCATGTGTGTATGCTGATACAGATGCAAACTGACATAACAAATCAGGTTAAGTTGCTGCTGGTGGTATTTTACTGAATTGGGGAAATCTGGCGAGAACACCATGGAAATTCCACTACTGTTTTCAAGAATTGCCATTGGATCTTTAACATTCCCCTTAACAACCACCAGAACTGCCGGACAGGACCACAGTTTAAAAGCACCTTAGAAGTGCAACGTCCCACGCGTGCTGCACTACAGTGTCAGTATTGGGATTTTCCCCTAAGTGCCTGGTGTAGGGCTAGAATCCACAGCCCTTCTGATCTTCTGCCTCTCATAGGCAAAAGTGCAACCTGCTGCATTGGTGCTGGAACGGTCTGAAAAGTGGTAGGGCCAAGGATGTAAGGGGTAAATTCTCCCCTGGTAATAAATTAACGTGATTACAAAACCTGAAAGGGCCACTTATGGAAGTGGTAGAGCCATGGCCATGGTGGCCCTCCCTGTTCCAGCACCTGTGACCTGTTGAGCCACTGACACTACAAACATGAGGGGGCATTTGGATTTGAACCAATGACCTCTTAATCTGCAGTGATGTGCTCTACCATTGAGCTACAGTATACACTCATTTTAACTGAGCTTTTCTGGGTAAAAAATAATAATAATTTGAGTTTCACAAGGAAGACATGAGCCATCCAGTATCTTCCAAAATGTTAATCCTGTTCACTGGAACAGCTGAATTTGGAACAAGACATAATCAGATACATTATATCTTATATCTTATTAGTAGGGCATGGAGGACAAGCTATATGATGAGAGGTTAAGGGGAGCTCAATATGTATTCCCTGGAAGACAGAAGGGAAAGGGTGGATATGATAGAAGCCTTCAAGTACCAAAAGGGTATAAACAAGGTTGGAGCGGAGGTAATTTTAAATTTAAAAAGGAAGGGGACCACAAGGGGGTCACAGTCTGAAACTTGTGGGGGGTAGAGTTAAAAAGGAAACGAGGAGGCACTTTTTCACAGAAAAGGTGGTGTCAAAATAGAATGAACTGCTGGAGGAGGTGGTTGCATTGAAAACAGTGAGGAGTTTTAAAGGGGAGTGGGGCAGGGTAAAAAGGAGAGTGGCATGGGAGGGATGAAGGGGACAGGGAAGGGGGGGGGAGGATAACCCTAGGGAAAAAGGGGGGGCAGCAGCTCCAGTAAATTAGATTGAACTGCACACTCGAGCAGACTTGATGGACCATTACGGCCAGTTTCTGCTGGCAATTTTCATATGTTCATATTGTATTTTAAATGTGCTCTTTTTACTTTGACTCACAGCACTGTCGCTGAATTTGAATTTACAGGTCTCTGCAAAGATCTGCTTGCAGTTTTGCCCCAAGATAGCCTTGCCAGGTCTAATTTGTGACAGATACTTGCTGCTGTTGAACTCTGTGGCAATTTGGGGATCTTCCATGTCTTGCCACAGAACGTGCATGATATATTCTATTTGGAAAGAATGTGTTTTTAGTGGAAACATATTTTTATCACAATTTGCTTTATTTTTTTATTGTATTCTTTTGGTAACCAGGTAAGGCAAACTAGGCACAAGTACCTGTTTTCAGGGGTGACCCGGGAGCACAATATGAGATGGGGGGTGCAGGATAAGGGGTCATGTAAGGAAGTTTTTTTCACAGGAAGAGTGGTGGATGCATGGAATAACCTACCCCAGGAGGTGGTCAGGGTTCAACAGCACTAGTGAAAATAAAGCATTTGACCAGGAGGTGGTAGGAGCGAGCACAGTGGCAGGATTCAAACATGCATGGGATAGGCATAGGGGAACCCTAGAGGTGGGGAAGAGAAGCTAAAGCCGATGACTAAGTAGGGTCAATGGCTGCTCATACAGGTAGGGTATACGGGCAGACTGGATGGGCCTAGTGGTCCTGATTTGCCATCAACTTCTATGTTTCTATGTTAAGCAACTTGCTCAGTGTTACATAATAAGCAAGTGGAGGTTGTGGGAACCAAACTCAGATCTGCTGAATGTACCAAACTCATTCACAGCTCATTACTCTAACCTCTAGGTTATACTGCCAGCCCCAATTATATTGCACAGTTACCCTATTTATTCCCCACTGCTGTGGTATATGTACAGTATATGTAGATATGATATGCGATGGGGAGCTGTTGGATAAATTATTTATTTTCGCTAGTTCTGTTTGACTTTGGGTAACCTCACGAGTGGTGTAAGCTCCCATGAGTGATGTGCCCAAGGTAACATCATGAGCGAAAATGAATAATTTATCCAACAAGCTCCCCATCTCATATTTCATTTATGCAATAGGCAGGGGCTTGTTTGTTTTATGTGTTGAGGTTTACAATAGTGAGTAAAATAAAAATATTTTTAAGTCTGTGTGGTTTCTTTTGTGCTTTGCAAAGTTGATGGGCCTTTGCGTGCTTGGTTGCTGTGCAGTTACTGGAGATACCATGTCACAACAACAAGCTGACGTCATAGCAGAGCTGCTGATTAGTTGAGGAAGTGGAGCTCCTGAAAAATTCAAAGAAAAATGGTTGACTGACTTAGTGTGATCAGGATAAGGAACAGTAAGCTGTGATTTGGCAGGTGGCAGCAGTTGTTAAATATATACATTTTCAAATAGTTGACTGTCACTTGAGTGGGAAGGAATAATGGGGGCAGTTTTGAAGTAGAGTTTTATGCTGCTGGATCTGGTTTTCAGTTTCCATTTATAGTGTAGAAGGAACATGTGTGAGAGCGAGCACAAGTGGAGTTTCACGGTTGCAGAGTTTTTAAAAAAGTTGCATTTTTTATGTTTCAGAATGTTTTCTTTTTTTTAATTTATCAGCGACTGCTGACGGTGACTGTTGAAGTGAATGTCATGGCTGGAGTCAAGTGGTGCAGGAGTAACAGAGGAAATAGGAGTGCAGTTCAGGTGGCATGCTGAATTATTAAAAAAAAAACAAGCATTTGTCAATGCTGAATGTTTGCTGCTTTTGCTGTTGTACCGGGTCTTGCTTGTACACATTTTTACTATATATTTACCCAGGATAGGGTGACTGAGAGGCAATATTTACTTTTAAGTGGGCTCCCACATTTTGACCCCAAATGTCCAACAGTCTTTTTATAACCTGACGTTATGATCAAGACAGGTGGAATTTAAAAAAAAAAAACATTTGAAAGGTGATTTCACTGTGTGACTGTGGAAACAAGTTTCTGAGAGGGTTTGAAAAATGACACCTGCCATGTTCAGGTAGTGGGCAACACAAGGGACATGTTGAACACTGGGGGCAAAATCTGCAAAAAATAAAGTTATAAGTAAATGTTGGAACAATTAATTTCCTTATAACTTAGTTCAATGTGTGGTACATGGCTTAGTGCTTGTGTATACTTATGAGCTTGAACGTTACGTGCCTGAGGTTATAAACTTAGACTTTGGCCTTTATCTGTTTTAACCCTCAGTAGGAACACAGGGTAGGTGTAGGAATAGAGGTCCAGAATCGAGGGTGAGATAAGAGTGCCGGAGGAGGAGGCTGGGGAGGATGGTGGGTGGTTTCAAAATGCTCAAAGATAAAGAGTGGAAGTACTGTGATTTAAGTAGGGGATGTGGGAGGTGCTATTTCCACCCCCCACTGAACCTCAGGCTTTAGCATTTCCATTCAACGTGTGGTACATAGCTTACTGCTTGTGTATACGTATGAGTTTGAATGTTACGTGCTTGAGGTTATAAACTTAGTCTCTGGCCTTTCTCTGTTTCCCACCCTCAGTGGGAACGCTGGGTTGATGTAGGAATAGAAGCCTAAAAAGATTATTAATGGTTCGATTACCTCTTCCAGCTCTGGACAGTGTGGCCGGTAGCACACAGGAGAGGAAATAAACCCCGTGTGGAAACTTTTGAGGACCCACGGCTACTGATCTAACTGTCCTCCTGGCATACTATGAGGAGGTAATCCTAAAGGTAGATTGAGGTTTGGTTCTGATAATGTCTGATGTTCTTACCCTTGGAGCCTTGCTGGTCGATGAGATGTGTCCTCTGAATCTTGACAGTGAGTGGAAGTCAATACTGAAGGATGAAGATTCTAGAAGATGAAGGAGAGTCCAATTCAGATGGATATCTGGATGAGGGAAGATGGTTAAACCATGTCCAGGGTCTCTGTATAGTAATCAAGAACTGGAAACTGAACACAAGGATAAATCCATGAGCTAAGTAGAGCAATGGTCAAGCATTAGCTGATGAAGCCACTGAAATTCAGGAAAGAGACAAGTAATGTTGGAGGTGCTGTGACACAGTAGAATGAGATTAAACAGGAGCTTTCTGAAGGCAGTGTGATGAGATAAGCAGCAGCAATAAAAATCTAGTGACCGGTTGGCACTAGACACCTAAATGGGAACCTCATGGAGGCAGAGTGAGGAAGCTTGATTGAGGAGACCCTGGCACAGGTCACTGTTGAAGGTCCTTTCCAGAGGACCCAAGAAAAGGTACGAGATGTTGATGGAGGTCCATGGCAAGTCCAGAAGCTGAGGATCCAGATGCAGCATGGAGGAGGCGACGAGGACAGCCCCCACACAGGTAGTCCTATTGAAAACTAGGCTCCATGCACGCATAGGGAAAGCAATGCAGGTTTCAGAGTATGATGAAGCAATTGTGGAGAGTCAACAAAGATGTCTGGTAGAGCAAGTTTTGACACTGTCTTTAGTCTGCAGTAGAAGTTGGATACCATCTTTTTGCTACAATAGGAAGGTACTTAAAATGTCCCAGAACCGTTAGGTAAATGAGCGTTGCTCAACAAAAATGTCCTGCATAATAAACTGAAACCTGAATTGGGACGGGAAAAAAGCTGGAATAAACTTGCCATAAAACGAGGCCCCCATGTGGGCCAAGCTGGACCAGTGGGACCTCAGCAGAGATCCACAGGAAGAAAGTGTATAAAGTGATCGAGTAGTAAGCTAGAACCCCATGTGGGCTTGCTGGAGTGGTGAGACCCCCACATAGGTTCATCTGAGGAAGGAGTAGAAGTGAGTGAGTCGAGCTAGACCCCCATGTAGGCTAGCCAAACTGGCAGGACCCCTACATAGGTCTGCCCGAGGAAGGAGTTGAATTGAGTGAGTCGAGCTAGGCCCCCACGTAGGCAGGCTGGACTGGCAGGACTTCCATGTAGGTCTGCCTAAGGAAGGAGTAGAATTGAATGAGTTGGTCTAGGACCCCACGTGGCTAGCTGGACTGGCGGGGCCACCACAAAGGTCCACCCAAGGAGGGCCAAGCAGGATTGGCAAGACCTCCATGTAGGCCTGCCACAGGAGAGAATCTGAAATATTCGTGCTGGGAAGCAAGGCCCCCACATGAGCCAAGCTGGAAATGGTGAGACCTCCATGTAGGCCTACCATAGGAGAGTATCAGACATGTTTGTGCTGGGAAGCAAGGCCCCCACGTGGGCCAGGCTGAAACAGCAGAATCCCTATGTCGATCCAGTGACATACATCTCAAGAGCCCCATATTATGAGGGGGATCTCTCATGTTACCCCTCAAAGTGCCCTATCTCTGATTTGTCCCTCATGAAAAAGTGTTGCACACACAGAGAACATGCCGTATATTCAGACTTGGAAACAGAAATTAATAATATCGGAAGAAGCTAAAGAGAAATTAAATGTTGAAAAAAATAAAGGCAATGGCTTCTGCAGTGTTCTGAGCTTGCATCTCTGGGTTGAAGATGTGTTTTTCATTATGAGAATCAGCATCCCTTATTGTCCCTCATTGTGAGTGTCCATGTCCCTCATTTCAGTGGCAAAAGGTTAAGAGGTATGTCGCAGAAGGCAAGGCTAACCATCCTGCAGGTGTTAGGAGGTAGGACAGTTGGTGATAGAGAGGTTAGCAAGGCCAATCCTCCCTGGAGGACGCACATTTGTATGGAACAAGACCTCGAGCATGGTCCTGCATTATGCAGCAGCAGGGATGAGCAATAGGAGACGTGTGTCTGAGGATATCTCCTACTATTGTATGGTTCTGCTGGGGAGGAACATGATGTCCAACTTTGTACGAGCTAAGCAGTTCATAGCTGAAGTAGAAACTAAAATGAAGACGGCCCTGTAGGAGGTTCTTGGAAAGCATGCATCACAGTGCATTGTATGGCAAAGCAGGGGTCATAGGGAGAGTGAATTAAAGGTCAGCAAGGAGGGAAGCTTGTAGGAATGGCCCATGAGCAGGATACTGATCACAGACAATTATAGTAGTAGCAGAGTCCAGCAGTTGCTCAGGAATGGAGGATAGGCAGCATTGGCAAGGAAAGGGCAGAATAAAGAAGAATGCAGGGAATTCAGGCTAGAAAGGGCTCTGAAGAGCACTACAGAAAATGCAGGTTGGGACCTACATGGTTGACTGGTGTTTGGATTGCCACAGACTAGTTCAGCAATTCAGTTCCCTGGTCCCCCCTGCATTCCAAATGTGTCACACGTGCTGGTGGAGATGAAAAAGGATGGCAGATAAACTAAAAGAAGGGTACATGGAAAGGAGATGAGAATGGCAGTCAAGAGCATATCTGATGAGAGGAAGTAGGTGTGAATGGGTGTGACGCTGAAGCTGTGCTGTCTATATGTAGGTGTGATCCTCTAACAATAGTTCCAACCCTGGGACCAAGCTGAGGAGTCCGAAACAATACTGGAAGGTCATAATAACAATATGCAGTAGTCTCTGAGGAACAATGGAGCAATAGGACACTAGATAAAGGCAGTTCTGGGAGGCAAAGTTGGTGAAGCAGGTGGAGTGGAGATTGTAGCAGAGCCGGTGTAGCCTGTGTAGCAGCCAAAACTGAGATGGGGACCCAGCAGGCAGAACAGATCTAGAAAGCCAGTGGGGAATGGAGTGGCTACTCTTGAAAGCAGGAAGAAAGCAAAGCCCCAAAGAACAGGAAGAAACATGAACATGGAGGACAACAGAGAGGACTATTGGTACAGGGGGCAGAAAGAGCAGAAAGGAGTGGAAAGAGAAACGGTAAGGAAAGGGGCACCAAGACATGAGGGAGGATGTGGGTACACACAACACGGGGGTAGGGACAGAAAGCAGCAGCAGTAGCTGCCAAGAGAGGGGTACGAGGAGAACAAGGGGACAAAACCGGAGCGGGGAGAACCAGAAGCAGGAAACAGCTGCAAACACCATGCACCCGCCCAGGCACCAGTGCAAACTCAAAGCAATTTTGAAATGCTCGAAGCTAAGCAGTGGACATACTGTGATTTAAGTAGGGGATGTGGAAGGAGCTATTCCTCCCTCTCCCCATTGAACCTCAGGCTTTAGCTTCCCATTGGTTTTTCACATTTTTACTCCAGAGTTTCAACATAATCTTTTTATGATCACTCCTTCTGAGCATAACAGGTGTCATTTATAAAACAATGGCTGAAATGTTATTTTGAACGACAAGTGTTAAAGGAGTAGTACACCCAGAATTTGTAAAAATGTATGTTGTGCAGAGTGTTTTGATTTGAGTGTGAAGTCCTAGTGTGTCCTTCCCTTTGTCTGCTATCATTTTTTCCTAAATTAGCCTGCTAGCTTTATGATAGTTTTATGACCCCTGAGGATCTCCATCTCAGGAAGATTTATTGTTTTCCTTGTTCCTACAATGCATCCTGCCACATGTGACAGTGATGTAGCTGAGACCATCGATTCAGCAGCAAGCACTGCTTCAGAATCGGTGCTCAACAGCAGAGATGGCTATATTTTAAAAACTATGCAGAGTTCAGCTTGGTGACTACCCTCATTGTAAAGGTATTTTTGTTGTGAACAGTTGTGACACTGGTTGTGTATGTGTAATTGTCATCGAGGCACAGGTCAGGAAACATAGAGAAAACCCAGGAGCAGTTGTAAAATTCCACAAAACTGTTTATTTGTAGTTGCAGTAACATAAAATAAAATAAATCTGTTCAGAATAACCATGTACAAAAGCAAAAATAAAACCTTTCTTGTAAAAATCTCTTTTGCTGCTCAGCTTAGCTATTTTTCGGTCCCCATCCTTTGCAAGCATCCTATTCTTTGTAAATTTCAAGAGCTACTAGAACATTGAGAACTTCCTGAGGTCCCCACAGCAACTGCAAAAGACTTAGGCATTTGCACCCAAGTAACCTCTAGCTTTTTACAGTTATCTCAAATTATAAATATATACATTTCAACAGTAACACAATTTTCTAAACAAAAGAGATCCTAATATCAGATACATTTCCATACATTGATTCTCATATATTTTATGTTAGCCAATATAGATATGCAAGGGAGAAAAAACAGATAGCAAGAGAAAACAGAGAGACAGGGAGAGGCAAAGGATTGAGAGACTGTTTGGGTTGATCAAGTCTGAAGTTTCACAGGAAAATTTGGTTGCGCAACCAGATAGAGAAAAGAGAAAAGGAAAGAATACAGCTCTTTGCATTTACACAATTTCTCCAAAACAAATGGGACAGCGACAGGGTCCTATTGTATCCTGTCACAGTAACATGTATGGTTTTCAAGATATTTACATTTGTTTTGAATGTCTACTAGAGCGTTCACTCAGAGAAAGAGAAAAAAAATAAGGGTCGGCTGTTTGCAAGTGCATCAGCACACATGCCAAACAAGTCTAAATATTTTGAAAACTATACACAGTAAGTTACACAAAAACAACAAGCAGCAAAGTTGTTCAGGACAAAAAAAAATGTACAATGAGGGTTGTCACTAAGCTGAACTGCTTACAGTTTTTAAAATACTTGCCATCAGAAGTGGGAAATTTGGTAAAAAAAAATGGACATTTGGTTAATTAGATGGCTATATCTTAAAAACTATACAGAGTACAGCTGGTGACTACCCACTATAGTATTTTGCCATGAACAACACTACTTGTGTTTTGTGTATTATATAATTTCACAATATTTTGATTTGTTTGACGTGTGCAAATGTGCTTGCAAAGAGCAGATGCTATTTTATCTCTCTCTCTCTCTCTCTCTCTCTCTGAGTGAATACTCTAGTAGACATGTCAAACAAATGTAAATATTTTGAAACCCATACAAGTTACCCATACATAACCAGTGTCACAATTGTTCACAACAAAAAGACCTTTACAACGAGGGTAGTCACCAAGTTGAACTCTGAATAATTTTAAAAATATAGCCATCTCTGCTGTTGTGAACTGATTTTAAAGCAGTGCTTGCTACTGAAAATATGGTCCTGGCTGCATCACTGTCACATAAGACGGGATGCATTGTAGGAACGAGAAAAGCAAAAAACCTTGCTTAGATGGAGATCCCCAAGGATTGTAAAACTACCACAAAGCTAGCAGGCTAATTTAGGAAAAGCTCTGACTAGCAGACAGAGGGAAGGACACACTAGAACTTCACAGACAAATCAAAACACTCTGAACAACATGGGTGGGATATTCAGACTGCGCCAGGCAGGGGCCCAAGCCTGGGTGCAGCGCAAATGGACTGAGCCAGGGCATGGACCAGGCAGTATACAACAGTGCTGTGCCATGGCTCAGCACCATTGAATATGGCACTGAGGGTGCATGGACTGCGCCAGCACAAGTGGCAGGAGGGGAGCAGGGGGCTGTGCCAGCACAAGTGCGGTTGCGCTAGGTGCAGCAACTGCAATATTCAATTGTGGGCATGCAAATTAGGTCATTATGCATGCAATGCAGATGGGGCCATTTGTATGTCATTATGGCCCCATTTGCATGTGGTGCACCGATCCTCGGTGACTTGCACCTGGCGCCCTGCCAGGCTGCAGCCATCAGGGACCGATGCCCTGCTGCCCCTTGGCGGGCTCTGCTCCCATTCACCCAATCACAGGCATATGTAAAATCAATCCCTGGTGGTCCTGTGCACCAATCCCCATTGCCTGATCATTGGCATGTCTAAAATCAATCCCTGGTGGTCCAGTGGACTGATTCCCATCACCCAATCGCGGGCATGTGTAAAATCAATCCCTGGTGGTCCAGTGGACCGATCCCCATCGCCCAATCATGGACATGCGTAAACTTAATCCCTGGTGGTCCAGTAGACTCCTATCCAGCGCCCGATCATGGGCATGGGTTGATAAATGCCCTGGTGGTCCAGTGGAACCCCCCCAGTACCCGATCATGGGCAGAATGTACAAAGGACACCCTGGTGGTTCAGTGGTACCCCCTCTATACCCGCCCACTGAGTCCTCCACCACCCTGCACCCCCCCAGTCAGCAGCGGGTGGCAGCACCCTGCCTGCAAGCTGCCCGCTGACTGACAGCATACAGTAGGGTCTGTCGCTATTTGTCTACTACGTGGGCCAAATGGTAATGCAGACACACACTGCTATACAGGCCCAAAATGTGAATGGTTCATTTACATTTTGGCTATAATATGTAGTATGGTCTACATGCCAATTGCCCACGCAGTGGACCAATAGGCATACAGACCCTACTGTATGCTGTCAGTCGGTGGCGGCCGGGCGGCTTGCAGGTGTGGTGCTGCCACCTGCTGCTGACTGGGGGGGTGCAGGGTGGTGGGGGACTCAGTGGGCAGGTGGGGAGGGGGTACCACTGGACCACCAGGGCGTCCTTTGTTCATCCCACCCACGATCGGGAACTGGGGGAGTTCCACTGGACCACCAGGGTGTTTTATCTTACTCCCGCGATCGGGCGATGGGGATCGGTCCACTGGACCACCAAGGATGTTTAACTTATGCCCGTGATCAGGCAATGGGGATCGGTCCACTGGACCACCAGGGATTATTTTAACATATGCCCATGATAGGGCACTGGATAGCGGTCCACTGGATCACCAGGGCTTACACTCACATATGCCCGTGAATGGGCAAGGGAGGGCACAGTGCTCCCTGGGCAGGGGCCATCTGGACTGTGACCTGGGTGGGCGGGTGGCCTCCCACAGCAGGCGACTGCCGTGTTGCGCCTTGCAATATGGCAGCTCACCTGTGGGTGGCCAGGATTTGTTCTTGGATTTACCAGGCACATCTTTTGCACCCCCCTGAGCTGTGCAAGGTGGGGTTGTGCCAGCATATGTGCTGCACATCCCGGGCTGAATATCGGGATGTGCTGCATATGCATGGACATGCCCCCCCCCACACTTGTGCCGCATACATTACTGATGCACCCCAGCGCATCGGGAGTTGTGCTGCGTAACATGTCCCTTTGAATATCGTGCCGGGGCGCACTGGTGGGTTGCGCATGGTGCAGCCCTGTTGCGCCATGCACAACCCTTTTGAATATCCCACCCCATATGTTTTTACAAATTCTGGATGTACTACTCCTTTAAAACATATTTTGGGTAGGATTTTTGAAATGACAGTTGTCACAATCATGATGTGGTGTGAAAAAAATGGCTACGTTGAAAAGTTGTGGTCAGAATATTGAAAATTACTACAGTTAAGAGTGCATGTTGAAAAGTTGCAACATAGACTCATAACTTTGTTGTTTTCTCATATTTTAACCCCACGTTTTCAACATAGCCTTCTTATGACTGCACATAGCCTTCTTTGAGCCCACCTCAATTTTTCAAATCCTGCCCAAAAGGTAATTTTTTTTGTCAAAAGTGTGAAATAAAGTTTGCCAGAATCTGAAAAATGACAGCTGTTACATTCATGAGGTGCTGTGAAGAAATAGCTATGCTGAAAATTTGGGGTCAAAATATTGCAAATTACCAAAGTCATGAGCCTGTATTCATAAGTTTCAATACACAGGCTGATAACTTTGTTGTTTTTTAATACTTTTACCCAAAATTTTCAATATAATAACTCTATGACCCACTTCACGAACAAGGTGGAAAATGTTCAACTCCTGCCCAAAGGAGATTTCATGCAATAACTACGAAATCACCTTTCAGGGCGGGTCTGCCTAATTTCATGGCACTTGTTCATGAGGTGGGGTCCCAAAAAAGACATTTTGAACATTTGGGGAAAAAGCATTCAAAAATGACCAAGTTATGCCAGTAAGTTCAAAACTCCATTGAAATATGTTGAACTGCATACCTGAATTCCTAAGTTCACGGTCCAGCGTTAAAGAGTGAAGCCGTGTCTGTAGTCCAGAGAGGATTATGGCATTGGAGCCCGGTAGATAAGTAAGGGCTTGAGTGTGTGTGTGGGGGTGGGGTGGTGGGTGCTGAGTGGGGAGGGTCAGGGAAGTATGGTGTTCATGCAGCAACGGACATTGATGGACGGTTTTCTTTTCATAGGTATACTGAAACAAAAACTACTAGGGACAGCCTTTTATTTCAGGAGGCAACACTGGGATTCTAGCAACCCAGTGCTGGTGCTATGTTTGTGGTGGGTGTGGGGTGTGGTGGGTGGGAGGGTCAGGTGGGGCGCAGTAATGGCGGCTGCAGCAACGGACATTGATGGATGGTTTTCTTTTTCACAGGGTATACTGAAACAAAACCATTAGGAACAGTCTTCTTTATTTCAGGAGGCAACACTGCGGATCTGCAACCCTGTGTGCTGGTACTATGTTTGTGATGGGTGGTGGGTGCTAAGTGGGAGGGTCGGGTGGGGGGCAGTAATGGTGGCTGCAGCAACAGACATTGACGGACAGTTTTCTTTTTTACAGGGTATATAAACAAATAAAACTACTAGGGTTTTCTTTATTTCAGTTGGTGACTTTTGGGATTGGGCACCCCCAGTGTCAGAGTTATGTTTGTGGTGGGTGTGTGGGGTGGTGGGTGCTGAGCAGGTGGGTCAGGTGGGGGACAGTAAAGGTGGCGGCTGCAACAGACACCGAAGGATGGTTTTCTTTGCTACAGGGTATATAAAAAACTATGTGGGACAGTTTTCTTTATTTCAGGTGGCAACACTGGGGATTGGGCACACCCATTATCGCTGTTATTTTTGTGGGAGGGTGTGGGGTCGTGGGTGCTGAGTGGGAGGGTTGGGTGAGGGGACAGTAATAGTGGTGGCAGCAACAGACGTCGATAGATGGTTTTCCTTTTGCTGGGATGATTTTTCAGCAGGCTGATAATGACAGATCAGCTGTGTTTGCTGGGCGGCATTATGCAGAACACAGGAAAGAGCCATCTATGATTGGGTCAGTTCTCTTCTTTGAACTACACAAAGTTTCCACCCAGCAAGCCAGAACATTGTTATGACCAGCCTGGCTGACAATTGGTGTGACACTAATGAGCCCCTTGCAGACAGCTCTGCTTTGGACTGACAGTGTCACACCCCTCAACAGCCACTCTTTTAACAAAATGTTCATTGTGTGTGCATGCACGGCAAACATAAAAAAAAGTTACTGCATAATTTGTCTTTGGGAAGGCAGGTCAGTAAAAACAAGATGACCAGTGCAGGAGACCAGAGGATCCCAATGTGCTGAAATTTGAAAGAGAAGACTTTACTGCACTTATATTTTTGCTGGGGAAGGAAAGCAGAATGTAGTAGAAGCAGTGGAAATGGACTGGATGTAGTGCCAGAGGGATGGGCTGGCGGAGGCTTAGCCTATGATGGACTCACTATATGTATAACTCTGGCATGATGTACTTCCCATATGTATGAATGTAAGATTTTACACACACACATATGGATAGACTGACAGACAGAAAGAAAGAAAATACATGGATGGGACTTGACTCCCATTGAAAAACCCATCATTTATTTCCCCATATACCACGGCTATCCATGGTATATGATTTTGCCTCTGCAGAACCAGTCTTCCTCCTGCAGTCAGCTCCCCAAAAAGTATAGGGACACACTCAGCTTTTAGTTGATTTTTAGCACTCTTCCTGCCCCAACTTGTATCCTGGATGATTCACCTGCTGTAGCCTGTGCACTGTAAGACAGCATCAGAAACAGTGTGCAAACTTGTGTGGTCACAGTACAAAATAGCGCTGAAGCACCAGGATGCTCGTGCATGCCTCCTACTATCCCTATTCAGCTAAAAACATATTTAAAGACTTTGCAGAATGCTGAACTGGGGAAAGTGTTTCTTAATAAAAAGCAGGGTTTGTTTTGGATGTACTGTATATAGTAAGGTATAAGTCTATTTTTTGGTGCTAATAGTAGGCTCCCAAGAAAGAGGGACTCCGCTTATTTGCGAGGTGGATCGATCTGTGGGATTTACTATGGTAAACTATTTTTTTGCAGCTTTGTAACTCTGTAAGAGCGTTGCAGGTTTAAATCAATGCTAGCCTTACTTGCTGCCTGTTTCATAGAATTCAACAAGTTTAAACCTAAGTTAGTGTTTTTTGAACTGCCTGGTGTTGTAAATCAGTCCGGGAGTACAGCACTGCATGTTTAAAGCATAGCTGGTCTTACGGTGCCTCCCATGTAATTTAGGTGCTTAAGCTGGTCCTCCCCCAAGCCTCTTACCTCCGATATAAATCTCTGCTCTCTCCCTTTCCTTCTCCACAGCTGGGTCGGGCCGAAACTCGGGAGGTCGTGAGGGTCCAGAAACTGCCCTCCCCCACATCTATACGCTGCAGGTATGGACTGATTCTGTGAAGCATCGGAGGAGCTGGTAGCAGTGCTTCTCGCCAGATAGCTGACTTGCAGTTGGATCCCCGCCACCCCACCACCACCCTTGGTGAGCATCTGCTTACGTAGCAGTGGTCACGTGAGCTGCAGAACCTATCAGCTCACTTTCCCATCTGCAGGTTCTTGGATCTCTCCACTAGAGGTCGTATCTAATTCTTTCCTGCCAGTTTTCTATCCTTTACAAGTGGCTGAAATCCTTGCTGCTGCTTGCCTCATTGCAGATAGTAGTGGAAATATAATACCAGAACCCTCTCTCCTCTCCTGAGCTAGAACCTGAGGTACAGCTGAAATCCTGCTGTGCTCCCTAATCTCCATTTATAGTCCTAACCAGTGGAACAGCATACATCCCCCTGGCGTAACGATCCCCCCCAACCTAATGACTCCTACTATACTTGCTTTACCGATGCCTGCTGTGACGGGCTATTCCCCCCCAAACTCAACGTCCTGCTACTTTTGATTCCAACAACCGCCTGAGTCTCACGCTCCCCCCCTCTGATCTACAGCATAGGAAGCTCGGCGTCCAGGGTTGCCCTTTCCTACATTGCTCAGATACATGGAAAACCCTTCCCCTCCCCCTTGAACTGCTCTCCTTTGAACCCCACTAGAAGTCCTTACTCCTCTTCTGGCACCCTGAGCCTAAGCATGAGGGACTAAATAAGCTTAGCCAAAGTATGCATGGACCACTCCTGAAGAGCCTCCGCTATAACTTAGCCTTTGACCTTAACAAGTACGACCTACTGAGGCCCCCCCCTTCCCTCACAATTCTACTGGTCTCCCTGTCAGGCTCAAGCTAGCACTTGGGTGGGACATCGAACCTAACCCCGGTCGCTATTCTCCTAATCTTACCCTTAGTGATCCCACCAACCCCCTCTGGGCCAACTCCAGTGGTCTCAAGCTGGTGCATATGAATGTCAGGAGCTTAAGGCACAAAATCCAAGACCTTGAGGCATGGACTCTACTCTACAAACCTGATATACTAGCTGTGACTGAAACATGGCTAAAGCCTCAAATCCTCCCCTATGAAGTTGACCTGGCTGGCTATTAGAAAGGACAGAGTGGGGAAAAAAGGAGGGGGGGTTCTCATCTACCTCAACTCCTCCGTGAATGCTTCCCAGATAGATCTCCCCTCTCTTAGTGGATTGCAGAGTGAGATCCTATTTGTTAAAGTGCTCCTGGGGGACACCAAGCCCCTCTACATAGGGTGTGCCTACCTTCCACCCCAGTCTGCCGCCTCCTCTCTTGAATCCCTAACCAAGGTCCTCCATGAGCACCCCCTGGGAGAGACCATCCTCCTCGGGGACTTCAATCTAAACTGGCTTGCCCCTGGGGCCTCCACAATCAAGAACTTAATATTGGACTCCTCACTTACCCAAGTTACTGATCTGCCAGCTAGGCACAATACTAAGTCTGGCAATCATTCCCTACTCAACTGGGCACTAGTCTCTTGCCCTGACTGAGTACTGACTGCTGGGATTATGTCAGACTTTCTGAGTGACCACTCTCCTATTTTCTGTGCCTGGTCCAAAAAAAAACCCCAAACCGCCACCAGGGTGATTGAAGCCAGGAACTTCAGCAGGTTTGTACCGGCAGACCTCTGCTCCAACCTGGGGAAAATCGACTGGGATCCCATTGTCTCCCTTCCCTCATTCGATGAGGTGCTTGAATACTTCACTAATACATTCCTGTCCCTAGCCAAAATGCATGCCCGCTGGAAGAAACTCAGGGTACAGGGAAAGTGCCACAAATGGCTAAGCCCTACTCTAAAGCAGACTATGCGTCTCCGTGACAGGGCATGGGGACTCTACAAATCCTCTGGCTGTAAATCTGACTGGGAGAAGTACAGGAATCTGAGGAACCTATGCAAAAAAACTGCCAAACAGGCAAAGTCCAAGTACTTAAGAGACCTCCATACCAGTCATCTACGTGACCGTAAGAAATTCTGGGGCCACATAAACTCCCTCCTCAAAGGTTCCACAAAAGCACAAGAGAACTCACTCCTAGTTGGGAATACATTTACCAACGACCCCTCTACAGTTGCCAATGCCTTCTGTGCCTCCTTCGCCAATCCAAACGGATACCTTCCCCCCCGCCTGGGACTCCCTATCACCCCAACATGGACAGGGTGCTTCCTCAGCCCCTATTCCACCTGCAACTTGTTGAACCAGCAGCTGTACTTCCCCTACAACATAAAATAAATCCAAACTCTTCCCCTTGAAATGACCTTCTAGAACATCGGCTGCTGAGGACTGTTGCCCCGGCTATCACCTACCCTGTCACCCTGCTTATCAACAGGTCCCTCCATGAAGGAACTGTCCCCAGTAAGTGGAAGGTAACAACCATTATCCCCATCCATAAAAAAGGACCCCGGGACAGAGTGGGAAACTATAGGCCCATCTCCCTTCTCAGCCCCCTGGGGAAAGTTCAGGAAAGGATTGTATATAATCAACTCCAGGATTACCATGAGCAACACCTACTCCTTTCCAATGTACAACATGGCTTTAGGAAAGGCCATGGCACTGACACCACCCTCATCCGTCTAACATCTGACATCCTCAAGGCCATGGCCCAAGGCTTCCCTATGGGTGCCTTATTCATTGACCTGTCCAAGGCCTTTGACCTGGTCAGCCGTGAACTTCTCCTTTCTAAACTTCATCAACTGGGCCTGGATGAGCTATCTCTCTCCTGGTTTGTGAGCTACCTGACTAACAGATCTCAAAAAGTCCATTGGAGAGGAGTACTATCTGGCACTAGACCCATGATCTCTGGGGTACCCCAGGTCTCAATCCTGGGTCCCCTATTATTCTCACTCTTCCTCAACGAATTCAAAGGGGACTGCGTGCCCAGCAACCTTATCCTTTATGCAGATGACACCATTGTCTACTGCAGCGATCCACAACCCTCTGTTATCTCCTCCAAACTTCAGGCCAGCCTTTCAGCTCTTGAGGTCTGGTTCACCTCTAACTCCCTACAACTGAATGAAGACAAAACCAAGGCAGTCCTGTTCGGGACTAGACGCCTGGGCACAGACCAAAGCGAGCTACTTCAATACAGCCCAAGGGAGGAAAGTAGCAGTCACTGACCAGTTCAAGTATCTTGGGGTTCTCCTTGACCAGGAGCTGACCTATAAACTACATATCAACGCTTTAACTAGATCCATCCACCAGAAGCTCGGCCTTCTCTACCGCCTGGGAAACTCCCTCTCCGGGAGGCGACGTACCATAGCAAACTGTAACCTTCTCCCCTCCATGCTTTATGGTTCTCCTATACTACAGTCCCTCCGAGAGTCAGAGCTAAACAAACTTTCTACACTCTACCACCGAATAGCTTGCTTTGCAACCAACTCCTCCCTGAGGAGGCATCACTGTGAGGCCCTCTCTGACCTTAACTGGCCCTCCCTACGGCATAAGCTGGCCTATTCTATGGCCTGTCTGGCTTTTAAATTCACCTCCTTAGGCCACCTGCCTCACCTGAGTGGGCTGCTCACCCCTAAAGTCCATTGCCGAACCCTCTGGTCCGCAGCAAGTCGTCCCCTTGCCATCCCTCGCGTTTGCACTAACCTAGGAAAGCGCTCCTTTCAATGCGCGGCTTCCTATTTATGGAAAACTCTCCCAGCAAGCCTACTTGACAAACCTACTCTCCCAGGGTTTAAATCAGGCCTCAAAGCGTACCTCCTGGAACTCAGCCTCTGTGGTTGTAATTGTTAGACCATGTCCTTGACCTACCCCCTTGCTACCTTCTGCTGACCCACGCCTCCCACCCTTTGAATCGCCTATGGAAAATGCTAAAAATACTGTTTACTTGACTTAAGCACCTGTTTAACCTTGTGATTCCTGCTGTCCCTGTACCCCATGTATGTTACCCACTCCCTGACCTGTACCTGCTATTAATCTATTGTACCCCAATGTTTATGTATACACTCACTGTAACTTAATATGTATTTCACTCAATTCTGCTATCTTTTACATCTATGTATGTAGTCATTGTAACTAACTCCAGGTCACCCCTGAAAAAGGGATCTCTGGTCTCAGTGGGCTTACCCAGTTACCACAATCTAAATAAATAAATAAAATGTTGTGTCCAGTTGTGGCCATAAAGGCAGATTCTATGCCTAAAGTTGGTCACAAAACTGATTTCCCATCCAAGCTAGGCAGCAAAATAATGTCTGCAATGTTACCAAAACTGACAAGGAAAATTGAGGTTGACTTATACGTGAAGTCGACTTATAGGCAAGTATATATAGCATGTTCCTCTGCAACAGGCACAATGCACCTATAGATTCTATTGAGGCTGAAAGCCTGAGCAGGAATGTGTGCTTTTTTATGTTAATAGGATCTCCTTGGGGTGTCTCTCTTAGGCCCTGTACACACTACACTGAAAACTCCTCTCTGTAACATTACAGAGTGTCCAAACCGTTACCGCAATGGTTTACGTTTACACCTGTAACGTTACAGGAGGTGTGTTCGTAACCATTGTTGAAACCACTTATGAGGTAGTTTCAACAATGGTTACAAAAACAGTTCTGCCTCTGTAACATTACCAGCTGTAGTGTGGACGCGTGAGTGTGTAGCCCCTGCATTGCCCCCAGTGCAGCAGGAACTGCATTGTGGGATAGGGTGCCGACCATAACAGTCACCGTCACCCACAGTGTGGACCAGCTGTAATGGTTCCGAAACATTATCATGACAGTTCACTGGCAGTGTGGACACACTGTAACGTTTACCGTCTGTAACAGTTTGAAACCATTACAGGACTTTAGTGGCGTAGTGTGGACAGGGCCATATACTTCAAGTGTGAGATTTGGGCCAAAGGACAGCAAAGCGAAACTGAGCAGTTCTGTCTGCTCAAACCTCACGAGAAGAGTCTCTTATACCATAAGATACTCCCATTGGAGGCCCTATTATCTTTCAAGTTTAAATCACTAAATCATTCAGGTTTAGCTCAAGTGATTATAATGTTAGGGTCTTATTTTGTTTCCCTTCTATTGTGCAGGTCTCCCCTCAGCACTAAAGAGGAGTGCTCCCTCCTAACACTCCTGCACAAGAGTGTAGTAACTTACTGAGCCACTATATTTGCTGGCTTCAGCAACCAATATGTGTGTCAAGCCCTAATAAAATGAAAGAAAGTGCAAATACTATTAAGAACTCTGATGTCAATGCCAAGAGAACATTTAAACTATGATTAGGGGCACTATTCTGTCGGGTCGTAACACTATGCCAGACTAAGGAACTATATTAAGAACTGTGTCTTTTGTTTATCGCAACCAAAAACTGATGTAATCCTGCCTGGAACAAAAAACAAACAAAAACGCTTAAAGAGCAACAGTTCTGTTCATTTTAAAATAATCCCTCAAGCCTTTCAATGGTAGCTTACCTAAAATGAAGTTAAACAGTCCACTTTGCGGATTTTGTTAAATCTTTAGGTTTTGCAGGAGAAAGCATCATAAAATTTGCTTGGCTGCCCAATCCCTTTCCTTCCTAGTGCCAGCTGTCGAACACTCTGCCTCGTATCTAAGATGATACGAGGGCTAGGGGATTTGACGTATGAGGACAGACTTGAGCTCTGCCTGTTTTCATTGGAGGAGAGGAGAGACAGGGGGGACATGATTGAGGTCTTCAAGTACCTCAAGGGAATAAATAGGGTAAACATGGAGGGGATCTTTAGACTAAAGCAGGGAGGTATCACCAGAGGGCATGGTTTGAAGTTGGAAGGTGGAAGGGTGAGGGGGGAAAAGAGGAGGAGGTTTTTCACTGAGAGGGTGGTGGACCCTTGGAATGCATTGCCTGGTGAGCTGGTTCAGAGATCCACAGTGGAGGGCTTCAAGAGAGGGTGGGACAGATACAGAAAGTGGATGTATCAGATGATGGCCTGTCCCAGGGGGGTGGGGATGGATGATAGGGGTTTCTGGAACACAAGGGATGGAAGGGCCTCGGCACCCAACTAAGGATCTAAGGTTCGAGCAGACTCGATAGACCATAAGGCCTAATCTGCTGGCAAATAGTATGTTAGTATTGCCCCCACACTCCAACGGTTTGTGACGTAGAAGTTTGCCCCCATGCTATATTGACAACAGTGAAGTGTGGTTTAATGATTTTTTTGGCTCATCTGCAGTCTTTGTGTCCAATCTAATATGGCAGATGAGATCGTGATGTCATCAGACAAGATTCTGTCATAGTAAAATCTAGTCTGACGATGTTTTTGGTCACATAAGCACCACAACTATTAGCATTAGTTGTAGTAGTGGTAATACGGTAGTGGTAGGAGGAGTGGGGAGGGGGTCTCGGGGTGTGGTGCCCCCAAAACAAAACAATCCACTGTGTGTGTGTTGTGGGGAGGAGTTGTAGGGGGCATAGCCCCTTTATCGTCTCCATTCAGTTAATGCCAGAGACTGGTATACTGTTGACTGTTGCCGGGCAACTGTTCACTCTCGTGAGGAAATCTCATCCACCATTTTGCATCGGACCCAAAAACTGCAGCTGCTCCTTTTTTTATATTTAAGAGTGCCACTGAGATTAAATCAAAGCCATAGCTCTACTCACAAGAAACAGAAACATAGAATCTGTCAGCAGATAAAGACCTGATGGCCCACCTAGTTTGCCCTATTTTCCCTACCTATAGTGTTGCTGCAAACCTTACTCAGTCTCCGGTCTCTCCCACCCACCACTTAGATCCTTCTGTGTCTAGCTCATGTGTTCTTGAACCCTGTTACCATTTCTGCCTCTACCACCTCCACTGGTAAGCTGTTCCATGTACTCGCCACTATCTCCGTGAAGAAGTACTTCCTCACATTTCCTCTGAGCCTTCCCCTTCTAACTTCATTGCATGACCCCATGTACTTGAGCATCTTTTTCTGTGGAAAATGCTTCTTTCCTGTACCTTGTTTTTGTATGTGAAGTATTTGAATGTCTCTATCATATCCCCCCTTTCCTCCTGGGAGTACACGTTAAATGTCTTGAGCCTTACCCCATAGGGCTTTTGATGTAGGCCATGCACCATTTTGGTTGCCCTGCTTTGTACTGCCTCCACCCTCCCTGTCTGCGTCTTTATATAGGTGGGGCTTCCAGAACTGTACGCAGTATTCAAGGTGAAGCCTAACCAGTGATCTGTATAGGAGTATTATTACCTTCCTCCTTCTGCTGGTGAGTTCCCTTCCTATGCAACCCAGCATCCTTCCACCCTTCCCCACTGCTTTGTCACCCTGCTTCGTTACCTTCAGGTCATCAGAAATGATCACCCCAGGTCCCTTTCTTGCTTTGTAACTGTTAATATCTCTCCTCCCAGTTGTTATATTGCCCCCAGGTTCTAATGCCCCAAGGACATTATTTTGCACTTCTTTGTGTTAAAACCCAGCTACCAAGCCCTTGACCATTCTTTCAACTTTTCTAGATCACTTCTAATTTTTTCCACTCTTTCCAATGTGTCTACTGTGTTGCAGTTTTGTGTCATCTGCAAACAGGCATACTTTCCCTTCCAGCCCTTCTGCAATGTCACAGGTGAAGACACTGAAGAGGACCGGCCCTAGTACTGATCCCTGTGGTACTCCACTGGTCACTTTGCCTACTCCGGAGTGACTGTTGTTTACCATCACCCCCCCTCTGACTCCTATATTGCCCAGCCAATTTTCCACCCATTTTACTACCTTAGGACCTACTCCTAGGCTTCCCAGCTTGTTTAACAGCCTTCTATGTGGAATGGTGTTGAAGGTCTTGCTGAAATCCAGGTAGGCAACGTCCACTGCTCCCCATTGATCCACTTCCCTAGTCACCCAATCAAAGAACTCAATCTGGAGCTTTGTTAGTTGAGTTCTGACTTTGATTTGACCTCAGCGGCCCTCTAAAATACAAAAATATCATTAAACATGCTTCCATTGTTATTAATAGAGTGTACTCTACAAGCCCCATAACAAAACGTCAGAGTGTGTGGCCAGCACAGAGGTGCAGCCATAGAGACCCTATATATGTAAAACTATGGGGGACTTCACAAAATATTTCTGGGTCACTCTGTCCCCATACACAAGTTATTCCTTATCATTAATACTTGGGAAGTGAAACACAGGAAACAAACTTACGTAATGTCCCCACCTTTTCTATATATATATATATATATATTCAATCTGTATTGGCACAGCTTTTGACAATCTTATTTATTTATTGACATGTTTCACTAGGAAGGCACACTGAGCAACAGGTTGCTTATCTCCCGGTGTGTCCTGGGGGGAAGGGGTACAATAGGGATGATACATTTTACATTCAAGTTACAAAGATCAACATAGCATACAATCAGTTAAGGCAGTTGTTACAAACAGTGCTGCATACATATGTAATTTGTGAGAATAATTAATATGTGCAATGGTAATAAGTGAACAAGTGCTATCGTGAAATAAGGGGTGAAGGAGTGAGGATGAGATGACAGATAGTGCAGAGTTGTGTCCCGGAGAGACCCCTTCAGGGTGCAGGGAACCTTGCAAAGGGACAGGGAACTGGAGTAGGGATTAGAGAGGGAGAAAGAGAGGGAGTAAGTGTGATTAACACCTAGGAGGGGAAATAAGGCCTGACCCAAAAAGAGAACCCATTAGGATGCGATGAACCCGGGGGGAGTTCAGGCTATTGTAAACCCTCCTGCGGTTAGGCGTTGTAATTACAGAGGGATAGTGAGAGGGAGGGAATGAGAAATAACATCTGGGATGGGATGAAGCCTGATCCAAGGAACCCATCAGGCTGCTGGGGACACTGCAAGGGGACCTGGAAGGCCAAGGATAGGTAGATGGGGGGAAGAAAATGTGGCAAGCCTAGGCTCTATAGGACCCCTTCAGGATGCTGAGAACTCTGCAAGGGGAGTGTGAAGGCTAGGGAAAAAAGGAGGAGAGAGTAGAGGAAAGGAGAAAGGTATGAGAACTAGCACCTAGGAGGGGCTAGGGTCAGTAGAGGCAGTAGAGTTGATAGAGGCATTGGGTATATTCCGAAGGGGGACGAACTGTAAGGAGCAAGACGAAGGAAATGAAGGCAGGTCATAACAGGAGCAGTTAGGTGCAAGATAGTTGGAGAGGGCAGTGTTGATGGAATAGAGGGAGGAGGAGTGTCGGATTTGGGGAGGTAGAGAGTTCCATATTTTAGGGAAATGGTGAGAGTACCTAGACTGGCCAGAGAGAGTGGAGCAGCAGGGGACAGTTAGTGTGCGAGTGCTGGTAGATCTGTGGGAGTGGGAAGGAAGAGGAGGTGTTATAAATGAGGGGGAGAAGTAGGAAGGGAGTTCTCCCAGCCAGTGTTTAGCGGTGAATTTAGCACAGTGTGAGAGGCGTCTATTTGTAAGGGAGGGGAAGGAAATCAACTGGTATCAGGAAAGGGGAAAGGATCGAGCGAATGGGTGAAATTTACGAACCCTCCCCTGCAATACCTAAGAATAAGGATATCTGCAAATTGGACTGGTTTTAAGTCAGTTTTAGGTAAGCTACTACTGGGGGCTTGATTACAGCACTGAAACTGCTGCTCTAACTTCACGAACTGTATCTAGAGACTAGACTTTGAAACATGTTCTCTCAACCCTGTGAAGCAAACATGGCTTCTTTTTTGGGGTGAGTGGGGTGCTAAACTGCCCATTGTTTTAATCCCTGGCTTCCCTTCATTTTTGTCTTTAAGACATAGAAACATTTGTGAACAACTCCGTGTCCAAATGTCTTCTGTGACTGGAATGGTTCTATAGTGCTTATAATTAAGTCAAGAGCAGACTTGAATTGTTATTTTTAAAGATTTAGGACAGTTGTCAGTCATTGGCTTTAGGAACAAAACGTTTGCAGCTGATCTTAGAGTTTTAGTTTTGTGAGCCAGAGCTGCCTTAGTTGTTGAATAGAGATAATCCAACCCAGGCAATTGAAATTTACTTTTAAAGAGAATCAGCCCTGGCAGCTGCCAGGCTCAAATTATTTGTAAAGACTTTTCAAGGTAAGATATACATGGGGCCACACAGGCATCTCAGAAATGCTGTGTACTGCCACACTGTTCAAGTGCAAAAGAAAAGACACTAAGACAGCATAATTGTGTTTTGTTTCGTTATTCTGAAATGGTATAAAAACAACGTCATATGCATGTATCTGTTGTTACAGTAAATAATAAAAAAGGACTATACAAAAATGGGCTAGTATACCAGATTTCTAGATAAAGTACCAAATTTATTTATTTATTTGAATTTTGGTAACTGGGTAGGCTCACTGAGAAAGAACAATCCCTTTTTCAGGGCTAACCTGGGGAATACAAGATACACAGCAAATAAGTTTTTTTTTTTTTTTTAACCAGGTGAGACACACTTAGCTGATGCTTGTTTCCAGGTGCAACCTGGGAGCACAAGGAAGTTAAGTGACTTGCTCAGGGTCACACAGTATGTAAGTGGGAGCTGTGGGATTCAAACCCAGGTCTTCAGGTTTGCAGCTCAGAGCCTTAAACCACTGCGCTATGCTGCCTCCTAAACAGGTTAACAGGGAATTACAAATTACAAATATAAGTACTAAAAGAGCATGACTAAGAACCCAAATTCAGTAAATGGATACTGCAATGAAGTTACATACTTACTATAAATTCAATTACATGAACAATAAAACAGAATAAACCACGGGATCAGTAAAGACAGAATAAAGGAAGATTGGACTTACTGATTGAGTTGCCATGCAGAGGCATTATTTAGTCAGCGATAGCAGGTACACTGAGGGTATGTCGAGGTGATTTGAGAGGGACTGTTTAAATTGAGATAGTGAGGTGCTGAAGAGAACTGTGTGTGGGAGAGAGTTCCACGTAGAGGTGGCAGAAAAGGCGAAGGACCTCATGCCCCCTGCCAACCTAGGTTTGGGAGCAACAAGTAGGGGGATGGAGGCAGACCATATGGGACACTGGATAGACCTATGAGCAATGAGGTCGCCAAAGCAAGGGGGCAAACAGTGGTGTACCAGTTTGTATACAAGGCACATGTTAGTGTACAATTGCTTATACTCGAGAGGTAGCCATCCCAAAGATGAGAGCACATTACAGTGGTGGTGCCTGGCGTTGACTCCTAGCACAAACCGTCCAATCCTAAAGTAGAGTTGTTTGAGGTGAGCAAAGACAGTGGTTTGGGCTTGGAGGAGAAGGGAGGCCCCATAGGAGAGGAGAGGCAGGAGTGTGGAGGTAGCTATATTTTGGCACAAAGCTGATGACAGCTGATGATAGCAGACGTCCAAGGCGATAAAAGAGACCCAGCTTTTGGTTGATCATCTTGGTTAGGAGTGAGACATGTTGCGAAAGTAAGTGAAGGATCCAAGGTAACCCCTAGGTATTTGAACGACTGGACAGATTTTAACCCATCTCCACTGATGGACTGGATAGAGAGGGTGAGTTGAGGTTGGCCTTGGAGGTGGAATTATGAAATAGCATTTTTTTTTTGTGTGTTAAAGAGTTAAAGATTAGATGGTTGTTCTCAAACCAGTCCTCAATTAAACAGAAATCAGAGGCCAGATTCATACTGAGCCAACCAGTGTCAGAGGATGAGCAGTAGAGGATGGCATTATCAGCGTATAGGTGGACAGTGGGTCCACCACAATTGCTTGGCAGGTTATTTATAAACAGGGAAAATAGTAGCAGTCCCAGGATGGACCCCTGTGGAACTCCATGTGTTATAGGTCTGAAGCGCAAGATGACACCAGACCACTTGACCCCTTGAGATCGACCAGAGAGGTAGCTATTGAACCAAGCGAGGGCATTATAGTCAAGACCCAGGGAGTGAAGGTTCCCTAGTAATAGACTATGGTTGAGCAGATTAAAGGCCTTTGTGACGTCCACAAAAATGGCTCCCATGAAAAGACCATGGTCCATAGCATTGAGTATGTCTGCTGACACTTTTATTAGGGCTGTGAGGGTACTGTGGTTCTTCCTGAACCCGTGTTGGTAGTTAGAGAGGAGGTAATGAGACTCAAGATAAACATAGAAACATAGAAGTTGACGGCAGATAAGGACCGCAAGGCCCATCCAGTCTGCCCATTTCTTTTTCTACCTTATAAATGTGCCATTGGCCTTTGCTCTGTCAGTGGCCTATTTATTCATAGTCATTTGTATTGCTCCCTTATGCCTATCCCATGCCTGTTTGAAGCCCTGCACTGTATTCATAGCCACCACTTCTTGTGGTAAGCCATTCCATGCATCCACCACCCTTTCTGTGAAAAATAATTTCACATTCCCCTTAATCTGCCCCTCTAATCTCATGCTGTGTCCTCTTGTCCTGCTATTTTTCTTATATTTAAACATGTTAGACTCTTTCACCTTGTTAATGTCCTTAAGGTGTTTGAATGCCTCGATCATATCACCTCTCCTCCTTTGCTCAAGGGTATACATATTGAGCTCTGTTAATTTGTCCTCATGTTCTTCTGATGCAGTCCCTGCACCATTTTGTTTGCCCATCTCTGACTGCCTCAATTTGGTTAATGTCCTTGTGAAGGTGTGGCCTCAATACTGCATGCAGTACTCCAGATGGGCCTAACTAGTGTCTTGTAAAGAGGGATTATTACCTCCCTCTTACGATTTGTGATACCCCTACTAATACACCCTAACACCCCCTAGCCTTACTTACTGCTTTAGAGGTCTGCTTGGATGATTTCAGGTCATCAGTGATGATGATGCCCAAGTCTCTTTCTTCCTTTGTGACTGCTAGCAACTCCCCTCCCAGCCTATAGGTGGCTTCAGGGTTTCTCTTCCCTATGTGCATGATTTTGCACTTCTTTGCATTAAATCCCAGTTGCCACTCTTCTGACCATTTTGCTAGTTTATCCAGATCTTTTCTCATTCTGCCCACCCCATCTGGATCATCTACTCTGTTGCAGATCTTGGTGTCATCTGCAAACAGACAAGCCTTACCCTCTAGTCCATCTGCAAGGTCACTAATGAAGATGTTGAAGAGGACTGGCCCCAGGACTGATCCCTGAGGTACCCCACTTGTGACTTGCATCTCTTCTGACTTATACCATTTACCACCACTCTGTTTTCTGCCGTCAACCAGTTTGTCACCCAGTTGACCAACTTCTGACCCACCCCGAGCCTACCCAGCTTATTTATCAATCTTCTATGTGGAACAGTGTCAAAAGCTTTGTTGAAGTCAAGGTAGGCGACATCAACTGCTCCCCTTGGTCCACCACTCTGGTTATCCAGTCAAAGAAATCTATGAGATTAGTTTGACAGGACCTTCCTTTGTGAACCCATGCTGTCTTGGATCCTGTGCCCCTATGGATTCTAGGTGTTGCACTATCCTTTCCTTAAGGAGTGCCTCCATAATCTTGCCCACTACTGAGGTAAGACTGACTGGTCTGTAGTTCCTGCCCTGCTACCACTCTTGTGGAGCGGGATCACATGAGCCCTTCTCCAGTCTTCTGGGACTCTCTTGTGCTCAGAGACTCACTAAACAGTTCTGCTAATGACTCTGCTAGTTCCACCTTTAGCTCCTTAAGTACCCTGGGATGTATGCCATCAGGTCTCATTGCCTTATCCACCCTGGAGCTTAGTGAGCTCTTGTAGGACCCTTTCTTTGTGAAAGGAGTAGTGCTCACCTCCCTCCCCTGTGTCCATGATGCTGAGCTGTGGGCCCTGCCCTACCTTCTCTTCAGTAAATGCTGAGCAAAAGTATCTATTTAGGATAGATGCCTTTACAGGGTCCTCCTCTCACATGCTCCTTTTCTCCATTAAGCTTAGCAATACCCGCCTGGACTTTCTCCTTTCACTAATGTATCTATAGAAAGTCTTGTCACCTTCTTTTACTGTTCGTGCTAGTGTTTCTCAGTTTGGGACTTTGTCTGCCTTACTGCCTTCCCTGCTTCCCTTAGGGCAGTTTGGTATGCCTCCCTATCTTCATCCCGCTGTGTTCCTTATATTTCCTGAAGGCCAGCCTTTGGCTCTGACCTTTCTGCTACTGTATTTGAGAACCAAAGTGGTTCTTCTTCTTTGCACTTCCTTTTCTGTTCAACACAATGGGATGTTGCTTCAAGTATTGCATCCTTAATGCTTTCCCACTTTGCCTGTATCCCCTCACCTGTGTTTCTTTTGCCAGGGCTAGCTTAACTCTGTTGGCCATCTTATCAAAGTCAGCTCCTCTGAAGTCCCATATTTTTGCCTTGAATGGGATGATTTAAATGTAGTAGCCAAATTGAACCATACCATGTGATGGTCACTGGCCCCCAGGCGACCTTCTACCTGGAGATCTGTGATCCCTTCCCTGTTAGTCAGTACTAGATCTAGGATAGCCCTGTCTCTTGTGGGTTGCTGTACCAGTTGTTTGAGGCCCTCCCTGCAGGGAATCCACTATGTGTCTAGTTCTGGCAGATGTTCCTGCTGGTATTGACCAACCTGTATCCGGCATGTTGAAGTCTCCCATTATCAGAACCTCCCCTTTAGCTGTCATGTTTTGTATATCTTCTAACAGTAATGTGTCTATGTCCTCCCCCTGGTCTGGGGGCCTGTAGACAACCCCAGTTCTTATGGCTGTCCCATTTCCTGTTTCCAGGGTGACCCACAGTTTTCCTGGCTCCTTATGTGTATTCTGCATTTCTGTAGCTTTGATATTTTCATTGACATACAGGGCCACTCCTCCCCCCTTTTTGCATCTCGGTCTCTTCTGAACAATACATAGCCAGGTACTGAAGTCTCCCTAGTGTGGTTATTGGTAAACCACGTCTCACTAATTGCTACTATGTCCAGTTTAGCTCTGACATTATTGCCTGCAGGTCTGGGATCTTATTTCCAGGCTGTGAGCATTTGTGTACATGATTTTCCATTGGCCAGATTTGGGTGTGTTATTGTTGGGTGAGGTTTGGCATTACCCTGTGCATCGTATGGGAGACAAACCTTTTTCTTACCTGGTGATGCAAATGAACTGCAAACATGCTGAATCCCTGTTTGACTACTAGCTGAGGGGAGGGTGTTCTTCCCATTCATATGGGTGCTGCACCCTCTCCCCATTTGCTAGTTTAAATATTCTGCAAAGATGTCAAACTTCTGCCCCAATGCACTGACTCCTCCTTAGTCAGATGCAGTCCATCAAATTTAAAGAACTTTCGCTCCCAGAACTGTTGCCAGTTCCTACAAATCTGTGTCCTTTTCCTGGCACCAGCCCTTGAGCCACGTGTTTAGCTCCCATCTCCCATCTCTGACCTTCTGTCCATCTGCTCCCTCTCCCAGACTGGCAGGATCTCAGAGAAGGAGATGGACTAAATAGATGATAGTTTGTCACCCAGCCTGGTCAGGTGTTCCTTGGTCTCCACAACTGACCGGGCTGGCTAGATCATTAGTCCCTATGTGTACTAGGACATCAATGTTTTCTCCTGCTTTGTGAACAATTTAGTAATGCGGTCAGTGTCTCTCCATGCTGATGTACCTGGGAGACATCTGACCATTACTCCGGCTGGAGATGGGTATCAACTCCCCGAATCATGGAGTCTCCTATGATCAGAAGTTTTTTGGATTTCCTTTTTGCTTTTTTTGTTTTGGCTCCTGATTTGGGTGAGTTTTCTTTTTTGGGTAAGATAGTCTTGCAGTTGGTTATATAGAATATGCTCCAGTATTGTAGCAAGAGGGCAGAGTATGGAGATTGGTCTACAGTTTTTCACTAAGGTATTCAGGCCACCCTTGTGTGTTGGCACAACTGCTGCTACCTTCCATTTTGAAGGTATGCAACCAGTAAGAAAGGGATCTATTAAATAGGTCTCATAAGAGTGAGGCAAGGGCAGAGACACCTAATTTGAGGAATTTGGGCTCAAGAGTGTAACTGTTGAGAATTTGTTTTGTACTACTGTATTACTGTGTTTTTCATCTGCTATGCATTGTGCTATGTATTATGAATGTACCTAATACTGTCATGTATTTGCAATGTCCTGCACCCAGAAATTTCTCTGTAACTAATTCCGGGTCGCCCCTGAAAAAGGGACCTCTTGGGCTGTGGTCCTACCTGGTGAACAAAATTAAATAAATAAATAAATTAATTAATAAATAACCAGGGGAGCTCTCAGGTTTGAGGTTACGTAGCAGCCTCTGCAACTTGGTATTCTGTCAAATGCACCTCTTAAAATTAAAGCCTTGGTAACTAAAATGTAACAAATTAAATCTTATTGTCCCTTCTTTTTTCCCATTTTCTTGAGATCCAGTCTCTTTTTATTTGGAAATTCCAGCAAAATTGTGATCATTCTCCCAGATGTTAAATAATCCCTCAGAGAGGCCAGAACTGGTAATTCTTGGCAGATGTTTTTTTCTCTTTGAGTGTTCTTGATTTGTTTACACCTCCTGGTGTGTGATACTTTCATAAACCACCTAAACTTAGTTAGTTAGGGAGGCGGAGACCACGGAATTCAACAACTGGATGAGGGCATGGTGCCAATCTAGGGGGTACCTCTAAATTGGGGACTGGTGTGAATTCTGGGAAAGGAGATTTTTTTAAGGTGGATGGCCTTCACTTATCTGGGGAAGGGGTTAGGGCATTAACACAAAAATATGAGGTTCAAATTGAAAGTGTAACATGACTAGGGACATCAGGGTTGGACACCAGGGGAAGGTGGCAGTCACAGCACGGGGGACTTGGGTGGAGGCACCCAAGGAGGGTACGCAGGGGAATAGGTGGGGTTAGCGGTCAGGGGATGTTAAATGCTATGGGGGGAAGCGAAAAAAACAGGATAGAGGAGAGGGGAAGAAAACTTGCAGCAGGGGACAGAAAAATGAGTCCAGCAAATGGAGAGCCATGTGCACCAATGCCAGGAGCCTAGGAAAAAAGATCTCAGATTTAGCAGCGGTCATGGCTGAGGCGGATCTAGAAATTGTGGAAATTATGGAGACATGGGTTCATGATGGCCAGGATTGGAACATGGCAATACCATGGTATGTACTATTTAGGAAGGACTTGGGGGACACTATATGTGAAGGAACACATTAAAGCCATGGAATTGCAGGGTAGATGGGGGGGGGGGAGCTGAGGCTATATGAGTATCATTGGACACAGGGAAGGGAGAAGTCATACTTACTGGGCTGGTATATAGGCCGCCTGGGCAGCAAGATGAGGTGGATAAGGCTATGATGGAGGAGATTCAGAGGATGGCACACAGAGGGGAGGTGCTGCTGATGGGAGACTTCAACTTGCCGGACGTGAATTGGTGCACCCCATCAGCAGCATCCTCCAGCAGCAGGGAAATGATGGACTCCCTACAGGGAGCTCTCATGAAGCAGCTGGTAAGGGAACCAACCAGGGAGGGGGGATGATCCTAGACTTGATTCTTACAAATGGGGAATAGGTGGGAGAGGTATCCGTAGCGGAGAACCTTGGCACCAGTGACCATGACACCATTTGGTTCATGGTGAAAATGACTGCTGATGTTCATCGGACCAAAATGAAGGTGCTAGACTTCAGGCATGTGGACTTTAAGTAAATGGGGAATGCGTCAACAAGCGTTGGCAGGTGTGGGGGAACTTAGGGGGGTAGAGGAAGTGTGGGGTACAATAAAAGGGGCCATAGTGGAGGCCACTAGCCTCTGCGTCAGGAGAGTATATAAAAATAGGAAGAAAAGAAAGCCACTTTGGTTTAATAGAGAAGTGGCGGAGAAGGTCAGGGGAAAGAGGAAGGCATTTGTGAGGTGTAAAATGACACAGAGGGAAGAGGACAGGGCTATATACCAGGAGAAGCAGAAGGAAGCAGGTTTGGAGGCCAGAAGAGCAAAGGCAAGAACAGAAGAGAAAATAGCCAACTCAGTCAAGGAAGGGGATAAAACCTTCTGGTATGTGAGCGAGAGGAGAAGGTCAAAGGAGGAGATAGTCAGGCTAAAAAATAAAGAAGGGGGGTTGGTGGACGATGACTGTGAGAAAGCGGAAATACTTAACAGTGATTTCTGTTTAGTGTTCACAGTAGAGAAGAAAGGGGAGGTTAGGAAAATCAGGGAAAATGAGGTAGTCATGGTGGGGGGGTTGACTCCAGTCCATTCCAGGTGGAGGAGGTCCTGAGAGAGCTAGAGGGGGTGAAGGGAGACAATGTGATGGGGCCAGATGGGGTGCACCCCAGGGTACTGAGGGAGCTCAGTAAAGTACTAGCAGTACCTCTGACCAGACTCTTCAACAAATCCTTGGAATCAGGTGAGGTCCTGGATGACTGGACAAGGGCGGATGTGGTCCCCTTCATAAGGGGGGGGACAAGGAGGAGGCAGGCAATTATAAACCAGTGAGCTTAACATCGGTGGTGGGCAAGCTCATGGAGAAACTGCTAAAGAAAAGAGTCACTAGCTACCTAGAAGCCAGTGACCTACAGGACCAGCAGCAACACTGGTTCACTGAGGGAAGGTTGTGTCAAACGAACTTGACTGAGTTCTTTGACTGGGTCACCAGGATAGTGGATCGGGGGGATCTGTGGATGTTGCATACTTCGACTTTAGGAAGGTGTTTGACTCCATGCCGCACAGGAGACTACTGACAAAATGAGATGTCTTGGGCTGAGGCTGGTGGTAGTTAGGTGGGTGCAGAACTGTCTGGGGGGGCAGAAGGCAGAGGGTAATGGTTAATGGGGTACCTTCAAAGGAGGGCATGGTCACCAGTGGGGTACCTCGGGGTTGGTACTGGGGTCACTCTTATTCAAGATATTTATAGGGGACATAGTGGAAGGACTAGAGGGAAGAATGTGTCTATTCGTGGATGACACAAAGGTCTGCAATAGAGTGGATATGCCAGAGGGGGTTGAGAGCATGTGCAGGGAACTGGAGAAACTGGAGGAATGGTCCAAGGAGTGGCAATAGTCCTTCAATACAAAAAAGTGCAAGGCAATGCACTTAGGCAAGAAAAACTGGGGAGTGGAATACCGGATGGGGGGGGGCATGCCCCAGAGGTAACCGAGCTTGAAAGGGACCTTGGCATAATTTTGTGGCACCTGAAGGTGGCAAAGCAATGTGAGAAGGCAGTGGCAAGGGCCAGTAAGATGCTGGGTTGCATCGGTAGGGGAATCGCCAACAGGAAGAGGGAAGTCATAATGCCCTTGTACAGGCAACTGGTCAGGCCACATCTTGAGTATGGAGTCCAGTTCTGGAGGCCATACCTCAAGAAGGATGTGGATAGAATGGAGCGCGTCCAGAGATGGGTGACAAAAATGGTAGGAGGACTCGGGCATCTGTCATACAAGGAACGGCTGAAGGACCTCAGCATGTACTCTCTTGAGCAGAAGAGGGAAAAGGGGGGGACATGATTGAGACCTTCAAGTACATCAAGGGTATTAACTGGGTGTCAGTAGGGGACATCTTCCAGCTTAAGAGGCATTCAAAAACAAGGGGGCATGATATGCAGATAGTAGGGGGGAGGTTCAGAGGAAACATTAGAAAATACTACTTCTCGGAGAGGGTAGTAGATAGCTGGAACAAACTCCCAGAGGAGGTGTTGGGGCAAGAACTGTGGGAGGATTCAGGAGAGTGTGGGATAGACACAAGGGTCTTTTGGATCAGGGGGGATGGTAGGAAATAGCAAAGTCATAGTAGCTAGCTAGGCAACATAGAAACATAGACTTTGACAGCAGATAAGGACCACTTGGCCCACCCAGTCTGCCCATTTCCCTACCTATTGGATAAGCTGCAGATTCTAGTTAACCTACAGCCTACTTCCTGCAACCCCCCACTATAATTGCCTTATGTCTGTCCAATGCATGTTTGAATTCCCCCACTGTTTTAAACCCCATAACCTCTCCAGGAAGGCGGTTCCAAGCGTCCACCACTCTCTCCGTGAAAAAGAATTTCCTCACATTACCCCTGAGCTGTCCTCCTAACTTTAAATTGTGCCCTTGTTCTTACACATCTCTTTTCTGAAAGATGCTACCCCTGGACTTTGTTGATTCCCTTGAGGTACTTAAAGTTTCTATCATGTCCCCCACATCCCTCCTTTCATCAAGGGTATACATATTAAGTTCTCTCAGTCTCTCTTCATATGGTTTCTGATGTAGACCCTGCACCATTTTAGTTGCCTCCTCTGACTGCTTCCATCCTGTCTATGTCCTCATGAGATGAGGTCTCCAAAACTGCACGCAGTACTCCAGATGGGGTCTCACCAACTGTCTGTATAGAGGATAACCACTTCTTTCTGCTTGTGATGCCTCCCTATGCATCCCAGTATCCCCTGGCTCTCCTTACTGACTTCTCACATTGCTTTCCCACCTTTAGGTCATCTGATATGACTACACCCAGATCCTTTCCATTATTGTTGTCGTTAGTACCTCCCCTGCTATTGTGTACTTTTCTCCTGGATTTTATTTCCCAGGCATTACTTTGCACTTCTTTGCATTGAATCTAAGTTGCCATATGTCTGACCATTCCTCCAACCTTGCCAAGTCCCTTCTCATCCTTTCTATCCCCCTTGTGTTACAGATCTTGTGTCATCTGCAAAGAGGCATACCTTTCCTTCCAGACCCTCTGCAATGTCACCTATAAAGACGTTAAAGAGGACTGGACCCAGTACTGAACCCTGAGGTACCCACTAGTAACCTCGCTTTCAGAATGTGTTCCATTCACTATTACCTTCTCTGTCCTGTTGTGCAGCCAGTTTGTTACCAGGCTACCACCCTGGGACCCACTCCCAGGCTGGCTAACTTGATTATTAATCTTTTGTGTGGGACTGTGTCAAATGCCTTGCTAAAGTCTAGGTAGGCCATATCCACAGCCCTTCCTGGTCAATTACTTTGGTCACCCAGTCAAAGAAATCAATTAGATTCATCTGACATGACCTTCCTGCTGTGAATCCATGCTGCTTAGGGTCCTGTGCCCCGCTGGCCTCTAGGTACTCAACAGTTTTTTCTTTCAGAAGTGATTCCATCATTTTCCCCACCACTGAGGTCAAACTAACAGGTCTGTAGTTTCCTGCTTCTGCCTTGCTCCCACTTTTGTGAAGGGGAATCACATCTGCCCTACTCCAGTCCTCAGGTACCACCCCATCTTCCCATGATTTGTTAAAAAGTGTGGTTAGTTGTGTCACTAGGTCCTCCCTTAGCTCTTTTAGGATTCAAGGGTGAATCCCGTCAGGCCCCATTGCTTTGTCCACCTTGAGTTTTAGGAGTTCTTTCAGTACTCTTTCTTCTGTAAATGGACTGGCGTCAACCCCACTATCCAGAGTGCTTCTACTGTTTGGTTTAGGTAACTCCTCCTCTTCTTCTTTTGTGAATACTGAGCAAAAGTATTCATTCAGTATCTCTGCCTTTTCACTGTCTCCCTCTGTCCACCTCCCCTCTCCTTTATTAATCTTCACTATCCCTCCTCTAACCTTTCTATGCTCCCTAATGTACCTATAAAAGGTTTTATCCCCCTTCTTAACTGAGTTGGCTATCTTTTCCTCAGTTTGGGCCTTTGCTTTTCTGACTGCCTTCCCCACTTCTTTCTGCTTTAATTGATACAATTCCCAGTCGTGCTCCGTCTGTGATTCCTTATACTTTTTGAATGCAGCCTTTTTCTCCTTAACCTTCCCTGACACCTCTTTTGAGAACCGTAGTGGTTTTTTATTCCACTTTGTTTTCTTCATTTGTTTCACACAAAGGCTTGTTGCTTCCATGATGGCAGTTTTGATTTTTCTCCATGGTTCTTCCACCCCTCCTTTCTGGCCATTTGCTAATGCATTCCTCAGGTATTCACCCATTATGCCAAAGTCAGCCCTTCTAAATTCCAGTATCCTTGTCTTGGTATGGCTTGTCTCCATGGGTGTGTTTATTGTGAAGCACACTGTGCAGTGGTCACTTGTTCCCAGATGTCTACTGACTTCTAAATTTGTGATCCTCTCTCCGTTTGAGAGTACCAGGTCTAATATTGCTCCCTCCCGAGTGGGTTCCACCACTAGCTGTCTAAGGCATGCCCCCTGTAGGGCATCGAGAATGACCCTGCTCTTAGATGTGGCTGCAGCCCATGTCACCCAGTTAACATCTGGCATATTCAGGTCCCCATCAACAGTATCTCCCCTTTTTCAGCCATTTTGAGAATGCCTCTATCATTTTCTTGTCCATTTCCTCCCTTGAGACGGGGTCTGTATACAACCCTTGTGCGGATTGTGATGCCATTCCCTGTCTCCAAGGTGACCCAGAGTTCCTCTTGTCCTCCCCTTACTTTTTTAGTTCTGTAGCTTTGATCCCTCCCTATGTAGAGAGCTACTCCATCTCCTCTTACCCTCCTGTCCCTTCTGTAGATTGTGTACCTGGTATGTTGACATCCCAGTCATGGTTCTCTGTGTACCATGTTTCTATGACTGCCACAATATCCAAGTGTTCCTCTCCCATCAGGGCTACTAGCTCTGGAAGCTTGTTTCGCAGACTACGGGCATTGGTACTCATTGCCCTCCATTTAATGTTGGCTTTATCCTTTTTTACCCCATCCCTGCTCTTATTGCCCTTGTCCATTTTTCCATTTACCCCTGTCCTGCCCTCTGTCAAGCTCTCTACCTCAGTGTTTACCCTACTACCTGCCATGTTTTGTGGGGGAAGGCTTGAACTTTCCTGTTTCCTATCAGCACCTCCCCCCTTGGCTAGTTTAAAAGCTTGCCAAGGAAGCCTTTAAACCTGTCACCTAGGAGTGTGTTTCCCTTCCTGGACAGATGTAGACCATCATGCTGGTATAGACCTTCATCTCTCCAGGTGGACCCCCAGTCCCCAATGAAGCCAAAGCACTGTGCTCTGCACCAGTTTTGCAGCCATTCATTAAACTACATGGTGTGCAGTACCCTAGCCTCACCCCTGCCATAGACTGGCAGCACCTCTGAGAAGGTTACCGTGCTTGCTACCTGTCTGAGGCCTCTCCCCAACTCCACAAATTCATCCTGCACTGCACTGATCTCATGCCTAGCTAGGTCATTTGTCCCGAGGTGGACAATGATATCTAATTTCCTCTCCTGTGATGCTGCTTCTTTAATCCTGAGGATTTGCTTCCTGTCCCTCCAAGCCATGGCACCAGGCAGGCACTTTACTTCCCTCTCCTCTCCCTTCCCCAGGTCTACACCCCTAACAACTGAGTCCCCTATCAGAAGCTGTTTCTTTCCCCTGTGGTGTCCCTTGCCACCCTTTTGTGGGTCTCCCTTGTGGATGTCCCCAGCATTCTTCTTGGTCTCCAATGAGGGTGTCATCATAAAGGAACCTTGATTTGCCAGACTGACATATGATTTGTGTAGAGGTGCAACTCGGGGGCTACGCCTCTGTTCCACCACCCTCACCCTCCCAGAACCTACTGTGGTCCATCTGCTCTTCACACATGGCAACCTCTGAGGCAGTGGTTGTGGAACTGGTGCTCTTTGGGTGAAGGAGGCCTCCTTAGTCTTTGCCAGTTCAGCCTGGAGGTGGGCAGACTGGGTGGGCCTGGGCAGACTGGGTGGGCCTGACAGTCCTTTTCTGCTGACACATTCTGTGTTTCTATAACTTCGCTCTGGTGCTTTATGTGGTATCAACACACCTTAGGTTTTAAAAAAAAAATCTCTTATAACCCTTCTCACCATTTTACCAGTCTTGTAATTGTAATAATGCACTCTAAGTGTGCGTCAATGATGTAATAACCTCACTTCCTGGGTGTTTGAAATCCCTTGGCTGTGCCTTGGATCTCAAAACTGAGCCAGTTCATTTGGTCATTATAATACTGCCATACACACGACTGGATTATTCCTTACATAACGCTCTAATGTCCATACATTATTCTAGATATCATGGTGAGCCCTGGGTTTGCATTGCATTACTGACTTCCAGTCCCTGTCTGGTGGACTCTAGCACACAGACTCTGGGAAGAGTTGTGCTCCTTATGCTGGACAACTGTCTTTGGATGGGTGGGTAACACTGACATCACCAGTTACCAGCTGATGCCCTCTGCATTCACCCACATTGGGTGCTGGTGGCTTCTTAGCAGGGACAATTCTGATTGTCATTAATGATGACATCCCATGGGTCTGCCTAAGTGACACAGTGTTCCTCACCCCTTACCATGAACACATCATCCCAGCACAGTCCATTCCTCTCCAGTTAAAAGATGCCCCTCCATGCGGGGGAGGGGTGATGCAATGGAAGTGGTGTGAACCAGAGCCACACAGATACAAACCATTGTCCAGATGGGAGTTAGTCTTGTACCCTCATGGATTGTCCCCAATGGTGGGGTCAGGAGGGGGAGGGCCATCCTGCCCCCCCAAGGTCCACACACAGTAGTGTTGCCGCAAGCTCCAGGGTTAAGCTCAATGTTTCCTTAGCAGAGCAAAAGGAGAAGCAAGAGTTTCCTAGAGCTAACCAACAAATGCGTCACTATCTTTTTTCCTTTCACTCTTGCATGGGGCATGATTATAGCAAGGGGGCACCTTAGTACTAAAGCCAAGGATGTTAAGAGCTACGTATAGGAGAATCTTAGCAGCAACAAGTTTGGGATATAAGCCAGAACTGGCAGACAGATATTGTTTTTTTTTCCCAGGTCCCAGCTTGGGTACCAGCATGCCAGCTAGGTATAGAATCCATAACCAGCTGGTCATACAGGGTAGCACATATCAGGAGCTTGACAAGATGCGTGATGCCTGCATGTTTAATTATAGTGCTAAAATCACCAGACAAGCAAGGGGAGTTCTGTGGAGACAAGTAGAGCGGAGTAGTGCAAAGCAGAGTAAGGGATACTAGAAGAAGCATGGACAAAAAGTCACGAAGTGGGGATTGTAATCAACTGCCTACTTAAGTGTTTGTGTGTAGTCATTTGTTTCTTTATAGTTCAGCATCAGTGAGTCTGTATTGTGGCGGATCCTGTTGTGTCAACCCTTCATGGTCTGTAGGGCTTTATTTGCATTAGGAGATTGGGAGTTTAGGTTGCCTAAATATTATTCAGCATTTTAAAATATTATTCAGCATTTTATCGAGGGCAACCCTTTGCTTTCTGGATTGCACCAATCTTGGGGGGGAGGCTTCCCCTCTCAGGGCTGATGATGTTCTATGCGCTACAGTTATATTCTAAATCTAGCTGTGCTATATGCTGCTCTTTATGTCTTCTCTACGTGTCTTATCAATTACACAATGACTACAACTTTCTACATCAAGATAAAGCAAAGACATCCGTTGTTAGCTGTAGCCAACTCTTGGTTCCTTTTTGTAACTTGTTACCATTTCTATCACAAAACAACCTAAACACTAGTTGTATAAATCCAATATGACACGGGTGAGAATGAGATCGTAGGAAAATCTTTGCTCACTATACTTGACCTCTTCTGACCTCACTCATGGCTTTGCCACTCATGAGATCAGGAGGTCAAGTATAGCTTGTGAAGATATTTCTACAATCTCGCTCTCACCCACATCGTATCCCATATTTATGCAGTGTATATTATAGGGTAAATGTGGCATACAAGGAAATATACCCATTGAGGGCTAGCAAGATCATAAGGCTACAAGTCGATAGGGTGGGTGACTTTATGAACTGGTAAGCACCACCGATGGGTTTATTTCTGAGTATAGTGAATTTACACATCTCTTATTTTGTATAATACTTTTGGAGCATTACCATTAGTTTTGAGCGCAAGTACATATACAGGGAAATAATTGCTAACAACTTCTGTGGGAAAAGTCCCATCTGTCTGTCTGTCTCTGTCTCTCTCTCTCTCTGTCTTCTCACCAGTGGTGAATACATTCAGTAAAAAAGCCTGCTATTTGGGATAAAAAATTATTTTCACTTAGGGCATGTTATTTTCTCTTTGAATCTGTAATTAGAACATGGAGAACAATGGGTCAGATAATGAGTTTTCAGTGTAAAGAAAGGCACTTTTCAGATAAAACAGGGTAAAACACTAGGAAAGACATTACAGATAGTGTGGTAATAAAATTCATAATGGCATGTAGTGAAATTACAAATTTATCCCATACGAGTGATAAGACTTTCATAACTAAGGTCTTGCTTTGCCACTTTTGAGTTATGGGCCTTACCAGTCACTAGTGGAGATAAATGTGTTATTCCACTGTAACCCATTATGTATTTCATGTGTATATATATAGAGAATATTGGCTGGGCAACCGTACACAACCAGGCTATGCTACCACAGAGAGATTCTGATTATATGAGACCTAGACAGCGAAACTTGAGAGGTCTGATATAGTAAGAAGCCTGAGTTGGCAGCACAAGCCGATTGGGCATGTGGGTGCCAATCAGTATTTTTTTATAGTGTATAGTTTTTTTTTTGGTTTAGTTTTTCATTTTTGAAACAAAAGTGGTCTCATAGTGCTCCATGTCAGCAGTGAATATGCTGGCAGTTTCAGTTCAGAACTTGAACTAATTACTGTGAGTGCAGCAGTGTGATGTAAAACACTAGGTGCCACAGGGATTTCTGAAAAGCTGGAATGTTGCCGTACCACAGGAGGGTACAACAACATTCCATGACCTTTGAACTGCACATACAAACATAGGATGATACCAGCAGACACAGGCCTTATGGTCTATCAAGTCTGCTTGAGTCTGCAACTCTCAGTGTCGAGTACTTGATACTGCCCCCAACCCCTCTTCACCTTCCTCACTGATAGAACCTACTGAATTACCCCCATCCTCCCCTTCCCCATTCTGATCCTGCCCCTAACCCTATCCCACCACCTCTTAAATCCCCAAACTGATGTTTACAAAACCAGCTCCTCAGGCAAAGCATTCCATGCCACCACCCTTTCTGTGAGAAAGTGCCTCCTCATCTCTCTTCTCAACCTCCCCCCTCCAATTTCAGACTATGCCCTCTTGTGTTCCCTTCTTTCTATGTTTAAACAGGCCCTCATGACTAATCTTATTTATACCATTCAAGTATTTAAAAGTCTCATTCATATCACCCCGTCCCTTCTGTCCTCCAGGGAGTACATATTGAGCTTTCTTAACCTTTCTTCATAGGGCTTTTCCCTCATCCCGATTAACATCTCGGCTCCCTCCACCAGTCCCATGTCCTTTTTTAAGAAGGGGCACCAGAACTGTACACAGTACTCCAAGTGAGGCCTCACCAGTGCCCTTTAGAGTGGCAGAATCACCTCCTTACTCCTTGACGTAATTCCCGTTGCTATGCACTCCAGCATCCTATTGGCCTTCACCGCCGCCTTCCTACATTGTGCAGAGCGATTCATATGGCCTGTGACCAGCACACCCAGATTGTTTTCCTTGATGGATACCAATAACTGCACACCCCCCGCTGGTAACTGTGTCCAGGATTCTTGTTTCCGAAGTGTATAATCCTGCACGTCCCTGCACTGACCTAACCACCAGGTGCAGGACCATCTCTCCAGAGCTTCTTGGTCTTTCTGCAGTACCCTCTCACCCCGTCCACCACTGCTCCCAGTTTAGTGTCATCTGCAAACAGGCTTATCCTACTCAGGATCCCTACTGCCATATCTGCCACATAGATGTTGAATAACACAGGCCCCAGCACTGAGCTCTGCGGTACCCCACCGGTGACAGCCCATGGCAATGATAGTCCCCCCCTTACCACCACCCTCTGCTATTTTCTAGCCAGTTCTCAATCCATCTGACCACTTTATCTCCCACCCCCAAGTTCTTCAGCTCTCCTATCAGCCTCCTGTGTGGCATAGACATAACTCTGGTATTGTCTGCATCCATCCTACCTGTACCAGCTTGTTTGTATCTATGTCTTAATTTACTGTTATACTTATGTGTTGTACTGCTATACTGTGTATTTTGGTTTGTCTTACTGTGACAAGGTACCTTTGTAAATGAGCCTATGGCTCAAAGGTTTTCCAAACTGCTGTTTAAATAAAATAAAATAAATAAATAAAATAGAGTTGAAAGCCTTGCTGAAGTCCAAATACAGTACATCAACCACCTTGCCTTCATCCAGAGCCCTAGTCAACCAGTCATAAAATACCACAAGATTGGTCTGACAAGACCTTCCCTGTGTGAACCCATGCTGCCAATCATCAAGGAGCCCATTCTCCTGCAGGAATGCCACTATTCTTTCTTTCAGGATAGTCTCTATTAGTTTCCCCACAATCGATGTAAGGCTGACCGGATAATAATTCCCTAGTTCGTCCCAAGAGCCACGTTTGTGGATAGGCACCACATGTGCCATCCTCCAGTGCAGGGGCACACATCCTGTTAGAAGGGATGTGTTGAATACATCTGTCAGAGGTGCCACCAGGTCCTCCACAAGTTCTTTTAGGACCCTTGGCTGTATCCCGTCTGATTCTGGTGCTTTATCTGTCCGCAGAGACTTTAGGCCCTCTAGCACCCTTGCACAAGGGATCCCCTATTCTACCATCCTAGCTCCCCCTTTTTCCCTGCCCTATCCTGCCCTAGCTGTCTAGGTACCTCCTGCTCCCTTGTAAAAATGAGCAGAAGTATTCATTTAATACCTCTGCCTGTTCAGCCCCTTTATCCATCTGAAGTACTGTGTGAAGTTCTGGAGATCCCATCTCCACAAGGACATAGACGGGATGGAGGAAATCTAGAGGAAGGCAACTAAAATGGTGCAGGGTCTGCACCAGAAGCCATACAAGGAGAGACTAAAGGAATTTGTTATGTATACCCTTGAGGGGAGGAGGGATGGGAGTACATGATAGAAACTTTCAAGTACCTCAAGGGACTCAACAAAGTCCAAGTGGGTAGCACCTTTCAGAAAAAGAGATGCGCCAGAACAAGGGGGTGCAATTTGAAGATAGAGGGGGGACGGCTCTGGGGCAATGTGAGGAAGTATTTTTTCACAGAGAGGGTGGTGGACGCATGGACCGGCCTTCCTGAGGAGGCCGTTGAGTCAAAAACAGTGGGGAAATTCAAGAATGCATGGGACAGATATAAGCAAATTCTAGTGGAGGTAGGAGGAAGTAGGCTGTTGGTTAACTAGGATCTGCAGCTTATCCAGTAGGTAGGGAAATGGGCAGACTGGGTGGGCCAAGTGGTCCTTATCTGCCATCAAAGTCTATGTTTCTATGTTTCTATCCACCTATCCTTCTCCCATCCTAATTCTAGTAATCTGCTCCCTGCATTTCCTTCTCTCTCCGATGTATTTGAAGAACCCTTTTTCACCCTCTTTAATCCCTTGAGCAAGCCTTAGCTCTTTCCAAGCTTTGGCTGCCCTTACCACCCTGGTCACCTCCCTGGTGCTCCTAATGTACTCCTCCTAATCTGCTACTTTACCAGTTCTCTTATAGTGTTTAAAGGCCTCCCTTTTGTCCCTCACATTTGACTGTACCTCCTTGATCCACCGACTTGGTTTGTTTGACCTTGCCCTCTTACTCCTGCACTCAGTGCAGGAGTTTGTGGCCTCCACCAGACCCATCTTAATGATGTCCCATTTCTGGGTGGTGTCCATGTCTGGATTTATGGTAGCCATATGCCTCCCCAGTACTTCAGCCATCTTACTGAAGTTGGCCCTATAAAAGTTAATGACCCTGGTAGTGATACTTGCCTCCTCTCTGCCCAACTTGAGGGAAAACCATATTGAACTATGGTCACTCCCTGCTATGGGGTACTCCACCCTCAACCCCCTTACCTGATACCCATCCATCAAGACAAGGTCTAATATGTTACCCTCTGTTGTCGGCTCTCTTACCAGCTGCATCAGGAACGCATCCTGGAGTGTATCCAGGATGACTTGTTCCCTGCTTCTAGCTAATGTCATGGTATCCCAATCTACCCCAGGTAGGTTGAAGTCTCCAATCACCACGGTGCTGCTCCTTCTACACTGCTGCTCTATAACCCCAACTAGCTCCTTGTCCTTCTTCTCCATCCAGGATAGTGGCCTGTACACCACCCCTAGCCTGATCCTCCTGTTTTTTGCCTTGCTTAAACTGATCCACAAGGTTTCTGTATTCTCCTCACCACCTTCTGCTCTACTACACTCAGTCCCTTCCCATATGTAAACAGCTACCCCTCCTCCCTTGCCAGTTGCCCTGTCCCTTCTATACAACCTAAATTCCGGTGTTATTAAGTCCCATTCTCTGTTTTGATTTGCCCACATTTCTGTGATGGTGGCAATATCTACCCCCCATCTGCCAATAGTGCTTGGAGATCCAGCATCTTATTTCCTAGGCTACTTGCATTCATGGATACCACAACCCATTCTTTCCCATGATCCCCATCATCTCTAACCCTTTCCTCCTACCTTCCTCCCATAGTAGCTTCCCTGTGTCCTATATTACCATCTGGGCTGGGGGAGAGGTAAAGGTCCTCCGTTGACCTGAGCCTCCAACTGTTTGATATGAATTGCCCCCCCCATTAATTTACTAGTTTAAATTGAAGTTGGACACTAGAAACTCCTCGAGTTTCTTCTTCAGGACTGCCATGCCCTCCCTGCTAAGGTGCAGCCTGTCTTGGGCATAAAAGTTATTGTTTGCCCATATCTCCCCCCAATTACCTACCGCCCTAAATCCCATAGACCCACACCACCCTCTCAGCTGTACATTTGTACTAAAGTATAGTACGACAACATTTCAGCTGAGCTGGAAAGCCATACAGATCAAGGTCCAACTATACACTATAGACACACAATAGATAAACCACTCTGAGGTGTGCGGTTGCGTTCTGAAATACGCACGTCTTGGTGTGTGTGGCCGCGTGCGTATATCAGAATGCGATCACACACCTCAGAGTGGTTTATCTATCTTATAAAATGTCAAAATTGTTTTGGAGAGTAGTAAAAGTGCAGGTGTGCAGTCGCGCTCTGATATACGCACGGTCATGTGATGCTCAAGGTCCAATAAATCCCAAGCAATTTCCCTATCCATTTTATAAATAGATATATACCTACACATATATATGTATGGGATGTAAAGTGGCTTGACTCAAAATACACAATTTATTTTCATGCGTGAGGGGGTAGGAACATTACTCATGAGTGACAAACCACAAGTGAGTTATAAAAGTCCTGTTCCTTCATAAGTGGTGATAAACTGTGTATTTTGAGCCAGGTCAGTGCATATTGAATTTATACAACATCAGTTTACAAGTTATGACTTTTTTTCAAATCTGCTGTTTGAACACTTAACGGTTTGTCTTTGAGTTCAGCAGCTGATGTCAGGGCAGGATGTGATATTATGATGTCATCAGCATTGTGAAAGCTGCTCTCTGATTGGTTCTGCAAAAACCTCAAACTGCAGAATGTTTATTATATATATAACCTCTAAAATAAAGAACTGTGACACATGCAACTGTAAAATAAATGACAGTGACACATGCAACTGTAAAATAAATAATAACATATGCAACATCTAAAATACATTTTTATTTAAGAGGTTGCATACAGCATGTCATTGGCTAAAATAACTCATTTATTAGGACGCTTTTCACTCTGCTAGTGTTATATGAATAGGGGATGTTCCATACAACATCCAAGGATAAGCTTTTTATTCACTCTGCAATGTTGCCAATATTGTTGCCTAGCAAGGAGTTGCAGTGCTATGAATGCTAGACTGGCATTATTGGCGCCATTCCAGAGTGAATACAAAGCTCGTCCTACGGGATGCTTTACATTTTTACCCTAAGTGGTAGTACAGTTGATTCACATGAGGTTGTGCACAAAATGCTATGTATATTTTTGCTGCTGCTAACTCCAGTTAAGTTTTGCATCACATCACTGCCACTTAAACATTTCTGAATATTTTCCCTGCCACTCACCTTTCCCTTCAGTAGCGTGTAGCATTTTTAAGTGATCCACAGTCATCTGAAGGATCTCTGCTTTCTCCAGCTTTGAGGAGCCCTTTGGAGAGAGAAAGAGAGGTAGAATAAATGGAACCATACCTGTCTTTACACTGCAGAGTTAAAATTAGTGTGGGTGGGGAAGAGAAACAATGAAAAAAATTGTTTGAACATCTGGAATGATCTCTATCTACAAACAGTATCTATTGGTTTGCCTGTCGAACTACTTGCAAACAGGGTCTGTCTGTCTGCCTGCCTGCCTGCCTGCCTATCTATCTATCTATCTATCTATCTATCTATCTAATCTATTTTTTATATATTCTTTTTGGTGCCTGCCCCTACTGCCGGGCTATCCGCCCATTCATGGTCCCCACAGCTGTGGCGTCCCCACATTAGCCTCTCTCTCCCGGGACCTCCTGACTTGCCCCCAGGGCTGGGATGTGGCACCTGGCCCTAAGGTGCCACGAAGAAAGGACTAGGGTGGGAGTTGGCCTGGGGAACTGATTTGCAGCCAGGGGTGGGCATCATTAAGGCAGCGGGGCAGGCATTTATTTTTCCCCTGTAGGCAGGGGGCGGGAACGTGCAATGACACCAGTGTCCATCCGCCCCCTTCAATCCTTGTTGGTGCTCTGGTGCTGTGATGCCCCTGGCCTCCACTAGGGGTCCCCATGCACTGGCGACACACCACACCCTCCTCCAGAGAAGAAGAGCAGTCCGTAGGACGCTCGATCCTTCTCCCCTCTGCCGGCCCTCCAATAACCTAGGTCCATTCCTGAACCTGGGTCACCGGTGTCACAAGCAGAAATCCAACTGCTGCGCCGATGGGCCAGCTTTATCTAGCTATATATCTATCATTTGTTTGAACCTTAATTTCCTGCATTTCCTTGTAAACTGCCAAAGTTTACAGCCTTGCAACAGTAAGTTCCTACAACATTTCTTATAACTGGCCAGTTCTGATGTAGGAGCTCACCAATTATAAGACTGTAAACAATTAATTTTAATGTCACTGCTTCCATGTGTGTGGACCTACCCTGAAAATGAAAGGAAACTAAAACAAATAGTACAGTAATCCCAGTAATTAAAAAAAAAGTATGGTGAATAAAATGCACCAAAAGTGCACATACAAAGCTACAATTTCACCTCTGGGTTCTGGTGACAAATAAAAACCACTCATGCTTCACACTCACAGTTTACAAATGTCACCAGAACCCTCAATACAACTACAGTCTTAGTGTACTTTAATCCTTACAAGCAACTTAGACAATGGCAGCAAAAGAAGACCTTTGGTTCATCCAGTCTGCCTGTGAAACACTATCATGCCCTGAGACCTTTTGTCTATACAGAGTTTTAGCGCACACTCTCCACCCCCATGCTCTCCGCGTTACTTCTGCCTCCCGGAGTAACTACTACGCCCTTCACTCTGCCCCAGCTGTGCCTGAAACCATTAATGGTTTTGGTGCCCACCACATCAGCTGGCAGACTGTTCCATGGCTCACCCACCCCCTCTGTAAAATAAAACTTTCTCACGTCCCTCCTGAACTCCTCTCCCCCACCAGTTTCCACTCATGTCCCTGTGTTCTTCATCACTATTCCTGCTGAATAGTTCCTCACAGTTCACCGTGTTCATTTCCTTTCAGGAACTTGAAGGTCTCTATCATGTCTCCCCTCTCTTGTCTGGGCTCCAGCAAGTACATGTTTAGTGCCTTAAGCTGATCCTCATAAGATCTGCCTAGTGGGCACTGAATTATTTAGGTTACACTATATCACACTGTTTGCAGCCTGTCCTTATCTTTACTCGGGAGGGGAACACTATATTACACCGTTTGCAGCTTGTTCTTATCTTTACTCGGGCCGGGAACACTATATTACACCGTTTGTAGCCTGTTCTTATCTTTACTCAGGTGGGGAACACTATGTTACACCGTTTGCAGCCTGTCCTTGTCTTTACTTGGGCAGGGAACACTATATCACACCGTTTGCAGCCTGTCCTTATCTTTACTTGGGCGGGGAACACTATATCACACCGTTTGCAGCCTGTCCTTATCTTTACTTTGGCGGGGAACACTATATCACATCGTTTGCAGCCTGTTCTTATCTTTCCTCGGGCGGGAAACACTGTATTACACCGTTTGCAGCCTGTTCTTATCTTTCCTCGGGTGGGGAACAATGTATTACATCGTTTGCAGCCTGTCCTTATCTTTACTCGGGCGGGGAACACTATATTACACCGTTTGCAGCCTGTTCTTATCTTTCCTCGGCAGGGAACACTGTATTACATCGTTTGCAGCCTGTCCTTATCTTTCCTCGGGCGGGGAACACTGTATTACATCGTTTGCAGCCTGTCCTTATCTTTACTCGGGCGGGGAACTCTGTATTACACCGTTTGCAGCCTGTCCTTATCTTTCCTCGGGCGGGGAACACTATATTACACCATTTGCAGCCTGTCCTTATCTTTACTCGGGTGGGGAACACTATATTACACCGTTTGCTGCCTGTCCTTATCTTTCCTCGGGCTGGGAACTCTGTATTACACCGTTTGCAGCCTGTCCTTATCTTTACTCGGGCGGGGAACACTATATTACACCGTTTGCAGCCTGTCCTTATCTTTACTCGGGCGGGGAACACTATATTACACCGTTTGCAGTCTGTCCTTATCTTTCCTCGGGCGGGGAACACTGTATTACAACGTTTGCAGCCTGTCCTTATCTTTCCTCGGGTGGTGACCACTATATTACAACGTTTGCAGCCTGTCCTTATCTTTACTTGGGCGGGGAACACTATATTACACTGTTTGCAGCCTGTCCTTATCTTTACTCGGGCAGGGAACACTATATTACATCGTTTGCAGCCTGTCCTTATCTTTCCTTGGGTGGTGACCACTATATTACAATGTTTGCAGCCTGTCCTTATCTTTACTTGGGTGGGGAACACTATATTACACCGTTTGTAGCCTGTCCTTATCTTTACTTGGGTGGGGAACACTATATTACATCGTTTGCAGCCTGTCCTTATCTTTTCTCAGGTGAGAAATAGTATATTACTTCGTTTGCAGCCTGTCCTTATCTTTACTCGGGCGGGGAACACTATATTACACCATTTGCAGCCTGTCCTTATCTTTTCTCGGGTGAGGAATAGTATATTACACCGTTTGCAGCCTGTCCTTATCTTTACTCAGGCGGGGAACACTATATTACACCATTTGCAGCCTGTCCTTATCTTTTCTCAGGTGAGGTATAGTATATTACACCGTTTGCAGCCTGTCCTTATGTTTACTCGGGTGGGGAACACTATATTACACCATTTGCAGCCTGTCCTTATCTTTTCTTGGGTGAGGAATAGTATATTACATCGTTTGCAGCCTGTTCATATCTTTACTCGGTGGGGAACACTATATTACACTGTTTGCAGCCTGTCCTTATCTTTTCTCCGGTGGGGAATACTATATTACACCGTTTGCAGCCTGTCCTTATCTTTTCTTGGGTGGGGAACACTATATTACAGCCTTTGCAGCTTGTCCTTATCTTTACTCGGGTGGGGAACACTATATTACACCGTTTGCAGCCTGTTCTTATCTTTTCTTGGGTGGTGACCACTATATTACACCATTTGCAGCCTGTCCTTATCTTTTCTCAGGCGGGGAACACTATATTACATTGTTTGAAGCCTGTCCTTATCTTTACTCAGGCAGGGAACACTATATTAATAATAATAATAATATTCTTTATTTTTATGGCGCCTTTCAAAAACCAAGGCGCATAACAAAGTACAAATAACATATCAAACATTCCAACATCTTAAAAATATAAAACAGCTGATACAAGTTAAAAGTAAGGTCAGTCACCAAACGCCTGGTACCACAAATATGTCTTTAATGCCTGTTTGACTCCTCCAAGGTCATGCACTTCCGTAACTGATGGGGTAGAGAATTCCAAAGGGTTGGGGCCGCATGCTTAAAAGCTCAGGCCCCCAAATATTTCAGAAACACCCTTGGAATCTCTAGCAACCCTTCATCAGCTGAGCGGAGCGATCACCCAGGGCAGTAGGGAACCAGGAGCTCTTTCAAGTAGTCCGGGCCCTGTCCATGTAGGGCTTTAAAAGTCAGTAAACCAACTTTAAAGGTGATCTGCCACTGTACAGGCAGCCAGTGCAGTACACCGTTTGCAGCCTGTCCTTATCTTTCCTCGGGTGGGGAACACTATATTACACCATTTGCAGCCTGTCCTTATCTTTTCTCGTGTGAGGAACACTATATTACACCATTTGTAGCCTGTCCTTATCTTTACTCGGGCGTGGAATACTATATTACACCATTTGTAACCTGTCCTTATCTTTCCTGAGGCGGGGAACACTATATTACACTGTTTGCAGCCAGTCCTTATCTTTTCTAGGGCAAGGAATACTATATTACACCGTTTGCAGCCAGTCCTTGTCTTTTCTCAGGTGAGGAATAATATATTACACCATTTGCAGCCTGTCCTTATCTTTCCTGAGGTGGGGAATGCTATATTACACCATTTGCAGCCAGTCCTTATCTTTTCTCAGGTGAGGAATAATATATTACACCATTTGTAGCCTGTCCTTATCTTTTCTAGGGCACAGAACACTATAACACACTGTTTGCAGCCTGTCCTTATCTTTCCTCAGGCGGGGAACTCTATATTACACCCTTTGCAGCCTGTCCTTATCTTTCCTCAGGCAGGGAACACTATATTACATTGTTTGCAGCCTGTCCTTATCTTTCCTTGGGTGGGGAACACTTTATTACATTGTTTGCAGCCTGTCCTTATCTTTCCTCGGGTGGAGAACACTATATTATTTTTTTTTTTATTTGCAAGTTTGTGACCGGGAGGGGCACACTGAGCCACGGCTCGTTTCCAGGTGCGAACCAGGGGCAAGGAAAGGGGAATATTTGTACAGATGTAAACTGACTTGCAGAACTAGATTAAACAGTTAGTGGTATTTTAGTGAATGGGGGGAATTTGGCAGGGACACCGGGGAAATTGCCCTGCTCTTACTGCAGGGGGCGCTGTCTCACTGCGGGAGGAATGGAGGATCCCAGTCTGATTGCAGAAATGGATGGAGGAGGTTGTGCCAAGGAGCAAGCACAGGGGAGTACCAATTTGGACATGGACATCCAACAAATAGAAGAAATATTCATGGATGATTTGTTAGGTATTGCAGCTACCAAGCGACATTTGCAGGAGGACCTAGAAGTAAAGAAAAAGCACTTACTAGCAATGATGTCTGTGGCAGACAAAGAATACAAAGTACATAAAAGTCGACTGGAGGATGAAAGGAAAAGAAAATGCTTGGAACGAAGCCCACCACTTATGGCTAGAAAGTGATTTGTTTCAACTATAGATGATGCAACAGCAATCCAGCAGGATACATCTTTGCCAGCTGTGACTCCCAGCACACAGACTTTCCCTCTTACCTCTACAAATGCAGAGTGATATCCTGAAGAGGAACTTCATGGAGCCAGTTGGATTTTGTTTGAATGGAGTATGGACACCAGACTCGGCGATTCAAAAACCGGAACACCAGAGCGGATCCAAGGCACCGAACAGTTAAAATGCATAGCGCTTTCCCCGGAACACTCAGGAACTGGTTGTATGGTGGCTGTGGCAGCTGCGAAGGAACAAGAGGCAGCAATGACAATTGGAGCTGTGTCAGATGCCACTCAACATACAGATTCCCTTGAGATGGAGTCCTGATTGTACAGTCTGCATCGGGAGACACACCAAATACAGCAAGAGTCCACTAGACAGACAGGGGAGTATTCTCCTCTTCTTCTAATATAGTTCTTGTGGATGATGTTGTGGACATGGCACCTGATGTTGTAGAACACACAATACCCCTCGGAGACCATCTAGCTATGCTAGTTTGTTTAAACAGTCGGCTGAAGCTGCTAAAAAATGTTTTGTGGTGCACCTCTGATGTAAAGGAGGGCTAGAGTTGCCCCCAGATCACAACTATGTAGGAAAAATCTTGATTATTGACTCTGCACTTCATTCCAGCTGAAGTATATGTGTTTATCCATGCATTGGAAGATCAGAACTTTGACATAAGTTTCAGAAATGCTACCCTGCTTGATAAATTCTGATCAGCTTACTATCTGGTTAAGGACACACCTTTATGGGGCCCATTTATTGCAATCCCCATAGCAAAACCCACCATTAAAACTATCACGGTCTTGTTCAGAAATGAAGGAGTGAATGCTAACGACATTGTCTATTGGCTGGAGAAACACTGTTCTGTGCAGGGTACTCCTGATCCAATCATAGACGATAATGGTTTCTGGATGGGGGATTGGAAATATAGGATGCAGCTGAGACAAATGGACCAGGGAATACAACATCTCCCAAACTGTTTTATCCTCGGCAGGGACCATGGTATTTTGTTCTATATGGGCCAGCCATGCTCCTGCTATTGGTGTGGTTCACTTAACCACTTGAACACTGATTGTGATCAGCTTAAATGTTATCTTTGTGGAGCTTCGGGACATACTGCTAACCTTTGTACCATCTCCCCCTCTGTAATCTCTGTGGGGCTGAGGAATACTCTTTTAAATCATGCCCTTGGGCTGCCCACAACACAACGGACTATTCAGAACAAGACTACTACATAAATCAGGCAACTAAGTCACACAGGGTGGCAAGACATGATCCTAAGCCCCCATTTCAACGCCCCATGACTGGGGTACCTGTCAGAAGTTCCTCATTATCTCAAAGAGTGGTAGTGGTCCTACCAGGAAGTAGGGCATCTTCTGAGATTATGCCTACCACCACTCGGGGCACCACACCAGTTGAAGAAACAGCACAACAGGACATGCCTCCTCCCCGCTCCACCCCCCGACATGTCTATGGAGGATTCAAGTGCTTTTCAAACAATTGTCAAAAGCAAAAGGACCCAGCCTTCTTGTGTAGCTAAGTCTCAGGGCACGGAGCCCCTTTCCACAGACAATCGCTATGAGGTCCTCCAAAGTTGGGGGGAAGCGATGGAAGATGATGATTCCGATGTGTCGTACCAATCTACACACACAGTGAACCCACACTGGAGTCAGGACCACCTGGACCCTCAGGATCAAAACCTATTTTAAAAAAGAGTGAAAAGATCAAGTAGGAAAACGACTTGATACTAAACTTTCCTTTCTGTCCCCACCATAAGGCTTGCAAGCCTTAATGTCAACAGCATCAAGTCAGAAGCAAAAAGGAAAACTACAGTACTTTCACTATACTACAACAACTACAGTATAACATTTTCTTTTTGTAGGACACGTCACTCATCTCCATACTGAACAGGAAGTCAGAGCTGCTTTTTCTGAATGGTTTTGGAGGGGGGGGGGATTCTTATTGGTCTTTGGGGATGGACCAATGTTGTGGCCTAGGTATCTGTTTCACCACATCTGGCATTTCTGTGCAAAAATTGATAGAAGTAGACCCTAGTAGTGCTTTCATCATTGATATTATTTTTCAGGGCTTAGCCTGTAGGTTGCTTAATACATACGGCCCCCAGGCTCTCCATATTACCTTATTGAAAAGTATACAGCCTTACCTGTTCACTAATATAGAGATTTTTTGGGGGGTTTTAATATCAGTTTGACTCCCAATGCAACCTTGTCTAAATAGACCAAGGTCTATTGTGACAGAAATTATCTGCAATCTATGTTAAAACAAACAGCGTTAAAAGATGCACAGGTGGTTTCAGGTCAGATACCCAAACACACCTTTTTTAAAGGTACATTGTCAGCACGGATTGACTTTAGGTTTGTTACTAAATCCCTTCCATTTTTTTTCACAGAAACATTACACTTAGAAACATCGGACCACTCTTTGATAGATATTCAGGTTCCCTCTGCCCCCCCCCCAAGGGTGCCTAGTAAGGGGGTGTGGTGACTAAATGCAAGTGTACTTGTGGATGAACAGGTTCTGACAGATTTCAAATGTATTATACAGGATAGAAGAGCTGTCAAATTCCTGTATGATTCCATACTCCCTTGGTGGGAGGACACAACTATGTTTGACTAATTTTTCAAACAAACAGCTAAATTCAAGGCAACAGCTGCCTATCAAATATATGTCACTCTGAGGGGTCAATTACAGACTCTAATTTCCAGGCAAGCAACGACTCTGTCAGATTTGACAGAAGAAATTTCTGAAGTTAAACAAGCCATGTGGAGTCATTCAAGCAGGCTTTAAAGACTTATCTGTGGCTTCAGGCTTTTAACAATTGAGTTTGCTGTTTATTTTATGATTTGTGTATGATTTTATGGTATATGTTATGTTTTTAATATGATTGGTGTTTTAATAAGTGAGGTGCCTTGGTTTTGGATAAGGGCGCCATATAAATACATTTTATTATTATTATTATATTAGTATTACTTTTCAATATAATAGGCAACAGACACTTGAACAGGAACAGCGTTTTGGGACCCAAGGAAAAAAGGACGAGACTAACCCCTTTGCTGATTGTACCAAACAGCTATTCAAATGTCAGATAACGGAACTATAGTCTCCTAATGGTACAGTTTTTACTATTAAGAAAAGTATCATGGCTCTCCTAGAGTACCATATTCAGGAACAATTTGGCACCCCAATACAAGAAAATGCATATATGGCTTCTATTTTTCAAGCTGCACAATTACCTAAGCTACACAGGGCACAAACACTTCCTTTATTAGCCAATTTCTCTACAGTAGAAATAGAAGTAGTTATTAAATCTCTAAAAAATGAGACTTTTCCAGGATCTGATGGTTTGTCTGGTGAATTATACCAGGTCTTATGGGAACTTATGCCTCAGGAGTTGGTGGAATTGTATAATTCCTTTTTGAATGAGGATAGAATCACCAAATCCATGTATGAAGGTTTGATGATTTTTCTTTTTAAAGGGGGCAACCGATCAGATATTCACAACTGGAGACCTATTACTTTATTAAACAAAGATTTCAAGATTTTAGTGAAATTACTAAGTAAGAGGTTATCTGCGGTCTTGGATATTTTGATACAGCCATCTCAATTTTGCTCCATGCCTGGTCATCACCTTACAGATGCTGGTATTCTATTAAGGGAAATAATGGACAATGGTGCCCAGAATCTAGTTACTGGGTATGTGATAAGTTTAGACCAGTCTAAGGCCTTCGATAGTGTCTCCCATGACTTCCTATGGATGTGCCTCACTGCGTACGGGATACCATCCTTATTTATTCATTGGATCCGAATGTGTTATGCCCTGGCTCATGTCTGTCCCTATGATAATGGATGGGTGGGTACTGGTTGTCCAGTGGAAGTAGGGGTTCAACAGGGTCACCCCCAAAGCCCCCTTCTCTATAGTTTCACATTAGACTCTGTGATACGACTTATACATGCTGCTCCTGAAATACAGGGGGTAACATATAGGGGCCTTCCAGAGGTGAAAACCATTGCGCATGCAGATGATTTGTGTCTTTTAGTGAAGGATGTAATATCAGGACACATAGCTTATCATTTATTGCAAAGCTTATACTGTGTAATAGGTTCCCAGATAAATACTGACAAGAGTTTGTTTGAATGTTTAAGGGACAGGACAGTTGGAACCAGACATTGGGGATTTACGGGTTGAAACCGCACCCTGATAAATACTTGGAATTTTCTTTGGGCCAGGAAATATGGCCACCTATAATTGGGAACTCTGCTTGGCGCACAGGAAAACTAAAGTGAGCAGGTGGAATGCTTGGTGAATGGGGAAACTTAAATGGATTTATTTATTAAAAACCTTTTTGCTGCCCACCCTTTTGTTTTTAAGTTACAATTATCCTGTACCCAAACAGTTGGAAACTTCTCTTTTTGGTTGTTTTTTTTCTTGTATTTGGGGCAGCCACTTGAACCCCATAAAATGGAATATTTTGTATAAGGAGGTTGGGGGGTGGGAATGCCAATACCTATCATTTTTCTTTACTATATTTTTTTATGCTAATGTACTTCCGATTTTGAAGGCACAAAATAAAGTTTGGATAGCATGGATGGTGCCGACATTGACTGGTATTTTAAAAGAATGGGCTGCAATGATTTTTCTCCATAACAATAAAAGAACGGCAAAATTGTCCACAATGGGGAAGTATATTTTTTATTACATAAAAAAATGTGAGATATTATATGATGACATTATGAAGCTTGCACAGAAACAATTATACAAATATATTTTACATAGATATTTTATGGAACACCCCTTTTCTCAATTTTCTAGAATAGATCAAGATGGTATCCAGTAATGATAGTGACTGTAACTGAGTGACTGTCAAAACAGTGACTCATTTACAGCGCTACCCTCTTGGGCTACCCTGTAAGGGTAGCGATGGAATACGAAGGCAACAGTAAGGATCAGCGAGGGAGGGTGACCAAAAGGGGAGGGATAAGGAAGAGAAGGGGAGGGACAAGGAAGAGTGTTTATGTGGGGTAGTGTGCCTTGCTGCCTCTGAGCTAGCCATGAGGTATGGTCATGAGGGTGGCTAGCTTCAGTGCAGCAGGTACTGGGTTCGGGGCTGGGGACCAGGGAAAATTTTACTGCTGCTGTTTTTTTTTTTCCCAGACTGTCTCTCCCACCCCAACATACACCCCCCTGAAGTTGGTTATATTTAGTCAGGGGGGTGCTGGGGGAGGGGGGGCACAGCACCCCCAATAAATACTATTTTAAGTTGTCAGATGTCTTGTCGCCCACAAGTGTACGTTGCTGATTTGCTTTTCGGCGATGTACACTAGCTGTAACAGCGATTGCTGTTATGACATGGAACCAATCAAGGTAATATTAGACACTCGTTGTTGGACCCAAGAATTTCCCCCAGAATCTAGGATACTATTTGTTTAGGGGTTCACGGGAAACTAAACACTAAATGAAACTATAAACACAAGGAACTCACAGAATGATATTGCCCTAGCAGAACTTGTGTGTCCCAGAAAGAGACCATGGACCGCCTTTACTTGACGTGTCCATTCACTCTGGAATTTTGGGATCTGTTAAAAGAGAGGTGGACAACTCCTCTATTTTCTTCTTTGATGCCTGGAATATTGTATTTAGGGATATTCCCCCCAACTTGGAAGCAGAACCATGTCAGTAGTTTACGTGTAATTATGGCATGTTCCGTATGCTGGATATGGCAGATACGATGTTATGTACTGCAACAACAGCACAATACTAGTCTTGAATTAAATTTCATCATTATGCATGAACTGCACCAAATCAGAAACCCTGAACTTAGTGTTCAAGATAGGAAAACATGGAACATTTTTTGGGAGGCATTTCCCCTGATATGATTTGTTGTGAAATTACCACTTTTGTGTTACTTATCTTTTTCAACAGAAGTATGAACGTAATACTGTTTGTAATATTTTTTTCTGGTCTGTTTTGGTTTATCTTTAAAGTGATTCTATGGGGGAGGGGGATACAAAAAATTGGTTTATGGTGTTTTCAGTCGTATGACTTCGGTTGCTTATTTTCTCATGATGTTAATGTGTTACTGTTATGCTTTCTTTTGAAGTATTAATAAAACATTCACCCTACTCTTATTGAGAAGCGCCATGAGATCTTTAATGTACACATGAACAACCTCCAGAACAAGCAGACAAGACCTTGGTTTAATGTCTCATCTGAAAGACAGCACCTCAGGAGTGCAACATACCCCTCATGATGCACTACAGTATCAGCATTGGGATTTATCCCATGTTCCCAGTGTGGGGCAAGAACCCACCATGAGCTACTGACACTGCAACTCATATTAAATCATTTGCAGCCTGTCCTTATCTTTCTTCGAGCGAGGAACACTATATTACACTGTTTGCAGCCTGTCCTTATCTTTCCTCAGGCGAGGAACACTATATTACACCATTTGCAACCTGTCCTTATCTTTCCTCGGGCAAGGAACACTATATTACACCATTTGCACCCTGTCCTTATCTTTTCCTCAGGCGGGGAACACTATAATACACCGTTTGCAGCCTGTCCTTATCTTTCCTCGGACAAGAAACACTATATTACACCGTTTGAAGCCTGTCCTTATCTTCCCTCAGGTGAGGAACACTATATTACACCATTTGAAGCCTGTCCTTATCTTTTTCTGGGCAAGGAACACTATATGACACCATTGGCAGCCAGTCCTAATCATTCCCCGGGCGAGGAACACTATATTACACCATTTGCACCCTGTCCTTATCTTTTCCTCAGGTGGGGAACACTATAATACACCATTTGCAGCCTGTCCTTGTCTTTCCTCGGACAAGAAACACAATATTACACCATTTCAAGCCTGTCCTTATCTTTCCTTGGGTGAGGAACACTATATTACACCATTTGTAGCCTGTTCTTATCTTTTTTTGGGCAAGGAACTCTATATGACACCATTGGCAGCCTGTCCTAATCATTCCCCAGGCGAGGAACACTATATTACACCATTTGCAGTCTGTCCTTATCTTTTCCTCGAGCGAAGAACACTATAATACATTGTTTGAAGCCTGTCCTTATCTTTTCTCAGGTGAGGAACTCTATATTACACCATTTGCAGCTTGTCCTTATCTTTTCCTTGGAGCGAGGAACACTATAATATACCGTTTGAAGCCCGTCCTTATCTTTCCTTGGGTGAGGAACACTATATTACACCGTTTGAAGCCTGTCCTTATCTTTCCTTGGGTGAGGAACACTATATTACACTGTTTGCAGCCTGTCCTTATCTTGCTTTGGGTGAGGACTACAGAACTGTGCACAGTACTCCAGGTGCAGCCTCACCTGTGATCTATACAGACGTAGTAATACCTCCTTTCTTAACCTCCTTTTAGTTTACAAAACATGGTCATTATAACAATGTAAGCACTATAATGAGGAATGGCCTTGTGGTACCCTCTTGTCACAGGTAGAACTGGGAAGACAGTTCCTTTGACTGACAGTAAAAAATTTTGTTCCAAACCCCCTTCCTCCCCCATGCCCCCAGTAGAGTTTTGTTTGTTATTGTAATAGGCCAGATATTAAAACCCCCAACTGTTCGCTTGAACAATAATACACAATAGTTCCAATGTGTGTCACAGTACTGAGCTGTGTTAGTTAATACAATACAGTGTAATGCAATTTCATTAAAAAAGCATCTCCTATACCAGATTATTACAAAACACTGTACAGAGTAATACACGAATACATGTTGAGGTACTCTAGGTGTATGATGGTTGCCCTCTTGCTACCTGCTTTATATGCAGGGATAAATAAGTATGGTGTGAAAACACTTACAGATTCATAGGAAGGAATTCCCCAGAAATTAATTTGATAAATGAAGAATAACGTCACTGAAAAAAAAACACAATCTTAATACTGCACTATCAATAGAACATCAAACTGCATATCTGCTGAAATATGATCAATATTAAAGTAAACTAATTACTATTATTGCCAGTCAAAATAAAGATAAGTTTGAAGGACAAGGATAAGCAGCAAAAGACAGGACTGTTTTGAAATGTGATTTAAAAAGTAGAATAGAGTAAATTTTTTGTTTAAACTTTATTCAATTTGTGATATTTACATACAAAATAAAAATACATAGCTGTAAAATACAGACAAAAACGATTCATTTGAGTACATTAGAAACCGTTTCATGTAGCCATTTGTGACAACATAGTGGAGAGTATCACTACGTTATATTGTCCCATCAATAATGTTCACTAAAAGAATTCAAAGAGTAGACTAAATTTGATAAAGATGAAAAGGAGGTTTATTCCAGACATGAGGACCAACGAAGATGAAGGAAGGATCCCTAAAGGAGAAAGAATCAGGCACAGAAGAGGCTCAGCAGACTGTGATGGTTTTGAGTTCTGATTAGGTTAGTTCTGTAAACGCAGTATACTGCACTTGGCATTCCCAGCCCTCCAAAACAGGTGGAACAGAATTTTTAGAAGGAATAAGCTGACTTGCAACAACTTTCCAACGTGATTACCTGTAACTGTGCCAGAAATTTAGATTGCCTATGAAGCGATCAAATGTTCTGACACAGTTGCTGCGATTTGCAGAAAATATGGCACCACTTGGGTTAAAAAAGCAATCATGCATCATTGCTTTACATAGAAACATAGAAATTGTTGGCAGATAAGGACCGCTAGGCCCATCCAGTCTGCCCGAAGGCTTTATGCATTGTATGTGGCCATTGACCCTATGTGATCAATAGCTTTTCATCACTCCCTTCCCTCTGAAGCTTCCCTTGTGCCTGTCCCAGGCATGCTTAAACACCTCCACTGTGCTTGCCCCCACTACCTCCTGTGGCAGACTATTCCAAGCGTCGATTACCCTTTCTGTGTAGAAAAACTTCCTCACATTACCTCTTAATCTACCCCCTTCCAATTTCATATTGTGCCCCCTTGTTCTAGTACTTTTTCTACATTGGAAAAGTCCCCCACCTGCACCTTGTTTATGCTCTTGAGGTACTTAAGTTTCAATCATGTCCACCTGCGTCTCCTCTCCTCCAGTGAATACATGTTGAGGTCCCTTAGTCTGTCCTCATATGTTTTGTGGTGCAAGCCCTGCACCATCTTTGTTGCCCGTCTCTGGATAGTCTCCACCTTATCTATGTCCTTGCAGAGGTATGACCTCCAGAACTGCATGCAGTACTCCAGGTGAGGCCTTACCAATATTTTATACACTGGCATCATTACCTCCCACCTCCTGCTATTGGTACCCCTGTCTATGCACCCCAGCATGCCACGGGCCCTCTCTGCTGCCTTTGTGCACTGTTTTGATACCTTAAGGTCATCCGAGATGATAACCCCTAGGTCTCTTTCCTCTTTGGTGACAGTCAGCTCCCCCCAACCTGTAGCTCTCCCCAGGGTTCCCTCTACTCAGGTGCACTATTTTGCACTTCTTTGCATTGAACCTGAGTTGCCACATCTTCGACCATCTTTCAAGTTTCTCCAGGTCCCTCTTCATTTTCTGCACCCCTTCTGGAGTATCTACCCTGTTGAAGATCTTGGTGTCATCTGCAAACAGGCAGACCTTTCCTTCCAACCCCTCTGCAATGTCACTAATGAAGACATTGAACAGGACTGGTCCTAGTACTGATCCCTGTGGTACCCCACTGGTCACACCCCCATCATGCAACAAATCATGGAAATCTCATACAAACTTGATTCCTTTGAAAATAAGGTATTCAAATGTTTGTGCAAACAGCAAGACGCTCACAGAGCAGAACGTTTATTCATGTGTCAGCATCCTCCCATTTGAAAATCCAGCCATCAGCTCACACTCTGACATTTTTACCATTTGTGTCCATTTGTGGGCATTTGCAGCAAAGTACTCCTGCAGATAGCTATAAAGTAATATACAAAAGTCAAGCTGACCCACATCCCTCAAGGGTGCTCAATTCTCCTGTAGTGAAAGTGGCTTTCAAATGACTCCACCATAAATAATAGGCACAGGAGGCCAACTTAGTCCCTACCAGATATTAATTGATGGCTACTGGGTTGTCGGTTTTGTTCGTAGAGCTTACTCATAAGTAGTGGTCCATAATTCTTTTGTTATGTTCTCTAAAATCAGTTCTCTTTTGGTAGTCATATTTTCATAGGAAAGGTTCTATTTGAACTTCCTGTTATGGCTGAGGTATTTCTCCGATGTCTGGCATGACTGGGTAGGATACAGTCTAATCTATGAGTGAAACATTGAGAATCCAGTGGTCATCAGTAAATATCAGGTAGTGATTGAGTAGGCCTTCTGTGCTTAGTATTTATAAATTGAAGAAGCGAATGCTGAGAAATCACACACCAGTAAAAAAAAAAAAAAAGGGCAAGTGACGCTTCCATTAAGTTACAACTTGCAGGCTGAAACATTTGGGAGTTTTAGGCTCTTGGGAAATCCTGCCTCAGAAATGTTATTGACATTTGAAAAAGTAGGAAAAAGAACAATAAAAAATTACAAAACATTTTATCATTAAAATAGTTTTATTGGTTTTGATAAGAAACATTACAATAAATACATAAAAAAACAGTATAGTAAAAAATCACTTTCTGTTTATGCACCTGTCTGTCACCAACTTCTGTCTCACTCTGGCGCACCCATAGCTAACCTGACCCTCTGCACCCCCTTACCTGTGGCTGTCTTTCCTCCATGCAGCCTTGGATCCCCCCCCCTCCCAGGTGGGGACAGGGTGGGGGGGCTTTTATCCCCAAGCTTCAATGTGTCTCTAGGTGGTGCCGAAGTGGAAGAACTAGGCAAGGATATATCAGGGTCCATCTTCATGGTTTCTGGGGCCATTTTTTCATATTTGTCCTCTCCCCTGGAACATCACATGCCATGTTGTCAAGGGTGAGCACGTATGAAATGTGTTATGTGTCGATGACTGCGACATCCCCTCCCTTGGCCCTCCAACTACACTACCAGCTGTTTCACCCAGCTGGCAGTATTGCAGTGGAGAATGGAACCCTCCCAGCCCAGTGAAGGATCTAGTCCTCTGAGATGCTTGATCCTACTCCCTCCGCCTGGCCCCAAATGACCTGTGCTCATTCCCAGAGTCAGGTTGCAGGCATCGCAAGTGCTAGCACTACAACTGCACAGATGGGCTGGCAATATGAAGTCTAATGTTTAAACAGAAAACACCCTTTCATTGTTAGAAAAATAGCTTAAACTATCATTCAACTTTGTTAATTCATTTTCAAATAATCTCAAACAAACTGATTGGTTAAAGTATTCCCTTACCCCCTGCAAAACTAGGTACCTTAGAAACCAACGCTTGTTAAAAAATGCTGGCATATTTGCAGGAAAATAAGCACATTTTGTATTAAAGCTGTCTAAAGTCATCACTATTAGTTCTTATTTATTATCTTCTGACACTTGTGAGCAACTGAGGAAGATAAATTGTTATTCCATTATAAATAAAGAATTTCCATGACTCAAGTGACGTGCTTAAAAGACTAATGTTAATGAACTTGTCATACAATCCTATTGCAACTGACGGTTGGCTTTGGCCACCCAATAGGTTCACAGATCTCTAAGGGTTCACTCTAGCCAGTCTTGAGACTCCTGGCTTACTGGATTCGCTGGGAATATTTTCATGGGGTGTGGCCAGTTCCTGGTGAGTCATCGGATTGGGTTGTTTAATTGAGTTTGGAGGAGAGAAGTGGAGAGAGCTGCAGCTTGCAGCTGAAAGAGTAGCGACCTTGCTAGAAGTGGAACCCACTGAAGCCTTGGGATTGTGGCAGCCCCCTGCAACATGGAGCCCCTGGTGGAGTGTCACCCCACTGTATACAGTTCCTGAAGGGAAGTTATCTTACTTACACAGTTATGTTTGCAGCCTCTGAGGTAAAATGTAATTGTTCTGGACATTGCCTCCCTCCTGCTGGGTAGAGGGGGATACCCTGTATAGGGGTTAAGCTACCAATTGGCCCAGGATCCTTTGCTTTGTGGGGGCTGACAGAGTAGAGGGTGAGGAAGCAGGATATTTGGCAGCTGCAGTCCCCCAGTGAGTACTGCTCCTCTGTAACCCTTTCTAAACTGTGTGGTGAGCAACACAGGTCCTGGATTAGCTGGGACCGTAGCATAGAATAGGTGGAGATGATGTAGGCTCCAGGGTCTCTATGTTGGCATCTGTAATTACGAACATATGAACATATGAAATTTGTCTGCAGATAAAGGCCTAGTGGTCTATCAGGTCTGCTTGAATGTGCAGCTAGCACCCCTTATTCTGCAGCTGCCCTTCCCTCCCGCCCTTCCCTTTACCGGTTATGCATTCCACCCAGCTACCACCCTCTCTGTAAAAATGTGTCTCCTCATCTCCCTCCTGAACCTTCTTCCCGCGTCTCATATCCTGGCCCCAGGTGCCACTCCCTCCCTTACTTTGAACAGCCCCTCCGTACCTGTCTTATTTATTCCTTTCATGTACTTGAAGGTTTCAATCATATCCCCCCTGTCCCTCCTCTCCTCCAGCGAGTACGTTTAACTCCCTCAGCCTCCTCTCATATGGTAAGTCCCCTAGCCCCTTGATCATCTTTGTCACCCTGCACTATATACCCCTCCAGTAACTTAATGTCCCTCTTCAGGTATGGGTGCCAGTACTGCACGCAGTGATCCAGGTGTGGTCTAACTAATGATCTATACAGTGGCAGAATCACCTCCCCCCTCCTCAAGGATATACCCATTGCAATGCAACCCAGCATTTTGTTGGCCTTTGTAGCTGCCTTCCTACATTGTGCCAAGTTGTTCCTTGACCCTGTAATGAGCACTCCCAGATCCTTCTACCCCTCTGTCTTGGCTAGCTGCACTCCCCTCAGCTGGTAACTCCTTCTTGGGTTTTTCAACCCAAAATGCAGCACCATGCACTTTTTGGCATTAAACCCCAGTTACCAGGTGTCTGATCAGGTTTCCAGCTTTGCCAGATCATCCTGCAATCCCTGCCATCCCCCTAGGTCATCCACCACCACTCCCATCTTGATGTCATCAGCAAACAGACTGATCTTGCTCTTTATGCCCAATGATATGTCTGCAATAAATATCCCAAACAACACTGGTCCCAACACCGAGCCCTGAGGAACACCGCTCATCACTACCCTTGGAGATGAGAACTCTCCACCCACCACCACCCTCTGTTGCCTTCCCTGAAGTCAGTTCCCTACCCATCTCACCAGCTTTGCATCCACCCCTGTACCTTCTAACTTACTTCCCAGTCTCCCATGTGACACTGAATCAAATGCCTTTCTGGAGTCCAGGTACAGGACATCCCCTGCATGGCCCCCATCCAGTTGCCTAGTTACCCAGTCATAGAACTCCACCAGGTTGGTTTGGCAGGATCTGCCACTTACAAAGCCATGCTATCTGTACTGTCCTGTAGTCCTTTGGCCTCCAGGAGGGCCACCAGCCTCTCCTTCAGGATAGTCTCCATCAGCTTACCCACGATGGATGTGAGGCTCACCGGTCTGTAGTTCCCCGGTTCATCCTTGGGGCCACGCTTGTGGAGGGGCACCACATGAGCCATTCTCCAATCCTGAGATACACACCCTGCGTGTAGTGACATATTAAATAGGTCTGTTAAAGATCCCATCAGGACCTCTGCCAGCTCCTTCAGTACCCTGAGGTGGATGCCATCTGGGCCTGGCGCCTCATCCACCCTCAGTGCCCTCAAACCCTCCAGAACCCTGTCCTCCATTATTTCTCCATCCATCACCCCTCCCCCTCTGTTTCTGCCCTCCCTCCCCCCCTTGGGTGATGCTCCTCTTCTCCTTGGTAAATACTAAGCAGAAGTCATCATTTAGTGCTCCTGCCTTATCACCCCCTGCTTCCACCCAACCCCCCCCTTCCTAATCCTTACTATATGGTCCTTACAGTTCCTTTTCTCCCTGATGTACCTGAAGAAGTCCTTTTCCCCTTCTTAATTTCACCAAGAGATGGATGCACCAGAGCCCTGGTTGGGCTATGGTGGACTCTCCCTTGGAGGGCAACAGTAGCGAAGTGGGTACTGAGTCTAGGGGACATATGGAAGGCTGGAATCTCTGGGTAGTCTACAGGTGGAATGCCCCTTATTCACATTTATATTTTATTGCTGGTGCTTTGAATCCTCAATCTGGAGTCTGAGTTTAGGGCTACCTCATGCTGAGTCCTGTTAAGTAATCTGGGTATGAAACCCACAGCTACAGTTAATGTTCTAGTGCCCCAGGGTTTTGCGTGGCCCCAGAAGATATGAAGATGTTTATTAAAGGGCCTGCACCCTGACAACATGCCTTCTGGAGTAGGGTATTGAAGTTTCTAAAATTAGTCCTCATTGTAGGAAGTAAAGTACCTGAAACCCACCTGTATGGGCTTTTGCTTTCATTAAAATGGATTCTGATGGACTTAAGTGATTTGAACATTCAGTTACTAGAAACAAAGCATTTAGCTGCTAACCAGTTGATTTGCAGCATTCAGCTGCCCCCAAAGATGTCCCCACATCCAGGAGGTCACCGTAGTTCTCGGAAGTTAAGTAAGTAACTTTATTATTTCCTGTGTTCCCTCCCCATGGAACAAGTCAGGAAGGATAACCCTAGGCTGGGGGGTGCGGTGGATTACACTTACTATAATTTTATTTATTTAGCTTTTGTTGACCGGGTAAGTGCACTAGACAAATCCTGCCTATTTTCAGGCACGACCCGGGGGAGGGGGATACAGATGAATGCCAACTGACCTTGAACCAGATTAAGCTGTTGGTGGTATTTTTAGTGAATGAGGGAAATTTGGCCAGGACACCGGGGAAATTCCCCTACTCTTTTCGATAAGTGCCATGGGATCTTTAACATTTACCTGAACTACCACCAATCCAGCCAGATGGGACCTCGGTTTAACATCTCATCCGAAAGACGGCACCTCAGAAGTGCAGCACCCCTCTCATGCTGCACTACAGTGTCAGTATTGGGATATTAACCCAAGTGCCAGATGTGGGAACTGAACCCACAGCCCTCTGATCTCCCGGCCTCAGAGGCGAGTGTGCTACCTACTGAGCCACTGACACTGCTAATACTAATAATACTTTGTGGGTGAACCAAAAGTGAGAATGTGCATATATATATATATATATATATATATATATATATATATATATATGTAATGGGGTGAGGATAAAACCCGCAAATATCACCAATATCCTGGAACGGTCAGACCTACAGGGAGGATATCGCATTTATCCTCACTGTAGGTCATTTATCCACACAGTAGGTCACTGAGAGGCACGATCTGCATTTAAGCAAATCAGGGACATAAACTGCACTTAAACACCCCTCACTACATCTCCAACCACACATACGCTGCCTGCAAGTCTTAACCTCTTCAGTGTGAAACCGGCATTCACACTGGGAGGCCTTTTTTGGTGGGAGTTTCTTTTTCTGTCAACAAAACAAATAAAATAATAAAATCCACGATTGGAAAACTGAAAAAGAAAGCTGAAAACTTTGTAGCTGTTCCATCTGACTTACAAGTGCAAATCCCTACCTCCCACTGGCTCTCACTGCTTCAGCCAAAAGTGAACATCTTCTTTTTCTTAAAACTATTCTCGGAACGCCAGCAATGTCCTCCTCCGATGTCAAACTCGGGGAACATTCCACACAGCAGATCAACCAGATAACATAAATCCACTGAATTTACATTAAAAATAAGAACAAAACAGAAGCTCAAAATGCCAACTTGCCTCCCTCGCTAAGCGAGTACTGCAGTCGCCATGTTTTAAAAACTGGTAAATTTACCCACACACACAACGGCAACCAATGAAAAGACATGCTATCAACTAGCAGCCAATGAGATTCTACACTTCCAAAACAACCTTGCAGTGACCCTAGCTATCTCTTCACACCACAAACACTGGAACAAAACAACTCTCTCTCTCTATACACACATATATATATATATATATATATATATATATATATATATATATATATATATATATATATAATTTATTAATAAAAACTTTAAAAACACACAAAACAAAAAAAAAAAAAAGTACCCATTACACAAATCGAATATGTCATGGGGGGCTGGAAATATCAATGATATTTTTCTGCAGTTTGATTTGTGACCTCACCTGTGGCACCACCACTTGTGAGGTCATAAGGTCAAACTGCACTCGAGGGCAATATCACTGATATTTCCAGCATCCCATTACATATTCTATATATATATATATATATATATATATATATATATATAAAATACTGTGCGGTAGAGTCAGTATAGTTAGGGTGAAAAGTAATTTCTATGTTAAACCCGAATATGTGAACCTTAATAACTTTGTAACTGTTCAACAGATTTGCATGAACTTTTTTTGCAAATTGGTTATATGGTTTCTGAGCTACAGAGTGTTGAAAAAAATGAAAAATACATGTTTTTTCCCATTTCTTTGTCCACTTGGATCTCAGAAACAGCTTTAGGTAGTAGTCTGAAATTTTGAGAGTAGAATAACTTTGCCTCACAGATGTGCCCTTTGAAGGTTGGTGAAAAAATATTAATCCGTTCAAAAGTTATTAAACTTTTAATTTCCCATTATTTCCTATGGGAAAATTTACAGTATATGTCAGGCATGAAAGTTAGTGATTTTTGAACAATAATAATTTTCAAAAAATACTGATGTAGTTTGCACAAGAAAATTAATTTGTGAAGCTTAATAACTCTGGAACCGTTCAATGGATTTGCAATACATTTGGCACGCATAATAGCCAGGCTTAGGTCTTTTGATGTGCCAAATGTTATGTAGATATATTGAAGGGTTGCAAAATTATTAAGGTGCAATGTATGCAAAGCTGGAAGACTGTGAAATAAAAAAAAAAAACAGGTACATTTAAGGATGTTTGAGACACAGTATCTCAGAAACCACACAAGCTATTCAGATAAAATTAATTACATGAACAGACCTCCACTACAAGCCTAAACTTGCACAATTGTGTGCAGATATGTTGAAGGGCTGTAAAGTTATTAAGGTACAAATTATGCAAAACTGGAAGACTATGAAATAAAAAAAAAAAAACATTGAAGGATGTTTGAGACACAGTATCTCAGAAACCACACAACGGATTCACACAACATTTAGAACATCAGAGACCTGCCCCAAGAGATTATGCATGCCAAATGTGGTGCACATCTGTTGAACGGTGCTAAAGTTATTAAGGTTCAAAAATGCAAAAATACTGGTTAATTTTTCGCAAAAAACAGGCTGAAATGTACACAAATTACCATTTGTGCACACAAATCAGTTCTTTCATCCCTGACATATAAATTTTCCCATAGGAAATAATGGGAAATTTAAAACTTTTATAACTTTTAAAAGGATTAATATTTTTCACCAAACCTTCAAAATGCACATCTGTGAGGCAACTGCTTTCTACTCTGAAATTTCAGACCTCAACCTAAAGCCATTTCTGAGATCCAGGTGGACAAAGAAATGGCAAAAAAACATGGATTTTTCTGTTTTCTCAGCAATCTGTATCTCAGGAACCACACAGCTGATTTGCACGAAATGTGGCACGTCAAGAGACCTACCCCTAGAGATTATGTATGCCATTACTGTTATACTGTCTGAATGGAGGCATGTGAGTGACCCTGAGCTCCCACCATAACATAAGGATACTGTTATACTGCCTCAATGGAGGGATGGGAGCACAGGGTCTGAAGGACTGTGCGCTCCCAGCATAACATAAGGATGCTATTATACTATCTCAAAAAGTAAGGAAATTCATTGCAAAAAACTTAGCTAATGCATCAGTTAGGGTGTTTACTAAAGTGACAAAAGTAGGGAACTTTCTCATTAGGGTTTCCAACCCTGATGCCCAACGCCCCACCTTGCACACACCCACAGGCATCAGGGGTCTGCCTTGGGGTTATCAGCCCTAATGCTCACCCCATTCTCCTATACTGTACCCATCTCAGCTTATTTACTTATGGAATGGGGTGAGCATTAGGGCTGACAACCCCAAGGCAGAACCCTGATGCCTGTGGGTGAGTGTAGGGTGGGGGGTGGGACGTCAGGGTTGGAAACCCTAACAGGGGAAAAAAAAAAAAATATATATATATATATATACTGTATATGAACAAAAAAGAAAAGAAAGAAATAGGCTGCCCCTATGACATCAAGCAGCAGGAAGTGCTCTGGAATACTGGTGACCCAGGTTTGCACCCAGAGCTCGACGCAGCAGGAGCTGAGGTCGGCAGGGAAGGTGTAAGATGTACACCGCTGCCCCATAAGGGAGAGTCCACCATAGCCCAACCTGGCTTTTGATGCATCCATCTTTCTGTGGAATTATGGCAGTCAACTTAGAGGCCCTAGAGACTACATAATCATCTTCATGGGGAGGGTCCCAGCACTTCATCACTCTTGAGCAGCACCTGGGGAGATGTTTGGTGGTGCCATTGGTAACATGGGTGACCATGTGTCACCTAGCACTCCCTCTAGGGCCATCATGTGAATGTGTGTTCTTGCAAGGGAGGTGGGAGGGATTTCAAAATGGGGAGAAATAACCACACTGGTTGAAGAAATGCGATGCTGACAGTGGGGCCAGAAGGTAAGCCCAGTGAGGAGAGCAAAAACAGAGTACCAAAAAAAAAATAGTTAAAATACATAGTGACATGAATTTAAAGGGATAGCAATGCCATCAGACAGAAAATGTTACTAGTTGTTTTACAGAAAACAGCTTTCATTTCTGATGTGTTTTTTCTTTTTCCTTTTGCTAAACAGAAGAATTTCTTGTATATAATATTAAATGTGAGTCATAGAACAGCACCCTCCCTGACAACTAACATATATGGCGCTTTTCCCCTTCATCCTGCACCTCATCAGCATCGTAACCTCACTCATAGCAACTTCACCAGTAACCAATCTGGCAGAAGGTGATTGGCTTTTCTTTGCCAGTTGTGATGTCTCAGTCAGTGAGGTCTCGGCACTGAGGTGTGAAGAGGAATAGAAATCGGGATGTCAACCTCCATACAGAGTACTGTTCCATGCATAGCACCTACTGTAGTCCTGTCAGGAAGAAAATCTTCTAATTAGCAAAAAGGAAAAGTACTTCAGATACAAAACATAACAGCTTACTTTCAAAAGGTAATAACAGTTTCAGGCAGTATACTAGCTCTTTAAAATGTGCCAAATGTTAACAAAAAAATATTCAAATGCACTGGAAAGCCTCAACAAGGTTTCTAACTCAGGCCTAGCTTAATGAACTGGTCCCATTGGAGAGGGTGTATTTTATGGAGCCGTGTGGCATTCAGAATTCTGCCAGCGGAATTTGAGCAGAATAGCAGTAACACCGCAAACCCCACTTGGTCTCTGGCTTCACCCTCCACCTTTCCATACCTCTAAGGTTCCCTTATGTCTACCCCATGCATTCTTGAAGCCAGTTACTGTTTTTACCCCCACCACTTCTGCTGGGAGGCTATTCCAGGCATCTACCACTCTCTCCGTGAAGAAACACTTCCTCACGTTTCCCCTGAATCTATCTCCCTCCAGCTTCATAGCATGACCTCTTGTTCTTGAGAATATTTTTTTTCTGAAAAATGCTTCCCTCTTGTACTTTATTTATACATGTGAGGTATTTGAAAGTCTCTATCATATCCCCTCTCCCGCTCCTTTCCTCCAGGGTATACATATTGAGGTCCTTTAGTCTCTCATCATAGAGTTTTTTGTGCAGACCCTGCACCATTTTAGTTGCTGTCCTCTTGACTGCATCTACCCTGTCTATGTCCTGCTGGAGATGAGGTCTCCAGAACTAAACACAGTACTCCAGGTGAGGTCTCACCAATGATTTATACAGGAGTAACACCACCTCCCTCTTTCTGCAGGTGATAGCCCTCCCTGTGCACTCTAGCATCCCACTGGCTCTACCCACTGCCTTGTCACACTGAGTGGCCACCTTTAGGTCATCAGATATGATTATCCCCAGGTGTCTTTCCTGTTTTGTGGTTGGCAGTACCACTCCTCCATCTTGTACTCCACCCCTGGGTTTATGTGTTCCAAATGCATGATTTTGCACCTCTTCACATTGAAACTTAGTTGCCACACTCCTGACCATTCCTCAAGCTTTCTTAGATCCCTCTTCATTTTTTCCACATACACCTGGAGTGTCTACCCTGTTGCAGATCTTTGTGTCACAAGCAAAAAGACATACCTTCCCTTCTAACCCCTCTGTAATGTTGCTAATAAAGACATTAAAGAGGACTGGACCAAATACTGATACTTGTGGCACCCCACTGATCACCCTTCCTTCCTCGTTGTGAACTCCATTTACCACCACCCTCTGATGCCTATCCCCCAGCCAGTTTCTTACCCAGTTTACCACCTTTGGACCCACTCCCAGGCTGCCGAGTTTGCTTATGAGTCTCTTATGTGGAACAGTGTCGAAGGCCTTACTGAAATCTAGGCAGGCCACATCCAGCACTCCACCCTGATCTAATTCCTTGGTCACCCATTGAAAGAAATCTGTCAGATTTGTTTCACATGACCTCCCCCAAGTGAATCCATGCTGCCTCAGATACTGTAAGCTGTTGCATTCAAGACATTCCACAGTCCTTTCCTTCAGTAGTGATTCCATCAGTTTCCCCACCACTGAAGTCAGGCTGACTGGCCTATAGTTGCCAGCCTCCACCCTGCTACCACTTTTGTGAAATGGTACTACTTCTACCCTACTCCAGTCCTCCAGAACCTTTCCGGTCTCCAGTGAGTGGTTGAACAGTGCTGTCAGAGGTGCAGCCAGCACCTCTCTGAGCTCCCGTAATATCCTTGGATGTATCCCATCTGGCCCCATTGCCTTGTCCACTTTCAGAATTGTGAGTTCCTGCAGGACTCTTTCCTCTGCAAATGGGCTTGTGTCCTTTTCCCTTCCTTTGATGCTCCTGTCACTTCTCTGTGATCCCTCACCTACCCCTTCCCCTGTGAACAGTGAACAAAAATATTTGTTCAGGATGCGTGCTTTTTCCTGGTCCCCCTCCACACACTCCACCCTTTCCTTCCTTAGCCTTACAATCCCTCATCTGGTGTTTCTCCTTTCGCTTACATACCTGTAAAATGTCTTGTCCCCTTTCTTTGCTGCTTGGGCTATTTTCTCCTCCATTTGCACTTTTGCACTCCTGACTGCTTAAACCATAGAATAATATTGCAGTGTCAGTGGCTCAGTAGGTAGCACACTCGCCTCTGAGGCTGGGAGATCAGAGGGCTTTTGGTTCAGTTCCCACATCTGGCACTTAGGTTAATATCCCAGTACTGACACTGTAGTGCAGCATGAGAGGGGTGCTGCACTTCTGAGGTGCTGTCTTTCGGATGAGATGTTAAACTGAGGTCCCATCTGGCTGGATTGGTGGTAGTTCAGGTGGATGTTAAAGATCCCATGGCACTTATCGAAAAGAGTAGGAGAATTTCCCCAGTGTCCTGGCCAAATTTCCCTCATTCACTAAAAATACCATCAACAGCTTAATCTGGTTCAAGGTCAGTTGGCATTCATCTGTATCCCCTTCCCCCAGGTCATGCCTGAAAATAGGCAGGATTTGTCTAGTGCACTTACCTGGTCAACAAAAAATAAATAAATAAATATTCTGCAGGAAACTAATATTCTGCTGTGTGGAAAATGAATCTGCAGTCTATGTTACTAGGAGGATTTTTTTTTAAATTTCACTTTCTTAATTCCGCTTCCAGTGACATTCCATGGAATTAGGTAGAATTTCCAAAATTCCACGGAATTTCAGCAGCAGCAGGATTTGAAACTTCAGCACAACTCTAGTGTTTTATTTATTTGTTTAATGATTTTGGCCAGAAAAAGCATGTGGAGCTGAGAACCAGCTTGTTTCCAGAGGGAAGTGGTACAGACTAAGAAACCAAGCTATAAAATATCAATGAAACAAGTAAAAGGGCAATTCTCTAGTTAAAAGGTTACCAAAAGAGTATAAAATTTGCTGTCTAAAGTTACACACATAACAGTACTATTTACCCACATAACATTTCTCTTACAGACGAAATTCTGCGTAAACATAATCATTAACAGCCAAGAAAGTTATAACAATCGGCCGACTGGCTAGACAGTGGCAGCGCTGCTGCTTGCCAACCAGATGAATTGGGTTTGTGCCCTGAGCTCTGGCCATCTGGTTCCAATGTTGAGGCTGGAGTTCGGCATCTGCCTTGGTTGCCCCCTGCCTTAGGATGGAGGGCACCCCATTCCCACACATGACATGGATACTGAGGGAAATGGAAGGAGGTTCCCAAGTCAGATCCAGGGTGCAAGGAACAAATTATATTAAAAAAACATAACAAAGCAAACATAGAAATACATAAGTTGTCAGCAGAAAAGCACCTCTTGGCCCACCTTGTCTGCTCTAAAAATGTCCCTACCTACTGTGCTACCACAGACCCTACTTGATCTCTGGCTCCCCTCCAGCCCTGTTACTAATGTTCCCTTGTGTCTATCCCATGCATACATGAATCCTGCCACTCTTTTAGTACCCACCACCTCTGCTGGCAAGCTGTTCCAGATGTCAAACTGCAATCAAAATGATGGACAAGCAGTTCTGCTGATTCATTTTCTACAGTTTGTTTTTGACTGCAGTGAAGCAGTTTAAGCAAATTTCAGTTTCTAAGAAAAATGTAATTCAGTTGGTTAGTAGTGCTATACTGTATATCTGACTTTGAATGGAAAGGCTTGGTGTCCTTTTACTGGAGAAAGACCCCAAAGACAAATGTTTATATAGTATAAAAATGAGTTACAAATATTATTTTGTATATAACAAATGTGAGCACTATTGAGACAGCTGGGCTCCCTCTTCTGCATATTGTGGTGGCACACAACTATGCAACCCTTATGTAAGTAAATGAGGCTTTTGAGATGCCTTGAGTCATCCCATGACTTCTTAGGGTTCAGGAACTGTTCAGCTTTGCGTCACGGTTCCGGAATCCTAAGGTGTCTCAAGATGATGCTCTTGATAAGCCAAGAGACTTCTTGAAAACCCCATTAACTTTTTATTAAGCATTTTTATTTTGACTTTAGTGTGATGTGATCAGTGACAGCACCTTGTCGGTATGCACTGAACGCACTGAAGAGTTTACAGTACTTAACCAAATAACTAATCCTCTCCAATGCTACATGATTAAATGACAATTTACATTTATTATGGGTGAGCAGTTCAACTGTAGAGATTTCAGTTATGTTTTTGTTTCAGTCTTTGCACTAGCTGGGAGGACACACATGGCAACAGAGAAAAAAGATACAATAATTGGGTGAAACTGACTCTATGACGAAGAAAACTAGCACCAGCCAGCACAGAGGGTCACAGTTTGATTATACTTCTATCATGTATTCTGATTTACGTGAGTAGCACTTCACAGTAATTATTATGTTTGACAGGCAGAAGTGTTATAACAAAAATTATTCTGCATAATGGTCGAATGGGAACGGGGTATGCTGATGTGATATCAAACTGAGGTTGCTGTTGCCAGTTGTGGTGCAATGGTAAATGAGGCTGCCTTTCAAAAACAAATGTGAAACTTAGACTTCAGTTTGATAGTTCTAATCCAACTGGAGACTGATTCACGTGAAGACCTCTTTCTTTACTGTATAAGAAGTCTTCACATGCCACATCCTCACTCACTCACTTTAATGGGAACAGAAAAGTTATAATGGGTAAAATTTTGTTTCCTCATCTCTTTCTCGTTATCTGAGATTTTTGACATTTTACAGGAAGCAGCAGTTTGTCTTACAGTGAAAATGACGTATGAATAATTTTAAATTCTGTTTTAGATTACCCATTTTTCTGCTGCCTTGTAAGATGCCCTTTTCCCATGTTTTAAGTCTGCTTTAATGTTCTTTTAAGATTTGAAATAATTAATGGTGAGCATCATTAAATGTGGCTTCTGCAAACCTTTCATCAATGTTCACAGCTGTATTTGAACAATGGTAGTTTTACGTCACTTTTCTAGTGACTACAATAAACTGGCATGCAACAGAAATGACTCACTGACCTTATGGGACTCTGGGGACATCAGGGCTAAATATAACTCCATGCCACAAGATTTAAACTCTAATGTATTGAACATAAAATGACATGTGACATCAGATTAAGAGAGATTTGTGAACAAAAGTTAATATCAGGGATTAACATCGGGGATAGCAAAGGTAGGCAGAAGGAAACATTTTTTTTAACATTAACTGCTGTTTAATAGATATATATAATTTGCTTTTATTGATATATCCTTTTATTACTTCTGTATGTTGTCTCTATTTTTTGTTTGAACTGAAAGACTTAAATAGACAGAATGTAAGGTACAGAATGTGTTCGCACAAAAAGGCATTGACTAACAAAATGTGTCCATACAAAATACTGAGCTGACACACTGGGATGGGTTTTCAAATGTGAAATACCCTCTTTGTGTAGGCAAATTTTCAAAGAGCTATGTCGGTCCTACGCCTTGGATGCAAGGATTGTTTTTTTGTTGTTTGTTTGTTGTTGGTTTTTTTTGCTGATGGCAGCAAAGTGCTGTACATCCAGTGGTGGACATAGCTGGTGCAGGGACTAAGTCCACTTAGAACATTTGTTTTTGGCCTAAGAGGGCTTAGTCCCGATTGACAGTTATGGCTGTTGGATGTGAGCTGTCAGAAACCACAGCTGATTGCCATAACTCGACTATGGTTTCACAAGTAGCTCTCACAGTATCTAAATGGAAATAGATGCAATGGGTGCTGCAGTATGCATGTGTGCTGCCCACAGCTAAGGTTTCAAAAATGCAGCCTATTAAATTTAAATGGACCTGCATCTCCTCCAAAACCCGCTAATCTGGCAACACTCTGTTCCATAGTTTTAAACATTAGCTAATATTATCTTGGTCTATTTTGTTTTTGTTAGGAGTAGAAAATATGTTGATATACATATGTACTCAACAGTTCAAATTAAGGCTAGATGCATTTATGAGTGAATGGGGAATTTTTGGTTATGAGTGCTCATAAGACAGAGTCAGTCTCGAAAAACCTCTGGTTTCCTTCCAACTGAAAACGCCTATGATCCTATGACCCTATTAACATATTTAAAGTAGCAATACAGTGAAATAAGGCTATATATATATATATATATATATATATATATATATATATATATATTTAACTGTAACTGATTCCAAATATCTTTCACTTTTATCTGCTGGTAAAACTGCCCACTCCACCAGAATGTAATTATTTTTTTTTATAAATGTTTTAAACTAGATGTTTCTCAAGAAAAAAAGATGGCCAGTTCATCTGGCTTAGAAATAGCATTGTAAAACTGGGAAAAGGATAGGATAAAAAACTGAACAGGCTAGAAATCATAGAAGATTAGATTCGATATGTGTGCTAACATTTTTATTAGTAGAAGCTGGAAACTAGCTTTTTGGAGAAACATTTTTTGCTGCACTGCTACTTTAATTAAACCCATAAGAAGAAAAATGCATGAACACATATACAAACATATCAGGGATGTTCATGAATAGATAGGGGATTGTGGAGTGAGCCTTTTAAATATATTAGACCATTATTTAAAGGAAAAAAGATGAATGGGGTACAGAATGTATCAGTGAGGCGAGCTTTTACATTTTGGGTTGGGGAGGCAGGCTGGAGATACTAGTGCCTGTTCTAACTAGAAGTAGCACATTTGCCTTGTTTAATTATCAGTGCGTACGTACACTTTTTAAAGTTTACATAGAGCTTTTCATTTATCTTGTGCAATAATTTGGAACAGACTGCCAAAAGATGCATTATGTCAGAGAGAGCAATATGTAAGGTTACTACTGCTATACTAACAGGTAGATAGATTAGCTAGACCATTTTCATATCATTACATTTTGTTCAAGTTTAAAAACACTGAGTTACAGCTCATTTATAGTAGTGTCCATGAAAAAATATAAATACATAATATTATACACAGTAAAACAATAAATATAGCAAACAGAAAAACGTAAAGCTAGAATTACAATTAAACATATAATATGGATACAAAACCACTTTACAAGCAGCATGACAATGATCGTCTTACTGTGTCTCACTATGCTTATGTATCACAAATTACTTTGCAAGGTAACCGGCAAACATGATGATATCAGTCTGTCAAGCACACCCAGTGAATTCTGCACTTTTTTGCTAACATTCTGTGATATTTTTCTGAAAAGGAATTATGAATGGGAATGATAAAAATTATGCATAAGATTTTATAGAGAAGTTTTGCATGTGAATATATATGAATTCATTATGGTAGTTGCAAGAGTTCTATATGGGATATTATAAGGCATTATGCAAGGGATTTTATAAGGATTTTTGAAAGAGATTTTATAATATGGGACTTAATAAAAAAATTGCACGTGGGATTTTATAGAAGTGTTGTATGGAACGTTACAGAAATTCTGTGCAGAATTTTATTGTTTCTAGTTTCCCCTTCTAATACTTGATTCTATACAACTATCTAAATCTCACGTAAACCATTTATTCTCACTAGTTTTTTGGCCCTTAACTATGTTTGTCAAGTAATTTTGTGTTATTATTTTGTAAAACCTCATTAACATTTTGTTATTGATATATGTATTTTGTAACCTAATTGTGTCTGTGTGAAGAATTTTGTGATAATTTTGTTTGAAAATCTCTCTATAAAAAATAGAAATAAAAAAAGCAGCTCTATTCTTGAGTTCCCTATAATGTCATCACAATCCCTCGATGGACACAGAGCCTTGTTGTGTATGGTTGCCTATACATTATTCTATATGTCTCTTACAGCAAACACTTTCAATGGGAATTACACAGTAACATTTTTGAAACATTAGAAAAAGCAGTCAAACAATTTTCAAATGGTCTGATATAGCCCAGGGATTAAATCCTGTGCACAGCTGCCTGGTGGAGGGGGAAAAAAAACCTGCATCTGTGAAAATGTAATGTTCAGCAGTTTATGCACATGAGTGGTGTTTTCCTTTTTTCCTCACAGCTGCAGAAAAAAAATGCTATGCTTGGTAATGCCAGGTGTACCATTTTTCCACAGCTGCACAAAAACAGTACATGCAAGCTGCTGTAGAATTTGGAAAAGCAACCTTTTCAAAACGAGAGTGTGTAGAAATAACTGAGGTTGCACAAAAAACTACTCATAACTTTTATTTTGCTTGTTTTTTTTTTTACTTTTGAAAATCTGCCCCCCACCCCCACTTTTTTGCTGAGGAAACACCACAAAATGATAAGTTTCCATGAGCTTTCTGAAACATTCTCTAAGGGCTCTACTGAATAGCTTGTAATTTTCCTTGCAGTTATCCATTTCTCTGCAAAAAAAATGATAGGGGGGAAAGGTATGGACATGGCATGCACAGCATTGCTGCATACAGTCCCAGGTGTACATGATTACTCTCAGTTACAGGTCTGTGGCACCATTTTAGTCTGGATCAAAACTACATAATGGCTACTCATGTAGCCACAGCAGTAATCAAACATCACATCACAGAGCTAAAAAGTAGCAGGATTAGTGTGTAATTCCCTACACCATACTTTGCAAATTGTATTCCATGCATGTTTTATTTTTTTGTTTGTTTGTTTAATCAAAAGTCAAAGAACCTCAGCACAAACGCACTGATGCAAGGCTTACTCAGAAAGGGCATTGGTTACGAAGCCAGGTTATATAGAAACGCAATTCTATTTTTGAGGTTGATTATAACTTTGTTCCTGCTGCCTGGTTGCACTGAAAATTGCATCAGGGTTCAGCCCCCACCCCACTGAATCCTTTTTTTTTTTTTTTTAGTTGTTTTGTTCTTGGTTTTTGTATGAAACATTTACTGCAAATGTATTAAATGTCTGTGTTCCACTATGCTTACTGTGAAATCTCTTTGATTTTCTTTCATTTCTTTTATTTCTATACTCCTTCCTATTTACTATTCCCATATATATCCACTCCTACTTTTTGTCTGTTCATTTCAATCACTTATGCTTATCTTTTGTGTATACAGTATATCATTCCAGAAGACTAGTCATTGAAGCATTGAATAAGCACTGAATTTTTCTATTTGCAATGTGCATTTAAATTTATATTTTTTATATATCTATTAACTTATTTTTCTGTCTGTCTATCTTTTATTTATTTTTTTGTAGCAAATATTCAACAGTATTGCATTTTCAGTATCAACTACTGCTTCTGCTGTTCATTAAGTATGTTATGTCATTTATAAATGTTAATAATCAACATTATGGAATTATGTTGCTATGAAACATTTTTTAAAATTTTTGGACTTTGATTATGCTGTAAACCTTTCTTTTATACTTTGTATAAAAGACACAATAGATAAGAAGGTGGTACTGTGTTTACATCATACATATAGACACATAGATGCTGCAGTGCAGTGGCGTTGGGCAAAAAATCTGCTACTATTTTTTAACAGTACAAGATTCTGGACAGCTTCCAGCATCATTTGTTTGTAAAAGTTTCCAGTTCAAGCAGAATTTAGGTATTTTTTAAATGGTTCGCATTACTTTTTTTTCCTCAAGGAAGACACTTTTTTCTTAGAAGTAGCATTGTGAACCTGTCAAGAGTTAGGATAGAGAAAATAAAAATAAACATAGGGTGGGATATTCAAAAGGGTTGCGCCATTGGCAATAGCCATGATGCTCAAGTCCCATATTGCGCCATTCTTATATTCAGCAGGAGGCAGTTATGCTAACTGAAAACAGGCTGAGCAACAGCTTAATGGCAAATGAATGCATGCTCAACAGGAGGGGAGGAACCGATAACTGCACAGCCCGATATTCAGCCGGTTGTGCAGAGTTGCAGGCGCAACCCCAACCCTGAGCCTGCAGGACCTTGAGCCAAAAAAGGCTTAAGTAGAGGGCCACCCACAGGTGAGCTGCTGGTATTGCACTGATTCATTCACAAATCTGGACTGTCGTACGGTATGAGCTGCACGCCCATTGGTTCTTCTCTGCACCAATGGGCATGCAACCTACAGCTAGGCTCAATCGTGACCAGCGAGCGGCAAGGTGGGTGGGATACTGCCGCCACCGCCGGCTGCGGGGAGCGGGTGGTGGGGCTTTGTGGGTGGGTGGGGGGGACACTAGCCACCAGGGAGATGTTTGGGCGGGGGTGTCATTTACATTGTGCCCACGATCGGGCATTAGGGAGATGTTTGGGTGGGGGTTCTTTTACATTCTGCCGTGATCGGGCTGCAAGTGCCGGTCCCGCGGCTGCTGCCTGGCAGGAGTGGCCAGCGCAAGTCCTCGGGATCGGGCGCACCCACATGCTAATGGCATGTAAAATGGGGCTACAATCAGATGCAAATGGCCCCCGCGCCTTTGCATGAATTATGGCCCCATTTGCATGTGTTACCTTTGAATATCGGGATTTTGCGATGGCGCAATGGTATAGCCACCACAAGTTGAATGCTTCACTCTGACAACTTGCGGTGGTGCAAGTTTCACTGCGCCATGCACAGTGGCTGTGGCTGGGGGTGATATTCAAAGGAGTTGCTCAATAGCGCAACTCCTTTGAATATCGCCTGGGCCACACCCCTGCGCAACTATTTTGCGCAGCGCAAGGGCTTGCGCCTCAGAATGGCGCAGTTTGAATATCCAGCCCATAGTGTGCAGCATAGGAAATGTCCAGAAAAGTATGTACATTTAACAGGTATGACAATATTTTATTAACTGTAGCTGGAATCTAACTTTAACAAAAAAAATCATTGAATTGCTGCTGTAGCAGCATTTGTTGGGAGAATTTTCATACAGTTTTTTTTTTCAGTAATATTGTATTTCTTGTGAAAACATTAATATATTCATTTTTCTTTTCATTGTATTTCATTCCTGAAGTGAGGTATGGGGTTTTGAAAATGTTAAATGTGTGGTGTCAAGCTGTTTACTATCAGAAATAATGTGCTAGCACCCTCCTAATACATTCACATTATGAATCTAGCATGCAAAGTCAAACAGTAACCTCAAAGGAAGGGATCTATAAAAATTGTTAGTGGTGGCCACCTTCAATGTCTTGAGTCATTAATTATAAAATGAGTAATAAATGCTGCCTTAAAAAGTCAGAAAGAAACAAAAATAAACTGAAGGATGGCTGATGTAGTTCAGCTACACAAGGGAGGAGACAAGGAGCAGCCAGGAAACTATAGACTCATCAGTCTTACCTCCATGGTAGGGAAACTGAGGGAGACTCTAGTCAAAGAGGACCTAGTGGAATACCTGGAGAACAATGGTCTTCAGGACAGTGTGCAGCATGGGTCCGTTACCAGGAGATCTTGTCAGACCAACCTGATTGTATTCTTTGACTGGGTAATGAGGAAAGTTAGCAAGGGCATGCAGTAGACTTACTATACTTGGACTTCAGCAAGGCATTCGACACTGTGCCACACCAAAGGTTGCTGAAGAAGATGGGGAATCTGGGCAAAGCTAGAGAAATACTAAAGTGGGTAGGGAGTTAGTTGGAGGGGAGGCAACAGAGAGTTATGGTGAATGGAGTCAGAGGGCCCATTCATCTTCAGTATGTTCATCAGCGACATAGTAGAGGGATTTCAGGGTATGTTATATCTATTTGCAAATGACACTAAACTCTGTGGTAAGTTTGACAACATGGAAGGGACAAAGAGATAAGCAGAGTGATCAGCAAAGGCTAGAAAATTGTCCAAAGTCTAGTAAATTAAATTCAATCCCAAGCAGTGCAAATTGATGCATTTAGGCAACAAGGCAACACAAATTTTATTTATATAGTGCTCAATCCAAATGAGGGCTCTGAGTGCTTTACAATAAGTAATAAGCAAATACAATTAAAGTAAACATACAAATAAATATGAAATAACAATAAAAATAAAGTCAGTTGTTCAAATGCACCCACATAGCATGTAGGCACCTTTTGTAAAAACAAAAAACAACACTGGACATAGAAAATGCAGAGATTTTAATATCTTCATATATTAGGGCAATACACAGGAAGAGGCAAAGCCACGTCATCATATCGCAGCATTTGCCCAGCATGATCTCCCAGGAGGCTCTACTCTGTTTCCAAATATGTCGGCTGCGCTGACTGTGAAATCAAATTTTACGAGCGATAAGGTAATTTAATAAGTAAATATATACTGGGACTCTGGGGGAGGGATTGTGGTGCTCGAGCAACAATCTATGCACCAGTGGCTCGAGCACCCTTGCCAATAGATCTCCTTTAAGTACTTGGGTCCCAATTCACATAGGGCCTTGTATGTTAACAAGCCAATCTTGAAGGTGATGCATGAATGCAAAGGCAGCCAGTGCAGAGTGCGCAGAACCAGAGTAATATGATCCATAGAAACATAGAAACATAGACTTTGACGGCAGATGAAGACTGCTTGGCCCACCTAGTCTGCCCATTTCCCTACCTAGAGGATAAGCTGCAGATCCTATTTAACCAACAGCCTATTTCTTCCTACCACCCACAACAATTGCCTTATGTCTGACTCATGCATTCTTGAATTCTTCTACAGTTTTAGACCCCACAACCTCCTCAGAAAGGCTGTTCCATGTGTCTACCACCCTCTCTGTGAAAAAATACTTTCTCACATTGCCCCTGAGCCGTCCCCCCTCTATCTTCAAATTGTGTCCCATTGTTCTTGCACATCTCTTTTTCTGAAAGATGCTACCCTCTTGGACTTTTTGATTCCACTGAGGTACTTAAACATTTCTATCATGTCCCCCCTCCCTCCTTTCCTCAAGGGTATATCCCACTGTGTAATCTGCTGGGTTTTTGTTTCCCAGGTTTCCCCTATAGAGGAGCCCCCTAGCATCCGAGCCACGGCATTCTGCAGGAACTGCAGTCAATGCATGAAACCTGCAGATAGCCCTAGATATAGAGTGTTACAGTTGTCCAACCTAGTGATGACAAAGGCATGGATAACTGTCGCCAGGTTCTCCTGGGCTAGGAGTGGTCAGATCATAACAATATTTTGAAGATGAAAGAAGGCAGACCGGACAACAGATGACAACAAAAACCCCAGAACAGAGTTCTGGATGGGAGGGGTTCAGCTGGACACAACATCAGAGGAAAGGGAACTAGGAGTCATCATCAGTAATGCCTTTAAACAAACCAGCCAGTGTAACAAGATCTTCAGCAAGGCTAAAAGGATGATAGGGTGCATTTGGAGAGGGTTGAACAGGAGGAAGCAGGAGGTACTCTTACCTCTGTATAAGTCACGGGGTAAGGCCACACCTGGAGTACTGTGCCCAGTTCTGGAGTCCCTACAAAAAACAGGACATGGACAGGCTAACGAGGCACAACACAGGGTGACCAGGATGATTCAGGGCCAGAAAGGTAGATCCTATGAGGATCAGCTAATGGCGCTGAACATGTGTTCACCCAAAACCAGAGGAGAGAGACAGGGATATGACTGCAACCTTCAAGTTCCTGAAATGAATAAACAAGGTGAACTGTGAAGAACTATTTACCAGGAGCAGAGAAACTAGGACACAGGGTCACAAGTGGAGGTTAATGAGGGGAAGATTTAAAAGGATGTGCGGAAGCATTATTGTACAGAAAGAGTGACTGAGCCATGGAATGATCTGCTGATAGAGGTGGTTGGTGCCTGAAACATAAATGTCTTCAGACACATCTGGGATAGAGCTAAGGATGTAGTAGTTACTCAGCAGGACAAGGGAGGAGGAAACACAGACAACAACAGGGGGAATAGGGTAGGCGTGGATGTCACAGAGACAATATATCCCGGGGTATGATAAGGTAATATGGGCAGACTAGAGGGACTGTTGGTCTTTTTCTGCTGTCATCATCTATGCTTATATGTTTCTATGATGTTGACTCTAATTATGTCAGAAATATATTATTGCTGAAAAAAGATGAATTTTTTTTCTGACTGACCAATACCGTCGCTTTAAAAAATATGCATTTGTTTTTTAAGTTTTTGATTTTTTTTTCACAAGTATCAAAGGTATTCTACATAAAGCTGTCCCAGTGCTGTGATGGTAATGTACTGCACTGCCAGCTGGGAGACTGGGCTTCATGTGTGAGCCCATTTATATCCCAAGCTGAGGCTGACTGGGGGCTACATGTGTTACGGAGGTTAGAAGCTTGATCCCTAGGGAAGCAAGAGAGCACGGGACACCTAGTGTTCATGTGTCCTCTGCCAGCTGATCATGGCACATCATTTACTTTGGCTGGGAAGGCAAGCACTCACCCAGCTTGCAGAAGGATGCAGCTGCAACGACTCCATTATGTGGGGTCAAGAAGACAACTAGGGAAAACGAGATGAGGGAGAATTAAAAAAAAAAAACAGTATTTTGCATTACAAGCCAAAGTTGATTAAACCTTGTAATGAGAGCCAATATGGGAGGGAGGGAGTCATTCAGGCTGCCTGCAGTGCTTTACTGCTCCTGTGTGTGGACTTGCAAGAAACCACTGCAGTGTCACGGCAGCTCTAACACTCTCTGCAAGAATGCAGCTTGTAAGAAACCACTGCAGTGTCACGGCAGCTCTAACACTCTCTGCAAGAATGCAGCTCATCTGAATATCAGGTATTATGTTACTCAGTTTGATCACACCTCCCCACTTCCGATGTTTAAAAAAAATGCACTGGGTGGCCATCCTACCTGTTTCTCGAAGGCAGTGGGGACTAAGCGTCGTAGTTCGGACAGGCTGTTGTTGATCCGGTCTCGTCTTCGTTTCTCAATGATCTACAAGAATGAAGATGATTTGAATCTGTACAGGAATTAGAGGAACTGGAGTGGCTTATATCCCCTATCTCCCCAGTATACAAAATATGAGTGATTCTGAAGTCTTTTGGAAAAGTTGGAATTAGCAGGGTAAATCAGTAGGTTGGGATGGGCAAACATCTTTTCTGTCAAACATTAGTCCATTCTCTCTCCTGCCCTTGAGGTCACAATAATACTATCTGCCCCTGAGGTCACAATAATACTATTTAAAAGACAAAGAACCTCAGCACAAAAGCGCTGAAGCAAGACTTACTAGGGAAGGACATTGGTAATAAAGCCAGGTTTCAAAGAAATGTAATCATGATAAAAGAATTTAGACTGGTTATGCTTTAAGCAAGTGGTGCTAAATGGCTTCTCACACAAACTGCAAAGGCTGAAAACAGAAGACACACAGACACGTTTCACCCTCCTCAGGACTCATCAGTGTGCCTCACCTGTATCTCAATCTAGAGGAAGCAGGAACTAGCCCTATAATGGTCTTTTGAGTTAGGATCATGGTTACCCAAAAATAGGAAAACAATCTAAAAGACAAAATATTATAGCATAACAAACATTGAGGCAAGGGATACCCAGGAATGGCCTCGGCAACAGAGCCAGGTTTCAAAAAAATGCTAAATCATGCATACCCCACTCATGCAAAGCATCATGGGGAGTATATGTGACTCACCATCAAAATAATTTGGATTAGTTCTGCTTTAAACAGGAGCATGTGGTGCCATACGGTCACTCACACAATATCAAAAGTTGAAAACGGAAAATACAAACACATTTTTCATCCTTCTCAAGACTCATTAGTATGCTTTATATATATCTCAGCCCAGGGGATGAGGATCTTCATCTTATAGGTTGCTTTTCTAGCTAGCCCATCAGTACAGCTGTAGTGCTACCACTTGTGGTGCTGATGACACAAGTTCGGGATTGAACCTTATGCACTGGAGGGTCGACTGGGGGAAAAGAATTGAGCATCCACTGGACAGCTCTCCTCCTCTGGGTGGGGTGGGAGCAGGCACTTGGCGACAGTCTGACTCCTAGCAGTGGTCAGGAGTCAGTGCGCCCAAGTGCTTCAGCAGAAGTTGAAGAATGGCAGCCGTGGCAGACATCAGCATGCAGCATGTGGGAGCCTGCGCTACATACTACTGATGTCAAAGAACGCCCACACTGCCAGGTATATCACGGCTAAGAAGAAAACCCCCTCAAATGCGGCACTATGAAACCTGGCTTCTGGCATCTGCTCTGTCTCCTCGGGGCCCAGATTAACATATGTTCACTTCCTTCCCTCTCAGCTGCCAGCAAGGGAGCCCACCGTGTGGGTTAATGCAGTCTCCAGGTGAGTTTTGGGGGGGCTGGGAGACCACAAGGGTTGATAAGGGGTAGATCCTCATAGGCTCAGGGAGCTGAAATTGATTTAAAAAAGAAAGATTGCTTTAATATTTTGGGCTCACCATGACTCAAATCTGTAAGAGAAATTTAAGTTAGAACCCCAGATACTTGTGCCAGCCCACCAGCTCAGAGGCAGGGCGTCTGTCTGTGATGCCAATGACCCAGGTTCGAAAAAGGACCCAGGACATTGGAGGGCTGGCTGGGGGGGTTAAGGATTAAGTGTCCCAGAGACTGCTCTCCTCTTCTGGGGGGAGAGTGTCCGCACATCATGGACCCGGCAGAGGCTGGGGATCCTTGTGCTGGCACCACCCTGAGTGTAGTACAGTATAGTCTGCACACCCATTGGTCCACGCAGTGCACCAATCGGCATACAGCCCTACCATACACTGTCAGTTGGCGGGCTGCCAGGTGGCTTGCAGGTGGGGAGCTGCCGCACGCCGCTGACTGGTGGGGGGAGCAGGGTGGTGGGGGACTCAGTGGGCGGATGGGGAAGGGGGTATCACTGGATCACCAGGGAGTTGTCAGTTACACCCGCAATCAGGAGATGGGGAATGGTCCACCGGACCACCAGGGATAATTGTGACTTATGCCCATGATCGGGCAATGGATAGCAGTCCACTGGACCACCAGGGAATATATCTACTTATGCCCGCGATTGGGCAAATGGGAGTGGTGCCCGCCGAGGGGCATCAGGGCGTTGGTCCCCGATGGCTGCAGCCTGGCAGGGCGCCAGGCACAAGTCACCGGTGATCAGTGCACCGCATGCAAATGAGGACATAATGATATGTAAATGGCCCCATTTGCACCTTGCATGCATAATGGCCTCATTTGCTCGCTCATGGCTGAATATCATTGTTGCTGCACCTAGCATAACTGCACTTGAGCTGGTGCAGCCCCCTGCTCCCCTGTTGCGCCATGTGCAGTGCGTGCACCCTCAGTGCCATATTCAATGGTATTGAGCCATGGCGCAATACCGTTGAATATCACCCGGTCCATGCCCTGGCTCTTCCCGGTTGGACTGCACCCAGGCTTGCGCCCCTGCCTGGTTCAGTCTGAATATCCCACCCCTAATGCTTGTCATCCTTACTAATAGTATTTCCACGACTACAGTGACAGAAAGGGACAGGCTTTGTCCCCCCTTCTTCGATGACTTAGGCATTCTTGGAAAACAGTAAAATGAATAGAAAATAAAGAACTACTGAAGATAAGAACTGAGGTAAATGCGATCCATTCCCATGGTGCTCACTCAGTGGAAAACAGAACTGAGTTTGGCTAGGGAGCCAGTAACAGTTATTGGCAGGGCAGGCACACAGCACCAAGTAGTGTCATGCAAGCACCCTAACTAGTAGTCATTGCTGGCCCCCTGGCCAAACAACTTGCTCCCATGGGGTTCTACTACCTCTGAATTAGACCGAGAAGTGGATCTCTGTGGAGAAGATTGATTTAAGGAAGATTGGGTTTACTAGCTGAGCAGGTGAATGAGTCCTGCCACTTTACAAGACCCTGATCAGGCTCCATATGAAGCTCTGCATGCAGTTCTGGACTCCCTAACATGAAAAAGGCATTTAGGCAGCACAGAAGGTGCAACACACAGGGCCACCAAAAATGATCATGGGTATGAGGGGACAAAAGCTATGAGGAGAAGCTGGAGCCCTTATCATGCCTTTCCTAGTCAAAAATTACATATCAGTCAGTCAATCAATTTTAATCAACTAGTCAGTCTGTAAATCAATCAGTCAATCAATCAATCAATCAATCAATCATAAATGAATGAATAAATATTCACCATGGAAAAAATAAGGCTGAATGGGGACATGATCTGTCTTCCACATATTCAAGTACTTAGACAAGATCGAACTGATAGTAATGGTGCATCTGGCATACTTCAGCAGGAAGTATAAACATGCTCTGATGCTCAAAGGTAGTAAATTTAGGGATTGTGTTAGGAGGGAAATTCTTCTGCCAGAGTGTGGTAAACCTGCAGGCTACCAGTGGAGACAGCTAAAATGCAGACAGTGCAATCCTTCATGGTGAGCCTTTACAAATTTCAGCTTACCAAGGGAATGACTGTGTACCTAGGGTATTAGACTGAATGGGGAATCCCCGTAACTTAGTACTTTTATGTACAGGATACTTGCTAATCCCTATTTGTAAGGTGTAGCCTGGGGGAGGGACCTAATGTACCTAGTGTAAACCTTTGATTACTCAGTTCATTGTTACTGTGTCAAACCCGTTATTAAGCCATCGCAATACATTTTCTGTAATACTCCTTTTAAAAAGATGAAGGATGACACTTTAAAAGGTCACATATCTAATACAGAACTGCAGGGTGCAACACATTACAGAGCTGAAGGGTGCAGCACGTTCATGTCATCAATTATCTTATCAGGAATAAACACTGCACCCATCAAAAAAACAAATAAAGTATATGAACTTGCTGATCACCTACCCCTCTCCTTCTTTTCCTGGCTAGGATCTGAGATGTGGTAGTTGGAGAAACAGACCTGGGCACCTCACTGAAAAACCAAACATAACATATAACAGGTTACTAGAAAATGAGAGACGAGTGAGAGTGCCACGAGTTAAGTCAATGAATGAATTCATTTATGAAAACTTTTTCCTGCAGGGCTATTCTCTTGACTTGTACCAGCTTGTTTACAAGTGTGTGTGTGTGTGTAGGGGGACAAATGCAGTGTAGTTACAGTTTTTAACTCACTCACTCACTCACTCCACATAAAATCAGACCGTATGCCATTATTTGGATCAGATATTGTAAGTCCTGAATAAAAGCAGTTTTTGTGGCTGTAGCTCCACATAGCATTTGTTGTTAAATGCTAGAATCCCCTTCTAACAAATCTCAGACATTACTTTTCTTTCCAGTTGTACCATTTGTTTAACAAAATCAAATGTCAAAGTCATTTCAGGAGTCTCTGGTACCATGAATTCAACAGTGCCACGCAAGGTAACTTCAGCAGCTGAGTAAAATCCTAATTTGATTAATCATGTTACGGGTTTATCTTCTGTTGAGTACAAGGTCTTTTTTACACTCGCATAGCCTGACAACTTCATAGGCGATAAACTGAACATACTATGGGTGTAAAGCTCTTGAGGGGTTATAATATTTATAAACCACAAGGCCAAGGATGAGTAAGTATATATTTGCCACCAGAATCCCGAGACAGCTGTATACCTTTATTCATACACAGCTGGGTATAGTCATTATACCTATTTCACAGACACACACACACAGAAACGGTCTAAGTTAAGACAAAGATGACAATACTTAGTGCGTGTAGTAGGAACTGAATGTCTACAGATCTATTAACTTTCAATTCCTACGTCCTTCTTTAATATCACCCATTGCTGATGTAAGTGCAGAATGATAACAGGGATGCAGAGTGTGGTATTTATACAGTTATAATTACTGGTAACCCGTTGTGAGACCTCCTGAGGAAGGTCATATGGATGGCTGAAGTGCTTGGGTTCAGTTGTGATGCTCTCCGTTCTGCACAGTTGTAAGATTTAATGTGCTTTACACTACACTAGCACTAGGCAATTTAATAAATGTGCTACATTTAAGATGTATTTGACTATTCTTTTTTAAGTCCCTTGTATTCCCGGTGCCACCTTATTTAGTTATTTGGGTTTATGTAATACATTGTTTGCCAGTGTTTTTAAATGCATAATACACAGGTTTTGCCATAGTTTATTTATTTATTTATTGAAATGTTTCACCAGGAAGACACACTAAGCAATAAGTCACTCGTCTCCTGGTGCGACTTGGGGGGATGGAGTACAATAGGAATAAGATATTAAACGTTTAAGTAACAAGATCAACATTAGCAACAGTTGTAAGGCAGTCGTTTCAAACAGTGTTAGCATAACATGTAGAAAGAGGGACAATAATAAGTGCCGGGTTAATAAGTAAACAAGTGCTTACATGAAAGAAAAGGGGAAAGGGGGGTGGAGGTCGGGGAAGGAGAAGAGTCGTGTCCTTGGAGACCCCACAGGGTGCAAGGAACCCTGCAATGGGGACTGGGGGGACCAGAGAGAAGGGGATAATGTAGTGTCCCAGAGAGACCCCTTTAGGATGGTGGGGGAAGGGAATAGATCAAAGATACAAGCCCATTGGGGCGATAGGTGAAGGTGAGGGTAGAGAGGTAGGGTTTGTCTTGGGCTTAGACGAGGGAATTAGGGAGGGACATGGCAGGAGCAGCTAGGGGCAAGGTAATTATTGAGGGCTGAGCTGATGGAGTAGGTAGAGGTTGATTGCCAGATTTGAGGTGGGAGGGAATCCCAAATTTTTGGGAGACAGTGAAAGTAACTGGATTGGCCAATTTGGGTGGATCTGCGGGGGACAACCAGGGTATGGGAATCAGATGATCTAAGGGAATGGGAGTGTTGGGGGGTGTTATAAAGGAGGCAGTGAGGTAGGAAGGGAGCTCACCCAATCAGTGCTTTCAGGTGAATTTAGCACAGTGGGAGAGTTGCCTATTTGTAAGAGATGGGAAAGATAGGGCACGATACAGATCGCAGTGATGGGTGTGAGGGGGGGCATCCAGGGCAATGTAGCAGAAGAAATTAAAGAGCGTGTCCAGTCTGACTAGAGAGGACTTAGTGACAGCACCATAGACTACGTTACAGTAGTCAAAAATTGGCAGTTTCATCTCCTGAACAAGTTCACGCCTAGCTGTAGAAGGGGTGCAACTACAGTTCCTGAACAGGGCACCAAGCTTGGGGCACAGTTTTTTCTGGATGGCGTCGATATGTCCAGAGAAGTTTAGGTGTTGGTCCAACCAAACACCTAAGTACCTGTAGGAGGAGGATGTGTCCTCAAGTAAAGTCCCATCAACGGTGTGGAAAGTGTGTAGGGAAGGAAGCCTAGAGAGTCTCTGCCTTATGCCAAATGTCATGGAGACAGCCTTCTTGGCATTAAGGAAAAATTGATGGTTAGCAAACCAGAGCGAACCTTGTCAGTCTTGCTGTAAGCTGGTTGTAACCTCATCAGGACAGGAGCCAGATGCATACAGGACTGTATCATCAGCATATATGTGTATAGCAGAGGATGGGGAGCAAACAGAGGGAAGGTCATTTAAGGAGATGGAGAATAGGAGGGGCCCTAATACCGAGCCCTGGGGGACTCTAGTGCTAATCAGGAGGGGAAGGGAAGTGGCATACAAGATCTTAACTGATTGGGTTCTGCCAATAAGGTAAGCACTGAACCAGTTTGTGGCAGAGGGAGATAGTCCAGCTGCCCTGAGTGAGTCGAGGAGAAGGGAGTGAGAGGTGGCGTCGAAGGCCTTAGCCAGGTCGACAAAAATGGCAGAGGTAATTTGTCCATAATAATAACCGACCATGTATTATGGCACTCCTTTCTAAACAACTCAGCTGCTAGTGAATACATGTTTAAGGCCTCCAGACTTTCCTCATAGAACCTGCCCTGCTGGCTCTGGATAATCTTGGTGATCCTTCGCTGTATTGACTGTGGTCTGTCAATGCCCTTCCTCAGGTAAGGGCTTCAGAACTGGGCACAGTTCTCCAGATGAGGCTTCACCAAGGATCTGTACAGTAGCAGAAACACTTTGCTTCTCCTGCTGTTAAAACCTCTCCCTTTGCAACGTAGCATCCTCAGTGCTTTTCTATGTGCTTTATTGCATTGGCTTGTTTGCTTAAAGGAGTCACTTTATGACCCCCAGATCTCTCTCTCCTCTGTTGAAGTGGCCAGTCTAACTCCTCCCATCCAGTATTCTGTGCAAGGATTCCTCCTACCTAAGTGAATTACTTTGCATTTCTTGGTATTGAAATTCAACTCCCAGACCTTAGACCATTTCTGTTGTTTTCCTACTTTGACAGCACTCACATTTTCGCTTGAGCAGGTGATCCTGGGAATATGCAGCAGTGCAGTAATGTTTTTCACACATAAGTGCTCCTTACTGAACAATGCATCTGTCGCTGTATTTATTTATTTATTTAAAAACTGGTAACCGGGAAAAGCACCATGATCGAGGCTCATTTCCAGGTGCGATCCGGGAAAGGGCAAGTATAGAGGTAAAATCAGCATAACTACAATACATACAGTAATGAATGAAACTTCAAGGTAACAAGACCAGGGAAAATGTTCATGGCGAATGATACAGTAGGCAGGCAGGTACTACAACAGATAAGGTACAGTAACATTAATGAGGCATAAGTGCAAGACTAATTAGGGAATTCCTGGAGGAGGAAAATAAGTGCAATTGCAGAGTGAGTTGAGGCAGATAGATAAATACGCCATGGGGATGGGCCAGGCAGAGAGAGGCTTGGGCATCAAGGAGGGGCAGCCACCAGGGAGGCGGAGGCTGCAGAGGAGGAGCCCTGGAGACACAAAGATGGGGAGAGGAGCCTGAGGAGTCTTTTGAGGGGGGAGGTGGATAGATGTAAGTCAGAGGGTAGATTATTCCAGAGAATGGGGAAGTGATAAGAGAAGGCCAGTTGGCCGGCAGTAGAGTGGGGGTGAGGGATAGAGAAGGTGCGGGCATCTCTGTGGCGAAAGGAGTAGGAGGTGGCAGCAGCTTGCGAGAGGTGGGAGGAGAGGTGGGGGGGTGCCAAACCAGAACTTGGCAACAAGGGATGCACAGTGAGTAGTTCTATGGTGTGGTAGTGGGGTCAGGGACAGGGGAGTATATAGGAGGCAGTGACGCATAAGGGGAGGGGAGGCAGTTGCAAAGTGGCAGAAGGAATTTAGGATAGTATCCAGAGTTTTGAGGGATGCGGCAGGGGCCGTGTCATAGACTATGTCGGCATAGTCAAGGACTGGGAGTATTGTTTTGAGAACCAGTTCATGTTGGGTGGGGAGAGGGAGGCTGTCTTTGTGGTGGTAAAGGATGCCGAGTTTGGCCTGGAGCTTTGTGCAGATGGCGCCGATGTGAGTGGAGAAGTCTAGGTGGCTGTCTAGCCAAACTCCTAGGTACTTAAATGCCGGGACAGTATCAAGGGGGGTGCCATCTAGAGTTGTGAAGACCAGATGGGATTTAAGTGAGGTGAGTTTCTGTTTGGAACTGAATAGCATTGTAACAGGTTTTTTTGTGTTTAGTTTCAGTTGGTTTGCTTGGAACCAAGACTGGACAAGACTGAAGTCATCCTGTTACGGGGCCTGCATGCAGGCAGGGGAAGGGCAGGAGAAGAAGATGACAGTGTCATCCGCATACATATGCAGGTTTGAGGAACTGCAGATGGAGGGAAGATCATTTGTGAAAATAGAGAAAAGGATGGGACCAAGGATAGAGCCCTTGGGATAGGGAGAGAGGAGGAGATAGCAGCACCGATTTGGATAGATTGCTGCCTGTCATGTAGGTATGATTGGAGTCAGGTTACTGCAGGGTTGGCAAGGCCTATTGATTTGAGCTTGTGAAGTTGGAGGGTGTGTGAAACTGAATCAAAAGCCTTAGCCAGGTCAATAAAAATGGCAGCAGTGACATGACTGTGGTCCATGGCTGAGAAAATGGAGTCAATGACACTTAACAAGGAGGAGGTGGTGGAGTGCTGCTTTCTAAAGCTTTCTAAAGCTGGATTGTACTCGGGAAAGAGAATTATTGGCTGCAAGGAATTCAGAGAGTTTAAAGTGTATAAGCGACTCCTGAACCTTGGCAAGGGAGGTGAGTAGGGAGATTGGCCGGTAGTTACTAGGGGATGATGGGTCATCACCTTTGTGGAGTGGAATCACCTTAGCTGATTTCCAAGCTTTAGGGGCTGTGGAGGTGGAGAGGGAGAGGTGTAGAATATGGGTCGGGAGGCGACTATGACTATTAATGCTGCTGTCTTTCTTTCTTTCTTTCTTTCTTTCTTTCTTTCTTTCATTTTGTTAACCGGGTAGGCCCACTGGGTCCAAGAGGTCCTTTTTCAGGGGCGACCCGGGATGAATTACATAAAAACCTGTTGGATATAGGACATTTCATGAGACAAGACAATCATGTCAATTCAAAGTGTCTTATGTTGTAGAGGAACATATCTAGACATTTTATTATCACATACAGCTATACAGGCGGTGGCTTTCAACAATGACAAAGTGTTAATACAAGTTATTATGGTTACAGGTAACAAACATCAAATCACAGTGACCGTATTTACACTATTCAGCTTATGTAGTTGTGCATTTTCTTGCTTGGGCTTTTACATCTCGTGCGAGGTAGGTTGCTAGGGTTCTATTGCCAAATTATCCCTGCACATGCAGAGACTGTTTTCTAGCAGATGTGCTCTGAACCTTTTTCTGAAGGAAACCAGGGAGCTGGCATTTTGCACATGGTCAGGGAGATCGTTCCACAGCATCAGAGCCACATGGGTGAAGGACTTGCTACCTGCTGTTGTCCTTACCCTAGCAACCTCCAGGAGCTTCCTGCTTGAGGTACGGAGCAGTCTGCCTGGGTGCTTGAGGTCCAGCAGTCCAGCAAGGCCTGTTGGGTGAGAATCATTTATTATTTTGTAGGCGGTGCACAGGAGAGAGTACTGGAGCCATTGAGAAAGGGATGGCCAGTTTAAGGAGTCCAGTACCTCACAATGATGGCACCTTGGGTGGGATCTGGATGCAAATCGAGCAATCTTATTGCTGTATATAGTATTTGCATCCTACCAAGTTCCCTTACTGTAAGTGACTGTAGGACTGGAGCAGCATAGGTAAGATTGGGTAGGAGGATGCTGTTTGCTACAGCTATCCTGGTTTCCGGGATGAATTGTGAGTTCAGCCTGTAGAGTAGGCCTAGCTTTTGGTGTATGGATCTGGTCACTTGGTCCACATGGCATCTGAAAGTGGGACCTTGGTCAAGGACAAGGCCCAGGTACTTGAAAGAGCTCATGACCTCTATGGGCATAATTTTATGTCACTGGGCTGTTCCCTCCCAAAACTACACAGTTCCAGTGGAGAAAACGACCCACTGACTGGTTATTTCATTTAGCCTTGTTTATTTTCAGAACATGGAAACATCAGCAGAAAAGACATATTTATACAGCACCTCGATGTTTTGTGGTCTGTATCCTAACCCCTTCTTCAGGATATAAATATACCTATTAAATGACATGAACAGTGAGTGAGTCTTTTTCTCCACTGGGACAGGTGTATCACATTGAGGGCTTGTGAAGTAGATCCCTCCCAGTATCTGTTTTATTTTACAGATGCCTGGAGGGCCACACCGATACCTGTTGTGACACCCTTTCAAAATAAGCCACCTACCTTCTTTTAAATTCATTGATGTTGCTGGTTGTTATATCTGCTTCCTTTCTTAGTGGAACTGGAGTGCATACTAGTGGTGTAATTATACCCAACCTTGTTTTGTTTTAAATCCTTGGTCTACCCTATTTCCATCCTTCCTGAATATTAGGAACATCCCCCCCCCACCCCACAGTGCAGTCACTCATGATGTGATAGTCTCCTCTCCTCTCCTGAAGTTGACAATGGCCCTTTAATGCTAACAATATCACATAAATAAAATATGGGGCATCGTATGCCATGTTCATATCTTGCTTCGCTCCATAAATAGTTTGAACCAGTAATTATAAAACAAGAAAAACAAACTATGGGGAGTTGTACATTTCACATATTTTTTACACACCATCAGTGTGTGATACCTATAAACCACTCATGCTTTGCACTCGTGGTTTGTATCGTATCACACACCTCGAGTGTGTAAAAAAACTGGTAATATACAGCATACCTCACATTATTCTATAAGTAATTAATGGTTTCCCTTTTTATGTTGATTGCGCGCATGTGCAAGAAACATGTTGCAACATGTTTCTGGAGAAGCAGGTTGTGGAGGCGCGGCACTGTTGTGGCCAATGCCCCCACAGCCTGCAAAGGCTTGCCCCGCTTCCTCCAATGCCGTGGCACGCTGCTGCTGACACTAGTTCAGCCAGCATGACACAACTTTCTAAGAAACTCAGCTGCTGCAATCAGGGGCCGCCTCGTCATTGCAGCGTCAGTCATCCGCTGCAATTAGAGAGCGACCCGTCATTGCAGGGCCGGGTGTAAAATCCATGAGATTGTTTGTGAACATGGTGGCTTGCCGCCGTGTTCACAAACAATATAACCCCCCCCACAGTTTAGTTGCAGACGGGGCCCCAATCCCCATCGGCTGTCATGGTCTTTGTGCGGTGTCCTGTGGCTCCCACCCCCACTTTGTTCCTGCCGACGGGTGGCCAATCCCCATTGGCTGCAAAGTTACCCGCTTGTTTTGTTGCCAACGGGGAGCCCACCCCGTCGGCATTCTGTTACCTCCTTTTGTTGCTGCCGACGGGTGCCCAATCCCGCCGGCATACTGATACCCCTGCCCCACCTGCTTGCCGACGGGGTGCCCTAACCTCGTCAGCTACTGCTGCCCCCAGTCCAGAAGCCTCTGCTGGCATACTGGGAGCCCACCCCAGTGTGCCAGATGCCCCGGTGTTAGAAAACGTCCCGCCACGCCTGGTTTTTTTTTTTTTTTTTTAAATCCTGTAAAAAGGAAATGTCCCTCGGCGCTCGCCCTGCTTGCCACCCGCAACTCGCACCCACCCACTGCACGCCCTACCTCCCCACACCCCTCCCTCACCCCATACTTACTTTGGGAGCTCGGAGCGACGATCTTCGGTGGACCGGGAACACGTCTGCACTCTTCAAAGCCGACCGCGAACTGAGGAAATGCCGGTAAGCTGTATAATGTAATATAGGGTTTTTTTTAACTTTACTGCATATCTCGGGCATTTTGGGGAAATTTTCCACCAAATTTTCAACATGGGGTTTTTGGGACCCCTCCTCATGAATTCTTGAACTGTCATGGTGTTAATCGGCCCGGAAAGGTGATTTCGCGGTCACTGCGTGGAATCACCTTTCGGGGCCAATTAACGAAATGACAGTGCCAGTGTTCATGAAGTGGGCTCTCAAAAATCCTATGTTGCAAATTTGGTGGAAAAAATCCAAAAAAATGACTGTTTTACGAGCGTGCGCTGCGCAGTTGCTATGCATGATCGTAACTTCGTGAATTTGCAATATTTTCACGCCAGATTTTCAACACTGGCATGTTGTTGCACCTCCTTGTGAACAGTATAGCTGCCATTGTTCACATCATGGCAGAAATGTGTTTTCGCAGTTCTGGCTCAGAATAGCGCGGTTGCTGTGGGAAATCAGTGTTCGGGACAGATTAAAAAAATGACAGTGCCACTGTTCATGAGTAGAGGTCCTGAAATGGCTATGCTGAAAATTTGGTAACAATACTCCATAAAATGATTGTGTTACGAGCGTGCGTTGTGCAGTTTGCACACACGCTCATAACTTCGCGAATTTATAATATTTTCACTCCAGATTTCCAACATTGCCATTTTTCTACACCTACTTATGAACAGTAAAGATGTCATTTTTCCCATCCTGGCCGAAATGTGTTTTCGCACTTCCGGCGAGGAATACAGCGGTTGCTGTGGGAAATCACTGTCCGGGACAGATTAAGAAAATGAGAGTGATACTGTTCATGAGCAGAAGTCACAAATGCCTGTGTTGAAAAATTTGGTGATAATAACCCATCGAATGACTGTGTTACAAATTAATGTTCGCACTTTGCATGCTGCAGCTTGTAACTTCGCAGATTTGTAATATTGTCACGCCACGTTTTCACTGGTGGGATTTTCCCACACCTCCTTATGAGCTGTGCAGCTGTCATTTTTCACATCCTGACTGAAATGTGTTTTCACAGTTCCAGCACAGAATTACGCGGTCGCTGTGGGAAATCACTGTTCGGGACAGATTAAGAAAATGACAGTGGCACTGTTCATGAGCAGAGGTCCTAAAATGCCTATGTTGAAAATCGGGTGACGTAAACTCATAACATGACTGTGTTACAAGTGTGCGTTGAACTGTTTCCACGCACCCTTGTAACGCCTCAATTTTGTAATATTTTCACCCCACATTTTCAACTGTGGCATTTTTCCACACCTCCTTATGAACAGTACAGCTGCCATTTTCCACATCGTGGCTAAATGTGTTTTGCACTCCTGCCGCAGAATAGCATGGTCGCTGTGGGAAATCACTGCGTGGGACACATTAAGATTGAATGAGTGAGAGGGGGGAGTGATCTCGCTCAACTGAGCTCTGTCAGGACTGCTGCGGATTTGTTTGTGGGCAGAGAAGGGGCCCGACACAAGAGCCCAGTACAAAAGGGCAGCCTGCAGCACTGGGAGAAACAGAACGAGAGAGTGAATGAGTAGAGGGAGTGGGCGAAGTCACCGGAGCTCTTTCAGGGCTGCTGCAGATTTCTTTGTGGGCAGGAAAAGGCATCAGTGTAGGCAGGGGCCCAGTGCAAAAGGCCAGCCTGCAGCGGTGGGAGAAACAGCACGAGCGAGTGAGATGGGGGGACTGAGTAAGCTCAACGGAGTTCTGTCAGGACTGCTGTGGATTTCTTTATGTGCAGACAAAGGCGTCAATGCAAGCAGAAGTCCAGTACAAAAGGGCTGCTTGCAGCGCCAGGACAAACAGAATCAGCATGTGAGACAGGGAGACGGAGCGACCTCAACAGAGCTCTGTGGGGACAGCTGTGGATTTGTTTGTGGGCAGAGAAAGGGTGCAACATAAGAGCCCAGTACAAAAGGGCAGCCTGCAGCACTGGGAGAAACAGAACGAGACAGAAAGTGACAGAGGGGGAGTGAGTGAATTCACCGGAGCTCTTTCAGGATTGCTGCGGATTTCTTTGTGGGCAGAAAAAGGCATCAGTGCAGCCAGGGGTCCAGTACAAAAGGCCAGCCTGCAGCGGTGGGAGAAACAGTATGAGCGAGTGAGACAGGGAGACTGAGTGAGCTCAACGGAGCTCTGTCAGGACTGCTGCAGATTTCTTTGTGGGCAGGAAAAGACACCAATGCAGGCAGGAGTCCCGTACAAAAGAGCCGCTTGCAGCGCCAGGACAAACAGAATGAGCGTGTGAGACAGGGAGACTGAGCGACCTCAACAGAGCTCTGTCAGGACAGCTGTGGATTTGTTTGTGACAGACAGAGGTGCCAGTGCATGCAGGGGCCCAGTACAAATGGACAGCCTGCACTGGCGGGGAACCCAGAATGAGCGAGTGAGAGAGGGGGAGTGAGCGACCTGAACAGAGCTGTATTGTAACTGCTGCAAATTTCTTTGTGGACAGAAGAAGGCGGCAATGCAGGCAGGAATCCAATAAAAAAAGGCAGCCTGCAGCGCCGGCAGAAACGGAATGAGTGACTGAGAGAAGGGGAGTGAGCGAGCTAAATGCAGCTTTGTTGGGACTGCTGCAGATTTCTTTGTGGGCACACAAAGGCGCCAACAGAGGCACGAGGCCAGTACCAAAGGGCAGCCTGCAGCGCCAGGACAGACAGAATGAGTGAGTGACACAGGGGGACTGAGCGACCTCAACGGAGCTCTGTCGTGACTGCTGCAGATTTCTTTGTTGGCAGAAAAAGGTGCCAAGGCAGGCAGGAGCCCAGTAAAAAATACCACCCTGCAGTGCCAGCAGACATGGAATGAGTGAGTGAGAGAGGGGGAGTCAGCAGGCTCAACAGACCTGTGTCGGGACTGCTGCAGATTTCTTTGTGGGCAGAAAAAGCCACCAACAGAGGCAGGAGCCCCATACAAAAGGGCAGCCTGTAGCACCAGGAGACACAGAATAAACGAGTGAGAGAGGGGGAGTGAGCCACCTCAACAGAGTTCTGTCAGAACAGCTGCAGAATTCTTAGTGGGCAGAACAAGGTGCCAATGCAGGCAGGAGCCCAGTACAAAACAGCAGCCTGCAGCACTGGACGAAACAGACTGAGCGACTGACAGAGGGCCAGTGAGCGTGCACAACACACCAATGCAATCAACATTTGGCGTTGACAAATGCTTGTTTCCCATAGGGAAACTGTGGCATAATTTGTCGTAATGAAGGAGTGTTCATTACGGCAAACATGCACACGGTTTCCCTCACTGTGCACATGCGCCCGCTGTACCTCCTCGCTTCACCAACATGTCTTGATCATAGAAGCGCTAACGGAACAGCAAACCGCCACCCGGACTAGGTGGTAAGTAGGGAAAACAAACTGGAAATCTGCCTGAACATTTTAAATTAACCTGTCCCTCAGGGCTGCGCACCAGATAAAAAAAAAATTAATTACAAATCAAACTCCCAACTGCGACCATGCACTTCAACCTAACAGGACCGGGGCTGCACAGCAACATTTTACTTTATACAATTGCTGAGATGAAAAAAGGAAAACCCAGCAATTATATCAAATAAAATATGGGTGGGGTATTAGCTCGAGAGTTACACACACCGAGGGTTAGATGCTTGTCATAAACCCTTGAGCTTCTCGCCTCGGGTTTATGTAGCATCTAACCCTTGTGTGTAAACTTCCTGCTACACACTTCACCCATACTTTATTCTATATATACTACACTAGACTACACTACACTATACTATCTACAGTACAGTATCTGCCTATCTTATCTATCCATCTACCAATCTGTCTCTGTCCATCTGTCTATCTACAGTATTTTCTTTCTCTCTCTCTATTTCTCTTATTTATTAATTTTGTTAACTGGTAGGCTCACTAAGATGTAGAAGTTCCTTATTTAGGGGCAACCCGGACTCAATAACATAGAACAAACATACTTTACAGAGTCAAGATACAAAATTAGAGAAGAAACATTCAGCAAAGTGTGGCATACAAGTACATGAACAAAATATTTAACAACAAACTTTAAATACACAAGGAAGGGCAAGCAAATCAGAATCGGATATCTGCATAACATATTTTATATATATATTTATACAATAGGGGTGAGATGATATGCCATTCTTTATTTCAGCATAAAACCACCACCATGAGATATCACACTCTGCTGACATCACCAGAGTGTGATAACTGGAGTTATCGCCAGTTATCACGCCCCTTTTGTATAAAACAGATACATGATGTGCACGCGTGTAATATGGAAAATATTTTCACTCCTTTAGAGTGACCTGTGGATACTCACTCGTGGCTTCGCCACTTGTGAATATCCAGAGGTCACTCTAAAGAAGTGAAAATATTTTCCATATCACACTCATGCCCATCATGTATCTCCTTAATATGTATCTGTCTATATATATATTATAGTGGCACGGTAGTGCCACTATAGTTAGGGTTGCACGGCCATTTCTATGTTAAACCTCAAAATGTTGCTCTTTAATAACTTTTGAACCATTTGTCCAATTGACCTGAAATTTGGAATGTAGAAAGATCTACCATAGAGCTGTGGTTCTGGAAATTTTCGTTATGATAGGATGTACAGTTGTGGAACCGTAGTGCACTCAATAAGTTACATTTCCCCATTGTAGTGAATTCTTTGTCCAGGTGAATTGAAGAATGCATTTGAGCAGGTTCAAATTGGTCTGTCTACATGTGTCCTGGGTTGCACTGGTGCCTTTTGAAGATTTGGTGAAAAAATATTGCTCCGTTCAATAGTTATTCCATTTTTTCATGTCCCATTATAGCCTATGGAAACATTTACATGTGCACTGCGAAAACATTCGTGATCACATTTTGTTGTTGAGCTTGCCCAAAAATGTTGTCGTGCTGCTGCCATCTTGTTTTCAGTTAGCGAGAGAGAAAAAACACTGTAGTTCAAAAAATACTGCACTTTGGTAAACACCAACAGTTGTGTTTACCTAATCGGGCCCTGAGGAACCTGTCTCTGGTATTAGTTTTTCACCAGCTGGTCTGGAAATATGATTTTTTTTATTTTTCCATTTTTTGATCGCTGCAGCATTTTTGTTGTCATGCAAACAATCGCACTCACTGAAAAAAGTAACCATGGCAACATTTTTCTGTGCACGATAACATTCCCATTATAGAGATAGGAGAATCGCGAAAACATTAAAGTGAGCACTGCAGCACTGCATGAACACATTTTGCTATGTGTTGTTTTCTTTGTCACTTGATTGTGGCAAGGTGGATTGTGCTATTGGCCTGAAATTTTCAGGATGGCAAGCCCTAGTACCACAGATGTGCCTTTCAGTGATTTGGTGCGACAATATTCAGCAGGTCCATAGTTACAGCATTCCAAAGTTCAGAAATGTTCCCATAGGATAACACTGCAGCGGTTGTTTTCTTTGACACTTCATTGTGGCAACGTGGATTACGCTATTGGCCTGAAAATTTCGGGGTGGCAAGCCCTAGTCCCACAGATGGGCCTTTTGGTGATTTGGTATGGAAACATTGAACAGGCCCATAGTTACAGCATTCCGAAATTCAGAAATCTTCCCATAGGATAACATTGCAGTGCCTGTGACGGCTTTTAGGGCCTGTATCTCAAAAACAGTTCAAGATATGGACTTTTCATTGCAAAAATTCTTAAGTAGGTTGGAAAGCCATGAAAACCATGAAATATGATTTTTTTTTCCATCTTGTATGGTTTCTGAGATATTTGGGAATTACTGTTCCAGTTTGGTCATTTTCATGTGCGTAGGCCACTATTATGCCCTCAGAGTTAGCAGTCACAGTGCTTTTTGGTGCCTGTATCTCGGAAATGATCTAAGATACAGATTTGCTTGATCTATGTTGTGAGAACTACTCACTCTCATGATTACAACCACACTTGAATTTTTTTTCTAGCTGCTACAGTTCCCGAGATATGGGCAAATCAGTGTTACAAGAGTTCCTTGCCTTATAGGGCTGCTGTATGACTCCATACTTATGTGTAAGTAGGAGCGCAGGGCCCTCTCACAGATACATATCATTATGCAGAAGTGGGCAGCTTGGTGGGGCCCCGTGCTCCCACCAACACATACCATTTACTACTTATATTACACTTTTTCCAAAAGAAAGGAAATTCTTTGCGAAAACTCCATTAAAGCATCAGTTAGGGTTGTTTCCACACCAACAAAAGTGTAAATTCCATGTTAGGGTTACCACCCCACCACACCACCCCCACGCCCCCTCCTCAAAACCCTAACTCTGCAATCCCCCCCCCCATACACACACATATGCAAGACACATGCAACATTGTAAGACACTATACCATTCCGCACATCTAAGCACATTAATAATCACAACACTGTACTGATTTCACATAACACTATGTATTCAAAAACAAGTACAGTATAATTGACTCTATACTGCCAGCACAGTATGATGACACATTACTGCTGGTATATCTTCTTAATAAAATGACACTTAGTCTGTACACATTTTCAAAATATTGATTTATGTATGTCATAATTCAACAATTGGGTCACTGCAAGTATCGCTGCTACCACATAGGCATGTGGTAGCAGGACAGATAGACCTGACATATACACAGTAGTTTGAAGATACTGCTCAGGTGGGAAACTACTACCATCACATGTTGTTATGCTGCTGCGTTACCTAGAAATACTCATTAACAGAATGTTACGGTTACCTTTGCATGTTACAACTATTACTTTTATATAATACTTATTAACTGTGCTACAAAAAATTACTTTTATTATTACCACTGTTTGTTATTAGGACTGACTTATTATATCAGAAAACAAAATGCAAACATCCATTGACTGTTGCTAGACTCACAGAAACTGTCATTCATAATACACTATGTATGGATATACTGCGTGTTTCATCAACTGTTAACTATTGAAATATGGGCATCTGCTTAAATCTTGTTATTGATGTTTATAACGCAAAAATGCTTACTGTGAGCCATCACCCATGATTGCCCAGCATGTCTGTATACTCCCAAGCCAGTATGATGGCTGCTAAACTCATACAGTTGGTGTACTGTGACAATGCCTGTGCCTTGCGGAACGTTTATAGAGTTGTATGTTACTTCTGTTACCTGATCCTACTTCTCTCTGGTTGGTTGTCTTGCCTTGGCCCTTCCCTTGCTTGCATGTCTGTGTGTATGGGGGGGGATGCGGAGTTAGGGTTTTGAGGAGAGGGCGTGGGGGTGGGGTGGTAACCCTAACATGGAATTTCCACACTTTTGTCAGTGTGGAAACAACCCTAACTGATGCATTAATGGACTTTTGCAACATATATATATATATATATATATATATATATATATATATTGTATATATATATATATATATATATATATATATATAAATAGGAGTTTGCTGATAAGTCATCTGATAAAACCCCAGATCACTACTACAGAGCAACAATCAGTGAATGATGTGTACACAGTTGAAAATTTATTTATCTATTGAATTTTGATGACCGGGTTGGCCCACTGGGCCCATGAAGGTCCCTTTTTCTGGGGCGACCTGGGGAACAGAAGCAATACAATACATACAATCAGGTGATCCAGAAGCAATACAATACATACAGTCAGGTGATACAGGGTTATGAGAAGTAGACAAGATAATGAGGATAACAGTACAGGTAATTATTCAAATCATAGACCATAAGTGCAACACTTGAAAGATTTAAGGATTTAAGGCATGATTTAATGTGGGTTAAGGTGAGAAGAGGGGGGAATGGGTGTTGTGATTAGGATCGGGGGTGATTATCCTATACCCTCACAGTGGCATGAGCTTGTCCCGAGCAAATGGAACTTAAGCCTAGTGCGAAAGATTGGTAGTGATGGGGCTTCCTGTACTAGAGGTGGGAGAGTGTTCCACATTTTAGGGGCTGTGAGAGCGAAGGAATTGCCTCCATGTGTACAATTTGTATGCATGGCAGAGCAGGAGATACTGTAGAAAAGCCTTGAAAGAAGGCCATTGCAGCTGGGCTAGCGAGATGCAGGGGTGGCTTCTTGGTTGACACATTGTCGCAAACCTCATGACCTTGTTGTACAGGACCTGAAGCCTGCTAACCTCGCCCTTTTCCAAGCCCTGGATTACTGGGGCAGCATAGGTTATTGTGGGTAGGAGGACACTGGAGGCAATTGCTCATCTAGCCTCTGGGATAAGTTGTTTTTTTAGCCTGTACATGGTGCCAAGTTTGATGTGGATAGGCCTTGTTACTTGGTCAATGTGGGGCTTAAAGGTGAGACCCTGGTTAGTAGTTAGCCCTAGGTATTTTATGTTGTCAACTACGTCTATTCGTTTATCCCCAAGTGTAGTAAGTTTTAGGGAATTGGTCTGATCCTGGCCAAGGGATCTAGGACCAAACAGCATGGTTTTTGTTTTTGCTGCATTGAGGATCATTCTGTTTGATGTGAGCCAGGCCTCGAGTTTATTTGGGTCCCCTTGTAGGAGAGGGCCAAGATCATGTGGTGTGGACCTGGCTCGGAAGATGACAGTATCATCTGCATATTGAACTACTGAGCTATCCCCACAGTGCCAGTTTAGGTAATTTGTGAAGAGAGAGAGAGAGAGAGAGAGAACAGGAGGGGGCCAAGAATTGAGCCCTGAGGCACACCCTCCTTGATGGGTAAAGAAGCGGAAAGCCCTCCCTTCCAAATGACCTTCTGGGAGTGGCCTGAGAGGTAGTTCTTGAACAAGTTTAGGGCCTGGGCATCAAGCCCAATGCCTTGAAGCTTAGTAAGAAGAAGATTGTGGTCCACAAGGTCAAATGTCTTGGACAGGTCTATGAAGATTGCATCCATCGACATGCCCTCATCCATTGCCCTGAATAGGTCCACTGTGAGTTTGATGAATGCCATGTCTGTTCCATGGTTTGCCCAAAAGCCATGCTGTGAAGGGGCTAGGATTTGGTGGAACTTCAGGTAGTCTCTCAGTTGCCCATAAACTAGCCTTTTTTGCAATTTAGCCAGGGTATACAGCAGGGAGATGGGCCTGTAATTGTCAATTTGTTCATGAGAGCCACCCTTGTAAATGGGGACCACGTTGGCAGCCTTCCACTGGTATGGAACATACCCTTCAAGTAAAGACCTGTTGATGATCCAGGTCAGAGGTTTGGCCAGGGACAGTACACCTTCCTGGAGTAACCTCGGGCTGATTCCATCTGGGCAACCAGAGCCTTTGTGTTTGAGGGCTATCAGAAGTTTATGGACCTCGCTCACCTTGACCATTCTCAGGTGAAATTGGGGTCTGTTCAGACAGGGGGATTCATCAAAGGACTGTACAGGCATGGGTGTTGGCAGACCTACCTTGTATGCATCAAGGTTGGCGAAATGGTTGTTGATTGCTGAGGCTATAAGCTGGCAATCACCGATACACTGTCCTTGTACATCAATTTGACCTTGTGCCTCCTTGGAGTTGCCCTTAAGCAGTTTGTTGATTTGTGCCCAGAAAAGCTTAGGGTTCCCCAGTGTGGACAGTTGGAGGCAGGTTACATACTCCTTTTTGGCAAGTTTGTCTAGCTTACATTTATTTCTTAGGGTTTTGTAAGTAACCAGGTCTGCAGGAAGGTGGGAGAGCTGGAATTTCTTCCAAGCCTTGTCCCTTCTTTTCATCTGAGATTTCACAGAGTGGGAGATCCATTTATGGCAGCCTCCTTTTGCACAAAGTTTTTTGAAGGGGGCCAAAAGAAATGCCACATTGAGGAGTGAGATTTGGAAGTAGGCAAGGGCCTTGTCCAATGTTGGGAGGAGCCTCATCGGGCTCCAATCCAGGCAACTTAGGTAGTCATTAATTTTTTCTGGCATGAAATTGGAGAAGTCATGTACTGTGAGTATCCTGGGGGGAATCTTTGGTACTCTGTTCTTCCAAATACAGAATATTGGGGAGTGATCACTAATGGTGTCAGCCAATATACCTGCTTTCTGTATGTTGAGAGAGTTAAATACCAGAGCCCAGTCAAGAGTAGTATGGTTCCCCATTTTATAATTAAACCTGGTAGGTAGAGAGATGACCTGTTCCAGGTTTGCATCTTTGATCATACTCTTGAGGACCTTGTTGGGGCCAGTGGCCCAGTTCAGGTTGAAATCTCCCATTATTAGGAGTTCATTGGTTAATTCACTGCCAACCAATTTGGTGATGCCCTCAAGAGCAAGTTGGGCATTCTTAGGAGGGTTATAGACACAGCTGATGGTGAGATGCTTAGCATCACCAAGAGTTAGATGGATGAAGATAGACTCCCCATTCTGGCAGCTACCAAGTTTGGGCTTTAGTAGACTCACATTTAGAGAGTCTTTCTAAAGATTAGGACCCCACCCCCTCTCTTTCCTGCCCTGTCCTGTCTGAAGGTATTGTACCCAAGGAGCATGATCTCGTGGTCATGAATATGGGCCTTGAGCCCGTAAAAAGTTATCAGTACTCTCGCTATGCAACACCTGATATCTCCACTGTGTACACGTCAAGATGTAAAAAAAAAAAAAAACTGGTGCACTACAATTTTACGGCTCTCTGCTCCCCGTCCAGAAAGGTAAACAGCATACTACATAAATATACAGCCGATATACAAATTAATAAACAGCAAACCCCTATTATATAAAAGGGATATGTGATGGTTACATATGTGATAGTTGAATAAGAGCTTGGCAAGTGAGCCAGGTGGTTCAATCACCGTGTTCACGCCCACTCATGATAACCCCAAGCTCACTTGCCACTCGTGCTGATATAACAGCTATCTCATACGTAACCATCACATACAGTATCCCCTTAATATATATATATATATATAGAGAGAGAGATTATAGTGGTGCAGTCGCGCCGCTTTAGTTAGGGTTGAGCAGGGCTTTCTATGTTAAACCCAAAATTGTGAACTTTAATATCTTTGCAACTGTTCAAATGATTTGCATGAAAGTTTGCAGATGCAGTCTCATGATATAGATCTCTTGACATGCCAAGTTTCGTTCTGGTGTGATATGCAGATTTCAAGAAGAGCATTGCAAATAAACATACAAAATTGCATTTTTTTACTGTTTTTTGTCATCGTGCTGTGCCCAGACAGTGTGGAGTTTTGGTTTGAAATTTTCAGGGTGGAAAGGGCTTGTCCTACAGATGTGCCTTTCGCTGGTTTAGTGAAAAAATATTAATCTGTTCCAAAGCTATTACATTTTAAAAGTTTGTTTTTTGAGCATGCTCAGTACAGTCTTTTGGATAGCTTCCTGGAACGAAAAAAGAATGTGGCCAAACGAAAAAGAATTCTTTTAGTTTGGGGCCAGTTCTTTTTCATGTGGGAAAATTTCCTTCTCATTTCCTGACATTTTGTTTTCCATTTAAAAAAAAAATTGAAACCACCCAAAAATGACATCCTGAAGAGACACCAAAACATGTATCTTGCTCATCGGGACTCCATTAGGTGGATTCTGCACTTATCTGTTGGAAAAATGAACCCGGAATATGTTTAAAAAAAAAAATTTAAATCCTTTTTTCGTGACTCACTTCTGTGTTTTTTGTGAGTCCTTTTTCATTCAAATGAAAAAGGATCACATCTCACAAAAAAAGGATTTCGGACTTAGTTTTTTTTCTGGGTTTTTTTGTTTGTCTTTTTTCATTCAAACAAAAAAGGATCCCTTGACATGAAAAAGGATTTCGGGCTTAATTTCCCCCCCCAATTCTTTTTTCGTTTCAAGGAATCCTTTTTCGTTTATTTCATTCAAATGAAAAAAGATTCCTTGATATGGAAAAGGATTTTGGACTTAGATTTTTCTTTTTTTTTTTTTTACATTTTAACTTTGGGAAGCTGTAACTCTGTCAATATTTGGAGTACAGGGACAATCTATATATCAAACGAGAGGTCTTGAGGAGTACTACAAGAATAACATATAATAATGCAACCAAAATTAACAGTATAACAAATTATAATACAAAATAAATAAGTAAAAATAGTAATAAATAAAAAGAAAAAAGAAAAAACACAAAATACAATAAATAAATAAAATAAATAAATTGAAAAATAAATAAAAATAAATTAATTAAAAATAAAACTATTAACTCTTGTAGCATATTATTTACAGTTTGAGTGGCATCAGCCTGTCATGGATCCCAGCATGTGGGCAACTCTCCAAGATGCTGGAATGAGACAGGAATTCATACTATTCTATTGTGGCGCTGCTACTACTTCTTGTGTCACTTGTGTATGTCATGCCAGCCCTCTCTGTTCACTTTATTGTCCAATCACATTTTGGCAGGGATTTTATAATTTACTGTACCGCATACATGAAGTGAGGTAATAAGAAGGCTATGCTGACAATTTGGTTGCTGTTGTCCTACAAATGGAAGTGCAGGGCCTTCTGAGCCCTGCGCTGCCACAGTAACATACATATATGCATCAATGGAGGGATGGCAGCACATGGCCTGGAGGGCCGTGCACTCCCACAGGCAAATAAGGATATGACTACACTACAGTATCTCAGAAATTATGCATGATTGGGAGAGTAGGGCTCTGAGTTCTCCCACAGGAAAATACACATATGATTATGGAGGGATAGGAGTGCAGGGCCCGGAGAGCCCTGAGTTCCCACAGGCAAATAAGGATACAATTACACTATCGCACAAATTAGAATACAATTATACTATCTCAAAACATAAGGAAATTCATTGCAAAAAAACTTTGCTAATGCATTACTTAGGGTTAAAGTGACAAAAGTAGGGAAATGTGGCATATGGGTTTCCAACCCTAACACCCCACTCTGCAGGTTGGAATAGGAAAAAACATTACAGTTTCACCTGTCTTGCCTCTTCACAAATCAGATGTGGGGTGTGCCTTGGAGTTGTCAACCCTAATGCTCCCCCCATTGTCATATACTGTACCCATCTCAGCTTATTTAGTGATGGAATGGGGTGAGCATTAGGGCTGATGACCTCAAGGCACACTCCATGCCTGATCTGCAAAGAGGTATGTGAGAAATTTCTAGTTTATGGAAAGGGTGATGGAGCTGTTGAACAGTCTGCCAGTGGATTTGGTACAGAGACCTAAGAAAACTTGAGGAGTGATCAAGGGTACTGCAGCTGGATTCATAGATACATAGATACATAGACAGTGTCGGCAGATAAGGGCCTATGGCAATGTGAAACATTGCAAAATCATTCATCTAGGGCTCAGAAACCCAGATGTGGAGAATGCAATAGGGGAAGAAGTATTCACAGTCACCAAACAGGAAAGGGACCTTGGAGTAATCATACTTGATTACCTCAAGGTGGCAAGGCAGTGCAACAAGGCAGTAGGTAGGGTCAGTGGGATGCCGGGGTGCATTGGAAGGGGTATTAAAAGCAGAAGGGGGGTGTTGCCATTGTATAGCTCATTGGTGAGATCCCACCTGGAGTACTGTGTCCAGTTCTGGAGACCACATCTCAGGAAGGACATAGACAGGGTGGAGGCTGTCCAGAAGGGGGCAACTAAAATGCTACAGGGGCTACATCAGAAGCCCTATTAGGAGAGACTGAGGGATCTCAATATGTGCACCTTGGAAGAGAGGAGGTGGGGAGACATGATAGAGACTTATTATAACTACCTCCCAGAATTGAACAAGATACAGTGGGGAGTTTGTTTATGAGGAGAAGGTGCACAAGAACAAGGGGACATGAAATGAAGCTGGAAGGGGGAAATTTAGGAGAGATGTGAGGAAGTACTTCTTCACTGAAAAAGTAGTGGATGCCTGGAACAGTCTTCTAGCAGAAGTAGTAGGGATGAAAACAGTGGTGGGCTTCAAGCATGCATGGGATGGACACAAGGGAATCTTGGCTGGGAAGTGGGGGTGTGTAGCCAGAGATTAGGTAGGGTCTTCCGTGACAATATAGGCAGGAACAATGAGCAGCAGACTTGGTGGGCAAAGTGGTCTTTATCTGCTGACAGATTTTATGTTTCTATGTTTCGTTGTAGAACTTTTATATTTTGTGGAAGAATAAAAGCTTATTTCATTAAATAAAATGTTTTCTGAATTGATTTTCATTCAAAAAACAGTTAATTTTATAACTGCAATAACTCACTCCAGGGCCATGGGATTACTGGGCATTAATGCACTTCCCAGGTGGTTGGAGGTCACTTGAGCTTTGCCCTCGTGCCTCACAGTGCACCTGGGGTGTGCATGAATGGCCAGTATGCCCATGCCCTGTTGTGGTTTATAGCTTACAAAGTAGGGAAATGTGCCATTAGGGTTTGCAACCCTAACATCCCCCACCCCCCAAGCAGCAAAAGGAAAAAAAACATTAGGAGTTTGGGTCTCCAGAGTCTTGGCAAATCACTGGCAGGGTCTTCCTTGGGGGTTGTCATCCTACTGCTCCCCCCCCCCCACGTAGGCCTTATGTGAAGAAAGGAGATCATGTGTAATGTTGTTTGCTGACGGAATGGGGTGGGCATTAGGGTTGACAACCACAAGAAAAAACCCACCACTGATTCACCAAGACTCTGGAGACCCCAAACCCTAATGTTTTTTCCTTTTGCTGCTTGTGGGGTGGGGGAGCATTAGGCTTGGAAACCCTGACACTACATTTCTCTACTTTTGTAGTATTAAGTTACCCTAACTGGTGCATTAATGCATTTTTTCAAATAATTTCCTTACTTTTTGAGATACTATAATCATATCCTCATTTTCTTGTGGGACTGCAGGGCCCTCTGGACCCTGCACTTCCATACTTCAATGGATGCATACATGTATGTTGCCATGGACATTTCAGCAAAAACACCAACAAAGCTCCTTTTGGTTTCCTGACCTGCTTCCTGCATATCTTCACACACATCTGGGACTCCCACACCTCGTGTTGAAAGCCAGAGTCAAAAAACAACAACACCCCTGGATCTCTGCCCCAATAATTGCCCTCTGCAAATCCCATGACAAAGCCTAGTCCCTCTTTAAATCTTCACTGACCCCTTAATCCAGACAAACCTAGAACACCATCAGGAATGCTTGCACAAAAACTATAAGGCGTGCTAAGGCTTATTACTTCAGGTCCCAACTTCGCACCGCACATCCCTCCTCCTTCTGGAAGGTGGTCCACTTCATCATTGCCCCCCCCAAACCAGTACCTCCCCATTTCAAACAAAATGACCACACTATATCTGACCCTGGCATCACAGCGGAAACTCTAAATAAATTCTTCACCACCTGTACTCTCCCTGCCAATCCTACACCCCCTCATAGCACTATAGTGACCCCACAAAGCCCCCCATAGAATACTTTCCAGCTTGTTCTTGCAACTGTTGAGGAAGTGCGGAAATCCCTTCAATCCATAAACCCCTCAAAATCCAACCCAGATGGCATTCACCCTAGTTTCCTGTGCATATCAGCCCCTGCCATTGCCCTTCCACTCACTTTCATATTAAACCTGTCCTTTTCCTCCAGCATGGTCCCACAAGCCTGGAAAACAGCCCGTGTCATCCCACTCCACAAGGGTGGTGATCCCTCTGTGCCTGGCAACTACCAGCCAATTTCTCTTCTCCTAGCCCTTGCTGAACTACAAGAAACCTTGGTACAATCCAGGTTGACCAATTTCCTTGTTGCCTCTAACTTTCTCTCCCCATACCAATCCAGTTTTAGAATGCACCATTCCGCTATATCCTCCCTTCTCTGCATCACAGGACATATCCACTCAGCAGCTGACCAAGGCCGTCTCACTGCTGCAGGTTTTGTAGACCTAGTGAAGGCCTTCAATTCAGTCTCTCATCCCCTGCTTCTTAATAAACTCTAAGTAGCAGTGCTAGCCCCACCCCCCGCCGTTCATTGGTTTAAATCCTACCTCAAAAACAGGCTCCAATCTGTCAGAATATCCCCCCCATATTCGCTGACATGCCCCAAGGCTCGATCCTCAGTCCCATTCTGTTTTCCTTATTTATCAATGATCTCCCATCTGTTTGCTCAAGTACCTTCATTCACATGAACGCAGATGATACCATCCTCTTCGCATCTGGCCCAGTACTAAGTGAAGTTCAATCCATTCTACAACAGGACTTCCCCTTCTGTGCACACCTGGTTCCAGGCAAACCTACTTAAAATCAACACAACTAAGACAGTTTCCATGAACTTCGGGTCTGCTCAAAAGACTGCCAGAGCCCCCCTTCCCGGCAGTCACCTCCCTAGATGGAGCCCCTCTAAGTGCTGTCACATCCCACAAATATCTAGGGGTATGGCTAGACCCCCAGTTAAATTTATCAATTCATATCGATGCCATCTCCTTGAAACTTCACCCTAAGCTAGGCAAACTATACCAAAATAGAGAATCGCTCCCACTACCTGTGAGGTGCAAACTGCTTACTAAAATGATTATCCCCATTTTTTGATTATGCAGATCTAATATACTGCACTGCGCCCTCCTCCTCACTGGCCAGGCCAGACTCCCTCTTTTATGCTTTCTGTCACTTTGCCGCAAAATCTCTCCTCAGAACCCACCACTGCTCTCTCCTATCCACCCTTGATTTAGCACCCCTGTCCCATCGATGTTTCATCCAGTCCCTCTCCCCAAATTCCAATTGTTGGTTTAGCTCGTTCCCCATGAACCTCACTGAGAAGCATATTTGTTTATTTATTTATGTCTTTGTTTATACCTGCACTTACTTCACCTTACACCCTATGCTCAAGGGATTCCCACTCTTTCTCCCAGCCCTTACCCTCCCCGATTGCTAGCAAATCCGCCTTGACCTATAGGCTCCCACACTATGGAACAATCAACTGCCTCTCTTTATAAACTCTCTCTCTCTTGCTCTCTCTCTCTCTCTCTCGCTCTCTCTCTCTCTCTTACAACTCTGTCAAATACCAACTATGCCTCCTGCCACCGCCTGCCTGCACCTGTCCCTAAACCATCTAGTAGCATACCTCTCAGCACTCCCTCTCTGTTGGTATTTCTACCGACTAGCTCCTGCTTTAGCTGCCCTGTATCTTCTGGCACTGTATCACCAGTATGCATACTAAACTTCTACTAAATGCATGCAGTTTGTCTACCTATTTAGCCATATGTTTTCATCCTGTAAACACCTTATGCATACTATGTATTGTATGTGTATCTAAAAGTGCTTATCCTGCATACACCTTCCGCATACTATGTATTCCTGCATATACTTTTGTGTTTTGTATTTTGATTTTGTACTATCACTGTATGTGTACTTTAATCCCTTTACCCCTGCCCCCAGGTAACACCTGGAAATGAGCCTTTGGGAAAGATGCTTACTACAATATTAGATACAATAAAAACCTTAACCATTAATATTCCACACCTCATTAGTGTAGTGACATCATTAGGGCACTCACAGCTTCCCATTCCAGTTTCCTACAAAGAGCTGCCATTCACATCTGCAAGACTCAAACCTCAGCTTCCTCAAAACATTTACATTTCTGGGCATGCCATTCTTTATTACTTAAATGGATTTCCACTTTATAGCAAAAAAAAAAAACACAACAAGAAACAGTTGGCATCAGAAGGTCTCAGCTACAAGCTACACAAATATTCCCTCAAATCTGATTTTTAGGGCCTTCCATTTTTTTGTTACCAAGGACATTTTTTATTGAAACAGGATCTTTCTCCATTAGACTTCATCTGATCTATTTGCTTGCTCCTGCTGTGAAAACATAATATTTTGCTAGTGACAACTGTTGCCATGGAAATGATTCTGATGTCAGCAGCAGAGAATTATGACATCAAAGCAGGGAAAGCAGCTGAAATAGGTGAAATCTAAATGACAAATAGCCTGTTTTATGGCAGTGTCTTCAGTGATAAAGACTGGAATGTCCAAAAATTCAAATTTAGGGGTGGGGGTGGGGGGAATCTTGTGAGGTTTGTGTCATGGTAATGCCAACTGTAATTTATTTGCAGAAACCCAGAAAATCACTTCAAGGCATTTACAAGAAAACTGGCTCCTTGTTCTTTCTATTTCATCTGGTCCTGTTGCTTTTCCTGCTGTGCACTATGACAATACTTAGCTTGTGACGTTTTCATGGACGCAGGTTATTATGTCATAAGCTGATGGATATGACTTCATGGCAGGTATAAGAAATGTAAGCAGATGGAATTGTGATGGGTAAGGATCCAATTTTAATGAAAACATGTTCAATAATAAACAATGGAAGGTCGTGATATTTAAATATGGGTGGAATTTTTGTGTAGATGAATTATACTGATGTAAACTGTGATTTTTGTTTTGGGGAAACCAGGAAATCTCTTTCTTTAAAGCAAATGTTTGTAGCCATGTTAGTCTTTAGAATGCTAAATCTTTGACAGATTGTGATATCTTTTATTGAACCAACATAGAAATTGTACATATATGTTGCAATACACAAGCTTTAGGGGCCACACACAAGTCCCTTTATCTGTATGAAGGGATACACCTGACAAAGAAACCCTTGTGGCCCTCAAAGCTTGTGTTCTATAACATTTGAAGTAAATGAAACTTTTAAGTAAATGATACTTCAAGTTAAATAAGCAAACAAGTTGAACAAATTGGATGCATCAAAAATCTAACACTTACTGGTATGAATATAATTGTGACACGGGTAATTTTGAATAAAAGGTCACGCTCAAAGAACCCTTACTATGCAATTTCATAAAAAATTGTACGATTTGTGCATTGTTTAAAGAAGACCAAAATTCATAGTATCAATTACAGCCAAAACTGCCATGACAAACTTACATCCATGGTCACTGCTGATAACATGACTCCAGATCCCTGAATGTGTGATAGCTGGTGACTTAAAATTCCCTAATGCATGATTGCTGGTGACTCCATATTCCAAACGTGTGATCAGATTGCTGGTGCCAGTGTGTAAGTGACACCAGCTAAGCTTAACCAGTAGCTCTGACAGTAGGAAAGCTGTGCTTTTGGAACAATAAGCCAAGTAAACATGGCATGTGGGACACAGGAGAGAACATATTGTATAGTAGTAGTCATTGTATTTATCTAGCACCCAGTCCCAAAGGGCGCCTTTCAATAATCCAAAGAAGCAAAAGCACAGAAACACAATTTTAATAAATTGCCCAGGCATACAGAATGAAATAATTTCAATAATAATAAATACAATACTAGGCAGTGTCATTAGACTTCATTGGTAAGAAAAGGCCAGGGAGAAAAAAAAATGATGTTTCAGTCCCTTTTTACAATAGCAATATTTGTTAGTCACCAAATAGTTTTTTCTTTTTTCAGCAATAAAGTTTTTTTTGTTTTGGCAAAAATATCAATATACCTATTTTTTCTTTTTGTTTTCTTTCGTTCCTGAACTAAAATACAGAGTTTTGAAGGTTTTGAAAACTCCTGTTCTAGTTCCATGCCCACAATGAAAAAAGTAAATATCTTGATTTAGTGCTGTGCTTTTCACAATCACAAGCATGCAGTTACAACATCCTAATATATCCAACATGTGAATCTAGCAGGGACATTCAGCAGGTAACCTCAATGGAAGAGATTTTTTTAAAATTGCGAGTGGCAGCCATCTTTAATTATGTGAGTCATTAACTACAAAATTCGATATAAAATTTATTTTAGAAACATCTTCAGTAAGTAAAAACACACTGAAGATTAATCTAAGGATGTCAGAAATGCATTTTTGCTAAAAAAAAACAAAACTGTATGATAAGATTTTTGTTGATTAACGACTACTGCGGCTTTAAATTCCCTCAGTAGAGGGGGCCTCCCTGAGAGTATGAGGCAGCTGGTTCCACAACATGGGTGCTGACACAGCAAGTGCCCGGTCCCCAGACTCTTTCTCCCCCTGCTCTTGTTTTCACCCAGTAACTTTTTTTTACTTACAAAAAAACACAATGAAAAAAAAAAGAAAAGAAAAAGAAGAAATTAAATTGTTTTATCAGTTCATGCACAATTTCAGGAAAGGACTGTGTACTAAAATGAATTAGCTACTTTTCAAATGCTAACGCCAAGAATGTATTATGAAGCCTCATATGTCAGATAAATTCATTTTCAACCTACAATCCATTATGTATTCTATGTATTCCTCTTTTATTTTAAATGGTAAACATTTAAATAAATTACTAAAGCAAAAACATAGAATTTGTCCTCAGAAAAGGACCTCTTGATCCACCCAGTCTGCCCAGAGCTCCATTAACTCATAGCAATGTTGTATATAATACTGTGGGCAAAACCTGGAAATGTTTCTGAAATTCACTGAAATTGTATAACATTTCTGCCTGTTGAAAAGTGCCTTTTCTTTCAACCAACACACTTGCCGACATTTGGGGTGAAACCTAGAATTCACCACAACAGAACTCGGTGGAAAAGGGAACATTTTAAACAAGAGAAGTGGTGCACATCTGCTTGTGGTTTATCAGTTTCTACACATCAGAAGTAAACCTTTTGCATTTCACATTATGACATGGATAGAAAGAATGCTGGCTCCCGACTGTCCAAGTGGTATTTTCAGCTGGGCGTTATTCCAACACAACAGCCCTGCTGAAGGTAGCTCTAGAAAAATATGTTTAAAAAATACATCCAATTTCCTAAAAAGGAACCATTTCATAATTGCAATAAGGCACTCCTGGGTGTGTGTTATAGTGGGCTAACAGCCCTTCTCAGGTGGTGAAAGCACTTGCGCCACCTGAAATGGGCCGATATCCCACCATAATGCACCCCTTGTCACGCCTTATTGCTTAATTAGAGTCTTTTTGCCTGCACAGTACTATATACAATATGTGTCCTGCACCATAACTGGTGTGTGACCCCTGCACCCTCTCAGGCTCAAAAAGTGATTTCTGGTTTTGACCCATTTTCAAATAATCCTTTGCTACAAGTTATAAACAAAAAAAAAATCAGTGAGTCACTCTTGTTCCCTGAGTAAGGTTTACCTTAATTGCATGCTTCAAAAATCAGCCTCTGATAAATTTCATGTTCTAGCTGCTTATGTTAGGTAAGTGAATGTTTTCAATGGACTGTAACCCATCTGTATTGGCTGTGTTTTTTTTCTGTGCACATGTGCTGTGAAGGTTTTCAAGAAAAATTTAAGTTTAAAAAAATGTATATCAAATAAGAGAAGTTTGCCACGTTTGCTGAGTTTTTCCAATGTACTGAAAAGGTTGAAAGTGCCGTGTCTTCAGTTTGCCCATATGACTATTTTGGGGGATGTGTAATAGGCTGCAGTGGGAAAATGTCCCCTACCATCCACCCCGGGCACTTTGTTCTACTGAGGGAGGGCTGCTTGGGGTTCCCAGAGTGAGGTTGCAGCATTCCGGGGATAGAGCATTCTCAGTGGCCACACTCACCCTGTGGAATTCCTTACCCAATTATTTGAGGAGTGCTCCCTCGGTGGAAGCCTTTAAATGGGCCCTAAAGACATATTTATTCCAGCTGGCCTTTTCTGATTTCTGATTACTGCTGAATGTCAAGTATTTTAACTGATAGATTGAGGGTGTTTTGGGCATTGTATATGAATACTGGTGTTGTTTTAATCATGTGTTATTGTATTAAATTGTACAGCACCTAGAGTCTTTGAAATAGGTGCTTAATAAATAAAATATCTGTCTACCTATATACCCATAATCAGAGCAAGCCTAGAGGATGCTAGGCAAATGGGCAGACTGGGTGGGCCTGGCAGTCTTTTTCTGCTGTCACTTTCCTATGTTTCTATTACCTATCTAAATGCATTTATCCTCCCTGCTAAAGAAAGGGTTGCCAAGGTTCCCATTGTAATCTGAATTTCCCCTGCTCAGGTAGGAAATGGGCAGGCATGACAGACCATTGATATTTTTCTGCCAGCAACTTTCTGTGTTTCCATGTTTATTTAGGCAGTTCACCCCTGCCACCGCCCTGATAGGATATTATTTCTCCTGGCAAGCTTGTCCTCCACCACTTTTCCCTATGGTCATCAGAAAAGTTACTGCTTAATGAGAAGACAATCTGAAGCCACAGTGCATTCTGCTGCAACAGTTGTTTTCTTAATGGAGGAAAAGCCATTTGAACGTTAACAAATAATTCCAAGTGGATAGCTGAATTTGACAAGTTGCAGTTGTGTTACTTTTACATAGATAAAACTTTGAGAACGTTTAAAGTCAGGGTGGGAAAGCATCTATGGAAAATGAGTGTGGGAAACCCAGAAAAGACACTTTCATGGCATGTTTCAGTCAGTGGGGATACAACAAGTCATTGGGTTTGCTTTACATGAGTCAAGTTGGGTTAGGTTACAAATACAGTGAGGAAATTTGGATGATAAATTTTTGAGACAGGAATCATATTGGATCTTTACACTGGGAGCCAGACGGTGGCCAGGTTTAAATGGCCACTTTGAACTGACCCCCTTTTCGGTGTGAGTAAATTTGTACTGGCATTAATGTGCTGTGTTTTCTCTCCCAAGCAGATTTGTGAAGCCAGAAAATTATAGTAACAAGTGACCTGTATCATATACAGTACACAACAATTTAATTCTGTAATGTTTTGTAAGCTGGATATCTTAACTATCAGGGACATATCAGATGTTCCATAGTATCCAATTGTTCGTAATCATAATTGGATTCTGTTATATATGCTCTTTTTATTCTTTTAAGATGCGTTGCTTGAAACAATTATATTTATCAGCACCGTGGCACACTTTTTGTTCAGCATTCTAGCCAATTTACCTTGTCTGTCCTGTTTTTTAAATCACTGTACATAAAAGGTATTGAGACAGGTACAGCAGGCACATTGGGAAAAATGCAAAGAGCATGTGCAAAATGTCAGTTGCTTGGGATGCTGGTGAGAAGTTTCACAGGCTGCTACGCTGCTGCTGTGAGAAGCCGCATTCACTGTCTTTGGCAGTAAAATAAAAATATTTTGCACAACCTGTGTGCATGTTTTAGTGGAATTTATCCTGATGTGAGTTTTTGAGTTTGGAGGGTTGAACCCTCCTAGGAATGGTTGACCATATTTGACATCATCCTGAAGTGGCAGCCCTAACTGAAGGGTAACAACCCAGTTCCAGTTATAAAATACAGTGGTTCCACTGGAAATGTTCAGGAAAGGAACTTTCAACACTGGAATTCTATAAATTGGGGATGGGGTTGTCATTTCCAGAAGATGGAACTCTCCTATATATTCAATGAAGGTAATCATTCAATGAAAGTAATAGAGAACAAGACCTCTTACATAATTTTGTAAGTGGGGGAACAGAGTTCCCTTGAGGGTGATTGTGAAGAGAGTCGGACCAGCCAAGGAGCTACGCTTACTGCGTAACTCGCTGTCTGCGTAACTGACACAGATCATACGTTATGTGAAGGGCGTAAGGATGGACGGAGCTCGAAGGGGGGGTGTGGAGGGCACAGCCCCCCGATGAAAGCTTACCTTCATTGATTAAGTCTGCTATTGTGTGTGTGAGTGTGTGTGTGTGTGTGTGTGAGTGAGAGAGAGACGCTGAACCTACGCTTTCAGCAGAAGGCGGCGTGCGATTCCCGTAGCCTTTTACGCTACGCAATCTGACTGGTCTGACTCTCTTCACAATCGCCCCCTTGGGATCCTGACTAAACATGCCTCTCATGTGTGTGTGTGTGGGGGGGGGCATGTTACCCAACTGGAATCCAGGATTTATCACTGTGGAGCATGCTGCTTTTTCCCCCTAGAATATTCTTACTCGTTTTCTTTGTGTCTAATGTTTTATCAGTTTAAAATGTCTCACTTCCTGTCTTACAGTCTACTCCAAACTCTTTAACTGGTGGGCTGTTCTGCATGTTTTAAAGCAGCACTGTTTGTCTGTCAGTGAAAATATTCAGCATAAAGTTGTTTAGCACAAATGCAATTCTGACATCTTAGATCCATAACTGTCATCTTTTTACTTTCCTCAGATATTTAAAACACAGCTTTAATAACTATTTTTGTCATCACATTAATGACTCCATTAATTAAAGATGCCCACCACTTCAGTATTTCAGAACCTCTTCTGCTGAGGGGAACTTTTGATTGCACACACTGGATTTATGCTGTGGATATAATATCATGGTGCTAGCACGTGCTTCAGAGGGTAAATAACACCATTCTACACCAAGCTGTTTAATTTTTGTACACTGGGCATAGCAAAAGAGAGAGAGTTTTTAAAAAACTTCAAAACCATGTATCACAGTTCAGAAATGAAAGAAAATGCAAATAAAAATGGTATATTGGTATTTTTGCTAGCATTACATTATTACTAAAAAATGACATAATGACTATCAAACACTGTTGCTTTAAATTTCTGTTTTTCCACCAGACAGAAAGAACATGTTCTCAGCAGGTATAAGATTTCAAACTACAGTACACAGATTATGATTTCATTTTATGTTTGTATTTTTATTTAAGGTTATGAAATGGGTACAAAGAATTATCACTTCTTATTGGTTTACCGGGGGGAGTACCAGCACATTTACTTTTATTTCTACCCTTAAAAATTTATGTTATGCTTAAAAAAAACATTGGATTAACTGTTTTTCTGCAGTTTATGTACTTTTTGTAACACAAAACCCATTTTATACGTGCAGTAAAACACGCCAGGGTGTGAGTTAGGACAAAATAACCACTGTTTCAGGGGCTGTAAGTGGGCATGCAGTTATCTTATTATAGATCGAGGGAGCGCTCCTTTCCCCTGCACATGAGACACTCTTACTCTATGAAGAGTGTCTCACGCGCAGATGCCCTGGAAACGGGCACGTTCTGGGAACAGTTTTTTTTTTAATATGTTATTGATCATTTTTGACCAATAATATATTACTACGTCCCCTGTTGCCACTTGTTCCTGTATTCGAGTGGTTTCACTTGCCTTCAGCTTGAGCCAGAACAACTCAGCTTCACTTTGCTGTTCTTGCTCCAGCCGCAGGCGCATGAAACCACTCTCATACAGCAACAAGTGATTCCGGGGAACATATTAACATATAGCCTGATGTACAGCCTGGAGTATCTTATTGCTTACATAACAGTTATAGAAACATAGAAACATAGACTCTGTCGGCAGATAAGGACCATACAGCCCACGTAGTCTGCTCATTTCCCTACTCACTGCTGCAGCCCCGATCCTGTTCGATCTGTGGCTTGAGCGTGAACTCTCATTTACAATTCTGACATTGTAAAAATAAACAGTAATCTATCTATCTATCTATCTATCTATCTATCTATCTATCTATCTATCTATCTATTGATCTATCTATTTCTCTCTCTCTCTCTCTCTGTCTCTCTCTCTCTCTGTCTATCTAAATATAAAACTCTCATTTGCAATTGTGACCTGGCAAAATGAGCAATAAACTAATATTATATAATACTGTGATTTACAATCCTGATGTTATAAAGTAAGGACTACACTAATATGTATACAATACTCTGGTTTACAATCCTGACCTTGTAAAATAAATAACACACTAACATATGCAAAACTGCCATTTACAAGACCTGGTAAAATAAACAATAAACTAATATATCTTAAACATTACAAATTACACTAAAATGAACTACTATTTCTGGACTAATCCTTTTTATTACATAGAGTTATACTTATGTGTTCTGTATCTGTCTATGACTATATCAATATGTCTGTCTGTCTGCTGTGTATCTGTCTATCATCTATCTCTTTATTCTCTATCAACAGTATCTATCTGTCCATCTAACTATTACTGTATGTTTGTCAATTGCTGTCCATCTATCCATATATGTATATCAGTTGAATCAAGCTTCTTAATCAAAATGCTTTTCTGAATGCTTCCATGTGTTACAATAGTCTGTGTTGTTCCTTCGCCCTGTTGTAAATTTATTTATTTAAACTGTCTTCTTCAGTGTGGCCTCATGAGATCTAGCCCCTTGTTTTCATGGGGCTCCTGGGGTAATCATACTGGAGTGGTGGTAGCATGGTGCGTTGCCACGCTGGAGACTGGGATTTGAGGTTGATCCACCAAATCCCATGCTGGACCTGGCTGGGGGTGAGGTGAATCACAGAGGTGAGGTGCTTGGCTAGTGAGAATGGAAGGTAAGTGCACCTAGCATTCCCCCCCTGCCCATCACCAGCAGACCCATGGGGGGGGATTGGCATCAGCTGTGAAGGCAACTGCTCACTGCAGGTGCCACCAGAGTGGCCCCATCATTCTAGGAGGGGGTAGGTGAAACCAGGGAGGGTGGGTTTAGGAGCCCATCTGAATTCTTAGGCATAGTATACCCAGTCAGAAATAGTCTGCTTTTCTTAGTAAGATCCATTGAATGTAAGAAAAATACAGATACACTATTCAGAAACATTCTATGAAGATTTACCATTTTGTTTTTTCCAAGTATACATTGTTATGCACAGATTGATACATTAATTGTATTTGTTTATATATTTTGCAGTTTAATTATCCAGGATAATGGCCTGAAATACCATATCTTCAGTTTTTGGGTAAATTACTTTTTCTATTACTTTTGGAAACTTGTTCCAGAAAGCTCTGTGCAGTCACTTGCAAGGACGGAGAAGTAATGGAAAAAGTAATATACCTTACAGTTACAGTTACTTAAGTCTTTTTATACAAAAGAAATACGTAATTGTAACTGATTACATTTATTTGAAAGTTACTAGTAACTAACCTATTATTTTCAAAAAAATGTAATATGTTATAGTTATTTATTATTTTTGTATTGTTTTTGTATAAAAAGAAATAAGTAACTATAACTGTAAGGTGTATTACTTTTTCTAGTACTTCTCCATCCTTGCTAGTGACTGCACAGAGCTTCTTGGAACAAGTTTCCAAACATAATAGAAAGTAATAGAAAAAGTAACTCACCAACACTGTATATCTTGTTTTTTTTGTGATCCTGGCTCTACCTGTTTCTGCAGCTGGGTGAACTGGAGCACTGGGAGGTGAAATGACTTGCCCAAGGTCATACAGTGAGTATTGGCTCTAGCAGGATTTATACCTGCGATCTTCTGGTACCCAAGCTGATGCTGTAATTGGTAGATAACACCGCCTCTATATATCCACCCAGTGAGTTTCTTTAATATAAGCCAGCTTGACTTATCTTGGTCTATATTAAAGAGCAACTCTGCACATCAACATGTCCTTTCATAAATAAGATTTTCAGTCATTACAGTTTATTACAGAATACATTTTGTTCATTTTCAATGTTCCTTTCCAAAATTCACAGCATATCTTGGTAGTCCTTCTAAAAAGTCTGTATAGAAAACATTTGAAAACATTTGCCTCCCCCTGTTAATCTTGAAATTCCTTTGTTTATGACATCATAGTGTTCACCATGGCAACAGACTGTGATATCACAAACAGCAATCGTGTGATTAGCAGGGGAGAGTCAGATACATTTAAAACTTAATTAAAAAATTGCTGTACTATCTACAATATTTAGTACACCAGCAACAGAGGAAAGTAAACAAAATAACAACTAGAAAACAATAAAGTTAAAACATAACTGGTGTAAATCTAGTGTTTTTAAGCTTTTTATTATACTACAGAGTTGCTCTTTAAGTAACAAGGAGGTAGTGTAGCCCAGTGGTTTGGAGACCAGAACTGTGAACCAGAAGATCCAGGTTCAACTCCCATGAAAGTCAATTACTCGTTGTCTGACCCTGAGCAAGTCACTTAACCTGTCAGTCTATAGTATTTTTATTGAAACTCATTTTGAGTGTCGCCTCAGATGCTGAGTACAACATGTTTTATTAATTAAATGCATATAAAATTTGTATTAATTAATGTACTTTACCTGGGAAGGTAGAAAAAAATGGTAATTATTAATGGTCACATACTGGTCACGTACAATACAGACATTTTACAATTTGACTATAGTGTAAGGAATAAAGTACTCCTAAGTATATATAATAAGGCTGTAATGTCATTGGGGGGTTGTGGTGACCCTCATACCTGGGGTTTAAATTTGTAACCAGAACCCTAACATGCTATTACATCCATGCATGTACACTTGCAGTATATCGTATTTGCTATAATTTTGTTTTTAATTGTAGTCTGCCTGTACCTGCTCCAGTGTTGCTGACAGTATGTGGTGTTTTATTTTTGAGTTTGTTGCATGAGGCAGCAGTGATGAAGGAACTCCCTGTTTACTGCCTTATAATTGGTAAATTCTCATGTAAGAACTAGCCGATAATAAGCAAAGATGTGGAAACTCACCATTGATAAAGCTGTAAATGCTTGCAGTTTATATACAGAATATTGCATGAGGGGATGTGAATAACCAGAATTTTATACCCACCCAAGGTATGGGATGCTACATAAAACCTGAGAGCGAAGCTGTAATAGTGTGCACGAGGAGATATATGGCTCAAGGCTTCCACATAGAAAAACACAATGCATGTTCCCGTCATAACCAGCTGCTTATAATAGTGAATTATAAGTTATAACTGGGTTTCTCTATGGGGGAAAAAACAGAATCCATTTATTATAAGGAAATTAATGTTAAAAAATAATAAGGAAGACAAACTACTTCAATGCAACATAACTTGTAAGTGTTAACTCAGATATTTTTGACTTTATTTGAAATGAGCAATAGCTCAGTAGTTCTTCATTTTACTAAACTTACTAAGTGAATGAAAAATGATCAGCACCAAGGTATGCTCTCTCCCTCCTTCCTTTCTTTCTTTCTTTCTTTCTTTCTTTCTTTCTTTCTTTCTTTCTTTCTTTATTCCTTCCTTCCTTTCTTTCTTTTTTCTGTCTTTCTTTCCTGAAAATGTGTGACCAGAAAGGCATAACAAGCCAAGGCTTGTTTCCAGGTGCGACCTGGGGGAAGGGTACATGATAAAAATACAGGCAGCAAAAATTATACTGCCAAAAAGACTGCAAATAAATACAGTCTTAAACAATACATAATGTTGGGTGTGAAGTATAAATAACAGAGGTACAAGATAAAAAAACAAAACAAATGCAGCAAAAATAGTGCTACTAAAATACAATATACTGCAAACGAACAGTGCAAACTGATTAGTCTATAGTATAAATAATGTACACGGTACCAATAGAATAAATAATAGGGGAAGAAGGAAATATTGGTTTATTTTGTACTAAAACAAATTAATAATGGATTAGTGAAACCATGCACACAACATAAGTGTTGCAATCGTAGTGCTACTGTGTGTTCAACAACATTTGGATCAAAAGTTAATGGTGGTCCGACTCCATGGCTCGGAGAGGTGGGGGACCACACTGACATACTGTTTCCCACCCTGAGCCTGGACATTAGGATTGAAGGCCTGCAGAAAGGGATCACAGCCCCCTGCTACTCATTCCCAGCATGACCACACATATCTCTCTCTGGTGGTAGTACCAGGACCCCCCCCCAGCAGAGTAAAGCCTTGCTTGAGGTGGATTGGTGGAGTAATGTGCAGTCTGTAAGTGGTCCAGTATTTATTTTATTTAGTTATGTATTTATTTATGTAGTTTTTGTTACCCGGAAAGAAGGGCTAGGTAATACTTCAGCCTCATCATGGGGGGGGGGGATACAGATGGAATCTGGCACACTGAATCAGGTTAAACTGTTGGTGGTATTTTAGTGAGTGGGCGAAATTTGGCCTGGTCACTGGAAAACTCTTTGTGAGAAGTGCCATGGGGTCGTTAACATCCACCTGAACAACAACCAGAACAGGCAGACCAGACCTCAGTTAAATGTCTCATTGGAAAAATGGCACATCAGGAGTGCAGCACCCCTCCTCCCACCCAAGCTGCACTAGAGGGTTACAACTGGGATTTATTCCAAGTTCCTGGTGTGGGGCTAGAACCCACAGCCTTCCGATCTTCTGGCCACAGAGACAAGTGTGCAACATAGTGGTAGTGGGCAGTGTGTCTTGTGGGCAAGAGGGAGTGTCTATGGGGAAAGCCTGAAGGAGAGGAGCACTGGATGGCATGTAAGGAGTATAAATAGAACAATAAAAAAAAATAATGGATATTGGGAAATGTAGGCATATTCAAGGATTCATGAGCCAGATACCTGATCCTAGACTCCTATGTACTTTTGTGTAACCTATGCATTATCCTGCTGTCACTGCATTATCGTATGACTTTGTTGGGCTGTTATCATATGAATCCCACTAAATAAATGCTCCCACGACTCATTTGTATAGGAATTCTCCATGAACTCATGTTGGCCGTCCTGGCAAAATGTTTAAAAAAATAATAAATAAAGTAAATAAACAGTTTTAAAAAAAAGTGTTTTAGATTTAAGAACAAAATCACTGAGTTGCTAGCTAGAAAAGATAAATTGCATGTCACAGATACAAGTGGAAGAAGTACTTGAAGAATATTGATGCTTCCTTACCAATAACCTTCCTCTTGTCCTACATCAATCATTTCCTCCAGGTCACTCTCTGAGGAGCTTTCCCCACTGGGTCTTTTCATTTTTTCGGGGGGTGGATGGAAGAGCTGGTTTCTCAGTCAGGGACCCTCTTTGAACCTGAGGGATAGATGTGAGTGAGACCAAGTGCGTGACAAGCTACTGTAACAGTGGAGGCACACACCACATCTAACTTTCCTTCTCCTCTACCCTGCCCACGAAGACAGTCACTTTCTTTTCTTTTTGGTTACCTTCCCTCTTGCTCAGTCCTAGGAAAGAGTCTGAGGAGAAGGAAAAAATGTTATTATTACTGCTCTTTGCTTTTCTTTTTTTGGCAATCCTCAAAGCTTTCCACTCTCTTATCGGCTAGTGAGTCATTAGCCAGTCATACTTGTTCACTGCCTTTCTAATGTTCTGTCTACCTTCTGTGCATAGACTTCCACCACAACTTCAGCTCTGCTGCAGTTCCTAGAAAGTATTTCCTCTGGATTTTCCTTCTTCCCTTTTTCTGGAATCTTTTTTTATCATTTCATGCCTTCTGCTCTTGCTGACTCAGATGACTGGAGTTTATTTTCCCGTACTGTTTAAGATCCCTGCCCTGGCTCCTGTAAAAAAAAAAAAAAAAAAAAAGTTTGTGAAGTTTCCTTTTCTCCCTCCCTCTCTCCAACTCCTTCATCTGATTGGACTAAGGGGGCTGTTTCAAGAAGCACTGACCTCACCGGCAACAGAAAACCGTGGGAAAGAGATTGAAATGATAAACTACTTGCTGCTATTTTAGGGAAAAATCAACAGACAGAGTGAAAGGGCTTGGGAGAACCACAGGGCTTGCAGGAGTCTGGATCCCACATAAAATGCCGTTTTTATCTCAGCCTAACCTCCAGCTTGAATTCATTTCCCTGGTAGTAAAACAACTCTTTTCATTGTAGCTGAACTGCCTCTGTGAGGATCCTGGGGGCCGATGAGGGCAAGTGTCCAGAGGGTGAGCAACCTTGACTGACAGACAGTCTGCTGGGCCAGTAGCCAGAGATATTTAATGGTCTTTGTAGGTACTTTCACTTGTCTGTCTCTCCTGGAGTTCCTTAAACAGAAGGCATAGTTTTTGTAAAGAATTTAATGCAGATAAAAATGTGCATGACTGGACTCCAAGCACATGCAGTGCAGGCTGGGCTTCTACAAGGTGGCACCCCAAGCAGATACACTTGTGGTGCCCCCCCCCAATGCCTCCCACCACTCATCATACCCTCTCTTCCCAGCCCACATCCACAACTGCTGTCAAAATATTCTGAAAACAAGGTGATAATTTTTTTTTTTAATCTTAGCACTTTTCATGCATTTCAAGCTGAGCTCTGCTCTACTTTCTACTTTAAAGCACCCTGCTGTACTGGCACTGCAAGCAAGCAGCCTCTTGCTCTGCATGTGCCTAAACAACTCTTCTGCCAAGGAGTTTGCATTCTTTCTGCTTTATTTTTTTTTCAAAGTGCCGGAATCTCAGACCTGCCATGGAAAGGTTTCCTGACCTTCTCCTCAGACTCTTTCCTCCTCTCTCACTCTTTGCAGTTTCTACCACTCTACCAGACATTTATTTTTCTTTAATGGTCTGGGACAGAAACTCACGGGACCTAGACAGGGATTACCCCAGGATCTAGAGGTCAATTGGCACGCAGATCTCTTTTGTTTTGTAGCTAGCCCTCTAGGTCTGTCTTACCCACAACCACAGCCACTCCCATTTGTTGCTATGTCGACACCCAGTTAGAAACCATTGAGCTATCTTGTCTGTGGGTGAACTGGAAAAACCTGAGGCAGTGTGGCCTAGTGGTTAGAGGGCAGAATTGTGAACCAGGTGCAAAAATGTAGCAAATGATGACAAACCAGAAGCTCCAGGTTTGAGTCCCACTGCATCACTAATTCCCTGACTCAGAGCAAGCCACTTAACTCTGCGCTGTAAAACTGGGTGGAAGTAAGAGCCTCACTGAAAAAGAGATGTTACATCTCTGTTGCTCTGTCCTGGGGAAATAAATTGTCAAATAACAAAAAAGCACACTAATATGTAATTTAAAGGAGTAGGTCATGGTTGTCAAAATGGCAACAAATGTTAAATCTGGTAGCTGTTTCTTCCATTCAACCCCCGGCTCTGACTTTCAAGTCACTGGAAAAACTCTGATTTTTTTTTAACATCTATTTTATTCCCTAGAGGACTGCTGACTAACTTAGTCCCTAGCCTGTAATTCACGTACCAACATCACCCGCAGCTCTTCCCCATCCCTGCAGCCAAGTACCATTGCATCCAAACAAATCAAGTGAAGCCAGACACATGGCAGGCAAAGCCGCTTACCCCCGAGGCAGACAGCATCCAGTGATGACCCAGCCAGGATGGGGCAGGAAGACAGGGTGCTGGTGTGACAAGTGGCTTCCCAGCTACTGAGCTACTGGGGCAGCCCAGTTCTGGTAGTTTTGCACTAAGTATGGGGAAGGGAAAAGGACAACAATCGTTTTTTTGTTGACCAAGAAAGGAGGACTAGACAATTCTGCCTATTTTCAGCCTCGTCCCGGGCCAGGGGGATACAGATGGATGCCATCTGACACTGAACCAAATTAAGTTGTTGGTGGTATTGTTAGGGTATGGGGGAAATTTGGCCAGGACACTGGGGAAATTCCCCTACTGTTTTTGACAAGTGCCATGGGATCTTTAACGTCCACCTGAACAACCACATGGCACCTCGGTTTATCATCTCATTTGAAAGATGGCACCTCAGGAGTGCAGCACCCCCCTCTTGCTGCACTAGAGTGTCACTATTGGGATTGAACTCAAGTGCCTGGCATGGGGATAGAACCCACAGCCTCTGATCTTCTAGCCTCAGAGGTGAGTGTGTAATCAGCTGAGCCACTGACACTGACTTCATTTGGTGCCTTTCATGCACAGTGTATCACAAAATGCTTTACAATCCATGAACATTTGGCAGCAGTCATTCGGCCCGCACAGAGAAGATAAGGAAAGGTCATGGGTAAGGTACAGAGAAAGAGAGCGAATTAAGCACAGGCATGTAAAAACAGCAGTATTGGTTAGTCACTATGTAGTTTTTCCAGCAATAATGTTTTTAAGGCAACAATATAAATAAATATACCATTTTTCTTTTCCATTTCTTTCATTCCTGAACTAAGATACAGGATTTTGAAGTTTTTAAAAGTTCTCACTCCTGTGCCATGCCCACCACGAAAAAATTAAATATCTTGGTACAGTGCTGTACGTGGTAGCAGTGTAGCGCCATCCTAGTACATCCATAGTATCTATCTAGTATGTACCTTCAAAAGGTAACCTCAGGAAAAGATATTTTTAAAAATTGCAAGCCGCAGCTATCTTTAATGACTTAAGTAATTAATTACAAAATCAGCTGTAAAGACTATTTTAAAAATACGCAAGAACATTAAAAATACACTGAGGATGAATCTCAAATGTCAGAAATACATTTTTTACCAAAAAACGTGCATTATGAAATTTATTTGCCAATTAACAAATATTGGTGCTTTAAGTGATTTTTCTCAGGGTCCCACAGTAACCTGGTGGTGGCACTATCCCTAACAAGAGGTACTCATTGGCATCTGTTGAATCAAGTAAAAGGGGATAATTAAAATGAGCAGTGTGCATTGAATTGCCTCTGTGATTATTAAAACAAAGGTACTTATTTTCCAAAAGTACTAATGAATATGGGCACCAATATATTACCTGATGGCACTCCCCCCCCAGCCCCATCACTGACCTTCTTAGGGACTTACCAGTTATCCACCACTGACACAGGGCCAGAATTGGTGGGTGGCCAGCTCATGTGCGAGAACCTGTGAAGGGTGCCGGCATGTAGCAGCCGCGCCATTGTCCACTTTGCTTTTCTCCCAGAGCTGGAGTGTAGTGACTTGAGTGCCAGCATGTCATGCTTCATCTCTTCCCCTCTGAGTGCTGTCCCACTGTGCTGCTGCCCAGCCTGCACAGTCCACCATGTGGCAGTATCTGCAGCAGAACTGGAGTCCCCCCTCCCTGAGGAAAGAGGGCTGCCATAGCGCACTCGATGCTTCCTCACCCTGCCAGCCCACCAAGTGACCCTGTCCATCCCCAAACAGAGGTTGTCAGCATGGGGGTGGAAGAGCAATCGCTCCTCCACTGGGGAGTCTCACCACTATATATTCTGAGTTCACCACCAGGCACAGTAAGTGGGCGTTCTGGGATTCAAGCTGAGGTCTCACGGTCTCCAGGTTCATAGATAAGAGTATTAAACATAACATTTATTTCTGTGTAAGATCTTGTAATGGGGTCCATTTAAAAAAAAACAAAAAAACCCTTAAAGAGATAAAAATGGCATTTCGACCACTGGTGGTTTGGGGAATCACTCTCTGTCGCTATTCTCCTTACTTTACTCCTTTTAAAGCTTTTCCCATGTGGTCACAACATCTGTGCTTCCCTGCAACCTGCCACAGCAGGTTCTATAATGTTGCCAGGGCCATCAACATTAGGATTGGGCTCCTCTATAGACACAGAAGGAGTCTTACCCGTGAAGCTCTTAAACTCGCAATCCACAGCTCGGTACTGTCAATCATCGATTATGGCCTAGTCATATACGGAGCTGCTTCCACTATGTCACTGAAAAGGTTAACTGTCGCCCTGAACAAGGTCTGTAGTATTATCATGGGTGCTGCCCATTTCACCCACGCTTGTGAGCTCTATGCTCAGTCTGGGTGGCTCCAGCTAAGTGGGAGGATCAAATACCAAACGTGCCTTCTTACTAAAAAGGTGCTCCTTGGGCTCATGCCACCGGGTGTGGGATGTCTACTTATTTTATTTATTTATTTATTTATTTAAATTTTGGTAACCGGGTAGGCCCACTGAGACCATTACAGTTCCCTTTTTCAGGGGTGGCCCGAGATTAATTATAGACAACAGGAGAATGAACAGCCGGAACAACTCAAAGCAAATTGAATAAAACAGATATTACAATGAGAGCATGGCATAACAAATCTCTCAAGACCCAACACACTTGCACCTCAACAACTGTACTCCTCCATGTTCCAAGGTACTGGACTACTCAATGCCAATGATCCTTTCTTTTTAGAGCCCCATTCTGGTTCAATGGGCTGTGCAGTGACTTGGCTAAACTACCTAAGCTTGGCCAGTTCAAACACATGCTCCGACAACATCTCATAACTGAAAGCTCCTGTGATTGCATCACCTAATGCACAGGTACCCTAATTCCACGTTTCCCCCTTCCACTGCTGGGTTTCTTCCCCTCCTGATTTCACCTCTTATTAACATTGACTAGGCAATTGATTGCCACCCTTTCCCATGCCTTGCCTCGCTCCCTCTCCCCTCTCCCCTCACCTCCTTTTATCCTACCCTACTTCCTGCCTACCTCAAATGCAGCTTTGACAAAGCCTCTGGTTGCTACCAACTCTTCCTTGGTCTTAAAACGTTACTACCCTCCCTTCTTCACATTAATATTAACTCCTTCTCTCCTTTAATATTGCTGTCTATCTATGATGTATTATTAATGATGTATATTGTTGTATATGATGTATTTTAGTTACTCAGTCTGTTAGTTCCTCCTGTGTCTGTTTGTAATCCCTCTCCACTGACGTGGAACCTTTGTAAATGAGCTGCTTGGTGCTCAAAGGTACTTTGTAATCCAAGATTGAATAAATAAAAATAAAATACATAGAAACATAGAAACATAGAATTTGACGGCAGATAAGGACCGCTTGGCCCACCTAGTCTGCCTATTTTCCTACCTAACAGATAAACTGCAGATCCTAGTTAACCAACAGCTTACTTCCTCCTACCCCCCACTAGGACTGCCTTATGCCTGTCCCATGCATTCTTGAAGTCCCCTGTTGAGCCTGTATCTCATAGTTGGGAAACCTGAGTTTACACATGAGCCTGTATCTCATAGGTGGGAAATCTGAGTGTACACATGAGCCTGTATCTCACAGGCGGGAAACCTGGGTGTGCACATGAGCCTGTATCTCACGGGTGGGAAACCTAAGTGTGCACATGAGCCTGTATCTCACAGTTGGGAAACCTGAGTTTACACATGAGCCTGTATCTCAAAGGTGGGAAACCTGGGTGTATAAAAGCAGGACAAGATGCCCCTCCCCCCCAGTCCAAGATTCCCCCAGCCTGGGATTGGTAATTGGGTTCTTAGTGTGAATCCAGGTCATCCGCATAGAAGTGAAATGCATTTCCCTAATGCCACTGGATCAGGCTGGGCTGAAATCTCTTATTTCTATAGAAGTTGATTAAAATAAACTTTGAGGGCTGTGCAAGACAGTGATTGTGATAAACCAGAGTTACTAGCAGTGAGTGGTGCAAACTACTAAGCAGAAAACTGCTGATAATGTTACATGTTTTCTGACATTCCAAGAAAGGATCAACCCCCACCACCATCATCACCACCACCACGTTCAAAAGGACTGCTTTGTACTGTGTAAAGAGAGACTGACTGACTGCTGGTTTGGGGATTCTAAATGTTCTTTTTCGCACTTAAAAATATTGGCAATTTTTTTCGTTTTTTCCCCTCTTCCATATCCTGATGATCAAGGTCAGCGTGGTGTCACCATTCCTCAGGGCTGGGAGGGAGGCAGTGAGGCCAAAATGTGGCCTACACAGCTGATGCCATTGCCTCTTCTTGGCTGACGGTGTGTGTGTGTGTGTGTGTGCGCAGCGCAAGGCAAGGCAGTGCTGTGTGTGTGTGTGTGTGTGTGTGTGTGTATGAATGCTGAGCAGCCCAGGCCTCCATAGGAGCTGAGCACTTCACCCCCATGAAAACACTCAGCCCCATACTGGCCCAAGAGTGATATTCTGGAGATAGTGCTTAAACCCCATTCTCCTAGGCAGTAGCCAGATGTGGTGCTGACACTGCTGTGCTGGCCCTTGTGCATTTTGTCTTACATGAAGATGTACTTGAGACAAAACTAATGCACTATCCGTGGGAAAGTCAGGTTCATCTGCACACTCAGGTTTCCTACTCATGAGATACAGGCTCATGTGCACACTCAGGTTTCCCACCTGTGAGATACAGGCTCATGTAAACACCCAGGTTTCCCAGTAAGATACAGGCTCATGTGTAAACTCAGGTTTCCCAACTGTGAGATACAGGCTCATGTGCACACTCAGGTTTCCCAACTGTGAGATACAGGCTCATGTACACACTCAGGTTTCCCAGCTGTGAGATACAGGCTCATGTGCACACTCATGTTTCCCACCTGTGAGATACAGGCTCATGTGAACACCCAGGTTTCCCACCTGTGAGATACAGGCTCATGTGTAAACTCAGGTTTCCCACCTGTGAGATACAGGCTCATGTGAATACTCAGGTTTCCCAGCTGTGAGATACAGGCTCATGTGAACACTCAGGTTTCCCACCTGTGAGATACAGGCTCATGTGCACATTCAGATTTCCTACATAAGAGATACAGGCTCATGTGCACACTCGGGTTTCCCACCTGTGAGATGCAGGCTCATGTGCACACTCAGGTTTCCCACCTGTGAGATGCAGGCTCATGTGCACACTCAGGTTTCCCACCTGTGAGATACAGGCTCATGTGCACACTCAGGTTTCTAACCTGTGAGATACAGGCTCATGTGCACACTCAGGTTTCCCACCTGTGAGATACAGGCTAATGTGAACACCAGGTTTCCCACCTGTGAGATACAGGCTCATGTGAACACTCAGGTTTCCCACCTGTGAGATACAGGCTCATGTGCACATTCAGGGCTCCCACCTGTGAGATACAGGTTCATGTGCACACTCAGGTTTCACACGTGTGAGATACAGGCTCATGTGCACACTCAGGTTTGCCACTTGTGAGATACAGGCTCAAGTGCACACTCAGGATTCCCACCTGTGAGATGCAGGCTCATCTGCACACTCAGGTTCCCCGCCTGTGAGATACAGGCTCATGTGGACACTCAGGTTTCCCACCTGTGAGATACAGGCTCATGTGCACACTCAGGTTTCCCACCTGTGAGATACAGGCTCATGTGCACACTCAGGTTTCTAACCTGTGAGATACAAGCTCATGTTCACACTCAGGTTTCCCACCTGTGAGATACAGGCTCATGTGCACACTCAGGTTTCCCACCTGTGAGATACAGGCTCATCTGCACACTCAGGTTCCCTGCCTGTGAGATACAGGCTCATGTGGACACTCAGGTTTCCCACCTGTGAGATACAGGCTCATGTGCACACTCAGGTTTCCCACCTGTGAGATACAGGCTCATGTGCACACTCAGGTTTCTAACCTGTGAGATACAAGCTCATGTGCACACTCAGGTTTCCCACCTGTGAGATACAGGCTCATGTGCACACTCAGGTTTCCCACCTGTGAGATACAGGCTCATGTGCACACTCAGGTTTACCAACTGTGAGATACAGGCTCATGTGCACACTCAGGTTTCCTACCTGTGAGATACAGGCTCATGTGAACACCCAGGTTTCCGACCTGTGAGATACAGGCTCATGTGTAAACTCTGGTTTCCGACCTGTGAGATACAGGCTCATGTGCACACTCAGGCTTCCCACATGTGAGATAGAGGCTCATGTGAACACCCAGGTTTCCCAGTAAGATACAGGCTCATGTGTAAACTCAGGTTTCCCAACTGTGAGATACAGGCTCATGTGCACACTCATGTTTCCCACTTGTGAGATACAGACTCATGTGAACATTCAGGTTTCCCAGTAAGATACAGGCTCATGTGTAAACTCAGGTTTCCCAACTGTGAGATACAGGCTCATGTGCACACTCAGGTTTCCTACCTGTGAGATACAGGCTCATGTGCACACTCAGGTTTCCCACCTGTGAGATACAGGCTCATGTGAACACTCAGGTTTCCCACCTGTGAGATACAGGCTCATGTGCACACTTAGGTTTCCCACCTGTGAGATACAGGCTCATGTGAACACCCAGGTTTCCCAACTGTGAGATACAGGCTCATGTGAACACCCAGGTTTCCCACCTGTGAGATACAGGCTCATGTGCACACTCAGGCTTCCCACATGTGAGATACAGGCTCATGTGAACACCCAGGTTTCCCAGTAAGATACAGGCTCATGTGCACACTCAGGTTTCCCACCTGTGAGATACAGGCTCATGTGTAAACTCAGGTTTCCCAACTGTGAGATACAGGCTCATGTGCACACTCAGGTTTCCCACATGTAAGATACAGGCTCATGTGCACACTCAGGTTTCTAACCTGTGAGATACAAGCTCATGTGCACACTCAGGTTTCCCACCTGTGAGATACAGGCTCATGTGCACACTCAGGTTTCCCACATGTGAGATACAGGCTCATGTGAACACTCAGATTTCCCACCTGTGAGATACAGGCTCATGTGTAAACTCAGGTTTCCCAACTGTGAGATACAGGCTCATGTGCACACTCAGGTTTCCCAACTGTGAAATACAGGCTCATGTACACACTCAGGTTTCCCAGCTGTGAGATACAGGCTCATGTGCACACTCAGGTTTCCCACCTGTGAGATACAGGCTCATGTGAACACTCAGGTTTCCCACCTGTGAGATACAGGCTCATGTGCACACTCAGGTTTCCCACCTGTGAGATACAGGCTCATGTGACACCTCAGGTTTCCCACCTGTGAGATACAGGCTCATGTGAACACTCAGGTTTCCCACCTGTGAGATACAGGCTCATGTGCACACTCAGGTTTCCCACCTGTGAGATACAGGTTCATGTGCACACTCAGGTTTCACACGTGTGAGATACAGGCTCATGTGCACACTCAGGTTTGCCACTTGTGAGATACAGGCTCAAGTGCACACTCAGGTTTCCCACCTGTGAGATGCAGGCTCATGTGCACACTCAGGTTTCCCACCTGTGAGATACAGGCTCATGTGCACACTCAGGTTTCCCACCTGTGAGATACAGGCTCATGTGCACACTCAGGTTTCCCACCTGTGAGATACAGGCTCATGTGCACACTCAGGTTTCCTACCCGTGAGATACAGGCTCATGTGCACACTCAGGTTTCCCACCTGTGAGATACAGGCTCATGTGAACACTCAGGTTTCCCACCTGTAGATACAGGCTCATGTGCACACTCAGGTTTCCCACCTGTGAGATACAGGCTCATGTGCACACTCAGGTTTCCCACCTGTGAGATACAGGCTCATGTGCACACTCAGGTTTCCACCTGTGAGATACAGGCTCATGTGCACACTCAGGTTTCCACCTGTGAGATACAGGCTCATGTGCACACTCAGGTTTCCCACCTGTGAGATACAGGCTCATGTGCACACTCAGGTTTCCAACCTGTGAGATACAGGCTCATGTGCACACTCAGGTTTCCCACCTGTGAGATACAGGCTCATGTGCACACTCAGGTTTCCCACCTGTGAGATACAGGCTCATGTGCACACTCAGGTTTCCCACCTGTGAGATACAGGCTCATGTGCACACTCAGGTTTCCTACCTGTGAGATACAGGCTCATGTGAACACTCAGGTTTCCGACCGTGAGATACAGGCTCATGTGTAAACTCAGGTTTCCCGACCTGTGAGATACAGGCTCATGTGCACACTCAGGCTTCCCACATGTGAGATACAGGCTCATGTGAACACCCAGGTTTCCCAGTAAGATACAGGCTCATGTGCACACTCAGGTTTCACCTGTGAGATACAGGCTCATGTGCACACTCAGGTTTCCCACCTGTGAGATACAGGCTCATGTGCACTCAGGTTTCCCACCTGTGAGATACAGGCTCATGTGCACACTCAGGTTTCCCACCTGTGAGATACAGGCTCATGTGAACACTCAGGTTTCCCACCGTGAGATACAGGCTCATGTGAACACCCAGGTTTCCCACCTGTGAGATACAGACTCATGTGCACACTCAGGCTTCCCACATGTGAGATACAGGCTCATGTGAACACCCAGGTTTCCACAGTAAGATACAGGCTCATGTGCACACTCAGGTTTCCCACCTGTGAGATACAGGCTCATGTGCAAACTCAGGTTTCCCAACTGTGAGATACAGGCTCATGTACACACTCAGGTTTCCCACATGTAAGATACAGGCTCATGTGCACACTCAGGTTTCTAACCTGTGAGATACAAGCTCATGTGCACACTCAGGTTTCCCACCTGTGAGATACAGGCTCATGTGCACACTCAGGTTTCTCACCTGTGAGATACAGGCTCATGTGCACACTCAGGTTTCCCACCTGTGAGATACAGGCTCATGTGCACACTCAGGTTTCCCACCTGTGAGATACAGGCTCATGTGCACACTCAGGTTTCCCACCTGTGAGATACAGGCTCATGTGCACACTCAGGTTTCCCAGCTGTGAGATACAGGCTCATGTGCACACTCAGGTTTCCCACCTGTGAGATACAGGCTCATGTGAACACCCAGGTTTCCCACCTGTGAGATACAGGCTCATGTGTAAACTCAGGTTTCCCACCTGTGAGATACAGGCTCATGTGAAAACTCAGGTTTCCCACCTGTGAGATACAGGATCATGTGAACACTCAGGTTTCCCACCTGTGAGATACAGGCTCATGTGCACATTCAGGTCTCCCACCTGTGAGATACAGGTTCATGTGCACACTCAGGTTTCACACGTGTGAGATACAGGCTCATGTGCACACTCAGGTTTCCCACCTGTGAGATACAGGCTCATGTGCACACTCAGGTTTCCCACCCGTGAGATGCAGGCTCATGTGCACACTCAGGTTCCCCCCTGTGAGATACAGGCTCATGTGCACACTCAGGTTTCCCACCTGTGAGATACAGGTTCATGTGCACACTCAGGTTTCCACACGCTGTGAGATACAGGCTCATGTGCACACTCAGGTTTCCCCCCTGTGAGATACAGGCTCATGTGCACACTCAGGTTTCCCACCTGTGAGATACAGGCTCATGTGCACACTCAGGTTTCCCACCTGTGAGATACAGGCTCATGTGCACACTCAGGTTTCCCAACCTGTGAGATACAGGCTCATGTGCACACTCAGGTTTCCCACCTGTGAGATACAGGCTCATGTGCACACTCAGGTTTACCAACTGTGAGATACAGGCTCATGTGCACACTCAGGTTTCCTACCTGTGAGATACAGGCTCATGTGAACACCCAGGTTTCCACCTGTGAGATACAGGCTCATGTGTAACTCTGGCTTCCCACCTGTGAGATACAGGCTCATGTGCACACTCAGGCTTCCCACATGTGAGATAGAGGCTCATGTGAACACCCAGGTTTCCAGTAAGATACAGGCTCATGTGTAAACTCAGGTTTCCTACCTGTGAGATACAGGCTCATGTGCACACTCAGGTTTCCCGCCTGTGAGATACCGGCTCATGTGCACTCTCAGGTTTTCCACCTGTGAGATACTGGCTCATGTGCACACTTAGGTTTCCCACCTGTGAGATACAGGCTCATGTGAACACCCAGGTTTCCCAACTGTGAGATACAGGCTCATGTGAACACCCAGGTTTCCCACCTGTGAGATACAGGACTCATGTGCACACTCAGGCTTCCCACATGTGAGATACAGGCTCATGTGAACACCCAGGTTTCCCAGTAAGATACAGGCTCATATGCACACTCAGGTTTCCCACCTGTGAGATACAGGCTCATGTGCACACTCAGGTTTCCCACCTGTGAGATACAGGCTCATGTGCACACTCAGGTTTCCCAACTGTGAGATACAGGCTCATGTACACACTCAGGTTTCCCACATGTAAGATACAGGCTCATGTGCACACTCAGGTTTCTAACCTGTGAGATACAAGCTCATGTGCACACTCAGGTTTCCCACCTGTGAGATACAGGCTCATGTGCACACTCAGGTTTCCCACCTGTGAGATACAGGCTCATGTGCACACTCAGGTTTCCCACCTGTGAGATACAGGCTCATGTGCACACTCAGGTTTCCCACCTGTGAGATACAGGCTCATGTGCACACTCAGGTTTCCCACCTGTGAGATACAGGCTCATGTGCACACTCAGGTTTCCCACCTTGAGATACAGGCTCATGCACACTCAGGTTTCCCACCTGTGAGATACAGGCTCATGTGCACACTCAGGTTCCCCCCTGTGAGATACAGGCTCATGTGCACACTCAGGTTTCCCACCTGTGAGATACAGGCTCATGTGCACACTCAGGCTTCCCACCTGTGAGATACAGGCTCATGTGCACACTCAGGTTTCACACGTAGAGATACAGGCTCATGTGCACACTCAGGTTTCCCACTTGTGAGATACAGGCTCATGTGCACACTCAGGTTTCCACCTGTGAGATGCAGGCTCATGTGCACACTCAGGTTCCCCCCCTGTGAGATACAGGCTCATGTGCACACTCAGGTTTCCCACCCGTGAGATACGGCTCATGTGCACACCCAGGTTTCCCACCTGTGAGATACAGGCTCATGTGCACACCAGGTTTCCCACCTGTAGATACAGGCTCATGTGCACACTCAGGTTTCCCACCTGTGAGATACAGGCTCATGTGCACACTCAGGTTTCCCACCTGTGAGATACAGGCTCATGTGCACACTCAGGTTTCCAACCTGTGAGATACAGGCTCATGTGCACACTCAGGTTTCCCACCTGTGAGATACAGGCTCATGTAACACTCAGGTTTCCCACCTGTGAGATACAGGCTCATGTGCACACTCAGGTTTCCCACCTGTGAGATACAGGCTCATGTGCACACTCAGGTTTCCCACCTGTGAGATACAGGCTCATGTGAACACTCAGGTTTCCCACCTGTGAGATACAGGCTCATGTGCACACTCAGGTTTCCCACCTGTGAGATACAGGCTCATGTGACACTCAGGTTTCCCAACTGTGAGATACAGGCTCATGTGCACACTCAGGTTTCCACCTGTGAGATACAGGCTCATGTGCACACTCAGGTTTCTAACCTGAGAGACAGGCTCATGTGCACACTCAGGTTTCCCACCTGTGAGATACAGGCTCATGTGCACACTCAGGTTTCCCCACTGTGAGATACAGGCTCATGTGCACACTCAGGTTTCCCACCTGTGAGATACAGGCTCATGTGCACACTCAGGTTTCCAACTGTGAGATACAGGCTCATGTGCACACTCAGGTTTCCCACCTGTGAGATACAGGCTCATGTGCACACTCAGGTTTCCCACCTGTGAGATACAGGCTCATGTGCACACTCAGGTTTCCCACCTGTGAGATACAGGCTCATGTGCACACTCAGGTTTCCCACCTGTGAGATACAGGCTCATGTAAACTCAGGTTTCCCACCCTGAGATACAGGCTCATGTGCACACTCAGGTTTCCCACTGTGAGATACAGGCTCATGTGCACACTCAGGTTTCTAACCTGTGAGATACAGGCTCATGTGCACACTCAGGTTTCCCACCTGTGAGATACAGGCTCATGTGCACACTCAGGTTTCCCACATGTGAGATACAGGCTCATGTGCACACTCAGGTTTCCCACCTGTGAGATACAGGCTCATGTGCACACTCAGGTTTCCCACCTGTGAGATACAGGCTCATGTGCACACTCAGGTTTCCCAACTGTGAGATACAGGCTCATGTGCACACCAGGTTTCCCACCTGTGAGATACAGGCTCATGTGCACACTCAGGTTTCCCACCTGTGAGATACAGGCTCATGTGAACACTCAGGTTTCCCACCTGGAGATACAGGCTCATGTGCACACTCAGGTTTCCCACCTGTGAGATACAGGCTCATGTGCACACTCAGGTTTCCCACCTGTGAGATACAGGCTCATGTGAACACTCAGGTTTCCCACCTGTGAGATACAGGCTCATGTGTACAATTCAGGTTTCCCACCTGTGAGATACAGGCTCATGTGCACACCAGGGTTTCACACGCGGTGAGATGCAGGCTCATGTGCACACTCAGGTTTCCACCTGTGAGATACAGGCTCATGTGCACACTCAGGTTTCCCACCTGTGAGATACAGGCTCATGTGCACACTCAGGTTTCCCACCTGTAGATACAGGCTCATGTGCACACTCAGGTTTCCCACCTGTGAGATACAGGCTCATGTGCACACTCAGGTTTCCCACCTGTGAGATACAGGCTCATGTGCACACTCAGGTTTACTAACCTGTGAGATACAGGCTCATGTGCACACTCAGGTTTCCCACCTGTGAGATACAGGCTCATGTGAACACTCAGGTTTCCACCTGTGAGATACAGGCTCATGTGAACACCCAGGTTTCCCACCTGTGAGATACAGGCTCATGTGCACACTCAGGCTTCCCACATGTGAGATAGAGGCTCATGTGAACACCCAGGTTTCCCAGTAAGATACAGGCTCATGTGCACACTCAGGTTTCCTACCTGTGAGATACAGGCTCATGTGCACACTCAGGTTTCCGACCTGTGAGATACAGGCTCATGTGCACACCTCAGGTTTCCCACCTGTGAGATACAGGCTCATGTGCACACTCAGGTTTCCCACCTGTGAGATACAGGCTCATGTGCACACTCAGGTTTCCCACTGTGAGATACAGGCTCATGTGCACACTCAGGTTTCCCACCTGTGAGATACAGGCTCATGTGCACACTCAGGTTTCCCACATGTGAGATACAGGCTCATGTGAACACCCAGGTTTCCCAGTAAGATACAGGCTCATGTGCACACTCAGGTTTCCCACCTGTGAGATACAGGCTCATGTGCACACTCAGGTTTCCCACATGTGAGATACAGGCTCATGTGAACACTCAGGTTTCCCACTGTAGATACAGGCTCATGTGCAAACTCAGGTTTCCCACCTGTGAGATACAGGCTCATGTGCACACTCAGGTTTCCACCTGTGAGATACAGGCTCATGTGCACACTCAGGTTTCCCACCTGTGAGATACAGGCTCATGTGCACACTCAGGTTTCCCACCTGTGAGATACAGGCTCATGTGCACACTCAGGTTTCCCACCTGTGAGATACAGGCTCATGTGCACACTCAGGTTTCCCACCTGTGAGATACAGGCTCATGTGCACACTCAGGTTTCCCACCCGTGAGATACAGGCTCATGTGCACACTCAGGTTTCCCACCTGTGAGATACAGGCTCATGTGCACACTCAGGTTTCCAACCTGTGAGATACAGGCTCATGTGCACACTCAGGTTTCCCACCTGTGAGATACAGGCTCATCTGCACACTCAGGTTCCCCACCTGTGAGATACAGGCTCATGTGCACACTCAGGTTTCCCACCTGTGAGATACAGGCTCATGTGCACACTCAGGTTTCCCACCTGTGAGATACAGGCTCATGTGCACACTCAGGTTTCTAACCTGTGAGATACAAGCTCATGTGCACACTCAGGTTTCCCACCTGTGAGATACAGGCTCATGTGCACACTCAGGTTTCCCACCTGTGAGATACAGGCTCATGTGCACACTCAGGTTTCCCACCTGTGAGATACAGGCTCATGTGCACACCAGGTTTCCACCTGTGAGATACAGGCTCATGTGCACACTCAGGTTTCCACCTGTGAGATACAGGCTCATGTGCAACACTCAGGTTTCCCACCTGTGAGATACAGGCTCATGTGCACACTCAGGTTTCCACCTGTGAGATACAGGCTCATGTGCACACTCAGGTTTCCCACCTGTGAGATACAGGCTCATGTGCACACTCAGGTTTTCCACCTGTGAGATACTGGCTCATGTGCACACTTAGGTTTCCCACCTGTGAGATACAGGCTCATGTGAACACCCAGGTTTCCCAACTGTGAGATACAGGCTCATGTGAACACCCAGGTTTCCCACCTGTGAGATACAGACTCATGTGCACACTCAGGCTTCCCACATGTGAGATACAGGCTCATGTGAACACCCAGGTTTCCCAGTGAAGATACAGGCTCATGTGCACACTCAGGTTTCCCACCTGTGAGATACAGGCTCATGTGAAACTCAGGTTTCCCAACTGTGAGATACAGGCTCATGTGCACACTCAGGTTTCCCACATGTAAGATACAGGCTCATGTGCACACTCAGGTTTCTAACCTGTGAGATACAAGCTCATGTGCACACTCAGGTTTCCCACCTGTGAGATACAGGCTCATGTGCACACTCAGGTTTCCCACATGTGAGATACAGGCTCATGTGAACACTCAGGTTTCCCACCTGTAGATACAGGCTCATGTGTAAACTCAGGTTTCCAACTGTGAGATACAGGCTCATGTGCACACTCAGGTTTCCCTAACTGTGAGATATAGGCTCATGTACACACTCAGGTTTCCCAGCTGTGAGATACAGGCTCATGTGCACACTCAGGTTTCCCACCTGTGAGATACAGGCTCATGTGCACACCAGGTTTCCCACTGTGAGATACAGGCTCATGTGAAAACTCAGGTTTCCACCTGGAGATACAGGCTCATGTGAACACTCAGGTTTCCCACCTGTGAGATACAGGCCTATGTGCACATTCAGGTCTCCCACCTGTGAGATAGGTTCATGTGCACACTCAGGTTTCACACGCGGTGAGATACAGGCTCATGTGCACACTCAGGTTTCCCACTTGTGAGATACAGGCTCAAGTGCACACTCAGGTTTCCCACCTGTGAGATGCAGGCTCATCTGCACACTCAGGTTCCCCGCCTGTGAGATACAGGCTCATGTGCACACTCAGGTTTCCCACCTGTGAGATACTGGCTCATGTGCACACTCAGGTTTCCCACCTGTGAGATACAGGCTCATGTGCACACTCAGGTTTCTAACCTGTGAGATACAAGCTCATGTGCACACTCAGGTTTCCCACCTGTGAGATACAGGCTCATGTGAACACTCAGGTTTCCCACCTGTGAGATACAGGCTCATGTGAACACTCAGGTTTCCCACCTGTGAGATACAGGCTCCATGTGCACATTCAGGGCTCCCACCTGTGGAGATACAGGCTCATGTGCACACTCAGGTTTCACACGGTGAGATGCAGGCTCATCTGCACACTCAGGTTCCCCGCCTGTGAGATACAGGCTCATGTGCACACTCAGGTTTCCCACCTGTGAGATACAGGCTCATGTGCACACTCAGGTTTCCCACCTGTAAGATACAGGCTCATGTGCACACTCAGGTTTCTAACCTGTGAGATACAAGCTCATGTGCACACTCAGGTTTCCCACCTGTGAGATACAGGCTCATGTGTACACTCAGGTTTCCCACCTGTGAGATACAGGCTCATGTGCACACTCAGGTTTCCCACCTGTGAGATACAGGCTCATGTGCACACCCAGGTTTCCACCTGTGAGATACAGGCTCATGTGAACACCCAGGTTTCCCACCTGTGAGATACAGGCTCATGTGCACACTCAGGTTTCCCACCTGTGAGATACAGGCTCATGTGCACACTCAGGCTTCCCACATGTGAGATAGAGGCTCATGTGAACACCCAGGTTTCCCAGTAAGATACAGGCTCATGTGTACACTCAGGTTTCCCACCTGTGAGATACAGGCTCATGTGCACACTCAGGTTTCCCACCTGTGAGATACAGGCTCATGTGCACTCATGTTTTCCACCTGTGAGATACAGGCTCATGTGCACACTCAGGTTTCCCACCTGTGAGATACAGGCTCATGTGAACACCCAGGTTTCCCACCTGTGAGATACAGGCTCATGTGAACACCCAGGTTTCCCACCTGTGAGATACAGACTCATGTGCACACCAGGTTTCCCACATGTGAGATACAGGCTCATGTGCACACTCAGGTTTCCCACCTGTGAGATACAGGCTCATGTGCACACTCAGGTTTCCCACCTGTGAGATACAGGCTCATGTGCACACTCAGGTTTCCCAACTGTGAGATACAGGCTCATGTACACACTCAGGTTTCCCACATGTAAGATACAGGCTCATGTGCACACTCAGGTTTCCTAACCTGTGAGATACAGGCTCATGCACACTCAGGTTTCCCACCTGTGAGATACAGGCTCATGTGCACACCTAGGTTTCCCACCTGTGAGATACAGGCTCATGTGCACACTCAGGTTTCCCACCTGTGAGATACAGGTCATGTGCACACTCAGGTTTCACACTGTGAGATAGACAGGCTCATGTGCACACTCAGGTTTGCCACCTGTGAGATACAGGCTCATGTGCACACTCAGGTTTCCCACCTGTGAGATACAGGCTCATGTGCACACTCAGGTTTCCCACCTGTGAGATACAGGCTCATGTGCACACTCAGGTTTCCCCCCTGTGAGATACAGGCTCATGTGCACACTCAGGTTTCCCACCTGTGAGATACAGGCTCATGTGCACACTCAGGTTTCCCACCTGTGAGATACAGGCTCATGTGCACACTCAGGTTTCCAACCTGGAGATACAGGCTCATGTGCACACTCAGGTTTCCCACCTGTGAGATACAGGCTCATGTGCACACTCAGGTTTCCCACCTGTGAGATACAGGCTCATGTGCAAACTCAGGTTTCCAACTGTGAGATACAGGCTCATGTGCACACTCAGGTTTCCTACCTGTGAGATACAGGCTCATGTGCACACTCAGGTTTCCCACCTGTAGATACAGGCTCATGTGCACACTCAGGTTTCCCACCTGTGAGATACAGGCTCATGTGCACACTCAGGTTTCCTACCTGTGAGATACAGGCTCATGTGCACACTCAGGTTTCCGCCTGTGAGATACCGCTCATGTGCACCTCAGGTTTTCCACCTGTGAGATACTGGCTCATGTGCACACTTAGGTTTCCCACCTGTGAGATACAGGCTCATGTGAACACCCAGGTTTCCCAACTGTGAGATACAGGCTCATGTGAACACTCCAGGTTTCCCACCTGTGAGATACAGGCCTGTGCACACTCAGGCTTCCCACATGTGAGATACAGGCTCATGTGAACACCCAGGTTTCCCAGTAAGATACAGGCTCATGTGCACACTCAGGTTTCCCACCTGTGAGATACAGGCTCATGTAAACTCAGGTTTCCCACCTGTGAGATACAGGCTCATGTGCACACTCAGGTTTCCCACACTGTGAGATACAGGCTCATGTGCACACTCAGGTTTCTAACCTGTGAGATACAAGCTCATGTGCACACTCAGGTTTCCCACCTGTGAGATACAGGCTCATGTGCACACTCAGGTTTCCCACCTGTGAGATACAGGCTCATGTGAACACTCAGGTTTCCCACCTGTGAGATACAGGCTCATGTGCAACTCAGGTTTCCCAACTGTGAGATACAGGCTCATGTGCACACTCAGGTTTCCCACCTGTGAGATACAGGCTCATGTGCACACTCAGGTTTCCCAGCTGTGAGATACAGGCTCATGTGCACACTCAGGTTTCCCACCTGTGAGATACAGGCTCATGTGCACACTCAGGTTTCCCACCTGTGAGATACAGGCTCATGTGCACACTCAGGTTTCCCACCTGTGAGATACAGGCTCATGTGCACACTCAGGTTTCCCACCTGTGAGATACAGGCTCATGTGCACACTCAGGTTTCCCACCTGTGAGATACAGGCTCATGTGCACACTCAGGTTTCCCACCTGTGAGATACAGGTCATGTGCACACTCAGGTTTCCACACTGTGAGATACAGGCTCATGTGCACACTCAGGTTTCCACTTGTGAGATACAGGCTCATGTGCACACTCAGGTTTCCCACCTGTGAGATCAGGCTCATGTGCACACTCAGGTTCCCCCCTGTGAGATACAGGCTCATGTGCACACTCAGGTTTCCCACCTGTGAGATACAGGCTCATGTGCACACTCAGGTTTCCCACCTGTGAGATACAGGCTCATGTGCACACTCAGGTTTCTAACCTGTGAGATACAAGCTCATGTGCACACTCAGGTTTCCCACCTGTGAGATACAGGCTCACTGAACACTCAGGTTTCCCACCTGTGAGATACAGGCTCATGTGCACACTCAGGTTTCCCACCTGTGAGATACAGGCTCATGTGCACACTCAGGTTCCCACCTGTGAGATACAGGCTCATGTGCACACTCAGGTTTCACACTGTGAGATGCAGGCTCATGTGCACACTCAGGTTCCCCACCTGTGAGATACAGGCTCATGTGCACACTCAGGTTTCCCACCTGTGAGATACAGGCTCATGTGCACACTCAGGTTTCCCACCTGTGAGATACAGGCTCATGTGCACACTCAGGTTTCTAACCTGTGAGATACAGGCTCATGTGCACACTCAGGTTTCCCACCTGTGAGATACAGGCTCATGTGCACACTCAGGTTTCCCACACTGTGAGATACAGGCTCATGTGCACACTCAGGTTTCCCACCTGTGAGATACAGGCTCATGTGCACACTCAGGTTTCCCACCTGTAAGATACAGGCTCATGTGCACACTCAGGTTTCTAACCTGTGAGATACAAGCTCATGTGCACACTCAGGTTTCCCACCTGTGAGATACAGGCTCATGTGCACACTCAGGTTTCCCACCTGTGAGATACAGGCTCATGTGCACACTCAGGTTTCCCACCTGTGAGATACAGGCTCATGTGAACACCCAGGTTTCCCACCTGTGAGATACAGGCTCATGTGTACACTCAGGTTTCCCACCTGTGAGATACAGGCTCATGTGCACACTCAGGTTTCCCACTGTGAGATACAGGCTCATGTGAACACCCAGGTTTCCCAGTAGATACAGGCTCATGTGTAAACTCAGGTTTCCTACCTGTGAGATACAGGCTCATGTGCACACTCAGGTTTCCCACCTGTGAGATACAGGCTCATGTGCACACTCAGGTTTCCACCTGTGAGATACAGGCTCATGTGCACACTAGGTTTCCCACCTGTGAGATACAGGCTCATGTGAACACCCAGGTTTCCCACCTGTGAGATACAGGCTCATGTGAACACCCAGGTTTCCCACCTGTGAGATACAGACTCATGTGCACACTCAGGCTTCCCACATGTGAGATACAGGCTCATGTGAACACCCAGGTTTCCCAGTAAGATACAGGCTCATGTGCACACTCAGGTTTCCCACCTGTGAGATACAGGCTCATGTGTACACTCAGGTTTCCACCTGTGAGATACAGGTCATGTGCACACTCAGGTTTCCCACCTGTGAGACACAGGCTCATGTGTAAACTCAGGTTTCCCACCTGTGAGATACAGGCTCATGTGCACACTCAGGTTTCCCACCTGTGAGATGCAGGCTCATCTGCACACTCAGGTTCCCCGCCTGTGAGATACAGGCTCATGTGCACACTCAGGTTTCCCACCTGTGAGATACAGGCTCATGTGCACACTCAGGTTTCCCACCTGTGAGATACAGGCTCATGTGCACACTCAGGTTTCTAACCTGTGAGATACAGGCTCATGTGCACACTCAGGTTTCCCACCTGTGAGATACAGGCTCATGTGCACTCAGGTTTCCACCTGTGAGATACAGGCTCATGTGTAAACTCAGGTTTCCCAACTGTGAGATACAGGCTCATGTGCACACTCAGGTTTCCCACTTGTGAGATACAGGCTCATGTGAACATTCAGGTTTCCCAGTAAGATACAGGCTCATGTGTAAACTCAGGTTTCCCAACTGTGAGATACAGGCTCATGTGCACACTCAGGTTTCCTACCTGTGAGATACAGGCTCATGTGCACACTCAGGTTTCCCGCCTGTGAGATACCGGCTCATGTGCACTCTCAGGTTTTCCACCTGTGAGATACTGGCTCATGTGCACACTTAGGTTTCCCACCTGTGAGATACAGGCTCATGTGAACACCCAGGTTTCCCAACTGTGAGATACAGGCTCATGTGAACACCCAGGTTTCCCACCTGTGAGATACAGACTCATGTGCACACTCAGGCTTCCCACATGTGAGATACAGGCTCATGTGAACACCCAGGTTTCCCAGTAAGATACAGGCTCATGTGCACACTCAGGTTTCCCACCTGTGAGATACAGGCTCATGTGTAAACTCAGGTTTCCCAACTGTGAGATACAGGCTCATGTGCACACTCAGGTTTCCCACATGTAAGATACAGGCTCATGTGCACACTCAGGTTTCTAACCTGTGAGATACAAGCTCATGTGCACACTCAGGTTTCCCACCTGTGAGATACAGGCTCATGTGCACACTCAGGTTTCCCACCTGTGAGATACAGGCTCATGTGCACACTCAGGTTTCCCACCTTGAGATACAGGCTCATGTGACACTTAGGTTTCCCAACTGTGAGATACAGGCTCATGTGCACACTCAGGTTTCCCAACTGTGAAATACAGGCTCATGTACACACTCAGGTTTCCCAGCTGTGAGATACAGGCTCATGTGCACACTCATGTTTCCCACCTGTGAGATACAGGCTCATGTGAACACCCAGGTTTCCCACCTGTGAGATACAGGCTCATGTGTAAACTCAGGTTTCCCACCTGTGAGATACAGGCTCATGTGAAAACTCAGGTTTCCCACCTGTGAGATACAGGATCATGTGAACACTCAGGTTTCCCACCTGTGAGATACAGGCTCATGTGCACATTCAGGTCTCCCACCTGTGAGATACAGGTTCATGTGCACACTCAGGTTTCACACGTGTGAGATACAGGCTCATGTGCACACTCAGGTTTGCCACTTGTGAGATACAGGCTCAAGTGCACACTCAGGTTTCCCACCTGTGAGATGCAGGCTCATCTGCACACTCAGGTTCCCCGCCTGTGAGATACAGGCTCATGTGCACACTCAGGTTTCCCACCTGTGAGATACTGGCTCATGTGCACACTCAGGTTTCCCACCTGTGAGATACAGGCTCATGTGCACACTCAGGTTTCTAACCTGTGAGATACAAGCTCATGTGCACACTCAGGTTTCCCACCTGTGAGATACAGGCTAATGTGAACACTCAGGTTTCCCACCTGTGAGATACAGGCTCATGTGAACACTCAGGTTTCCCACCTGTGAGATACAGGCCCATGTGCACATTCAGGGCTCCCACCTGTGAGATACAGGTTCATGTGCACACTCAGGTTTCACACGGTGAGATCAGGCTCATGTGCACACTCAGGTTCCCGCCTGTGAGATACAGGCTCATGTGCACACTCAGGTTTCCCACCTGTGAGATACAGGCTCATGTGCACACTCAGGTTTCCCACCTGTGAGATACAGGCTCATGTGCACACTCAGGTTTCTAACCTGTGAGATACAAGCTCATGTGCACACTCAGGTTTCCCACCTGTGAGATACAGGCTCATGTGCACACTCAGGTTTCCCAACTGTGAGATACAGGCTCATGTGCACACTCAGGTTTCCCACCTGTGAGATACAGGCTCATGTGCACACTCAGGTTTCCCACCTGTGAGATACAGGCTCATGTGACACTCAGGTTTCCAACCTGTGAGATACAGGCTCATGTGCACACTCAGGTTTCCCACCTGTGAGATACAGGCTCATGTGCACACTCAGGTTTCCACCTGTGAGATACAGCTCATGTGCACACTCAGGTTTCCCACCTGTGAGATACAGGCTCATGTGAACACTCAGGTTTCCCACCTGTGAGATACAGGCTCATGTGCACACTCAGGTTTCCCACCTGTGAGATACAGGCTCATGTGCACACTCAGGCTTCCCACCTGTGAGATACAGGCTCATGTGAACACCCAGGTTTCCCAGTAAGATACAGGCTCATGTGTAAACTCAGGTTTCCTACCTGTGAGATACAGGCTCATGTGCACACTCAGGTTTCCCGCCTGTGAGATACAGGCTCATGTGCACTCTCAGGTTTTCCACCTGTGAGATACTGGCTCATGTGCACACTCAGGTTTCCCACCTGTGAGATACAGGCTCATGTGCACACTCAGGTTTCCCACCTGTGAGATACAGGCTCATGTGCACACTCAGGTTTCCCACCTGTGAGATACAGGCTCATGTGCACACTCAGGCTTCCCACATGTGAGATACAGGCTCATGTGAACACCCAGGTTTCCCAGTAAGATACAGGCTCATGTGCACACTCAGGTTTCCCACCTGTGAGATACAGGCTCATGTGCACACTCAGGTTTCTAACCTGAGATACAGGCTCATGTGCACACTCAGGTTTCCCACCTGTGAGATACAGGCTCATGTGCACACTCAGGTTTCCCACAGTGAGATACAGGCTCATGTGCACACTCAGGTTTCCCACCTGTGAGATACAGGCTCATGTGACACTCAGGTTTCCCACCTGTGAGATACAGGCTCATGTGCACACTCAGGTTTCCCACCTGTGAGATACAGGCTCATGTGCACACTCAGGTTTCCCACCTGTGAGATACAGGCTCATGTGCACACTCAGGTTTCCCACCTGTGAGATACAGGCTCATGTGCACACTCAGGTTTCCCACCTGTGAGATACAGGCTCATGTGACACTCAGGTTTCCCACCTGTGAGATACAGGCTCATGTGAACACTCAGGTTTCCCACCTGTGAGATACAGGCTCATGTGAACACTCAGGTTTCCCACCTGTGAGATACAGGCTCATGTGCACACTCAGGTTTCCCACCTGTGAGATACAGGCTCATGTGCACACTCAGGTTTCCACCTGTGAGATACAGGCTCATGTGCACACTCAGGTTTCCCACCTGTGAGATACAGGCTCATGTGCACACTCAGGTTTCCCACCTGTGAGATACAGGCTCATGTGCACACTCAGGTTTCCCACCTGTGAGATACAGGCTCATGTGCACACTCAGGTTTCCCACCTGTGAGATACAGGCTCATGTGCACACTCAGTTCATGGCTCATGTGCACACTCAGGTCAACCGAGATACAGGCTCATGTGCACACTCAGGTTTCCCACCTGTGAGATACAGGCTCATGTGAACACTCAGGTTTCCCACCTGTGAGATACAGGCTCATGTGAACACCCAGGTTTCCAACCTGTGAGATACAGGCTCATGTGTACACTCAGGTTTCCCACCTGTGAGATACAGGCTCATGTGCACACTCAGGCTTCCCACATGTGAGATACAGGCTCATGTGAACACCCAGGTTTCCCAGTAAGATACAGGCTCATGTGCACACTCAGGTTTCCAACCTGTGAGATACAGGCTCATGTGCACACTCAGGTTTCCCGCCTGTGAGATACAGGCTCATGTGCACTCTCAGGTTTTCCACCTGTGAGATACAGGCTCATGTGCACACTTAGGTTTCCCACCTGTAGAGATACAGGCTCATGTGAACACCCAGGTTTCCAACTGTGAGATACAGGCTCATGTGAACACTCAGGTTTCCCACCTGTGAGATACAGGCTCATGTGCACACTCAGGTTTCCCACCTGTGAGATACAGGCTCATGTGAACACTCAGGTTTCACCTGTGAGATACAGGCTCATGTGCACACTCAGGTTTCCCACCTGTGAGATACAGGCTCATGTGTAAACTCAGGTTTCCCACCTGTGAGATACAGGCTCATGTGCACACTCAGGTTTCCCACCTGTGAGATACAGGCTCATGTGACACCCAGGTTTCCCACCTGTAGATACAGGCTCATGTGCACACTCAGGTTTCCTACCTGTGAGATACAGGCTCATGTGCACACTCAGGTTTCCCGCCTGTGAGATACAGGCTCATGTGCACCTCAGGTTTCCCACCTGTGAGATACTGGCTCATGTGCACACTCAGGTTTCCCACCTGTGAGATACAGGCTCATGTGAACACCCAGGTTTCCCAACTGTGAGATACAGGCTCATGTGAACACTCAGGTTTCCCACCTGTGAGATACAGACTCATGTGCACACTCAGGTTTCCCACTGTGAGATACAGGCTCATGTGAACACTCAGGTTTCCCAGTAAGATACAGGCTCATGTGCACACTCAGGTTTCCCACCTGTGAGATACAGGCTCATGTGCACACTCAGGTTTCCCACCTGTGAGATACAGGCTCATGTGCACACTCAGGTTTCCCACGCTGTGAGATACAGGCTCATGTGCACACTCAGGTTTCCACCTGTGAGATACAGGCTCATGTGCACACTCAGGTTTCCCACCTGTGAGATGCAGGCTCATGTGCACACTCAGGTTTCCCACCTGTGAGATACAGGCTCATGTGCACACTCAGGTTTCCCACCTGTGAGATACAGGCTCATGTGCACACTCAGGTTTCCCACCTGTGAGATACAGGCTCATGTGCACACTCAGGTTTCTCAACCTGTGAGATACAGGCTCATGTGCACACTCAGGTTTCCCACCTGTGAGATACAGGCTCATGTGCACACTCAGGTTTCCCACCTGTGAGATACAGGCTCATGTAAACTCAGGTTTCCCACCTGTGAGATACAGGCTCATGTGCACACCAGGTTTCCCACCTGTGAGATACAGGCTCATGTGAACACTCAGGTTTCCACCAGTGAGATACAGGCTCATGTGTACAACTCAGGTTTCCCACCTGTGAGATACAGGCTCATGTGCACACTCAGGTTTCCACCTGTGAGATACAGGCTCATGTGCACACTCAGGTTTCCTACTGTGAGATACAGCTCATGTGCACACTCAGGTTTCCACCTGTGAGATACAGGCTCATGTGCACACTAGGTTTCCCACCTGTGAGATACAGGCTCATGTGCACACCAGGTTTCCCAACTGTGAGATACAGGCTCATGTGAACACTCAGGTTTCCCACCTGTGAGATACAGGCTCATGTGCACACTCAGGCTTCCACATGTGAGATACAGGCTCATGTGAACACCCAGGTTTCCCACCTGTGAGATACAGGCTCATGTGCACACTCAGGTTTCCCACCTGTGAGATACAGGCTCATGTAAACTCAGGTTTCCCAACTGTGAGATACAGCTCATGTGCACACTCAGGTTTCCCACTGTAAGATACAGGCTCATGTGAAACTCAGGTTTCAACCTGTGAGATACAGGCTCATGTGCACACTCAGGTTTCCCACCTGTGAGATACAGGCTCATGTGCACACTCAGGTTTCCCACCTGTGAGATACAGGCTCATGTGAACACTCAGGTTTCCCACCTGTGAGATACAGGCTCATGTGTACACTCAGGTTTCACCTGTGAGATACAGGCTCATGTGCACACTCAGGTTTCCCACCTGTGAGATACAGGCTCATGTGCACACTCAGGTTTCCACCTGTGAGATACAGGCTCAGTGCACACTCAGGTTTCCCACCTGTGAGATACAGGCTCATGTGAACACCAGGTTTCCCACCTGTGAGATACAGGCTCATGTGCACACTCAGGTTTCCCACCTGTGAGATACAGGCTCATGTGCACACTCAGGTTTCCCACCTGTGAGATACAGGCTCATGTGCACACTCAGGTTTCCCACCTGTGAGATACAGGCTCATGTGCACATTCAGGTTTCCCACCTGTGAGATACAGGCTCATGTGCACACTCAGGTTTCCTACCTGTGAGATACAGGCTCATGTGCACACTCAGGTTTGCTACCTTCATGAGATACAGGCTCAAGTGCACACTCAGGTTTCTCACCTGATGCAGGCTCATCTGCACACCAGTTTCCCCTGTGTGCTCCATGTGCACACCAGGTTTCCCACCTGTGAGATACTGGCTCATGTGCACACTCAGGTTTCCCACCGAGAGATACAGGTCATGTGCACACTCAGGTTTCTAACCTGTGAGATACAAGGCTCATGTGCACACTCAGGTTTCCCACCTGTGAGATACAGGCTAATGTGAACACTCAGGTTTCCCACCTGTGAGATACAGGCTCATGTGAACACTCAGGTTTCCCACCTGTGAGATACAGGCTCATGTGCACATTCAGGTGCTCCCACCTGTGAGATACAGGTTCATGTGCACACTCAGGTTTCACACGTGTGAGATGCAGGCTCATCTGCACACTCAGGTTTCCCACCTGTGAGATACAGGCTCATGTGCACACTCAGGTTTCCCACCTGTGAGATACAGGCTCATGTGCACACTCAGGTTTCCCACCTGTAAGATACAGGCTCATGCACACCAGGCTAGATACGCTTGTGCACACCAGGTTTCTCACCTGAGATACAGGCTCATGTGCACACTCAGGTTTCCCACCTGTGAGATACAGGCTCATGTGCACACTCAGGTTTCCCACCTGTGAGATACAGGCTCATGTGCACACCTGGTTTCCCACCTGTAAGATACAGGCTCATGTGCACACTCAGGTTTCTAACCTGTGAGATACAGGCTCATGTGCACACTCAGGTTTCCCACCTGTGAGATACAGGCTCATGTGCACACTCAGGTTTACCAACTGTGAGATACAGGCTCATGTGCACACTCAGGTTTCCTACCTGTGAGATACAGGCTCATGTGAACACCCAGGTTTCCCACCTGTGAGATACAGGCTCATGTGCACACTCAGGTTTCCCACCTGTGAGATACAGGCTCATGTGCACACTCAGGTTTCCCACCTGTGAGATACAGGCTCATGTGAACACCCAGGTTTCACAGTAAGATACAGGCTCATGTGTAAACTCAGGTTTCCTACCTGTGAGATACAGGCTCAGTGCACACTCAGGTTTCCCACCTGTGAGATACAGGCTCATGTGCACACTCAGGTTTCACCTGTGAGATACTGGCTCATGTGCACACTAGGTTTCCCACCTGTGAGATACAGGCTCATGTGAACACTCAGGTTTCCCACCTGTGAGATACAGGCTCATGTGAACACTCAGGTTTCCCACCTGTGAGATACAGGCTCATGTGCACACTCAGGTTTCCCACATGTGAGATACAGGCTCATGTGAACACCCAGGTTTCCCAGTGAGATACAGGCTCATGTGCACACTCAGGTTTCCCACCTGTGAGATACAGGCTCATGTGACACTCAGGTTTCTCACCTGTGAGATACAGGCTCATGTGCACACCAGGTTTCCCACCTGTGAGATACAGGCTCATGTGCACACTCAGGTTTCCCACCTGTGAGATACAGGCTCATGTGAACACTCAGGTTTCCACCTGTGAGATACAGGCTCATGTGCACACTCAGGTTTCCCACCTGTGAGATACAGGCTCATGTGCACACTCAGGTTTCCCACCTGTGAGATACAGGCTCATGTGAACACTCAGGTTTCCCACCTGTGAGATACAGGCTCATGTGCACACTCAGGTTTCCCACCTGTGAGATACAGGCTCATGTGAACACCCAGGTTTCCCACCTGTGAGATACAGGCTCATGTGTAAACTCAGGTTTCCCACCTGTGAGATACAGGCTCATGTGAACACTCAGGTTTCCCACCTGTGAGATACAGGCTCATGTGAACACTCAGGTTTCCCACCTGTGAGATACAGGCTCATGTGCACATTCAGGTCTCCCACCTGTGAGATACAGGTTCATGTGCACACTCAGGTTTCACACGTGTGAGATACAGGCTCATGTGCACACTCAGGTTTCCCACTGTGAGATACAGGCTCATGTGCACACTCAGGTTTCCCACCTGTGAGATGCAGGCTCATCTGCACACTCAGGTTCCCCGCCTGTGAGATACAGGCTCATGTGCACACTCAGGTTTCCCACCTGTGAGATACAGGCTCATGTGCACACTCAGGTTTCCCACCTGTGAGATACAGGCTCATGTGCACACTCAGGTTTCCTACCTGTGAGATACAGGCTCATGTGCACACTCAGGTTTCCCACCTGTGAGATACAGGCTCATGTGAACACTCAGGTTTCCCACCTGTGAGATACAGGCTCATGTGCACACTCAGGTTTCCCACCTGTGAGATACAGGCTCATGTGCACACTCAGGTTTCCACACGGTGAGATACAGGCTCATGTGCACACTCAGGTTCCCCGCCTGTGAGATACAGGCTCATGTGCACACTCAGGTTTCCCACCTGAGATACAGGCTCATGTGCACACTCAGGTTTCCCACCTGTGAGATACAGGCTCATGTGCACACTCAGGTTTCTAACCTGTGAGATACAGGCTCATGTGCACACTCAGGTTTCCCACCTGTGAGATACAGGCTCATGTGCACACTCAGGTTTCCCACCTGTGAGATACAGGCTCATGTAACACTCAGGTTTCCCACCTGTAGATACAGGCTCATGTGCACACTCAGGTTTCCCACCTGTGAGATACAGGCTCATGTGCACACTCAGGTTTCCAACCTGTGAGATACAGGCTCATGTGCACACTCAGGTTTCCCACCTGTGAGATACAGGCTCATGTGACACTCAGGTTTCCCACTGTGAGATACAGGCTCATGTGCACACTCAGGTTTCCCACCTGTGAGATACAGGCTCATGTGCACACTCAGGTTTCCCACCTGTGAGATACAGGCTCATGTGTACACTCCAGGTTTCCCACCTGTGAGATACAGGCTCATGTGACACCAGGCTTCCCACATGAGATACAGGCTCATGTGAACACCCAGGTTTCACCTGTGAGATACAGGCTCATGTGTAAACTCAGGTTTCCCACCTGTGAGATACAGGCTCATGTGCACACTCAGGTTTCCCACCTGTGAGATACAGGCTCATGTGCACACTCAGGTTTCCCACCAGAGATACAGGCTCATGTGCACACTCAGGTTTCCACCTGTGAGATACAGGCTCATGTGAACACCCAGGTTTCCCAACTGTGAGATACAGGCTCATGTGAACACCCAGGTTTCCCACCTGTGAGATACAGACTCATGTGCACACTCAGGCTTCCCACATGTGAGATACAGGCTCATGTGAACACCCAGGTTTCCCAGTAAGATACAGGCTCATGTGCACACTCAGGTTTCCCACCTGTGAGATACAGGCTCATGTACACACTCAGGTTTCCCACATGTAAGATACAGGCTCATGTGCACACTCAGGTTTCCCACCTGTGAGATGCAGGCTCATGTGTAAACTCAGGTTTCTAACCTGTGAGATACAAGCTCATGTGCACACTCAGGTTTCCCACCTGTGAGATACAGGCTCATGTGCACACTCAGGTTTCCCACTGTGAGATACAGGCTCATGTGAACACCAGGTTTCCCACCTGTGAGATACAGGCTCATGTGCACACTCAGGTTTCCCACCTGTGAGATACAGGCTCATGTGCACACCAGGTTTCCCACACTGTGAGATACAGGCTCATGTGCACACTCAGGTTTCCCACCTGTGAGATACAGGCTCATGTGCACACTCAGGTTTCCCACCCGTGAGATACAGGCTCATGTGCACACTCAGGTTTCCCACCTAGAGATACAGGCTCATGTGCACACCAGGTTTCCCACCTGTGAGATACAGGCTCATGTGCACACTCAGGTTTCCCACCTGTGAGATACAGGCTCATGTGCACACTCAGGTTTCTAACCTAGAGATACAGGCTCATGTGCACACTCAGGTTTCCCACCTGTGAGATACAGGCTCATGTGCACACTCAGGTTTCCCACCTGTGAGATACAGGCTCATGTGCACACTCAGGTTTCCCACCTGTGAGATACAGGCTCATGTGAACACTCAGGTTTCCCACCTGTGAGATACAGGCTCATGTGCACACTCAGGTTTCCTACCAGAGATACAGGCTCATGTGCACACTCAGGTTTCCACCTGTGAGATACAGGCTCATGTGCACACTCAGGTTTCCCACCTGTGAGATACAGGCTCATGTGCACACCAGGTTTCCCACCTGTGAGATACAGGCTCATGTGCACACTCAGGTTTCCCACCTGTGAGATACAGGCTCATGCACACTCAGGTTTCCCACCTGTGAGATACAGGCTCATGTGCACACTCAGGTTTCCCACCTGTGAGATACAGGCTCATGTGCACACTCAGGTTTCTAACCTGTGAGATACAAGCTCATGTGCACACTCAGGTTTCCCACCTGTGAGATACAGGCTCATGTGAACACTCAGGTTTCCCACCTGTGAGATACAGGCTCATGTGAACACTCAGGTTTCCCACCTGTGAGATACAGGCTCATGTGACACTCAGGTTTCCCACCTGTGAGATACAGGCTCATGTGCACACTCAGGTTTCCCACGTGTGAGATACAGGCTCATGTGCACACTCAGGTTCCCCCCAGAGATACAGGCTCATGTGCACACTCAGGTTTCCCACCTGTGAGATACAGGCTCATGTGCACACTCAGGTATCCCACCTGTAAGATACAGGCTCATGTGCACACTCAGGTTTCTAACCTGTGAGATACAAGCTCATGTGCACACTCAGGTTTCCCACCTGTGAGATACAGGCTCATGTGAACACCCAGGTTTCCCAACTGTGAGATACAGGCTCATGTGAACACCCAGGTTTCCCACCTGTGAGATACAGGCTCATGTGCACACTCAGGCTTCCCACATGTGAGATACAGGCTCATGTGCACACCCAGGTTTCCCAGTGAGATACAGGCTCATGTGCACACTCAGGTTTCCCACCTGTGAGATACAGGCTCATGTGCACACTCAGGTTTCCCACCTGTGAGATACAGGCTCATGTGCACACTCAGGTTTCCCACCTTGAGATACAGGCTCATGTGCACACTCAGGTTTCCCACCTGTGAGATACAGGCTCATGTGCACACTCAGGTTTCCCACCTGTGAGATACAGAGCTCATGTGCACACTCAGGTTTCCCACCTGTGAGATACAGGCTCATGTGAACACTCAGGTTTCCCACCTGTGAGATACAGGCTCATGTGAACACTCAGGTTTCCCACCTGTGAGATACAGGCTCATGTGCACATTCAGGTTCCCACCTGTGAGATACAGGCTCATGTGCACACTCAGGTTTCACACGTGGAGATACAGGCTCATGTGCACACTCAGGTTTCCACTCAGAGATACAGGCTCATGTGCACACTCAGGTTTCCACCTGTGAGATGCAGGCTCATCTGCACACTCAGGTTTCCCACCTGTGAGATACAGGCTCATGTGCACACTCAGGTTTCCCACCGTGAGATACAGGCTCATGTGCACACTCAGGTTTCCCACCTGTGAGATACAGGCTCATGTGCACACTCAGGTTTCCTAACCTGTGAGATACAGGCTCATGTGCACACCAGGTTTCCCACCTGTGAGATACAGGCTCATGTGCACACTCAGGTTTCCCACCTGTGAGATACAGGCTCATGTGCACACTCAGGTTTCCCACCTGTGAGATACAGGCTCATGTGCACACTCAGGTTTCCCACCTGTGAGATACAGGCTCATGTGCACACCAGGTTTCCCACCTGTGAGATACAGGCTCATGTGCACACTCAGGTTTCTAACCTGTGAGATACAGGCTCATGTGCACACTCAGGTTTCCCACCTGTGAGATACAGGCTCATGTGCACACTCAGGTTTCCCAACTGTGAGATACAGGCTCATGTGCACACTCAGGTTTCCCAACTGTGAGATACAGGCTCATGTGCACACTCAGGTTTCCCACCTGTAGATACAGGTCATGTGCACACTCAGGTTTACCCTGAGATACAGGCTCATGTGCACACTCAGGTTTCCCACCTGTGAGATACAGGCTCATGTGCACACTCAGGTTTCCACCTGTGAGATACAGGCTCATGTGAACACTCAGGTTTCCCCAGTAAGATACAGGCTCATGTGAACACTCAGGTTTCCCACCTGTGAGATACAGGCTCATGTGCACACTCAGGTTTCCCACCTGTGAGATACAGGCTCATGTGAACATTCAGGTTTCCACCTGTGAGATACAGGCTCATGTGCACACTCAGGTTTCCACCTGTGAGATACAGGCTCATGTGCACACTCAGGTTTCCCACCTGTGATACAGGCTCATGTGCACACTCAGGTTTCCCACCTGTGAGATACAGGCTCATGTGCACACTCAGGTTTCCCACCTGTGAGATACAGGCTCATGTGCACACTCAGGTTTCCCACCGTGAGATACAGGCTCATGTGAACACCCAGGTTTCCCAACTGTGAGATACAGGCTCATGTGAACACCCAGGTTTCCCACCTGTGAGATACAGACTCATGTGCACACTCAGGCTTCCCACATGTGAGATACAGGCTCATGTGAACACCCAGGTTTCCCAGTAAGATACAGGCTCATGTGCACACTCAGGTTTCCCACCTGTGAGATACAGGCTCATGTGCACACTCAGGTTTCCCAACTGTGAGATACAGGCTCATGTGCACACTCAGGTTTCCCACATGTAAGATACAGGCTCATGTGCACACCAGGTTTCTAACCTGTGAGATACAAGCTCATGTGCACACTCAGGTTTCCCACCTGTGAGATACAGGCTCATGTGCACACTCAGGCTTCCCACATGTGAGATACAGGCTCATGTGAACACTCAGATTTCCCACCTGTGAGATACAGGCTCATGTGTAAACTCAGGTTTCCCAACTGTGAGATACAGGCTCATGTGCACACTCAGGTTTCCCACCTGTGAAATACAGGCTCATGTACACACTCAGGTTTCCCACCTGTGAGATACAGGCTCATGGAACACTCAGGTTTCCCACCTGTGAGATACAGGCTCATGTGAACACTCAGGTTTCCCACCTGTGAGATACAGGCTCATGTGCACACTCAGGTTTCCCACCTGTGAGATACAGGCTCATGTGAAACTCAGGTTTCCCACCTGTGAGATACAGGCTCATGTGTACACTCAGGTTTCCCACCTGTGAGATACAGGCTCATGTGCACACTCAGGTTTCCCACCTGTGAGATACAGGCTCATGTGCACACTCAGGTTTCCCACCTGTGAGATACAGGCTCATGTGCACACTCAGGTTTCCCACCTGTGAGATACAGGCTCATGTGCACACTCAGGTTTCCCACCAGATGCAGGCTCATCTGCACACTCAGGTTCCCACCTGTGAGATACAGGCTCATGTGCACACTCAGGTTTCCCACCTGTGAGATACAGGCTCATGTGCACACTCAGGTTTCCCACCTGTGAGATACAGGCTCATGTGCACACTCAGGTTTCTAACCTGTGAGATACAAGCTCATGTGCACACTCAGGTTTCCCACCTGTGAGATACAGGCTCATGTGAACACTCAGGTTTCCCACCTGTGAGATACAGGCTCATGTGCACACTCAGGTTTCCCACCTGTGAGATACAGGCTCATGTGCACACCAGGTTTCACACGGTGAGATGCAGGCTCATCTGCACACTCAGGTTCCCACGCCTGTGAGATACAGGCTCATGTGCACACTCAGGTTTCCCACCTGTGAGATACAGGCTCATGTGCACACTCAGGTTCCCACCTGTGAGATACAGGCTCATGTGCACACTCAGGTTTCTAACCTGTGAGACAGCCATGTACACAGGTCCACCTGTGAGATACAGGCTCATGTGCACACTCAGGTTTCCCACCTGTGAGATACAGGCTCATGTGCACACTCAGGTTTCCCACCTTGAGATACAGGCTCATGTGAACACTCAGGTTTCCCACCTGGAGATACAGGCTCATGTGAAACTCAGGTTTCCACCTGTGAGATACAGGCTCATGTGCACACTCAGGTTTCCCACTGTGAGATAGAGGCTCATGTGAACACTCCAGGTTTCCAGTAAGATACAGGCTCATGTGTAAACTCAGGTTTCCCACCTGTGAGATACAGGCTCATGTGCACACTCAGGTTTCCCGCCTGTGAGATACAGGCTCATGTGCACTCTAGGTTCTCCACCTGTGAGATACTGGCTCATGTGCACACTTAGGTTTCCCACCTGTGAGATACAGGCTCATGTGAACACCCAGGTTTCCCCAACTGTGAGATACAGGCTCATGTGAACACCCAGGTTTCCCACCTGTGAGATACAGACTCATGTGCACACTCAGGCTTCCCACCTGAGATACAGGCTCATGTGAACACCCAGGTTTCCCAGTAAGATACAGGCTCATGTGCACACTCAGGTTTCCCACCTGTGAGATGCAGGCTCATGTGACACTCAGGTTTCAACTGTGAGATACAGGCTCATGTGCACACTGTGGTTTCCCAACTGTGAGATACAGGCTCATGTACACACTCAGGTTTCCCACATGTAAGATACAGGCTCATGTGCACACTCAGGTTTCTAACCTGTGAGATACAAGCTCATGTGCACACTCAGGTTTCCCACCTGTGAGATACAGGCTCATGTGCACACTCAGGCTTCCCACATGTGAGATACAGGCTCATGTGAACACTCAGATTTCCCACCTGTGAGATACAGGCTCATGTGTAAACTCAGGTTTCCCAACTGTGAGATACAGGCTCATGTGCACACTCAGGTTTCCCAACTGTGAAATACAGGCTCATGTACACACTCAGGTTTCCCAGCTGTGAGATACAGGCTCATGTGCACACTCAGGTTTCCCACCTGTGAGATACAGGCTCATGTGAACACCCAGGTTTCCCACCTGTGAGATACAGGCTCATGTGTAAACTCAGGTTTCCCACCTGTGAGATACAGGCTCATGTGAAAACTCAGGTTTCCCACCTGTGAGATACAGGATCATGTGAACACTCAGGTTTCCCACCTGGAGATACAGGCTCATGTGCACACTCAGGTCTCCCACCTGTGAGATACAGGTTCATGTGCACACTCAGGTTTCACACGGTGAGATACAGGCTCATGTGCACACTCAGGTTTGCCACTTCAGAGATACAGGCTCATGTGCACACTCAGGTTTCCCACCTGTGAGATCAGGCTCATGTGCACACTCAGGTTTCCCCACCTGTGAGATACAGGCTCATGTGCACACTCAGGTTTCCCACCAGATACTGGCTCATGTGCACACTAGGTTTCCCACCTGTGAGATACAGGCTCATGTGCACACTCAGGTTTCTAACCTGTGAGATACAAGCTCATGTGCACACTCAGGTTTCCCACCTGTGAGATACAGGCTAATGTGAACACTCAGGTTTCCCACCTGTGAGATACAGGCTCATGTGAACACTCAGGTTTCCCACCTGTGAGATACAGGCCCATGTGCACATTCAGGGCTCCCACCTGTGAGATACAGGTTCATGTGCACACTCAGGTTTCACACGTGTGAGATGCAGGCTCATCTGCACACTCAGGTTCCCCGCCTGTGAGATACAGGCTCATGTGCACACTCAGGTTTCCCACCTGTGAGATACAGGCTCATGTGCACACTCAGGTATCCCACCTGTAAGATACAGGCTCATGTGCACACTCAGGTTTCTAACCTGTGAGATACAAGCTCATGTGCACACTCAGGTTTCCCACCTGTGAGATACAGGCTCATGTGTACACTCAGGTTTACCAACTGTGAGATACAGGCTCATGTGCACACTCAGGTTTCCTACCTGTGAGATACAGGCTCATGTGAACACCCAGGTTTCCGACCTGTGAGATACAGGCTCATGTGTAAACTCTGGTTTCCGACCTGTGAGATACAGGCTCATGTGCACACTCAGGCTTCCCACATGTGAGATAGAGGCTCATGTGAACACCCAGGTTTCCCAGTAAGATACAGGCTCATGTGTAAACTCAGGTTTCCTACCTGTGAGATACAGGCTCATGTGCACACTCAGGTTTCCCGCCTGTGAGATACCGGCTCATGTGCACTCTCAGGTTTTCCACCTGTGAGATACTGGCTCATGTGCACACTTAGGTTTCCCACCTGTGAGATACAGGCTCATGTGAACACCCAGGTTTCCCAACTGTGAGATACAGGCTCATGTGAACACCCAGGTTTCCCACCTGTGAGATACAGACTCATGTGCACACTCAGGCTTCCCACATGTGAGATACAGGCTCATGTGAACACCCAGGTTTCCAGTAAGATACAGGCTCATGTGCACTCAGGTTTCCCACCTGTGAGATGCAGGCTCATGTGTAAACTCAGGTTTCCCAACTGTGAGAGACAGGCTCATGTGCACACTCAGGTTTCCCAACTGTGAGATACAGGCTCATGTACACACTCAGGTTTCCCACATGTAAGATACAGGCTCATGTGCACACTCAGGTTTCTAACCTGTGAGATACAAGCTCATGTGCACACTCAGGTTTCCCACCTGTGAGATACAGGCTCATGTGCACACTCAGGCTTCCCACATGTGAGATACAGGCTCATGTGAACACTCAGGTTTCCACCCAGAGATACAGGCTCATGTGCACACTCAGGTTTCCCACCTGTGAGATACAGGCTCATGTGCACACTCAGGTTTCCCACCTGTGAGATACAGGCTCATGTGCACACTCAGGTTTCCCACTTGTGAGATACAGGCTCATGTGCACACTCAGGTTTCCCACCTGTGAGATACAGGCTCATGTGCACACTCAGGTTTCCCAGCTGGAGATACAGGCTCATGTGCACACCCAGGTTTCCCACCTGTGAGATACAGGCTCATGTGCACACTCAGGTTTCCCACCTGTGAGATACAGGCTCATGTGAACACTCAGGTTTCCAACCTGTGAGATACAGGCTCATGTGCACACTCAGGTTTCCACCGTGAGATACAGGCTCATGCACACTCAGGTTTCCCACCTGTGAGATACAGGCTCATGTGCACACTCAGGTTTCCCACCTGTGAGATACAGGCTCATGTGCACACCAGGTTTCCACCTGTGAGATACAGGCTCATGTGAACATTCAGGTTTCCACCAGTGAGATACAGGCTCATGTGCAAACTCAGGTTTCCCACCTGTGAGATACAGGCTCATGTGCACACTCAGGTTTCCTACCTGTGAGATACAGGCTCATGTGCACACTCAGGTTTCCCGCCTGTGAGATACAGGCTCATGTGCACACTCAGGTTTCCACCTGTGAGATACAGGCTCATGTGCACACTCAGGTTTCCCACCTGTAGATACAGGCTCATGTGAACACCCAGGTTTCCCACCTGTGAGATACAGGCTCATGTGAACACCCAGGTTTCCCACCTGTGAGATACAGACTCATGTGCACACTCAGGCTTCCCACATGTGAGATACAGGCTCATGTGAACACCCAGGTTTCCAAGTAAGATACAGGCTCATGTGCACACTCAGGTTTCCCACCTGTGAGATACAGGCTCATGTACACTCAGGTTTCCCAAGTGAGATACAGGCTCATGTGCACACCAGGTTTCCCACATGTGAGATACAGGCTCATGTGCACACTCAGGTTTCTAACCTGTGAGATATGTTCATGTGCAACTCAGGTTTCCCACCTGGAGATACAGGCTCATGTGCACACTCAGGTTTCCCACATGTGAGATACAGGCTCATGTGAACACTCAGGTTTCCCACCTGTGAGATACAGGCTCATGTGTAAACTCAGGTTTCCCACCTGTGAGATACAGGCTCATGTGCACACTCAGGTTTCCCAACTGTGAGATACAGGCTCATGTACACACCAGGTTTCCCAGTGTGAGATACAGGCTCATGTGCACACTCAGGTTTCCCACCTGTGATACAGGCTCATGTGAACACCCAGGTTTCCCACCTGTGAGATACAGGCTCATGTAAACTCAGGTTTCCACCGAGATACAGGCTCATGTGTAAACTCAGGTTTCCCACCTGTGAGATACAGGATCATGTGAACACTCAGGTTTCCCACCTGTGAGATACAGGCTCATGTGCACATTCAGGTCTCCCACCTGTGAGATACAGGTTCATGTGCACACTCAGGTTTCACACGTGTGAGATACAGGCTCATGTGCACACTCAGGTTTGCCACTTGTGAGATACAGGCTCAAGTGCACACTCAGGTTTCCCACCTGTGAGATGCAGGCTCATCTGCACACTCAGGTTCCCCCGCCTGTGAGATACAGGCTCATGTGCACACTCAGGTTTCCCACCTGTGAGATACTGGCTCATGTGCACACTCAGGTTTCCCACCTGTGAGATACAGGCTCATGTGCACACTCAGGTTTCTAACCTGTGAGATACAAGCTCATGTGCACACTCAGGTTTCCCACCTGTGAGATACAGGCTCATGTGAACACTCAGGTTTCCCACCTGTGAGATACAGGCTCATGTGAACACTCAGGTTTCCCACCTGTGAGATACAGGCCCATGTGCACATTCAGGGCTCCCACCTGTGAGATACAGGTTCATGTGCACACTCAGGTTTCACACGTGTGAGATGCAGGCTCATCTGCACACTCAGGTTCCCCGCCTGTGAGATACAGGCTCATGTGCACACTCAGGTTTCCCACCTGTGAGATACAGGCTCATGTGCACACTCAGGTATCCCACCTGTAAGATACAGGCTCATGTGCACACTCAGGTTTCTAACCTGTGAGATACAAGCTCATGTGCACACTCAGGTTTCCCACCTGTGAGATACAGGCTCATGTGCACACTCAGGTTTCCCAACTGTGAGATACAGGCTCATGTGCACACTCAGGTTTCCCACCTGTGAGATACAGGCTCATGTGAACACTCAGGTTTCCACCTGTGAGATACAGGCTCATGTGACACCTGGTTTCCCACCTGTGAGATACAGGCTCATGTGCACACTCAGGCTTCCCACAGTGAGATACAGGCTCATGTGAACACCCAGGTTTCCCAGTAAGATACAGGCTCATGTGTACACTCAGGTTTCCTACCTGTGAGATACAGGCTCATGTGCACACTCAGGTTTCCACCTGTGAGATACAGGCTCATGTGCACCTCAGGTTTCTCCACCTGTGAGATACAGGCTCATGTGCACACTCAGGTTTCCCACCTGTGAGATACAGGCTCATGTGAACACCCAGGTTTCCCACCTGTGAGATACAGGCTCATGTGAACACCCAGGTTTCCACCTGTGAGATACAGACTCATGTGCACACTCAGGTTTCCCACATGTGAGATACAGGCTCATGTGAACACTCAGGTTTCCCAGTGAAGATACAGGCTCATGTGCACACTCAGGTTTCCCACCTGTGAGATACAGGCTCATGTGCACACTCAGGTTTCCCACCTGTGAGATACAGGCTCATGTGCACACTCAGGTTTCCCACCTGTGAGATACAGGCTCATGTGCACACTCAGGTTTCCCACCTGTGAGATACAGGTCATGTGCACTCAGGTTTCCAGTAGACAGGCTCATGTCACACCAGGTTTCCCACCTGTGAGATACAGGCTCATGTGCACACTCAGGTTTCCCACCTGTGAGATACAGGCTCATGTGCACACTCAGGTTTCCACCTGTGAGATACAGGCTCATGTGCACACTCAGGTTTCCCACCTGTGAGATACAGGCTCAGTGACACCAGGTTTCCCACCTGTGAGATACAGGCTCATGTGCACACTCAGGTTTCCCACCTGTGAGATACAGGCTCATGTGCACACTCAGGTTTCACACGTGAGGACTCATCTGCACACTCAGGTTTCCCCCCTGTGAGATACAGGCTCATGTGCACACTCAGGTTTCCCACCTGTGAGATACAGGCTCATGTGCACACTCAGGTTTCCCACCTGTAAGATACAGGCTCATGTGCACACTCAGGTTTCTAACCTGTGAGATACAAGCTCATGTGCACACTCAGGTTTCCCACCTGTGAGATACAGGCTCATGTGCACACTCAGGTTTCCCAACTGTGAGATACAGGCTCATGTGCACACTCAGGTTTCCCACCTGTGAGATACAGGCTCATGTGAACACCCAGGTTTCCAACTGTGAGATACAGGCTCATGTGTACACCTCAGGTTTCCCACCTGTGAGATACAGGCTCATGTGCACACTCAGGCTTCCCACATGTGAGATACAGGCTCATGTGAACACCCAGGTTTCCCAGTAAGATACAGGCTCATGTGTAAACTCAGGTTTCCACCTGTGAGATACAGGCTCATGCACACTCAGGTTTCCCCGTGAGAACAGGCTCATGTGCACACTCAGGTTTTCCACCTGTGAGATACTGGCTCATGTGCACACTTAGGTTTCCCACCTAGGAGATACAGGCTCATGTGAACACCCAGGTTTCCCAACTGTGAGATACAGGCTCATGTGAACACCCAGGTTTCCCACCTGTGAGATACAGACCATGTGCACACTCAGGCTTCCACATGTGAGATACAGGCTCATGTGAACACCCAGGTTTCCAGTAAGATACAGGCTCATGTGCACACTCAGGTTTCCCACCTGTGAGATACAGGCTCATGTGTACACTCAGGTTTCCCAACTGTGAGAACAGGCTCATGTGCACACTCAGGTTTCCCACCTGTGAGATACAGGCTCATGTGCACACTCAGGTTTCCCACATGTAAGATACAGGCTCATGTGCACACTCAGGTTTCTAACCTGTGAGATACAGCTCATGTGCACACTCAGGTTTCCCACCTGTGAGATACAGGCTCATGTGCACACTCAGGCTTCCCACTGGAACAGGCTCATGTGAACACTCAGGTTTCCCACCGTGAGATACAGGCTCATGTAACTCAGGTTTCCAACTGTGAGATACAGGCTCATGTGCACACTCAGGTTTCCCAACCATGAGATACAGGCTCATGTACACACTCAGGTTTCCCAGCTGTGAGATACAGGCTCATGTGCACACTCATGTTTCCCACCTGTGAGATACAGGCTCATGTGAACACCCAGGTTTCCCACCTGTGAGATACAGGCTCATGTGTAAACACAGGTTTCCCACCTGTGAGATACAGGCTCATGTGAAAACTCAGGTTTCCCACCTGTGAGATACAGGATCATGTGAACACTCAGGTTTCCCACGTGTGAGATACAGGCTCATGTGCACATTCAGGTCTCCCACCTGTGAGATACAGGTTCATGTGCACACTCAGGTTTCACACGCGGTGAGATACAGGCTCATGTGCACACCTCAGGTTTCCCACTTGTGAGATACAGGCTGCACACTCAGGTTTCCCACCTGTGAGATGCAGGCTCATCTGCACACTCAGGTTCCCCCGCCTGTGAGATACAGGCTCATGTGCACACTCAGGTTTCCCACCTGTGAGATACTGGCTCATGTGCACACCAGGTTTCCCACCTGTGAGATACAGGCTCATGTGCACACTCAGGTTTCTAACCTGTGAGATACAAGCTCATGTGCACACTCAGGTTTCCCACCTGTGAGATACAGGCTCATGTGAACACTCAGGTTTCCTCACCTGTGAGATACAGGCTCATGTGAACACTCAGGTTTCCCCACCCAGAGATACAGGCCCATGTGCACATTCAGGGCTCCCACCTGTGAGATACAGGCTCATGTGCACACTCAGGTTTCACACGTGTGAGATGCAGGCTCATCTGCACACTCAGGTTCCCCGCCTGTGAGATACAGGCTCATGTGCACACCCAGTTCCCACCTGTGAGATACAGCAGGCTCATGTGCACACTCAGGTTTCCCACCTGTAAGATACAGGCTCATGTGCACACTCAGGTTTCTAACCTGTGAGATACAAGCTCATGTGCACACTCAGGTTTCCCACCTGTGAGATACAGGCTCATGTACACTCAGGTTTACCAACTGTGAGATACAGGCTCATGTGCACACTCAGGTTTCCTACCTGTGAGATACAGGCTCATGTGAACACCCAGGTTTCCGACCTGTGAGATACAGGCTCATGTAAACTCTGGTTCCCACTGTGAGATACAGGCTCATGTGCACACTCAGGCTTCCCACATGTGAGATAGAGGCTCATGTGAACACCCAGGTTTCCAGTAAGATACAGGCTCATGTGTAAACTCAGGTTTCCTACCTGTGAGATACAGGCTCATGCACACCAGGTTTCCCGCCTGTGAGATACCGGCTCATGTGCACCTCAGGTTTTCCACCTGTGAGATACTGGCTCATGTGCACACTTAGGTTTCCCACCTGTGAGATACAGGCTCATGTGAACACCCAGGTTTCCCAACTGTGAGATACAGGCTCATGTGAACACTCCAGGTTTCCCACCTGTGAGATACAGACTCATGTGCACACTCAGGCTTCCCACATGTGAGATACAGGCTCATGTGAACACCCAGGTTTCCCAGTAAGATACAGGCTCATGTGCACACTCAGGTTTCCCACCTGTGAGATGCAGGCTCATGTGTAAACTCAGGTTTCCCAACTGTGAGAGACAGGCTCATGTGCACACTCAGGTTTCCCAACTGTGAGATACAGGCTCATGTACACACTCAGGTTTCCCACATGTAAGATACAGGCTCATGTGCACACTCAGGTTTCTAACCTGTGAGATACAAGCTCATGTGCACACTCAGGTTTCCCACCTGTGAGATACAGGCTCATGTGCACACTCAGGCTTCCCACATGTGAGATACAGGCTCATGTGAACACTCAGATTTCCCACCTGTGAGATACAGGCTCATGTGTAAACTCAGGTTTCCCACCTGTGAGATACAGGTTCATGTGCACACTCAGGTTTCACACGTGTGAGATACAGGCTCATGTGCACACTCAGGTTTGCCACTTGTGAGATACAGGCTCAAGTGCACACTCAGGTTTCCCACCTGTGAGATGCAGGCTCATCTGCACACTCAGGTTCCCCGCCTGTGAGATACAGGCTCATGTGCACACTCAGGTTTCCCACCTATGAGATACAGGCTCATGTGCACACTCAGGTTTCCCACCTGTGAGATACAGGCTCATGTGCACACTCAGGTTTCTAACCTGTGAGATACAAGCTCATGTGCACACTCAGGTTTCCCACCTGTGAGATACAGGCTCATGCGCACACTCAGATTTCCCACCTGTGAGATACAGGCTCATGTGTAAACTCAGGTTTCCCAACTGTGAGATACAGGCTCATGTGCACACTCAGGTTTCCCACTTGTGAGATACAGGCTCATGTGAACATTCAGGTTTCCCAGTAAGATACAGGCTCATGTGTAAACTCAGGTTTCCCAACTGTGAGATACAGGCTCATGTGCACACTCAGGTTTCCTACCTCTGAGATACAGGCTCATGTGCACACTCAGGTTTCCCGCCTGTGAGATACCGCTCATGTGCACTCTCAGGTTTCCACCTGTGAGATACTGGCTCATGTGCACACTTAGGTTTCCCACCTGTGAGATACAGGCTCATGTGAACACCCAGGTTTCCCAACTGTGAGATACAGGCTCATGTGAACACCCAGGTTTCCCACCTGTGAGATACAGACTCATGTGCACACTCAGACTTCCCACATGTGAGATACAGGCTCATGTGAACACCCAGGTTTCCCAGTAAGATACAGGCTCATGTGCACACTCAGGTTTCCCACCTGTGAGATACAGGCTCATGTGTAAACTCAGATTTCCCAACTGTGAGATACAGGCTCATGTGCACACTCAGGTTTCCCACATGTAAGATACAGGCTCATGTGCACACTCAGGTTTCTAACCTGTGAGATACAAGCTCATGTGCACACTCAGGTTTCCCACCTGTGAGATACAGGCTCATGTGCACACTCAGGCTTCCCACATGTGAGATACAGGCTCATGTGAACACTCAGATTTCCCACCTGTGAGATACAGGCTCATGTGTAAACTCAGGTTTCCCACCTGTGAGATACAGGTTCATGTGCACACTCAGGTTTCCCAACTGTGAAATACACAGGCTCATGTACACACTCAGGTTTCCAGCTGTGAGATACAGGCTCATGTGCACACTCAGGTTCCCACCTGTGAGATACAGGCTCATGTGAACACTCCAGGTTTCCCACCTAGAGATACAGGCTCATGTGCACACTCAGGTTTCCCACCTGTGAGATACAGGCTCATGTGAAAACTCAGGTTTCCCACCTGTGAGATACAGGATCATGTGAACACTCAGGTTTCCCACCTGTGAGATACAGGCTCATGTGCACATTCAGGTCTCCCACCTGTGAGATACAGGTTCATGTGCACACTCAGGTTTCACACGTGTGAGATACAGGCTCATGTGCACACTCAGGTTTGCCACTTGTGAGATACAGGCTCAAGTGCACACTCAGGTTTCCCACCTGTGAGATGCAGGCTCATCTGCACACTCAGGTTCCCCGCCTGTGAGATACAGGCTCATGTGCACACTCAGGTTTCCCACCTGTGAGATACTGGCTCATGTGCACACTCAGGTTTCCCACCTGTGAGATACAGGCTCATGTGCACACTCAGGTTTCTAACCTGTGAGATACAAGCTCATGTGCACACTCAGGTTTCCCACCTGTGAGATACAGGCTAATGTGAACACTCAGGTTTCCCACCTGTGAGATACAGGCTCATGTGAACACTCAGGTTTCCCACCTGTGAGATACAGGCCCATGTGCACACTCAGGGCTCCACCTGTGAGATACAGGTTCATGTGCACACTCAGGTTTCACACGGTGAGATGCAGGCTCATCTGCACACTCAGGTTCCCCGCCTGTGAGATACAGGCTCATGTGCACACTCAGGTTTCCAACCTGTGAGATACAAGCTCATGTGCACACTCAGGTTTCCCACCTGTGAGATATAGGCTCATGTGGACACTCAGTTTCAACCTGTGAGATACAAGCTCATGTGCACACTCAGGTTTCCCACCTGTGAGATACAGGCTCATGTGCACACTCAGGTTTACCAACTGTGAGATACAGGCTCATGTGCACACTCAGGTTTCCTACCTGTGAGATACAGGCTCATGTGAACACCCAGGTTTCCGACCTGTGAGATACAGGCTCATGTGTAAACTCTGGTTTCCGACCTGTGAGATACAGGCTCATGTGCACACTCAGGCTTCCCACATGTGAGATAGAGGCTCATGTGAACACCCAGGTTTCCCAGTAAGATACAGGCTCATGTGTAAACTCAGGTTTCCTACCTGTGAGATACAGGCTCATGTGCACACTCAGGTTTCCCGCCTGTGAGATACCGGCTCATGTGCACTCTCAGGTTTTCCACCTGAGATACTGGCTCATGTGCACACTTAGGTTTCCCACCTGTGAGATACAGGCTCATGTGAACACCCAGGTTTCCCACCTGTGAGATACAGGCTCATGTGAACACCCAGGTTTCCCACCTGTGAGATACAGACTCATGTGCACACTCAGGCTTCCCACATGTGAGATACAGGCTCATGTGAACACCCAGGTTTCCCAGTAAGATACAGGCTCATGTGCACACTCAGGTTTCCCACCTGTGAGATACAGGCTCATGTGCACACTCAGGTTTCCCACCTGTGAGATACAGGCTCATGTGCACACTCAGGTTTCCCACCTGTGAGATACAGGCTCATGTGCACACTCAGGTTTCCCACCTGTAGATACAGGCTCATGTGCACACTCAGGTTTCACACCTGTGAGATACAGGCTCATGTGCACACTCAGGTTTCCACTTGTGAGATACAGGCTCATGTGCACACTCAGGTTTCCCACCTGTGAGATACAGGCTCATGTGCACACTCAGGTTCGGTGACTCAGGCTCAGCACACCAGGTTTCCCACCTGTGAGATACAGGCTCATGTGCACACTCAGGTTTCCCACCTGTGAGATACAGGCTCATGTGCACACTCAGGTTTCCCACCCTGAGATACAGGCTCATGTGCACACTCAGGTTTCCCACCTGTGAGATACAGGCTCATGTGCACACCAGGTTTCCACCTGTGAGATACAGGCTCATGTGAACACTCAGGTTTCCCACCTGTGAGATACAGGCTCATGTGAACACTCAGGTTTCCCACCTGTGAGATACAGGCTCATGTGCACATTCAGGTCTCCCACCTGTGAGATACAGGCTCATGTGCACACTCAGGTTTCCACGCGAGATACAGGCTCATGTGCACACTCAGGTTTCCCACTGTGAGATACAGGCTCATGTGCACACCAGGTTTCCCACCTGTGAGATGCAGGCTCATGTGCACACTCAGGTTCCCCACCTGTGAGATACAGGCTCATGTGCACACTCAGGTTTCCCACCTGTGAGATACAGGCTCATGTGCACACTCAGGTTTCCCACCTGTGAGATACAGGCTCATGTGCACACCCAGGTTTCTAACCTGTGAGATACAGGCTCATGTGCACACTCAGGTTTCCCACCTGTGAGATACAGGCTACGTGAACACTCAGGTTTCCCACCTGTGAGATACAGGCTCATGTGAACACCTCAGGTTTCCCACCTGTGAGATACAGGCTCATGTGCACATTCAGGTTTCCCACCTGTGAGATACAGGCTCATGTGCACACTCAGGTTTCACACGGTGAGATGCAGGCTCATGTGCACACTCAGGTTTCCCGCCTGTGAGATACAGGCTCATGTGCACACTCAGGTTTCCACCTGTGAGATACAGGCTCATGTGCACACTCAGGTTTCCCACCTGTAAGATACAGGCTCATGTGCACACTCAGGTTTCTAACCTGTGAGATACAGCTCATGTGCACACTCAGGTTTCCCACCTGTGAGATACAGGCTCATGTGAACACCCAGGTTTCCCAACTGTGAGATACAGGCTCATGTGAACACTCAGGTTTCCCACCTGTGATACAGGCTCATGTGCACACTCAGGTTTCCCACCTGTGAGATACAGGCCATGTGAACACCCAGGTTTCCCAGTAAGATACAGGCTCATGTGCACACTCAGGTTTCCCACCTGTGAGATACAGGCTCATGTGCACACTCAGGTTTCCAACTGTGAGATACAGGCTCATGTGCACACTCAGGTTTCCCAACTGTGAGATACAGGCTCATGTGACACACTCAGGTTTCCCACATGTAAGATACAGGCTCATGTGCACACTCAGGTTTCTAACCAGAGATACAGGCTCATGTGCACACTCAGGTTTCCCACCTGTGAGATACAGGCTCATGTGCACACTCAGGCTTCCCACATGTGAGATACAGGCTCATGTGAACACTCAGATTTCCCACCTGTGAGATACAGGCTCATGTGTAAACTCAGGTTTCCCACCTGTGAGATACAGGTTCATGTGCACACTCAGGTTTCACACGTGTGAGATACAGGCTCATGTGCACACTCAGGTTTGCCACTTGTGAGATACAGGCCTGTGCACACTCAGGTTTCCCACCTGTGAGATGCAGGCTCATGTGCACACTCAGGTTTCCCACCTGTGAGATACAGGCTCATGTGCACACTCAGGTTTCCCACCTGTGAGATACAGGCTCATGTGCACACTCAGGTTTCCCACCTGTGAGATACAGGCTCATGTGCACACTCAGGTTTCTAACCTGTGAGATACAAGCTCATGTGCACACTCAGGTTTCCCACCTGTGAGATACAGGCTCATGTGCACACTCAGGTTTCCCACCTGTGAGATACAGGCTCATGTGTAAACTCAGGTTTCCCACCTGTGAGATACAGGCTCATGTGCACACTCAGGTTTCCCACTTGTGAGATACAGGCTCATGTGAACACTCAGGTTTCCCAGTAAGATACAGGCTCATGTGCAACACTCAGGTTCTCTACCTGTGAGATACAGGCTCATGTGCACACTCAGGTTTCCACCTGTGAGATACAGGCTCATGTGCACACTCAGGTTTCCCGCCTGTAGATACAGGCTCATGTGCACACTCAGGTTTCCCACCTGTGAGATACAGCTCATGCACACAGGTTTCCCACCTGTGAGATACAGGCTCATGTGAACACCCAGGTTTCCCAACTGTGAGATACAGGCTCATGTGCACACCCAGGTTTCCCACCTGTGAGATACAGGCTCATGTGCACACTCAGTGTCCTTCACCAGTGAGATACAGGCTCATGTGCACACTCAGGTTTCCCACCTGTGAGATACAGGCTCATGTGTACACTCAGGTTTCCCAACCTGTGAGATACAGGCTCATGTGCACACTCAGGTTTCCCACTGTGAGATACAGGCTCATGTGCACACTCAGGTTTCCCACCTGTGAGATACAGCTCATGTGCACACTCAGGTTTCCCACCTGTGAGATACAGGCTCATGTGCACACTCAGGTTTCCCACCTGTGAGATACAGGCTCATGTGCACACTCAGGTTTCCCACCTGAGATACAGGCTCAGTGACACTCAGGTTTCCCACCTGAGATACAGGCTCATGTGCACACTCAGGTTTCCCACCTGTGAGATACAGGCTCATGTGCACACTCAGGTTTCCCACCTGTGAGATCAGGCTCATTCACTCAGGTTCCACTGAGATACAGGCTCATGTGAACACTCAGGTTTCCCACCTGTGAGATACAGGCTCATGTGAAAACTCAGGTTTCCCACCTGTGAGATACAGTGCCACAGATGGCTCATGAACACTCAGGTTTCCCACCTGTGAGATACAGGCTCATGTGCACACTCAGGTCTCCCACCTGTGAGATACAGGTTCATGTGCACACTCAGGTTTCACACCGTGAGATACAGGCTCATGTGCACACTCAGGTTTCCACTTGTGAGATACAGGCTCAGTGCACACTCAGGTTTCCCTTAGATGCAGGCTCATCTGCACACTCAGGTTTCCCACCTGTGAGATACAGGCTCATGTGCACACTCAGGTTTCCCACCTGTGAGATACTGGCTCATGTGCACACTCAGGTTTCCCACCTGTGAGATACAGGCTCATGTGCACACCAGGTTTCTAACCTGTGAGATACAAGCTCATGTGCACACTCAGGTTTCCCACCCTGTGAGATACAGGCTATGTGAACACTCAGGTTTCCCACCTGTGAGATACAGGCTCATGTGAACACTCAGGTTTCCCACCTGTGAGATACAGGCTCATGTGCACATTCAGGCTCCCACCTGTGATACGGTTCATGTGCACACTCAGGTTTCACACGTGAGATGCAGGCTCATGTGCACACTCAGGTTTCCCCGCCTGTGAGATACAGGCTCAGTGCACACTCAGGTTTCCCACCTGTGAGATACAGGCTCATGTGCACACTCAGGTTCCCACCTGTAAGATACAGGCTCATGTGCACACTCAGGTTTCTAACCTGTGAGATACAGGCTCATGTGCACACTCAGGTTTCCCACCTGTGAGATACAGGCTCATGTGCACACCAGGTTTCCCAACTGTGAGATACAGGCTCATGTGCACACTCAGGTTTCCTACCTGTGAGATACAGGCTCATGTGAACACTCAGGTTTCCCACCTGTGAGATACAGGCTCATGTAAACTCTGGTTTCCGACCGTGAGATACAGGCTCATGTGCACACTCAGGCTTCCCACATGTGAGATACAGGCTCATGTGAACACTCAGGTTTCAGTAAGACAGGCTGTTACCAGGTCACCTGTGAGATACAGGCTCATGTGCACACTCAGGTTTCCCACCTGTGAGATACAGGCTCATGTGCACACTCAGGTTTTCACCTGTGAGATAGCTCATGTGCACACTCAGGTTTCCCACCTGTGAGATACAGGCTCATGTGAACACTCAGGTTTCCCAACTGTGAGATACAGGCTCATGTGACACTCAGGTTTCCCACCTGTGAGATACAGGCTCATGTGCACACTCAGGCTCTACATGTGAGATACAGGCTCATGTGAACACCCAGGTTTCAGTAGATACAGGCTCATGTGCACACTCAGGTTTCCCACCTGTGAGATACAGGCTCATGTACACACTCAGGTTTCCCACCTGTGAGATACAGGCTCATGTGCACACTCAGGTTTCTAACCTGTGAGATACAGGCTCATGTGCACACTCAGGTTTCCACTTGTGAGATACAGCTGCGCACACCAGGTTTCCACCTGTAGATGCAGGCTCATGTGCACACTCAGGTTCCCCCGCCTGTGAGATACAGGCTCATGTGCACACTCAGGTTTCCACCTGTGAGATACAGGCTCATGTGCACACTCAGGTTTCCCACCTGTGAGATACAGGCTCATGTGCACACCAGGTTTCTAACCTGTGAGATACAAGCTCATGTGCACACTCAGGTTTCCCACCTGTGAGATACAGGCTCATGTGAACACTCAGGTTTCCCACCTGTGAGATACAGGCTCATGTGAACACTCAGGTTTCCCACCTGTGAGATACAGGCTCATGTGCACACTCAGGTTTCCCACCTGTGAGATACAGGCTCATGTGCACACTCAGGTTTCCACACTGTGAGATGCAGGCTCATGTGCACACTCAGGTTCCCCGCCTGTGAGATACAGGCTCATGTGCACACTCAGGTTTCCCACCTGTGAGACACAGGCTCATGCACACTCAGGTTTCCCACCTGTAAGATACAGGCTCATGTGCACACTCAGGTTTCTAACCTGTGAGATACAGGCTCATGTGCACACTCAGGTTTCCCACCTGTGAGATACAGGCTCATGTGCACACTCAGGTTTCCCACCTGTGAGATACAGGCTCATGTGCACACTCAGGTTTCCACCTGTGAGATACAGGCTCATGTGACACGCCTACCTGTGAGATACAGGCTCATGTAACCTGGTTTCCCACCTGTGAGATACAGGCTCATGTGACACTCAGGTTTCCCACCTGTGAGATACAGGCTCATGAACACCCAGGTTTCCAGTAAGATACAGGCTCATGTGTAAACTCAGGTTTCCTACCTGTGAGATACAGGCTCATGTGCACACTCAGGTTTCCCCGCCTGAGATACCGGCTCATGTGCACCTCAGGTTTTCCACCTGTGAGATACTGGCTCATGTGCACACTTAGGTTTCCCACCTGTGAGATACAGGCTCATGTGAACACCCAGGTTTCCCAACTGTGAGATACAGGCTCATGTGAACACCCAGGTTTCCCACCTGTGAGACACAGCTCATGTGCACACTCAGGCTTCCCACATGTGAGATACAGGCTCATGTGAACACCCAGGTTTCCCAGTAAGATACAGGCTCATGTGCACACTCAGGTTTCCCACCTGTGAGATACAGGCTCATGTGAAACTCAGTTTCACCTGTGAGATACAGGCTCATGTGCACACTCAGGCTTCCCACATGTGAGATACAGGCTCATGTGAACACCCAGGTTTCCACTGGAGATACAGGCTCATGTGCACACTCAGGTTTCCTACCTGTGAGATACAGGCTCATGTGCACACTCAGGTTTCCCACCTGTGAGATACAGGCTCATGTGCACCTCAGGTTTCCACCTGAGATACTGGCTCATGTGCACACTCAGGTTTCCCACCTGTGAGATACAGGCTCATGTGAACACTCAGGTTTCCCAACCGTGAGATACAGGCTCATGTGAACACTCAGGTTTCCCACCTGTGAGATACAGGCTCATGTGCACACTCAGGTTTCCACCTGTGAGATACAGGCTCATGAACACCCAGGTTTCACCAGTAAGATACAGGCTCATGTGCACACTCAGGTTTCCCACCTGTGAGATACAGGCTCATGTACACACTCAGGTTTCCCACCTGTGAGATACAGGCTCATGTGCACACTCAGGTTTCCCACCTGTGAGATACAGGCTCATGTGCACACTCAGGTTTCCATGCAGATACAGGCTCATGTGCACACCAGGTTTCCACCTGTGAGATACAGGCTCATGTGCACACTCAGGTTTGCCACTTGTGAGATACAGGCTCAAGTGCACACCAGGTTTCCCACCTGTGAGATGCAGGCTCATCTGCACACTCAGGTTCCCCGCCTGTGAGATACAGGCTCATGTGCACACTCAGGTTTCCCACCTGTGAGATACTGGCTCATGTGCACACTCAGGTTTCCCACCTGTGAGATACAGGCTCATGTGCACACTCAGGTTTCTAACCTGTGAGATACAGGCTCATGTGCACACTCAGGTTTCCCACCTGTGAGATACAGGCTAATGTGAACACTCAGGTTTCCCACCTGTGAGATACAGGCTCATGTGAACACTCAGGTTTCCCACCTGTGAGATACAGGCCCATGTGCACATTCAGGGCTCCCACCTGTGAGATACAGGTTCATGTGCACACTCAGGTTTCACACACGTGAGATGCAGGCTCATCTGCACACTCAGGTTCCCCGCCTGTGAGATACAGGCTCATGTGCACACTCAGGTTTCCCACCTGTGAGATACAGGCTCATGTGCACACTCAGGTATCCCACCTGTAAGATACAGGCTCATGTGCACACTCAGGTTTCTAACCTGTGAGATACAAGCTCATGTGCACACTCAGGTTTCCCACCTGTGAGATACAGGCTCATGTGCACACTCAGGTTTACCAACTGTGAGATACAGGCTCATGTGCACACTCAGGTTTCCTACCTGTGAGATACAGGCTCATGTGAACACCCAGGTTTCCGACCTGTGAGATACAGGCTCATGTGTAAACTCTGGTTTCCGACCTGTGAGATACAGGCTCATGTGCACACTCAGGCTTCCCACATGTGAGATAGAGGCTCATGTGAACACCCAGGTTTCCCAGTAAGATACAGGCTCATGTGTAAACTCAGGTTTCCTACCTGTGAGATACAGGCTCATGTGCACACTCAGGTTTCCCGCCTGTGAGATACCGGCTCATGTGCACTCTCAGGTTTTCCACCTGTGAGATACTGGCTCATGTGCACACTTAGGTTTCCCACCTGTGAGATACAGGCTCATGTGAACACCCAGGTTTCCCAACTGTGAGATACAGGCTCATGTGAACACCCAGGTTTCCCACCTGTGAGATACAGGCTCATGTGCACACTCAGGCTTCCCACATGTGAGATACAGGCTCATGTGAACACCCAGGTTTCCCAGTAAGATACAGGCTCATGTGCACACTCAGGTTTCCCACCTGTGAGATACAGGCTCATGTGTAAACTCAGGTTTCCCAACTGTGAGATACAGGCTCATATGCACACTCAGGTTTCCCAACTGTGAGATACAGGCTCATGTACACACTCAGGTTTCCCACATGTAAGATACAGGCTCATGTGCACACTCAGGTTTCTAACCTGTGAGATACAAGCTCATGTGCACACTCAGGTTTCCCACTGTGAGATACAGGCTCAGTGCACACTCAGGTTTCCCACCATGAGATACAGGCTCATGTGAACACTCAGGTTTCCCACCTGTGAGATACAGGCTCATGTGTAAACTTAGGTTTCCCACCTGTGAGATACAGGCTCATGTGCACACTCAGGTTTCCCAACTGTGAGATACAGGCTCATGTGACACACTCAGGTTTCCCACCTGTGAGATACAGGCTCATGTGCACACTCAGGTTTCCACCTGTGAGATACAGGCTCATGTGCACACTCAGGTTTCCCACCTGTGAGATACAGGCTCATGTGAACACCAGGTTTCCCACCTGTGAGATACAGGCTCATGTGACACCTCAGGTTTCCCACCTGTGAGATACAGGCTCATGTGCACACTCAGGTTTCCCACCTGTGAGATACAGGCTCATGTGCACACTCAGGTTTCCCACCTGTGAGATACAGGCTCATGTGCACACTCAGGTTTCACCGTGAGATACAGGCTCATGTGCACACTCAGGTTTCCCACCTGTGAGATACAGGCTCATGTGCACACTCAGGTTTCCCACCTGTGAGATCAGGCTCATGTGCACACTCAGGTTTCCCACCGTGAGATACAGGCTCATGTGCACACCAGGTTTCCCACCTGTGAGATACAGGCTCATGTGCACACTCAGGTTTCCCACCTGTGAGATACAGGCTCATGTGCACACTCAGGTTTCCTAACCTGTGAGACAGGCTCATGTGCACACTCAGGTTTCCCACCTGTGAGATACAGGCTCATGTGCACACTCAGGTTTCCCACCTGTGAGATACAGGCTCATGTGAACACTCAGGTTTCCCCTCCGAGATACAGGCTCATGTGCACACTCAGGTTTCCCACCTGTGAGATACAGGCTCATGTGCACACTCAGGTTTCACACGTGAGATACAGGCTCATGTGCACACTCAGGTTTCCCACCTGTGAGATACAGGCTCATGTGCACACTCAGGTTTCCACCTGTGAGATACAGGCCATGTGCACACTCAGGTTCCTGAGATACTCATGTGACACCAGGTTTCCCACCTGTGAGATACAGGCTCATGTGCACACTCAGGTTTCCCACCTGTGAGATACAGGCTCATGTGACACCAGGTTTCACCTGTGAGATACAGGCTCATGTGCAAACTCAGGTTTCCCACCTGTGAGATACAGGCTCATGTGCACACTCAGGTTTCCCACTGTGAGATACAGGCTCATGTGCAACACCCAGGTTTCCCAGTAAGATACAGGCTCATGTGTAAACTCAGGTTTCCTACCTGTGAGATACAGGCTCATGTGCACACTCAGGTTTCCCGCCTGTGAGATACCGGCTCATGTGCACTCTCAGGTTTTCCACCTGTGAGATACTGGCTCATGTGCACACTTAGGTTTCCCACCTGTGAGATACAGGCTCATGTGAACACCCAGGTTTCCCAACTGTGAGATACAGGCTCATGTGAACACCCAGGTTTCCCACCTGTGAGATACAGACTCATGTGCACACTCAGGCTTCCCACTGTGAGATACAGGCTCATGTGACACCCAGGTTTCCCAGTAAGATACAGGCTCATGTGCACACTCAGGTTTCCACCTGTGAGATACAGGCTCATGTGACACTCAGGTTTCCCACCTGTGAGATACAGGCTCATGTGCACACTCAGGTTTCCCACCTGTGAGATACAGGCTCATGTGCACACTCAGGTTTCCCACCTGTAAGATACAGGCTCATGTGCACACTCAGGTTTCCAACCTGTGAGATACAGGCTCATGTGCACACTCAGGTTTCCCACCTGTAGATACAGGCTCATGTGCACACCAGGTTTCCCACATGAGATACAGCTCATGAACACTCAGGTTTCCCACCTGTGAGATACAGGCTCATGTAACACTCAGGTTTCCACCTGTGAGATACAGGCTCATGTGCACACTCAGGTTTCCCAGGAGATACAGGCTCATGTGCACACTCAGGTTTCCACTTGTGAGATACAGGCTCATGCACACTCAGGTTTCCCACCTGTGAGATACAGGCTCATGTGCACACTCAGGTTTCCCACCTGTGAGATACAGGCTCATGTGCACACTAGGTTTCCCACCTGTGAGATACAGGCTCATGTGCACACTCAGGTTTCCCACCTGTGAGATACAGGCTCATGTGCACACTCAGGTTTCCCACCTGTGAGATACAGGCTCATGTGCACACTCAGGTTTCCCACCTGTGAGATACAGGCTCATGTGCACACTCAGGTTTCTAACCTGTGAGATACAAGCTCATGTGCACACTCAGGTTTCCCACCTGTGAGATACAGGCTCATGTGCACACTCAGGTTTCCCACCTGTGAGATACAGGCTCATGTGAACACTCAGGTTTCCCACCTGTGAGATACAGGCTCATGTGCACACTCAGGTTTCCCACCTGTGAGATACAGGCTCATGTGCACACTCAGGTTTCACACGTGTGAGATGCAGGCTCATCTGCACACTCAGGTTCCCCGCCTGTGAGATACAGGCTCATGTGCACACTCAGGTTTCCCACCTGTGAGATACAGGCTCATGTGCACACTCAGGTTTCCCACCTGTAAGATACAGGCTCATGTGCACACTCAGGTTTCTAACCTGTGAGATACAAGCTCATGTGCACACTCAGGTTTCCCACCTGTGAGATACAGGCTCATGTGCACACTCAGGTTTCCCAACTGTGAGATACAGGCTCATGTGCACACTCAGGTTTCCTACCTGTGAGATACAGGCTCATGTGAACACCCAGGTTTCCCACCTGTGAGATACAGGCTCATGTGTAAACTCTGGTTTCCCACCTGTGAGATACAGGCTCATGTGCACACTCAGGTTTCCCACATGTGAGATACAGGCTCATGTGCACACTCAGGTTTCCCACTGTGAGATACAGGCTCATGTGCACACTCAGGTTTCCCACCTGTGAGATACAGGCTCATGTGCACACTCAGGTTTCCCACCTGTGAGATACAGGCTCATGTGCACTCTCAGGTTTCCCACCTGTGAGATACAGGCTCATGTGCACACTCAGGTTTCCCACTGAGATACAGGCTCATGTGAACACCCAGGTTTCCCAGTAAGATACAGGCTCATGTGCACACTCAGGTTTCCCACCTGTGAGATACAGGCTCATGTGTAAACTCAGGTTTCCAACTGTGAGATACAGGCTCATGTGCACACCAGGTTTCCAACTGTGAGATACAGGCTCATGTGCACACTCAGGTTTCCCACCTGTGAGATACAGGCTCATGTGCAACACTCAGGTTTCTAACCTGTGATACAGGCTCATGTGCACACTCAGGTTTCCCACCTGTGAGATACAGGCTCATGTGCACACTCAGGTTTCCCACATGTGAGATACAGGCTCATGTGAACACTCAGGTTTCCCACCTGTGAGATACAGGCTCATGTGCACACTCAGGTTTCCCAACTGTGAGATACAGGCTCATGTGCACACTCAGGTTTCCCACCTGTGAGATACAGGCTCATGTGCACACTCAGGTTTCCCACCTGTGAGATACAGGCTCATGTGCACACTCAGGTTTCCAACCTGTGAGATACAGGCTCATGTGCACACTCAGGTTTCCCACCTGTGAGATACAGGCTCATGTAAACTCAGGTTTCCCACCTGTGAGATACAGGCTCATGTGCAAACTCAGGTTTCCCACCTGTGAGATACAGGCTCATGTGAACACTCAGGTTTCCCACCTGTGAGATACAGGCTCATGTGCACATTCAGGTTCTCCACCTGTGAGATACAGGCTCATGTGCACACTCAGGTTTCCACACGGTGAGATACAGGCTCATGTGCACACTCAGGTTTCCTACATGTGAGATACAGGCTCATGTGCACACTCGGGTTTCCCACCTGTGAGATGCAGGCTCATGTGCACACTCAGGTTTCCCACCTGTGAGATACAGGCTCATGTGCACACTCAGGTTTCCCACCTGTGAGATACAGGCTCATGTGCACACTCAGGTTTCCCACCTGTGAGATACAGGCTCATGTGCACACTCAGGTTTCTAACCTGTGAGATACAGGCTCATGTGCACACTCAGGTTTCCCACCTGTGAGATACAGGCTAATGTGAACACTCAGGTTTCCCACCTGTGAGATACAGGCTCATGTGAACACTCAGGTTTCCCACCTGTGAGATACAGGCTCATGTGCACACTCAGGTCTCCCACCTGTGAGATACAGGCTCATGTGCACACTCAGGTTTCACACCTGTGAGATGCAGGCTCATCTGCACACTCAGGTTCCCCGCCTGTGAGATACAGGCTCATGTGCACACTCAGGTTTCCCACCTGTGAGATACAGGCTCATGTGCACACTCAGGTTTCCCACCTGTGAGATACAGGCTCATGTGCACACTCAGGTTTCCAACCTGTGAGATACAGGCTCATGTGCACACTCAGGTTTCCCACCTGTGAGATACAGGCTCATGTGCACACTCAGGTTTCCCACCTGTGAGATACAGGCTCATGTGACACTCAGGTTTCCACCTGTGAGATACAGGCTCATGTGAACACTCAGGTTTCCACCTGTGAGATACAGGCTCATGTGTACATCCTGGTTTCCACCTGTGAGATACAGGCTCATGTGCACACTCAGGCTTCCCACATGTGAGATACAGGCTCATGTGAACACCAGGTTTCCCTGTGAGATACAGGCTCATGTGCACACTCAGGTTTCCCACCTGTGAGATACAGGCTCATGTGCACACTCAGGTTTCCCACCTGTGAGATACAGGCTCATGTGCACCTCAGGTTTTCCACCTGTGAGATACAGGCTCATGTGCACACTCAGGTTTCCAACCTGTGAGATACAGGCTCATGTGCACACTCAGGTTTCCCACCTGTGAGATACAGGCTCATGTGCACACTCAGGTTTCCCAACTGTGAGATACAGGCTCATGTGCACACTCAGGTTTCCACCTGTGAGATACAGGCTCATGTGAACACTCAGGTTTCCACCTGTGAGATACAGGCTCATGTGTAAACCAGGTTTCCAACCGTGAGATACAGGCTCATGTGCACACTCAGGTTTCCCACCTGTGAGATACAGGCTCATGTGACACACTCAGGTTTCCCACAGTAAGATACAGGCTCATGTGCACACTCAGGTTTCCTACCTGTGAGATACAGGCTCATGTGCACACTCAGGTTTCCCACCTGTGAGATACAGGCTCATGTGCACACTCAGGTTTCCACCTGTGAGATACAGGCTCATGTGCACACTCAGGTTTCCCACCTGTGAGATACAGGCTCATGTGCACACCAGGTTTCCCAACTGTGAGATACAGGCTCATGTGAACACCCAGGTTTCCCACCTGTAGATACAGACTCATGTGCACACTCAGGTTTCCCACCTGTGAGATACAGGCTCATGTGAACACCCAGGTTTCCACTGTGAGATACAGGCTCATGTGCACACTCAGGTTTCCCACCTGTGAGATACAGGCTCATGTGCAAACTCAGGTTTCCCAACTGTGAGATACAGGCTCATGTGCACACTCAGGTTTCCACCAGATACAGGCTCATGTGCACACTCAGGTTTCCCACATGTGAGATACAGGCTCATGTGAACACTCAGGATTTCCCACCTGTGAGATACAGGCTCATGTGCACACTCAGGTTTCAACTGTGAGATACAGGCTCATGTGCACACTCAGGTTTCCCACTGTGAGATACAGGCTCATGTGCACACTCAGGTTTCCAGCTGAGATACAGGCTCATGTGCACACTCAGGTTTCCCACCTGCAGAGATACAGGCTCATGTGCACACTCAGGTTTCCCACCTGTGAGATACAGGCTCATGTGAAACTCAGGTTTCCCACCTGTGAGATACAGGCTCATGTGAACACTCAGGTTTCCCACCTGTGAGATACAGGCTCATGTGAACACTCAGGTTTCCCACCTGTGAGATACAGGCTCATGTGCACATTCAGGTTTCCCACCTGTGAGATACAGGCTCATGCACACTCAGGTTTCACACGGTGAGATACAGGCTCATGTGCACACTCAGGTTTGCCACCAGAGATACAGGCTCATGTGCACACTCAGGTTTCCCACCTGTGAGATCAGGCTCATGCACACTCAGGTTCCCAGCCTGTGAGATACAGGCTCATGTGCACACTCAGGTTTCCCACCTGTGAGATACTGGCTCATGTGCACACTCAGGTTTCCCACCTGTGAGATACAGGCTCATGTGCACACTCAGGTTTCTAACCTGTGAGATACAAGCTCATGTGCACACTCAGGTTTCCCACCTGTGAGATACAGGCTCATGTGCACACTCAGGTTTCCCACCTGTGAGATACAGGCTCATGTGAACACTCAGGTTTCCCACCTGTGAGATACAGGCCCATGTGCACACTCAGGGCTCCCACCTGTGAGATACAGGCTCATGTGCACACTCAGGTTTCACACACGTGAGATGCAGGCTCATCTGCACACTCAGGTTTCCCACCTGTGAGATACAGGCTCATGTGCACACTCAGGTTTCCCACCTGTGAGATACAGGCTCATGTGCACACTCAGGTATCCCACCTGTAAGATACAGGCTCATGTGCACACTCAGGTTTCTAACCTGTGAGATACAAGCTCATGTGCACACTCAGGTTTCCCACCTGTGAGATACAGGCTCATGTGCACACTCAGGTTTACCAACTGTGAGATACAGGCTCATGCACACTCAGGTTTCCCACCTGTGAGATACAGGCTCATGTGAACACCCAGGTTTCCGACCTGTGAGATACAGGCTCATGTGTAAACTCTGGTTTCCGACCTGTGAGATACAGGCTCATGTGCACACTCAGGCTTCCCACATGTGAGATAGAGGCTCATGTGAACACCCAGGTTTCCCAGTAAGATACAGGCTCATGTGTAAACTCAGGTTTCCCACTGTGAGATACAGGCTCATGTGCACACTCAGGTTTCCCCGCCTGTGAGATACGGCTCATGTGCACTCAGGTGTTCCACCTGTGAGATACTGGCTCATGTGCACACTTAGGTTTCCCACCTGTGAGATACAGGCTCATGTGAACACCCAGGTTTCCCAACTGTGAGATACAGGCTCATGTGAACACCCAGGTTTCCCACCTGTGAGATACAGACTCATGTGCACACTCAGGCTTCCCACATGTGAGATACAGGCTCATGTGAACACCCAGGTTTCCCAGTAAGATACAGGCTCATGTGCACACTCAGGTTTCCCACCTGTGAGATACAGGCTCATGTGTAAACTCAGGTTTCCCAACTGTGAGAGACAGGCTCATGTGCACACTCAGGTTTCCTACCTGTGAGATACAGGCTCATGTGCACACTCAGGTTTCCCACCTGTGAGATACAGGCTCATGTGCACACTCAGGTTTCCCACCTGTGAGATACTGGCTCATGTGCACACTTAGGTTTCCCACCTGTGAGATACAGGCTCATGTGAACACCCAGGTTTCCCAACTGTGAGATACAGGCTCATGTGAACACCCAGGTTTCCCACCTGTGAGATACAGACTCATGTGCACACTCAGGCTTCCCACATGTGAGATACAGGCTCATGTGAACACCCAGGTTTCCCAGTAAGATACAGGCTCATGTGCACACTCAGGTTTCCCACCTGTGAGATACAGGCTCATGTAAACTCAGGTTTCCAACTGTGAGATACAGGCTCATGTGCACACTCAGGTTTCCCAGTAAGATACAGGCTCATGTGCAACTCAGGTTTCCACCTGTGAGATACAAGCTCATGTGCACACTCAGGTTTCCCACCTGTGAGATACAGGCTCATGTGCACACTCAGGCTTCCCACTGTGAGATACAGGCTCATGTGAACACTCAGGTTTCCCACCTGTGAGATACAGGCTCATTGCACACTCGTTCCATGAGATACAGGCTCATGTCACCTCAGGTTTCCACCTGTGAGATACAGGCTCATGTACACACTCAGGTTTCCCACCTGAGATACAGGCTCATGTGCACACTCAGGTTTCCCACCTGTGAGATACAGGCTCATGTGAACACTCAGGTTTCCCACCTGTGAGATACAGGCTCATGTGCACACTCAGGTTTCCCACCTGTGAGATACAGGCTCATGTGCACACTCAGGTTTCCACCTGTGAGATACAGGCTCATGTGAACACTCAGGTTTCCCACCTGTGAGATACAGGCTCATGTGCACATTCAGGTTTCCCACCTGTGAGATACAGGTTCATGTGCACACTCAGGTTTCACACGCGGAGATACAGGCTCATGTGCACACTCAGGTTTCCCACTGTGAGATACAGGCTCAAGTGCACACTCAGGTTTCCCACCTGTGAGATGCAGGCTCATCTGCACACTCAGGTTCCCCACCTGTGAGATACAGGCTCATGTGCACACTCAGGTTTCCCACCTGTGAGATACAGGCTCATGTGCACACTCAGGTTTCCCACCTGTGAGATACAGGCTCATGTGCACACTCAGGTTTCTAACCTGTGAGATACAAGCTCATGTGCACACTCAGGTTTCCCACCTGTGAGATACAGGCTCATGTGAACACTCAGGTTTCCCACCTGTGAGATACAGGCTCATGTGAACACTCAGGTTTCCCACCTGTGAGATACAGGCTCATGTGCACACTCAGGTTTCCCACCTGTGAGATACAGGCTCATGTGCACACTCAGGTTTCCACACGTGAGATGCAGGCTCATGTGCACACTCAGGTTTCCCCCCTGTGAGATACAGGCTCATGTGCACACTCAGGTTTCCCACCTGTGAGATACAGGCTCATGTGCACACTCAGGTTTCCCACCTGTGAGATACAGGCTCATGTGCACACTCAGGTTTCTAACCTGTGAGATACAAGCTCATGTGCACACTCAGGTTTCCCACCTGTGAGATACAGGCTCATGTGCACACTCAGGTTTCCAACTGTGAGATACAGGCTCATGTGCACACTCAGGTTTCCTACCTGTGAGATACAGGCTCATGTGAACACCCAGGTTTCCCACCTGTGAGATACAGGCTCATGTAAACTGGTTTCTCACCTGTGAGATACAGGCTCATGTGCACACTCAGGTTTCCCACATGTGAGATACAGGCTCATGTGAACACTCAGGTTTCCCAGTAAGATACAGGCTCATGTGCTAAACTCAGGTTTCCCACCTGTGAGATACAGGCTCATGTGCACACTCAGGTTTCCCGCCTGTGAGATACAGGCTCATGTGCACCTCAGGTTTTCCACCTGTGAGATACAGGCTCATGTGCACACTCAGGTTTCCCACCTGTGAGATACAGGCTCATGTGAACACTCAGGTTTCCCAACTGTGAGATACAGGCTCATGTGAACACCAGGTTTCCCACCTGTGAGATACAGGCTCATGTGCACACTCAGGTTTCCCACCTGTGAGATACAGGCTCATGTGAACACTCAGGTTTCCCAGTAAGATACAGGCTCATGCACACTCAGGTTTCCCACCTGTGAGATACAGGCTCATGTGCACACTCAGGTTTCCCACCTGTGAGATACAGGCTCATGTGCACACTCAGGTTTCCCACCGTGAGATACAGGCTCATGTGCACACTCAGGTTTCCAACCTGTGAGATACAGGCTCATGTGCACACTCAGGTTTCCCACCTGTGAGATACAGGCTCATGTGCACAGGTTTCCAACTGTGAGATACAGGCTCATGTGCACACTCAGGTTTCCTACCTGTGAGATACAGGCTCATGTGAACACTCAGGTTTCCACCTGTGAGATACAGGCTCATGTAAACTCAGGTTTCCACCGTGAGATACAGGCTCATGTGCACACTCAGGCTTCCCACATGTGAGATACAGGCTCATGTGAACACCCAGGTTTCCAGTAAGATACAGGCTCATGTGTAAACTCAGGTTTCCTACCTGTGAGATACAGGCTCATGTGCACACTCAGGTTTCCCGCCTGTGAGATACCGCTCATGTGCACACTCAGGTTTTCCACCTGTGAGATACAGGCTCATGTGCACACTCAGGTTTCCCACCTGTAGATACAGGCTCATGTGAACACCCAGGTTTCCCACTGTGAGATACAGGCTCATGTGAACACTCAGGTTTCCACCTGTGAGATACAGGCTCATGTGCACACTCAGGTTCCCACCTGTGAGATACAGGCTCATGTGACACCCAGGTTTCCCAGTGAGATACAGGCTCATGTGCACACTCAGGTTTCCCACCTGTGAGATACAGGCTCATGTGCACACTCAGGTTTCCCACCTGTGAGATACAGGCTCATGTGCACACTCAGGTTTCCACTGTGAGATACAGGCTCATGTACACACTCAGGTTTCCCACATGTGAGATACAGGCTCATGTGCACACCAGGTTTCTAACCTGTGAGATACAGGCTCATGTGCACACTCAGGTTTCCCACCTGTGAGATACAGGCTCATGTGCACACTCAGGTTTCCCACATGTGAGATACAGGCTCATGTGACACTCAGGTTTCCCACCTGTGAGATACAGGCTCATGTGCACACTCAGGTTTCCACCTGTGAGATACAGGCTCATGTGCACACTCAGGTTTCCCACTGTGAGATACAGGCTCATGTGCACACTCAGGTTTCCACCTGTGAGATACAGGCTCATGTGCACACTCAGGTTTCCCACCTGTGAGATACAGGCTCATGTGCACACTCAGGTTTCCCACCTGTGAGATACAGGCTCATGTGCACACTCAGGTTTCCCACCTGTGAGATACAGGCTCATGTGCACACTCAGGTTTCCCACCTGTGAGATACAGGCTCATGTGCACACTCAGGTTTCCCACCTGTGAGATACAGGCTCATGTGCACTCAGGTTTCCCACCTGTGAGATACAGGCTCATGTGAACACTCAGGTTTCCCACCTGTGAGATACAGGCTCATGTGCAAACTCAGGTTTCCCAACTGTGAGATACAGGCTCATGTGCACACCCAGGTTTCCCACCTGTGAGATACAGGCTCATGTGACACTCAGGTTTCCCACCTGTGAGATACAGGCTCATGTGTACACTCAGGTTTCCAACTGTGAGATACAGGCTCATGTGCACACTCAGGTTTCCTACCTGTGAGATACAGGCTCATGTGCACACTCAGGTTTCCCACCGAGAGATACAGGCTCATGTGCACCTCAGGTTTTCCACCTGTGAGATACTGGCTCATGTGCACACTTAGGTTTCCCACCTGTGAGATACAGGCTCATGTGCACACCCAGGTTTCCCAACTGTGAGATACAGGCTCATGTGAACACTCCAGGTTTCCCACCTGTGAGATACAGCTCATGTGCACACTCAGGTCTTCCCACATGTGAGATACAGGCTCATGTGACACCCAGGTTTCCACAGTAAGATACAGGCTCATGTGCACACTCAGGTTTCCCACCTGTGAGATACAGGCTCATGTGCACACTCAGGTTTCCCAACTGTGAGATACAGGCTCATGTGCACTCCAGGTTTCCCACCTGTAAGATACAGGCTCATGTGCACACTCAGGTTTCTACCTGTGAGATACAGGCTCATGTGCACACTCAGGTTTCCCACCTGTGAGATACAGGCTCATGTGCACACTCAGGTTTCCCACCTGTGAGATACAGGCTCATGTGAACACTCAGGTTTCCCACCTGTGAGATACAGGCTCATTGAACACTCAGGTTTCCAACCTGTGAGATACAGGCTCATGTGCACACTCAGGTTTCCCAACTGTGAGATACAGGCTCATGTACACACTCAGGTTTCCCACCTGTGAGATACAGGCTCATGTGCACACTCAGGTTTCCCACCTGTGAGATACAGGCTCATGTGAACACTCAGGTTTCCCACCTGTGAGATACAGGCTCATGTGCAAACTCAGGTTTCCCACCTGTGAGATACAGGCTCATGTGAACACTCAGGTTTCCCACCTGTGAGATACAGGCTCATGTGAACACTCAGGTTTCCCACCTTGAGATACAGGCTCATGTGCACACTCAGGTTTCCCACCTGTGAGATACAGGCTCATGTGCACACTCAGGTTTCCACCTGTGAGATACAGGCTCATGTGCACACTCAGGTTTCCCACTTGTGAGATACAGGCTCATGTGCACACTCAGGTTTCCCACCTGTGAGATACAGGCTCATGTGCACACTCAGGTTTCCCCCTGTGAGATACAGGCTCATGTGCACACTCAGGTTTCCCACCTGTGAGATACAGGCTCATGTGCACACTAGGTTTCCCACCTGTGAGATACAGGCTCATGTGCACACTCAGGTTTCAACCTGTGAGATACAGGCTCATGTGCACACTCAGGTTTCCCACCTGTGAGATACAGGCTCATGTGAACACTCAGGTTTCCCACCTGTGAGATACAGGCTCATGTGACACTCAGGTTTCCCACCTGTGAGATACAGGCTCATGTGCACACTCAGGTTTCCCACCTGTGAGATACAGGCTCATGTGCACACTCAGGTTTCCACCTGTGAGATACAGGCTCATGTGCACACTCAGGTTCCCACCTGTGAGATACAGGCTCATGTGCACACTCAGGTTTCCCACCTGTGAGATACAGGCTCATGTGCACACTCAGGTTTCCCACCTGTAAGATACAGGCTCATGTGCACACTCAGGTTTCTAACCTGTGAGATACAAGCTCATGTGCACACTCAGGTTTCCCACCTGTGAGATACAGGCTCATGTGCACACTCAGGTTTCCCACCTGTGAGATACAGGCTCATGTGCACACTCAGGTTTCCCACCTGTGAGATACAGGCTCATGTGACACTCCAGGTTTCCACCTGTGAGATACAGGCTCATGTGCACACTCAGGTTTCCCACCTGTGAGATACAGGCTCATGTGCACACTCAGGTTTCCCACCTGTGAGATACAGGCTCATGTGCAACACTCAGGTTTCCCTGTAGATACAGGCTCATGTAAACTCAGGTTTCCCACCTGTGAGATACAGGCTCATGTGCACACTCAGGTTTCCCACCTGTGAGATACAGGCTCATGTGCACACTCAGGTTTCCCACCTGTGAGATACAGGCTCATGTGCACACTCAGGTTTCCCACCTGTGAGATACAGGCATGTGCACACTCAGGTTTCCACCTGTGAGATACAGGCTCATGTGCACACTCAGGTTTCCCACCTGTGAGATACAGGCTCATGTGCACACTCAGGTTTCCCACCTGTGAGATACAGGCTCATGTGACACTCAGGTTTCCCAACGTGAGATACAGGCTCATGTGCACACTCAGGTTTCCCACCTGTGAGATACAGGCTCATGTGCACACTCAGGTTTCCAACCTGTGAGATACAGGCTCATGTGCACACTCAGGTTTCCCACCTGTGAGATACAGGCTCATGTGCACACTCAGGTTTCCCACCTGTGAGATACAGGCTCATGTGCACACTCAGGTTTCCCACCTGTGAGATACAGGCTCATGTGCACACTCAGGTTTCCCACCTGTGAGATACAGGCTCATGTGCACACTCAGGTTTCCCACCTGTGAGATACAGGCTCATGTGCACACTCAGGTTTCCCACCTGTGAGATACAGGCTCATGTGCACACTCAGGTTTCCCACCTGTGAGATACAGGCTCATGTGCACACTCAGGTTTCCCAACCTGTGAGATACAGGCTCATGTGCACACTCAGGTTTCCCACCTGTGAGATACAGGCTCATGTGCACACTCAGGTTTCCCACCTGTGAGATACAGGCTCATGTGCACATCAGGTTTCCCACCTGTGAGATACAGGCTCATGTGCACACTCAGGTTTCCAACCGTGAGATACAGGCTCATGTGCACACTCAGGTTTCCCACCTGTGAGATACAGGCTCATGTGCACACTCAGGTTTCCCACCTGTGAGATACAGGCTCATGTGCACACTCAGGTTTCCCACCTGTGAGATACAGGCTCATGTGCACACTCAGGTTTCCAACCTGAGATACAGGCTCATGTGCACACTCAGGTTTCCACCTGTGAGATACAGGCTCATGTGCACACTCAGGTTTCCCACCTGTGAGATACAGGCTCATGTGCACACTCAGGTTTCCCACCTGTGAGATACAGGCTCATGTGAACACTCAGGTTTCCCACCTGTGAGATACAGGCTCATGTGTAAACTCAGGTTTCCCACCTGTGAGATACAGGCTCATGTGCACACTCAGGTTTCCCACCTGTGAGATACAGGCTCATGTGAACACTCAGGTTTCTACAGGATACAGGCTCATGTGCACACTCAGGTTTCCACCTGTGAGATACAGGCTCATGTGCACACTCAGGTTTCCCACCTGTGAGATACAGGCTCATGTGCACACTCAGGTTTCCCACCTGTGAGATACAGGCTCATGTGCACACTCAGGTTTCCCACCTGTGAGATACAGGCTCATGTGAACACTCAGGTTTCCCACCTGTGAGATACAGGCTCATGTGCACACTCAGGTTTCCCACCTGTGAGATACAGGCTCATGTGCACACTCAGGTTTCCCACCTGTGAGATACAGGCTCATGTGCACACTCAGGTTTCCACGTGAGATACAGGCTCATGTGCACACTCAGGTTTCCCAACTGTGAGATACAGGCTCATGTGCACACTCAGGTTTCCCACCTGTGAGATACAGGCTCATGTGCACACTCAGGTTTCCAACCTGTGAGATACAGGCTCATGTGCACACTCAGGTTTCCCACCTGTGAGATACAGGCTCATGTGCACACTCAGGTTTCCCACCTGTGAGATACAGGCTCATGTGAACACTCAGGTTTCCCACCTGTGAGATACAGGCTCATGTGCACACTCAGGTTTCCCACCTGTGAGATACAGGCTCATGTGCACACTCAGGTTTCCCACCGGTGAGATACAGGCTCATGTGCACACTCAGGTTTCCAACTGTGAGATACAGGCTCATGTGCACACTCAGGTTTCCCACCTGTGAGATACAGGCTCATGTGCACACTCAGGTTTCCCACCTGTGAGATACAGGCTCATGTGCACACTCAGGTTTCCCACCTGTGAGATACAGGCTCATGTGCACACTCAGGTTTCCCACCTGTGAGATACAGGCTCATGTGCACACTCAGGTTTCCCACCTGTGAGATACAGGCTCATGTGCACACTCAGGTTTCCCACCTGTGAGATACAGGCTCATGTGCACACCAGGTTTCCCACCGTGAGATACAGGCTCATGTGCACACTCAGGTTTCCCACTGTGAGATACAGGCTCATGTGCACACTCAGGTTTCCCACCTGTGAGATACAGGCTCATGTGCACACTCAGGTTTCCCACCTGTGAGATACAGGCTCATGTGCACACTCAGGTTTCCAACCTGTGAGATACAGGCTCATGTGCACACTAGGTTTCCCACCTGTGAGATACAGGCTCATGTGCACACTCAGGTTTCCCACCTGTGAGATACAGGCTCATGTGCACACTCAGGTTTCCCACGTGGAAGCTGGGAAGGCAGTCAGAACAGCAAAGGCCCAAACCGAGGAAAAGATAGCCAACTCAGTTAAGAAGGGATAAAACTTTTATAGGTACATCAGGAGAGAAGGAAGACCAAGGGAGGATAGTGAGGCTAATTAAGGGGAGGGGTGGGCAGAGGGTGACTGTGAAAAGGCAGAGATACTAAACAAATATTTTTGCTCAGTATTTACAAAGGAAGAGGGGGAGGTACCTAAAACAAACAGTAGAAACACTCTGGATACAGAAGTTGATACCAGCCCATTTACAGAAGAAAGGGTTCTGAAAGAACTCTTAAAACTGAAGGTGGACAAAGCAATGGGGCCTGATGGGATTCATCCCAGAATTCTAAAAGAACTAAGGGTAGAAATAGTGACACCACTGACTACCCTCTTTAACAAATCATGGGAGGATGGGGTGGTACCCGAGGACTGGAGGAGGGCAGATGTGATTCCCCTTCACAAAAGTGGGAGCAAGGCAGAAGCAGGAAACTACAGACCTGTTAGTTTAACCTCAGTGGTAGGGAAAATGATGGAATCACTTCTGAAGGAAAGAACTGTTGAGTATCTAGAGGCCAGAGGGGCACAGGACCCAAGGCAGCATGGATTCACAGCGGGAAGGTCATGTCAAACAAATCTGATAGATTTCTTTGACTGGGTGACCAAAGTTGTTGATCAGGGAGGGGCTGTGGACATGGCCTACCTAGACATTAGCAAGGCATTTGACACAGTCCCACACAAAAGATTAATATACAAGTTAGCCAGCCTGGGAGTGGGTCCCAAGATGACAGCCTGGGTAAAGGATTGGCTGGAGAATAGGACACAGAAAGTAATAGTAAATGGAGTCCACTCTGAAAAAGGGGTTAGTAGTAGGGTACCGCAGGGTTCAGTATTAGGACGGTTCTCTTCCATGTCTTTATAGCGACATTGCAGAGGGACTGAAGGAAAAGTATGTCTCTTTGCAGATGACACAAAGATCTGCAAGAGTTGATGCACAAGGTGGAGTGGAAAGGATGAGAGGGACTTGGCAAGGTTAGAGGAATGGTCAAATGTATGGCAGCTTAGATTCAATGCTAAGAAGTGCAAGGTAATGCACCTGGGAAACAAAACCCAGGGAAGAGTACACAATGGGGGTGAGATACTAACAACAACAAAATGGAAAGGGACCTGGGGGTAGTCATATCAGATGACCTAAAGGTGGGCAAGCAATGTGAGAGGGCAGCAAGGAGGGCTGGGGATACTGAATGCATGGGAGAGCATCACCAGTAGAAAACAGGAAGTTATTATCCTCTGTACAGACAGCTAGTGAGACCCCATCTGGAGTACTCGTGCAGTTCTGGAGACCCAATCTCAGCAAAGACATAGACAGGATGGAAGCTGTCCAGAGGAGGGCAACTAAAATGGTGCAGGGTCTGCACTGGAAGACATATGAAGAGAGACTTAAGAAGCTTAATATGTATAGCCTTGAGGAAAGGAGGAGAGGGGGACATGATAGAAACTTTCAAGTACCTCAAGGAATCAACAAAGTCAAGAGGGTAGCATCTTTCAAAAAAGAGGTATGCAAGAACAAGGGGCACAATTTGAAGATAGAAGGGGCGGCTCAGAGGTAATTTAAAGTATTTTTCACAGAGAGGTTGTGGATGTATGGAGCGGCCTTCCAGAGGAGGTTGTGGAGTAAAAACAGTGGTGGAATTCAAGAATGCATGGGGCAGTCATAAGGCAGTTCTAGGGGTGGGGTAGGAAGAAGTAGGCTGCTGGTTAACTAGGATCTGCAGCTTATCCATCAGGTAGGGAAATGGGCAGACTGGGTGGGCAAAGCGGTCCTTATCTGCCGTCAAATTCTATGTTTCTATGTTTCTATACCAACTTAAAAGTGTAACTCCCATTGGAACATGAAATTTACTACGTGATTCAGACTGGTGAATGCTGTACTAAGTAATGAAAGCATGCTTACTCACCATCATATGCTCATGAGCTTGAAGAATTAATTATTTATTTAGTTATCTGAATATTGGTAACCGGAAAGTCTTACTGAGCGAGAGCTCATGTCCAGTTGTGACCCATCAAAATGGGTTACAGGCGTAAACAGCATAACAGTACAGTACTTTACATGACTCAGATAAGGTGCGGACAATAAGCATCACATACACAACTGGTACAAATGGTGAACAGGATGAAGTAGAAAATATATTAAATAAGAACTAGTGCAGTTGCAAGTTAGATTGTCATTGAGTAAAATAAAGTCAGTCATACGCAGACTGTCCGCAAGGGACAGGAGTCAGGAGCAGAAAGGTTTGCTGCTCCCTTAAGTGAAGGGAGCATGGAGCTGGAGGGATTGCAGATAGGAGTGAGGTTAGACAGGATGGCAGGAAGTGAAACCAGTACTTGGAGATGAAGAAAGTGTTGTGTAACTTGCACCATGAATGTGGGGGAGGATGGAAAAGGAGGAATAGAAGGAGCAGTGGTGCATGCAAGAAGGGGAGTTAGTTGCAGAGTGACAAAAGGCAGGGCAGAGGGTGTCCAGTCTGGCTAGGGAGGAGGAGGAGGGTGTAGTACAATAGACCACATTTGCATAGTCAAAGACCGAAAGCACCATTTTGGTGATCAGCTCATGGTAGACCAACAGGGATAGACATACTTTATTACGGTACATGGCACCATGCTTAGGGCGGCGTTTCACATAGATAGCATCAATGTGGGCAGAGAACTCAAGCTTACTGTCAAGCCACACACCGAGGTACTTGAAGGGTGAGACAGCTTCAAGAGGGGAGCCATCCAGCGTAGAGAAGACTGGTGGTCTTGAGAGCCTGGCCAAGTTTTGGCTGGTACCAAAGGTCATAGACACAGTTTTTTAATGAGGACCTTGAGATGGTTGAAATGGAACCAGCATAGGACATTGTAGAAATCCTGTTGGAGAAGGTTTTCCACCGAGTCTGTAGAAGGGCCAGAGGAGTAGACGACTGAATGGGCGAGTCAAATTGAGCAACTCAATATGCGCGACTCAATTCGACTGCCTGAAATAAGAGCAAGTAGGAAAGGATAGCAAGGAGGGGAACAGTGACTGTAATTGACAAGAATCGCGAAATGGAGATATGGCAACTATGACAGGGAGGTATAGGGGAACAGCATATGACAGGAAGTGTGGACAAGCAGTTCCTAGCTGGTTGTTTGGCATAGTGGTAGGAGTGTGTGCCTGTGGTGTGAGGGCTCTGGGTTCAGAGCTAGCTGCATGTGCTAGATTTTTTTTATGCTGGTTGTGGTTGAGACTTAGTATTTTTTACCCTGTGTGTCCTGATCCAAATTGCTCTCTCCTTTTTTTTTTGAAATTCAACATCTTTATTAATTTATAATATTACAAAGAAAGTATGGCATATAGAACAATGATCCACACTACAGTAACAACAAAAATAACTTAAAAGTGATATGACACCAAAATGCCACTGAATCAAATATACCTAAACACTAAATACAAAATACTCTGCCCATCCACCCCCAACCCTCCCACCTCCTCCCCTGGTGTGCATAATCAGAAAGCAGATAAAAAAGATACAAAAAAGTAAAGAATACTCCAACAATAACAAACATCCAAAGGGAAATAAAACAAACTGAAACAGAGGCCAGCATTACGTGAATCTTGATTCAAATAAAAAGCATATAGTTTACCCCATTTCTGATTGAAAGAGGCAATGCGATTCCGGGGCTCACTATTAACCTTTCAGTGTTAAACCAAAGAGACATTTCTTTCAACCATTCAGGATATGAGATGACCAAATGGTCCATCCAGTGCTTGAGAACCAGCCTTTTGACTGCTATAGAAATTAGAGCCATATGAAACCTACACTCCCAGACTCTAATACTGGAAAGCATCCCTAGAATACATATCTCTATGGTAAACAGGTCACCCAGTCCCAGGAGGGGGTCCAAATTGGTTTGAAATGTGCTCCATGGCGACGCCACTTTGTCACAATGCCAAAAAATGTGTATCAGGTTCCCATCAGTTGCTCCACACCGTGTACAGGTAGCTGAAGGCAGTCTGCCGAGTTTGGCCAGCTTAACTGGTGTATAGTACAGATTATTTAGGATATGGTACTGAATGAGCCTGTGCCTATCTTGAGTGAGATATCTATGCATGTCAACCCAAATCTGATTCCAGGACAAAAGAGAATCTGGCAGAAGAGAAGCCCAAATTTTAGAACCGATAAGGGCATTAGGATATTTGATACCCAATAGAAAGGAGTAGATCCTGGAAATTCCATGGGGTTTATTTGCATATTCCTGAATCTGGTCTAAAAGGGCCTGACTTGGGACAGTGTGAATGTGGTCTCAAAATAGAGACCATAAGGTGTCTCAGTTGAAAAACCTTAAATATATATTACTGAGGGTATTCAATTTGGCTATTATGTCAATTGAGAAAAGGAAGGAACCCTGAGAGAACAGGTTTTCCACAAAAACATCCTGTAATTGTAGAAGCCAGTCAGGGGTCAGCGGAGAACTACCTATTTTGATATTAGGGTTTAAGGTGAGAGGTTGCACTGTATCCTTTTTAGATGAAATGTTAAAGAAATTCCAGCATTGGGACAGGACCTTTATGGAAAGCCCTATGGCCGAATGTTGTAAAATAGCAGGTAATGCGGAGAAAGTGTAATAAAAAATTCTGGGTGAACGGAGATTATGCACGTCCAAAAGGCTTGTCTCCAAATGTAACCAAATAGGAAGATATGCATCAGGCAAGACCTCAAACCATCTCCCTATTTTGGATAGATGACTCGGCCAATAATATAACATAAAATTAGGGAGGCGAAGTCCGCCTCTCTCCTTAGGTAAATTAAGCTTTAAGAAGGCCCTTCTAGGATGTTTGCCCCGCCAAATGAAATTAGAGAGGCAGGATGAAGCTGCTGAAAATATGACCTTGGAGCCACGAATTGCTCTCTACTGAAGATGCCCTCGAGTTGATAATCTTTTTATAATTGAGTATGCTTTATTGATAAAAAAAACAAAAACAAACAGATGCTGAACTTGGTTACAATCCTTGACACAACAAAGATGAAGTGCAGCCTTTAAAGTAGAAAACAGAGTGACAGTTTTACCCGTTATGTATCCCTCCCACCCCCTCCTTATCCCCATCCCTCCCCTCCACCTGCTTCCGGAGCAAAAGAAAGGGATGGTTGCTGATAGGTTAATAAATAGTCAGGATATAGGGCAGTATAAGGCTAAGTCTACCCAAGGGGATTCCTGTGATATTTAGGTTTGAAGGTACTTGGACCTTGTTTAATGAATCGATAGAAGGGTAAAAAGTGGTTTCCATACTGATTTATATTTGCCCATCCTGTTATTTAACCCTGCGATACTGCATTCTGCGTGTAGGGCAAACATGATTTCTTTGTACCATTCTACATAACTGGGGGTGGTCAGATCCAGCCAATGTCTAAGTATCACCTTTTTAGCACAGGCCAAGATCACGGAGTTGATAATCTATACAATGTGGGGTGCAGGGGCATAGCCACCCACATAAAAAAGAAAAGGTTACTATCTCATGTTGTGAGTATGGTGCCAATGGGCACTGCTTTTGTTATCGATGTAGTGCACGTTGCTGTTTGTGTTTCGCTGATGTGCACTCGCTGATATGGCAATAAGCTATTTTGATTGCTTATATCATATGGAACCATCACCTGCATACAAACGTGTATATGCGAAAGTTGACACAAGCAGGGGAGATTGTTCAAGAAATGGAGAACAATATGGGGCCTAAGATAGAACCCTGTGGGACTCCAGACTCAATGGGAGTGGAGAAGATAACATGCCACCAACCTGGACCGACTGCTGCCAGCCTGTGAGTAGGGACAGGAACCAGTCAGGAACAGAAGCAGGAGACCATCCAAGCTCAGCTTATCCAAGAGAAATGAATGGGACACTGAGTCAAGGGCTTTGGCCAGGTCAATGAAAATAACAACTGTGATATACCTTTGATCCATCCCTGAAAGGATGGAATCACTGACACGCAGCAGGGAAGAGAAGAGATGGAAGAGAATGACTGAGAGTAGAGTGAAAAAGAGTGGGCATTGGAATAATGAGAAAGGGGCGGACAGTACTGGGGAAAGAGGAAGGTTGCAGGCTGAGGTCAGGAAAGGAGGGAGGGCAGAGTAGGGTAGGGAAGGACAAAAGGAGTGGAGAGCCATGTGTGCTATCGCAAGGAGCCTACGAAATTCCTGACCTTAAAGAGTTCCTTGCGCAGATGCGGCAGAGTTGAAAAAATTTCATATTTAGACAAAATGTAGCTTAATTTTCTTTTTCTGTAATTGTCACCCTTATGTCCTTATTACTAATGGTATTTGCATAAAAACATTATCTCTGCCCTTTCAGCTCTAGCTGCTTGTCTACACCTGACATCACAGTTATGTTTATGACATCACAGTCTGTTGCTGTGTAGATTATTATAATGTCATAAACGGGATTATGATGTGAGGTGTAGGCAAACAGGCAAAGCAGATGAAGTCTAGGGGAGCGTGATCTTGTTTTCATGCAACTGGTCTTAACAATAAAGAAAATGGGGAATGTGTAACCCCCCTGCAAATGGGGGTTCCCAAAAGACTTCCAGGAGCTTGCTTGAATGCTCCAAGCCTGAATGGTGTTTGGCATTTAAGCCATTTATCAGTGAGTGTTTTTAGAGCCTCTGGTACTGTCTCTTTAAGAGCTGTCTGCTTGCAGACATAATTAGTTTGTATGGGGGGACTGTGTGCTTCTCTGAGTACCACTCGAGCTGCTGCCAATTCACTTCATTTTTGCAGTCACTAGGAGTGCAAAGGGAACTATCTGAAAGATGTAACTGTTTGCCAGAAATTATTTAGAGTAATAATAAAATTACAGTTTGTCTAACCTTGCTTTGCAGTCAGAACTGTGTCTGCTAGTTCCCCATTCTAGTTTTGAACTGCTGAACTGGACCAATCAGTGTGGGGTAAGCTAGCCTCTAAAATGGTGCCTTGGACGAATCAGAACTTGGACTCATAATCTGAGCCAGCCACAAGAGGATTGTATGGGCAGTGACTCGAGAGATGTAGTTTAGACTTCAGTGCCTTTTGGACCAACAGCAGCAGTCTATTGTGAGTGACAGCCAATCCAGTCAAGAACTGGGAGGAACTCAAAGGAAGAGCCGGTTTTGTCGGGTTGAGTTTCAGTTGAGCTTTGGCAGTGAAGAAGGAAGGAGCCCTGTGCTTTTTTCTAGTGTGCAGTTTTAGTCAAAAAACGTGTGTAAGGCCCTAGAGTTCCGTCTGCAGCTTGTTAGGACTGAATCCGTCCTGTGAAAAGAATCAAAGGATCTCTGAAGAGTAGAAACCAAGCTCACCCCTGTAGAAGACTGGAAGAATTGCTGAAAATTGCACTCGGTCTGTCAGGAACTGAATCTGGCCATGTGTTCTCCGGTATTGTGCAGCACTGGCGCATCGATATGAGATGCAGCCTGCCTGGTATAGTGCTTTTATATAAATGTGTGAAGAGGTTTGTGTACCTCAAGTGAGCCCTGCTGACATTGAAGGACCCTATCTTATTTGGAGGTCGTGAGTACTAATTCAGGTCGCTCCTGTTGAATTGCCACATTAAATCCAAATGGAATTACTGTACTGCTGACTGTTTAATTTTCTCTTCTCTTCTGTGTGAAAGGGCCCCTACCACTGCCACGGTTTGACTAGCCACTAGGGCTTGGGCTACCTAGGGACAGTAACTGATAGGGATAGGCCTGTGCACAGAGCCATAGGTAGATTATTATGAGTGATAAGCTAATTAACCTGATTTCCCCTGTCCTTATATCCCCCTAAATAAATCAGAGCTGCTTGTTTCAGCAAAGTTATACTGCCTGAGGTATTTGTCTATGTTAAAGTACTGTACTGTGATTGTTGCACTGTATCTCATTTCACAGGAGGTCCCAGAACGGAACCAGTCCTGGGGGTAAGTGTATACTGTGAAGGTAATTCTGATATATTGTGTGGGCCACTAGTGGGAAGAAAGGGGCACAGTGTCCCAGAGGGCTGTGACCAAGTTAGTTTAACTATTGCAAACCCTGACCTCTGGGTGGAGGCACCCCATTGGATCCAGGCCCTCTAACCTGTTAGGTGGCAAATCAGGGCAGGGGTAGTAGCCCCTGGGATAGCAGCCATCTAGGGGTTACATCTTGGAGCTCACCGCTGGGATTGTGTCCTCTAGTAGCGCATTAAGAACACTGTTAAGAAAAAAATGGGTACCTCGACAGAAGTGGCTGTGCACCGCTGGTGGAGGGTGTACTGGGGAGAGATCGACCCCAAAATGCTATGCCTTATCCTGGACATCCCCTGGGTATCATTACACGACACTGTGCAGGGAGTACTTTCCAAGGTGGAAGGTTTACAAAACCCCAGGGTGGTGGGTGGCATGCCAATCTGCTCACCACACTTTCCTGGCCCTAGTAGAGTTTAATGATCCCATAGATAGCTCCAAAGTGCCACAGACCATTACTGAGGGAGCCCTCACTGCTTCTGGAGAGTGATAACTAAGGACAGAAGACCGGGGGAATCAGCCCCACCACTATCTGAAACTTTGAGGAGAATTTGCTGAATGGTTGCGGGAGAGGGAAAACTGTGGAGGACTCTGAAGAAACTATTCTGCCCACCTGGGGTGTTCCTCCCCAACACCCTCTCCTGCTCCAGTGCCCGTGAATGGTGGCTGAACCAATGCAGACTCCTATTTCTGCACCTGCCATTAGTCACGACTCTACCAAGGTTGGAGGGATCTTCTCTGGCACCCTCCCACCCCCAAGGGAGGATGACTGGGAGACCTGGATAGACTATGTTGCCCCTCAAGTGCCGGTAACGGCAATGCTCGGAAGGCGAAAAAAGCGTAAAGAGGGCTAGCGAGAGCCTCCCGAGGTCCTGCCCTGGCTACCATCCCTGCTAAACGGGCCAGTAAACCCTGAGGCGACTGCACAGGCCTATCTTGAGGCCTTGGAGAAATGTGTATGGGAGCCCAGATTCTGATGAGGACCTATGGTGGAGAGTAAGAAATGCACAACAGTACCAAGGGGGAGTTGTTGTCTGTGTATGTCTCTCGGCTGGAAAAATTGTTGCAAGAATGCCTCAGAAAGGGTAGTTTGCCAGCGATTGAACTGGACCCGAACCAGACTGGACAGAATCCTTAAAGTCTGCCCCCTTCTCAGAACTGCTGTTGCTTCAGTTACGCCTGGCAAATCGGGACTGGAATCCCCACCCTCCTATGATGAGAGTTAATGAGAGAAATTCGAGGAGTTGAGAAAAGGCGACCCGGAGGTACCTGCACCAACAGCTGTGGCTACGACCCGAGTGACTGAGGGTGACCCATCAAGGAAGTTCAGGGCAGAGGCTGACAGTCAATGAGTGCTCTGACAAGGAAAAGATATCCACAATGGGGCGTAACTGTTGAGAGAGATCCGAGAATTCAAAACAGTCCCTTTATGAAGGCCACGCCTGCAAGCACGGGCCTGACCTATATCCGACTGCATTGCTGCAGGGGGTGGGTACCCACCCATGTATCTCCTGCTGATAACAGCTCCAAACACAATTCCTTGACCATGGAAGTGGAGAAACTGACGAGATGTCTCCAAATGCCTATCACGATAGCAGACAGAGATGGCACCCAGGTTTCCAGTTAGTAATACCCCCCCCTGGCTCCCAGTGTGGCGCCTACAACTCAAACTCCAGAAAGTATGTTTTGCTATAATTGTGGAAAGATGGGCACATGAGGAATGCCAGTCCCCAAAAGACACTGACAAAGTTGCATATAGGCTACAAGGAGAGCTCCGGAGAAGAAATCAGTGGTTAAGAGGTGCACCACATGATCCCTGAGAGGGCACCAAAATGCTAATTCACGTCCCTTGTGGCAAGGTCAGTTGCCCAGGCCCCACTACCACCTCTCCAGACTGGTCCAGAATAGTGGGTCCCTCCATGGAGACCACTGTAAAGGTGAATGGGTGTCTACAAAGAGCTGTATTAGACAGTGGCTCCCAAGTGACAATTATGTTCCAGGATTGGTATCAGAAGCATTTGTCAGGCGTGACCTTACAACCATTAGAAGGACTGCATGTATGGGGGTTAAGTGAGAAGGCCCACCCCTATTCCGGGTATATCCAGTTGGCTGTCTTTCCCCCACCTCCGTGGCTGGAGTGGCCGAACAAGCAAGAGACCCTAGCCTTAGTGTGTCCCCCCACTGGACTGTATGATGGTGTCCTTTGTTGATTGGAAACAAATGTCATATGTTCGGAAGAAGCTGAACAGTTGTGTTATGAAAACAGGGTCAAAGACTAGTAGAGCTTTAAGAGTTCGCTTTAATTAAGAAGGCCTATGAGGCAGAGAGAGATGCTGAAAAACAGAACCAGAGGAACCGGTCGGAATTGTATGGAAGAAGGATCCTGAGTCTCTGATCCGGCTGCAAATGCCCAGTAACCTTACAGGGAGAGGTCCGTATCAGAAAGCGATGTTAAGAATAAAATATTAATGTTGGATGCACCAGGCGATGGAAAATTGCCAGAGGGACTGCTGAGTCAAGCCTAGTATTTTGCCCGCTAGAGCCCATGCTTATGCCAGAAGGGTAATGGTCCAAGTTCTATAATGTGTCTGAAAGAGACATCTGAGTAAACAGAGGTTGCATCCTGGCTAATGTGCATTGTGCAGACACTGCAGTGCTACCCAGCAGCAAGAGTTCAAGGAAGAATGACAGAGTAACGCCTGACTTGTTTGATTTCGGCGACTCCCGCACCCAGCTGAATGGAAAGTGAGGATCAGTGAGAAGCTTGCCCAGAGAGACCAGGGTGTTTCTTTAAAGGAATGGATATGGATGCGCGCAAGGAGCTGAGCATAACATCCGCTGCATGATTGAAAGACCATTTCGCGAGAGGTCTCGACGCCTGGGCACCTGCTGACATAGATGATGTGAGACGGCATCTGCAAGAGATGTTAGCTGCTGGTGTAACCACAAGAACTAGAAGCCTTATGCTTCCCCATTGTGGTAGTGAGGAAAAGAATGGAACAGTAAGGATGTGTGTGGATTATCAGACTTAAACCGCGGACTATCCCTGATCAGTACACAATGCCCGCATTCAGGATGCTTTGGACTGCCTAAACGGGAGCAAGTGGTTCTCTGTGCTGGATCTCCGCAGTGGGTACTACCAGATCCCGATGGCCCCAGAGGACCGTGGAAGACTGCCTTTATCTGTCCGCTAGCTTCTATGAATTCATGAGGATGCCTCAAGGATTTCAGGTGCCCCAGCCACTTTTCAACGATTGATGGAGCGTGCAGTGGGGACATGAACTTACTAGAGTGCCTGGTATACCTAGATGATGTTATTGTGTTTGGCAGCTCACTGGAGGAACATGAAAGCAGATTATTTAAGGTATTGGACCGACTGGAGACTTTGGCCTTAAACTGTCCATTGATAAGTGTCAATTCTTTTCAAACATCAGTAAAGTATGTGGACACATAGTATCCACCGAGGAATAGAGACCACCCAAGTAAAGTTGAGGCCTTGACTACCTGGCCACAGCCCAAAAATCAAAAGAACTGCAAGATTCCTGGGATTCTGTGGTTATCATGCCTCATCAAGGACTATTCAAGAGTGATCCGCCCTTTACTAACCTTACTCAAGGGTATCCCCAACCCACAAAAATACCAAAAGTCAGCCCCTCAAGACTGAAAGGTGTATTTTCATCCAAGTGAAGTATTGGGGCCGCTGGACTCCTGATTGTGAGGACTGCTTTCATAGATCATATATCAACACCATGCTCCAGTGCTGGCCTATGCCGATCCAAGAAAACCTTCTACGTCCTGCACACTGTATGCTAGCTTGCAAGGGTTGGGGCTGTGTTGTACCAAGAGCACGTAGAATGGCTTGAGACCAGTGGCCTTACAGTAGAAGTTCTGACCCCATCCGAAAAGTCCATCCTGTACATAAGTTAGAGTTCCTAGCTTTGAAGTGGGCTATTGTTGACCAATTCCATGAGTACTTGTATGGGGCTAAAATACTAGTAAAAACTGACAATAATCCTTTGACCTACTGTGCAGACCTCAGCTAAGTTGGATGCCATGCAAGGTGGCTTCTTGCATTATCTACATATGACTATGCTCAGATACCGAGCAGGTCTGACACATAGATGCTGATGCTCTCTCCCGAGGCCTGTTCCCAGAATGATTGGGTCCGATTGGCAGAACCTGGACATTAAGCACTCTGCCGGAAGTTTGACAGGGAGGAACAAATGTCCACGGACGCAGTGGACTGCATGGTGGATTGCTTGGGAGCCTCTGAGAATTGCATACCTGCTGCTTGTTGCCACTTTTCTGCAATAGACATTGGTGCACTGCCTCAGCTGGACAATGACAACAGTGATCGGCGTGGCTCAACCCATGATCCCATGATCAAAGCAGCTTTAGAAGCCCTCTATGCAGGAAAAGATGTGTCCAAATTGTTCCACTGATTTGAGAACCGCACTGTTATACAAAGAAGGTCCTAAGTTGAAACTCGATCAATAAACTGTTATACAGAGAAACAGTAGACAGAGGGGACAAGTAGACAACAACAACTAGTGCTGCCCACTGCCTTTCGAGACTCAGTACTGAGGTCCTTGCACAACCACATGGGGCACCTGGTATAGACAGAACACTTGACTTGGTGAGATCCAGATTCTATTGGCCTAAGATGGGGGCTGATGTGGGAGCAACACATTCGAACTTGTAGTCGCTGCTTACAGAGGAAAGCTTTGCCCCAGAGGGCTGCCCCTTGTTAACATCACCACCAGTGCACCCATGGAGCTGGTCTGTTTGATTTTCTGAGTTTGGAGTCAGATCAAGAAATATCAGTAATGTGCTGGTGGTCACTGACCATTTCACGAGATATGCCCAAGCTTTCCCCACCAAAGACCAGAAAGCATCCACTGTGGCCAAAGTACTTAGAAAACTTTTTTGTTCACTATGGGGCTCCACAAAGAATCCATTCTGATCAAGGGAGAGACTTTGAGAGTCGCCTGATCAAAGAGATGCTTTCTCTGTGGGGAGTGCGAAAGTCCAGAACCACTCCTTACACCCCAGGGGACCCACAGCCTGAGACGTTTCAACCGCTTTACTGAATATGCTGGGCACCCCTGCACCCCAAAGGACCAAGCCTAGATGGAGCCAACAAATTAGCACCCTGGTACATGCTTATAACTGCACCAAAAGTGGTGCCACTGGATTCTCCCCTACCGCCTGATGTTTGGAAGAGAAGCTCGACTACCAGTAGATGTGTGTTTTGGGGTCTCTCCTGATGGGGTTCAAGCTGACAACTATTTACAGTATGTGCAAAGTTAAAGGCCCAGCTAACTCATGCGTACCAACTGGCTCCAAACCATGGCTGCCAAAGAAATCTGGCCAACAAAGAAGGTATGATAAAGGTGAAAGCACAGGAACTCCAGGAGGAGATCGGGGTAAGAAATCTGGGACTGCATGGCAAGCACAAGATTGCTGACAGATGGCACCATCTCCCTCACATTGTAGTGGGCAAACTAGATGATCTGCCAGTGTACAAAGTAAGGCCTGAGAATAATTCAAAAGATGTAAAACAATGCATAGAAATCATTTACTGCCCATGGACAAATCCTGATTGAGTCTGAGCCCCCAGAAGATGCCCCTCTGGACCAGTGACTAGAGCTGCTGCAAGAAAGATCAAGAAAGTCTGCACCTACAGAAGCAAAGTTAAAGTGTCCTCCACAAAGTCCCAGTTGAGCATGACTGTCAGTCCATATCAGAAGAAAGTGAGTGACTTTGAATACTATCCTTCTTACGAACTGAGTCAATTGTTTCGGGGCAATCCCTAGTCAATACTGGAGACAAAGCTGGGCCTTCTGACTGTCTAAGCCCCAGCTTCATCCCTGGAGCCAATGCTCCCAGAAAGTGAAGTGCAAAGCATCAGATCAGATGAAATGGAATCATTGTGCATGGTTGAACTGTTTGAGCTTTCAGGAGGAAAATGATAGATTGGGGCAGACTGGTGATACACCGAACAAGAAGAGTATTTTGAGTGCCCTGACAGTCCACTGCCAGTGTCCGAAAGCCTCCATGCGAGCCAAATGTTGTGGACTCAGAAACTGTAACTCCTGAGCTGAAAGTGCTCCAAGTTCTAGCCTCTCTACCCCATAGAGACTCCTGACAAGTGAGGACAATGCTGAAATGAGGCTCAGAGTGCAGAGACTATAACAGTCCCCTAGAAAGACTGGTCGAGCTGTAAAGCCTGTGGTGCACCTCAGTTATGATTCACTTGGGAGGCCTGTGGACTTGCCTCTCAATGTTGTCCATAAAGGAGTGTATGTGTCCCGAGCTCATTGCCCAAACTGAGCATCAGTGCTAACTCCAAGTTACTTGTGTTGCCCTCTAAGTATGGTGCCTTGCCCCATCCAGCCCCAAGGTAACTGATAGGAAGGCCCCTCTCTTCAGGTTTCATGTACAAGAGGTAATAACTTGAGTTATGGTACAATATGTATGTAATACTGTGTAAAGTGTGACGACTGCAATGTTTCAGAAATGTGTTCTTGGTAAAATGATATATTGACTGATGATTACATGTGGAGCCTAATGCAAATGTATATGGTTGCAGTTGAAACTTATGGGTACTGCTTGGACGGACGCCAAGCTTTCCCAGGCAGGAAGGTGTAACCCCCTGCAAATGGGGTTCCCAAAAGACTTCAGGAGCTTGCTTGAATGCTCCAAGCCTGAATGGTGTTTGGCATTTAAGCCATTTATCAGTGAGTGTTTTAGAGCCTCTGGTACTGTCTCTTTAAGAGCTGTCTGCTTGCAGACATAATTAGTTTGTAATAGGGGACTGTGTGCTTCTCTGAGTACCACTCGAGCTGCTGCCAATTCACTTCATTTTGCAGTCACTAGGGTGCAAAGGAACCTATCTGAAAGATGTAACTGTTTGCCAGAAATTATTTAGAGTAATAATAAAATTACAGTTTGTCTAACCTTTGCTTTGCAGTCAGAACTGTGTCTGCTAGTTCCCCATTCTAGTTTTGAACTGCTGAACTGGACCAATCAGTGTGGGGTAAGCTAGCTCTAAAATGGTGCCTTGGACGAATCAGAACTTGGACTCATAATCTGAGCCAGCCACAAGAGGATTGTATGGCAGTGACTCTGGGAGATGTAGTTTAGACTTCAGTGCCTTTTGGACCAACAGCAGCAGTCTATTGTGTGACAGCCAATCCAGTCAAGAACTGGGAGGAACTCAAAGGAAGAGCCCGGTTTTGTCGGTTGGAGTTTCAGTTGAGCTTTGGCAGTGAAGAAGGAAGGAGCCTGTGCTTTTCAGTGTGCAGTTTTAGTCAAAAACGTGTGTAAGGCCCAGAGTTCCGGTCTGCAGCTTGTTAGGACTGAATCCAGTCCTGTGAAAAGAATCAAAGGATCTCTGAAGAGTAGAAACCAGGCTCACCCTGTAGAAGACTGGAAGAATTGCTGAAAATTGCACTCGGTCTGTCAGGAACTGAATCTGCTGTGTGTTCTCCCGGTATTGTGCAGTAATTGCGATCGGGATACAGATGCAGCCTGCCTGGTATAGTGCTTTCTTTTATATAAATGTGTGAAAGAGGTTTGTGTACCTCAAGTGAGCCTCTACTGACATTGAAGGACCCCATTCCTATTTGAGGTCGTGAGTACTAATTCAGGGTCGCCTCCCAGTTGAATTGCCACATTAAATCCAAATGGAATTACTGTACTGCTGACTGTTTAATTTTCCTTTTCTCTGTGTGAAAGGGCCCTACCAGCTGCCACAGTTTGGACTAGCCACTAGGGCTTGGGTACCCAGGGACAGTAACTGATAAGGATAGGCCTGTGCACAGAGCCATAAATAGATTATTAGAGTGATAAGCTAATTAACCTGATTTCCCCTGTCCTTGTTATATCCCCAAATAAATCAGAGCTGCTTGTTTCAGCAAAGTTATACTGCCTGAGGTATTTGTCTATGTTAAAAGTACTGTACTGTGATTGTTGCACTGTATCTCATTTCACAGGAGGTCCCAGTGCCGGAACCAGTCCTGGGGGTAAGTGTATACTGTGAAGGTAATTCTGATATATTGTGGGCCACTAGTGGGAAGAAAGGGGGGTTGCAGTGTCCCAGAGGGCTGTGACCAAGTTAGTTTAACTATTGCAAACCCTGACCTCTGGGTGGAGGCACCCGCCATTGGATCCAGGCCCCTCAACCTGTTAGTGGCAAATCAGGCAGGGGTAGTAGCCCCTGGGATAGCGCCATCTAGGGGTTACAAATGCATTACAGAAAATATATGAAATATGAATGGAAGTGAGTCTAAATCTTACTTTTATCAAAGTTGTTCCAGTGCTTTTAGCAGTGTCAGGGGCTCCTTAAGGCCCTTAATGAGGCCTTTGGTGGCCTTTAATGGAATCATGGTGCATGGACAACCACAGCTGGATGTGGCCATTCCAAGCAACACCATGTTCTGGAAGGACAGCACACAAAGAAGTGGGGATGAGGGGTAGGATTGTTATGCACATGAGGGAAGGTATATAGGCCACGGAGATGCAGGGACACCAGGGAGGTAAGCAAAGGCAGGAGGTTCTTTGTGTCAGCTTAGAAATAGGTTCCAGGGCCTTTAGCCACATGGGGATGGTGTACAGGCCACCAACACGGTGGGAGGAGTTAGACAAGGTTTTGGGAGGCCATTGGCAGAATAGCAAGCAAAGGGAAGGTATTGGTTATGGGGACTTTAATCTGTTGGATGAGGAGTGGAGCATATTCTGGCAGCAGCTACAAGAAGATGCGGGGCCATCCTCATCTCCCTATAGTGTATTATTCAGGTAGCTGGTTACAGAACCCACAAGAAACTGGGCAGTGCTGGAACTGTTACCTGCAAACAGGGATAGCATTGCAGACATCACAGTGGGTAGTCCCCTGGTTACAAGTGATCACCCTACTGTGGTATGGCATGCAGACTGGGCAAGAGAAAAAACACACTAAAGATGAGGATCCTGGACTTCAGGAGAGCAGATTTTAAAGAAATGGAAGACTACCTCAGTAAATATCTTGAAGGAGGTTGGACGGGGTGTGTGGAATTGGCCAATGGAAAAGATCAAAGAGGGAATAGCTAAGGCAGTGGTAACATAGAAACGTAGAAAGTGATGGCAGAAGGAGACTGTGGTCCATCTAGTCTGCCCAAGTGTTTCCAGGACCTCTAATAGGTCTGGGGTCTAATCCCCCTATTGCACTTTACCCTTTGCTGATCCTGTTGTTTCCCCTTAGAGCCCTTGCTGTATGCCACCGATGTTTGAAAGCTGCCACGGACTTTGCATTCACTACCTCCACTGGCAGGTCATTCCAGGATTCCACTACCTTTTCCATGAAAAAGTGGGGTTTTTTAGATCTTTTCTTAAGCTCTCTCCCCAGTTTTCTTTCATGTCCCCTGGTAGTGGAGACGGTGGCTCTTCAGAACAGTTCAGTGCTTGGCACCTTGTTTATGCCATTCATGAACTTGAACATCTCAATCATGTTCCCTCTCTCCCTCCTTGTTTCCAGTGAGAACAAGTTTAGCTCCTTCAGGCGTTCCTCATACACGAGATTGTGGATGCCCTGAATCATCTTGGTTGCTCTTCTTTGGACAGTCTGTAGCCTATCCCAGTCCTTTTTGAGGTGCATACTCCAGAACTGGACGCAGTACTCCAGGTGGGGCCTCACAGGGACACCAGGGAGATAAGGAAGGGCTGGAGGTTCTTTGTGTTAGCTTAGAAATAGGTTCCAGGGACTTTATCCACGTGGGATCTGTAAAGCGGGAGGATCATCTCCTTGCTCCTGCTGTTGAATCCTCTCCTTATACACCCCAGCATTCTATTTGCCTTGCCATAAGCTTTGTTGCACTGGTTTGAATGTTTAAGGGTGTCACATATGATGACCCCTAGGTCCCTTTCTGCCTGTGAGGTGTAGAGTTTAACAGGTTAAGCCAGTACTCTGTCCTAGGATTCCCCTTACCCAGATGCAACACCTTGCACTTTTTTACACTGAACTTCAGTTGTCAGATGTTAGACCATATTTCAAGCCTTTGTAAGTCATTCTGAAGTTCCATAATCACCTATGTGCTGTCAACCCTACCACTCAACTTGGTGTCATCCCCAAAGAGTCCCAGCTACCTTGTACCCTGTCTATGCCTATGGGGGGTTAGGTGGAAGCAGGGTGCGATAAGGCGGAAGCACTAAATGAGTACTTCTGCTCAGTATTTACTAAAGAGAAGAGGGGGTGACACCCAAGGTGGGAGAAATGGCAGAAGCAGGGGGGGAGTGGTGACAGATGGGGAAATCATGGAGAGCAGAGTTCGAGAGGGTTTGAAGGCACTGAGGGTGGACAAGGCGCCAGGCCCAGATGACATCCACCCCAGGGTACTGAAGGAGCTGGCAGTGGTCCTTGCAGGACCTTTGGCAGACCTATTTAATGCCTCACTACATTCGGGGTGTGTACCTCAGGACTGGAGGATGGCTCATGTGGTGCCCCTCCACAAGAGTGGCCCCAAGGATGAACCGGGAAACTACAGACCAGTGAGCCTCACATCCATCGTGGGTAAGCTAATGGAGACTATCCTGCAGGAGAGGCTGGTGGCCCTCCTAGAGGCCAAAGGACTACAGGACAGCAGACAGCATGGCTTCATATGTGGCAGATCCTGCCAAACCAACCTGGTCGAGTTCTATGACTGGGTAACTAGGCAACTGGACAGGGGCCATACAGTGGATGTCCTGTATCTGGACTTCAGTAAGGTATTCGACTCAGTGCCACATGGAAGGTTGGGAAGGAAGTTAGTAGGCACAGGGGCGGGTGCAAAGCTGGTGAGATGGGTAGGAAACTGGCTGCAGGGAAGGCGACAGAGGGTGGTGGTGGGTGGGAGCTCTCACCCAAGGGCAGTGAGACGGTGTTCCACAGGGCTCGGTGTTGGGACCAGTGTTGTCTGAGATATTTATTGCAGACATATCATGGGACATCAAGAGCAAGATCAGTCTGTTTGCTGATGATACCAAGGTAGGCGCGGTGGTGGATGACCTAGGGGATGGCAGGGGTTGCAGGATGATCTGGCAAAGCTTGAAACCTGGTCAGACACCTGGCAACTGGGCTTTAATGCCAAAAGTGCAAGGTGCTGCATTTTGGGATGAAGAACCGAGGAGGAATTACCAGCTAGGGAAGTGCAGCTAGCCCAGACAGAGGAGGAGAAGGATCTAGGTGTGCTCATTACAGGGTCAATGAACAACTCGGCACAATGTAGGAAGGCAGCTGCAAAGGCCAACAAAATGCTGGGTTGTATTGCAAGGGGTATATCCTTGAGGAGGGAGGAGGTGATTCTGCCACTGCATAGGTCATTAGTTAGACCACACCTGGAGTACTGCGTGCAGTACTGGCGTCCGTATCTGAAGAGGGACATTAAGTTACTGGAGGGGGTGCAGCACAGAGTGACAAAGATGATCAAGGGGCTGGGGGACTTATCATACGAGAGGAGGTTGAAGGAGTTGAACATGTACTCACTGGAGGAGAGGAGAGACAGGGGTGACATGATTGAAACCTTTAAATACATGAAAGGAATAAACAAGACGGGTACAGAGGGGCTGTTCAAAGTAAGGGAGGGGAAGGCCACCAGGGGCCATGATATGAGACTGGAGCGAGGAAGGTTCAGGAGGGAGATGAGGAGACACTTTTTTACAGAGAGGGAGGTGGCTGGGTGGAATGCGTTACCTGCTGAAGTGGTATGCAGTAGAACAGTGGACTGCTTCAAACGAGGATGGGACAGGACAAGGGGGAGGGTTAATGAAGGGGAAGAGTGGAAGGGAGGGGCAGCTGCAGAATAAGGGGTGCTAGCTGCACATTCGAGCAGACTTGATAGACCTCTAGGCCTTTATCTGCTGGCAAATTTTGTATGTTCGTATGTCACAGATGAACATATTAAACAGGACTGGACCCAAGACAGAGCCCTGGGGCACACCACTGATGACTATACCTTCATCTTACTTCACTCCATTGACAACTACTCTCTGGCTTCTATCGCTAAGCCAATTCCCCACCCACCTGACTAAGCTTTCAGCAATGCTTAGGTCTTCCATCTTTTTTAGCAGGCGATTGTGAGGCATTGAATCGAATGCCTTACTGAAATCGAAGTAGAGGAGATCTGCCAGGTGCCCCCTAGCTAACTCCTTGGTCACCCAGTCAAAGAACGTGATAAGGTTCATCTGATGCAGCCTGCCAGCCACAAATCCATGCTGCCTGTCATCCTGCAGATTGTACTTGTCCAGGTATATCCTGCTTTAGTAGGGTCTCCAAGTTTCCCCATGACAGATGTGAGGCTGACTGGCATGTAGTTGCCAGCCTCCTCTCTACTCCCTCCTTTGTGGAGAGGTACCACTTCCGCTCTTCTCAAGTCCCCAGTACCATCCTTGTCAGAATCGAGCGTGTTGAACAAATGCCAAGGGCCTGCCACCTCCGGCAAGTTCCTTTAGCACCCTTTTGATTCTCTCCTTTGGGCCTTGGTGATTTGTCTATCCTTAGTTGCATTACTGCCTCCTTAACTCTGTCAATGGAAATCTTTGGGGACTCCATCTATGGGCACCCTAAAGCATTTGCTTTAATGCCACTTTCTGGCAATGAACTTTTGTGCTCTTTGGTGAACACTGAACAGAAGAAGTTGTTTAGGACTCTGGTTTTTTGTTCGTCTACCTCAATAATCCTGCCCTCCTCAGACAGTTTGACTGTCCCTCCCCCTTTCTTTCTTTTCTCCCTGACGTACTTAAAGAATTGTTTTTTTGCCAGATTTGAAATCTGTAGCACTCCTCTGTTTGGTCAATGCCTTCGCTAGCCTTACCACCTTTTTGGCCTCTTTACTTTTCTGGTTGTAAACGTCCCTGTATTATCAATTCTGACTTATTTTATGAGTGTGGTAAGCTTCCTGTTTGGCTCTGATAGCTGTTTTGACCTGGCTAGTGAACCATATGGGTCTTTTTATGTTTTTTCTGTTTCAACACTGTTTTAATGCAGAGTTTTGTGGCATCTAGTATGGCCTGTTTAATCATCTTCCATATGTCTTCTACCTCCACTTTTTCATGTACCCCAGACATGTAGTCTTGGATCAACAGTTTCATTCTACTAAAGTTGGCTCCCCTAAAACTCAGGACCTCAGCCTCGGACAGATTTTGCATCTCCAAAGCAAACCATACAAAGTTGTGGTCGCTGTTTGCCAATGGTTCCCAACTTGGACATCTTTGAATGTCTCTGAGTTTGTAAGGATCACATCGGGAATGGCATCCAGTCTGGTCGGCATGATGACTAGTTGGGTTAGTAGGCAGTCCTGTAAGGCTTCTACCACAGTCAGACTTCCTGATGATGTCGCAGCTAAGTTACCCCAATCGATGTCTGGCAAGTTGAGATCACCAAGCACCACAATTTCCCCTTTTTGAGATGCGGCTCTGATTTCCATAATGAGCTCTGCATCCTTCTCCTCTGATTGCCCTAGTGGCATGTAAATCACCCAATGCATATCTTTTTTCTCGATGGTGAGCTGAGGCGAATCCGCAACTATTCCACCCCCTCTTTTTTGTTCATGCCATTTGACTTGGCAGTTATACCTTCATGAACGTAAAGTGCTACCCCACCTTCCCTTGCACATTTCCTATCCTGTCTAAAGAGAATAACCAGGGACAAGAGGTCCCAGTCGTTTCTCTGTGGCCCATGTTTCCATGATAGCCACTCAGGTCCAGTTGAGTGTCTGCCATTATTGCCTGTAGATTGCTGATCTTGTTTCCCTGGCTTCTGGCATTGAAGCACACCCCTTCCATGAATTTGTCAGAGTATCCCTCCTCCCCACTTTGGTTTTCACCTGATCAGTTATGATTGACTCATCCTTTTTTGAGGCCCTTTTACTCTCTTTTTGTTTCCTTTGCCTGTTCCCTGTTTGAGGCCAGGAGTTTAACGCCTGTGGGGGAGTGTCAGCTAAGTTTCCATCGTTTATGAACTCTTTGATGGGTTCCTTGGCCTGGACCTCCACTCTCCTAGTTTAAATGCTGTACGTCAACATTGAATTTTTGCCCAAGTGCCCTTACCCCTTCTTGGGTGAGATGTAGTCTGTCGAATTTAAACAAATGTTCTCCCAGAATTCTCCCAGGTACCAACGGACTGGTAGCCTTTTTCCTGGCACCATCCTTGCAACCATGCATTGAATTCATTTACTTCTTTTGTCCTGATTTTGTCAGTGCCTCCTCCTTTGCCCCACACCAGGAGGACCTCAGAGAAAGCTAGGGAGGTCAAGCGAGCAGCCAAATGTTCACTCAGCCGAATAAAGCTACAGATTGCCTCCTCCACTTACTGGTTGGCCAAGTCATTAGTCCCTAGATGCATCAGTACTCTAAGTCCATTTCCTGTTTGTCCACCAGCCTCCCGATCGTTCTCGTTGTGTTTGAGTCGAAGCTCCAGGAGGCATTTGACAACACTTTGGTCCATGAATTATTACTCAAGTGGGGCTCAACTCCTCTTATCATTCGTCCCCTATGGCGAGAATTTGTTTACCTTTGTTTCCTCCAGGAACACAGGTATGCTGTTTGAAAGAAGTAAGCAAGGGTAGGAAGAGGAAGAAGCCACTGTGATTGTCAAAGGAGGTGGCTAAGGTGGTAAGGAAGGAAAAACAGCTTTGGGAAGCACAAAAGACCAAGATGGAGGTGGACAGGAGATATATCTGGATAAACAGAGGCAGATTGGAAGGTGGTGAGGCAGCTATGACACAAACAGAGGAGAAGCTAGCAAGGATGTCAAAAAGGAGTCAGACTTTCTTCAAGTATGTGCATGAAAAGGAAAGAAAGGGGTGGGATAGTAAGAATCAGGAGAGCTGAAGGGACTGTGCAAAGGAAGATCAAGAAAAAGCTAAAATTTTAAATAAGTACTACTACTCGGTCTTCAAAGTTGGGGGGACAGACCAACTTTTATCAGTAGGCACTGGGGGAAGTGGACACAAGTCCATTTTCAGAGGACAGAGTCTGAAGGGTTTTGGAAGCCCTGATGGTAAACAAGGTGATGGGGCCAGATGGGAGTCACCCAAGGGTTCTAAAAGAACTGAGCAAGGTGCTAGCTGTCCCTCTAACACTATTCAGCACCTTATTGGAAATGGGGGTAGTTCTAGAGGATTGGAGGAGGGCTGATGTGGTCCCTCTGCATAAGAGTGGGCAGCAGGGGAGTAGGCTAGCAATTACAGGCCAATCAGTCTCACATCAGTGGTTGGGAAAACAAGAGCGACCCTGCTGAAGGAGGAGATGATGGAGTGCCTAGTGGCAAATGGGCTGCAGGACCACTGGCAGGAAAGTTTTACAAGCAGGAGGTCATGTCAAACACATCTTATAGATTTCTTTGACTGGGTGACTAGGGGAAGTGGATCAGATCAGGGCAGTGGTGTGGCCTATCTGGACTTCATAAAGCCCTTTCACACTGTGTCACACAGCAGGCTAATAAAGATACTTAGCAGCCTGGGGGTTGTTGAGAAGGTGATAAACTGGGTATCAAACTGGTTGAAAGATAGGAGGCAGAGGGTGGTGGTAAATGGCACACATGACCAATGGGAGATTGACCAGTGGGGTGCCACAGGGATCAGTACTGGGACCTGTCCTCTTCAGTGTCTTCATAAGTGACATTCAGGAACTGGAGAGGAAGGTGTGTCTCTTTGAGGATGACACAAAAATCTGCAACAGAGCGGGTACTCAGGAAGGGGTGGAAAGAATGCAAAGGGATCTGGGGAAACTAGAGGAATGGTCTAGTGTGTGGCAGCTAGGGATGGGCGGACCAGAAAAGGTCCTAACCCTTATTATCAGGATAAGGATCCAGGCCAAAGTCCTGATAAGTTCTGATTAGTTCTGATTTGAATCAAAACCTTTTTGTAAAACGTGAGGACAACTGAAAATCTACCATAAAATGGCACTGCGATCTATGACACACTCACGGAATTGTAAACAGCATTTCAGGAAATGACCACTCCCGACCATCTCCGGAGGGGGAAGCGGGGGGTTCTTGCCCTGAGACCTGGGAACTAATCCCTGGCCACCTTCATCCAAGTGCTACCGTGGGACGGTGGTGGCCAATGGCCTTTGCCCTGCCTGGCCAGGGGCCAGAGCAGCCCAAGGTAGGGTGGGGCACAGGCCAGCTTCTAAAGGCCAGACAGCAGAGAAATCTGCCTCTTGCTTTCTGGACAGTGCCTGAGGGGACATCTGAAATCCCAGGATCATTGCAAGGTAGGCTTTAAGAGCTTGGGGCCTGCTAGGCCTTGTGGCTTGGGGTAGGCCTGGAGCTGGTTTTACTGGTTGCTGTTCGGTTGGGGGCCTGCTGGGCACATCCTTTTGGGCTTGAGTTTTCACTGCCTCATTTCTGCCGCAACTGGGGAATCACAGTTATTGGGCATCTGGACATTTACCCATATTATTTCTACCCTTCCCCTTCCCCCATTTAAAAAAAAAAAAGAGAAAAAGTTATTAATAAATATGATAGTTCTGGTTGTCTTCCCCTGTGCTGCTCCGTGCTCCCAGCAGCTGCACCCACCTCCCTTCCCCTCTTCCCCATTCTCCCTCTCCCTAGCCCTGGCCTCCAGGTGCAGGATTCGCTCCCTAGCACTGTAAGTGGCTGCTTTGCCGCCCAACCTCATGGTTCATTCCCTGGTTCCAAAAAAAAAAGAAACTCAAGTGCTGACAACGTGTCCGGTTAGCCGCCTGTCATCCAGGCGGCTGCAAGCACAACTACTCTCTACTACCTCACCAGGCAGCATCTCTGCTGTGGCCTTCTTACCTGGTTCCCGCCCGGTCCAGCATTTAGTTGCAGCAGGTCCTGGTCAGCACTCTCTGATGGGCTTCTCGCCGGCAAGACTCTCCTCGGTCACCCACCTTCCGTGTTCTCCATGGTGGCCTTACACACGCGCCCCTGCACTGTGTGCAATCTAGGCGGTCAGCTTAGGGGCCATTTCAGTGCAGCAATGGGCTCGGCCTGGGGGCGGGGGGGGTTGTAGCAATTTGTCCAAGCGGACTCATGGATCGTGAAGCGGGGTTTTCGAGGTGTCCTGGCTACAGGGGATGGTGCTGTGGGGGGGATCGCACAGCCTTGGGCTTCTTTCCAGTGCCACCGGCGTAGGCTGCTTGTCCCCTTATCCACCCGGCCATTGGAGGCTCCATATCTTGCTGGGTCAGGCATTCCACCAGATCTCACGGGAGCTTGGTTGCGGCGGAATTGGAGTGCATGTCTCGCGCTATGTGGGAGATGCAATCTTGCTGCGGCCCAGTGGGAGTATAGGGCTGTCCCAGGTCTTATGGGTTCGCTCAAGATCGGCACAGCCATCTTGCCTGGGGATCTTGTCCTTCCTTCCCCCACTGCACCGCAGGCAGTTTTTCGGGCAGGAATGTTGTCATTTAACAAAAAAAAAAAGAAAGAAATATATAGTTAGATTGTGAAGCTTTTAGAGGTTATATATTTCTATTGTTCTGCATTATTTCTGTTTTTCCTGCTTGCGGGGCCCTTCCTAAGGGGCTGGGGTGGCCTAGAAGGGCATGCTGCCTGGTCTCTGTGATAGGACGAGGGGCAGGGGCTAGCTGATGCAGCTCTGGGTCGAGGGTTGCGGGTGGTTTTGACATGGAACCTTGTACCCTGGGGAGAGGTCAGCAGATTCTTGGAGGCGGTCTGGGGCTGGCTCGTCGTGGGGGTTGGGGTGCCTATTAAAAAAAAAAAATGTCAGTAAACAATATTAAATTGCAATTCATAAAGCATGCAGAATGTTAACTATAAATCTCGGAATTCAAGACAGCAAAGGGGGCGAAACAGTAGTGGGGGGGGGATAGGCGCACCTTACTCAACAGCTGTTTTTTTGCTTTGCAGATTTGTTGGCGATGTTCATGCCAGTGTAACACAAGTGACATGAGTTCAGGTGACAGGCCTGTGGGGCAGGGAAGTAAAGAGGCCTCGGCCCCCTTGGGCTTCGGTTCCCAGGAAGTTGCCACCCCACAGTTTAAGGAGGTGCTGCAGCGGCTGATGGAGCTGGGAGGTCCCAACTGACTGCAAGTGGCATTGAAGGAGGTTCCTGGTCAGTTGGCGGGTGAACCCAGCACATCACGCCCAAGCAAGCACTCTAGGAGACCCACAGCTAAGATATCGGAGGCTTTGGTGGCAGCATGCTGAAGGAAGACAGCAGAGGTCCGGAGGCAAAGGGCGGCAATGCTCGGGCCAGAAGTCATCAATGTGGAACCCTGCCAGACCCAGCTGGAGGATGGAGGAGCCACAGGAGACTCAAGGGAGGCGACAGTATCACCCCCCACGGTTGGAAGGGGTGAGTATATCGGCATCCCAACGTACAAGGGCACTCCGGTGGTAAGTTGGGAGCCTGAGCCCAATAGTCGGGGGGGAGTATCCCAACTTTTATAAGGAAAGGGGTAAACGGGAGGCGGGGCTGGGGCCCGTCCATGGCTGGGTACCCAGGGCCACAGCCAAGAGACTCTGCACTGGGCACACCTTGCAAAAGGTGAAAGATTTTTGCAGGGTTCCTCAGTCCAGGTTTAGGGCGCCTTCGTGAGGTGACCTTCCCACAAGCACCAGGGCACGGGACTGGTATCGGGCACTGGCAGCAACTTACAGCAGGGCTGGTGACCAGTGCCACTCTCTTGGTTCCCCCATTGCTTCTCGGGGGGTCACTTGGAGGTGCAGCATCTGCAGTGCAGGGTGCGGGGGGGTCCAGTTCTGGCCTTCTAACGGTGGGGCAGTGGTGGCCTTGGGCACCCTGGGGTAGTCAGCAGTTTTTTTGGTGGGGGTAACATAGCAAATAATGTGGAAGTTGCCCAACCACCTCCACCCAATCCTGGGACTGCCGGAGCTCAGCGGGCACAGGAGGAGATGGGGGGACAGCATGGCCACCCCAGTGCCACAACAGCATTGGGACTGGTGGGAGCAATGCAAACCACAACCTAGCCCTGGCCACATCGACCAAGGGTGCACCAGGTGTGGTGGCTGGCTGCCCAAGGGATGGCATGTCAGCCCTCAGGGCTAGCCAGCCACTACCTACTGGGCCGGCAGTTGCTTCTGTGTGACGAGGGCCTTCCACACCCACGACACAGCCTATTGAACATTGGGCATATGTGGGGTGGACGACCCCATGGATACCCATTTGTCTCTGACGCTCAAGGAAAAGATTTGTAAAGGGAGTATATAGAGATATTTGAACTCCTGCACAGGAACTCCTAATCGCGGGTATCAGGATAAGGTCAAGCAAGAGAAGTTAAAGAGACCCAAAGTACCCACACATTTGACAACTGGTCAGCAGCCTTTGATATTTTCATGTCAATCTATTGTGGGAAGTTTCTGCGTAAGATTGGTCAGCTGCTCAAATATAGGGACAACATCAAAATGGAACATCTGGCCTATGAGGGTAATGCATGGTTACGATACGATGAGCTATTCCGCATGCATTTTGTCCAATCCCTGTACATGCGCTGGGACAGAATAGATCACGACCTATGGTTCAGGCATATGACCAGGGCCAAGCCTGCCAACGTGACATACACGGCCAGTGGGCATATAGTGCCAAAAAATCCTGGGTCAGCCAAAAAGGGGTGGGTACTTGCAGACAATTCAACACCGGAAAATGTTTTCGAGACTTCTGCAAGTTTAGACATGAATGCAGTATTTGCGGGGGGAAGCACAAAGACAGTGCCTGTCAAGGCGCAGGTAGTCGCGAGAAAGGGACCGTTCACAATCTGATGGAAAGCATTGGGACAGACCCACCAAGAAAGTGGGTGAAGTCCGCATAAAATTGAGAACATTACCCTCTGGCTGGATCAATATCCCTGCAGGACAGATGCACTGTATCTATTACAAGGTTTCACCTCTGGGTTCCACATCCCTTACCAAGGACCATGGGTAGCCATATCAGCATGAAATCTTAAGTCGGCATACACATTACAGCAGGTCGTGGCATCCAAGATTGCCAAGGAGGTGGAGGATGGTAGGGTGGCCAGCCCTTTTGCGGTACTGCTGCTCACCCACTTGCGCATCTCTCCGCTGGGCATGGTACCCAAGAAGACACCAGGAGAGTACAGGTTGATACACCACCTGTCTTACCCCAAAGGGTCTTCAGTGAATGATTTCATCAGCTCAGAGGACAGTGCGGTGTCCTGTGCATCTTTTGACACAGCGGTCTGGCACACGCAACAGGCCAACAAGGGGGCACTATTGGCAAAAAGCAACATAAAGTTGACCTTCCGTCTGCTGCCCGTCAACACATATGACCATGGACCTGCTGGGCTTCTCGTTCAATGGAAAATTTTACTATGACATGGCCATGCCCATGGATTGCTCAGTTTCCTGTGCAGCGTTCGAGGCATTCAGTAGGTTCCTGGAGTGGGCTGCCAGGCAGCATTGCGGTTCCAGCAAGATAACCCACTATCCGGACGACTTCCTCTTCATCGGCTCGCCAGGCTCGGAGGAATGCAGTACCATGCTAAGCACCTTCTCAGAGCTGATGGGTTGGTTCAGTGTGTCCTTGGCACATGAGAAGACTGAGGGCCCAGTAACTCAGCTTACCTACCTAGGAATTGAGTTGGATTCTGTGGAGATGGTGTCGCAGCTCCCTGGCGAGAAAGTGGGAAGGCTCAGTTGCCTGGTGGGGGAAGTAAAGGCAGTGAACAAGGTCACCCTTAAAACACTACAGTCACTTATCAGCCACCTGAACTTCACCTGTAAGGCCATAGTGCCTGGGAGACAATTCATTAGGCGGTTAGCGTGGGCAACGAGGGGTGCTCTCCTGTCGCATCACCACATCTGGGTGACTAAGGAAATGAGGTCAGACCTGGTGGTCTGCGACATTTTCCTTCGAGACTTTAATGGGATATCTGTCTGGCGGGCAGGGGCCCCATTCAGCCATGACTGCCAAATGGTCACGGATGCAGCCGGGAGCATTGGATATGGGGATTTCTTCCAAGGCTCCTGGTTCGCCGGTCCCTGTGATGACAGCTGGAGAGAGGCAGCCCTGCTCCAGAATATCACCTTGTTGGAATTTTTCACCATTGTAGCAGCCGGTTTTGTATGAGGGGTCAGACTGAAAGATAAAAAGGTTATTTTCCGGTCAGACAAAGAGGGGGTGGTTCACATAATCAATGCTCAGTCCTCAAATTCCAAGGAAGTCATGAGGCTCCTGAGGGTATTTGTCCTCAGGTGCCTACAGCTAATATCCTATTCAGAGCAAAGCATGTACCTGGGAAGGGAATGTAATGCGGATGCTCTGTCTCATTGCAATTCCAGCACTTCAGGCAGATGGCCCCAACAGCAGAGAGCTCACCAGCCCAGGTGCCGACTTTTCTCTGGCAGGTGGCAATCCAAGAACGGCCAATTTGGTGTGACACTCTCTGGCCCCAGCAATGTAGCGTAAGTATGGGGCTCACCTAAAGGCCTTCTGGGATTTCTATGGGGTCGGAGCTAAGGGTTATGGTGCATTATAACACCCACTTCTGATTCAGTGGTTTGTACACCACATGACAGAGGAAAGCAGGGCACCATCTTACATACACAGTCACTTATCAGGACTGGCCTTCATCGCTAAGATGCATGGCCTCCAAGATGTAATGGGGACTTTTATCATACAAAGGATGATTGAAGGTTGGGCTAGGATAAGGGGCATAAACATGACACTAGAAAACCAATAGACAGTGGCTTGCTGGGGGACTTAATCGGTCTTGCCACACATTTGTTGGTCTAGGGACAAGGCAACACTGTTCAAGGCCCTGTTTGTGTGTGCATTCTTTGGGGCTTTCAGGGTATCGGAGCTGGTGGAGACTGAAGGTATATCAATAGGGCATAACTTAAAATGGGGGGATGTGACGGTCAAACACAACACACTGGAGCTACTTTTGCGCCACTCCAAAACCTTGCTGCTAGGGTCCACAAGGGTTATCAGGCTCCACAGTGTGGATGGTCTGGATTTCTGCCCCTGGAGCACAATAGTAGAGTACATGGGCCAGAGAAAGGGGGGGAGCTCAAGGGGCTTTCTTTGTTCCATGTGGAGAGCCGGTCACTAGATACCAGTTTGCAGCAGTTTTAAAAAGGGAATCAGGGCTACTGGCAGGGACCCCCAATTCTTTAATTCGCACTCTTTCAGGATAGGGGCTGCTACAGAGGCGACTGGGCTGGGCTACGCAGGGGATAAAATACAAGCTATTGGCAGATGGCGGTCCAAGGTGTACAGGAGCTATGTAAGGCCTCAAAGGCATGAGGATAGCAGTGCAGGGCACAACTCAGAATGCCCATCTCTAACATGTTGATTTCTCTTACAGGGGCACCACCCACACCCAAGGCATTTTACCTGGTGGGCCACTCCTTTATCGAGAGGGCATGAGCTTGGGCAGTGCATGAAGGTCAAGGGGATCAGCTTGGCATTCTAGTGGATGAGGCCATAGTCCACTGTTGCGGAATAAGGGGCATGCAGTAGGCCAACCCAACACCGACTCTCAAAAACTTAGGCTTACTGCTCAGTCCACCACAGGGCTTGGTTGTACATTTGGCGGGTCATGATCTGGGGCACCTGTCCTCCATCAGTCTCATCCTGGGTATTATGATGGATCTCCACTGGATCCAGCAAAATATGCCCACCACTAGTCTGGCTTGGTCCAGGATGGTGCCTTGGGGGGCACTGGAGTAGGGGGGCGCCAGCCAGACCATTGTGGAAAGTGCATAAGGAAGTGAACTGAGAGGTCTCCCATTTCTGCTGCAACTGGGGAATCACAGTTATTGGGCATCGGGACATTTACCCATATTATGAGGCCTTTTCTGGTTCAGATGGCATGCATCTGTCGGATGTGGGGCAAGCACTTTTTAATATTGGTATCCAGAAAGTATTAGAGGCATGGCTGTAGAGTATTTCCCTGGGGGGCATTGGTGGGAGATGCGCACTGAGTGCGTATCTTGTGGCGGACGATTCGGTTTGCCGTGTTCATAAGGGGTTACTTAGGCGGTTAGAAGCGGTCCGGTGAGGGCTTACTCCGACGAAGATCACAAAAAGTGGGGCAGAGCAGAACCACAGTGGGCAATCTCCAGGCAGTGGGGCCCAGTGAGGGCCACACTGCATAATTCGAGAATCAGCCAGGGGCTGTTCCGTCAAGCCATGCTCATCAGGGACTGGCTGGCCCTGTGGGGTCTGTCGGGGTTTGTTTGTCCTTGGGCTGGCTTTGGTACCTTTCTGCCGAATCGTCTGCTACTCCCTAGGGAATACTCTGGTTTATATATGTTTGTATAGCCTGAATTGTTACAGTATACTCTGTATTATGCATGATGTGTGGATTATTGTATTTTTGTATTCTTTTACAGAGTCGAGTAAATTGGCCTTTTCTGCCAAAACCTTAACCTGAGTGTGTGTGTCTTATTGGGCATTGGGAAGATTCTTCAGGGCATGAAAACTGTGAGCTTACAGCACTGATGTGCTGGTCAGTTGAATAATGTAGAACTGTAGAACTCGAAATGTTCACGTCAAATAATTTCCACTGTTTTCGCTGAAGCACCAATTTGCAGGAAAATAAATTTACGCTAATTAGCACATCTAGCATTTTTCCATTATAGTGAATGTGGTGACTGTGACTTTATGCTAAAATAAATTTATGCAATTATGGTTGCATTTGTGTTTTTAACTAAATTTACTTTGCATGAAAATAACTAGTTTTACAACACATAGCAGTCATGCGGTTACTGAGTGAGCACTGAAGCTCTGTCCATTGGCCTTCCCTTCCCCCCTGCCAGATTAATCTGTTTTTCTCTTTATTCCCCTTGGCCCTTTTGTTCTGTTTAGCTGCTTTTTTAAAATAAAATTAAGGCACTCTTGCACATTGCTTTGCACTGCAGGTTTTAGAGCAACAACAGAAGGCACTGACAGGGTAGACATTTGAAATCTACCATGAGATACAACACGAGTTCAGGCAGGTTACTGAGTGAGCACTGAAGCTCTGTCCGTTAGCCTTCCCTTCCACCCTGCCACTTTTTTTCTTTTGTCCTCTTTTGTTGTTGTTGTTTTGTTTTTTTTAGATGCTTGCTGTTAGTTTTTAATAAAAGGCAAGTTGCTGCTGCTGCAGACTTTACAGAAGGCAGAGAGGTTTGAAAACTGCAACGACACAACTAGATCACATCAGGCAGGTTAAGTCAGTGAGCTCCGTCCATACTGAAATCCTTTCAGCCACGCACTGACTGATTACCACCGCACACAACCTTATTTTCTAAGTACCACCTGATCAACTTAGTACACTAGCAGCTGGTCAGGTGACTGAGGTTTACGTTGTGTGACGTGTCTCTCCCTGTGACTGTGGCCCCCCTCCCCAAGCTGAGCTATGACACTAAGCTGGAACAGTAGGAAGTAAGGGAGACCGAACTGGTAAGTTTAATGGGCTACTAGCTAGTAGCTACAGCAGCAGCTGACTATATGTATGAGACGAGTCCTCAAACAAGATGTTGGCTTTGCCAATTTAAATCTCTATTCTAGGCACTGGCAACTGTGGCAAGTTGACTTGGCAACTGGAGAAAAAGGACAGAGGGGCACCTCTGAGCTGTGATGGGAGTTGAATGTGGGAGTACAGCAGCACACTGAGTGAGACAGTCTTCTGGAGGAGAGAGAGAGAGAGAGAAAATAGCAAAAATAATCATGCTTAGAAAGCATTATAAAAAGCATGATTATTTTTGCCACTTTCTCTCTCTCTCTCTCTCTCTTGCCCCCCAGAAGACTCTGTCTCACTCAGTGTGCTGCTGTGCTCCCACGTTTGACTCCCACTATGGCTCAGAGGGGCCCCTCCCTGTCCTTCTTCCTCCAGTTGCCATGCCAATTTGCCACCAGGGATGGGCATGGGGCAGCACCTGATGAAAAGATTGTGCAAGTGCAATTTTTTTTTTTGTTACATGCTACCAGACCAACCCTGGATAATGCAGTCCTCTCAGATCTGCCTTTCCGAATCCCATTCTCTGCCTCCTAAGGTGGCCGACTTACTGTTGTGGTGGTTCACTACACGTTTAGCTCCACTGGGTCCCAGACAGTGCTCCTTCCTTATGGGGAATCATTCTGCCTGCTCTGGCCACCAAAGAGAAAAATGCAAAACACTGTGCTACCAAGTTAAAGTGGTGACTTAGGTGAATTTATTTTATTCAGTCAGTGCAGGTAAAGAATGAATAAATGCACCTAAGTCACTGCATGTAACTTAGTAGCAGCCCAGTTTCTTTCTGCACTTTTTTTCCTCGTGTTTTTGTGCCTCTAGTAGCGTATTTAAAGGCCACATGTGGTGGACCCAGACTCAATACAATTATGCTGTGGGTTCTTATTGACTTGGGTCTAATGGGCCGCATTGGATCTGGTGGGGGGGGGATCTGATTTTAGGCAGACCGGTCCGCTCATCCCTAATGGCAGCTGGGTTTCAATATGCAAAGTCATGCACCTGGGGTGGGGAAACCCAACAGCTGTGTATAAGATGGGGGGAGGTACTTACTGTCACCAAGCAAGAAGGGACCTTGGGGTAATCATAACTGATGATTTCAAGGTGGCCGGGCAGTGTGAGAAGGCAATAGACAAGGCTAGTGGGCTGTTGGGGCACATAGGGAGGGGGATTTCTAGCAGGAGAAGGGAGGTTGTGTTGTCATCGTATCGTTCACTAGTGAGACCCCACCTAGAGTACTGTGTCCAGTTCTGGAGGCTGCACCTCCACAAGGAGATTGACAGGGTGGAAGTGGTCCAGAGGAAAGGCTACCAAAATGGTGAGGGGGGTGCACAAGAAATCATACGAGAGGATGTGGAAGCTCAACATGTACTCCCCAGAGGACAGTAGACTGAGAGGGACATGATGGAGTCCTGTAAGTACCTTACGGGGTGAACAAGGTGCATAAGGGTAGCCTCTTTCAGACAAGGAGGAGCACCAGACCATGAAAACTGTGATCTTATGCCACTGATGTGTTGGTCGATTGAATACATGGCAGTCATGTGGTTACTGAGTGAGCACTAAAGCTCTGTCCATGAAGCTGGAGGGTGAGTTTAAGAGGATGTAGAAATCGTTTTCACAGAAAGGGTGGTGGATGCCCGGAACAGCCTGGCAGAAGAGGTAGTAGGGACAAAGACAGTGGGAGTTTCAATCATGCATGGAATAATCAAATGGGCATGATAAGTAGATGAAAGGGGAGGAGGGTGGGACACTAGCAACCAAATAGGGTCAGGATGTAATAACAGGCAGGAAAATATAGGGCAGACTAGATAAGTCTACTGGTCCTTTTCTGCCAACAAATTCTGTTTCTATGTTAATTCCTGTTTGAGTTTATTTATGTTTGGACATTCAGGTCTTCTTTGGAGTTATGCCCTGTACACTAACCCCTTGCACTGCAGCCCTGTACCAGCCTGAAGAGCATCCGAGTTGTGGGAGGTCACCTCAGATCTGGGAGATCAAATCGTGGTTTGTGCAGGCCTCATCCTTGAAAATGAATTTATGCCATCTTAAAACCCCTAGACCTGGGGGTGGGGGTGGGAGCTATATATATATCAACAGAAACAGAATTTGTGGGCGAAAAAAATCACTTGGCTCACCAAGTCTGCCCATAGGGCCTTGCCTGATCTGTCTCTCAGGCACTAACTGGTCTTTGTTGACCTCCTTCTTCCCGCCTATTTGCTAATATTCCCTATGTGTATCCCACGCATGCTTGAAGCCCCTACTGTTTTTACCTTCACCACTTCTGTTGGCAGTCTGTTCCAGGCTCCCACCACTTTTTCTATGAAGCAGTATTCCCTCACATCTTTCTTAACTCCCCCTCCCCCCAACTTCATCACATTTGTTCTGGTTCTAGTGCTTGTTCTCATTTGAAAGAAACTCCCCTCTTGCACCCTGTTCATCCCCATGAGAAACTTGTTGGTCTCTATGATGTCCCCTCTCGCTCTCCTCTCTTCCAGGGTGTACATGTTGAGATCTCTCCTTGTAGAACTTTTGATATAACCCCTGCACCAATTTAGTTGCCTTCTTCTGGACTGCCCCCACCCTGTCTATGTCCATTCTGAGGTGCAGCCTTCAGAATTGGACACAACACTCCAGGTGGGGTCTCATAAGCAAGTGATACAGTGGCAACACCACCTCCCTCTTCCTGCTGGATACCTCTCTGTAGGCATCCCAGCATCCCACTGGCCCTACCCACTGCTTTGTCATATTGTCCTGCCACTTTGAGGTCATCAGATATGATAACCACAGGGTCCCTTTTCTGCTTGACGACTGTTAGTACCTCTTCCACATCCTGTACTCAGCTCCTGGGTTCCTATGCCCTAGGTGCCTGATATTACACTTTTTGGCCTTGAACCCCAGCTGCCATGCTCCTGACCACTCCTTGAGTTTCCCAAGGTCCCTACTCATTCTCTCCACCTCCTCCCTAGTGTCCACCCTATTAGAGATTATGGTGTCATATGCAAAAATGCATACTTTCCCTTCCAGTTCTTCTGCAATGCCACTTATGAACATAGTAACATAGTGTGCTTTACAGGCACAAGTAGGCCGTGGCCCTTAAGAACTGCCTGCCCGTTCTCAATGGGCAAGTTGTAGGATTTTGTTTTCCATGTATTTATCCAAGTTCGCTTTAACACTAGTGATTATTTTTGCTTCAACATGGAGCACTCTTGAAAGCACTGAAGAGGACCCGGTCCCAGTACTGAAACGCTGTGGCACCCTGTCGTCACTCTCCTTCTTTAGAGTGAGTGCCATTAATCACCGCCCTCTGTCACTTATCTGTTAACCAGTTTCTAGCCCAGTTCACCACTTTGGATCCCACCCTAGGCTGTTCAATTTCTTTATAGATCTGCTGTGTGGCACAGTGTCGAAGGCCTTGCTAAAGCCCAGATAGGGCATGTTTGTTGCATTCCCTAATCTATTTTCCAGGTCCCCAGTCACAGAAAATCAATCAGAATCATCTGGCATGACCTCTCTTCCCTCATGAATCCATGCTGCCTATTGTCTTGTAGTCTACTGGATTCAAGATAGCTGCCAACCTTTCCATTAACAGGGTTTCCATTCATTTCCCCACTACTGATGTGAGACTGACCAGCCTATAGTTGCTAGCCTCCTCCCTGCTGCTACTCTTATGGAGGGATCATGTCTGCTCTGCTCCAGTTCTCCAGAATCACACCTGTTTCCAGAGATTGAATAAGGCTGCAGCAGGGGCAGCTAAGGCAGCTGGTCAATTTGCCAAAACCAAAAACATGCTGCCAAAAACACTTTGGGAATAAGGCGTGTGCAGTCCCTGAGTTAGTATAATAATAATAATAATAATTTTATTTATAAGGCACCTTTCGATTACCAGGCGCATACATAAATAACAAATCAGAACAGTAAAAAAATCATTAAGACACAATTAAAACAATCATAACAGTCAGTGTTCTAAAATGCAGTTTCCCATAAAGTCTTCAAACCTCTCTTAAAGCCCTCCACAGAAGTGCACTCCCACAACCGATGGGGTAGAGAGTTCCAAGGGTGGGGCTGCATCGCATAATGCCGAGCACCCAAAGATTTCAAATTTACCCTTGGAACCTCTAGCAACCCTCGTCAGCCGAGCAGAGTGATCGACTCAGGTGATAAGGAACAGAAGTTCTTTCAGATAGCCTGGGCCCATATATATATATATATGTATATTATATATATATATATATATGAATATATATAATCTAGCACAGTTTCAGACCACGCTTAGATTACACGACCGCACGGCAAGGTTTTTGACGTCGCCGTTTTTGGTTTCAGCAAATTGAGCTGGCAGCTAACACTGCCCTGAGTTCCTTTAGTGCCCTAGGGTGTATCCCATCCAGTCAAGCAGCCTTTTCCACTTTCAGAGCTTCAAGTTCCTTCAGAACTCTTTCCTCTGAAAATGGACTTGTGTCCACCACTGCCACCACCACCGTCCTCTTTGTTCCAGCTGCTTTCTGCTGCCCCCCCCCCCCGTGAAGACTGAGCAGAAGTACCTGTTCAGGATGTCTACTTTTATTGATCCCTTCTGTGCTGTCTCCCTCCACCCTCCTCATTCTCACTATCCTTCCCGTTGCTTTCTCCTTCTCACTTAAGTACCTGAAGAAAGTTTGTCCCCTTTAACTACCTTTTGGCCATCTTTTCCTCTGTCTGTGCATTTCTCCCTTCACTGCCTTTTCTTCTTCCCTCTGTTTTACTTGATATACCTCCCAGTCTTGTTCCACTGTGTTTCTTTATACCTCCTGAATGCTACCTTTTTCCCTCACCACCTTAGCTACTTCCCCAGAGAACCATAACAGTCTCTTTTTTCCTTCTACTTTTACTCACTTCCTTCAGTCGGAGGTTAGTTGCCTTAAGTATGCACTCCCTTATTTTTCCCCACTGTGCCTCTACCCCTCCCTGGCACCCCCCCTCCCCATGAGAGAGTATCTGAGGCAGTCTCCCATTTCTTTAAAATCTACCCTCCTAAAGTCCAAGACCCTTGCCATCATGTGGTTTTCCTGTTTCCATTTTAATGTTAAACCACACTACACAGGGATAACTGGTGCATAGGGGACTGCCCACTGTGACATCTACAGTGCCATCCCTGTTTATAAGCACCAGCTCCAGCACTGTTCCATGTCTAGAGGGTTCCTTGTGTAACCCCTAGATGGCGCTATCCCAGGGGCTACTACCCCTGCCTGATTTGCCACTAACAGGTTGAGGGGCCTGGATCCAATGGCGGGTGCCTCCACCCAGAGGTCAGGGTTTGCAATAGTTAAACTAACTTGGTCACAGCCCTCTGGGACACTGCAACCCCCCTTTCTTCCCACTAGTGCCCCACACAATATTCAGAATTACCTTCACAGTATACACTTACCCCCAGGTCTGGTTCCGCACTGGGACCTCCTGTGAAATGAGATACAGTGCAACAATCACAGTACAGTACTTTAACATAGACAAATACCTCAGGCAGTATAACTTTGCTGAAACAAGCAGCTCTGATTTATTTAGGGGATATAACAAGGACAGGAAATCAGGTTAATTAGCTTATCACTCTAATAATCTACCTGGCTCTGTGCACAGGCCTATCCCTATCAGTTACTGTCCCTAGGTGCCCAAGCCCTAGTGGCTAGTCCAAACCGTAGCGTAGGTAGGGGCCCTTTCACCAGAGAAAGGAGAATTAAACAGTCAACGAGTACAGTAATTCCATTTGGTTTAATGTGGCAATTCAACAGGAGAGCGACCCTGAATTAGTACTCACGACCTCCAAATAAGATAGGGTCCTTCAGTGTCAGCAGGGCTCACTTGAGGTACACAAACCTCTTCACACATCCATATAAAAGAAAGCACTATACCAGGCAGGCTGCATCTGTATCCGATCGCAATTACTGCACAATACCGGAGAACACACAGCAGATTCAGTTCCTGACAGACCAAGTGCAATTTTCAGCAATTCTTCCAGTCTTCTACAGGGTGAGCCTGGTTTCTACTCTTCAGAGATCCTTTGATTCTTTCACAGGACGGATTCAGTCCTAACAAGCTGTTACACAAGCTGCAGACGGAACTCTGGGCCTTACACACGTTTTTGACTAAAACTGCACACTGCTGAAGCACAGGCTCCTTCCTTCTTCACTGCCAAAGCTCAACTGACACTCCAACTGACAAAACCGGCACTTCCTTTGAGTTCCTCCCAGTTCTTGACTGGATTGGCTGTCACTCACAATAGACTGCTGCTGTTGGTCAAAAAGGCACTGAAGTCTAAACTACATCTCCCAGAGTCACTGCCCATACAATCCTCTTGTGGCTGGCTCAGATTATGAGTCCAAGTTCTGATTCGTCCAAGGCACCATTTTAGAGCTAGCAGCCCCACACTGATTGGTCCAGTTCAGCAGTTCAAAACCAGAATGGGGAACTAGGCAGACACTGTTCTGACTGCAAAGAAAGTGGGTTAGACAAACTGTAATTTCATTATTACTGTAAATGATTTCTGGCAAACAGTTACATCTTTCAGATAGGTTCCTTTGCACTCCTAGTGACTGCAAAATGGAGTGAATTGGCAGCAGCTGAGTGGTACTCAGTCAAAGAACACACAGTCCCCCCATACAAACTAATTATGTCTGCAAGCAGACAGCTCTTAAAGAGACAGTACCAGAGGCTCTAAAAACACTCACTGATAAATGGCTTAAATGCCAAACACCATTCAGGCTTGGAGCATTCAAGCAAGCTCCTGGAAGTCTTTTGGGAACCCCCATTTGCAGGGGGGTTACACTTGACTCACTGCCTACGAAAAAAACCCTTGTAGGGAGTCAAGGATGGTCCTGCTTCTTGCTGAAGCTGCAGCTGGAAGGTTCCAATCCACATCTGGCAGGTTAAAGTCCCCAACTAGCAGCACCTCCTCCTTACTTGCCATCCTGATGATGGCTTCAGCAAGTGCCTTATACAACTCCTCTCCCTGTGCTGGAGGTCTTTATATTACCCTACATGGACAGTGGCCCCAGTACCTGTCTCTTGGATGACAAACAGCACCTCTGTCCCTTCTTTTTCCTCTGGATGTCCCTGTACTTCCCTGGCCTTGATTTCCTTCCTCACATATAGTACAATCCCTCCTCCCTTCCCTCCCCTCTCTCTCTTTTGAGCAGAAACATAAGGCACGTTTATCGTACCTTACTGGTCCACTGCAGTCTGCAGCATGGCTCAAACTACTAATGTTCGGGGCCGCATTTACACACCCAGTGGTATGCGTAGTTGCAGGAAGACTTCCTGCATTCTAGCAGCATTTCTGCCAGGGCTGGAGCTGGGGTTGGGGTCATGGGGGAAGGGTAAACTGTGAGTGAAGCAGGTCTGCAGGTCCACAAGTCCCAAAAAAAGGTCACTGGGGAAACAGCAACGTCAGCGTTTTTTTTACTTGCCATGGGGTGCAGCGGGGGTGCACTGGTGCAGGTGGAGCAGCAGGTTTATACACTTGCAAAAAAATGCCTGCACCAGTACATGATCCCGTCAAACCATGGATCACAGTTCGCTGCAACGGCGTGATCTACAATGCTCGACAGGTCGTTTACATGACCTGATCTGCACCAGTGCAACTCACCTGTATCCCTCCAACTGTGCAGATGAGGTTGTGTAAAAAAGCCTATAGAAACATGGAATTTGTTGGCAGAAAAGAAATGGAAGGCCTATGTGATCTGCCATATAACAGAGAGTAGCCCATTATGGCCATGTCCCTGTCGTGGCTGCCAGTGCACCACGACTCCATTATGGCCACCAAATTCAGGCTATCCTCCTCCATGATGGCTTCCAGGTTCCCAGATTCCTTGTATTCATTGTATTTGCACATGACTCTCCATACCTTATCTGCCTTTCCTGCCCCCTTCCTGTCTGTGCTGTTCCTAAGCTCCTCTCATCCCTTCTTCCCATGTTAAATGTTTGGTTACCTGTCTCCTTTCTCCTTCTTCTTGTTTTTCTGGTTTATACTCCCCTTGACTGCTCCTTGTTCCAACCCCTGTCTTGTTGCACCCATGCTCTGGGGAAGCTTACTCCACTCAGGCTCTTCCTCCCTGCTGCTTCATCATCGGGAGGCACTTGTTGCCTTCCTTGTTTTTTTTAGCCTCCCAACAGCTAGTTTAAATGCTCATCCAAGTAGCATTTAAACCTCTCACTAAGTCACGTCTGGTGATGTCACACCTATATTTCATACTAATTTCATAGCTCCGACTCCATCAAGACTATTAAAGTTAAACAAGCTATCAGTACCTTAATATCGGGAAATAATTACACAAATGTTCGTAGCATGCCCCGAGGAAGGAATAGTAGACCCCCTTCCCTGAAGACTCTCTGGATGGGGGATGCTTAGCCACAGATAGCGATGGCTCACAGGTGTCTGTGCATCATGGCCATCACAAGCCTGGGGCCTCTGGAGCAAAGTCACAACAGAAACAGATGACCCTCATTTTGACGGAGCTCTGGGACTTCCACAAAAGCTGCCTCACTACTGCTGCCCTCAGAATGGACTTAGCCAAACTAGAAAAGAGACTGGATAACAGTGAAGAGCACTTTGCAGCGGCAGACTCAGGCTCGATACTGCTGAGAGGGCCGTGGTGCAGCTGCACCAAGCTGTTCTTGAATTGCAAGACTGAGCAGAGGACGCTGAAGCAAGCAACTGTAGAAATAACCTCTGACTCTCGGGTCAGAAAATATTGAGTTTGTGAGACAATGGGAACTCATTTTGACTGAAGCTAGTTTTAAACTGATGCAACTGATTATCAAGTTTTGTAAAGAAAGAGAAACACAATTACGAGACACTATGAAAGAAGAAGAAAAGGAAGTTTTAAAACATCAATCACACACAGATTTTGAACATTTTAACCAAAAACTAAAAGACTGCATTCTTAAATTGAATCAGGACCATAAAACTCACAAGCAAATTAAATTCACACGTGATAAAGATGATTATGAATGGGATCAGGTGTACTCCTGGAAAAAAGAACCAGCGGAGAGGAATCCTTAAATGAGACAGGCATGTCTCCTTTAACTACAGCACAGACGCTAGTTGATTGGAAACAGAGGAACAGACAAGTCAAGGAAATCAACAGCCTTTTTTATACCGGGACGAGCCTGAAATGGAACCCCCACCACAGCCACAGCCACGACGCACTTCCAGGTTCAATTACCCATGAGGGGAACACCACAATGGGGCAAGAGGCAAATGAGGAGGGGGAAGGGGAAACAATGGCAATTACTATTGAGGACAACAGAATGAATTCCGGAGGAACGGGGGGAACAGCCGCAATTACAGGGGGATGTCAGAAATGAACACCAACGCACCACCTGAATCCCAGGTAATTAGCCCTTCATCACATATTTTAAGTGACTCTGAAATAAGACTGCTGAAACATGGCCTGAACTTTGCCCCGACCAATCAAATTGATGTAAGAAAAACTCACATTGACTTACCACTAATGTGCAGGAACTGCAGTATTTGTTAGTCGGTGAAAAAATTCATCATACAGTTTTTTTTTTTTTTAGCAAAAATGTATTTATGATAACCTATTATTCATGCTCAGTATATTTTTTGTTTTCTCAGATGTTGTTGAAACTTTTTTAAAGCTGATTTTGTAATTAATGACTCACGTCATTAAAGATGGCTGCCATTCGCCATGTTTAAAAATCTCTTGCCTTGGTGTTACTTGTTGAATGTACGTGCTAGACTCATGCTGTAGTTGTATTATGATGGTTGTTCTGCATGTTTCTGATAGTAAACGACACAAAATATTGAATTTTTTCATGGTGGGTGTGCCATGGGCATGGCATGGATGTGGGAATTTTAAAACTTCAAGACTCTATATCTTGGTTCAGGAATGAAAGAAATGTAAAGAAAAATGTGTATCTTGATATTTTCCCAGATGAACCTTATTACTGAAAAATATGTATGGTACTAACAAATACTCCCACTTTAAGTATTAAATCGTTCTTTAACAAGAGACAAGAAACAAGTGAAATTGAAACAGTTGAATATGATGAATTTCAACCCAAGTCCACATTCTGCCCCTTACCTAGCCCAGCCATTGTAACTTTTAAAAAACTCGGTGAAAAAAGATCTAGTCCTTCTCTCCAAAAATCTTCCAGCACTTTCTTTCAATAATTTAAATAAGGAAGAAAGAGTCGCCATTGAAATGCTACATAATAACAACCATATTTTTCTTAAAGAAGCAGACAGAGGCGGCAATGTTGTAATTATGGACAAAGTTGATTGTGTGCAGGAAGCTGAAAGACAGTTAAAAAACAGAGAATTCTATTTGCCTTTGACCACTGACCCAATCACTGATTTTAACCGTGCAGTTGATGAGTGTGTACAAGCAGCATTTGACTCGAAAACTATTACAGCCAAAACAAGAGATTTCCTTATAGCAGAATCACCAATATGTGCCACCTTCTATACGCTGCCTAAAATTCATAAAACCCTTGATCACCCACCCGGGACGCCCAGTAATCACTGGTTTGGGATCTTTAACAGAGCCACTCTCTAAATACGTAGATTAATTTCTTTATCCCTGGGTACAAAAATTACCTGCTTACTTGAAAGATACATCTGATGTCCTCAGACTAGTGGAAAATATACATACAGAACAAGAAACTTTTCTTGAGACTGTGGACATAGAATCGCTGTATACCAGCATCCCCCATGAGGAGGCACTGGATGCAACGGCTTGGGTATTGAACAAGAGAGATAATACAGCTTTACCACCTACAGAATTCTTGTAAAAATTGTTAGAATGTGTTCTGAAATACAATGTGTTTACCTTCAACAAACAAACTTTCTTGCAGGTAAAAGGGACTGCCATGGGGGCCACCTGTGCCCCCTCTATAGCTAATTTATACGTTGGCTAGTGAGAGGAGAGGGGCATCTTGAATTCTGACAATAAATCCTAATTTTGACAAAATAACACTGCACTATCATTTTATCAATGATGTGTTTTTTATTTGGGAAGGCAGCAGGGCAGAATTTCAGGGATTTGTGGATTACCTATATCTTTCTAATGAACACTTACGGTTTACCTACACAGCAGCCACAGACTCAGTTTTTTGGACCTCACATTAACATAGAAACATAGACTTTGACAGCAGATAAGGACTGCTTGGTCCACCCAGTCTGCCCATTTCCCTACCTACAGGATAAGCTGCAGATCCTAGTTAACCAACAGCCTATTTCTTCTTACCCCCCACAAGAATTGCTTTATGTCTGTCCCATGTGTTCTTGAATTTTCCCACAGTTTTAGATCCCACAACCTCCTCAGGAAGGCTGTTCCATGCATCCACCACCCTCTCTGTGAAAAAATACTTTCTCACATTGCCCCTGAACCGTCCCCCCATCTTTAAATTGTGTCCTCTTGTTCTTGCACATCTCTTTTTCTGAAAGATGCTACCCTCTTGGACTTTGTTGATTCCACTGAGGTACTTAAAAGTTTCTATCATGTCCCCCCTCTCCCTCCTTTCCTCAAGGGTATACATATTAAGCTTCTTTAGTCTCTCCTCGTATGGCTTCTCTTGCAGACCCTGTACCAGTTTAGTTGCCCATCTCTGGACTGCCTCTATCCTGTTTATGTCCTTGCGGAGATGGGGTCTCCAGAACTGGATGCAATACTCCAGATAGGGTCTCACCAACTGTCTGTACAGAGGGATAACAACTTCCTGCTTTCTGCTGGTGATGCCTCTCCTATACATCCCAATGTACCCCAGCCCTTTCTACTGCCTTCTCATTGCTTGCTAACCTTAGGTCCTCTGATATGATTACCCTAGGTCCCTTTCCATTTTGTTGTTGTTACTACCCCCATTGTGTAATTTTCCCTGGGTTTTTGTTTCCCAGGTGCATTATTTTGCACTTCTTTGCATTGAATCAAGCTGCCATACTTCTGACCATTCCTCCAACCTTGCCAAGTCCCTTCTCATCCTTTCCATGCCTCCTTGTGTATCAACCCTGTTGCAGATCTTTGTGTCATCTGCAAGAGGCATACTTTCCTTCCAGTCCCTCTGCAATGTCACTTATAAAGACATTAAAAGGACTGGACCCAATCTGAACTCTTGGTACCCCACTAGTAACCCCTCTTCTTCAGAGTGGACTCCATTTACAATTACCTTCTGTGTCCTTTGTCCAGCCAATGTTTTACCCAGGCTACCACCCTGGGACCCACTCCCAGGCTGGTTAGTTTGACTAAATTAATCTTTTGTGTGGGACTGTGTCAAATGCCTTGCTAAAGTCTAGGTAGGCCATGTTCACAGCCCCTCCCTGGTCTACTACTTTGGTCACCCAGTTAAAGAAATCTATTAAATTCGTCTGACATGACCTTCCCACTGTGAACCCATGCTGCCTTGGGTCCTGTGCCCCACTGGCCTCTAGGTACTCAACAATTCTTTCCTTCAGAAGTGATTCCATCCCTTTCCCTACCACTGAGGTCAGACTGACAGGTCTGTAATTTCCTGCCTCTGTCTTGGTCCCACTTTTGTGAAGGGGAATCACATCCACCTTCATCCAGTACTTAGGTACCCCACCATCCTCCCATGATTTGTTAAAAAGGGTAGTCAGTGGTTTCACTAGTTCTCCCCTTAATTCCTTTAGAATTCTGGGGTGAATTCCATCAGGCCCCATTGCTTTGTCCACTTTCAGTTTTAGGAGTTCTTTCAGAACCCTTTCATCTGTGAAAGGACTGGGATCGACCTCCCCCATCAAGAGTGCTTCTGTTAATTGGATTAGGCACCTCCCCTCCTCCTCTTTGTGAATACTGAGCAGAAATATTAGTTCAGTATCCCTGCTTTTCACTGTCCCTCTCTGCCCACTGTCCATTCTATTCAGCCTCACATTAAACAAGCAAGGGATGGGAGACTATGCACAGCTCTCTTTAGAAGGCCACTGATAATAATTCAGTTTTGATGGCCACAAGTTGCCATCCTAGTCATACCAAGTTAAATATATCCAAAGGTCAGTTTTGAGAGCTGTCAAGTTGTGGTTCAGACACTTTATTTGGGGCAGAAGCAGACTGACTATGCCATAGATTCCAGGAACAGGGCTATAATAAACAGACGATTGAAAATGCAAGGGAATCTACCAGAGTGCCGAACCCAGTGATTCTACTTAAACCTAAAAAACCAAGAGAAAGTGAAATGGAGAGATTCAATTTTGTTACAGATTACTCTGAACATGCTATATATTTCCAACGGATCATTAATAAACATTGCCACATTTTGACTAGTGACCCCGCTCTAGCACAGCTGGCAAATTCACCACCACACATGGCCTATTGGAGAGCTCCCACCCTTAAAAGTAAATTGGTCCACAGCCATGTCACAGAACAAAAGGGTAATACATGGCTCGATCAAATAGGCATGGGATACCACATTTGCAGGAGATACAGATATTGTAAAGTTACTAGTGAGGCCCCACCTGGAGTACAGTGTACAGTTCTGGAGACCATACCTATGTAAGGACATAGACAGGGTAGAGAAGGTTCAGAGGAGGGCAACAAAGATTGTGAATGGATTGCATCACAAGTCCTATGAAGACAGGTTGAAGGAACTGAACATGTACTCCCTGGAGGAGAGGAGGGAGAGAGGGGATATGATAGAGACATACAAGTATCTCACAGGGAGGAACAGGGTGCAGGAATACACTATTTTTAAGTGAAAAAGAGGTTCCGGGACTAGTGGGCATGGGATGAAGTTGGAGGGAGGACGATTCAGAGGAAACATGAGGAAGAATTTCTTCACAGAACGGGTGGTGGACAAGTGGAACACCCTGCCAGAGGAAGTGGTGGGGGCTGAAACAATCACAGGATTTAAGAATGCATGGGATAGACATAAAGGAATTCTGGAGGTCAGGGGTAAGGGGCAACAGACTTCTAGGAGAACATAAACTGAACTTACAAGCTCAAACGGGCAGACTGGGTGGGCCATAGGCCCTTATCTGCCGACACTGTCTATGTATCTATGTATCTCGAGCAGTAAAGAATTCACCAGCGTCAACATTGCTCAAACTTTAGAAGTCAGGCAGTGTATTACCTGCGATACCAGTGGCATTATTTACCTTGTGGAATGCACTTGCACAGCATTCTATGTATATAAAACCACTCGTTAGTTTAAAGTTTGAGTAGGTGAGCACATTCATGCCATTGAGAGGGGCGATGTAACTTACGTTACAGCACAACATGTTGTAGGAGGGAGGAGTGGGGAACTACATCGATTTACATTTAAAGCTATTGATAAAGTATGTCCTGCCCCGACAGGTGGAAATTTCAATGATTTAGTTCTGCAGAGAGAAAACTTTTGGATTCTCAAACTTAAGGCACAAAAGTTTCCAGGTCTTAATACTGATTTCAACCTTAGACCTTACATAAAGAAGAAAAGATAATAATCTGCCTCTTTACATTCATATCGGTATAAGAATGTGTTCAGCTAGATATACTACATAGGTACCAATTAAGGAATAATCACTGATCAGGTGTGGGTTGGGCCAGGATTTAGCCATGGTTGGGGTGGCTCGGTCACGACGGCGTAGCCCGAGTGGTCAACCATGCCAGCCATGGGTAAATCTCAGGCCAACTCACACCCAATCGGTGATTATTCCAATTATACAATTCATAAATATGAGAGCAACACAAAAAAAGTGAAGGAAAATCTCTTTTTTCATTGTTTATATGACGGTTTTAATAGTATGTCCTTCCCCATATGTGAACTAGTTTGTCGATACTGGCAGAAGCCTTCATGCTCCTGAAGCCAGCTGGCAGCAAGGTGAGTGAGTTGAGCATCATATAAACTGAAAATATACTGTTGACTCTCAGTTGTCTCTCACTTAAAACGTCAGGTTAGATCAGATATTTTATATTGTTTTACCTTACGGCATTTGATTTTGTAAAATGAAGGATTAGCGGGAGAAAAAAAATGGCAGCTTTGCAGAGTTGTATTGTAATGCTTAGAATTCTGTATAGAATGATTTTACTAACATGCGGTCGGCTGGCACTTTATTTATTTATTTATTAAATTTTGGTGACCTGGTAGGCCCACTGGGCCCAAGGTCCCTTTTCAGGGGCAACCCGGGATAACAATACAAGTTATAAGAATGAACAAGGACATAAGGAACATTTGAGGCATTGTGAGTTACATCATGAGGTGGTTACAGTAAAGAAAATAGTAGATACAGGCATGGTTACAGGCATGGTAAAGGAAAAGCAGTGGATACAGGCATGGCTACAGGCAGGGTAAAGAAAAGCAGTGGATGCAGGCATGGGTACAGGCATGGTTATCATCATGACATGTAAGCAATTGGTAGTACTTTGCATATCGTTTATTCAAGGGTTACACGTGGCCTCTGGCGGTGGTCAGTCTGTATAAGGCAGGTAGTGGAAGGTTGCTTAGGAGACGGGAGTTGGAGAGGAGGGGAGTAACTTAGGATCTTTAAGTGCCATGACAGTGGCATGCGCTTGAGGTCAGCAGATGGGACTTAAGCCTGGTGCGGAAGTTCATGAGTGAGGAGGGAGGCCTAGACCTGGGGAGGAGCTTGTTCCATTGGCAGGCTGCTTGGGAGGAAAAGGATCTTCTGCCAGCATTTGTCCTTACCTAGGGACTTCTAATAGCATTCTATCTGAGGTTCTTAGGTTCCTTGGGTTGTGTTTGAGGGTTATGGTCCCGGCAATGCTTGGCGGAGCATGGGGTTTGAGAAGCTTGTAGGCCTGGACAAGCAAGGGGTGTTGGAGGCGGGTGACCAATGTGGGCCAACGAAGATTGGCCAAAGTGTCACAGTGGTGGCGTCTCGGGTGGTCTAAGGTTGCGAAACAAGCTATTTTATTATATAGGGTTTGCAGCCTGGTAATCTCTTGTTTAGCCATGCCCTGTATAATAGGGGCCAAAGGTCAGGTTGGATAGAAGGACGCTGGTAGCTATGGAGAGCCTGGCTTCAGGGTTGAGTTGGTCCCTAGTCGGTACAGGGTGCAAGTTTCTGATGTAGGGTCCTGGTGATCTGGTCACGTGTTCCTTGTATGTGATATTCTGATCCAACGTGAGGCCCTAAGTATTTAAGGAGGACTACATTAATGGCTTTACCAGAGAGTGAGGTTAAGGAGAGGGATGAGGACCTGTCAAATCCCAGGGATCTTGGCCCGAATAGCATTGCCTTGGTCTTGTCGGCATTTAGTACCATTCTGTTCTTACATAGCCAAGTCTCTAGTGAAGTGAGATCCTTTTGGAGTAGAGGGCCTAGGGCAACCACGTCACGCAGGGGTCAGAAGATGACAGTATCATCAGTGTACTGCACAACCGAGCTCTCCCCACAGTGGGTATGCAGGTCGTTGGTAAACAAGGAAACCAGGAGGGGGCCTAGAATTGAGCTCTGAGGTACACCCTGGTTTGGGGGAGTGGGTCAGACATGGTCCCTTTCCATGAGACCCTCTGTGCCCTGCCTGATAAGTAGCTCCCAAACCACTTCAGGGCATGATTGTCTAGGGCCTATATTTGCAGCTTCTGTAGCAGCAAGTTGTGTCGAGAGGTCAAATGCCTTGGATAAGTCTATAAAGACTGCACCAGTGGGTGCCCTTTGTCCATTGCCCTGAGAACTTCATCTGTGAAGTTAATGAGGGCAGTGTCAGTACCATGGCTCACCTTCCCCACCCAAAGCTAGTTCTATTTTTATAGGCACAGGTTTGACTGACAACAGGAACTTCCTGTTTAGGGGCAGGAAGTGAGTGATCACAGAACCACCAAGGACCCACTATCCTAGAAGGGCAAGAGTAGCTATCCGGCCCCCTCTAGCTGCTGGAGGTCTGCCTCTGAGCAAGTAAGTGGTCTACTGAGAAATATAGGATATTCTTGTCTCAGAACAGGACAATCAGGAGCTTAAAGGGCACACAGGCAGAAAGTAAGGAGAGAGAGAAAAAACAGAGGAAAGAGTAAGGATTGCAAACAGTTAAGGGTCCAGAAATAAGACATGATTGAGTGGTGCAGTGCAGTGGCTGTGGAGCAGCAGTCTTCCAGGAGATGTTCTGGAGGATGCGGTGTTGTCCCATCTGCAGGCACCTCTCTGGGCTGAGGAGGAGGTTGCTCATCTCCAGGCTGAGTTGGCCAGGATTGTGGGACCTCCTCTTCCATCCAGGGACCACCAGTGCCACTGCCGTTGCCTCAGAGGTTGCCAAGAAAGAGAAGCGGTTGGACCACAGTGGGCTCAGGAGGTGAGGTGGTGGAACAGAGCGCATCCCTCCAGTTGTACCTCTCCACAATTCCTATGCCATTCTGGCAAAGTGTGGTTCCTCTATGGAGGCACCCACAGTGGAGACCAAGGAGGATGCTGGGAACCTCCACAAAGGAGACCCACAGGAGGGTGGCAGGGGACCCTGCAGGGAAGAAACAACTCCTGGTGGGAACTCCATTGTTAGGAAGGTAGAACTGGGGAGGAAGGGAGAGAGAGGAAGGTGCCTGCCTGGCGCCATGGCTTGAGGGACAGGGAGCGATCCTCAGGATTGCGGAGCAGCTGCACAGGGAGGAGATGGATGTCATTGTCCACCTAGGGACAAATGACCTGGCTAAGAAAGGATTAGAAGTGCAGGAAGAGTTTGTGGAATTGGGAGGGCCTTAGTCAAGTAGCACGCACGGTAACCTTCTCGGAGGTGCTGCCCATCTATGGCATAGGAGAGGCTAGGGTGTTCCACACCATGGGATTCAATCAGTGGTTGAAAAACTGGTGTGGAGCTCAGGGATTTGGCTTGATTGGGGACTGGGGGTCCACCTGGAGTGATGCAAGCCTATACTGGCATGATGGGCTGCATCTGTCCGGGAGGGGAACCAGGATCCTAGGTGATAGGTTTAAATGCTTCATTGGCAAGCATTTAAACTAGCCAAGGGGGGAGGCACTGGAAAGGAGCAGGAAAATCCTAGCCCCCCCCAAATAATCACGTGGTAGTAAGTAAACACCAACATAGAGGTGTCGATAGGGAGAAGGGCAGGTAAATGGAGAAAGTGACAAAGGCAAGAAGGACAGGGATGGGGCAAAGGGAGTAAGGCCATCAGGAAATGGAGGTAATAGTACCAATGCCCGTAGTCTGGGCAACAAGCTCCCTGAGCTGATGGCCTTAATGGAAGAGGGATGCCTGGATATCGAGCAGTCACAGAAACATGGTACACAGAGAACCATGACTGGGATGTTAACATACCAGGTACATAACCTACAGGAGAGACAGGCAGGGAGAAGAGGGGAGGAGTAGCTCTATGTAAAGGAAGGGATAAAAGCAACTGAACAAAGAGTAAACAGGGAGGAGAGGGCGCACTGTGGGTCACCTTGGAGACTGGAAGGGCACCACAATCCGCACAGGGGTTGTGTACAGACCCCCATGTCAGGGGAAGAAATGGACAAGGATATGATAGAAGGCATTCTTAGAATGGCAGAGAAAGGAGATACTGTTGATGGGAGACCTGAATATGCCAGGTGTTAACTGGAGTACATTTGCTGCAGCCACATCCAGAGCAGGGCCATTCTTGATGCCCTACAGGTGGCAGGCATTAGACAGCTAGTTTCAGAACCCACTCATGAGGGAGCAATCTTAGACCTCGTGCTCTCAAGCGGAGGCAGTGAGAGGATCTCAGATCTAGAAGTGGGTTGCCATCTGGGGACAAGTGACCATCAAACAGTGTGGTTCACGTTAAACTCAGCTACAGAGTCAAGCCATACAAAAGTGAGGTACTGGACTTCAGGAGGGCTGACTTTGGCAAGATGGAGAGCGCCTCAGAAAGCACTAGCAAACAGGCAAGAAGGAGTTGTGGAGCAACAATGAGGAATTATCAAAACTGCCATCACAGAGGCAATAAGCCTTTGTGTGAAGCAAATAAACAAATCAAAACGAAAGAAAAGCCACTATGGTTCTCAAAGAGGTGGCTGTGAAAGTCAGGAAGAAAAGATAGCATTCCGGAAGTATAAGGAAACACAGAAGGAGCAGAACAGAGAGCTGTACCAGTTAAGGCAGAAGGAAGCAGGGATGGAAGTCAGAATAGCAAAGGCCCAAACTGAGGAAAAGATAGCCAACTCAGTTAAGAAGGGGATAAAACCTTTATAGGTACATCAGTGAGTGAGAAAGACAAAGGAGGGATAGTGAGGCTGAATAGAATGAACGGTGGGTGGGCAGAGGGGACAGTGAAAAGCAGGAATACTGAATGAATATTTCTGCTCAGTATTCACAAAAGAGGAGGGGAAGTGCCTAATCCAATTAACAGATGCACTCTTGATAGGGGGTCGATCCCAGTCCTTTCACAGAAGAAAGGGTTCTGCAAGAACTCCTAAAACTGAAGTTGGTGACAAAGCAGTGGGTCCTGATGGAATTCAACCCAGAATTCTAAAAGAATTAAGGGAGGAACTAGTGAAACCACTGGCTACTCTTTTTAATAAATCATGGGAGGATGGTGTGGTACCCGAGGACTGGAGGAAGGCGGATGTGATTCCCCTTCACAAAAGTGGGACCAGGACAGAGGCAGGAAACCACAGACCTGTCAGTCTGACCTCTGTGGTAGGGAAAGTGATGGAGTCACTCTGAAGGAAAGAATAGTTGAGTACCTAGAGGCCAGTGGAGCACAGGACCCAAGGCAGCATGGGTTCACAGCGGAAGGTCATGTCAGACAAATCTAATAGATTTCTTTGACTGGGTAACCAAAGTAGTAGACCAGGGAGGGGCTGTGGACATGGCCTACCTAGACTTTTGTGAAGGCATTTGACACAGTCCCACACAGCAGACTAACAGTCAAATTAACCAGCCTGGGAGTGGGACCCAGGGTGGTAGCCTGGGTAAACATTGTCTGGACAACAGGACACAGAAGGTAATTGTAAATGGAGTCCACTCTGAAGAAAGAGAGGTTACTAGTGGGGTCACCGCAGGGTTCAGATTGGTCCAGTCCTTTTAATGTCTTCATCAGTGACATTGCAGAGGGACTGAAGGAAAAGTATGCCTTTTGCAGATGACACAAAGATCTGCAACAGGGTTGATACAAGGAGGCGTGGAAAGGATGAAAAGGGACTTGGCAAGGTTGGAGGAATGGTCAAAGTATGGCAGCTAGGATTCAATGCAAAGAAGTGCAAAATAATGCACCTGGGAAACAAGAACCCAGGGGAAGAATACACAATGGGTGGGGAGGTAGTAACAACAAAAAAGGAAAGAGACCTGGGGGTAATCATATCAGATGACCTTAAGGTTAGCAAGCAATGTGAGAAGGCAGTAGGGAGGGCTGGGGCTATACTGGGATGTATAGGGAGAGGCATCATCAGCAGAAAACAGGAAGTTGTTATCCCTCCGTACAGACAGTTGGTGAGACCCCATCTGGAGTACTGTATCCAGTTCTGGAGACCCCATCTCCGCAAGGACATAGACAGGATAGAGGCAGTCCAGAGGAGGGCAACTAAAATGGTGCAGAGTCTGCAAGAGAAGCCGTATGAGGAGAGACTAAAGGAGCTTAATATGTATACCCTTGAGGAAAGAAGGGAGAGGGGGGACATGATAGAAACTTTTAAGTACCTCAGTGGAATCAATAAAGTCCAAGAGGTAGCATCTTTCAGAAAAAGAGACTTGCAGAACAAAGGACACAATTTAAAGATAGAAGGAGGGCGGTTCAGGGCAATGTGAGGAAGTATTATTTCACAGAGAGGGTAGTGGATGCATGGAACAGCCTTCCTGAGGAGGTTGTGGGGTCTAAAACAGGTAGGAGAATTCAAGAATGCATGGGACAGACATAAGGCAATTCTTGTGGGGGGTAGGAAGAAATAGGCTGTTGGTTAACTAGGATCTGCGGCCTATCCTGTAGGTAGGGAAATGGGCAGACTAGACGGGCCTAGTGGTCCTTATCTGCTGTCAAAGTCTATGTTTCTATGTTTCTATGTTTGTTCTAAATCCATGTTGGGAGGCGGCAAGGAGTTGATGAGCATCCAGGTAGTTCCTGAGTTGATTGTAGATGACTCTTTCTTGCACCTTAGCAAGTGAGCAGAGGAGGGAGATGGGCCTGTAGTTGTTGAGTTTTTCCCTGAGCCCCCCTTTGTGAATAGGGACAACATTGGCATGTTTCCACGGGTCAGGGACTGCTCCTTCCCTCAGTGATTGATTGAGAGCATGGTTATAGGCCAGGCTAAGGAGGTAGCTCCACCTTGAGTAGCCGAGGGTTGATACGTCGGGTCCCCCTGACCCTTTGGTTTCAGGTTCCTTAGGAGGTTTAGTACTTCCAGTGCGTTTAGCCAGTCTCAGGTGAAATGGGGGTCTTTCCATGTGAGGGTGGTTCATCTGATGTGGGGGAGAGTCTGAGGAGACAGGCAGGTCTTGTAGGCCTCGAGGTCTGAGAAGGCCTGTTAAGGGCAGCCGATATTTGAGAAGGGTCAGTTGTGAGCTGACCATTAATCTCCATGGACAGGACTCAGGCTTTTTGCTGCCCTTGATCAGGTCATTGATATGATTCCAGAATTGCTTGGGGTTGCCCAGGCTGGTTTTCTGGAGGTGTGTTAAGTAATCTCTCTTAGCGCATTTTATGGCTCTCTTGGCTTTGTTCCTCAGGGCTTTGTATTCAGCGAGATCTGCCGGGAGGGAGGAGAGCCTAAACTTTATCCAGGCTTTTTCCCGAGTAGCCATTAGGGCTTTGAGGGAGGGAGAGATCCACTTGTAGCAGCTGCCTTTAGCCCTCATTCTCTTCATTGGAGTAAAGAGGTTGGCCACTGTGGTTAGTTCGTCCTGGAAGTATTGTACAGCCTCAGTAAGAGTAGAGAGAAGATTTATGGGGTTCCAGTCCAGACTACCTAGGTAGCGAATGTATTGTAGTTCAGAGAACTTGGAGAAGTCACGGGCGGAAAGAATTCTAGATTGGACCTTGGGTGGTTTGTTTTTCCATATACAGAAGATTGGGGAATGGTCACTCAGGGAGTCTGCCATTGTGCCCACACTCTGTATATTAGTGGGGTTATGCGGTGGTTATTCAAAAATTACCCCACTTTATGAAGTGTCACCCAACCAGTCAGAAAGCTTACATTTTAGAACCCATTGTATAATATTTAATAAGCTACAGTTAGCATTATATTCATGTTTTTTTACCTCTGCCAGTGATCAGTCTGAGAGTGATAATTCATGATACTCATTTTGGGGTTTACTATTATGTTGGTATTATTATATAAAAAGACATTTTCTTTTCTAAAAAATATATATTGTTTTTCTTTTCTTCACCTTTCCTTCCATTCTTCTTACTCCTTCTGCCTCCCCCCACACTTTTTATTCTTTACTTAGCCTCAGGTATATATTATGTAACCCCTGCAAATGGGGGTTCCCAAAACTTCAGGAGCTTGCTTGAATGCTCCAAGCCTGAATGGTGTTTGGCATTTAAGCCATTTATCAGTGAGTGTTTTAGAACCTCTGGTACTGTCTCTTTAAGAGCTGTCTGCTTGCAGACATAATTAGTTTGTATGGGGACTGTGTGTTTCTTTGACTGAGTACCACTCATGCTGCCAATTCACTTCATTTTGCAGTCACTAGGAGTGCAAAGGGAACCTATCTGAAAGATGTAACTGTTTGCCAGAAATTATTTAGAGTAATAATGAAATTACAGTTTGTCTAACCTGCTTTCTTTGCAGTCAGAACTGTGTCTGCTAGTTCCCATTCTAGTTTTGAACTGCTGAACTGGACCAATCAGTGTGGGGTAAGCTAGCTCTAAAATGGTGCCTTGGACCAATCAGAACTTGGACTCATAATCTGAGCCAGCCACAAGAGGATTGTATGGGCAGTGACTCTGGGAGATGTAGTTTAGACTTCAGTGCCTTTTGGACCAACAGCAGCAGTCTATTGTGAGTGACAGCCAATCCAGTCAAGAACTGGGAGGAACTCAAAGGAAGTGCCCGGTTTTGTCGGTTGGAGTTTCAGTTGAGCTTTGGCAGTGAAGAAGGAAGGAGCCCTGTGCTTTTCAGTGTGCAGTTTTAGTCAAAAAAGCGTGTAAGGCCCAGAGTTCCGGTCTGCAGCTTGTTGGACTGAATCCGGTCCTGTGAAAAGAATCAAAGGATCTCTGAAGAGTAGAAACCAGGCTCACCCTGTAGAAGACTGGAAGAATTGCTGAAAATTGCACTCGGTCTGTCAGGAACTGAATCTGCTGTGTGTTCTCCGGGTATTGTGCAGTAATTGCGATCGGGATACAGATGCAGCCTGCCTGGTATAGTGCTTTCTTTTATATGGATGTGTGAAGAGGTTTGTGTACCTCAAGTGAGCCCTGCTGACATTGAAGGACCCTATCTTATTTGGAGGTCGTGAGTACTAATTCAGATTCGCTCCTGTTGAATTGCCACATTAAATCCAAATGGAATTACTGTACTGCTGACTGTTTAATTCTCCTTTTCTCTGTGTGAAAGGGCCCCTACCAGCTGCCACGGTTTGGACAGCCACTAGGCTTGGGCACCCAGGACAGTAACTGATAGGGACAGGCCTGTGCACAGAGCCATAGGTAGATTATTAGAGTGATAAGCTAATTAACCTGATTTCCCCGTCCTTGTTATATCCCCTAAATAAATCAGAGCTGCTTGTTTCAGCAAAGTTATACTGCTAAGTATTTGTCTATGTTAAAGTACTGTACTGTGATTGTTGCACTGTATCTCATTTCACAGGAGGTCTCAGTGCCGGAACCAGACCTGGGGGTAAGTGTATACTGTGAAGGTAATTCTGATATATTGTGTGGGCCACTAGTGGGAAGAAAGGGGGGTTGCAGTGTCCCAGAGGGCTGTGACCAAGTTAGTTTAACTATTGCAAACCCTGACCTCTGGGTGGAGGCACTGCCATTGGATCCAGGCCCCTCAACCTGTTAGTAGCAAATCAGGCAGGGTAGTAGCCCTGGGATAGCGCCATCTAGGGGTTACATTACATTGTATATAGATAGTTATATATTATATGTTTTCCTGCACTTTATGGTGAAGCCATGATTTATAACATCTCTGTTGTGTGTTTTATATATGCAATATAACTTTACTGTGATGTCATTCCTTTTTCAAATAAAATGGCATTAGCCAATGATTGCAAACCAGGACTGATGATTTCATCAGTTTTGCACTATAAATGTTTGTCTCTGTCACTGTGACCCCAGCCTTTGATAAAGGACCCTGTCCAAAATGTGTCAGGTGGGCACACAAGTGTTTTTCCAATAGAGCTGCTTTTAAGTGACTTTATGTGATGTCCAGTAACTTATGAGGCAGTGAGTGCCAGGTTTTTTGTATATTTGGTCTCCCAGAGGGTGTAGAGTGGGACGACCCGATAACATTCCTGCAAACCTTTTTCTGCACCACCCTGGATTTGCCACTGTATTGCTTGCTAGAGATGGACCGCACTCACCAAGCCCTGGGGCCTTGCCCAATACAATGAACAGCTTGATCCTGCTCCATGGTCCTGCGATTCCTCTGCTTTAAGGATAAAGAACTTGTTCTTCACAAGGCATGGAAAAAGGGAGTGGTCTTCTATCAGACCCATCGCGTGTTTGTGGACAATGACTACCCACCAACAACAGCTGCTTGTCAAAGAACTTATGAAACCATCATGAAAAAACTAATAGAAGAAAAGATTAAGCTTCGTACACCCTGTCCTGCAAAAATGGTGATTTATTTCCAGGATGGGCCCCAGACTTTTGATACCACCAAAGCAGCAGCATCCGAGCTCAAGAAAAGGAAGATCCACGTGGCAACACTGACCTCCTTGCTCCACACAGCAACCGTACATTGCCTCAAAGCTCGCCCAAAAACTGTGGCAACAAGTGCCTGCCCAGGAACAGCGACGATGTGAGGGGGCAGCTGCCATACAAAAAATCATGACAGACTTGAAGAACAAATCTCCCTCTTTGTGTCAAGAAGCTCTCCCTGGTCCCTCGGCTGACAGACTGCATCCCTGCTGAACATTTTCTAAGGTAGATCCACAATCTTTCCTACTATCGGTTGACTTGTTTGCAGTCTTGGGGTCCCCTTGGTTTGTTGTGTAAGTCTGCCGTGCTAGCTGGCCCCCCTTCCCCCATTGAGGTATGTGGCACAGGCTGATCCCTGGTCTGGCACCAAAATATACTATAAGTGTACATCACCTCTCTTAACAGACAGCCTGTACAATGTACCTGATGCTGGACTTCACTGGTGTGGCTGGGACATCATAGATGCAGTTCAAGATGATCTGCTCAAGCCTCAAATTGCTAACTACTGTGGAAATGGGGAAATGGCAAGAATCTTAAAGTACAGTTACGTAAGAACATACCGTAACAGTAGATCTTGGAGTGGAGCTCTTGCAACAGGTAATACCAATAGGACAAAGGCTGCCAAGCATTAGGACTCCATGGAAAAATCTTCTAGTTAGCAATCTGTAGCATGGGGCCACCCCGATGTCTGCTCTGCCCAGCATCAGACGTGGTATAAAGGGGGGTGGTCCCCCAGCGCCACCTCAGTTCTCCTGCCAGAGACCTGGCTGACAGAATGTAGAACCGAGGAGGATTTCCCATGCCCAAAGAGAAGAAAAAAAATAAACATGTTCCTGGGGACTGGAGGGTAGGAAAGCCACCTGCTGCAAGAGCTCCTCTCAAAAATCTACCGTTATGGTAAGTTCTTACATAACTGTAATATCTCACTTCGAGGGGGAGCTCTTGCAGCAGGTAATACCAATAGGACTGAGTCCCAAGCAGTACCCAAAGAGAGGCCCAGGTCAGAGGGAGGAGGATAACTGATAATAGAAAAATGAAGCGTAGGAGAGGAGACCCTGAAGGACTGCTAGTCAAAAACCTGTTCTCCTCCTAGAGACAATGTCCAGACTGTAATGCTTGATGAAAGTACAGACTGTGCTCCAGGTAGCAGCAGTGCAAAGGTCTGCCACAGAAACATTCCGCAGAGAGGCAAATAAAATTGCCACAGCTCTTGTGGAGTGGCCCCTCACCAATCCCTGTAGGGGTTTGTCGTGGTGCTGATAGCAATAAGTGATACAATGTACCAACCATCTGGTTAGTGTTTGCCTAGTGACAGGAGCCCCTGTCTTCCTATAGGCAAATGAAATGAAAAGCTGGTCCATCTGCTGAACAGAACTAGTTTGGTTGAGGTAATGCCTGAGGAGGGTTTTACCATGCCGCAGCGACAGCGGCTACGGAGACATCCCCGACAGTGACAGCCACAGTGTCGGCAATGCAGTGTTGGGGATGTCTCCGTGTTTTCAGTGGGGGGCTGTGCCCCGAACCCCCTGGTATCTAGGATTCTAACTCTGGGTCGGAGTTGAACCGGGGGGGGGGGGACACACCCAGCGAGGCTGTCCTGATCACCGCACGGACCACCACAGCGATGGGCGGATTTTGCCCAATTTCTGGCGCTGTGGTGGTCTTCATGGGTGGGGATTCACTGCGGTGATGGTATACACCTGAGGAGCCTATGTACATCCAGAGTATGTAACAGGGCCTCCCCTTTATTGGAGTACTCTGAATAATAGACCGGAAGCTAGATGTCCTGGCTCAAGGTAAGCTCAGACACCACCTTCGGTAGAAATTTAGGATTAGTACACAGTGTTACCCTGTCTCTATGAAAAATAAGGTAAGGCTCTTTACATCAGAGCCTGTAGCTCAGAAACTCTCTGAGCAGAGGTAATGGCAACTAAAAATAACAGCTTTTCAAGAGAGAGAAGCTGCATGCCACAGCTGGCTCAAGGGAGGAGGTGGGCATCTCTAAAATAAAGAAAGATCCCATGGAGGATGATATCCTCCATGGAGGTCTGATGTGCAAGATTCCTTTCAAGAAGGTCTTACACATGTCAAGTTGTGCTATAGTTCTCCGTTCATCAGTGCATGATAGGCTGATAATGCACAGAGGTGCACCTAATGGACGAGTAGCTGAGGCCCAAGTCCAAAAGATGGAGAAGATAATCCAGCACTTATTTCACTGGACAATCCAAAGGATACAGGGAATGGGTGCTGCCCATAAACAAAAAATGCTTCCACTTCATAGCATAGGTTGCCCTGGTGGAGGGTTTTCTCGCTGCTACGTGACACCCCCAACCTTTCCTCAGCTAAGATTGCAGGAGCCAGGCATGCAGGTGCAGAGGCTGCAGAGCTGGGTGGACAAGCATCCCTTGATCTTGGGAGAGCAAGTGAGAGGAGAGGGGCAACTGCACAGGGGGTTCCTTGGCCAGTTGCTGCAGCAGCAGGTACCAGATCTGTCGAGGCCAAAGAGGAGCTACCAGAATTATCTTGGCCTCCTCTGATTGCAATTTGAGCAAGACTCTCTGAAGGAGCGGAAAGGGAGGGAAGGCATATAGAAACCTCCCTGTCCAGGAGAGGGACAATGTGTCTTGCCACAAAACACCAGGCCCTGGATCTAGCAAGCAGAAATTCGGCAGTTTGGCGTTGCACGGTGATGCAAAGAGGTCCAACTCTGGATGACCCCATCTTCCTAAGAGGTCTTCTGCCACTTCTTGATGCTACTCCCACTCATGATTCAGAGATCGAGAGCGACTTAGACTGTTGGCGAAAACATTCTGGACCCCTGGTACGTGAACCACTGTGATGTCCAGACCGTGTTCTGCTGCCCAGTGCCACACTCTCATGGCCTCTCTACATAGGGGATAGGAGTGAGTGCCCCCTTGCTTGTTTAGATGGAATATCACCAGGGTGTTGTCTGACTGGACTAGGAGTTTGCCCAGGTGAATCTGGTTTTGGAAAGCCTGGAGGGCGTACAGTATGGCTCTCATTTCCAGAATATTGATGTGTAGAGATCGTTTGACTGCATTCCAAGAGCCCTTGGTTCGATGCACAGCCAGATGGGCTCCCCAACCTAGACCCGAAGCATCCGTAGTGAGAATCTGCAACAGATTCAACCTCTGAAAGGGAACCTCTACCTCAAGGTTGACCGGATCTAGCCACCAAAGAATAGAGCGGCGGACTGCTTCTGAAATTCAAATAGGCTGGTCCAGCTTGTCTACACCCTGGTCCCACCGAACTCTGAGGTGCCACTGTAGTATCCTCATGTTCAGCCATGCCAAGGGAACCGTGGCTATGTTGGCTGCCATATGCCCTAGCAGCTGAAGGATTTTTCTCACTGCTACCTGGTCCGAGGTCTGTACTCTCCGGGCAACTCCTCTTAGCTGTTCTGCTCTGTCTGCTGGTAGAAAGGCCATGCCTTGACAGCTGTCCAGGACTGCCCCAATATACTGACATTTTTGGTAGGGCCAAGGATGTTACTTTGACCAATTCAGAGTGATGCCCAGGGACTGGAACATCAAGGTTGTGTCTTGCAAGGCATTGTTCAGCTGGTCTTCAGACTGGACAGAAATAAGCCAGTCATCCAGATAAGGGTAGACAAAGTGACCCTTCCTTCTCAGGGTCACTGCCAGACATTTGACGAAGACTCTTGGCGCTGACGAGAGACCGAACGGGAGTACCCTGAATTGATAGTGCTGACCCTGAAAGAGGAAGCGGAGGAATTTCCTGTGCAAGGGCAGGATCTTTATGTGCATGTATGCATCCTGCATATCTAGGGAGCACAGCCAGTCTCCTCGATGGATCATGGGCAACAGGCTTGTCAGGGTCACCATTCTGAACCTCCTGTACTGGATGTATTCATTCAATTGACTGAGATCCAGGATAGGGCAGAGGTCTCCCATTTTCTTGGGGACCAAAAATAAATGGGAATAGAAGTCTTTGCCTTGCTGGGTTGGTGGAACCATCTGGGTGGCCTTCTTCTGCAGTAGGGCCTATATTTCTGCTTGCAGAAGCACAGCATGGCTGGGTGAGCAACAGGAAGGGACTGGAGGATTGTCCAGTGGACAGCTTAGAAACTCCAAGGAGTAGCCCTTCTCTATTGTCTGAAGGACTCACTGGTCCGAGGTGATACTGGACCACCCTGACAGGTAGAGGGAAAATCTACCTCATACTATCTCCCCCAGTGGGATGTGCAGGTGGGGGAGGGATGGCAGGGAGTCATGCTGTGGTTGGGGGGTTGGGCAAGGGATTTCGGTGTGCCTTGGGATGCTTGGGGCCCTGGGCACCGGAAGGGACAGGGTGGCCATGCATTTTAAAAGCTCCTTTGTTTTGGGGTTGCCTTTTCCCTTGTTGCCCTTGGTTCTTGTGAAAAGGATGATGACAGGAGGTTTACAGCTCTGATCTGTACATCCTGTGTACATCAGCTACCACCTTACCCGAATCCTGAAGCCCCAGGATGACTTTCTCCACCTCTTGCCCAAAAAGGACAGAACCTTGGAAAGGGGAGTCCAGTATGGCATCCTGTGGGTCCGGTGGAACCCGATACTCTAAGCCAGGCATGCCTCCTCATGCAGATGCTTGAGGTTGCAGCTCTGGCCGCCATGTCTGCTGAATCGTAGGATTACCTGAGCATGCACTTGTCTATGTCCATGCCCGATTGAATATAAGCCATGAACTCATTCCTATTATTGGAGTTCGGCTGAGCTTTCACCAGGTCAATGGTCTTCTCACAGAAGGACTTCTGGTATGTTACCATGTGGGCTAAGAAATTCAGAGAATGGATAGCCCCAGTAGCGGATGTATAAACTTTTCTACTCATATGGTCCAACTTTTATTTTTTTTTTGTAATTTCTTTTTCTAGCTCCGCTGGGCCCCGGAGAACTCTCTCGGGCATCAACTCACCCTCAGCACTACCTCCAGGCCTGAAACTCTCTGGCTCCTGGCACCAGCCTGGCTATCCCCTCGGCTCTGAGCCCTCCCAAAGTGGGGCTGCCCTATCCTCATAGAGCGCTCTATCTGCAAATTCAGGCCGGGCTGGGCTCGGCTCAGGAGCTGGATGAGTCCAGCCAGTGGAGTGTTGTTGCAGGGGTGGTGCCGTCGCCTATCTCCGGGCGGGGTGTTTTTCTTGGTTGCCTACTGGACGGGTGGCGGGTGGAGCCCTCATCAGGCTCCCGACCATCAGCGGGTGGAGGAGATGCTTTGGGGTTTTCCCTTGTGGAGGGCTCCAGAGGCCTATAGAGTAAGTCCCCTTTGACTGTGTTCCACCACGAGGTGATCAGAGCACTGACGTCCACTAGGGAGATGACTGGGGGTGCGGTCATCGGGTTTGAGGAAACGGGCATTGGACCTTTAGGACCCTCTGGGACGTGCATCTGGTTAGGAGAGCCCTCTGGTATAGTATCAGGTTGCAGGTCTGGCTCAGTGTCAGGGGCAAACCTGTTGTCCGATCCGGCATCCGGCTTCGACTGACAGTCATCAGGTGACCGATCCTCTGGAGTAGGGGCAGATGCCTGACCTTTGATGGCTGATGGCCTCTTTTCGGCCAGTGGCACCTCGTCCTGGCCTGAGAGTGAACTAGCCCAGCTAACGGGTCATCTGTCACCTGCGGAGACTTCCCTTCAGAGGGGCAGAGCGCCCATGCCAGACGGTCTCCTGGTGTCTGGTGGAATCGCCTGAGTGTCTGCATTTGTCAGATGAACCCCGGACTTATGGCCTGCTTCCAAAGGCCTGCCTGAAGATGCCTGTCCTCTTGGTCGACATTCTCAGAAGGCTTATGGGGTCAGTGGGCCAAGGGAAATTGGGCAGATGAGTGTCCAGAACAAGAGGATGACTTCCTTGCCTTTTTCATGGGATGAGGAGGATGTCTTCTTCGGAACGGTCCCTGAGGCAGCTGGGGGGACCGACCCCGACCTCCCACCAGAGGCCAAGGAGGAGGGAGCTTTAAGCAGAGATTTCAGGTGGGACTCTGACCTGGCCCTATCTTTCTCCCGGTGATGGTGCTGTTTCCCTCCCGATGACTTCTCTTTGGGGGGAGACTCTAGTGGGGGATGAAGAACTGCATCCCAGTGGTGATTTCTGCATGGCTGCCACCTGCTTTTCAAGAATATAGGCCTTCAGGGTTGGCTCTTCTGATCAGCTCTTTTGGTTGAATTTCTGGCAGTGTGTGGGCAATCATCAGGCCGGTTGTCTGGGCCTAAGCAGATCAGGCTGGCCGCATGGCTGTCTTTGGCGGATCTGCTTCCCGCACTGACACTTCGACTTGCGCCACAATGGGGAGGCGAAGACATGCAAAAAAGTTGAAAGACTTATGGATAAGAACTAAAACTATCGAAATGACTCGGACTTGAGAAAAAAACACATGGTCGACTGCGAAACAGTAGGCATCCGTGGAGCCAAACTAAGTGGGTCGACGACGGGAAAAGAACTAAGGTGGCGCCGTGGGACCACCCCCTTTATACCACATCTGACGTTGGGCGGAGCCAACGTCGGGGTGGTCCCCTGCCACAGACTGCTAGCTAGAAGATTTTTCCGTGGGGTCCTAATGCCCGGCAGCCTTAGTCCTATTGGTATTACCTGCTACAAGAGCTCACCCTCAAAGTAAGATCATTCTTTCTGTTTCAGGATTTGTATTGGGCTGGCTGAAGTGACATGGGCAGCACCTTGATTAGCCCAGAAAGTCAGTAATGCCTTTGCCTTTGGAGTGGAGTTGGCCAATTCTGCTTCTGCAGAAGTAGTCATTGTATGTGTTGGCCCACCTTCACCAAGCTGCAGTAGTGTGCATTCACTGCTTCTTTCCTGCTCCATGCCCACTTGATGCCTCAGTGGGCCATCTAACTTTCCACCCTGCCATAGATGCAAAGCTCTCCATGTACTTCAAGCATTCCATGAAGAAGACGTCATGTTCTCTGTCCTCCTGGGAAGCTTGGGGAACAAAAATAGGTTTTTTGTTTTTTTTTCCTTAAGACAAAGATATTTTTTGCCTGGTGCCAGGTGGGGGAGAGGCAACTTGAGTATCTCCTTGATGGGGTGCGGGTGTTGCAGGGGGGCCACAATGGATTTGGGGGACTGCAAGCTGGGTAGGAGGTAAATGGACTTCAGGGGTGGCTCTCCTCAGCCAGTGAAAGCTCTGTCAGCACATTTCTATGGGGGAAAAGAAATACTTACTTCGGAGGGACAACGGTCCCTGGGGAACTGTTACTCAAAATCTCAGACTCTGGTTAAAATGCTCCTTATCAATTAGTTGACTGAGATTTTTGGCAGCCAGGCCTGCCAAAGACCTGCTAGTATAAACCCAGAAGTGTTTAGACTCTTACAGCTAATGTTTTTGTGGCTATATAGAGCTTTAATAGATAGTAAGAAGTACCAGAGGCTAGTGCTTGAACAGGATAGGTAGGTCAGTCTTTGCATTAATCAGATCTACGCTACAAATCTCCTTTTTACAGCCTGGTGGTGAGGGTGAAGTCTACTGTTAACTGAGCATCTCACTTTTATCTTGACAGTTTATACTTAACACCCTATGGTTTGTAGTTGCTCAGTATGGAGGCTGTCTGTACCTTACCCACCTGTGTTGAAGCCCCTAAAGGCTTCACAACACTGGAGTCATACCTACCCATCACAGGCTCTCAACCGCACTCTATCTGACTACTATGGTGTTACTATAGGGACTGACTCAATGTATTGCCACCAGCAAGACCATGATATTCCTGTGCCTATACAGATATTCTAGGTAACCTTCAGCTGCAGCCACAGTTTACCTAAACTGCACAGTGATCCAGACAAAGGCCCTGTGGCTTCCTGCTCTTTGCCTGATTTGCCCACATTTTAATGACCTGGATCACAGGTGGCCAACCTGAGTAATAAAACAAAGTTAAACATGTTTGCAATAAATAGCAGATAATACTGTGTTGGAAAGGGATGAATGGAACGGAAGCTAGTGGTACCTCTCCTTGAAGTGGAATAGGGGGTAGTTTAATATTCTGAAACACCGGGCATTTCTCACCCTAGGGTAGGGAGACTGAGCACTTAGTTTAATGGATCTTTGCCTTTATGAGCTACATCCATGCCATGGTCGGTGCCTGGCCTTAGTGTGTCTTCAGCCTAGGGACTCTGCACAGACTTGATATTGCCCTGGTCGATTTCTGCCCATGGGGTTGGTCCCAACCCTCCTGCCCCATAATAGAATGTCCCTGATACTGCTGTCTCTCATGTATAATATAGTTTATGATAAAGATGGCTTGCATCCATGAGGTTTGGGTACCTAGCTATCTTCCCTTACCTACTTATGCCTTTTCAACTGTCACTTAACCTAGTCAAGGAGGAGAGGTGGGATGGAAACTCAGTAGTGCCACAGGTTCAGTACCTCCTAATTGCACTGCTGGTGTCTATCCCCTGACACTCTGTTTCCCTGTCTTCTCCAGTTAAGGCTGTAGTATAAACTTATTTATATATAATAATAATAATTTATAATATGGAAGGAGGAAGGAGGATGGATGGAAGGAGGGGTGGAAGAACAATGGGGAATAATAAAAACTGCCATCACAGAGGTAACGAGCCTTTGTGTGAAGCAAATAAACAAAACAAGACGATGTAAGAAACCACTACGGTTCTCAAAGGAAGTGGCAGTGAAGGTTCAAGAGAAAAAGAAAGCATTCAGGAAGTACAAGGAATCACAGAAGGAGCAGGACAGAGAACTGTATCAGTTAAAGCAAAAGGAGGCTGGGAAGGCAGTCAGAACAGCAAAGGCCCAAACCGAGGAAAAGATAGCCAACTCAGTTAAGAAGGGGGATAAAACCTTTTATAGGTACATCAGGGAGCAAAGGAAGACCAAGGGAAGGATAGTGAGGCTTAATAAAGGGGAGGGAGGGTGGGCAGAGGAGACTGTGAAAAGGCAGAGATACTAAACAAATACATTTGCTCAGTATTTACAAATGAAGAGGGGAGGTACATAAAACAAACAGTAGTAACACTCTTGATACAGAATTTGATACCAGCCCATTTACAGAAGAAAGGGTTCTGAAAGAACTCTTAAAACTGAAGCTGGACAAAGCAATGGGGCCTGATGGGATTCATCCCAGAATTCTAAAAGAGCTAAGGGTAGAACTAGTGACACCACTGACTACCCTTTCAACAAATCATGGGAGGATGGGGTGGTACCCGAGGACTGGAGGAGGGCAGATGTGATTCCCCTTCACAAAAGTGGGAGCAAGGCAGAAGCTGGAAACTACAGACCTGTTAGTTTAACCTCAGTGATAGGGAAAATGATGGAATCACTTCTGAAGGAAAGAATTGTCGAGTATCTAGAGGCCAGAGGGGGCACAGGACCCTAGGCAGCATGGATTCACAGCGGGTAGGTCATACCAGACAAATCTGATAGAGTTCTTTGACTGGGTGACCAAAGTAGTAGATCAGGGAGGGGCTGTGGACATGGCCTACCTAGACTTTAGCAAGGCATTTGACACAGTCCCACACAAAAGATTAATATACAAGTTAGCCAGCCTGGGAGTGGGTCCCAAGATGACAGCCTGGGTAAAGAATTGGCTGGAGAATAGGTGTGAGGGAATTTTTATATATCCTAAAGCTATATTTGCTATTAAATGCCTTGAAGCTATGCTTGCTTTGAAAGCCATGCTGTAACAAAGTCATAATGAATGTAGCAGAAATTTCTGAGTTCATGTTTTGTTCTTTTAAGGGTTATAGAATTTGTACTGAGGTTACTTGAAGTACATTTGTAAAAAAACAGAAAGATAGATAAAACTGAGCAGAACTGGTTGTACCAGCCTGACTAACGGGCTTGGACAAAATATAGAGATAGGAGCATGCCTGGGCAAAATATAATAATAACAGCAACGTAGTGCATTGAAGGCAAGCTGTACGTTGTTATGGTGTGAGTGAAACTCATTGTCTCTCTCAGGTCAGCATGACCCAGGCATATGTATCAAGCAGTAATGGGAAAGAAATGAAATAAGCAAGTGAAAGTACCTCATGCATATCAATGTGTTTTACATTGCTGAAAACTTGTTATGCTGTTTTATGATTGGCTTATACTGAAATGTTGGTATTTTCAAGATAAGAAGTGCAAAATCTAGCTTATAAAAAGCTGCTGTAAATTGTAATCGGAGAACTTCTCCGTTTAGAAGTCCCACATGCATGTGTGTTTGATCAAATAAAGCGACGTTAAGACAAAACCCAGTGGTGTGGTTTTGCCCTGTGACGACGGGGTGGTTGCTCAGGTAATACTTACAGTGAGAGAATTTATATCACATTGGACACAGAGAGTAATAGTAAATGGAGTCCACTCAGAAGAAAGGAGGGTTACCAGTGGGCACAACGCAGGGTTCAGTATTAGACCGGTCCTCTTCAATGTCTTTATGTTTACATTGCGGAAGACTGAAGGAAAAGTATGTCTCTTTGCAGATGACACTAAGATCTGCAACAGAGTTGATGCACAGGGTGGGTGGAAAGGATGAGAAGGGACTTGGCAAGGTTAGAGGAATGGTCAAATGTATGGCAGCTTAGATTCAATGCTAGGAAGTGCAAGGTAATGCACCTGGGGAACAAAACCCAGGGAAGAGTACACAATGGGGGTGAGATACCAACAACAACAAAAATGGAAAGTGACCTGGGGAAGTTATATCATATGACCTAAAGGTGGGCAAGCAATGTGAGAGGGCAGTAAGGAGGGTTGGGGGATACTGGGATGCATAGGGAGAGGCATCACCAGTAGAAAACAGGAAGTTGTTATCCTCTGTACAGACAGCTGGTGAGACCCCATCTGGAGTACTGCGTGCAGTTTTGGAGACCCAATCTCCGCAAAGACATAGACAGGATGGAAGCTATCCAGAGGAGGGCAACTAAAATGGTGCAGGGTCTGCGCCAGAAGACATATGAAGAGAGACTTAAGGAGCTAAATTTGTATAGCCTCAAGGAAAGAAGGGAGAGTGGGGACATGATAGAAACTTTCAAGTACCTCAAGAGAATCAACAAAGTCCAAGAGGGTAGCATCTTTCAAAAAAAGAGGTGTGCAAGAACAAGAGGGCACAATTTGAAGATGGGGAGGGGCAGCTCAGAGGTAATTTAAGGAAGTATTTTTTCACAGAGAGGGTTGTGGATGCATGGAACGGCCTTCCAGAGGAGGCTGTGGAGTCAAAAATAGTGGTGGAATTCAAGCATGCATGGGACAGTCATAAGGCAATTCTAGGGAGTGGGGGTAGGAAGAAGTAGGCTGCTGGTTAACTAGGATCTGCAGCTTATCCATCAGGTAGGGAAATGGGCAGACTGGGTGGGCCAAGCAGTCCTTATCTGCCATCAAATTCTATGTTTCTATGTTTCCTTCTGCTTGTAATATCCTGCCTATGCATGCCAATGTTCCATTGGCCTTTCCCGCCGCCCTGCTACATTGGATTCCTACGTTAAGGTTCGAGAAGACTATGATATCCAGATCCCTCTCCTGTTCTGTTACTTTGTTTTCCTCCCCACCTAGGGTGTACCCTGCTCTTCTGTTCCTACTCCCCAAGTGCATCACAGAGTACTTCTTGGCATTAAATTTCAGCTGTCACGTCCCAGACCATTTTTCGAGCATCTTTAAGTCCTCCCTCAAGTCCTCTACCCCCCCACCGGGGTGTCACCCTATTGCATATTTTCGTATCATCAGCAAATAGGCACACCCTTCCCCTCAAACTCTCTGCAGTATCACTGATGTAGATGTTGAAGAGAAATGGACCCAAAACTGACCCTTGTGGCACTCCACTCTTCACCCTCGCACTCCATTTAGCACCACCCTCTGAGTTCTTTATGCCAGCCAGTCCTCCACCCAGCTTGTTATTTTCCCACCCAACCCCAGGCTTTTCATCTTGCTCACCAGCCTCCTATAGGGGACGGTGTCAAAGGCCTTACTGAAGTCCAGATAGGCCACATCCACCGCCCCCCCACCGGTCAATCACCTGAGTCACCCAATCAAAGAACTGAATTAGGTCTGTCTGGCAAGACTTCCCTTTCACAAAGCCATGCTGTCTGCTGTCCTGCAAGCCACTCTCCTCTGGGTAATCCACCACCCTCTCCTTGATTAATGCCTCCATTACCTTCCCCACCACTGACGTGATACTTGTCTCACAGCACTCTGTGGCAGCAGCAAATCTGCTAGTGGTTTCAGTTTGGAACTTTAACTGATTTCTGTGCCTGTGGCAGTGCAGTGTAAAAAAACAGGTGCCACAAGGATTTCTGATCAGCTGGAATGTTGTTGGATCACAGATGGGTACAATGATATTCAATGACCTTTGAACTGCGGTACAGCAGTTGTTTCAGCTGAGATGGAAGTCTATACAGAAAAATGGTCAACTATACTGCAATAAACAGTAAGTAAAAAAAAAATGTTTTTGCACATGACGTGCAAATTGGGACCAGCTCCACACTTGGGTGTCGGGTTCTTAGTGCTGACTGTTCCCCTCTAAGATCTGACACTATTTTGTGTTTCAAATCTCTCTTCTTCAGGGACAGAACATCCATTTGGAAGGGACAGAGGAAACATCTGTGACAAAATTAGGGATATCCATGAACATCGGGAACAGTTGAGAGGTGATGTGATAAAGCAATTACATCTTTAGGCCTCTGCGGGAAGCCTGTCCTTGATGCCCATCCCTGCCCGAGAGCTGCAACACTGTTTATGAATGCCAGATCACCACACATCCATAGGCTTCCAGAATGCCTGCAGCTGTAAAAGGAAAACACTGCATGTTCTGCACCAGAAAGTCATGCAGCTCTACGTGCACCACAAATGACTACCATTCAAGGCTCTAGTGCCCCTGCAATGATTGCAATCCACTCGCAACAGCAGACATCCTGCATGTTGTTCTGTATCCTCTTTCAAGTAAGTTAGTAACATGTTGTTCTCTCTGTTGCTCCACTGCAGGAAACTTGGTCATAAGGTTAAATTTGCAAAACTCCCCAAACTTCCATCTGTTTACAGTCCACTTAGTTATGCAGTTTTCACAGTTTGCTAACAGCCTTTTGCTGGACTGATTTGTTAGGAATAAATATCAGTTTTCCGCTGCTAAAAGTATTTCATTACCCTAATTCCGGGCAGTGGTCTTTGCACGCTAAGTGGTGAAGAAAGAGGACCCACCCAATAAGCAGTAGCTAAGGGGCATGTACCCCACTATGCAATGTGGGTCAGCATATGCTCTCTCTACATGGATCAGAGGGAACTCGGGTAACTGAGGGATATCACACCTATAATTCAGTAATGGTTGAGAGGTATGAATCCCACTGTGCAATACAGCACCCTCACCATATGCGACAGAGTGGACTCAAAAGGTTAAGAACAGGAACACCAAATCAAATGGAGATCAGAAGAGGTCTGCAGAGAAGAAGGCTCTGAGCCTGCAAATGTGTAACCAAGAACAGACTATCATCATTTTGTAAAGTACAGCTGAAACAAAGAGAATATCTTATTTCATTTGGGAGAGGGGCTCTCTGAAGGGCAGTTAAGGAGAAACCTCAGAATGTAGCAGTCTGTGGGAGGACTACCCTCCGCCACTGCACAGGCGGCAGCTAAACCGTACAGAACCACATTAAACACTGGGAGGGATGGGGCAGGGACCGAGGACCCCACGCCATATTCCTTTGTGCTGGTTTTGGCTTTACAAATACAGGACCTTTTAAGAGAAAAAAATAAACAAAACCAGACTTGAACAAAACAGAAAAATTATATACAAAACAATACCAACTTCCTAATGTCCATAATATGGAACACAAGGCTTGCGCAAGAGTTTATGTTTCTTTTTTATTTCTTGCTGTTTAATGCCCTAATGTCCAGGGCTTACCCAAGCAAGGAGACCATACAGCAGGTTTTTTTTGTTTGTTTTTAATTATGCTCCTACTCTGGTAACTTCTTCAGTGTGCCTGCTCCAGGCCAGAATCACTCTGTTTTGTTTCAGCTGTGGGTATTCCTTCACATTGGCACCCATTCCTCTGGGTCCTTGAGAATTTCCAAGTACTGGATGTCAGGTTATTGTATAAACTGGGGAACATCTAAGGTTCTCCCATTCACAGATTTCTGTCCTTTGACTATCTTCTCCACACTCCAGCTTAAGATGTTACATGCTTGGCTCACATACCTGGGACTACATCTGCAAAGGGACATGGGGAAAATGATGGAAAACAACTTCAATCCACCTTCTGAGTAAAACACAATTACAACTTGACAGATGGGAGAAACTTAAAGAGCAAGTGCTTAGTAAGGATGTATATATTAAAGAATAAAGGTTTGGGGTCATTAGATGTTTCTGTAATCATTTGGTTTGCTTTTATTTGTTTATTTCATTACCTTTTCATCATTTTTTTTGCATTTTGCCAGCTACTAGTAAAAAAGGAATCCAATGGAATTCTTGTATTGATGATGTCACAAACATTTCACAGCAAGGCTGGCAGTGTATTTCAATGGGAAACTGCAAACCTGTTTTCAGATTTTATGTAGAATTATGAAATGGTTAGAAAGAATGCTGGCTCCTGATTGGCCAAGAGCAGCTTTCAGCTGGGCCGTTATCCCAGCACAATGGCCCAGCTAAAAGTAAAATGTTTAAAAAAGGCATAAAAATTATTAAAAATGACCCATTTCATAATTGTAATAAGGCACTCCAGGGGGTGTGCTATGGTGTGCTAATGGCCCTTCTCGGGTGGTGGAAGCCCTCGGCTACGCTTTGTGCTTCAACCCACCCCGAGGCGGGCCGTTATCCCACCATAAAACACCCCCTGTCATGCCTTATTACTTAAATAACACTTTCTACCACCAAAATATTATAAGTTCAATGGAAATATGGAATTTCAATAACCTGTAATCTTTTATTGTAATTTTGCAGGTGACATTTTCTTCATAACCAGATTTTACTTAGGAAAAGAAAAGAAGAGCCAATTACTGTTTTATAAATTGTAAAATCATACAGATGTACCAAACTAGTGCAAACATATAAAAGGCAAACTTTGCTATTAAAGGACATATCTATTGCTTTTGAAAAATATATTTAGTTTCTCACTGAACTGCACTGGGCTCATAAGTAGCTGGCAGTTTCTGACATCGCAATACCAGAATTCTATTGAATTCTTTTTACTAGCAGTGTGAAAAGCAAAGGTGAAACCCCACTTGTTTCACTGCGCTAACAAATATTTTATTATAAAAGGTAGAAAGTAATTAATAACACATCAAAATACAATAAATAAAATTGTCTATTTATTAGAAGTAAGCACCTGCTCTTTAAACTTATTTTTTGAAGCAAAATGTCCTCCAACGAAACAGCAGTTGCCCCCCCCCCACACATACACACACTAAAACTAAATCTATTATCTCATTTATTATCCCCAAGTGTATTTTTTGTTCTACTGATAATTGTCTTACCTCATTTTGATGTGATGGAAGACCCCATTATCTAAATTACAACTTCCCAAAGACAACAGAGGACTTCATTTTGCCATTTCCAATTTTATTACATTGTTCGTTGCTGAGGTCCCTAGACTTTTATGTCCCACATTGGAACTAAACTTCCTGGACTGGTTTGGCATAGAACAAATACGTATATCCTCTCCTAAACTGCTCTACTCTCTGGCACAGACCACTTTTCAAAATCCATCCAATCTATAGATACCAGACAGCTGTATGAAGAATGGGGCACATTTTATAAGAATAATGTATGGGAAGCTGTGTGTTCAAGTTTTTTTTAATATACCCAAGGTATGAGATTCCCATATAAGCTGCATAAGTAAGTGGTTAATTTATTTATTCATTCAGAAAGTACCTTGAGCACAGGTGCTCATTTATAAATATCCTTTTCAGAGCCAGAAAAATGCATTATCTGTGTCAATTGGAGTGGCTACTAATGCATCTTACACCAACGGTACGTAAAAACAACAGTGAAACACATCTCCCCACATATTTTATTTTTTCTGTTCGCTGGTTTACAAACATAAGTCATTTCTTTCTGTTTTCCCGGAGCCCCCCCTTAAAAGATGTCAATTTTGATTATTTTTCCACTTGAACACTATTGCCAAATATCTTCCTCTCCACAGCAACAGGATCCACAAATATTTCAAGGGGACTGAAAGTTTGTGGGAATTTGCAGCTGTTTGCAATGTTCTTATTTCCAGAAATTGTGCTCATATCACCGAATTATGTCAGCAATAACCCACAACAGTGCATGCATTTCTAGAGAATTAATGCAAGCCCTGGCTGAACTGGAAGGCATGCCTCCAACACCCAAGTGATTTTCAATGCACCCGGGAACTGCACTGATTCTCAAGAAGCATAGGAACAAAGACAATGTGGACAGATAAAGGCATTTGGTACATCCAGCCAGTCTGTAACCCATGCCCAGGAGAGGGTTATTGCAGTTAAAAAAATTAAAACCTTTTTTAATAGAAAAAGGTTTTGTTTTCCTGTAGTTAGGTTGTTGCTAGCTAGAATATGTGAGTTTGGTAACAAAGACTGAGTGCCTTTGAATGAACCTGGGAAGTGCATTTATTTTGAAGAAACAGATGCCCTGTTGTGGGTCTTTGTATTTAAACAGTGAAGCGTCTTTATTTTAATGGAAAACATGCTGTTACTAGGTAGATTAGGACAGGTTAAATGTAAACTGTGTGCAAACCAGAGTTTAATACGTGGTCAGGTGATGTGTTTAGATCAATGACATTGCTAGGATTCTGAAGCCCATTATATAAACCTGGATGGATAAATGTTGATATGAAAACTATATTTTGTAATGTTTTCTTTCTATATACAACACTCTGTACAGTTCTGTTTGTCAAATCAAGAATTTGGTGTTTTGACTGTGTCACTGCATGGGTTCAGAACAATGAGCACTGCTCTGATAGGTCAACAGCTCATGGGCAGCTTTCTGAATCCATGCAGTTGACAAAGCCAAAACTCTAAATCCTTGGTTCCATTAAGAGAACTGGACAGAATGGTATCCATAAAAAGAAATAATACAAAGTGAGGTGTAAATAATGGCAGCATTTAAAACATAAACCTGTACTGGCCGGTGGCGCTGAGGGTTGGACGCACTGGATGCCACACCTGCCACACTGGTGACCCAGATTTGGTGACAGACTCAGGTAGCCGGGGTCGGCAGGGAGGAGAGGATGTAGTGTCTGGAGGACAGCTCCCCTCTCCCTGGGGAGGGATCCAGGGATGCTCGGTGTCCTGATGACCCCTGATGGATTTCGGGGGTAATGCAGATACACCAGCCGACACACGGGGCGGAGTGCAGCAGACACCAGTAGGGTAGCCGTGCACAGGTGTCATTGCAGCTGCACTCCAAGGGGGTACCAAAAAGAATGAAAAAGCCCTGGCAGTCAGATGAGGCGATGGTGGGTCTCCTGGGGCAGAAACCCCACACGCTCAATGCCAGCCATGATTCTGACCCTACCCCTGGGGATCCCTCAGCTCCTCCTGTGTGCGGTGGGAGAGGAGGGGTTCTGATACCAAGCTTCAGTCAGAGGAGGGTTCAGGGCGGATGTTAGGGTGAAAGCTGAACGAGGCTGCCTGAGAGATGCCCTGGACTGGCAGGTGAGAAAGATCTCAAAATAAATAAATAAATAAATAAAACATAAACCTTCTAACTGCTCACTGATTTATTTTCTTTGTAATGCAGTCCCGATTTTAGGTACTTGTTATTTACCGGTATAGAACAAATTTCATGTAGGTAATAATTTATTTATTTTATTTATTTATTGAAATGTTTCACCAGGAAAGGCACACTGAGCAACAAGATGCTCGTCTCACGGTGCGACCTGGGGGGAGGATTACAGCTGGAGGACAGATATGGAATTTGAACTTAACATTGTACCGTCTGAACACAACATATATGAGGACAGTTATGTTACTTAACATTTTGGTTCCATTTTTCATAGTAGTTCAGCATAAAATGGTTTAATTACAATGGATGTACTATCAGAAACCAGGATTTTCTCCCCATTTTACAACTCCTATTCAAGTACAGATAAATATTGATCATTTGGGGTTGGGGTAGGAATATAGTTTCTGAAAATAGGTACATTGCAAGCATCTGCAAATTCACACACATTTCCTGTCCTTCAAATCAAATAACTGCCTGATTCTGCCAGGTTTTGACTGTTTTCAGTGCTGTATTTAGAAGCTGCTTACACAGCATTGCTCTTCCACTCACCTAGTGAAATCAGAAGAACAGCATAGTGTGGTTAGTTCAAGTTCAAGTTTGTTTTACCAGGATAAGACTCCGTTGAACAAGCTCATTTTCAAGGAGGTCCTGAGTAGGACAGCATACAGAATACGTACTGTAAATACAAATTGGAAAAAATACAGGAGTTAAAGAGCTATAGTTGCAGTGCCATAGCTGATAATATCATAAATACAATAATGATAATATAAATGAAAATACAGAATTGAATAAGCAATATGTAAAAACAGAAGTTCAGCACAGGACAAATAAATATTCAAGAATTTCATTAACAGATACCACCATGCTCGCGTGTTATTATAGTTACAAGAACATTCCACCTCACACTCAATTTACGGCAATGATTTAAAGACACATATACTCACTAAGCTGACAAGTTTAAGTGTATTTTTAAGTTTATTCCACGCTCTAGGGTTAACTTCTATGCTAAGCATTTAAATAAACAAAATTTGGCAGGATCGACCAGGAAAGTTATTGGATTAAACAATTGTGGGTCATGTTGCTGTGGGGGGGGGGTTGATAGTGTTGGAATAGATATTTGGCAGGGGTGTTCCTGTGGCAAAATAAATAAAACAGATTAAGAAATGTGAAATGGACCCCTGTAACACATGAGTGTGACATCATACCAGTGTGTTACAAAAATTTTCTTGATTTGATTTTAGGTTATTAATGGACCTAACAATTAATTGTACCATTAAAATGTTAATGACTTCCCAGTCCCCACAGGCTCCTATTAGGGAGGAATCCATGGATTAAAATTAACAGGAAAATCCTTAGTCAACTGGACTGCCTGGTAGGGGTGTAGTTAATTATATTAGGAGCTCCTAAACTCTCATCATGACTACCCCGAACTGATGTCCATATACACTTTTTATGTTGTATTTCTTTCTCTGAAATGCATCACTTGAATTGTGATTTTACTGTACATGTTCATGCACCTGTCGTTGTCACTTTGTTATTGCGGTTTCACTCCTTGCTGTATCCCTCCCTGATCGTACCTGAAACAAGACCCATCTCAGAATGCCTATCATGATCACCAAATTTAGCTAGATGAAATAAAAAAATAAATAAATAATGATTAAGGATGTGACAACGACAAGGGGTGTGGTTAATTGGAAATGTATGTAAAAAAAAAAAAAAATAGCCACCCATACCCCCCGGAGTGCAAGCAATAAGCAGCAATATCAAAACAGACAAAAGCTGCAGCATCTAGACTGTCACAGCGTCACTAGCACAACATCATAGTGCAAAATCTGTGGCAAAATGTCTTTCAGATGTACATTGTATCAGGATAAAAATGCCATACTGGCAGCTTGGCCCCAGGGCTCAACAGTTTCACACTAAACTAGTGCTTTCTCAACAGTCAGACACTAGGGTTTTCTCAACAGTCAGACACCAGGGATTTCTCAACAGTCAGACACTAGGGTTTTCTCAACAGTCAGACACTAGTGCGTTCTCAACAGTCAGACCACGAGGGTTTCTCAACAGGTCAGACACTAGGGTTTTCTCAACAGTTAGACACTAGGGCTTTCTCAACAGTCAGACACTAGGGTTTTCTCAACAGTCAGACACGAGGGTTTTCTCAACAGTCAGACACTAGGGTTTTCTCAACAGTTAGACACTAGGGCTTTCTCAACAGTCAGACACTAGGGTTTTCTCAACAGTCAGACACTAGGGCTTTCTCAACAGTCAGACACCAGGGTTTTCTCAAGAGTCTATCTTTCTGACTCTTGAGAAAGCGCTAGTATAGGGCAAAACTGTTGAATCCTGGGACCAAGCTGCTACTTTAGCGTTTTGTTTTATCCTGATACAATATACATATTAAATAAATGTGTCACAATATTTGCACTATGTTGTTGTGCTAGTGACCTTTATTACAGTCGAAAGGCTGCAGCTTTTTTCTGTTTTGATGCATGTCAAAGACATGGTGGGGTGGTTAGTTGGAAATATATGAGAAGATGACATTGGTATCCCCTTCAGTCATTTGTCAGCTTGGGTAAGCCGGCCAAGTAGATTACAACAGCTGTGGTTTCAACTGCAAGAATGTCTCCATAGCTTACAGAAAGCTAAATCGATTCAAAGTGACATGTCCCCATTACTACATTTACTACAGAAAGTTCCTGTTTCAAGGCACCTGCTGGAACACTTTTCTTAGTTCTTAAAACTAGCCATATTGCCCTCATCTGCAGCTCCACAGAGAAGCTGGGAGCAAGATATATGAGGTCAATAAAGAGGGTGGCTGGGAAACTGTAGGGGGAAATACTTCAAAGGTCTCTCAAGAAGCCAAAAAGAAACAAGTTCAGCTTAGCTTATTACATAGGTGGCTTATGATGCCTACCTGCCATGAGGCTGAGAACTGAGCTGACCAGCTGGCACGGTAAGGAGGAGATTGGAATGCTAATGCATATAGCTGTCCACATGTAGGTCACTTCTAGGTTTCTGCTCTGAGCGCTATTGCTCAAATCATAGCATACAGAATTCCTTAAAAAAAGCAGATATGTATATTAGGAAACACTAATTGTTTAACAGAGTTAAGGAAGCGATAATCAAATTATTACTATTATTTCAAAAGTTTCACCAAGCAAGACATACTCAGCTGGTAACAGCTCATTTTCAGATGTGTCCTGGGGGGAAGGGGTAAAGGAGGGTAATGAATAGCAAATAGAACAGTATTTACATAGCAGGTAAAAACATACATTAAGCATCAAAAAGCATCATAAAAATGTAACAGTGAAGGCATTCAAGCAAGATATGTACATTGGCATGAATATAGCAGGATGCAGCCCAAGGACAACAGGATACAAATGTAAGTGCCAAGTGCAGGAATGCAGGCAGGTGGTAGTGAAGCTACTTAGTAGATATGCAAGAAGAGTTTATTTTAAGGGGTGGTGGTGGTGGCAGTAGGAGATAGGGTGAGGAGTTAGAATTAGAGGGGAAGAGACAAGGGAAGGGAGGTGGAGGGAGGAAATAGTGCCTTATAGCTTTGGTTACTGCCAAGAGAAAAGCTCAAGAATGGAAGGATCATGCAGGTGTCATGCACACCACGTGGTTCAAAAATATAAGAATCCAGTTCAATTGAAAACATTTTCTACAACACAACAGAAAGAAAAATATGTTTTCTTTTTATATGGCAGAGCTTTAATGAATTTGCAGTGTTATAAGATACAATATTGGATATTTACAAGAATAAAGCACGAGGCAATAGCAAGTGATTCAAGTATTTTTATTTATTTATCTTGTTCCCTTCTTATTATACTTTATAGTTTTATATAATAATGATTTTTATGACTTTAAAACTACTTTTTAATTGCTTTGTACAGCACAGAGAGGAGATAAGTTCTGTTTGATTTAGCTGTGATTGATTATAAATAGTTATTAGGTTTAATAGGTTTGAGGTTCGAGACAGAGAGAACACACCTGTATGGAAAATGCTATAGGACCATTCATTTCCAAAGTTTGATGTTATATTGTACATCTTATCTGATGGAACTAGCTCATGCATGCTATATGTTTCAAGGTATATTGTTCTATAAAATATGTGTATGAAATAAGACAAAGAATAAAAAATATTGATGGCAAAAAATAAAGATAATGAGGAAGAGGCGTACTGGAGCAAAATGTATTGTGGGTGTTATATAATCAGAACTGAGATGGGAGTAGTAGTGTGGTAAAGTAGTGGAGGCACTGCACAATAGAGTGAGGATAGAGAAGGGTTGTAACTGGAGTGAAAGAACAAAAGAGGTCTAGGGATTAGAAGAGACGGGGAAGAATTGAGTTTATGGGTTGTAGGCAGTGAAAATATGGAAGGAATAGGAATAGGGCAGAAGCAGGAGGTATGGTATACTTTTCTGTAAGTAGGAGGAGAATTGGGAGGGGAGCAGTTGAGTGCTATAATGTGAGAACTTGAAGATTTAAAGTAGGTTTGCTACAGAATGATGATAACGTGGACAGAGTAAATACGGGTAAAACGCAACAAGGGGCTATGGAATAAAAATAGGTAAGGGGTAGAGAAGTAAGATGCTATATAAAAGAAAGTACCATAAAAATAAACAGACCTCCTCCCAACAGCCTGATGGCTATGCTCCCAGTATTCAATTCTTCCCACAGTGTAAGACTCCTGGGAAACAGGATCATAAGCTCCCTGCCATTCTTTGCCTGACTTTCTTCTGCTTGTTCAGCTGTGAGTGTGTGTATATCCACATTCTCAAACAGGCACACCAGTGTGTTTGTTTACATACATCCTTCAAAAGTACCCAATTACTTCTCTAACGCTCTCTAAAGATGATTCACAATATTTCCCTTCCTATCTCTGTTCTGAAGAAGACTCCCTCCACAATACTGTGATGTTTACCTTGAGATCAGACAGCCATGGAACTCTGACCTATCTGACTCTACTGAGCATTTGAGCAAACAGAATGGCACACTACAGTGTGTTTGCACGTTTGCCAGTTTATGGGATACTAGGGGATAAAGAAGTGAACTCTCCAACCTGCTCTTCTGTTCTGACTGAGAACCAATCTCTTTGGGGAAAATTTCTGGATTTCCTCATGGAGAACTCACTCTGACATATGGAGGTTTTAGATGGGGTGGGGTGATAGCACTGTCATGCAAATCATTCTCAGGTCCTGGCATTGTCATTAACATTGGAGGCATTATAGCATAGTGGTTAAAGGTTAATGGCACTGGAAATGCAAAGCTGAGACCTGGGTTTGAATCCCATCAGCCCCCACTTGCATACTGTGTGACCTGAGCAAGTCACTGAATTCTTGTGCTCCCAGGTGCACCTGGAAACAAGATTCAGCTTAGTGTACCTTTCCTGGTTAAACAATTTCCCCTTTCCCTTTTGTCTGTCTGGATGTAGTTATACCTAGTTGTCACATTCCTGTATCTAGGATTTATTCTAACAAGAAGCCATGACTGTAATTAGATTACCAGTGAATGTAGTTTACTGTCTTTTTCACACCACATAACCCTGATTCAAATCTCAGTGAGACTTAACACCTAACAACAGTCACACTCTGGGACACACCATGGGGACACAGTGGAGGGTGTACCATGGGAACCTAGTATATGTGTGTGCGTGTGTGTGTGTGTGTGTGTGTGTGTGTGTGTGTGTGTGTGTTGGAACAATCCATGAGGCATCTCATGTAAACACAGCATGGGGCACCCATTGGGATGCAGGGTTGGGTGCTTTATGGAAATACATCACGGGATAAGTTATGATGATGTCACAGTATGGAGGGCTGTATGGACAGACAACATAGCGTGCTTTATGACACACCAAAAGGACACAGCATGAGGTACTTTGTGGGAACACATCACACAACACAACACAGCACAATAACTTATATTTTCTATAGGATCTTACATGCAGAATGTATCACACAATGCAATGTAACACAAGTTCAGCAAATGTGAAAAGCTGTGAATGGTGCAAATTCCATGAGCCAACAGACAGTGTGCTTAGACTTTGAGCTGAAGGCTAGGAAGTGATGAGATCTGAAAAAGAGAAGGAAGTCAGTGAGGCAGCGAGAGGAAGCTGTTCTAGGTAAAATGAATCTCTTTTTGATCCAATAAAAGGTATCAAATCAACCATTTGTTCATCTTTTTGTACAAGGAAGGGCCACTTTTCTAGACACTGAAGAAGTGAACAGAAAAAGAGCATTCAGGGTCAAGGAGAACTGTGAGGTTCTGTACAGAAGAGGCAAAGGTGAGGTCAGAGCCAAGAAGGGTGACAGACATAGAAACACAGAAACATAGAATCTAACAGCAGATAAGGACAGCTTGACCCACCCAGTCTGCCCATTTTTCCCTACCTATAGTGTCACTGCAAACCCTACTTGATCTCCAGCTCTTTCTTCTCCCCCTTCCTTTCCAGTAAGATTCCCTTATGCCTATTGCATGCATTCTTGAACCCCATTGTTTTCAGCCCCCCCCCCACCTCTGCTGGAAGACTGTTTCAGGAATCCATCACTCTTTCTGTGAAGAAGTATTTCCTTACATCTCTCCTGAATTTACCCCTCCAGCTTCATTGCATGTTCCCATGTTCTTCAGCATTATTTTTTTTTTCAAAGAGTACTCTCCTGTAGGTAATTACTCCTGTGAGGTATTTAAAGATCTCTATCATAGCCTCCCTCTCTCTCTCTTCTAGGGTGTACATACTGAGGTGGTTTAATCTCTCCTCATAGGGCTTCTGATGCAGACCCTGCACCATTTTAGTTGCTCTCCTCTGGTGAGTCTCCACTCTATGTCCTTCTGAAGATGTGGTCTCCAGAACTGGACACAGTACTCCAGATAGGGTCTCACCAGTGATCTACACAAAGTCAACACCACCTCCCACCTTCTGCTGGTGATAGCCCTCCCAATGCACCCCAGCATCCCATTGTCCCTCCCAATTGCCTTGTCACACTGCCTGGCCACCTTTAGGTCATCAGGTATGATTATCAGCAGGTCACTTTCCTGTTTGTGGTCATCACTTCCTCCTCTGCCATTTTGTATTCTGCCCCTGGGTTTCTATGCCCCAAGTGCATGATTTTGCACTTTTTTGCATTGAAACCCAGCTGCCATTCTATTGACCACTCCTCGGTATTCTCAGGTCTCTGTGCATTCTTTCCATACCCCCCAAGTGTCCACTCTATTGCAGATTTTGGTGTCATCCATAAAGAGGCAGACTTTCCTTCAGCTCCTCAGCAATGTCACTTATGAAGACATTAAATAGGACCGGTCCTAATGCTGATCCCTGAGGCACCCACTAGTCACCCTCCCTTCTCCAGAGTGAATTCCATTTACCACCACCTTGGGCCACCACCACCCTCTGTCACCTATCTCTTAATCAGTTACCTAGCCAGTTTACCACCTTTGGACCCATCCCTAAGCTACCTAGCTTCCTTATGAGTCTCCTATGTGGAATGGCATAGAAAGCCTTACTGAAATCTAGGTAGACCATGTCTACCGCTCCACCCTGATCTAATTCCCTGGACCTGGAATTACGAACACTGTTCTTTCACAAGAGGAGGGCATGGGGCACCTTATCCCAGAGCACAGCATAGAATGTGCTATAGAACCTACGATTGAGTGCTTTTATGGGATCACACCATAGGGAACCTTATCATCGGGACACAACATAGGAGCACCGTGGGGATACAACATGAGGTACTTCATACCCTAGAAACATACTAGGGACAACTCATCATGGGTAATCATAAGGGTATTGTGTGAGGATTTTAGTGGAAATACGCCATGGGGCACCTTATTATAGGGACTAGCTGGAATCTAGGTAGAGTGTAACTCAGTAGCTCAAATCAATAACCACAAAAGTACATTCCCTTCAGAGGGCACATCATGGGGACACCGCACAGGGTACATTGTGGGAGCTCATCACGGGGACACAGCACAGTGAGCACTGTGGTAACGCAACAGAGAGCAGATCCTTGGAATACGGTGCAGGCTATAGTGTGGGAACTTACCTTGGTGCATACCCTTGGGATACAGAGTATGGTGCACTGTGGAAGCTCACCTTGATGCATACCTTTAGGATACAGAGCAGGATGCTATGTGCAGACATACCTAGGAGCAAATCCTTGAGAAACATAGAAACATATACATAGAAACATTGAATCTGATGGCAGATAAGGACCGCATTGGCCACCAAGTCTGCCCATTTCCTACCTAATGGATAAGCTGCAGATCCTAGTTAACCAATAGCCTACTTCCTCCTACCCCACCCTAAAATTGCCTTACACTGTCCCATGCATTCTTGAATTCCACCACTGTTTTGACTCCATAACCTCCTCAGGAGGGCCGTTCCATGCATCCACAACCCTCTCCATGAAAAAAATACTTCCTCATATTACCTCTGAGCCGTAGCCCCTCTATCTTCAAATTGTGCCCCCTTGTTCTTGCACACCTCTTTTTCAGAAAGATGCTACCCACTTGGACTTTGTTGATTCCCTTGAGGTACTTGAAAGTTTCTGTCATGTCGCCCCTCTCTCTCCTTTCCTTGAGGCTAAGCATATTAAGCTCCTTAAGTCTCTCTTCTTATGTCTTCTGGTGCAGACCCTGTACCATTTTAGTTGCCTTCCTCTGGACTGCCTCCATCCTGTCTATGTCTTTGCGGAGACTGGATCTCCAGAACTGCATATAGTACTCCAGATGGGGTCTCACCAGCTGTCTGTACAGAGGGATAACAACTTCCTGTTTTCTACTGGTGATGCCTTTCCTATGCATCCCAGTATCCCCCCAGCCCGCCTTACTGCCCTCTCACATTGCTTGCCCACCTTTAGGTTATCTGATATGACTACCCCCAGGTCCCTTTCCATTTTTGTTGTTGTTAGTATCTCACCCCCCATTGTGTACTCTTCCCCTGGGTTTTTGTTTCCCAGGTGCATTACCTTGCACTTCTTAGCGTTGAATCTAAACTGCCATACATTTGACCATTCCTCCAACCTTGCCAAGTCCCTTCTCATCCTTTCCACCCTACCTTGTGTATCAACTCTGTTGCAGATCTTTGTGTCGACTACAAAGAGACAAACTTTTCTTTCTAGTCTCTCTGCAATGTCACTTATAAAGACATTGAAGAGGACTGGTCCTAGTACTGAACCCTCGTTACCCCACTAGTAACTCCCCTTTCTTCAGAGTGGACTCCATTTACTATTACCCTCTGTGTCCTGTTCTCCAGCCAATTCTTTACCCAGGCTACCATCTTGGGACCCATTCCAAGGCTGGCTAACATGTATATTAATCTTTTGTGTGGGACTGTGTCAAATGCCTTGCTAAAGTCTAGGTAGGCCACGTCCACAGCCCCTCCTGATCTACTACTTTGGTCACCCAGTCAAAGAAATCTATTAGATTCATCTGACATGACCTTCCCACTGTGAATCCATGCTGCCTTGGGTCCTGTGCCCCTCTGGCCTCTAGGTACTCAACAATTCTTTCCTTCAGAAGTGATTCCATCATTTTCCCTATCACTGAGGTTAAACTAACAGGTCTGTAGTTTCCTGCTTCTGCCATGCTCCCAGTTTTGTGAAGTGGAATAACATCTGCCCTCCTCCAGTCTTCAGGTACCACCCAATCCTCCCATGATTTGTTAAAGAGGGTAATCAGTGGTGTCACTAGTTCTACTCTTAGTTCTTTTAGAATTCTGGGATGAATCCTATCAGACCCCATTGCTTTGTCCACCTTCAGTTTTAAGAGTTCTTTCAGAACTCTTTCTTCTGTGAATGGGCTGGTATCAACCCCCATATCCAGAGTGTTTCTATTGTTTGGTTTAGATACCTTCCCCTCTTCATATGTGAATACTGAGCAAAATATTTGTTTAGTATCTCTGCCTTTTCACAGTCACCCCTGTGACAGAGCAAGGTGCACTGTGGAACTTATCTTGTTGCATACCCTTGGGATACAGGGTGCACTGTGGGAACTTACCTTGGTACATACCACTGGGATACAGAACAGGGTGCACTTTGAGAATTAACTTTAGTGCATACCCTTGGGACACAGAGTGGGGTGCAGTGTGAGAACTTACCTTGGTGCATACCGTGGGGATACAGAACAGGGTGCACTGTGGGAACTTACCTTGGTGTATACCTTGGGGATACAGAACAGGGTGCACTGTGGGAACTTACCTTGGTATTACCCTTGGGATTCTACGTAGGGTGCACTGTGGGACTTTACCGTATTACATACCCTTAGGATACAGAGCAGGGTACACTGTAAGAACTTACCTTGAGGCACACCTTTGTGATACAGAGCAGGGTGCACTGTGGGAACAGACCTTGGTACATACCCTTGTGATACAGAACATGGTGCACTGTAGGAACTTACCTTGGTGCATATCCTTGTGATACAGAGCAGGGTGCACTGTGGTAACTTACCTTGGTACATACCATTGGGATACAGAACAGAGTGCACTGTTGGAACTACCTTGGTACATACCCTTGTGATGCAGAACATGGTGCACTGTGGGAACTTATCTTGGTACATACCATTGGGACACAGGAACAGGGTGCACTGGTAGAACATACCTTGGTACATACAATTGGGATACAGAACAGGGTGTACTATGAGAATGTATCTTGGTGCATAGCTCTTGTGATATAGAGCAGGAAACACAACGAAAACTTCCCTTTGAACATACCCTTGGGATACAGAGCCAGGTGCACTGTTGGAAAATAACTTGAGCCATGCTCTTGGAATACAGAGACGGGAGTACAGTGGGATCTCATCATAGAACCTAGCCTTAAGATACAGAGCAAGGTGTGCTGCAGGTACTTACCTTGTGGCATACCCTTGGCACACTAAGTAGGGTGCACGGTGAGAATGTAATTTGATGTATATCCTTGGGATACAGAGCAGGATGCACTGTGAGAACATAGCTTGGTACATACCCTTAGGATGCAGAGAAGGGCATACTGTGAGAACGTTCCTTGGTGCATTCCCTTGTGATTTTGAGCAGTGTGCACTATGTCCCCACCCCTGATTTCCATAGTCTGTCTCTTTGCCTTGTAAAATGGCTACTGCAAATTGCACCTAGTTAAACGTTTTTCTCCCCACCCCCAGATTTTACTATTCGCAATTGTCCTTATTTAACCTGCCCTTCTGCTCTCTTTTCACAGGCAAACCCTGACTGGGCTCTTCTCCACCTCGGTGACCAGCGGCTCGGAGACCTATCATGAGCCACACTTTCAGCCATCCCTGGCCACCTAGAAGCTAGACCAGGTATGCTACAGCTCAGAAAAGACGCATATGTCCTAAATTCTATTGGCCGCAGCTCTTTCCAGCCTGACTCCTATTGGCTGGTACTGCTGCTACTGCTGCCTGATTGATCCCAACTCCTACAGGGTCCTGCCACAGCCTGCAGCAGCTCAATGGAGCTCCATTCCTGGGTTCTGCTGTGGGTTTCAACCTCTGGAGCGCAAACCTCTGCGGCACTGTGTATTAATGGGAGTTTTCTCCCATCCCCCCTCCCCCAGCCATTTAAATACATCTTAGCCCTGACCCCTCTGCATATGCTTTCTATTTGCTGATGCTGATCAGACTACTCCCTTAAAGGAGTAATTACAAACCAATCCAATTAACAAACCGCCTGTCATATCCGCCACCCTTGTCTCTCACTAGTGCTCTGCTATCCACAAGAAGAACACTGCAACTTGATAAGACCAGGCTAAAGCTAGCTTAAAATGAAGAACCCCACCTGTACCTCTTTGCTGCCTGTTATGGTTGCTATTTCCACCTCTTGATCCCACATAGTATCTGCCCCCCTCTTCTTCTCATGTATTTCCACCCTTGTCTCCACTAGTAATGAACTACACTTCTATTCCCTAAACCTATCCCCTACTACACGGAAATGTTCACTCATCCTACACTAGTCTGTGGTTCCTATACTAATAATTACTAGGCTAGGACCCATATAGCGTTAACAACTCAGAACATTGTGTCAACATTTTCCTATGAGGCCAGGGTGCTCTTCATTGCCTCCCTAGGCACCTCAGGAATTCGTTTCATTATCCTTCTCCACCCTTGGTCCACAGTCTCAGGAGTAGGTCGGTCTCATGTTCTTAGGCTACTTCTACGTGCTACCATACAACTCTTGTTATTATTGTTACTCTGCTCGGGCAACGTCGAACTAAACCCTGGACCACCTGCCCCCATCCAGACCCCATCACAATTAGCCCAATTTTGGGGCCTGTGCCTATTGCATATTAATACTTGTAGTCTACTAAAAAAGTTTGCCCTCTTTCAATCCTGGATTACTCACACGAGTCCAGACATCATGGTGACTACAGAGACTTGGCTCAAACCCTTGACCCTTGATCCTGAAATATCTGTCCCATCTTATAATGTATACAGAGTGGACAGACACACTAAAGGGGGTGGGGTAGCAATATACATACACAACAAACTATCCTCTACCATCATAGACTCCACCACAGTACCTAAGGAATTTGAGTGTCTTACCGACAAAATACAACTTTCTCCTTCTTACTTAATGGTTGCTACAGACCACCATCAGTTGGTATCAAGTTGCTTACCCATCTGCACAGTCTTCTAGACACAACCTCCTCTGAGGTCATCATTATGGGTGACCTCAACCTTGATTAGTTTTCGGAATGCTCCAAACCCCTAAAAGAATTCAGTGACTCTCTTGGGCTCATGCAACTAATTGTCATCATTCAGGTACAGAGACCCCATCTCTTCACTCATGCAGGCATGCTCCTCAATGACCTAAGTGATCATTACCCAGTTGCCTGTGTGAGGTCCGCTATTAAGCTTGTGTCTACCTCTAGGTATGTGTTTAAGATAAACCACCGGAACTTAGACTATTACGCCTTCATCTTCTACTGGCAGGACTTCTACCTGGCCCAAATTGTGAACAAAGCCTATGAGGCATTCCATAGCATCGTCAATACTATAAATTGGCATGCACCCCAGACAAAAAAACACACCAAGAAAAGATCATGTCCATGGTTCTCCTCCGATCTAAAAACTTCCCTACTACATAGGGACACACTCTAGAAGAAACACTGTAGAACTAAACTTCCAGCCGACTGGTCTGCCTTCAGAACGGTAAGAAATCAATGTACACAACTTATTACAACTGCAAAAGCAAATTACTTTCATCATTAATTAGATGCATCATCCAACTGTGCTGCAAAATTCTGGCAGGCCCTAAAAGAAGTTGAGGGACATAGACCTAATAATTCTCTCCCCGCCAAAATCATATCTGGTGACACAACCACTACCAACAAACTGGCAATCCTGGAGCTCCTTAACACACATTTTGCTACTGCTGGCCTGGCCTTCAACTCCTCTCCAGCCAGTAAGTTACGCGATCAGTTCGGTGGCCAAGCCACTCCCACCTATAGCGCAAACCTATCCAACCCTGACTCCACTTTCTCTTTCACTCCAGTCTTGCTGAAGGAAGTGGAGGACCTCCTGCTACAACTGGATACAAAAAAAAGTGCTGGTGTGGATCACATTGACCCCTATTTCCTGAAGCTAGGGTACATGTCCTGTCAATCCCCATAGCTCACCTTTTTAATATGTCTCTAGCTCAGGGCAGTCTCCCCACCATTTGGAAAATGGCCCATGTCATTCCACTCTTTAAATCTGGAGACCACACTGACTTAAACAATTATAGGCCTATCTACCTGCTCCATACCCTCTCTAAGCTCCTTGAAAAAATTATCAACTCTCAACTACAACAATACCTTGAGTCTTCAAATATACTTATACCGACACAATCTGGTTTTAGACCATCCCACAGTAGCACTACAGCACAGGCCAAAGTCTCGAACGACTGGCTCAAAGCTCTGGATGACAAAAAACACATGTGCGCCTTGTTCTTAGACTTGAGCAAGGCATTCGACACTGTGGATTATATACTGCTGCTGGACATCCTCTGGGATATTGGCCTGGATTCTACTGCCCTCAAATGGTTTGACAGCTTCCTTATCGGTCGCCTCCAACAGGTTAAAGCAGACGGTGACCTCTCCCCCTTGAAAACCTTACCGAGAGGAGTCACTCAGGGATCCATCTTGGGCCCTCTCCTGTTTGCTATCTATATTAATAAAATCACTGCTGGCATAAATTCGGTTAACATTCATCTATTTGCCGATGACACTGTTATATATATAGACAGGCCTTCTGTGGAACTGGCGTGCTGTGACCTACAATGTGACTTCGATCGACTTTAGATGAACCTCCCAGACCTTAAACTACTCCTGAAAAACAAAAGCAATGTTCTTCTCGTACTCAGCCATAGCAGCCCCAAACTCCCACCATTGCTACCTTACCCATAATCTCTACCCTCTTGGGTGAACCATTAGAATTTGTGGCTAAATTTAAATATTTGGGCATGTGGGTCGACCATAAGCTAACCTTTATGGACCATATCGAGAAACTTTCGAAAAAGCTCAAACAAAGACTTGATATCTTCTTTAGGATCAGGCACTTACTTACTAAGGAAGTGAAACCAGATTAGTGCAATCCACATTTCTGCCACTGTTAGACTATGCAGACATCCTGTATGCCCAAAGTGCTAACTCTGCCTTGTCTAAACTAGACATCTTCTACACGCACTACGATTTAGTACTGATGCACCCTACTCTACTCACCATTGTACCCTCTATTCCCTTGTTGGGTGGACCTCTCTTACATTCAGGCGGCAAAACATGCAGCCATCTGGACATATAAAGCGATTACACAAAGGCTACCTCAATATATCTCTGACTGCTTGCCTACCTGCACACCTGGAAAGTACGCTCTGAGAAGTCATCTTATATTCTACTTGCTATCCTGAAAATCAGAACATGGTTTGGCCATACATCCATTAGCTATGCTCTGCCCACCCTGTGGAACAAACTATAAAACTCTGAAATTGGCCACCCTGTACAGATGCCCACCTTCAAGAAATTGCTTAATCAGTCCTTCACCGAGACCTGTAAATGCAACCGTGGTGGAAGATTTCCCACCTCAAGGCCACCATGTTCCCTTATCATCACTTGTCTTTTGTGCTGCCCATCCTTGTCATAACCTCTGCTATTCCCTTTCCTCTCGTTATCTGTGGTACCTTGCACTCCCCTCCTTAAACTTATTCTGTTTTTGCCATCCTTAATTTTTTTTGCTATTCCTTTTAAGATTTTTCATTGAATTCCCAGCTTCATTTTTTGACTTGTAATTTATTGCTCTACCTAGTTTTGAAATGTACCTAGCTTTAGGTGGTCCCGTGTTACTTTGTCTATGACATGTTTGCCTTCTGTATAATGTAAACTGTACTCCTTATTTTTTATTCACTGTATTCGTATCATTGTCAGTTGTTACTTATACCTTTGCCTAGGTCCACCTTGCAAATGAGTTTTTTTCTCAAGGGTGCTCTACCTGGTAAAATAAAGATTGATTAATTGATTGATTGATTGAAAACTTAACTTGAGACATACCTTGAGGATACAGTGCAGAGTTCACTGTGGGAATATCTCTTGGGCATATCCTTGTAATACTACAGCAGGGTGCACAGTGAAAATGTACTTTGGGACATACCTTGAGGATACAGTGCCAAGTTTACTGTGGGAATGTCTCTTGGGGCATCCCCCTGTGATACACAGCAGGGTGCACAATTAAAACTTACCTTAGGATATATCTTTGGGATACAGCGCCAAGTTCACTGTGGGAATGTCTCTTGGGGCATACCCCTGTGATACACAGCAGGGTGCACAATGAAAACTTACCTTGGGACATACCTTTAGGATATAGAGCCAAGTGCACTGTAGGACTATATGTGGGGTTAAACTCTTGGGATACAGCAGGGCGCACTGAGGGAACTCATCATAGAACTTACCCTTGAAAAACAGAGCAGGGTACACTGCAGGTAATTACCTTGGGGTATACTCTTGGGTTGCCAACAAGGGTGCACTGTGGGAACTTACCTTGGAGCATACCCTAGATATACAGAGCAGCGTGCACTGTAGGAACTCACAATGGAGCACACTCTTGGGATACAGTCAGAACAGAGTGCACTGTGGAACCTCATCTTGGTGTATATTAAGTGGACACACCAAGCACAGAGTGTACTGCAAAACATATAATTGGGGAAACTGCATATAGCATTTAAAAAGTGCATTCATGTACTGTAACCCGTGGGAATCACTGGCCTTGTCTCCTGACACGACCCCTAGCCCAGGGCTGCCTTAGACTAGCTTTCCAACCCAAGGATGTCCTGTGTACTCAACCTATTTGCTTGTCTTTTTAAACAGGATGTTTGCTTTTGCTGCCATTTGAAGACCTCAGTGTGGATTAGTGGTTTAGCTCTCTCCTGCATTGCTTCTTCACCCCGCTGCCCCCAGCTGAGAGTTCTGCACTATTGTTAGTGCATGTGTGCATTTGTATGACTGGGAATGGGAAAGACAGACACACATTTCACCTGTTGGAGAAGCAGCACAACCAAAGGAACCTTATGGATGCGACTTAAAAACATGCCTCTCATCTGCTATGAAGTTTGGTATTGTACGTGAAAATTCAAATGTGGATCCAGTAAAATTTAATGGCAATGCCCCTTAGATCAAGGCAAGAAATCTGGCAGCAGTTATGTGTGGGAACTAGGGCAGGGAAGACAGGCCATGGGAAGATTCATGAGGTGGAGATCTGAACTCCTGTAAACAAATGACATGGTACAGTGTAATGTAATAAATATGGGGACTGGTGAACTGAAGTAAAGATTGAAGTGGCAAGAAAGATGTCCTTAATGCTGTGTACCACCTTTGCAGCATAATAAATATACCCAGCTTGATTCCAGCTCTATGGACCCTATGCACAAAAATTTGGATTGCCTACATGCCGTGGATCTTCGGTGCATAGGCAACCTTAAGTCAGAATACTGTGCACTGACGGTCCCTTTCGCACTCGCTACCCTGGCCTTTTGTGCAGCTATATGCACAAAAGTCTGGGGGAGTGTCAGGGGGCATGCCCGCACTCCATGCCATTCATGAAGGTGTGGAGTATCAGGTGAGGGGGGCACAAGTTACAGCAGCAGGGACCCTGCCATATCTGTTGCACATCCCCCCTTACACCCACTGACTGCAACGGAACAAAACACCCTTCACCATGCTTTCCCAGCACTCTGGGCAGGCAGGAAGGACTGGGGGCAGCCAATCGAGCACTTGCCCATCAGTTTTATACTGTATGGTCCTATGCCATCCTACAATCCCATGCTCTGTGCAGAGCAGGGAATCTACTACAGGACTAGGATGGGCATCTGACTGGATGCCTGCCTGTGTCCTCTGATCAACCTCCCCTGTGATCCTGCATGCAGGGGGCCAAGCCGCAGACAGGTGCCAGGCAGTGGCCAGCATTCATAATGCTGGCTACCACACACCTGTCCAGGGGTGCGAAGCTGCACAGGCTGAGTATGTGCCACTCATACGTACCTGGCCCCACAATAGTGCATAGCTATTCATGTCTAGAACTCAGTTTTTAGACACATGTTTAATAGTGCCCCAGTGTATGTTTAAGTTGCCCCTATCACATCGCCCCAGACACAAGTTGGCAAGGCAATAGTGTAGGTATTGGTTTCTAGGGGGTAAGTTGGGTGCTTCTCTAATGATTGATGCCACCATATACCCTTAGACATGGGATGGGGGTACCTGGCAAAAGAGAGGTAGGCCTACTATAAATAGAAACTTGAGAGTACATTACAGCAACTATCATTCTTTTATGGGGTGTCAGTAGTTATAGCAGAGGTAGATGAGGATATGGTGCATATACAGAATATATGCAAGGGAAGCAAAAAAAAAAAAAAGACATTCTGTTTTAGAAGTATTACCAGAGTTGGTGGTAGAACATTTAGAATTAATGCAAGCAAGGTCCTAGGACCAATCAGTTTATATCTGAGGGTGCTTAAAAGGTACAGAAACAATTATGGGAGGCCATTCAATTCAAATTTACAGCTTTTTAAATATGACACATACTAAAATAAATACGGCATACTGAAATGGGTATGATACATGTCAGTTATGAGTATGATACCAGCTGAAGTGAGTATAATACATGCTGAAATGGGTATGAAACGTGATTGTAAGTATGAGTGTGATATACTGAAATGAGTACAACACATAAACTCAAATAACACATGTTGATATAAGTAAGCAATAACACATGATAGGGTGTGTGGTCATGCTATCATAACTGCACACCCCGGGTGGGTTGTGAGGCACGAGGCACAGCCACGTGCCTTCAACCAAGAAGTCGCGGTTAGTACAGCATAACTGCAAACCTGGGAGTGTGTTATTGCACTATAAAATGGTGACAAATCCCTCAGAGTTGAAAAGAAAAGGCATTTTAACTGACCTGTGTGATTATTCATAATAGGCCCTATGCACAAATGTGTGAGTGGGTGTCGACGTCGCGTAACCCTGGTAGCGTAGCCCACAGAGATACAGGCTCATGTGCACACTCAGGTTTCCCACCTGTGAGATACAGGCTCATGTGACACTCAGGTTTCCCACCTGTGAGATACAGGCTCATGTGCACACTCAGGTTTCCCACCTGTGAGATACAGGCTCATGTGCACACTCAGGTTTCCCACCTGTGAGATACAGGCTCATGTGCACACTCAGGTTTCTCACCTGTGAGATACAGGCTCATGTGCACACTCAGGTTTCCCACCTGTGAGATACAGGCTCATGTGCACACTCAGGTTTCCACCTGTGAGATACAGGCTCATGTGCACACTCAGGTTTCCCACCTGTGAGATACAGGCTCATGTGCACACTCAGGTTTCCCACATGTGAGATACAGGCTCATGTGCACACTCAGGTTTCCACCTGTGAGATACAGGCTCATGTGTAAACTCAGGTTTCCACCTGTGAGATACAGGCTCATGTGCACACTCAGGTTTCCCACTGTGAGATACAGGCTCATGTGCACACTCAGGTTTCCCACTGTAAGATACAGGCTCATGTACACTCAGGTTTCCCACCTGTGAGATACAGGCTCATGTGAACACTCAGGTTTCCCACCTGTGAGATACAGGCTCATGTGCACACTCAGGTTTCCACCTGTGAGATACAGGCTCATGTGCACACTCGGGTTTCCCACCTGAGATACAGGCTCATGTGCACACTCAGGTTTCCACCTGTGAGATACAGGCTCATGTGCACACTCAGGTTTCCCACCTGTGAGATACAGGCTCATGTACGCTCAGGTTTCCCACCTGTGAGATACAGGCTCATGTACACTCAGGTTTCCCACCTGTGAGATACAGGCTCATGTGCACACTCAGGTTTCCCACCTGTGAGATACAGGCTCATGTGCACACTCAGGTTTCCCACCTGTGAGATACAGGCTCATGTGCACACTCAGGTTTCCACCGTGAGATACAGGCTCATGTGCACACTCAGGTTTCCCACCTGTGAGATACAGGCTCATGTGCACACTCAGGTTTCCCACCTGTGAGATACAGGCTCATGTGCACACTCAGGTTTCCCACCTGTGAGATACAGGCTCATGTGCACACTCAGGTTTCCCACCTGTGAGATACAGGCTCATGTGCACACTCAGGTTTCCCACTTGTGAGATACAGGCTCATGTGCACTCAGGTTTCCCACCTGTGAGATACAGGCTCATGTGCACACTCAGGTTTCCCACCTGTGAGATACAGGCTCATGTGAACACTCAGGTTTCCACCTGTGAGATACAGGCTCATGTGCACACTCAGGTTTCCCACCTGTGAGATACAGGCTCATGTGCACACTCAGGTTTCCCACCTGTGAGATACAGGCTCATGTGCACACTCAGGTTTCCCACCTGTGAGATACAGGCTCATGTGCACACTCAGGTTTCCACCTGTAGATACAGGCTCATGTGCACACTCAGGTTTCCCACCTGTGAGATACAGGCTCATGTGAACACTCAGGTTTCCCACCGTAAGATACAGGCTCATGTGCACACTCAGGTTTCCCACCGTGAGATACAGGCTCATGTGCACACTCAGGTTTCCCACCTGAGATACAGGCTCATGTGCACACTCAGGTTTCCCACCTGTGAGATACAGGCTCATGTGCACACTCAGGTTTTCCACCTGTGAGATACAGGCTCATGTGCACACTCAGGTTTCTCACCTGGAGATACAGGCTCATGTGAACACTCAGGTTTCCACCTGTGAGATACAGGCTCATGTGCACACTCAGGTTTCCCACCTGTGAGATACAGGCTCATGTGCACACTCAGGCTTCCCACTGTGAGATACAGGCTCATGTGAACACCAGGTTTCCCAGTAGATACAGGCTCATGTGCACACTCAGGTTTCCCACCTGTGAGATACAGGCTCATGTGCACAACTCAGGTTTCCCAACTGTGAGATACAGGCTCATGTGCACACTCAGGTTTCCCCTGTGAGATACAGGCTCATGTGCACACCAGGTTTCCCAACCTGTGAGATACAGGCTCATGTGCACACTCAGGTTTCCCACCTGTGAGATACAGGCTCATGTGCACACTCAGGTTTCCCACTGAGATACAGGCTCATGTGCACACTCAGGTTTCCACCTGTGAGATACAGGCTCATGTGCACACTCAGGTTTCCCACCTGTGAGATACAGGCTCATGTGCACACTCAGGTTTCCCAACTGTGAGATACAGGCTCATGTGCACTCAGGTTTCCCAGCTGTGAGATACAGGCTCTTGCACACTCAGGTTTCCCACCTGTGAGATACAGGCTCATGTGAACACTCAGGTTTCCCACCTGTGAGATACAGGCTCATGTGCACACTCAGGTTTCCCACCTGTGAGATACAGGCTCATGTGAACACTCAGGTTTCCCACCTGTGAGATACAGGCTCATGTGAACACTCAGGTTTCCCACCTGTGAGATACAGGCTCATGTGCACATTCAGGTTTCCCACCTGTGAGATACAGGCTCATGTGCACACTCAGGTTTCCCATCTGTGAGATACAGGCTCATGTGCACTCAGGTTTCCCACCTGTGAGATACAGGCTCATGTGCACACTCAGGTTTCCACCTGTGAGATACAGGCTCATGTGCACACTCAGGTTTCCCACCTGTGAGATACAGGCTCATGTGCACACTCAGGTTTCCCACCTGTGAGATACAGGCTCATGTGCACACTCAGGTTTCCACCTGTGAGATACAGGCTCATGTGCACACCAGGTTTCCACCAGTGAGATACAGGCTCATGTGCACACTCGGTTTCCCACCTGTGAGATACAGGCTCATGTGCACACTCAGGTTTCCCACCTGTGAGATACAGGCTCATGTGCACACTCAGGTTTCCCAACTGTGAGATACAGGCTCATGTGCACACTCAGGTTTCCCACCTGTGAGATACAGGCTCATGTGCACACTCAGGTTTCCCACCTGTGAGATACAGGCTCATGTGAACACTCAGGTTTCCCACCTGTGAGATACAGGCTCATGTGCACATTCAGGTTTCCCACCTGTGAGATACAGGCTCATGTGCACACTCAGGTTTCACACGTGAGATACAGGCTCATGTGCACTCAGGTTTCCACTTGAGAACAGGCTCATGTGCACACAGGTTTCCCACCTGTGAGATACAGGCTCATGTGCACACTCAGGTTCCCACCTGTGAGATACAGGCTCATGTGACACTCAGGTTTCCCACCTGTGAGATACAGGCTCATGTGCACACTCAGGTTTCCCACCTGTGAGATACAGGCTCATGTGCACACTCAGGTTTCTAACCTGTGAGATACAGGCTCATGTGCACATCAGGTTTCCCACCTGTGAGATACAGGCTCATGTGCACACTCAGGTTTCCCACCTGTGAGATACAGGCTCATGTGCACACTCAGGTTTCCCACCTGTGAGATACAGGCTCATGTGCACACTCAGGTTTCTAACCTGTGAGATACAAGCTCATGTGCACACTCAGGTTTCCCACCTGTGAGATACAGGCTCATGTGCACACTCAGGTTTCCCACCTGTGAGATACAGGCTCATGTGCACACTCAGGTTTCCCACCTGTGAGATACAGGCTCATGTGAACACTCAGGTTTCCCACCTGTGAGATACAGGCTCATGTACACCTGGTTTCCCACCTGTGAGATACAGGCTCATGTGCACACTCAGGTTTCCCACATGTGAGATACAGGCTCATGTGAACACCCAGGTTTCCCAGTAAGATACAGGCTCATGTGCACACTCAGGTTTCCACCTGTGAGATACAGGCTCATGTGCACACTCAGGTTTCCCACCGTGAGATACAGGCTCATGTGCACTCAGGTTTCCACCTGTGAGATACAGGCTCATGTGCACACTCAGGTTTCCCACCTGTGAGATACAGGCTCATGTGAACACTCAGGTTTCCCACCTGTGAGATACAGGCTCATGTGAACACTCAGGTTTCCCACTGTGAGATACAGGCTCATGTGCACACTCAGGTTTCCCACCTGTGAGATACAGCTCATGTGCACACTCAGGTTTCCCAGTGAGATACAGGCTCATGTGCACACTCAGGTTTCCCACCTGTGATACAGGCTCATGTGCACACCAGGTTTCCCACTGTAGAGCACTCAGGTTTCCCACCGAGATACAGGCTCATGTGCACACTCAGGTTTCCCACTGTGAGATACAGGCTCATGTGCACACTCAGGTTTCCAACCTGTGAGATACAGGCTCATGTGCACACTCAGGTTTCCCACCTGTGAGATACAGGCTCATGTGCACACTCAGGTTTCCCACCTGTGAGATACAGGCTCATGTGAACACTCAGGTTTCCCACCTGTGAGATACAGGCTCATGTGCACACTCAGGTTTCCCACCTGTGAGATACAGGCTCATGTGCACACTCAGGTTTCACACAGGAGATACAGGCTCATGTGCACACTCAGGTTTGCCACCTGTGAGATACAGGCTCATGCACACTCAGGTTTCCCACCTGTGAGATGCAGGCTCATGTGCACACTCAGGTTCCCACCTGTGAGATACAGGCTCATGTGCACACCAGGTTTCCCACCTGTGAGATACAGGCTCATGTGCACACTCAGGTTTCCCACCTGTGAGATACAGGCTCATGTGCACACTCAGGTTTCTAACCTGTGAGATACAGGCTCATGTGCACACTCAGGTTTCCCACCTGTGAGATACAGGCTCATGTGCACCCAGGTTTCCCACCTGTGAGATACAGGCTCATGTGCACACTCAGGTTTCCCACCTGTGAGATACAGGCTCATGTGCACACTCAGGTTTCCCACCTGTGAGATACAGGCTCATGTGCACACTCAGGTTTCCCACCTGTGAGATACAGGCTCATGTGCACACCCAGGTTTCCCACCTGTGAGATACAGGCTCATGTGCACACTCAGGTTTCCCACCTGTGAGATACAGGCTCATGTGCACACCAGGTTTCCCACCTGTGAGATACAGGCTCATGTAACACTCAGGTTTCCCAGTGATACAGGCTCATGTGACACCAGGTTTCCAACTGTGAGATACAGGCTCATGTGCACACTCAGGTTTCCCACTGTGAGATACAGGCTCATGTGAACACTCAGGTTTCCCAGTAGATACAGGCTCATGTAAACTCAGGTTTCACTGTGAGATACAGGCTCATGTGCACACTCAGGTTTCCCACCTGTGAGATACAGGCTCATGTGCACACTCAGGTTTCCACCTGTGAGATACGCTCATGTGCACCTCAGGTTTCCCACCTGTGAGATACAGGCTCATGTGCACACTCAGGTTTCCCACCTGTGAGATACAGGCTCATGTGAACACTCAGGTTTCCCAACTGAGATACAGGCTCATGTGAACACTCAGGTTTCCCACCTGTGAGATACAGGCTCATGTGCACACTCAGGTTCCCACATGTGAGATACAGGCTCATGTGAACACCCAGGTTTCCCAGAAGATACAGGCTCATGTGCACACTCAGGTTTCCCACCTGTGAGATACAGGCTCATGTGTAAACTCAGGTTTCCAACTGTGAGATACAGGCCATGTGCACACTCAGGTTTCCCACTGTGAGATACAGGCTCATGTGCACACTCAGGTTTCCAACCTGTGAGATACAGGCTCATGTGCACACTCAGGTTTCCCACCTGTGAGATACAGGCTCATGTGCACACTCAGGTTTCCCACCTGTGAGATACAGGCTCATGTGCACACCAGGTTTCCCACCTGTGAGATACAGGCTCATGTGTAAACTCAGGTTTCCCACCTGTGAGATACAGGCTCATGTGCACACTCAGGTTTCCCACCTGTGAGATACAGGCTCATGTGCACACTCAGGTTTCCCACCTGTGAGATACAGGCTCATGTGCACACTCAGGTTTCCCACCTGAGATACAGGCTCATGTGCACACTCAGGTTTCCCACTGTGAGATACAGGCTCATGTGCACACTCAGGTTTCCCATAGATACAGGCTCATGTGCACACTCAGGTTTCCCACCTGTGAGATACAGGCTCATGTGCACACTCAGGTTTCCCACCTGTGAGATACAGGCTCATGTGCACACTCAGGTTTCCCACCTGTGAGATACAGGCTCATGTGCACACTCAGGTTTCCCACCTGTGAGATACAGGCTCATGTGCACACTCAGGTTTCCAACCTGTGAGATACAGGCTCATGCACACTCAGGTTTCCACCTGAGATACAGGCTCATGTGCACACTCAGGTTTCCCACCTGGAGATACAGGCTCATGTGCACACTCAGGTTTCCAACCTGTGAGATACAGGCTCATGTGCACACTCAGGTTTCCCACCTGTGAGATACAGGCTCATGTGCACACTCAGGTTTCCCACCTGTGAGATACAGGCTCATGTGCACACTCAGGTTTCCCACCTGTGAGATACAGGCTCATGTGTACACTCAGGTTTCCACCTGTAGATACAGGCTCATGTGCACTCAGGCTTCCATGTAGATAAGGTCATGAACACCCAGGTTTCCCAGTAAGATACAGGCTCATGTGTAAACTCAGGTTTCCCAACTGTGAGATACAGGCTCATGTGCACACTCAGGTTTCCCACTTGTGAGATACAGACTCATGTGAACATTCAGGTTTCCCAGTAAGATACAGGCTCATGTGTAAACTCAGGTTTCCCAACTGTGAGATACAGGCTCATGTGCACACTCAGGTTTCCTACCTGTGAGATACAGGCTCATGTGCACACTCAGGTTTCCCACCTGTGAGATACAGGCTCATGTGCACTCAGGTTTCCCACCTGTGAGATACAGGCTCATGTGCACACTTAGGTTTCCCACCGTGTACATCACCAGGTTTCCAACTGTGAGATACAGGCTCATGTGAACACTCAGGTTTCCACCTGTGAGATACAGGCTCATGCACACTCAGGTTTCCCACTGTGAGATACAGGCTCATGTGAACACCAGGTTTCCCAGTAAGATACAGGCTCATGTGCACTCAGGTTTCCCACCTGTGAGATACAGGCTCATGTGACACTCAGGTTTCCAACTGTGAGATACAGGCTCATGTGCACACTCAGGTTTCCCACTGTGAGATACAGGCTCATGTGCACTCAGGTTTCTAACCTGTGAGATACAGGCTCATGTGCACACTCAGGTTTCCCACCTGTGAGATACAGGCTCATGTGCACACTCAGGTTTCCCACCTGTGAGATACAGGCTCATGTGCACACTCAGGTTTCCCACCTGTGAGATACAGGCTCATGTGCACACCAGGTTTCTAACCTGTGAGATACAGGCTCATGTGCACACTCAGGTTTCCCACCTGTGAGATACAGGCTCATGTGAACACCCAGGTTTCCCACCTGTGAGATACAGGCTCATGTGACACTCAGGTTTCCACCTGTGAGATACAGGCTCATGTGCACACTCAGGTTTCCCACCTGTGAGATACAGGCTCATGACACCCAGGTTTCCCACTGTAAGATACAGGCTCATGTGTAAACTCAGGTTTCCACCTGTGAGATACAGGCTCATGTGCACACTCAGGTTTCCCACTTGTGAGATACAGACTCATGTGAACATTCAGGTTTCCCAGTAAGATACAGGCTCATGTGTAAACTCAGGTTTCCCAACTGTGAGATACAGGCTCATGTGCACACTCAGGTTTCCTACCTGTGAGATACAGGCTCATGTGCACACTCAGGTTTCCCACCTGTGAGATACCGGCTCATGTGCACTCTCAGGTTTTCCACCTGTGAGATACTGGCTCATGTGCACACTTAGGTTTCCCACCTGTGAGATACAGGCTCATGTGAACACCCAGGTTTCCCAACTGTGAGATACAGGCTCATGTGAACACCCAGGTTTCCCACCTGTGAGATACAGACTCATGTGCACACTCAGGCTTCCCACATGTGAGATACAGGCTCATGTGAACACCCAGGTTTCCCAGTAAGATACAGGCTCATGTGCACACTCAGGTTTCCCACCTGTGAGATACAGGCTCATGTGTAAACTCAGGTTTCCAACTGTGAGATACAGGCTCATGTGCACACTCAGGTTTCCCACATGTAAGATACAGGCTCATGTGCACACTCAGGTTTCTAACCTGTGAGATACAAGCTCATGTGCACACTCAGGTTTCCCACCTGTGAGATACAGGCTCATGTGCACACTCAGGCTTCCCACATGTGAGATACAGGCTCATGTGAACACTCAGATTTCCCACCTGTGAGATACAGGCTCATGTGTAAACTCAGGTTTCCCAACTGTGAGATACAGGCTCATGTGCACACTCAGGTTTCCCAACTGTGAGATACAGGCTCATGTACACACTCAGGTTTCCCAGCTGTGAGATACAGGCTCATGTGCACACTCAGGTTTCCCACCTGTGATACAGGCTCATGTGCACACTCAGGTTTCCACCCGAGATACAGGCTCATGTGTAAACTCAGGTTTCCCACCTGTGAGATACAGGCTCATGTGACACTCAGGTTTCCACCTGTGAGATACAGGCTCATGTGCACACTCAGGTTTCCCACCTGTGAGATACAGGCTCATGTGCACACTCAGGTTTCCCACCTGAGATACAGGCTCATGTGCACACTCAGGTTTCCACCTGTGAGATACAGGCTCATGTGCACACTCAGGTTTCCCACCTGTGAGATACAGGCTCATGTGCACTCAGGTTTCCCACCTGTGAGATACAGGCTCATGTGCACACTCAGGTTTCCCACCTGTGAGATACAGGCTCATGTGCACACTCAGGTTCCCACCTGTGAGATACAGGCTCATGTGCACACTCAGGTTTCACCCTGAGATACAAGCTCATGTGCACACTCAGGTTTCCCACCTGTGAGATACAGGCTCATGTGAACACTCAGGTTTCCCACCTGTGAGATACAGGCTCATGTGTACACTCAGGTTTCCACCTGTGAGATACAGGCTCATGTGCACACTCAGGCTTCCCACTGTGAGATACAGGCTCATGTGAACACCCAGGTTTCCCAGTAAGATACAGGCTCATGTGAACTCAGGTTTCCAACTGTGAGATACAGGCTCATGTGCACACTCAGGTCCCACTTGTAGATACAGGCTCATGTGAACATTCAGGTTTCCCAGTAGATACAGGCTCATGTGTACACTCAGGTTTCCCACCTGTGAGATACAGGCTCATGTGCACACTCAGGTTTCCACCTGTGAGATACAGGCTCATGTGCACACTCAGGTTTCCCGCCTGTGAGATACAGGCTCATGTGCACACTCAGGTTTCCCACCTGTGAGATACAGGCTCATGTGCACACTAGGTTTCCCACCTGTGAGATACAGGCTCATGTGAACACTCAGGTTTCCCACCTGAGATACAGGCTCATGTGAACACTCAGGTTTCCCACCTGTGAGATACAGGCTCATGTGCACACTCAGGTTTCCCACATGTGAGATACAGGCTCATGTGAACACCCAGGTTTCCCCAGTAAGATACAGGCTCATGTGCACACTCAGGTTTCCCACCTGTGAGATACAGGCTCATGACACTCAGGTTTCCTACCTGAGATACAGGCTCATGTGCACACTCAGGTTTCCCACTGTGAGATACGGGCTCATGTGCACACTCAGGTTTCTCACCTGTGAGATACAGGCTCATGTGCACACTCAGGTTTCCCACCTGTGAGATACAGGCTCATGTGCACACTCAGGTTTCCACCTGTGAGATACAGGCTCATGTGCACACTCAGGTTTCCCACCTGTGAGATACAGGCTCATGTGCACACTCAGGTTTCCAACCTGAGATACAGGCTCATGTGCACTCCAGGTTTCCCACCTGTAGATACAGGCTCATGTGAACACCCAGGTTTCCCACCTGCAGATACAGGCTCATGTGTAAACTCAGGTTTCCGACCTGTGAGATACAGGCTCATGTGCACACTCAGGCTTCCCACATGTGAGATAGAGGCTCATGTGAACACCAGGTTTCCCAGTAAGATACAGGCTCATGTGCACTCAGGTTTCCCACCTGTGAGATACAGGCTCATGTGCACACTCAGGTTTCCACCTGTGAGATACAGACTCATGTGCACACTCAGGTTTCCCACGTGAGATACAGGCTCATGTGAACTCAGGTTTCCCACCTGGAGATACAGGCTCATGTGCACACTCAGGTTTCCTACCTGTGAGATACAGGCTCATGTGCACACTCAGGTTTCCCACCTGTGAGATACAGGCTCATGTGCACTCTCAGGTTTTCCACCTGTGAGATACTGGCTCATGTGCACACTCAGGTTTCCCACCTGTGAGATACAGGCTCATGTGAACACCCAGGTTTCCCAACTGTGAGATACAGGCTCATGTGAACACCCAGGTTTCCCACCTGTGAGATACAGACTCATGTGCACACTCAGGCTTCCCACATGTGAGATACAGGCTCATGTGAACACCCAGGTTTCCCAGTAAGATACAGGCTCATGTGCACACTCAGGTTTCCCACCTGTGAGATACAGGCTCATGTGTAAACTCAGGTTTCCCAACTGTGAGATACAGGCTCATGTGCACACTCAGGTTTCCCACATGTAAGATACAGGCTCATGTGCACACTCAGGTTTCTACCATGTGAGATACAGCTCATGTGACACTCAGGTTTCCACCTGAGATACAGGCTCATGTCACACTCAGGTTTCCCACCTGTGAGATACAGGCTCATGTGAACACTCAGATTTCCCACCTGTGAGATACAGGCTCATGTACACTCAGGTTTCCCAACTGTGAGATACAGGCTCATGTGCACACTCAGGTTTCCAACTGTGAGATACAGGCTCATGTGCACACTCAGGTTTCCCACCTGTGAGATACAGGCTCATGTGCACACTCAGGTTTCCCACCTGTGAGATACAGGCTCATGTGAACACCCAGGTTTCCCACCTGAGATACAGGCTCATGTGCACACTCAGGTTTCCCACCTGTGAGATACAGGCTCATGTGCACACTCAGGTTTCCCACCTGTGAGATACAGGCTCATGTGCACACTCAGGTTTCCCAGCCTGTGAGATACAGGCTCATGTGCACACTCAGGTTTCCCACCTGTGAGATACAGGCTCATGTGCACACTCAGGTTTCCCACCTGTGAGATACAGGCTCATGTGCACACTCAGGTTTCCAACCTGTGAGATACAAGCTCATGTGCACACTCAGGTTTCCCACCTGTGAGATACAGGCTCATGTGACACTCAGGTTTCCCACCTGTGAGATACAGGCTCATGTGCACACTCAGGTTTCCCACCTGTGAGATACAGGCTCATGTGCACACTCAGGTTTCCCACATGTGAGATACAGGCTCATGTGAACTCAGGTTTCCCACCTGTAAGATACAGGCTCATGTGCACACTCAGGTTTCCAACCTGTGAGATACAGGCTCATGTGCACACTCAGGTTTCCCACTCGAGATACAGGCTCATGTGCACACTCAGGTTTCCCACTGTGAGATACAGGCTCATGTGCACACTCAGGTTTCCTACCTGTGAGATACAGGCTCATGTGAACACCCAGGTTTCCGACCTGTGAGATACAGGCTCATGTGTACACTCTGGTTTCCCGACCTGTGAGATACAGGCTCATGTGCACACTCAGGCTTCCCACATGTGAGATACAGGCTCATGTGAACACCCAGGTTTCCCAGTAAGATACAGGCTCATTGTAAACTCAGGTTTCCACCTGTGAGATACAGGCTCATGCACACTCAGGTTTCCTGCCTGTGAGATACAGGCTCATGTGCACACTCAGGTTCCCACCGTGAGATACTGGCTCTGTGCACTAGGTTTCCCACCTGTGAGATACAGGCTCATGTGAACACCCAGGTTTCCCAACTGTGAGATACAGGCTCATGTGAACACCCAGGTTTCCCACCTGTGAGATACAGGCTCATGTGCACACTCAGGCTTCCCACTGTGAGATACAGGCTCATGTGAACACCCAGGTTTCCGTAGTAAGATACAGGCTCATGTGCACACTCAGGTTTCCCACCTGTGAGATACAGGCTCATGTGACACTCAGGTTTCCACTGTGAGACAGGCTCATGTGCACACTCAGGTTTCCCAACTGTGAGATACAGGCTCATGTGCACACTCAGGTTTCCCACATGTAGATACAGGCTCATGTGCACTCAGGTTTCTAACCTGTGAGATACAAGCTCATGTGCACACTCAGGTTTCCCACCTGTGAGATACAGGCTCATGTGCACACTCAGGTTTCCCATGTGAGATACAGGCTCATGTGAACACTCAGATTTCCCACCTGTGAGATACAGGCTCATGTGCAACTCAGGTTTCCAACTGTGAGATACAGGCTCATGTGCACACTCAGGTTTCCCACATGTGAGATACAGGCTCATGTGCACACTCAGGTTTCCCACCTGTGAGATACAGGCTCATGTGCACACTCAGGTTTCCCACCTGTGAGATACAGGCTCATGTGAACACCAGGTTTCCCACCTGTGAGATACAGGCTCATGTGCACACTCAGGTTTCCCACCTGTGAGATACAGGCTCATGTGCACACTCAGGTTTCCCACCTGGAGATGCAGGCTCATGTGCACACTCAGGTTTCCCAGCCTGTGAGATACAGGCTCATGTGCACACTCAGGTTTCCCACCTGTGAGATACAGGCTCATGTGCACACTCAGGTTTCCCACCTGTGAGATACAGGCTCATGTGACACTCAGGTTTCTAACCTGTGAGATACAGAGCTCATGTGCACACTCAGGTTTCCCACCTGTGAGATACAGGCTCATGTGCACACTCAGGTTTCCCACCTGTGAGATACAGGCTCATGTGCACACTCAGGTTTCCCACCTGTGAGATACAGGCTCATGTGCACACAGGTTTCTAACCTGTGAGATACAGGCTCATGTGCACACTCAGGTTTCCCACCTGTGAGATACAGGCTCATGTGAACACTCAGGTTTCCACCTGGAGATACAGGCTCATGTGCACACCAGGTTTCCACCAGTGAGATACAGGCTCATGTGCACACTCAGGTTCCCACATGTGAGATACAGGCTCATGTGACACTCCCAGGTTTCCCAGTAAGACAGGCTCATGTGTAAACTCAGGTTTCCACCTGTGAGATACAGGCTCATGTGCACACTCAGGTTTCCCACCTGTGAGATACAGCTGTGAACACTCAGGTTTCCCACGTGAGATACAGGCTCATGTGTACACTCAGGTTTCCCACCTGTGAGATACAGGCTCATGTGCACACTCAGGTTTCCCACCTGAGATACAGGCTCATGTGCACACTCAGGTTTCCCGCCTGTGAGATACAGCTCATGTGCACCTCAGGTTTCCACCTGTGAGATACAGGCTCATTGCACACTCAGGTTTCCCACCTGTGAGATACAGGCTCATGTGACACCCAGGTTTCCCACCTGTGAGATACAGGCTCATGTGAACACCCAGGTTTCCCACCTGTGAGATACAGGCTCATGTGCACACTCAGGCTTCCCACATGTGAGATACAGGCTCATGTGAACACCCAGGTTTCCCAGTAAGATACAGGCTCATGTGACACTCAGGTTTCCCACCTGTGATACAGGCTCATGTGTACACTCAGGTTTCCCACCTGTGAGATACAGGCTCATGTGCACACTCAGGTTTCCCACTATGAGATACAGGCTCATGTGACACTCAGGTTTCCCACCTGTGAGATACAGGCTCATGTGCACACTCAGGCTTCCCACCTGTGAGATACAGGCTCATGTGAACACTCAGGTTTCCCACCTGTGAGATACAGGCTCATGTAAACTCAGGTTTCCCAACTGTGAGATACAGGCTCATGTGCACACCAGGTTTCCCAACTGTGAGATACAGGCTCATGTACACACTCAGGTTTCCCAGCTGTGAGATACAGGCTCATGTGCACACTCAGGTTTCCCACCTGTGAGATACAGGCTCATGTGCACACTCAGGTTTCCACCTGTGAGATACAGGCTCATTGTAAACTCAGGTTTCCCACCTGTGAGATACAGGCTCATGTGCACACTCAGGTTTCCCACCTGTGAGATACAGGCTCATGTGCACACTCAGGTTTCCCACCTGAGATACAGGCTCATGTGCACACTCAGGTTTCCCACCTGTGAGATACAGGTTCATGTGCACACTCAGGTTTCCACATGTGAGATACAGGCTCATGTGCACACCAGGTTTCCCACCTGTGAGATACAGGCTCATGTGCACACTCAGGTTTCCCACTGTGAGATACAGGCTCATGTGCACACTCAGGTTCCCCCCTGTGAGATACAGGCTCATGTGCACACTCAGGTTTCCCACCTGTGAGATACAGGCTCATGTGCACACTCAGGTTTCCACCTGTGAGATACAGGCTCATTGCACACTCAGGTTTCCCACCTGGAGATACAGGCTCATGTGCACACTCAGGTTTCCCACCTGTGAGATACAGGCTCATGTGCACACCAGGTTTCCCACACTGTGAGATACAGGCTCATGTGAACACTCAGGTTTCACCTGAGATACAGGCTCATGTGCACACTCAGGTTTCCCACCTGTGAGATACAGGCTCATGTGCACACTCAGGTTTCCCACCTGTGAGATACAGGCTCATGTGAACACTCAGGTTTCCCACCTGTGAGATACAGGCTCATGTGCACACTCAGGTTTCCCACCTGTGAGATACAGGCTCATGTGCACACTCAGGTTTCCCACCTGTGAGATACAGGCTCATGTGCACACTCAGGTTTCCCACTTGTGAGATACAGGCTCATGTGCACACTCAGGTTTCCCACCTGTGAGATGCAGGCTCATGTGCACACTCAGGTTTCCCACCTGTGAGATACAGGCTCATGTGCACACTCAGGTTTCCCACCTGTGAGATACAGGCTCATGTGCACACTCAGGTTTCCCACCTGTGAGATACAGGCTCATGTGCACACTCAGGTTTCTAACCTGTGAGATACAGGCTCATGTGCACACTCAGTTTCCCACCTGTGAGATACAGGCTCATGTGCACACTCAGGTTTCCCATGAGATACAGGCTCATGTGCACACTCAGGTATCCCACCTGAGATACAGTCATGTGCACACTCAGGTTTCCAACCTGTGAGATACAGGCTCATGTGCACACTCAGGTTTCCCACCTGTGAGATACAGGCTCATGTGCACACTCAGGTTTACCAACTGTGAGATACAGGCTCATGTGCACACTCAGGTTTCCTACCTGTGAGATACAGGCTCATGTGAACACCAGGTTTCCACCTGTGAGATACAGGCTCAGTGTAAACTCTGGTTTCCCACCTGAGATACAGGCTCATGTGCACACTCAGGCTTCCCACATGTGAGATAGAGGCTCATGTGAACACCCAGGTTTCCCAGTAAGATACAGGCTCATGTGTAAACTCAGGTTTCCCAACTGTGAGATACAGGCTCATGTGCACACTCAGGTTTCCCACCTGTGAGATACAGGCTCATGTGCACACTCAGGTTTCCCACCTGTGAGATACAGGCTCATGTGCACACTCAGGTTTCCCACCTGTGAGATACAGGCTCATGTGCACACTAGGTTTCCCACCTGTGAGATACAGGCTCATGTGAACACCCAGGTTTCCCAACTGTGAGATACAGGCTCATGTGAACACCCAGGTTTCCCACCTGTGAGATACAGACTCATGTGCACACTCAGGCTTCCCACATGTGAGATACAGGCTCATGTGAACACCCAGGTTTCCCAGTAAGATACAGGCTCATGTGCACACTCAGGTTTCCCACCTGTGAGATACAGGCTCATGTGTACACTCAGGTTTCCCACCTGTGAGATACAGGCTCATGTGCACACTCAGGTTTCCCACATGAGATACAGGCTCATGTGCACACTCAGGTTTCTAACCTGTGAGATACAGGCTCATGTGCACACTCAGGTTTCCCACCTGTGATACAGGCTCATGTGCACACTCAGGTTTCCCACATGTGAGATACAGGCTCATGTGCACACTCAGGTTTCCACCTGTGAGATACAGGCTCATGTGCACACTCAGGTTTCCCACCTGTGAGATACAGGCTCATGTGCACACTCAGGTTTCCCACTGTGAGATACAGGCTCATGTGCACACTCGGGTTTCCCACCTGTGAGATGCAGGCTCATGTGCACACTCAGGTTTCCCACCTGTGAGATACAGGCTCATGTGCACACTCAGGTTTCCCACCTGTGAGATACAGGCTCATGTGCACACTCAGGTTTCTAACCTGTGAGATACAGGCTCATGTGCACACTCAGGTTTCCCACCTGTGAGATACAGGCTCATGTGAACACTCAGGTTTCCCACCTGTGAGATACAGGCTCATGTGAACACTCAGGTTTCCCACCTGTGAGATACAGGCTCATGTGCACATTCAGGGCTCCCACCTGTGAGATACAGGTTCATGTGCACACTCAGGTTTCCCACCGTGAGATACAGGCTCATGTGCACACTCAGGTTTCCCACCTGAGATACAGGTCATGTGCACACTCAGGTTTCCCACCTGTGAGATGCAGGCTCATGTGCACACTCAGGTTTCCCACCTGTGAGATACAGGCTCATGTGCACACTCAGGTTTCCCACCTGTGAGATACAGGCTCATGTGCACACTCAGGTTTCCCACCTGTGAGATACAGGCTCATGTGCACACTCAGGTTTCAACCTGTGAGATACAGGCTCATGTGCACACTCAGGTTTCCCACCTGTGAGATACAGGCTCATGTGCACACTCAGGTTTCCCACCTGTGAGATACAGGCTCATGTGCACACTCAGGTTTCCCACCTGTGAGATACAGGCTCATGTGCACACTCAGGTTTCTAACCTGTGAGAACAGGCTCATGTGCACACTCAGGTTTCCCACCTGTGAGATACAGGCTCATGTGCACACTCAGGTTTCCAACTGTGAGATACAGGCTCATGTGCACATCAGGTTTCCCACCTGTGAGATACAGGCTCATGTGAACACCCAGGTTTCCTACCTGTGAGATACAGGCTCATTGTAACTCAGGTTTCCCACCTGTGAGATACAGGCTCATGTGCACACTCAGGCTTCCACATGTGAGATACAGGCTCATGTGAACACCCAGGTTTCCCAGTAAGATACAGGCTCATGTGCACACTCAGGTTTCCCACCTGTGAGATACAGGCTCATGTGCACACTCAGGTTTCCGCCTCTGAGATACAGGCTCATGTGCACACTCAGGTTTCCCACCTGTGAGATACTGGCTCATGTGCACTCAGGTTTCCCACCTGTGAGATACAGGCTCATGTGAACACCCAGGTTTCCCAACTGTGAGATACAGGCTCATGTGAACACCCAGGTTTCCCACCTGTGAGATACAGGCTCATGTGCACACTCAGGCTTCCCACATGTGAGATACAGGCTCATGTGAACACCCAGGTTTCACCTGTGAGATACAGGCTCATGTGCACCTCAGGTTTCCCACCTGTGAGATACAGGCTCATGCACACTCAGGTTTCCCACCTGTGAGATACAGGCTCATGTGCACACTCAGGTTTCCCACCTGTAGATACAGGCTCATGTGCACACCGGTTTCCAACCTGTGAGATACAGGCTCATGTGCACACTCAGGTTTCCCACCTGTGAGATACAGGCTCATGTGCACACTCAGGTTTCCCACCTGTGAGATACAGGCTCATGTGAAAACTCAGGTTTCCCAACTGTGAGATACAGGCTCATGTGCACACTCAGGCTTCCCACATGTGAGATAGAGGCTCATGTGAACACCCAGGTTTCCCAGTAAGATACAGGCTCATGTGTAAACTCAGGTTTCCCAACTGTGAGATACAGGCTCATGTGCACACTCAGGTTTCCCACTTGTGAGATACAGACTCATGTGAACATTCAGGTTTCCCAGTAAGATACAGGCTCATGTGTAAACTCAGGTTTCCCAACTGTGAGATACAGGCTCATGTGCACACTCAGGTTTCCCACCTGTGAGATACAGGCTCATGTGCACACTCAGGTTTCCACCTGTGAGATACAGGCTCATGTGCACACTCAGGTTTCCCACCTGTGAGATACAGGCTCATGTGCACACTCAGGTTTCCCACCTGTGAGATACAGGCTCATGTGAACACCCAGGTTTCCCACCTGTGAGATACAGGCTCATGTGAACACCCAGGTTTCCCACCTGTGAGATACAGACTCATGTGCACACTCAGGCTTCCCACATGTGAGATACAGGCTCATGTGAACACCCAGGTTTCCCAGTAAGATACAGGCTCATGTGCACACTCAGGTTTCCCACCTGTGAGATACAGGCTCATGTGCACACTCAGGTTTCCCAACTGTGAGATACAGGCTCATGTGCACACTCAGGTTTCCCACATGTAAGATACAGGCTCATGTGCACACCAGGTTTCTAACCTGTGAGATACAGGCTCATGTGCACACTCAGGTTTCCCACCTGTGAGATACAGGCTCATGTGCACACTCAGGCTTCCCACATGTGAGATACAGGCTCATGTGAACACTCAGATTTCCACCTGTGAGATACAGGCTCATGTGCAACTCAGGTTTCCACCTGTGAGATACAGGCTCATGTGCACACTCAGGTTTCCCAACTGTGATACAGGCTCATGTACACACTCAGGTTTCCCAGCTGTGAGATACAGGCTCATGTGCACACTCATGTTTCCCACCTGGAGATACAGGCTCATGTGAACACCCAGGTTTCCCACCTGTGAGATACAGGCTCATGTGTAAACTCAGGTTTCCCACCTGTGAGATACAGGCTCATGTGAACACTCAGGTTTCCCACCTGTGAGATACAGGCTCATGTGAACACTCAGGTTTCCCACCTGTGAGATACAGGCTCATGTGCACATTCAGGTCTCCCACCTGTGAGATACAGGTTCATGTGCACACTCAGGTTTCACACGTGTGAGATACAGGCTCATGTGCACACTCAGGTTTGCCACTTGTGAGATACAGGCTCAAGTGCACACTCAGGTTTCCCACCTGTGAGATGCAGGCTCATCTGCACACTCAGGTTCCCCGCCTGTGAGATACAGGCTCATGTGCACACTCAGGTTTCCCACCTGTGAGATACAGGCTCATGTGCACACTCAGGTTTCCTACGTATGAGATACAGGCTCATATGCACACTCGGGTTTCCCACCTGTGAGATGCAGGCTCATGTGCACACTCAGGTTTCCCACCTGTGAGATACAGGCTCATGTGCACACTCAGGTTTCCCACCTGTGAGATACAGGCTCATGTGCACACTCAGGTTTCTAACCTGTGAGATACAAGCTCATGTGCACACTCAGGTTTCCCACCTGTGAGATACAGGCTAATGTGAACATTCAGGTTTCCCACCTGAGATACAGGCTCATGTGAACACTCAGGTTTCCCACCTGTGAGATACAGGCTCATGTGCACATTCAGGGCTCCCACCTGTGAGATACAGGTTCATGTGCACACTCAGGTTTCACACGTGTGAGATACAGGCTCATGTGCACACTCAGGTTTGCCACTTGTGAGATACAGGCTCATGTGCACACCAGGTTTCCACCTGTGAGATGCAGGCTCATGTGCACACTCAGGTTCCCCACCTGTGAGATACAGGCTCATGTGCATACTCAGGTTTCCCACCTGTGAGATACAGGCTCATGTGCACACTCAGGTTTCCCACCTGTGAGATACAGGCTCATGTGCACACCAGGTTTCTAACCAGAGATACAGGCTCATGTGCACACTCAGGTTTCCACCTGTGAGATACAGGCTCATGTGCACACTCAGGTTTCCCACCTGTGAGATACAGGCTCATGTGACACTCAGGTTTCCCACCTGTAAGATACAGGCTCATGTGCACACTCAGGTTTCTACCTGTGAGATACAGGCTCATGTGCACACTCAGGTTTCCCACCTGTGAGATACAGGCTCATGTGCACACTCAGGTTTACCAACTGTGAGATACAGGCTCATTGCACACCAGGTTTCCTACCTGTGAGATACAGGCTCATGTGAACACCCAGGTTTCCGACCTGTGAGATACAGGCTCATGTGTAAACTCAGGTTTCCCACCTGTAGATACAGGCTCATGTGCACACTCAGGCTTCCCACATGTGAGATAGAGGCTCATGTGAACACCCAGGTTTCCCAGTAAGATACAGGCTCATGTGAAACTCAGGTTTCCTACCTGTGAGATACAGGCTCATGTGACACTCAGGTTTCCAGCCGTGAGATACACGGCTCATGTGCACACTCAGGTTTTCCACCTGTGAGATACTGGCTCATGTGCACACTCAGGTTTCCCACCTGTGAGATACAGGCTCATGTGAACACCCAGGTTTCCCAACTGTGAGATACAGGCTCATGTGAACACCCAGGTTTCCCACCTGTGAGATACAGACTCATGTGCACACTCAGGCTTCCCACATGTGAGATACAGGCTCATGTGAACACCCAGGTTTCCCAGTAAGATACAGGCTCATGTGCACACTCAGGTTTCCCACCTGTGAGATACAGGCTCATGTGTAAACTCAGGTTTCCCAACTGTGAGAGACAGGCTCATGTGCACACTCAGGTTTCCCAACTGTGAGATACAGGCTCATGTACACACTCAGGTTTCCCACATGTAAGATACAGGCTCATGTGCACACTCAGGTTTCTAACCTGTGAGATACAAGCTCATGTGCACACTCAGGTTTCCCACCTGTGAGATACAGGCTCATGTGCACACTCAGGCTTCCCACATGTGAGATACAGGCTCATGTGAACACTCAGATTTCCCACCTGTGAGATACAGGCTCATGTGTAAACTCAGGTTTCCCACCTGTGAGATACAGGTTCATGTGCACACTCAGGTTTCACACGTGTGAGATACAGGCTCATGTGCACACTCAGGTTTGCCACTTGTGAGATACAGGCTCAAGTGCACACTCAGGTTTCCCACCTGTGAGATGCAGGCTCATCTGCACACTCAGGTTCCCCGCCTGTGAGATACAGGCTCATGTGCACACTCAGGTTTCCCACCTGTGAGATACAGGCTCATGTGCACACTCAGGTTTCCCACCTGTGAGATACAGGCTCATGTGCACACTCAGGTTTCTAACCTGTGAGATACAAGCTCATGTGCACACTCAGGTTTCCCACCTGTGAGATACAGGCTCATGTGCACACTCAGGTTTCCCACCTGTGAGATACAGGCTCATGTGCACACTCAGGTATCCCACCTGTAAGATACAGGCTCATGTGCACACTCAGGTTTCTAACCTGTGAGATACAAGCTCATGTGCACACTCAGGTTTCCCACCTGTGAGATACAGGCTCATGTGAACACCCAGGTTTCCGACCTGTGAGATACAGGCTCATGTGTAAACTCTGGTTTCCGACCTGTGAGATACAGGCTCATGTGCACACTCAGGTTTCCCACATGTGAGATACAGGCTCATGTGAACACCCAGGTTTCCCAGTAGATACAGGCTCATGTGCACACTCAGGTTTCCCACCTGTGAGATACAGGCTCATGTGCACACTCAGGTTTCCACTGTGAGATACAGACTCATGTGAACATCAGGTTTCCTAGTAAGATACAGGCTCATGTACACTCAGGTTTCCCAGCTGAGATACAGGCTCATGTGCACACTCAGGTTTCCCACCTGTGAGATACAGGCTCATGTGCACACTCAGGTTTCCCACACTGTGAGATACAGGCTCATGTGCACACTCAGGTTTCCACCTGTGAGATACAGGCTCATGTGCACACTCAGGTTTCCTACCTGTGAGATACAGGCTCATGTGCACACTCAGGTTTCCCACCTGTGAGATACAGGCTCATGTGCACACTCAGGTTTTCCACCTTGAGATACTGGCTCATGTGCACACTTAGGTTTCCCACCTGTGAGATACAGGCTCATGTGAACACCCAGGTTTCCCAACTGTGAGATACAGGCTCATGTAAACACCCAGGTTTCCACCTGTGAGATACAGACTCATGTGCACACTCAGGCTTCCCACATGTGAGATACAGGCTCATGTGAACACCCAGGTTTCCAGTAAGATACAGGCTCATGTGCACACTCAGGTTTCCCACCTGTGAGATACAGGCTCATGTGCAACTCAGGTTTCCCACCTGAGATACAGGCTCATGTGCACACCAGGTTTCCCACCTGTAAGATACAGGCTCATGTGCACACTCAGGTTTCTAACCTGTGAGATACAGGCTCATGTGCACACTCAGGTTTCCCACCTGTGAGATACAGGCTCATGTGCACACTCAGGTTTCCCACATGTGAGATACAGGCTCATGTGAACACCAGGTTTCCCACCTGTGAGATACAGGCTCATGTGCACACTCAGGTTTCCCACCTGTGAGATACAGGCTCATGTGCACACCAGGTTTCCCACCGTGAGATACAGGCTCATGTGAACACTCAGGTTTCCCACCTGTGAGATACAGGCTCATGTGAACACTCAGGTTTCCCACCTGTGAGATACAGGCTCATGTGCACACTCAGGTTTCCCACCTGTGAGATACAGGCTCATGTGAACACTCAGGTTTCCCACCTGTGAGATACAGGCTCATGTGACATTCAGGTTTCCCACCAGTGATACAGGCTCATGTGCACACTCAGGTTTCCACTGTGAGATACAGGCTCATGTGCACTCAGGTTTCCCAACTGTGAGATACAGGCTCATGTGACACACTCAGGTTTCCCACCTGTGAGATACAGGCTCATGTGCACACTCAGGTTTCCCACCTGTGAGATACAGGCTCATGTGCACACCAGGTTTCCCAACTGTGAGATACAGGCTCATGCACACTCAGGTTTCACCTGTGAGATACAGGCTCATGTGAACACTCAGGTTTCCCACCTGTGAGATACAGGCTCATGTGAACACCAGGTTTCCCACCTGTGAGATACAGGCTCATGTGCACATTCAGGTTTCCCACCTGTGAGATACAGGCTCATGTGCACACTCAGGTTTCCCACCTGTGAGATACAGGCTCATGTGCACACTCAGGTTTCCCGCCTGTGAGATACAGGCTCATGTGCACCTCAGGTTTCCCACCTGTGAGATACAGGCTCATGTGCACACTAGGTTTCCCACCTGTAGATACAGGCTCATGAACACTCAGGTTTCCCAACTGTGAGATACAGGCTCATGTGAACACTCAGGTTTCCCACCTGTGAGATACAGGCTCATGTGCACACTCAGGCTTCCCACATGTGAGATACAGGCTCATGTGAACACCCAGGTTTCCCAGTAAGATACAGGCTCATGTGCACACTCAGGTTTCCCAACTGTGAGATACAGGCTCATGTACACACTCAGGTTTCCCACCTGTGAGATACAGGCTCATGTGCACACTCAGGTTTCCCACCTGTGAGATACAGGCTCATGTGCACACTCAGGTTTCCCACCTGTGAGATACAGGCTCATGTGCACACTCAGGTTTCCCACCTGTGAGATACAGGCTCATGTGCACACTCAGGTTTCCCACCTGTGAGATACAGGCTCATGTGCACACTCAGGTTTCCCACCTGTGAGATACAGGCTCATGTGCACACTCAGGTTTCCCACCTGTGAGATACAGGCTCATGTGCACACTCAGGTTTCCACCTGTGAGATACAGGCTCATGACACCCAGGTTTCCACCTGTGAGATACAGGCTCATGTGCACACTCAGGTTTCCCACCTGTGAGATACAGGCTCATGTGCACACTCAGGTTTCCCACCTGTGAGATACAGGCTCATGTGCACACTCAGGTTTCCCACCTGTGAGATACAGGCTCATGTACACTCAGGTTTCCCACCTGAGAGATGCAGGCTCATGTGCACACTCAGGTTTCTACCTGTGAGATACAGGCTCATGTGCACACTCAGGTTTCCCACCTTAGAGATACAGGCTCATGTGCACTCAGGTTTCCCACCTGTGAGATACAGGCTCATGTGCACACTCAGGTTTCCCACCTGTGAGATACAGGCTCATGTGCACATTCAGGTTTCCCACCTGTGAGATACAGGCTCATGTGCACACTCAGGTTTCCCACCTGTGAGATACAGGCTAATGTGAACATTCAGGTTTCCCACCTGTGAGATACAGGCTCATGTGCACACTCAGGTTTCCCACCTGTGAGATACAGGCTCATGTGCACACTCAGGTTTCCCACCTGTGAGATACAGGCTCATGTGCACACTCAGGTTTCCCACCTGTGAGATACAGGCTCATGTGCACACTCAGGTTTCCCACCTGTAGATACAGGCTCATGTGAACACTCAGGTTTCCCACCTGTGAGATACAGGCTCATGTGCACACTCAGGCTCCCACCTGTGAGATACAGCTCATGTGCACACTCAGGTTTCCACCTGTGAGATGCAGGCTCATGTGCACACTCAGGTTTCCCACCTGTGAGATACAGGCTCATGTGCACACTCAGGTTTCCCACCTGTGAGATACAGGCTCATGTGCACACCAGGTTTCCCACCTGTAAGATACAGGCTCATGTGCACACTCAGGTTTCTAACCTGTGAGATACAGGCTCATGTGCACACCTCAGGTTTCCACCTGTGAGATACAGGCTCATGTGCACACTCAGGTTTCCCAACCTGTGAGATACAGGCTCATGTGCACACTCAGGTTTCCTACCTGTGAGATACAGGCTCATGTGAACACCCAGGTTTCCACTGTGAGATACAGGCTCATGTGTAACTCATGGTTTCCGACCTGTGAGATACAGGCTCATGTGCACACTCAGGCTTCCCACATGTGAGATAGAGGCTCATGTGAACACCCAGGTTTCCCAGTAAGATACAGGCTCATGTGTAAACTCAGGTTTCCTACCTGTGAGATACAGGCTCATGTGCACACTCAGGTTTCCCGCCTGTGAGATACCGGCTCATGTGCACTCTCAGGTTTTCCACCTGTGAGATACTGGCTCATGTGCACACTTAGGTTTCCCACCTGTGAGATACAGGCTCATGTGAACACCCAGGTTTCCCAACTGTGAGATACAGGCTCATGTGAACACCCAGGTTTCCCACCTGTGAGATACAGACCATGTGCACACTCAGGTTTCTCACATGTGAGATACAGGCTCATGTGAACACCCAGGTTTCCAGTAAGATACAGGCTCATGTGCACACTCAGGTTTCCCACCTGTGAGATACAGGCTCATGTGTAAACTCAGGTTTCCCAACTGTGAGATACAGGCTCATGTGCACACTCAGGTTTCCCACCTGTGAGATACAGGCTCATGTACACACTCAGGTTTCCCACCTGTAAGATACAGGCTCATGTGCACACTCAGGTTTCTACCTGTGAGATACAGGCTCATGCACACCAGGTTTCCCACCGTGAGATACAGGCTCATGTGCACACTCAGGCTTCCCACATGTGAGATACAGGCTCATGTGAACACTCAGGTTTCCCACCGTGAGATACAGGCTCATGTGAAACTCAGGTTTCCCACCTGTGAGATACAGGCTCATGTGCACTCAGGTTTCCCACCTGTGAGATACAGGCTCATGTGTACACTCAGGTTTCCCACCTGTGAGATACAGGCTCATGTGCACACTAGGTTTCCCACCTGTGAGATACAGGCTCATGTGAACACTCAGGTTTCCCACCTGTGAGATACAGGCTCATGTAAACTCAGGTTTCCCACCTGTGAGATACAGGCTCATGTGCACACTCAGGTTTCCCACCGTGAGATACAGCTCATGAACACTCAGGTTTCCACCTGTGAGATACAGGCTCATGTGCACACTCAGGTTTCCCACCTGTGAGATACAGGCTCATGTGCACACTCAGGTTTCCCACTGTGAGATACAGGCTCAGTGCACACTCAGGTTTCCCACCTGTGAGATACAGGCTCATGTGCACACTCAGGTTTCCCGCCTGTGAGATACAGGCTCATGTGCACACTCAGGTTTCCCACCTGTGAGATACAGGCTCATGTGCACACTCAGGTTTCCCACCTGTGAGATACAGGCTCATGTGCACACTCAGGTTTCCCACCTGTGAGATACAGGCTCATGTGCACACTCAGGTTTCTCACCTGTGAGATACAGGCTCATGTGCACACTCAGGTTTCCCACCTGTGAGATACAGGCTCATGTGCACACTCAGGTTTCCCACCTGTGAGATACAGGCTCAGTGAACACTCAGGTTTCCCACCTGTGAGATACAGGCTCAGTGTACACTCAGGTTTCCCAACTGTGAGATACAGGCTCATGCACACCAGGTTTCCCACCTGTGAGATACAGGCTCATGTACACACTCAGGTTTCCCACCTGTGAGATACAGGCTCATGTGCACACTCAGGTTTCCCACCTGTGAGATACAGGCTCATGTGCACACTCAGGTTTCCCACCTGTGAGATGCAGGCTCATCTGCACACTCAGGTTCCCCGCCTGTGAGATACAGGCTCATGTGCACACTCAGGTTTCCCACCTGTGAGATACAGGCTCATGTGCACACTCAGGTTTCCTACATATGAGATACAGGCTCATATGCACACTCGGGTTTCCCACCTGTGAGATGCAGGCTCATGTGCACACTCAGGTTTCCCACCTGTGAGATACAGGCTCATGTGCACACTCAGGTTTCCCACCTGTGAGATACAGGCTCATGTGCACACTCAGGTTTACCACCTGTGAGATACAGGCTCATGTGCACACTCAGGTTTCCACCTGTGAGATACAGGCTAATGTGAACATCAGGTTTCCCACCTGTGAGATACAGGCTCATGTGAACACTCAGGTTTCCCCACCTGTGAGATGCAGGCTCATGTGCATTCAGGGTTCCCACCTGTGAGATACAGGCTCATGTGCACACTCAGGTTTCCACTGTGAGATACAGGCTCATGTGCACACTCAGGTTTCCCACCTGTGAGATACAGGCTCATGTGCACACTCAGGTTTCCCACCTGTGAGATGCAGGCTCATGTGCACACTCAGGTTTCCCACCTGTGAGATACAGGCTCATGTGCACACTCAGGTTTCCCACCTGTGAGATACAGGCTCATGTGCACACTCAGGTTTCCCACCTGTGAGATACAGGCTCATGTGCACACTCAGGTTTCTACCTGTGAGATACAGGCTCATGTGCACACTCAGGTTTCCCACCTGTGAGATACAGGCTCATGTGCACACTCAGGTTTCCCACCTGTGAGATACAGGCTCATGTGCACACTCAGGCTTCCCACATGTGAGATACAGGCTCATGTGAACACTCAGGTTTCCACCTGTAGATACAGGCTCATGTGTAAACTCAGGTTTCCAACTGTGAGATACAGGCTCATGTGCACACTCAGGTTTCCCAACTGTGAGATACAGGCTCATGTAACACTCAGGTTTCCCACCTGTAGATACAGGCTCATGTGTACACTCAGGTTTCCCACCTGTGAGATACAGGCTCATGTGAACACTCAGGTTTCCCACCTGTGAGATACAGGCTCATGTGAACACTCAGGTTTCCCACCTGTGAGATACAGGCTCATGTGCACACTTCAGGTTTCCCACCTGTGAGATACAGGCTCATGTGCACACTCAGGTTCACCGTGTGAGATACAGGCTCATGTGCACACTCAGGTTTCCCAACACGAGATACAGGCTCATGTACACCTCAGGTTTCCCACCTGTGAGATACAGGCTCATGTGCACACTCAGGTTTCCCACCTGTGAGATACAGGCTCATGTGAACACTCAGGTTTCCCACCTGTGAGATACAGGCTCATGTGTACACTCAGGTTTCCCACCTGTGAGATACAGGCTCATGTGAACACTCAGGTTTCCCACCTGTGAGATACAGGCTCATGTGCGACCTCAGGTTTCCCACCTGTGAGATACAGGCTCATGTGCACACTCAGGTTTCCCACCTGTGAGATACAGGCTCATGTGCACACTCAGGTTTCCACCTGTGAGATACAGGCTCATGTGCACACTCAGGTTTCCCACCAGAGATACAGGCTCATGTAAGTACATCAGGTTTTCCACCTGTGAGATACAGGCTCATGTGCACACTTAGGTTTCCCACCTGTGAGATACAGGCTCATGTGAACACCCAGGTTTCCCAACTGTGAGATACAGGCTCATGTGAACACCCAGGTTTCCCACCTGTGAGATACAGGCATGTGCACACTCAGGCTTCCCACTGTGAGATACAGGCTCATGTGAACACTCAGGTTTCCCAGTAAGATACAGCTCATGTGCACACTCAGGTTTCCCACCTGTGAGATACAGGCTCATGTACACTCAGGTTCCAACTGTGAGATACAGGCTCATGTGCACACTCAGGTTTCCCACATGTGAGATACAGGCTCATGTGCACACTCAGGTTTCCAACCTGTGAGATACAGGCTCATGTGCACACTCAGGTTTCCACCTGTGAGATACAGGCTCATGTGCACACTCAGGTTTCCCACATGTGAGATACAGGCTCATGTGAACACTCAGGTTTCCACCTGTGAGATACAGGCTCATGTCACACTCAGGTTTCCCACACTGTGAGATACAGGCTCATGTGCACACTCAGGTTTCCCACCTGTGAGATACAGGCTCATGTGCACACTCAGGTTTCCAGCTGTGAGATACAGGCTCATGTCACTCAGGTTTCCACCTGTAGAGATACAGGCTCATGTGAACACTCAGGTTTCCCACCTGTGAGATACAGGCTCATGTGCACACTCAGGTTTCCCACCTGTGAGTACAGGCTCATGTGCACACTCAGGTTTCCACCTGTGAGATACAGGCTCATGTGCACACTCAGGTTTCCTAGCGTGAGATACAGGCTCATGTGCACACCAGGTTTCCCACCTGTGAGATGCAGGCTCATGTGCACACTCAGGTTTCCCACCTGTGAGATACAGGCTCAAGTGCACACTCAGGTTTCCCACCTGTGAGATACAGGCTCATGTGCACACTCAGGTTTCTAACCTGTGAGATACAAGCTCATGTGCACACTCAGGTTTCCCACCTGTGAGATACAGGCTCATGTGAACACTCAGGTTTCCCACCTGTGAGATACAGGCTCATGTGAACACTCAGGTTTCCCACCTGTGAGATGCAGGCTCATGTGCACATTCAGGTCTCCCACCTGTGAGATACAGGTTCATGTGCACACTCAGGTTTCACACGTGAGAGATACAGGCTCATGTGCACACTCAGGTTTGCCACTTGTGAGATACAGGCTCATGTGCACACTCAGGTTTCCCACCTGTGAGATACAGGCTCATGTGCACACCCAGGTTTCCCACCTGTGAGATACAGGCTCATGTGCACACTCAGGTTTCCCACCTGTAGATACAGGCTCATGTGCACACTCAGGTTTCCCACCTGTGAGATATAGGCTCATGTGCACACTCAGGTTTCACCTGTGAGATACAGGCTCATGTGCACACAGGTTTCCCACCTGTGAGATACAGGCTCATGTGCACACTCAGGTTTCCCACCTGTGAGATACAGGCTCATGTGCACACTCAGGTTTCCCACCTGTAAGATACAGGCTCATGTGCACACTCAGGTTTCTAACCTGTGAGATACAGGCTCATGTGCACACTCAGGTTTCCCACCTGAGATACAGGCTCATGTGCACACTCAGGTTTCCAACTGTGAGATACAGGCTCATGTGCACACTCAGGTTTCCACCTGTGAGATACAGGCTCATGTGAACACCCAGGTTTCCTGACCTGTGAGATACAGGCTCATGTGTAAACTCAGGTTTCCACCTGTGAGATACAGGCTCATGTGCACACTCAGGCTTCCCACATGTGAGATAGAGTCCATGTGAACACCCAGGTTTCCCAGTAAGATACAGGCTCATGTGTAAACTCAGGTTTCCTACCTGTGAGATACAGGCTCATGTGCACACTCAGGTTTCCCGCCTGTGAGATACAGGCTCATGTGCACACTCAGGTTTCCACCTGTGAGATACAGGCTCATGTGCACACTCAGGTTTCCCACCTGTGAGATACAGGCTCATGTGAACACCCAGGTTTCCCAACTGTGAGATACAGGCTCATGTGAACACCCAGGTTTCCCACCTGTGAGATACAGACTCATGTGCACACTCAGGCTTCCCACATGTGAGATACAGGCTCATGTGAACACCCAGGTTTCCCAGTAAGATACAGGCTCATGTGCACACTCAGGTTTCCACCTGTGAGATACAGGCTCATGTGTACACTCAGGTTTCCCAACTGTGAGATACAGGCTCATGTGCACACTCAGGTTTCCCAACTGTGAGATACAGGCTCATGTACACACTGGGTTTCACCTGTGAGATACAGGCTCATGTGCACACTCAGGTTTCTAACCTGTGAGATACAGGCTCATGTGCACACTCAGGTTTCCACCTGTGAGATACAGGCTCATGTGCACACTCAGGCTTCCCACATGTGAGATACAGGCTCATGTGAACACTCAGGTTTCCCACCGTGAGATACAGGCTCATGTGTAAACTCAGGTTTCCAACTGTGAGATACAGGCTCATGTGCACTCAGGTTTCCCACCTGTGAGATACAGGCTCATGTGCAAACTCAGGTTTCCCAACTGTGAGATACAGGCTCATGTGCACACTAGGTTTCCCACCGTGAGATACAGGCTCATGTGAACACTCAGGTTTCCCACCTGTGAGATACAGGCTCATGTGCACAACTCAGGTTTCCCACCTGTGAGATACAGGCTCATGTGCACACTCAGGTTTCCCACCTGTGAGATACAGGCTCATGTGCACACTCAGGTTTCCCACCAGAGATACAGGCTCATGTGCACACTCAGGTTTCCCACCTGTGAGATACAGGCTCATGTGCACACTCAGGTTTCCCACTGTGAGATACAGGCTCATGTGCACACTCAGGTTTCCCACCTGTGAGATACAGGCTCATGTGCACACTCAGGTTTCCCACCTGTGAGATACAGGCTCATGTGCACACTCAGGTTTCCCACCTGTGAGATACAGGCTCATGTGCACACTCAGGTTTCCCACCTGTGAGATACAGGCTCATGTGCACACTCAGGTTTCCCACTGTAAGATACAGGCTCATGTGCACACTCAGGTTTCTAACCTGAGATACAGCTCTGTGCACACTCAGGTTTCCCACCTGTGAGATACAGGCTCATGTGCACACTCAGGCTTCCCACATGTGAGATACAGGCTCATGTGAACACTCAGATTTCCCACCTGTGAGATACAGGCTCATGTGTAAACTCAGGTTTCCCAACTGTGAGATACAGGCTCATGTGCACACTCAGGTTTCCCAACTGTGAGATACAGGCTCATGTACACACTCAGGTTTCCCAGCTGTGAGATACAGGCTCATGTGCACACTCATGTTTCCCACCTGTGAGATACAGGCTCATGTGAACACCCAGGTTTCCCACCTGTGAGATACAGGCTCATCTGCACACTCAGGTTCCCCGCCTGTGAGGTACAGGCTCATGTGCACACTCAGGTTTACCACCTGTGAGATACAGGCTCATGTGCACACTCAGGTTTCCTACATATGAGATACAGGCTCATGTGCACACTGGTTTCCCACCTGTGAGATACAGGCTCATGTGCACACTCAGGTTTCCCACCCAGTGAGATACAGGCTCATGTGCACACTCAGGTTTCCCACCTGTGAGATACAGGCTCATGTGCACCTCAGGTTTCTAACCTGTGAGATACAGGCTCATGTGCACACTCAGGTTTCCACCTGTGAGATACAGGCTCATGTGAACACTCAGGTTTCCCACCTGTGAGATACAGGCTCATGTGAACACTCAGGTTTCCCACCTGTGAGATACAGGCTCATGTGCACATTCAGGTCTCCCACCTGTGAGATACAGGTTCATGTGCACACTCAGGTTTCACACGTGTGAGATACAGGCTCATGTGCACACTCAGGTTTCCCACGTGTGAGATACAGGCTCATGTGCACACTCAGGTTTCCCACCTGTGAGATACAGGCTCATCTGCACACTCAGGTTCCCCACCTGTGAGATACAGGCTCATGTGCACACTCAGGTTTCCCACCTGTGAGATACAGGCTCATGTGCACACTCAGGTTTCTAACCTGTGAGATACAGGCTCATGTGCACACTCAGGTTTCCCACCTGTGAGATACAGGCTCATGTGAACACTCAGGTTTCCCACCTGTGAGATACAGGCTCATGTGCACACTCAGGTTTCCCACCTGTGAGATACAGGCTCATGTGCACACTCAGGTTTCCCACCTAGAGATACAGGCTCATGTGCACACTCAGGTTTCTAACCTGTGAGATACAGGCTCATGTGCACACTCAGGTTTCCCACCTGTGAGATACAGGCTCATGTGCACACCAGGTTTCCAACTGTGAGATACAGGCTCATGTGCACACTCAGGTTTCCTACCTGTGAGATACAGGCTCATGTGAACACCCAGGTTTCCGACCTGTGAGATACAGGCTCATGTGTAAACTCTGGTTTCCGACCTGTGAGATACAGGCTCATGTGCACACTCAGGTTTCCCACATGTGAGATACAGGCTCATGTGACACTCAGGTTTCCCATGTGAGATACAGGCTCATGTGAACACTCAGGTTTCCCAGTGAGATACAGGCTCATGTGCACACTCAGGTTTCCCGCCTGTGAGATACAGGTTCATGTGCACCTCAGGTTTCCACCTGTGAGATACTGGCTCATGTGCACACTTAGGTTTCCCACCTGTGAGATACAGGCTCATGTGAACACTCAGGTTTCCCAACTGTGAGATACAGGCTCATGTGCACACCCAGGTTTCCCACCTGTGAGATACAGGACTCATGTGCACACTCAGGCTTCCCACATGTGAGATACAGGCTCATGTGAACACCCAGGTTTCCCAGTAAGATACAGGCTCATGTGCACACTCAGGTTTCCCACCTGTGAGATACAGGCTCATGTGTAAACTCAGGTTTCCCACCTGTGAGATGACAGGCTCATGTGCACACTCAGGTTTCCCAACTGTGAGATACAGGCTCATGTGCACACTCAGGTTTCCCACATGTAAGATACAGGCTCATGTGCACACTCAGGTTTCTAACCTGTGAGATACAAGCTCATGTGCACACTCAGGTTTCCCACCTGTGAGATACAGGCTCATGTGCACACTCAGGCTTCCCACATGTGAGATACAGGCTCATGTAACACTCAGGTTTCCCACCTGTGAGATACAGGCTCATGTGTAAACTCAGGTTTCCCAACTGTGAGATACAAGCTCATGTGCACACCCAGGTTTCCCACCTGTGAGGTACAGGCTCATGTGTAAACTCAGGTTTCCCAACTGTGAGATACAGGCTCATGTGCACACTCAGGTTTCCCACCTGTGAGATACAGGCTCATGTGAACACTCAGGTTTCCCACCTGTGAGATACAGGCTCATGTGTAAACTCAGGTTTCCCAACTGTGAGATACAGGCTCATGTGAACACTCAGGTTTCCCACCTGTGAGATCAGGCTCATGTGCACCTGAGGTTTCCACTGTGAGATACAGGCTCATGTGACACTCAGGTTTCCCCAGTAAGATACAGGCTCATGTACACCTCAGGTTTCCACTAGTGAGATACAGGCTCATGTGCACACTCAGGTTTCCACTTGTGAGATACAGGCTCATGTGCACACTCAGGTTTCCCACCTGTGAGATACAGGCTCATGCACACTCAGGTTTCCACCTGTGAGATACAGGCTCATGTGCACACTCAGGTTTCCCACCTTGAGATACAGGCTCATGTGCACACTCAGGTTTCCCACCTGTGAGATACAGGCTCATGTGCACACTCAGGTTTCCCACCTGTGAGATACAGGCTCATGTGCACACTCAGGTTTCCCACCTGTGAGATACAGGCTCATGTGCACACTCAGGTTTCCCACCTGTGAGATACAGGCTCATGTGCACACTCAGGTTTCCCACCTGTGAGATACAGGCTCATGTGAACACTCAGGTTTCCCACCTGTGAGATACAGGCTCATGTGCACACTCAGGTTTCCTACTTATGAGATACAGGCTCATGTGCACACTCGGGTTTCCCACCTGTGAGATACAGGCTCATGTGCACACTCAGGTTTCCTACTTATGATATACAGGCTCATGTGCACACTTGGGTTTCTCACCTGTAAGATACAGGCTCATGAGCACACTCAGGGTTCCCACTTGTGAGATACAGGTTCATATGCACACTCAAGGTTCTCATCAGAGAGAGCTAGGTTGATGTGCACACTGGGGTTTCCTACTTGGGTAGCCAAGTTCACATGCTTTCTCGTCTCCTGAGTGAGAGATCCAGGGTCCCATGGATGCTCGGGTTTCATAACTCTAGGGATACAGGTTGACATGCATACTTGTGTTTCCAACTGTAACAGCCATGTTGACATGCACACTCTAGGGTCCCAAGTGTGACAAACAGTTTCACAAGCACGCTGGGGTTTCCCACCCGAGAGCCTGTTTCATGTATACATTTCAGTCTCCTGGGACAGCCAGGTTCTCATCCACACCCTGGTTTCCCACATGAGAGAATCAGGTCCACATGGGGGGGGCAGCAAGGGTTGTAGAAACCAGGGTTTTCTGGAGGAGGTGGCAGACAAACCCCACCTCATATAGAGAGCACAGAGCAGTCAGAAAGGGGAGGACATAGGGAGAACAGATGGGGGGCTTGTGGTGGAGTATTCTGAAAGACAGGTGATTGATACCCCTCAGGTAAGAAGCACCGGGGGTTCAGTAAAGGGGAGAGTGGCGAAAATAGGAAGGACGGGGGTGACCATGAGGAAAGGGAGGATCAAGGTAAGAGGAGGGGAGGGGCAGGCAGCCAAGCAGAGGCGGAGGGAGGCACTTGTTCAAAATGGATGTGAGAGAATTGGAAGTGGTGGAGGGTAGTGTCCCGCAATGCTAGAAGTCCTGGGAACAAAATGGATGACCTTCAGACTATGATGGCAAAGGGGAAGGTGGATCTGGTAGCGGTCACCAAAACCTTGGCTACCCCGAATCATGACTGGGACCGTGCCATTCCTGGGTATGCTGTCTATAGAAGGGACAGGAAGAAAGGGAAGGGAGAGTTATGGCTCTATACATCAGGCAGTGCATTATTACTTCTAGTGAGGAAACAGGGGATGGGAAAATATAGGCACTGTGGGTACAAATCCAAATGGAAGCAGGAAGGAAATTAAGGCTGGGTGCAGTTTATAGGCCACCGAATCAGGGTGAGGACAAGGATAGGGAGTTGGGTACCATGATCAGGATGGCGGCTAAAAGGGGCAAAGTGGTGGTAATGATATGCTTCAAGTTTGCCTAAGGTGGATTAGAGTGTTCTGTCCACCACCTGTGACAGGAACCAGTTGATACTGGATGCAGTGCAGTACATGTTCTTGGTTTATAGGTGACTGAGCCAATATGAGAGGGAGCCATCCTGGACCTGGTATTAACAAATAGGGATCACATCTGGGGCATCGCAGTGGAGGAGCTCTTGGGGAGTAGTGACCACCAGACAGTGTGGTATGCAAAGACACCCTGTCTTTGTGAAAAATCAAGTAAGGAAGCTCTCACATTAGAGCCTAAAGCTCTGAAATTCTTTGAGCAGAAGTGATAGTAACTAAACACAATGCTTTGCAAGAAAGGAAGCATAGGCCACAAGTTGCGTCTGGTTCAAAAGGAGCCAAAGTAAGCTTTTCTAACACAAAATTTAGGTCCCAAGCCTGGACAGGATTATGGATAAGAGGCTTCAAGTGCAGAATGCCTCTCAAGAACATATGGGCCACTTCCAGCTGTGCAACTGTACAACCCTCAGTAGGCCCAAGGAAAGCTGAAATGGCAGCCAAGTGCACTTTGATAGAAGAGTAGAAAACAGGAAGTTGTTGTCCCTCTATACAGACAGTTGGTGAGACCCCATCTGGAGTACTGTGTGCAGTTCTGGAGACCCCATCTCTGCAAAGACATAGACAGGGGAGAGGCTGTTCAGAGGAGGGCAACCAAAATGGTGCAGGGTCTGCACCAGAAGACATACGAAGACAGACTAAAGGAGCTTAATATGTATACCCTCGAGGAAAGGAGGGAGAGGGGGGACATGATAGAAACTTTCAAGTACCTCAAGGGAATCAACAAAGTTTCAGAAAAAGAGATGTGCAAGAACAAGGGAGCACAATTTGAAGATAGAGGGGGGATGGCTCAGAGGTAAGGTGAGTAAGTATTTTTTCATGGGGAGGGTTGTGGATACATGGAACAGCCTTCCTGAGGAGGTCGTGGAGTCAAAAACAGTGGGGGAATTCAAGAATACATGGGACAGACACACGGCAATTCTAGTTGGGTTAGGAGAAAGTAAGTTGTTGGTTAACTAGGATCTGCAGCTTATCCATTAGGTAGGGAAATGGGCAGACTAGGTGGGCCAAGTGGTCCTTATCTGCCAACAAATTCTATGTTTCTATGAGTACTGTCAGCCTGCCTCTGACAAGGACAGCAGATACTCCAGAACCTAAATGGATCAAAGTGATGAGAAGCAGCCCACAAACAAACCGCTTCTACTGCATAGAATAAGTAGCTCTGGAGGAAGGCTTTATGGCAGCCACTAAGACATCTGCCACCTTTTGGGAAACCCTAGCAATTACTATGTTTTCAGGAGTCATACATGAAGGTGAAGGGACTTGAGGTCCGGATGGAACAGGGTTTTGTGCTCCTGGTACAGTAGACCCCGGCACAAGGGCAGGGGTACTGGTGGTTCCACTGCCAATTGCTGCAGTAGGGAGAACCAGATCTGACAAGGCCATAGGGAAGCAAAGAGGATCATAGTTGCCCCCTCTACTTGGAGCTTGATGAGCACTCTCTCAATTAGAGGAAAGGGAGGGAAGGTGTACATGTACCTCCCTTTCCAAGACAGGGACAACGTGTCTCACCAGAAAACTACAGGCCCTGGAGCAAGCAAGCAGGAAAGCGGCAGTTGTGGGTTGTTTGGGGACACAAAAAGGTCCAACTCTGGATGACCCCATCTGTCAAGCAGGTCTTCTACCACTAAGGTCAGCAGTTCCCACTCATGCATTCTGGACTGTGACTGGCTGCCAAGATGTTTTGGCTGCCTGGAACATGTACAGCTGACAGTTCTAGACCGTGTTCTAGAGCCCAATACCAGACTCTCATTGCCTCCCTGCACAGAGGGGAGGAATGAGTTCCCCACGCTTGTTGCTGTAATGCATCACACTGACATTGTCCATCTATATAAACAGAGGATCCAGGGATCGATGGGTCTGGAAGGGCTGTAGGCAGTACAGAACTGCTCTCATTTCCAGGACATTTATGTGGAGGGTGCTCTCCACAGTGGTCCATGTACCCTGTGTCTGATGGGATCCCAGATGTGCCACCCAGCCCATTCCTGAGGCGTCTGTAGTTAAAATCTGATGAGGGGATCAGGAAAAGAACCCCCTTTAGCAGATTACTGGGTTCCATTCATCACCGAAGCACCTTGTCGACAGAAGTTACTAGAACCTTCTGTTCTAGACTGTCTGTGTGCTGATCCCACTGGACTCTCAGGGTCCACTGAGGGATTCTCATATGCAGTCTGGCCAGTGGTACTGTGACAATGACCGCTGCCATCAGACCTAGGAGCCTTGGGAATGCCCTGGCTATGACATATCTGCTGTTGTTGACCATCTGGGCCTGTGCAATCAGATGTTCTGCTCTGTCCAATGGCAGGAAGGCTGTGCCTTGGGCTATGTCCAAAACTGCTGCTACATACTGTAGATGCCAGCAAGGGGTCAAAACAGAGTTTGGCACATTAACAGTAGTCCCTAGAGCATTGACCAGGTGTCTTGTGCAGGCTAGGATGTGTAAGAGTTTCACCTTGAAGTGAGCTTTTAGTAAGTCAGTCGACCAGGTAGGGAAACAAATAAAGGCCTTCCCTGAGAAGGGCTGCTGTTATTACTGCAAAATATTTGGTAAAGAGGTAGTATGGCACAGTGATTTAAGGCTCTGAGCTGCAAACCTGGAGACCTGGGTTTGAATTCCACAGCCCCCACTTGCATACTGTGTGACTCTGAGCAAGTGTGTGACTCTGAGCAAGTCACTTAACTTTCTTGTGCTCCCAGGTCGCACCTGTAAACAAGCTTCAGCTTAGCTTACATAAATGTTAAGCAGATGGGGGAGATGCAACATATTGCAGACATGAGGGAGGAGAGCATGACTGGAGAGAAACTGGGAGACAAGGAGGTGGGGGAGGGGCCCCCCTTCAGTAGGGGGGGTCTGTACCAAGGATGGGGCCCTAGTAAAGGGGACCCACAGAGAGCCTCTGGAGGTAGGGGTACTATTACAAGGGGGGAGGATGGCAGTGTGGGGGAAAGAGAAACCATCAGGGCCAGTATAAATGGTTTGTATAAGAGAGGGTTAAAGGGGACACCTATTCAGAGGTGGTCTGAGTTAAGTGGGCAAAATAACAAGGGAGGCAGAAAGGGGAGGGTGACAAGGGGTCTCTAATAAGGCAGGAAGACTCCCATGGAATTGAGATCACGAATGGGGGGGGATAGGGGGCTGAGAGTGCATAGTGGAGGTAACCATAAGGATGATGGTGGTGTTAAGGTTCTGTTATTGGGAGACTCAATGATTAGGGGTATCCATTGGGAGGGACAGGGGGGTGGATGCCATAGCCAGGTGAAGGTAGTGAGTATCTCTGGGCTGACAGTGCACAGAGCAAAGTTCATGGTGTACGAACTGGTTGGGGATTGTGGAGGGAAACTGGATTTCCTGGCATTTGGGAACTAACGATCTAGAGGGAAATAGCATTTTGGAAATCCAAGCAAGGTTCCAAGAACTTGCCAGAGTCTGTCGGGATAATGGATGCAACATTTCCTTTTTTGAGATATTGCCAGTACCAAAGGCCTCAATGGAGAAAAAATGAAGATCACAGAGGTTAATGACTGGCTCAGGAAGTGGGGTGAAGAGAGTGGGTTGGGGGTGTTAGGGAACTGGAAAGGAGTTTGGGAGGATAAGGGACTGTATGCCAAGGACAGGCTTCATCTTGCTCCATTAGGGAAGGAAGTCCTTAAACAGGGTATGGCTGACTACATTCAGGAAAGGTGGGGTTTAAACTTGTGAGGGGGGGAAGGGATAAGGGAGGGGTTGACCAGAAGCCCTCTCCAGATGAGGGAGTAGCCTTCAAACCCAAGGGAGGGGGAAACAGACTGGGGTGGAGGTTTCAGGAGGAGCAGAGGGAGGATGAGTATAAGGAACCTGGGTGGGGTTCGACAAAGAGGGATCAGGGATAAGGGTGGGGTTGGTGTTAGTAAATGCCTGGAGCTTGGGAAACAAGTTGCCAGAGTTCCAGGCCATGCTGTTCGGGGGTGGATGTGGCGGTGGTCACGGAGACGTGGGCCAACAAAAACCATGACTGGGACCTAAACGTGCTGGGGTACACTATGCTTAGGAAGGATAGAAAGGAGGGCAGAGGGGGTGGAGTGGCTATGTTCATTAGAGATGACATAGAAATTGCTAGGGTAGAAGAGGCAGAGGGAAACGTGGAGGCCTTATGGGTCACCTTACGATCCCCAGCAGGAGATAAGGTCAAGCTGGGTGTAGTATATAGGGCCCCTGGGATGGGTTATGTTCTGGAGGATGGTTTGCTGGACAACATCATTGCCCAGTGTGGACCAAAAGGGGAAGGAGTGGTGTTGATGGGGGACCTTAATATGTCAGGTACAAACTGGGGAACCATGTCCTCTAAGGTGGCCAAGGAGCAGAGGCTGCTGGGACGCTTCCAGAATATGTTCTTAACACAGCATGATGGAGCCCACAAGGTAGGGGCAAGCTCCTGGACGTGGTTCTGGCAGATGGGGATCTGGTAAGGGACCTGGTTGTAGAGGATCCCCTGACTGGGAGCGACCACAATACTGTCTGGTTTCAAATAAGCATGGGGGGGGGGTGAGATCTAGGACACTGGCAGTGGACTTCAGGGGGGCAGACTTTGTGGGCATGGGAAATATTCTCAAAGATCACTTGAAGGGGATTACATCAATGACAAATGTTGAAAGGAGATGGGAGGTCATAAATCAGGGACTTCATGAGGCAGTCAGGACCTGCGCTAAGGTGAAACGTAAGGGAGCAAGGTCACATAAACCATGCTGGTGGTCCAGTGAGGTTCAGGTAGCGGTCAGAGAAAAGAAGGCGGCCTACAAAAAAAATAAAAAACAACAAGAGGGGATGGGGTAAGGAAATGTACCATCTTGCATCTAGAAAAGTCACCCGGATGGTGAGGGGGGCAAAGTCCAGTAAAGAGCAGCAGCTGGCACAGGGGATACATGGAAAAGGGTTCTTCCGCTACATTGGGGAGAGAAAACTAGGGCCATCTCAGCAGATTGAGATCAGAAGGAGGGTGGGTGGAAGAGGCGAGGGACCAGGCAGAGGTATTTAACGAGTACTTTGCCTCTGTGTTCACTAGGGAGGGGGATGGGATATCTACAAAGCAAGACACGAAGGGGATAGAAGCGGCAGTGAGTGGGATCAGGGGAGCAACAGAAATGGAGCAAGAGGGAGGGAGAGGTACCCCAAGGGTGTCACATCAGGATAAGGATAAAAAGGCCAGTAAGGTGGAGGGGACAGATGATGCTATCTCCGCCAAAAGGGTGTGGTTAGCCCTCAAGGCCCTAAAGAAAGACAGATCTCCTGGACCGGATGGCATTCATCTGAGAGTACTATGGGAATTGGCGGACATACTGGCTGCACCCCTGGTGGAGCTCTTCAACAGGTCACTTGAGACAGGGAGGGTACCTAGGGATTGGCAAGAGGCACATGTGGTGCCAATCCATAAAGGGGGGTCGAGAGAAGTACCAGGTAACTATAGACCCATCAGTTTGACCTCGGTGGTGGGAAAATTAATGGAGAGTATACTAAAGGAACGATTGGGGTGTACTTGGAGGAGGTGGGAGGTCTGGATAGTCGGCAACATGGGTTTGTGCCAGGTAGATCATGTCAAACCAATCTTGTGGAGTTCTATGAATGGGTAGCATCAGAACTGGACAGGGTAAGCCTGTGGATGTATTATTCTTGGACTTCAGCAAGGTGTTGACTCTGTCCCCACAATGGTCTGGTGGAGAACGAGTGGGTTGGGAGTAGGCCCTTTGATGGTCAGATGGATTGACAACTGGCTAGCTGGACGCACCCAGAGAGTAGTGGTCGGTGGGGAGCTCTCGAACCCTAGAGAGGTTGGTAGTGGGGTACTGCAGGGCTCGTATCCTGGGTCCCATCCTGTTTAATGTATACATACTGACATCAGGGAGGGTATAGGGGTGTGAATGAGTCTCTTCTCGAGATGACTCCAAGATGGGAGCAGTAGTTGAGGGAGAAGAGGGGAGGTTGGCCCTGCAAGGTGACCTGGACACCCTGGAAAGCTGGGCTCACACATGGAAATTAAATTTCAATATCACCAAGTGCAAGATGTTACATCTTGGGCAGGGAAACCCTAAACACAGGTACGCCCTGGGAGGGGAGGTGCTGGAGGCCTCAATAGGGGAAAAATACCTAGGGGTCATGGTGGATGCACGTATGAATAACTCTGAGCAGTGCAGGAGAGCGGCTAGCAAGGCAAACAGGATGTTGGGATGCATCGTAAGGGGGATCACCTCTAGGAGCAAGGAAGTGATTCTGCCGCTGTACAATGGACTGGTTAGACCACACTTTGGGTACTGTGTACTGTACTGGAGACCACACTTGAAGAGGGACATATAGCTCCTGGAGAGGGTACAGAGGAGGGCAACTAAGATGATACGAGGAATAGGGGATTTGACGTATGAGGACAGACTTGAGGAGCTCTGCCTGTTTTCATTGGAGGAAAGGAGAGACAGGGGGAACATGATTGAGGTCTTCAAGTACCTCAAGGGAATAAATAGGGTAAACATGGAGGGGTTCTTTAGACTAAAGCAGGGAGGTATCACCAGAGGGCATGGTTTGAAGTTGGAAGGTGGAAGGGTGAGGGGAAAAAGAGGAGGAGGTTTTTCACTGAGAGGATGGTGGACCCTTGGAATGCACTGCCTGGCGAGCTGGTTCAGAGATCCACAGTGGAGGGCTTCAAGAGAGGGTGGGACAGACACAGAAAGCAGATGTATCAGATGATGGCCTGTCCCAGGGGGTGGGGATGGATGATAGGGGTTTCTGGAACACAAGGGGGGGGGCCTCGGCACCCAACTAGGGATCTGAGGTTCGAGCAGACTCGATAGACCGTAAGGCCTAATCTGCTGGCAAGTAGTATGTTAGTATGTTAGTAGTGTGTCTCTCCTGGTTAAAAAAAAAGACCCTTGGTGCAGAGGATGAGCCAAAGGGCAATACCCTGATCTGGTAATGTTCCCGTTGAAACAGGAACCTCAAATATTTCCTATGAGGTTTTCGAATTTTGATATGAAGGTAGGCATCCTTCATGTTCAGGGAACAGATCCTCCAATTCCCTATCTGTAGTAGTGGTAGTAGGCCCTGCAGGGTGACCATTCTGAACTTTGTGTACTCGATAAAGAATTTCTGGTCCTGGAGATCCAGAATAGGTCTCAGATTTCCCATCTGTTTTGGGACTAGGAAGTACCGAAAGTAGAACCCTGTGTTCCTTTGATCCAGAGGAAAGGGTTCTATTGCCCTTTTCTGAAGCAAGGTATGGATTTCCTCTAGGAGCAGAGGAATATCAGCTGAAGGATAATGTGTTGACATGGGGGGGGGATGATCTGGAGGTAGTTCTAGAAGTTCCAGAACATTGCCTTGTGCTACTATTTCCAGGACCCAGGTATCTGACATTACCTCCACTCCACCGGTCCAAATAGAGTCAGGGACGACCCCCAACAACCACACTTGGAGGCAGTGGGGGTTGGGGGTTGTGAAAGGAGTCAGGCAGAGCCAGATGGGGCAGCTGCTGCTGCTCCACCACCTCTAGGGACTTCTGAGTGGGCACCTGGGGTGGCTCCTGAGGTAGGTGGGCTCCTGCTACTCTAGCCATATCCTGTTGTCTGGCAGTGGTATGGTGCCTAGCACAGGCCAGATGAAGAGGCACCCTCTGTCTACTCCTTGGTTGAGTATGGTAAAGGGAATGTACTGATTTCAGGGTTCTGCTGAGGCCTGCAGATTAGAGAGACTATCATGGACATCTGCATCAAAAAGCTTGTATCCTCTAAAGGGGGCACTGAAGATGGACTGCTGTACGTCATTTGCAAAGCCTGCCACCCTGTGTCAGGAGTACCTCATAAGGCATATTCCTGAGGCAGTTGCTCTGGCTGAAGCATCAGGAATGTCATAGGCTGCATGCAGAAAATGTTTCCTTACGTCAGTCTCAGCTGTGAGCTTTGAGAAGCTCCTGTTTAGATGCACCTTCTGGGAGAGCTTGAGCAGCTGCCTTCCTCCAGAGGGTATTCTGGTATTTCATCACATGGGCCTGGTGATTTGCAATTCTAAGAACCAAAGAGTCTGAGTCACAGGTTTTTTTGCCCAACACATCTAACCTTCTGGATTCCTTATCAGGAAGCAGAGAGCTAAGGTGTTTTGGTGCCTTTGATCTGTCATAGGCAGCATTTGTGGCAGCAGAATCCCCCTCAGGTTGGCCGGCAAAAAAGGGTTGCCTGAGTGGGCCAGGTACATCTTGTCTGCCTTTCTAGGTATGGCAGGGATCATGTTGGGCCTATACCAGGCGGCAAGGGTGGCATCCTCCAGAGCAGGGAGCAGGGGTAGAATAATGATAGGAGGGGTATCAGGCAATTCCAAGAATTCTACCAGGTTCTTCATGGTAATGTCCTGTGCCTCCAAATCAAACCCCATGGCAGCTTGCAATTGCCTCATCGGTTATAAAAGATGGATCCTCGGGGGGACCAGGGGTTGTAAACCACTGAGTCTTCACTACCACTGGACTCTGTGAAGCTAGTCCTTTTATAAGGACTTTCCACATAATCTTCAACCTCCTCCTCTTCATTCTGCATTATAAGGTCAGGATTGAGTAACCCCTAGGCTGCACCACTCCAAGGGCTACTACCCATGCTTTGTAGGCCTAAACAAGGTTGAGGGGCCTGGGTTCCCAAAATTAATTTTAAACTGGTTCTTACCCAAGATAGTATATTGCACAGTGCCTCCACCCAAAGTTTAGCTTTAAATGGGCTAGAATAAAACCTGGTACAACCCTCTGGGATTCTCTACCCACCCATATTACCATAAAGCCACCCCAGACATGACCCAATATTCAAAAACTCCACATTCAATACATGTTACCATTTAATGACTGGATACTAATAATATGCTCATGACACAGGTATCTGCGAAACAAACAATTTTATTTACATGGGGAGGGGTTAGGAAGGTTAAAGCGGGAATAGAGGTTATGCTATTTATATTTTTCACAATGGGATTGATTGGTTTTGATTTGGTTTGGTTCGAAATTAAACAATTTGCATTTTACATCACATATCAATCACATTAGCCCCACCAACCTCTGTGTTAGTCTGAGCCTTGGCTATCTAGCTGGCTGCAATGAATCAGTTAACACAGTTATCATTAATACCCACACTGGTACCAGTCCCCACATTTGGTATGAGACCCTGCAATCCCAACCTTAACCTGGGTATCCAGTAACTATAGTCCATAAATGGTACAGGCCTGATGGACAGTGCAGCTGTAAGTTGGACAGCTAGTTGGGGCCCTTAGGAAAATTAAGAATTATGCTTGGAAAATCAAATCTTTAAAACTATGTACAGTCTCTTTAGGTGGTGCCAGGAGGGCCCGCATACACTTGCAGTAGATGCCATATGGACATTTGGCACCTGAATTTAGGTCCCTGCAGTTTCCCATAAGCACTTAGTAATGTCCCATGAGCTTTAGCAAAAGTCCCACAAGTCCTGGTTGAAATTCCAGCTTTTCGATTGGATGTTTCTGTTCTGTAATGGCTGCTAAACACACAGTCCCTGTAACAGGTTTAACACAGTCCCAAATAAAAGTCCTGGTGCAGCCAGAATAATTATTATATTTGCCCACTTGCTCAACAGTTTAATAGCCCTTAGGGTGCTTCTGCAGGCGCTGTCCAGCTTTAACATTTTATCTCAGTCCTGAGCCTATCGCTGCTGCCGAAATCAAGTGCCCCTAGGCAGCAGTCAGGTTTTCCTTTAAGTCCCACTCCCAATGTTATCTGGTGCAGCCAGTTCAAACATTTATTTATTTAAACACTTTCCCCTTTAAACATTTGCCCCTTAGTGTCCTTGGCAGCTGCTGCTATTTTATGTATTTACATTTTGCCCCTGCAGCAGCCACCGAAAATAGGCAGTTCTCCCGAGGGCAGACAGAACCCTCATTATATTCATGAGGATTGGGGCTCTGCTCATTAATATTCATGAGCCCTGATCAATAGCACCCTGGAACTCTTTATTTTAATTTAGAAGAGGGCTCTCCTAGCCCTTGCTTAGGTCACCGGGTCCCAACTTAGTAAACAGGGACATCAGGACTGGAGGAGCATCTCCAGTTATATTGCAAAGTTGGCTGTCGGGAGATCAAAGGAGCAGCTTTGAGCATGTGTGAATCCGGCTAGCACCGGAGTGCTAAACAGGCAGCAGCAGGTCACAAATAAGTTTTTGGGAGCCCAAAATGGGCTGAAATTACACTGGGGCTGTTTTGGGGGACCAAGGGCACAAAAAGACTCGTGTCACATAGTGGTGAAGTGGGGACATAACGGGAGAAATGACAGGCAGTCGAGAGGTGCTCCAGGAAGTGGGAGCAAAATGGGAGAACAGGCCAAAGGTAAGCCCCCAAATTTGGGGGGGGTTACCCTTATACTCTAGGTCATCATCAATCTGGTCTACGGGATGAAGGATGTGCACTGGCGAGGCCATCAGCACTCGAGAAGGGGGCTGAGACATAGCCCTAATAGGCACTGGCGTGGGATTATGACTGACGGACCCAGTCGACGTAACTGCTTGTACAGGAGGAGGAGGGAGCAGGTGCTTGAATATGTCCTTAAAGGATGAGAGTACCACCTGAACATCAGCACCCGTGTGGTTGACGGGAATGCCGATAGAGGTCAATAGGGGAGGCAGGACACCCATTGTTGATGGCACCGTACCAGCTGTACTAGGCCTAGTGGCACCTACAGCCTGCTCAGACCTGGAAGGGAGGTTGATAGTTTGGGCAGTGGGCGGTGTCACTGCTGAAGTGGTCACCAGAGCTGAAGAGGACATTCTTGTACAGAGGGGTGACCTGGAGCGAACCGAGGAGGTCCTTGCCTTTCTCTCTCTCTCTCCCAGTGTTTGTGCTTGTAAGACCCGGACATCTTCTCCTAGGACCTGATAGCCTTGAATTCTGAGGAATGGGCTGGCAATGCGGCGGGGCTCTTTTGCTGGAGCTCCTTCTCCATTCGGGCTAGCTGCTGTTTAAGTAAGTGCTTTTCCAAAGCACCCTCACATCGTCGCCGGTTGGCTGTGTAGAACCCCTTGTAAACTGGGCATACCTGTACATTATGGTTCAGGCCAAGGCAACACATGCAGATCTTGTGTAAGTCTTTTGAGTATATTTTTTCTCCACATCCACAATGATGGAAACGTTTTGATGGCTCTGTAGTCGACATACACACCACTGAAAATCACTTAGTAAAGTGATTACTAACTGGTGAGAAAAAAACAAGAAAAACAGTGACTGCAGCAACAGCATTTCCATGCACGGTCCAATGAGTATGGTCGACAGTGGGAAAAGAACTGAGGAGGGAAGGCGTCACCCGCGTTTATGTAGGAGAGCTGAAGTCAGACGTCGTCATGGGCAGCCTCCAGTGGATTGCTTGCAAAAGTTTCTGTGTGGTACTAGTATCTAGTGGCTGTGAGTTCTATAGGTGCGGTCTGATGAAAGAGATATCCTCGAAGAAGATCAAAGGTTCATGTTATGGAGGTCCTGTCAAATCAACCCGATCAGCTTCTTTGACTGGGTAACGAAGGTGTCAGACAAGGGCCAAGTGGTTGACATTCTGTACTTAGATTTCAGCCATGCCTTCGACTCGGTGCCCCACAGAAGACTAATCATGAAGTTAGAAGATCTAATAACGGAAAAAAATTAACAAGGTGGGTGGTGAATTGGCTCAGTGGTAGGACCTAGAGTGTGGTGGTGGGGGAGCTCTCAGATGCGAGGGACATAAAAAGTGGGGTCCTGCAGGGGTCAGTGCTTAGCAAAGTGTTATTTAATACATTCATTAATGATACTGGAGATGGCATCAAAGGGAAAATCTGCCTCTTTATGGATGACACCAAGCTCTGTGGGAGGGTGGACATGGGTGAAGGGGTGCAGAACCTAAGGGAGGACTTAGCAAAGCTGGAGAAGTGGTCTGACATTTTGCAGCTGGGGTTCAGTGCTAAGAAGTGCAAGGTTATGAACATTGGAAGAAAGAAACCGAGGGTCAAGTGCAGACTGTGTTGGGGGGGGTGGCTAGAATCAAGGTCACTGTATCAGAGGAACGACTTGGGGATAGTCATTACCAGTAACCTAAAGCAGGCTACACAGAATATAAATGCCGTGGACAAGGCCAACAGAATGCTGAGCTGCATTGATAGAAGGTTCACAAGCAGGAAGGAGGACGTTATCCTGCAAATGTTCGGCTCCCTAGTGCGACCGCATCTGGAGTATTGCAGGCAGTACAGGAGTCCCTACCTGAAGAAGAATATCACCCAGCTTGAGGAAGTGCAGAGGAGGTGACAAAGATGGTTCAGGGACAGCATGACTGGGCATATGAGGACAGACTGTGAGAACTCAGTGTGTACTCTTTCGAGGAGAAGAGGGAGAGAGGGGACATGATTGAAACCTTCAAGTTCCTGAAAGGTACAGACAAGGTGGCTATCAGGGACTTTTTCCATCCTGTTGATAACAAGACCACAAGAGGGTACTGTTACAAACTGATGGGGGGAAGGTTCAAGAAAGAGGTGATGAGACACTTCTTTACAGAACATGTGGTGGCAGGGTGGAATGAACTCCAATCTAAGGTAGTCAATCAGAAGACGGGGATTTAAAAGGGGTGGACAGAGGAATGGGAGGGTCAGCTTGCATAGGTGGGGACAGGGCCCACTGTAATCTCTAGATTGGGGCCCTGCAATGGAGCAGACTTATTAGACAAAAAGGCATTCTTCCGCTTGATAATTCGTATATTGGGATGTGCAACCTCAAGTTTACTCCCTGTGAGATACAGGCTGATGTGCACAGACAGGTTTCTCACCTGCGAGTGACAGGTTCATGTGTGCATTCAGCTTTCCCATTTGAGAAAGCCAGGTTTATGTGCACATTCGGGTTTGCCACTTAGGTGCCAGGTTCATGTGCACACTCAGGATTCCCCACTGCGAGAGCCAGGTTCACATACATACTCAGGTTTCCCACCTGAGAGAGCCAGATTCATGTGCACACTCAGGTTTTCCACCTGACAGAGCCAGGTTTATGTGCATATTTAAGTTTCCTACCTGCGAGAGCCATGTTCATATGCACACTCGGGTTTTCACCTGAGAGAGCCAGGTTCACATACACACTCAGGTTTCCATACTAGGTGAGCCAGGTTCACGTGCACATTCAGGTTTCCCACCCAAGACAGCCTGGTTCATGTGCACACTCAAGATTTCTACCTGACAGAGCCAGGTTCATGTGCACACTCAAGATTCCCACCTGAGAGAGCCAAGTTCATGTGCACACTCAGGATTCCCCACTAGGAGAGCCAGATTCATGTGCAGAATCAGGTTTTCCACCTGAGAGCCAGGTTCATGTGCAGAATCAGGTTTTCCACCTGAGACAGCCAGCTTCATGTGATGTCCAGCTTTTCTACCTGAGAAACAGGTTCAAATACACACTCAGGTTTCTCTACTGGGTGAGCCACATTCATGTGCACATTCAGGTTTCCTACCTGAGAGAGCCAGGTTCATGTGCGCACTCAAGATTCCCACCTGAGAGAGCCAGATTCATGTGCACACTCAGATTTCCCACCTAAGACAGCCCAGTTCATGTGCACATTCAGGTTTCCCAGCTGAGGGAACAAGGTTCATGTAGACACTTAAGATTCCCACCTGAGAGAGCCAGATTCATGTGCATACTCGGGTTTCCCACCTGACAGAGCCAGGTTCCTGTGCACATATAGGTTTCTTACCTGGGAGAGCCAAGTTTATATGCACACTCGGGTTTTCACCTGAGAGAAACAGGTTCACATACTAGGTGAGCTTCTAGGTGAGCCAGGTTCACGTGCACATTCAGGTTTCCCACCTGAGACAGCCTGGTTCATGTGCACACTCAAGATTCCCACCTGACAGAGCCAGGTTCATATGCACACTCAGGATTCCACACTAGGAGAGTAAGGTTCATATGCACATTCAGGTTTCCCAGCTGAGAGAACGAGGTTCATGTGCACACTCAAGATTCCCTACTGGGAGTGCCAGGTTTTATGTGCACACTTTGGATTTGCCACTGAAAGAGTCAGGTTCATGTGCACATTTAGGATTCCCTATTAGGAGAGCCAGAATCATGTGCACATTCAGATTTCCCAACCTGAAAGAGCTAGGTTCACACACAAATTCCAGTTTCCCATCTGAGAGTCAGATTTGTGTGCATACTTGGGTTTCCCACCTGAGAGGGCCAGGTTCATATGCAACATTCAGGTTTCCCTACTGAGCGAGTCAGGTTCATGTGCACACTTGGGTTTCCCACTGAAGAGAGTCAGGTTCATATGCACACTTGGGATTTCCCACTGAGAGAGCCAGGTTCATGTGCACAGTCAGGTTTCCCAGCTGAGATAGCCAGGTTCTCATGCACACTCAGTTTCCCTATTGGGAGAATCAGGTTCATGTGCACAGTCAGGTTTCCCACCTGAGAGTGCCAGGTTCATGTGCACACTTGGGTTTCCCACCTGAGAGAGCAAGGTTCATGTCTACATTCAAATTTCCTAATTGAGAAAGCCAGGTTCACATGCACACTCAAGTTTTCCTACTGAGTGAGCCAGGTTTATGTGCACACTTGGGTTTCCCACCAGAGAGATCAGGCTCATGTGCACACTTGGTATTCCCCACTTAAGAGAGCCAGGTTCATGTGCACACTCAGGATTCCCTACTGGGTGAGCCAGGTTCATGTGTACACTCAGGTTTCCCACCGGAAGGAGCAAGGTTCACATACACACTTGGTTTCCCTATTGGGAGAGCTAGGTTCATGTGCACAGTCAGGTATCCCACCTGAGAGAGCCAGGTTCATGTGCACACAAAGTTTTGTCCCCTATGAGATACAGGTTCATATACATTGAGGTTTTACATCTGAGAGAGCCAGGTTCATTTGCAAACTTGGGTTTGCCACCTGAGACAGCTATATTCACATGCACATTCAGGTTTCCTACTTGAGATAGCCAGATTTTATGTGCACAATCAGGTTTCCCACCTGAGAGATCCAGGTTCATGTGCACATTCAGGTTTCCTACCAGAGAGAGGCAAGTTCCGTATCACGTCGGAACAGCTAAATTCCGACAACGAAAGCCAATACAGTGACAATTTCGACAAAATTCTAAATTGTCGCTGTAATAGTCCCAATGGTGAAATTTTGCTGTTTCACTGTGGCTTGCCCCCACTCCGAGTCAACTGCAAGTCAGAGTTTGATATTTAGAGATCGGGGGTGGGGGGGTCGAAGTCCCCCGAAAACAAAATAGCCAGTGTCTGCAGGCAAAATTTTGCCTGTCGACACTGAAAGTTTAATTGTGCTACACTTTGACAACAAAGTTGTTGATATGGCTTGGTGGTACCGCCAAGTTCATGTGCACACTCAGGTACCCACCTGAGAGAGCCAGGTTCACATGCACACTCAGGTTTCTCAACTGGGAAAGCCAGATTCATGTGCACACTCAGATTTACCACCTAAGACAGCCAGGTTCATGTGCTGAGTTCATGTGCACACTCAGGTTTCCATTCTGAGAGATCCAGGTTCATGTGCACATTCAGGTTTCCATCCAGAGAGAGCCAGGTTCACATGCACTCTCAGGTTTCTCAACTGGGAAAGTCAGATTCGTGTGCACACTCAGATTTCCCACCTAAGACAGAGAGGTTCATGTGCACATTCAGGTTTCCCAGCTGAGAGAATGAGGTTCATGATGCAACATGGATTCACAGCAGAAAGGTCTTGTCAAACAAATCTAATAGATTTTTTTTTGATTGGATGACTAGGGAAGTGAATCAGAGAGGGGCGGTAGACATTGCCTACCTAGATTTCAGCAAAGCATGTGATACCATCCTACTCAGATGGCTGGTTAACAAGATGAGTAGTCTGGCATGGGTCATAAGGTGATATATTGGGTTAGAAACTGGCTGACGGAGGTCACGTGATATGTCTGAGGGGGTAGGACGCACTTTCCTCGGCTCCACTCCTCAGCTCAATCATATTTACTAAAAACGCATATTTTGAGTCTAACTTACTATGTTAAGGAGTGTTTCTGGCTGCCGGAAGATCCCCTCGAAGATATTAACCGGGGATTGAACTTGTTTCTCCCCATAGAAGTAAGAACTCTTGATGGAGGCTGAGATGTGGCTAGTGGGCCCAACATACACTCCGCTGCCCACACCAGAGAAAAACAAAGCTGCAAAGAAGCCTAAAACACAAGCAGCGGCCAACTCCAAACCGACTCTGGCTGCTGCTCCTTTGTCAGAGGAGAATTTTCTGCAAGAACTCTCCCCCTTGAAAGAGGCCCTCCTCAGCATAACATCTCAGCTGACCAATTTGCAGCAGATTTTGGAGGGCCTGTCTCGCAGGGTGGAGGACGCAGAGGCAAGAATTAGCTCACTGGACGACTGGTAAACTCACCAGGAAGCAGATACCATAGTCACCCAAAGGAAAATCTCCAAACTGGAAGAGAAAATAGAGAACTTAAAAGGCCATATTAAAAGAAATAATCTCCTCTTAATTGGGCTGCTGGAGGGATCTGAAGGTCAAAATCCAGTCTTTTTATGCAGAATCTTTGTGAAAAAATAGCTGGCCCTTCACCTAATGGCCTGAGCTACATTATAGAGCATGCTCACAGGGCTCTGAGGCCCACTCCTTCCCCAAATTCGCTTCCTCGGCCTATCATCTTTAAACTTCTAAATTTTCTGGATAAAATACATATCCTGGCCAAGATGAGGGAAGCGAAGGATCTACTTTGAGAAGATAAAAAACTCAGACTGACCCAAGATTTACTGCGTTTGGTACGGCTGAAATGAGTCGAATTCAATCCAACTATCGCTAAAGTTTTGGCAGGAGGAATCCATTTTAAAATGTATCTGGCCAAGCTACAAATCTCTTACCAGGGATTGACAAAGTCTTTTGACTCAGAAGACCAGGCTAAATATGAGCTCCCTGCCATGTTCCCCGATTTGTTCCAAGCTCCAACATGACTCGCCTCCTGCACAAATTAGGGGGAACTACACTCTCTAGCAGTTCTGTGGAGATTTTTTGAAGTTTTTTTTTGAGTTGCAAAAACGTCTGATCTGCGGATTAGCAAGAGGTTCATTGTTTTATTCCTACTCTAGCCCCCAGGATACTGACATTAACTGGTGCTGTGTTACACAAGGCAGAGATGAACCGCAATAGACTGAAGGTGTCCTGCGGAAAACTCAATAAACTCTCCTCTTACTTTTCACTTTGTTTTCTTACACTGGCTCGGGTGGACTTCTCGAAGGTTTTGGCTGAGGTGATTGGAAATCTGCAGGGGGAGATCATGATGTTAATGAGGCTCCAAGACCTTCCGGAGACTCCTGACCTCCCGCTGGGTGTCTGGAGGTAAGTCCTGTGGTCCTGATTAATGCTGGGGTGGGGATGTCTGCAGGAATGGGCCAGGCCTTTCCCAACCCCTAATGGGAATCCTGGGGCAATCAGACCGTTGGGCACTAAGAAGACCACCAAACACCCAATGTGTACAATTTTGTCCTGCCACCTTCCCTTCTTGTATATATGAGCCATTAGATTAACCACTAATGATCAGGAAGGGGCGGTGAGGCAGTGGGACATTCTTGGAATCTTGCAAGCAACTGGGGAGGGCAGCCTGTGAAACCCCCTTTGCTGGATCATGGGCCAAATTGATTTGTACCTAGATTAGAGGGCTGAGAGGTGGATTCTTCTTCCTCCCCTCCCTCAACATAAAGGGTCAAAATGCAACCACATCGGCCAGGCATATAAATGGTGCTGGGCTAGGGGCCATTTTGCCAAACATGCGAAGGTCCACCCTTATATTGTTATGGCAGCCCCAAGCCCTTGAGCTGCCTTTCTTTTGTGTAGGAGGAGACTTGGACCCCTCTGTAGCAGATCAAGAGGTCTTGCTCAGGAGGTGGTCGGTGATGGGTGAGACGGATTGCCCTAGGTTCACTGGGGAGGTGCTGGCCGGGCCTGGGATGCCTTGGCCCAGGTTGGATGGGATGCAGGAGCTTTAGTGGCCTCAGGGAGGCAATGGGGTGCTGGGGGTGGTTACCTGCCTCCTCTTTGGTCTCCTATACAAGGCCTTTGGATTCACCATAGGTGCCTGGAGCGCAAGTCCATTACCTAAGCATTCGGACTATTTTACCCTGTTTGAGAGTACCAACAATCCAGTGTACGAAGGGGGGGGGCACTCAAAATGCAAGTGCACTCAAGTTGCTTGGTTGTATATGTTATAGATAATATTATGCATTGGATATGTTAATACTTTGGGGTAATATGAGCCGGGGAAGTGGGGCCCGCTTAGAGGATAATCCATCATGGGCAAAGGGAAGTTGGAGATATGGCCTAAGGGGCTGGGGTGTAGTCTTCTGTACATAGTTTGACTGGGAGGGTTGGGGTAGGGGATGAGGGAGGGGAAGGATATGGTACTGGATGCCGGTTAGCATTGAGCTTGTTATCAGGGACCGACTGGGGAAGGGAGGATGCCCGGGACTTATTGCGGGGGTGGGAGGTCCGGAGCACACAGGAGTAGGATGATTGGACAAACAGAGATTCGCACAATACAAACCTTATGGTGTAATTATGGAGATGCTATATAAATTCATATCCTGGAACATGAAAGGGGCCAACGATAAGCGCAAAGAGTATATGATCTTATGCCATCTTAAAAAATACCAGCCGGATGTGGTCTTCTTACAAGAGACCCATCTCAAACATGAGGATATACATTACTTTCGCAGGGAATGGGTTGGTCATGCGTTTGGGGCGGGTTCTAGTAGGAAGAGAGGAGGGGTGGGTATCCTAATTAGAAGGGACACCCCCTTTCAGCTGGTTGAGGAATACCAGGATCTGGAGGGTTGGTTTCTCTTGTTACAGGGATGACTGGGCCTTGCGGATATTCTTCTAGGTGGGATTTATGGTCCTAACTCTGACTCCCCTGGTTTTTTCTCAAAACTCCTGTCTCGGCTATTGGATTACCCAAGTATCCCCATCATCTTGGGTGGGGACTGGAATCTGGTATACCAGGCAGACTTGGACAGGTCAGGGTTGTACCGCAAGGGTTTATCATCAGCCCAGTGAGGGCTCAGGGAGCTTAAGAACACGCTAGGTATGGGGGATCCCTGGCGCGTTCTCCAACCCCACTGAAAGACAATATACTTTCTATTCCCCTCCTCACAAATCACACTCACATATCGACTATTTCCTGATCACCTCATCTTGTCTCCCTGGCCCTTGGTATGTGATATCTTGCCTACCGTGATCTCTGATCATGCACCAGTATATAGGGAACATTCTCTGGGAGGGCTGGAGGCTCGGGACAGGTCCTGGCGATTTAACTCTGGTCTGTTGAGAGACCCCCAATTTGTCAAAACCATCACAGAATTTATTCAGGCTTTCTTTCAGGATAATAATGGCTTTATCACTTCCCCAGACATGCTTTGGGAGGCTGTGAAATGCGTGGTATGGGGTGAGTGCATTAGACTAGCCTGGAAAATTAAAAAGAAAGAAGAAGAACAAATTAGGCACCTGTTAGCTCAAATTAGAGCCCTAGAATGTCATCTCTCAGCTTCGACTGATTAGGACAGCTGGACCCAATTACTTGTAATCAGGGCCCAATATTCTGGGCTTTTGGCTAACCAAGCTGATCTAGTCCTGCAGAGCGTCAAGTTTAGGTACCTGGAATTGGGTGCGCGGACAGGTAGACTTCTAGCCTTATGGCTTAGTCATCTAGAAGCCCAGGCATGATCCAGAGTTTCCAAACTCTGCCAGGGGGAACTATTTTTACCCAACCATGAGATATTGCAGAAGCTTTTCGGCAATTTTATGAAACTTTCTATACCCATGGAGAAAATAGGTCCACAAGCACTGACTCAGTAGGTAAGCTCCTGGATTCAGTAAAGTTGCCCACACTTACCAAGCCCCAACAGATATTCTACAACCCCCATCTCGGAGTACGAGGTGAGATGAGTGATAGAACAATTAGCAAAAGATAGTGCCCCGGGACCGGATGGGTTCAAAAACTCTTTTTATGGCGCTTTTATTAATGACTTTGCACCAGTTCTCGCATGTCTGTTTAATTATCTACGTTTATCAGGACTGCTTGTTTACCCAAGCATGGATCACGGTAATCCCAAAACCTGGTAAATAGCTCTTATCACCAGGAAATTACCATCCCATATCACTCCTAAACTCTGCCCTAAAAATTCTGGCTAAAGTCCTAGCTAACCACCTCTTACAAGTCTGGGAGGGTCTTATCTGCCCCACTGAAGTAGGTTTTGTAGCGGGGCAGCTGTCCTCAGTCCACATGCACAAGGTTCTCCACCTTATCTCGATTGCAGGTGACAGGCATATTCCAGCAGTCTTAGTCTCTCTCGATGCTGAAAAAGCATTTGATCGTGTTTCCTGGCCATTCCTGTTCGAGGTTTTGCACAGATGGTTTCCCTTCACAGTATTATGACTGGCTTAAGGTCTTGTATCATCAACCCACTGCCAGAGTCCGATGTAAAGGGAGTCTATTTTGCCCCCTTTCCACTAGCTAGAGGCACAAGACAAGGCTGTCCCCTCTCCCCATTCCTCTTTAATCTCTATTTAGAACCTCTTCTCCATTCCCTACAGTCCTGTCAGGCAATTCAGGGTATCCGTGTGGGTACAGATAGATTTCTGCTTTCAGCATACACTGACGATCTATTGCTGCATCTCCAAAACCCCCAAACTTCTATACCCACAGCCATAGATATCAGACAAATTCACTACTGTAGTGGGTATAAAATAAACTTAGAGAAGTCTAAAATTATACCTCTTAACCATCATGTCCAGAAGCAGTGGATTGTGAATTTAGGTCTCTCCTGGGAGCCTAAGGCTCTGACATATTTAGGGAAAAAATCTCTTGCTCCCTGGCTAATTTCATTAAGCTTAATCTCTCTCCAATCTGCTGTACTATTAGTACAGACTTGCAAAGATGGAAACTTCTCCCACTTTCTCTTTGGGGCTGAGTAAATGTGATTAAGATGATCGTCTTACCATTGTTACGTTACCCAGTTAACATGGTGAGCCCATACCTCACTAAGTGCTGGTTTCTTCAGCTACAATCCATTTTCTCTGATTTTTTTATGGAACGGTAAGGTGGTGAGGAGAGCATACTCTAAGTTAACAGTCCAAAAAGATCTAGGAAGGCTGCATCTCTCTAACATTTTTCTCTATTACTGTGCAGCCCACTGCTGTAAATTATTCTGGTGGAATGCCTATGGAGATGGCTATCCCGACAATGGGTATACCCCACAGTGGCTATCCTTGGAAAAACAATGATGCTGCTCTAAGGGCGTCGACCTAAGATGCCTCCTATTTGTCAAACCTTTGGAAATTCCTAAACGTTTGCAGGCCCCCCTCTGTGGTGGTCACTTAAGGCACTTCGCCAGATCTGTTCTTACTTAAACCTTTCATTATGTAAAGATCTGGATCAACCCCTTTTTGGTAACCCTCATTTCAGAATTGCCAACCGCACTATTCCAATGACCTTATGCCCAACCCTCGCTGGTGTTCCAGTCTCATCCCTGATTTCTGATGGGAAACTCATTTCAGCTCAGGTGCTTCAGAACAAATTTTTGATACCTGCCTACCATTTCTTTAAGCACCTGCAGCTAAGTGGGGCGATTTCTTCCTTCTTTGGTCCCCTGCTGTGGCAGATAACAGACAATCCCCTAAAACAGACTCTTATAGACGCAGTTGTTCAATTTCATGCAGTCTCCCTGTTTTATAAGCTTCTACAACTCCATGACCCCCACAAACCACAGGGTATATGCTTCTACCAGAAGCATGAACTGAACAACCCTCGATGATAAGGACTGGCAGAGAGTGTGGCAAAGGCTTTATAAGTTTGTTAAGCAAGACCGCTTAAGGTACTTACAGTTCCGAATTCTGCATAACCTTTACTTCTCACCCACTCTGCTTTTTAGGATGGGCAGATCGGAATCCCCCATGTGTACCAAGTGTGGGAAACTGGGGGGAACACTCAAACATATTCTTTGGGACTATGAGCGAGTTGCCCTCTTTTGGCAGGCCATTCAAAGCTCCCTGGATTCTTTTTTGGGCCTGGAGTCCTATTTTACTCCACAAATCTGTCTGTTGGGTCACTTCCCTGGGGAGATGTTGAAATGCCGCAACGCTCATATGTCCCTCATTGCTGCAGTGGCAAAAATGGTCATTACAAGACATTGGTTGACAAGACATCAAGATAGCTCCTCCATAAGGGAGTGGCATGCAGAGATACTTCAAGCCCTTGAATTAGAAAAACACATTGCCACTAGACAAAACTGTCAAGAAAGGTTTACCGAAAGATGGGGTTCACTGATGGCCTTGCTACTCATTCTGCACTGTGGACCAGCTTAACTTATCTGTGCAAGAGGGGGCAAAAGATCCCTTTCTCTCCTGTTGGACTAAAGGGCCCCTCTGCCCTTTAGGAGGGATGATGTTCTAATCTCTGTGTCACAAAGTTGTGATTATTGATTTGTTGAAGCGGACTATAAGCCTTGAACCCGTGTCCTTTAGGGTGGGGTGGGGGTTTAAAGTAGGGTATAGGAGTTTTCAGTTTATTTCAATGTACTTGGCTCTTCCATGGGAAGATGTATGCATTTGCTTTAGCCGGGCCTTGCAATGTAATGTCATAGCTCTCCTCAGTATTGGGGACCATTTTACCTTTATGTATCAATAGGAGTGCTCTGAAGAACTGTATATTGGTACTTTTTTATCTTTTGTTTGTGAACGGTATTTGTGGAAAAACTTAATAAAGTATATTAAATTGAAAAAAAGAAACTGGCTGACGGACAGAAGGCAGAGGGTGGTGGTAAATGGGATCCAATCTAGGGAGAGAGAGGTGACCAGTGGAGTACCACAGGGATCAGTACTGGGACCAGTCCTGTTCAGTGTCTCCACTAGTGACATTGCAGAGGGGCTGGAAGGAAAGGTGGGGCTCGAAGGAAAGGTCTGCCTATTTGAGGATGACACCAAGATCTGCAACAGGGTGGATACTCCAGAAGGATGCAGAAAATGAAGAGGGACCTGGAGAAGCTTGAAAGATGGTTGGAGGTGTGGCAACTGAGGTTCAGTGCAAAAAAGTGAAAGATAATGCACCTGTGCAGGGGGAACCCTTGGAAGAGCTACAAAAGGGGGGGAGGTGCTGACTGTCACCAAACAGGAAAGGGACCTAGGGGTTATCATATCTGATGACCTTAAGGTATCAAAGCAGTGTGCAAAGACTACAGGGAGGGCCAGTGGCATACTGCGGTGCATAGGCAGAGGCATTACTAGCAGGAGATGGGAGGTGGTTATGCCATTGTATAAACATAGAAACATAGAAACATAGACTTTGATGGCAGATAAGGACCGCTTGGCCCATCTAGTCTGCCCATTTCCCTACCTACAGGATAGGCCGTGGATCCTAGTTAACCAACAGCCTAGTTCTTCCTACCCCTCACAAGAATTGCCTTATGTCTGTCCCATGCATTCTTGAATTCTCCCACAGTTTTAGACCCCACAACCTCCTCAGGAAGGCTGTTCCATGCATCCACTACCTCTCTGTGAAATAATGCTTCCTCACATTGCCCTGAACCGCCCTCCTTCTATCTTTAAATTGTGTCCCCTTGTTCTTGCAAGTCTCTTTTTCTGAAAGATGCTACCCTCTTGGACTTTGTTGATTCCACTGAGGTACTTAAAAGTTTCTATCATGTCCCCCTCTCCCTTCTTTCCTCAAGGGTATACATATTAAGCTCTTTTAGTCTCTCCTCATACGGCTTCTCTTGCAGACCCTGCACCATTTTAGTTGCCCTCCTCTGGACTACCGCTATCCTGTCTATGTCCTTGCGGAGATGGGGTCTCCAGAACTGGACACAGTACTCCAGATGGGGTCTCACCAACTGTCTGTACAGAGGGATAACAACTTCCTGTTTTCTGCTGCTGATGCCTCTCCCTATACATCCCAGTATACCCCCAGCCCTCCCTACTGCCTTCTCACATTGCTTGCTAACCTTAAGGTCATCTGATATGATTACCCCCAGGTCCCTTTCCTTTTTTGTTGTTGTTACTACCTCCCCACCCATTGTGTATTCTTCCCCTGGGTTCTTGTTTCCCAGGTGCATTATTTTGCACTTCTTTGTATTGAATCCTAGCTGCCATACTTCTGACCATTCCTCCAACCTTGCCAAGTCCCTTTTCATCCTTTCCACGCCTCCTTGCGTATCAACCCTATTGCAGATCTTTGTGTCATCTGCAAAAAGGCATACTTTTCCTTCCAGTCCCTCTGCAATGTCACTGATGAAGACATTAAAAAGGACTGGACCCAATACTGAACCCTGCGGTAGCCCACTAGTAACCCCTCTTTCTTCAGAGTGGACTCCATTTACAATTACCTTCTGTGTCCTGTTGTGCAGCCAATGTTTTACCCAGGCTACCACCCTGGGACCCACTCCCAGGCTGGTTAATTTGACTATTAATCTTTTGTGTGGGACTGTGTCAAATGCCTTGCTAAAGTCTAGGTAGGCCATGTTCACAGCCCCTCCCTGGTCTACTACTTTGGTCACCCAGTCAAAGAAATCTATTAGATTCGTCTGACATGGCCTTCCCGCTGTGAATCCATGCTGCCTTGGGTCCTGTGCTCCACTGGCCTCTAGGGACACTAGTAAGGCCTCACCTGGAGTACTACGCGCAGTACTGGAGACCACACATGTGTAGGGACATAGACAAGGTGGAGGCTATCCAGAGAAGGGCGACAAAGATGGTGCATGGTTTGCATCACAAAATATATGTGGAGAGACTAAAAGACCTCAATATGTACTCACTAAAGGAGAGGAGAGAAAGGGGGGACATGATAGAAACTTTCAAGTACCTCAAGGACATAAACAAGGTGTGCGGGGGGGATCTTTTCCAATGTAGAAAAGATATCAGAATGCGGGGACACGATATGAAACCGGAGGGGGGTAGATTAAGAGGTAACATGAGGAAGTTTTTCTATGTAGAGAAGGTAGTGGACTCTTGGAAGAGTCTGCCACAAGAGGTGGTGAGGGCAAGCACAGTGGAGGGGTTTAAACATGCCTGGGACAGGCATAAGGGTATAGGGCTTACGGGCAGACTAGATGGGCCTAGTGGTCCTTATCTGCCAGTAGTTTCTATGTATCTATGTATCTATATAGAGAACCAGGTTCAAGTGCACACTTGGGTTTCCCACCTGAGAGAGCAAGGTTCATGCCTACATTCAGGTTTCCTAAGTCCTCCCAGACCAGATTGTGCACTTTTCGACTCCTTCTGCTACTTTGCCCTTGATGCTCCCTCTCGCACCCACCACTGTGACCTCTGTCGAGCCCTTTCCTTCCCCTCCCTTACAAACAGATGCCTCTCACACTGTGCTAAATTCACTGCTAAACACTGGCTGGGTGAACTCCATTCCTACCTTTCCCCCTCATTTTTAACACCCCCTCCTCCTTCCCACTCCTCAGATCTACTGACACTTTCTTCGCTAACTTGTCCCCAGCCACTACACCTCTTCAGCGATTGGGTATCTCACCATTTCCCTACATACGAAACTCTCTACCTCCCCAAATCCAACACTCCTCCTCCCTCTATTTCATCCAACACTGCCCTCTCCAACTATCTTACACCTAACTGCTCCTGTTATGACCTGCCTTAATTTCCTTCATCTTGCTCCTTACAGGTCGTCCCCCTTCAGAATTTACCCAATGCCTCTATCAACTCTACTGCCCCTAGCCCCTCCTAGGTGCTAGTTATCATACCTTTTTCCTTTCCTCTACTCTCTCCTCCTTTTTCCCTAGCCTTTACACTCCCCTTGCAGGGTTCTCAGCATCCTAAAGGGGTCCTATAGTGTCTAGACTTGCCACCTTTTCTTCCCCATCTATCTATCTATCCTTGGCCTTCCAGGTCCCCTTGCAGGGTCCCCAGCATTCTGGAGGGTTCCTTGGATCAGGCCTCATCCCCTCCCAGGTGTTATTTCTCATTCCCTCCCTCTCACTATCCCTCTATAATTACAATGCCTAACCGCAGGAGGGTTTACAATCGCCTGTACTTCCCTGCCCCCTTGCAGGGTTCATCGCATCCTTAAGGGTTCTCTTTCTGGGTCAGGCCTTATTTCCCTTCTTAGGAGTTAATCACACTTACTCCCTCTCTTTCTCCCTCTCTAATCCCTACTCCAGTCCCCTGTCCCCCTGCAAGGTTCCCCACATCCTAAAGGGGTCTCTACGGGACACGACTCTGCACTATCCGTTATCTCGTCCTCTCTCTCTCCTTCACCCCTTATTTCACGATAGCACTTGTTCACTTATTACCATTGCACTTATTAATTTGTTCTCACAAATTACATATGTATGCAACACTGTTTGTAACAACTGCCTTAATTAATTGTAAGCTATGCTGATCTTTGTAACTTGAATGTAAAATGACTCATCCCTATTGTACCCCTTCCCCCAGGTCACACCGGGAGATGAGCAACCTGTTGCTCAGTGTGCCTTCCTGGTGAAACATTTCAATAAATACAAAATTAAAATTAATGAGAGAACCAGGTTCATGTGCACACTCTGGTTTCCCACCAGAGAGAGAGTCGGGTTCATATGCACACTTGGGATTCCCCACTGAGAGAGCCAGGTTCATGTGTACACTGAGGATTCCCTACTGGGTGAGCCAAGTCCATGTGTACACTCAGGTTTCCCACCTGAGAGAGCAAGGTTAACATACATAGAAACATAGACTTTGATGGCAGTTAAGGACCACTTGGCCCACCCAGTCTGCCCATTTCCCTACCTACTGGATAAGCTGCAGATTCTAGTTAACCAACAGCCTGCTTCCTGCAACCCCCCACTATAATTGCTTTGTGTCTGTCCCATGCATGTTTGAATTCCCCCACTGTTTTAACCCAACGACCTCCTCAGGAAGGCTGTTCCATGTATCCACCACTCTCCGTGAAAAAATTTCCTCACATTACCCTGAGCCGTCCCCCTCTATCTTTAAACTGTACTCCTTGTTCTTACACATCTCTTTTCTGAAAGATGCTACCCCCTGGACTTTGTTGATTCCCTTGAGGTACTTGAACGTTTCTATCATGACCCCGTCCCTCCTTTCATCAAGGGTATACATATTAAGCTCGCTCAGTCTCTCTTCATATGGTTTCTGATGTAGACCCTGCACCATTTTAGTTGCCCTCCTCTGGACTGCTTCCATCCTGTCTATGTCCTTGCATAGATGAGGTCTCCAAAACTGCACACAGTACTCCAGATGGGGTCTCACCAACTGTCTGTATAGAGGGATAACCACTTCCATTTTTCTACTTGTGATGCCCCTTCCTATGCATCCCAGTATCCCCCTGGCTCTCCTTACTGACTTTTCACATTGCTTACCCACCTTTAGGTCATCTGATATGACTACTCCAGGTCCCTTTCCATTTTTGTTGTTGTTAGTACCTCCCCTGCTATTGTGTACTCTTCTCCTGGGTTTTTGTTTCCCAGGTGCATTACTTTGCACTTCTTTGCATTGAATCTAAGTTGCCATATGTCTGACCATTCCTCCAACCTTGCCAAGTCCCTTCTCATCTTTTCTACCCCTCCTGTGTATCAACTCTGTTACAGATCTTTGTGTCATCTGCAAAGAGGCATACCTTTCCTCAGACCCATTGCAATGTCACTTATAAAAGATGTTAAAGAGGATTGGACCCAGTACTGAGCCCTGAGGTACTCCACTAGTAACCCCCTTTCTTGGAATGTGTTCCATTCACTATTACCTTCTGTGTCCTGTTGTGCAGCCAGTTCACATTCCAGGCTACCACCCTGGGACCCACTCCCTGGCTGGCTAACTTGATTATTAATCTTTTGTGTGAGACTGTGTCAAATGCCTTGCTAAAGTCTAGGTAGACCATATCCACAGCCCCTCCCTGGTCTATTACTTTGGTCACCCAGACAAAGAAATCAATTAGATTAGTCTGACATGACCTTCCTGCTGTAAATCCATGTTGCTTTGGGTCCTGTGCCCTGCTGGCCTCTAGGTACTCAACAATTCTTTCTTTCAGAAGTGATTCCATCATTTTCCCTACCACTGAGGTCAAACTTACAGGCCTGTAGTTTCCTGCTTCTGCCTTGCTCCCACTTTTGTAAAGGGGAATCACATCTGCCCTCCTCCAGTCCTCAGGTACCACCCCATCCTGCCATGATTTGTTAAAAAGTGTGGTTAGTGGTGTCACTAGGTCCCCCCTTAGTTCTTTTAGAATTCTGGGGTGAATCCCATCAGGCCCCATTGCTTTGTCCACCTTGAGTTTTAGGAGTTCTTTCAGGACTCTTTCTTCTGTGAATGGACTGGTATCAACCCCCTACCCAGAGTGCTTCTATTGTCTGGTTTAGGTAACTGCTGCTCATCTTCTTTTGTGAATACTGAGTAAAAGTATTCATTCAGTATCTCTGCCTTTTCACTGTCTCCCTCTGCCCACCTCCCCTCTCCTTTATTAATCTTCACTATCCCTTCCTTAATCTTTCTATGCTCCCTAATGTACCTATAAAAGGTTTTATCCCCTTTTTTGACCGAGTTGGCTATTTTTGTGTCGGTTTGTGCCTTTGCTATTCTGACTGCCTTTCCTACTTCTTTCTGCTTTAATTGATACAGTTTCCTGTCGTGCTCCCTCTGTGATTCCTTATACTTTTTGAATGCAGAATTTTTCTCCTCAACCTTCCTGCCACCTCTTTGAGAACCATAGTGGTTTTTACTCCGCTTTGTTTTCTTTATTTGTTTTAACAAAGACTTGTTGCCTCTATGATGGCAGTTTTGATTTTCTCCATTGTTCTTCCACCCTCCTATTTGGCCATTTGCTAGTGCATTCTTCAGGTGTTCACCCATTTTGCAAAGTCAGCCCTTCTAAAGTCCAGTATCCTTGTTTTTGTATGGCTTATCTCCATGGTTGTGCTCATTGTGAGGCACACTGTGCAGTGGTCGCTTGTTCCCAGATGTCTACTGACTTCTAAATTTGTGATCCTCTCCCCATTTGAGAGTACCAGGTCTAGTATTGCTCCCTCTCGAGTGGGTTCCAGCACTAGCTGTCTAAGGTCTTCCCCCTGCAGGGCATCGAGAATGACCCTGCTCTTGGATGTGGCTGCAGTGCATGTCCTCCAGTTAACATCTGGCATATTCAGGTCCCCCATCAACAGTATCTCCCCTTTTTCAGCCATTTTGAGAATGTCCTCTATCATTTTTTTGTCCATTTCCTCCCCTTGAGATGGGGGTCTGTATACAACCCCTGTGCGGATTGAGATGCCATTCCCCATCTCCAAGGTAACCGAGAGTGCCTCTTGTCTTCCCTCTTTACTTTTTAGTTCTGTAGCTTTGATCCCTTCCCTTATGTATAGAGCTACTCCACCTCCTCTTTTACCTTCCCTGTCCCTTCTGTAGATTGTGTACCCTGGTATGTTGACATCCTATTCATGGTTCTCGGTGTACCATGTTTCTGTGACTGCCACAATATCAATTGTTCATCTTCCATCAAAAGCTACTAGCTCAGAGCTTGTTTCCCAGACTACGGGCATTAGTAGTCATTGCACTCCATTTAATGTTGGCTTGATCCTTTTTTCCCCCATCCCTGCTCTTATTGCTCTTATCTATTTTACCATTTACCCCTGTCCTGCCCTGTGTTGAGCTCTGTACCTCAGTGTTTACCCTACTACCTGCTATGTTTTGTGGGGGGAGGCTTGACTTTTCCTGCCTTTTATCAGTACTTCCCCCCTTATCTAGTTTAAAAGCTTGCCAAGGAAGCATTTAAACCTGTCACCTAGGAGCTTGGTCCCTTTGTGGACAAATGCAGACCGTCATACCAGTATAGACCTTTATCTCTCCAGGTGGACCCCCAGTCCCCAATGAAGCCAAAGCCCTGTGCTCTGCACAGTTTGCAACCATTCATTAAACTGCATGGTGTGCAGTACCCTAGCCTCACTCCTGCCATGGACTGGTAGCACCTCCGAGAAGGTTACTGTGCTTGCTACCGTCTGAGGCCCCTCCCAACTCCACAAATTCATTCTGCACTGCACTGATCCATGCCTAGCTAGGTCATTTGTCCCAAGGTGGACAATGATATCTAGTTTTCTCTCCTGTGATGCTGCTTCTACAATTGTGAGGATTCACTTCTTGTCCCTTCAAGCCATGGCACCAGGCAGGCAGCTTACTTCTTTCTCTCCCTTAGCCAGTTCTACCCCCCTAACAATTGAGTCCCCTATCAGTAGCTGTTTCCTTTCCCTATGGTGTCCCTTGCCACCCTTTTGTGGGTCTCCCTTGTGGATGACCGCAGCATTCTTCTGGGTCTCCACTGAGGGTGCCATCATAGAGGAACCTTGCTCTGCCAGAATGGCATCTGATTTGTGTAGAGGTACAACTGGGGGACTTCGCCTCTGGTCCACCACCCGCACCCTCCCAGAACCCACTGTGGTCCTACTGCTCTTCATACTCCGAAACCTCTGACTCAGTGGTTGTGGCAGTGGTGCTCTTTGGGAGGGGGAGGCCTCCTTAGTCCTTGCTAGTTCAGCCTGGAGGTGGGCAACCTCCTCTCTCAGAGCTGACAGTTGCCTACAAATAGGACAACGCGTAGTTTCCAGAATGTTTCCGGAACATCTGCCCCACAGCCAGTGCATTGCACCACTCCCCACATGTCCGCCACTTATTATATACAATATGTAATTATATATATATATATATATATATATATATATATATATTTATATTTGTTTTGTGTACCTACTCTTTATGCACGTTGCAGGGTTATTAGAATATGACAGTTCTGCCCTAAGACCTGTTGAGAAGTGATGTCAGAACTGTGGCTATAAAAGAAATGCCATGCCTGGGGGTAGTGCACAGCCACTGGTGACTGTTAGAAACAATCAAATACACAACTGCTCCACCACCCTGGTGAGTACTGTCCTTTATAGTAATACAACTAACACCACAATTTACTAGACCACGGCTCCAACACAAACCACTCTACTGAGTCCAGGGATAAAAATGAACTCACTCCTCAGCCAGCAGGACACTTAAAATGTTACAAAAATATCCTTCCAAATCCTAGGTCTCAACCCCTGCACTCAAGCAAATTCAGTTGTATCTCACTCACTCTGGTTATAAAATTACTACCCTTTTAAAGGAATCCTGCAATTCTCTGCTTAATGCCAATAGGGAAAAATAAAAATAAAACTTTTTGTAGAAAGTGTAGCTCCCCTTCTTACCCAGTGCTCTGCAGTATTATGCCTTAATCAGGTTTCCAGGTCCTAAATGTAGTTGCAGTTTGTTCTTTGCAGTAAGTTTCTGAGCTTCCAACAGACACTTTAAAGTCAGTGTGACTGGCTTCTAACTGTGAAGGATGTCTAAGATAAGCACAGTGATGAAACCCCACCCAGAGCCAATTGATTGACTAGTGACACCTGTGATGTAAGCAGGCCTTTCAATGCAGGCAGACTGCTATGTCTGATTCCAATACACAGAACCTTTCAGTGAAACCAGGGATAAAAACTTAACTTCTCAGCCAGCAGGACACTTAAAATGTTACAAAAATATCCTTCCAAATCCTAGGTCTCAACCCCCGCACTCAAGCAAATTCAGTTGTATCTCACTCACTCTGGTTATAAAATTACTACCCTTTTAAAGGAATCCTGCAATTCTCTGCTTAATGCCAATAAGGAAAAATAAAAATAAAACTTTTTGTAGAAAGTGTAGCTCCCCTTCTTACCCAGTGCTCTGCAATATTATGCCTTAATCAGGTTTCCAGGTCCTAAATGGAGTTGCAGTTTGTTCTTTGCAGTAAGTTTCTGAGCTTCCAACAGACACTTTAAAGTCAGTGTGACTCCCACTTGGTTTCTTAATTGGGAGAGCCAGGGTCATGTACATAGTCAGGTTTCCCTTCTGAGAGAGTCAGGTTCATCTGCCCATTCCAGTGGCCCACCTGAGAAAGCCAAGTTCACACAACAATTGCAGTTCTCCCTTGAGAAAGCCAAGTTCATGTGCACAATTGGGTTTCTCACCTGAGAGAGCCAGGTTTATGTGCACACTTTGGTTTCCCACCTGGGAGAGCCAGGTTCATGTGCACAGTCATGTTTCCCACAAGAGAGAGCCAGGTTTGTGTGCACACTTGGGTTTCCCACACGAGAGATAGCAAGGTTCATGTGCAGATTCAGGTTGTCCATCTGAGAGAGCCAGGTTCACATGCACACTCACGTTTCCTTACTGGGTGAGCCAGGTTCATGTGCACACTCGAGTTTCCAACCTGAGAGAGCCAGGTTCATGTGCACATTTGGAATTCCCCACTGGGAGAGCCAGGTTCTTGTGCATGCTCAGGATTCTGTACTGGGTAAGCCAGGTTCACATTCACACTCGGTTTCCCTACTGGGGGAGCCAGGTTCATGTGTACATTCAGGTTTTCCACCTAAGAGAGCCAAGTTCATGTGCACACTCAGGTTTTCCACCTGAGAGAGCCAGATTCACATGCACATCCAGGTTTTCCTACTGGGTGAGCCAGTTTTATTTTTTCCAAGTTTCTTTATCATCTTCGGGCGCCTGGAACTCTCTCGGGCCATAACACATCCCCAGCTCTATCGCCCACTGTGGCCTCCACCAACCTCAGAGATGTTGCGGTACCTACGGAGCCCCTGTGACTAAGCCCCGCAGGTTATCGAAGGGGTGGTGATGGAGGTCCAGCATTGGACATGTGGCCGGTGGACCTGCGGGCTGTCACCTATCCAGGCTGATTGTTTTTTTTCCCTTATATGCCCTCCTCCCCTGTGCGTGGTGCATGTCCCGACATTGCGGCACACGGCACCCCTGCCTGCATCAGGCCACGTTGTCTATGTGCGGTCCAGTGCTCTGTAGCACCTCCAGTCTCCACCAGGGGCTGCTAGAGCACTGGACATCCCACTACCCTCCCCCAGGAGAAGAGAGGAGAGCAGCCCAGTGGGTGCTCAATCCAATCCCTTCCCTGCTGACCCCCAGCACCCGAGCTCGCTCCCGAACCCAGGTCGCTGGTGTGGTGCGAGGTGTGGCATCCAGTGCCTCAACCCTCAGTGCCACTGAGCTGGTTGGGTAAGCCAGGTTGATGTGCACACTCAAGATTCCCACCTGAGAGAGCCAGGTTCACGTGCACACTTTGTTTCCCTATTGGGAGAGCCAGGTTCATGAGCACAGTCAGGTTTCCCACCTGAGAGAGTCAGTACCGTTATAACATCCCATGGCTCATTATTCCAACACTTACCTGTCCAGGCAGTATTGTCCGACAGGTGTAGTATCTCAACACTGTCAATCCTGGTGGCTTCATGCCTGACAGTGTTACGGGAGGTAAGGTAGCGGATGTGACAGGTTACTATCTTACCCCTGGTGATGCTCCGGAAAGATGCTTCAGATCCAGAAGCTGGCTGACCTGTCCTGGTGGTGTGGAGGACTAATTCACTGGCAGCTCAGCCAGTGTACCCTGGGAGGCTCAGGTTCTGGTCTGGGCTATGGACCTTTAGGAATTTTGCCCCCATAACTAATATATTTTTACTCCGAGGTCCACTCCCCTTCGGAGTTTGTTATATTAGTTACGGGGGTTGTGGGGAGTGAAGCCTCCCGTATTGAGGTGTCTTTGTCATAGCAGGATGCCTGACATTGTATTGTCGGGCATCCAAATCATGTGCGATTTCTCCGAGTTTTGGTCTATCATACTATATCCAGAGAGCCAGGTTCATGTACACACTCAGTTTTACCCCCTGTAAGTTACAGGTTCATATGCACATTTAGGTTTCCCACCTGAGAGAGCCAGGTTCATGTGCACACTTGGGTTTCCTACCTGAGAGAGCAAGGGTTATGTGCAGATTCAGGTTTCCCATCTGAGAAAGCCAGGTTCACATGCACACTCAGGTTTCCTTACTGGGTGAGCCACGTTCATGTGCACACTCAGGTTTCCAGCCTGAGAGAGCTGGATTCATATGCACACTTGGAATTCCCCTCTGAGAGAGCCAGGTTCATGTGCATGGTCAGGATTCCCTACTGGGTGAGCCAGGTTCACATTCATGCTCGATTTCCCTACTGGAGAGCCAGGTTCATGTGTACATTCAGGTTTTCACCTAAGACAACCTGGTTCATATGCACACTCAGGTTTCGCACCTGAGAGAGCCAGGTTCATGTGCACACTTGGGTTTCTTACCTGAGAGACAAAGGTTCATGTGCACATTCAGGTTTCCCACCTGAGTGAGCCAGGTTCACATGCACACTCAGGTTTCCTTACTAGGTGAGCCAGGTTCATGTGCACACTCGGGTTTCCAACCTGAGATAGTAAGGTTCATGTGCATGCTCAGGATTCCCTACTGAGTGAGCCAGGTTCATATTCAGACTCAGATTCTCTACTGAGGAAGCCAGGTTCAGGTGCACACTCAATTTTATCCCCTTTGAGATACAGGTTCATGTACATTCAGGTTTTCCATCAGAGAGAGCCAGGTTCATCTGCACACTTGGGTTTGCCACCTAAGACAGCCAGGTTCACATGCACATTCAGGTTTTCCACATGAGATAGCCAGTGTCATGTGCACACTCAAGTTTCCCACCTGAGAGATTCAGGTTTATGTGCACACTCAGGTCTCCCACCTGAGAGATCCAGATTCATGTGCACATTCGGGTTTCCCAAAGAGAGCCATATTCATGTGCACACTCAGGTTTTCCACTTGAGAGAGAGCCAGGTTACCTAGAAACATAATAGAAACATAGAAGTTGACGGCAGATAAGGACCGCAAGGTCCATCCAGTCTGCCCATTTCTTTTTCTACCTTATAAATGTGCCATCGGCCTTTGCTCTGTCAGTGGCCTATCTATTCATAGTCATTTGTATTGCTCCCTTATGCCTGTCCATGCCTGTTTGAAGCCCTGCACTGTATTCTATACCACTTCTTGTGGTAAGCCATTCCAGGCATCCACCACCCTTTCTGAAAAAGAATTTCCTCATTCCCCTTAATGGCCCCTCTAATCTCATGCTGTGTCCTCTTTTCCTGCTATTTTTCTTATATTTAAACATGTTAGACTCTTTCACCTTGTTAATGCCCTTAAGGTGTTTGAATACCTCGATCATATCACCTCTCTCCTCCTTTGCTCAAGGGTATACATATTGAGCTCTGTTAATCTGTCCTCATATGTCTTCTGATGCAGTCCCTGCACCATTTTGGTTGCCCTTCTCTGGACTGCCTCAATTTGGTTAATGTCCTTGTGAAGGTGTGGCCTCCAATACTGCATGAGAGTACTCCAGATGGGGGCCCTAACCAGTGTCTTGTAAGAGGTTATTACACTCCCTCTTACGACTTGTGATGCCCCTACTAATACACCCTAACACCCCCTAGCCTACCTACTGCTTTAGAGGTCTGCTTGGATGATTTCAGGTCATCAGTGATGAGGATGCCCAAGTCTCCTTCTTCCTTTGTGACTGCTAGCAACTCCCTCAGAGCCTATAGGTGGCTTCAGGGTTTCTCTTCCTATGTGCATGATTTTGCACTTCTTTGCATTAAATCCCAGTTGCCATTCTTCTGACCATTTTGCTAGTTTATCAGATCTCTTCTCATTCTGCCCACCCCATCTGGATCATTTACTCTGTTGCAGATCTTGGTGTCATCTGCAAACAGACAAGCCTACCCTCTAGTCCATCTGCAAGGTCACTAATGAAGATGTTGAAGAGGACTGACTAGAACTGATCCTAAGGTACCCACTTGTGACTTGCATCTCTTCTGACTGTATACCATTTACCACCACTCTCTGTTTTCTGCCCGTCAACCAGTTTGCCACCCAGTTGACCAACCTCTGACCCACCCGAGCCTACCCAGCTTATTTATCAATCTTCTATGTGGAACAGTGTCAAAGCTTTGCTGAAGTCAAGGTAGGCGACATCAACTGCTCCCCTTGGTCCACCACTCTGGTTACCAGTCAAGAAATCTATGAGATTAGTTTGACAGGACCTTCCTTTGTAAACCCATGCTGTCTTGGATCCTGTGCCCTATGGATTCCAGGTGTTGCACTATCCTTTCCTTAAGGAGTGCCTCCATAATCTTGCCCACTACTGAGGTAAGACTGACTGGTCTGTAGTTCGCCTCCTCCCTGCTACCTCTTGTGAAGTGGGATCACATGAGCCCTTCTCCAGTCTTCTCCGACCTCTCCTGTGCTCAGAGACTCACTAAACAGTTCTGCTAATGGCTCTGCTAGTTCCACCTTTAGCTCCTTAGTACCCTGGGATGTATGCCATCAGGTCCCATTGCCTTATCCATCCTGAGCTTAGCACTCTTGTAGGACCCTTTCTTTTGTGAGAAGGAGTGGTGCTCACCTCCCTCCCGCTGTGTCCATGATGCTGAGCTGTGGGCCCTGCCCTACCTTCTCTTCAGTAAATACTGAGCAAAAGTATCTATTTAGGATAGATGCCTTTACAGGGTCCTCCTCACATGCTCCATTTCTCCATTAAACAGCAATACCCCCTCTGGACTTTCTCCTTTCACTAATGTATCTATAGAAGTCTAGTCACCTTCTTTACTGTTTGTGCTAGTGTTTCCTCAGTTTGGGACTTTGCCTGCCTTACTGCCTTCCCTGCTTCCCTTAGGGCAGTTTGGTATGCTTCCCTATCTTCATCCCGCTGTGTTCCTTTATATTTCCTGAAGGCCAGCCTTTTGGCTCTGACCTTTTCTGCTACTGTATTTGAGAACCAAAGTGGTTTCCTTCTTCTTTTGCACTTCCTTTTCTGTCTAACACAATGGGATGTTGCTTCAAGTATGCATCCTTAATGCTTGCCCACTTTGCCTGTACCCCCTCACCTGTGTTTCTTTTTGCCAAGCTTAACTCTGTTGGCCATCTTATCAAAGTCAGCTCCTCTGAAGTCCCATATTTTGCCTTGGAATGGGATGATTTAGATGTAGTAGCCAAATTGAACCATACCATGTATGGTCACTGGCTCCGGTGACCTTCTACCTGGAGATCTGTGATCCCTTCCTTGTTAGTCAGTACTAGATCTAGGATAGCCCTGTCTCTTGTGGGTTGCTGTACCAGTTGTTTGAGGCCCTCCCCTGCAGGAATCCACTATGTGTCTAGTTCTGGCAGATGTTCCTGCTGGTATTGACCAATCTGTATCCGGCATGTTGAAGTCTCCATTATCAGAAACTCCCTTTAGCTGTCATGTTTTGTATATCTTCTAACAGTAACGTGTCTATGTCCTCCCCTGGTCTGGGGGCCTGTAGACAACCCCAGTTCTTATGGCTGTCCCATTTCCTGTTTCCAGGGTGACCCACAGTTCTTCTGGCTCCTTACTTGTATTCTGAATTTCTGTAGCTTTGATATTTTCATTGACATACAGGGCCACTCCTCCCCCCCTTTTTGCACCTCGGTCTCTTCTGAACAATACATAGCCAGGTACTGAAGTCTCCCAAGTGTGGTTACTGGTAAACCACGTCTCACTAATTGCTACTATGTCCAGTTTAGCCTCTGACATTATTGCCTGCAGGTCTGGGATCTTATTTCCCAGGCTGTGAGCATTTGTGTACATGATTTTCCATTGGCCAGATTTTGGTGTGTTAGTTGTTGGGTGAGGTTTGGCATTACCCTGTGCATCGTATGGGGAGACAAACCTTTTTTCTTACCTGGTGATGCAAATGAACTGCAAACATGCTGAAACCCTGTTTGACCACTAGCTGACGGGGGAAGGGTGTTCTTCCCATTCGACGTATGGGGTGCTGCACCCCTCTCCCCATTTGCTAGTTTAAATATTCTGCAAAGACGTCAAACTTCTGCCCCAATGCACTGACTCCCTCACATGCACACCCAGGTTTTCCTATTGAGCGAGCAAGGTTCATGTGCACACTCAAGAGTCCCACCTGTGAGAGTCATGTTCATGTACACATTCAGGTTTCCCACCTAAGATAGGTTCATGTGCACACTCGAGTTTCTCACCTGAGAGATCCAGGTTCATGTGCACTTTCAGATTTCCCACCCGAGAGAGCCATGTTCATGTGCACACTCAAGTTTCCCACCTGAGAGAGCCAGGTTCACATGCACAATCGTTTTCCCTTATTGGGAGAGCCAGGTTCATGTGCACAGTCAGGTTTCCCACCTGAGAGCGCCAGATTCATGTACACACTCAGTTTTACCCCCTGTGAAATACAGGTTCATGTGCAAATTTAGGTTTACCACCTGAGAGAGTGTGGTTCATATGTACACTCAGGATTCCACCTGTGAGATACTGGCTCATGTGTACATTCAGGTTTTCCACCTGAGAAAGCCAGGTTCATGTGCACACTCGAGTTTCCCATCTGACAGATCCAGGTTCATGGAGGCAGGGAAGTACAGACCAGTCAGTCTTACCTCAGTAGTGGGCAAGATTATGGAGGCACTTCTTAAGGAAAGGATAGTGCAACATCTGGAATCCATAGGAGCACAGAATCCAAGACAGCATGGGTTTACAAAAGGAAGGTCCTGCCAAACTAATCTCATAGATTTCTTTGACTGGGTAACCAGAGTGGTGGACCAAGGGGGAGCAGTTTATGTTGCCTACCTTGACTTCAGCATAGCTTTTGATACTGTTCCACATAGAAGATTGATTAATAAGCTGGGTAGGCTCAAGGTGGGTCAGAAGTTGGTCAGCTGGGTAACAAACTAGTTGACAGGCAGAAAACAGAGAGTGGTGGTAAACGGTTGTCAGAAGAGATGCAAGTCACAAGTGGATCAGTCCTGGGGCCAGTCCTCTTCAATATCTTCATCAGTGACATTGCAGATGGACTGGAGGGTAAGCTTTGTCTGTTTGCAGATGACATCAAGATCTGCAACAAAGTAGATGATCCAGATGGGGTGGGCAGAATGAGAAGAGATCTGGATAAATTAGCAAAATGGTCAAAAGAGTGGCAACTGGGGTTTAATGCAAAGAAGTGCAAGATCATGCACATAGGGAAGAGAAACCCTGAAACCACCTATAGGCTGGGAAGGGAGTTGCTGGCAGTCACAAGGGAAGAAAGAGACTTGGGCATCATCATCACCGATGATCTGAAATCATCCAAGCAGACCACTAAAACAATAGGTAAGGCTAGGGAGATGTTTGGATGTATTAGTAGGGGTATCACAAGTCGGAAGAGGGAGGTAATAATCCCTGTTTACAAGACACTGGTTGGGCGCCATCTGGAGTACTGTGTGCAGTACTGGAGGCCACACCTTCACAAGGACATTAACAAAATTGAGGCAGTCCAGAGAAGGGCAACCAAAATGGTGCACGGACTGCATCAGAAAACATATGAGGACAGATTAATGGAGCTCAATATGTATAACCTTGAGCAAAGGAGGGATAGAGATGATATGATCAAAACATTCAAACACCTTAAGGGCATTAACAAGATGAAAGAGTCTAACATGTTTCAATATAAGAAAAATAGCAGGGCAAGAGGACACAGCATGAGATTAGAGGGAGGCCAATTAAGGGGTAATGTGAGGAAGTTCATTTTCACAGAAGGGTGGTGGATGCATGGAACGGTCTACCTCAGGAAGTGGTGGATATGAATACAGTGCAGGGCTTCAAACAGGCATGGGATAGGCATAAGTGAGCAATGGCCTATCTATTCATACAGATGAGTATGAATAGATAGGCCATTGACAGAGCAAAGGCCGATGGCACATTTATAAGGTGGAAAAAGAAATGGGCAGACTGGATGGGCCTTGTGGTCCTTATCTGCCATCATCTTCTATGTTTCTATGTTTCTATGTGCACATTCAAGTATCCTACCCGAGACAGCCAAGTTGATGTGCACACTCGACTTTCCCACCTGAGAGATCCAGGTTCACATGCACATCCCGTTTTTTCTACTGGGCGAATCAGGTTCATGTGCACACTCAAGATTCTCACCTGAGAGAGCTGGATTCACATGCACACTCAGGTCTCCCTATTTTCTATCTGAGAGAGCCAGGTTCATGTGCACACGTGGGTTTGCCACCTGAGACAGCTATATTCACATACACATTCAGGTTTCCCACCTGAGATAGCCAGTGTCACGTGCACACTCAGGTTTCCCACCTGAGAGATCCAGGTTCATGTGCACACTCAGATTTTCCACTTTAGAGAGAGCCAGGTTCACATGCACACCCAGGTTTTCCTATTGGGCGAGCAAGGTTCATGTGCACACGCAAGAGTCCCACCTGTGAGAGCCATGTTCATGTGCACACTAAGACAGCCAGGTTCACATACACATTCAGGTTTCCCACCTAAGATAGGTTCATGTGCACACTCGAGTTTCCCACCTGAGAGTTCCAGATTCATGTGCAATTTCAGGTTTCCCACCCGAGAGAGCCATGTTCATGTGCACACTCAGGCTTCCCACCTGAGAGAGCCAGGTTCACATGCACACCCAGGTTTTCCTATTGGGAGAGCCAAGTTCATGTGCACAGTCAGGTTTCCCACCTGAGAGAGCAAGGTTCATGTGCACACTTGTTTTCCCTATTGGGAGAGCCAGGTTCATGTACACAGTCAGGTTTCCCACCTGAGAGCACCAGATTCATGTACACACTCAGTTTTACACCCTGTGAGATACAGGTTCATGTGCAAATTCAGGTTTACCACCTGAGAGAGTGAGGTTCATGTGTACACTCAGGATTCCACCTGTGAGATACTGGCTCATGTGTACATTCAGGTTTTCCACCTATCAGAGCCAAGTTCATGTGCACACTCAGGTTTTCCACCTGAGACAGCCAGGTTCACATGCACATTCAGGTTTCCCATCTGTCAGTGCTAAGTTCATGTGCACACTCAGGTTTCCCACGTGAGAGACCCAGGTTCACATGCATATCCCCTTTTTACGTTCAACGCATGCGCAAGGAACGTCTTGGGAGAATGGGACACTTTGGAGGTGTGCCCCTCCTCGGCAATCCCCTGCTCCATTGAGCAGGCGTGGCGATCCTGCACCAATCGGACGGCGGTGCTGTGTGCCGAGCCAGCGGTGGTCTTCTCTTCAAAACCCACCGCTGTGTGCGCCTGCGCAGCGTCCGCTACCCCTCCCAAATCCTTGCTGCCACGCTGGAGCCCACCCCAGCGTGGCAAACATCCCATCGTCTGCCGGCGGAGTGCCCAATCCCTGTCGGCTCCACAGCCCCCCAAGCCATCCTTCTGCCACGCTGGGAGCTCACCCTAGTGTGGCAAATGTCCCACGTCGTCTTTTTTTTTTTTTTAACACGTGTAAATTAAAAACGGTCCCACGGCACTTCTCCCAGCCCCCCTCACAACCCACCCACCCACTGCACTCCTGCCTCCCTACAGCCCCCACCCCATACTTACTCCGGAGCTCAGCGCGACGATCTTGGTGGACGGGAACACGTCTGCACTCTTCAAAGCCGACCGCGAACTGAGGAAATGCCGTAAGATGTATAATGGGCTAGATAGGGTTTTTCAACTTTATTGCATATCTCAGGCATTTTGGGAATTTTGCACCAAATTTTCAACATGAGGTTTTGGGACCCTTCATGAATGATGTCACTGTCATGGCGTTATTCGGGCCGAAGGTGATTTTGCAGTCACGGCGCGGTCACTGCATGAAATCACCGCCGGGCCTGGTATGTCATGACAGGAATCATTCATGAAGAAGTCAAAACCCGTGAAAATTTAGTAAAATTCCAAAATGACTTTTCTGGCGGCGCTGCGCAGTTCCACGCAGGCTCGTAAGTTCATTAATTTTCAATATTTTCACTCCAGATTTTTCAACATTCCATTTTACCACACCTCCTTATGAGCAGTACAGCTGTCATTTTCACATCCTGCCCAAAACATGTTTCCACCCATGTAGCGATAAATGGCGCAGTCGGTATGCGAAATCAATGTATGGGACACATTAAGAAAATCACAGTGACACTGTTCATGAGCAGAGGTCTTAAAATGGCTCTGTTGAAATTTGATGAAAAATTCCTAAAAATGACTGTTTCTGGGCGTCGTTGAGCAGTTCCCTCACGCATGATCGTAAGTTTGCTAATTTTCAATATTTTCATTACAGATTTTCAACATTGCCATTTTACCACACCTCCTTATGAGCAGTACAGCTGTCATTTTTCACATCTTGCCCAAAATGTGTTTCCGTCCATGTAGCGCACAATGGCGCAGTCGGTGTGCGAAATCAATGTATGGGACAATTAAGAAAATCACAGTGACACTGTTCATTAGCAGAGGTCTTAAAATGGCTATGTTGAAAATCATAGGAATCATAGGAATGATACTGAGCTAAATGGACTTACGTCCTATATGCTCGCCACTATCTCCTAATTTCTAATCTGGTTCATATACCTGTCCCATTTAGATTTAAACTCAGTAATAGACTGACTAGCCACAACCTCCAATGGCAATGTATTCCAGTCATGCACCACCCTTTGATTAAACCACCATGTACTTCGTACTTTATTACTTTTAGCGGCTGTTAACTGCATTGGATGGGACCTAGTATTATACATACTACTATTTACTTTTAACCCAGTAATGTCCCAAAGATCACCACTTTGCCAAGCCTTATAAACCAAGCACATATCACCACGCTTTCTACGCTCCTCCAAGGAGTACATATTCAACTCCATCAATCTAGTTACATAATTTTTTCCTACCATATCGCAGATAACTCTTGTTGCTCTTTTCTGGACCTGCTCTAATAGAATTGAATCCTGTTTTTAAAGGGAGACCAAACCTGTGCTCCATACTCCATAATACACCAAAAGTTGGTGAAAAAATTCCTAAAAATGACTGTTTTACGAGTGTGCATTGCGCAGTTCCTATGCACGCTCGTAAGTTTGCGAATTTTCAATATTTTCACTCCAGATTTTTAACATTGCCATTTTACCACACCTCCTTATGAGTAGTACAGCTGTCATTTTTCACATCCTGCCCAAAATGTGTTTCCGCCTATGTAGCGCACAATGGCGCAGTCAGTGTGCAAAATCAATGTATGGGACACATTAAGAAAATCACAGTGTCACTGTTCATGAGCAGAGGTCTTAAAATTATGTTGAAAATTTGGTGAAAAATTCCTAAATGACTATTTCACCATGTGTTGCGCAGTTCCTCATCGCTTTCGTCGGAAGTTCGCGAATTTTCAATATTTGCACTCCAATGACTTCCAAATATCTAAACAGCACATAGAAGCAAGCAACATTCGGCATTGACAAATGCTTGTACTTCTTTGTCACTGATTTTTTTAAGCCATGTCCAAGTGCCAAATACCACTGCAAATACCTGCAAGCGAACGTTCGGCATTGACAAATGCTTGTTTTTACTGGGTGAATAAGGTTCATGTGCACACTCAGGATTCTCACCTGAGAGAGCTGGATTCACATGCACACTCAGGTCTCCCTACTGAGTGAGCCAGGTTCATGTGCACACTCGAGTTTCCCACCTAAGAGATCCAGGTTCATGTGCACACTTGGGTTTGCCACCTGAGACAGCCAGGTTCACATGCACATTCAGGTTGTGCACACTCAGGTTTCCCACCTGAGAGAGCAGGTTCGCATGCATATCTGTTTTTTTCTACTGGGTGAATCAGGTTCATGCGCACACTCAGATTTCCCACCTAAGACAGCTTAGTTCATGTGCTGAGTTAATGTGCACACTCAGGATTCCCACCTGAGAGATCAAGGTTCATGTGTACATTCAGGGTTCCCTCCCGAGATAGTCAGGTTGACATGCACACTCAGGTTTCTCAACTGGGAAAGCCAGGTTCATATGCACACTCAGAATACCCACCTGTGAGATACTGGCTCACATGTACGTTCAGGTTTTCCACCTGAGACAGCCAGGTTCACATGCACATTCAGGTTTCCCATCTGTCAGAGCCAAGTTCATGTGCACACTCAGGTTTCCCACCTGGGAGAGCCAGGTTCACATGCACATCTCATTTTTTTCTACTGGGTAAATCAGGTTCATGTGCAAACTCAAGATTCTCACCTGAGAGAGCTGGATTCACACGCACACTCAGGTCTCCCTATTGAGTGAGCCAGGTTCATGTGCACACTCGAGTTTCCCACCTGAAAGATCCAGGTTCATGCGCACACTCAGTTTTGTCCCCTTTGAGATACAGGTTCATGTACATTGAGGTTTTCCATCAGAGAGAGCCAGTATCATGTGCACACTCAGGTTTTCCACCTGAGAGATCCAGGTTCATGTGCACATTCAGGTTTCTCACCTGAGAGATCCAAGTTCATATGCACATTCAGGTTTACCACCCGAGAGAGCCAAGTTCCGTATCATATCAGAACAGCGAAAGTCCGACAGAGAAAGTCCATACAGTGACAATTTTGATAAAATTTGAGATTGTCACTGTAATGGTCCTGATGGTGAAATTTCGCTGTTTTGCTATGGTTCCCCCCCACTCCAAGTCAACTGCGACTCAGAGTTTGATATTTAGAGATCGGGGGGGGGGGGTTGCAGGGGTTGAAGCCTCCTGAAAACAAAACAGCCAGTGTCTGACAGGATGAAATTTCACCTGTCAACATTGCAAGATTTCATTGTGCACTTTGACAACGAAGTTGTCGAAGCGGCTTGGTGGAACCGCTAAGTTCATCTGCACGCTCAAGTCTCCCACCTGAGAGAGTCAGATTCATGTGCACACTAAGATTTCCCACCTAAGACAGCCTGGTTCATGTGCCGAGTTCATGTGCACACTCAGGTTTCCCACCTGAGAGATCAAGGTTCATGGGTACATTCAGGTTTCCCTCCCGAGATAGTCAGGTTGACATGCACACTCAGGTTTCTCAACTGGGAAAGCCAGATTTATGTGCACACTCAGATTTCCCACCTAAGACAGCCAGATTCATGTGCGCATTCAGGTCTCCCAGCTTAGAGAATGAAGTTCATGTGAACACTCAAGAGTCCCACCTGAGAGAGCCAGGTTCATGTGTATACTCAAGATTCCCTACTAGGAGAGCCAGATTTTATGTGCATACGTATTTATTTATTTATTTAGTTAGTTAGTTAAACATCAGTTTAGAAACCTTTGAGCCAGAGGCTCATTTACAAAGGTACCTCGTCACAAAGAGGACATCAGAACAGTAGTACAAGGGACACAGTACTTACAAACAAAAAAGTTACAGTTCAATTACAGTTTTGTTACAATAGAGTACAATCTCCAACGAGCAAAAGATAACAAAAGTTGCAAAACTTATGGTCGGGGAGAGCTGGTGGGGGTAGAAGGGAGGAGATGGGGAGGAGGAATAAGTAGGAAAGGAAGGAGGGCGCTCAGTGAGCATTGTCAAACAGAGTATATATATATATATTTTTTTTTACACTAGGCTAGCGGCAGTTGCATTTGCGAGAGCTAAGCAGGAAGTTTCTGAGCCTGGGCTTAAAGCAAGCTAAGGTTAGAGAGTTTGAGACACTGGCAGGGAGGGAGTTATACCAGTGGGGCGCACGGTAGGGGAATGCCCTCTGACCTTGTGAGGTCCTGGCTCTCGGAATAACTAGGGTAGCTCTTGACGAGCTGCGCGTGATCAGGGTCGGTGCAGTACAGCGAATGGAGTTGGATAGGCCTATGGGGGATAGGCCATGCAGGGCTTTAAAGGTGAGCTGGCATGTCTGATACATGAGTCGCTCTTCCAGGTTGAGTAGGGTAGCCAGGGTGTACAGCTCACATGTGTGAGTGAATCTGGGAGCACCAGTGATAAGTCTGCAGGCCTTATTTACTGTGAGATGAACCTTGTTGAGGGCAGTCTGATCTGCTGAGCCATAGACCGGAAGGCCATAGTCAATGAGAGACATGACAGAGGAGGTGACAGCCAGGCGGAGGGCATCAGGAGGAGGCATTTCTTGTGCGGTAAAAGAATGCCCTAGCCGTGAGTTGGCAACAAATTTAGGGCAGATATATGTCCATGGAATGAAAGTGCAGGGTCAAAGGTTATACCAAGATATTTATAGGATTGCACCTGGTCAATGACGAGATTGGGTGTGGAGTGGACAGCTAAGGGAAACTTGCTGTACTTATTTTGGGGGTGGGAGAAGAGCATCGTTTTTGTTTTCTTAAGGTTGATAACAAGTCGGTGGTCAGTGAACCAGGTAGCTGCAGAGTCAAAGACTAGTTGGAGGGAGTTCTGTAGCAGCATGGGGTCATTGTGGGAGGCAACGAGAACAGCATCATCAGCATAGAGAAGCATCTTACCTTACAACTGCTGGGTAGGGAGTTAAGAAAGAGTGAGAATAGTAGGGGTCCAGAATTGAGCCTACGGCACCCAAGCCGAATGGGGCATGTTTCAGAGAGAGTACCGTTGACTTTCACACATTGGGAGCGGGCGGAGAGATAGCTGGTGCACCAGGAAACAGGTCCTGAGGCAAAGCCTATTAGGTCGAGGGTGGAGAGCAAAAGAGGATGCGAAACAGTATTGAATGCTTTAGACAGGTCAATGAATATAGCACCAGCCAGGGCACCAGAGTCCAAGGAGGCATGGAGGAAGTTGGAAAATTCCAGGAGTGCTGTATTGGTACTATGACCTGCTCTGAACCCGTGTTGTTCAGGGCAGAGAACATTGTACTTACAGAGGTAGTCAGAGACTTGGGACGCCACAATTTTCTCTAACGCCTTAGAGAGGGGGGAGAGGATTGAGATGGGTCGGTAGTTACCCGGAAGAGTCCTGTCACCACCTTTATGGACAGGGGTAACTGTGGCAATCTTCCAGGCAGAGGAATTTTCCGAGACAGAGTGATTTGTTGAAAATGCATGTAATAGGTGAGAGGACCTGATCCAAGACCTGGCGTAAAGGCAGGGATCAAGTGAGTCATTACAGATGGTGTTACCTTTTAGGGCTTTTAGCAAGTAAGGCCTAACTTCTTGCATGGTGACACGACGCAGGTGGAAAGAGGGGCGGGCAATGGGTGGTGGTACAGATGGAAGAGGTGGACTTAAAAAGTTACCAGGAAGTACTGAGCTAAGGTCGGTTAAGGAGTTATTGAGGTGGGAGGCAATGAGGACAGGGTCAGAGGAGACGGTACCATTGATGTTGAGAAGAGAAGGAGAGGGGGACTGGGAGTGACCATTCAGTTGCTTGATGTTGTCCCAGAAGCACCTGGGGTTCCCCCAGGAGGAGGTAAGAGAGGCTTGGTAGCAATGTTCCCTCTAATTTTCAGTCTCTGTGGGTGGGCGACTGATATGTGTGTGTGGCACTTTGTGCAAAAAAATTTATTTATGTGCGCAAATTGAGTGGCCCAATCAAGTGATATATTTTATTGCCAGTAAACAGTAGAAAATATAACCAAACACTCAAATACTCAATGCAAAGTATAAATATTCATTCTGACACAGTCCGAAGCTTGGATGTGCATTGTGTACCATAACAGTATGAACTGGAAACATGTGTAAATTATGTACATTTTAAAGAGTCTTGTATGCATCTAAAAGGGGTGCTGCTGATGATGCATTGCTAAGAAATCAACATTTACTGTTTTTCTCTCCTGTCTTTTCCATTCTTCCAGTTGTCCTATATTTTATTAAGATTCATTTTTCCACCAGATGTCAAAAACTATTTTGTTCGCATCAGCATATCTAAGTGGCTTTCTTCCATGCGGTTTCTTTGTTTGCTCTTAATGCAGTTCATGAAGCTGAAGCCTCTTTCACAGTCAACACTAGAAGCTTGGAATGTAGTAGTACAATTTATTGTTCCACATAAAGCAGTTATAGTACACTAAAATCCGGGCAAAATACATAGTAAATATAAATAGACAATAAATAAATCAACAAGGAACTTAAATATCTTTACAGTGCAATTCAATTTAACAGAGTATCTTTTCACATAAAAAACCTCCACAGGACTTCAAGTCCCCCTAATAAACTTTACAAATGAGTCGAGATGAAAAATCTTGCAAAGATCTCTTGAATGTTCTTCTCTTTCATAGTAAGCAAATATTCCAAAAGATCCTCCAGGGGGAGGCTGAGATCCCCCAGCAGTTTTTTCCTAGTTGATTCGTACCTAGGACACAAGAGTACCACATGTTTGAGATCATCTATAGTCCCCACTCCACATTTACAATATGGAAAAAGTACCCCTCTCTTTTGTCTGAAATGAATGCATTGAGCATTATAGTTTTCAGTTCCAAATCATGTATAGATTCTTCTTTGTTTAGGACAGGTTAAAAAAGAAAGATATGGCTCAATTCCCCATGAAATCTTTACTTTTTTATAAAATCCATATAGCTTAAGCTTGGAGAGTCGAACAGAGAAAGAATTTATGTCTTAAGTCAATAAGCCTCAATTTGACATCCTGCCTAATCTCCTCAAATGGTCTCGTGTAAATTTTATATAAGAGGTCCCAATCTGGCGGCATTATTGTTTCTAATACGTTGAACAAAGGGATGTACATATCCCATGCTGGCCAATTTGATGGCTTCCACTACACACATTCTGGGATATCTTTGTAGGGGCAAAAGAAAAAAGTTTCAACAGAAAGAGAATCTGTCATTCACAGATGAGAGAAGTCAAGGAACATTGTCCTACCTCCAAGGCAAGAATACAGCTTGGAGTTCCATTTAAAAATATTAAGATGTATTTATAGAGTTTATTCAGAATTATTTCTAATTCTCTAACCTTAGTATAACCCCAGATTTCAGAGGCATATAACATGATCAGTTCTTATTTTGGCATTAACAACTTTTAATACCCCACTTACCGATGATTTCCCCATCTTGCTGTTAAATATTTTTAGGGCATTTACAGAAGATCACATTTTACATTGAGTAGCCTCCAGATGTTTGGTCCAAGATAGGCTATAGGCAAAATGGGCACCTAAATAGTCATAACACTTAACAGTGTCTATATGGTTAACGTTTAGCCTAAAGCCTACTGTATTCTTGGTTTGAGAGCCAAAAACTACAATGTTGGTCTTGCTGAGATTAACTTTTAGTTTCCTTTGAGAACAGAGATTCAAAGTGAGCCAGTTTTCTTTAAGACCTAGGACTGAAGTAGAGAGCAAGACTAAATCTTGACTAAATCATCTGCATATGCTAAACATTCAATCCTTTGATCATTAATTTTTGCAGTATGAAAATCTGGGTTACCTAGCTGATCCAAGACTGTATTAATGTAGATGTTAAATAGAGTGGGGGCCAAAATACACCCTTTCTGTCCCCACATTTGTCTCAAATCTATCAGTTAGATGACCATATTGATTATACTGGACCCTTGCCCCATATTTTCATAGAGTCTATTAATAACATCAAGTGAGGCCTCCAACTCAGATCCCTTAATGTAGCCCAAAGGATTTTTCTACTAATGCTGTTGAAGGCTGAGAGAAGTCCACAAAACAGCAATATAATCTGTTTTTCTCACTTTAATATACTTCCAGATCAGGTGCTGAAGCACATAATAGTGTTGTACTGTAGAACAGTCCTTCCAGAAACCGTTCTGTGCCTCATTTGATACTGAGTTCTCCTTGACCCATGACAGCAATCTGCCCAAAATGATCCTAGACAAAATCTTCTGTGAAACATCTATCAAACTAATAGGCCTATACATTTTGGGTCATTCGGATCCTCTTTTTAAAAATTGGGAAGATAACTACCTGTCCAACTGGCAGGGCAAGAGTACCCTGAACCAGGCCATTAAACAGTAAAGAAGAAAGAAATCCATCAGTTGGTAAAAATCTTATAGAAATCACCTAGGACCCCATCTGGCCCTGGTGCTTTATTTGCCTTAAGGCCAATCAATTGCCATCCGGATTTCATCTTCTGTGATCAAGATAGGTCTTGGAAAATGTCATCCTCCTGTATTTTGAAAGCATCAGGTGTCTCCTACTCTTCATGAAAATAATAGAGCTTGGAGAAATGAGATGCCCAGACTTCAGGTGTAATATAGGCTTCAATCCTATTGGCATATCTATTATATCGCTGGGCAACAATATTCCAAAATCGCTTCCATCCCTATCAAAACAGCCTACCTCAGTTTTCCCAAAGTTCCTGAGTATGTTTATGTCTCTCCGTTCAAGAATTTTCCTATATTTTTCTCTTTCAGTCTTTAGCAATTTAAAATCTGCTGCAGACATTTCTTTTCTTCTTATGCTGTCTCAGTTTTCCTCCAAACTCTTTCTTTGCCTGTAGGCATACCGAATTAAACTAAGACTTTTTATAAAGAGACCTAGGATGGTACATTGTTTTACATCTAGGTCCAAGTAAAGAATGAATAGTTTCCCAGTTCTCCAAAATATTAAAGGCCTTACTTTTGTCCAGGACCAACTTGTGAATATTACCTAAGACTCCTGTACTAACAATTTCTTTGAAACTAGCTTGATGAATCAGCTCCCATCCAGTCCTTCTCTTGTTTATGACTTCCAGACTCTCTTCCTGTTGTACCTCACTCCCTAAAGTTCCAAAAGGGCATTTGATGTTAATTACAATAGCACAGTGTGCTGATTCCAATCTATCCATGACCTCTAACTTTTGGATCAGCTTTACTGCTTTCAAATTGGTCCAAACCTGATCATGGGTCGAAGAGCCAGTAGGTCCTGTACACGGTAAAGATCCGACTAGATCGACCTGAGTTCTACTATTTAAAATACAGAAATTTCTACTGGCTAAGCCAGCTAGCAATTTCTTACCTCTGAGGTTAGATTTTAGATTCTCAGCAGTCCTAGTATATGAGATATTTGGATTAATTATAGATATTGCATGGATCATATCTGAATATACATCCTCCAAGAAATGAGAAGGAATTCTGGCATTAAAGTATCCCAAAATAATTATAGGACAAGGTATACTCTTATCTGACAATTCGTCAAGTGCCATTTTCAGATCCTATATGAAAAGGTCAGCAGGATCAGTAGCTCTATTACGAGGGGGCAAGTATATATTGTAGAGAATGATCTTCTCTTGTCCCTTGCTACTCATTAGAGCCAAAATACCCTCTGACTTAGTAGAAATGTTAGTGATCTGAAATTTAGCAAAGTTTTGATAAAAAAAAGGAAATAACCCCTTTAAACTTTCAAAACTTTTTATCCTTAGTTGCTGTAAAGACAGAAAATCCAGCCAATTTGGGAGTTACATGTTCTATACACCATCTTTCTTGCAGTCCAATAATATCAAAATTATCCAGAAATCTCACTACTTCATGGTCAATTATTTTAAGATGGATGCCCTCAATATTCCATGAAAGTATAGAAATGGCATCCACAATTCGATCCCCAGCTCCCTTATCCAAATCCAGCTGGCATTCAGAGTTCATTTGTTTGATATTATCTACAGGCCGCATTTGTCAGGCTTAATCAATAACTGTCTGTGGCGAGTAGATATTAGGGTCAGTTAGGTTTCCAAAGTCAATCAGGGGGTTATCTGTCTCTAAGATTGATGCTGGACTATCCTTAGTCTGTTTAAACCATGAAAAGACTTCACCCAAGTCTAACGTGTTAACTAAATGTATTTCCAAACAGTCCAGCTTGCTGTGGCAGAGAAAGCAAGCTGCTAGCTGTATGAGGATTTTAAATGTAATAATTTGTGTTGTGGGCTCAGGGTCTCCATATAACTTTATGGACTCCACCATGTTTCTGGAGATATAAAATCCTAATGCTCTTTCCAAGAGCAGCAACAAATCTTCCCTAACTTTTCTATGAGAATCCTTGAGTGAAACCTTCCACCCAAAGATAGATATGGTCTTACTCAGCCATACTTCTCTCTGCTTCAGTACGTGATCCTCTATCACTCCCAAGATTTTTCTCTGTGCTATAGTAGCCTTCTCACTCTGCACCTCCCTATGGAGAATCTCTTCTGGGGAATGATAAGACTGTGTAGGAACCTCTATACATGATAGCGTCATGTTTAGCTTGGAATGTAGCACATACACCAATAAGTTTAGCCACTGTGCTGTACTGCACATTAGTCAAAGCATAGTGGATCATGTCAGTAAAGGATTTTAATGATCCTCCCTTTATTTTTTCAGCAACTATAAATCTGAAGTCATTGTACTGGCTAACAATTTCTGCCTGGTCCACTGATGAAAATAAATAGTCCTGATATTTGCTGTACAGTCTCTCAATATCTGATAAGCCAAACTCAAAGCTGCAATGTGGCATTGCTGCAAAATCAAAGGCAGATCAGTCAGAAAGTTCACCTGCAGGAAATCAGCTGTCCATATGGTCACATAACAGGCCAATGAATTGCAGAATTGCTGTTGTGCTTACTTTAGCTGTGCAGTTAGCCAAAAGCGGTTTTACTGGTGGGCTCCAGTAGACAGTTTCACCCAGGTACTGGCTTCTGAACTTTTTTTTTATTTTTGCCGTAGCAATCTGTACAGCTTCAACTTGTTAGAAACATCATAGACAACTCTGCCAACTCCAAAAGTACATCATTTAATACTGTTATGGCAATGTGGTATTCAGGGTTGGACAGCTTCTTAAAGCAGTACTTAGCAATGGGATCTTTGATGGATGCACGCATAATTGTATGTGATGTCATTTACCCTAGGTATGGTTTACAATAACTATGCTGGGTATTGTCAAGCTCAGTGGGGGTTTTAAAATGTATTTTTGCAATGTAGTGAGTGAGTCAGTGTGATATGAGAGAGGAGATGCATTTAGGAGACTGTAATTCTCTTCCATTCTGGATCCATACTAAAAGCAGTCTGAATTTATGAAATTAAATGAAAAGGACATTTGTTGCACTGCTATTTCTTGTTGTCCATTTTAGAATTACTGTCCCCATGTAGCCAACATGGGCAACCTTTTACAAGCACTGATTCATTGAATCTCAAATGTGTATATAATGTGAGACCCTGTTTTAAAGAGAAGCACAATCTCATCTCATCTCTCTAAACATATCTACAGTCTTGTACTGAAAAAAAAATGAACACGCTTTCAATGGTGAGGCTTTAAATTCATTATAAACACATTTTGTATATGAGATGCTGCTTGGGGAGGAGGCAGATTACACTGAAGTTGTGCAACTTTAAAACTGAAATAATATAATATACACCCTATGTCAGAGAATCTCTCGCATTGCTTTGTTGGGGGGAATCTACCAAACAAATAAAACATGCCATTTCTGTGAACATCAGGGGAGTACTGTTCATTATCAAGTACTGTCTTACTGAAAAGAGGTGTCAAGCCAAAAACATTGCTGTAACTGCAAAGCCGATTGGTTGGAATTTTGCAGAGCGGTTCCATTGTTCAATAAGTGGAACAAGAGCAAGATGTCTGGCTTGTTAACTGCTGGCTTGTTAAAGTTAATGAGTTGTGGCCTCAGAGGTGGGCATACAATGTTTCTTTCCTATTCACTTTCATGTCCTGCTGTCTGAATCTTAAATCTGAGTGATGACTGTAGTCACTACTTCATGAACATGGGGATCCCTGTCAGCTGGTTTGTGCGCTACTACTAAGCTGTGTGCGGGTTATTTCAGACTGCTGTGCGGACGCACATGCGCACACCTTAGGGGGGAACATAGCTTGGTAGTATTCCGCCTTTGCTTTGCGGATGGCCCAGGTGCACTGGTTACGGGCAGCAGCATAGGACTGCCTGTCAGCTGAACGGCCAGTAGCAACAGCAAGGTGCCAAAGATTGTCACGTTGCTTAAGTTGCCACTTGGGATTAGCCACTGAGAGAGCCAGGTTCATGTACACATTTAGGTTTCCCACCTGAGCGAGCCAGGTTCACACACAAATTTCAGTTTCTCACCTGAGAAAGCTAGGCTCACATGCATACTCAGGTTTCCCTACTGAGCGAGCCAGGTTTATGTACAGACTCTGGTTCCCACCAGAGAGAGTCAGGTTCATATGCACACTTGGGATTCCCCACTGAGCTAGCCAGGTTCATGTGCACACTCAGGATTCCCCACTGAGTGAGCCAGGTTCATGTGTACACTGAGGTTTCCCAGCTGAGAGAGCCAGGTTTACATACACACTTGGTTTCCCAATTGGGAGAGCCAGATTCATGTGCACAGTCAGGTCTACCACCTGAGAGAGCCAGGTTCATCTGCCCATTCCAGTGTGCCACCTAAGAGATCCAAGTTCACACACAAATTGCGATTCCCCCCCCCCCCAAAAGCCAGGTTCATGTGCACACTCAGGTTTCCGACCTGAGAGAGACAGGTTAATGTGCACTTTTGGGTTTCCTTCTGAGAGAGCCAGGTTCAAGTGCACACTTGGGTTTCCTACCTGAGAGAGCAAGATTCATGTGCAGATTCAGGTTTCCCATCTGAGAGAGCCAGATTCACATGCACACTCAGGTTTCCTTACTGGGTGAGCCAGGTTCATGTGCACACTCGGATTTACTACCTGAGACAGCCTGGTTCATATGCACATTCAAGATTCCCACCTGAGAGAGCCAGGTTCATGTGCACACTCAGAATTCACACCTGTGAGATACTGGCTCAGGTGCACATTCAGGTTTCCCACCTGAGATAGCCAGGTTCATGTGCACACTCAGGTTTCCCACCTGAGAGAGCCAGGTTCATGTGCACACTCCTGTTTGCTACCTGATAGCCAGGTTCAGGAGCACACTCTGGAATTCAACCTGTGAGATACTGGCTCACGTGCACATTCCAGTTTCCACCTGAGAAAGCAAGGTTCATGTGCACATTCAGGTTTGCTACTTGATAATCAGGTTCATGTGCACACTCTGGATTCCGCCACTGGGAGAGCCAGGCTTACATTCATACTCAAGTTTCCCACCTGAGAGAGCCAGATTCATGTGCATACCAGGTTTCCCACCTGACACAGCCAGGTTCATGTGCACATTCAGATTTCCCACCTGGGAGAGCCAAGTTCATATGCACACTCGGATTTCCCTACTGGGTGAGCCAGGTTTACAAGCACATTCAGGTTTGCCACCTGAGACAGCCTGGTTCATGTGCAGACTCAAGATTCCCATCTGAGAGAGCCAGGTTCATGTGCACACTCAAGATTCCTGCCTGACAGAGCCAGGTTCATGTGCACACTCAAGATTCCCCACTTGGAGAGCCAAGTTCATGTGCACACTTTGGATTCCCCACTGGGAGAGCTAGGTTCACATATACACTCATGTTTCCTACCTGAGAGAGTCAGATTCATGTGCATACTTGGGTTTCCCACCTGACATAGCCAGGTTCCTGTGTACATTCAGGTTTCCCACCAGGGAAAGCCAAGTTCATATGCACACTCGGGTTTCCAACTGAGACAGCCAGGTTCACATACACACTCGGGTTTCTCTACTGGCTGAGCCAGATTCACGCACACATTCAGGTTTCCCACCTGAGACAGCTTGGTTCATTTGCACACTCAAGATTCCCACCTGAGAGAGCCAGGTTAATGTACACAGGCAAGATTCCCCACTGGGAGAACCAAGTTTATGTGCACGCTCAGGATTCCCCACTGGGAGAGGCAGGTTCATGTGCATGTCATCAAGGCACAGGTCAGAAAGCATAGAGAAAACCCAGGAGCAGTTGTAAAATTCCACAAAACTGTTTATTTGTAGTTGCAGTAACATAAAATAAATAAAAACCTGTTCAGAATATCTATATACAGCAGTAATATAAAATCTCTTGTAATCGCCCTTGCAGCTCAGCTTAGCTGTTTTTATAAGTTTTTTCAACCCCCATCCTTTGCAGGCATCCTGTCCTTTGTAAATTTCAAGAGCTGCTAGAACATTGAGAAGTTCCTGAGGTCCCCACAGCAACTGCAAAAGGCTCAGGCATTTGCACCCAAGTAACCTCTAGCTTTTTACAGTCATCTCAAATTAATAAATGTATACAATTTTCTAAACAAAAGTGATCCCAATATCAGCTACATTTCCATACATTGATTCTCATATAGTTTATATTAGCAGATATAGATATGCAAGGAAGAAAGACAGCAAGAGAAAACTGAGAGACAGTGAGAGGCAAAGGATTGCGAGGCTGGTTGGGTTGATCAAGTCCGAGGTCTCACAAGAAAATTTGGTTGCACAACCAGACAGAAGACAATGAAAAGGAAAGCATACAGATCCTTGCATTTAAACGCTTTCTCCAAAACCCTATCGCAGGTAACCCCCAGGTGGCGCTATCCCAAGGGCTACTACCCTGCCTGCTTGACTACTAACAGGTTGAGGGGCCTAGATTCTATGGCGGGTGCCTCCACCCAGAGGTCAGGGTTTGTAGTGGTTAGACTAGCTTGATCACAGCCCTCTAGGACACTGTGACCCCCTCTGGTTCCCTCTAGTGGCTCACACAGTACACTGGAGTTACAGCCCCAATACCCCATGTCTATACACTGTTCACTCATATAGATACCACTTACCCTCGAGACTGATTCAGCAGCACATCTCTGAGGACCCCCTGTAAAGTAAGGTTAATCAACATACACAGCAAAACACAATACTGTTTCCATAAGTACCACCACAGACAGTATATAGTATAACAACAATAAATCTGATTTATTTAGGGGACAATAACATGGGAGGGGGAAATCAGGTTAATTGGTGGCATTACATTGCAGTACTGTGCACACATACAGGGTCTGAAAAGTCACTCTCTGGGTACCCAGGTTGGGGGGGCCTAGCCAGGTCCATTGCCCGGGGTTGGCTAGGCAGGTGCAGATGGATAGGGCCCTGTGGAAGAAAATATGTGCACAACACCCAATTGTAATCCGGAGCCGGAGGGCTCAGTCCATGAAACAGTGAAACAACAAGAATTAGATGACACACTTGTGATTGAAAACAAGCTGCAGGGGAATACCCTGATTTGTACTCACAACACCCAAGCTGAGGATCGGATGGAGAATGTCCCTCTGGATTGCCAGAAGAGCAGGGCATGAGGACAAGATCCTTGTGATTGCACCCCACTGCAGTTGATAGCAAACGGATGTAGTCCGAATTAAGCTGGGGTTTACTTCCAGCTTCAGCACACAATTCACTGTACAGGGGATTTGAAATAGCGAATCCTCACAAGCACTACGCACATTTATACAGTATGTAAAAGGAAAGTACTATACCAGGCAGGCTGCTCCTCGATCCCGATCACAGTTACTGCAAAATAGCCGGGAGCACACACAGCAGCTTCAGTTCCTGACAGACCGATCGCGATTCAACAATTCCTCCAGTCTTCTACAGGGTGAGCCTGGTTTCCACACTTCCAGTGCTTCTTTCTCCTCACAACTCGGTTCAGCCCAAACTGGCACTCACACAAGGCTGTAGAGCGAAACTCAGGGCCTCACACACGCTTCCCGTGCGAAACTATACACTACAGAAGCACACAGCTCCTTCTCTCTTCACTGCCACAACTGATCTGATCTTTCCAGTCACAGAACAGGGCATTTCCTTTAGCTCCACACTATTCTGTTGGCTGATTCAGCTGTCACGCACAATAACACTCCCTCTGTTGGTAGAAAAAGGCACCAAGGTCAAAATTACATTTCCCAGAATCACTGCCCATACAATCCCCTTGGGTCTAGCTCAAATTAAGAGTCCAAGTTCTGATTCGTCCACAGGCTCCATTTTAGGGCTCCCTTAACCCAATTGGCCCAGCACAGCAGTTTAGGTCCAAAATGGAGAGGTAACACACACAGAGTCCCAGCTGCAATAAAGGCAGGTTAGATAAACTACAATTTTGCTAATGCTTTAAATGATTACAAGCAAACAGTTACAGCTTTCAGATGGGCTCCCTTTGCACCTTCAGCGACCGCAAAATGGAGCGATTACTCTGCAGCTCGGGCAGGATTCGAGCATTAGATACACAGTCCCCCCATACAAACTATAAATTGTTTCTGAGTGGGTTATCTTCCCACGTTTCTTTTATCACATCCAGTGGCCCTCTTGGCTGCCTACCATACAGCATTTCAAATGGTGAAAACCCTGTTGATGTCTGTGGCACTTCTCTGTAAACAAAAAGTAGGTAAGGCAAGTATTGGTCCCAATCTTTCCTTTCCCCTTTTACAAACCTTTTTAATGTGCATTTTAGGGTTTGGTTAAAACGCTCAACAAGACTGTCTGTCTGAGGGTGATAGGGGAGGTTCATATGGCAGTGATACCAAGCAGTCTGTACAGCTCTTTAAGCAGTGCAGCACCAAAATTACTACCCTGATCAGTAATCATTTCTTTAGGTATGCCCACTCTGCTGAAAATTTTGGCTAGCTCTGCTGCAACTTTTGGGGCTGTAACAGTAAGCATTGGAACTGCTTCTGGGTATCAAATAGCATAGTCGCATACTACCAGGATAAATCTATTACTCTTTTTACTTTTGTCTAAAGGACCAACCACATCCATTGCAATTCTCTCAAAAGGCACATCTATCAAGGGTAGGGGCACCAGGGGCACCTTGTCTTTTCTAGTGACTGGGGCTACTTTCTGACACTCAGCACAGGAATTTCAATAGGTAGCAACATCTTCATGAATTCCTGGCCAGTAAAATCTATGCAGCAATCTGGCAAGGGTGCGATCCCTCCCTGAGTGACCAGCCATAGGACTATCATGTGCTATCTGTAACAATTATGTTCTATACTTCTGTGGTGTAACCAATTGTTCTGTCTGTTCCTGTGTCTGAGGTTTAACCCAAACTCTGTACAGTAAGCCATTACATTTTTTAAACATTGGTCCATACTGTTTTGGTTTTACCCCTAGCTGCTTGAACTAACCCTGGAGAAAAACATTGTTAGCTTGTTCTGAAAGAAAATCACAATCAGTTATCAATTTAGTTTCAGCATTTTCATATTTAACCCTTCATGTCCATCAGTCATTTGTTGCCACGGTTTCTTCAGGCATCGTCTTTCTTTCCTGGATTTCCAGAACTTGGAGCTGTGCTCAAACAAGTCTGAATCAAAATCACCGAAAGGAAAAGTGTCCCCACCATCTGAAATTTTCTTTGCCTGAGCTCTTGTCACCACAGCTGCTGAAACATAGGATTTACTCCCTCTTTGATCAGCTCAGTAAATCCTGGAAAGTCATTTCCAATAATCACAGGTACAGGAAACTTTGGTACTACCCCCACTTTTATTTGTTGCAACACACCCTTAATGGATAGAGTCACTTGGGTGGTGGGATAGTATCAAGTGTCCCTGTGGATGCAGATGACACCAGTACCTGGTCCATTTTCACAGTGTTTTCCCAGCACTTTAACATGCACTAGGGTCTGTCTACTTCCCAAATCAATGAGTCCCTTTACAGTCTTATTCCCCACCTTCATATCTGTTAGGTAATTGCCCCAGTTTGCCAAGGACAAATCAGCACCAGTGCCACTCTCTTTATCATGGCAGTTTCTTGCAAAATGGCCTGGCTTATTACAGTTATAGCAGATAACATCTTTTGGCACAGATTTGTTACCCCCACCAGAATTCTTAGCAGGCTTGGAATTTAAATGGGAAAAAGATTTTCTTACCGGTGCTTGGCTGTTAACTCGCTGCTGTGGTGTCTGTCTGGCCATTTGGTAGTCCTCAGCCAAAGAAATAGCTTTTTGCCCATTCTCTGGTCGATGTTCCTTTACCCACAGCTGCACATCTGTAGGAAAGATGTTGATGAATTGCTCCATGGCTAGTGTGTCAATGATCTGTGGGACTGTTTTGTCCTCTGGTTGGATCCACTTCATCAGGGGTTCTTGGAATCGGGTGAAGGCTTCTCGAGGATTGTCGACCGAGTTGTACTTCAGAGATCGAAATCTCTGCCTGTAGGTCTCTCTGGAGATGTCATACCTTTTCAGGATTTCACTTTTCACCAGGTCATAATTTTCTGACTCTGCAGTGTCCATACTGCTGTAGGCAAGCTGGGCTTTCCCTGTCAGGCAGGGTACCAGTCTGATTGTCCATTGCTGCTTTGGCCACTGGCAGGCTGTTGCAACTCTTTCAAAGGTTGTCAGGTATACCTCAATATCACCTGAGGGACACAACTTTGTAAGTTTAATGGCCTTTAGGTTGCTTGCACTTTATTGCTCATCTAGATCTGTGCCGGATCCTCTGCCTTCGATAGCTTGCAAGGCATCCAGCCATCACTGCTCCAGTCGTTGCATCTCTTCTCTCATCTGCTGCTCCTGTTGCTGCAGCTCTTCTCTCTTCAACACTTCTAACCATTGAATTTCTTTTTCTCTCTGCTTCTCAGTCTCTTTTTGTTGTATAGCCCACCATTTGAAAAAGTCCATCAGGCTTTCAGGTTCTGTCACTGCCTGTTCTTTTTCCATGACTTGTGCTGGCTGTACAATCTCAGACTAGACTTCTGTTGCAGCTAGTTTGGCTGGCATTCTTCTGGTAACCACTCTTAGACTTGCTGCTGCAGAATCCATACCTTCCTCTGTGCTTCCCTGGTACTAGGTCCAGTACCCACGCACAACTCTCCTGTCTTAGGGTGTGCACGGCTTAAATCCCACTTAGGCTGACACCATCTGTCATCGAGGCACAGGTCAGGAAGCATAGAGAAAACCCAGGAGCAGTTGTAAAATTCCACAAAACTGATTATTTGTAATTGTAGTAACATAAAATAAAATAAACCTGTTTAGAATATCTATGTACAGAAGCAATATACAATCTCTTGTAATCTCCCTTGCAGCTCCGAATAGCTGTTTTTATAAGTCTTTTCAACCCTCATCCTTTGCAAGCATCCTGTCCTTTGTAAATTTCAAGAGCTGCTAGAACATTGAGAAGTTCCTGAGGTCCCCACAGCAACTGCAAAAGGCTCAGGCATTTGCACCCAAGTAACCTCTAGCTTTTCACAGTCATCTCAAATTATAAATGTATACATTTCAACAGTAACACAATTTTCTAAACAAAAGTGATCCCAATATCAGCTACATTTCCATACATTGATTCTCATATAGTTTATATTAGCAGATATAGATATGCAAGGAAGAAAGACAGCAAGAGAAAACTGAGAGACAGTGAGAGGCAAAGGATTGCGAGGCTGGTTGGACTGATCAAGTCCGAGGTCTCACAGGAAAATTTGGTTGCGCAACCAGACAGAAGACAATGAAAAGGAAAGCATACAGAACCTTGCATTTAAACGCTTTCTCCAAAACCCTATCGCATGTAACCCCCAGGTGGCGCTATCCCAAGGGGTACTACCCTGCCTGCTTAACTACTGACAGGTTGAGGGGCCTAGGTTCTATGGCGGGTGCCTCCACCCAGAGGTCAGGGTTTGTAGTGGTTAGACTAGCTTGATCACAGCCCTCTGGGACACGGTGACCCCCTTTGGTTCCCTCTAATGGCTCACACAGTACACCGGAGTTACAGCCCCAATACCCCATGTTTACACACTGTTCACTCATATAGATACCACTTACCCTCGAGACTGATTCAGCAGCACGTCTCTGAGGACCCCCTGTAAAGTAAGGTTAATCAACATACACAGCAAAACACAGTACTGTTTCCATAAGTACCACCGCCACAGACAGTATATAGTATAACAACAATAAATCTGATTTATTTAGGGGACAATAACATGGGAGGGGGAAATCAGGTTAATTGGTGGCATTACATTGCAGTACTGTGCACACATACAGGGTCTGAAAAGTCACACTCTGGGTACCCAGGTTGGGGGGGGGGGCTAGCCAGGTCTGTTGCCCGGGGTTGGCCGGCAGGTGCAGATGGATAGGGCCCTGTGGAACAAAATTTATGCACAACACCCAATTGTTATCCGGAGCCAGAGGGCTCAGTCCATGACACAGTGAAACAACAAGAATTAGGTGACACACTTGTGATTGAAAACAAGCTGCAGGGGAATACCCTGATTTATACTCACAATACCCAAGCTGAGAACCGGATGGTGGATGTTCTTCTGGATTGCCAGAACAACAGGGCATGGAGACAAGGTCCTTGTGACTGGACCCCACTGCAGTTGATAGCAAACGGATTCAGTCCGAGACAAGCTGGGGTTTACTTCCAGCTTCAGCACACAATTCACTGTACAGGGGATTTGAAATAGCGATTCCCCACAAGCACTATGCACATTTATACAGTATGTAAAAGGAAAGTACTATACCAGGCAGGCTGCTCCTCAATCCCGATCACAGTTACTGCAAAATACCCGGGAGCATGCACAGCAGCTTCAGTTCCTGACAGACCGAGCGCGATTCAGCAATTCCTCCAGTCTTCTACAGGGTGAGTCTGGTTTCCACACTTCTAGTGCTTCTTTCTCCTCACAACTCAGATTCAGCCCAAACTGACACTCACAAAGGCTGCAGACCGAAACTCAGGGCCTCACACGCACTTCCTACGTGAAACTATACACTGCAGAAGCACACAGCTCCTTCTCTCTTCACTGCCACAACTGATCTGATCTTTCCAGTCACAGAGCAGGGCATTTCCTTTAGCTCCACACTATTCTGTTGGCTGATTCAGCTGTCATGCACAATAACACTCCCTCTGTTGGGTGAAAAAGGCACCAAGGTCAAAATTCCATTTCCCAGAGTCACTGCCCATACAGTCCCCTTGGGTCTAGCTCAAATTAAGAGTCCAAGTTCTGATTCATCCACAGGCTCCATTTTAGGGCTCCCTTAACCCAACTGGCCCAGCACAGCAGTTTAGGTCCAAAATGGAGAGGTAACATACACAGAGTCCCAGCTGCAATAAAGGCAGGTTAGATAAACTACAATTTTGCTAATGCTTTAAATGATTACAAGCAAACAGTTACAGCTTTCAGATGGGCTCCCTTTGCACCTTCAGCGACCACAAAATGGAGCGATTACTGTGCAGCTCGGGCAGGATTCGAGCATTAGATACGCAGTCCCTCCATACAAACTATAAATTGTTTCTGAGTGGGTTATCTTCCCACGTTTCTTTTATCACATCCAGTGGCCCTCTTGGCTGCCTACCATACAGCATTTCAAATGGTGAAAACCCTGTTGATGTCTGTGGCACTTCTCTGTAAACAAAAAGTAGGTAAGGCAAATATTGGTCCCAATCTTTCCCTTCTCCTTTTACAAACCTTTTTAATGTGCGTTTTAGGGTTTGGTTAAAACGCTCAACAAGACTGTCTGTCTGAGGGTGATAGGGGAAGGTTCATATGGCAGTGATACCAAGCAGTCTGTACAGCTCTTTAAGCAGTGCAGCACCAAAATTACTACCCTGATCAGTAATCATTTCTTTAGGTATGCCCACTCTGCTGAAAATTTTGGCTAGCTCTGCTGCAGCTTTTGGGGCTGTAACAGTAAGCATTGGAACTGCTTCTGGGTATCGAATAGCATAGTCGCATACTACCAGGATAAATCTATTACTCTTTTTACTTTTGTCTAAAGGACCAACCACATCCATTGCAATTTTCTCAAAAGGCACATCTATCAAGGGTAGGGGCACCAGGGGCACCTTGTCTTTTCTAGTGACTGGGACTACTTTCTGACACTCAGCATAGGAATTACAATAGGTAGCAACATCTTCATGAATTCCAGGCCACTAAAATCTATACAGCAATCTGGCAAGGGTGCGATCCCTTCCTGAGTGACCAGCCATAGGACTATCATGTGCTATCTGTAACAATTCTGTTCTATACTTCTGTGGTGTAACCAATTGTTCTGTCTGTTCCTGTGTCTGAGGTTTAACCCAAACTCTGTACAGTAACCCATTACATTTTTTAACCATTGGTCCACCCTGTTTTGGTTTTACCCCTAGCTGCTTGAACTAACCCTGGAGAAAAACATTGTTAGCTTGTTCTGAAAGAAAATCACAATCAGTTATCAATTTAGTTTCAGCATTTTCATATTTTAACCCTTCATGTCCGTCAGTCATTTGTTGCCACAGTTTCTTCAGGCATCGTCTTTCTTTCCTGGATTTCCGGAACTTGGAGCTGTGCTCAAACAATTCCGAATCAAAATCACCGAAAGGAAAAGTGTTCCCACCATCTGAAATTTTCTTTGCCTGAGCTCATCACCACAGCTGCTGAAACATAGGATTTACTCCCTCTTTGATCAGCTCAGTAAATCCTGGAAAGTCATTTCCAATAATCACAGGTACAGGTAACTTTGGTACTACCCCCACTTTTATTTGTTGCAACACATCCTTAATGGATAGAGTCACTTGGGTGGTGGGATAGTATCAAGTGTCCCCGTGGATGCAGATGACACCAGTACCCGGTCCATTTTCACAGTGTTTTCCCAGCACTTTAACATGCACTAGGGTCTGTCTACTTCCCAAATCAATGAGTCCCTTTACAGTCTTATTCCCCACCTTCACATCTGTTAGGTAATTGCCCCAGTTTGCCACGGACAAATCTGCTCCAGTGCCACTCTCTTTATCATGGCAGTTTCTTGCAAAATGGCCTGGCTTATTACAGTTATAGCAGATACATCTTTTGGCACAGATTTGTTACCCCCACCAGAATTCTTAGCAGGCTTGGAATTTAAATGGGAAAAAGATTTTCTTACTGGTGCTTGGCTGCTACCTCACTGCTGTGGTGTCTGTCTGGCCATTTGGTAGTCCTCAGCCAAAGAAACAGCCTTTTCTCCACTCTCTGGTTGGTGTTCCTTTACCCACAGCTGCACCTCTGTAGGCAAGATGTTGATGAATTGCTCCATGACAAATGTGTTGATCTGTGGGACTGTTTTGCCCTCTGGTTGGATCCACTTCATCAGGGGTTCTCGGAGTCGGGTGAAGGCTTCTCAAGGATTGTCGACCGAGTTGTACTTCAGAGATCGAAATCTCTGCCTGTAGGTCTCTCTGGAGATGTCATACCTTTTCAGGATTTCACTTTTCACCAGGTCATAATTTTCTGACTCTGCAGTGTCCATACTGCTGTAGGCAAGCTGGGCTTTCCCTGTCAGGCAGGGTACCAGTCTGATTGTCCATTGCTGCTTTGGCCACTGGCAGGCTGTGGCAACTCTTTCAAAGGTTGTCAGGTATACCTCAATATCACCTGAGGGACACAACTTTGTAAGTTTAATGGCCTTTAGGTTGCTTGCACTTTATTGCTCATTTAGATCTGTGCCGGATCCTCTGCCTTCGATAGCTTTCAGGGCATCCAGCCATCGCTGCTCCAGTCGTTGCATCTCTTCTCTCATCTGCTGCTCCTGTTGCTGCAGCCCTTCTCTCTTCAACACTTCTAACCATTGAATTTCTTTTTCTCTCTGCGTCTCAGTCTCTTTTTGTTGTATAGCCCACCATTTGAAAAAGTCCATCAGGCTTTCAGGTTCTGTCACTGCCTGTTCTTTTTCCATGACTTGTGCTGGCTGTACAATCTCAGACTAAACTTCTGTTGCAGCTAGTTTGGCTGGCATTCTTCTGGTAACCACTCTTAGACTTGCTGCTGCAGAATCCATACCTTCCTCTGTGCTTCCCTGGTAGTAGGTCCAGTACCCACGCACAACTCTCCTGTCTTAGGGTGTGCACAGCTTAAATCCCACTTAGGCTGACACCATCTGTCATCGAGGCACAGGTCAGGAAGCATAGCGAAAACCCAGAAGCAGTTGTAAAATTCCACAAAACTGATTATTTGTAGTTGCAGTAACATAAAATAAAATAAACCTGTTTAGAATATCTATATACAGAAGCAAAATACAATCTCTTGTAATCTCCCTTGCAGCTCAGTTTAGCTATTTTTATAAGTCTTTTCAACCCTCATCCTTTGCAAACAAGCTGTCCTTTGTAAATTTCAGGAGCTGCTAGAACATTGAGAACTTCCTGAGGTTCCCACAGCAACTGCAAAAGGCTCAGGCATTTGCACCCAAGTAACCTCTAGCTTTTTACAGTTATCTCAAATTATAAATATATACATTTCAACAGTAACACAATTTTCTAAACAAAAATGATCCCAATATCAGCTACATTTCCATACATTGATTCTCATATAGTTTATATTAGCAGATATAGATATGCAAGGAAGAAAGACAGCAAGAGAAAACTGAGAGACAGTGAGAGGCAAAGGATTGCGAGACTGGTTGGGTTGATCAAGTCCGAGGTCTCACAGGAAAATTTGGTTGCGTAACCAGACAGAAGACACAGAAAAGGAAAGAATACAGATCCTTGCATTTAAACACTTTCTCCAAAACAAATGGGACAGGGCCCTATTCTACCCTGTCACAGTGCATACTTGGGATTCCCCACTGAGAGAGCCAGGTTCACATGCATACTCAGGTTTCCTTACTGGGAAGGCCAGGTTCATGTGCACACTCAGGATTTTCCACTGAGAGAGCCAGGTTCCTGTGCAAACTTGGGATTCCCTACTGGGAGAGAGACGGGTTAATGTGCACACTCAGATTTCCCTACTTGGCGGGCCAGGTTCATGTGCACACCTAGGTTTCACCACTAGGAGGTCCAGATTGATGTGTACACTCAGGTTTCTCAGATGACAGCCAGGTTAATGTTCATATTCTGGTTTCCCACTTAGGAGGTACAAGTTTATGTGCACTCTTGGGTTTCCCACATGAGAGCGACAAATAAATGTACACAGTTGGGCTTCCCACCTGACATCCAGGTGCACATGCACACCTAGGTTTCCCCACCTGCAGTGCCAGGTTCATGCGCACACTTTGGTTTTCCACATGAGAAAGTCAGGTTTATAAGCATACTCAGGTTCCCCCCCCTTTATGTGCACACTGAGGTTTCCCACAAGAGAGAACCAGGTTCATATGTGCACTCTTAAGTTCAAAGTGGGAGTGTCATGTTCACATCCATACTGTAGTTGTCCACCTTGAAGAGTCAGGTTTCAGTGCACTCTCTGGTTTGCTACCTGGGGGAGCCAGGTTTATATGCACATTTTGGTTTCTCACCTAGGGGAGCCAGATCATGTGACCTCTTGGGTTTCCCTCCTGGGAGATACATGTTCACATACACACTTGGGTTTCCCATGTGACAGATCCAGGTTCACATGCACACTTTGGTGACCCATATGGGTGAGTTAATTTACACGCACACTTGAATTTCTCATCTAAGAGAGCCAGGTTAAACATACACACTCATGTTTCTCATCTGAGAGAGCCAGATCATGTGAACATTCAGGCTTCCCACCTTTGAGATATAGGTTCAAGTGTACACTTAGGTTTCCAACATGAAAAGCTAAGTTCATATGCACAGTTAGGTCTACTACTGGGAGAGCCAGGTTGACATGCATACACTGGTGTCCCAGGTGGGAGAGCCAGTTTCACTATTTTATTTTATTTAAAAGTTGGTAACCGAGAGAAGCACACTGAGCTGAGGCTTGTTTCCAGGTGCGGCCTGGGGGAAGGGACAAGAGGAGAAAAAATAAATATACATACCTGATATGCAGAGCAGTTACAACAGTGACTCAGGTGGGTTACAAAGGAGCCTGGGTACGAAAGCAATTACAATATTGCAGAGAACTCAGGTAGGTTACAAAGGTTCCTGGGGAGGCAGCAGAAATACAACAAAAATCAACTGGCAAAAGTTACAAAAAATACAATTCAGTTTCAGGTTGCAACATAAACATATTAGAATGCAGGAGATACAAAGGTGAACACAGGGTACAACAATAAAGACATGACTCAGAGCTGTCTTGCAGATTCAGGCTTTACAAGGATATTTAGTCAGGTGATTGGCAAGTACGGGGGGGAGGGGGAGCAGTAGAGAGTCCGTTTAATGAGATTTAGCGAGGGTACCAGATGGAGCAAGGTGGTAAGGGAGTTCCATAAATGGGGGAAAGAGAAAGCAGCTTGGCCAGAGTTTGAGTGTGGGCAGGGGAGGGTGAAGGAGTGAGGGTCACGAGTGTGGAGGCAGTAGGCTGTGTGAGGGGAGGGGAATAGGAGGGAGCCGACATGGGGGAAGCAGGCCAAACCAAAATTTGGTAGAGATTATGGAGGTGTGGTGGCTTCGGCAAGAGGCTAGGGAGGGCAGTGATAGTGAAGAGTGGAAGGAACAATGATGAGTCCTGAGGGGAACGTTCAAGGCGAAATGACAGAAAGCATTGAAAAGGACATCCAGTCTGGAGAGGGTGGGTACAGAGGCAGATGCATAGATGAAGTCAGCATAGTCAAATAGAGGTAGGATAGTTTTAATAAGGAGCATCCGTTGAACAGGGAGGGAGAGGGCATCTTTGTTTCTATAGAGAGCACCAAGTTTAGGGCGGAGCTTGGAATGCATGTGGTTGACATGAGCTGAAAAATCAAGATGGCTTTCAAGCCAGATGCCTAGATACTTATAAGACAGAAAATATCCAAGGGGGTGCCATCAAGAGTTGGGGGGTGAGCTTGGCTAGTTTTTGGTGGGTGCAGAAAGTCATAGAGACTGTATTAGTAGTATTTACCTTGAGTTGGTTTGTTTGGAACCAGTTTAGGACATGAGCGAAATCTGTTTGCAACTGAGTGGTCACCACAGAAAAAGCGGGACAAGATGTAAAGAGTATAGTGTCGTCAGCATAAAGGTGAATTAGGGAAGAAGAACATGCAGTATGGAGATTGTTAAGAAAAATGAAGAATAGGATTGGGTCAAGAACAGAGCATTGAGGAACGTCTGCTAGAACTGGGAGAGGAGGAGAGAGTACTTCACCAGCTTGGACACTTTAGGAGTGCCCCAAGAGATAAGACTTGAACCATTTAACAGATAGAGGGGAAAGATCAGCGAATTTGAGTTTAGTGAGAAGAAGAGAGTGGGAGACAGAATTAAAGGCCTTGGCGTGGTCTATGAATATAGCTGCAGTAAGATGGCCTTGATCCATGCTTGTGAGAATGGCATCAGTAATTCTGAGAAGGGAAGAGAGACAGTGGGATGATTTTTTCCAAAACCAGCTTGAAATGGAATCAAGAAATCAGAAGAGGTGAGAAAAAGGGTGAGTCTGGTAAGGCCAAGGGACTCTTGGAGCTTAGCTAGAGTAGGGAGAAGGGAGATTGGGTGGTAGTTTCCAGGTGAGGAGTTATCTCCACCTTTGTGAAGAGGGATCACTTTTGCAGATTTCCAGGCCTGAGGTACTGTGCCATGGGTGAAAGAGAAGTTGAGCAGGTGGGACGGGGGTGAGCAATGGCAAGGCAGAGATTTGAAGAAGGAGAGGGTCAAGCCCATCAGGGCTGGATTTGCAAGGTTTCACTGATTTAAGGACTATGGCACTCAGGTTTCCCACCTGAGAGGGCCAGGTTGATGTGCACACTCCAGTTTCCCACCTCAGAGAGACAGGTTTATATGAACACCTTTGCTTCCCACCTGTTGGAGCTAGGTTCATCCGTGAACTCAGGTGTCTCTCCTGGGCTAGCCCATGTCATGTGCGTACTTGGGCTTTCATATGCACAATTGGGTTTCCCCGCCTGAGAAAGCCACACACAAGACTGATTGATTGATTACATACAAATATAAGAAGAAGCCAGCAGAAAAAGGCCATTTGGTCTGTCAAGTCTGCTTGTATTGCAGGGTCCACAGCTTGAGCTGATGTCCCTGCCCTCCGTCCCCACTCCTCCCATCCTCCCTACCCATGATTCTTACCTTCCCCATGCCTATCCCAACCCCTCTTAAAGCTGCCCACTGTCTTCAACGAGATGACCTCTTCCAGCAGCACATTCCAAGTGTCCACCACCCTCCCTGTGAAGAAGTGTTTCCTGACCTCCCTCCTAAACCTCCCACCCTCCAGCTTAAGACAGTGCCCCCTTGTGATATGGTTGCCACTCAGCTTAAAGAGACTCTCCTTATCAACCTTATTTATCCCTTTCAAGTACTTGAATGTCCCAATCATGTCTCCTCTCTCTCTCTCCTGTCTTCCAGGAAGTACATATTCAGTGCTCTTAACCTCTCCTCATATGCCTTGCCCTGCTGACCTGCTATCATCTTTGTAGCCCTCCTCTGTACTTGCTCCAGCAGGTTAATGTCCTTTTTGAGGTGTGGGCAACCAGTACTGAACTCCATACTCTAGATGCAACCTTACCAGTGACCTGTACAAGGGCAGTATAACCTCCTCTCTCCTACTACTGATCCCCCTAGCTATGCATCCCAGCATCTTGTTTGCCTTTGCTGCTGCTTTCTTGCATTGCATGGAGTGCTTCAGGTTACTAGTGATTATCACTCCCAGGTCCTTCTCCTCCTCTGATGCAGATACTCGGACTCCACTGAGGTAATACCCTGTCCTGGTATTCTTGCCTCCACTATGCATAACTTTGCATTTCTTGGCATTGAAGCCAAGCTGCCAGATCCTGGACCACCTCCCCAGCTTTTCCAGATCTTCCTGAAGGTCCCGTATCCCTTCAGCTGTGTCCGCTCTCCCACGGAGCTTGGTGTCATCTGTGAATAGGCACATTTTGCCTTTAATGCCATCCCCAATGTCATTGATGAAGACATTGAACAACATCGGCCCCAACACAGAGCCCTGTGGGACCCCACTGGTTACCTCTCTGGTGCTAGATAACTCTCCCCATACCACCACCCTCTGGGTTCTGTCCCTCAGCCAGTTTTCCACCCAACTGACCATCTTTTCCCCAATTCCAAGATCCACCAACTTCCTGATCAACCTTTTGTGGCGCACAGAGTCAAAGGCCTTGCTGAAATCAAGATAGAGGATGTCTACCACTTGGCCCCTGTCTACTGTCTTAGTGACACAGTCAAAGATGTCAATCAGATTTGTTTGACATGATCTCCCCTCCCTCCCACCATGAACCGATACTGTATCTCATCCTGGAGACCATGTTCCTCTAGATATTCCACCAACCTTTCCTTTAGTATGGTCTCCATGAGCTTGCCCACAATGGAGGTCAGACTGACTGGTCTGTAATTCCCTGGATCATCCTTGGGACCGCTTTTGTGAAGGGGCACTACATGTGCTGTTCTCTAGTCCTGTGGTACCACGCCTGACTCTAGTGAACTATTAAATAGGTCTGCTATAGGATTGATTGATTGAAAGACTTTTGCCAGGAGAGGCATTCTGAGCTGGTATCATTTCATTTCCAGATGCATCCTGGGGAGAGGGGGAAGAGAAGAGAACAGTGCAAAATGCAATAATATTGAAATGAGTACAACAAAATGAACAATTCTCAGGCAATGCTTCTGAGCAGGAATTATGCAATACTATGAATTGCAGAAGAACAATAAGAACAATATCCACCAAGCAACAATGCAATAATAAGAGAGGTGGGGGTAATGACTGAAAACTGGGAGAGAAGGGACTGTACTAGTGACAATTAAGGGTGGAGGCCAACAGACAAAAGTCCAAAACCCAGTGTCAGGAGCACCTGCAGGAATGAGTAGAGAAATCATTGAGGAGAGATTTCAGAGTGTGAAGGGAAGGAGCAGAGTGAATGAAAGGGGGAAGTGACAAAGGTCCTGAGTTTAGGGAAACGGAAAGATAAAGCAGCTTGACCAGCTGAGGATTTCACTGGGGGGAGAGCAGAAAAGTATGAGTTGTTAAGAGAAAAGCAAGATAAAAGGTGAATAAGTCAACTCAAAATTTGGAGCTAAAGGAGGCACAGTGGGCAAGACGCTTACCATCAAGGGAAGGGATGGAGAGGGAAATGTACAAAGAAGAGTGGTGAGTACACAGGGGTTTGTTGAGTGCAAACTGATAAAAGGAGTGAAAGAGGGTCCAGTCTGACAATGGTGGACTTGGGAGCAACACTGTAAACAATGTGCCCAGAGTCAAAGAGTGGGAGAACTATCTTCGAGAGGATCTCTCCTTGGGCAAGAAGTGGGATGCTCCCCTTATTCCTGTAAAACACACCAAGTTTAGGGTGAACCTTCTTGTGGACTGCATCTATGCAAAAGAGAAATTGAGGTGACAGTTCAGCCAGACCCCTCGGTACTTAACGAGGGGACATCTTCAACTGCTGCACCATAAAGGGCATGAAAGCAGGGAAGAGGGGGTGAATCTAACAAGCCTCTGCCTGGTACCATAAGTTTCCCCACATGAGTGAGCCCAATTCATGTGCACACTTGGCTTTTCCACCTGGGAGAGCCAGGTTAATATGTACATTTGGATAGTCTACCTGGGAGCCAGGTTCATGTGCACACTCTGATTAGCCAACTGGGAAAGCCAGGTTCACATGCACACTTGGGTTTCCTACCAGTGTGAGCAAGTTTTGTCTGCACGCTTGGGTTTCCCACCTGAGAGAGCCAAGTTTTTGTGCACAGTCTGAAGCTCCATGTGTGAGAGCCTAGTTTATGTGAACACTCAGAATTCCTCACTGGGAGAGTTAGGTTCATGTGCAAATTCTGCTTACTGCCTGGTAGCACTAGGTTCATGTGCACAATCAGGTTTCCCATCTGAGAGCCTGCATGACATGCACATCCTGGTGTCTCAGGAGAGTCAGTTTCATGTGTACACTTGGGCTTTCTACCTGGGAGAACCAAGTTCACGTGCATACTGGTTTCATAGAAACATAGGAAGCTGACAGCAGAAAAAGTTTTATGGTCCATTGTTTCTCCACTGGGAAAGCTAAGTTTACATGCACACACAAGTTTCCCACCTCGAAGAGAGTTTTGGAATATCACACACAGGCTATATCAGTGTGAGTCAGAATTTCACACTACCACACACACAGCCTAATACTGATTACCAGTAGTTAACATTTCACCAACACCAGCCACAGCCTACCATATCAGTAAGAGTTAAACAGTTTGCCAATACCATACACAGCTAACCATATCAGTGAGAGTCACAGAGTTAAACACTGACAAACACAGCTTCATATATTGATAAGAGTTGGACCTCACCAACTCTGGACACAACATGCCATATACAGTAAGTGAGAGCTGGAGTTTACCAACATCACACACATCCTACCATATCAGTGAGAGCTGGAGTTCACCAACACCAAACACAGCCTACCCTATCAGTGAAAGCTGGAGTTCACCAGCATTACACACAGCCTACCATATCAGTGAGAGCTGGAGTTCACCAACTTTACACACAGCCTACCATATCAGTGAGAGCTGGAGTTCACCAACACCACACACAACCTATCCTATCAGTGAGAGCTGGAGTTCGTCAACACCACACACAGCCTACCATATCAGTGAGAGCTGGAGTTCACCAACTTTACACACAGCCTACCATATCAGTGAGAGCTGGAGTTCACCAGCTTTACACACAGCCTACCATATCAGTGAGAGCTGGAGTTCATCAACGTCACACACAGCCTACCATATCAGTGAGAGCTGGAGTTCACCAACTTTACACACAGCCTACCATATCAGTGAGAGCTGGAGTTCACCAACACCACACACAACCTATCCTATCAGTGAGAGCTGGAGTTCATCAACACCACACACAGCCTACCATATCAGTGAGAGCTGGAGTTCACCAACTTTACACACAGCCTACCATATCAGTGAGAGCTGGAGTTCACCAGCTTTACACACAGCCTACCATATCAGTGAGAGCTGGAGTTCATCAACGTCACACACAGCCTACCATATCAGTGAGAGCTGGAGTCACCAACTTTACACACAGCCTACCATATCAGTGAGAGCTGGAGTTCACCAACATCACACACAACCTATCCTATCAGTGAGAGCTGGAGTTCACCAACTTTACACACAGCCTACCATATCAGTGAGAGCTGGAGTTCACCAGCTTTACACACAGCCTACCATATCAGTGAGAGCTGGAGTTCATCAACGTCACACACAGCCTACCATATCAGTGAGAGCTGGAGTTCACCAACTTTACACACAGCCTACCATATCAGTGAGAGCTGGAGTTCACCAACATCACACACAACCTATCCTATCAGTGAGAGCTGGAGTTCACCAGCTTTACACACAGCCTACCATATCAGTGAGAGCTGGAGTTCACCAACACCACACACAGTCTATCCTATCAGTGAGAGCTGGAGTTCACCAACTTTACACACAGCCTACCATATCAGTGAGAGCTGGAGTTCACCAACACCACACACAGCCTACTATATCAGTGAGAGCTGGACATACGAACATATGAAGAAGCCAGCAGAAGAAGGCCATTTGGTCCATCAAGTCTGCTCGTATTGTAGGGTTCACAGCTTGAGCTACTGTCCCCGCCCTTCTTCCCCACACCTCCCATTTTTCCTACCCATGATCCTTACTTTCCCCCTATGCCTATCCCAGCCTCTCTTAAAGCTGCCCACTGTCTTCAAGGAGATGACCTCTTCCAGCTGCTCATTCCAAGTGTCCACCACCCTCTCTGTGAAGAAATGCTTCCTGACTTCCCTCCTAAACCTCCCACCTTCCAGCTTAAGATTGTGGCCTCCTCATGTTATGGTTGCTACCCAGCTTAAAGAGACTCTCCTTATTAACCTTATTTATCCCTTTCAAGTACTTGAAGGTCTCAATCATGTACCCTCTCTCTCTCCTGTCTTCCAGGGAATATATGTTTAGCCTACCATATCAGTGAGAGCTGGAGTTCACCAACACCACACACAGCCTACCATATCAATGAGAGCTGGAGTTCACCAACACTACACTCAGCTTGCTGTATCATTAAGGGTCCAAGAGATCAAGGTAAGGTGATGTTTATTTATATGGTGCCCAATCCCAATGCTGTGGGCGTCTTACACTATAATAGGCAGGGTAATGCAAAATAATAAGACAGACTACATATCATAAATACATTAAAACAACATATATTGCAGTAATAATTAATAAATACAGTCTTATAAATATAAAAACAACTCTGGTTAGTCTGGGAAAGCCAGCTTGAAAAGATAAGTCTTAAGACCCCTCGTGAATGCCTCCACTGTCGGGGCCTCCCTCAACACTACCCACAGACTACTACAGTATAACAGTGAGTCAGAGAGTTGAACACCACACACAGCCTACTGTATCTGTGAGTCAGAAAGTTCAGCACCACATACAGCCTACCATATCAGTGAGTCAGAGAACATAACACCACACACAGTCTACCATATCGTTGAGGTCAGAGCTCAACACCACACACAGCCCACTATATCACTGAGGGTCAAAGAGGTTGGCACAACACACAGTCTACTACATCAGTTGCATTCAGAGAGTTCAGCACCACACAGCACATCATATCAGTGAGTCAGAGAGCTCAGCATCACACACAGTCCACCATATAAGTGAAGATCTGTGCTCTGCACCATGCAGTGTCTACGATATCAGTAAGGGTCAGAGAGTTGAACAGCACCACACACAGTCCACCATATAAGTGAAGATCTGTGCTCTGCACCATGCCGTGTCTACAATATCAGTAAGGGTCAGAGAGTTGAACAGCAGCACACACAGCAGACTATGTCAGGGAGTCAGAGCGCTCAACACCTCACACAGCAGACTATGTCAGAGAGTCAGAGAGCTCAATACCTCACAAAGCAGACCATATCAGAGAGTCGGAGAGCTCAGCACCACACACAGCCTGTTGTATCCGAGATTCAGAGCTCAGCACCACACACAGACTACCATATTGCCTGAATTTTACATATTTTTATTGTACAATATGTTTTTTGCCCGATTTTTTTTGGTGTATTATTTTTATGTATAACTGTCATTTTACTCTGTGCATGTTATTAAAATTGAAACTATTTTGTAAAAATTGTGATACAAACCCGAGATACAAATGGGGCATCATCATTGTAAATTAGCTTTGCTCAATGACTTTTCCCAAAATAAAACTTGAGTATCAGTGAGGGTCAAAGAGTTAAACAACAACACACACAGTCTACCATTTCAGTGAGATTAAACAACACAACACACAACCTACCATATCAGTTAGAAAGAGAGCTTAACAACAGTGCACACTGCATAACACCAGCCCTATCAGTGAGAGAGAAAACTCCAATTAACACTTAATGAGTCAGAGAGAGCTCAATGGCACCAGGCATGGCACATCATACAGTGACAGAGTGAACCAGTGACTGTGGGATTCAGACCTGGGATCTTCTCTTTGACAGTTTCACACTTTAACCACTAGACCACATTGACTTCTACAATATTATCCTTCATTTACTATGCCTAATAAATCATTTACTAACCCACATTAGAAAACTATACTTGACCCCATAATTCTTTCACTTGAGAAGTGGATTGTTGCATCCATATAATGTTGGAAGGGCAATACTGGTACTTAATTATTTTAGAAGTAGGTGTATCCCAGAGCACCCTACACCTCCCACAAATTCACCTCATTGCCTTAGAATAAGGCCCTGTCCACACCAACACTTTTACCATGTTTTAAACTGTTTTAAGTCTGTTAAAATGGTTAAAAAGTATTGAGTCCAGATTGTAGCATGGTAAAATCATGCTACAGTCCATGTTTCAATTGAGCTTCCGCAACTGGATGAGATGTATGCTTGTGTGACGTTGATACATTGTGGCTGTTCACCTCCTTATCCGTGGGATATACCACTCTGTAGGGGTACAAAGCAAGGAACCCTAGAGGAGGGTCCCCCCCATAGGTGCCACGGGAATTATTCTCTTGGCTAAAGGTAATTTAGGAAGAAGCCCATGGGAAAGAGAGAGAGATGAGCCGCTGGAGGAGGAGGGGTGGATGGTGGGGCAATGAGAAACGAATCCTGGAACAGTCCAGGAGGAGTGACCTTTTAAAGCCTGATGGGGGAGTGATGTTATTGCTCCACTCATTGAACCTCAGGCTTAAAGCCTTCCCATTCAATTGTGCTTACGCAACTGGATGATATGTATGCTTGTGTGACTTTGATACATTGTGGCTGTTCGCCTCTCTATCCGTGGGATATACTACCCTGTAGAGGTATGACGCAAGGAACCCTAGAAGAGGGTCCCCCCTCCATAGGTGCCTTGGGAATCATTCCCTTGGCTAAAGGTAGTTTAGGAAGAAGCCCAAAAAGAATACCCAAAAGGATGTTGAGCATTGAAGATGCGAGAAATCAGAATATGTCGAGACCAGAAAGTAAGGAGAGAGACATAGGTGGGAAGGATAGGAGAAGAATGAGATACGATGAGGACATAGAACAAAATGAAAGCAGACAAGATGCAGAAGGGTGGACTTCCTAAGGAGAGAGGGAACAGCCGGGGCCACCATCCGACTCCATCCACCAGCAGAACCTAACTATGGAACCTATAAAAGCACTAACCCTGACTAATATTATGGCTATTGGCACAAAGGAGAGGAAAACCCCCCTTAGAGGAGGAAACCTCTGGGAATCCAAGGCCTAGGTTGCCTTCCCTCCAGGCTGAAGGATGGTTTGATTAGGATGGCTCAGCTACAGTAGTTTAAAGTCAAGATCGAGGAAGGAGGACAAGTCCAATTTAGGGAAGCTCTCGCATTGTCCTTCTAAATGGACAGCTGTTGAGGGATGTGAGTGATATCTCTGCAACTAGACACTCAAAAGCAAGAGAGGATGTACGGTGATAGAAAGAAGCCTTGAAGGCCTGAATGGTTCAAGGTGAGGAATGAAATGGATGATGTACAATTATGAAATGAGTCCTAGAAGGCCGGTACGGTTAAGGTGAACTATGAAGAGGAAGATGAACGATGATGGAGTGAAGCTGTGGAAGTTTTTTTTTGTTTGTTTGTTTTTTTTACTAGGAGAGACACACTAAGCTGAAAGCTTGTTTACAGGTGCGACCTGGGAGCAGAAGGAAGTTAAGTGACTTGCTCAGGGTCACACAGTATGCAAGTGGGGGCTGTGGAATTCAAACTCAGGTCTCCAGGTTCGCAGCTCAGAACCTTAAACCACTGCGCTATCCTGCCTCGTGTAGTTGGTACGGTTAAGGTGAGTATGAAATGAATGATGTATGATGATGGAGAGAAGCCTGCCAGCCCCAAGCAAAGGGGCAATAGACATGAAGGCATGTCTCTGAGTGGAGAGCAGGTCAAGTCGAGGTAGCATGGACCTGAGAGGGTTATGCTGGAGTAGTCGATGTGAAGGAGTAGACCCACAAAGAGGTTGGATGAGAAAGGGATACCCAGATGTGGTCATGAGAAGACTGATAGTGATAATAACTGCAGGAGTGCAGCAGTTCGATGGGTTGCATAAGTCCCAATGAGAGGTATGCTCAATTAATCAATGTGAATGAGTAGATACTGAGTTCAGACTGAGTGAAAGAGAACCAGGCTCAGGCACCTGGACACCAGACAGAGTAGGGTAAGAGGAGGATACGAATAGGGAAGGTGATGGTGGACAGGGAAAACCCCAAAAGAAAGCAAAGGTCAGAGAAGGAATGGAGGGCAGAGGGAATGGGAGGAGGGAGGAGGGCAACGAGTGGAGTCGACAGAGGCAGACACCCCCCGATACAGTGGATAGAGGTAAAGAGAAGAACTGAGTCAATCCACTGAGGTTGACGATGGAAGTGGATGTGCGTCCACAAAGAGCCTGAACAGCAGGAGGGGTGCCTATAGAATACTGTACTACCGTGATGGACACCACATTCATAGCACAATTATCCTAAGGAAATTGGGCTAGAGATGTAAATGCCCTTGCAACAAGACAGGATGTGAGCAGTGGGAAGCAGCTAGTGCTGTGTCGAACAAATAGACCAATCCAAATAATAATGCCTCCAAATCATAGGAGCGATGCATGTGAGCAGACAAGAACACAGAGGCGATAATTTGTAGGTCAGGATAACAAAATGAAGTTGCGCACACTGAGGACGAGGGATGAGCAAATCAGGAAGCATAGCTGAAGGTTGGGGATGGACCTCTGGAGAACCAAAGTAGGAAGGTGAACAACAGCAGCAGAAACGGATTGGGCGGTCAGGAATGAAGAGCTGAAAGCCCAAGTGTTCCAGTTGCATGGGGAGCGGTAGGACCAGAGGGTCGATGAAAAGGAAATGGCAGAGAAAAAATCGAAACCCGAAGCCACAGAGGAAAGAAAAGACATCAGAAGGCACTCCAGGAGAATGAATGCAGTAGAGGTCGAGATTGCGTGAGAACAGAAGGGGTGGGGGAGATGAGGAGAACCATGCAGAGTTGAGGTTGAGGGAGGAGGAAATAATCCAATTTAGAGGAAGCTGTCGCTCTGTCCTTCGAAATCGACAGCTGATGAGGGTCACGAGCGATGTATCTTCAATTAGACACTCAAAAGCAAGGGAGGAGAGAGATGGCTGCTGAGGTGCTCAGCTGTCCTATGCGAGCCTACAAAACAGACCAGGGGAACCAGAGGCAGTCTTGATGGAGAATAGCGTAGAAGGTGCCTCCGAACCTGCTTGGCCAGCTAAGGGGGCCTTGATGAGGAGATCCCATCCCTCACAGCTGGAAGTTGGAAATCCGAAGTTCAGAGGTGTTGCCAAAACGAGAGACAATGGAAGGCCCACCTGGAGCAAAGACAGGCTCACCATAGGCCTGGGAGGAGGACCCAGCTCCGAGCTGCACAGTCTCTAGATGCGGACGTTGTGGGTGCAGAGTGAGACCATTGGCTATGGGCTAGCCCCAAGCCATGGAGCAATGGACACGGAAGGCAAGGCACCGAGGGGAGAGTAGGTCGAGACAAGGTAGCATAGGGCCCATATGAAGGGTATGCTCGAGTAGGCGATGTGAACGAGTAGACCCACAGAGAGGTCAGATTGCGCGAAGGAGACCATGATGAGGGTCGGGAGGAGGCTGGATGTGATAGTAACCACAAGAGTGCATGCCAACCAGATCCAGTGAAAAGCCAAAGGAGGAGTGGGTGGAACTGTATGAAGTAGGAACAAGAAGGCCGAGCGAAGCCCGCAGTCGACGGTTGAGGTACGAAGTAACAGGAGTAGTGAGGAAGGAGCGGACAAAGTTGGAATAGATGAGGAGAGATTTGAGATGAATATATGAGGTGCACTGGCATGGACTACAGAATGGGAATGAATGAAGTGAGGGAGATGGACAAAGACGTCCGGGAAAAGCCCGCAGCCTACGATGAGTTGAGAAGGCAATGCAGGAGGTGAGGATGGTTGAGAACGAATGAATGAGAAATGATGGAGGGTTGAAAGCCTTGAAGGCCGGAATGGTGAAAGCTAGGTATGTGACGGATGATGGTATGATGGTGGACATTTGAAGTCACTTAGTCGAGTTGAAGATGGCGGCCACGCTGGGTCAGCCACTGAGAGCTACTGAGAGCCATGGAGTTTAGTTATTTAGTTTATTTAGTTTTATAAGTTTTATAAAATTAATAAGTTAAAGTTCATCAGTTTTAACTTGCGATTGTTTATTAACTGCGTTGATTACGCTATTTGGACACTCGATACTCGCTGGAAACCAAGGGCTGATTACACCCATTGTATACGCTAGTTTTAGTGTTGTATGAATAGAGCTGAAGATCGAGGGGATTGGTTTTGGTTTGCTTTGACTGACCTGTCTTGGACTTTCACTAACTCTCACCGTCATTGCCAGGACTTGTGGAGCTGTGGATTTGTCTTGCTGTGTTTCGCCGGAAGAAGTGAAGGAGCTCGGTTGAACTAGCGGGCTCAAGTGGGGAGCTCGGTTGAACTAGCGGGCTCAAGCGGGGCTCGCTGTGGGCAAGTAGTGCTGGGTGAAGATCTGCCTGTGCCTCTGGGAGCTGTGGGAGCTGCGGCCGCCATTTCGGTCCTCGACCGGGCAGGAGTCGCCTTGTTTGTTCCCTAGGGAGCTGGGGGGAAACTGAGGCCTCTCCTAAGCCACCTTAGGGGTCTGCCATTGAGCTGGGTTGCTGAGGCGTCTGCAGCTGCTGATCATCCACCAATTGGGGGGCGTTTCGCTTCTGTTGGAGAAGGGGTCTGTTTGTTCATCTTTGATTGTACTCCTGGAGCTATTTGCCTGTCCTGAGTTTCCCTGGATGTTTTAAGATCGAACTGTGAGGATTTGTTGCCAAGAGGACTGTGTTTATTGCTATCTAAACTTTCCTGCTTGGATTTAATTTGGTATTGGTGGAGAAACTGACTTGCTCTTCCCTTGCCCTGTTCCTGGATATAGGGGTGGTGAGAGTGCTGTGCACACTGTTTTATTCTTCTTCAAACAGTTATGGATTAATTTGTGGACTAATTTATAAAGGGTCCCCCACCATGTGAGAGGTGGTGTTGGGGGTGTACACAATACTTTTTAAACCTTTTGATATACTGGTGATTTTGTTGGATTTGCATGCATGTGAGAGGTGCTGCATTGAAGTCATAATACAGATTTCTTTTATCAGTTATTTTTAGTTTTTCACTACTACTTTCTGTTGTGGTAGTGAGAGCATCATATTTTCTCAGCCCGGGTTTATTATCCAGCAACTTTCAAAGACATTGGACACTGTGTCCTATTGGACAAGCAGATGCTTTAATTTGTTATTGTATTTTATTGTTATTTTGGGGTTACATTTTGAGTTGGGGTTCTATTTTATACATTTTGGGTTGGGGTTTTATTTTATATTTTTTCCTTTTCAAATTTGTAATATTGTTTGTTTTATTCTGCTCCCCCTCTGCGAGAGAGAGTGTTTTTATTCATAGTTTTTGATATTGATAGGTTTATTTTTTGTTTTGTTTCTTTTGTTTTCTTTTTAGTTAATTTATTTAATTATAAATGTGTTGGAAAGGTTTAGTGACGGTTGGGCAATATTCCCCCACCAGGCTCAGGGAATTACGTCCTTTTGAATGTCCACCATTGTCACCCGACACCTATTTTAGGTGTCGCGTGTTGGGCATCCTGAGGAAGTGTGGGCGAAGGTGGAGAGCTGGGCCTGGTGGGGGACAGGAAAGGGGAGGGCAGATTGGGGTTTTGGGGTCCAGGAGACGCCCTGGGGCCAAATGGGGTCAGGATAGAGGTCATTCCTGTCTTGTCCCCATACCCAAGGGCTCCGATGTTACTGGACAGGTGCCGAGGTCTTCCCCGACAGCTCATCCCACCTTGGCGGTGTTATGCAATGCCAGATCTATTAAGAACAAGACAGTTATTATAGCTGATCTTGTTGGATCAACTGATCTGGCTTGCATCACCGAGACCTGGCTGGATGAAAATCCAGGCCCTATATTGGCGTCGGCAACTCCAGCTGGTTCTCGGTGATACACCATCTAAGGTTGGATGGTAGGGATGGGGGTGTGAACATTATGTTTAAGACTGAGCTGGGCCTTGTGGATGTGCCATTGGGAAGTAACAGATCCTTTGAATATATCCTGGGAGAGGGTGTAGGCTGCGGGATTCTCCTCGTCTACCGTCCACCAGGTGACGGTGGAGAATTCCTGCATGAGATAGCAGACTTCATCGTCAACTTGGTGTTGAGGTTCCCCAGATTGATAGTTCTGGGGGACTTCAATGCCTGAGTCGACAATGAACTCTCACATTTTGGTCAAAATCTCCTCCAGCTGATGAATATGCTGGGCCTAACACAGGTATTCACTGGATCTGGTCTTTCTTTTGGGTATGGAGATCGCTGACTTGGGGATGGAACCTGTCAGTTGGTCTGACCATCACACCATCAGGTTCAGTTTCGGGGCCCCCCAATAGGTCTGCCCCTATGGAGATGGTTCGGTACCGCTCTTTAAGGGGTATTAACCCCAGTGACCTAACGGCGGTACTGGATCTATCAAGTTTGTCGGGTGAATGCATGAGTCCAGATGATCTTGTATTAGCCTATTATAAGGCTGTGGGAGATGCTCTGGACAAAATTGCTCCTTGTATTGCAGCATGCCTCGCCCATCCAAGGAGCCCTGGTTTGATGGCTCCTTGAAGGAGTTAAGGCGAGTTGGCTAAGGCTGGAGAGAGCCTGGTGGAAGTCGGGCCTTGATGCTGACAGGCTTAGGTTAATGGCACATTATGATAGCTATCAATCAGAAATCACTCGTAAGAAGGCAGAATTCCTGTCCAGAGAGATTTCTGCTGCACAAAATCGACCGGCTCAGCTTTTCCGGACTGTGGACAGATTGTGCAATCCAATCTGTCTTCAGCCCAGAGAAGCTTCTTCTCAGCTAAGATGCGAGGAGTTTGCTCGGTTTTTGCAGATAAGGTTGCCAGCATCAGGTCCGGCATCGGTCCGACCTCTCCTATGGGGGATTGCGGTGGTCGACGAGAAGTGGCATGTCCTCGGTCTGTCTGGTTAGATTTTCGCCGGCCAGAGTTCGGGGACATTGTGAAGATCATCCAAACAATGCGACCAACTAGTTGTAGTTCGGATCCGGCCCTACACCTCTTTAGTAGGATGTAGAAGTTATCTGCCCAATCCTTGCTGACATTGTCTGAAGTCTTTGGAGAGGGGTCTTTCCTGACTTCTTAAGGAGGCGGTCATTTGACCACTCCTTAAAAATCCTCCTTGGATCCAGATTGTCTAGCTAACTCACCGCCTATCTCTAACCTGTCATTTGTTGGTAAGTTATTGAAAAGGCAGTTGCGTTGCAATTGGATGATCATCTTATAACTCACAATGTCTATGATACTCTCCAGTCTGGCTTTAGGAAAAGGCATAGCACAGAGACTGCCCTTGTCCGGGTATTGAGTGACCTCCTAATGGCTAGAGATCGAAAGGCATGTACCATTCTGGTCCTTCTCGATCTCTCTGCTGCATTTGACACTGTAGACCATGGAGTGCTGTTGGAGCGTCTGCGGGTCTTTTGTGGGCTGTCTGGTACAGTCCTCAAATAGTTTCGTTCTTACCTCACGGACAGGTCTCAGAGAGTTGTCACTGGAATTTATTCCTCTGGCGCTCACTCCCTGCCTTGTGGGGTACCACAGGGCTCCATTTTAGCTCCCATGTTGTTTGCAGTGTATATGCTGCCATTGGGAGAAATCATCAGGAGATACAGTCTGGGTTTCCACTGCTATGCAGATGATACTCAGCTTTACCTGTCCTTTCTCCCCGGCCAGGGTGATGCACTCTCTGTACTAAATAACTGCCTTGCGGAGATCAGACTTTGGATGAGTTCCAGCTGGCTGAGACTCAATCCGGATAAGACTGAGGTATTGGTTGTGGATCCAGGTCGTCCGGGGGTGGGTTTGGGAGCTGGACAACCATCAGGTTTGTTACTTGGTGGTATACCGCTCTCTACCTCTGATCAGGTGCGAAATCTGGCTGTTATTTTTGACGATGGTCTGACTCTAAAATCTCAGGTGTCAGCTGTTGTCAAATCCTCTTTTTTATCATCTGAGGAATATCGCCCGGGCGAAACATCTGGTTCCTCCGGGGGATCTTCCAACATTGGTCCATGCCTTTGTCACTACCTGTCTGGACTACTGCAATTCCCTCTACCTAGGGCTACCAGGGGTTGATATCCGCCGCCTCCAGCTGGTGCAGAACGCGGCAGCCAGGCTTTTGACTGGGACTTCTAGAACCAGTCATATTACGCCTGTGCTCCGCGAACTGCACTGGCTGCCTGTCTGGTGATGGATCACCTTTAAGGTTGGTTTACTAACCTTTAAAGCCCTACATGATCAGGGACCCAGTTACCTGAAAGATCTCCTGATTCCCTACTGCCCCCCCTCCATCCTCTCCGTTCCGCCAACGAGGGATTGCTGGAGATTCACAGGGTTCGATTAAAGACATCAGGATCTCGTGCTTTTGCTTTTTCAGCACCAACCCTGTGGAATTCTCTACCTCGTTGGTTGAGAGAATGCCCAACCGTCGATAGTTTTAAGGTTGCTTTAAAAACATATTTATTCAATTTAGCATATTCTAGTTAGTTATGGCTGACATTTTTAATGTATGGAAATTTTATTACTTTGTGTATGTTTTTGTACAGCGCCTTGGATTCAAAAGGCGCTATATAAATAAAGTTGGATTGGATTGGATTGGAATGAAGCCCGAAGGCTGGTACGGATGAGGTGAGATAAGAAAGGGACGATGCATGGTAATGGAGTGAAGCCTTGAAGGCCATTGCGGGTAAGGTGAAACAGGAAATGGATGATGTACGATGATGGAGTGAAAGGCCTGAAGGCCACTACAGTGAGGGGTAGGTAAGATGGCAAGCAGGGAACAGGAAGGATGAGGTTCGGTAACAATGGAGGGCTGACATGGAGTGAAAGATATATGGGTTGAGAGGACCAGACCTTAGGACTAGGCTTAAGAGTGGGATACAAAGAGGCATGGTGATGGCAGGATAGGGGAAGCAACCCCAAACAGAAGCATAGGACGAGGAAACATAAGAGGCAAAGGGCACAGGTTGGAGAGGAGAACGGCAGGGCGAAGCCCACAGCTGGTGGTCGGAGTACGAGGAACAGGAGAAGAATGAGGGGGCTCATGATTGGAAAGACAGGCTAGTGAACCAGGGAGAAAATGATGGCCAGGGCGCCGGGAAGAAGGTGTGGGAAGCCGAAGATGACAGCTGAATAAGGCACGAGATGCCCGACCAAAGGGAGTGAGCAGCGTCAGGCAGAGGAAGGCACTCCAGACTGGTGGGGGGGGGAGGCTCAGGAAAGAGGCAGAGTACAGGAAGGTGGGACAGATTCAGACCGACAGCAGTGCGAAGCAAACATAGAACAAGATGAGTAATGAGATCGGTGTAGGAGATAGAGAAGTCAGAGTGATGATCCACGGATATTTGCAAAACAGAGAGAATGAGGAATGAGACAACATGAGGAGTACCACAGAGCAAGTGTGCAGGGCAGGAGCATCCATTCTGGAAGATGTGCTCCATAAGATGGGGCTCAGTAGGATTCCAAAGGATGAGCATCCGGGACCCCAGTGCAGATATGAAAGGAGGAGGGGTTGAAAGGACATGACCCTCAGGACTCATCCCAGCTCAATGTGTATCCAAAATCGCAGTACAAGCACAGCCCTACTAGAAGCAAAGTAACAGATATGCAGTGGTGGCCATAACTCACAGAAGAACCCACACAGCCTGGACAAGCACAGTACCGAACTGCAGGAACAGCAGGGACAAACGAAGAGATGAGCGAGGAAAGCCTCGATTACCCACTCAGGTGGGGAGCCGTAAGCGAGGCAGAAGTGCCTGCCAACCAGGTCCATCAAGAGCCAATTAGGAACAGATAGAATTGCATTAAGGTAGGAGCGAGAGAGGCTGGGTGAAGCTGGCAGCCAATGGTGAGGTAGGCAATACCAGGACATCTGAATAGGTTTGACCAGAATGAGGGAATAGGGCCGGAAGAGGAGATGAGCAGGCAGGGTGATATGCAGGATGGAATATTAGGTGAAGGGAATGAGATGGGTATGGTGGTAGCAGGAGGGAATAATGGGATAGCAGGATAGGGAAGCTCCCAAAATAAAACACAAAAGAATGGCAAAGGTACAGACCAGGTCTGCGTCAGAAATGCATCTGAACACGAATACCGTTAACTCATAAACTTCAGGAGAGACTAGCAAAGAATGGTAAGATGAGGTTCAGATTATGGGACTTTGTCCCTGAGTTTGAAGCCTTATTCCCAATGCATGAGGTAAGATGGTGAGAGGTATGGAGTGGTAGCCAGCGAATAAATTGCTGGCATGATGAAATATGGAGCAGTAATAGTCAAGGTTCACCATGTGGAGAGGAACGTTAAAGGTACCTAGTAGGTACAGCAGGGTGAGGGGCAAGCCATCGCAGAGGGAACAGAGGTAACAGTGTTCACAAGGTCCAGATGCAAAAATGCTGTAGAGAGTCCCTAGGCGTGGAAAGCGATGAGACACAAAGAGCGCAGGCAGCGCCATGAGAGCGTCTACAGAAACAGAGACCCAGGAGACATTGGAAGAGGGCATGCCAGACTAGAAGTGCATCGGAGATGCTGAATAACAAAACCAAGGTTCAAATGAGCATGCGGGGAAGACAAAGGCAGAAGAAGAGGTGGACTGGAAATCCCAGACCAGAAAGGCAAGGTGCACCACCAAGCAGGGATCAACGGCAGCTGCCGGAGCAGGTCTAGTGGACAACGCGGGACAAGGCACAGGATGGCAGGGATGAGAGGGCAAGGAGGAAAATAGGGGAAGGACGATGGAAGACTGCCCAGAAGGTACAAGGGATGAGAGAAGCGTGAACGAGGAGAGGGCTAAGGAAGTGGAGACAGGACAGGGAAGCAGCCAGGAGAGATGGGGGGAATAGAGAGCCACAAAGCAAGCAGCCAAGGAGGGGAAGGGGGTAGACAGCAAGGGACAAGCATCAGAAATGCCACAGAATGACGAGTGACGGGAGGAGAAGCTGAGAGTGAGGAGGAGAGGCACCTCCAGCTGCAACGAGAAATGAATCCTGGAACAGTCCAGGAGGAGTGGCCTTTTAAGGCCCAATGGGGGAGTGACATTGTTGCTCCGCCCATTGAACCTCAGGCTTAAAGCCTTCCCATTAAAAACCATGCTAAAACCCTGTTCAGAGCACGGTTTTAGAATGGTGTTAGACCAACACAGGTGCCTCAAACCATGTTAACAGTAGTGTGGATGCAAACTGTTGTAACAAAGTTTAAGGCAACCTCCGCCACACTTCCATGGCTTTTTTACATCTGCCAATAAGAAAAGGAACACTTCACTTGCATCTTCAAGCTTGCAATGAGCTCCCCAAAAAAATGCTGTGATTCCCACCCAAATTGGTTACCGTGTCTGACCGCGAGTATCCTGACATGCATTGTGGCACCTGCAATGCTCTATGATACTGCTGTAGTCATGCCTGGGAATTCGAGTAGGGAAGCACAGTGTCAGAGCACGTGGACACTCTGATAATCGTGCTCAAACATGGAAACTAACACTTTTTTAAAACATTTTTAAAAACTGATGCCAGGGTGGACGGGGCCTTAGTAGCCAGCTTTGCTAATCACATGAATTAGAAATTGTTAACAACAATAGACTGTCAGACCCTCTTACACCTTCACCAATGTGATGAAAACTTATTGCCGTTGTTCCTGCCAGTAACACCACCAGGCATAGCTACCAGGTCTTCACTGAAGAACACTGCTCCAGTAGACTGGAACAGCCATGCAGTGGTGGCATGCTACATTGCCAACTTGGAGTCTGGGCTTTGCTCACAATTTTTTCTCCGCTGAACTGAGCAATATTGCCTTTGAGGTGTGTCCCAACTTTCTTTATTGACAGCCTCCTAGCGCTTATCTGGGTAAAGTTTTCCTCATAAATTATTTCCCTTAGTGTGCCAGAGTGAAAGTTTTACTTTTTCATTAGCACTGTGCAGATTTTTTATTTTTAGCGCAATGGCGCTATTTTGACTTTATTTTTACCACGACTATTTAGTTTAAAGCCTAATTTTATCACGGGTGCTTATTTTCGACGGTTTCCTTCATTTTTAGGGCAAATCACCTGAGGGCATTACCTCCATGGAGGGTTCCTTTGGCAGTGTCATCAGCTGTGACCTCCCTCAGGCCTCTCTATATGGGGGTGGGGACCAGAAGGCAGTCAGGAGCAGTGGGGTCAGAGAATGCCGGCATCATGCTACCACATTGGGGACTTCCTTGCTTGTCTCTCCCTGCTCTCAGGACACAGCCCACTAGAGCTTCATATATTTATTGAAATGTTTCATCAGGAGGGCACACTGAACAACAAGTTGCTCATCTCACAGTGCGACCTGGGGGGAGGGATTACATAGGATTGTGAAGGATGATCAGTTACAATAGTATGTGGGTAGTACAAACAATACAACATTGTAAGATTGTGCAGCAGTTGGAACACAAAGTATTGTACAATAAACAGTAGTGGAACATTTGGTAAATTACAATACATGTCCAAAATCATACAAAAGAACATATAAATGTACAAAACAGTAATAATGTGATAGAACCATTTATAGTGCATGAGTGTACCAGAAGCAGGCTCGAGGTAGTACGCAAGTGCTGTTGGAGTAAAAAAGATGAGGTTAGAATTTGTGCACACTGGTGACCCAGAACGGCAAGTGGAGAAGAGAGGGGGAGAGGCAAGAACTGAATATGAGGAGAAGGGGTAGCCATTTCCTGATTTCCCCCTTCAGGATGTTGAGAACCCTGCTGGGGGGGGTCAGGGTAGCCATTTCCTGATTTCCCCCTTCAGGATGTTGAGAACCCTGCTGGGGGGGGTCAGGGTAGCCATTTCCTGATTTCCCCTTCAGGATGTTGAGAACCCTGCGGGGGTCATGGTGGAAGGCAGAAACTGGGGATAGGTATTAAGGGGCATGGTGCACATGCACATACTATTGTGTGGCCACGCACCAGAGTCAGGCTGTGCTCCCCCTCTCCCTAGCCTCTCCAGCTGTACAACTACCTGTGGTCACCTAGGTGGTGGTACAGCAGCAGAGAATGCTGCTGTCCCCCCATGGAGGAGGAGAGTGTCTTCTGGGATGCTCAATCCCCCTCAAAAGTCTTGTTGAAGTCCAGATACAGGACATCAACTGCTTGGCCCTGTCAACTGTCCTGGTCACCCAGTCAAAAAAGTCAATTAATTTAGTCTGGCAAGACCTCCCTGTCACAAACTCATACTGCCTCTCATGTTGCAGCCAAATTTTCCTTGAGAAAAGCACACCAGTGTTTCCTTCAGCTAGTCTCCATCAGTTTCCCCATTACTGAGGTCAAACTGACTGGCCTATAATTCTCTGGTTCATCCTTTGGACCGCTTTTATGAGAGATAGCCAACAGGATCTAGGGTTTTTAACAAGGAAAACAAACACAATATATACTTTTTCTAAAATCAGAAACGCCATTTGTCACATTTGAAAATAATTGCTTTGAATACTCTTTTTACCCCCAGGGTGTTCAGTAACTCAAACAACTGATTAGTGGGTTTGCATGGTACATTGCTAATCAGTTTAAAATATGCATAACAGCTGTCAAGGAATGACTAGGAAAACTAAAATGTTTTAAAATGAATACATATGGTTTTATTGATGTGGTCTCCTGTGCCATGAATACACATTGAAAATATTTTCACAGACTACTGCTATGCAACCAGATAATAGGCCTCTTCATACATAGTGAACGTACCTGGTGTACAAAAACCAAATAAATACATTCAGAAAATGGTTATTGCCTCACTATTTATGTAGCATGTTGCTGTGCTATATCAACTATTGAATACCCTGCACCTGGTCTGTCCAACCTCCCTGTTTTCATATAACCACGGGCCAACTCCAGTCACAGCACTGGCAAACGCCTTAACTAGCTCTGGTTCTGAGTTTCACCACCCTCTTCATGAAGGAAACCTCTCTTTTCACATAGTCCTTTTCAGCCAGCAAGGAAGCCTGCTCTGGGGTACAATGTTCATGAGGGGAGGTACGAGAGGAGCTAGAGGCATCGTAATCTCAGCGACATGGGAAACCCCTTGGAAGACTATAACTGAAGGCAGCCTGCAGATTGTCCCCAGTGGGAATGTTACCTGGTGCTTCTACATCCACTTCTAAATCCTCAAAATACACCCCTGGTTTCCACATTTGTTTTTGAGTTACATGATGACAATTAATGCCTCATGTTGGAAATAACCTGTATGGTATCAAGAGTATTTTTTATTAGTAAAAACACCAATTTCTAGGCACCAATATGCTCCTTAAACCCAAAGTAAAACAAAGTTACAGCATTTGTTATGAGGTTGGCTTTAGTAACAATCCTGTGTAAATTATTAATGTTAGGGCACCTCGCCTGAACTGACATTCCAAAAAATATGGGAAACGTTTGTAAGTTTTTATGTGTAAAACCCGTGTTATCTATATGAAACCTTTTCATTAGCTATAGAATGTGTAACCGGGTCACTGTGACTGTTTTGGTTACTACCCCTGCCTTGCAGATTCAGACGCAGTTGAAAGGCCTGGGTTCTGATTTCTCTGATTTGGGGGGCTCATTTCCAGATCCTTAAAATTTGTGCAGTGCTTCCACCCAGAGTAAATTTTAAGTGGGCCAGATCTCAGAGCGGTACATCCCCCTGGGATGTACAGTAGCAGCCACAGACACTGCCAGCTATTTCCCCGAAATTTCTATGATATTTCCAGAAATATCTCATGTTTTCTTCATTTCCACAGTAGGGGCAGCAGAGAGAAACTCTCTATCTAATTTTGTGAAATATCTTGAAATGGCTGGCAATGTCTGTGGCTACTACTGTAATACCTCCCCACCTCCCCACAGTATGGCCTCACACCTGTAAAACCACAGTGCAACCTTGAATCAAACAAATCATGCAATTTTTGACTATCACTGATAATATGCTCAAGAGACAGATTATAAAAATACCAATAAAACATTTATTGGGTGACCCTCGCAAGGGATAGGGGAATGCAAGGCAAAGAAAATTTCAGCAGTAGGGCATGACAGAAATTGGAAATCTGCTAAATGCTGTCTGGTTAACCTTGCAAACGTAATAAACCACAACCAGTGCCCACCTCCCACCAGGCAACACAGGTTAAAGATAGCTTCACCCGACCCACATGGGTGATATTGCCCACTGATACCAGTTTACCCCTACAATCTGAGGGAGCTTCCCAGACAAGTGTGTGTGTATGTGTGTATGTGTGTGTGTGTGTGTGTGTGTGTGTGTGAAGGGGGGGGTTACAATTGTGGTAGTGAACATTCTGTAGTAATGGTATGAAGTATAGGGATTACTATACTGTTTTTGGATATATCTGCCCTCATAGTGGCAGGTTCAGAGTTGGAAGGCTCAGGACAAAAATAACCAGCAAAACACAATTAAAAATAGACCATCCCAGAAAGCCATTCAAACAGTTAAAAAAAACATGCCTAACATCAAATAGTTCAACGTAAAAAAAAAAAGCTAAACAAGATATGCAGATCTGTATGTAGTGTGTCCTGGAAGATACCAGCTACCATTCTTGTGGGGTCATTCTATTTAGATTCTTCAAGTTCAAGTTCAAGTTTATTGCAGGAAAGACTTCGTTGAGCAAGCTCATTCACAAGGAGGTCCTGAGTCATATGCACATACAATACACAATTACACAGATGGGAGATATACAATGTAGGACAACAGGAGGAGAATTATATACAATTAAGAGGTATATACAATGGACCTTCTTATACTATGTATGCTATACATTTCAGAGTTAGCCTAGTCCTATATTATGCATCACATTTCAGTTTATACAATAGAGGGTAAGTGTCCTTAGCTGGACATAATATAATACAGTAAGTCATTTATATAATAATGGCTTCATACATATTCCAAGATACCACACCTCTTACGATAAATCAGCTTGTCTTGCCTCTACAACCTGGACTATGTTGCAGTGTGCTCTTAGACAAGGAAGCCTCAGTAACTTTTCGTACAGGACAAAATAAGGTACCAGACTTGTCTGCTCACAAAAAAACACTATTAGGCCTTACCCCTGTGGCTATTCGTAACCTGTTCTACCCAGTTAACAACCTGCATACCACCAGGAGTATGGCTAGGAATGCCCTAGAAATACCCTTCTGTTAAAAAAGCCTGGGCGTGTGTCTTTGCAGTAAGGGCATCTCAATGGCTGAATGAATTGCCTGAAACCCTGATAGGACTTCCCAAAATTGCCCATTTCAAGAAGGCACTGAGAAATGAATTCATTGCTAGTTCCTGATGCTCCTGCTACAACGCATTTGTAACTTAATATACCGTTCTCATTAACTATTATGAAACTCACACTGTGCCATACCAGTACCTGGGGCTTTCATTCTTTATTGATGACTAGGTACCTATATCTTTTTATGTCTGTGCTGACTGTGCACCACTGGAGCGGCTGGTTCTGTTTTGTCTATAGTTTAAGTCTATTTTAAAAACCGTTGTAAATGAGCATGTGTGCTCAAAGGTGCTTTCCAACTAACTAACTAACTAATTAAATTTCAGTGCCTTCAAAGTAATGATGATGTTAATTGGGGCAAGGGACAGCACAGACTTCTACTCACCACGAACTTCAACAGCTGACTGAGCAGTGGTACAAGGAAAAGTGATTTAGCTACATCAGAACCGGGGCCAGGCCTGGAGGAGTGATAGATTATACAAATGGGATGGCCTTCACCCCTCCTGAGACGGCACCAAGCTTCTAGGTAGAAGGTTTAACAAAGCTCATAGATGAACTTTTAAACTAGCTGAGATGGGAGACAGTACTGAAGAAGCATTTTGCTTAGCCAAAGAAGGTAAAGAGTTTGTTTCTTTTGTTTATTTGAGAAACATCGGAATTGCAACCCTTTGAGTCAGAGACTCGTTTACAAAGGCTCCATGCCAATTAAAACAGTGTACAGTGATAACAAGAATAAAGAAAATAAGAAAGAATCCATGTAATAATATGCATAACAAATCATCTAGGGATCAGATACAAGGCCCCGCGTCTGAGCACCAAGAGCATGTCAGCAGTAATAAAACAGTAAATAACAACAATCAGGGCTATATACAAGTAGAAGTGCAACTTGAACAAAGCTGATGACAGAAAATGTCATAGAAACTTGCTAACATCGAAAGAGAGGATCCAAAATGGGATGTTCTGCCTGGACAATCAGAGTGGCGGGAGGTGAGGAGGTGGCTTTTGAGAGCTATTTTGAAAGGCCCTAGTCTTTGCTGAGACGCTAATAGATACTGGCAGGGAGTTGTACCAGGATGGGGCATGGTAACGGAAAGACCTCTGAGCCAGGGAGGTCCTAACTCTGGGAACTTGCAGGGGGGAGCGGATGGAGCTTCGGGTAGAGAGGGAGGGGGCAGATTGGCAGATAATAGAGGACAGATCAAGGGGTGTCAGACCTGCAGTGACTTACTTTTTTAGTCAAGAGGCACGACTGATAGATTAGTCTGTCATCGAGACCGAGGAGGTTAGAGAGGGAATACAGCGTGCAGGTATGGGTAAGGTGGTTAGAGCTAGTGAGCAGCCGGCAGGCCTTACTGAGGGAAAGCTTGATTTTGTGCAGTGCAGTGCTGTTACTGGCACCATAAATAAGCAGACCATAGTCCACTGGGGACAATACTGAGGAGAAGATGGCCAGCCATAATGCTTCAGGGGGGAGACAGTCTCTATGGTGTTATAATAGACCAATCCTAGAATTGACGGCAGAGCACAGGGAGCGGATGTGGTCATGGAAAGAAAGAGAGGAATCAAAAAGGACACCAAGGTATTTGAAGGAGGAGTTTTGTTCAAAGGGGAGTAGGGTACTAGATACAATTTGCAGAGAAAAGCTCTTGAGTTTACTTTGGCTGTGTGTAAAGAGCGTGGTTTTAGTTTTTTTAGGTTCAGAACAAGCCTATGGTCAGAGAACCAGCTTTCAGCCTGGCTGAAAGAGTTCTGAAGGGAGTTTTGTAGGAGGTGAGGGTCGGTATGAGAGGCAAACAGGACAGCATTGTCAGGGCAGAGTAGGAGGTTGCCATCACAGGTGGAGGGGAGCGTGTTCAGATAGAGGCTAAAGAGCAAGGTCCCCAAGATGGAGTCCTGGGGAACACTAGAACAGACCTGGCGGGGGCTGGAGATGGAAGAAGGCTTTCGACAAGTCAATGAAAACAGAACCAGCAACATGGCCTTTATCAAGTGCTGGGTGAAAGAAGTTTGAGAATTCAATAAGGGCAGTAGTGGTGCTGTGTGCATGATGAAAGCCATGCTGTTCACAGCAGAGGAGGTTATAGGTAGAGAGGTAGTCTGTGAGCTGGTCTGCCGCGATTTTTTCCAGAGCTTTGGAGAGAGGGGGGAGGATAGAGATAGGGAGATAGTTACTGGGGGAGGTTCAGTCACCACTTTTATGAAGCTGGGTGATCACAGGCACAGCTGTTTTCCAAACTAGGGGGAATTGGCTGAGGCAGAGGGAACAGTTCAGCAGTTTGGTGAGGGGGCAGAGGACAGCATCTAGAATCCTTTTGAGCAGCTTAGTGTCAAGGGTATCACTACTATAGTAGTAGTAGTAAAAACATTTTTATTTATACAGGCAGAAACAAATTTGACAATGCAAAAAGTTCACACCATAGGTCTTATTCAAGGCCTGTTTTCATGGTGGTCCTGTAATTGATGTTAATTTACAATTTCTAGAAAGTTCCAGATATTATCAATATACACAGATAAACGTAAAATATATACATGGTTAATGCCTTTCCTACTCTTAATAACTACACACAGACAATTAGACATAATGGACTGTATAATTTACCTTGGACAGTAATAAACGTGCAAAATCCTGTCTAATTTACCTCAAACAGTGACAAACATGCAAAATCCTATCTAATCTTGTGTTCAAATTCCTTTGCTGTTAAATTCATTCCTCTCAAATCCTTTGATAATCTATTCCAGGAATTAACAGCTCCATACCTGAATTTGAGTGTGCTATACTTGTTTTGAATCCTAGGTATTTTTAAAGTTCTGTCTGTATTTCTCAAATAGTAATTATGATTGACCCATTCTAACTGTTTTACAAGCCTTTCAGGGATTTCTGCTTTCAGGATTTTATACAGTAAGTTATTCCATACAATTTCTCTTTTTTGGAGCAGCGGGATCCAAGACAAAGCATCATATAAAGAACGGTGATGCACTGTGGGATCACACACCATAATACAAATCTAGCTAATAAGATAATGCCCTCAGGGAGGTGCTGGGATAACATCCCACCTCGGGTGGTTGGGCCGCCCAGCGGCCACTGGCCAGGCAATCCAACAACCGAGAAGCGATGTTATCCCAGCATAACACCCACCCTGGGGGGCATTATTCCTATTATACAATGGCTTGTTGTTTTATACAGAAAAAAATAATTTTAAAGAATATTTTTTAGTGTTTAAAAATATTTTTTTTTTAAGAAAAGATGCAGTCTATGGGATCAGCATCATCTAGTTGATCAGCAGGGATGTTATGCCAGGATAACATCCCTGCTGTGATGGCCAACTGGCCAATCAGGAGCCATGATTCTTTTTTGCCATTGTATAATGTATGATATAGAACATCCAGTTTATGTAAAGATTTTTTTGTGGAAAACAATAAGCATGGGATCCATACTCCAATGTTGGAATAAGCAGTTGATTTGACACCAACATATGGTCTGTTTCGGTCATACAAATTCTGACCCTTCTTAGGGCCCTTAGTTTCATTTTAGTTTTCTTTATTATGTTATCTGGGCCCTGCCTAGCTGCTGGTCTATACCTCCTCCTCCTTCCTCCAGCTGGGCCAAATATCTGCCCTCTATCCCAAACTCCTCTTGCAATCCTAGCATTTTTGCAACTTAGCACTTTTATCTCCCCTACTGTTTCACCCCCCCCCCCGAGTACCTTTTGACTATGCCCCCTGTCAGCCACTCATAAATGTATCCTAATCTAGAAATGTTATTAGGTATTGTTGGTTAACTGTACAGTCTGTCTATATGCTGCTAAGATGTATGTATCCTGTTATACTACTTATTGTTCCCACTCCCCTTTCCCCAGGATGTACCGTGAGACGAGCATTGTTGCTCAGAGTAACCTTCCTGGTGAAACATTTCAATAAATAAATAAAATAAATAAAAATATATATGCTGATTGAAAGTAAGACCAGAATCAATTTATACTCCCAACTATTTGTACGTTTCTACCTGTGTTAATAACAGCCCATTTACAGTCACAATTTGCATAACATTCTCAGGACACTTATTTTTATGTTTGCTTGCACACATGTGCAAGAAACATAGTGCCATCATCCGAGTTTTCGGTGGTGTGGCAGCCCTCTTCCAATTCAGTCAGTGTGTTTGCAGGCGTGACCACAGTTCGTCAATGAATGCTGCAGCTGTCTATGACAGCAGTTGAAAATGCAGTGCCGTACAGTTCAAAGGGAGAGCTACGCTTCAGTGAGCAGCGATAAGATATCACGTGCTCATGCGCTCCTCCCACAGACACACACACGCACGGATATTGCGTGCTCATGCTCCCCCCCCACGCACACACTGTATGGCCGACGGGGGTGCCCAATCCCCCGTCGGCTCTGCTGTGCTCCCACCCCCCAACAGAGTTCCAGGTGCCACGCTGGGAGCCCACCCCAGTGTGGCAACAGTCCGTATGGCCGACGGGGGGTGCCCAATCCCCCGTCAGCTCCACTGCCCCCCAAACAGCCTTCCAGCTGCCACGCTGGGAGCCCAAGCCAGTGTGGCACAAGTCCTGCATTATCTAAGGGGAAAAAAAAAACCTGAAAGAAAAAACCTTCCCTCGCTGACTGTCCTGACCCCCCTTCCCCCACCTGCGCCCACCCTCTGTGCACCCTGCCTCCCCACATCCCCCCACCTCACCCCATACTTACCTCCAGAGTCCGGCGTGACGATCTTCGCTGGACCGGGAACACATCTGCACTCTTCAAAGCCGACCGCCGAACTGAAGAAATGCCGTAAGCTGTATAATGGAATAAATAGGTTTTTTCAACTTTGATGCATATCTCAGGCATTTTGGGAATTTTTCACCAAATTTTCAACATGGGGTCTTTGAACCCCACCTCGTGAATTCTGTCACTGTCATTTTGTTAATTGGGCCTGAAAGGTGATTTCGCGGTCACTGCGCTGAACCACCTTTCGGGACTGATTTATGAAATGACAGTATCACAGTTCATGAGGTAAGCCATCAAAACCCTATGTTGAAAATTTGGTGAAAAAATTCCCAAAAATGACTGTTTTACGAGCATGCGTTGCGCTGTTCCTACGAACGCTTGTAAGTTTGCGAATTTTCAATATGTTCACTCCAGATTTAACATTGCCTATTTACCATACCTCCTTATGAGCAGTACAGCTGTCATTTCATCTCGTCCAAAATGTGTTTCCATGCATGTAGCGCACAATAGCGCAGTCGGTGTGCTGAAATCAATGTTTGGGACAGATTAAGAAAATCACAGTGACACTGTTCATGAACAGAGTGTTAAAATGGCTATGCTAAAATTTGGTTAAAAGATTCCAAAAATGAGCTATTTACGAGCATGCGTTGTGCTGTTCCTATGCATGCTCGTAAGTTTGCTGAATTTTCAATATTTTCACTCAGATTTTCAACATTGCCATTTTACCACTCCTCCTTATGAGCAGTATAGCTGTCATTGTTCACATCTTGCCCAAAACATGTTTTCCCCATGTAGCACACAATGGCGCAGTCAGTGTGCGAAATCACTGTTCAGGACAGATTAAGAAAATCACAGTGACACTGTTCATGAGCAGAGGTGTTAAAATGGCTATGTTAAAAATTTGGTGAAAAAAGTCCATAAAATGACTGTGTTATGAGCGACCATTGCGCAGTTTCAACGCACCCTAATAAGTTCTTGGATTTCTAATATTTTCAGTCCAGATTTTCACCACTGGCATTTTTCCACACTTCCTTATGAACAGTACAACTGTCGTTTTTCACACCATGGCCAAAATGTGTTTTTGCACTTCCAGCACAGAAATACGTGGTCGCTGTGGGAAATCACTGTTCGGGACAGATTAAGAAAATCACAGTGACACTGTTGATGAGTGGAGGTTCCAAAATCCCTGTGTTGACAATCTGCTGTAAAAAATTCCCAAACTAATTGCATTACGGGTGTGTGTTGCGCATTTCCTACGCAAGCTCGTGACTTCACCAGTTTTTTCAATATTTTCACTGCAGATGTTCAACATTGCCATTTTTTGCACCTCCCCATGAACAGTACAGCTGTCATTTTTCACATCCTGTTCGAAATGTGTTTTCGCATCTGTGGTGCCAAATGGCGTAGTTGCTGTGTGAAATCAGCTTTCGGCTAACAAACTGATATTGCCACTGTTCATAAGGTGGGGGTCACAAAAAACCCGTGTTGAATATTTGGAGTGAAAATGCCAACGAACGCCTGAGGTGTTAGGGTTTCTGACCATAAAGCCCCACCCTGTGGAGACTGACAAGCAACAGGGGTGTGACTTGGGATTCTCGCCTGTAATGCTCATACCATTCCACACCCTGCAGCCAGTGAGAGGCATCGAGGTGTGCCTTGGACTCTATGGCCCCAAAGTGCACCCCATTCTCCTATACAGGACCCTTCTCACTGTATTTCCTGATGGAATGGGGTGAGCATAAGGGCCAAAGACCCCAAGACACACCGTGACACTTGTCAGTGTCTGCAGGGTAGGGTGTGGTGAAATGACGTGGCCGTTATGCCTGACAACCCAAAGGCACACCCCAATGCCTGTCAGTCTCTGCGGGGTGGTGGTGGGGTTGGCTTCAGTTCAATACTTCACTGCCATTCCTATTATGCAGCACTCTAACTCCTACACTACCAATGCCAATGCCAGCAAGCAAACATTCGGCATTGACAAATGCTTGTTAGTTCTAGAAGTTTTAAATAACGTTGTTTGAGTTGTATTTGTATTCCTCAATAGATGTTTAGTCTTAAACCATAATTGCATGGTTTCAAAATCAGACTGGAGTTTTCCTTCAACTTCTTGTTTATTTAACCCTTCAATTAATAATACGGTATCATTCGCATATAATATAATATTTGAATGTTTTATAAATTTTGGAAGGGCATTCATATAAATAAGAAACATTAATGGGCCCACAATTGAGCCCTGTGGGATGCCTCTTTTCACAGGGGCCAGATCTGAACTTACACCACCAATAGAAACCAACTGAGTACGATCTTTTAGGTATGATGTAAACCATTTTAATGGCTGATCAGTGAACCCTATATCCTCAAGGGATTCCAACATCAGGATATGATCCACTCGATCAAAGGCCTTTGACAAGTCCACGAAGACCGCACCCACGGACCTCCCGTCTCCAAGTGGAGAAGCTATTAAATCCAGAAAGTGTGGCCTGTGCCCTTGAGTGCTCTGAGCAGGTAAGGCCATGCCTCATGTGGGTAGAGGGCCTTAAAATAGAACTGTGGATGTGCAACTGGACTGGAGGGGGGGAGAGGGAACAGGGTTGAAAAAATTTACAGGGAGGACAGATGAGAGATCTGAGAAGGAATTATTTAGCCAGTCAGCAATCTCCATGGGTTCAGTAGACAGGACTCCATTTACTATGAGCTGGGGGGTCATAGCTTTGCCACTGAGTTCCTTGATATGGTCCCAAAAATTACGGGACGAGACCCAGTAGGAGACAAGGGTAGACCTGTAGTGATCGGCCTTGGCTTTGCAGATAGCCCAGGTACACTGATTTCTAGCAATGCGGTATGCATGTCTATCTGAGGACTTCCTAGTCTCAACGGCTATGTGCCAGGGGTTGTCTCTGTGATGCATGAGTGCGAGTAGAGAGGGAGTGACCCAGGGAGATCTGTGGTCTTTGATGACTACTTTGGTAAGGGGAGCAAAGGTGTCACAGGCCTTATTGAATACTTGGATAAAGTATAGGAGAGTGGTGTCAATGTCGGGGGCAAGATCAACAGGGGACCAATCCCAACCAGCAAGGTACTGCTTTAGCTGGGCTAGTTTACCATGGCATGGGAGTCAATGAATGGGTGGTTAGTTTGGGCAGCTGTTTAAACCTCTTGCACAACCAGAAGAAGGAGATAGAGGAGTAGTCGCTGAGCACATCAGGGAGTACAGTGAGGTTGGAGATATTTTGTGTCTTGTTGGAAAGAACAAGGTCAAGTACGATAGAGGTACCAGTGACCGGGTTGGATCAGGTGGGCTGTGTGACGAGTTGAGTAAGGTCTAGTGCAGCAGCAGCATCCCTGGCCTGGGAGGCAGGTCTGGCAGGCCAGTTTATATTTAGATCACCAAGAATAATATGCTCCATCTTGGGGGTAAGGAGGAAAGATAGTCAAGGAGAGACTGGAAGGCAAGGTATTAGTGCCTAAGAGGAATGTATGCTACAGTTAGATATAAAGGGGCTCTAGGGGGTCAGGAGCAATTTTGAGGGAAATAGCTTGGGAGTCATGGCTGAGTTGAGATGGGGAGAGGGCGTGCCTCTGGATCAAGTCACGGAGGTATATGGCACATCCTCCACCATGCTTAGTACACCGGTTGACCCTAAAACAGTGTACCCTGGGAGGGCAACAGCAGCATTGGGGGTGGCCTTTGTAAGCCAAGTTTCAATAATGGCCAAGATGTCCAGTTGCTGTAGAGCAATCCATCCCTGAAGGTCAGGACTTCCAAGACTAGTTAGCACAAAGGTGGGCTCCATAAGGTCACAGGGGAGGAGGTAAATGCCAGTAAGAACATGGTGGAGGACAGCACAGAACACAGGAGGAGGTCAGAAACTGGCAGACCAAAAAGTCAGAAGAAGGGCCTCAGCTGGCAGGCAAAAAATAGACAGAAAGGGAGAGGGGAGTGGGGTCTGGGGGTCATCATGTGTGCAAACACCTGGAGCCTGGGTAACAAAATCTATGACCTGGAGATTGTAGTGGCAGAGGCATAGCTGTACCTGTCAGCAGTCTCAGAGACATGGGCCAAAAGGCACCATGGCTGGGACATGACCATTGGAAGATACTCTGTGGTCAAGAGAGACATAGAGCAGAAGAAAGGAGGGGGCATGGGTTTGTATGTTAAAGAAAGAATAAAAACCATGGAGGGTAATCAATGCAGTGAATGCAGGGAGGGAAGTGAAACTGTTGTGCGTACTGCTAGAGACATGGACAGGAAAAAAGCATTAGAGTAGGGGTGGTGTACTACCCCAGAGAGAGGATACAAACAATGAATTAGGGAAATAAACAGGGAGAATGGCTGACCGCCTAGAAGTGCTGCTACTGGGGAACTTTAAGATGCCTGACAAGGATTGGAGCATACATATAACAGCGTCAGCTAGGAGTCAGGTCATACTGGATAATTTCAAGGGGGCCTTCTTAAGTCTACTAGTTAGGGAACTCACCACAGGTGGGGCAATATTTCAAATGGTATAAGGTAAGTCAGAGGGTTAAAAACAGGGAGGTTTACCTTCAGAAACTGAAGGAGGTTGATGACCCGGGTTCAGAAGCGAGCCTGCGGTGTTGGAGGGCCGGCCGGGGGGGGGAGAAGGATTGAGCATACGCTGGACTGCTGTCCTCCTTGAGGGGGAAGCCAGTGCTTGACTGGCCCCTGACAGAAGCTGGGGGAGAGGTAGTCGAGCTGGAAGTTTGGGGAGGCATGGTAGATGTTGGCACGTATACCATGACCCCATTGTACACCATGTCTCCCACAGAGGAAAAATAGAAAAACTCACAGTTGCAGCAAGATGACTTCTGTCCTCTGCAGGCCCTGCACCCAGTGACTCAGGCTCCTCCCAGAATCTGGATCTGGTTCTGGCGGGTTGAGAGACTCCCTACCACCCTAAGCCATGGGGGACTATGGGACAGGTAAGCCCTGTGAGAAGCCGGAGTGACGGGGCTAGGAGGACTGGCAGGAAGGAGGGCTGCCTGGGACAGGGAGCAAAAAAAAAGAAAAGAAACAGGAGGTGGACAAAGTAGTGAGGAGAGCAAAAGTACAGATGATGGAAAGGATTGCAAATGGGGTTAGGGAGGGGTAAGAGAGGAAGGACAAGACATTCGTTACAAACATCAGTGAGAAGGGAAAGCAAAAGGGGGTATTGAGACTAAGGAGTGGATCAGTATTGGTAGAGGGAGACAGGAAAAAAGAGAGAATACAGGACCAATACTTGTGCTCAGTATTCACAGTGGCAGGAGGGCAGTATTACCAGAGGCAGCATACACAAGTTGGGGTAGGGGGCAGGCAAGGAGACGGACACTACACCATTTTATGAAGAGAGGGTTTTTTGTTTTTTTTTATTGCTTTTTGGTCCCTGCCGCCTCCTCCCGTCAACTGCCGATTGCGACACATATGCATTTTACAGATTTTCTCCCCGACCCCCCCCAAGGTCCCAGCACACAGCCATGTGAGCATGTGGAGGCACACTTCGCACCCCGAGGTGCCAGCTCAGCCCCTTCCACCTCCCGATACTTTGCCATCCCCTCTCCACCTACACTACCCACTGGACCTCCACCCGGTGGGAGCAGAACTATGGGGGGGGGGCACCAATCCGCCCTCACCACCCTCAGGAGAGGACAGCTGCCCACCAGCATGCTCAATCCTGCTCTGCACCCCTCACGCCTGCACCCTGACGACCTGAGGTTGTTCCCAAACCCAGGTTGCGGGCGTAGTGTGAGGTAAGGTGCCCAGCGCCTCAACCCTCTGTGCCACCAGGCCAGCTTTGAAGAAAGGGTTTTGAAAGGGTTGAGGGCACTAAGGGTTGCCAAGGCCATAGGCCATGATGGACTGCACTCAAGGGTGCTAAGGGAATTAAGTGAAGTTCTGGCAGCCCCATTGATGGACTTGTTCTACAGCTCTCCAGAATCAGGAGTGATCCCAGAGGACAGGAGAAGGATGGCTGTTGTCCCCCTACACAAGACGAGCAGCAGGGAAGAGCCAGGGAATTACAGACCAGTGAGTCTAAACTCTGCTGTGGGAAAATGATTTAGACTCTGATGAAAGAGAGGTTAGTAGAAGTCCTGGCATCTATTGGATTATAGGACAGTAAGCAACATGGATTCACCATGGGAATTTGAGTCAGACAATTCCAATAGATGTTTTTGACTGGGTGACAAGGGAGGCAGACGGGATGAGCTGTTGATGTGACCTACTTTGACTTTAGTAAGTCATTTGACACAGTGCTGCAAGGGAGGTTACTACAGAAGTTAAGTGACCTAGGGGTGATGGACAACATAACCCAAAGGGTGGGAAATTGGTTAAGGAACAAAACCCAGAAGGTAATGCTAAATGGGGAATCCTCCGGGGAGATGGGGGTCACGAGTAGCATAAGGGTTGGCTAGAAGCAGGGCTGTATGAATCTCCCACAGTTTGACCACGTGAACTTTGACCATTGAGCCAGGTAAGGTTCACCAAAGTTCTCTTACTGGTGGACTAATCTGCACTGGTTCAACCATTAAAAAGCTTTAGGAAATGGGATAACATGAAATAACATAATGCACTGGGCTGAAGAAGTAACCAAAACAGCAGAATGATGCAGTGGGCCACATTGAGGGGTACTGGTTCCAAATATTGTGTTGTTCAGTCAGTGCCAAACATGGAGAAGGTTAGTAGTAAACAAGAGTACATGGCTAGCAATGCTCAACATAAAATGGTTTGTAATTATAAGGCCTATGTACTGTATGCTCACAAAATATCAGTACAGAAACCCACAGCTTGGGCTACTGCTCCAAAAATTGTGTGCCTATTGAGACAGTGCCACACATGGAAAAGACTTCCGGTTATGCCATGGATAAGTGCTGTATACACTGGTTTCATGGGTAACGCTGCCCAAAGCATTGTTTATTCGGCCTGTGTAGAGCTGACAAAAATTCACAAAACATTACTCTGACGAAGAATGAGTGAAGACAGCAGTGCAGCATCCCACAATGTGGGTTACTTTATCCAAAAATGGTGTGGCCATTGGGACAGTGCCACACATGGACAAGGCTTCCCATTATGCCATGAATAGGTGTTGTACACACTGGTTTCATGGGCAACGTTGCCTCATAAATTATTTATTTGGCCGGTGTAGACCTGGCAAAAATTCACTAAACATTTATCTGAAGAAGACTGAGTGAAGACAACAGTGCAGCATCCCACAGTGTGGGCTACTGATTCCAAAAATTGTGTACCCATTAATTTAGGACAGTGCCACACATGGACAAGACTTCCTGTTATGCCATGGATATGTGTTGTACACACTGGTTTCATGGGCAACGTTGCCCCCAAAATTATTTATTCGACCTGTGAAGAACTGTCAGAACTTCACAAAACATTAATCTGAAGATGACTGAGTAACGACAACACTGCATCATCCCAGAGTATGTGTGTAGGCTACTGTTTCCAAAAAAATTAAAGGACACAGAAGCCCTCCCCCCATCCACCTCAACATCCTCCTGTCTTTAGCCCGGCTGGAACTGTAAGAGATTCATCATCCATAATCTGTGGCAAAAAGGACTTCGGAAAAAAGGGCAGGTTCATTTTTGGAAAAGTGAGCATCTCTACATTTTGGGTTGAAAGGCATGCTCTCCTGTTGGTGACAATATTGCCTGCAGCACTGAAAATTCTCTGAGTATGTACTTGCAGGTGGTCAACTGACTGAGGTGTTCAACAGCTGCCTGTGTCAAAGAAGGCCAAATGGTCTTTTTCTGGTACTGGCACAATAGAAGCGCATATCCTTCTGCTAGTGGCAAGTTCTTATCCAAATAATCCTGCACTGTTTTGTTTGCTGGCATCTCAGACACCACTGTGTCAGAAAATGGCTTGCTGTGCTTTTTCATCAAGTCATAGTCAGACAGTTGGTCCCATACTGGTTTGCTATCAGTGGCTGTCTGTGGGGGGTACAGCAGCAGTAGAAGCAAGTTGGCTTGAAGACAAAAATGAGTGACTCCTGTGATGTTCAGTAGTAGCAGTGGAAACACATTGGGATCTCTTTCTTCCCTCTCCTCCATCTGGCCTGTCAGTGTGATTGCAAGGGATGATAATGAGTGTTGTTCTTCTCTCTGTTTGTGTTCCTGGTCTTGTTTTGTGTCATGCATACAGAGACCAGATGGATAAGTCAGGCTTCAATGGAGTGCTGATCCTTTCTTCCTTCTTGTGCGTCAAAGAATGTCTCAAATGTGCCTTTAAAATGAAGGTCCAAGAGAGTGACAATGATGCCATCTGTATGCATTTTTGAAATGCGTGTGTCATTCAAGAAATGTGATCCTATCCATTCTACTAGATTGAGAGCAGTGGTATTCTCCTTTTCCTCATACTGAGTTTTCACACAAAGAACCTGCAGGTTAATGAGGGCAATGAGGGGGAGTACCTGGCTTAGACCAGCTGCATCAGCACTTAACTCCACTGTGGCCTCCCCAAAGGGCTTCAGCATAATGCAGAGAGTTTCCATCAGATGCCACTGATTTGAGCTGATGTTTATATCTCCCATGCCAGTGCCATGCTCAGTGGCATACTGGTGGATAGCCTTCTGTTGTTCTAACAGCCATTCCATTATGTAATAGGTGGAATTCCGTCTTGTTGCCACACGTTGTTTCAGGTGGTGGAGGGGAAGGTGGTTCCATTGCTGAATGTTTTGCAACAGCTTTTGTGCCTTTACAGAATAACTACAATGACCACAAACTTTTTTGGCCAGACCAACACATACCTTCACAATGGTGCTTTCCTCATATAGGAATCCCTGAACTAACAGATTTATACAGTGAGCAAAACATGGAACATGTGCACGATTGCCATCCTCAACTGTGAATACAATGTTTTTTCCATTATGTGATACTATAAAACCTGGCGTTAATGAGTGTGGTGTCAGCCACTCATCAAACTTATGCTGAAGGAAGTGTACACGTTGTCTGCATGACGGTCATTGTCTAAGCCAGCAATGCAGAAAGGTGCCTGCTTGGAGAGGTTGGGGGATCCCAGTGACTTGTGGCTATTGCTACTTCTCCTGCTGGCACTTAACCCAGAGGAGGAGGAGGAGTAGGAGGAAGAGGAGGGATATAAAGAGGGGAAACTGAACCAGTGGGCAGTCACTGCCATGTAATTAGTAGTCTGACCACTGGTCCACATGTAAGTGGTGATGTGAATGGCTGGAACAAATTTTGTTGTCAGGGCATGTGACTCAGTCTTGTGGACACTCTAATAATAAAAAAGGGTTTTGAATGGGTTGCGGGCACTAAGGATTTGCAAGGCCGTGAGTCCAGACAGATTGCACCCAAGAGTGCTAAGGCAGCTAGGTGAAGTCCTGGCAGCCCCACTGATGGACTTGTTCTACTGCTCTCCAGAATCAGGAGTGGTCCCAGAGGACAAGAGTAGGGCTGTCTATGTCGCCCTGCACACAAAGAGCAGCAGGGAAGAGCCAGGGAATAACAGACCAGTGAGCTTAAACTGTGGTGGGGAAACTGATGGAGACCCTATTGAAAGAGAGGTTAGTAGAATTCCTGGCATCTAATGGATTACAGGACAGTAAGCAACATGGGTTCACCAGGGGAAAGTCATACCAGACAATTCCAATACACGTTTTTGACTGGTTGACAAGGGAGATGGACAGGGGGCGAGCTGCTGATGTGGCCTACTTTGACTTTAGCAAGGCCTTTGACACAGTGCTACAAGGGAGGTTACTCCAGAAGTTAAGAGGCATAGGGGTGGTCAGTGGACAACATATGCCAAAGAGTGGGAAATTGATTAAGGAACAAACCCAGTGGGTCGTGCTAAATGGGGAATCCTATGGGGAGATGGAGATCATGAGTGGCATAACGGTGGGGCTAGAAGTAGGGCTGTGTGAACCTCCCAAAGTTTGACAATGCAAACTTTGACTGTTGAGCCGTCTGAAATTCACCAAAGTTCTCTTACTGGTGGACTAGTTCGCACTGGTTCAATCATTAAATGTATTAGGAAATGGGATAAAAAAAAAATGTAAGCCCCATGTAGGAGCTTATTCATAGTGCCTCAGTATATGCTGCCAGGGGGCTTGGGACTGTAATGACCTGCACTGATGAAGCACCGAAAACAGCAGGATGATGCAGTGGCCACATTGAAGGTACTGGTCCCAAAAACTGTGTCTGTTTAGTCAGTGCTAAACATGGACAACGCTAGTAGTAAACAAGAGTACGTGACTAGCAATGCTCAAAATAAAGTGGTTTGTAATTGTAAGGCCTATGTATGCCCACAAAATATCAGTACAGTGTAACCCCCAGGTGGCACTATCCCAAGGGCTACTACCCCTGCCTGAGTGACTACTGACAGGTTGAGGGGGCCTAGGTCCAATGGCGAGTGCCTCCACCCAGAGGTCAGGGTTTGCAGTAGTTAAACTAACTTGGTCACAGCCCTCTGGGACACTGTAACCCCCCTTTCTTCCCACTAGTGACCCACACAATGCATCAGGAATATCTTCACAATGTACACTTATCCCCAGGACTGGCTCTGTCGACTTGACGCTGGGGACCCCCTGTGAAACAAGATGATACAATGCAAAAGCCACAATACAATACTTTAACATAAACGAATACCTGAGACAGTGTAACTCTGCTGAAACAAACAGATCTGATTTATTTAAGGAGCTGTAACAAGGAAGGGGGAAATCAGGTTAATTAGGTTAAACACATTAATAATCACAGTACTGTGCGCATATTCTGAGTCCCAAATTGTCACTTTCACTGGGTACCCAGGATTGGGGGGCTAGCCAGGATCAGTGCAACTTTTTGGGGCCCTGTGATGGAAAAACACTGGCACAATACCCAAATTGTAATCCAGAGCCGGTTGGCTCAGTTCGTGAAGAAATAAAAAAAAAACAAATACAATTAGATGATACACTTGCAATTCGATAAACAGATGGCAGGGAGCTACCCTGCTTTGTACTCACAAACTCAGTGCTGGGAACTGGATGGTAGGCAGATTGTCCTGGATTGCCAGGAGGAGCAGACCATGTGGACAAGGTCCTTGTGACTGGACCCCACTGCAGTTTAGAACAAATGGATGTAGTCTGGATTAAGCTGGGGTTTACTTCCAGCCTCCTGCACTCAATTCACTGTACAGGGGATTTGAAACACGATTCCCCACAAGCACTACACACATTTATATGTAAAAGGAAAGTACTATACCAGGCAGGCTGCTTCTCTATCCCAATTGCAATTACTGCACAATACCCGGGAGAACACACAGCAGATTCAGTTCCTGACAGACCGAGCACGATTCAGCAATTTCTCCAGCCTTGTACAGGGTGAGCCTGGTTTCAACTCTTCAGATCTCCTTGATTCTCCTCACAGGTCAGATTCAGTCCGAATGTGCGTTTGCACAAGCTGCAGACTGAAACTTAGGGCCTCACACACGTTTCCCGCACTAAAACTACACACCAAAGAAGCACACAGCTACTTGTCTCTTCACTGCCCAAACTGATATGATCTTTCCAGTAGACAGAGCCAGGCATTTCCTTTGAGTTTCTCCCAGTTCAGTTGGCTGGTTTGGCTGTCACTCACAATCAGACTTCCCCTGTTGGTGCAAAAAGGCGCCGAAGTCCAAACTACAATTCCCAGAAGCATTGACCATATAGTACATAGGTGGCTGGCTCCACAATGAGAGTCCAAGCTCTGATCTGCCAGCAGCAGGCTCCATTTCAAAGGTCCCCCCACACTGATTGGTCCAGTTTAGCAGTTCAGCCAGAATGGAGGGCTAGGCAAACACAGTTCTGACTGCAAAGAAAAGCAGGTTAGACCAACTGTATTTTCGTTATTACTCTAAAAGATTTCTGGCAAACAATTACAGTACATCTTTGAAAAGTGCTCACTCTGCCCACTTAGTGACGGCAGAAATGGAGCGATTTGGCAGCAGCGCGAGTGGGACTCAAGCAGGGAAACACACGGTCCCCCCATAGAAAATAATTATGTCTGCAAGAAGACAGCTCTTAAAGAGACAGTACCAGAAGCTCTAAAAGCACTCACAGATAAAGGCTTTAAACGCCAAACACCATTCAGGCTTGGGGCATTCAAGCAAGCTCCTGGAAGACTTTTTGGGAACCTCTATTTGCAGGGGAGTTACACCCTTCCTGGCCTGGGAAAGCTTGGTGTCCACGTCAAGCAAGTACCCCCATAAGTTTCAATACAACCATATACATTTTCATCAGTATTACATTAGGCTTATACATGTAATCATCAGTCAATATATCACTTTACCAGGAACACATTTCTGAAACTTTGCAGTATGTCACTCTTTACACAGTATTACACACACATTGTACCATAACTCAGGTTATTACCTCTTGTACATGAAACCTTGAAGAGAGGGGCCCTTCCCTATCAGCTACCTGGGGCTGGATGGGGCAGGGGCACCATACCTAGAGGGCAACACAAATAACTTGAAGTTAGCACTGATGTTCAGTTTGAGCAATGAGCTCGGGAACACATACACTCCTTTATGGACAACATCGAGAGGCAAGTCCACAGGCCTCCCAGGGGAATCATAACTGAGGTGCACCACAGGCTTTACAGCTCGACCTGTCTTTCTAGGGGGAACTGTTACAGTCTCTGCACTCTGAGCCTCATTTTCAGCATTGCCCTCACTTGTCAGGGGAGTCTCCATTGGGGTAGAGAGGCTAGAACCTGGGGCACTTTCAGCTCCAGGAGTTACAATCTCTGAGTCCGCAATACTTGGCTCACATGGAGAGCTTTCTGACACTGACAGTGAATTATCAGGGCACTCAACACACTCTTCTTGTTCTGGTATGTCACCAGTCTGTTCCAGTCCATCATTTTCCTCCTCTGAAAGCTCAAACTGTTCAACCACACACAATGATTCCATATCATCTGACTTAATGCTTTGCATTTCACTTTCTGGGAGCATTGGCTCCAGGGAAAAAGCTGGGGGCTTAGACAGTCCAGAAGGCCCAGCTTCATCTCCAGGACTGACTAGGGGATTGCCCCATAACAATTGACTCAGTTCATAAGAAGGGTAGTATTCAAAACCACACTCACTTTCCTCTGACATGGACTGACAGTCATGTTCAACTGGGACTTGTGGAGGGGAACACTTTAACTCAGCTTCTGTAGGTGCAGACTTTCTTGATTTTTTTCTTAGCAGCAGCTGTAGTCACTGGTCCAGAGGGGGCATTTTCTGTCACTCAGACTCAATCAAGATTTGTCCAATGGGCAGTAAACAATTTCTATGCATTGTTTTAACATCTTTTGAATTATTCTCAGGCCTTACTTTGTACGCTGGCAGATCATCTAGTTTGCCCACTACAATGTGAGGGAGATGGTGCCATCTGTCAGCAATCTTGTGTTTGCCATGCAGTTCCAGATTTCTTAGCAATACCCGATCTCCCTCCTGGAGTTCCTGTGCTTTCACCTTTTTATCATACCTTTCTTTGTTGGCCAGATTTATTTTGGCAGCCATGGTTTGAGCCAGTTGGTATGCATGACTTAGCTGGGCCTTTAACTTTTGTATATATTGTAAATAGTTGTCAGCTCAAACCCCATCAGGAGAGACCCCAAAACACACATCTACTGGCAATCGCGCTTCTCTTCCAAACATCAGGTGGTAGGGGGAGAACCCAGTGGCATCACTTTTGGTGCAGTTATAAGCATGTACCAGAGTGCTAATTTGTTGGCTCCATTTAGGCTTGTCCTTTGGGTGGAGGGTGCCTACCATATCTAGCAAAGTGCGGTTGAAACATTCAGGCTGTGGGTCCCCCTGGGGGTGGTAAGGGGTGGTTCTGGACTTTTACACTCCCCACAGAGAAAGCATCTCTTTGATCAGACGACTGTCAAAGTCTCTCCCTTGATCAGAATGGATTCTTTGTGGAGCCCCATAGTGAACAAAAAAGTTTTCTACAAGTACTTTTGCCACAGTGGATGCCTTCTGGTCCTTGGGGGGGGGAAGCTTGGGGATATCTCGTAAAATGGTCAGTGACCACCAGCACATTACTAATATTTCTTTGATCTGACTCCAAGCTTAGAAAATCAATACAGACCAGCTCCATGGGTGCACTGGTGGTGATGTTAACAAGGGGGGCAGCCCTCTGGGGCAAAGCTTTCCTCTGTAAGCAGCGACTACAAGTTCGAATGTGTTGCTCCATATCAGCCCCCATCTTAGGCCAACAGAATCTGGATCTCTCCTAGTCAAGTGTTCTGTCTATACCAATGTGCCCCATGTGGTTGTGTAAGGACCTCAGTACTGAGTCTTGAAAGGCAGTGGGCAGCACTAGTTGTTGTTTGTCTACTTGTCCCCCTCTGTCTACTGTTTCTCTGTAGAACAGTCTATTGACCAGTTTCAACTTAGGACCTTCTTTGTATAACAGTGCAGTTCTCAGATCAGTAGAATGTAATTTGGACACATCTTTCCCTACATAGAGGGCTTCTAATGCTGATTTGATCATGGGATTGTGGGATTGAGCCCGACGAATACTGTCATTGTCCAGCTGAGGCAGTGCACCAATGTCTATTGCAGAAAAGTGGCAATAAGCAGCAGGTATGCAATTCTTAGAGGGTCCCAAACAATCCACGATACAGTCCACTGCATCCGTGGACATTTGTTCCTCCCTGTCAAACTTCTGGCAGAGTGCTCGAATAACAGGTTCTGACAGTCTGACCCAGTCATTCTGGGGAACAGGCCTCGGGAGAAGCATCAGCATCTATGTGGCTCAGGCCTGCTCTGTTTCAACAGCATAGTATATATGTAGATAATGCAGAAAGCCACTCAGGCCAGTGGGCATCCAACTTAGCTGAAGTCTGCACATAGGAACAAAGGATTATTATCAGTTTTACTAGTATTTATTTATTTATTTGATATATCGGTTTACAACCTTTGAGCCAGAGGCTCATTTGCAAAAGTACCTCGTCACATGTAAGACAGATGGAAACACAAGTAGGTATAAAGACAATTACATTAAACATGAGATACATGGTATAACAGTGGTTACATTAAGCATGTGTTACAGACATTTATCACAGACAGTATTTACAAGATTTGGAAGTAGGTATTTTCTGACATTATTTATAACCTTTGGATGACATATATTTACAACATAACAGCAGTGAGGCATTATAAGTTGAGAAGGCATCTAAACATAGTAGTCAGACCTAATCATGGGATTGTTGTTAAAGATGGAGTTGCAGTCCATAATGGACTTTGTCAGAGAATATTGGATCAGAGTAGGTGTAAGGCGTGAAAGAATTAGAAGCAGTTGCAGGGACCGGATATTGAAGAGGTGGTTGCGAAGAGTGGTTTTGAAATGGACGATCTTGGGTGCACTAGTGATGGTGCTTGGGAGTGCATTAAACCATGTGAGGCCCTGTGGTGGAAAGATCTCTGGGCAAGGGAGGTTTTACCCTGGACACTAACAAGAGGGTCTTTCTCTGGATTGCGGGTGAGGATAGTGGGGTTGCAGGCTGAAGGGCGGTGACCCAGAGAGGGAGAGTCAGAGCAGTATTTTCTTGGAAGTAAGCAGGTCTGGTAGTGGGAGCCTCATCAAGGTTGAGAATATTGGCAGAACTATAGAGTGAGCAGGTGTGAGTGAGCCTGGGTGCACCTGTAAGGAGCCTGCAGGCCTTGTTGAGTGTGGCCTGGATTATCTGGAGTGGTGTTATTTGCTGCACCATATACAGGGAGTCCATAGTCCACTAGGGACAGTATCGATGAGGTGATGGCAAGCCTAAGGGCGTGGGTGGGAAGGCAATCCCTGTGTTGGTAAAGGAGTCCAATCTGGGTGTTTGTTGCAGCCACAAGGGTGTTTATGTGGTCATGGAAAGTAAGGGCCGAGTCAAGGGTAAGTCCAAGATATTTGTAGTTGGATACCTGCTCAAGGGGGTGCTGGGTGCTGGGGAGGATGCTGAGCAGTGCGTTCCTAGCTCTGTTTTGGTGGTGAGAGAGAAGATCATTGACATCGTCTTTTTAAGATTGAGGACCAGTCTGGTCCTTAAAGCGGAAGTTCGGCCTGGGAGAGGCAAGTTGGAGGGAGTCCTGCAGGGTGTGGGTTTATGATGCGAGTGAAAAGTACTGCATCGTCTGCATATAATGAATTTTTGTGGGCAGGCCTTTGGTAAGGGAGTTTAGGTAGGGGAGAAAAGTGGTCCCAGGATGAGAGCCCTAGGACTTGGAGCAGGCCAGGTAGTGTGTCGGATAGAGTTCAGTTAATTTTGATGCATTGGGACCCGGGAAGAAGGTAACTGGAGCACCAGGCCCAGGGGCCTATGGAGGAAACCAAGTTGGTGGAGTGAGTCGAGAAGGAGAGGGTGGCAGACTTGTCAAGGCCTTGGATAGGTCCTATGAACACAGCTCCTGCAATACTACCCGGCGGCTAGGGAGGAGTGCAGGAAGTTGGTAGAATTCTAGGAGGGCTGTGGTGGTGCTATAGCCTGAACAGAAGCCATGTTGCACTGGGAATAGGATGTTATACTTGGCTAGGTATTCAGTAAGTTGGGCGCCACCACTTTTCTAGCACTTTAGAGAGGAAGAGATGGAGATGGGTCGATAGTTATTAAGCGGAGGCTTTGTCGCCACTTTTTATGGCTGGGGGTAATGACAGCTATTTTCCAGGCACTAGAAGTGCTCTAGGCATGAGGGTTGTTGAGCCAGGTCTGTTGGGACTAGGACCACGTCGAGGACTAGTCGAAGGAGCCTGGCATCTAGGGGATCATTTATAGGGTTATTGCTGTTTAATGCTTTTTGTAGGTAAGGATAAGCTTTGTGGGGGGATACTGTGCACAGGAGGAAACAGGGATGCTGCAGGGTTGGAGGCAGGGACTGGGGCACGGGGTCAAAAGAGAACCTCTAGGGAGAACAGTGCTGAGATCTGGAAAGGTGGGTGTTTAGACAGTTTGCTATGGTGAGTGTGTCTGTGGAGGCAGTGCCATTATATGGTGAGCTAGGAGGAGATGGGAGGCGAGATTTCCCATTGAGTTCTTTGATGTTATTCAGAAGGTCTTTGCAGATGACCCATGGTTGTGAGAGTGGATTGGATTAGTGGTCTGCTTTGGCCTTCACGGATGGCTCAAAGTGCATTTAACTAAGCGGCGTTGTAGGGAATGTCTGATAGCCAACTACTTGCACGATTCTATGTTTGTGACAAGAGTCCCTATCTCTCAACATTTGGAGTAGGGAGGGTTATTCATGGGGCATGTTGCTTTTGGTGCGGAGTTTGGTGAGTTGAGCATAGAGGTCACAGGCCTTGGTGAGGCCTGTAAACAGGAGTGAAAGTCGCAATGTTGGCCGCTGGGGGCTGTATTAATAGAGGCCAATCTATCTGGGTGAGCAGCTGTTTAAGTTTTTAACTCTCCTGGGCAGAAATGCCTTCTAGATATTATTCGGGCTCACAGGTTTGGGTGTGGAGGAGGTCCATTGAAATAGGATGGGTGAGTGGTCACTTAAGGGGTGGAGTACTTGTATATCCCTGGATTTTACCGGTGATTTAGAGATAAGGATACGGGAGGTGCAGGTGCCAGTGGATGTGTGGAGTCCTAGCAGTGGGTTGGGTAACTAGTTGGACCATGTCAATGACCTAGAATGAATTCCTTAGTTGGTGCTGCAGAGGCCAAGCCAGTTGACATTGAAGTCCCCTACTAGTGTCGTTCTGCATTGTATGTAGTAGGGTAGAGAGGTATTCAGTGAGGATGTGATGGCAGTCTTTTGGTTCTGAGAAGTGCAGTAGGTGACTGTGAGGTATAGTAGGGCCCTGGAGGTCCAGGGTGATTTTAGGGTGAGGGCTTGTGCTCCGTTTGCTTGAGGGTTTGGGGTGGGAGCACGTGACCAATAATGTTGTTGGCGATGTGAATGCACAACCACCCCAAGCCTTCCTACCTATCTTCCCGATGCTAGGGTGTATCAGGAATGAGACAAAGGTGTGAGAGTAGATTTGGAGGCCAGGTCTCCACTAGGGCAATGATGTCTGAATTGGTGAAGGGTTGTCCAGCATGAAAGTGCTGCAGATTTCTTTGGCAGGCTGTATATGTTGAAAGGGCAATAAGGTCAGAGGATCTGGCAGGTGGAGTGGTGGGGCCAGGGCCTGGATTAGGGTGGAATATTAACAGGAGGTAGAAGGATGACTAAGGCTCTAATCATAGGGTGAGTTGTTGAGTTTTGGGAGCGTTGGTGGGAGGATATAGTGGGGCCAGGGGCGGGCAGGTTTAGAGGTTGGTGGATGCAGAGGGTGGTACCAGGGGCCTAGGGTGGGTGCTGGGGTAAGAGCTGATGGGAGGTGGATGCAGGGGTCCGGTGTGTGATGACAAGGTGGGGGATGGCCAGATCTGGAGAACTGCAAAGGTGCAGTCCACCAGGGCATAGAGGGTGAGGTGGCAGGTGGGAGGTGAAACCCCAGGGTGTGAGGATGGGCACATAAAGATTGAGATTGAGCCCAGACATGGTGCCTAGAGTAGCTTTGGGGAAGAACAGAGAGGGTTGTGGGGGCCAGAAGAAGCTGAGGGGCTTTGAGATATGTCACGATATAGTGGTTTAAAGAATAGCCAGATGCCAGTGGCTGAGTGGCAGTGCTGAGGCACTGCCAGCAGGATGCAGAGTTCAAAGCCTACAGTGCATCCAAACAATATTTAGCAGGCTATAGGGATTAGAGGCTTTAGAGTCTTAAAACCTATCACAAACAATAGTCTGACGTGATAGCTGAGTGGTGGAGCTGCTGTGTCTGAGTATCTGGCCCCAAACAAGTACTTGTAAATTGGTCAACAATGGCCACTTCAAAATAGAACTCTAACTTATGTACAGGATAGTTCTTTTCGGATGGGGTCGAAGCTACTACTGTACAAGGCCACTGGTCTCAGGCCATTCTCGTGCTCTTGGTACAACACAGCTCCCAACCCTTGCAAGCTAGCATCAGTGTGGGACATAAGGTTTGTTGGATCAGCATAGGCCAACACTGGAGCATGGATAAGTTGATGTAGTCTCATGAAAAGCCGTCTCACAATCAGGAGTCCAGGGCCCCAAATACTTCACTTGGATGAAAATGCACTCTTTCAGTCTAAAGGAGAGATGACTTTTGTATTTTTGTGGGTTGGGTGATACCCTTGAGTAAGGTTAAGTAAAGGCGGATCACTCTTGAATGATCCTTGATGGCTGATAATAACCACAGAATCCCAGGAATCTTTGCAGTTCTTTTAGATATTTGGGCTGTGGCCAGGTGACAAGCCTCGGACTTTGCTTAGGTAGGTCTCTATTCCCACAGTGGATACTATATGTCCCACATACTTTACTGATGTTTGAAAAATTGAACTTATCAATGGACAGTTTAAACCCAAAAGTCTCGAATCAGTCCAACACTTTGAATAATCTGCTCTCATGTTCTACAGTAGGCTGCAAACACAATAACATCATCTAGGTATACCAGGCACTCTAGAAGTTCATGTCCCACCATGCTCCATCAATTGTTGAAAAGTGGCTGGGGTGCGAAATCCTGAGGCATCCTCCGAATTCACATAGAAATAGCGGACAGATAAAGGCTGTCTTCTCACAAGGTCCTCTAGGGCCCAGCGGATCTAGTAGTACCCACTGCAGAGATCCAGCACAGAAACCACTTGCTCATTTAGGCAGTCAAAGCATCCTGAATAACGGGGCATTGTGTACTGATCAGAATAGTCAGCGGTTTAAGTCACGATAATCCATGCACATCCTTACTGTACATTCTTTCTCTCACTACCACAATGGGAAGCATAAGCGGCTTCTAGTTCTTGTAGACACAGCAGCTAGCATCTGCAGATGCATCTCCATCATCTACATAAGAGGTGCTAGGCATGAGACCTCTCATGAAATGGCCTTTCAGCACAGCTGGATATAGTGCTCTGCTCATGCACACATCCTACATCCCATTCCTTTAAAAAACACAGATCTCTCTGGGCAAGCCTCACTGGTCTCCTTTCCATTCCAACTGGCAGGGTCACTGAAATCAACAAGTCAGGCATTACTATATCATTCTTCCCGAACTCTTGGTACTGGGTAACTGCAGTGTCTGCACAATGCATTAGCCAGGTGCAGCCTCTATTTTCGAATCTCTATCAGACACATTTAGAACCTGAACCATGCCCTTCTGGCATAAGCACTTGGGCTCTAGCAGGCAAAATACTAAGCTTGACCAGCAGTCCCTCTGGCAATTTCCATCGCCTGGTGCATCCAACATTAATATTTTATTCTTAACATCCTTTCTGATACGGACCTCTCCTGTAAGGTACACTGGGCATTTGGCACCAGGATCAGAGACTCAGGATCCTTCTTCCATACAATTCCAACGGTTCCTCTGGTTCCACTTTTCAGCATCTCTCTGTGCCTCATAGGCCTTCTTGATCAAGGCAGATTCTTAAAGCTCTACTAGTCCTTGACCCCTGTTTTCATAACACAACTGTGCCAGCCATCCAAACATATGTGCATTAGTCCCAATCAGTAAAGGACCCCATCATACAGTCCAGAGGGGACACACTAAGGCCAGGGTCTCTACTTGCTCTGCCACTCCAGCCACAGAGGTGGGAAAAGACAGCCAAATTCGGATATATCCTGAGTAGGGGTAGGCCTTCTCACTTAACCCCCAGACATGCAGCCCCTCCAATGGTTGTAAGGGTACATCAGACAAATGCTTCTGATACCAGTCTTGGAACATAATTGTCACTTGGGAGCCACTGTCTAATACAGCTCTTGTAGACACTCCATTCACCTTTACAGTGGTCTCCATGGAGGGACCCACTATCCTGGACCAGTCTGGAGAGGCGGTAGCGGGGGCCTGGGCAAATGACCTTGCCAAAGGGACGTGAGTTAACATTTTGGGACCTTCACTGTGGTCATTGTGCAACTCTTAACCACTGTTTTGTGCTCCAAAGCTCTCCTTGTAGCCAGTTCACCACTCTTTCCAAGTCTTTCCAAGACCGGCATTCCCTCTTCATGTGCCCATCCTTTCCACAATTATGGCAAAATATATATCAGCTGAAGTTTGGAGTGACCGAAGCATCACACTGGGGGCTGCAGCATTGGTACTTTCAATAGAAAACCTTGGTGCCACCTCAGCCAGCGGTGGGGTGGACATTTGGAGACATCTCTTCAGTTCCCTCACTTCCATGGTCAAGGCATCAAGTTTCGAACTGTTGTCAACATGAGGTGCCTGGGTGGGCACCCCCACCCACATAGCAGAAGCAGTCGGGCAAGTGTCAGTGCCTGTACTCATAGGAGCGGCCTTCATGATGAGACTGTCCGTTACTTTCCTAATCTCCCTCAGCAGTTCACTCCATGGTGGCACACCCTTTTCCTTCTCAGAACACTCTTTAACTGCCAACCCTCTCCCCTGAACTTCACTTGACTGGTCACCCTCAGTCATCTTGGGTCGTAGCAGCAGCTATTGGTGCAAGTCCCTCCCGGGGTCGCCTTTTCTCAACTCCTCAAATTTCTCTCATTAGCTCATCATAGGAGGGTGGGGATTCCAGTCGATTGGCCAGGCGTAACTGAAGCAACAGCAGTTCTGAGAAGGGGCAGACTTAAGGATCCTGTCCAGCCTGGTTCGGTCCAATTCAATCACTGGCAAACTACCCTTTCTGAGGCATTCTTGCAACAATTTTTTCCAGCCGAGATACATACACAGACAACAACTCCCTTGGTACTGTTGTGCATTTCTTACTCTCCACCTCAGGTCCTCATCAGAATCTGGGCTCCCATACACATTCTCCAAGGCCTCAAGATAGTCCTGTGCAGTCGCTTCAGGGTTACTGGCCCGTTTGGCATGGATGGTAGCCAGAGCAGGACCTCGAGGCTCTCACTTAACCTCTTTCGCTTATCTGCTTCCGAGCATTGCCATTCTAGCACTTGAGGGGCAACATAGTCTATCCAGATCTCCCAGTCATCCTCCCCTTGTGGGGTGGGGAGGGTGCCGGAGAAAATTTTCAACCTGCGATAAGAGTTGTGACTATTGGCAGGTACAGACATAGGGGCTTGCACTGGCACAGAAGGAGGGGCAATAACAGGTGCTGGAGGGGGAGAGGGTGTTGGTGGAGAAACGTTTTCAGGTGGCAATAATAGTTTCTTTAAATCCTCCACAGTTTTCCCCTCCTCCAGCAACAATTTAGCAAAGTTCTCCTCAAAAGTTTCAGATAGTTGGGGGGGGGGCTTATTCTTCCCAGGGTCTTTACTGTCTTTAGTTATCACTTTCCAGGCAGTGAAGGCTTCTTCTGGGGTAATGGTCTGTGGTGCTTTAAAACTGTCTATAGGGTCCTTACACTCTTTTAGAGCCATGAAAGTTTGGGCGAGCAGATCAGCCAGCTGCCCCACCACCACAGGGTTTCGTAAACATTCGACCTTGGAAAGTATTCCCTCTACAGTGTCCGTACTGGTACCCAGCGGGATAGCCAAGACAAGTATACATTTTGGGGTCGATCTCCTGCCCAGTACACCACTCACCAACTGGTGTACAGCCCTTTTGTTGGGGTACCCATTTATTTTAACAGTTATCGTAAATATGGCCACTAGAGGACACACAATCCCAGCAGTGAGCCTCCAAGATGTAACCCCTAGGTGCGCTATCCCAAGGGGCTATACCCCTGCCTGACTTGCTACTGACAGGTTGAGGGGCCTAGGTCCAATGGCGAGTGCCTCCACCCAGAGATGTCAGGGTTTGCAGTAGTTAAACTAACTTGGTCACAGCCCTCTGGGACACTGTAACCTCCCTTTCTTCCCACTAGTGGTCCACACAATATATCAGGAATATTTTCACAATGTACACTTACCTCCAGGACTGGCTCTGTCGACTGGATGCTGGGAACCCCTGTAAAACAAGATGATACAATGCAAAAGCCACAGTACAATACTTTAACATAAACAAATACCTCAGACAGTGTAACTTTGCTGAAACAAACAGATCTGATTTATTTAAGGAGCTGTAACAAGGAAGGGGTAAATCAGGTTAATTAGGTTAAACACATTAATAATCACAGTACTATGCGCATATTCAGAACCCCAAATTGTCACTTTCACTGGGTACCCAGCATGGGGGGGGGGCTAGCCAGGATCGGTGCAGCTGGTTGGGGCCCTGTGATGGAAAACACTGGCACAATACCCAATTGTAATCCAGAGCCGGTTGGCTCAGTTAGGAAGAAATAAAAAAAAAAACAATTAGATGATACACTTGCAATTTGATAAACAGATGGCAGGAGCTCCCTGCTTTGTAATCACAAACTCAATGCTGGGAACTGGATGGAAGGCAGATTGTCCTGGACTGCCAGGAGGAGCAGACCATGTGGACAAGGTCCTTGTGACTGGACCCCACTGCAGTTTAGAGCAAATGGACGTAGTCTAGATTAAGCTGGGGTTTTCTTCCAGCCTCATGCACTCAATTCTCTGTACAGGGGATTTGAAATGTGATTCCCCACAAGTACTACACACATTTATACAGTATGTAAAAGGAAAGTATTATACCAGGCAGACTGCTTCTCTATCCCGATCACAATGACTGCACAATACCCAGGAGAACACACAGCAGATTCAGTTCCTGACAGACCTAGCGCGATTCAGCAATTTCTCCAGTCTTCTACAAGGTGAGCCTGGTTTCAACTCTTCAGATCTCCTTGACTCTCCTCACAGGTCGGATTCAGTCCGAATGGGCATTTGCACAAGCTGCAGACTGAAACTTAGGACCTTACACATGATTCCCCGCTAAAACTACACATCGAAGAAGCACACAGCTCCTTGTCTCTTCACTGCCCAAACTGATCTGATCTTTCCAGTAGACAGAGCCAGGCATTTCCTTTGAGTTCCTCCCAGTTCAGTTGGCTAGTTTGGCTGTCACTCACAATCAGACTCCCCCTGTTGGTGCAAAAAGGCACCGAAGTCCAAACTACAATTCCCAGAAGCATTGGCGATACAGTACATAGGTGGTTGGCTCCACAATGAGAGTCCAAGTTCTGACTTGCCAGCAGCAGGCTCCATTTCAAAGGTCCCCCCACACTGATTGGTCTAGTTCAGCAGTTCAACCAGAATGGGGGACTAGGCAAACACAGTTCTGACTGCAAAGAAAAGCAGGTTAGACAAACTGTATTTTCGTTATTATTCTAAATGATTTCTGGCAAACAGTTACATCTTCAAAAAGTGCTCACTCTGCCCACTTAGTGATGGCAGAAACGGAGCGGTTTGGCAGCAGCTCGAGTGGGACTCAAGCAGGGAAACACACAGTCCCCCCATAGAAACTAATTATGTCTGCAAGCAGACAGCTCTTAAAGAGACAGTACCAGAGGCTCTAAAAGCACTCACAGATAAACGGCTTAAAGGCCAAACACCATTCAGGCTTGGGGCATTCAAGCAAGCTCCTGGAAGACTTTTTGGGAACCCCCATTTGCAGGGGGGTTATAACAGAATCCCACAGCATAGGCTACTGGTTCCAAAAATTGTGTGCCCATTGAGACAGTGCCATACAGGGACCAGACTTCCCATTATGCCATAGATGAGTGTTGTACACGCTAGTTTCATGGGCAACATTGCCCCCAAAATTATTTAATTGGCTTGTGTAGACCTGCCAGATATTCACAGAACATTAATCTGACAAAGACTGAGTGAAGACAATAGTACAGCATCACACAGTGTGGGCTACTGGTTCCAAAAAATTGTATGCCCATTTATCTGGCGCAGTGCCACACTTGGTCAAGGCTTTCCATTATGCCATGGATAAGTGTTGTACACACTGGTTTCATGGGCAACTGTGCCCCAAAAATTAATTTGACCTGTGTAGGCCTGGAAAATATCACAAAACAATTTACATGAAGAAGACTGAGCAAAGGCAGCAATGCAGCATTCCACAGTGAGGGCTACTTTATCCAAAAATTGTTTGCCCATTGGAACAGCGCCACACATGGACAAGACTTCCTGTTATACCATGAATAAGTGTTGTACACACTGGTTTCATTGGCAATGTTGCCTAAAAATTATTGATTCGGCCTGTGTAGGCCTGACACAAATTCACCAAACATTAATCTGAAGAATAGGACCCAAAGAGTTTTGATCAATGGATCATTATCAAGGGAGGGCAGAGTGACAAGTTGTGTCCCACAGGGGTTAGTGCTTGGTCCAATACTCTTCAACATATTTATCAGCGACATCACTGATAGGCTAGTGGGGAAGGTTTGCCTGTTCGCAGATGATACAAAGTTCTGCAACAGGGTGGACACACAGGAGGGTGCCTCAGGCCTGGTAGATGATTTCAGAAAACTGGAAAAAATGGTACAGAAATTGGCAATTAAAGATTAATGCCAAGAAGTGCAAGGTGATGCACCTGGGAAAACAGAACCTGGGAAATAAGTACATGCTGGAAGGCCACCAATTAGAGGAGACAAAGATGGAACGAGACCTAGAGGTAATCATTACCGATAACTTAAAGGTAGGAGAACAATGCGAGAAAGCAGAGCAGAAGGCCTGTGGCATCTTCAGGTGCATAGGCAGGGGTATTATGAGCAGGACGCAGGAGGTTATCATGCCACTCTACAGATCCTTGGTGAGGTTGCACGTGAAATACTGTGTCCAGTTCTGGAGGCCTCACCTGAAAAAGGACATTGACTGGTATGAGACGGTACAGAGAAGAGCTATGAAGATGCTGCAGGGGCTGCACCAGGAGTCATACGAGACAAAACTCAAGGAGTTGAATGTATTCTTTCTGGAGCAGAGAAGAAATAGGGGAGACATGATAGAAACATTCAAATAGGGAATTAACAGAGCTCAGAAGGGAAACCTATTCCAGGAAAACAGGACTGCACGTACAAGAAGGCAAAACTTGTGTATGGTGGGAGGTAGGTTTAAAAGCAACTCCAGGAAGTACTTTTTCACTGAGAGAGTGATAGACCCATGGAACAAACTGCTACCAGAAGTGGTAGCATCAAAGGCTTCTGTGTGTTAATATCGCCAGCAAAATAAAGTGCAGCAAAATACTGCAGGCAGCACACTGTGGGCTAAAAATGTCACAGGGCACAAAACATTGCAGGGCAAAACACCACGCGGGCCCAGCCCGCAGTGTGTTGCCTGACTCTGTGGGGCTGTAGAAGACAGTGTGGCACTGAATGGATGGTGAGGAAAGCGGGCTGGTTCTCTCCCCAGACAGTGCAGCACAGGAACACAAAGAAGCTACAGAGATGCTGTGCCAAACGAACCAGCGCCCCACAGCCAGGACTCAGGACAGTAGCATTGCCACTGGCACCAGTAATGCCAGCTGAACAGTGGCACCACTGCATGCCAGCCACATGTTCTGCATGCCACAATGGCATCTACCAAACACCAGCCAGGAACCTACAGCCGGAGGCTATACCCACCCCTACCATTTGTCGCCCAGTTGGCATGTAGCCCCAGTCCCAGCCCCATGATGACGGTACTGTGCCCCGCAACAAATACAACATTACCCACCCAGCCCATACACAGAAACTGCTGCTTTCCTGAATGGTGGAGGTGTCCGATGCCTGAGATCAGTCCCTTGGCCCACCATAGCCATGCGTTCACTCCTGTGCTGCATTGCCCATCTCTTGTGGCCCATACAGTGCCTCACTTTCCCACATCATGGTGGGCATGTTCCCCCACACAGTGGGAGTGGCATTGGACAGGGACGGTCCTCACTGCCATGACCAGTACACCCCCCCATCTACATAGTTCTTTCCTACAATGATGTCTCCAGGCTTTCTTTTGTTCACCGATGATTTGGCTGTGATATTGACCTCGCAGCATTTATGCTGCCTAACTGGAAGATCGGACAGTCTAATCTTTATCATACCTCGCTGCCAGACCTTTTAAGCTCAGCATTCTTACCTTGTCAGAGCCTCCACCTGGTTCAACTTGCTACCTACAAAAATCTCCAACATTGCCATGATTGGTGCTTTTAAGTATAAACTACGTCAACACCTCATGGCTAGTGCCTTCTGTGATTGCTTCTTATAATCCCCTCCAGGCATACTACCCTCAAGCATCCCTCCTCACTACCTCAGCTCCTCCTCCGCCTCCTCTCCTACCTCCCATTACTGGGTATAGGATGAATCTGTCTCCTCTTCCTTTTCATCCCCCCATTCCTCTTCCCTTGCTATTTCCAATCTACCACATGCCCAACGCAGTGCCCTCCCTATTTCTCCCCTCCTCCCTCTCTCTCTCTCTCTCCCATACCACCCCCTCACCACCACTCTTCTTTCTCTTTTCCCACTAACCCACTCCTAATAAAGCTTCACTGAGCCACCTATGACTTGTACTGTATACTGTAAGTAACTCAAAACACAATTCCTTGACAATGCCTTTGGCTGCTATTATTGTAACCTTGTCTTTTTTTTTTTGTAAGTTCCATTTTAATGATCATGTTATGTTTTGTACTTTATTGTCCTTATTGCCTTGACGTGATCCGAAATACAAATAAATAAATAAATTGTGTTCTTGGTTATTATGTTCTGCGATAATACCACACGGAACCTCATCAAAGACAGTTAGGGAATTCAAGCTTGCATGAAACAGGCATTGCGGGCAGCTTAAAGAGAAACATAACTGGGGGGGGTAGCCATAACTGGGCAGACTAGATGGATCACACGGTCCCCCATCTGCTGACTCATTTCTTATGTTCTTATGAAGAAGACTGAGTGAAGACAACAATGTAGCATCCCACTGTGTGGGCTACTGGTTCCAAAAATTGTGTGCCCATTTAGACAGTGTTATACCTGGACATGGCTTCCTGTTATGCCATGGATATGCGTTGCACACACTAATTTTGTGGGCAATGTTTCCCAAAACATTATTTACTCAGTCTGTGCAGTCCTGACAAAAATTCACAAAACATAATCTGAAGAAAACTGAGTAAAACAACAGTGCAGCATCTCACAGTGTGTGTAGAATACTGCTTCCAAAAAACTAATGGACACAGAAGCCCTCCCCATCCACCACAGCGTCCTTCTCTCCCTTTAGCTCAGCTGGATATGTAAGAGATTCAATCAATCAATCACTCTTTATTTTATACTGGAGGGTATGTGAGCAAAAATGCCATTTTCACAAATGTCCAGTTGTACAGATATTTTTACATGACAATTGGACACAAAAGTACTGAACGAATAAATTAAAATATTGCACAGTGAGGTGAGGAATAATACAGTATATACACGCAATACACTTGATTACAGCAGGTTTATATACAGGGAAAACATTTCATGCAGAGGCAGATAGTCACAGGGAACAAGCTTGGGAAAAAGACCCAGGCAGAGTGTATTTGAGGCAGGCGTGGGAGCTGGGGAGGACATAGGGGCAGAAACGGGGGAGAGAAGTAGGAGGAGAGGAAAGGGGAGTTAGAAAGGAGGGGAAATAACGCAAAATATTTGATGAAAGGGACAATAACAAACTATTTCAGTATATTCAGAGGGGAGGATGTCCAGGGCACACACAAGTGGTTGATTTGAGGAGGTGGTCCTTGAGGGTGCAGCTGAAGGAACTGATTGAGCTACAGGCAAGAATTTCAGAGGGCAAATTGTTGTAAGACTTGGGGTCCTCATAGGTAATTCAATTCTGTGCATAAAAGGTAGATAGAACGGTATGTCAAAGATGTGATGGGCCGCCCCTCTTGTACTGCGCTTGGGGACTGATTTAGGGAACAGGGAGGTGACGCTTGGTGACAGTAGGTTAAGGTTCACCGTGTGTAAGAAAGAGAGCATTTTAAAATGGAACCTACCCTCAAGAGCGAGCCAGTTAAGAGGAGCATAAAGGTCACAGTAGTGGGTATTCCACGGGAGACCTGTGACAAAGCGTGCAATGCTTTTATAAGTGGTCCTGAGTTTAGAGAAGAGGTGCTATGTGGTATGGGGGGAGTAGACAATGGAGCCATACTCAAGGAGGGGTAAAAGCAAGGAGCTAGCCAGACGTAGTCTGGAGACTGGGATTAGGGACTTTCTGATTTGGTATGAGACCCAGCCAGATCCAGCCTCATATGGATCTTCTTGATGGGGTTAGTAATATGGATATTGAAAGTGAGGTGTGGGTCGAGGAACAGTCCCAGGTATTTAAATTCATCCACTTTTTCTATGGAGTTTCCAAGATTGTCTGTGAGGGTTAAGCCTGAGGTTATGTTTTTTTCTTGGGCCAGAGATCATAAACTTGGTCTTCTTGAAACTGAGGACCATACCCTTGGCAGAAAACCAAGAGTGTAGCTTGCTGAACTCCGTTTGCAGATTTCCAAACATTGTGTCCATGTTGTTGTCACTGCAGTAAAGGGCCGCATCATCAGCATACAGCACAGTTTTAGTAGAGTGGCTGATATCTGGGAGGTTGTTTATGAAAAGGGAGAAGAGGAGTGGGCCCAGGATGGACCCCCTGAGGAACCCCATATTTATTTGGACAATCAGTGGAAAAGTGACCATTGATGGTTGTTTTCTGGGATCTGTGGAAGAGGTAGCTACCAACCCATTTAACAACATTTGCAGAGATTTGCAAGCCCTGGAGGGTATCAAGAAGTAGGATATGGTCGACCAGGTCGAAAGCCTTGGTCAGGTCCATGAAGACAGAGCCTGTGTATTGGCCTTTGATGTTGGCCTTGTGAATATCGCTGGTGAATTTAACCAGGGCTGTTTCTGTGCTGTGGCCGGATCTAAACCCATACTGGGATTCTGAGAGAAGGTTATGGCAGTCGAGGAAGGCGGTGAGCTGGGTATGAACTACTTTTTCAATGATTTTGGAGATGGGAGTGAGGAGAGAGATAGGTCAGTAATTCCTGACATCATTCCTTGACCCTGATTTAAAGAACGGTTTTACGGTGCCGGTTTTCCAGATGCTTGGGAAATGACTGGAACAAAGTGAGAGGTTAAGTATGTTGGTAATGGGGTCCACTAGAGAAATGATGGTGCGTTTAAGGATTTTGAAGTCAATTCCATCCATCCCTCTGCTGGGTTTAGGGCTGTTACTCTGGATAAGCTTGATAGTGTCCGAAAGCTTAAGGGCCTGGAAATAAAATTTGGGGCTGGGCTTGGCAATAGAGTTGGAGATGGAGGTGGATGGAGTGGGTGGAGGGGGAGAGGGAGGGGATGATTTATATTTATCAAGGTCTCTGAAAAAGGAATTGAAGATGTTAGCGACTTCAGAGGGGTCATTGGTCTGCTTATCCCCTTGGATAAGTGTGATGGATTCTGCATTCTTGTTCTTCCTGAGTAGGGAGTTGAGTGTCCCCCATAGTTTACGGGAGTCTGCCGATTCCCCAAGTTGTTTATTTTGGAGATAATTGATTTTGGCCTTTATGATGGAGGATTTGCACTTGTTTCTGAGTACTTTGTAGAGGAAGAGCTGGGCAGGGTCCTTGTGCTTAGCTAATAGACCCAGGCCTTGTCCCTAGTCCTCGTCAATTGAAAGATGTCAGGAGAGACCCATTCATTAACATGTCCCCTGACCCTGATTTTTTGAGTGGGGTGAATTTATCGCAGACACTGTTGAAGATAGTAGAAAATTTGTCTAAAACAGTATCAAGGTCACCTGAGACAGAAGTGAAAGACCAGTCGACCAGGTGGAAAGCACGAGTTATGTCCCTGATACTGTTATTGGAGAGGCATCTGGAGAAAATGAAATGGGGGGGGGATTATTGGGCAAACCAGAGGCAGAAAGTGGCAGAGTGGTCGCTTAAACAATCTGGCAGTATTCCTGAGTCGATAATACGGGATGGATTGGAGACAATGATCCAGCCGATTAGCATTTGGGTACCAGTTACCAGTCTTATAGTTTGACCTGGTGGGGGGTAGAAATAAGCTTGTGTAGGCCTTGACTGGCGATACAGGATTTGGCTGCATCAGCTTGGCTGGAGACCCAATTGATGTTAAAATCCCCGAGGAGTACCCACTCTCTGTTGAGGGGGAGGGAGTTTTTAAGGACAAGCAGGGTCTCCAGGTTGGAGGGGGAATCCAGAGGGGAGATAGGCTGTTGTGAGGGTAAGGGTTTTACTTTTTATGAGAAGTAGGTTGATGGAGAGGGTCTCGAACATGATGAACTCTGCATTGGGGCTGTGTTCAGTGAAAGAGAACTTGTTTGAAACAAAGAACATGCATCCTCCCCTTTTCTCCCCAGTCTGTCTTCTCTGACAGAAGTGTAGCTGCTGAGTTCAATCTCCCCATCAGAGATTTTGTGAGAGAGCCATGTTTCAGAGAGTGTTATAATGTCGAAATCGTTCCTGGTGACCCAGGCCTGGAAAGCATCTTTTTTAGCAAGGACGCTCTGTATGTTAAGGTGGACTAGGCTAATGTGTTTCCCTTTGGTGGAGCAGGACAGGCAGGGAGAGGGGCTGGGGTTTCCTGGACCGGGGTTGGGGTGGATGGTTCCGGTAAGAAGTAGGAGGAGAATTAAGGTCCTGGACAGCCTAGTGATGAGAGAGCAAGACCTTAGTCTGCGGAACCTGGATTGTTTTACCTGAGTAACTGAAAGGTGCTTGGTGGAGAGACGGGGAGGAGAGGAAAAGGGGGAGGAGGTAATGGATATGGTCTTCCTGAGGTAGTATGAGGGAAGAGGGTATACAAAGGGTGGGTTTGGTTTGAAGTGAGATGGTGAAAGGGCTGGGTGGGAGTTCAGAGTGGGAGAGGTGAGAGTGCAGGGTGGGGTGTGATGGCCCCCGAAGGGGGGAGGTAAAGAGAAGGGGGACTGCAGTAGTAGCAGAAAAAATGTAAAAGGTGCCATGGTGTGGTTAATGGGCCGGTGGTGAGGGGTCATGCTGCAGAGAGGTGGTATGTGACAGGTGCTCAGACCACGCAATTTAGCTATGAGGATAGGGAAGGGAGAAAAGGGAAGTCAAGTGGATTTTATTTGAAAGATGAATGTGTGAATACCCTGTCAAAAGGGTGGCTGGCTTAGGGATCACTGTATTACAAATTATTCCTATGGTTTTTTTTCTTTCAGTCTTCCAGCTGCCCAGGTGCTGATTCAGGAGGAGAAGGAGCTCAAAGGAAGTAGCTCAAGGGAGGCCACTAGTGGAAAGAACTTATAACTTGCAAATGGAGTTTTGGGGAGATGGCAAAAAGTGGCTCTGGATGCCAAGATTGGCTCAGATGGTTATCTTGAAATAGTTGCCGCTGTGGTGCTGCTGCCAGGTCCAGGGGCTGGGGGCAGCTCGAGGAAGCACCAAGGTTCCTGTACAGGACCCTGAAAAAGAGCAGAGCAGCAGGGATTAAATCAAGGAAAGGGGATGAGGGAGGCTATTGTGCAATATTCGCTGGAGTGAGTGAGAAATTCAGGGAAGAGACAAGCAGACTGCTGCAGCAAACTATTGTCGGCTCTGAGCAGGTACTGCTTCTAAGTAGCAATAAAACAGGGTAGAGCTTCTAATTAGTATTAAAACAGTTTCAAACTGTCCAAAACTGCAGAAAACAGCCTTAAACAGCCTAAAACATCAATTGGACAAAGCAGCAGTATACAGACTGTTTTTAAAAAGACTTGGCTAAACGGTAATTACAAGCAGAGGCAGTAGATCACATTCAGTTCAAAGCAGACTGAAAGTAAACTGCACAGGGATTTTCAAAAGTGGCATCAGACGCCAAGATTGGCTCCGATGGCTACCTTGAAATAGTTGCTACTGTGGTGCTGCTGCTGGGTCAGGGGCTGGGGGCAGCTTGAGGAAGCCCCAAGGTCCCTGTGCAGGACCCTGAAAAGGAGCAGAGCAGCAGGGATTAAATCAAGGAAAGGGGATGGGGGAGGCTGTTGTGAAATATTCTTGGGAGGGAGTGACAAATTCGGGGGACAAGCAGACTGCTGCAGCAAACTGTTGCTGGCTCTGAGCAGGTACTGCTTCTAAGTAGCAATAAAACAGGGTAGAGCTTCTAATTAGTAATAAAACAGTTTCAAACTGTCCCAAACTGCAGAAAACAGCCTTAAACAGTCTAAAACATCAATTGGACAAAACAGCAGTATACAGACTGTTTTTAAAAAGATTTAGCTAGCCGGCCCGGTGGCACTGAGGGTTGAGGTGCTGGATGCCACACCTCACGCCACGCTGGCGACCTAGTTTCGGATGCAAGCCAGGGGTTGGCAGGGGAAGGATGGGATTGAGCATCCGAAGACTGCTCTCCCATCCCTGGGGAGGGATCCAGGGAACCATTGCTATGTAGCGGGCCCTGGTGACGACTAGGGGCACTACTGGAGCAGGGTTAAGCATGAGGGGCGGAGTACGGCAGACGTCAGCATTGTGCCCGACGTCATTGCATGCTCGCACTCCGGGGGGGAACAGAAAAACCTAGGAGGAAAATGGCAGCACAGCGTCTGCAGCAGCAGCATGATAGCTGCAGCTTCACCAGCCAACGAATGCCTGGATTGGAGGCGTGTGCCGGTATTGGTTCCTTGCCGGATGCAGGGACATTGGGGGAGTCCCTTTTGATGGTATAGTTGCATATGCAAGCTGGGCACATCCAACTTCGGGGTCGGAGGTAAAGGAGGAGTGGTGGCTGGAGGTAAGGAGGGGCTGTGGCTGCAGAGAGGATAGAATATGATATGATTAAAAAAATAAAAAGACTTAGCTAAACAGTAATTTCAAGCAGAGGCAGTAGATCACATTCAATTCAAAGCAGACTGAAAGTAAACTGCACAGGGATTTTCAAAAGTGGCATCAGACGCCAAGATTTACTCCAATGGCTACCTTGAATTCATCATCCATAACCTGCGGCTAAAAGGACTTTGGAAAAAAGGGCAGGTTGATTTTTAAACAAGCATTTGGTATTTTCACTCCAAATTTTCAACATGGGCTTTTTGTGACCCCACCTCATGAACAGTGGCACTATCAATTCATTAGCCGAAAGGTGATTTTGTACAGTGACTGCGCCATTTGGCATCACAGGTGTGAAAACACATTTTGGGCAGGATGTGAAAAATGGCAACTGTACTGTTCATGAGGAGGTGTTAAAAAATGGCAGTGTTGAAAATCTGGAATGAAAATATGAAAAATTGAAGTCACGAGCGTGCATAGGAACTGTGCAATGCACGCCTGTAATGCAATTATTTTGGGGAATTTTTAACCACTTTTTCAACATAGGCATTTTGGGACCTCCCCTCATGAACAGTGGCACTGTGATTTTGTTACTCTGTCCCGAAAGTTGAGTTCCCACAGAGACTGCGCCATTGTGCGCCACAGGTGCAAAAACACATTTTGGCAGAATGTGAAAAATGACAGCTATACTGTTCATAAGGAGGTGTGAAAAAATGGCAATGTTGAAAATCTGGAGTGAAAATATTAAAAATTGTTGAAGTTACAAGAGTGTGTGAAAACTGTTCAACGCACACTCATAGAGCAATCATTGTTTTGAATTTTTTTACCAAATTTGCAGCATGGGCTTTTTGGGACCCCACCTCATGAACAATGGCACTGTCATGTCATTACTCAGTCCCAAAAGGTGATTCCACGCAGTGACCATGATATCACCTTTCGGGACCGAGTAATGAGATGACAGTGCATGTGTTCATGAGGTGGGGTCCCAAGAACCCTATGTTGAAAATCTGGTGCCAAAATTCCCCAAAATGGCTGACATATCCACCTAAGTTGAAATCCCCCATTGCCTGCCGTTATAAAGCTTACTGCATTTTGTTCAGTTCTCGGTCGGCTTTTGAAGAGTTCAGATGTGTTCCCGCTCCACAGAAGATTGCAGCGCTGACCCTCCGGAGGTAAGTATGAGGTGAGGGGGGTGTGGGGAGGTGGGGTATGCAGAGGGTGGGTGCGGGTTGGGGGAGGGGGCATGGTGGGACGATGAGGGAACCGTTTGTTTTTTTACAGGTAAAATAAATGGACTTTGGGGGAAGGTTTTCTTTATTTACAGGTAACAAAAATTATTTGGGGCACATTGGGGTGGGCTCCCAGTGTGCAACGAGTTTGGGGGGGGGACATGATGCAGATGGGGATTGGGCACCCCCATCAGCAAAGAATGTGTGTGTGTGGGGGGGCACATGATGCTGACGGGGATTGGGCACCCTCATCGGCAAACAAATTGAACTTGGGGGGCATGCTGACACGGGGATTGGGCATCCCTGATGTTGACTTTGTGGGGATTGTATGGTGGGTGGCAGGAGCTGCCACATTTATTGGAATGTTTCACAAGGAAAGGCACGTAATGGAGCCTTCTCATCTGACGCTCCAATGAGGAAACTGCACCTCATTGGAGCGGCAGATTTCTTTCAACTCTGTGGCTCTCTTTGAAACTGCTGTCATTGCCAGCATGCTCACTGATTGGCAGCTGAGGGACGCACCCACTAAAGTGTCCCCTGCATTGGGCACAACAATGACATACCTCTGAAAGTGCTACTACCACAAGATGTTGCTTGTGCATGCGTAAGTCAACATAAAAAGTGAGCATCTCTACATTTTGGGTTGAAAGGCATGCTCTCCTGTTGGTGACAATATTGCCTGCAGCACTAAAAATTCTCTGAGTATGTACTTGCAGGTGGGCAACTGAGGTGTTCAACAGCTGTGTCAAAGAAGGCCAAATGGTCTTTTTCTGGTACTGGCACAATAGAAGCTTGTCTCCTTCTGCTAGTGGCACATTCTCATACAGATAATCTTGTCCCATTTTGTTTGCTGGCATCTCAGACAAAACTGTGTCAAAAAGTGACTTGCTATGCTTGTTCATCAAGTCTTTGTCGGACAGTTGGTCCCATACTGGTTTGCAATCAGTGGCAGTCTGTGGGGGATACAGCAGCAGCAGTAGTAGAAGCACGTTGGCTTGGGGACAAAAATGAGTGACTCCTGTGATGTTCAGTAGTAGCAATGGAAAAACATTGGGATCTTCTTCTTCCCTCTCCTCCATCTGGCCTGTCAGTGTGATTGCAAGGGATGATAATGAGTGTTGTTCTTCTCTCTGTTTGTGTTCCTGGTCTTGTTTTGTGTCATGCATACAGAGACCAGATAGATAAGCCAGGCTTCAATGGAGTGCTGATCCTTACTTCCTTCCTGTGCATCAAAGAATGTCTCAAATGTGCCTTTAAAATGAAGGTCCAAGAGAGTGATTATGATGTAGTGGGCATCTGTATTTATTTTTGAAAAGCTTGTGTCATTCCAGAAACATGATCTTATCCTTTCTGCTAGACTGAGAAGAGTGATATCCTCCTTTTCCTCATACTGAGTTTTCATACGACGAATTCACAGGTAAATGAAGGCAATGAGGGGGAATACCTGGCTTAGACCAGCCGCACCAACACTTAACATACTTGCTGTCTCCTCAAAGGCTTCAACACAGAGCAGAGAGTCTCCATCAGGCAGGCACCACTGATTTAAGCTGATGTTTATCTCTCCTTTGTCAATACCATGCCCAATGCCACACTGGTGGATAGCCTTCTGTTGTTCTAACAGATGTTCCATAACACAATAGGTGGAATTCCATCTTGTTGCCACATCTTATTTCAGGTGGTGGAGGGGAAGGTGGTTCTGCTGCTGAATATTTCATAATAGCTTCCATGCCTTTACAGAATGGCTAAAATGACCACAAACTTTTTTGGCCAGACCTTCACATAATGGCTTAGTGATGCCTTCCTCATCTAGAAATCCCTGAACTACCAGATTTATATAGTGAGAAAAACATGGAACACATGTATAATCCCCACCCTCAACTGCCATTACAATGTTCTTTGCATTATTGATACTATAAAACCTGGTCTTAATGAGTGTGGTGTCAGACACTCATCAAACCTTTGCCAAAGGAAGTGTAACAGGTTTTCTGCACCATGGTCATTGTCTAAGCCAACAATATGTACAGCTGCCTGCTTGCAGAGGTTAGAGGGCCACAGTGACTTGAAGCTACTGCTGCTGCTGACACTGAACCCAGAGAAGGAGAAGAAAGAGGAGGGGTATGAAGAGGGGGAAACTGACCCAATGGGCAGTCACTGCCATGTAATTAGTAGTCTGACGACTGGTCCACATGTCACTGGTGATGTAAACGGCTGGAACAAATGATGATTTCAGGGCATGTGACACAGTCTTGTAGCACTCTGATACAAATCAGGAAGAGCCACTGTGAAAAAGTAGGTACGGCTGGGCACTTAATATCTTGGCAGTGCAGCTTGCGTTAGTGATAGAAAACCTGTGTTGCTCGAAAAGGAAAATGGCAGGTAAGTAGGTGGCTAGCATTTCCACAATTGCTCTTCTTAATGTTTTTGTCTCTGGCCTGTTGGCTTTATATTTCTGTCCCATTTCCAGGGACTCAACCAGTGAGAGTTGAGTGTTTTGTTGCTCTGGACACAACACCTGGCTCTTATTTTTGTGGCTGGGGATTTGTGGCCCCTCAGTGGCATGGGAGTGAATGGGCTAAAGAAATTATGAATGGAATATGTTGGAGTTGTGCATCGAATACCACTTGAAAGACTTTCTTCCTCTTCCTCTCTACTTGGTTTCCTAATGCTTTCCTTCCCCCTAGCCATCATCGTTATCATCATTAGCTTTGCTGCCTGGTGGTGCTGCTGCTGATGCCATGTGTTGACATGCCTTCTCATACTGAGATCTGTGGGACTTCAGCAAATGCCTTTTCATTGTAGATGTTCCCAGCCATGTTCCTTCCTTAACCCAACTCAGCCTGTTTTTAAAAGACTCACTACATGTCCACTCAAAAGAAATTCCACACCATGATCATCGGTTTGGTCTTTCCTCCTGGCACTCTCGATTCTTGCCTAATGGGCAGACTACTGTGGGCTGCTTTCATGTCATTACCTATCTCCTCTTCTTCCACCAGTTCTTTGGGTTAGGGAATAATTCTTCTGCTACCATTTCCTAGGCCACCAGTATCATCTGTGTCTATTTTACTTGATATCATTTCAGCTGCTTGTTGTGTTTCCCCTTGTTGTTTTGTGGCCTTGGTTTTTTAACCATCACTTTTGGTCTTTTTTGACCTCTTATATCCATCTGTCCCAAGTCGAACTGTTTCACCTCCTCCTTCTCCTCCCCAGAACTGCTACTGCTATTATCTTTATCAGGTATATAATCACAGTCTGTATCTCCTTCCCTAAGCTCCGCCAAATCACTTTGCTCCTCCTCTGCCTGTGTCACTACTTTGCACTCATACTAACATACTAAAATGCCAGCAGAGTAGGCCTAACGGTCTTTCGTGTCTGCTCGTTTGGTCAGCCCCCACCCTGAGAGCTGACCTTGCTGTCCCCCCCCCACCCTCTTGGGATTCTCCATTTCCAGTCCAGGGTATTCCCCTTGTATTGGACTTTGCCTGCACAACCCTTCCCATGTACCTGTCCCAACCCTTCTTGAATCCCTCCACAGACTCTGTCTCCACTAGTCCCCCAGGCAGAGCATTCCGTGGTTCTACCACCCTCTCAGTGAAGTAGCACCTCCTCCTTTCCCCCCTGAGTCTCCATCCCTTCAGCTTTCACCCATGCCCTCTAGTTGCCCCCCCGCTTCTTTTGCAGCACCCTGACTGAGCCTCCCCTATTTATCCCCTTCATGTACTTGAAGACCTCTATCATGTCCCCCCGTCCCTTCTCTCTTCCAATGTGTACATATTTAGTTCCTCGAGCCTCTCCCCGTATGTCCTTTCCCCTAAGCCCCAGATCATTTTGGTTGCCCTCCTGTGGACCCTTTCCAGGAGTGCAATGCCTCTTTTTAAGTGCGGCCTCCAAAACTGTACACAGTACTCGAGGTGCAGCCTAACCAAGCAGTTATACAGAGGGAGTATCACTTCCCTCCTTCTGGAGGTAATCCCCCCTAGCAATTCATCCCAGCATCCTGTTGGCTTTGGCTGCTGCCCTCCTGCAAGTCTCAGAGTTGTTCATCTTGGCATCCACCATCACCCCCAGGTCCCCTCAGCCATCGAGACTTGTAGCATCCCCCCCCAAGGGTGTACACTTGGCCCGGGTTTCTGACGCCCAGGTGCAGTACCCTGCATTTCCCTGCATTGAACCTCAGTCCCCACTTCCTTGACCACCTCTCCAGAGCATCTAGGTCCCCCTGCAGGGCCACCCTCCCCCTCCTTCCCATCCACCAGCACTCCCAGCTTCGAGTCATTCACAAAGAGACTCATTGCACTCCCGATACCCTTCCTTATGTCAGAGACATAGGCGTTGAACAGGAGGTGCCCTAGGATCATAATGACCCTCCTTGGAGATGAGACTATCCCCCCAACCACGACCCTCTGGGTACGTTCCGAGAACCAGTTTCCTATCCATCTAATCATCCGTTTCCCCAACCCCCATTTCCCCCAGCTTTTCCAACAGGCCCCCTTGAGGAACTGAGTCAAACGCCTTGCTGAAGTCAAGAAAAAGGATGTCCACAGCCTACCCAAGTCCAGGGCACTAGTCACCCAATCGTAGAACTCCACAAGTTTTGTCTGACACGATTTCCCTGGGATGAAGTCATGCTGTCTATCGTCCAGGTACCCAGACTTTTCCAGTACTCCTCCTAGCCTTTCCTTGATAATACCCTCCATCATCTTGCCGACCACTGATGTCAGGCTGATGGGCCTGTAGTTCCCTGCCTCCTCTCTTGATCCTCCCTTGTGGATAGGCATGATATGTGCCACCCTTCAGCCGTGGGGCACCCACCCCGTCATTAGAGAGATGCTGAAAAGCTCCGCCAAGGGTTCAACCAGGACATCCGCCAGTTCCCTCAGTACCCTGGGATGTAATTCATCTGGCCCTGGTGCTTTCTCCATCCTAAGGGCCTGAGGGCTTCCTCACTCTCTCTACCGTGATTTCCACCTCCACTTCCTCCTCCTCCTCCTTGGCCCCCTGTTTTGCCTTCCCCCCCTCCTGCAAGTGATGGCTCCCCCTCTCCCCAGACCCACCGATCAGTAAGGGTCCCTCCCACTCCTCAGTTACACCATCTCCTCCCATGCATGATGCAGCCCCCCCCATTTTCCCTGGTAAAAATTGAGGCAAAGTACTCATTTAGTACCTCAGCCCATCCCTCCCATGTTCTAATCCTGCTAATCTGCCCCTTCACCCTCCTTTTTTCCCCCAATGTATCTAAAGAACCCCTTGTTCCCCCTCCTGATTTCCCTGACCAGGTTCTGCTCCTTCCTTGCTTTAGCCAACCTCACCACCCTAGTGGCCCTTCTGGCTGTCAGCTCATGCTCCCCTTGATCCTTTTCACTCCTTGAGTGCTTAAAACACCTATAGGCAGCCTGCTTTTCCCTCACTGCCTCCTGAACCTCCCGGGTCCACCAACAGGGTTTTTGGGCCTTACCGCATTTGCGCCTCACTCTTGCACAGGTTTAGGTAGCCTTCTGCACCCCCCTCCTGATGATTTCCCATCTACTGTCAGCATCCATGTCTGGCCTTATCCCGTCCAAATGTTCCTTGATGATCCTTCCCATCTCCTTGAAGTCTGCCCCTCTGAAGTCAGTTAACACAGTCTTTGTGCAGCCTTCCTTCCCTCCTAGGTCCAGGCAGAACCAGACCGTGGCATGATCACTCCCTGCCAATGGGTCCCTCACCTCCAGTCCCCCCCAAGCTGGTCACTGTCTGCCAGGACTACGTCCAGTATCCAGGCCTCCCTAGTCAGCTTACCCACCTGCTGGGTTAGGAACGCGTCCAGGAAGACATCCAGCAAACTCTGCTCCCTGGCCACCGAGGACATCATAGTCCCCCAGTCCGTTCCTGGCATGTTTAGATCACCCAACACCACCACCACCCTTCCCTTGCCCAATCTACAATGTCTCATAACATTTGCCACCAAATTCTCTTACAGTTCTTCCACCAGCACGGGGGATCTGTACACCACTCCTATTTTTACTCTCTTGTCCCCCTTCATTTTCAGGGTGACCCAAATCACCTCCACAGTTCCCTCTGCCCCTCCACCCCTCCTATACTAATGCCATTTTTTGACTATCAGTGCTACCCCCCCTTCCCCTTCTCTCCTTCCTGTCCCTCCTGAACACAGTGTAGCCCTCCAGGTTCAAGTCCCAGTCATGCCCTGGGGTGGCCCAGGTCTCAGTGACAGCTGCCACATCCACCTCCCCCTTAGCTGGAGCTCAGGCATCTTATTTCCCAAGCTTCTGGCATTTAGCAGGACCACCTTCCACTCCTTCCCTACCCTCCCATTTCCCCCTCTCGTGTCCCCAGGTGACCGCAGTCCCACCCCCTACCTATTGGCCTTTTCCCATATTCCTCCAGCTCCCTGGGAGGGGGGTGGAGAATGAGTCCCTCTTTTATCGGACCCCACAACAGCCCTTCTCCCATCCCTCCCCCCTTCACTAGTTTAAACCCCACCTTTCACTGACAAACCCCTCTATTTTCAGCTTAAGGATTTCCCTCCCTTCCAAATTGAGATGCAGCCTGTCCCTCACATACAGCCCCTTATCCTCCCAGGTCACCCCCCAATCCCCCATCAACCCATACCCCCTAGCCTCACACCACTCCCTGAGCCACTGATTAACCACCCTAATTTTCTGCTTGTTCTCCCCACTAGCTCTCGGCACCAGCAGGATTTCTGAGAAGGAAATCGAGCATCCTGTGGAATGGCAAACCCTGGCTAGCTCCTGAAACCTTACCTGTATCTCTAGTTCACTATTTCTTTCAATGTCATTGGTAACCAAGTGCACCAGTATGTCTGGGGAACCTCCACATTCCCTTGCCAGTGAGTACACCTCGTGCTTGGCCTTGTGCACCATCATGCCACCCTCCCAAAGATGCCAGCCCTAATGACGTGTGGTCCTATCCCCCTAATAGTAGATTTCCCTGGGTGAACCACCAGGTTCCCCACTGATCAGAGGTACAGTACTTACACAATAAACAGGACTACAGCACCTACATCGGCCACCCTCATCTGTTGACTCCACCCCCTTTGGCTATTTAATAAAGGTCTGTGCCGAGGTGGGTGGCATGGGTAACAAACAATCACAGCTCTTTCAGTACCAAGGTCCTGGAATGCAGCTGGGCCTGCCCTTTATAGCCCAGCTGTGAGTTCAAAATTTGGCGCCCTGGCCTCCTATTGTCTCGCAGTCCTCCTGGCTCCAGCAGCCCCACTCTCCCAAGCCCTGGCCCGCCACTGACTTCAGCTGCCGGAAACGACTTGCCCTGGGTCCTTTTCTGCTGCCAATGTAGCTCCGGCTCCTCCAGTCCCTGATGCGGCCCTCAGCACACTGTCCTGGCCCCCGGTGCTCCTTCCTCGCCACTGATGCGGCAAGCAACCGCCCCTTCTCCTACAAACAATCACAGCTCTTTCAGTGCCACTCCTTTCTTATTCCTTTTTTCTACAATGTTTGCTCGTGTTGCAACTCTTACAGTGCCACTGTGAGTGGTTTCTACAATGTGTGATACTTTATGGACTCTTCAACCGCTACTGTCATCTTCCTCTACACTTGTAGTTCCCACTGAGGCAGAGAGTCTATAATCAAGCCCATGTGACTCAATGATCCCATTCCTCCATCTCCTTGGCCTCTCAGTTTGTCCATTTCCTTATGTTTGCTACAGGACTCAGCCATCTGGGTGATGAATGATGAAGAGTCAGACTTTATATTATTTGTTTATTTATTTTAGTTTTTATTAGTTTTGTATTTTTATTTATATTAGTTTTTATTTTATTAATTTTGTATTTTTATAAGTGGGTTGCCACCAAGAATTACTGGAAGCCAGGCACAGACTTGCTATATGCTGACACACATGTGCTGCCCACTGGCCAGATCACGGTAGCAGCACAGCTCAGGAGGACACACACATACACGGGCTGCTTCAGGACTCAGGTGGATGAAGAGCAGGAGGCGGAAGGCACTTCAGCAACTTGAGGGGATAAGGAGAATTTATTTTTTAACCTCTTCATATGGGATGCCACCAAGATGCAAACTACCAGGGGCTGGGCACTGGCATGCTGCCAGATGGTACGCACTTGCTGCCCTGCCCACTATCCCGATCACATTGCAACAGCACAGCTCAGGATGACACACACTGGCTGCTTTAGGACTCAGGAGGAGAAAGGAACTTCAGCAACTTGAGAGGCTGCGGAGAATTTTTTTTAAATTTTTTTTAACCTTTTTATAGGATGCCACCAAGGTGCCAACTCACCAGGTGTTGAGCACTGACACATTCTCAGATGGCACACAGTTGCTGCCCACTGCCCAGATCATACTGCAACAGCACAGCTCAGGACGACACACACATACAGGCTGCTTCAGGACTACTGCAGCAACTTGGGGGAACATAAAGACTAAGAGTTTCAGTTTGAAAACTGCCACAAAAAAAAAACAAGTTTGGTCAGAGCCAGTGTGGCTGCTCAGAGTGGCAAGACCGAATGAAGGAATACTCAGAGCTCTCACTGTGCCAGAGTCTGCTGTATCCAAGATGGCCACTGTAATAGAACTGCGTATGTGCAATACTTGTGCATGCGCAGTTTGAGTCGTTGGCCATCTTGGGCATGGCGGTCATTACTTCCGCAGTTGTGGAGCAAAAAAGTAGTGCCCCACAAAGGGTGTGTGTTTATGTGGCCAGTGGAGGGGAAGTGCCATTACAACAAAACCCATGGAACTTGGCCACAGCACTGTGAAAGCATACCAGGAGCTGTCCAGTCACATGCTTCCACAGTGCACTTTACAAGAATGTTAGCAATACGTCTGTGGAGCTCCACCCACGCCACCAAGGTCCAGCTGCCTACTGTTCAGGTCACACTGCAACACCACAGCTCAGGATGACACAGGCTGCTTCAGGATTTAGAAGGAGTAGGATGAGGGGGAGCATGGAACTTCAGCACCTTTTGCCATTTTGCCCGGCCTTTGCCCCCCTCATCAAGCACTTCCGACTAAATGCTGATCCCTAACCTAGCACTTACACCTGTCTGTCCATGACAAGGCCCAGCCTAGCACTTACACCTGTCTGTCCATGACAAGGCCCACTGGCTGCCTGCCTTCCTCCTCCTGACTCCCTCCTAGCTCCTCCTACCCGCTTTTCTCCTCCCCTTCCATTATAAACTCTGTGATCTCTCTCCCCCCACCCTGACACCTTTCTTACCTCTGTTCCTCTTATTCCACAATCCTTGTCCCTCTTGTACTCCTTCTAACCGCATTCATATGTTGTTCAAATGTTAATGATCATTTACTGTCTCATACTGTATACTGGACTGTCTGACGTGGAACCTTTGTAAAAGAGCCTCGGCTCAAAGGTATTGTGTAATCCTAGACTCAAATAAATAAAAATAAATAAAATAAACTTGAGGGAATGTGGAGAATTTTTTTAATTTTTTCTTCGCTTTTTTTATGGTATGCCACCAAAGTGCCAAATACCAGGGTCCGAGAACTAGCACGCTGCCAGCTGGCACACAGATCACACTGCTACAGCACAGCTCAGGATCACACATACACACACACACACACACACACATATCACACACACACACTCTCACACACACACACATATACTCTCACACACACACACACACACACACACACACTCACCACACACGCACGCACACACACACACACACTGCTTCAGGACTCAGGAGCAAGGAACTACAGTAACTTGGGGGAATGGGAAGACTAAGAGTTTCAATTTGAAAACTGCCACCTCAGCTTCTTTACAAATGGAATGGGGTGAGAGTTAGGCATATTGACTAGCACACATCCCGATGCCTGTTGGTGGGGGTGGAGTGGGTGTGGGGTGATAGGGGTGGTAACTCTAACATCGAATTTCCTTGCTTTTGTCACTGTGGAACAACCCTAACTGATGCAATAATGGATTTTTTTGCCATGAGATATCTATATATATATATTCATTGCAAAAACTATGTTAATGCATCAGTTAGGGTTGAAGCGACAAAAGTAGGGAAATGAGGCATTAGGGTTGACACCCTAACACCACCCCTCCACATCCTACCACCTCACCCCACCCCCATCCGCCACAGACCAACAGGTGACAGGGTGTGCATTGGGGTCATTGGCCCTAACTCTCACCCCCATTCCATGTGTAACAAAGCTTACATGATACAGTATAGGAGAATGGGGTGAGATTTAGGCCTAATGACCCCAAGGCACACACCATTCACTGTGTGAACCTACCTATAATTATAGAGACATAGCGCAGGCCTAGTCACATTCCAAATAACCCCGTGCTGCAAATGGTGCACTATCTCAGTAACCATAGCAACCTTTGAAAAAATTCCACTGCAGTTGTAATCATGGACTGATAAACTGCATACATACTTAGAAAGGTGTACTAAGCTACGTTTAGCAAAAAATCTGCATCTCGAAGCGTTTTCAAGATATAGGCACTGAAAGTTGCCGTGTTCGCCACAGTGTTATCCTATGGGAAATTTCTCAACTTTGTAAAGGCATAATTATGGAATTGATGCACATTTTTACACCTAAACAGCATAACTCACATCTGTGTGACACCCCCTTTGTACCCTGCAAATTTCAAGCCAAAAGACAGAACCGTTTCTTTGCAGTACACTGGGAATGTTTTTAAATTCCTTGTTAATGAGGTGTCAAAATCCCTGTTCATGAGCTTAATCCCTTTTTGTGAGCTGTCAAAATCCCTGTTTGAGGCCAGCCTGGTGGTGCTGAGGGTTGAGGCGCTGGACTCCACACCTCGCGCCATGCCAGTGACCCGGGTTTGGGAACGAGCCCGTGTGCTGGGGGTTGGCAGGGAGGGAGTAGAAGTGAGCGTCTGGAGGACAGCTCTCCTCTCCTCTCCCTGGGGTGGGATCCAGGGACATCCCGGCACAATAGTGGCCTCTGGTGGAGACTGGAGTTAGTACCGACATCGGGATCAAAATGGGGACGTGTGCAGCTGATGTCTATGGACCTTTCCATGCTGATGTCATTGCATAGCCATGCATGAGGGTCAAGCACACAAGAAGGAAAAGAAAAGTCCTTGCACCTGGATAGGCGACGGCTCCTCTCCAGGCCACCGCCACATGCCAACACTGGACCTTGCCTCCACTCCTGTCCCCTCCTCCTCCCTAGCTGGCACTAGATTGTAGTTAGAGCACCGGATGGAGTGGTGGCCCTGCCCCAGGGGGCTCAGAGCTGGGGGGTTCCGGGTCAGAGGTTGGAGGAGGGGCAGCATACCCTCTGAGGAGGCAGGGGATCAGTTCAGCAGTATAGCGGCCAGTGAGCGGAGGTAGTCTGAGTGAGTTCCAGATCGCAGGAAGAATAAAAAAACAGACAAAAAAAAAATCCCTGTTCGTGAGAAATCCTTGTTCGTGAGATTTTGGCCATCTGGTTCTGATCTCACGAACAAGGACTGACAACTCAAAAGGTATTGACTCACGAAAAGATTTTGACAGCTCATAAAAGGGTTTTGACAGCTCACAAAAAAGGATTTGAAAAAACAATCCATGAGCTGTCAAAAATCCCTTCGTGAGCTCGATCCTTTTCGTGAGATGACAAAATCCATGTTCGCGATCTGGCCGGGAAATCATGAACAAGGATGTTGACAGCTTGTGAACAAGGATTGGCTCGTGAAAGAGATTTTGACAGCTTGTGAAAAGGTTTTGACAGCTTGCGAAAGGGATCCCTATCGCAAAGCTGTCAAATCACCCTAAGCCAGTCACCCTTTCGTGAGCTGACAAAGTCCCTGTTTGTGAGCCAATCCTTGTTCGTGGAGATAGGGCCATCTCATCCGGAAATCGTGAACAAGAATTTTGACAGCTCGCGAACAAGGATCAACTCGCGAACAAGGATTTTGTCACCTCGTGAACAAGGATCAGGAGCTAGTGACAAACAAGGATTTTTAAAATAAAAAACTACCATTTTGTTCATAAAACTGAACAGAACCAAAGCCATGGGTTTGTAAAGGGTGTTGCCCTGAACAAAACCCATACTTCAATTATAACAGAACACATCCGTCGGGCAAGTCACAATAATTTCTTTGTAGCAAATAATGAAAACAAGATGGCGGTTTGCGAAAAGGGATTTTTTTCCTCACAGACAGGAATTTTATAAATCCCAGTTTGTGAGGTGACAAAATCCTTGATCATGAGGCAAATCCTCTTTCGCAAAACACACCTGTTCCAAAGACTGAACTGAGCATGCTCAGAACCCGAAAATTCAAAATTAAATAACTTTGGAACTGATTAATATTTTTTCACCAAACCAACACTGGATTATTATCTGGGGCAACCTCTTTCTACTCTGAAAATTTCAGACCAAAATTCCAAACTGTGTGGCCACAGTGTGATGGGCAAATATTAGCAAAAATGGGCAAAAAAAGGCGAGAAACACACTTTTTTCACGATGCGCTATATAAAAGCCGCACATCTAATCAAAATGAAACTTTGCATGTCCAGAGATCTGCCCCACGGGGCAGTGCATACTAAAAGTTCATGCAAATCCATTGAATGGTTGCAAAGTTATTAAAGTGCAAAATTTGGGGTTTAACATTAAACTGCTTAGTCAACCCTAACTATAAGGGCACAACTGCACCCCTATAATATATATACTAAGTTATATACTAATTAACTAAGTTTAGAAAGATTTGCAAAGTAGGGGGAGTGGCTTAGCTAGAAGGAGCCAGGTTAAAACCAGATTTAAACAATGCCCTAGATAGCTTCTGCCAGAGAACAGACAGAACACCAGGAGGAAGGAGCCAGTGGTATAACTAAACTTCTCTTCTGGGACTAAGAACTAGAACTCTTGTACTGGGACCTTCAATTTAGGGTAAAAAAAAAAGAGTTACTGTGTTTGTCAGAGTTAGTTGAAGTGAATTGTTATCTGTTATCTGTGTTATCTGTGTAGTTATCTAGGTGTTTGTCACAGGTGTCTGAAGGGAATTGTTATCTGTGAAATTAACTAAGTGTAGAAAGATTTGCAAAGTAGGGGGAGTAGCTTAGCTAGAAGGAGCCAGGTTAAAACCAGATTTAAACAATGCCCTTGATAGCTTCTGCCAGAAAACAGACAGAACACCAGGAGGAGGAGCTACTGGTATAACTAAACTTCTCTGCTGGGACTATATTGCCCTCCTCCTTCCCTCCCCTCCACCTCCCCAAACCAGTTCTACTTTTATAGGCACAGGATTTGACTGACAACAGGATCTTCCTGTTTGGGAGCAGGAAGTGAGTGATCACAGAGCCACCAAAGACTCACCATCCTAGAAGAGCAAGAGTAGCTCTCCATCCCCCCTAGCTGCTGGAGGTCTGACTCTGAGCAAGTAAGGAGACTACTGAGAAATATAGGAACTTCTTGTCTCAGAACAGGAAGATCAGGAGCTAAAAGGGTGCAGAAACAGTAAGTAAGTAGGGAGAGAAGAGGAGAAAAAAAATTAAAAACAAAATTAAACAAACAGAGGAAAGAGTAAGTATTCCAAATAACAGTTAGGGGGCCAGAAAAAAAGACATGTTGGGAGTGGTGCAGTGCAGTGGCTGTGGAGCGGCAGTCTTCCGGGAGATGTTCTGGAGGATGCGTGTTGTCCCATCTGCAGGCACCTCTCTGGGCTGATGGAGGAGGTTGCTCATCTCCAGGCTGAGTTGGCCAGGATTTGTGGGACCTCCTCTCTCACCCAGGGACCACCAGGGTCACTGCCATTGCCTCAGAGGTTGCCAAGAAAGAGGAGCGGTTGGACCACAGTGGGCTCAGGGAGGGTGAGGGTGGTGGAACAGAGGCACATCCTTCCAGTTGTACCTCTCCACAATTTCTATGCCATTCTGGAAAAGTATGGCTCCTCTATGGAGGCACCCACAGTGGAGACCAAGGAGGATGCTGGGAGCCTCCACAAAGGAGACCCACAGGAGGGTGGCATGGGACCCCACAGGGGAAGGAAACAACTCCTGGTGGGGGACTCCATTGTTAGGAAGGTAGAACTGGGGGAGGAAGGGGAGAGGGAGGTTAGGTGCCTGCCTGGCACCATGGCTTAGAGGGACAGGGAGCGAATCCTCAGGATCACAGGAGCAGCTGCACAGGGGAGGGAACTGGATGTCATTGTCCACCTAGGGACAAATGACCTGGCTAAGAAAGGGATTGGAGCAGTGCAAGAAGCATTTGTGGAGTTGGGGAGGGGCCTTAGACAAATAGCACACACGGTAACCTTCTTGGAGGTGCTGCCTGTCTATGGCACAGGTGAGGCTAGGGTGCTCCACACCATGGGATTCAATCAGTGGTTGAAAAACTGGTGCAGAGCTCAGGGATTTGGCTTCATTGGGGACTGGAGGTCCACCTGGAGGGATGCAGGCCTATGCTGGCGTGATGGTTTGCATCTGTCCAGGAAGGGAACCAGGATCCTAGGTGATAGGTTTAAATGCTTCATTGGCAAGCATTTAAACTAGCCAAGGGGGGAGGCACTGGAAAGGAGCAGGGAAATCCTAGCCCCCCCAAAAAATCAGGGTACTAATTGAGGTAGACACCAACATAGAGATGTCAATAGGGAGAAGCGCAGGGGTAAATGGAGAAAGTGACAAACACAATAAGGACAGGGATGGGGCAAAAAGGGGTAAGGCCATCAAGTAATGGAGGGTGAGTACCAACACCCGTAGTCTGGGCAACAAGCTCCCTGAACTGGTGGCCTTGATGGAAGAGGGATGCCTGGATATCGTAGCAGTCACAGAAACATGGTACACAGAGAACCATGACTGGGATGTTTACATATCAGGGTACACAACCTATAGAAGAGACAGGAAGGGGAGAAGAGGGGGCAGAGTAGCTCTCTATGTAAGGGAAAGTATAAAAGCAACTGAACAAAAGAGTAAACAGGGAGGAGAGGAGGTACTGTAGGTCACCTTAGAGACTGGAAATGGCACCACAATCCGCACAGGGGTTGTATACAGACACCCATGTCAGGGAGAGGGAAAGGACAAGGATATGATAAGAAGGCATACTTAGGATGGCAAAGAAAGAGGAGATACTGTTGATGGGGGACCTTAATATGCCAGATGTTAACTGGAGCACCTTTGCTGCCACATCCAAGAGCAGGGTCATTCTCGATGTCCTACAAGGGGCATGCCTCAGACAGCTAGTTTTGGAACCTACTCATGAGGGAGCAATCTTAGACCTCATACTCTCAAATGGTGACAGTGAGAGGATCTCAGATCTAGAAGTGGGTAGCCATTTGGGAACAAGTGACCACCAAACAGTGTGGTTCATGATAAACTCAGCTACAGAGTCAAGCCATACAAAAGTGAGGGTTCTGGACTTCAGGAGGGCTGACTTTGGCAAGATGGGAGAGTGCCTTAGAAAAGCACTAGCAAACAGGCTAGAAGGAGGGGTGGAGCAACAATGGGGAAATATCAAAACTGCCATCACAGAGGCAACAAGCCTTTGTGTGAAGCAAATAAATCAAAACGAAAGAAAAAGCCACTGTGGTTCTCAAAAGAGGTGGTGGTGAAGGTTAGGGAGAAAAAGATAGCATTTAGGAAGTATAAGGAAACACAGAAGGAGCAGGACAGAGAACTGTACCAGTTAAGGCAGAAGGAAGCAGGGAAGGTAGTCAGAATAGCAAAGGCCCAAACTGAGAAGAAGATAACCAACTCGGTTAAGAAGGGGGGATAAAAGCTTTTATAGGTATATCAGGGAGTGTAGAAAGACAAAGGGAGGGATAGTGAGGCTGAATAGAATGGACGGTGGGTGGGCAGAGAAGGACAGTGAAAAAGCAGGGATACTGGATGAATACTTCTGTTCAGTATTCACAAAAGAGCAGGTGGGGGAGATGCCTAATCCAATTAACAGAAGCACTCTGGAGAGGTGGGTCGATCCCAGTCCTTTCACAGAAGAAAGTGTTCTGAAAGAACTCCTAAAACCGAAGGTGGACAAAGCAATGGGGCCAGATGGAATTCACCCCAAAATTCTAAAAGAATTAAGCAGAGAACTAGTGACACCACTGACTACCCTTTTCAACAAATCATGGGAGGATGGTTTGGTACCTGAGGACCGGAGGAAGGCTGATGTGATTCCCCTTCACAAAAGTGGGACCAAGACACAGGCAGGAAACTACAGACCTGTCAGTTTGACCTTTGTGGTAGGGGCAGTGATGGAATCACTTTTGAAGGAAATAATTGTTGAGTACCTAGAGGCCAGTGGGGCACAGGACCCAAGGCAGCATGGGTTCACAGCTAGAAGGTCATGTCAGATGAATCTAATTGATTTCTTTGACTGGGTGACCAAAGTAGTAGACCAGGGAGGGGCTGTGGACATGGCCTACCTAGACTTTAGCAAGGCATTTGACACAGTCCCACACAAAAGATTAATAGTCAAATTAACCAGCCTGGGAGTGGGTCCCAGGGTGGTAGCCTGGGTAAAACATTGGCTGAACAGGACACAGAAGGTAATTGTAAATGGAGTCCACTCTGAAGAAAGAGGGGTTACTAGTGGAGTACCGCAGGATTCAGTATTGGGTCCAGTCCTTTTTAATGTCTTTATAAGTGACATTGCAGAGGGACTGGAAGGAAAAGTATGCCTCTTTGCAGATGACACAAAGATCTGCAACAGGGTTGATACACAAGGAGGCATGGAAAGGATGAGAAGGGACTTGGCAAGGTTGGAGGAATGGTCAGAAGTATGGCAGCTTGGATTCAATGCAAAGAAGTGCAAAATAATGCACCTGGGAAACAAAAACCCAGGGGAAGATTACACAATGGGGTGGGAGGTAGTAACAACAACAAAAATGGAAAGGGACCTGGGGGTAATCATATCAGATGACCTTAAGGTTGGCAAGCAATGTGAGAAGGTGGTAGGGAGGGCTGGGGGGATACTGGGATGTATAGGGAGAGGCATCACCAGCAGAAAACAGGAAGTTGTTATCCCCCTGTACAGACAGTTGGTGAGACCCCATCTGGAGTACTGCATCCAGTTCTGGAGACCCCATCTCCACAAGGACATAGACAGGATGGAGGCAGTTCAGAGGAGGGCAACTAAAATGGTACAGGGTCTGCAAGAGAAGCCATACGAGGAGAGACTAAGCTTAATATGTATAACCTTGAGGAAAGGAGGGAGAGGGGGGACATGATAGAAACGTTTAAGTACCTCAGTGGAATCAACAAAGTCCAAGAGGGTAGCATCTTTCAGAAAAAGAGATGTGCAAGAACGAGGGGACACAATTTGAAGATAGAGGGGACGGCTCAGGGGTAATGTGAGAAACTATTTTTTCACAGAGGGTGGTGGATGCATGGAACAGCCTTCCTGAGGAGGCTGTGGGGTCTAAAACTGTGGGAGAATTCAAGAATGCATGGGACAGATATAAGCAATTTCTGTGGGGGGGGGTAGGAAGAAATAGGCTGTTGGTTAAATGGGATCTGCCGCTTAGCCTCTAGGTAGGGAAATGGGCAGACTAGGTGGGCCAAGCAGTCCTTATCTGCCGTCAAAGTCTATGTTTCTAGGTGTATATATACATATATATATATATATACATACATATATACATATGCTTGTGTTCCAGCAAACACACTGGAAACATTTTCAGGTACATCAGAAAAAAACTAAGAACTGAAAAGACAAGTTGTTTTGTGGGTTCTAGTTGTAGATGTGGCCACATGAATTCGAATACATACTGTATTTTTGTTTTGAAACATTGATGAGCTGTTTTTTTTTTAAGTTCTTACTAAAACAAATGGGGACAGTGTAGAGGAGGTAGAGGTGGGGAAGAGCTTGGCACCAGTGACCACAGGTCTGTCAGGTTCAGGGTGACAGCGGGCAGGGAGAGGGTTAGGACAAGAACCAAGGTAATGGACTTCAGAAAGGCTGACTTTCATGGAATGAGGAAGATAGTTGGGGAAGAAATGCTGAGGATAGGGGATGTGCAGGGAGTGGAGGAATTATGGGCAGCCATCAAGAGAGGGGTATTTAAAGCCATGGACGCATGTATAAGAAGGGTAAGAAAGAATAGAAGACAGAAAAGACTTCTATGGTTCACTAGAGAGGTGGTGTTAGGGGTCAAGGAGAAGACTAGAGCATTCAAGAGGTACAGGAGGACACAAAAGGATGAGGACGGGAAACCTACAGGGAAAAAAGAAAGGAGGCTGGGCGAAAGATAAGAAGGGCTAAGGAGGCCACTGAGGAGAGGATAGTGAAGCAGGCAAGGAGGGGGGACAAATCCTTCTTTAGGTACGTTGGAGAAAAGAGGAGGGCACAGCATGGGATTGGAAGGATAAGGGGGAAGTGGAACAATACTGGAAGGGGACTTCGAAAAAGCAGAGGCATTAAACAGCTATTTTGCCACAATCTTCATGGAGGAAAGGGAGGGTAGGGGACCAGGAAGGGGTGGGGAGGGTGACAGCCACAGGCAGGTGGCTGTGGCAGAATTCACTGCTGAAGGAGTAAGGGAAGAGCTGGGTAGACTTAGGGTAGACAAGGCAAAGGGGCCTGATGGAATACACCCAAGGGTTCTCAAGGAGGTGAAGGATGAACTGGCGCTGCATCTAGTGAGGCTGTTTAACTTGTCCTTGATCACAGGGGTGGTGCCAATGGACTGGAAGAGGGCAGAGGTGGTTGTACTACGTAAGGGGGGGGCGGCGGAAGGATGAGGTCAAAAACTACCGTCCTATTAGTCTTACCTCGTTGGTGGGGAAGGTAATGGAAACACTACTTAAGATCAGGTTGATAGAATACTTGGAGATGAATGGCATGCAGGATGACAGGCAGCATAGCTTCACCAAGGGAAGGTCCTGTCAGACTAACCTGATAGAGTTTTTCGATGGGGTGACGCAGATAGTGGACCAGGGAGGAGCAGTGGACGCGGCCTATCTGGATTTCAATAAGGCCTTCAACACAGTTCCGTATGGTGGAATGGTGCATAAGCTGGTCAGACTAGGGGTGGACAACAGGATCACCAGGTGGGTGGAAAACTGGTTGAAGGGAAGGAGTCAGACAGTGGTGGTAAATGGGACACATTCCAGGGAACGGGCGGTGACCAGTGGGGTGCCACAGGTGTCAGTGCTAGGACCAATACTCTTTAACATCTATGTTTGTGACCTAGCAGAGGGTCTGGAGGGATGGGTGTGCCTGTTCACAGATGATACAAAGGTCTGCAATAGGGTGGATTCACCTAGTGGGGTGCAAGCCATGAGGCGGCACCTGGAGAGGCTGGAGAGGTGGTCTGACACCTGGAAATTGAAGTTTAATACACAAAAGTGCTCGCTGATGCACCTGGGGAGGAAGAACAGGAGGGAAACTTACTCCCTTGGGGGCTTGGTGATTAAGGAGAAGGAAACAGAAAGGGACCTGTGGATTATGGTATCGCGTGACCTCAAGGTGGGTAGCCAATGTAGCAGGGCGGTGGGAAAGGCAAATGGAATGTTGGCCTGCATTACAAGGGGTTTTAATAGCAGGAAGAGGGAGGTGCTAATGCCATTATACAGAACCATGGTTAGGCCGCATCTGGAGTGTGGGGTGCAGTTCTGGAGGCTTCACCTATGAAGAGATGTTGAGCTGATGGAGAAGGTGCAGAGAAGGGCAACCAAAATGGTACAAGGGATACAGAATGTACCCTATGAGAGAAGATTGAGAGAGCTGAATTTGTACCCTCTGGAGACTAGGAGGGAGAGGGGGGACATGATTGAGACCTTTAAGTATCTGAAGGGAATAAATAAGGTAGAGGGTAACAGCTGGTTCAAATTGAAGAAGGGAGTGAACACGAGGGGACATAGCCTCAAACCGGAAGGTGGGCAATACAGAGGTAATGTCAGGGGGGAATTTTTCATGGAGAGGGTGGTGGAGGCCTGGACCAAGCTGCCGGGGGAGGTAGTGTCAGCTGAAACAGTGGAGGGATTCAAGAGGGCTTGGGATAGATTTAAGGGGTTGGGAAAAGAGGGTGGAAGCATAACAGAAGGGGGGAAGTAGGGTGTTGGGCATGCTAGATGCGCCGTGGTGCCTTTCTCTGCTGTCACATTTCTGTGTGTAATAGGCATTACTGCACTGACTGTAGCCGCCATCCTAATCTTTTTTCTTGTTTTACAGGAATCTGGGTTTCCAAGGGCCCCCCCAACTCCCATCTTGCATCAAAAGGTGAATCTGAAACCCACCCAACATCTTATGTAGCGTTGACTTATGAAGAGATTCTGGTCATTAACAGCACCTGTAATGCTCTATCCCCAGCAAGTGAGGTGCTTCTGCACCGTGAAGACTGCTGTCCTCCTCCAGGAGTCTGAGAACACTTACTCCACAGAACTCCCAGAGGTCTACCTGCCTGGAGCTGGAAGTAGGGAACACAATGGGAAGCCAGGTCTCCCATGTTTTAGCACCATGTGCTGCCCCCGCCACTGGGGGCCGTGCCACATTTAAGTGGGCATGTTTGGTGCTCTTTCAGAGTTTGAAGTTTTTCCAGGAAATGTAACATAAAAGGATTATGAAACTGTGAAGAGGCTGAAACAGCTGCTGTTGGGTGGCCCAGTTGGGTTGTGGGTGATAGTTGCAGGTGATACTAACTTTGCTAGTTAGTTGGAGCATCTAGTAGTCACCACTGTTTAAGTGTAGACCCTCTTGCATTGACTGTGCAAAGCCTCAAGAGATTCAGGGCTGCTTCACCACAGAAACACAGCAGTACAGAGAACAAATAGGAATGGAATTCCAAAAATAATGAAAGCAGAAAGCATGCAAGCGCATTTGTGGGTTACCCCCAAAATCTCTGATTTCTAATAAGCTGCATTTATGGATCAAATTATCTCAGAATTTCTATGATTGCAAGCACATTTCCATAAAAGGAGTAAAGTTCAAAGCTTTAGACTTACATTTGAAGAGGAAATGTACCATTAATCTGTTTGTTGTGTATACTGAGCTAGTGGTGGCACTGTCTGATCTCTGCTACAGCTGGTGCCAACTCTGCTTAGCTCTCTAGCTAAACTCATCTCTAGGAATTGAATCCTGGTTTCACACTGCAGGCTGTCTAGCTAGATACTGCTCACAGAATCAAACTGTGGTTTCTCACACTGGGCTGTCCAGCTAGCCTTTACTGTGTAACTCAAAACTGCATTCTCACATTCTTTTGTCAGCTGAGCTGATGTCACTGTGTTCTGCTTCATTGTAGTCTTCAGCTCAACTGATGTCACTGGGTTCTGGAACTGCTGTAATTAAAAAATACATTTTATTAATTTATTTGTTTGTTTAAAAATTGGTAATTGGGAAAGGCACACTGAGCTGAGGCTCCTTTCCAGGTTCGACCCTGTGGGAGGGGCGTACAGAAAAAACAAATTTACAAAACATAATTTTTAATTTTTTATTTAAACATTTGGTAAACAGGAAAGACACACTGAGCCGAGGCTCATTTCCAGGTGCGACCTGGGGAAATCAGGGAAGTTGGTACAAAGAGAAAAATATTATAAACAATTACAACAGCAATACAGTCACAATTACATAGTATAAGCAGGACAATTATAGAGGCAAAATATGTACACATTTCATAGGATCATAGGTAGGGAGGACATCAAACCTCAGTAATTACATAGAGAATAAAGTATAGGTCTGGGTGTGTAACGAGAATTTACACACACATCCGAGGGGTTTGATGCTACATAAACCCCGAGAACCAAGCGTAGCATCTAACCCTGAGGATGTTTATAAATTTGAGTTTACACACATCCAGACCCATACTTTATTTTATATAATTGCTGGGACGTCCTTTTTCCCCACAGCAACTATATAAAATAAAAAAAGGCGTTCTTATGCGACCACGGCAGTCTGCTTGGGTCTCAGCGCAGGCTCTACGGTCTGTCGGTCACTCGCTTTTTACTTTTTTTTTATTTCATTTTGTGTGGAGCCAACATGTTGAGGGTATTTCCCTCATTCTGATTCCTTTCTGCCTGCCAGGCAGCACTTACTGCAGTTAGAATAGTGGCTCACAGTGGGAAAGACGAGGTGGACAGTGGCTAGGAGGAAGACCTTCGGAGGTAGGGGTGCCTGCGCAGTGCGAGGGAAACCGGGCATGTGTTCACCATTATAAACGCTCCTTTATAACGGCGAATTGCCATGGTTTCCCTATGGGAAAAAGGACATCCCAGTTATTATTAAAACAGTAAATCATGGGAGATACAAGGCAGTGCCAGCAAATAAGGAGGAACAGTACAGAGTGTAGAAAGAATACAATAGAAGTAAGGTAACAGGATAGATTAGTAGTACATAAGTGCTGTCAGGTGACATGGGAGCAGGTGGGAGGAGGCAGGAGGCATAGCTGAGACCTGATAGAGGGGTGTGAGAGGGAGTTGCGTAGAACAGGAGGTTGAGACTTCCAGAGTGAAGGGAGATGATAGGTGCAGGCAGATTTGCCCATGCTTGAGGATGGTTTGGGTAAGGAGAAGGAGTGGGTATCCCTAGAATGGAGGGAGTAGGATGCGGGTGGAGTGGGGGTGAGGTGATCCAAGAGATAGGAAGGGAGAAGGTTGAACCAGAATTTGGAGATAAAGGAGACAGAGTGAATGAGGCACCAGTGGGACAGGAGTGGGAGATTCAAAGTAAAATGGTGGGTCCTTAAGGGAGCTTTTGAGGCAAAGCGGCAGAAGGCAGAAAAGAGAGAGAGAGACAGGTCTAGCAAGCAGGGAAGAGGGGGCAGTGCAGAAGACTGTCGGCATAGTCAAGTATAGGCAAGATCATTTTGGTAAGAATTTCATGGCAGATAGGGAGGGAGAGAGAGAGAGAGAGTCCTTGTTGCAATAAAGGATGCCTAACTTAGGGCACAGCTTCAATGATAGATAGTCGATGTGGTGAGAGAAATTTAGCTGAGGGTCTAACCATGCAACTTCATTTAGGGGAGTGCCTTCAAGGGTGGTGATGGGAGGGGAAGGAAAGGATTTTGCCAGTCTTTGGGAGGTACCGAAGGTCATAAAGACCGTTTTCAAGATGTTCAGTCTTGAGTTTGTTGTTTTTGAACCAAGACTGAACATTGTGGAAATCCTCTTGTAGAGCAGCTTTGACAGTGTTTAGGTCGGGACCAGAGGTGAAAAGGATGATATCATCTGCGTACATGTGGATAAGGGAGTTTGAGCAGGCAGAGGGGAAGTTGTTTATGAAAAGAGTGAAAAGAATGGGACCGAGAATGGAACCTCGAGGGACACCTGCTTGGATAGGGAGGGGGGTGGAAGAAGAGCTTGCTATTTTGACTGACTGATATCTATTTGATAAGTAAGAGATGAACCACTGTACTGCGGGAGGGTCGAGACCAGCATGATCAAGGGCATTTAGGAGTAGGGGGTGGAACACCAAATCAAAGGCATTGGGAAGGTCGAAGAAAATGGCTGCTGTGATATGTCCTTTGCTGATGGCTGAATGGATGTGGCCAGTGAACCTGAGGAGAGAAGATACAGTGGAGTGGTGCTTCCTGAAGCACGACTGGTACTGGAACAGAAAGTTAGTAGCGGTAAGGAGCGTGTTTAGTCTTGACTGCACTAAGTGCTCTTGTACCTTAGAAGCGGCGCAACATTGCCGAAAGGCAGCACCCTCAAGCAGAATCTACGGCCGCCGCCCTACCGACCACTTTTCAGCTTCTACGGCTGCCCCTGTGGTTCTTCACCCTAGATCCAGTCCCCAGGGTCCCGTGCCTGAAGTGGCGCAACACTGCCGAAAGGTGGCATCCTCAAGCAGAATCTACGGCCGCAGCCCAACTGACCACTCTCCAGCTTCTACAGCCGCCCCTGTGGTTCTCCACCACAGATCCATTCCCCAGGTACTACCGCCAGCTGGACTAAAAGGAGCTGATGCTTCTGATTGGTGCGGCAGACTCCAGGCAAATCCCGATTGGATGGCCGCCTCGCAGAGCTGTCACCGATTGGAGCGCCTTTTAAATTTGATTTTGCCATTGGACTTTGGCACCCCAGCCTGCTCTGTTTGCCTGTAAAGCCCCGGGGTTTGTTTTATTCTGTAACTGAATAGCTGCATAATTCTCCTATCTGTGTTTGCTTTGTTTAGTGCCTAAACCAGTGCTGTAACTTTTTTTAAATGACATTCTCGGATTCTGCCTGCTGTTAGTGTAAACTCAGTACTGCACCTCTCTAATGTATTGCACTTTGGAACCTGCTTGCCAACTTGAGTAATTTTTTAGCGTTCCTTTTCTGTTTCCTAGCCCCATTCTCACTACTTTCAGCTCATAGGCTACACTTTTCTCTTGCTTCTGCTAAATCTCCTCCCTTGTTCTGCTCCCCGCTGCCACTAAATCTATATCTCCTACTTTCCCTGCTCTGCACCCTCCCCCTACTTTCAGCTTAACGTTTCTTCTGCTCCCTGTAATCACTACTCCCCCTCGCAACCCTAATCGCCTTCGGCTCCCCCTATCTTTTATTCTCCCCCCAACACGTCCTCCCATCTGTTTTCGGCGTCTTCTCTGCTTTTGTCTCCTAGTAAACCACCCCCGCCCCATTTGACGAACCGCAGCCAGACACACCCGCCCCGTGTCTCAGTCTCTATAATTACCTGTGTTTTCTCCCTCTTCCCCCCAGGGTCCCATGCCTGAAGCGGCGCAACATTGCCGAAAGGCGGCATCCTCAAGCAAAATCTACAGCCGCCGCCCGGCCAACCACTATCCAGCTTCTACGGCCGCCCCTGTGGTTCTCCACCCCGGATCCATTCCCCAGGTACTACCGCCAGTTGGACTAAAAGGAGCCGATGCTTCCGATTAGTGTGGCAGGCTCCAGGCGAATCCCAATTGGACAGCCGCCTCGCAGAGCCATCACCGATTGTAGCGCCTTTTAAATTTGATTTTGCCATTGCACTTTGGCACCCCAGCCTGCTCTGTTTGCCAGTAAAGCCCCAGGGTTTGTTTTTCCCACCCCTCCAGCCCCTCCCTGGCCTCCTTTAAATATGCTTTTTCTTCTCCCACTCAGTTCTCTGCCACTCCTCTTCACAGCGTCCCTGCCCTTACAGAGTTATTCACCAATAGCAGGCTCTGCCCCTTAAAGACAAATGGTACCCTATCTCACCGGTTGCACCACCAACAGATTGTTTACACAAAGGGTGGTCCTGCACCCAATAGTCCCAGGAACCTACATACTGTCTCCAGAGTATGGTCATTTCCCAGGATCCTACCCCAAACTAACCAGTAAAGTATCTGCACCCCACGCATCCTAGTGTGCTGCTAAAGGGTGCACCAAGACAAAATAGTCCCACTGCCCGAACCACACCAACCAGCAATGCCCGACACTATAAAACCAGCAAAGTTGCTGCGTGCAGCCTGGCTAGTAATATCTCACATGACCCTCCTACTGCTCTCTACTGCCTTGCCGCTCACCTGCTGTAATATTTACAGAGAAGGGATCCCTAACTCCACAGCATGTCCTTGTATCCCAACGCTCAAAGCCCCCCTGATGTCAGGGTCACTGTGCCCACTAACCGCTGACCACTACTATCTTATCCCACCGCCCACAACTCTAACAAGTCACTTTGCCTACAACACTAGGTATCAATCCCAGTCCCGACACCTTCCACCTCGCTCTGTTAAGCAACTCAAACTCCTCGCAATCAGAGTAGCCTGGCTACTCTTAATGCTCTCGGGTAATATTCATCCCAACCCTGGCCCTTGCCACAATGCCACAGGGCAAACCAGGATAAGTTGTCTGATCACTATAGCATCCCTTAATATCTGCAGTCTGCTGCCAAAACTTGACCAGCTGCAAGCCTTGGTAGTGTAACACAACCCAGACATCCTGGCCTTAGCTGAAACATGGCTCACCCCTAGGACCCAGGACAGTCAAGTCCAGCTCCATGGGTACGCCCCCTTCCACCACGATCGGCTAAGTAAGAGGGGAGGTGGCTGCATAATCTACTTAAAAGACCACCTGCAGCGGGAAGCTCTCACACATTTAAGCACGGGGAAAAAACATTCAGATACTCTCAGTGCGCTTTACCCTGGGCACCCAGGGCAAAGGCCTTACTCTCGTCTCAGCCTACTTACCCCCCAGGGAAGTAGCTGAGGGTTTCAGAGTACTGCATGAGCACCTAGCTGACATCTGTTCTAGCAGCGATGTCATTGTGCTGGGTGATTTCAACATTAATTGGTTGTCTCATGACTCTGCCGCTTATAAGGATGCGGTCTGTTCAATTAACTTCCTTCAGCTAGTGGACCAACCTACCCGGTCAAACTACAGATCAGGAAACAGTACCTTGCTAGACTGGGTAGTAACTAACCACCCAGAATGTATCTCTGGCCTAAAAGTGCTCCCTGACTCCGTAAGTGACCACTCGCCCGTCATCTTCGCCTAGTCCAAGAAGGCCCCTAAACCGCCCCCAAGGTGATTACATCCCGCATACTAAAAAGGGGCATGTTAGGTCTCTTTAAGCAACACTTCCTGCAGCTGAGCTGGGCACCTATCCTAAATGCCAACGACGTTGACACAGCGCTGAGGAAATTTATAGCTATCTTCAATGCAGCCTGTGACATACTTGCCCCCTTAGCTAAACGGAAAATCAGTGGCTCGTATAAAACATGGATAACCCCTCACCTCCTTGCCATGTTAAGCTCCAGGGACTGCCTATGGTATAAGTACATAAATACTCGCTCTGTCCAGGATATGCAAAACTACAAGGCTGCATGGAACAAATGCACTGTCGCAATACGGCAGGCAAAAGCTAATTTCCACCGACTCGAGCTTAACTCCACCTGGGGGGACAGCCGCCGCTTCTGGGATAACAGTAACGCTATCATAGGGAAACGAGATACCTCAGCACACACAATGCTGAGCCACAATGGATCCCTAACATGAGACCCCGGATCCATCGCAGACATCTTCAATACAGCCTTTACGGACCTCAGCTCAGTGCTCCCCCCAGCTTCCAAGTTGGTACCAACCAGCCCACCTCCCAAGCTTTGCCCCCAACATTCCAAGCCCCCCCCCATTCTACCTAAAAGTTCTATCTAAAGGTGAGGTAAAAAAAATATCTCTCCCAAGTCCTTGGGAAGTCCAGGCACAGCTCCGAGGGCCTTGATCTAAAACTAATCTGTCTTACCCTCGATGAACTGCTAACCCCACTGACCTGTATCATAAATCTGTCCCTCACCTCAGGTACCTTCCCAGAATTGTGGAAAGCAGGAATCGTCACCCCAATCCACAAAGCCGGTAGAAAGACTGACCATGCCAACTACCGGCCAATTTCAATCCTCCAGCCTATCTCAAAAGCCCTCGAGCAGATAGTCTACGATCACCTGGTGGAACACCTCGAAAAATACCAGCTACAGTGCCAGCAGCAGCATGGTTTCCATTAATGCCACAGCACTACCACCGCACTTCTCAAGTTCACGGGCTACATTCACAGTGCCTTCGACCAGGGGTGCTTGGTGGGGGCAACCTTTATAGACATCACCAAGGCCTTTGACACGGTCAACCATGACCTTCTGCTGGCCCAATTAGAGGTAACTGGGCTCTCCTCTGATTCACTGTGCTACTTACGGAGCTACCTCTCTGGATGTGTTCAGCAGGTAAAAATTTTCAATGTCCTCTCTGACCCCCTCCAAGTGTCCACCGGAGTCCCCCAAGGATCCATCCTGGGCCCCCTCCTCTTTAGTCTCTTTTTAAACAACCTTCCACTAGCCTGCCATTAAAAAATTCTTCTCTACGCTGATGATGCTGTGATCTACACCAGCTATTCTGACCCCATCGCACTGGAGCAGTGTCTTCAACAGAACTTTTACAATGTGGAAGACTGGTTTAACAAAGCTAGACTCCTAGTCAACCACAAAAAGACGACGAAATCCATGCTCTTTGCCCCAGTGCACAGTGCACAGCCACCACAGGGCTGCAACCCTGAACATCCAGAATTCACAAAAGATCCCCATTGAAATGGTCCCCAAATTCAAATACCTGGGCCTCACCCTTGACAGCTCCCTCTCATACACCACACATATCAGTCATGTGGCCTCTACAGCTAACAGGAAGCTCGGCCTGCTATATTAGCACCGCAACTGCTTCACTGATAAAACCCTCCAGCTTGCCATAACCAGCTCAGTCTTCTCAACCATTGATTATGGCCTTACTATCTACAGCGCAGTCCCTGACAGCACCCTCAAGAGACTCACCACCATGGTCAACAAAGCTTGCAGACTTGCGCTTGGAGCCCCATGACTGACCCATACCTGGCCACCTCTACCAGCAAACCGGATGGCTAAACCTGAATGACAGGGCCCGATATCAAATCTGCCTCCTTGCCAAAAAAGCCACCTTGGGCTTTCTGCCACCTGGGCCCAGCTCCCTCATACACCAGGGCGCACCAACAAGGACCACGAGGACATCCAACAAGATCTCCATCAAAATCCCCTATCATCGCACCACCCAAGGTCAGCGATCCTTCGAATACCGGGCCCCACTATGGCTTACCTCACTCCCACCGGAACTTACCACCATTAGCAAAATCGGCTTGTTCAAATCCGCACTTAGATCCCACCTGTCCAGCCAAAGACAATGCACCTGCCCTACCTGACCAACCCACCTGATACAAATTGTTTGACTACCCCACCAACTGTGCACTTATGCTACTCACCTTGTCCATACTTCCCCTGCTCCCACACCCCACCATCCTCTACCTGCCTTCCCTCCGCTCCTGTCCTATCCCACTCCCCCCTCTTTCCCCAGGGGCTTATGCCCCTACCCGTTTCTTACCCCTGTCTTTTCCACCCCTACACCTTCCTGACAAGGTGAGCCCAAACCAGAGGTTCCGCCTGCTGAACACCTACTGTTCCACCCCTTCACTCAATAACCCCCTCATTCTTACTTCTGCTTCAGTTCTGACTCTGTCTGTGTGTCAAGGTACATTTCCTATCCCAGGTACACTGTTAAGTCATAGTACTATTGACATTGTTTATGCTCTTTGTTAAACTGTGTTTTACGATTGTACATTTGTATTTTTCTTGCTGACGTGGAACCTTTGTAAATGAGCTGGTAGCTCAAAGGTTGTAATTCGGGACTTCAATAAATAAATAAATAAATACAGCAGAGAGAGCAGGGAGGAGGGAGACTGGACGATAGTTGCCGGGAGTATAGGTGTTGCCACCCTTGTGGAGTGGGATCACGCAGGCAGATTTCCAGGTTGAGGGTACTGTGCATGTGGAGAAGGATAGGTTTAACAAAAAGGTCAGTGGAAGGGTGATAGCAGGGGCTGATAGGAGAAGGAGACTGGAGTGGAGGCTGTCCAGGGTTGATTTTGTTGGGTTTAAGGATAGGAATGCGGTCAGTACTTCATCAGCAGAGACAGGGGCGACCGAAGTTACTAGTGGAAAGGGGTTACGGGAGGTGTTTGTTGTCAGGTGGCGAGGGAGAGGCTTGGTCTGAGAGGGCACAGGTAGTGAAGAAGGTGTTCATGGCATCCACCATTTGGGAGGGGTCGGTGATTTTGACACTGTTGAGGTTTATAGAGGGGATGCGCTGGTGATTTCTGATGCTTGCTTTTTTAAGTGGGGTGTGGATGTCCCAGATGTTGGTGAAAATGTTTGTGAAATTGGTTAGGGCAGTGTCGATGTCAGTGGAGGAGTACACAGGAGTCCAGTTTGCATTATGTAAGTGCAAGAGAAGGGAGTTAATATCAAGGGAGTGTAATGGACCTGTATGGATGTATTTTGGTGCGGATTTTGGTAATTGAGTCTTTCTTATGCAGTGAGTGATGCAGTGGTCACTGAGGGTGGGGTCGAGGACTCCTGCACTGGATATTCTGTGGGGGTGAGATGATAGAACCCAGTCTACCAGGGAGTGGTGGGAAGAATGACGGTTGTAGCGGATGGATTCGGGGATTAGCTGACAGAGGTTTAGGGACTCTATTTTGGAGTTGGTCTGAGTGGAGGAGGGGGAGAGCCAATTGAGATTGTAGTCACCTAGGAGGAGAAGCTCACTGGAGCTTGCAAGAGGCCAGAAGGGAGGCGATGCATTCGGCAAGTGCGGTCTGTCCAAGCTGAGGGTAGGCATATACTACCCCTATGAATTGGGGAGGGAGTAGGGAAAGGACAATTTGGCAAGGATCAGTTCGTGAGATCTTGAGCATGACTCTTTTTTGATTATGGTGCAAGAGAGTGGGTGCTTTATGAGCATCGCGACACTGCCTCCTCTCTTGCCAGATGATAGAGTAGCCAGGTATGTCGATGGTTTTATCGGATGTTTTGGCGGATAACCATGTTTCCGAGAGACATGAGATATCAGGGGAGTTTTGGGTTAGCAGGTCCAGTTTAGGCAGGATACTTCAGATGTTTATATGTATTACCTTAAGGCCTTTGAGGTGGGGTGGCACTTGATTTGGCACTTGGTGGCCTGGGTTTTGGTCGATATCTCCAGAGAGCACCAGAATGAGAAAGAGCATGGAGAAGGTAGCTGGGAGCTTATAATCTTTAAGTGAGATGAGGGGGTGTCACTTGCGGTAGGTGCAATGAATGAGAGTAATGCTGAAGGATTTGGTGGGGGGGCAGAAAACCTGGTGAGATGGTATGGAATGAGGGCAAGGGAGGGTAAAGAGGCTGGGGAGAAATATGTGGTGCGTTGACCAGGGAGATGTAGGGGAGGATGAGAGTGGGCGGAGAAAAGGGCAGCCAGAGGGAAGATATGGGGGGGGGGGAAAAAGAATGAAGGAGAAGGAGGCCAGGAGTAGGAGAGAGGGAGCAGGATGCATGTCTATGGAGTGCAGTAGGTGATAGACAGGGGAGAGAACAGAGTAGACTTGTTTAGATGGGTTTTACAGGGTGTGGTGTTACACAGAAGAACAGATAAAGTAGGGTTAGGAGATAGCAGTTTGAAAACCTGAGGTTGCAGGTGGTACAGGCCAGGATTAGAATGGTAGAAATGAAATTGTAGTGGGAGTGTAGTTAGATGACTTTTTTTTTTTTAAGGTGAAGGCGAGGCCCTCTAGAGGCAGCACAGTATAACATGCAGATAAAGAAATGGGGAGATAGGAGATTGTTGCACTGACCAATAGCAGGCTAGCAGTACGAGGAGGTTAGTTAATAAAGATCGTAGCTTATGATCCATGGCTTGAGAGCTTGGTCTGCGGGCATACCTGAATGCTGAGGCAGGTTTGGGAGTGCTGGATGGCCGCCGGCTCCAGGGAGCGAGCCATTGCGGCCGCTGATCGGGAGGTGAAGTCCAGTCAAGTGCAGAGCTGTAGGGAAGGAAATGGGAGAGAGATTAGACTGATATAATGGCCTTGGGCTAAGCAGTGGGAAGGACAAGTTTTTTTTTTCAAATTTAATATACTTTATTCAAGTTTAGAAGTTACAGAGTAAACATAAACTAGTAAACAGGAGCATAACAGCTTATACATAAAATCTTAAAACACAAATCAAGATAGCCCCCGGTATTACACACTTTAAATAGAGATATTCACTGATGAAACATATAATAAGTAAGAACTTTCATAAACTTACAAACTTCCCCCTCTCCCTCCTAACCTTCCATCTCCCCTCCCCACCCTACACCACTAATAACAGTATGAAAAGACCAGGTGCCACATGGCACCAATAGAAAATGTTACAAACAATAAGCCTCATGGGAGCATGTTTAGGAGAAGGATTAAATAAAAACTAAGAGTATCAACTTTACATTACAGGGTCAGTAATGTGTATAGGGATGCTCATACTCTCTCTTAATAACTTACTCTTTTTGAGAGATTGGCCAAGAGATTTTCTGCTCATAAAACAAAGAGAATTTCATGTAGCAATTCCGTGAGTGTGGGGGTACATTGGTCTAACCAATGACGTAATATCACTTTTTTGGCACATAAGGACACTATAGCCATGTGCTTACACTGGTTACCAACTAAGACGTCCCCGTAGTCCCCCAGTATACATATCTCAGGTTGGTAGGCATTAGATAGGCCTAAGATGGGATCTAATTTGGATTTAATGGCTGACCAAAGTGGGGAAGCCTTACTGCAATCCCATAATATATGAAGGAGTGTGCCGGGCTGTTCCCCACATCGGGAATAAAGATTGGTTGAAAGCCTACCCATTTTATGGAGCTTGACGGGGTATAATATAGGCTGTGAATTACCTGACACTGAAGCAGCTGATAGTGGTCCCATTTTACATCTTTATATAAATGGGTCCAGATATGTGACCGGGATTGGGCGGTGGAAGGGTCAGGAGACAATACGTGGTCCCACATATAGTGAGGATGTTCTTCCAAGTCCCCCAAGAGATCACGCAAATGATGGTAGAAGAATGAGGTGAGATGAGAAGAAGGAGAAGTCGAGATAATAGAGAGGAAAGGGCTGACTAGATTTTGGTCCCACAGCCCTAAGCCAGAATGGTGAAGAAGCATGTGAGAAAGCTGGAAATACTTAAAACAGTAAGAGGTGGGAAGGCCAAATTTGAGTCAGGCTTCCTGGAAAGACAGTAGTTTGTGATCTTTTAATAGGTCACATATGGTTGTTATGGCATCATGCAGCCAGAAGGATGAGCTGAGAGTCTGGCCCCCAATTTTAAAGTTGGAATTGTACCATATAGGTTGCGAGACATCATGTATGAGAGACGTATCAGTGAGAGCACAAAGCTGTGAGTGCATGCGAAGTGCTACCATAATACGAGTATTACGCAGTTGCCTGGGGACATGCTTAAGACGGACGTACAACAGAGATCCTAAAATGATGTTGTGTTGAGTGCATACTTTTTTTTATCTATTTTTAACCATAGTGGGGAGGAGACTGTCGAGTGTGGCCTGTATTGGCGGTCTTAACCAGTGGAGAAAAACAAAGCAATAAATGGAAAGGTAATAAAGGAAAAGATTAGGTAGCTGGAGGCCACCTCTGACTCTAATAAGTTGTAGCTTGGAGAATGCCCTACGACGGAATTTGCCCAGCCAGATAAAGTTGGAAATGACACCATGCACTTGAGTAAACCAGGCTTTTGGGAGGCAATAGTTGTACATCTGTAGGGGGTATAAGAGACGAGGAAGAACATTCATTTTCACCACGCTTATCCATCCCCACAGGGAGATAGAAAGCAAAGCCCATCACTTTAAGTCAGTTTTAATTTATGTAAGGACCCCATCCAGATTGTATTTCTTCATTTTGGAGCTAGATCGAGAGAGAGATAAACTCCTAGATATTTCATTTTGTCTTTAACCCATGTGAGTCCCAGATGTCGGATGTCTGCTTGCAGCGTGAAAACATTGAGGGGCATAACCTCCGTTTTGGAGAGGTTCAACCTGTAGTTGGAGAACCCTCCAAATTCCTCAATAATCTCTAGGGCAGCAGTGAGAGAAATGAAAGGACATGTTATATGAAGGAGTATACCGTCAGCATAAACTGATAATTTGTACTGGTTTGGCCCAATAGCTATCCCAGAGACCAATGGGGAATTATTAGTCTTTCGGATAAGGGGTTCCAGATACAAATTAAATAGAAAAGGGAATAGCGGGGGGAGGGACAAGGTTAACAGAGAGTGGTGAGGGGGGTTTATAGACAAAGGAGGAGGTTTAAAGGAGGTGTCTGTGTGTTGGTACCACAGCCCAAAACACATTAGATGCAGAAGAGGTTTGGGGGGGGGACAGTAGCTTAGTTAATAAAGAGAGAGAAGTTTTTCTTTTTTTGGAGAGTAGGAGCAGAAAAAATGGAGAGCAGGTGCTAGGTTGAGGGAGAGAAGGCAGGCAGTTAAAATCAAAGTGCACAGTTGTAGGCTGCGGCTGTGCAGAATAATTTAAAATCAAAATGCACAGTATAGCCTTACATACATCTAGGGCAAGGAAAGGCACCATGCACAAAAGCAGATTTACCAAGCAGTACAAATCAAAATGCGCAGTTGTAGGCTATGGCCGTACAGAATATTTAAAAATGAAAATGCACAGTACAATGGCTTTACATACATCTAGTGCTAGGAGAGGTGCGCTACAAAAGCAGATCTACCAAGCAGTACAAATAGTAAGACTGTAATTTCATTTAACAGATGAAGTAAGAGCAGAAAATTAAATCAGGCATACACTGTAAGAATATTAAATTTAAAATTAAATTTGTAAAAGCTGCCGTGTAGGCAGAAGGAACAAAAAGTCCAATAGCATGGCTGGGGATCAGCACCGACCAATAGCAGGCTAGCAGTATGAGGAGGATAGCCAATAATGATTGTAGCTTACGATCTGTGGCTTGAGAGCTTGGTCTGCAGGTGTACCTGAATGCTGAGGTGGGTTTGGGAGCGCTGGATGGCCACTGGCTCCAGGGAGCGAGCCGTTGCGGTTGTATGCAGTTACACAGGCAACAGTACAGATGTAGTAGCAATGTGGTGACCAACTATATTAACAGCACGGATAAATGCAATGATATGAGGGTAATCATGAAAGAATACAATAAAGTGCGCAGTGTCTGTTGGGGTAGGTGACAGTGCTAGTGGGGTCCAACAACAGAGCTTGGGTGGAGGTGCAAATGGCAGCAAGTAAAGGGGGTCTGCACAAAAGGGGTCAGAAGAAAGAATACAAATAATCAAAGGGGGATTGATAGGGAAAGGATGGTGCAGGAAGACGCCTTAGCTGATGTCTAAAGGCAGGGAGTGAGGGGAGAGGCGGAGGGGAGAGGGAAGCAGATTCCAGAGGGAAGGGAGGTGGTAGGAGAAAGCAGCTTGTCCAGCAGGGGAGTGAGGGTGGGCAATGGAGAAGGTGTGGAAATCCCTGGATTGGAGAGGAAAAATAAATAACAGTCAGGAGATTGGCTGCATTAATATGGGGCCCTAAATAAGGAAATAGGAAAGCAAGGGAAGAGATAAAGAGGATTAGGAGGGTGGTAAGGGGAGACTGCACAGAAGAGGACCAAGAAAAAGCTGCCATTCTAAACCGGTACTTCTGCTCAGTCTTCACAATGGAGGGAGGGAGGGAGGAGAGACCACCAGGGAGTAGCAGGAACAAAGGGGGGAGCTCAGAGGACACAAGTCCATTTTCAAAGGAAAGAGTCTTAAAGAGACTTGCAGCTCTCAAGGTGGACAAAGCTATGGGACCAGACAGGATACACTCAAGAATACTAAAGGAACTCAGGGAGGTGTTAACTGCCCACTGATGGCCTTATTCAACAGTTTACTGGAAACAGGCATGTTCCGGAGGACTGGAGAAGAGTAGATGTGGGTCCTTCTTCATAAGAGCAGCAGCAAGAAGAAAACTAGCAACTATAGGCTGGCCAGTCTCACTGCTGGGGTGAGAAAATTAATGGAAACCCTGCTTGGGGAAAGGCTGGTAGAGTATCTTGTACCCAGTGTGCTGTAGAACCACAGCCAGCATGGATTCATGGTGGGGGGGTCATGCCAGACAAATCTGATGGATTTCTGTGACTGGGTGCCAGGGAAATAGATCAGGGAAGGGCAGTGGATGTGGCCTATCTGGATTTTAGGAAGGCCTTCGACACTGTGTAGCACAGGAGACTGAAAGAAATTGAGCAGCCTAGGGAAGGGATCCAAAGTGGTAAACTGGGTTAGAAACTGGTTACCAGATAGGTGACAGAGGGTGGTGGTTAACACCACTCATTCAAATGATGGGAGAGTGATCAATGGGGTGCTGCAGGGCTCAGTACTGGTATCGGTCCTATTCAATGTCCCCATAAGTGACATTGCAAAATAACTGAAAGGGAAGGTATGCCTGTTTGCAGATGATACCACAATCTGTAAGAGAAGAGGGTAGAGAGAAGAATGCACATGGATCTTAGGAAACTCACGGAGTGGTCAACAGCATGGTAGTTGGGGTTCAATGCCAAAAAGTGAAAAATCATACACCTAGAGCATAGGGTTCCAGGAATGGAGTATAGGATTTGGGGGTACTGACAGTCACTAAGCAGGAAAAAGACCTTGGGGGTATTGTAACTGTTGACCTCGAAGTAACAGGACAGTGTGACAAAGCAGTGGGTAGTGCTAGTGGGATGCCGGGGTGCATAGGGAGGGGTATCTCCAGTAGGAGGAAGGAGGTGGTGTTGCCTCTATATCGCTCACTTGTGAGACCCCACCTGGGGTACTCTGTCCAGTTTTGGAGGCTGCACCTCAGAAAGGACATGGACAGGGTGCAGGCAGTCCAGAGGAAGGCAACCAAAATGGTGCATGGGTTGCAAGCTAAGCCCTATGAGAAGCAACTGGGGGATCTCAACATGTACACCCTAGAAGAGAGGAGAATGAGGGGGGCATGATAGAGATGTACAAGTACCTCACAGGGGTAAACAGGGTGCAGGAGGGAGTCTCTTTCAAAAGAAAAAGAACACCAGGACCGGGTGCATGTGAAGAAGCTGGAGGGGGGACGTTTAAGAAGGATGTGAGGAAGTGCTAGTTTACTGAAAGAGTGGTGAACACCTTGAACAGACAGCCAGCAGAAGTGGTGGAGGTGAAAACAATGTGGGGCTTCAAGCACGCAAGGGACAGACATGGGGGAATATTAGCAAATAGGCGGGGGTCTTCAGAGATCAGTTTGGGTCTGCGGAGACAGATTAGGCAGGGAACATCTGGGCAGAGTGGGTAGGCCAAGTAGTTCTTTACTGCTGAAATATTCTATGTTTCTGTTTCAAAACAAACACACCAAATAACACACTAGGGTGATTAAGCAGACATCACACAAGCCCAGAGTTACAAATATATAAAAAAATGTGAACAACATTGTTTATGAGAGGCCATTCAATTTAAAATTACAACTTTTTGAATATGACACATGCCACAATGAATATGACATACTGAAATGGGTATGATATGTTACAAATAGAAAAATAGATAGATGAGGGTGTATTACAAGGCAGTAAGACCATCGAGAGGTTTTGGGGAATTGGAACCTCGAGAGTGGTCCCCAAAACCTCGAGATGGTCTTACTGCCTTGAAATACACCCTCATCTATTTGTTATTTTTTGTAATATATGGATCCGTTTAAAAATTCTGTGTCTTTTTGTGTGGGGCGTCCGACTGTGTGCTGTGCTGACTGGCTGAAGACTCTCTCCCTCACTCTCTCTCTCTCGCTCGCTCATCCCGCCCACACGCACATCTGTTGGATTTAAATTTGGCATTTTGTTTTGTGAGGCAGTAAGTCCTACCTTTCATTTTTGTCCTCCTTCAGTAAATGGAGGATGAAGCAGGCGATTTAAAAAAAGAAAAGCGAAGAAATACCAGTGACTGTCCGCTAAGCGAGGGTAAACAGCCGCCATGTTTTAAAAGTTGCTCTGCCCACCCACAGAGGAAACCTGCCAATAAGAATGCACGCCGCCACTTCATCTGTACAGGAAGAAACATGGCACCTTGGCAACTGGATCTGTGTGGCAGGCAGGCTTGCACATGCGCTGTGTCATTTCTGTGATAATGCTATAGTTCAGAGCTGAAACGATAGTATTATCAGCTCTGAACGATAGTATTATCAGGGAGCAATGATGGTATTATCACTTTGGCTACTGTTGTATTACTGGAATTTTTTTGTATGGGATAGCATAGTATTATTTGGCCATATCAGTATATTACAATGACTATAACAGATCATGATACAAGTATGACACCAGCTGAAGTGAGTATAACGCATGCCACAATGGGTATAACACATGATGGGATGAGTGTGAGATATACTGAAATGAGTACAACACATAACATAACAAAACAGAATAGCACATGCTGATATAACACATACCAAAATAAGAAGAGCACATACCTAAACTGATTCAACATACATTAAAATATGTATCACACATACTAAAATAAATGCATTATATAGTTATGTAACCCCTAGCTGGCTCTATCCCAAGGGCTACTACTCCCTGCCTGCATGACTAGGTGCAGGTTAAGGGGCCTGGGTACTAAAACGAGTGCCTCCACTTGGAGGACAGGGTTAGTGGTAGCGTAGCTGACCGGGGTACAGCCCTCCGGGACATTGTGACCCCCCCTCTTTCCCCTCTAGTGGCCTACACAATGAACAGAATACACAGGTACAATAGCCCCCAAACAGCAGGCATATCCCCACTCTGATTGCACTTACCACCAGAGCTGGTTCCACCTGTTCGGCCCTGGAGACACCCTGTAAAGTAAGGTTAAACACAGCAAATAATAGTACCACAGTGCTATTTGTACAGAAGTGCACCACAGACAGGTTAAGTGCAAAAAGATTCAGATCTGATTTATTCAGGGGAAATAAAGAAGGAAGGGGCGTAATCAGGTTGATTGGTTTAGGTACTGATTCAATCAGGCTACAAGGCATGCACTTTAGAGTCCCTCAACACAGTCACACACACTCTGGGTACCCAGTGGCGAGGTAGGATAGCCTGACACGTTGCCCAGGGTAGGCCAGCATTGCAGCTGGTCGGGGCCCTATGATGGAAAGACAAGTCATGCACAATAACCCACAATTTGTAATCCAGAGCCAGGAGGCTCAGTTCATAATAATCAAACCAAACAATTAAATCAGATGACACACTTTGATTGAGCTGTTGTTGCAGGGAGCTACCCTGGTGTTTACTCACGCTACCCAGTACAGGACACAGGAGTGATGAAATGGAGACTTCAGGATGACTTTCTGGTATGTCAGAAGAAGAAAGGTCCACACGAACCACCGAGGTGTCGTTCCTGTTTGTGGTGTTGTGCAGGGGGATGATCCCTGGGCAGGTCTCTTGTTGATGGTCTTCTCTGTGGTGCGAGTAGCTGGCTGGGCCAGGTTGGCAGAGCCCATGCCAGGTGAACAATTCGGATGGCAGTCCAGTAGTGCTGGATACAGCTTCCAGCAAGCGTGACACAATTAAGCAGTGGGGAACCAAATGTGGCTTCAGATGTCCTGACAGGCCGAATCGCGTGGAGTAAATCTTCGGTCCTCTTTCAGGCAAATAGGCAGTCATAATTCGGTAATTCTGGTCACAGACTTGTTCAGATTTAGTCTGGTTTAAATTCAGTCTAAAGGATTCCCTCACGAGGGACAAGTAGGCAGGCAGGCCAAACACAGCCTTCCCACCAGTTTCCCGCACGACTACGCAGGAGCAGCTGCTCGAATGTCTCAAGCTGTTCACTCTCTCAACTCCAAACTCAGACTGGCTTCTGCTGCAGGCAGCACCGGGACTTCCTTCTCATCCAAAAAGGGTTCATTTGGTTGATTCATCTGTCTGTCAAAGCAAGGGCTCCCCCTCCAGGTCCATTTAGGCGCCAACATGGAAAAACTACAATTCCTACAGAAATTCACTTCCACAAGACCCCTGGGGACAGACTTCATTTTAAGGTTCCCAAAAGGTACTGATTGGTGCAATACAGAAATGTCCATGCTGCAAAGAAAGGCAGGTTAGATAAACTGTAATATCATTATTATTAGAGCAGCTACTCAGCAAACAATTACACGTTCTAACAGAGCTCCCTCTGCACAATTAGTGATGGCAGAATGGAGCAATATTATTGCAGCTCAGGCGGGACTCGAGCCTTGAAATACTTGGCCCCTACCTGGATCAATTATATACCACAAAATGATGCCTCTTAAGGAGACAGGCACGGAGGCTAGCTAGACACTCAAATGTGCAACTCTTTTAAAATGCTAGAACACAGAACACCAGCCTGGCAGTGGGCATTAGGCAAGCCCAGGAAGACACTTTAGGAACCCCCATTTGTAGGGGGGTTACACCCTTCCCTGCCTGGAAAGAACTTGGTGTTCACATCAAGTCTATGCTCACAACAATGTTATTTGAAGACATTGTACTTATACAAAATATATGCTTCATTTCCATTACTATACGTATCCAAAATAGCTAATACATATGATTATATATATGTTATGGTAACAGTTATGCATTTATTCATACATTCAATAATGATTTTACTATGATTCACTCAATAATATTATTGTACTCATTCATGTTATAGTTTCTTGCATTCTAAATACCATAGATGGGGTCCCATCCCTATCAGCTAATTTGGGGCTAGACGGGGCAGGGGCACCATTTCCTGAAGGATGGAAAATCAACTGGGAAGTAGCAGAAAGGCTCAGTTTGGGCAGTGAGCTCTTTGAAGCAAAGACACCCTTGTGGACAACATTTAAAGGGGGAGCTACTGGTCTTCCAGGGGAGTTGTAGCTTAGACGTGTTACGGGTTTAACCGCTCTCCCAGACTTCCATGGGGAAACAGGTACAATCTCTGGGGTACCAGCATTTGCATCAGTCTCTTCTTCAGTAGGAAGGGGTACCTCTGCACTGGGCAAAGTCTTCATTAGCGGAAAGTTATCGGCTCCTGACTGTCAACTCTGTATCCACCACATTAGACACTTCAGTATTCTCTGCAAGAGGTCCAGACTGGTCATCCAGGGAAGGCTCTGAGACAATTGGACTTTGGGGCACTGGAGTGGGACTTTCAACATTGTCATACAGTTCCTCAAGTTCTGGCATGGCACCAGAAAGATTTCTATCATTAGCTTCCTCCTCGGGCAGGTCAAACAATTCTACCAAGCACAGCGAATCAACTAGTTCAGATGCTATATTTTGCATCTCACTTTCCGGGGGCATGGGCTCCAAGGAGGAAGCCGGGGGGGGGGTAGACAGTTCTGAGGGCCCAGCTTCATCCCCACAAATATACATTGAGTTACCTTGAAACAACTGCCTCAGTTCATAAGCGGGATAATAGGGAGCATTGTACTCACTACAGTCAGGTTCAGACTGATCGTCATCGTCAGGCTCGGCCAGCTGAGGGGAAAGCCTTGGTTGTTGCATGGTTGGAGAGGGTTGACTCTGTCACCTTTTTGCAGTGGCATGAGTTACTGGCTCAGGAGGTGCAGGATCTGACTGTTCAGCAACGATCATTACTTGGCTAATGGGTAATAAATGGTTCCTGTGCGTAGTTTTAACAGCTCTAGCGTTGTTCTCAGGGCGCACTTTGTACACAGACAGTTCATCCAGTTTACCGATCACTGTGTGTGGAAGGTGATGCCACCTGTTAGCAATTTTATGCTTTCTATGCAGTCCCAAATTGTGCAACAATACACAGTCTCCGGGCAGTAGCTCTTGGGCCTTCACTTTCTTGTCGTGCCTCTCTTTGTTGGCAAGGTTTCTCTTGGCGGCCATTGTTTGAGCCAGTTAATAAGCATGGTTCAATTGAGCTTTCAGTTTCTGTACATATTGTAAATAGTTCTCAGCTCGGACCCCATCCGGGAGACCCCAAAGCAAACATCTATGGGCAACCGGGCTTCCCTCCCAAACATGAGACGATAGGGAGAAAACCCATTAGTATCACTTTTGGTGCAATTGTAAGCGTGTACCAAGGTGCCAATCTGCTGACTCCATTTAGACTTGTCTTTAGGATGGAGAGTGCCCAGCACGTCCAGGAGGGTTCTGTTGTTGGGGCAGCTGCAAACTAGGGGTGTTGGCTGCACACTCGAGCAGACTTAGACCAGGTGATCTGTTTCTGCTGACACATTCATATGTTCGTATGTTCATATGTTAAAGTGTTCTGGCTGGGGATCCCCCTGCGGGTGGTAAGGAGTGGTTCTAGACTTTCACACCCCCCACAGGGAGAGCATCTCTTTGATCAGTCTACTTTCAAAGTCCCTTCCCTGGTCAGAATGGATACGTTGGTGCGCAACATAATGGACAACGAACTTTTCTACCAGCACCTTGGCCACCTTAGAGGTCTTCTGATCTTTGGCCGGGAAAGCTTGTGCATAACGGGTAAAGTAATTGGTTACTACCAGTACGTTACCAATGTTCTTTTGATCAGGGTCCAGACACAGGAAGTCTATACAAACCAGTTCCATGGGGGCACTGGTACTGATGTTGACAAGTGGGGCAGCTTTCTGGGGCAAAGCTTTCCGGTGGAGGCAGCGACTGCAAGTTTTGGCAAGATTCTCAACATCTGCCCCCATTTTCAGCCAATAGAATCGGGACCGTACTAAGTCGAGAGTTCGGTCAATACTGAGGTGTCCCATGTGGTTATGGAGGGACCTCAGTACTAGCTGTTTGAAGGCTGTGGGTAGGACCAATTGCTTCTTGTCCACTTGACCTTGATGATCTACTGTCTCTATATAATAACTGATCTCGTAACTTTAGTCTGGGGGTTCTTTGAATAACAATGCAGTTTGTAAGTCAGTAGAATGTAATTTAGACACATCCTTCCCCGCACGCAGGGCATCAAGTGTGGGCTGAATCATGGGGTCTTGGGATTGAGCCCACTGAATGCTGTCACTATCAAACTGGGGCAAAGCACTGATATCTAATGCAGAAAAATTACAAGAAGTGGCAGGTATGCAAGTATCGGGGGACCCCAAACAGTCCACCAGGCAGTCCACTGTGTCAGCAGATAGTTGCTCAACTTTGTCAAATTTTTGGCACAATGCTTTAATAGAATGTTCAGACAGCCTCACCCAATTGTCTTTGGAACTTGGCCACCATGAAAGGGTGTCAGCATCAATATGGTTCAGTCCAGGCCGGTATTCAGCCGCACAATCATAAGTTGACAAGGCAGAAAGCCACCTGTGCCCAGTGGCATCCAACTTGGCTGAAGTCTGTACATACGTTAGAGTATTGCTATCAGTCTTTACTAATATCTTGGCCCCAAAGAGGTACTTATGAAACTGATCAACTATGGCCCACTTTAGAGCAAGGAACTCCAACTTGTGCACAGGATAATTCCACTAGGAGGGTGTCAAACTGCGACTGGTGAAGGCCACAGGTGTCAGGCCATTCTCATATTCTTGATATAGTACAGCCCCAAGCCCTTTCAGACTGGCATCTGTGTGCAGGACATATGGTTTGTGGGATCGGCATATGCAAGAACTGGAGCGTGAGCAAGCTGATAGATGACTTCGAAGAATGCCACCTTGCACTCGGGGTCAAACAGGTTCCAAAAGGTTCACCTGTTCAAAAATACACCTTGTCTTCTTCTTTGAGGGACCCCTTCTTGTATCTGTGGTTGGTGGGAGGATAGCCTTGGGTAAGATTAAGGCGCAGCCGGATTACCTTCAAATAGTCCTTAATGAATCAATGATAATAGCTGCAGAATCCCAAGAAACACTGCAGTTCTTTTAGGTTAGTTGGCTGAGGCCAGGTGGTCAGGGACTCTACTTTACTGGGGTCTGTCTGTATCCCCTTGGCTGACACTGTATGTCCCACATATTTTATAGATGTTTGGAAAAACTGACACTTGTCTATAGATAGCTTGAGGCTGAATTCTTCCAAGCGATCAAGAATTTTGAACAGTCTGGTCTCATGTTCTTCTAGGGTGCATCCGAAGATGATGACATCATCCAAGTACACTAATCATTCTAGCAGATTCATGTCTCCTGCTGCACATTCCATCAACCTCTGGAAAGCAGCGGGTGCACCCGAAATCCCTTCGGCATCCTCAGGAATTCATAAAACCCCAAGGAACAGATGAAGGCTGTTTTCTCCTGGTGTTCCGGGGCCATTGGGATCTGACAATACCCACTTCGTAAGTCGAGTACTGAAAACCACTGACTTCCATTCAGGCAGTCCAGGGCATCCTGTATGCAAGGCATGGTATGTTGATCTAGTACAGTCCGTCCGTTCAAAGTCTGGTAATCCACACACATCCTTACGGACCCATTTTTCTTTTGCACCGGTACAATAGGGGAAGCATAGGGGCTTCTCGACTCTTGAATAATGCCAGCAGCTAGTATCTCTTGTAAGTGCCTTTGAACATCATCGATATCAGCGGGGGCAAGGTGAAGGGACTACTCCCTGAAAGGCCTGTTGTCATGAAGTCTGATTATATGTGCAGCACCATGGATGCACCCCCAAATCCCATTCCTTTAGGGAAAATACTTGGTCCCTCTGGGCAAGTTTCCTACTGACCCGGGTTTTCCATTCAGAAGGCAGTGGGGAATCACCAAAGTTGAATAGATCCGGGGTCACCTCCTCCTTTTTGCCAGAATATTTGTTGCTGGTTAATACTGCAGTGTCTGCAAAGTGCACTGTAGCTAATGTACACCCCCGGTTCACTCGGATTTCTCGATCTGACACATTCTATATTTGTACCATCACTCACCGTGCATAGGCATGGGCACGAGCAGGTAAGATACTGGGTTTGACCATTAATCCTTCCGGCAACTTCCCTTCGCCTGGTGCATCCAGCATCAATATTTTGTTTTTCACATCTTTCCTAAGATGGACTTCCCCATGTACAGTATACCGGGAGTTAGGTGGGAGCACCAATGAGTTAGGGGCTTTCTTCTACACTATCTCCACTAGTTCATCCTTGCCCATTTTGGTAGGCTGTCTCTGTAAATCGTAGGCTTGCTTCACCAGAGTGGAAATTTTCATAGCCCGTCCGGCTTGCCGTCCCTGTTTTTCTTGACACAGCTAGGCTAGCCTCCCGAACATGTGGGCGTTGGTTCCTATGAGTAAAGGAATGCCATCATACAATCCTGTAGGCAGACATACCAAAGCCAGAGTCTCTACTTGTTCACTTGTTCAACCACACCAGTTACAGCAACAGGAAAAGACAGCCAGAGCCGGACATATCCTAGGTATGGATAAGTTTTGTCACTCAAGCCCCACACATGTAGGCCTTCTAGAGATTGTAAGGGCACATCAGATAAGTGTTTGTCATACCAGTCCTGGAACACAATCGTCACTTGTGACCCACTGTTGAGCACAATCTGAGCATGAATACCATTGACAGTCACAGTGGTCTCCATTGAAGGGCCTACCAATTTGAACCAGTCTGGAAGGACAGTAGCAGAGGCCTGGACAGATGACTTAGCCACAAAGAAATTTGAGTTAGAATTTCTTGAGCCTTCACTGTGGTCGTTTTGTGCACCCCTTGGCCACTGATTTGCTTTCCGGAGCTCCCCTTGAAGCCTGTTTACCACTTTCTTTAAGTCCGACCGGGACCGGCATTCCCTCTTCATATAGCCCTCCTTTCCGCAGTTGTGACAAATGACAGGCTCTTGGGCCATCCTTGGTGAAAACATTGCAGGAGCAGTTGAAACATTAACAAGAGACCGTGGTCCGACTTCTACTGGTAGTGCTGAGGGTGTTACAACGTGTCTCAAAAGTTCCTTTATAGTGGCAGTCAATTCTTTGATCTCAGCCTGGGAGCCACCCTCAGTAGAGGATGCCTGAGGGTGCACCCCCAACCCCATGGCAGTCACGTCCTGAGAGGTACCAGGGTCTTTATCAGTGGTGGAGGCCTCCATAAAGGCACCCGTTTGTACTTTTCTGACTTCCTTCAGCAGCTCGTCTCTCCACCACTCAGCCCATGGCGGGATATCCTTAGTGGTCTCCATTTCAGAGAGGTCTTCCTGTGCCGCGGTCACTCAGGCTGCGCCCACCCCATAATTAAAATCTCCTTCTTCACCTTCAACCTCCCTGAGTTTTTTTATCAGATCGTAGTAGTCAGATGGGTTATCTCTCCTATCCTGGAGCCTTAACTGGATAATCTGCAATTTAGAGTGCTTGGGCGTGTTATAGTATGTGCCCCAGTCTCACACGGTTCAAGTCACTGGCGGCTATCCCATCCTTTCGGTAAGCTCTCTGCAGAGCCCTCTCTAGACGAGTAACATACGCAGACAAACCTTCCCCTCTCCATTGTTTGGTACCTTGGAATTGCCACATCAAAGTCTCCCCTGACTCAATGCTTCCAAAATGGCCTTCGAGTGCAGACAGGTACTTTTGAGCAGACGTCTCAGGATTCGTGGACCTCAGAAATCTAATGGCTTCCAGGGCTGGACCCCTCAAACTTTCCATGATCCTTTTTTGCTTCTTAGCCTCCACACACTGCCACTCGGGTACCAAAGGGGCAACATAGTCGATCCAGGTCTCCCAGTCATCCTCCCAATGTGAGGTGGGGAGGGTACCTGAGAACATCCTCAACTTGCGGTACGTGTCATGACTAACTGCAGGCACCGATGTGGGTGCCGACACAGGTGCAGGCACTGGAGCCAGTACTGGAGTGGGTGGGGGTGTGCGGGAAGATACACCACCAGGTGGCAGGAATAATTGCTTAAAGTCCTCTACGTTCTTCCCTTCTTCCAGCAACAACTTAGCAAATGTCTCCTCAAAAGTCTCAGATAATGGCAGGGGCTCATCCTCCCTGGGTCTTTACTATCTTTTGTTATCACTCTCCAGACGGCTGGGATCCCTTCTGAGGCAATAGTCTGTGGCACTTTAGAGCTGTCCACGAGGTCACTACACTCTACCATGGCCATGAAAGTTTGGGCGGTCAAATCAGCCTGTCGACCCACCACCACAGCGTTTTTTAAACATTCAACTTTGGAGAGTGCTCCCTCTATAGTGTCCTTACTGGTACCCAGGGGGATATCCAGTATAAGCAGGGCATTTTGGGGGTCAATCTTCTGCCCCATACACCACCCCACCATCTGGTGCACAGCCACTTCTATTGGTGTAGCCATTAATCTTTGACAACAATTCTTGATTTGGGCCACTAGGGGGCGCTAATCCCAGTGCTGCCTCCAAGATGTAACCCCTAGGGGGTGCTATCCCAAGGGCTACTACCCCTGCCTGCATGACTAGGTGCAGGTTAAGTGGCCTGGGTACTCAAATGGGTGCCTCCACCCGGAAGGCAGAGTTAGTGGTAGCGTAGCTGACCTGGATATAACCATCCGGGACACTGTGACCCCCCCCTTCTCCTCTTGTGGCCTAAACAATGAACAGAATACACAGGTACAATAGCCCCCAAACAGCAGGTATATCCCCACTCTGATTGCACTTGCCACTAGGGCTGGTTCCATCTGTTCGGCCCTGGAGACCCCCTGTAAAGCAAGGTTAAACACAGCAAACAATAGTACCACAGTGCTATTTGTACAGAAGTGCACAACAGGCAGGTTAAGTGAAAAAAGATTCAGATATGATTTATTCAGGGGAAATGAAGAAGGAAGGGGCGTAATCAGGTTGATTGGTTTAGGTACTGATTCAATCAGACTACAAGGTATGCACTTTAGAGTCCCTCAACACAGTCACACACACTCTGGGTACCCAGTGGCGAGGTAAGCTAGCCTGATATGTTGCCCAGGGTAGGCCGGCGTTGCAGCTGGTTGGGGCCCTATGATGGAAAGACAAGTCATGCACAATAACTTCTTGCAAACTCCCCCACCATTGGCCCTTTTAAACAGAGGCTCCATGACCACCTTGTTGCCCTTGCCTCCTGCGATTGTTTCACATAACCCCCCTCACTCCCTTATTTTACTTGGACCATCTTTCCTCTGCCCACTATCCATACTGCCCTCTCTTGCTCTCTAATCTCCACTGCCAACCCTAACTTGGAACTTTTAACGCTATCCCTTTAAGCCGTCATGGCCAGGCAATCTCCCCTGCACCTCAGTTGTTGCTCTCGCTTCATCCCCCTTCTCTTCTAGACAAGGCCTCCTGCCAGACCGCCTCTATACTAATATTTCTCCCTCCCGACTCTGCTCCCTCGTTGAGCACTCTCGCACCCCCTCCTCTCTTTCCTTTGATAGTCGCCTGTTAAGTTACCCTGACTCTACTACTTCCATTGGGTAGATAACCACTTGGTACTGGTTACCGTACCTCATATTCCTTCTCTGTTTTTACGTGTACTGCTCGACTGCATGTGCATTTGCTGAGGCTTTACCAAATATACCACCAATGCTATTCATAATTACCTTGCTGTATAGCTGCACTGTATTTGCCTGTGTTTGCCTTTTTTGTACTGCTTTTTGTTTTTGTACTGCTTTTTGTAATGCTATCTGTATTTGATAATTGTGTGTTCCTGTCTCTCTATGTGGAACCTATGTAAAAGAGCCACTGGCTCATAGGTGTTAATCTGAAGGTGAAATAAATAAATAAATAACCCACAATTTGTAATCCAGAGCCAGGAGGGTCAGTTCATAATAATCAAACCAAACAATTAAATCAGATGACACACTTTGATTGAACTGTTGTTGTAGGGAGCTACCCTGGTGTTTACTCACGCTACCCAGTACAGGACACAGGAGTGACGAAATGGAGACTTCAGAATGACTTGCTGGTATACCAGGAGAAGCTGGGCCCACACGGATCACCAAGGTGTCATTCCTGTTTGTGGTGTTGAGTAGGGGACTGATCCCTGGGCAGGTCTCTTGTCGATGGTCTTCTCTGTGGCATGAGTAGCTGGCTGGGCCAGGTTGGCAGAGCCCAGGCCAGGTGAACAATTCGGATGGCAGTCCGGTAGTGCTGGATACAGCTTCCAGCTAGCGTGACACAATTAAGCAGTGGGGAACCAAATCATGACCCACTGACAGCATTCAGCACATCTATAGTGAAAGAAAACACAGTACCACAGTTTGGATGACAGTCCGGTTGCAATTTCAGTGTCTTTGAGCAAAACAGTACGTTCTGTGGTGGCTTCAGATGTCCTGACAGGCTGAATCGTGTGCAGCAAATCTTTGGTCCTCTTTCAGGCAAATAAGCAGTCACAGACTTGTTCGGATTTAGTCTGGTTTAAATTCAAACTAAAGGATTCTCTCACGAGGGACAAGTAGGCAGGCAGGCCAACACAGCCTTTCCACCAGTGTCCACGCGTGACTACGCAGGAGCAGCTGCTTGAATGTCTCAAGCCGTTCACTCTCTCAACTCCAAACTCAGACTGGCATTTGCTGCAGGCAGCACCGGGACTTCCTTCTCATCCAAAAATTGTTCGGTTGGTTGATCCATCTGTCTGTCAAAGCAAGGGCTCCCCCTCCAGGTCCATTTAGGCACCAACATGGAAAAACTACAATTCCTACAGAAATTCACTCCCACAAGACCCCTGGGAACAGACTCCATTTTAAGGTCGCCAAAAGGTACTGATTGGTGCAATACAGAAATGTCCATGCTGCAAAGAAAGGCAGGTTAGACAAACTATAGTATCATTATTATTGGAGCAGCTAATCAGCAAACAATTACAAGTTCTAACAGAGCTCCCTCTGCACAATTAGTGATGGCAGAATTGAGCAATATTACTGCAGCTCAGGTGGGACTCGACCCTGGAAACACTCGACCCCCATCCGGATTAATTATACACCACAAAATGATGCCTCTTAAGGAGACAGGCATGGAGGCTAGCTAGGCACTCGCATGTGCAACACTTTTAAAAAGCTAGGACACAGAACACCAGCCTAGCAGTGGGCATTAGACAAGCCCAGGAAGGTACTTTAGGAACCCCCATTGTAGGGGGGGTTACACCGATGCAATAATACACTCCAGGGTATGGTATATCATCACGCCTCAGGTGCATGTGAAGCACAAGGCCGCAAGCTGAATGTCTCATGCACCTAAGAAGTGATGATACCCCATGGTATACCACACCCTGGAGTGTATGATTGCTATCATGACCTGGATCCATATATATTTTACTAATTATTAAAAAAAAATGTTTTTAAAATGTTTTAAAAATACATTTTTCATGAGTAGAGATACACTTAAACAAGGTAGTACTTTGTTTTGGTTTGGACAGAAGGTGGCGCTGTTGTTATGGATGTATAGCAAGCTGACTGTATGTATACTTATTTATTTTATTTATTTATTTAGTACATCGGAATTACAAACCTTTGAGTCATAGACTCATATCCAAAGGCTCCACGTCATTAAACGAAAGACAGCAAATACTTAATTAACATTATAAGCAGTACAGTTGTGGTACAGAGTGGGAGTTACACATGATATACAATCAAATTAACACCAGACATATACTATACATATACATATACTAGGCAGTATACTAGGGAGGCTTTTCTTTGTTTTGTTTTTTTAATTGTACTGGCTTGTTTGAGGCATTGGGACTGTCCCCAGTGGACAGAGGAGGCCCAAATATGGTGGCAGGCATTTGAACTGAGGTAAGACACCAGCAGTTTATTGCATTCCATTTGTGTTTGGTAGGGAGAAGCCAGTGGGTGTTTGGATGTGGGTGATTGCCCACTCCTGTTGTTGCATCAGCAGTCACGACTCCCAACAGGCATGGTAATTTAATTATGTTTTTGAGTCTCTGCCAGTCCAGGAGCCAGAAGTACTTGCTGCCCCGCCGCTGATGTGTTTTCTTGTGCTGGTGGTTTGGCGCTTTCACGCTTTAAATTGGGGGTGGTTGTGAGCATAAGCTTGGGGCTAAGCATTTCAGTGGCACAAGTCACAGTCCGTCCCAGACCAAGAGGGATGTAACATTTGCCGCCGAGGCACTAATGTAAATTGTTGTAGTGGCAGTTTGGGTGCTATTGTTAACTGTTGTGGTGGCAGTACGCCGAATTTTCTAAATTGGGTGTTGTTTACAGTGGCAGTTACCAGTGGTTGCAGTGAGTGATTCTGTTAAAAAAAAATTCAAGAACTGGAGTGGCAGGTAGAGAGGTAAAAATGCTTAGCTCGTGGTTCTTTTTTTTTTTTTTCAGCGTGAATGTGTTGTAGGATTTAGTCACAGCTGAGAGAAGCTCTCAGCCATTCAGAGTACTGGATTTTTTCTATCCAGTTTATAATTAACTTTGTGAAACACATACCAGAAGGAGTATAACATGTAATAAAATGAGTAGAACATGCTGAAATGTGTAGTACAGGTGTGAACACATCAAGAAAGTTAAAATGCATACTAAAATGAGGATAGCACATGGTGAAATGTGTGAAAAGCACATTGAAATGAGTTTGTAATACAGCATCAAACAGAAACAGCAAATAGAGAAATCTCATTGGACCAAATACAACACATGACCAAAGTTGGAGGGGTGATTAATTCCCCAGTAAGGACCACTCCAACTGTTGTTCACGGGGTCACCAAGTCAAGCTCTAGCACCACTAGGTATCACAGCAGCAAACAGAACACACATTGCCGCGAATACGGAGGATCTCAATGCGCCGACACAAAGCCGAACAGAATTGCAAAACCGAAAACAACAACGCAAGTATTCCTGTGTTACAAACGCATTCATGCCCTCCGGAATTGGCTTCTACTGGGGAATTAATGCATGGTTGGGTGGTTGTAGGCACTCGGCCAAGGCCTCGTGCCACAACCTCCCCTAACCATGCATTAATTCAGAAGCCTCCTTCGTCGAACATTAATGCTTACATAACACATACCAAGCAGCACATGATGTCAAGGACCAATCACAATGCAGTTAAAAAACTGCATAGAAATTTACCCTCAGGTTCAATCACCCTTTGTGCTCTGTAGTAGGACAGAAGTGTTTAAATTGTATTTAGTTTTCAGCTATAAGTATGCAATTATTTTTGTAATAAAAAATAATAGATTGAACAGGTTCATTACTTGTTCTACTTTTTATAAAACATCATAGATAAACTTATTTACATAAAATGCTTGTCTACGTGCTGCAGTGTTAGCATTCCAGCAAAAGGTAGCTGTTCCCGATGTTCCATTGCTCAATATAGTAGTTTAGGTTACTGTATAGATTGTGCATTATTTGTCGGTGCTATCCTATAAAAGATGAACAAATAAAGACCCTGTTCAACCTAATATTTTTTATTACAAAAAAAATATAAATGCATACTTATATAGCTGAAAATTAAAAACAATTGAAAAGCTTATGTCCTGCTACAGAGCAGGAAGGTACACTGAACTTCAGGGCAATTTCTTAGGTAGCTTTCTAACTGCATTGTGATTGGTCCTGGACACCATGTGCTTCTCAGTGTGTGTTTCACACATTTCAGCATGTGATTTCCTCGTTTCGGTATGAGCAGCATGCTGTTTGCATTTTATTACATGCTATACTCATATGGTAGGTGTTACACAACTTTTAGTATATAATACTTTTATTTTGGTATTTGTGATACATATTTAATATGTGTTGAATCAATTTAGGTATGTGCTCTACTCATTTGGTATGTGTTATAAAATAGGTAAGAGAAATCCAGTACTGTGACTGCTGGAATCAAACCACTTGGCCATGTGGTTATTGGCCCCTATGCACGAAGGAGCGGGTAATTCGTGCTGGAGGCGCCGCACTCACGAGCTCAGCTCTAGAATCTGGAGATCCACGGTGGCCACATTCGCATACAGTGGCCACTGCACGCCTCTCATACACAGCCCCCCGTGCACAGCCGACGGGAGCGGTTAGTGTGGGCTGCGGATCTGGGCGGGCTGCCAATCAGCCACCGGGCCCAGATCCTGCAGTGGATCACTAGCGCCCAAAGCGGTGTGGGTGTCAAGTGCCCTGCCGACTGCCCACTGGCCTCCCGATGTGCCCCACATACTTGGGCTCCCTCGGTGGGGGTGCAATGGACCCTGCCCTGCAGCCGCAGTTCGTGGCTGTCACTCTTGGGGGGCTGCGTAACAGGCCCTCTGCTATTACGGCTGCCCTGACCAAGTGGAGGCACCGACACCCGCGCCCGGCACTCCGCGTATTCGTGTATCCCGTGGGTGGCGGAACCTCTTACCACCAACTTATTTCGCCCCCGCGCAAGACCACATGCCAGATCCGGCATGGAGGAGGGGCGGCCATCTGGTAGTTCATGCCCAAGGGGGCACAGTGGGTCTGGACAGGTGCGGAATGTGGGCTACGCGCCAGGGTTACGCACGTCGCATACCCACTCCACACATTTGTGCATAGGGCCTATTATGAATAATCACACAGGTCAGTTAAAATGCCTTTTCTTTTCAACTTCTGAGGGATTTGTCACCATTTTATAAGTGCAATAACACACTCCCAGGTTTGCAGTTATGCTGTACTAACCGCACTTCCCGTGTGGTTGAAGGCACGTGGCTGTGCCTCGTGCCTCACAACCCACCCGGGGTGTGCAGTTATGATAGCATGACCACACACCCTATCATGTGTTATTGCTTACTTATATCAACATGTGTTATTTGAGTTTATGTGTTGTACTCATTTCAGTATATCACACTCATACTTACAATCACGTTTCATACCCATTTCAGCATGTATTATACTCACTAGCTTGGTATCATACTCATAACTGACATGTATCATACCCATTTCAGTATGCCGATTTATTTTAGTATGTGTCATATTTAAAAGCTGTAAATTTGAATTGAATGGCCTCCTCATAATTGTTTCTGTACCTTTTAAGCACCCTCAGATATAAACTGATTGGTCCTAGGACCTTGCATTAATTCTAAATGTTCTACCACCAACTCGGTAATACTTCTAAAACAGAATGTCTTTTTTTTTTTGCTTCCCTTGCATATATTCTGTATATGCACCATATCCTCATCTACCTCTGCTATAACTACTGACACCCCATAAAAGAATGATAGTTGCTGTAATGTACTCTCAAGTTTCTATTTATAGTAGGCCTACCTCTCTTTTGCCAGGTACCCCCATCCCATGTCTAAGGGTATATGGTGGCATCAATCATTAGAGAAGCACCCAACTTACCCCCTAGAAACCAATACCTACACTATTGCCTTGCCAACTTGTGTCTGGGGCGATGTGATAGGGGCAACTTAAACATACACTGGGGCACTATTAAACATGTGTCTAAAAACTGAGTTCTAGACATGAATAGCTATGCACTATTGTGGGGCCAGGTACGTATGAGTGGCACATACTCAGCCTGTGTAGCTTCTTGCACCCCTGGACAGGTGTGTGGTAGCCAGCATTATGAATGCTGGCCACTGCCTGGCACCTGTCTGCGGCTTGCCCCCTGCATGCAGGATCACAGGGAGGTTGATCAGAGGACACAGGCAGGCATCCAGTCAGATGCCCATCCTAGTCCTGTAGTAGATTCCTGCTCTGCACAGAGCATGGGATTGTAGGATGGCATAGGACCATACAGTATAAAACTGATGGGCAAGTGCTCGATTGGCTGCCCCAGTCCTTCCTGCCTGCCCAGAGTGCTGGGAAAGCATGGTGAAGGGTGTTTTGTTCCGTTGCAGTCAGTGGGTGTAAGGGGGGATGTGCAACAGATATGGCAGGGTCCCTGCTGCTGTAACTTGTGCCCCCCTCACCTGATACTCCACACCTTCATGAATGGCATGGAGTGCGGGCATGCCCCCTGACACTCCCCCAGACTTTTGTGCATATAGCTGCACAAAAGGCCAGGGTAGCGAGTGCGAAAGGGACCGTCAGTGCACAGTATTCTGACTTAAGGTTGCCTATGCACCGAAGATCCACGGCATGTAGGCAATCCAAATTTTGTGCATAGGGTCCATAGAGCTGGAATCAAGCTGGGTATATTTATTATGCTGCAAAGGTGGTACACAGCATTAAGGACATCTTTCTTGCCACTTCAATCTTTACTTCAGTTCACCAGTCCCCATATTTATTACATTACACTGTACCATGTCATTTGTTTACAGGAGTTCAGATCTCCACCTCATGAATCTTCCCATGGCCTGTCTTCCTGCCCCTAGTTCCCACACATAACTGCTGCCAGATTTCTTGCCTTGATCTAGGGGCATTGCCATTAAATTTTACTGGATCCACATTTGAATTTTCACGTACAATACCAAACTTCATAGCAGATGAGAGGCATGTTTTTAAGTCGCATCCATAAGGTTCCTTTGGTTGTGCTGCTCTCCAACAGGTGAAATGTGTGTCTGTCTTTCCCATTCCCAGTCATACAATGCACACATGCACTAACAATAGTGCAGAACTCTCAGCTGGGGCAGCGGGGTGAAGAAGCAATGCAGGAGAGAGCTAAACCACTAATCCACACTGAGGTCTTCAAATGGCAGCAAAAGCAAACATCCTGTTTAAAAAGACAAGCAAATAGGTTGAGTACACAGGACATCCTTGGGTTGGAAAGCTAGTCTAAGGCAGCCTGGGCTAGGGGTCGTGTCAGGAGACAAGGCCAGTGATTCCCACGGGTTACAGTACATGAATGCACTTTTAAATGCTATATGCAGTTTCCCCAATTATATGTTTTGCAGTACACTCTGTGCTTGGTGTGTCCACTTAATATACACCAAGATGAGGTTCCACAGTGCACTCTGTTCTGACTGTATCCCAAGAGTGTGCTCCATTGTGAGTTCCTACAGTGCACGCTGCTCTGTATATCTAGGGTATGCTCCAAGGTAAGTTCCCACAGTGCACCCTTGTTGGCAACCCAAGAGTATACCCCAAGGTAATTACCTGCAGTGTACCCTGCTCTGTTTTTCAAGGGTAAGTTCTATGATGAGTTCCCTCAGTGCGCCCTGCTGTATCCCAAGAGTTTAACCCCACATATAGTCCTACAGTGCACTTGGCTCTATATCCTAAAGGTATGTCCCAAGGTAAGTTTTCATTGTGCACCCTGCTGTGTATCACAGGGGTATGCCCCAAGAGACATTCCCACAGTGAACTTGGCGCTGTATCCCAAAGATATATCCTAAGGTAAGTTTTAATTGTGCACCCTGCTGTGTATCACAGGGGGATGCCCCAAGAGACATTCCCACAGTAAACTTGGCACTGTATCCTCAAGGTATGTCCCAAAGTACATTTTCACTGTGCACCCTGCTGTGTATTACAAGGATATGCCCCAAGAGATATTCCCACAGTGAACTCTGCACTGTATCCTCAAGGTATGTCTCAAGTTAAGTTTTCAATCAATCAATCAATTAATCAATCTTTATTTTACCAGGTAGAGCACCCTTGAGAAAAAAACTCATTTGCAAGGTGGACCTAGGCAAAGGTATAAGTAACAACTGACAATGATACGAATACAGTGAATAAAAAATAAGGAGTACAGTTTACATTATACAGAAGGCAAACATGTCATAGACAAAGTAACACGGGACCACCTAAAGCTAGGTACATTTCAAAACTAGGTAAAGCAATAAATTACAAGTCAAAAAATGAAGCTGGGAATTCAATGAAAAATCTTAAAAGGAATAGCAAAAAAAATTAAGGATGGCAAAAAACAGAATAAGTTTAAGGAGGGGAGTGCAAGGTACCACAGATAACGTAGAGGAAAGGGAATAGCAGAGGTTATGACAAGGATGGGCAGCACAAAAGACAAGTGATGATAAGGGAACATGGTGGCCTTGAGGTCGGAAATCTTCCACCCACGGTTGCATTTACAGGTCTCGGTGAAGGACTGATTAAGCAATTTCTTGAAGGTGGGCATCTGTACAGGGGTGGCCAATTTCAGAGTTTTTATAGTTTGTTCCACAGGGTGGGCAGAGCATAGCTAATGGATGTATGGCCAAACCATGTTCTGATTTTCGGGATAGCAAGTAGAATATAAGATAGACTTCTCAGGGCGTACTTTCCAGGTGTGCAGGTAGGCAAGCAGTCAGAGATATATTGAGGTAGCCTTTGTGTAATCGCTTTATATGTCCAGATGGCTGCATGTTTTTGCCGCCTGAATGTAAGAGAGGTCCACCCAACAAGGGAATAGAGGGTACAATGGTGAGTAGAGTAGGGTGCATCAGTACTAAATCGTAGTGCTCGATGGTAGAAGATGTCTAGTTTAGACAAGGCAGAGTTAGCACTTTGGGCATACAGGATGTCTGCATAGTCTAACAGTGGCAGAAATGTGGATTGCACTAATCTGGTTTTCACTTCCTTAGTAAGTAAGTGCCTGATCCTAAAGAAGATATCAAGTCTTTGTTTGAGCTTTTTCGAAAGTTTCTCGATATGGTCCATAAAGGTTAGCTTATGGTCGACCCACATGCCCAAATATTTAAATTTAGCCACAAATTCTAATGGTTCACCCAAGAGGGTAGAGATTATGGGTAAGGTAGCAATGGTGGGAGTTTGGGGCTGCTATGGCTGAGTACGAGAAGAACATTGCTTTTGTTTTTTCAGGAGTAGTTTAAGGTGCGGGAGGTTCATCTAAAGTCGATCGAAGTCACATTGTAGGTCACAGCACGCCAGTTCCACAGAAGGCCTGTCTATATATATAACAGTGTCATCGGCAAATAGATGAATGTTAACCGAATTTATGCCAGCAGTGATTTTATTAATATAGATAGCAAACAGGAGAGGGCCCAAGATGGATCCCTGAGTGACTCCTCTCGGTAAGGTTTTCAAGGGGGAGAGGTCACCGTCTGCTTTAACCTGTTGGAGGCGACCGATAAGGAAGCTGTCAAACCATTTGAGGGCAGTAGAATCCAGGCCAATATCCCAGGATGTCCAGCAGCAGTATATAATCCACAGTGTCGAATGCCTTGCTCAAGTCTAAGAACAAAGGCGCACATGTGTTTTTGTCATCCAGAGCTTTGAGCCAGTCGTTGAGACTTTGGCCTGTGCTGTAGTGCTACTGTGGGATGGTCTAAAACCAGATTGTGTCGGTATAAGTATATTTGAAGACTCAAGGTATTGTTGTAGTTGAGAGTTGATAATTTTTTCAAGGAGCTTAGAGAGGGTATGGAGCAGGTAGATAGGCCTATAATTGTTTAAGTCAGTGTGGTCTCCAGATTTAAAGAGTGGAATGACATGGGCCATTTTCCAAATGGTGGGGAGACTGCCCTGAGCTAGAGACATATTAAAAAGGTGAGCTATGGGGATTGACAGGACATGTACCCTAGCTTCAGGAAATAGGGGTCAATGTGATCCACACCAGCACTTTTTTTTGTATCCAGTTGTAGCAGGAGGTCCTCCACTTCCTTCAGCAAGACTGGAGTGAAAGAGAAGGTGGAGTCAGGGTTGGATGGGTTGCGCTATAGGTGGGAGTGGGCTTGGCCACCGAACTGATCGCGTAACTTACTGGCTGGAGAGGAGTTGAAGGCCAGGCCAGCAGTAGCAAAATGTGTGTTAAGGAGCTCCAGGATTGCCAGTTTGTTGGTAGTGGTTGTGTCACCAGATATGATTTTGGCGGGGAGAGAATTATTAGGTCTATGTCCCTCAACTTCTTTTAGGGCCTGCCAGAATTTTGCAGCACAGTTGGATGATGCATCTAATTAATGATGAAAGTAATTTGCTTTTGCAGTTGTAATAAGTTGTGTACATTGATTTCTTACCGTTCTGAAGGCAGACCAGTCGGCTGGAAGTTTAGTTCTACAGTGTTTCTTCTAGAGTGTGTCCCTATGTAGTAGGGAAGTTTTTAGATCGGAGGAGAACCATGGACATGATCTTTTCTTGGTGTGTTTTTTTGTCTGGGGTGCATGCCAATTTATAGTATTGACGATGCTATGGAATGCCTCATAGGCTTTGTTCACAATTTGGGCCAGGTAGAAGTCCTGCCAGTAGAAGATGAAGGCGTAATAGTCTAAGTTCCGGTGGTTTATCTTAAACACATACCTAGAGGTAGACACAAGCTTAATAGCGGACCTCACACAGGCAACTGGGTAATGATCACTTAGGTCATTGAGGAGCATGCCTGCATGAGTGAAGAGATGGGGTCTCTGTACCTGAATGATGACAATTAGTTGCATGAGCCCAAGAGAGTCACTGAATTCTTTAGGGGTTTGGAGCATTCCGAAAACTAATCAAGGTTGAGGTCACCCATAATGATGACCTCAGAGGAGGTTGTGTCTAGAAGACTGTGCAGATGGGTAAGCAACTTGATACCAACTGATGGTGGTCTGTAGCAACCATTAAGTAAGAAGGAGAAAGTTGTATTTTATGATAAGACACTCAAATTCCTTAGGTACTGTGGTGGAGTCTATGATGGTAGAGGATAGTTTGTTGTGTATGTATATTGCTACCCACCTTTAGTGTGTCTGTCCACTCTGTATACATTATAAGATGGGACAGATATTTCAGGATCAAGGGTCAAGGGTTTGAGCCAAGTCTCTGTAGTCACCATGATGTCTGGACTCGTGTGAGTAATCCAGGATTGAAGAGGGCAAACTTTTAGTAGACTACAAGTATTAATATACAATAGGCACAGGCCCCAAAATTGGGCTAAGTGTGATGGAGTCTGGATGGGGCAGGTCCAGGGTTTAGGTCGACGCTGTTCCGAGCAGAGTAAATAATAATAACAAGAGTTGTATGGTAGCACGAGAAGTAGCCTAAGAACATGAGACCGACCTACTCCTGAGACTGTGGACCAAGGGTGGAGAAGGATAATGAAACGAATTCCTGAGGTGCCTAGGGAGGCAATGAAGAGCACCCTGGCCTCATAGGAAAATGTTGACACAATGTTCTGAGTTGTTAACGCTATATGGGTCCTAGCCTAGTAATTATTAGTATAGGAACCACAGACTAGTGTAGGATGAGTGAACATTTCCGTGTAGTAGGGGGATAGGTTTAGGGAATAGAAGTGTAGTTCATTCGCAGTGGAGACAAGGGTGGAAATACATGAGAAGAAGAGGGGGGCAGATACGATGTGGGATCAAGGAGTGGAAATAGCAACCATAACAGGCAGCAAAGAGGTACAGGTGGGGTTCTTCATTTTTAAGCTAGCTTTAGCCTGGTCTTATCAAGTTGCAGTGTTCTTCTTGTGGATAGCAGAGCACTAGTGAGAGACAAGGGTGGCGGATATGACAGGCGGTTTGTTAATTGGATTGGTTTGTAATTACTCCTTTAAGGGAGTAGTCTGATCAGCATCAGCAAATAGAAAGCATATGCAGAGGGGTCAGGGCTAAGATGTATTTAAATGGCTGGGGAGGGGATGGAGAAAACTCCCATTAATACACAGTGCCGCAGAGGTTTCGCTCAGAGGTTGAAACCCACAGCAGAACCCAGGAATGGAGCTCCATTGAGCTGCTGCAGGCTGGGCAGGACCCTGTAGGAGTTGGGATCAATCAGGCAGCAGTAGCAGCAGTACCAGCCAATAGGAGTCAGGCTGGAAAGAGCTGCGGCCAATAGAATTTAGGACATATCGTCTTTTCTGAGCTGTAGCATACCTGGTCTAGCTTCTAGGTGGCCAGGGATGGCTGAAAGTGTGGCTCATGATAGGTCTCCGAGCCGCTGGTCACCGAGGTGGAAAGAGCCCAGTCAGGGTTTGCCTGTGAAAAGAGAGCAGAAGGGCAGGTTAAATAAGGACAATTACGAATAGTAAAATCTGGGGTGGGGAGAAAAACGTTTAACTAGGTGCAATTTGCAGTAGCCATTTTACAAGGCAAAGAGACAGACTATGGAAATCAGGGGTGGGGACATAGTACACTGCTCAAAATCCTGAGGAATGCACCAAGGAACGTTCTCACAGTATGCCCTTCTCTGCATCCTAAGGGTATGTGCAAGCTATGTTCTCACAGTGCATCCTGCTCTGTATCCCAAGGATATACATCCATTACATTCTCACATTTCTCACTTAGTGTGCAAGGGTATGCCACAAGGTAAGTACCTGCAGCACACCTTGCTCTGTATCTTAAGGCTAGGTTCTATGATGAGATCCCACTGTACTCCCGTCTCTGTATTCCAAGAGCATGGCTCAAGTTATTTTCCAACAGTGCACCTGGCTCTGTATCCCAAGGGTATGTTCCAAGGGAAGTTTTCGTTGTGTTTCCTGCTCTATATCACAAGGCTATGCACCAAGATACATTCTCATAGTACACCCTGTTCTGTATCCCAATTGTATGTACCAAGGTATGTTCTACCAGTGCACCCTGTTCTGTGTCCCAATGGTATGTACCAAGATAAGTTCCCACAGTGCACCATGTTCTGCATCACAAGGGTATGTACCAAGGTAGTTCCAACAGTGCACTCTGTTCTGTATCCCAATGGTATGTACCAAGGTAAGTTACCACAGTGCACCTGCTCCAGTATCACAAGGATATGCACCAAGGTAAGTTCCTACAGTGCACCATGTTCTGTATCACAAGGGTATGTACCAAGGTCTGTTCCCACAGTGCACCCTGCTCTGTATCACAAAGGTGTGCCTCAAGGTAAGTTCTTACAGTGTACCCTGCTCTGTATCCTAAGGGTATGTAATACGGTAAAGTCCCACAGTGCACCCTACGTAGAATCCCAAGGGTAATACCAAGGTAAGTTCCCACAGTGCACCCTGTTCTGTATCCCCAAGGTATACACCAAGGTAAGTTCCCACAGTGCACCCTGCTCTGTATCCCCACGGTATGCACCAAGGTAAGTTCTCACACTGCACCCCACTCTGTGTCCCAAGGGTATGCACTAAAGTTAATTCTCAAAGTGCACCCTGTTCTGTATCCCAGTGGTATGTACCAAGGTAAGTTCCCACAGTGCACCCTGTATCCCAAGGGTATGCAACAAGATAAGTTCCCACAGTGCACCTTGCTCTGTCACAGGGGGTGACTGTGAAAAGGCAGAGATACTAAACAAATATTTTTGCTCAGTATTCACATATGAAGAGGGGAAGGTATCTAAACCAAACAATAGAAACACTCTGGATATGGGGGTTGATACCAGCCCATTCACAGAAGAAAGAGTTCTGAAAGAACTCTTAAAACTGAAGGTGGACAAAGCAATGGGGTCTGATAGGATTCATCCCAGAATTCTAAAAGAACTAAGAGTAGAACTAGTGACACCACTGATTACCCTCTTTAACAAATCATGGGAGGATTGGGTGGACACTGAAGACTGGAGGAGGGCAGATGTTATTCCACTTCACAAAACTGGGAGCATGGCAGAAGCAGGAAACTACAGACCTGTTAGTTTAACCTCAGTGATAGGGAAAATGATGGAATCACTTCTGAAGGAAAGAATTGTTGAGTACCTAGAGGCCAGAGGGGCACAGGACCCAAGGCAGCATGGATTCACAGTGGGAAGGTCATGTCAGATGAATCTAATAGATTTCTTTGACTGGGTGACCAAAGTAGTAGATCAGGGAGGGGCTGTGGACGTGGCCTACCTAGACTTTAGCAAGGCATTTGACACAGTCCCACACAAAATATTAATATACATGTTAGCCAGCCTTGGAATGGGTCCCAAGATGGTAGCCTGGGTAAAGAATTGGCTGGAGAACAGGACACAGAGGGTAATAGTAAATGGAGTCCACTCTGAAGAAAGGGGAGTTACTAGTGGGGTAACGAGGGTTCAGTACTAGGACCAGTCCTCTTCAATGTCTTTATAAGTGACATTGCAGAGAGACTAGAAAGAAAAGTTTGTCTCTTTGTAGTCGACACAAAGATCTGCAACAGAGTTGATACACAAGGTAGGGTGGAAAGGATGAGAAGGGACTTGGCAAGGTTGGAGGAATGGTCAAATGTATGGCAGTTTAGATTCAACGCTAAGAAGTGCAAGGTAATGCACCTGGGAAACAAAAACCCAGGGGAAGAGTACACAATGGGGGGTGAGATACTAACAACAACAAAAATGGAAAGGGACCTGGGGGTAGTCATATCAGATAACCTAAAGGTGGGCAAGCAATGTGAGAGGGCAGTAAGGCGGGCTGGGGGGATACTGGGATGCATAGGAAAGGCATCACCAGTAGAAAACAGGAAGTTGTTATCCTCTGTACAGACAGCTGGTGAGACCCCATCTGGAGTACTATATGCAGTTCTGGAGATCCAGTCTCCGCAAAGACATAGACAGGATGGAGGCAGTCCAGAGGAAGGCAACTAAATGGTACAGGGTCTGCACCAGAAGACATAAGAAGAGAGACTTAAGGAGCTTAATATGCTTAGCCTCAAGGAAAGGAGAGAGAGGGGCGACATGACAGAAACTTTCAAGTACCTCAAGGGAATCAACAAAGTCCAAGTGGGTAGCATCTTTCTGAAAAAGAGGTGTGCAAGAACAAGGGGGCACAATTTGAAGATAGAGGGGGTACGGCTCAGAGGTAATATGAGGAAGTATTTTTTCATGGAGAGGGTTGTGGATGCATGGAACGGCCCTCCTGAGGAGGTTATGGAGTCAAAAACAGTGGTGGAATTCAAGAATGCATGGGACAGTCGTAAGGCAATTTTAGGGGGTGGGGGTAGGAGGAAGTAGGCTATTGGTTAACTAGGATCTGCAGCTTATCCATTAGGTAGGGAAATGGGCAGACTTGGTGGGCCAAGCGGTCCTTATCTGCCATCAGATTCAATGTTTCTATGTATATGTTTCTATGTTTCTCAAGGATTTGCTCCTAGGTATGTCTGCACATAGCATCCTGCTCTGTATCCTAAAGGTATGCATCAAGGTGAGCTTCCACAGTGCACCATACTCTGTATCCCAAGGGTATGCACCAAGGTAAGTTCCCACACTATAGCCTGCACCGTATTCCAAGGATCTGCTCTCTGTTGCGTTACCACAGTGCTCACTGTGCTGTGTCCCCGTGAAGCTCCCACAATGTACCCTGTTGGGTGTCCCCATGATGTGCCCTCTGAAGGAATGTACTTTTGTGGTTATTGATTTGAGCTACTGAGTTACACTCTACCTAGATTCCAGCTAGTCCCTATAATAAGGTGCCCCATGGCGTATTTCCACTAAAATCCTCACACAATACCCTTATGATTACCCATGATGAGTTGTCCCTAGTATGTTTCTAGGGTATGAAGTACCTCATGTTGTATCCCCACGGTGCTCCTATGTTTGTGTCCCGATGATAAGGTTCCCTATGGTGTGATCCCATAAGAAGCACTCAATCGTAGGGTTCTATAGCACATTCTATGCTGTGCTCTGGGATAAGGTGCCCCATGCCCTCCTCTTGTGAAAGAACAGTGTTCGTAATTCCAGGTCCAGGGAATTAGATCAGGGTGGAGCGTGAGACATGGTCTACCTAGATTTCAGTAAGGCTTTCTATGCCATTCCACATAGGAGACTCATAAGGAAGCTAGGTAGCTTAGGGATGGGTCCAAAGGTGGTAAACTGGCTAGGTAACTGATTAAGAGATAGGTGACAGAGGGTGGTGGTGGCCCAAGGTGGTGGTAAATGGAATTCACTCTGGAGAAGGGAGGGTGACTAGTGGGGTGCCTCAGGGATCAGCATTAGGACCGGTCCTATTTAATGTCTTCATAAGTGACATTGCTGAGGAGCTGTAAGGGAAAGTCTGCCTCTTTATGGATGACACCAAAATCTGCAATAGAGTGGACACTTGGGGGGGGGGTATGGAAAGAATGCACAGAGACCTGAGAATACTCGAGGAGTGGTCAATAGTAAGGCAGCTGGGTTTCAATGCAAAAAAGTGCAAAATCATGCACTTGGGGCATAGAAACCCAGGGGCAGAATACAAAATGGCAGAGGAGGAAGTGATGACCACAAACAGGAAAGTGACCTGCTGATAATCATACCTGATGACCTAAAGGTGGCCAGGCAGTGTGACAAGGCAATTGGGAGGGACAATGGGATGCTGGGGTGCATTGGAGGCTATCACCAGCAGAAGGTGGGAGGTGGTGTTGACTTTGTGTAGATCACTGGTGAGACCCTATCTGGAGTACTGTGTCCAGTTCTGGAGACCACATCTTCAGAAGGACATAGAGTGGAGACTCACCAGAGGAGAGCAACTAAAATGGTGCAGGGTCTGCATCAGAAGCCCTATGAGGAGAGATTAAACCACCTCAGTATGTACACCCTAGAAGAGAGAGAGAGGGAGGCTATGATAGAGATCTTTAAATACCTCACAGGAGTAAATAACATACAGGGGAGAGTACTCTTCTGAAAAAAAAAATAATGCTGAAGAACATGGGGACATGCAATGAAGCTGGAGGGGGGTAAATTCAGGAGAGATGTAGGAAATACTTCTTCACAGAAAGAGTGATGGATTCCTGAAACAGTCTTCCAGCAGAGGTGGGGGGCTGAAAACAATGGGGTTCAAGAATGCATGCAATAGGCATAAGGGAATCTTACTGGAAAGGAAGGGGAGAAAGAAAGAGCTGGAGATCAAGTAGGGTTTGCAGTGACACTATAGGTAGGAAAATGGGCAGACTGGGTGGGTCAAGCTGTCCTTATCTGCTGTTAGATTCTATGTTTCTGTGTTTCTATGTCTGTCACCCTTCTTGGCTCTGACCTCACCTTTGCCTCTTCTGTACAGAACCTCACAGTTCTCCTTGACCCTGAATGCTCTTTTCTGTTCACTTCTTCAGTGTCTAGAAAAGTGGCCTTCCTTGTACAAAAGATGAACAAATGGTTGATTTGATACCTTTTATTGGATCAAAGAGATTCATTTACCTAGAACAGCTTCCTCTCGCTGCCTCACTGACTTCCTTCTCTTTTCAGATCTCATCACTTCCTAGCCTTCAGCTCAAAGTCTAAGCACACTGTCTGTTGGCTCATGGAATTTGCACCATTCACAGCTTTTCACATTTGCTGAACTTGTGTTACATTGCATTGTGTGATACATTCTGCATGTAAGATCCTATAGAAATATAAGTTATTGTGCTGTGTTGTGTTGTGTGATGTGTTCCCACAAAGTACCTCATGCTGTGTCCTTTTGGTGTGTCATAAAGCACGCTATGTTGTCTGTCCATACAGCCCTCCATACTGTGACATCATCATAACTTATCCCGTGATGTATTTCCATAAAGCACCCAACCCTGCATCCCAATGGGTGCCCCATGCTGTGTTTACATGAGATGCCTCATGGATTGTTCCAACACACACACACACACACACACACACACACACACACACACACACACACACACATATACTAGGTTCCCATGGTACACCCTCCACTGTGTCCCCATGGTGTGTCCCAGAGTGTGACTGTTGTTAGGTGTTAAGTCTCACTGAGATTTGAATCAGGGTTATGTGGTGTGAAAAAGACAGTAAACTACATTCACTGGTAATCTAATTACAGTCATGGCTTCTTGTTAGAATAAATCCTAGATACAGGAATGTGACAACTAGGTATAACTACATCCAGACAGACAAAAGGGAAAGGGGAAATTGTTTAACCAGGAAAGGTACACTAAGCTGAATCTTGTTTCCAGGTGCGACCTGGGAGCACAAGAAAGTTCAGTGACTTGCTCAGGGTCACACAGTATGCAAGTGGGGGCTGATGGGATTCAAACCCAGGTCTCCAGCTTTGCATTTCAGTGCCATTAACCTTTAACCACTATGCTATAATGCCTCCAATGTTAATGACAATGCCAGGACCTGAGAATGATTTGCACTGACAGTGCTATCACCCCCAACCCCATCTAAAACCTCCATATGTCAGAGTGAGTTCTCCATGAGGAAATCCAGAAATTTTCCCCAAAGAGATTGGTTCTCAGTCAGAACAGAAGAGCAGGTTGGAGAGTTCACTTCTTTATCCCCTAGTATCCCATAAACTGGCAAACGTGCAAACACACTGTAGTGTGCCATTCTGTTTGCTCAAATGCTCAGTAGAGTCAGATAGGTCAGAGTTCCATGGCTGTCTGATCTCAAGGTAAACATCACAGTATTGTGGAGGGAGTCTTCTTCAGAACAGAGATAGGAAGGGAAATATTGTGAATCATCTTTAGAGCGTTAGAGAAGTAATTGGGTACTTTTTGAAGGATGTATGTAAACAAACACACTGGTGTGCCTGTTTGAGAATGTGGATATACACACACTCACAGCTGAACAAGCAGAAGAAAGTCAGGCAAAGAATGGCAGGGAGCTTATGATCCTGTTTCCAGGAGTCTTACACTGTGGGAAGAATTGAATACTGGGACATAGCCATCAGGCTGTTGGGAGGAGGTCTGTTTATTTTATGGTACTTTCTTTTATATAGCATCTTACTTCTCTACCCTTACCTATTTTTATTCCATAGCCCCTTGTTGCGTTTTACCCGTATTTACTCTGTCCACGTTATCATCATTCTGTAGCAAACCTACTTTAAATCTTCAAGTTCTCACATTATAGCACTCAACTGCTCCCCTCCCAATTCTCCTCCTACTTACAGAAAAGTATACCATACCTCCTGCTTCTGCCCTATTCCTATTCCTTCCATATTTTCACTGCCTACAACCCATAAACTCAATTCTTCCCCGTCTCTTCTAATCCCTAGACCTCTTTTGTTCTTTCACTCCAGTTACAACCCTTCTCTATCCTCACTCTATTGTGCAGTGCCTCCCGCTACTTTACCACACTACTACTCCCATCTCAGTTCTGATTATATAACACCCACAATACATTTTGCTCCAGTACTGCCTCTTCCTCATTATCTTTATTTTTTTGCCATCAATATTTTTTATTCTTTGTCTTATTTCATACACATATTTTATAGGAACAATATACCTTGAAACATATAGCATGCATGAGCTAGTTCCATCAGATAAGATGTACAATATAACATCAAACTTTGGAAATGAATGGTCCTATAGCATTTTCCATACAGGTGTGTTCTCTCTGTCTCGAACCTCAAACCTATTAAACCTAATAACTATTTATAATCAATCACAGCTAAATCAAACAGAACTTATCTCTCTCTGTGCTGTACAAAGCAATTAAAAAGTAGTTTTAAAGTCATAAAAATCATTATTATATAAAACTATAAAGTATAATAAGAAGGGAACAAGATAAATAAATAAAAATACTTGAATCACTTGCTATTGCCTCGTGCTTTATTCTTGTAAATATCCAATATTGTATCTTATAACACTGCAAATTCATTAAAGCTCTGCCATATAAAAGAAAACATATTTTTTTCTTTCTGTTGTAGTTTGTAGAAAATGTTTTCAATTGAACTGGATTCTTTACATTTTTGAACCACGTGGTGTGCATGACACCTGCATGATCCTTCCATTCTTGAGCTTTTCTCTTGGCAGTAACCAAAGCTATAAGGCACTATTTCCCCTCCCTCCACCTCCCCTTCCCCTTGTCTCCTTCCCCCTCTAATTCTAACTCCTCACCCTATCTCCTACTGCCAACCACCACCACCCCCAAAATAAACTCTTCTTGCATATCTACTAAGTAGCTTCACTACCACCTGCCTGCATTCCTGCACTTGGCACTTACATTTGTATCCTGTTGTCCTTGGGCTGCATCCTGCTATATTCATGCCAATGTACATATCTTGCTTGAATGCCTTCACTGTTACATTTTTATGATGCTTTTTGATGCTTAATGTATGTTTTTACCTGCTATGTAAATACTGTTCTATTTGCTATTCATTACCCTCCTTTACCCCTCCCCAGGACACATCTGAAAATGAGCTGTTACCAGCTGAGTATGTCTTGCTTGGTGAAACTTTTGAAATAATAGTAATAATTTGATTATCGCTTCCTTAACTCTGTTAAACAATTAGTGTTTCTAATATACATATCTGCTTTTTAAGGAATTCTGTATGCTATGATTTGAGCAATAGCGCTCAGAGCAGAAACCTAGAAGTGACCTACATGTGGACAGCTATATGCATTAGCATTCCAATCTCCTCCTTACGTGCCAGCTGGTCAGCTCAGTTCTCAAGCCTCATGGCAGGTAGGCATCATAAGCCACCTATGTAATAAGCTAAGCTGAACTTGTTTCTTTTTGGCTTCTTGAGAGACCTTTGAAGTATTTCCCCCTACAGTTTCCCAGCCACCCTCTTTATTGACCTCATATATCTTGCTCCCAGCTTCTCTGTGGAGCTGCAGATGAGGGCAATATGGCTAGTTTTAAGAACTAAGAAAAGTGTTCCAGCAGGTGCCTTGAAACAGGAACTTTCTGTAGTAAATGTAGTAATGGGGACATGTCACTTTGAATCGATTTAGCTTTCTGTAAGCTATGGAGACATTCTTGCAGTTGAAACCACAGCTGTTGTAATCTACTTGGCCGGCTTACCCAAGCTGACAAATGACTGAAGGGGATACCAATGTCATCTTCTCATATATTTCCAACTAACCACCCCACCATGTCTTTGACATGCATCAAAACAGAAAAAAGCTGCAGCTGGGACTGTAATAAGGTCACTAGCACAACAACATAGTGCAAATATTGTGACACATTTATTTAATATGTATATTGTATCAGGATAAAACAAACGCTAAAGTAGCAGCTTGGTCCCAGGATTCAAATAGTTTTGTTCTTTATATTGTAGCCTTTCTCAAGAGTCAGAAAGATAGACTTGAGAAAACCCTGGTGTCTGACTGTTGAGAAAGCCCTAGTGTCTGACTGTTGAGAAAACCCTAGTGTCTGACTGTTGAGAAAGCCCTAGTGTCTAACTGTTGAGAAAACCCTAGTGTCTGACTGTTGAGAAAACCCTCGTGTCTGACTGTTGAGAAAACCCTAGTGTCTGACTGTTGAGAAAGCCCTAGTGTCTAACTGTTGAGAAAACCCTAGTGTCTGACTGTTCAGAAAACCCTCGTGTCTGACTGTTGAGAACGCACTAGTGTCTGACTGTTGAGAAAACCCTAGTGTCTGACTGTTGAGAAATCCCTGGTGTCTGACTGTTGAGAAAACCCTAGTGTCTGACTGTTGAGAAAGCACTAGTTTAGTGTGAAACTGTTGAGCCCTGGGGCCAAGCTGCCAGTATGGCATTTTTTATCCTGATACAATGTACATACGAAAGACATTTTGCCACAGATTTTGCACTATGATGTTGTGCTAGTGACCTTTGTGACAGTCTAGATGCTGCAGCTTTTGTCTGTTTTGATATTGCTGCTTATTGCTTGCACCTTGGGGGTATGGAGTGGCTATTTTTTTTTTTTTTTACATACATTTCCAATTAACCACACCCCTTGTCGTTGTCACACATCCTTAATCATTATTTATTTATTTTTATTTCATCTAGCTAAAATTTGGTGATCATGATAGGCATTCTGAGATGGGTCTTGTTTCCAGGTACGATCCAGGGGAGGGGATACAGCAAGGAGTGAAACCGCAATAACAAAGTGACAACGACAGGTGCATGAACATGTACAGTAAAATCACAATTCAAGTGATGCATTTCAGAGAAAGAAATACAACATAAAAAGTGTATATGGACATCAGTTGCGGGGTAGTCATGATGAGAGCTTAGGGAGCTCCCTAATATAATTAACTACACCCCTACCAGGCAGTCCAGTTGACTAAGGATTTTCCTGTTAATTTTAATCCATGGATTCCTCCCTAATAGGGCCTGTGGGGACTGGGAAGTCATTAACATTTTAATGGTACAATTAATTGTTAGGTCCATTAATAACCTAAAATCAAATCAAGAAAATTTTTGTAACACACTGGTATGATGTCACACTCATGTGTTACAGGGGTCCATTTCACATTTCTTAATCTGTTTTATTTATTTTGCCACAGGAACACCCCTGCCAAATATCTATTCCAACACTATCAACCCCACAGCAACATGACCCACAATTGTTTAATCCAATAACTTTCCTGGTGATCCTGCCAAATTTTGTTTATTTAAATGCTTAGCATAGAAGTTAACCCTAGAGCGTGGAATAAACTTAAAATACACTTAAACTTGTCAGCTTGAGTGAGTATATGTGTCTTTAAATCATCATGAAATTGAGTGTGAGGTGGAATGTTCTTGTAACTATAATAACACGCGAGCATGGTGTATCTGTTAATGAAATTCTTGAATATTTATTTGTCCTGTGCTGAACTTCTGTTTTACATATTGCTTATTCAATTCTGTATTTTCATTTATATTATCATTATTGTATTTATGATATTATCAGCTATGGCACTGCAACTATAGCTCTTTAACTCCTGTATTTTTTCCAATTTGTATTTACAGTACGTATTCTGTATGCTGTCCTACTCAGGACCTCCTTGAAAATGAGCTTGTTCAACGGAGTCTTATCCTAGTAAAACAAACTTGAACTTGAACTAACCACACTATGCTGTTCTTCTGATTTCACTAGGTGAGTGGAAGAGCAATGCTGTGTAAGCAGCTTCTAAATACAGCACTGAAAACAGTCAAAACCTGGCAGAATCAGGCAGTTATTTGATTTGAAGGACAGGAAATGTGTGTGAATTTGCAGATGCTTGCAATGTACCTATTTTCAGAAACTATATTCCTACCCCAACCCCAAATGATCAATATTTATCTGTACTTGAATAGGAGTTGTAAAATGGGGAGAGAAAATCCTGGTTTCTGATAGTACATCCATTGTAATTAAACCATTTTATGCTGAACTACTATGAAAAATGGAACCAAAATGTTAAGTAACATAACTGTCCTCATATATGTTGTGTTCAGACGGTACAATGTTAAGTTCAAATTCCATATCTGTCCTCCAGCTGTAATCCTCCCCCCAGGTCGCACCGTGAGACGAGCATCTTGTTGCTCAGTGTGCCTTTCCTGGTGAAACATTTCAATAAATAAATAAAATAAATAAATTATTACCTATACATGAAATTTGTTCTATGCACGGTAAATAACAAGTACCTAAAATCGGGACTGCATTACAAAGAAAATAAATCAGTGAGCAGTTAGAAGGTTTATGTTTTTATTTATTTATTTATTTATTTTGTAGACTCTTTCTCACCTGCCAGTCCAGGGCATCTCTCAGGCAGCCTCGTTCAGCTTTCACCCCTAACCGCCCGCCTGAACCACTCCTCTGACTGAAGCTTCGGTATCAGAACCCCCTCCTCTCCCACCGGCACACAGGAGGAGGCTGAGGATCCCCAGGGGTAGGGTCAGAATCATGGCTGGCATTGAGCGTGTGGGGTTTCTGCCCCAGGAGACCCACCATCGCCTCATCTGACTGCCAGGGCTTTTTCATTCTTTTTGGTACCCCCTTGGAGTGCAGCTGCAATGACACCTGTGCACGGCTACCCTACTGGTGTCTGCTGCACTCCGCCCCGTGTGTCGGCTGGTGTATCTGCATTACCCCCGAAATCCATCAGGGGTCATCAGGACACCGAGCATCCCTGGATCCCTCCCCAGGGAGAGGGGAGCTGTCCTCCAGACACTACATCCTCTCCCTCCCCTGCCGACCCCCGGCTACCTGAGTCTGTCACCAAATCTGGGTCACCAGTGTGGCATGAGGTGTGGCATCCAGTGCGTCAACCCTCAGCGCCACCGGGCCAGTACAGGTTTATGTTTTAAATGCTGCCATTATTTACACCTCACTTTGTATTATTTCTTTTTATGGATACCATTCTGTCCAGTTCTCTTAATGGAACCAAGGATTTAGAGTTTTGGCTTTGTCAACTGCATGGATTCAGAAAGCTGCCCATGAGCTGTTGACCTATCAGAGCAGTGCTCATTGTTCTGAACCCATGCAGTGACACAGTCAAAACACCAAATTCTTGATTTGACAAACAGAACTGTACAGAGTGTTGTATATAGAAAGAAAACATTACAAAATATAGTTTTCATATCAACATTTATCCATCCAGGTTTATATAATGGGCTTCAGAATCCTAGCAATGTCATTGATCTAAACACATCACCTGACCACGTATTAAACTCTGGTTTGCACACAGTTTACATTTAACCTGTCCTAATCTACCTAGTAACAGCATGTTTTCCATTAAAATAAAGACGCTTCACTGTTTAAATACAAAGACCCACAACAGGGCATCTGTTTCTTCAAAATAAATGCACTTCCCAGGTTCATTCAAAGGCACTCAGTCTTTGTTACCAAACTCACATATTCTAGCTAGCAACAACCTAACTACAGGAAAACAAAACCTTTTTCTATTAAAAAAGGTTTTAATTTTTTTAACTGCAATAACCCTCTCCTGGGCATGGGTTACAGACTGGCTGGATGTACCAAATGCCTTTATCTGTCCACATTGTCTTTGTTCCTATGCTTCTTGAGAATCATTGCAGTTCGGGTGCATTGAAAATCACTTGGTGTTGGAGGCATGCCTTCCAGTTCAGCCAGGGCTTGCATTAATTCTCTAGAAATGCATGCACTGTTGTGGGTTATTGCTGACATAATTCGGTGATATGAGCACAATTTCTGGAAATAAGAACATTGCAAACAGCTGCAAATTCCCACAAACTTTCAGTCCCCTTGAAATATTTGTGGATCCTGTTGCTGTGGAGAGGAAGATATTTGGCAATAGTGTTCAAGTGGAAAAATAATCAAAATTGACATCTTTTAAGGGGGGGCTCCGGGAAAACAGAAAGAAATGACTTATGTTTGTAAACCAGCGAACAGAAAAAATAAAATATGTGGGGAGATGTGTTTCACTGTTGTTTTTACGTACCGTTGGTGTAAGATGCATTAGTAGCCACTCCAATTGACACAGATAATGCATTTTTCTGGCTCTGAAAAGGATATTTATAAATGAGCACCTGTGCTCAAGGTACTTTCTGAATGAATAAATAAATTAACCACTTACTTATGCAGCTTATATGGGAATCTCATACCTTGGGTATATTAAAAAAAACTTGGAACACACAGCTTCCCATACATTATTCTTATAAAATGTGTGCCCCATTCTTCATACAGCTGTCTGGTATCTATAGATTGGATGGATTTTGAAAAGTGGTCTGTGCCAGAGAGTAGAGCAGTTTAGGAGAGGATATACGTATTTGTTCTATGCCAAACCAGTCCAGGAAGTTTAGTTCCAATGTGGGACATAAAGTCTAGGGACCTCAGCAACGGAGCAATGTAATAAAATTGGAAATGGCGAAAATGAAGTCCTCTGTTGTCTTTGGGAAGTTGTAATTTAGATAATGGGGTCTTCCATCACATCAAAATGAGGTAAGACAATTATCAGTAGAACAAAAATACACTTGGGGATAATAAATGAGATAATAGATTTAGTTTTAGTGTGTGTATGTGTGGGGGCAACTGCTGCTCTGTTGGAGGACATTTTGTTCAAAAATAAGTTTAAAGACAGGTGCTTACTTCTAATAAATAGACAATTTTATTTATTGTATTTTGATGTGTTATTAATTACTTTCTACCTTTATAATAAAATATTTGTTAGCATAGTGAAACAAGTGGGGTTTCACCTTTGCTTTTCACACTGCTAGTAAAAGAATTCAATAGAATTCTGGTATTGCGATGTCAGAAACTGCCAGCTACTTATGAGCCCAGTGCAGTTCAGTGAGAAACTAAATATATTTTTCAAAAGCAATAGATATGTCCTTTAATAGCAAAGTTTGCCTTTTATATGTTTGCACTAGTTTGTACATCTGTATGATTTTACAATTTATAAAACAGTAATTGGCTCTTCTTTTCTTTTCCTAAGTAAAATCTGGTTATGAAGAAAATGTCACCTGCAAAATTACAATAAAGATTACAGGTTATTGAAATTCCATATTTCCATTGAACTTATAATATTTTGGTGGTAGAAAGTGTTATTTAAGTAATAAGGCATGACAGGGGTGTGTTATGAATGTAGGATAGCAGCCGCCTCGGGGTGGGGTTGAAGCACAAAGCGTAGCCGAGGGCTTCCCACCACCCGAGAAGGGCCATTAGCACACCATAGCATACCCCTGGAGTGCCTTATTACAATTATGAAATGGGTCATTTTTAATAATTTTATGCCTTTTTAAACATTTTACTTTTAGCTGGGCCATTGTGTCTGGGATAACGTCCAGCTGAAAGCTGCTCTAACCAATCAGGAGCCAGCATTCTTTCTAACCATTTCATAATTCTACATAAAATCTGAAAACAGGTTTGCAGTTTCCCATTGAAATACACTGCCAGCCTTGCTGTGAAATGTTTGTGACATCATCAATACAAGAATTCCATTGGATTCCTTTTTTACTAGTAGCTGGCAAAATGCAAAAAAAATGATGAAAAGGTAATGAAATAAACAAATAAAAGCAAACCAAATGATTACAGAAACATCTAATGACCCCAAACCTTTATTCTTTAATATATACATCCTTACTAAGCACTTGCTCTTTAAGTTTCTCCCATCTGTCAAGTTGTAATTGTGTTTTACTCAGAAGGTGGATTGAAGTTGTTTTCCATCATTTTCCCCATGTCCCTTTGCAGATGTAGTCCCAGGTATGTAGCCAAGCATGTAACATCTTAAGCTGGAGTGTGGAGAAGATAGTCAAAGGACAGAAATCTGTGAATAGGAGAACCTTAGATGTTCCCCAGTTTATACAATAACCTGACATCCAGTACTTGGAAATTCTCAAGGACCCAGAGGAATGGGTGCCAATGTGAAGGAATACCCACAGCTGAAACAAAACAGAGTGATTCTGGCCTGGAGCAGGCACACTGAAGAAGTTACCAGAGTAGGAGCATAATTAAAAACAAACAAAAAAAACCTGCTGTATGGTCTCCTTGCTTGGGTAAGCCCTGGACATTAGGGCATTAAACAGCAAGAAATAAAAAAGAAACATAAACTCTTGCGCAAGCCTTGTGTTCCATATTATGGACATTAGGAAGTTGGTATTGTTTTGTATATAATTTTTCTGTTTTGTTCAAGTCTGGTTTTGTTTATTTTTTTCTCTTAAAAGGTCCTGTATTTGTAAAGCCAAAACCAGCACAAAGGAATATGACGTGGGGTACTCGGTCCTGCCCCCATCCCTCCCAGTGTTTAATGTGGTTCTGTACCGGTTTAGCTGCCGCCTGTGCAGTGGCGGGAGGGTAGTCCTCCCACAGACTGCTACATTCTGAGGTTTCTCCTTAACTGCCCTTCAGAGAGGCCCCTCTCCCAAATGAAATAAGATATTCTCTTTGTTTCAGCTGTACTTTACAAAATGATGATAGTCTGTTCTTGGTTACACATTTGCAGGCTCAGAGCCTTCTTCTCTGCAGACCTCTTCTGATCTCCATTTGATTTGGTGTTCCTGTTCTTAACCTTTTGAGTCCACTCTGTCGCATATGGTGAGGGTGCTGTATTGCACAGTGGGATTCATACCTCTCAACCATTACTGAATTATAGGTGTGATATCCCTCAGTTACCCGAGTTCCCTCTGATCCATGTAGAGAGGCATATGCTGACCCACATTGCATAGTGGGGTACATGCCCTTAGCTACTGCTTATTGGTGGTCCTCTTTCTTCACCACTTAGCGGCAAAGACCACTGCCCGGAATTAGGTAATGAAATACTTTAGCAGCTGGAAAACTGATATTTATTCCTAACAAATCAGTCCAGCAAAGGCTGTTAGCAAACTGTGAAAACTGCATAACTAAGTGGACTGTAAACAGATGGAAGTTTGGGGAGTTTTGCAAATTTAACCTTATGACCAAGTTTCCTGCAGTGGAGCAACAGAGAGAACAACATGTTACTAACTTACTTGAAAGAGGATACAGAACAACATGCAGGATGTCTGCTGTTGCGAGTGGATTGCAATCATTGCAGGGGCACTAGAGCCTTGAATGGTAGTCATTTGTGGTGTAATGAGAGCTGCATGACTTTCGTGCAGAACATGCAGTGTTTTCCTTTACAGCTGCAGGCATTCTGGAAGCCTATGGATGTGTGGTGATCTGGCATTCATAAACAGTGTTGCAGCTCTCGGGCAGGGATGGGCATCAAGGACAGGCTTCCCGCAGAGGCCTAAAGATGTAATTGCTTTATCACATCACCTCTCAACTGTTCCCGATGTTCATGGATATCCCTAATTTTGTCACAGATGTTTCCTCTGTCCCTTCCAAATGGATGTTCTGTCCCTGAAGAAGAGAGATTTGAAACACAAAATAGTGTCAGATCTTAGAGGGGAACAGTCAGCACTAAGAACCCGACACCCAAGTGTGGAGCTGGTCCCAATTTGCACGTCATGTGCAAAAACATTTTTTTTTTACTTACTGTTTATTGCAGTATAGTTGACCATTTTTCTGTATAGACTTCCATCTCAGCTGAAACAACTGCTGTACCGCAGTTCAAAGGTCATTGAATATCATTGTACCCATCTGTGATCCAACAACATTCCAGCTGATCAGAAATCCTTGTGGCACCTGTTTTTTACACTGCACTGCCACAGGCACAGAAATCAGTTAAAGTTCCAAACTGAAACCACTAGCAGATTTGCTGCTGCCACAGAGTGCTGTGAGACAAGTATCACGTCAGTGGTGGGGAAGGTAATGGAGGCATTAATCAAGGAGAGAGGGTGGTGGATTACCCAGAGGAGAGTGGCTTGCAGGACAGCAGACAGCATGGCTTTGTGAAAGGGAAGTCTTGCCAGACAGACCTAATTCAGTTCTTTGATTGGGTGACTCAGGTGATTGACAGCGGTGGCGGTGGATGTGGCCTATCTGGACTTCAGTAAGCCTTTGACACCGTCCCCTATAGGAGGCTGGTGAGCAAGATGAAAAGCCTGGGGTTGGGTGGGAAAATAACAAGCTGGGTGGAGGACTGGCTGGCATAAAGAACTCAGAGGGTGGTGCTAAATGGAGTCAAGGTGAAGAGTGGAGTGCCACAAGGGTCAGTTTTGGGTCCATTTCTCTTCAACATCTACATCAGTGATACTGCAGAGAGTTTGAGGGGAGGTGTGCCTATTTGCTGATGATATCAAAATATGCAATAGGGTGACACCGGTGGGGTAGAGGACTTGAGGAGGACTTAAAGATGCTCGAAAATGGTCTGGGACGTGACAGCTGAAATTTAATGCCAAGAAGTACTCTGTGATGCACTTGGGAGTAGGAACAGAAGAGCAGGGTACACCCTAGGTGGGGAGGAAAACAAAGTAACAGAACAGGAGAGGGATCTGGATATCATAGTCTTCTCGAACCTTAACGTAGGAATCCAATGTAGCAGGGCGGCAGGAAAGGCCAATGGAACATTGGCATGCATAGGCAGGATATTACAAGCAGAAGGAAACATAGAAACATAGAATTTGATGGCAGATAAGGACTGCTTGGCCCACCCAGTCTGCCCATTTCCCTACCTGATGGATAAGCTGCAGATCCTAGTTAACCAGCAGCCTACTTCTTCCTACCCCCACTCCTAGAATTGCCTTATGACTGTCCATGCGTAGCAATTCCACCACTATTTTTGACTCCACAGCCTCCTCTGGAAGGCCGTTCCATGCATCCACAACCCTCTCTGTGAAAAAATACTTCCTTAAATTACCTCTGAGCTGCCCCTCCCCATCTTCAAATTGTGCCCTCTTGTTCTTGCACACCTCTTTTTTTGAAAGATGCTACCCTCTTGGACTTTGTTGATTCTCTTGAGGTACTTGAAAGTTTCTATCATGTCCCCACTCTCCCTTCTTTCCTTGAGGCTATACAAATTTAGCTCCTTAAGTCTCTCTTCATATGTCTTCTGGCGCAGACCCTGCACCATTTTAGTTGCCCTCCTCTGGATAGCTTCCATCCTGTCTATGTCTTTGCGGAGATTGGGTCTCCAAAACTGCACGCAGTACTCCAGATGGGGTCTCACCAGCTGTCTGTACAGAGGGATAACAACTTCCTGTTTTCTACTGGTGATGCCTCTCCCTATGCATCCCAGTATCCCCCCAGCCCTCCTTACTGCCCTCTCACATTGCTTGCCCACCTTTAGGTCATATGATATAACTTCCCCCAGGTCACTTTCCATTTTTGTTGTTGTTGGTATCTCACCCCCCCATTGTGTACTCTTCCCTGGGTTTTGTTCCCCAGGTGCATTACCTTGCACTTCCTAGCATTGAATCTAAGCTGCCATACATTTGACCATTCCTCTAACCTTGCCAAGTCCCTTCTCATCCTTTCCACCCACCCTGTGCATCAACTCTGTTGCAGATCTTAGTGTCATCTGCAAAGAGACATACTTTTCCTTCCAGTCCTTCCGCAATGTCACTTATAAAGACATTGAAGAGGACCGGTCCTAATACTGAACCCTGCGGTACCCCACTAGTAACCCTCCTTTCTTCTGAGTGGACTCCATTTACTATTACTCTCTGTGTCCAATGTGATCGCAAATTCTCTCACTGTAAGTATTACCTGAGCAACCACTCCCGTCGTCACAGGGCAAAAACCACACCACTGGGTTTTGTCTTAACGTCGCTTTATTTGATCAAACACACATGCATGTGGGACTTCTACAACGGAGAAGTTCTCCGATTACAATTTACAGCAGCTTTTTATAAGCTAGATTTTGCACTTCTTATCTTGAAAATACCAACATTTCAGTATAAGCCAATCATAAAACAGCATAACAAGTTTTCAGCAATGTAAAACACATTGATATGCATGAGGTACTTTTCACTTGCTTATTTCATTTCTTTCCCATTACTGCTTGATACATATGCCTGGGTCATGCTGACCTGAGAGAGACAATGAGTTTCACTCACACCATAACAACGTACAGCTTGCCTTCAATGCACTACGTTGCTGTTATTATTATATTTTGCCCAGGCATGCTCCTATCTCTATATTTTGTCCAAGCCGTTAGTCAGGCTGGTACAACCAGTTCTGCTCAGTTTTATCTATCTTTCTGTTTTTACAAATGTACTTCAAGTAACCTCAGTACAAATTCTATAACCCTTAAAAGAACAAAACATGAACTCAGAAATTTCTGCTACATTCATTATGACTTTGTTACAGCATGGCTTTCAAAGCAAGCATAGCTTCAAGGCATTTAATAGCAAATATAGCTTTAGGATATATAAAAATTCCCTCACACCTATTCTCCAGCCAATTCTTTACCAGGCTGTCATCTTGGGACCCACTCCCAGGCTGGCTAACTTGTATATTAATCTTTGTGACTGTGTCAAATGCCTTGCTAAAGTCTAGGTAGGCCATGTCCACAGCCCTCCCTGATCTACTACTTTGGTCACCCAGTCAAAGAACTCTATCAGATTTGTCTGGTATGACCTACCCGCTGTGAATCCATGCTGCCCTAGGGTCCTGTGCCCCTCTGGCCTCTAGATACCGGAAATTCTTTCCTTCAGAAGTGATTCCATCATTTTCCCTATCACTGAGGTTAAACTAACAGGTCTGTAGTTTCCAGCTTCTGCCTTGCTCCCACTTTTGTGAAGGGAATCACATCTGCCCTCCTCCAGTCCTCGGGTACCACCCCATCCTCCCATGATTTGTTGAAAAGGGTAGTCAGTGGTGTCACTAGTTCTACCCTTAGCTCTTTTAGAATTCTGGGATGAATCCCATCAGGCCCCATTGCTTTGTCCAGCTTCAGTTTTAAGAGTTCTTTCAGAACCCTTTCTTCTGTAAATGGGCTGGTATCAAATTCTGTATCAAGAGTGTTACTACTGTTTGTTTTATGTACCTCCCCCTCTTCATTTGTAAATACTGAGCAAATGTATTTGTTTAGTATCTCTGCCTTTTCACAGTCTCTCTCTGCCCACCCTCCCTCCCCTTTATTAAGCCTCACTATCCTTCCCTTGGTCTTCCTTTGCTCCCTGATGTACCTATAAAGGTTTTATCCCCTCTTAACTGGGTTGGCTATCTTTTCCTCGGTTTGGGCCTTTGCTGTTCTGACTGCCTTCCCAGCCTCCTTTTGCTTTAACTGATACAGTTCTCTGTCCTGCTCCTTCTGTGATTCCTTGTACTTCCTGAATGCTTTCTTTTCTCTTGAACCTTCACTGCCACTTCCTTGAGAACCGTAGTGGTTTCTTACATCGTCTTGTTTTGTTTATTTGCTTCACACAAAGGCTCGTTACCTTCTGTGATGGCAGTTTTTATTATTCCCATTGTTCTTCCACCCTCCTTCCATCCATCCTCCTTCCTCCTTCCATATTATAAATTATTATTATTATATATAAATAAGTTTATACTACAGCCTTAACTGGAGAAGACGGGAAACAGAGTGTCAGGGATAGACACCAGCAGTGCAATTAGGAGGTACTGAACCTGTGGCACTACTGAGTTTCCATCCCACCTCTCCTCCTTGACTAGGTTAAGTGACAGTTGAAAAGGCATAAGTAGGTAAGGGAAGATAGCTAGGTACCCAAACCTCATGGATGCAAGCCATCTTTATCATAAACTATATTATACATGAGAGACAGCAGTATCAGGGACATTCTATTATGGGGCAGGAGGGTTCGGGACCAACCCCCATGGGCAGAAATCGACCAGGGCAATATCAAGTCTGTGCAGAGTCCCCTAGGCTGAAGACACCGCAAGGCCAGGCACCGACCATGGCATGGATGTAGCTCCGCAAAGGCAAAGATCCATTAAACTAAGTGCTCAGTCTCCCTACCCTAGGGTGAGAAATGCCCGGTGTTTCAGAATATTAAACTACCCCCTATTCCACTTCAAGGAGAGGTACCACTAGCTTCCGTTCCATTCATCCCTTTCCAACACAGTATTATCTGCTATTTATTGCAAACATGTTTAACTTTGTTTTATTACTCAGGTTGGCCACCTGTGATCCAGGTCATTAAAATGTGGGCAAATCAGGCAAAGAGCAGGAAGCCACAGGGCCTTTGTCTGGATCACTGTGCAGTTTAGGTAAACTGTGGCTGCAGCTGAAGGTTACCTAGAATATCTGTATAGGCACAGGAATATCATGGTCTTGCTGGTGGCAATACATTGAGTCAGTCCCTATAGTAACACCATAGTAGTCAGATAGGTACGGTTGAGAGCCTGTGATGGGTAGGTATGACTCAGTGTTGTGAAGCCTTTAGGGGCTTCAACACAGGTGGGTAAGGTACAGACAGCCTCCATACTGAGCAACCACAAACCATAGGGTGTTAAGTATAAACTGTCAAGATAAAAGTGAGATGCTCAGTTAACAGTAGACTTCCACCCTCACCACCAGGCTGTAAAAAAGGAGATTTGTAGCGTAGATCTGATTAATGCAAAGACTGACCTACCTATCCTGTTCAAGCACTTAGCCTCTGGTACTTCTTACTATCTATTAAGGCTTCTATATAGCCACAAAAACATTAGCTGTAAGAGTCTAAACACTTCTGGGTTTATACTAGCAGGTCTTTGGCAGGCCTGGCTGCCAAAAATCTCAGTCAACTAATTGATAAGGAACATTTTAACCAGAGTCTGAGATTTTGAGTAACAGTTCCCCAGGGACCGTTGTCCCTGCGAAGTAAGTATTTCTTTTCCCCCATAGAAATGTGCTGACAGAGCTTTCACTGGCTGAGGAGAGCCACCCCTGAAGTCCATTTACCTCCTACCCAGCTTGCAGTCCCCCAAATCCATTGTGGCCCCCCTGCAACACCCGCACCCCATCAAGGAGATACTCAAGTTGCTTCTCCCCCACCTGGCACCAGGCAAAAAATATCTTTGTCTTAAGGAAAAAAAAACCAAAAACCTATTTTTGTTCCCCAAGCTTCCCAGGAGGACAGAGAACATGACGTCTTCTTCATGGAATGCTTGAAGTACATGGAGAGCTTTGCATCTATGGCAGGGTGGAAAGTTAGATGGCCCACTGAGGCATCAAGTGGGCATGGAGCAGGAAAAGAAGCAGTGAATGCACACTACTGCAGCTTGGTGAAGGTGGGCCAACACATAGCAATGACTACTTCTGCAGAACGGAAATTGGCCAACTCCACTCCAAAGGCAAAGGCATTACTGACTTTCTGGGCTAATCAAGGTGCTGCCCATGTCACTTCAGCCAGCCCAATACAAATCCTGAAACAGAAAGAATGATCTTACTTTGAGGGTGAGCTCTTGTAGCAGGTAATACCAATAGGACTAAGGCTGCCGGGCATTAGGACCCCACGGAAAAATCTTCTAGCTAGCAGTCTGTGGCAGGGGACCACCCCGACGTTGGCTCCGCCGAACGTCAGATGTGGAATAAAGGGGTGGTCCCCACGGGCGCCACCTTAGTTCTTTTCCGTCCGGTCGACACCCACTTAGTTTGGCTCCACGGATGCCTACTGTTTTCGTAGCTTCGACCATGTGTTTTTTTCAAGTCCGAGTCATTTCGATGGTTTTAGTTCTTATCCATAAGTCTTTCAACTTTTTTGCATGTCTTCGCCTCCCCATTGTGGCGCAAGTCGAAGTGTCAGTGCGGGAAGCAGATCCCGGCCAAAGACAGCCATGCGGCCAGCCTGATCTGCTTAGGCCCAGACAACCGGCCTGATGATTGCCCACACTGCCAGAAATTCAACCAAAAGAGCCGCATCAGAAGAGCCAACTCCCTGAAGGCCTATATTCTTGAAAAGCAGGTGGCAGCCATGCAGAAATCACCACTGGGATGCAGTTCTTCATCCCCACTAGAGTCTCCCCCCAAAGAGAAGTCATCGGGAGGGAAACAGCACCATCACCGGGAGAAAGATAGGGCCAGGTCAGAGTCCCACCTGAAATCTCTGCTTAAAGCTCCCTCCTCCTTGGCCTCTGGTGGGAGGTCGGGGTCGGTCCCCCCAGCTGCCTCAGGGACCGTTCCGAAGAAGACATCCTCCTCATCCCATGAAAAAGGCAAGGAAGTCATCCTCTTGTTCTGGACACTCATCTGCCCAATTTCCCTTGGCCCACTGACCCCATAAGCCTTCACAAGGGTCGACCCAAGAGGGACAGGCATCTTCAGGCAGGCCTTTGGAAGCAGGCCATAAGTCCGGGGGTTCATCTGACAAATGCAGACACTCAGACGATTCCACCAGACACCAGGAGACCGTCTGGCATCGGACGCCTCTGCCCCTGCGAAGGGGAAGTCTCCCGCAGGTGACAGATGACCCGTTAGCTGGGCTAGTTCACTCTCAGGCCAGGACGAGGTGCCACTGGCCGAAAAGAGGCCATCAGCCATCAAAGGTCAGGCATCTGCCCCTACTCCAGAGGATCGGTCACCTGATGACTGTCAGTCGAGGCCGGATGCCGGATCGGACAACAGGTTTGCCCCTGACACTGAGCCAGACCTGCAACCTGATACTATACCAGAGGGCTCTCCTAACCAGATGCACGTCCCAGAGGGTCCTAAAGGTCCAATGCCCGTTTCCTCAAACCCGATGACCGCACCCCCAGTCATCTCCCTAGTGGACGTCAGTGCTCTGTTCACCTCGTGGTGGAACACAGTCAAAGGGGACTTACTCTATAGGCCTCTGGAGCCCTCCACAAGGGAAAACCCCAAAGCATCTCCTCCACCCGCTGATGGTCGGGAGCCTGATGAGGGCTCTCACCCGCCACCCGGTCCAGTAGGCAACCAAGAAAAACACCCCGCTCCCGGAGATAGGCGACGGCACCACCCCTGCAACAACACTCCACTGGCTGGACTCATCCAGCTCCTGAGCCGAGCCCAGCCCGGCCTGAATTTGCAGATAGAGCGCTCTATGAGGATAGGGCAGCCCCACTTTGGGAGGGCTCAGAGCCGAGGGGATAGCCAGGCTGGTGCCAGGAGCCAGAGAGTTTCAGGCCTGGAGGTAGTGCTGAGGGTGAGTTGATGCCCGAGAGAGTTCTCCGCCCAGCGGAGCTAGAAAAGAAATTACAAAAAAAATAAAAGTTGGACCATATGAGTAGAAAAGTATACATCCGCTACTGGGGCTATCCATTCTCTGAATTTCTTAGCCCACATGGTAACATACCAGAAGTCCTTCTGTGAGAAGACCATTGACCTGGTGAAAGCTCAGCCGAACTCCAATAATAGGAATGAGTTCATGGCTTATATTCAATCGGGCATGGACATAGACAAGTGCATGCTCAGGTAATCCTACGATTCAGCAGACATGGCGGCCAGAGCTGCAACCTCAAGCATCTGCATGAGGAGGCATGCCTGGCTTAGAGTATCGGGGTTCCACCCGGACCCACAGGATGCCATACTGGACTCCCCTTTCCAAGGTTCTGTCCTTTTTGGGCAAGAGGTGGAGAAAGTCATCCTGGGGCTTCAGGATTCGGGTAAGGTGGTAGCTGATGTACACAGGATGTACAGATCAGAGCTGTAAACCTCCTGTCATCATCCTTTTCACAAGAACCAAGGGCAACAAGGGAAAAGGCAACCCCAAAACAAAGGAGCTTTTAAAATGCATGGCCACCCTGTCCCTTCCGGTGCCCAGGGCCCAAGCATCCCAAGGCACACGAAATCCCTTGCCCAACCCCCCAACCACAGCATGACTCCCGCCATCCCTCCCCACCTGCACATCCCACTGGGGAGATAGTATGAGGTAGATTTTCCCTCTACCTGTCAGGGTGGTCCAGTATCACCTCGGACCAGTGAGTCCTTCAGACAATAGAGAAGGGCTACTCCTTGGAGTTTCTAAGCTGTCCACTGGACAATCCTCCAGTCCCTTCCTGTTGCTCACCCAGCCATGCTGTGCTTCTGCAAGCAGAAATATAGGCCCTACTGCAGAAGAAGGCCACCCAGATGGTTCCACCAACCCAGCAAGGCAAAGACTTCTATTCCCATTTATTTTTGGTCCCCAAGAAAATGGGAGACCTCTGCCCTATCCTGGATCTCAGTCAATTGAATGAATACATCCAGTACAGGAGGTTCAGAATGGTGACCCTGACAAGCCTGTTGCCCATGATCCATCGAGGAGACTGGCTGTGCTCCCTAGATATGCAGGATGCATACATGCACATAAAGATCCTGCCCTTGCACAGGAAATTCCTCCGCTTCCTCTTTCAGGGTCAGCACTATCAATTCAGGGTACTCCTGCTCGGTCTCTCAGCGCCAAGAGTCTTCACAAATGTCTGGCAGTGACCCTGAGAAGGAAGGGTCACTTTGTCTACCCTTATCTGGATGACTGGCTTATTTCTGTCCAGTCTGAAGACCAGCTGAACAATGCCTTGCAAGACACAACCTTGATGTTCCAGTCCCCGAGCATCACTCTGAATTGGTCAAAGTAACATCCTTGGCCCTACCAAAATGTCAGTATATTGGGGCAGTCCTGGACAGCTGTCAAGGCATGGCCTTTCTACCAGCAGACAGAGCAGAACAGCTAAGAGGTTGCCGGAGAGTACAGACCTCGGACCAGGTAGCAGTGAGAAAATCCTTCAGCTGCTAGGGCATATGGCGTAACATAGCCACGGTTCCCTTGGCATGGCTGAACATGAGGGATACTACAGTGGCACCTCAGAGTTCGGTGGGACCAGGGTGTAGACAAGCTGGACCAGCCTATTTGAATTTCAGAAGCAGTCCGCCGCCTATTCTTTGGTGGCTAGATCCGGTCAACCTTGAGGTAGAGGTTCCTTTCAGAGGTTGAATCTGTTGCAGATTCTCACCACGGATGCTTGGTCTAGGTTGGGGAGCCCATCTGGCTGTGCATCGAACCAAGGGCTCTTGGAATGCAGTCAAACGATTCTACACATCAATATTCTGGAAATAGAGCCATACTGTCGCCCTCCAGGCTTTCCAAAACCAGATTCACCTGGGCAAACTCCTAGTCCAGTCAGACAACACCCTGGTGATATTCCATCTAAACAACAAGGGGCACTCACCCTATCCCTATGTAGAGAGGCCATGAGAGTGTGGCACTGGGCAGCAGAACACGGTCTGGACATCACAGTGGTTCACGTACCAGGGTCCAGAATTTTCGCGCAACAGTCTAAGTCGCTCTCGATCTCTGAATCATGAGTGGGAGTAGCATCAAGAAGTGGCAGAAGACCTCTTAGGAAGATGGGGTCATCAGAGTTGGACCCTCTTTGCATCACCGTTAGCAGCAAACTGTCCGAATTTCTGCTTGCTAGATCCAGGGCCTGGTGTTTTGTGGCAAGACACATTGTCCTCTCCTGGACAGGGAGGTTTCTATATGCCTTCCTCCCTTTCCGCTCCTTCAGAAGTCTTGCTCAAATTGCAATCAGAGGAGGCCAAGAATAATTCTGGTAGCTCCTCTTTGGCCTCGACAGATCTGGTACCTGCTGCTGCAGCAACTGGCCAAGGAACCCCCTGTGCAGTTGCCCCTCTCCTCTCACTTGCTCTCCCAAGATCAAGGGATGCTTGTCCACCCAGCTCTGCAGCCTCTGCACCTGCATGCCTGGCTCCTGCAATCTTAGCTGAGGAAAGGTTGGGGGTGTCACGTAGCAGCGAGAAAACCCTCCACCAGGGCAACCTATGCTATGAAGTGGAAGCATTTTTGTTTATGGGCAGCACCCCATTCCCTGTATCCTTTGGATTGTCCAGTGAAATAAGTGCTGGATTATCTTCTCCATCTTTTGGACTTGGGCCTCAGCTACTCGTCCATTAAGGTGCACCTCTGTGCATTATCAGCCTATCATGCACTGATGAACGGGAGAACTATAGCACAACTTGACATGTGTAAGACCTTCTTGAAAGGAATCTTGCACATCAGACCTCCATGGAGGGATATCATCCCTCCATGGGATCTTCTTTATTTTAGAGATGCCCACCTCCCTCCCTTGAGCCAGCTGTGGCATGTAGCTTGCTTTCTCTCTTGAAAAGCGTTATTTTTAGTTGCCATTACCTCTGCTCAGAGAGTTTCTGAGCTACAGGCTCTGATGTGTAAAGAGCCTTACCTTATTTTTCATAGAGACAGGGTAACACTGTGTACTAATCCTAAATTTCTACCGAAGGTGGTGTCTGAGCTTACCTTGAGCCAGGACATCTAGCTTCCGGTCTATTATTCAGAGTACTCCAACAAAGGGAGGCCCTGTTACATACTCTGGATGTACATAGGCTCCTCAGGTGTATACCATCACCGCAGTGAATCCCACCCATGAAGACCACCACAGCGCCAGAAATTGGGCAAAATCCGCCCATCGCTGTGGTGGTCCGATCGATGATCAGGACAAGCCTCGCTGGGTGTGTCCCCCGGTTCAACTCCCACTCAGAGTTAGAATCCTAGATACCAGGGGTTCGGGGCACAGCCCCACTGAGTAACACGGAGACATCCCAACACTGCATTGCCGACCACTGTGGCTGTCACTGTCGGGATGTCTCCGTAGCGCTGTCGCCATGGGCATGGTAAAACCCTCCTCAGGCATTACCTCAACCAAACTAGTTCTGTTCAGCAGATGGACCAGCTTTTCATTTCATTTGCTATAGGAAGACAGGGGCTCCTGTCACTAGGCAAACACTAACCAGATGGTTGGTACATTGTATCACTTATTGCTATCAGCACCACGACAAACCCCTACAGGATTGGTGAGGGGCCACTCCACAAGAGCTGTGGCAACTTTATTTGCCTCTCTGCGGAATGTTTCTGTGGCAGACCTTGCACTGCTGCTACCTGGAGCACAGTCTGTACTTTCATCAAGCATTACAGTCTGGACATTGTCTCTAGGAGGAGAACAGGTTTTGACTAGCAGTCCTTCAGGGTCTCTCTCCTCGCTTCATTTTCTATTATCAGTTATCCTCCTCCCTCTGACCTGGGCCTCTCTTTGGGTACTGCTTGGGACTCAGTCCTATTAGGTCATTCTGCTGCAAGAGCCCCTCGAAGTGAGATATTACAGTTATGTAAGAACTTACCATAACGGTAGATTTTGAGAGGAGCTCTGCAGCAGGTGGCTTTCCTACCTCCAGTCCCCAGGAACATGTTTATTTTTCTTCTCTTGGGCATGGGAAATCCTCCTGTTCTACATTCTGTCAGCCAGGTCTCTGGCAGGAGAACTGAGGGTGGCGCTTGGGGACCACCCCTTTATACCACGCCTGATGCTGGGCAGAGCAGGACATCGCGGGCCCCATGCTACAGATTGCTAATCAGAAGATTTTTCCATGGAGTCCTAATGCTTGGCAGCCTTTGTCCTATTGGTATTACCTGTTGCAAGAGCTCCACTCCAAGATCTACTGTTACGGTATGTTCTTACGTAACTGTACTTTAAGATTCTTGCCATTTCCCCATTTCCACAGTAGTTAGCAATTTGAGGCTTGAGCAGATCATCTTGAACTGCATCTATGATGTCCCAGCCACACCAGTGAAGTCCAGCATCAGGTACATTGTACAGGCTGTCTGTTAAGAGAGGTGATGTACACTTATAGTATATTTTGGTGCCAGACCAGGGATCAGCCTGTGCCACATACCTCAATGGGGGAGGGGGCCAGCTAGCACGGCAGACTTACACAACAAACCAAGGGGACCCCAAGACTGCAAACAAGTCAACCGATAGTAGGAAAGATTGTGGATCTACTTTAGAAAATGTTCAGCAGGATGCAGTCTGTCAGCCGAGGACCAGGGAGAGCTTTTGACACAAAGAGGGAGATTTGTTCTTCAAGTCTGTCATGATTTTTTGTATGGCAGCTGCCCCCTCACATCGTCGCTGTTCCTGGGCAGGCACTTGTTGCCACAGTTTTTGGGCGAGCTTTGAGGCAATGTACGGTTGCTGTGTGGAGCAAGGAGGTCAGTGTTGCCACGTGGATCTTCCTTTTCTTGAGCTCGGATGCTGCTGCTTTGGTGGTATCAAAAGTCTGGGGCCCATCCTGGAAATAAATCACCATTTTGCAGGACAGGGTAATGAGCTTAATCTTTTCTTCTATTAGTTTTTTCATGATGGTTTCATAAGTTCTTTGACAAGCAGCTGTTGTTGGTGGTAGTCATTGTCCACAAACACGCGATGGGTCTGATAGAAGACCACTCCCTTTTTCCATGCCTTGTGAAGAACAAGTTCTTTATCCTTAAAGCAGAGGAATCGCAGGACCATGGAGCAGGATCAAGCTGTTCATTGTATTGGGCAAGGCCCCAGGGCTTGGTGAGTGCGGTCCATCTCTAGCAAGCAATACAGTGGCAAATCCAGGGTGGTGCAGAAAAAGGTTTGCAGGAATGTTATCGGGTCGTCCCACTCTACACCCTCTGGGAGACCAAATATACAAAAAACCTGGCACTCACTGCCTCATAAGTTACTGGACATCACATAAAGTCACTTAAAAGCAGCTCTATTGGAAAAACACTTGTGTGCCCACCTGACACATTTTGGACAGGGTCCTTTATCAAAGGCTGGGGTCACAGTGACAGAGACAAACATTTATAGTGCAAAACTGATGAAATCATCAGTCCTGGTTTGCAATCATTGGCTAATGCCATTTTATTTGAAAAAGGAATGACATCACAGTAAAGTTATATTGCATATATAAAACACACAACAGAGATGCTATAAAATCATGGCTTCACCATAAAGTGCAGGAAAAACATATAATATATAACTATCTATATACAATGTAATGTAACCCCTAGATGGCGCTATCCCAGGGGCTACTACCCCTGCCTGATTTGCCACTAACAGGTTGAGGGGCCTGGATCCAATGGCAGGTGCCTCCACCCAGAGGTCAGGGTTTGCAATAGTTAAACTAACTTGGTCACAGCCCTCTGGGACACTGCAACCCCCCTTTCTTCCCACTAGTGGCCCACACAATATATCAGAATTACCTTCACAGTATACACTTACCCCCAGGTCTGGTTCCGGCACTGAGACCTCCTGTGAAATGAGACAGTGCAACAATCACAGTACAGTACTTTTAACATAGACAAATACTCAGGCAGTATAACTTTAGGAAACAAGCAGCTCTGATTTATTTAGGGGGATATAACAAGGACAGGGAAATCAGGTTAATTAGCTTATCACTCTAATAATCTACCTATGGCTCTGTGCACAGGCCTGTCCCTATCAGTTACTGTCCTGGGTGCCCAAGCCTAGTGAGCTGTCCAAACCGTGGCAGCTGGTAGGGGCCCTTTCACACAGAGAAAAGGAGAATTAAACAGTCAGCAGTACAGTAATTCCATTTGGATTTAATGTGGCATTCAACAGGGAGCAATCCTGAATTAGTACTCACGACCTCCAAATAAGATAGGGTCCTTCAATGTCAGCAGGGCTCACTTGAGGTACACAAACCTCTTCACACATCCATATAAAAGAAAGCACTATACTAGGCAGGCTGCATCTGTATCCCGATCGCAATTACTGCACAATACCCGGGAGAACACACAGCAGATTCAGTTCCTGACAGACCGAGTGCAATTTTCAGCAATTCTTCCAGTCTTCTACAGGGTGAGCCTGGTTTCTACTCTTCAGAGATCCTTTGATTCTTTTTCACAGGACGGATTCAGTCCAACAAGCTGCAGACCGGAACTCTGGGCCTTACACAGTTTTTTGACTAAAACTGCACACTGAAAAGCACAGGGCTCCTTCCTTCTTCACTGCCAAAGCTCAACTGAAACTCCAACCGACAAAACCGGCACTTCCTTTGAGTTCTCCCAGTTCTTGACTGGATTGGCTGTCACTCACAATAGACTGCTGCTGTTGGTCCAAAAGGCACTGAAGTCTAAACTACATCTCCCAGAGTCACTGCCCATACAATCCTCTTGTGGCTGGCTCAGATTATGAGTCCAAGTTCTGATTCGTCCAAGGCACCATTTTAGAGCTAGCTTACCCCACACTGATTGGTCCAGTTCAGCAGTTCAAAACTAGAATGGGGAACTAGCAGACACAGTTCTGACTGCAAAGAAAGCAGGTTAGACAAACTGTAATTTCATTATTACTCTAAATAATTCTGGCAAACAGTTACATCTTTCAGATAGGTTCCCTTTGCACTCCTAGTGACTGCAAAATGAAGTGAATTGGCAGCAGCTTGAGTGGTACTCAGTCAAAGAAACACACAGTCCCCCATACAAACTAATTATGTCTGCAAGCAGACAGCTCTTAAAGAGACAGTACCAGAGGTTCTAAAAACACTCACTGATAAATGGCTTAAATGCCAAACACCATTCAGGCTTGGAGCATTCAAGCAAGCTCCTGGAAGTCTTTTGGGAACCCCCATTTGCAGGGGGGTTACATAATATATACCTGGAGGCTAAGTAAAGAATAAAAAGTGTGGTGGGGGGGGAGGCAGAAGGAGTAAGAAGAATGGAAGGGAAAGGTGCATGAAAAAGAAAAAAACAATATATATTTTTTTAGAAAAGAAAATGTCTTTTTATATAATAATACCAACATAATAGTAAACCCCAAAATGAGTATCATGAATTATCACTCTCAGACTGATCACTGGCAGAGGTAAAAAAACATGAATATAATGCTAACTGTAGCTTATTAAATATTATACAATGGGTTCTAAAATGTAAGCTTTCTGACTGGTTGGTGACACTTCATAAAATTGGGGTAATTTTGAATAACCACATAACCCACTAATATACAGAGTGTGGGCACAATGGCAGACTCCTGAGTGACCATTCCCCAATCTTCTGTATATGGAAAACAAACCACCCAAGGTCCAATCTAGAATTCTTTCCGACCGTGACTTCTCCAAGTTCTCTGAACTACAATACATTCGCTACCTAGGTAGTCTGGACTGGAACCCCATAAATCTTCTCTCTACTCTTACTGAGGCTGTACAATACTTCCAGGACGAACTAACCACAGTGGCCAACCTCTTTACTCCAATGAAGAGAATGAGGGCTAAAGGCAGCTGCTACAAGTGGATCTCTCCCTCCCTCAAAGCCCTAATGGCTACTCGGGAAAAAGCCTGGATAAAGTTTAGGCTCTCCTCCCTCCCGGCAGATCTCGCTGAATACAAAGCCCTGAGGAACAAAGCCAAGAGAGCCATAAAATCGCTAAGAGATTACTTAACACACCTCCAGAAAACCAGCCTGGGCAACCCCAAGCAATTCTGGAATCATATCAATGACCTGATCAAGGGCAGCAAAAGCCTGAGTCCTGTCCATGGAGATTAATGGTCAGCTCACAACTGACCCTTCTCAAATATCGGCTGCCTTAACAGGCACTTCTCAGACCTCGAGGCCTACAAGACCTGCCTGTCTCCTCAGACTCTCCCCCACTCAGATGAACCACCCTCACATGGAAAGACCCCCATTTCACCTGAGACTGGCTAAACGCACTGGAAGTACTAAACCTCCTAAGGAACCTGAAACCAAAGGGTCAGGGGGACCCGACGTATCAACCCTCGGCTACTCAAGGAGGAGCTACCTCCTTAGCCTGGCCTATAACCATGCTCTCAATCAATCACTGGAGGAAGGAGCAGTCCCGACCCGTGGAAACATGCCAATGTTGTCCCTATTCACAAAGGGGCTCAGGGAAAAACTCAACAACTACAGGCCCATCTCCCTCCTCTGCTCACTTGCTAAGGTGCAAGAAAGAGTCATCTACAATCAACTCAGGAACTACCTGGAAGCTCATCAACTCCTTGCCGCCTCCCAACATGGATTTAGAACAAACATAGAAACATAGAAACATAGACTTTGACAGCAGATAAGGACCACTAGGCCCGTCTAGTCTGCCCATTCCTACCAAGGATAGGCCGCAGATCCTAGTTAACCAACAGCCTATTTCTTCCTACCCCCACAAGAATTGCCTTATGTCTGTCCCATGCATTCTTGAATTCTCCCACGTTTTAGACCCACAACCTCCTCAGGAAGGCTGTTCCATGCATCCACTACCCTCTCTGTGAAATAATACTTCCTCACATTGCCCTGAACCGCCCTCCTTCTATCTTTAAATTGTGTCCTTTGTTCTGCAAGTCTCTTTTTCTGAAAGATGCTACCTCTTGGACTTTATTGATTCCACTGAGGTACTTAAAAGTTTCTATCATGTCCCCTCCCTCTCTTCTTTCCTCAAGGGTATACATATTAAGCTCCTTTAGTCTCTCCTCATACGGCTTCTCTTGCAGACTCTGCACCATTTTAGTTGCCCTCCTCTGGACTGCCTCTATCCTGTCTATGTCCTTGCGGAGATGGGGTCTCCAGAACTGGATACAGTACTCCAGATGGGGTCTCACCAACTGTCTGTACGGAGGGATAACAACTTCCTGTTTTCTGCTGATGATGCCTCTCCCTATACATCCCAGTATACCCCCAGCCCTCCCTACTGCCTTCTCACATTGCTTGCTAACCTTAAGGTCATCTGATATGATTACCCCCAGGTCTCTTTCCTTTTTTGTTGTTGTTACTACCTCCCCACCCATTGTGTATTCTTCCCCTGGGTTCTTGTTTCCCAGGTGCATTATTTTGCACTTCTTTGCATTGAATCCTAGCTGCCATACTTCTGACCATTCCTCCAACCTTGCCAAGTCCCTTTTCATCCTTTCCACGCCTCCTTGTGTATCAACCCTGTTGCAGATCTTTGTGTCATCTGCAAAAAGGCATACTTTTCCTTCCAGTCCCTCTGCAATGTCACTGATGAAGACATTAAAAAGGACTGGACCCACATCGAACCCTGCAGTGTACCCCACTAGTAACCTCTCTTTCTTCAGAGTGGACTCCATTTACAATTACCTTCTGTGTCCTGTTGTCCAGACAATGTTTTACCCAGGCTACCACCCTGGGTCCCACTCCCAGGCTGGTTAATTTGACTATTAGTCTGCTGTGTGGGACTGTGTCAAATGCCTTGCTAAAGTCTAGGTAGGCCATGTCCACAGCCCCTCCCTGGTCTACTACTTGGTTACCCAGTCAAAGAAATCTATTAGATTTGTCTGACATGACCTTCCGCTGTGAACCCATGCTGCCTTGGGTCCTGTGCTCCACTGGCCTCTAGGTACTCAACTATTCTTCCTTCAGAAGTGACTCCATCACTTTCCCTACCACAGAGGTCAGACTGACAGGTCTGGTTTCCTGCCTCTGTCCTGGTCCCACTTTGTGAAGGGGAATCACATCCGCCTTCCTCCAGTCCTCTCGGTACCACACCATCCTCCCATGATTTATTAAAAAGAGTAGCCAGTGGTTTCACTAGTTCCTCCCTTAATTCTTTTAGAATTCTGGGGTGAATTCCATCAGGACCCACTGCTTTGTCCACCTTCAGTTTTAGGAGTTCTTGCAGAACCCTTTCTTCTGTGAAAGGACTGGGATCGACCCCCTATCAAGAGTGCATCTGTTAATTGGATTAGGCACTTCCCCCTCCTCTTTTGTGAATACTGAGCAGAAATATTCATTCAGTATTCCTGCTTTTCACTGTCCCCTCTGCCCACCCACCGTTCATTCTATTCAGCCTCACTATCCCTCCTTTGTCTTTCTACGCCATGATGTACCTATAAAGGTTTTATCCCCTTCTTAACTGAGTTGGCTATCTTTTCCTCAGTTTGGGCCTTTGCTATTCTGACTTCCATCCCTGCTTCCTTCTGCCTTAACTGGTACAGCTCTCTGTTCTGCTCCTTCTGTGTTTCCTTATACTTCCGGAATGCTATCTTTTTCTTCCTGACTTTCACAGCCACCTCTTTTGAGAACCATAGTGGCTTTTTCTTTCGTTTTGATTTGTTTATTTGCTTCACACAAAGGCTTATTGCCTCTGTGATGGCAGTTTTGATAATTCCCCATTGTTGCTCCACAACTCCTTCTTGCCTGTTTGCTAGTGCTTTTCTGAGGCGCTCTCCCATCTTGCCAAAGTCAGCCCTCCTGAAGTCCAGTACCTCACTTTTGTATGGCTTGACTCTGTAGCTGAGTTTAACGTGAACCACACTGTTTGATGGTCACTTGTCCCCAGATGGCAACCCACTTCTAGATCTGAGATCCTCTCACTGCCTCCGCTTGAGAGCACGAGGTCTAAGATTGCTCCCTCATGAGTGGGTTCTGAAACTAGCTGTCTAATGCCTCGCCACCTGTAGGCATCAAGAATGGCCCTGCTCTGGATGTGGCTGCAGCAAATGTACTCCAGTTAACACCTGGGCATATTCAGGTCTCCCATCAACAGTATCTCCTTTCTCTGCCATTCTAAGAATGCCTTCTATCATATCCTTGTCCATTTCTTCCCTGACATGGGGGTCTGTACACAACCCCTTAGCGGATTGTGGTGCCCTTTCCAGTCTCCAAGGTGACCCACAGTGCGCCCTCTCCTCCCTGTTTACTCTTTTGTTCAGTTGCTTTTATCCCTTCCTTACATAGAGAGCTACCCTCCCCTCTTCCCCTGCCTGTCTCTCCTGTAGGTTATGTACCGTATGTTAACATCCCAGTCATGGTTCTCTGTGTACCATGTTTCTGTGACTGCTACGATATCCAGGCATCCCTCTTCCATTAAGGCCATCAGCTCAGGGAGCTTGTTGCCCAGACTACGGGCATTGGTACTTATTACCCTCCATTTCCTGATGGCCTTACTCCCTTTTGCCCCATCCCTGTCCTTCTTGCCTTTGTCACTTTCTCCATTTACCCCTGCCCTTCTCCCTATCGACACCTCTATGTTGGTGTTTGCGACTTACCATCAGTGATTATTTGGGGGCTAGGATTTTCCTGCTCCTTTCAGTGCCTCCCCTTGGCTAGTTTAAATGCTTGCCAATGAAGCATTTAAACCTATCACCTAGGATCCTGGTTCCCCTCCCGGACAGATGCAGCCCATCATGCCAGTATAGGCTTGATCACTCCAGGTGGACCCCCAGTCCCCAATCAAGCCAAATCCCTGAGCTCCACACCAGTTTTTCAACCACTGATTGAATCCCATGGTGTGGAACACCCTAGCCTCTCCTATGCCATAGATGGGTAGCACCTCCGAGAAGGTTACCGTGCGTGCTACTTGACTAAGGCCCTCCCAATTCCACAAACTCTTCCTGCACTTCTAATCCTTTCTTAGCCAGGTCATTTGTCCCTAGGTGGACAATGACATCCATCTCCTCCCTGTGCAGCTGCTCCGCAATCCTGAGGATCTGCTCCTGTCCCTCCAGCCATGGCGCCAGGCAGGCACCTTACCTCCCTCTCCCTTCCCTCCCCAGTTCTACCTTCCTAACAATGGAGTTCCCACCAGGAGTTGTTTCTTCCCTGCAGGGTCCCCTGCCACCCTCCTGTGGGTCTCCTTTGTGAGGTTCCCAGCATCCTCCTTGGTCTCCACTGTGGGTGCCTCCATAGAGGAACCACACTTTGCCAGAATGGCATAGGAATTGTGGAGAGGTACAACTGGAGGATGCGCCTGTTCCACCACCTCACCCTCCCTGAGCCCACTGTGGTCCAACCGCTTCTCTTTCTTGGCAACCTCTGAGGCAACGGCAGTGGCACTGGTGGTCCCTGGATGGAAGAGGAGGTCCCACGAATCCTGGCCAACTCAGCCTGGAGATGAGCAACCTCCTCCCTCAGCCCAGAGAGGTGCCTGCAGATGGGACAACACCGCATCCTCCAGAACATCTCCTGGAAGACTGCTGCTCCACAGCCACTGCACTGCACCACTCCAATCATGTCTTATTTCTGGACCCTTAACTGTTTGCAATCCTTACTCTTTCCTCTGTTTTTTCTCTCTCTCCTTACTTTCTGCCTGTGTGCCCTTTAAGCTCCTGATTGTCCTGTTCTGAGACAAGAATATCCTATATTTCTCAGTAGACCACTTACTTGCTCAGAGGCAGACCTCCAGCAGCTAGAGGGGGCCGGATAGCTACTCTTGCCCTTCTAGGATAGTGGGTCCTTGGTGGTTCTGTGATCACTCACTTCCTGCCCCTAAACAGGAAGTTCCTGTTGTCAGTCAAATCCTGTGCCTATAAAAATAGAACTAGCTTTGGGTGGGGAAGGTGGAGCCATGGTACTGACACTGCCCTCATTAACTTCACAGATGAAGTTCTCAGGGCAATGGACAAAGGGGCACCCACTGGTGCAGTCTTTATAGACTTATCCAAGGCATTTGACCTCGTCGACCACAACTTGCTGCTACAGAAGCTGCAAAATATAGGCCTAGACAATCATGCCCTGAAGTGGTTTGGGAGCTACTTATCAGGCAGGGCACAGAGGGTCTCATGGAAAGGGACCATGTCTGACCCACTACCCCTAAACCAGGGTGTACCTCAGAGCTCAATTCTAGGCCCCCTCCTGGTTTCCTTGTTTACCAACGACCTGCATACCCACTGTGGGGAGAGCTCGGTTGTGCAGTACACTGATGATACTGTCATCTTCTGACCCCTGCGTGACGTGGTTGCCCTAGGCCCTCTACTCCAAAAGGATCTCACTTCACTAGAGACTTGGCTATGTAAGAACAGAATGGTACTAAATGCCGACAAGACCAAGGCAATGCTATTCGGGCCAAGATCCCTGGGATTTGACAGGTCCTCATCCCTCTCCTTAACCTCACTCTCTGGTAAAGCCATTAATGTAGTCCCCTCCCTTAAATACTTAGGCCTCACGTTGGATCAGAATATCACATACAAGGAACACGTGGACCAGATCACCAGGACCCTACATCAGAAACTTGGCACCCTGTACCGACTCAGGGACCAACTCAACCCTGAAGCCAGGCTCTCCATAGCTACCAGCGTCCTTCTATCCAACCTGACCTTTGTGGCCCCTATTATACAGGGCATGGCTAAACAAGAGATTACCAGGCTGCAAACCCTATATAATAAAATAGCTTGTTTATGCAACCTTAGACCACCGAGCGCCACCACTGTGACACTTTGGCCAATCTTCGTTTGGCCCATTGGTCACCCGCCTCCAACACCCCTTGCTTGTCCAGGCCTACAAGCTTCTCAAACCCCATGCTCCGCCAAGCATTGCCGGGACCATAACCCTCAAACACAACCCAAGGAACCTAAGAACCTCAGATAGAATGCTATTAGAAGTCCCTAGGGTAAGGACAAATGCTGGCAGAAGATCCTTTTCCTCCCAAGCAGCCTGCCAATGGAACAAGCTCCCTCCCCAGGTCTAGGCCTCCTCCTCACTCATGAACTTCCGCACCAGGCTTAAGTCCCATCTGCTGACCTCAAGCGCATGCCACTGTCATGGCACTTAAAGATCCTAAGGTACTCCCCTCCTCTCCAACTCCCGTCTCCTAGCTTAACCTTCCCACTACCTGCCTTATACAGACTGCTCGCCAGAGGCCACGTGTAACCCTTGAATAAACGATATGCAAAGTACTACCAATTGCTTACATGTCATGATGATAACCATGCCTGTACCCATGCCTGCATCCACTGCTTTTCTTTTACCCTGCCTGTAAGCCATGCCTGTATCCACTGCTTTTCCTTTACCATGCCTGTAACCATGCCTGTATCTACTATTTTTCTTTACTGTAACCACCTCATGATGTAACTCACAATGCCTCAAATGTTCCTTATGTCCTTGTTCATTCTTATAACTTGTATTGTTATCCCGGGTTGCCCCTGAAAAAGGGACCTTCGGGGCTCAGTGGGCCTACCCGGTCACCAAAATTTAATAAATAAATAAATAAAGTGCCAGCCGACCGCATGTTAGTAAAATCATTCTATACAGAATTCTAAGCATTACAATACAACTCGCAAAGCTGCCATTTTTTTTTCTCCCGCTAACTGCCTCATTTTACAAAATCAAATGCCGGCTGTAAAAACAATATAAAATATCTGATCTAACCTGACGTTTTAAGTGAGAGACAACTGAGAGTCAACAGCGATATTTTCAGTTTATATGATGCTCAACTCACTCACCTTGCTGCCAGCTGGCTTCAGGAGCATGAGAAGGCTTCTGCCCAGTATCGACAAACTAGTTCACATATGGGGAAGGACATACTATTAAAACCGTCATATAAACAATGAAAAAAGAGATTTTCCTTCACTTTTTTTGTGTTGCTCTCATATTTATGAATTGTATAATTGGAATAATCACCGATTGGGTGTGAGTTGGCCTGAGATTTACCCATGGCTGGCATGGTTGACCACTCGGGCTACGCCCTCGTGACCGAGCCACCCCAACCATGGGTAAATCCTGGCCCAACCCACACCTGATCAGTGATTATTCCTTAATTGGTACCTATGTAGTATATCTAGCTGAACACATTCTTATACCGATATGAATGTAAAGGCAGATTATTATCTTTTCTTCTTTATGTAAGGTCTAAGGTTGAAATCAGTATTAAGACCTGGAAACTTTTGTGCCTTAAGTTTGAGAATCCAAAGTTTTCTCTCTGCAGAACTAAATCATTGAAATTTCCACCTGTCGGGCAGGACATACTTTATCAATAGCTTTAAATGTAAATCGATGTAGTTCCCACTCCTCCTCCTACAACATAGTTGTGCTGTAACGTAAGTTAATCGCCTCTCAATGGCATGAATGTGCTCACCTACTCAAACTTTAAACTAACGAGTGGTTTTATATACATAGAATGCTGTGCAAGTGCATTCCACAAGGTAAATAATGCCACTGGTATCGCAGGTAATACACTGCCTGACTTCTAAAGTTTGAGCAATGTTGACGCTGGTGAATTCTTTACTGCTCGAGATACATAGATACATAGACAGTGTCGGCAGATAAGGGCCTATGGCCCACCCAGTCTGCCCGTTTGAGCTTGTAAGTTCAGTTTATGTTCTCCTAGAAGTCTGTTGCCCCTTACCCCTGACCTCCAGAATTCCTTTATGTCTATCCCATGCATTCTTAAATCCTGTGATTGTTTCAGCCCCCACCACTTCCTCTGGCAGGGTGTTCCACTTGTCCACCACCCGTTCTGTGAAGAAATTCTTCCTCATGTTTCCTCTGAATCGTCCTCCTCAACTTCATCCCATGCCCACTAGTCCGGAACCTCTTTTCACTTAAAATAGTGTATTCCTGCACCCTGTTCCTCCCTGTGAGATACTTGTATGTCTCTATCATATCCCTCTCTCCCTCCTCTCTCCAGGGAGTACATGTTCAGTTCCTTCAACCTGTCTTCATAGGACTTGTGATGCAATCCATTCACAATCTTTGTTGCCCTCCTCTGAACCTTCTCTACCCTGTCTATGTCCTTACATAGGTATGGTCTCCAGAACTGTACACTGTACTCCAGGTGGGGCCTCACTAGTAACTTTACAATATCTGTATCTCCTGCAAATGTGGTATCCCATGCCTATTTGATCGAGCCATGTATTACCCTTTTGTTCTGTGACATGGCTGTGGACCAATTTACTTTTAAGGGTGGGAGCTCTCCAATAGGCCATGTGTGGTGGTGAATTTGCCAGCTGTGCTAGAGCGGGTCACTAGTCAAATGTGGCAATGTTTATTAATGATCCGCTGGAAATATATATACATGTTCAGAGTAATCTGTAACAAAATTGAATCTCTCCATTTCACTTTCTCTTGGTTTTTTAGGTTTAAGTAGAATCACTGGGTTCGGCACTTCTGGTAGATTCCCTTGCATTTTCAATCGTCTGTTTATTATAGCCCTGTTCCTGGAATCTATGGCATAGTCAGTCTGCTTCTGCCCCAAATAAAGTGTCTGAACCACAACTTCGACAGGCTCTCAAAAACTGACCTTTGGATATATTTAACTTGGTATGACTAGGATGGCAACTTGTGGCCATCAAAACTGAATTATTATCAGTGGCCTTTCTAAAGAGAGCTGTGCATAGTCTCCCATCCCTTTGCTTGTTTAATGTGAGGCTGAATAGAATGGACAGTGGGCAGAGAGGGACAGTGAAAAAGCAGGGATACTGAACGAATATTTCTGCTCAGTATTCACAAAAGAGGAGGAAGGGGAGGTGCCTAATCCAATTAACAGAAGCACTCTTGATGGGGAGGTCGATCCCAGTCCTTTCACAGATGAAAGGGTTCTGAAAGAACTCCTAAAACTGAAAGTGGACAAAGCAATGGGGCCTGATGGGATTCACCCCAGAATTCTAAAGGAATTAAGGGGAGAACTAGTGAAACCACTGACTACCCTTTTTAACAAATCATGGGAGGATGGTGGGGTACCTAAGTACTGGATGAAGGTGGATGTGATTCCCCTTCACAAAAGTGGGACCAAGACAGAGGCAGGAAATTACAGACCTGTCAGTCTGACCTCAGTGGTAGGGAAAGTGATGGAATCACTTGAAGGAAAGAATTGTTGAGTACCTAGAGGCCAGTGGGGCACAGGACCCAAGGCAGCATGGGTTCACAGTGGGAAGGTCATGTCAGACAATTTAATAGATTTCTTTAACTGGGTGACCAAAGTAGTAGACCAGGGAGGGGCTGTGAACATGGCCTACCTAGACTTTTAGCAAGGCATTTGACACAGTCCCACAAAGATTAATTTAGTCAACTAACCAGCCTGGGAGTGGGTCCCAGGGTGGTAGCCTGGGTAAAACATTGGCTGGACAAAGGACACAGAAGGTAATTGTAAATGGAGTCCACTCTGGAAGAAAGAGGGGTTACTAGTGGGGTACCAAGAGCTTCAGATTGGGTCCAGTCCTTTTAATGTCTTTATAAGTGACATTGCAGAGGGACTGGAAGGAAAGTATGCCTCTTTGCAGATGACACAAAGATCTGCAACAGGGTTGATACACAAGGAGGCATGGAAAGGATGAGAAGGGACTTGGCAAGGTTGGAGGAATGGTCAGAAGTATGGCAGCTTGATTCAATGCAAAGAAGTGCAAATAATGCACCTGGGAAACAAAAACCCAGGGAAAATATACAATGGGGGTAGTAACAACAACAAAATGGAAAGGGACCTAGGGGTAATCATATCAGAGGACCTAAGGTTAGCAAGCAATGAGAAGGCAGTAGAAAGGGCTGGGGTACATTGGGATGTATAGGAGAGGCATCACCAGCAGAAAGCAGGAAGTTGTTATCCTCTGTACAGACAGTTGGTGAGACCCTATCTGAGTATTGCATCCAGTTCTGGAGACCCCATCTCCGAAGGACATAAACAGGATAGAGGCAGTCCAGAGATGGGCAACTAAACTGGTACAGGGTCTGCAAGAGAAGCCATACGAGGAGAGACTAAAGAAGCTTAATATGTATACCCTTGAGGAAAGGAGGGAGAGGGGGGACATGATAGAAACTTTTAAGTACCTCAGTGGAATCAACAAAGTCCAAGAGGGTAGCATCTTTCAGAAAAAGAGATGTGCAAGAACAAGAGGACACAATTTAAAGATGGGGGGACGGTTCAGGGGCAATGTGAGAAAGTATTTTTTCACAGAGAGGGTGGTGGATGCATGGAACAGCCTTCCTGAGGAGGTTGTGGGATCTAAAACTGTGGGAAAATTCAAGAACACATGGGACAGACATAAAGCAATTCTTGTGGGGGGTAAGAAGAAATAGGCTGTTGGTTAACTAGGATCTGCAGCTTATCCTGTAGGTAGGGAAATGGGCAGACTGGGTACCAAGCAGTCCTTATCTGCTGTCAAAGTCTATGTTTCTATGTTAATGTGAGGTCCAAAAAACTGAGTCTGTGGCTGCTGTGTAGGTAAAACCGTAAGTGTTCATTAGAAAGATATAGGTAATCCACAAATCCCTGAAATTCTGCCCTGCTGCCTTCCCAAATAAAAAACACATCATTGATAAAATGATAGTGCAGTGTTATTTTGTCAAAATTAGGATTTATTGTCAGAATTCAAGATGCCCCTCTCCTCTCACTAGCCAACGTATAAATTGGCTATAGAGGGGGCACAGGTGGCCCCCATGGCAGTCCCTTTTACCTGCAAGAAAGTTTGTTTGTTGAAGGTAAACACATTGTATTTCAGAACACATTCTAACAATTTTTACAAGAATTCTGTAGGTGGTAAAGCTGTATTATCTCTCTTGTTCAATACCCAAGCCGTTGCATCCAGTGCCTCCTCATGGGGATGCTGGTATACAGCTTATTCTATGTCCACAGTCTCAAGAAAAGTTTCTTGTTCTGTATGTATATTTTCCACTAGTCTGAGGACATCAGATGTATCTTTCAAGTAAGCAGGTAATTTTGTACCCAGGGATAAAGAAATTAATCTCATGATGAGAGTGGCTCTGTTAAAGATCCCAAACCAGTGATTACTAGGCGCCCCGTGGTGATCAAGGGTTTTATGGAATTTTAGGCAGCGATAGAAGGTGGCACATATTGGTGATTCTGCTATAAGGAAATCTCTTGTTTTGGCTGTAATAGTTTTCGAGTCAAATGCTGCTTGTACACACTCATCAACTGCACGGTTAAAATCAGTGATTGGGTCAGTGGTCAAAGGCAAATAGAATTCTCTGTTTTTTAACTGTCTTTCAGCTTCCTGCACACAATCAACTTTGTCCATAATTACAACATTGCCGCCTCTGTCTGCTTCTTTAAGAAAAATATGGTTGTTATTATGTAGCATTTCAATGGCTACTTTTTCTTCCTTATTTAAATTATTGAAAGAAAGTGCTGGAAGATTTTGGAGAGAAGGTCTAGATCTTTTTTCACCGAGTTTTAAAAGTTACAATGGCTGGGCTAGGTAAGGGGCAGAATGTGGACTTGGGTTGAAATTCATCATATTCAACTGTTTCAATTTCACTTGTTTCTTGTCTCTTGTTAAAGAACGATTTAATACTTAAAGTGGGAGTATTTGTTAGTACCATACATATTTTTCAGTAATAAGGTTCATCTGGGAAAAATATCAAGATACACATTTTTCTTTACATTTCCTTTCATTCCTGAACCAAGATATAGAGTCTTGAAGTTTTAAAAATTCCCACATCCATGCCATGCCCATGGCACACCCACCATGAAAAAAATTCAATATTTTGTGTCGTTTACTATCAGAAACATGCAGAACAACCATCATAATACAACTACAGCATGAGTCTAGCACGTACATTCAACAAGTAACACCAAGGCAAGAGATTTTTAAACATGGCGAATGGCAGCCATCTTTAATGACGTGAGTCATTAATTACAAAATCAGCTTTAAAAAGTTTCAACAACATCTGAGAAAACAAAAATATACTGAGCATGAATAATAGGTTATCATAAATACATTTTGCTAAAAAAAAAAACTGTATGATGAATTTTTCACCGACTAACAAATACTGCAGTTCCTGCACATTAGTGGTAAGTCAATGTGAGTTTTTCTTACATCAATTTGATTGGTCGGGGCAAAGTTCAGGCCATGTTTCAGCAGTCTTATTTCAGAGTCACTTAAAATATGTGATGAAGGGCTAATTACCTGGGATTCAGGTGGTGCGTTGGTGTTCATTTCTGACATCCCTGTAATTGCGGCTGTCTCCGTTCCTCGAATTCATTCTGTTGTCCTCAATAGTAATTGCCATTGTTTCCCCTTCCCTCCTCATTTGCCTCTTGCCCCATTGTGGTGTTCCCCCATGGGTAATTGAACCTGGAAGTGCGCCGTGGCTGTGGCTGTGGTGGGGTTCCATTTCAGGCTGGTCCCGGTATAAAAAGGCTGTTGATTTCCTTGACTTGTCTGTTCCTCTGTTTCCAATCAACTAGCGTCTGTGCTGTAGTTAAAGGAGACATGCCTGTCTCATTTAAGGATTCCTCCGCTGGTTCTTTTCCAGAGTACACCTGATCCCATTCATAATCATCTTTATCACGTGTGAATTTAATTTGCTTGTGAGTTTATGGTCCTGATTCAATTTAAGAATGCAGTCTTTTAGTTTTTGGTTAAAATGTTCAAAATCTGTGTGTGATTGATGTTTTAAAACTTCCTTTTCTTCTTCTTTCATAGTGTCTCGTAATTGTGTTTCTCTTTCTTTACAAAACTTGATAATCAGTTGCATCAGTTTAAAACTAGCTTCAGTCAAAATGAGTTCCCATTGTCTCACAAACTCAATATTTTCTGACCCGAGAGTCAGAGGTTATTTCTACAGTTGCTTGCTTCAGCGTCCTCTGCTCAGTCTTGCAATTCAAGAACAGCTTGGTGCAGTTGCACCACGGCCCTCTCAGCAGTATCGAGCCTGGAGTCTGCCGCTGCAAAGTGCTCTTCACTGTTATCCAGTCTCTTTTCTAGTTTGGCTAAGTCCATTCTGAGGGCAGCAGTAGTGAGGCAGCTTTCTTTGTGGAAGTCCCAGAGCTCCGTTAAAATGAGGGTCATCTGTTTCTGTTGTGACTTTGCTCCAGAGGCCCCAGGCTTGTGATGGCCATGATGCACAGACACCTGTGAGCCATCGCTATCTGTGGCTAAAGCATCCCCATCCAGAGAGTCTTCAGGGGAAGGGGGTCTGCTATTCCTTCCTCGGGGCATGCTGCGAACATTTGTGTAATTATTTCCCCGATATTAAGTGTACTGATAGCCGGTTTTAACTTTAATAGTCTTGATGGAGTCGGAGCTATGAAATTAGGCGCAGCCATAGGTGTGACATCACCAGACGTGACTTAGTGAGAGGTTTAAATGCTACTTGGATGAGCATTTAAACTAGCTGTTGGGAGGCTAAAAAAAACAAGGAAGGCAACAAGTGCCTCCCGATGATGAAGCAGCAGGGAGGAAGAGCCTGAGTGGAGTAAGCTTCCCCAGAGCATGGGTGCAACAAGACAGGGGTTGGAACAAGGAGCAGTCAAGGGGAGTATAAACCAGAAAAACAAGAAGAAAGGAGTAAAGGAGACAGGTAACCAAACATTTAACATGGGAAGAAGGGGATGAGAGGAGCTTCAGGGAACAGCACAGACAGGAAGGGGGGGCAGTGAAGCAGGCAGATAAGGTATGGAGAGTCATGTGTGCAAATACAATGAATACAAGGAATCTGGGAACCTGGAAGCCATCATGGAGGAGGATAGCCTGAATTTGGTGGCCATAATGGAGTCGTGGTGCACTGGCAGCCACGACAGGGACATGGCCATAATGGGCTACTCTCTGTTATATGGCAGATCACATAGGCCTTCCATTTCTTTTCTGCCAACAAATTCCATGTTTCTATAGGCTTTTTTACACAACCTCATCTGCACAGTTGGAGGGATACAGGTGAGTTGCACTGGTGCAGATCAGGTCATGTAAACGACCTGTCAGCATTGTAGATCACGCCGTTGCAGCTTAACTGTGATCCATGGTTTGATCGGGATCATGTACTGGTGCAGGCATTTTTGCAAGTGTATAAACCTGCTGCTCCACCTGCACCAGTGCACCCCCGCTGCACCCCATGGCAAGTAAAAAACGCTGACGTTGCTGTTTCCCCAGTGACCTTTTTGGGACTTGTGACCTGCAGACCTGCTTCACTCACAGTTTACCCTTCCCCCATGACCCCAACCCAGCTCCAGCCCTGGCAGAAATGCTGCTAAGTAGGAGATCTTCCTGCAACCTTAGCTCCTGGGTGTGAAATGCGGCCCCGAACATTGTAGTTTGAGCCATGCTGCAGACTGGTGACCAGTAAGGTACGATAAACGGCCTTATGTTTCTGCCTCAAGAGAGAGAGGGAGGGAAGGGAGGAGGGATTGTACTATATGTGAGGAAGGAAATCAAGGCCAGGGAAGTACAGGGACATCCAGAGGAAAAGAAGGGACAGAGGTGCTGTTTGTCATCCAAGAGACAGGTACTGGGGCCACTGTCCATGTAGGGTAATATAAAGACCTCCAGCACAGGAGAGGAGTTGTAAGGCACTGCTGAAGCCATCATCAGGATGGCAAGTAAGGAGGAGGTGCTGCTAGTTGGGGACTTTAACCTGCCAGATGTGGATTGGAACCTTCCAGCTGCAGCTTCAGCAAGAAGCAGGACCATCCTTGACTCCCTACAAGGGTTTTTTTCGTAGGCAGTGAGTCAAGGAACCCTCTAGACATGGAACAGTGCTGGAGCTGGTGCTTATAAACAGGGATGGCACTGTAGATGTCACAGTGGGCAGTCCCCTATGCACCAGTTATCCCTGTGTAGTGTGGTTTAACATTAAAATGGAAACAGGAAAACCACATGATGGCAAGGGTCTTGGACTTTAGGAGGGTAGATTTTAAAGAAATGGGAGACTGCCTCAGATACTCTCTCATGGGGAGGGGGGGTGCCAGGGAGGGGTAGAGGCACAGTGGGGAAAAATAAGGGAGTGCATACTTAAGGCAACTAACCTCCGACTGAAGGAAGTGAGTAAAAGTAGAAGGAAAAAAGAGACTGTTATGGTTCTCTGGGGAAGTAGCTAAGGTGGTGAGGGAAAAAAGGTAGCATTCAGGAGGTATAAAGAAACACAGTGGGAACAAGACTGGGAGGTATATCAAGTAAAACAGAGGGAAGAAGAAAAGGCAGTGAAGGGAGCAAATGCACAGACAGAGGAAAAGATGGCCAAAAGGTAGTTAAAGGGGACAAAACTTTCTTCAGGTACTTAAGTGAGAAGGAGAAAGCAACGGGAAGGATAGTGAGAATGAGGAGGGTGGAGGGAGACAGCACAGAAGGGATCAATAAAAGTAGACATCCTGAACAGGTACTTCTGCCTGCCTCACGGGGGGCAGAAAGCAGCTGGAACAAAGAGGACGGTGGTGGTGGCAGTGGTGGACACAAGTCCATTTCAGAGGAAAGAGTTCTGAAGGAACTTGAAGCTCTGAAAGTGGAAAAAGCTGCTTGACTGGATGGGATACACCCTAGGGCACTAAGGAACTCAGGGCAGTGTTAGCTGCCAGCTCAATTCACTGAAACTCATGCGCAATAAAAACCTTACCGTCTTGGTCGTAGTAATCTAAGCGTGGTCTGAAACTGTGCTAGATTATATATATTCATATATATATATATATATAATATACATATATTATATATATATGGGCCCAGGCTATCTGAAAGAACTTCTGGTTCCTTATCACCTGAGTCGATCACTCTGCTCGGCTGACGAGGGGTTGCTAGAGGTTCCAAGGGTAAATTTGAAATCTTTGGGTGCTCGGGCATTTGCGTATGCAGCCCCCAACCCTTGGAACTCTCTACCCCATCGGTTGTGGGAGTGCACTTCTGTGGAGGGCTTTAAGAGAGGTTTGAAGACTTTTTTATGGGAAACTGCATTTTTAGAACACTGACTGTTATGATTGTTTTAATTGTGTCTTAATGATTTTTTTTACTGTTCTGATTTGTTATTTATGTACGGCGCCTTGGTAATCGAAAGGTGCCTTATAAATAAAATTATTATTATTATTATTATACTAACTCAGGGACTGCACACGCCTTTATTCCTGTGCGGTTTTTGGCAGCATGTTTTTGGTTTTGGCAAATTGACCAGCTGCCTTAGCTGCCCCGCTGCAGCCTTATTCAATCTCTGGAAACAGGTGTGATTCTGGAGAACTGGAGCAGAGCAGACATGATCCCTCTCCATAAGAGTAGCAGCAGGGAGGAGGCTAGCAACTATAGGCTGGTCAGTCTCACATCAGTAGTGGGGAAATGAATGGAAACCCTGTTAATGGAAAGGTTGGCAGCGTATCTTGAATCCAGTAGACTACAAGACAATAGGCAGCATGGATTCATGAGGGGAAGAGAGGTCATGCCAGATGATTCTGATTGATTTCTGTGACTGGGTGACCTGGAAAATAGATTAGGGGAATGCAACAAACATGCCCTATCTGGGCTTTAGCAAGGCCTTCGACACTGTGCCACACAGCAGATCTATAAAGAAATTGAACAGCCTAGGGGTGGGATCCAAAGTGGTGAACTGGGCTAGAAACTGGTTAACAGATAAGTGACAGAGGGCGGTGATTAATGGCACTCACTCTAAAGAAGGGAGAGTGACGAACAGGGTGCCACAGCGCTCAGTACTGGGACCGGTCCTCTTCAGTGCCTTCAAGAGTGCTCCATGTTGAAGCAAAAATAATCACTAGTGTTAAAGCGAACTTGGATAAATACATGGAAAACAAAATCCTACAACTTGCCCATTGAGAACGGGCAGGCAGTTCTTAAGGGCCACGGCCTACTTGTGCCTGTAAAGCACACTATGTTACTATGTTCATAAGTGGCATTGCAGAAGAACTGGAAGGAAAGTATGCATTTTGCATATGACACCATAATCTCTAATAGGGTGGACACTAGGAGGAGGTGGAGAGAATGAGTAGGGACCTTGGGAAACTCAAGGAGTGGTCAGGAGCATGGCAGCTGGGGTTCAAGGCCAAAAGTGTAATATCAGGCACCTAGGGCATAGGAACCCAGGAGCTGAGTACAGGATGTGGAAGAGGTACTAACAGTCGTCACAGAAAAGGGACCCTGTGGTTATCATATCTGATGACCTCAAAGTGGCAGGACAATATGACAAAGCAGTGGGTAGGGCCAGTGGGATGCTGGGATGCCTACAGAGAGGTATCCAGCAGGAAGAGGGAGGTGGTGTTGCCACTGTATCACTTGCTTATGAGACCCCACCTGGAGTGTTGTGTCCAATTCTGAAGGCTGCACCTCAGAATGGACATAGACAGGGTGGGGGCAGTCCAGAAGAAGGCAACTAAATTGGTGCAGGGGTTATATCAAAAGTTCTACAAGGAGAGATCTCAACATGTACACCCTGGAAGAGAGGAGAGCGAGAGGGGACATCATAGAGACCAACAAGTTTCTCATGGGATGAACAGGGCAAGAGGGGAGTTTCTTTCAAATGAGAACAAGCACTAGAACCAGAACAAATGTGATGAAGTTGGGGGGAGGGGGAGTTAAGAAAGATGTGAGGGAATACTGCTTCATAGAAAAAGTGGTGGGAGCCTGGAACAGACTGCCAACAGAAGTGGTGAAGGTAAAAACAGTAGGGGGCTTCAAGCATGCGTGGGATACACATAGGGGAATATTAGCAAATAGGCGGGAAGAAGGGAGGGTCACCAAAGACCAGTTAGTGCCTGTGGAGACAGATCAGGCAAGGGCCCTATGGGCAGACTGGGTGAGCCAAGTGATTTTTTTCTGCCCACAAATTCTGTTTCTGTTGATATATATATATGCCCCCCCCCCCCCAGGTCTAGGGGTTTTAAGATGGCATAAATTCATTTTCAAGGATGAGGCCTGCACAAACCACGATTTGATCTCCCAGATCTGAGGTGACCTCCCACAACTCGGATGCTCTTCAGGCTGGTACAGGGCTGCAAAGCAAGGGGGTTAGTGTACAGGGCATAACTCCAAAGAAGACCTGAATGTCCAAACATAAATAAACTCAAAACAGGAATTAACATAGAAACAGAATTTGTTGGCAGAAAAGGACCAGTAGACTTATCTAGTCTGCCCTATATTTTCCTGCCTGTTATTACATCCCTGACCCTATTTGGTTGCTAGTGTCCCACCCTCCTCCCTTTCATCTACTTATCATGCCCATTTGATTATTCCATGCATGATTGAAACTCCCCACTGTCTTTGTCCCTACTACCTCTTCTGCCAGGCTGTTCCGGGCATCCACCACCCTTTCTGTGAAAACGTATTTCCTCACATCCCTCTTAAACTCACCCCCCTCCAGCTTCATGGACAGAGCTTTAGTGCTCACTCAGTAACCACATGACTGCCATGTATTCAATCGACCAACACATCAGTGGCATAAGATCACAGTTTTCATGGTCTGGTGCTCCTCCTTGTCTGAAAGAGGCTACCCTTATGCACCTTGTTCACCCCCGTAAGGTACTTACAGGACTCCATCATGTCCCCTCTCAGTCTACTGTCCTCTGGGGAGTACATGTTGAGCTTCCACATCCTCTCGTATGATTTCTTGTGCACCCCCCTCACCATTTTGGTAGCCTTTCCTCTGGACCACTTCCACCCTGTCAATCTCCTTGTGGAGGTGCAGCCTCCAGAACTGGACAGTACTCTAGGGTGGGTCTCACTAGTGAACGATACGATGACAACACAACCTCCCTTCTCCTGCTAGAAATCCCCCTCCCTATGTGCCCCAACAGCCCACTAGCCTTGTCTATTGCCTTCTCACACTGCCCGGCCACCTTGAAATCATCAGTTATGATTACCCCAAGGTCCCTTCTTGCTTGGTGACAGTAAGTACCTCCCCCCATCTTATACACAGCTGTTGGGTTTCCCCACCCCAGGTGCATGACTTTGCATATTGAAACCCAGCTGCCATTAGGGATGAGCGGACCGGTCTGCCTAAAATCAGATCCCCCCCCCACCAGATCCAATGCGGCCCATTAGACCCAAGTCAATAAGAACCCACAGCATAATTGTATTGAGTCTGGGTCCACCACATGTGGCCTTTAAATACGCTACTAGAGGCACAAAAAAACACGAGGAAAAAAAAAGTGCAGAAAGAAACTCGGGCTGCTACTAAGTTACATGCAGTGACTTAGGTGCATTTATTCATTCTTTACCTGCACTGACTGAATAAAATAAATTCACCTAAGTCACCACTTTAACTTGGTAGCACAGTGTTTTGCATTTTTCTCTTTGGTGGCCAGAGCAGGCAGAATGATTCCCCATAAGGAAGGAGCACTGTCTGGGACCCAGTGGAGCTAAACGTGTAGTGAACCACCACAACAGTAAGTCGGCCACCTTAGGAGGCAGAGAATGGGATTCGGAAAGGCAGATCTGAGAGGACTGCATTATCCAGGGTTGGTCTGGTAGCATGTAACAAAAAAAAAAATTGCACTTGCACAATCTTTTCATCAGGTGCTGCCCCATGCCCATCCCTGGTGGCAAATTGGCATGGCAACTGGAGGAAGAAGGACAGGGAGGGGCCCCTCTGAGCCATAGTGGGAGTCAAGCGTGGGAGCACAGCAGCACACTGAGTGAGACAGAGTTTCTGGCAGAGAGAGAGAGAGAGTGGCAAAACAATCATGCTTTTTATAATGCTTTCTAAGCATGATTATTTTGCTATTTTCTCTCTCTCTTTGCCCTCCAGAAGACTGTCTCACTCAGTGTGCTGCTGTACTCCCACATTCAACTCCCATCACAGCTCAGAGGTGCCCCTCTGTCCTTTTTCTCCAGTTGCCAAGTCAACTTGCCACAGTTGCCAGTGCCTAGAATAGAGATTTAAATTGGCAAAGCCAACATCTTGTTTGAGGACTCGTCTCATACATATAGTCAGCTGCTGCTGTAGCTACTAGCTAGTAGCCCATTAAACTTACCAGTTCGGTCTCCCTTACTTCCTACTGTTCCAGCTTAGTGTCATAGCTCAGCTTGGGGAGGGGGGCCACAGTCACAGGGAGAGACACGTCACACAACGTAAACCTCAGTCACCTGACCAGCTGCTAGTGTACTAAGTTGATCAGGTGGTACTTAGGTATATAAGGTTGTGTGCGGTGGTAATCAGTCAGTGCGTGGCTGAAAGGATTTCAGTATGGACGGAGCTCACTGACTTAACCTGCCTGATGTGATCTAGTTGTGTCGTTGCAGTTTTCAAACCTCTCTGCCTTCTGTAAAGTCTGCAGCAGCAGCAACTTGCCTTTTATTAAAAACTAACAGCAAGCATCTAAAAAAAACAAAACAACAACAACAAAAGAGGACAAAAGAAAAAAAGTGGCAGGGTGGAAGGGAAGGCTAACGGACAGAGCTTCAGTGCTCACTCAGTAACCTGCCTGAACTCGTGTTGTATCTCATGGTAGATTTCAAATGTCTACCCTGTCAGTGCCTTCTGTTGTTGCTCTAAAACCTGCAGTGCAAAGCAATGTGCAAGAGTGCCTTAATTTTATTTTAAAAAAGCAGCTAAACAGAACAAAAGGGCCAAGGGGAATAAAGAGAAAAACAGATTAATCTGGCAGGGGGGAAGGGAAGGCCAATGGACAGAGCTTCAGTGCTCACTCAGTAACCGCATGACTGCTATGTGTTGTAAAACTAGTTATTTTCATGCAAAGTAAATTTAGCAAAAACACAAATGCAACCATAATTGCATAAATTTATTTTAGCATAAAGTCACAGTCACCACATTCACTATAATGGAAAAAATGCTAGATGTGCTAATTAGCGTAAATTTATTTTCCTGCAAATTGGTGCTTCAGCGAAAACAGTGGAAATTATTTGACGGTGAACATTTCGAGTTCTACAGTTCTACATTATTCAACTGACCAGCACATCAGTGCTGTAAGCTCACAGTTTTCATGCCCTGAAGAATCTTCCCAATGCCCAATAAGACACACACACACACTCAGGTTAAGGTTTTTGGCAGAAAAGGCCAATTTACTCGACTCTGTAAAAGAATACAAAAATACAATAATCCACACATCATGCATAATACAGAGTATACTGTAACAATTCAGGCTATACAAACATATATAAACCAGAGTATTCCCTAGGGAGTAGCAGACGCATTCGGCAGAAAGGTACCAAAGCCAGCCCAAGGACAAACAAACCCGACAGACCCCCACAGGGCCAGCCAGTCCCCTGATGAGCATGGCTTGACGGAACAGCCCCGCTTGACTCCGACCATGCAGTGTGGCCCTCACTGGGCCCCACTGCCTGGAGATTGCCCACTGTGGTTCTGCTCTGCCCCACTTTTTGTGATCTTCGTCGGAGTAAGCCCTCACCGGACCGCTTCTAACCGCCTAAGTAACCCCTTATGAACACGGCAAACCGATCGTCTCACACAAGATACGACTCAGTGCGCATCTCCCACCAATGCCCCCAGGAAATACTCTACAGCCATGCCTCTAATACTTTCTGGATACCAATATTAAAAAGTGCTTGCCCACATCCGACAGATGCATGCCATCTGAACCAGAAAAGGCCTCATAATATGGGTAAATGTCCCGATGCCCAATAACTGTGATTCCCAGTTGCAGCAGAAATGGGAGACCTCTCAGTTCACTTCCTTATGCACTTTCCACAATGGTCTGGCTGGCGCCCCTACTCCAGTGCCCCCAAGGCACCATCCTGGACCAAGCCAGACTAGTGGGGCATATTTTGCTGGATCCAGTGGAGATCCATCATAATACCCAGGATGAGACTGATGGAGGACAGGCGCCCCAGATCATGACCCGCCAAATGTACAACCAAGCCCTGTGGTGGACTGAGCAGTAAGCCTAAGTTTTTGAGAGTCGGTGTTGGGTTGGCCTACTGCATGCCCCTTATTCCGCAACAGTGGACTATGGCCTCATCCACTAGAATGCCAAGCTGATCCCCTTGACCTTCATGCACTGCCCAAGCTCATGCCCTCTCGATAAAGGTAGGCCCACCAGGTAAAATGCCTTGGGTGTGGGTGGTGCCCTGTAAGAGAAATCAACATGTTAGAGATGGGCATTCTGAGTTGTGCCCTGCACTGCTATCCTCATGCCTTTGAGGCCTTACATAGCTCCTGTACACCTTGGACCGCCATCTGCCAATAGCTTGTATTTTATCCCCTGCGTAGCCCAGCCCAGTCGCCTCTGTAGCAGCCCCTATCCTGAAAGAGTGCGTAATAAAGAATTGGGGGTCCCTGCCAGTAGCCCTGATTCCCTTTTTTAAAACTGCTGCAAACTGGTATCTAGTGACCGGCTTCCCGTTGGCGAGAACAAAGAAAGCCCCTTGAGCTCCCCCCCTTTCTCTGGCCCATGTACTCTACTATTGTGCTCCAAGGGCAGAAATCCAGACCATCCACACTGTGGAGCCTGATAACCCTTGTGACCCTAGCAGGTTTTGGAGTGGCGCAAAAGTAGCTCCAGTGTGTTGTGTTTGACCGTCACATCCCCCCATTTTAAGTTATGCCCTATTGATATACCTTCAGTCTCCACCAGCTCCGATACCCTGAAAGCCCCAAAGAATGCACACACAAACAGGGCCTTGAACAGTGTTGCCTTGTCCCTAGACCAACAAATGTGTGGCAAGACCCGCATTAAGTCCCCCAGCAAGCCACTGTCTATTGGTTTTCTAGTGTCATGTTTGAGGCCCCTTATCCTAGCCCAACCTTCAATCATCCTTTGTATGATAAAAGTCCCCATTACATCTTGGAGGCCATGCATCTTAGCGATGAAGGCCAGTCCTGATAAGTGACTGTGTATGTAAGATGGTGCCCTGCTTTCCTCTGTCATGTGGTGTACAAACCACTGAATCAGAAGTGGGTGTTATAATGCACCATAACCCTTAGCTCCGACCCCATAGAAATCCCAGAAGGCCTTTAGGTGAGCCCCATACTTACGCTACATTGCTGGGGCCAGAGAGTGTCACACCAAATTGGCCGTTCTTGGATTGCCACCTGCCAGAGAAAAGTCGGCACCTGGGCTGGTGAGCTCTCTGCTGTTGGGGCCATCTGCCTGAAGTGCTGGAATTGCAAATGAGACAGAGCATCCGCAATTACATTCCCTTCCCCAGGTACATGCTTTGCTCTGAATAGGATATTAAGCTGTAGGCACCTGAGGACAAATACCCTCAGGAGCCTCATGACTTCCTTGGAATTTGAGGACTGAGCATTGATTATGTGAACCACCCCCTCTTTGTCTGACCGGAAAATAACCTTTTTATCTTTCAGTCTGACCCCTCATACAAAAACGGCTGCTACAATGGTGAAAAATTCCAACAAGGTGATATTCTGGAGCAGGGCTGCCTCTCTCCAGCTGTCATCACAGGGGCCAGCGAACCAGGAGCCTTGGAAGAAATCCTATATCCAATGCTCCCGGCTGCATCCGTGACCCTTTGGCAGTCATGGTTGAATGGGGATCCTGCCCGCCAGACAGATATCCCATTAAAGTCTCGGAGGAAAATGTCGAGACCACCAGGTCTGACCTCATTTCCTTAGTCACCCAGATGTGGTGATGCGACAGGAGAGCACCCTCGCTGCCCACGCTTAACCGCCTAATGAATTGTCTCCCAGGCACTATGGCCTTACAGGAAGTTCAGGTGGCTGATAAGTGACTGTAGTGTTTTAAGGGTGACCTTGTTCACTGCCTTTACTTCCACCAGGCAACTGAGCCTTCCCACTTTCTCGCCAGGGAGCTCGACACCATCTCCACAGAATCCAACTCAATTCCTGGTAGGTGCTGAGTTACTGGGCCCTGTCTTCTCATGTGCCAAGGACACACTGAACCAACCCATCAGCTCTGAGAAGGTGCTTAGCATGGTACTGCATTCCTCCGAGCCTGGCGAGCCGATGAAGAGGAAGTCGTCCGGATAGTGGGTTATCTTGCTGGAACCGCAATGCTGCCTGGCAGCCCACTCCAGGAACCTACTGAATGCCTCGAACGCTGCACAGGAAACTGAGCAATCCATGGGCATGGCCATGTCATAGTAAAATTTTCCATTGAACGAGAAGCCCAGCAGGTCCATGGTCATATGTGTTGACGGGCAGCAGACGGAAGGTCAACTTTATGTTGCTTTTGCCAATAGTGCCCCCTTGTTGGCCTGTTGCGTGTGCCAGACCGCTGTGTCAAAAGATGCACAGGACACCGCACTGTCCTCTGAGCTGATGAAATCATTCACTGAAGACCCTTTGGGGTAAGACAGGTGGTGTATCAACCTGTACTCTCCTGGTGTCTTCTTAGGTACCATGCCCAGCGGAGAGATGCGCAAGTGGGTGAGCAGCAGTACCGCAAAAGGGCTGGCCACCCTACCATCCTCCACCTCCTTGGCAATCTTGGATGCCACGACCTGCTGTAATGTGTATGCCGACTTAAGATTTCATGCTGATATGGCTACCCATGGTCCTTGGTAAGGGATGTGGAACCCAGAGGTGAAACCTTGTAATAGATACAGTGCATCTGTCCTGCAGGGATATTGATCCAGCCAGAGGGTAATGTTCTCAATTCTTATGCGGGACTTCACCCACTTTCTTGGTGGGTCTGTCCCAATGCTTTCCATCAGATTGTGAACGGTCCCCTTTCCTCGCACTACCTGCGCCTTGACAGGCACTGTCTTTGTGCTTCCCCCCGCAAATACTGCATTCATGTCTAAACTTGCAGAAGTCTCGAAAACATTTTCCGGTGTTGAATTGTCTGCAAGTACCCACCCCTTTTTGGCTGACCCAGGATTTTTTGGCACTATATGCCCACTGGCCATGTATGTCACGTTGGCAGGCTTGGCCCTGGTCATATGCCTGAACCATAGGTCGGATCTATTCTGTCCCAGCGCATGTACAGGATTGGACAAAATGCATGAATAGCTCATCGATCGTAACCATGCATTACCCTCATAGGCCAGATGTTCCATTTTGATGTTGTCCCTATATTTGAGCAGCTGACCAATCTTACGCAGAAACTTCCCACAATAGATTGACATGAAAATATCAAAGGCTGCTGACCAGTTGTCAAATGTGTGGGGTACTTTGGGTCTCTTTAACTTCTCTTGCTTGACCTTATCCTGATACCCCGCATTAGGGAGTTCCCTGTGCAGGAGTTCAAATATCTCTATATACTCCCCTTTACAAATCTTTTCCTTGAGCGTCAGAGACAAATGGGTATCCATGGGGTCGTCCACCCCCACATATGCCCAATGTTCAATGGGCTGTGTCGTGGGTGTGGAAGGAGCGCCCTCCGTCCCCGACACAGAAGCAACTGCCGGCCCAGTAGGTAGTGGCTGGCTAGTCCCTGAGGGCTGACATGCCATTCCCTTGGGCAGCCAGCCACCACACCTGGTGCACCCCTTGGTCGATGTGGCCAGGGGCTAGGTTGTGGTTTGCATTGCTCCCACCAGTCCCAATGCTGTTGTGGCACTGGGGTGGCCATGCTGTCCCCCCATCTCCTCCTGTGCCCGCTGAGCTCCGGCAGTCCCAGGATTGGGTGGAGGTGGTTGGGCAACTTCCACATTATTTGCTATGTTACCCCCACCAAAAAAACTGCTGACTACCCCAGGGTGCCCAAGGCCACCACTGCCCCACCGTTAGAAGGCCAGAACTGGACCCCCCCCGCACCCTGCACTGCAGATGCTGCACCTCCAAGTGACCCCCCGAGAAGCAATGGGGGAACCAAGAGAGTGGCACTGGTCACCAGCCCTGCTGTAAGTTGCTGCCAGTGCCCGATACCAGTCCCGGTGCCCTGGTGCTTGTGGGAAGGTCACCCCACGAAGGCGCCCTAAACCTGGACTGAGGAACCCTGCAAAAATCTTTCACCTTTTGCAAGGTGTGCCCAGTGCAGAGTCTCTTGGCTGTGGCCCTGGGTACCCAGCCATGGACGGGCCCCAGCCCCGCCTCCCGTTTACCCCTTTCCTTATAAAAGTTGGGATACTCCCGACTATTGGGGCTCAGGCTCCCAACTTACCACCACGAGTGCCCTTGTACGCTGGGATGCTGATATATCACCCTTCCAACCTGGGGTGAATTCGCCTCCCTTGAGTCTCCTGTGGCTCCTCCATCCTCCAGCTGGGTCTGGCAGGGTTCCACATTGATGACTTCTGGCCCGAGCATTGCCGCCTTGCCTCCGGACCTCTGCTGTCTTCCTTCAGCATGCTGCCACCAAAGCCTCCGATATCTTAGCTGTGGGTCTCCTAGAGTGCTTGCTTGGCGTGATGTGCTGGGTTCACCCGCCAACTGACCAGGAACCCTTCAATGCCACTTGCAGTCAGTTGGGACCTCCCAGCTCCATCAGCCGCTGCAGCACCTCCTTAAACTGTGGGGTGGCAACTTCCTGGGAACCGAAGCCCAAGGGGCCGGGCCTCTTTACTTCCCTGCCCCACAGGCCTGTCACCTGAACTCATGTCACTTGTGTTACACTGGCATGAACATCGCCAACAAATCTGTAAAGCAAAACAGCTGTTGAGTAAGTGCGCCTATCTCACTACTGTTTCGCCCTTGCTGTCTTGAATTCGAGATTTATAGTTAACATTCTGCATGCTTTATGAATTGCAATTTAATATTGTTTACTGACATTTTTTTTTTTTAATAGGCACCCCACCCCACGACGAGCCAGCCCCAGACCGCCTCCAAGAATCTGCTGACCTCTCCCCCAGGGTACAAGGTTCCATGTCAAAAAACCACCCCGCAACCCTCGACCCAGAGCTGCATCAGCTAGCCCCTGCCCCCTCGTCCTATCACAGAGACCAGGCAGCATGCCCTTCTAGGCCACCCCAGCCCCTTAGGAAGGGCCCCGCAAGCAGGAAAAACAGAAATAATGCAGAACAATAGAAATATATAACCTCTAAAAGCTTCACAATCTAACTATATATTTCTTTCTTTTTTTTTTGTTAAATGACAACATTCCTGCCCGAAAACTGCTCGGTGCAGTGGGGGAAGGACAAGATCCCAGGCAAGATGGCTGTGCCGATCTTGGCGAACCCATAAGACCTGGGACAGCCCTATACTCCCACTGGGCCGCAGCAAGATTGCATCTCCCACATAGCGCGAGACATGCACTCCAATTCCGCGCAACCAAGCTCCCGTGAGATCTGGTGGAATGCCTGACCCAGCAAGATATGGAGCCTCAATGGCCGGGTGGATAAGGGGACAAGCAGCCTACGCGGTGGCACTGGAAAGAAGCCCAAGGCTGTGCGATCCCCCACAGCACCATCCCCTGTAGCCAGGACACCTCGAAAACCCCTTCACGATCCATGAGTCCGCTTGGACAAATTGCTACAACCCCCGCCCCAGGCCGAGCCCATTGCTGCACTGAAATGGCCCCTAAGCTGACCGCCTAGATTGCACACAGTGCAGGGGCGTGCTGTAAGGCCACCATGGAGAACACGGAGGTGGGTGACCGAGGAGAGTCTTGCCGGCGAGAAGCCCATCAGAGAGTGCTGACCAGGACCTGCTGCAACTAAATGCTGGACCGGGCGGGAACCAGGTAAGAAGGCCACAGCAGAGATGCTGCCTGGTGAGGTAGTAGAGAGTAGTTGTGCTTGCAGCCGCCTGGATGACAGGCGGCTAACCGGACACGTTGTCAGCACTTGAGTTTCTTTTTTTTTTGGAACCAGGGAATGAACCATGAGGTTGGGCGGCAAAGCAGCCACTTACAGTGCTAGGGAGCTAATCCTGCACCTGGAGGCCAGGGCTAGGGAGAGGGAGAATGGGGAAGAGGGAAGGAGGTGGTGCAGCTGCTGGAGCACGGAGCAGCACAGGGAAGACAACCAGAACTATCATATTTATTAATAACTTTTTCTCTTTTTTTTTTTAAATGGGGGAGGGAAGGGTAGAAATAATATGGGTAAATGTCCAGATGCCCAATAACTGTGATTCCCCAGTTGCGGCAGAAATGAGGCAGTGAAAACTCAAGCCCAAAAGGATGTGCCCAGCAGGCCCCCAACCGAACAGCAACCAGTAAAACCAGCTCCAGGCCTACCAAGCCACAAGGCCTAGCAGGCCCCAAGCTCTTAAAGCCTACCTTGCAATGATCCTGGGATTTCAGATGTCCCTCAGGCACTGTCCAGAAAGCAAGAGGCAGATTTCTCTGCTGTCTGGCCTTTGGAGCGGCGCAGCCCCCCACCACCCTACCTTGGGCTGCTCTGGCCCCTGGCCAGGCAGGGCAAAGACCATTGGCCACCACCGTCCCACGGTAGCACTTGGATGGAGGTGGCCAGGGATTAGTTCCCAGGTCTCAGGGCAAGAACCCCCCGCTTCCCCCTCCGGAGATGGTCGGGAGTGGTCATTTCCTGAAATGCTGTTTACAATTCCGTGAGTGTGTCATAGATCGCAGTGCCATTTTATGGTAGATTTTCAGTTGTCCTCACGTTTTACAAAAGGTTTTGATTCAAATCAGAACTAATCAGAACTTATCAGGACTTTGGCCTGGATCCTTATCCTGATAATAAGGGTTAGACCTTTTCTGGTCCGCCCATCCCTAGCTGCCACACACTAGACCATTCCTCTAGTTTCCCAGATCCCTTTGCATTCTTTCCACCCCTTCCTGAGTACCCGCCTGTTGCAGATTTTTGTGTCATCCTCAAAGAGACACACCTTCCTCTCCAGTTCCTGAATGTCACTTATGAAGACACTGAAGAGGACAGGTCCCAGTACTGATCCCTGTGGCACCCCACTGGTCAATCTCCCATTGGTCATGTGTGCCATTTACCACCACCCTCTGCCTCCTATCTTCAACCAGTTTGATACCCAGTTTATCACCTTCTCAACAACCCCAGGCTGCTAAGTATCTTTATTAGCCTGCTGTGTGACACAGTGTGAAAGGGCTTTATGAAGTCCAGATAGGCCACACCACTGCCCTGATCTGATCCACTTCCCTAGTCACCCAGTCAAAGAAATCTATAAGATGTGTTTGACATGACCTCCTGCTTGTAAAACTTTCCTGCCAGTGGTCCTGCAGCCCATTTGCCACTAGGCACTCCATCATCTCCTCCTTCAGCAGGGTCGCTCTTGTTTTCCCAACCACTGATGTGAGACTGATTGGCCTGTAATTGCTAGCCTACTCCTGCTGCCCACTCTATGCAGAGGGACCACATCAGCCCTCCTCCAATCCTCTAGAACTACCCCCATTTCCAATAAGGTGCTGAATAGTGTTAGAGGGACAGCTAGCACCTTGCTCAGTTCTTTAGAACCCTTGGGTGACTCCATCTGGCCCCATCACCTTGTTTACCATCAGGGCTTCCAAAACCCTTCAGACTCTGTCCTCTGAAAATGGACTTGTGTCCACTTCCCCCAGTGCCTACTGATAAAAGTTGGTCTGTCCCCCCAACTTTGAAGACCGAGTAGTAGTACTTATTTAAAATTTTAGCTTTTTCTTGATCTTCCTTTGCACAGTCCCCTTCAGCTCTCCTGATTCTTACTATCCCACCCCTTTCTTTCCTCTTTTCATGCACATACTTGAAGAAAGTCTGACTCCCTTTTTTGACATCCTTGGCGAGCTTCTCCTCTGTTTGTGTCATAGCTGCCCTCACCCACCTTCCAATCTGCCTCTGTTTATCCAGATATATCTCCCTGTCCACCTCCATCTTGGTCTTTTTGTGCTTCCCAAAAGCTGTTTTTTCCTTCCTTACCACCTTAGCCACCTCCTTTGACAATCACAGTGGCTTCTTCCTCTTCCTACCCTTGCTTACTTCTTTCAAACAGCATACCTGTGTCTCCTGGAGGAAACAAAGGTAAACAAATTCTCGTCATAGGGGACGCAATGATAAGAGGAGTTGAGCCCCACTTGAGTAATAATTCATGGACCAAAGTGCTGGTCAAATGCCTCCCTGGAGCTTCGACCAAACACAACGCAGAACGCATCGGGAGGCTGGTGGACAAAACAGGAAATGGACTTAGAGTACTGATGCATCTAGGGACTAATGACTTGGCCAACCAGTAAGTGGAGGAGGCAATCTGTAGCTTTATTCGGCTGAGTGAACATTTGGCTGCTCGCTTGACCTCCCTAGCTTTCTCTGAGGTCCTCCTGGTGTGGGGCAAAGGAGGAGGCACTGACAAAATCAGGACAAAAGGTAAATGAATTCAATGCATGGTTGCAAGGATGGTGCCAGGAAAAGGCTACCAGTTCGTTGGTACCTGGGAGAATTCTGGGAGAACATTTGTTTAAATTCAGGACTACATCTCACCCAAGAAGGGTAAGGGCACTTGGGCAAAATTCAATGTTGACGTACAGCATTTAAACTAGGAGAGTGGAGGTCCAGGCCAAGGAACCCATCAAAGAGTTCATAAACGATGAAACTTAGCTGACACTCCCCACAGGCGTAAACTCCTGGCCTCAAACAGGGAACAGGCAAAGGAAACAAAGAGAGTAAAAGGCCTCAAAAAGGATGAGTCAATCATAACTGATCAGGTGAAAACCAAAGTGGGGAGGAGGGATACTCTGACAAATTCATGGAAGGGGTGTGCTTCAATGCCAGAAGCCAGGGAAACAAGATCAGCAATCTACAGGCAATAATGGCAGACACCCAACTGGACCTGGTGGCCATCATGGAAACATGGGCCACAGAGAAAAACGACTGGGACCTCTTGGTCCCTGGTTATTCTCTCTTTAGACAGGATAGGAAATGTGCAAGGGAAGGTGGGGTAGCACTTTACGTTCATGAAGGTATAACTGCCAAGTCAAATGGCATGAACAAAAAGAGGGTGGAATAGTTGGATTCGCCTCAGCTCACCATCGAGAAAAGATATGCATTGGTGATTTACATGCCACTAGGGCAATCAGAGGAGAAGGATGCAGAGCTCATTATGGAAATCAGAGCCGATCTCAAAAAGGGGAAATTGTGGCTTGGTGATCTCAACTTGCCAGACATCGATTGGGTAACTTAGCTGCGACATCATCAGGAAGTCTGACTGTAGAAGCTTTACAGGACTGCCTACTAACCCAACTAGTCATCATGCCGACCAGACTGGATGCCATTCCCGATGTGATCCTTACAAACCAGAGACATTCAAAGATGTCCAAGTTGGGAACCATTGGCAAACAGCGACCACAACTTTGTATGGTTTGCTTTGGAGATGCAAAATCTGTCCGAGGCTGAGGTCCTGAGTTTTAGGGAGCCAACTTTAGTAGAATGAAACTGTTGATCCAAGACTACATGTCTGGGGTACATGAAAAAGTGGAGGTAGAAGACATATGGAAGATGATTAAACAGGCCATACTAGATGCCACAAAACTCTGCATTAAAACAGTGTTGAAACAAAAAAACATAAAAAGACCCATATGGTTCACTAGCCAGGTCAAAACAGCTATCAGAGCCAAACAGGAAGCTTACCACACTCATAAAATAAGTCAGAATTGATAATACAGGGACGTTTACAACCAGAAAAGTAAAGAGGCCAAAAAGGTGGTAAGGCTCAAGGCATTGACCAAACAGAGGAGTGCTACAGATTTCAAATCTGGCAAAAAAAATTCTTTAAGTACGTCAGGGAGAAAAGAAAGAAAGGGGAGGACAGTCAAACTGTCTGAGGAGGGCAGGATTATTGAGGTAGACGAACAAAAAACCAGAGTCCTAAACAACTTCTTCTGTTCAGTGTTCACCAAAGAGCACAAAAGTTCATTGCCAGAAAGTGGCATTAAAGCAAATGCTTTAGGGTGCCCATAGATGGAGTCCCCAAAGATTTCCATTGACAGAGTTAAGGAGGCAGTAATGCAACTAAGGATAGACAAATCACCAAGGCCCAAAAGGGTGCTAAAGGAACTTGCGGAAGAATTAGCGGGCCCTTTGGCACATTTGTTCAACCGCTCGATTCTGACAAGGATGGTACTGGGGACTTGAGAAGAGCGGAAGTGGTACCTCTCCACAAAGGAGGGAGTAGAGAGGAGGCTGGCAACTACATGCCAGTCAGCCTCACATCTGTCATGGGGAAACTTGGAGACCCTACTAAAGCAGGATATACCTGGACAAGTACAATCTGCAGGATGACAGGCAGCATGGATTTGTGGCTGGCAGGCTGCATCAGATGAACCTTATCACGTTCTTGACTGGGTGACCAAGGAGTTAGCTAGGGGCACCTGGCAGATCTCCTCTACTTCGATTTCAGTAAGGCATTCAGTTCAATGCCTCACAATCGCCTGCTAAAAGATGGAAGACCTAAGCATTGCTGAAAGCTTAGTCAGGTGGGTGGGGAATTGGCTTAGCGATAGAAGCCAGAGGTAGTTGTCAATGGAGTGAAGTAAGATGAAGGTATAGTCATCAGTGGTGTGCCCCAGGGCTCTGTCTTGGGTCCAGTCCTGTTTAATATGTTCATCTGTGACATACGAACATACAAAATTTGCCAGCAGATAAAGGCCTAGAGGTCTATCAAGTCTGCTCGAATGTGCAGCTAGCACCCCTTATTCTGCAGCTGCCCCTCCCTTCCACTCTTCCCCTTCATTAACCCTCCCCCTTGTCCTGTCCCATCCTCGTTTGAAGCAGTCCACTGTTCTACTGCATACCACTTCAGCAGGTAACGCATTCCACCCAGCCACCTCCCTCTCTGTAAAAAAGTGTCTCCTCATCTCCCTCCTGAACCTTCCTCGCTCCAGTCTCATATCATGGCCCCTGGTGGCCCTTCCCTCCCTTACTTTGAACAGCCCCTCTGTACCAGTCTTGTTTATTCCTTTCATGTATTTAAAGGTTTCAATCATGTCACCCCTGTCTCTCCTCTCCTCCAGTGAGTACATGTTCAACTCCTTCAACCTCCTCTCGTATGATAAGTCCCCCAGCCCCTTGATCATCTTTGTCACTCTGTGCTGCACCCCCTCCAGTAACTTAATGTCCCTCTTCAGATATGGACGCCAGTACTGCACGCAGTACTCCAGGTGTGGTCTAACTAATGACCTATACAGTGGCAGAATCACCTCCTCCCTCCTCAAGGATATACCTTGCAATACAACCCAGCATTTTGTTGGCCTTGCAGCTGCCTTCCTACATTGTGCCGAGTTGTTCATTGACCCTGTAATGAGCACACCTAGATCCTTCTCCTCCTCTGTCTGGGCTAGCTGCACTTCCCTAGCTGGTAATTCCTCCTCGGTTCTTCATCCCAAAATGCAGCACCTTGCACTTTTGGCATTAAAGCCCAGTTGCCAGGTGTCTGACCAGGTTTCAAGCTTTGCCAGATCATCCTGCAACCCCTGCCATCCCCTAGGTCATCCACCACCGCGCCTACCTTGGTATCATCAGCAAACAGACTGATCTTGCTCTTGATGTCCCATGATATGTCTGCAATAAATATCTCAGACAACACTGGTCCCAACACGAGCCCTGTGGAACACCGCTCGTCACTGCCCTTGGGTGAGAGCTCCCACCCACCACCACCCTCTGTCGCCTTCCCTGCAGCCAGTTTCCTACCCATCTCACCAGCTTTGCACCCGCCCCTGTGCCTACTAACTTCCTTCCCAACCTTCCATGTGGCACTGAGTGATACCTTACTGAAGTCCAGATACAGGACATCCACTGTATGGCCCCTGTCCAGTTGCCTAGTTACCCAGTCATAGAACTCGACCAGGTTGGTTTGGCAGGATCTGCCACATATGAAGCCATGCTGTCTGCTGTCCTGTAGTCCTTGGCCTCTAGGAGGGCCACCAGCCTCTCCTGCAGGATAGTCTCCATTAGCTTACCACGATGGATGTGAGGCTCACTGGTCTGTAGTTTCCGTTCATCCTTGGGGCTACTCTTGTGGAGGGGCACCATGAGCCATCCTCCAGTCCTGAGGTACACACCCGAATGTAGTGAGGCATTAAATAGGTCTGCCAAAGGTCCTGCAGGACCACTGCCAGCTCCTTCAGTACCCTGGGGTGGATGTCATCTGGGCCTGGCGCCTTGTCCACCCTCAGTGCCTTCAAACCCTCTCGAACTCTGCTCTCCATGATTTCCCCATCTGTCACCACTCCCCCCCTGCTTCTGCCATTTCTCCCACCTTGGGTGTCACCCCCTCTTCTCTTTAGTAAATACTGAGCAGAAGTACTCATTTAGTGCTTCCGCCTTATCGCACCCTGCTTCCACCTAACCCCCCATAGGCATAGACGTAGGAGTACAAGGTAAGCTGGGACTCTTTGGGGATGACACCAAGTTGAGTGGTAGGGTTGACAGCACATAGGTGATTATGGAACTTCAGAATGACTTACAAAGGCTTGAAATATGGTCTAACATCTGACAACTGAAGTTCAGTGTAAAAAAGTGCAAGGTGTTGCATCTGGGTAAGGGGAATCCTAGGACAGAGTACTGGCTTAACCTGTTAAACTCTACACCTCACAGGCAGAAAGGGACCTAGGGTCATCATATGTGACACCTTAAACATTCAAACCAGTGCAACAAAGCTTATGGCAAGGCAAATAGAATGCTGGGGTGTATAAGGAGAGGATTCAACAGCAGGAGCAAGGAGATGATCCTCCCGCTTTACAGATCCCACGTGGATAAAGTCCCTGGAACCTATTTCTAAGCTAACACAAAGAACCTCCAGCCCTTCCTTATCTCCCTGGTGTCCCTGTGAGGCCCCACCTGGAGTACTGCGTCCAGTTCTGGAGTATGCACCTCAAAAAGGACTGGGATAGGCTACAGACTGTCCAAAGAAGAGCAACCAAGATGATTCAGGGCATCCACAATCTGTGTATGAGGAACGCCTGAAGGAGCTAAACTTGTTCTCACTGGAAACAAGGAGGAGAGAGGAACATGATTGAGATGTTCAAGTTCATGAATGGCATAAACAAGGTGCCAAGCAACTGAACTGTTCTGAAGAGCACCGTCTCCACTACCAGGGGACATGAAAGAAAACTGGGAGAGAGCTTAAGAAAAGATCTAAAAACCCCACTTTTCATGGAAAAGGTAGTGGAATCCTGGAATGACCTGCCAGTGGAGGTAGTGAATGCAAAGTCCGGTGGCAGCTTTCAAACATCGGTGGCATACAGCAAGGGCTCTAAGGGGAAACAACAGGATCAGCAAAGGGTAAAGTGCAATAGGGGGATTAGACCCCAGACCTATTAGAGGTCCTGGAAACACTTGGGCAGACTAGATGGACCACAGTCTCCTTCTGCCATCACTTTCTACGTTTCTATGTTACCACTGCCTTAGCTATTCCCTCTTTGATCTTTTTCCATTGGGCGTCCAATTCCACACACCCCCCCCGTCCAACCTCCCTTCAAGATATTTACTGAGGTAGTCTTCCATTTCTTTAAAATCTGCTCTCCTGAAGTCCAGGATCCTCATCTTTAGTGTGTTTTTTTCTCTTGCCCAGTCTGCATGCCATACCACACAGTAGGGTGATCACTTGTAACCAGGGGACTACCCACTGTGATGTCTGCAATGCTATCCCTGTTTGCAGGTAACAGTTCCAGCACTGCCCAGTTTCTTGTGGGTTCTGTAACCAGCTACCTGAATAATACACCCTATAGGGAGATGAGGATGGCCCCGCATCTTCTTGTAGCTGCTGCCAGAATATGCTCCACTCCTCATCCAACAGATTAAAGTCCCCAATAACCAATACCTTCCCTTTGCTTGCTATTCTGCCAATGGCCTCCCCAAAACCTTGTCTAACTCCTCCCACCGTGTTGGTGGCCTGTACACCATCCCCATGTGGCTAAAGGCCCTGGAACCTATTTCTAAGCTGACACAAAGAACCTCCTGCCTTTGCTTACCTCCCTGGTGTCCCTGCATCTCCGTGGCCTATATACCTTCCCTCATGTGCATAACAATCCTACCCCTCATCCCCCACTTCTTTGTGTGCTGTCCTTCCAGAACATGGTGTTGCCTGGAATGGCCACATCCCAGCTGTGGTTGTCCATGCACCATGATTCCATTAAGGCCACCAAAGGCCTCATTAAGGGCCTTAAGGAGCCCCTGACACTGCTAAAAGCACTGGAACAACTTTGATAAAAGTAAGATTTAGACTCACTTCCATTCATATTTCATATATTTTCTGTAATGCATTCCCCATTTTCTTTATTGTTAAGACCAGTTGCATGAAAACAAGATCACGCTCCCCTAGACTTCATCTGCTTTGCCTGTTTGCCTACACCTCACATCATAATCCCGTTTATGACATTATAATAATCTACACAGCAACAGACTGTGATGTCATAAACATAACTGTGATGTCAGGTGTAGACAAGCAGCTAGAGCTGAAAGGGCAGAGATAATGTTTTTATGCAAATACCATTAGTAATAAGGACATAAGGGTGACAATTAAGAAAAGAAAATTAAGCTACATTTTGTCTAAATATGAAATTTTTCAACTCTGTCAAGATTCACAAGAGTGAACTCTTAAGGTCAGGAATTCTCAGAGGCTCCTTATGATAGCACACATGGCTCTCCACCCTTTTGTCCTTCCCTACCCTACTCTGCCCTCCCTCCTTTCCTGACCTCAGCCTGCAACCTTCCTCTTCCCCAGTACTGTCCGCCCCTTTCTCATTATTCCAATGCCCACTCTTTTCTCTACTCTCAGTCATTCTCTTCCATCTCTTCTCTTCCCTGCTGCGTGTCAGTGATTCCATCCTTTCAGGGATGGATCAAAGGTATATCACAGTTGTTATTTTCATTGACCTGGCCAAAGCCCTTGACTCAGTGTCCCATTCATTTCTCTTGGATAAGCTGAGCTTGGATGGTCTCCCTGCTTCTGTTCCTGACTGGTTCCTGTCCTACTCACAGGCTGGCAGCAGTCGGTCCAGGTTGGTGGCATGTTATCTTCTCCACTCCCCATTGAGTCTGGAGTCCCACAGGGTTCTATCTTAGGCCCCATATTGTTCTCCATTTCTTGAACAATCTCCCCTCTGCTTGTGTCAACTCGCATATACACGTTTGTATGCAGGTGATGGTTCCATATGATATAAGCGAACGCAAAATAGCGATTGCCATATCAGCGAGTGCACATCAGCGAAAACACAAACAGCAACGTGCACTACATCGATAACAAAAGCAGTGCCCATTGGCACCATACTCACAACATGAGATAGTAACCTTTTCTTTTTTATGTGGGTGGCTATGCCCCTGCACCCCACATTGTATAGATTATCAACTCCGATCTTGGCCTGTGCTAAAAAGGTGATACTTAGACATTGGCTGGATCTGACCACCCCCAGTTATGTAGAATGGTACAAAGAAATCATGTTTGCCCTACACGCAGAATGCAGTATCGCAGGGTTAAATAACAGGATGGGCAAATATAAATCAGTATGGAAACCACTTTTTACCCTTCTATCGATTCATTAAACAAGGTCCAAGTACCTTCAAACCTAAATATCACAGGAATCCCCTTGGGTAGACTTAGCCTTATACTGCCCTATATCCTGACTATTTATTAACCTATCAGCAACCATCCCTTTTCTTTTTGCTCCGGAAGCAGGGTGGGAGGGAGAGGATGGGGATAAGGAGGGGTGGGAGGGATACATAACGGTAAAAACTGTCACTCTGTTTTCTACTTTAAAGGCTGTACCTTCATCTTTGTTGTGTCAAGGATTGTAACCAAGTTCAGCATCTGTTTGTTTTTGTTTTTTTTTATCAATAAAGCATACTCAATTATAAAAAAAAGATTATCAACTCCGGGGGGGCATCTTCAGTAGAGAGCAATTCGTGGCTCCCAAGGTCATATTTTCAGCAGCTTCATCCTGCTCTCTCTAATTTCATTTGGCGGGGCAAACATCCTAGAAGGGCCTTCTTAAAGCTTAATTTACCTAAGGAGAGAGGCGGACTTCGCCTCCCTAATTTTATGTTATATTATTGGGCTAGTCATCTATCCAAAATAGGGAGATGGTTTGAGGTCTTGCCTGATGCATATCTTCCTATTTGGTTACATTTGGAGACAAGCCTTTTGGACGTGCATAATCTCCGTTCACCCAGAATTTTTATTACACTTTCTCTCGCATTACCTGCTATTTTACAACATTGTCCATAGGGCTTTCCATAAAGGTCCTGTCCCAATGCTGGAATTTCTTTAACATTTCATCTAAAAAGGATACAGTGCAACCTCTCACCTTAAACCCTAATATCAAAATAGGTAGTTCTCCGCTGACCCCTGACTGGCTTCTACAATTACAGGATGTTTTTGTGGAAAACCTGTTCTCTCAGGGTTCCTTCCTTTTCTCAATTGACATAATAGCCAAATTGAATACCCCTCAGTAATATATATTTAAGGTTTTTCAACTGAGACACCTTATGGTCTCTATTTTTGAGACCACATTCACACTGTCCCAAGTCAGGCCCTTTTTAGACCAGATTCAGGAATATGCAAATAAACCCCATGGAATTTCCAGGATCTACTCCTTTCTATTGGGTATCAAATATCCTAATGCCCTTATCGGTTCTAAAATTTGGGCTTCTCTTCTGCCAGATTCTCTTTTGTCCTGGAATCAGATTTGGGTTGACATGCATAGATATCTCACTCAAGATAGGCACAGGCTCATTCAGTACCATATCCTAAATAATCTGTACTATACACCAGTTAAGCTGGCCAAACTCGGCAGACTGCCTTCAGCTACCTGTACACGGTGTGGAGCAACTGATGGGAACCTGATACACATTTTTTGGCATTGTGACAAAGTGGCGTCGCCATGGAGCACATTTCAAACCAATTTGGACCCCCTCCTGGGACTGGGTGACCTGTTTACCATAGAGATATGTATTCTAGGGATGCTTTCCAGTATTAGAGTCTGGGAGTGTAGGTTTCATATGGCTCTAATTTCTATAGCAGTCAAAAGGCTGGTTCTCAAGCACTGGATGGACCATTTGGTCATCTCATATCCTGAATGGTTGAAAGAAATGTCTCTTTGGTTTAACACTGAAAGGTTAATAGTGAGCCCGAATCGCATTGCCTCTTTCAATCAGAAATGGGGTAAACTATATGCTTTTATTTGAATCAAGATTCACGTAATGCTGGCCTCTGTTTAGTTTGTTTTATTTCCCTTTGGATGTTTGTTATTGTTGGAGTATTCTTTACTTTTTGTATCTTTTTATCTGCTTTCTGATTATGCACACCAGGGAGGGAGGTGGGAGGGTTGGGGGTGGATGGGCAGAGTATTTTGTATTTAGTGTTTAGGTATATTTGATTCAGTGGCATTTTGGTGTCATATCACTTTTAAGTTATTTTTGTTGTTACTGTAGTGTGGATCATTGTTCTATATGCCATACTTTCTTTGTAATATTATAAATTAATAAAGATGTTGAATTTCAAAAAAAAAAGGAGAGAGCAATTTGGATCAGGACACACAGGGTAAAAAATACTAAGTCTCAACCACAACCAGCATAAAAAAAATCTAGCACATGCAGCTAGCTCTGAACCCAGAGCCCTCACACCACAGGCACACTCCTACCACTATGCCAAACAACCAGCTAGGGAACTGCTTGTCCACACTCCTGTCATATGCTGTCCTCTATACCTCCCTGTCATAGTTGCCATATCTCCATTTCGCGATTCTTGTCAATTACAGTCACTGTTCCTCCTTGCTATCCTTTTCCTACTTGCTCTTATTTCAGGCAGTCGGATGAGTCGCGCATATTGAGTTGCTCAATTTGACTCGCCATTCAGTCGTCTACCCTCTGGCCCTTCTACAGACTCGGTGGAAAACCTTCCAACAGGATTTCTACAATGTCCTATGCTGGTTCCATTTCAACCATCCAGGTCCTCATTAAAAAACTGTGTCTATGACCTTTGGTACCAGCCAAAACTTGGCCAGGCTCTCAAGACCACCAGTCTTCTCTACGCTGGATGGCTTCCCTCTTGAAGCTGTCTCACCCTTCAAGTACCTCGGTGTGTGGCTTGACAGTAAGCTTGAGTTCTCTGCCCACATTGATGCTATCTATGTGAAACGCCGCCCTAAGCATGGTGCCATGTACCGTAATAAAGTATGTCTATCCCTGTTGGTCTACCATGAGCTGATCACCAAAATGGTGCTTTCGGTCTTTGACTATGCAAATGTGGTCTATTGTACTCACACCTCCTCCTCCTCCTAGCCAGACTGGACACCTCTGCCCTGCCTTTTGTCACTCTGCAACTAACTCCCCTTCTTGCATGCACCACTGCTCCTTCTATTCCTCCTTTTCCATCCTCCCCCACATTCATGGTGCAAGTTACACAACACTTTCTTCATCTCCAAGTACTGGTTTCACTTCCTGCCATCCTGTCTAACCTCACTCCTATCTGCAATCCCTCCAGCTCCATGCTCCCTTCACTTAAGGGAGCAGCAAACTTTTTCTGCTCCTGACTCCTGTCCCTTTGCCGGACAGTCTGCGTATGACTGACTTTATTTTACTCAATGACAATCTAACTTGCAACTTGCACTAGTTCTTATTTAATATATTTTCTACTTCATCCTGTTCACCATTTGTACCAGTTGTGTATGTGATGCTTATTGTCCGCACCTTATCTGAGTCATGTAAAGTACTGTACTGTTATGCTGTTTACGCCTGTAACCCATTTTGATGGGTCACAACTGGACATGAGCCTCGGCTCAGTAAGACTTTCCGGTTACCAATATTCAGATAACTAAATAAATAATTAATTCTTCAAGCTCATGAGCATATGATGGTGAGTAAGCATGCTTTCATTACTTAGTACAGCATTCACCAGTCTGAATCACGTAGTAAATTTCATGTTCCAATGGGGAGTTACACTTTTAAGTTGGTATAGAAACATAGAAACATAGAATTTGACGGCAGATAAGGACCGCTTTGCCCACCCAGTCTGCCCATTTCCCTACCTGATGGATAAGCTGCAGATCCTAGTTAACCAGCAGCCTACTTCTTCCTACCCCCAACCCCTAGAACTGCCTTATGACTGCCCCATGCATTCTTGAATTCCACCACTGTTTTTGACTCCACAACCTCCTCTGGAAGGCCGTTCCATACATCCACAACCTCTCTGTGAAAATACTTTAAATTACCTCTGAGCCGCCCCCTTCTATCTTCAAATTGTGCCCTTGTTCTTGCATACCTCTTTTTTGAAAGATGCTACCCTCTTGGACTTTGTTGATTCCCTTGAGGTACTTGAAAGTTTCTATCATGTCCCCCCTCTCCCTCCTTTCCTCAAGGCTATACATATTAAGCTTCTTAAGTCTCTCTTCATATGTCTTCCAGTGCAGACCCTGCACCATTTTAGTTGCCCTCCTCTGGACAGCTTCCATCCTGTCTATGTCTTTGCTGAGATTGGGTCTCCAGAACTGCACGCAGTACTCCAGATGGGGTCTCACTAGCTGTCTGTACAGAGGGATAATAACTTCCTGTTTTCTACTGGTGATGCCTCTCCTATGCATTCAGTATCCCCCAGCCCTCCTTGCTGCCCTCTCACATTGCTTGCCCACCTTTAGGTCATCTGATATGACTACCCCCAGGTCCTTTCCATTTTGTTGTTGTTAGTATCTCACCCCCATTGTGTACTCTTCCCCTGGGTTTTTGTTTCCCAGGTGCATTACCTTGCACTTCTTAGCATTGAATCTAAGCTGCCATACATTTGACCATTCCTCTAACCTTGCCAAGTCCCTTCTCATCCTTTCCACTCCACCTTGTGCATCAACTCTTGCAGATCTTTGTGTCATCTGCAAAGAGACATACTTTTCCTTCCAGTCCCTCTGCAATGTCGCTTATAAAGACATGGAAGAGAACCGGTCCTAATACTGAACCCTGCGGTACCCCACTACTAACCCCCCTTTTTTCAGAGTGGACTCCATTTACTATTACTTTCTGTGTCCTATTCTCCAGCCAATCCTTTACCCAGGCTGTCATCTTGGGACCCACTCCCAGGCTGGCTAACTTGTATATTAATCTTTGTGTGGGACTGTGTCAAATGCCTTGCTAATGTCTAGGTAGGCCATGTCCACAGCCCTCCCTGATCAACAACTTTGGTCACCCAGTCAAAGAAATCTATCAGATTTGTTTGACATGACCTTCCGCTGTGAATCCATGCTGCCTTGGGTCCTGTGCCCCTCTGGCCTTAGATACTCAACAGTTCTTTCCTTCAGAAGTGATTCCATCATTTTCCTACCACTGAGGTTAAACTAACAGGTCTGTAGTTTCCTGCTTCTGCCTTGCTCCCACTTTTGTGAAGGGAATCACATCTGCCCTCCTCCAGTCCTCGGGTACCACCCCATCCTCCCATGATTTGTTAAAGAGGGTAGTCAGTGGTGTCACTATTTCACCCTTAGTTCTTTTAGAATTCTGGGATGAATCCCATCAGGCCCCATTGCTTTGTCCACCTTCAGTTTTAAGAGTTCTTTCAGAACCCTTTCTTCTGTAAATGGGCTGGTATCAACTTCTGTATCCAGAGTGTTTCTATTGTTTGTTTTAGGTACCTCCCCCTCTTCATTTGTAAATACTGAGCAAAAATATTTGTTTAGTATCTCTGCCTTTTCACAGTCACCCTCTGCCCACCCCTCCCCTTAATTAAGCCTCACTATCCCTCCCTTGGTCTTCCTTCACTCCTGATGTACCTATAAAAGGTTTTATCCCCCTTCTTAACTGAGTTGGCTATCTTTTCCTCGGTTTGGGCCTTTGCTGTTCTGACTGCCTTCCCAGCTTCCTTTTGCTTTACCTGATACAGTTCTCTGTCCTGTTCCTTCTGTGATTCCTTGTACTTCCTGAATGCTTTCTTTCTCTTGAACCTTCACTGCCACTTCCTTTGAGAACCATAGTGGTTTCTTACCTCATTTCGTTTTGTTTATTTGCTTTACACAAAGGCTTGTTACCTCTGTGATGGCAGTTTTTATTATTCCCCATTGTTCTTCCATCCCTCCTTCCTGCCCATTTGCTAGTGCATTCCTTAGGCACTCACCCATTTTGACAAAGTCAGCCCTCCTAAAATCCAATACCTTTGTCTTTGTATGGCTTGACTCTATCGCTGTGTTTATTGTGAACCATACTGTTCGATGGTCGCTAGTTCCCAGATGGCTACCCACTTCTACATCTGTGATCCTCTCTTCATCTCCATTTGAGAGAACCAGGTCTAAAGATTGCTCCCTCTCGAGTGGGCTCCAATACTAGTTGTCTAAGGCATGCCCCCTGTAGGGCATCCAGAATAACCCCACTCTTAGAAGTGGCTGCTGCAACTGCACTCCAGTTAACATCTGGCATATTCAGATCACCCATCAGCAATATCTCCCCTTTTTCTGCCATTCTAATTATACTTTCTATCATTTCCTTGTCCATTTCCTCCCCCTGAGAGGGGGGGTCTGTATACAACCCTGAACTCTAATTCCCTTGTCTAAACAGTGAGGAATTGAGGCAGAGGCTGCAAGCAAGCCCAGTGGGGCACAATAATAGTTAATTTCTCTCTTTTTATGTTGGCTTGCATGCATGCCCAAGCAACATCTTGCAGTAGTAGCACATTTCAAAGGTGTGTCAGTGTTGTGGCCAATGCAGGGGATGTTTTAGTGGGTGCGTCCCCTAGCCTCCAATCAGTGAGCATGCTGGTGATGACAGTAGACTTCAAAGACAGCCAAAAACTTGAAATAAATCTGCCATTGAAATCAGGTGCAGTTTCGTCATTGCAGCAGCAGATGACAAGACTCCAGCCATGTGCATTACAGTGTACAGTAATGCGCATGGCTGGAGTTACAAGCAACTTATGAAATGGCATAAATGTGGCACACTGGGAGCCCATCCACCCCAGTGTGCCTGAACATGGTGGCTCCTGCTGCCTGCCACACAGTCCCAAAAAGCTGACATCGGGGGTGCCCAATCCCCATGTCGGCATGTATCCCCCCCTCCTGCCCATTAATGTGGCACACTGGGAGCCCACCCCAGTGTGCGGAAATGTTTTTTATTTTCTTCCGAGACTGGGATGCCCACTCCCAGTGTCAGATGGGCTTCTTCCCCACAAATCATGCCCCCCACTATTGTGGCACACTGACCACATTAATAAAAACATTTTTCCCTGTGAAAGAAGAAAACCATCGTTCGCTGGTTATTTTTTTGTACCTGTAAAAAAGGAAATGGTCCATTGTTGTCTCACTGCCCTCCCCATCCCAACCCTCCCTCTGTGCACTCCACTTCTCCAGCACTCCCCACCCCATACTACCTCTGGAGGTCGGTGCTGTCATCTTGTATGGACTGGGACACGTCTGCATTCTTCAAAGCCGAACCACAAAATGAAGAATCGAAGATAAGCTGTATAATGGGACTCAATGGGGGTTTCAACTTAGGTTGATATCTCAGCCATTTTGGGGAATTTTGGCCCCAAATTTTCAACATGGGGTTCTTGGGACCCCATCTCATCAACACTGGCACTGTCATTTCGTAACTTGGTTTGGAAAGGTGATTTCATGGTTGCTGTGCGGAATCACCTTTCAGGACCGATTTAGAAAACGACAGTGCCACTGTTCATGAGGGGAGGTCCCAAAAAGCTCATGTTACAAATTTGGTAAAAAAAATTCCAAACAATGACTATGTTGCGAGCGTGCATTGTGCAGTTTCTTTGCAAGTTTGTAACTTCACCTTTTTTTTTTTTACATTTTCACTCCAGATTTTCAACAGTGCCATTTTTTCACACCTCCTTATGAACAGTATAGCTGTCATTTTTCATATCCTGCCCAAAACATGTTTTCACACCTGTGGCATAGAATGGCGTGGTCGCTGTGGGAAATTAACTTTCGTGACAGATTAACACAATCACAGTGTCACTTTTCATGAAGAGAGGTCCCAAAATGCCCCTGTTGAAAATGTGGTGGAAAAATTCCAAAAAATGATTGCGTTATGGACGCGTGTTGCACAGTTTCTTTGCATGCTCTTAACTTTGCCAATTTTTCATATTTTCACTCCAAATTTTCAACATTGCCATTTTTTTACACCTCCTCATGAACAGTATGGCTGTCATTTTTCACATCCGGCCCAAAATGTGCTTCCGCATCTGTGGCACTGACTGGCACAGTCACTGTGAGAAATCACCTTTCAGGATTGAGTAACGAAATTATACTACCACTGTTCATGAGGTGGGGTCTCAAAAACCCATGTTGAAAATTTGGAGTGAAAATGCCAACAAATGCCCGGGGCATTAGGCTTTCCAACTGTAACGCCCTGCCCTGTACAGACTGACAGGTGTCGGGGTGACTTGGGTTCATCGGCCATAATGCTTACTGCATTCCACCCCCACTCCCCACCCTGCAGTCATTGACAGGCATCGAGGTGTGCCTTGGGATCTTCAGCCCTAACGTTCACCCCATTCTCCTATATTGCATCCATCTCAGCTTATTTCCTTATGGAATGGGGTGAGCGTAAGGGCCGAAGACCCCAAGGCACATCACAAAACCTGTTGCTGCCTGCAGGGCTGGGTGAGGTGGAATGGCATAAGTGTTACTGGCGACGACCCAAAGGCACACCCCCAATGCCTTTCAGTCTCTGCGGGGGGGGGGCATTAGTTCGGTACTTCACTGCCATTCCTATTATGCATCACTTTAACTCTTGCACTACCACTGCCAATGCCAGCAAGCCAACATTCGGCATTGACAAATGCATGTTCCTTTTTGGCACGCTGCAGGCTTTACCCTAGCTTTGTCCCATCCAGACCTTCCCAAGGCTGGATGAGAACCCTGTGTCCGATAATAGTCGGCAGTGTGACCTTCCTTTAACTCCTTCATTATTCATCTTGACCTACAGAGGATTTTAACACAGGGGCACCTTTTAAAGCTTTACATCTTTACAGTTTGGTTCATACTTTATCCTGTCAGACTTCACATACAGCAAAGGGCGTTTAGCTCTGTGAAAATTATTAAGGAATACCACCATCCAACCATCCCCTAGACCCAGTACACAGTCGATCCACTACCTGCCCAAAGGGGGACTAAGGGTAGTAGCCTCCAGGCTCTTACTGTAGATCTACTTATGATCCATTAGTAATATTGAATCCAGTGGGGAAGGCCTCACAATTTTCATGGCAAGGGGAGGTAAGCACCCTCTGGGGGTGCAAAGTTGCCACTGGTGGCACCTCCCACTTTCTCCCAAGCACTGACCCCATTGGCAAAGAGTCCAAGAACAAATCACATACACTTCTGAGCTTTATCACCATTTCTGGGGATCTTTGTGAGCCACTACCCCAATTTAGAAGGGCAAGGAGAGGCAGACAACCCCTGGGGGTTCAGGACTGCCACAGGTGCTGTCTTCCACCCTCTCATAAAGACTTGATTCGCATGGGAAGAGGGTCTCTGGCCAAATTAACGTACCGGATCATACTTTACCCCTCACATGACTGCCGCAGTGAGTGAGGAACCACTGGGTACCTAAATCAGTCATTTGATTAGAAAAACATAAAATTCACCTCTGCATTACAGATTCAGTGTCCTTTTCTTTAGATATTCCATAATGTCCTTCTTACAAACAGCAGTTCCTCTCTAGCTTCTCCTGCACTGAGATGGGATCATTTCCCCCTGTTGGGGCTCTCAGAAAATGGTTGCCCCAACGATTCTCTAAGTTTTGTCTGGCTCACACTCACTGGAAAACATAGAAATATTGAATTTGATGGCAGATAAGGACTGCTTGGTCCACCCAGTCTGCCCATTTTTCCCTACCTACATTATTACCACAGACTATACTTGATCTACAGCTCTTTCTACCTCCTCTCTTGCCTTTCTCTTGCCTTTCCACTGTGATTCCCTTGTGCCTATCCCAGGCATTCTTGAACCTCACCACTGTTTTCCCCCACCACCTCTGCTGGAAGGCTGTTCCAGAAATCCACCACTCTTCCACTCATCTCTCCTGAATCTACCCCCCCAGCTTTATAGCATGTCCCCTTGTTCTTCAGCACATTTTCTTCTGAAAAATACTTCCCTCTTGTTAGAAACATAGAAACATAAAATTTGATGGCAGATAAGGACCACTTGGCCCACCCAGTTTGCCCATTTCCCTACCTAAAAGATAAGCTGCAGATCCTAGTTTACCAACAGCCTACTTCTTCCTACCCCCACCCCCTAGAACTGCCTTATGACTGCCCCATGCATTCTTGAATTCCACCACTGTTTTTGACTCCAGAAGCTCCTCCGGAAGGACGTTTCATGCATCCACAACCCTCTCTGTGAAAAAATATTTTCTTAAATTACCTCTGAGCCACCCCCCATCTTCAAATTGTGCCCCCTTGTTCTTGCACACCTCTTTTTCTGAAAGATGCTACCCTCTTGGACTTTGTTGATTCCCTCGAGGTACTTGAAAGTTTCTATCATGTCTCCCCTCTCCCTCCTTTCCTCAAGGCCATACATATTAAGCTTCTTAAGTCTCTCTGCAAATGTCTTCTGATGCAGACCCTGCACCATTTTAGTTGCCCTCCTCTAGACTGCCTCCATCCTAGTTATGTCTTTGTGGAGATTGGGTCTCCAGAACTGCAAGTAGTACTCCAGATGGGGTCTCACCAGCTGCCTGTACAAATGGATAATAACTTTCTGTTTTCTACTGGTGATGCCTCTCCCTAAGCATCCCGGTATCTCCCTAGCCCTCCTTACTGTCCTCTCACATTGCTTGCCCACCTTTAGGTCATCTGATATGACTACCCCCAGGTCCCTTTCCATTTTTGTTGTTGTTAGTATCTCACCCCCCATTGTGTACTCTTCCCCTGGGTTTTTGTTTCCCAGGTGCATTACCTTACACTTCTTAGCATTGAATCTAAGCTGTCATACATTTGACCATTCCTCCAACCTTGCCAAGTCCCTTCTCATCCTTTCCACCCCACCTTGTGTATCAACTCTGTTGCAGATCTTTGTGTCGTCTGCAAAGAGACATACTTTTCCTTCTAGTCCCTCTGCAATGTCGCTTATAAAGACATTGAAGAGGACCTGTCCTAGTAATGAACCCTGCGGTACCCCACTAGTAACCCCCTTCTTCAGAGTGGACTCACATTATTACCTCTGTGTCCTGTTCTCCAGCCAATCTTTACCCAGGCTACCATCTTGGGATCCACTCCCAGGCTGGCTAACTTGTATATTCATCTTTTGTGTGGGACTGTGTCAAATTCCTTGCTAAAGTCTAGGTGGGCCATGTCCACAGCCCCTCCCTGATCTACTACTTTGGTCACCCAGTCAAAGAAATCTATTAGATTCATCTGACATGACCATCCTGCTGTGAATCCATGCTGCCTTGGGTCCTGTGCCCCTCTGACCTCTAAGTACTCAACAATTCATTCCTTCAGAAGTGATTCCATCGTTTTCCCTATCATAGAGGTTAAACTAACAGGTCTGTAGTTTCCTGCTTCTACTCTGCTCCCACTTTTGTGAAGTGGAATCATATCTGCCCTCCTCCAGTCCTCAGGTACCACCCCATCCTCCCATGATTTGTTAAAGAGGGTAGTCAGTGGTGTCATTAGTTCTACCCTTAGTTCTTTTAGAATTCTGGGATGAATCCCATCAGGCCCCATTGCTGTGTCCACCTTCAGTTTTAAGAGTTCTTTCAGAACCCTTTCTTCTGTAAATGGACTGGTATCAACTCCTGTATCCAGAGTGTTTCTATTGTATGGTTTAGGTACCTCCCCCTCTTCATTTGTGAATACTGAGCAAAAATATTTTAGTATCTCTGCCTTTTCACAGTCACCCTCTGCCCACCCCCCTTCCCTTTATTAAGCCTCACTATCCCTCCTTGGTCTTCCTTCTCTCCCTGATGTACCTATAAAAGGTTTTATCTCCCTTCTTGACTGATTTGGCCATCTTTTCCTCGGTTTGGGCCTTTGCTGTTCTGACTGCCTTCCCAGCTTCCTTTTTTCTTTAACTGATACAATTCTCTGTCCTGCTCCTTCTGTGAGTCCTTGTACTTCCTGAGTGCTTTCTTTTTCTCTTGAACCTTCCCTGCCACCTCCTTTGAGAACCATAGTGGTTTCTTACATCGTTTTGTTTTGTTCATTTGCTTCACACAAAGGCTTGTTGCATCTGTGATTGCAGTTTTGATTATTCCCCATTGTTCTTCCACCCCTCTTCCTTATTTACCCCTGTGAAGTATTTTATGTTTTTTTCTTTTTCTGTACATGGTTTGTAGGGTTTTTCTAGTTTTTTCTCCCCATTCCTGTCTATTTGTGGAGGGACGCACACGTCGTGCTATGAGACACCCTTCCTTCATGTCACCCCATCTCACCAGCACCATCACCAGACCTCCACCCGGTGACGGTGGAACTGCGGAGGGGTGACCACCTCCCCGGGAGAGGAGAGCTGCCATTAAGCGCTAAATCTTGCTCCCTCCCTCCCCATGCTGGCTCCCCAATGATCCAAGGTCATTCCCAAATCCAGGTCACCGGTGTGGCGCGAGGAAAAGTGTCCAGCACCTAAATCCCCAGTGCCACCGGACTGGCCCCCGTGAGGTATTTAAAAGTCTCTATCATATCCCCCCTCTCCCTTCTCTCTTTCAGGATGTACATATTAAGGTATTTTGGTCTCTCCTCATAGGGCTTTTGATGCAGACACTGCATCTTTTTAATTGCCCTCCTCTGGGTAGTCTCCACTCTGTCTATGATCTTCTGGACATGTGGTCTCCAGAACTGGGCACAGTACTCTAAATCAGGCCTTACCAGTGATTTATACAGAAGCAACATCACCTCCCTCTTTCTGCTGATGATACCCTTCCCTATGCACCTCAGCATCCCACTAGCCCACCTGACTGGGCACTATGTTAAGACTGCGTTGTAAAAAAACAGCATGGTCAATAACCGTGCCATGTGGTCAGTACAAAATTGCGTGGTCCAAAATCACGCTAGATTAGATATACTAACTCTGAAACTGTGCTGCGCTGTAATGACCATGCATTTTTTGACTGCACGTATTTGCTGCCACAGTTTTAACCAGACACCTCCTGACTGTCTTGTCACACTGTCTGACCACCTTTAGATCATCCAATGTGAATTACCCACCGGTCTCTTTCCTGCTTGGTAGTTGTCAATACCACTCCTCCCATTTTGTACTCTGCCCCTGGGTTTCTGTGCCCTAAGTTCATTCATTTGCACTTTCTTGCATTGAAATCCATCTGCCATACCCTGACTACTCCGCTAGTTTTCGCAGGTCTCTGATAATTCTTTCCACCCCTCCTGTAGTGTCCACCCTATTGCAGATTTTGGTGTCATCCACAAAGAGGCAGACCCTCCCTTTCAGCTCCTCCACAATGTCACTTATAAAGACGTTAAAGATGACTGGTCCCAGCATTGATCCCTGAGGCACCATGCTGGCCACCCTCCCCTCCTTAGAGTTCACTTGGTTTACTACCACCCTCTGTCAACTATCCCCTAACCAATTTCTTATCCAGTTGACCAGAGTCCAGAGTCTGATGAATATAGTACGTGTCGATTACCACGCTGATGTGCTTTAGATATGACACATTATTATTAGAAATGTGCCAGTACATGCTGCTTCTATGGCTCTTTGGTAGCGGTCTTGCTCTTGTGATGTCATCATGTCTAACTTCGGCACCACCTTATGGCTGGATAGTGGCACTGATTTTAAAACCAGGGAGACGTTTGTTTACATTTTTAAAACAATATGAAAAGGCATACGATCGCCATCAACACGGTAAGGTGCACTATAGTGTAAAATATCAGCTTCTGCTCTACCTCTCTCCGACTTTTTTTTTTTTTTTTTAAATCGTGTCCCCAGAAAAAATCTGTTTAGTTGTCCTATAAGACATGGATGACCAATACAGGATAAGGATAACACCACATATGGGTGAGGTATCCTCAGCGATTACAAGTACACTGACAGTATACAAGGAGAAAAGCCATAAGACGGTTCTTAAAACTAGTAGAAAATGGATATAACAGGTTTGGATTTCATGAGGAGGTTTGTTCCAGCAATATGGGGCTATAATGGCAAAGGACCTCCATCCCAATCCTGATCTAGCCCTAGGGACTTCTACCAGAGTACTAGTCAATGAGCAAAGGAACCTCCTCTGGGGCTTAGGCTTAAGAATGCCTTGCAGACTAGTAGACAAAGTGACTTTTAACATTTTATAAATGAAACAAAGTAAGGTGTAATCCATTCACCTTCAAGGGAGGGCCAATTTAACAAAGAAAATATATCACAGTGGTGCCCCCTAGGGAAGGCCCCAGTAGCGAAATGTCCAGTTCTATTGTAGAGAACTTTGCTTACTTCCATTTCCTGAATGGAATGAAGGACGGGGGTACCATACAGCAATACTGAAGCAATGTACTATTGGCAGTGGCTAAACAGACCTACTTTGTGAGGCAGGCAGTAAGTCTATACAATATCTCAAGCTTCTGATTGAGAGATTTTGTCATGAAATCAAAATGCAGCATGACGGATAGTTCCTGATCTAATTGTACACCAAGATACTTCAATTACCCCATGTTGAGAACCAGCACAGGTATTCAGCTTAAGCAGGTTCTGCCTATAGCACCCCAGTGTCTAGTTCCAAACAGCATAGCTTTTGTTTTCTTATTTTCACCATGCGTGTGTGAGTGCAGCAAATATTTTGATATAGTAGTTGGGTTTTGAGAGGTATGGCATTGTCCCTTCAATGCTGAGCAGTATTTTAGAGGCAAGTCAGTACCGACATGGGGTCATAATGTCACAAGACATTGTGCCGCATGGCAAAATTGCGCTGCCAATACAGCGTGATTTCTGCCATGAGGCATGTCTTTTTTTTGTGGGGGCTCTGCCCCCACACCCCCTGTTATAGGGAGCTGCATTCCTCGAACCCCCCACACAAAGAATCTCAACTGGGGGATTTTATCTCAGAGAGCACACAAAGTCCAAAAAAAAAAAAGGTTCTGGGACCAGAAACAAACCCAGACACAGCACCTAGATTTCTGCTGCTGTGGCTCAGTCCAGTGAGCCACAGCAGCTGCTTGGTGGAGCTCACTCCCAGCAGAGGTTGTATCCTGTTTCTGGGAGAGTGATACTGTTGCAATACCACATACAGCAGTATACACAGTATTGCACCATTCGCTCACAGGTACAGCGTTGCACCGGTTTAGCGATAATGTTGTACGCTATTAAGCGTGCGACATTATGACCCGGTAGGGTCAGTACCACACCAATCATCAGCTGACCCAATTATGGGTCAGCTCTTCCCTTGATCTATGCTGCCCAGCAAGCAGGCTGATCCGTCATGGTCAGCCTGGAATGCCTGGACTGTCAAACATGCAGGGGCTTATGCCAGATGTAACAGGAAAGCATCTATTGATGTCTGTTACTGTTGCTGCCACCCCTTTGACTGTCCCCCACACTTGGCTTGCCCTTTCAGCATCTCCCCCCCACCACAGACATAACACTGACACTGGGGGTGCCCAGTCCCCCAGTGTAGCCACCTTGTAAGTGAAAACCCCGCGATCCACTACCGCGCTGCTCCCAATATGCGGTCACATCGATTGCTGCCGCCCCATAACTGTTCCACCCACCTGACCCGCCCTCTCAGCACCCACCACCCACAAACATAACACTGACACTGGGAGTGCCCAGTCGCCCAGTGTTGTGACCTAAAATTAAGAAAACCTTCCTTCGTACTTTTTTGGGGGGGTTAATATAACCTGTAGAAAGAAAAACATCCATCAATGTCTGCTGTGACTACTACTGTCCCCTCACCAGACCTTCCCACTCAGCACCCACCACCCCACACTCCCCAAGCCCTCACTTACTACCGGGGGTACAACGCTGTAATCTTATGTAGACTGCAGACACGTCTTCACTCTTCAATGCCGGACTGCAAACTGAGGAAACAGGTGTACAGTTCAATGTATTTCAATGGGGTTTTGAACTTAGTGGCATAACTTGGCCATTTTTGCATATTTTTGCCCAAATATTCAAGGTGCCCTCTTTGGGACCCCACCTCATGAATAATTGTACCGACATTAGGCAAATCTGTCCTGAAAGGTGATTTCATGGGCACCTTTTGGACAGGAGCTAAACATTTTCTCTGCCCTTGTTCATGAGGCGGGGTCATAAGAAGGCTATGTTGAAAATTTGGTGTAAAAATATTACAGAACAACAAAGTTATGAGCCTACATTGAATGTCACGAACGCAGGTTCATAACTTTGGTAATTTTCAATATTTTTACCCCAAATTTACAACATAGCCATTTGTTTACCGTACCTCATGAATGTGACACCTGTCATTTTTCAAATCCTGGCCAAAATGTGTTTTTACATCCTGAAAGGTGATTTCACATTCCCTGCGTGAAATCACCTTTTGGGCAGGAGTTTAACATTTTCTGTGCCCTTGTTCATGAGGCAGGGTCATAAGAAGGATATGTTGAAAATGTGACATAAAAATATTAATAAACAACAAAGTTATGAGCCTATGATGAATTTTGCGAACACAGGCTCGAAAATTTGGTAATTTTCAATATTTGTAACCCAACTTTTAACATGGCAATTTCTTTGCAGCACCTCATGAATGTAACAGCTGTCATTTTTCACTTCTTAGCGAAAATGTGTTTTTGCGTCCCAAAAGATGATTTCACAGTCCATGCATGAAATCACCTTTCAGACAGGAGTTGAAAATTATCTCTACACTTGCTCATGAAACGGGGTGATAAGAAGGCTACGTTGACAATTCCGGGGGAAAATATTACAACATAAAGTTATGAGCCTGGATTAAAATTTAAAAATGCAGGCTCCTAACTTTGGTAATACATAGCCCACACATTACACCACAAAGCATCTACTGCTCCAGGGCTGCTATACCAGTGGCAAACATGCGGCATTGACAAATGCTTGTTTAACATTTAGTTTAACGTTTGTTAGTTAGGAACCACATTTTGAGCTGTCTGAAATCCTCTTCAAGATCAGAGTTAATCTGTTTAATATCAGCAGAGTTTCTATAAAGCACCACATTATTTGCATATAACGGCAATTTAGCTGCCCCCCCCCCCCAGACATGTCATTGACAACCAGGGAGAAAAGCAAGGGACTAAATATAGACCCCTGGGAAATGCCATCTGTTTTGACTCTTTGCACTGATAAGCTGCCCTGGTATCCCGTGAATAGAGTGAAGGCAAAATAGTGAGTGAAAAACAACTAATCAACAATAGTGAATGAAATTTACGCTACAGTGTTTTTCAGTGGATTAATAATTTAATGAGGTAAGCAGAGGTATTGTAAGGTATTGTTCTGCTATGTAAGTCAGCCGCTGTGAGGGATAAGCTATTCTGCTGGTGTAGTATAAAGGCTAGAGTCACTGCCTGTGTGCTGTAGCTTGATGCAGCAGACCTGGGTTCGATACTGGATATTACTGGAGTTTTTTTTTTTTAACTTTACGCTGTGCTTCATGGAGACATGCCCCCCCTCCCGACCTTGTCCCCTTCTCTGAGTTGTGTCCCCCATGGAGTTAGAATATTAAATCCACCCCCTCCCAACTTTATCCCTCTCCCCAGTTGTGTCTCCCTCTGAGTTAGAATATTAAATCTGCCCCTTTACCCCTCCCTTCTTGGGTCTCCCTTGGAGTTACAATATTTAATCTGCCCCCCTCCCAGCGTCCCCCATTCCCAAGTGCTGTGCCTGAGTTTGTGCCGTTTGAGATTTACTGCTGGGTGCCATCCTATTCACTGTTGTAATATTCAACATTGTGCTGGTCGCTGTTTTGCTCGGCGTGGAATTGGTTTCACTGATTTTGAAGTTGCTTTTTTTCCCCACTGTTACCACATAGATCTGTTGCCCTCCACTTAGCCATTTGTTTACTGTTGGACAAGTAGTCCTTAAACTTGTTGCAGGACAGAGTGTCAATGCTCAGTTGTTGTAATTTAACCAGCAAGAGATAATGGCTGACCAAATCAAATGCCTTGATAAGGTCAATCAAAGTCACACCAGTTGATAGCTCACCATCCATGGCACTGAGTATGTCCATGGTCAGCCGTAGCAGGGCTGTATCTGTGCCATGATTTTTAATTTTATGAATCCATGCTGTACATCTGCAGTAGTGTGGTGCAACTCAAAAGTATTCTTGAAGTTAGTTGCAGATCAACTGTTCCTGAATTATTGCTGGAGGACTTAGGAGAGAAACTGGGCAGTAATTCTCAACAGGTTCCTTTGACCCACCTTTGTGCATTGGCACAGCCAGGGCAACCTTCCATTTTTCTGAGATAGACCCCTGGATTATGGACTTGTTGTAAAGAGTTTTGAGGGGAGAGGCAATAACCTGGGCAACCAGTTTAAGAAATGTTGACTCAGGATTGTCATAGCTGGATGAGCCATCAACCTTGATTTGTCTCAGCTGGTAAAGAACCTCCTTCCGAGTGACAAATCAGAATTGAAAGTCAGGAGGTGAGTCAGAGGGGAGAAATCTGGTCAGGGGAAGGGGAAGGAAGAGACACCCCACTTAAGGGAGTTTTGAGTTTGTCTTGATCCTTAAAAAAATGTGTTTAAAGTGTTAGCCGAGGATGCCAGTTCACCAGCTGCAGAAGCTAGAAGAAAGGTCAAGGGTTTGGCAGTTGAAATTTAACGCAAAAAAGTGCAAAATAATGCATATGGGGCACAAAAACCCTGAAACAAAATATCAGTTGTGGGGGTGAGGATATAGCATGCATCAAGCAGGAAAGGGACCTTGGGGTCATCATCTCTGATGACCTCAAGGTAGGGAAACAGTGCAACAAGGTGGCAGGTAAAGTAAATAGGATGCTGGGATGCATAGGCAGGGGCATCACCAGCAGGAAAAGGGAGGTTGTCATTCCACTATACAAGACACTAGTGAGGCCCCACCTGGACTACAGTGTACAGTTCTGGAGACCTTACCTGCTTAAGGATATAGACAGGGTGGAGAAGGTTCAGAGGAGGGCAACAAAGATGGTACAGGGATTGCATCATAACTCCTATGAGGGCAGGCTGAAGGACTTGACTATGTACTCCCTGGAGGAGAGAAGGGAGAGGTGGGATATGATAGAGACATACAAGTCCCTTGTGGGGAGGAACAGGGTGCAGTAAAACACTATTTTCCATCAAAAAAGGTGTTTCAGCACTAGAGGGCATGGGATGAAGTTCAAAGAAGGGCGATTCAGAGGAAATGTGAGGAAGAATTTCTTCACAGAAAGGGTGGTGGACAAGTGGAACACCCTGCCTGAGGAAGTGGTGGGGGCTAAAACAATCACAGGATTTAAGAATGCATGGGATAGACATAAGGGAATTCTAGATGTCAGGGGTAAGGGGCAACAGACTTCTAGAAAAACTTAAAGTGATCTTACAAGCTCAAATGGGCAGACATAGGCCCTTATCTGCTGACAGTATCTATGTAACAATATTGTGTGTAGGAGCTCCAGACTGACCCTTCAGAAGACAGAAGACAGTTTACCTGTGCCCTTAAATGCTTAGGGTCTGATACAATTTTGTCTTGAAGTCTTTTCACATATCTTCTTTTTTTTTTTGCCCTTTTGAGATTTGTACTGCAGACATTACCAAGCATCCAGTAGTTGTGCCATTCAGGTATTTGCCCAGTGACCTTGTAGTGGCCCCAGGCTTTGTCACTCAGCCTAATTTATTTTCAAAGGTCAACATTCAGCCATTCAGGGCAAAGACCTTTTACCCATCTCTGAATCCAGGGGTGTGCTTATTAACCACACAGAGAAAGCTATTGATGAAAAAGTCAGGGGCAAAGTCACCATTTGGGAGTTCCACTATGGTTCCCTAGTTGACTGCAGCAAGGCTATCAAGGAAGGCAGACTGATCAAATCTGGAGTAGCCACAAGCCAGCATAATCCTGGGAGGGGGTTTTAAGGAATTGTTTTTCCATATGCAGAAAACCAGTGAATGGTTACTGAGAGAGCCTGCAAGTATTCATAGTATCATGGTAATGTGTCAGCAGAAAAGGACCATCCTGATCCATCCAGTCTGCCCATTTCCCACCCACCCCTACTTGTCTCCACTTCCCAGAGATATTTTCCTCTGCTCACCAGCGAACCCCTTGTGTTTGTTCCATGCCCTCTTGAATTCCTCCACTGTTTCTGCACACACCACCTCATTAGGTAACCTGTTCCAGGGTTCCTCCACCCTCTAAGTGAAATAACATCTCCTTACATTGCTCTTAAATTTTCCCCCTTCCAATCTTAAATTTAGCCCCTTGTTTTAACTCCTGCAGCTTTTATCTTTTTGGATTTGTTAAATAGAATCCAGTCTAGTAGGGTGTGGTTCCCAATCTTATTCATTCTAGCAGGCTCATTTATGACTTGGGTAAGCTGCCCATCCAGCAAGACTGCCTTACACCCATTAGCACCCTCACTTTTCCATTTTATGTTCAAGTCATCAAGCAGTCTCAGAATCACTTTACCTAGGGACCTTCCTGCCAGGCAACATGTAAGGGCATTAACAGCAGGGTTGGCTGCTTGGGGAAGCTTATAAATACTACCAACCAAGAGCAACTTTTATGTCACCAAGCAGAAGTTTAACAAACAAGGACTCACAAGGAGAGTTTTCCAGGGCTAGTAGGCTGAACTCCTTAGCTGAAACTGCAATGGGTTTGGCTGTGTACACCAATGGCCAGGCATTCTGGTCATGACAGCAGTTCAGCTTTACTGATGTGGTGCATGCTGGACTTGCAAGAAATGAACTGCCCCAATGGGAGTGCTTCATTTCTTTCTGCGGCCTGAACTCCGGCCATGTGCATTAGAGTGCACACTAATGCGCATGGCCGGAGTTACAGCCACTGTTGTCTCTCTCCCATCTTCGCTCCTCTGACCCCCCCAAAAGGCTTCAACATTAGCCACCGTGCGGCTTTCTCTCCCAGTGCTCGCTTCTCAGCCCCCCGACATCAACACTAGCCGCAGTGCGACTTTCTCTCCCCTCTCCCGGTGCTCGCTTCTCTGCCCCCCTCCTGCCTCAACATTAGCTGTGGTGCAGCTTTCTGTTAAACCCGACATCAGGGTGCCCAATCCCCATGTCGGCAAAAAAAAAAAAAAAAAGTGCCACCACTGAGGGACATTGGGAAGCCCACTCCCAGTGTCCCCATATCTGTACCCCCCTCCAATATTCTGGGATACTGGGGAGCCAGCTCCCTGTATCTCTATATCTATAATCCCCTTCTTTAGAAATGGCCAGACTGGGGGGCTGAGTGGTCCTTATCTGCTGTCAAAGTCTATGCTAATGTTTCCCTATGAGAAAGAAAACGATCCCCCGACGTTTTTCTTTTTTCATACCTGAAAAAAGAAAATGATCCCTCGTCGTCTCCCCTGTCCCCCTCCTCCATCACAGCCCTCCCGCTGTACACCCACCTCCCCTTACCCCCCCTTACCCCATACTTACCTCTGGAGGTCGATGGCTTTGATCTTCTCTGGACTAGGACATGTCTGCACTCTTCAAAGCCAAACCACGAACTGAAGAATCAAGGTAAGTGCTTTATAATGGCTGTCAATGGGGGTTTCAACTTATGTTGATATCTCAGCCATTTTTTTGAATTTTTTCCCCAGATTTTCAACATAGCCTATGATCCTACCACATGAACACTGGCACTGTCATTTCATTACTCGGTCCTGAATGGTGTTTCCTGGTCACTGTACATAATTACCTTTCGGGACCGATTAACAAAATGACAGTGCCAGTGTTTATGAGGGAAGGTCCCTAAAGGCCCATTTTGAAAATTTGGTGAAAAAATCCCCTAAATGACCAAATTATGAGCGTGCATTATGCAGTTTCTGCACACGCTCATAATTTCAACAATTTTCAATATTTTCACTCCAGATTTTCCACATTGCCATTTTTTCACCCCTCCTCATGAACAGTACAGCTGTCATTTTTCACATGCTGCCCAAAATGTGTTTTCGCACCTGTGGCACAGAATAATAATAACATAATAATAAACTTTATTTGTAAAGTGCCTTTCCGAGAGATCAAGGCGCTGAACATAAAATATAAAAACACATACAAAAATAACACTTTTAAACATTCCATAAAATCCAGTTAATATGAAATAGTCCCATAATATAGTTTCCAACAGCAGCATAACATTAATAACTAAAAACTATCAGCTGGCACTGTCAGGGAAAGCTAACCTAAATAAACAGGTCTTGAGGGCTGACTTACAACTTTGGACGGTCAGGCATTCCCTCACCTGATGAGGTAGAGAATTCCACAGGGTAGGGGTTACATAAGCAAAAGAATGAGCCACAGATGCCTTCAAGTGCACCCTGGGAATCTCTAGCAATCCCTCATCGGTGGATTGAAGTGGTCGGGAAGGGTAGTAGGGGCAAAGGAGATCTTTCAGGTAGAGGGGTCCTAGTTTGTGTAGGGCTTTATAGGTCAGCAAACCGACCTTGAAGGTGATCCACCACTGTACAGGCAGCCAGTGCAGTCCATGGAACACAGGTGTAATGTGACTGGTGTCACAAATCCACTCAGCAGGTCAGGCCCTCTGTTCCCACAGTGCCAACCTCCGAGCACAGTCTTGAGAACAATTAACAGAACAGGGTAACCCTCCTGTCTGTTTTGTGGATTCGAATCAAACTTTGGTCTCAAGTTCTGGAGGGATTCAAACTGTGAACCTCTTGCTAGCGTATCCAATGTACAGGCTCAGATAATTCTGCTCTTGGGGGGGGCCAGATACTTTCACCTATGGGCACCTAACCAGGTGTACAAAATGAACCCTTAAAAACTTTATGAAAGACCTCAGAATAAACTCTTACCTTTTCCCAGTTTGGTAAAACCAGTAAGCTTTGTACAGTGTCAACTTTAACCATGTATGCGTCACTTGTCAAGAAAAATAATTTCAAAGGCACACCAAGTAGTCTCTAAAGTAGAGGTTTACTTAAAAATAGATAAAAATGTAAAATGAAAATACAGAACCATATATCACAAAAACATACAATCATTTAAAAGAACAAGGGTTAAAAAAATGCAAAATTCCTACCACCAGACAATTAGACTTATATATCTACTGTATCTCTTCTAATAGTGCTGATAGACAGATGTTGTTGTCAAGAGAGTACAAATGTGTGTCTTTACAGGTCACTCACAGCATAATTAAAACAGTGTCTTGAGCCTGCCTTCTCCATGATGTCACCCAGCTCCTCCTCTGTTTATTAAAAATTATACAATCATGATGTCATCACTCTGAAGGTGAATTAAATAAGGTTAATTTCTAAGTCCTTCTTTCATCCATGAGCAACATCCTGCTTTTACAGACAGCAGAGGAACATTTATGACTTCGCACCAGTGTGACATAACCTGGTTTTCCTCCTCTAAACATCATAAAATGGATATTTTCTATCCTGTCAGCTGGCAAGCTACAAATAAGCTAGATAAACAGGAGATGCTTGATTTAGGCATCTTCTAGCCTATAATTATCTCCTGGCCTTCCAGGTAACACCTTGTATCTAAAACCTGGGAGGGGGTATCATTCCACAGGCTGTTTCAGCATGTCTCATGAGAGACATTCAATAACACATTTTTATATTACAAAAATCATAGATTAATCAGAACCAGCTGTCTGAGTGTCACAATTCCTCCCCACCTAGACTGAATTTGGGGGCTCTATCCCCTGCATAGGATGAGCTTCCCAAATCAGTTCACTCCTCATAGATACGAGACAAACCATCTGAGTTCTGATTTTTGGCTCCAGCCCTATATAGAATGGTCATGTCATACCCTTGCAAAGCAAGACTCCATCTTAACAATCTACCATTGTTTTTTCCCATCTGCGTCAGCCAAACAAAGGGGCTGTGGTCAGTCTGTACCACAAAATGCTGCCCATACAAGTATGGCTCCAACTTCTTTAGGGCCCACACTATGGCAAGATACTCCTTTTCCACAGTGGAGTATGCCTGCTCCCTTGGAAGTAACTTTTACTCAGATAGGCTACAGGGTGATCTTTCCCTTGGCTGGATGTCTGACTCAGTACTGTCCCAATACCCACGTCTGAGGCGCCAGTCTGAACTATAAAGGGTCCGCTGTAGTCAGGACTTGTCAAAACAGGAGCATTGTACAGCGCCTCCTTCAATCTGGTAAAGGCTTCTTCACAGGCTGGTCCCCAGGTAATTTTCTTTGGCATCCTTTTCTTTACCAGTTCAGATAGGGGAGCAGCCAGGGTACTGTAAATGGGTACAAATTTTCTATAGTACCCTGCTGTCCCAAGAAAACTCCTGACCTGCTTCTGCATTTCTGGTCTGGGCCATGCCTGGATTACCTCTATTTTTATTTGGTTAGGATGGAGCTGTCCCCGGCCTACCACATGCTCAAGGTATGCCACCTCTCCCAAGGCCACCTGGCACTTCCCGGCTTTGACAGTGAGCCCTGTCTTCTGTATCCTGCCCAGCACTTCCCTAAGGTGGGATAGGTGTTCCTCCCAGCTGGTACTAAAGATGGCACATTCATCCAGGTATCGCCACGCGATCTCTCAGCACCATTTAACATCTGGTTCACCAACCTTTGGAAAGTGGTCATGCTCTTAATTCCAAAAGGCATTACTTTAAATTCAAATAAGCCTATCGGAGTGATGAAGGTCGACCTCTCTCTAGCTCTGTCCATCAACTCTACCTGCCAATACCCCTTGGTCAGGTCAATAGTCATAAGGTAGGTTGCCCCTCCCAACTTGTCCAGGAGTTAATCCATCTGGGGCATCAGGTGGGCGTCTGACTTCGTGACTACATTCATTCCATGATAGTCCACACAGAAATGAGTAGAGCCATCTGGCTTAGGCACAAGGACAATGGGTGAGGCCCAGGGGCTGTGGGATCTCTGGATTACTCCTAAATCCAGCATCTCCTCCACTTCTCTCCTACTGTCCTTTTGGACAGCCTCTGACACCTGATATGCTGTCCACTGTATGAATGTCTGTGACCCTGTTTCCACATCGTGAGTCGCTAAGTGGGTTAGTCCAGGCTTGGCGCTAAACAATGGGGCAAAGTCTGCTAAAACCTCCCTTACTTCCTGGATCTTCTCCGGGGTCAGCTGAGGAGACAATTTAACTGCCTCCACAGAGGACTCCCACTTACTTTCTTCCAGCAAGTCCAGAAGGCGGTCTCCTTCATCCGTCCCCTTCCCAGGACTACACACTGCAAACACCATGTCAGCCCTATTTGCATATGGCTTCATCATGTTGACATGGTACATCCTTTCTGTCTGTCTTCGGTCAGGTAACTCAATAATATACTGTAGTTCACATCATTTACCTTCCTAACCACTTTGTACAGTCCTGCCCACTCAGCATGCAGCTTGTCTTTCTGGACTGGAATAAGGACCATGACTTCCTGACCCACCATGTATGAGCAAGCTCTGGCTCTGCTGTCATACCACACTTTTTGTTTCTGTTGGGCAGCTGCCAGGTTGCTCTGGGCTGTCTTCATATGCTCCTTCAGCCTTTCCCTAAACTTAAGGATGTAATCCACTTTGGGAGTTCCCTGGGTGGCGTGCTTGCCTTCCCAGTCCTCCCGGATCAAGTCTAGGGGCCCACATACCTGGCATCCATATAAGAGTTTGAAGGGGGAAAATCCTGTCGACTCTTGGGGCACCTCCCTGTATGCAAACAACAGGTGGGGAAGGTATTTCTCCCAGTCCCTCCCATGCTGTTCAGCAAATGCCCAGAGCATTGACTTCAGGGTACCATTGATTCTTTCCACAAGCCCATTGGCTTGTGAGTGATACGGTGTTGTGCATCTCTGCACCACCCCACACTTCTCCCATAAACATTTCATCAGGTCCAACATGAGGTAACCCCCTTGATCGGTGATAACCTCCTGCGGAAACCCAACACGGGAGAAAATCCCAAGTAAGGCATCTGCCACTTTGTCTGTCCTCAGTGAGGATAGGGCCACTGCCTCCAGGTACCGGGTGGCATAATCCACCACAGTCAGGATGAATCTCTTCCCTGAGGAGCTGGGGATATGTAAAGGCCCCACAATATCCATTCCCACCCTCTGGAATGGCTCCTCCACTATGGGCAATGGAATCAGGGCAGCTTGGGTTTTCTTGCCCGCCTTCTCTATTTTTTGGCACTGGTGACAAGACCTGCAATACTCCTTCACCTGCTGGGTGAAGTTATGTCAATAGAAATTTTGGGCCAACTGCTGCGTAGTGTGTGTGATTCCCATATGACCAGACAAGGGAATATCATGTGCAATCTTGAGCAACTGCTCACAATATCCCTGGGGAATGACAAGCTGCCTGCCTAGCACCCCACCCTCTGTCTGCACAGCCTGAGTATACATCACTCCATTTTCCCAATAAACCTTATGTCTGCCATCACCTCCCTGTGCCCCATCAGAGTCTGCCCAAGCCCTCAGCTTCTCTAGACTAGGGTCACTTCTCTGAGCAGCTACAAACCTCTCATACATTCCCAAGGTGTGGGACAGGTCCCCTTCAGTCACTAAACTAGAGTCCCTGGCTCTAGCATCAGGGCACTCAGGATCACAGTCAATCCCAACCCTCTGACAATGGGTCACCCCTTCCTCTTCAGAGTAAACCTCTGTAGCTGTGTGGTTACTTGCTACTGGGGAAATTTCTACCCCCTTTTCATTAGTCTCCATATCACGAGACACAGGCCGGGGAACCAGCCTCTCAGTGATGTCCACAATGGCTCCTGTGGGGTCCAGAGAACTACAGTGTTCCCTTGCCGCTTTGCCACCGGTAACTGCACACACCATCTCCTGTTTGAGATTGTTGCCGAGGATCACATCCACTGCTAAGGTTTGGGCTACAGCCACCTGTTGCACAGTTCCCCCTGTTTCACCCCAGTCTAGGAGAACACTAGCGACGGGCAATGTTTTCTCTTCACCAGTAAAGTCCTGTACAGTGACGTATTTATTGCGTATAAGCTGAACCGGCTCTACTAGATCCCTCTTTACCAAGGTCAAGGATGCCCCAGTGACCCTTAACCCTTGCATCTGTACACCATTCACCATGACTGCGTGCATGTGTTCCCTTATGTTCACTGGCATGCTTCCAGGGACACACAAACAACTCACTTCCTTCCTAGCCCCCTGTTGTGTAATTGCTCACCAGTTTGGGACACTGTCTGGCAATATGCCCAGTTTCTTTACACAACCAACATTCATTTCTTTTCTCTGAAACCAGGGGCTAACTGATTTTGGTGGAGGCAGTGAGGGTTTTAGCTGCCCTAAAGGTGCGCTTTTCCCTTTCTGCACTGCCACGCCCACCCCATTTGTTCTCAGAGCAGGTCTGCTCCTGGTATAGCGGTCCGAGAGTTCAGCAGCCTCTTGCACTGTTTTGGGATCTCGGTCCTCCAGCCAAGTTTTCAGCTCTGCTGGGAATGCCCAGAAAAACTGTTCTAACAGAATCACATTTTCAATTTTATCAGCAGAGTTTGCTTCAATTCCTTCCCACCAACGTTTTAAAAACTGACATTGTTTCGTGGCTAGCTCCTCATAGCTCATGTCAGGGCTTCTCCTGAGCTTATGGAATTTAGCTCTGTATGATTCAGCAGTTAATTCAAATTTCTTTAACAGTGCAGCTTTATGTTTGTTGTAATCATCACTGTCCTTATTGTCTATTTAACCCAATGCATCCTGAGCTTTCCCGGTAAGTAGCGGGGATAGCTGGAAGCTCCAGGACACCCCAGGAATTTTAGCCTGACTACAAACTTGTTCAAAAGAATTTAAAAAGGCATTCATATCCTCCCCCTCTTTAAATTCGGCTATCAATTTGGAATTCAGTTTGTAACCCAGTCCTGTAGTCCCAGTTAAACCCAAGCCACTTACCTGCTCTGGTGCCGCTGGTTGGAGTTGTAGCTTCTCCAGTTCATGTTGCCTCTGGCACTCACGCTTCTCACAATCAGCATCTCTCTGTTCTCACTCTGCCTCTCAGCATTCTCACTCTGCCTCTCGGCATTCTTGCTCTGCCTCAAGGTCCACCTCCCGCTGTTCACGGTCCCTCTCCCTCTGGAACTCCAGCTCCATTCTGCACAACTTAATTTGCAGCCTGAGTACTTCTGGATCCAGGATACCGGTGACCTTCCCCTGCTGCTGTGGCCCTTCGCTGACAGTGGCCCTGTTGCCCTCCTCATCAGATCTGGACACTGCACTGGACGCTAGCCCTGCCACACTCAAGGTTTGGTCCTTTTCAGTCACTGTCTGTGACTCAATGCTCTGGGTATCTGCTACCATCAGGGCATCCACAAGGTTCTGTTTGGTGGCTTTCACCTCGAACGGGACTCCTCTGTCCCCGAACAACTGCTTTAAGTAGTCTACAGTGTGCCTGCTGTAGTTGGAAGCCATCTTCTTCCCTAACTACGGCTACTCTGACTTGCACTTTAGAGGAAAAAAAATAAAACCGGTAGGAACTTGGCTGTACGCCAAGTGTTATAGTTCTGTTTTCTTTTTAAAAATAAATCACTGCCTTTTTCTTTCTTTGCAAGTGAGCTGATGGTCTCAAGCTGACACACTGAACAATAAAAGCTTGTAATACCCAACTTATGCACACTGCTGCCAACCAATCTGTCACAAACCCACTCAGCAGGTCAGGCCCTCTGATCCCAGAGTGCCAACCTCCAAGCGCAGTCTTGTGAACAGTTAACAGAACAGGGTAACCCTCCTGTTTGTTTTGTGTGTTTGAATCAAACTTTGGTCTCAAGTTCTGGAGGGATTCAAACTGTGGACCTCTTGCTAGCGTAGCCGATATACAGGCTCAGATAATTCTGCTCTTCGGGAGGGCCAGATACCTTTCACCTACAGGCACCTAACCAGGTGTACAAAATGAACCCTTAAAAACTCTATGAAAGACCTCAGAATAAACTCTTACCTTTTCCCAGTTTGGTAAAACCAGTAAGCTTTGTACAGTGTCAACTTTAACCATGTATGCTTCACTTGTCAAGAAAAGGAATTTCAAAGGCACACCAAGTAGTCTCTAAAGTAGAGGTTTACTTAAAAATAGATAAACATGTAAAATGTAAATACAGAACCATATATCACAAAAACATACAATCGTTTAAAAGAACAAGGGTTAAAAAAATGCAAAATTCCTACCACCAGACAATTAGACTTATATATCTAATGTATCTCTTCTAATAGTGCTGATAGACAGATGTTGTTGTCAAGAGAGTACAAATGTGTGTCTTTACAGGTCACTCACAGCATAATTAAAACAGTGTCTTGAGCCTGCCTTCTCTATGATGTCACCCAGCTCCTCCTCTGCTTATTAAAAATTATACAATCAGGATGTCATCACTCTGAAGGTGAATTAAATAAGGTTAATTTCTAAGTACTTCTTTCATCCATGAGCAACATCCTGCTTTTACAGACATCAGAGGAACATTTATGACTTTGCACCAGTGTGACATAACCTGGTTTTCCTCCTCTAAACATCATAAAATGGATATTTTCTATCCTGTCAGCTGGCAAGCTACAATTAAGCTAGATAAACAGGAGATGCTTAATTTAGGCATCTTCTAGCCTATAATTATCTCCTGGCCTTCCAGGTAACACCTTGTATCTAAAACCTGGGAGGGGGGTGTCATTCCACAGGCTGTTTCAGCATGTCTCATGAGAGACACTCAATAACACATTTTTATATTACAAAAATCATAGATTAATCAGAACCAGCTGTCTGAGTGTCGCAACTGGTCCTAGAAGTACCAGTCACAAGCCTGGCTGTCATATTCTGCACCAGCTGCAAGCGGCGGATATCAAGCCCCAGTAGCCTTAAGTACAGGGCATTGCAGTAGTCAAGGCGAGTGTTCACAAAAGTGTGGACCAAGGTAGAAAGATCATCGGGAGGAACCAGGTGCTTTACTCGGGTGATATTCCTCAGATGAAAAAATGAGGTCTTGACAACAGCTGACACCTGAGATTTCAGGGTCAGCTCATTGTCAAAAATAATGCCCAGGTTACTCACCTGATGTGAGGCAGCCAGCTAATCATCCCCGTGCCAAAGCTCAGATGACTGTCCAGCCAACATACCTGCCACCCGATGATCTGGGTCCACCACCAACACCTCAGTTTTATCTGAATTAAGCTTCAGCCAGCTGGCACTCATCCAGTCTTGAATCTCGAAGAGACAGTTGTTAAATACCGAGACTGCATCCTCCTGCCTGGGTACAAAGGACAGGTACAGCTGAGTATCATCTGCATAGCATTGAAAACTCAAGCCATACCACCTAACAATGTCTCCCAATGGCAGCATATACACTGCGAACAGCATGGGTGCCAAAATGGAGCCCTGCAGAACCCCACAGGATAGAGGGAGAGCATCAGAGGAATGAATCCCAGTGACCACTCTCTGAGTCCTACCCTGAAGGAAAGATCTAAACCATCTGAGGACTGTACCGGATAGTCCACAGATGAACTGCAGGTGCTCCAATAGCACACCATGGTCCACAGTGTCAAATGCCAGAGAGAGATCAAGGACGACCAAGATGGAACAAGACCTCAGATGTCTCGCTATTAGGAGATCATTTAGCACCCGGACAAGAGCCGTCTCAGTACTATGTCTCTTCCTAAATCTGGACTGGAGAGAATCATAGACATCATGGATGGTAAAATGGTCATTCAGCTGCAGTGCAGCTACCTTCTCAATAACCTTACCCACAAAGGGCAGGTTAGAGACAGGTCTGTAGTTGGTAGGACAATCTGGGTCAAGGGAGGGTTTTTTCAGGAGCGGTCGCATGACCACCTCCTTTAGGGGATCGGGAAAATCCTCCTCTCCAATGAACTCCAAACTATTTCTGCAAGGATCGGGCTGATCTCATCCATGCAACCCACTAGGAGTTGCTTGGGGCCCGGATCCAAACTACAGCTGGTTGGCCGCAAAGTCTGGATGACTCTCACGATGTCAATGAGTTCTGACTGGCTAAAGTCCATCCAAACAAACTGGGTGCTTGTGACTTCCTGCTGACCAATGCAACACCCCTTAGAAGTGGTCTGGCCAATCATGGACCTGATTGGTGACAACCTTATCTGCAAAAAATTGAGCAAACTCGTCACACTTTTCTCTTGTGAAAAATCTCCAACAGACTAGAGACAGATGGATCGCACAATCTGTCCAATGTCCAGAAGAGCTGAGCTGGTCAATTTTGTGCAGCGGCAATCTCCCTGGACAGGAATTCTGCCTTCTTACAGGTGATTGTTGATTGATAGATTGTATAATGTTCCATCAATCTAAGCCTGTCACCCTCCAGGCTCAATTTCCACCAGGTCCTCTCCAGACTTTGCCCACTCTCTTTAACTCCTTCAAGATCCCATCAAACCATGGAGACCTTGGGTGGAGGGTGAGGGGGCGAACTCGAACAGGAGCAATAGAATCCAGGGCCTCTGTTACCACCATATTATAGGCAAGCACCAGGTGTCCTGGATCCATGTACTTCCTCAGCAAGCTCGATAGATCCAGCACCACCATTAGGCCATCTGGGGTCACACCCCACAATGGGCAGTACTGGAGGATCACCATATGGGCAGGCCTATTGGGGGAACCACAAAACTGAACTCTATGGTGTAATGGTCAGACCATCCAATTGGTTCCACTGCCAAGCTGGATATCTCCATCCCCAGGAGAACACTAGGTCCAATGAGTGACCTCTAATGTGGCTGCGGAGGTAACAACCTCTATGAGGCCCAATGAAGTCATTAGTTGGAGGAAGTCACAACCAAAATATGAGAGTTCATCGTCGACCCAGGCATTGAAATCTCCCAGAATCAACCATCTGGGGGATCCCAACACCACTCAACAATGAAGTCCACGACTTTCTCCAGGAACTCTTTCCCATCTTTGGGTGGACGGTAGATGAGGAGCATCCTGCACCCCACACCCGCAACCATGATACGCTCAAAGGATTTGGTGGACCCCACTGGTGCAGTTGCAGTGCAAAATAAACTTTCAGGATGGAGCAATGAAATCACAGTGTCACTGTTCATGCGGTGGGGTCCCAAAAAGGTCATGTTGAAAATTTGGTACAAAAATACCCCAAAACGCCCAAATTACGTGCAGTTGTTGAAATGTTGCTATGCATGCGCATAACTTTGGCAAATTTTTATATCTTCACTCCAGATATTCAGAATTGCCAGTTTTTAACACCACCCCATGAACAGTATAGCTGTCATTTTTCACATCCTGCCCAAAATGTGTTTTCACACCTGTGGTGTTGAATGGCGTAGTCGCTGCTCAAAATCACCTTTCAGGATTGAGTAATGAAATTATAGTGCTACTGTTCATTAGGTGGGGTCTCAAAAAGCCCATGTTGAAAACTTGGAGTTAAAATACCAACAAACACCTGGGGCGTTAGGGTTTCCAACAGTAACACCCCCCCCCCACCCTGTAGAGACTGACAGGCATCAGGGGTGTGCCTTGGGGTTGTCGGCCATAATGCTCACGCCATTCCACCCCTACTCCCACCCTGCAGCCAGTGACTGGCATCGGGGTGTGCCTGGGGTCTTCAGCCCTAACATTCACCCCATTCTCCTATACTGCATCCAACTCAGCTTATTCCCATATGGAATGGGGTGAACGTTAGGACCAAAGACCCCAAGGCACACCGCAACGCCTGTCATTGTCTGCAGGGTGGGGGTTGGGTGGAATGGCATGAGCATTATGGCCGATGGCTCAAAGACACACCTCCCAACACCTGTCAGTCTCTGCAGGGTGGTGGTGGTGGTGGTGGGGCATTAAGGTTGGAAATCCTAATGTCTGATTAAGGAAGTAAATCAGGGAGGGATGCTTGACATCACCTAACTTAAGTTCAGCAAAGCCTTTGACAATGTCCAACATAGAAGGCTGATTAACAAGATGGGTAGTCTGGCCATGGGGCACAAGCTGATAAACTGGGTTAGAAACTGGCTGATGGACAGGAGGCAGAGGATGCTGGTAATGGGATCCAATCCAGGGAGAGGGGGGTGACCAGCGGGGTACCTCAGGGATCAGTCCTGGGACCATTTATGGTGCAGCTTCCACCATGCAGCACCCACCACTCTCACTGCTGCCTCCTCTCTCCTCTGAAGCCAGTACCAGTACTGAACTGGAAGTTTTCCTTTAATATTCATAAGCACCCTTGTTTTGGACCAAGTTGGGTCAGAGGGAGAAGTCACATGGGAGCTGGCAGGGATAGGACCAAGATTCAATTCAACATCCCCTGAGGAGAGCAGTAGTAGCTGCAACATTAAAAGGCAAGGAATTAAGCCATATAAAGAAGAAGAGATTGTAGCAATTACCATTTCGATTTAACCCATGATGAAACACAAGTAGAAATATAAAGAAAACTCAGGTTTGAGCTCAGATGCATTAACTAGTCTTTTAAAAGTTTTCTAGTAAGAGCCTTTAACTAAAGTACACTATTCCTTACCAAAATTGAAAAATAATGTGAGCGTCTACATCTTACCCCTCCCATAAAAAAGTGGAAAATCTGAATCGACTTCAAGCATAAACTCTCACATTGTACACTGTGCCTACGATTTGTTTGTTTGTACCAAGTATTCTCATGTCTGATATTGAAACCTTGTATTCACTGTTCTCAAATGGACTTATGCATCAAACCTGTATATTGTGTCTACTATTGTTGCTTAAATCAAATCTGTTTCATGTGTATTACTGTTACCTTGTACTCCACTGTCACCCTGCGCCATGTGTTATAGCCCGGGTCGTGCCTGAAAACGGTCCCTGGGATCAGTGCACTCACTCGGTTGTCAAAGTCATACTAACATACTAAAATGCCAGCAGAACAGGCCTAACGGTTTTTCGTGTCTACTCCTTTGGTCAGCCCCCACCCTGGGTGCTGACCTTGCTGCCCCCCTCGCCTTCTCTGGCTTCTCCCTTCCCAGTTCCGGATATTCTTGCTGCATTGGATTTTGCTTCCAGAACCCTTCCCCTGTACCTGTCCCACCCCCTCTTGAACCCCTCCACTGTCTCTGCCTCCACCAGCCCCCTAGGCAGCACATTCCATGGCTCCACCACCCTCTCAGTGAAGTAGCACCTCCTCCTTTCTCCCTGAATCTTCCCCTCCAGCTTCCACCCATGCCCTCTAGTGGCCCCTCCTCCTTCCTTCAGAAGCACCCTGACTGTTCCTCCTATTTACCCTCTTCATGTACCTGAAGACCTCTATCATGTCCCCCGGTCCCTTCTGTCTTCCAATTGTACATATTTAGCTCTTCAAGCCTCTCCTCATAGGTCCTGTCCCCCAAGCCCCAAATCATTTTGGTTGCCCTCCTCTGGACCTCTCCAGGAGGTTAATGTCCCTCTTTAAGTGTGGCCTCCAAACTGCACGCATGATGCTCAAGGGTAGCCTCACCAAGCAGTTATACAGAGGAGTATCACTTCCTCCTTCTGGAGGTGATCCTAGCATGCATCCCAGCATCCTGTTGGCCTTGGCTGCTGCCCCTCCTACAAGTCTCAGAGTTGTTCATCTTGACATCCACCACCACCCCCAGGTCCCCTCAGCCATCGAGACTTGTAGCATTTCCCCCATGAGGTGTACACTTAGCCGGGTTCTGGCCCCCAGGTGGAGTACCTTGCATTTCCTGCATTGAACCCTCAGCTTCCACTTTCTAGACCATCTTTCCAGAGCCTCCAGGTCCCCCTGAGGCCACCCTCCCCCCCTCCCCATCCACCACCGCTCCCAGTTTCAGTCATCCGCAAAGAGACTCATCTCACCCTGATTCCTGTCCTTATGTCAGAGGTAGGCGTTGAACAGAAGGGCCCAAGGACTGATCCTGTGGGACCCCACTAATGACCCTCCTGGGGATGAAACTATCCTGCCAACTACGACCCTCTGGGTCCGGTCCTGAGCCAATTGCCTATCCATCTGATCATCTGGTTCCCACCCCATTTCTCCCAGCTTATCCAACAGGCCCACATGAGGAACAGAGTCAAATGCCTTGCTGAAGTCTAGAAAGAGGACGTCCACTGGTCTACCCAGGTCCAAGGCACTCGTCACCCAGTCATAGAACTCCACAAGGTTTGTCTGACACAATTTCCCGGGATGAATCCATGCTGTCTATCGTCCAGGCACCCTGACTTTTCCAGGTCCCCCCTAGCCTCTCCTTGACAATGCCCTCCATCACCTTGCCCACCACCGCTGTCAGGCTGACAGGCCTGTAGTTCCCTGCCACCTCCCTTGATCCCCCCTTGTGGATAGGCACTATATGCACCACCTTCCAGTCCTGGGGCACCCACCCTGTCCTCAGAGAGATGGTGAAAAGCTCCACCAGGGGTTTTGCCAGGACATCCGCAAGTTTCTTCAGCACTCTGGGATGTAATTTATCTGGCCCCGGTGCTTTCTCCGTCTTAAGGGAGCTGAGGGCTTCCCTCACTCTCTCTGCTGTGATTTCCACTTCCGGTACCTCTTCTCCCTGCTTAGCCCTCCCCCCTCCTGCCAGTGATGCCTCCCTCTCCCCAGACCCGCTGATCGGTAAGGGTCCCCCTCAGTATCTCTGTCTCCTCCCATGTATGATGCAGCACCCCATTTTCCTTGGTGAAAACTGAGGTGAAGTACTCATTTAGTACCTCAGCCTGCTCCCCGGGTCTTGTGCCCATCTCTCCTGATTTAATCCTGCTAATCTGCCCCTTCACCCTTCGTTTTTCCCAATGTATCTAAAGAACCCCTTGTTCCCTCTCCTCATTTCCCTGGCCAGGTTCTGCTCCTTCCTTGCCTTAGCCGCCCTCACCACCCTAGTGGCCCTTCTAGCCATCAGCTCGTACTCCCCTCGATCCCTTTCACTCCTTGAGCACTTGAATTGCTTATAGGCTGCCTTCTTTCCCGCACCACCTCCTGGACCTCCCTGGTCCACCAGCAGGGTTTTTGGGCTCTACCGCACTTTCGTCTTACTCTTGCACAGGTGCTGGTAGCATCCTGCACCCCTCTCCTGATGATTTCCCACCTACTATCAGCGTCCATGTCTGACCCAATCCCATCCAAATGCTCCTTAAGGATCCTTCCCATTTCCTTAAAATCCACCCCCCTGAAGTCAGTTACTTCTGTCTTTGTGCAGCCTTCTACCCCTCCTAGGTCCAGGCAGAACCAGGCCGTGGCATGGTCACTCCCCGCCAGTGGTCCCTCCCAGGCCCCAATCTGGTCACTGTCTGCCAGGACCACATCCAGTACCCGCGCCTCCTGGTCAGTTCCCTCACCTGCTGAGTTAGGAACGCGCCTTGAAAGACATCCAACAACCTCTGTTCCTGGTCACAGAGGATGTCATAGTCTCCCAGTCTGTTCCTGGCATGTTTAAGTCCCCAACACCACCAACTGCTCTCTGCCCAGTCTGCAGTGTCTCCCAACATCTGCCACCAGACTCTTTCCAGCTCCTCTGCCAGGGCAGGGGTCTATACACCACTCCTATTTTTACTCTCTTGCCCCCCCTTGTTATCAAGGTGACCCAAATCGCCTCCACGGTTCCCTCCGCCTCCTCTACTCCCCCTATGCCAATGCAGTTTTTGACTATCATTGCTACCTCTCTCCTTCCCTCCCCCCCGTCCTTTCTGAACATAGTGTAACCCTCCAGGTTCAGGTCCCAGTCGTGTCCTGCAGTGGCCCAAGTCTCAGTGACCACTACCACATCCACTGCTCCTCAGTTAGCATCGCCTGGGCTCAGGCATTTTATTGCCAAGCTCCTGGCATTTAGCAGACTACCTTCCACCCTTTCCTATAGTTCCATTTCCCTGCTCGTGTTCCCATGGGGATTCTGTTTTCCCTGGTCTGCACTTTGCCAGTCGGCTTTTTCCGCAATCCTCCAGTTCCCCAGGGGTGGAGACAGAGTCCCTCCTTTATCGGCACCCCTTGACAGCCTTTTCTCCCATCCCTACCTCTTCACAAGTTTAAACCCCACTTTTCACCAATGAACCTCTATTTTCAACTTAAGGATTTCCTCCTCCAAATTGAGATGGAGCTCATCTCTAGCATACAGCTCCTTATCCTCCCAGGTCTCCCCAATCCCCATCAACCCATACCCTCTGGCCTCACACCACTCCCTGAGCCACTGGTTTATCTCCCTAATCTTCCTTTTGTGTTCCCCACTAGCTCTTGGCACCGGCAGGATTTCTGAGGAGGAAACTGTTCATCCTATGTCATGACAGACCCTGGCAAGCTCCCTGAATCTTGCCTGTATCTCTAGCTCGCTATTTCCCTCAATGTCATTTGTACCCAGGTGGACCAGTATGTCTGGGAACCCCCACAATCCTTTGCCAGCTGACATACCTCGTGCTTAGCCCTGTGCACCGTTAGTCCAGGGAAGCATCTTGTTCTAACTGGCTAGGCTTCTCCCTCCCTATCCCATTTGATAACCCTGATCATAGAATCCCCCAACAGGAGCACTCTGACTGCTCCTTTTCCTCCATTTCCCCCCCTTCCATGTCCCTCATCCTTTCTACCGGCCCCTCCACCCAGCCGGCTCCTTGTTCCTCCCCCTATCTGGGTGCCACATGCCACCCCCTCCTTATTTACCATGGCCAGCCCTCCCCTCCAATCCTATGCCTCTCCTCCTCCTGAGTATCCTTCTGTACCTTGCTAATTCCCCCCTCACTGCTCGCGACTGGTCCTTCTCCCCCATCTGCTAAACTAGCCTGGCTCGTCCTCCCTTCCTTCCTGTCTCCATTTAGTTCCTCCTTGCTCGTCGTGCTCCCCTGGCCTAAACCCTCAGCTCCCTTTACTGAATCCTCCTTGTACTTCTGGTCCTTCTCCTTTACCTTTCTGCCCAACTGGTCCTTCTCCTTGCGCTTTCCTCCCTCTTCCCCCTGCCTCTCCTGCTCTGATTCACTGCTCCCCCCATTTTCCTGCATTCCAGGTCCCCCTGTTCTTCCTGCTATCTGGCCTCTGCCTCCTGCCCCCACTCCCTTTCTGTCTCTAACCACCCCTGTCGTGGCTACATCACCCCCCTCATCCTCGAGCAGAAGAAGAGATTTGAAGCAGTTACTGAGTGTAAGGTCTGATCCACCTCCCCGCCTTGCTTCCTTCTGTCCAGCCCTGGCCATCTGCCTACTTCCCTGAGAATGTTGTCCCTCCATCCCTCCTTTGTGAGGGTCCCCAGTTACCTGCCTGCTTCCTTGGTAGTGTCCTTTTGGACCCCCTCTGCCAGGGTCCCTATGTGACCCCTGAGTATTCTCCTGCACTCCTTTCCCTATGCCCCCACCCCTAGTGCTTGGTGCAACCCCGTGGGAGATCCCCAGCCCCCTTCCCCAACCATACCTCCCCCCTTACCCCAGCTGTCTCCTAAGCCCCGCAACCTCCTCCCTAAGCTGTGACAGCTGGTAGCACATTGGGCAACCACTGAACTTCCAAGCCCAGTCCAGTATCATGGCTGCTCCACACCCTGTGCACCCCACCACCCTCCCAAAGATGCCGGCCCTAATGACGTGTGGTTCCATCCCCTTCCAAATAGGTTTCCTTGGGTGAGCCACCAGGTTCCCCCCTATTCCAAGATACACCCTACTGCCTAATCGGGTCACCCACTAATCTTAGAGACAGTCCCACTGTACACCAGTAACCCTGTTACTAGGTGCAGTACAACACATTAAACTTATAAGGGAAATGAACAACTCCCTAAGCTCTTCTCTCCCAGCCTTTAAATCCAACCCTCAGTGGCTAGAACTTCATGAGCTGTACCTGCAGCCTTTTCCTCAAATTGCAGGGCAGGTGTTCCCCTATAAATTAGCAGAATTCTGGGAGGGAGAGGTGGGGAGGCGGTCTTGGCAGACACCTGACTCGAGAGAGAGAGTGTATCAGCCCTGTGTCTCCTCCAAGCCCAGCAGCCAAAGAACCAGGCCCAAGCAAATCCCACCAAATAGGTTTTAAATCAGAAGAAATAGGCCTTCACCAGCGCAGCCTGTTACACAGTGAAACATCCACAAAATGAGCCCACTTACAGCCACCAAACCAGTTTTCAAACTTCGAGCAGCCCCCAAAACAATACCCTGCTAGCCCCTTAGGAGTAAGAAAGAAAAGAACTAACCTTCTACCAAGTAAAATCCACAAGAACCCTGTGAAAACAACAAGCAGCAGCTACTGTCCTGGAACACAACTGATCCTGTTCCCTTCCAGTTCTTTCTGAGAAGACAAAGTAGCTAACACCTCAAACCTGATTCAGCTCTGCCTCCAGTCAATTGGCTGAGTGAGATCTGGCCAGACCATTAACACCCTTCCCCCACTATGCACTAACCTTTGCAGCTAGTGGAGTCAGCAAAAAGGAATCAAAATTCAACTCAAAGCCCCCAAAATATGTTTGCTGCCAAAGGAAACAGGTCTCCAATTTAATCAGCTTCACTAACAACACATCAAAATAGGCTTGAAATTAACAGATATAGGTCTCCAATTCAAATAACCATCTCCAAGCAAATCCCACCAAATAGGTTTTAAATCAGAAGAAATAGGCCTCCACCAGCGCAGCCTGTTACACAGTGAAACATCCACAAAATGAGCCCACTTACAGCCACCAAACCAGTTTTCAAACTCCCAGCAGTCCCCAAAACAATACTACCCTGCTAGCCCCTTTGAAGTAAGAAAGAAAAGAACTAACCTTCTACCAAGTAAAATCCACAAGAACCCTATGAAAACAACAAGCAGCAGCTACTGTCCTGGAACACAACTGATCCTGTCCCCTTCCAGTTCTTTCATAAATAAATAAATAAATATAAGCCTTTCCCTTACCTTTGCCAGCTGTAAGAAGGGAATGCCTGTTAAAAGAGTGGTGACACCATAGTATCTAGGGGCATGGTTATGCCAGCGTGTGGTGCCCCACTTTGTTAAATGGAGCTTTTGTGGTGCAGTGCTGCATAGTACGTATTTGATGTGTTTGTGATGGGTTCATAGCAGCAATTTACTTATCCTTTGCTTTTCTTTGGCTCAGGCTTGCATAAATAAATGGACTGGCTTAATGCCATGACCTAAGCTATGTAGGTGTTGCAATCTAGCCTGTTAGCAGTTACCAGTTCTATTTGCAAACACTAACATGTGGCCAAGTGAATTGTATGGTGACTTACTCATCCCCCCAGATAACGGAATCAGGGCTCCATGCATGGTAGTTTTTGGTGCTGGCATATGGGGTGCCTCTTCTCCCCTGCCTTTGCACCGCCACCACTGGGACTGAGAATTGGTCCTATGTGTTTTCATTTACTCCTAAGATGTCAAATGCTTTTTAAGGACACTGTATAGATGTAGCGAGGATGTGAATATCACCTGCTCAGGATGGAAAGACTCTACCCACAGAAAATATATAGAAACATAGAATTTGTCAGCAGATAAGGACCACTTTATCCACCCAGTCTGCCCATTTTTCTCTGCCTATGCTGATACCATAGACACTACCTGATCTCTAGCTCCCCCCAGCCCCACTTCCTTACCAAGATTCCCTTGTGTCTATCCCATGCATGCTTGAAGTCCACTACTGTTTTTGTCCCCACTGCCTCCACTGGAAGACTGTTCCGGGCATCCATCACTCTTTCAGTGAAGAAGTACTTCCTCGCATCCCTCCTAGATTCCACCCCCTTCCATCTTCATTGCATGCCCCCTTGTTCTTATTCACTTTCTCATCTGAAAAATACTCCCCTCCTGTTTCTTATTCACCCCTGTGAAGTATGTATAGGTCTCTATCATGTCCCTCCTTTCCTTCCTCTCTTTCAGTATGTACATCAGTCTCTCCTCATACGGCCTCTGATGCAACTCCTGCGCCATTTTAGTTGCCCTCCTCTGGACAGTCTCTACCCTCTGTATGTCCTTCCTGAGATGTTGTCTCCAGAACTGGATACAGTACTCCAGGTGGGGCCTCACCAATTATCTGTACAGTGGTTAACACCACCTCCCTCTTTCTGCTGGTGATACCCCTCCCTATGAACCCCAGCATCCCGCTTGCCCTACCCACTGTCTTGTCACACTACCCGGCTGCCTTGAGGTCATCCGATATGATTACTCCAAGGTTTCTTGTGTTGTGACCATCAATACCTCTTTCTATACTCCGCCTCTGGGTTTCAATGCCCTAGGTGCATGATTTTTCACTTTTTTGCATTGAAACCCAGCTGTCATAGACCACTCCACAAGTTTTCTCAGGTCTCTGCTTATTCTTTCTACCCCCTCAGGAGTGCCCACTCTAACAGAGAATAATGCATGGGAAACCATGCACAACAACACTGTGTTTCCATTGAGGGGTTCTGATGACATCATAGGGACCTCAAAAGCAAAACTTGAGAGGACCTTAATATGGAAACACTGCCAAGTTGTGTATAACTGCTCGTGTTATTTTGTATAGCATATGGTTTGAAACAAAATAAAAAAATGCAGCTTTTTTTTTTCCCCAATAAATTTTCATTCTAATTTTTATTATATAAAAAGAAAACTGAAACCCACCCTCACCCAGCTGCTAAAAGCCTACCTTGGTGACAGGTAGTTTTTTTAATGATGTAACAACAAAAGATCTTGTGTGTGTGTGTGTGTGTGTGTGTGTGTGTGTGTGTGTGTGTGTGTGTGTTAATGAAAGTAAAATGGCAGGTGGCATAAGCTTTCATTCTAATTTTAAAAAGCTGTTGCAGCATAGAAGGTACAACAACATTCTATGACCAGTGAACTCTGAAATAAAACCCAGCTTTTTAGATAGGCTGGAAATCCATGTCTAACAAGGGATAACCATATACCATTTTATTCCTCGTGCGGAATAACCAGACAGGTTTTCAGCAAAACCAAGCATCCACAGGCGCTAAGCTGTGCTCATGGTGCTGGAATAATGCTCATTAGGGAGCAGCAGCTTGTTTCCAATAAAATTAAACTATAGTCAAAAAAGTGAGCAAGCACTCATAGGCTATACTATAAAATATATGGCACCAAAAAACTATTGCAAATCAAACAATGAACTGTGGCCCTGGAAATTCCATATGATGCAAATAATTTGTTCATAAATATTGTTGTGCAAACAGATCATAAGGACTGTCTGTGTCCCAGATAAAGTGCTCAGTAATGCTTACACTACGTGCAGACTTTTTATTGTAGAGTTCATTCATGCATTGCCATAAAAAGATATACAGGAGTACCCCAAAAGACAGCCACCTCCATAAACCAGAGCTTCGCTCGTAAAACAGTTTCATCAGGGGGCATGATATTGAATTTCCAGGTCTGCAGTTCATTGATATCATCAGTAAGCTTTTTATGGTGTCTCTGTTTTAGTTTTATACTATACGAACATACGGAATTGCCAGCAGAAACAGGCCTCATGGCCTATCGAGTCTGCTCGAGTATGCAGCTAGCACCTCATCTCGCAGCTATGTTAGTATAGTTACTATACCTTACACCAAGTGCTCGCTCACTTTTTGACTTAAGTTTTCAGCATAACGCAGCAGGCATTTTGGGATATAGGGTCACAGAAGATCATGGTAGGCCTACAAAGTGCACTATGAATTCAGAAAATCCTGATGAAAACTTTATAGACTTCCCATTCCCGGAAAATTGTTTTACTTATTTTAGAATTTGGGACCAGAAAAGGCACACTGAACCAAAGCTCATTTCCAGATGCATCTCAGGAGAACAGGGAGGCAAACTGACTTGCTCAGGTCACATAGTATACAAGTCATGACAGTGGATTTCAAACCCAAGTCTGCTGGCTCTCCAGGTTGACCTATTGATAGGTGCACAGCGAAGTTAAACTTCGTCGTGAGTTGCTGCAAAGTTAGTAAGATTCCATTGTCTGCACCAAATTAACTTCGTTGACTTTGCAACATTTTTCAGGTGAAGTTGTACTTTTTTCCCATGAAGCTGCACCTTTGCAGCGAAGTTTGCCCATTTGGGGAGAAATAGTGCCACTTTGCTGTTGTGAAGTCGGCACTTCAAACTTTGTGAAGCTTGCCAACTTCGTGAAGTTTTGTCGAAGCAAAGTTTTCTCCACTTTGCACTTCTCTTACCATTAATAGCTTGGTGCTCTGACTTCTAGGCTATACTGCCTCTCAGTAACTCAGCACAAATGTACTACAAAGCCTTGGAAAGACAAATGACATTTATCAAAGGTGTGCTGCAGTAAATTGTTAAAGTGGAATCGCATTAGTTGAAGATTGCAATCTCTTTTATGGGCCCAACAAAGAAATTCTACATATGTGTAGCTGTTACAATACACATGCTTTTGGGGCTGCAGACGTCCTTTTGCCAGGCATTGTTTTGCAGTTGAACTATGTTTATAAAATTATGAACTGAAATATCAACTCAAACAAACTTTTGTGCAAAATGAATGAAGCAGGTTCATGGTCACAGGCGGCTAGCCTAAATGATATTCCACAAGGCAAAGAAACCACACTCACACCAGGACTGCTAAGTTTTCTATTGCCAAACATTTTATTTTTGCTTAGAATTGCAAAATATTTCAGCATAAAGCATATAGCTCTTTATAAAGTGCAAAAAAAAACTGAAGTGCTGTAGTGAATAACAGCAGCCTGAAAACGTTCTACTGAGTGACGCGTCAGGGCATTCTAGTCAGCATCTCCAGGTTGACAGTGGGGTTATGCGTGTTGCTACTTTATAGTTGTTGTTTTGTAATCACTTAAACTTTATTAAGATTTCAAGAAAAAAATATGCAGACAATACATACACATAACAATGCATTCTTATTAGGACATGTCATTGTTTGGTTCCACTCTTTAACTCTATAAAGTTTAGCCCGTTTGGTAGGGCAGCAACACTTCATAAAGTTATTTCAGACTGTACACCACACAGCCCATAGGGGTGGATATGAATGGGTGTTGGGTATCATTCATCTGTCAGTATTGTTGCTCACAGCCCACCCTTAGACATAGGCACACAGTGATGTAGGAGGCTTTGTAACTTTTATCAATGCATGACAGACATACAAACATAAAATACAATCAAGTGTCATTCCACTTTAACTTTATCATTATTTCAACTGATGTTGCATGTTATGCTGCAGTTGTTCACCATTGCACTTTACTTGTTTGGCAATTGAAAATTTATCAGTCCTTGTTTGAGTGAGGTCTCTTTGCCTTATAAAATATATTTAAATACCTATTCTGTTAATGTTAAAAGCCAGCCGTAACAACCACCAACATCTGTTTCTACAGGGTTAGTGCACTGTCAAGGGCTACTCTGAGACTGCAGTCACATTCCACTGGCTTAAAGGAAAGTTCCACAAAATTCATCAGATCCAGTCCTTTGTAATTTCCTCAGCTCAGTGACTGGAACCCCACCAAAAGCATTTATTTTAATCTGGGTTTAGCTTTAGCAAACTGTGTACCATGCAGCTGTGGACCATGCCAAAACAGGCACTGCAAGGTGATTGTCAGAGCCAAAAGATAGATATACAGTAGCTTAGTATTATTTGGGTAACATAGAAACTCTAGACTATATCCCCTAAAGACCAGCCCCAAAGGCAGTATGTATAATACAAGCACCATCAAGAATGGAACCGACACCTGAGGCACTCTGTACTTCAGGGTTACTGACAAGGATGAATAAGCATGCATAACTACTTGCTACTCCCACTTGGCTGGGAAGGAAAGATCTTTCCCTAAAAGTCCTCTCAAAAGTGCCTGGTGGTTATGTATGACCATGTGGTCCATGGTGTCCAACATGATGGACCACAGGGTCTTACATGACCACCACAACATTGTGCACCTAGGGCACAGAAACACTCAGAGGTGGAGTATAAAATGGGGGAAGAGACATTGACAGTCACCAAACACGAAATGGGACCTTGGAGTAATAATCATATCTGATGACCATAAAGTGGCGAGGCAGTTTGACAAGGCAATAGGAAGGGCCAATGGGATGCTGGGGTTCATATGGAGAGGTCTCACCAGCAGAAGATGGGAAGTGGTGTTGCCACTGTATAGATCATTGGTGAGACCCCACCTGGAGTACTGTTTCCAGTTCAGGAGACTACATCTCAGTTAGGACATAGACAGGGTGGAAGATATCCAGAAGAGGGCAGCTAAAATGGTGCAAGGGCTGCATCAGAAGCCCTATGAGGAGAGACTGTGGCACCTCAGTATGTACACCCTGGAAGAGAGGAGGGAAAGGGGACATGATAGAGACCTATAAATGCTTTATGTTGTTGAACAAGGCACAGGAAGGGAGTATTTTTTCAGAGGAGAAGGTGCACAAGAGCAAGGGGCATGCAATGAAGCTGGAAGAGGGAAATTTAGGAGGGATGCGAGGAAGTACTTCTTCACTGAAAGAGTGGTGGGTGCCTGGGACAATCTTCCAGCAGAAGTAGTGTGGGAAAAAACAGTGGTGGACTTCAAGCATGCATGGGACAGGCACAAGGGAATCCTAGTTGGGAAGCACCAGAGGTCAAGTAGGGTCTGCGGTGAAAGTATAGGCAAGGACAAATGGGCAGACTGGGTGGGTCAAGTGATCCTTATCTGCCTTCATTCTGTGTTTCCATGTTTCTATCATTAAGAGGCCCAAGAGAATTGAAAGGCTACAGCCTGTGGTTCATAGAGACAGCAGATATTACAGACCAAGGCCCTGCTCCCGTATGTAGAGATATATATATATATATATATATATATATAGATATATATACTATATATATATATATACTGTATATATATATATATATATATATATATATATATATATATATGTATATTGCACATGTCCAAGCATCCCGCGAACATTTGAATTTCTTGTTGCCACCTCCATCCCCAACTTATCCTGTGGCACATCTCTCTCCTTGAGTTGGACTTTCTTCCCTAAGGTGCCTTTGGCCTCGGGGATCATCACTGAGACAACTCCGGGGACTTGGAGCCCTTCCATGAGGGTGCCCATGCCTTTATGGTACCCTAACGGGATAGTATTCCCTGTAGCAGGGACAGAGAGAGCATATGCCAGAGTGCACTGCTACACAAGTATCACATACTCCTACTACTCAGTCCTTCTGTTCAGTCCTTAATCATATTTCATTGGTGCCTGATGACTCCTTGAACCAAAAAAATTGTTTTCCTCTATCTGTAGCCAACAGCAGGTGACTCTGAAAATGCTGATTATACAGTCACTGACGTGCAGCTTGAGGGATGGGCAGGAAGGATCCTAAGCCCTTTCTGTCACCAAAATTCTACATTACTATGACTGTGCATTGGAGTGATCTGAAGCCCAACTAAAATGGTTCCCAGTTGTTGAATCTTTGTTGCTGATCCTGCAGCCGTATATAGTTTATATAGTGATAGCTGTATATTGTGACTGTACAGTATATCACGTCAGCCACTATATGCATGCCACACACTAAAACAGTGCTTTAAAGGACAGGCGCCTAGGCAGTGAGACTGAAATCATGACAAACTGTCAGATGAAAGAAGGAGGCTTGGCATATCTTGGTACATGAAAAGCTTTCAGAATGAATTCAGCATTTGCAGAAAAAACTTACCTAAAATGGCTGGATATCTGTGCTGAATAAAGCCCCTAACAATACATTTTGCTTCTCCCAAGCACCAATGCTCAGAAGCACCCCAGGAGAACTGGTGTTACTGAAGAAGAAAGTTTCTGTCCCTGGTGCTGAGAGCTGTGAGCGGCTCTGCCTCTCCTGGCCTGGTCTATCTCCCACAGGAGCTCTTGGCTGTGAAAGGCTTAAGGGGGCTGGAATGTGGGCGCCCGAGCCAGGTTACTGGAAACAATGTGCTCCCAGCCAGAGGGTATCTCTTACCTTTGCATGAACTGACACTGCCCATTTAACCCCTCGAATGCCTTGAATACCATGTCCACACTTCTCTTGTGGGTACTGTATCAGTTTACAAATGCAGGTTCAACAGAGGTCTGCGGCAGAGTGCAGCATTTAAAGAGATATGGAAGAGAGCTAAAAAAAGAAAGGAGCTGTTTTTAAAGTGGGAAAGGTAGCCATGGCTTTGTTGCATAGAATCACATTCACTCAATGATACAGCCCTCCCCTTGCAAATCTGAAGCATCTGAACAAGGATGTCTTCCACACCCCACACTCCCTCCACTTGTGATAACTGGCTGAGAAGCAACATAGTTTTCCTTCATTTCCCTCCCCCCCAAAAAAACTTAAAGAAGTTGCCTCAGGAGCCTCAGAGATTTGCTTTACTTGAAAATGGCAGTACAGATTTCATTTTATTAGCCACTCCAACATGCCCAGTACCCTACATCTTTAGGTGTTCCTGCTGGACTTGCCTCTTATTGCAAGCCTCTACCTCCAGATTCCCTGATTTGATTAGTTCATGCTCTCTGGGTCTGTCTTGTCCCTGTTGGTGGGATTCTGCTTCTGCCACCAGGGTAGGAAGTGTGCTTCAGACTTCAGCTAGGATAGTTGAGGGGGTGCAGAGAGTGTGCTGAGAGTTCAGGGAACGAGGGATGAGCTTATGGGAGCTTATCCAGCATGCTAGAGTTTGCTATTTCTGTTTTTTCTTTGCCTTACCTCCACCCACATCTCATGGGTTCACATGCCATGGCATCTTGTTGGGGAGGGGGGTTCAAGGAAATGTGTGGTGACCCACTTCACCAAGTGCATCACTGCCAAGCTGCCACCAGAAGCGACACCAAGAGTGATATGAGAAGAGCATCTACACAGACGCTCCATTGCCCTCCCTGCCAGTATTCGCTCTTGTCATCCCCAGACTTGGTGTGTGAGCCTGGCTGCCAGTGTACCAAGCGGACGCCCCGCTGCTCAGAGGTATGGAGCCAGAAGTTTTCATTTTTTTTTTTTGCTCAAGCTTTGTGGACCCCAGCCACCTCCTTATGCCTGCATCAGGCATTCCCCAGCCTCCCAGTCCCATCCTCCACTACCCTCCACTGACACCCCAACAGGGATCTACATAGGGTGGGAACTGAGAGTACTAGCACTATCACAAATAGTGACTAGTGTGCATGGATGTTTTCATGTCTTCTTCCTCTAACCTTGCCCATCTCCCTCACTGCGCCAGGCAGGGCCCCCAACAGGCCATGCCAGCACGCAGCATGCTTCTGAGAGGAGGCAAGCTCCCTATGCCACCACAGGCATCACTAGTGCTGCGGCACCTGCCGCCATCACCTATTGGGATCACTGCCGTGCAGCAGTGCTTTCCTAGCCCACCCAGCCAGCTCCCAAACCCACTCCTGACCTTGGGTCACCAGCATGGGATCATGACGCACTACCCATTGGGCCCTTGGGTGGCCCCTTCAATTATTTTTTAACTAGATTTATTGGTTAGTTTGTAACCTTTAATTGGACCAGCATACATATTGTGCAAGGATGTGACACAATTTGCCTGGGTAAGGTGCGGAATGTAAGAAGTATTAATTAGGAGACTGAGTAAGCAATAACTCAAAAAATAGATTCAAATTTGGAGTGGTTGTAGTTTATCCCCATAAAAATGGCAGTTGAGATTTTACTGCACAACGATAGCTAAAATAATAAATATAATCAAATAAACAGTGTTTGTTTTAATATTCCATATTGTTTCATGTATTTTTTTATATTAGTATTGTACATAGTAATTACTTTGCTTCACCCCTCGAATCCCATGTTGCTGAGAGATGTCAAAATCCAGTTTCCAAACTCTTTATCCACCATTTTGTAGGGATAAACTGCAGGTCAGCCTCATTTTTTTTTCTCTTTATGTCCATATAGGGTTCCTCTGTCCCCCAACCCAATGTTCAGGGTTGCCATGGTGGCCCCCTTTTTCCAGCCAAGAGAATGGACTAGTGACTGCCTTTATGGCTGATCCCAATGCCACTGTGTTACTGGCCGGCAGAGAGCACATAAATGCCGGGCAGCCCACACTCTGGGAGCTGACAGCTCCAACTCCAAAATACACCAGGCCCTCAGCTGGCTCCAGCGTGGGATTCTGGGGCTTGAATACGAACTCTGGTCACCCAGGTGGCAGGACAACCCATTCAGTCTCCACAAGGCTGGCCCCTAAAGTCCGTTGTTTATGAGGAGAACCTTCTGTTAACTTAGAATGCAAGCTTTTAATCTTTCCAAATTCATCTCACTTCCTCCCCCTTTAAGAACAGGGAGCAACACATACTGAGGGCCATAAGCTGAGGACCACAAGCTGGATACTGATGTGACCGACTGAGGAGTAACACACCCAAAGGGCCACAAGCCAAGAACCACAAGCTGGATGCTGCTGTGACAGACCAGGAAGCAACACACACAAAGGGCCACAAGTCGAGGACCACAAGCTGGATTCTGATATGATGCACCAGGAAACAACACTTACAAAGGGCCACAAGTCAAGGGCTACATGCTGGATGCTGGTGTGATGGACCATGGACAAACAAATACAAAGGGCCACATGCTTAGGGCTACAAGCTGGATGATGGTGTGACATTTTTTTTTTTTTTTCTGTCAAGCTTTTTATCCCTGGGAGCCCTTGGCAGGTGGCTATGGTCTCCTTATGGAGATTCAGCTCCGGCTTCATGTTGCCCCACACGCCGCTCAGGTAGTCCTCCACAGATTTCTTTCTGCGCGGGGCCACAGAGAGGGGCCAGCACACCGCCCCCCCCGAGACCCAATCCAGATTCCTGAGCCGACCCCAGTGGCCACAGGAGCCATCATGGACCCTGCTTTTTTTCTCCCATCCCTCCCCTGCTGACATGATGACGTCAGCACATGCCTGTCTACTCATACTGCCCTCCAGCCACCGCCAGAGGGCAGTTAATGAGCGGGATGGCAAGTCCCCTTCCCCCCTAGAGAGGACAGCAGTTCTCCAGATGCTTGATCCTCCCTCCCCATGCCAATCCCCAGTGGCCCAAGCTCATTCCCGAACCCAGGTCGCCGGTGTGGCATCTAGTGCCTCAATGCTCAGTGCCACTGGGCTAGCCATGGTGTGACATTTCTAAAGTGGGCACACACCTAAGTCATCAAAAGTAATGAGAGACCATGACACACTTCTCCCTTAGAAACTGCAAAAGTAAACAAAGTTTGTATCAGATGAGACATGCCAATAATTTTTTTTTTTTGCTTTCTTCTTTCTTCCCCCCCTCCCGGCCCTGATCAGCCTTTTCTCATCCAGCTGCCATCCCTAACCTCCATTCTCTTCAGGCCCTCACCCTTGTAGCCCCCCACGGCTTATCCCCCATGGCGGGGCAACAACAGGGAGCCCCCTACTCACCTATCCCAAGCAGGATGCGGCTCAGGGTGTTACCTCCAGGAACGGAGCTCCAGGGGACAGACATCAAGCTGTCATGGCCATCCACCAGGGTCTTTTTATGTTTTCTCCCCTGCTAGAGCTTCGGCGTGCAATGACACCAGCGACAGGCACATGCATGCATCCGTGCACGTCCCTGCCAGGTGTCTGCAAAGTTCCGGCCCCTGTGGTATGTCGGTAGCACTGTGCTGACCCCCCACATCCACCAGGGGTCAGACACATGCCGACTAAAGGCACCTCCCCCCCAGAGATGGAGAGCAGTCCATCGTACACTTGATCCACCTCCTTCCCTGCTGACACTCGGCAACCCACGCTTGTTCCCGAACGTGGGTCGCCAGCGTGGTGCGAGGTGCAGCAACCAGCGCCTCAGCCCACAGCGCCACCGGGCTGGCTGACATGCCGATAATGAGTTTAAAGCAGTTCATAATAGAAGTGAACATTCTGACCTATATTTTTTTATTCTATTTTAGATTGCCCTGTATCTCCTCACTTGTATGATACCCTTCTTTCTGCACTTTGAATCTGATTTAGTACTTTCTTTTCACATTTGAAATAATAAATAGAGCGCTTCTTTTAATATGGCTCGGACCAGGTTTTCATCAGTATTAATAGCTGTTTCTGTACATCAGTTGCTTAAAAACCCGTCCTATGCGACAAAAATGAACTATTATGCAGCAGGCAGTGTTCCCTAACCTCATGGGAAAACAGGTGTTCAAAAACAGCTGCAATACAGATGAGAACCTGGTTCAAGCTGGTGGAAGTGCTGTGCTGGAGCAAAACTGCAGGAGGAAGTACTGGAACAAAATGAGGGGACTGAAACAAAACCGGGGATACTAGAACAAAACTGGGGGGTGCCGGAACAAAACAGGTGGGGGTGCAGGAACTGAATGTGGGGGCAGAGTTCCATAGTATAAGCAAATGCCCAGCAATGTGAGCTAATGGCTAATGGAGTGACCCCTTAGCTCACTTGCCGGTAGCTACTTTATGAGCGCAGCCTCCTGGACTCCTGGCACATTAATTTTGTTTTAGCATGGATAGTAGTTGCTTGTAAGAATAGTGACTTTCAGCAGTATTACACTGGACTAGAATCAAATGCAAATCAAAACAGATTGGTACAGGGATGGACCCAACATTGTGGCTGAGCGATCCCTGGGAATTAAGCCCACATCATTTCCCACCACTGCACCAATGCATGTGTTCACTTGACAGGTAAGCAAATGTTACTGATGAAATCCATGTGCATTTTTAACTGCCCCACCTCGAACTGCTTAAGAATCACCAAAATATACTTAGCAAGCGTGAAATGGTAGCATAATCTTCAACATGTGAACAGCACAGTTGAGTCAGAGCAGCAACTGATAACACTACCCTGTACTTACATGTAACCCCCCTGCAAATGGGGGTTCCCAAAAGACTTCCAGGAGCTTGCTTGAATGCTCCAAGCCTGAATGGTGTTTGGCGTTTAAGCCATTTATCAGTGAGTGTTTTTAGAACCTCTGGTACTGTCTCTTTAAGAGCTGTCTGCTTGCAGACATAATTAGTTTGTATGGGGACTGTGTGTTTCTTTGATTGAGTACCACTCAAGCTGCTGCCAATTCACCCCATTTTTGCAGTCACTAGAGTGCAAAGGGAACCTGTCTGAAAGATGTAACTGATTGCCAGAAATCATTTACAGTAATAATAAAATTACAGTTTGTCTAACCTGCTTTCTTTGCAGTCAGAACTGTCTGCCTAGTTCCCATTCTGGTTTTGAACTGCTGAACTGGACCAATCAGTGTGGGGTAAACTAGCTCTAAAATGATGCCTTGGACGAATCAGAACTTGGGACTCATAATCTGAGCCAGCCACAAGAGGATTGTATGGGCAAGGACTCTGGGAGATGTAGTTTAGACTTCGTGCCTTTTGGACCAACAGCAGCAGTCTATTGTGAGTGACAGCCAATCCAGTCAAGAACTGGGAGGAACTCAAAGGAAGTGCCCGTTTTTGTCTGTTGGGAGTTTCAGTTTGAGATCTGAAAGTGAAGGGGAAAGAAACCCTGTGCTCCTTCAGTGCACAGTTTCAGTCAAAAACGTGCAAGGCCCAGAGTTCCGTCTCCAACTTGTGTAACTGCTTGTTAGGACTGAACTGGCCCGTGAAAAGAATCAAAGGATCTCTGAAGAGTAGAAACCAGGCTCACCCTGTAGAAGACTGAAGAAATTGTTGAATTACACTCGGTCTGTCAGGAACTGAATCTGCTGTGTGTTCTCCTGGTTATTGTGCAGTAATTGCGATTGGGATACAGATGCAGCCTGCCTGGTATAGTGCTTTCTTTTTTACCATATAAATGTGTGAGGAGTCTCTTGGAGATCAAAAGTAGCCCTGCTGACATTGAAGGACCATATCTTCTTTGGAGGTCGTGAGTACTAATTGGGTCGCTCCTGTTGAATTGCCACATTAAATCCAAATGGAATTACTGTACTGCTGACTGTTTAATTTTCCTTTTCTCTGTGTGAAAGGGCCCCTACCAGCTGCCACGGTTTGGACTAGCCACTAGGCCTGGGTACCCAGGGACAGTAACTAGGGATAGCCTGTGCACAGAGCCATAGGTAGATAGTAAAGTGATAAGCTAATTAACCTGATTTCCCTGTCCTTGTTATATCCCCTAAATAAATCAGAGCTGTTTGTTTCAACAAAGTTATACTGCCTGAGGTATTTGTCTATGTTAAAGTACTGTACTGTGATTGTTGCACTGTATCTTATTTTACAGGATGTCCCGTGCCTGAACCAGCCTTGGGGGTAAGTGTGTACTGTGAAGGTAATTCTGCTATATTGTGGGCCACTAGTGGAAGAAAGGGGGCAGTGTCCCAGAGGGCTGTGACCAAGTAAGTTTAACTATTGCAAACCCTGACCTCTGGGTGGAGGCACCCGCCATTGGATCCAGGCCCCTCAACCTGTTAGTGGCAAATCAGGCAGGGGTAGTAGCCCCTGGGATAGCGCCATCTAGGGGTTACATTTTGAGGCTCACCGCTGGGATTGTGTGTCCTCTAGTGGCCATATTTACAAACCACTGTTAAGGGAAAAAAAAATAAATAAATAAATGGTCACCCGACAGAAGTGGCTGTGCACCGCTGGTGGAGTGGTGTACTGGGGAGGAGATCGACCCTCAAAATGCTATGCTTATCCTGGACATCCCCCGGTATCAATCGGACACTGTGCAGGGGAGTACTTTCCAAGGTGGAAGGTTTACAAATCCTGTGGTGGTGGGTCGGCACGCTAATCTGCTCACCCACACTTTCCTGGCCCTAGTAGAGTTTAAGGATCCCATAGATAGCTCCAAAGTACCACAGACCATTACCCCAGAGGGAGCCCTCACTGCTTGGAGAGTGATAACTAAGGACAGTAAAGACCCGGGGAATGAGCCCCACCACTATCTGAAACTTTGAGGAGAAATTTGCTAAATGGTTGCTGGGAGAAGGAAAACTGTGGAGGACTTGAAGAAACTATTCTTGCCACCTGGGGTGTTCCTCCCCAACACCCTCTCCTGCTCCAGTACCGTAATGGTGGCTGAACCAATGCAGACTCCTATTTCTGCACCTGCCATTAGTCACGACTCTTACCGGGTTGAGGATCTCTCTGGCACCCTCCCCACCCCCAAGGGAGGATGATTGGGAGACCTGATAGACTATGTTGCCCCAAGTGCTAGAATGGCAATGCTCGGGCCGGAAAAGCGAAGAGGGTTAGTGAGAGCCTCCGAGGTCCCGCCCTGGCTACCATCCGCGGCAAACGGCCAGTAACCCTTGAAGCGACTGCACAAGCCTATCTTGAGGCCTTGGAGAATGTATGGGAGCCCAGATTCTGATGAGGACCTATGGTGGAGAGTAAGAAATGCACAACAGTACCAAGGGGAGTTGTTGTCTGTGTGTCTCTCGGCTGGAAAATTGTTGCAAGAATGCCCTCAGAAAGGGTAGTTTGCCAGCGATTGAACTGGACCGAACCAGACTGGACAGAATCTTAAGTCTGCCCCCTTCTCAGAACTGCTGTTGCTTCAGTTACGCCTGGCAAATCGACTGGAATCCCCACCTCCTATGATGAGTTAATGAGAGAAATTCGAGGAGTTGAGAAAAGGCGACACGGAGGGACCTGCACCAATAGCTGTGGCTATGACCCGAGTGACTGAGGGTGGCCCATCAAGTGAAGTTCAGGGCAGAGGTTGGCAGTCAATGAGTGCTCTGATAAGGAAAAAGATATGCCACAATGGGGGTAACTGTTGAGAGAGATCCGGGAATTCAAAAAAGTCCTTTATGAAGGCCACGCCTGCAAGTACGGGCCCCGACCTATATCCGACTGCATCTGGTGGGGTGGGGATACCCACCCATGTATCTCCTGCTGATAACAGCTCCAACTCGATTCCTTGACCATGGAAGTGGAGAAACTGAAGATGTTTCCAAATGCTTATCACGCCGCGAGACAGAGATGGCACCAAGGTTTCCAGTTAGTAATACCCCCCGCCCCTGGCTCCCAGTGTGGCACCTCTGCCAGCTCAAACTCCAAAAGTATGTTTTGCTATAATTGTGGGAAGGATGGGCACATGAAAAGGAATGCCAATCCCCAAAAGACACTGACAAAGTTGCATATAGGCTACAAGGAGAGCTTGGAGAACAAATCAGTGGTTAAGAGGTGCACGAAATGATCCCAGTGAGGGCACCAAAATGCTAATTCACGCCCTTTTGTGGCAAGGTCAGTTGCCCAGGCCCCCACTACCGCCTCCAGACTGGTCCAGAATAGTGGGTCCTCCATGGAGACCACTGTAAAGGTAAATGGAGTGTCTACAAGAGCTGTATTAGACAGTGGCTCCCAAGTGACAATTATGTTTCAAGATTGGTATCAGAAGCATTTGTCAGACGACCTTACAACCATTAGAAGGACTGCATGTATGGGGTTAAGTGAGAAGGCCTACCCCTATTCTGGGTATATCCGAATTTGGTTGTCTTTCCCACCTCCGTGGCTGGAGTGGCTGAACAAGTAGAGACCCTAGCCTTAGTGTGTCCCCCACTGGACTGTATGGATGGTGTCCCTTGTTGATTGGAACAAATGCTTATATGTTCAGAAGGCTGGCACATTTGTGTTATGAAAACAGGGGTCAAAGACTAGTAGAGCTTTAAGAGTTCGGCTTTAATTAAGAAGGCCTATGAGGCACAGAGAGATGCTGAAAATATAGAACCAGAGGAACCGGTCGGAATTGTATGGAAGAAGGATCCTGAGTCTCTGATCCTGGCACCAAATGCCCAGTGTACCTTACAGGGAGAGGTCCAGATCAGAAAGGATGTTAAGAATAAAATATTAATGTTGGATGCACCAGGCGATGGAAAATTGCCAGAGGGACTGCTGGTCAAGCCTAGTATTTTGCCCGCTAGAGCCCATGCTTATGCCAGAAGGGTAATGGTCCAAGTTCATAATGTGTCTGAAAGAGACATTCGGGTAAATAGAGGTTGCATCCTGGCTAATGTGCATTGTGCAGACACTGCAGTGCTACCCAGCAGCAAGAGTTCAAGGAAGAATGACAGAGTAACGCCTGACTTGTTTGATTTGCAACCCCGCTGCCAGCTGAATGGAAAGTGAGGATCAGTGAGAAGCTTGCCCAGAGAGACCAGGTGTTTTCTTTAAAGGGATGGGACGAGGGATGCGTGTAGGAGCTGAGCACAATATCCGCTGCATGACTGAAAGACCATTTCGTGAGAGGTCTCGACTCCGGCACCTGCTGATATAGATGATGTGAGACGGCATCTGCAAGAGATGTTAGCGGCTGGTGTAATACAAGAATCCAGAAGCCCTTATGCTTCCCCATTGTGGTAGTGAGGAAAAGAATGGGACAGTAAGGATGTGCGGATTAGTCGCACCTTAAACCGCGGACTATCCCTGATCAGTACATACGCCTGCATTCAGGATGCTTTTGACTGCCTAAACGGGAGCAAGTGAGTTCTCTGTGCTGGATCTCCGCAGTGGGTACTACTAGATCCCGATGGCCCCAGAGGACCGTGGAGAAGACAGCCTTTATCTGTCCGTGCTATTTATGAATTCATGAGGATGCCTCAAGGATTTCAGGTGCCCCAGCCACTTTTCAACGATTGATGGAGCTGCAGTGGGGACATGAACTTACTAGAGTGCCTGGTATACTAGATGATGTTATTGTGTTTGGCAGCTCACTGGAGGAACATGAGAGCAGATTATTTAAGTATTGATCGACTGGAGGACTTTGGCCTTAAACTGTCCATTGATAAGTGTCAATTCTTTCAAACATCAGTAAAGTATGTGGGACACATAGTATCCACCGAGGGAATAGAGACCGACCCAAGTAAAGTTGAGGCCTTGACCACCTGGCCACAGCCCAAAAATCTAAAAGAACTGCAAAGATTCCTGGGATTCTGTGGTTATTATCGGCTTTCATCAAGGACTATTCAAGAGTGATCCGCCTTTACTTAACCTTACTCAAGGGTATCCCCAACCCACAAAAATACCAAAAGTCAGCCCCTCAAGACTGAAAGAGTGTATTTTCATCCAGTGAAGTATTTGGCCTCGCTGGACTCTGATTGTGAGACTGCTTTTCATGAGATCATATATCAACTTACCCATGCTCCAGTGCTGGCCTATGCCGATCCAAGAAAACCCACGCCCTGCACACTGATGCTAGCTTGCAAGGGTTGGGGCTGTGTTGTACCAAGAGCACGAGAATGGCCTGAGACCAGTGGCCTTGCCAGTAGAAGCCTGACCTCATCCGAAAAGAACTATCCTGTACATAAGTTAGAGTTCCTAGCTTTGAAGTGGGCTATTGTTGACCAATTCCATGAGTACTTGTATGGGGCTAAAATACTAGTAAAACTGACAATAATCCTTTGACCTATGTGCAGACCTCAGCTAAGTTGGATGCCACTGGCCACAGGTGGTTTTCTGCATTATCTACATATGACTATGCTCTCGAATACCGAGCAGGTCTGAACCACATAGATGCTGATGTCTCTCCCGGAGGCCTGTTCCCCAGAATGATTGGGTCCGATTGGCAGAACACTGACATTCGGCACTCTGCCGGAAGTTTGACAGGAGGAACAAATGTCCACGGACGCAGTGGACTGCATGGTGATTGCTTGGGACCTCTGAGAATTGCATACCTGCTTATTGCCACTTTTCTGCAATAGACATTGGTGCACTGCCTCAGCTGGACAATGACAGTATTCAGTGGCTCAACTCACGCGATCCTATGATCAAATCAGCTTTGAAGCCTCTATGCAGGAAAAGATGTGTCCAAATTACGCTCCACTGATTTGAGAACTGCACTGTTATACAAAGAAGGTCCTAAGTTGAAACTGGTCAATAAACTGTTATATAGAGAAACAGTAGACAGAGGGGGACAAGTAGACAAACAACAACTGGTGCTGCCCACTGCCTTTCGAGACTCAGTATTGAGGTCCTTGCACAACCACATGGGGCACCTTGGTATAGACAGAACACTTGACTTGGTGAGATCCAGATTCTATTGGCCTAAGATGGGGGCTGATGTGGAGCAACACATACGAACTTGTAGTCGCTGCTTACAGAGGAAAGCTTTGCCCCAGAGGGCTGCCCCCCTTGTTAACATAACCACCAGTGCACCCATGGAGCTGGTCTGTATTGATTTTCTGAGTTTGGAGTCAGATCAAAGAAATATCAGTAATGTGCTGGTGGTCACTGACCATTTCACGAGATATGCCCAAGCTTTCCCCACCAAAGACCAGAAAGCATCCACTGTAGCCAAAGTACTCGTAGAAAACTTTTTTGTTCACTATGGGGCTCCACAAAGAATCCATTCTGATCAAGGGAGAGACTTTGAGAGTCGTCTGATCAAAGAGATGCTTCTCTGTGGGGAGTGAGAAAGTCCAGAACCACTCCTTACCACCTCCCAGGGGACCCACAGCCTGAACGTTCAACCGCACTTTGCTAGATATGCTAGGCACCCTGCACCCAAAGGACAAGCCTAGATGGAGCCAACAAATTAGCACCCCTGGTACATGCTTATAACTGCACCAAAAGTGATGCCACTGGGTTCTCCCCTACCGCCTGATGTTTGGAAGAGAAGCCCGACTACCGGTAGATGTGTGTTTTGGGGTCTCCTGATGTGGTTCAAGCTGACAACTATTTACATGTGCAAAAGTTAAAGGCCCAGCTAACTCATGCGTACTCAACTGGCTCAAACCATGGCTGCCAAAAGAAATCTGGCCAACAAAGAAAGGTATGATAAAAGGTGAAAGCACAGGAACTCCAGGAGGGAGATCGGTATTGCTAAGAAATCTGGGACTGCATGGCAAACACAAGATTGCTGACAGATGGCACCATCTCCCTCACATTGTAGTGGGCAAACTAGATGATCTGCCAGTGTACAAAGTAGGCCTGAGAACAATTCAAAAGATGTAAAACAATGCATAGAAATCATTTACTACCCATTGGACAAATCCTGATTGAGTCTGAGCCCCCAGAAGATGCCCCCTCTGGACCAGTGACTAGAGCTGCTGCTAAGAAAAGATCAAGGAAGTCTGCACCTACAGAAGCAGAGTTAAAGTGTTCCCCTGCACAAGTCCCAGTTGAGCATGACTGTCAGTCCATATCAGAAGAAAGTGAGAGTGACTTTGAATACTATCCTTCTTACGAACTGAGTCAATTGTTTCGGGGCAATCCCCTAGTCAATACTGGAGACAAAGCTGGGCCTTCTGGACTGTCTATGCCCCCAGCTTCATCCCTGGAGCCAATGCTCCCAGAAAGTGAAGTGCAAAGCATCAGATCAGATGAAATGGAATCATTGTGCATGGTTGAACTGTTTGAGCTTTCAGGAGGAAAATGATAGATTGGGGCAGACTGGTGATACACCGAACAAGAAGAGTATTTTGAGTGCCCTGACAGTCCACTGCCAGTGTCTGAAAGCTCTCCATGCGAGCCAAATGTTGTGGACTCAGAAACTGTAACTCCTGGAGCTGAAAGTGCCCCAAGTTCTAGCCCTCTACCCCCATGGAGACTCCTGACAAGTGAGAACAATGCTGAAAATGAGGCTCAGAGTGCAGAGACTGTAACAGCTCCCCTAGAAAGACTGGTCGAGCTGTAAAGCCTGTGGTGCACCTCAGTTATGATTCCCTGGGCCGGCCAGTGGACCTGCCTCTCAATGTTGTCCATAAAAGGAGTGTATGTGTCCCAGCTCATTGCCCAAACTGAGCGTTAGTGCTAACTCCAGATTACTTTGTGTTGCCTCTAAGGGTGCCTTTGCCCCGTCCAGCCCCAAGGTAACTGATAGGAAGGGTCCCTCTCTTCAGGTTTCATGTACAAGAGGTAATAACTTGAGTTATGGTACAATGTGTGTGTTATACTGTGTAAAGAGTGCGTACTGCAATGTTTCAGAAATGGTTCTTGGTAAAATGATGTATTGACTGATGATTACATGTGTGAGCCTAATGCAAATGTATATGGTTGCAGTTGAAACTTGTGGAGTACTTGTTGACGCGGACGTCAAGCTTTTCCCAGACCAGGAGGGTGTAACCCCTGCAAATGGGGGTTCCCAAAAGACTTCCAGGAGCTTGCTTGAATGCTCCAAGCCTGAATGGTGTTTGGCGTTTAGCCATTTATCAGTGAGTGTTTTAGAACCTCTGGTACTGTTCTTTAAGAGCTGTCTGCTTGCAGACATAATTAGTTTGTATGGGGGACTGTGTGTTTCTTTGATTGAGTACCACTCAAGCTGCTGCCAATTCACCCATTTTGCAGTCACTAGGAGTGCAAAGGAACCTGTCTGAAAGATGTAACTGATTGCCAGAAATCATTTACAGTAATAATAAAATTACAGTTTGTCTAACCTGCTTTCTTTGCAGTCAGAACTGTCTGCCTAGTTCCCCATTCTGGTTTTGAACTGCTGAACTGGACCAATCAGTGTGGGGTAAACTAGCTCTAAAATGATGCCTTGGACGAATCAGAACTTGGGACTCATAATCTGAGCCAGCCACAAGAGGATTGTATGGGCAAGGACTCTGGGAGATGTAGTTTAGACTTCGGTGCCTTTTTGGACCAACAGCAGCAGTCTATTGTGAGTGACAGCCAATCCAGTCAAGAACTGGGAGGAACTCAAAGGAAGTGCCCGGTTTTGTCTGTTGGGAGTTTCAGTTTGAGATCTGAAAGTGAAGGGAAAGAAACCCTGTGCTCCTTCAGTGCACAGTTTCAGTCAAAAAGCGTGTGCAAGGCCCAGAGTTCGGTCTACAACTTGTGTAACTGCTTGTTAGACTGAATCCGTCCTGTGAAAAGAATCAAAGGATCTCTGAAGAGTAGAAACCAGGCTCACCCTGTAGAAGACTGAAGAAATTGTTGAATTACACTCGGTCTGTCAGGAACTGAATCTGCTGTGTGTTCTCCTGGTTATTGTGCAGTAATTGCGATTGGGATACAGATGCAGCCTGCCTGGTATAGTGCTTTTTTTTACCATATAAATGTGTGAGGAGTCTCTTGGAGATCAAAAGTAGCCCTGCTGACATTGAAGGACCATATCTTCTTTGGAGGTCGTGAGTACTAATTCGGGTCGCTCCTGTTGAATTGCCACATTAAATCAAATGGAATTACTGTACTGCTGACTGTTTAATTTTCCCTTTTCTCTGTGTGAAAGGGCCCCTACCAGCTGCCACAGTTTGGACTAGCCACTAGGGCCTGGGTACCCAGGGACAGTAACTGGTAGGGATAGGCCTGTGCACAGAGCCATAGGTAGATAGTAAAGTGATAAGCTAATTAACCTGATTTCCCCTGTCCTTGTTATATCCCCTAAATAAATCAGAGCTGTTTGTTTCAACAAAGTTATACTGCCTGAGGTATTTGTCTATGTTAAAGTACTGTACTGTGATTGTTGCACTGTATCTTATTTTACAGGATGTCCGTGCCTGAACCAGCCTTGGGGTAAGTGTATACTGTGAAGGTAATTCTGCTATATTGTGTGGGCCACTAGTGGAAGAAAGGGGGTTGCAGTGTCCCAGAGGGCTGTGACCAAGTAAGTTTAACTATTGCAAACCCTGACCTCTGGGTGGAGGCACCCGCCATTGGATCCAGGCCCCTCAACCTGTTAGTGGCAAATCAGGCAGGGGTAGTAGCCCCTGGGATAGCGCCATCTAGGGGTTACATACAAAAATGCGGCAACAGAAGGCCTAGCAAGTCAGTTGTCACCATGTTCAAAAGGAGAGGCATTCCCCATGATAAGATACTGCTAATCCTTTCTGCGACCCTGGCAACTGGTCCACCTACAGCCTGTGCGGAGCTGTCTTTAACAACTAGTACATCAGCACTCTTGACAATGGCTGTCAGACTATCTGCTAGCTGTCACCATGCGTTTTTGACAATGCTTTAAAGAAAGCAGACTTCAAGGAAAAGCATTTCCTAATCTGCTCTCCTGGTAAATCCATGGTGGGGGGGGGGGATGGGAAGGAATCTTAGTTAAGTCTGTGTTTTCCACTTAACATTGTTAACATGATTACTCCTATTTAGCTTGCTTTTAAATGATCTTCCCAAGGCTTGTGACAGCAAAATTATCATGTATGCAGATGATGCTGTTCTCCTCAGTAGTAACCCCTGTATTGAATATCTTGAACAGGAACTCCGGACCTCCTTCCATAAGATTGAGGATTGGTTCAGTGCACATAAGCTACTCATCGATTATACAAAACACTAAAACACTGCTCCTATCCAGCACACAGCTAAAGAAAAGATTCCCTGTCCTATCCATTAAAAACAAAGCCAATGCACTGCTCGAACAGGTTCACGCATTTAAGTACCTGGGTGTCACCACTGACAATACCCTATCTTATGTTTAGCACATAGACATGGTGGTCAGAGCTGTTAACTCCAAGCTCAGAGTTTTATATAGACATCGGAAAAACCTCACTCCAAATGCCCTCCATTTCTCTGTCACTAGCTAGATCTTATCCATCATTGACTATGGGCTGGTGGCTTATGGATCAGCCATGAATACTGCTCTGCAACGGGTGGCAACAGCACTAAACAAGGTGTGTAGACTTGCCACTGGTGCTGACCGACTCACCCACACCTACTCTTTGTACTCTCAGGCAAACTAGCTGTCACTGGAGCATAGAATAAAATTCCAAACCTGACTACTTGGCAAGAAGGCACTTCTGGGCTCTCTCTGCATCTCTGACCTCAGCTACCAAGCCGACCCAAAGTACGGAACCAGGAGTAAGGTGTTAGGTGCACTTGCTGTCCCTTTCCACAGAACTGCACATGGACAGCGGGTCTTCGCTTGTAGAGACCCTCTGTGGCTCATTGAGTGCCTGGAAGTCTCACAAGGAACTACAAGCTTGCTAGCCTTTAAGTCTGAACTTAAAAAAATAACTCCTCTCCAGGAACGCTTGAGACTGTCCTAGTGGCACCTAAGATGGCTCTTGCCCCATGAACACTCCTCAACGATGTCTTTGCACTTGTCTACATCTCCACTCCTCAATTTTCACTCTACGCAACCTATATCATTCACCCCTCATCCTCACTGCCCCCTGCACACCCACCACAGTCCCCCCACCTCCTTACCTGTCCTCGCAGACCCATACCCTCCAGACCTCCTCCCTCCTTCCCACTTAACGCCTTGTAATCACCCATCATTTTTGCCCCTCCCCTTCTGTTGTCACCTACCCTCTGACTTTCTCCAACCTTCCTTACTGTTTCCACTTCCCACCCCCCACGTTTCTGTTCTGACAAAGTCTTTCTATCAGACTGCAAACCTTTCCCCTCACCACTACCCCTGTCCTCCTCACAGACAACATCTCATACCCCCTCCTCTCCCTCCTCCTAACTTCTTGTAATCTCCCATCACCATTGGCCCCCTACCCCTTTTTGTTGCCACCTACCCTCATGCTTTCTCCAGCCTTCCCCACTGTTTCACATCCCACCCCCCACTTTCTTTTTTGACAAAGTTTTCTAATGGACTGCTAACCTTTCCCCTCGCCTCTACCCCTCTCCTTCCACCTGCCCCTGGTTCTCCCTTGAACCCGTCTACTCTCCTCACTGCCAAGGATCTATGTTACCTTAAATATCTCCCTATGTTAATTGTTATTGCTGCACCTCAGTGAACTGTTTGTTTGTTTATTATCATGTGCTGTATATTATGTATTTTAAACTATTTTATTTTTTTTGTTCTCTGGTGTAGAACCTTTGTAAAAGAGCTTCTGCTCAAAGGTTGTTTCCAAATAATTAATAAATAAACTTCCGCACCTTAATATCACTGTCCACCTGTTGTATTTTCTCTGCATACAGGTGCAGCTATTTTTGCTGCAATCTCTGAATGATAGAATCAAGTTACATTTTGCTTGACTTTCACACATGCAACCTACATGACAGAAACCCACTAAATACACAGGTTGGCTGGTGCCATCAGTCTCTGCCGAGGGCTTCCCCATCCTAATCACTGAGATTTTATTTTTTCATCATCTTTTTCTATGGCCTCCAATCTGCCCCCCTCCTGGTGGCACCCCCCAGCCCGGTCACCAGCCTTCCCAGGGACTTACTGTCTCACCACTTTCCCAAGACTACAACTGTGGTAGGTGGCCTGCCTTGTTAGTCATGTCATAGACTGTGGGAGTTACTGACATTGAACTCAGAGGACTGCATATTTTCCTTCTCCTGGTTTTCTCCTCCCGAGGGTACAGACATGCAATAACATGCATGCATGCTGACCAGTGTCTGGTGGCTACCACTTTCTGTACGTGCCCACTGTGTTGCCAACTGACTTCCACCAGGTGGCAGTCTATGAGCCGAATGTTGAATTCCCCCTTCCCAAGGGAGGGGAGCTGTCCTTGGTATGCTCGCTCCTTCCTTCCCTGGCCGGCCCTTGAGCGTCCCAAGTCCATTCACGAACCTGGGTTGCTGATGTAGCGAGTGGTACCACTACTGCTGAACTACCAAGCTGGGACTCAAGAAGATTTTAAACTGTACCCCTACTCCCCACCAACCCCAAGCCACAGGCCTGGACCCATTTTAATACAGCAAACCATCCTAAATCCTATCATGACCTTCACCACCCACTGACCTGAGTAGGCCACCCTAGCTACATGATCTATCAAAGAAATTGTCCTCATCCTTGTGTTCTGTGGGGCTAAGGAGCACCTAAATGAGTAGTCTACCAACCCTACTTCAACAACCTGGTAGGCCACCAAATGCTGGTTATGTGGATGAGGGGGAAGGTAAAAGTTGTGATCTGTGTATGCATTATTAAGCAATAAGGTATGACCAGGGGTTATGTTAGTGCTCTAGTTAATCACCCCCTGAGGGTGTAATGTGGCATGAGGTGCAGCCAAGTGCGATATTGCCTCCAGGGGGTGATTAACTTAGACATTAACATAACTCCTGGGAGTACCTTATTGCTGTTACTATAACTGAGTTCAGTTTTTCTTGCAGTTTTCTAATAACAGACAATATATATTTTTTTGTTATTCTTAATGCTTGACATAAAATAGTCCCTACGCCGAAGGGTTGCAGTAGTAGTGCGACAAGAAATACACAGGGACAAACTGTATCTGCGAGGATGTTCGCTGGCAGAGACAATGCTGAGAGGCTCTGTTGGCAGCCCAAGCAGCTGACCACCGAGATGGAAGTGTGGTGTTAGAACACAGTCTGATGGCAACAAAAAACCAGGTGAGAGGCAAGAGACTGCAAGGCAATTAACGCGGGTAACTGGAGTAGCAGAGACATGTTATAGATGTGACCGATGTAGCGGATTTACTTGTTGCTCAAAAAGACGTGCCTTGAAAGGATGCTGGGTGCCACTAATAAGCCCTATTCCATAGCCCCAGACAACCTGCAGGGCAGGCGTAGGCATGCATAAGTGGGGAGGGGGGCGACCTGGCCCCTGTTAATGTTCTTTAGGTTTTTTTCTTATTTAATTAAACCAGGAAATGGTCGCCTGAAAAAGAAAACAATATTCACTTGTTCAGGCAGTAGATGCATCTTTTCGTTTATGTTCGTCTGCCAAATTGCTCCATCACACTGACCCCCCCTGCATGACTAGAGTCCCAGGACTCATGAGTCTAGATCCGCAACCACAACAGGCACAGCAGCTCAATCTCCCTGTAGTCCCTCTGTCCCATGACCATCCCGATCTGACAGTGTCTCACTCACACAATGATGACACTGACCTGCCAGCAAAAGTAAACACTGGCCCACCTATCCCCGGGACCCCATAGCTGTCGTTTGACTCCCTGTTGCTTCAGTAAACACAACAAGACTTACCGGAGTCTGGACAGGGAGAGGTCACTGTCACTGATCACTTGCTTCTTAGATGGTCGGTCATGGTCCAGAGATGCTTTCTGTGCTGCAGGCGAGGGAGGGGCTGCTGCTCTGTGTTCAGCTCTCCACTCCTGACTCCCACCATTCCTCCTGTCACCAACCACTGGCTATTGTAGGCAGCAAGCTGCAACTGCAGCACACTTCTTGCACCGTGGCCTGGCTCCGAGTGCTTGGGGGGGATTGTGCTGGCAGGACTGGCAGCTCACAGGACTCATACTGTAGCTCGATAGCTGTGCTCAGCCAGAGCTCTCACTGCTGGCTGGGGGGGGGGATAGTTGCTGTCGACTGCCATGGACACTTCGGACAGGACACTTTTTGACTTCACTCGTGTTGGGATTGGGACAGCAGCAGTGATGTCTGGTGGTCTCAGTGATTGACAGTCACCATCCCAGCTGGTGACTCGGTGATCATTGATTTGAAATTGATTTTTTTTTTGGTTGAATGAAAGAATGAATCCATTGTCAGGAGCGATTCGGAGTCTTCAGTTGCATGGCAGGCAGTGGCACCTGCAGCAGGGATCTGAATTTATTTGAAACTGAATTAGAACTAGCCTGCATGTGTTCAGACTTTGGGTGCTTCTGTCCTGCAGTTCTTGCTTATATATTTGAAAGTTAAGCTGCAGCCAAAAAAAAAAAAAAAACACTTGGGTGGTGTTGTTGTTAGGACTGGGAGGGAGAAGACGAGACGGTGTTGGGAACTTGAGTTGCTGGGAATCTGGTGGTGGCAGGGAGAGGTGCATATTTTCTGACCTCATCTGACATGTTCCGGAAGAACAGCTGCTGAAGGTGTAACATTTATTACTTCACTTTACAATATTTTTTGTGGTTGGATGTATGTGTTCTGGCAAGATATATCTAGGCAGTTTTTTTTTGTACAACTTCACTACAGGTTTTGAACCAATTCACTGTCACAGCTAATGATTTCTGATGCTGTGTGGTGAGTAGTACATTTAAAAATAAACACAGACACAAATAAAATAGATGGAGCATTTTCAAATATGTAATATAGGGTTCACTGTTATGTTTATTTCATATTCCGATTTATGCTGGTCACCATGTATATCGCTGAGCATAATGGCGGCTCTAAGTTCTAATGGAATAAAAAAAAAAAATTAGTCCCAGACAAATTAATACTCTTGTAATTAGGCTGGAAACGTACATTAATAAGCAGATTAACATAAGGCTCTCAAAATGTTGACAACCAATCAGACTGTAGCATTCATGACAGCCTTATAATAATGGGTAATACACAGTTAATTTTCCCCTCTTCCTGCATATGGTATTTGATGGCCTGACTGGTTAAGTTATTCATTTGAACTTGCCTGAGCTACAGAAGGCTTGAAGGTGGGGGCCTACTCATCAGTGGATCAACTTGCTGGGCATTGCCCCCAGGTTGACCTACTTAAGACAGTGGGTGGGGACAGAGCTGGGTTAGGATAAGATGGAGGTGTTTCAGTACTGTGAAGGTGAGCAATACTGAATCTGGTGCTGGACCCGCCCAGGCCCCAGATTTGTTCTTTAAATACAGTAACCCATTTTGTAAGCACAACACCCTGCTTCAGGACATACGTCTTGCTGAATTAATGCACTTCTCGGGTGCTTGAAGGCACGACACTTGCTCAGAGCATGTATTAATTCAGCTTAATGCACACCCAGTGGGTTACTGCTTACTTGAACCTACCCCTAGCTATGCCCTAATGCCTAATTAATATTTATAAATGTTTAAATCCTAAAAATAAAATGCTAAGCAGAATCAGAATAGAAAAAGGGCATCTTGCAAGAGAGGAAAAAATGGTCAATCTAGATTAGACTGAAGTAAAATGGTCTGGGGTATGGCAACTTCCAGGCATAATGTGGGCTGCTGCTTAACTGATTTGATTTCAACACAACTTTGACTGTCATAACAGACAACTCTAATAGTCACCGTGACATCACAGGTGTTGTCATGAGAAAGCACCACAGACAAGATTGCCTTTTGACCAGTCATGTTATACCATACCACACAGGAAACCTAGGCTGTGGGGAGGGTGACCTGGGATATCTCTCACTGGGCATTGCAAACGGGTTTGCTGTTGAGAAAGGCAGTAGACTGAACCCTATCACTCTCCAAACACCCTGCTGCTAGGCGAGGGTTGGAATTGGTGGACTCATGGAACAGACCATCACAGTCACTCTTCACACTGAAGTAAAGTGCCATCACAGTGGGAAGCCAGCAAAGTTGAGAAATGGGGGATCAGGGGACATACACAGGGAGAAAAAGATCCAAAATAAATTCATTTCTTCCCTCCTGCATAGTTAAACAATCAATTAGAAGCACAGGTTTTGTGCTGTAATTGGAAGCAGATTGGTTCTGGTATTTCTGTAAAGGAATACCATGTTAGGGCTGAAAACACTTATTACTGCAATGCGGTAGTTAAGGGTCCCTAACCACTTCTATAGCAAATGGCGATTGTTTGAACAATAATATCTCAGCTGTGGTTTAAGTTAGAGTTCTGACATTTGGAACTGAATCTGTCCTGATAAATGGCTCCAAACAGAAACTCATTTTGTGAGTTAGGCGCCTAGCACGAGAACACTACATTCTGTGTTTTTGAAATGTTTCTCTTTCCAAACAGCCCAGTATAATAATGTTTTACAAACGTGAAGTGTTTGGCTTCAAATGGGCTTTCAATAGGCAGGTGGTGTTTTTGGTATTTGCCAAGGATTTGCAATGACTGAATATTTAAATAAGAACTGATGAAAAGCGTGTGTCAAACATTAAACCCTTGAACTTGAAGGGGGTCAGAGACTTTTTGTTATTTTTTATTGTCTTTATCCCCCATTTAGTCCCATTTCCACCACTCCCCCACCCCTATTTGGGATTACCACCTCTGGACATAATTACTTTCTTTGTAGTCATTTGGAGGTTGGTTATTATTGAGAGTGTAAGGGAGTCACATAAGCTAGAACAGGGAGGGTGTTTTTTTTTTTAGTTCAGTGGGGTTCTAGTGGACCAATATTTGTTTTACAGTTTTTGTATATAGTCCTAGTACGTACTAGTAATACTAGTGTAGTATTCTTGACAGCGTGCCATATTTTTTCTACCCCTAATCTGTATTTGTGACTTTTTGGGGATTTGGTAAAATCCAGACCACTGGACTGGACCCAAAACAGAAAAAAACAGACTGATTGGTCCATTTGGACCAGCCAGACCAGGAACAACTTGTGTAGTCCAACTGTTGTGGTGGGATCAGTCAGTCTAGTTTTTACCGGTTTGGTCCTCCACTCAGCTAGGGTGGGTATGGGTGATATCCAGAAAGCTGGACTTGTATTGAGCCAAAACTGTCAATGATTTAGTCCAGCAGTCCAGATATTACCCATACCTTCAGTCTAGATGAAATCTAGAAACATAGACAATGATGGCAGAAAAAAACAGAGGTCCATCCAGTCTGCCCAAGTTCCCTATATCCCAGGAACATTCTTTGGAACCTATTGTTCCTCCAGGATACTAACCCACTTGGTACTCTTCTCATTCTCTTTCCTGGACCTGGACATATAGTAGTAGAGATTACAGAGACCTGGTGAAATGAAAACCAGGACTGGGATGTAGCCATACCAGGGTATGCTCTATTCAGGAGGGACAGGGTAGGAAAAAAGGGAGGAAGTGTGGCTCTTTATGTAAGGGAGAACATAAAGGCCATGGAAATACAGGGAGGACAGGGAGCAGTGGAGGTACTGTGGGTCACCCTGAAGACAGGGAGGGGGACTGCTATTTGAACAGGGGTGATCTACAGACCTCCAGCACAGGGGGAGGAGGGAGATAAGAATATGATAGAAGAAATCCAGGGGATGGCTAAAAAGGAAGAGGCATTGCTGGTGGGGGACTTCAATCTACCAGATGTGGATTGCAGCCTTCCTGCTGCAGCAACAGTCAGAAGTAAGGAAATCCTAGACTCCCTGCAGGGGGTGTTCCTCAGGCAACTAGTTAAAGAACCCACTCATGAGGAGGCATTACTGGACCTGTGTGACAGGGTTGAATAGGACCCTGTCCCAGTTGTCATGGAGAGTTTGAATGTAGGGATCTGTTCTGTTCTTTCTTTTCCCGTCTCTTGTTTGTCTGGTTGCGCAACCAAGTTTTCTCATTAGACATGGGACTTGATCACCCCGATGGTCTTGCAGTTCTCTGCTTCTCACTGTCTCTCAGTCTTCCCTTGCTGTTTCTGTCTTTTACCTCCCATGCATAACTGCTGGTATAAAAATATATGCAGATCATTCTGTGGAAATGTAACTGATATTGGGATCCTTTTGTTTAGAAATTATATAGTGTTACTGTTGAAATGTATATAATTATAGTTGGGAACTCAAGGGGTTAACCTGAGAGCAGTTTTTTAAGCCCTTTTTCAGAAGCTGTGAAGAAGGGGCCTCAGTTCTGGCACATTGTGTTCTTGCTGCACCTGCATGAAATTGACAAGAACATTTTAGAAAAAACAGGATGCTTGTTAATGGGGGGGGTGGAAAGACATAAGAGAGAGAGAGCTGCAATGTTTTGGGAAACACACAGTGATTGAAGGAAAACTCAGATGGAGCTTCTCTGTTTATTCTGCCTTTATAAATAGTTACACTGAACAAGTTTATTTTTTATGTTACTGCTAGTATTAATAAACACTTTTTGTGAATTCTACAACTGCTCCTGGTTTTTTCTATGCTTCCTGACCTGAACCTCGATGACAGATGGTGTTAGAGGTGGGATTTATGCTGTGCATACTATAAACCAGGAGGTTTGTGCATGGGTACTGGACCTAGTACCAGGGAAGCATACAGAAAGGTATGGATTCTGCAGCAGCAAGTCCAGGAGTGGTTACCAGGAGAATGGCAGCCAAACTAGCAGAGACAGAAGTCCAAGCTGAGAGTGTGCAGCCAGCACAAGTTATCGGAAAAGAACAGGCAGTGACAGAACCTGAAAGCCTGATGGACTTTTTCAAATGGTGGGCTATACAACAACAAGAGACAGAGAAGCAGAGAAGAGAAGAGATGCAGCAACAGGAGCAGCACTGGCTGGCTGCCTTGCAAGTTAGCAAGCAGAAGGATCTGACATGGGTCCAGCAGAGCAACAAGGTACAAGCAACTTAAAAGACATTAAACTTACAAAGTTATATCCCTCGGATGATACTGAGGCATACCTGACAACTTTTGAAAGAGTTGCCACAGCCTGCCAATGGCCAAAGCAGCAATGGACAATCAGACTGGTACCCTACCTGACAGGTAAAGCCCAACTTGCCTACGGCACTATGGACACAGCACAGTCAGAAAACTATGACCATGTGAAACAACCATTTGTCAATGCCGAATGTTGTCGAGCTGGCATTGGCTTTGGTAGTGCAGTGCGGAAACACATTTTTGGCAGGATGTGAAAAATGACAGCTGTACTGTTCATAAGGCGGTGTAAAAAAATGGCAGTGGTGAAAATGTGGCATGTAAATATTGCAAATTTGTGAAGTTACAAGGGTGTATGGGAAATGTGCAACACACACTTGTAACAGTCATTTTATGGAGTTTCAGCACCAAATTTTCAAAATAGGCATTATAGCAGCTCTGCTCATGTGCAGTGTTACTGTCATTTCCTCAAACTGTCCCAAAAAGTGATTTCGTACAGCGACCGTACTATTCTGCGCCGGACGTGCAAAAACACATTTCGGGCAGGATATGTAAAATGACAGCTGTACTGTTCATCAAGAGGTGTGGAAAAATTCCAATGGTGAAAATCCAGAGTGAAAATATTACAAATGCACTTTACGAGTGTGCGTGCAAACTGCGCAACGCACGCTCGTAACACAGTCATTTTATGGAGTATCATCACCAAATTTTCAACATAGGCATTTTAGGACCTCTGCTCATGAACAGTGCCACTGTTATTTTTGTAATCTGCTCCAAACACTGATTTCCCACAGCAACCGTGGTATTGTGCGCTGGAAGTGTGGAAACACATTTCGGCCAGGATGTGAAAAATGACAGCTGTACTGTTCACAAGGAGGTGTAGAAAAATGACAATGTTGAAAATCTGACATGAAAATATTGTGAATTTGTGAAGTTATGAGCATGCGTAGCAACTGCGCAATGCACGCTCGTAAAACAGCCATTATTTGGATTTTTTCCACCAAATTTGCAACATAGGCTTTTTGAGAGCCCACCTCATGAACACTGCCATTGTCCTTGCATTAATCAGTCCTGAAAGGTGATTCCACGCAGTGACTGCGAAATCACCTTTCGGGACCGATTAATGTCACAACAGTGACAGATTTCATGAGAAGGGGTCCCAAAAAAACCCATGTTGAAAATTTGGTGCAAAAATTCCAAAAAATGCCCAAGATATGCATCAAAGTTGAAAAAACCCTATTTATTCCATTATACAGCTTACTGGCATTTCATCAGTTCGCGGTCAGCTTCGAAGAGTGAAGACGTGTTCCCAGTCCACTGAAGACTGTCGCGCTGAGCTCTGGAGGTAAGTATGGGGTGAGGGGGGTGTGGGGAGGAAGGGTGCGCAGTGGGTGGGTGCAGGTGGTGGGTAGGGAGACTATGAGGGACCGTTTTCTGTTTATAGGTAGTAAAAAAAAAATTGCAGGTGGTTTTCCTTTTTACAGGTAGTTTCTATTTTTGGGGGGTACAGTAGCTGACGGTGGATTGGGCACCCCCGTCAGCACAGAAGAAGGAGGGACATCATGCCGATGGGGAGTGGGCTCCCCCGTCGGCACATTAAAGTGGGAAGGGGGGAAAGATGCCGATGGATGCCGACGGGATTGGGCACCCCCATCGGAAAACAACAAAAAGGAGGCGCGCAAGAGCCGAGGGGATTGGGCACCCCGGCAAGCAAAAAAGGAGGAGGCAGGGTCACATTTCCGCAGACGTGGAGTGGGCTCCCATTGGCACATACTTGAGGGGCAGGGTGTTCTGACCGGGGATTGGGCATCCCTGAAGTCGGGTAGCTTAAGGGCCACTGTGTTGCCATGTTTGTAGCTGGTGAAGAACATAGAAGCGGGTCCACTGCGCAGACGAGCTTTTGCTTGCATTGCAGTGACCATTCTCAGATGTACTCGCCACATTAGTATGTGCATGGTGTGGCACCGCATGTAGACTGATTGGGAATGAGGGACATACCACTGGTGCATGCCCGCATTCACCCAACAGCCACCGCAGGCTCAAATCTGCACTATCGCAAGATGTTGGCTACGCAAGCATGCCAACATAACAAGAAATCTTGGAAAGATATGACGTCTCAGGAGAGACCTACAGGCAAAGATTCCAGTTCCTGTAGTACAACACATTCAACAATCCTCGAGAAGCCTTCACCCGACTCAAAGAGCTCCTTTTTAAATGGCTCCAATCAGTGGGCAAAACAGTCCCACAGATCATCGATACATTTACAATGGAGCAATTCATCAACATCCTGCCTACAGATGTGCAGCTTTGGGTGAAAGAACATCAACCAGAAAGTGGGGAAAAGGCTGTTTCTTTGTCCGAGGACTACCGAATGGCCAGACAGATGCCACAGCAGTGAGGTAACAGCCATGCACCACTAAGACCCTCTTTTTCCCATTTAACCTCAAAGTCTGTTAAGAATTCGGGTGGGGGTAACAAACCTGCCCACAAAGACTTTATTTGTTATAATTGTAATAAGCCAGGCCATATTGCAAGAAACTGACATGGTAAGGAGAGTGGCACTGGAACGGATTTGTCCTTGGCAAATTGGGGCACGTATTCAACAGATGTGAAGGTGGGGGATAAGACTGTAAAGGGACTCATTGATTCAGGAAGCAGATAGACCCTAGTGCATGTTGAAGTGCTGGGAAAACACTGTGGAAAAGGACCAGTTACTGGTGTCATCTGCATCCACGGGGACACTCGATACTATCCCACCACCCAAGTGACTCTGACCATTAAGGGTGTGTCGCTCCAAATGAAAGTGGGGGCAGTACCTAAGTTACCTATACCCGTGATTATTGGAAATGACTGTCCAGGATTTACTGAGTTAATCTCAGAGGAACTGAACCCTGCGGTTTCAGCAGCAGTAGTAACAAGAGCTCAGGCAAAAAAAATCTCAAATGGTGGGGACACTTTTCCTTTAAGTGACTTTGATTCAGACTTGCTTGAGAACAGCTCCAAGATCCAGAAGTCCAGGAAAGAAAGAAGACGTCTGAAACAACAGTGGCAGCAAAAGACCGATGGACATAAAGAGTTAAAATCTGAAAATGCTGAAGCTAAACTTATAACTGATTGTGATTTTGTTTCAGAGCAAGCTAACAATGTTTCTCTCCAGGGTTATTTTAAGCAGCTGGTGGTGAAACCAAAACAGGGCGAACCAATGTTTAAAAAATGTAATGGGTTACTGTACAGAGGTGAGGTTAAATCTCAGACAGGGGAACAGACAGAACAGTTGGTTATACCACAGAAGTATAGAATAGAGTTGTTACAGATAGCACGTGATAATCCTATGGCTGGTCACTCTGGGAGGGATCTTACCCTTTGCCAGATTGCTGTATAGATTTTACTGGCTGGAATTCATGAAGATGTTGCTACCTATTTTAATTCCTGTGCTGAGTGTCAGAAAGTAGCCCCAGTCACTAGAAAAGACAAGGTGCCCTGGTGCCCCTACCCTTGATAGATGTGCCTTTAGAGAGAATTGCAATGGATGCGGTTGGTCCTTTAGACAAAAGTAAAAAGTGTAATAGATTTATCCTGGTAGTATGTGACTAAGCTACTCGATACCCAGAAGCAGATCCAATGCGTACTGTCACAGCTTCAAAAGTGACAGCAGAGCTTGCAAAAATTTTCAGCAGAGTGGGCATACCTAAAGAAATTATTACTGATCAGGGTAGTAATTTTGGTGCTGCATTACTTAAGGAACCGTACAGACTGCTAGGTATCACTGCCATAAGAACCTCCCCCATCACCCTCAGACAGACGGTCTTGTTGAGCATTTTAACCAAACACTAAAATGCACATTAAAAAGGTTTGTAAAAGGGGAAGGGAAAGATTGGGACCAATACTTGCCTTACCTACTTTTTGCTTACAGAGAAGTGCCACAGGCATCAACAGGGCTTTCACCATTTGAAATGCTACATGGTAGGCAGCCAAAAGGGTGACTGGATGTGATAAAAGAAACATGGGAAGATAACCCCACTCAGAAACAATCTATAACATCTTATATGTGTGCCCTAAGAAAGAAGCTCGCAAAATATGTTGAAATTGCTCATAGTAATCAGGTAGAAACCCAAAACCAGCAGAAGGTATGTTACGACCATGGGGTAAAAGAAAAAGCTTCTGAGCCAGGTGAAAAGGTTTTGCTACTGTTACCCACAACATAAAATAAACTGTTAATGAAGTGGCAAGGGCCTTATAGGGTGCTTAGACATACTGGCACTGTTAACTACGAGATTGAGACCCCTGACAGGAAAAATCCTAAGATATACCATGCTAACCTCCTCAAGAAATGGGTTGAAAAAATGCCAAAAGCTGCTTTGCTAGTTTTACCATAAACTGATAAAGAAGATGTTAATGTAGCTTATGATAGACTGGAACAAATTAACTGCTGATGCTGTAAAGGTGAATGTTTCCTTAACCTCAGAACAAACTGCAAAACTTTGTAATGTGCTAAAGACATTTAACAGTACTTTTATCCCAGTGCCAGGCCAAGCAAAAGGGGTCGAGCACGTAATAGTGACAAGGAATGCTCGCCCTATTAGGCAAAGACATACAGGTTACCAGAGCAGTTAAGAGCTGACGTGGTTAAGGAAATACAAAAAATGAAAGAATTGGGTATCATAGAAGAGTCGAGGAGTGCTTGGTCATCTTCAATGGCAATTGTAAACAAAAAAGAAGGGGGTGTTAGACTCTGCCTTGATTTTAGGAAACTTAATCAAGTGTCAGGATTTGACAGTTATCCTATGCCCAGAATAGATGATTTGGTGGACAGACTGGGGAGTGCAAAGTATATCAGTACCCTCGATTTCACCAAGGGTTACTGGCAAATCCCTTTAGCTAAAGAATCCAGAGACAAAACTGCATTTGCCACTCCTGTTGGATACTATCAGTTCACCACCATGCCATTTGGTTTACATGGTGCGCCAGCTACATTCCAGCAGTACATGGATGTAATTTTAACACCTCACACTGGTTATTGTGCTGCGTACCTGGATGATTTTGTGGTGTACAGTCCAAACTGGAAAAGCCACCTGGAACACCTACGAGCAGTTATCCAAGCTATCAAAAATGCAGGTCTGACTATTAATCCTAGCAAATGTGCATTGGGTATGCAAGAAACCAGATATTTGGGCTATGTGTTGGGAAATGGAGAAGTTAAGCCAGAAATTTCTAAAACAGAAACTGTAGCTAACAGCCCTGTCCCTAAAACCAAGAAACATGTCCGGTCATTTTTAGGGCTGGCTGGTTATTATTAGAGATTTGCTCCCAACTTTGCTGAGTTAGCTACTCCCCTCACTGAACTCATGAAAAAACAGTACCCAAATAATGTGAAATGTACCCCAGAGTGTGATGAAGTTTTTCAAGCCATTAAGGCTGCATTATGTTCAGCCCCTGTTTTAAGAAGCCCAGACTTTAAGAAACCATTTTTATTACAAACAGATGCATCAGAGGTAGGACTTGGTGCAGTTCTGAGTCAAAATATAGATGGGAAAGAACATCCCATTCTGTACATAAGTAGGATGTTGCATGACAGAGAGAAAAGATACTCCACCATTGAAAAAGAATGTTTAGCAGCAAAGTGGGCCATGGAGTCCCTTAAGTTTTATTTACTAGGAACTGACTTTGTATTTATAACAAATCACAATCCTCTCTGTTGCATTAACCAAATGAAAGATAATTCCAGAATCACAAGGTGGTACCTGGCACTAAAGCCATTTAAATTCAAGGTGATACACAAATCTGGTAAAGAGAATAGCAATGCTGATTTTCTGTCAAGATATGTGTAACCCCTAGGTGGCACTATCCCAAGGGCTATTACCCCTGCCTGTTTGGCTAGTAGCAGGTTAAGGGGTCTGGGTAATGAAACTGGTGCCTCCACCCAGAGGTCAGGGTTGTTAGTAGTCAAGCTAACCTGGGCACAGCCCTCCGAGACACTGTAACCCCCCTCTTTCCCTTCTAGTGGCCTGAATAATATACAATAATTACTTTCACAATGACCCTTATTCATCAGGCAATTACCCACACTGTTTGCACTTACCACCATGGCTGGTTCCTCTAGCTTGACCCTGGGGACCCCTCTAAAACAAGGTTAAGCACAGCAAATAGCAATAGTACAATACTTTTGGCACAAACTGGAACCACAGTCAGGTTAAATGCAAACAAAGTTAAATCTGATTTATTCAGGGGACTTGAACAAGGGAAGGGCGTAATCAGGTTGATTTGCTTAAAAGCTATATTAATCAGACAGTTATGCATGCAGTTCAGAGTCCCTACACAGTCACACACTCTGGGTACTCAGGTAGGAAAATGATGGGCTAGGCAGGAACGTTGTAGCTGGTTGGGGCCCTGTGATGGAAGAAAGCAACATGCACAACACACACTATTTGTAATCCAGAACTGGAGGGCTCACTTCGTGAAAGAAAAGGCAACAAGACAATCAAATGACAACACTTTTAGATTTAGCTGTTGTTTCAGGGAGCTACCCTGATGTTTACTCACAATACCCAATACCGGACACATGCAGGATGAAATCAAGACTGCAGGCTGTTGAGATGGAGCGCCCGGAGAAGCAGGGCCCACATGAATCACTGAGGCATCATTCCTGTTCAAGGCATTGAGCAGGAGGCTGATCCCCAGGCCATTCTCTCATCGATGACTTTCTCTGTGTAGCAGGTATTCTGGCTGGGCCAGTGTAGCAAGGCCCAGGCAAATGGAAATGGATACGGATTCAGTCCGTAGAGCTGGATACAGCCTCCAGCAAGCAAAACACAGTTCAGACACACAGTGGGGAACCAAATCATGAACCACTATAAGCACGCACCACATTCACATGTAAGAAAATTCCACTGTACCAGGCAAATGGCTCTCCAGTTGCAATTACAGAGTCTTTGCACAATCCGGGAGTTCAGAGGTAGCTGGAAGTTCTGACAGGCCGATTGTATTCAGCAAATCTTCGGTCTTCTTCAGGTTAAAGCCTGGTCACAATTCAGTGGCTTAATTCGCTCTCCAAATTCAGATTCAGTCTGAAAAAATCACAAGTTCCCTCTCAGCGACAGCAGGCAGGCATGCAGGCCAAACTCAGGTCTTTCCACAGTTCTCCCATGTGAATCCACTATGGATTGCTGCTCGAACTATCTCGAGCTGTTACTTCTTCACTTTCCAACTCAGATCTAACTGAAACTGCAAACAGTGTGGGACTTTCCCCAAGATCCAAAAGGTTTGGTTGGCTGATCTGTCAGTCACAACAAGGGCTCCCCCTCCAGGTTATTTTAGGTGTCAAAATCCCAAAACTACAATTCCTACAAGTTTTGGCCCCACCAAGCCCCTGTAGGCAGGCTCCATTTTAGAGTCCCAAATGTACTGATTGGCCCATTATGCAGTCCAGGACCAAGATGATGGAAACAAACAGAACTTTCCATGCTGCAAAGAAGGCAGGTTAGAACAAATTGCAATATTATTACTACTCTAACAAATGATCCGCAAACAAGTACATCTTCTAACAGAGCTCCCACTCAGATTAATTATGACTGCAATCCAGGCAGCTCTTAAAGAGACAGTACACAGAGGCTATACAGGCACTCTCTGGCAATACAGTTAAACTGCTAAAACACAGGACACCACCCTGGCAGTGAGCATTTAAGCAAGCTCAAGGAAGACTTTTTGGGAACACCCATTTGTAGGGGGGTTACATATGGATCAGGAATTGAGGGTTCTGAAGGTTAAAAACAAAAGTATGAGTTTAAATTTTACTGTTTGCTGTACTGTTATAGAACAAAGGATACTGCACATGTGCTTAATTTCTGAAAGTTAGAAGCTAATATTAGTAGAGAATTAATAGAAAGTTTTGGAAATCTGTTTAATAAAACAGGTTCCCTCTTAAGGAGGGGGTGTATGTGACAGGGTTGAATAGGACCCTGTCCCAGTTGTTATGGAGAGTTTGAATGCAGGGATCCATTAAGTTCTTTTGTTTGTTGTCTCTTGTCTGTCTGGTTGCGCAATCAAATTTTCTTGTGAGACCTGGGACTTGATCACCCCAACGGTCTTGCAGTTCTCTGCTTCTCATTGTCTCTCAGTCTTCCCTTGCTGTTTCTGTCTTTTTCCTCCCTTGCATATCTGCTGGTATAAAAATATATACAGATCATTATGTGGAAATGTAACTGATATCGGGATCCCTTTGTTTAGAAATTATACAGTGTTACTGTTGAAATGTATATAATTATAGTTTGAGATGATTGCAAAAAGCTATTGGGAACTCAAGGGGTTAACCTGAGAGCAGTTTTTAAGCCCTTTTTCAGAAGCTGTGGAGAAGGGGCCTCAGTTCTGGCACATTGTGTTCTTGCTGTACCTGCATGAAATTGACAAGAACATTTTAGAAAAAAACAGGATGCTTGATGGGGGGGTTGCAAACACTTATAAGAGAGAGCTGAAATGAGATGCACAGGGACTGAAGGAAAGCTCAGATGGATCTCTGTTTACTCTGCCTTTGTAAATAGTTATACTGAACAAGTTTATTTGTTTTACGTTACTGCTAGTACTAATAAACACTTTTTGCAAATTCTACAACTGCTCCTGGTTTTTCCTATAGAAACATAGAAACATAGAAGTTGACGGCAGATAAGGACCGCAAGGCCCATCCAGTCTGCCCATTTCTTTTTCTACCTTATAAATGTGCCATCGCCTTGCTCTGTCAGTGACCCTATCTATTCATAGTCATTTGTATTGCTCCCTTATGCCTATCCCATGCCTGTTTGAAGCCCTGCACTGTATTCATAGCCACCACTTCTTGTGGTAAGCCATTCCATGCATCTACCACCCTTTCTGTGAAAAGAATTTCCACATTCCCCTTAATCGCCTCCCTCTAATCTCACTGTATCCTCTTGTCCTGCTATTTTCTTATATTTAAACATGTTAGACTCTTTCACCTTGTTTATGCCCTTAAGGTGTTTAAATGTCTCGATCATATCCACCTCTCTCCCTCCTTTGCTCAAGGGTATACATATTGAGCTCCATTAATCTGTCCTCATATGTCTTCTGATGCAGTCCCTGCACCATTTTGCTGCCCTTCTCTGGACTGCCTCAATTTGGTTAATGTCCTTGTGAAGGTGTGGCCTCCAATACTGCACGCAGTACTCCAGATGGGGCCTAACCAATGTCTTGTACAGAGGTTATTACCTCCTCTTACGACTTGTGATACCCCTACTAATACACCCTAACACCCCTTAGCCTTACCTACTGCTTTAGAGGTCTGTTTGATGATTTTAGGTCATCAGTGATGATGATGCCAAGTCTCTTTCTTCCTTTAGTGATCTAGCAACCCTCCCAGCCTATAAGTGGCTTCAGGGTTTCTCTTCCCTATGTGCATGATTTTGCACTTCTTTGCATTAAATCCCAGTTGCCACTCTTCTGACCATTCTGCTAGTTTATCCAGATCTCTTCTCATTCTGCCCACCCCATCTGGATCATCTACTCTGTTGCAGATCTTGGTGTCATCTGCAAACAGACAAGCCTTACCCTCTAGTCCATCTGCGAGGTCACTAATGAAGATGCTTCCTGACCTGAAATGGGCATAAATAAGGAAGGCCATTGAGAAGGCAACTAAATTCTGTTTCAGGCAGGATAAAAAGATCATGAGGAAAAAAAGACCACTATGGTTCTCCAAGGAAGTAGCAGAGATAGTAAAGGAAAATAATCAGGCATTCAAAAGGTACAAGTCAACACAGAAGGAAGAAGACAGGGAGAGTTATCAGGAAAAACAAGGGAAGGCAGGGAAAGCAATTAGGAGAGCAAAAGCATGAATGGAGGAAAACATTGCCATGTCAGTTAAAAAGGGGGATAAGACATTATTTAGGTACATAAGCAAAAAGAAGAAAAGCAAGGCAGGGATAGTAGGTCTAAAAAGGTGGGGAGGGAGCGTGGAAGAGGTCCAGAAGAAACCAGACATATTGAACAAGTACTTTTGCTCAGTGTTCAAAAGGAAGGAGTAGGGGATGGGCCACAGATGTGGGAAAAGGGCATTAGGGGAAGGGAGGTGGACACTAGCCCTTTTACGGAGGAGAGTTCTCAGGGAATGAGCTAAACTAAGAATAAACAAGGCAATGGGGCTGAATGGGGTTCACTCCTGGATACTGAAGGAACTAAAGGAGGAACTGTCTGTGCCTTTGATGGCCCTGTTCAAACTTTCACTGGATATGGAGGGGAGTTCCAGGGGACTGGAGGAGGGCATATATGGTCCCACTACACAGAAGTGGAACTAGGGAGGAGGCAGGAAACTACAGACCTGTGAGCCTGACTTCGGTGGTGGGCAAGGGTATGGAAACATTACTTAAAGAAAGGATTGGGGAATACTTAAAACCATTGGATTGCAGAATCAAAGGCAGCATGGGTTCACAGGGGGGAGACCTTGCGAAACAAACCTGACAGAGTTCTTTGACTGGTTTACCAGGGAGGTGGATCAGGGAGGAGCGGTGGATGTGGCCTACCTGGATTTCAGTAAGGTCTTCAACACTGTTCCACAAAGAAGACTGGTAAACAAGTTGGGAAGCCTGGGAACAGGTTCAAAGGTAGTAAAATAGGTACAAAGTTGGCTAAGTCAATCAATCAATCAATCAAATCTTTATTTATCCAGGCGAACATCGTAGAGCACAGCTCATTTGCAAGATGGACCTGGTAAGGTCAAGGTTTAATTTACATAGATACATAAAAAATAATCAATATACACACACTCTAGGATACTACATAGAATATTCAGGATACACACAGTCTAAGGATACATTCTAATCAGACTATACATTAAATTCAGGTGTAGTGGTAATAAGGGGTGAGGGAAGGGAGCGGGAAGTGGTGTGCCTGGCTGGTGGGGGAGGAGGAAGATGGTGGGGGCCTATACTGTGGAACGGATAAACTGTGGGCCTTATGAAGAGGGTAGGAGGGTGGCACTGGGGGGTTTGTATAACAGGGGTATAGGGCTGTGATATATGACTAGGGATTAAGGGGAGGCAGATGGAAAGGAGGGGTGCATGGAGTGTGAGGGGGTGGTGACTCTTAGTAAAGGTGGATACCTTCCATGAGTTGGCTATCTGGGGAGGGAGATGGATAAGATTAGGAATACTCTACTGTTTGTGGAAACAATTACATTTTTCTTTGATAAGCCTCGAATACAGATATTTAAAGGATGTAAATGAGAAGTATCTGTTCACTTTCAGGGTCTTCTGCATAGTATTCCATAAGGCAGATAAGACATAGCTGATAGCATATCTACCATATCGAGAATTGAATTTGGGCACTTTAAGCATGATGAAGTTTAGTCTTCTTAGGGCATATTTACTTGATGTGATTTGTGTGAAGCAGTCTGAGATGTAATTTGGTAGCATCTTTGATATCGCTCTATAAGTCCATAGTGTGGCATTCCTGTCTCTTCTAAATTGGAGCGAGGTCCATCCAACTGCAGCATAAAACGAGCAGTGGTGAGTGCTGAGAGGAAGATCTGTAATAAACCTCAAGGCTCTATGGTAAAGTGTGTCCAGTTTGCTCAGATATGAGTTGGGGCAACGACCATATAGGAAATCTGCATAATCTAATACTGATAGAAATGCGGCCTGGACTAGCTTCTTTTTAGAATCACTTGTGAGAAAGTGCTTTATTCTGTAATAGAGCCCAAGCCTCTGATGGAGTTTTTTTAGCAGATCTTCCAGATGATCTAAGTAGTCAAGTCTACTGTCTACCCAGACCCCCAGATATTTGAATTTTGTAACGTATTCAAGATTTTCACCAAGGACAGTGGATATGTGGGGGAGATTGTTTGGGAAGGAGTGTCCGGCTTGTGTTTGGGGGGGAGAAAAACATTGTCTTTGTTTTTTTTGCATTTAGCAGCAGTTTTTTTTCCAGTAGTTGGTGTTGTAATAGGTTGAATTCTGCTTGTAGCTCTATGCATGCTGTTACGGGAGAGGGGTGACTAACATACAATACTGTATCATCTGCAAACAGGTGTACAGTGCCTTTGGCGAGGTTATTGTCGATGCTATTGATATAGATGGCAAATAGGATTGAGCCGAGGATGGATCCCTGGGAAACTCCTCTTTGGAGAGATTTGAGTGGTGATAGGTCTCCTTCAGCCTTCACCTGCTGGGTCCTTCCCATGAGATAGTTATTAAACCATCTAATGGAGGTTGATTCGAGTCCTATGGATTTCAGGGAGGAGAGGAGCAGTTCGTGGTCGACTGTATCGAATGCCTTACTCAGGTCTAAAAATACAGCACAGACACAATTTTTTTTGTCCAGTTCAAGTTGCCAATCATTGGTTACTTTAGCCAGGGCTGTGATGGTGCTGTGGTTGGTTCTAAACCCAGATTGCGCTGGATTTAAAAGATTAGCCTCTTCAAGATATCCTCTTAGTTGGGTGCTTCCGATTTTTTCTAGCAGCTTGGATAGCACAGTGAGGATAGAGATTGGCCTGTAGTTGTTGAGGTCCATGGGGTCCCCTGCTTTCAGTAGTGGGATAACTTGGGCTGTTTTCCAGATCGATGGAATAGATCCTAGTTGTAGTGAGAGGTTAAATAGGTGTGTTATTGGCACTGCTAATACTTGTATGGCAATTTTTAAAAAATAGGGATCAAGGGAGTCTGCACCTGCACTTTTTTTGGTGTCCAGCTGTGATATTAATTCTTCCACCTGCTTCAGGGTGGCTGGTATGAAGGAGAAGGTGGATCCCATTACCCGTGCTTCAGTGTTCTTGATACCTAACTGGGAACGCATTTGGTTAGCCGGAGAGGTGTCGAATGCTGGACCAGTGGTTGTAAAGTGATTGTTGAATGATTCCAGGACTTCCAGTCTATCAGAGATGGTTCCCTTGCCATTGTGTATTTAGGCTGGGAGTGTGTTACTTGGATTGTATCCTGTTATGTCTTTTATGGTGTTCCAGAACTTGGCAGGGTTGTGGCAGGAGGAGTCTAGTTCAGACATATAATAAGCAGCCTTAGCATCTTGTACTTTCCTGGTACAGATATTCCTGGCTTTTTTGAACAGCTCCCAATCAGTTGATATCTTAGTTTTTCGTGCCTTTTTCCATAACTTGTCTCTGTCAAGGAGGGTGGCTTTAAGGTCAGGAGTGAACCAACGGTAGGTTTTATTTTTGATGCATCTTTAGAAATTGGAGCATGGATATTAAGGGCACCTGTAATAATGTCATTTAGCACCTCGTGACGCTATCTCCACTGTGTTTGCTAAGTAAAACTCTGCCATTGTGTGGAGTGGTTTATCTCTTCCAGATATGCCTCAATGTTGAATTTTTGCTTTGATCTCCTCATTGTGAACTTGGTGGGGATGACGTGCTTGCATGCTGATCTTATTCCTCTAATAAGGCAGTGGTCACTGATGTCATTGAATAGTACTCCAACATGTGAGAAAAGGTGAGGTTTATTCACTAGTATAACAGCTAATAGTGTGCTGTTGCTTGTATTCTTTTGTTGATTCTGGTGGGTTCATTTATGAGCGTGTAAACCCATGTGTATCGAGAATGATATTAAGGTGCAGCTGCCTTTGAGAGCCAGTTTAGGTTTAGGTCTCCTATGATTATAGTTTCTTCTGTTCCCTTTTTGATTAGGTCACCCAGGTGGGATAATAGCTTGAGGTCAGCTGAGGGGGGCCTATAGCAGCCGATTAGCTGCAGCGATGTGGTGTGGGAGAGGGCCACTTTGAGGGATAGGCATTCAAATTCCTTTACCATGGATAATGAGTCGAGGCAGGTTACAGATAGGCTGTTCTTCACATATATCGCTACGCCCCCACCCCTAGTTTGGCGGTCAGCTCTGAATACTTGATAATTAGGTAAGTTTATTTCTTTGTCGGCTGTGACAGGCCTGAGCCACGTCTCAGACACTACTAGTATATCTGGTAGGGTATGGTTAACTCAGGCTTGGATCATTTTGATCTTCTTTAACAGACTGCATACATTAATATGGAGAAAGCTTAGCCCTTTGATCTTGGCTAAGTTTGTTTATGCAGTGATGACCTCTGGGGGTCCTGGGTTAAGTTCTACATTTCCTGAGCATATTAATAACAGTATCAATAGTTTCATAGTTGCCGCAAGAGATAGGTTAAAGATTCTTGCCGTTGCCCATTTTTTTTTATTCTGATACCACTTTGTTTGCCATCCGGATATGGAACTTTGGCCTCTTGTTAGAGCGATGATTAGTAGTCTTGCAGACAGGCGCATTGAATAATTTTCTGTACAGAGTTGAAGCAAGGTCCCATAAGATAGTAAATCTGCCTGAGTTCCTCCCTGGCAACTGCTCCATGGGTTATGTTGTAGCATTGGGAGGTCATATATACATACCCAGTCCCTTGTGACTGTTGCAGTAATGCAGTAAGTCGAGTAATGTAATACATCTCCCTGTGTGGCATCCTTTGAGAGATATCCTTTTTCACTGCGCTCAGGATACAGTAATAGAGCTAGCAGAATCCAGAGAAATCCCCCCATTATGAAAAGTATAACTGGTATGCAGAAGGTACTATATCAAATGCCTTTCGTGGTGCCCTCAGTAGATTGCTAATATAAATGACTTATTCAGCTACTGTCTGGTGAGTAGAGTTTAAAACAAGCATTTGTCAATGCCGAATGTCTGCTTGCTGGCATTGGCAGTGGTAGTGTAGAAGTTACAGAGCTACGTAATAGGAATGGCAGTGAAGTATTGAACTGAAGCCAACCCCACCACCACCCTGCAGAGAGTGACAGGCATTGGGGTGTGCCTTTGGGTCGTCAGGCATAACGGCCACCCCATTTCACCACACCCCACCCTGCAGACACTGACAAGTGTCACGGTGTTCCTTGGGTCTTTGGCTCTTGAAGCACCCCATTCCATTAGGAATACATGTGAGATGGGTGCTATATAGGAGAATGGGGGTGAACTTGGGGCCGAAGAGTCCAAGGCATACCTCGATGCCTCTCACTGGCTACAGGGCGTGGAATGGTATGAGCATTACAGGCAAGAATCCCAAGTCACACCCCGATGCCTGTCGTTCTCTACAGGGTTGGGCGTTATGGTTGGAAACCCTAATACCTCAGGCATTCGTTGGTATTTTCACTCCAAATTTTCAACATGGTTTTTTTGTGACCCCACCTTATGAACATGGGGAATATCAGTTTGTTAGACGAAAGCTGCTTACGCACAGCGACTATGGCATTTAGCACCACAGGTGCAAAAACATTCCGAACAGGATGTAAAAAATGACAGCTGTACTGTTCATGGGGAGGTGTAAAAAATGGCAATGTTGCAAATCTGCAGTAAAAATATTAAAAAAAATGGTGAAGTCATGATTGTACATAGAAACTGTGCAACGCACACCCGTAATATAATTAGGTTGGGGATTTTTTTTATTTAGTTGTTTAACCAGGTATAGCACACTAAGCTGAAAGCTTTTTTACAGGAGCGACCTGGGAGCACAAGGAGGTTAAGTGACTTGCTCAGGGTCACACAATATGCAAGTAGAAGCTGTGGGATTCAAACCCAGGTTTGGGCTGTTGGATGTCACCAGATTTGCAGTTCAGAGCCTTAGACCACTGCGCTATACTGCCCCCCAGCAGATTGCCAACTCAGGCATTTTGGTGCCTCCGATCATGAACAGTGTCACTGTGATTTTCTTTATCTGTTCCGAACAATGATTTCCCACAGCGACCACACATCTCTGCGCTGAAAGTGTGAAAACACACTTGACCATGTTGTGAAAAATGACAGCTGTACTGTTCATAAGGAAGTGTGGAAAAATGCCACTGGTGAAAATCTGGACTGAAAATATTACAAAGTCATGAACTTACGAGGTGCGTGGAAACTGCTAGATGCTCACTCGTAACACAGTCATTTTATGGACTTTTGTCACCAAATTTTCAACATAGCCATTTTAAGACCTCTGCCCATGAACAGTGTAACTGTGATTTTCTTAATCTGTCCCAAACATTGCTTTCACACACCAACAGCACCATTGTGAGCTACATGTGCGAAAACACATTTTGGGCGACATATGAAAAATGGCAGCTGTACTGTTCATAAGGAACTGTAATAAAATGGCAATGTTGAAAATCTGGAGTGAAAATATTAAATTCGCAAACTTACGAGCATGCATAGGAACTGCGAAATGCACGCTTGTAAAACAGTCATTTTTAGGAATTTTTTCACCAAATTTTCAACATAGCCATTTTAAGACCTCTGCTCATGAACAATGTCACTGTGATTTTCTTAATTTGTCCCGTATATTGATTTCGCACATCGACTGCACCATTGTGCGCTACATGGGCGGAAACACATTTTGGGCAAGATGTGAAAAATGACAGCTCATAAGAAGGTGTGGTAAAATGGCAATGTTGAAAATCTGGAGTGAAAATATTGAAAATTCGCGAACTTACGAGCATGCGTAGGAATTGTACAATGCACGCTTTGAAAACAAGTCATTTTAGGATTTTTCTCCAGATTTTCAACATAGCCATTTTAAGACCTCTGCTCATGAACAATGTCACTGTGATTTTCTTAATTTGTCCGTGACATTGATTTCAGACATCGACTGCACCATTGTGCGCTACATGGGCGGAAACACATTTTGGGCAAGATGTGAAAAATGACAGCTCATAAGAAGGTGTGGTAAAATGGAAATGTTGAAAATCTGGAGTGAAAATATTGAAAATTCACGAACTTACGGGCATGCGTAGGAACTGCGCAATGCACGCTCGCAAAACAGTCATTTTTTGGAATTTTTCCACCAAATTTTCAAAATAGGCTTCTTGAGAGCCCACCTTATGAACACTGGCAGTGTTGTTTCATTAATCGGTCCTGAAAGGTGATTTCACGCAGTGACTGCGAAATCACTCTTCAGGCCTGAATAACGCCATGACAGTGACAGCATTCATGAGAAGGGGTCCCAAAAACCCCATGTTGAAAATTTGGTGCAAAAATTCCAAAAAATGCCTGAGATATGCAACAAAGTTGAAAAAACCCTATGTATCCCATTATACAGCTTACCGGCATTTCCTCAGTTCGCGGTCGGCTTGAAGAGTGCAGATGTGTTCCCGGTCCATCAAGATCGCCGCGCCCAGACTGGAGGCAAGTATGGGTGAGGGGTGTGGGAGGTAGGGTGCAGTGGGTGGGTGCGGGTTGTGGGGCCGGAGACTGCGTGGGACCGCTTTAATTTACAGGTTGTTGTTTTTTAAATTGATGACTCGTGACGTTTGCCACGCTGGGGTGGGCTCCCAGCATGGCACAAGGACGGCTGGTTGGGGGGGGCATGGAGCTGACAGGGGATTGGGCAACCCCTTCGGCCAAAGCACCTATTGCCATGCTGGGGTGGGCTCCCAGCGTGGCACCCTGTACTCTGGGGGGGAGGACAGTGGAGCCGACAGGGGATTGGGCACCCCCGTTGGCTATACTATGAGTTGCCATGCTGGGGTGGGCAGGCGTGGCATGTGGAAAAGCTTTGGGGGGCGCTTGCCAGCCGGCGAGATTGGGCACCCCATTGGCTATACGTGTGCGTGGGGGGCACGCAGTACGCTGCGTGTGTTTGTGTGTGTGTGTGGGTAGTGGAGCCGCGCATGAGCAGGGCTATATCTTATCGCTGCTCACTGAGCATAGCTCCCCTTTCAACTGTATGCCACTGCATTTTGGAGCTGTTATAGACAGCTCCAGCATGCATTGGCGGACTTGAATACCACAACACACTGACTGAATTGAAGAGGGGTGACACACCTCCGAAAACTGGATGATGGCACTATGTTTCTTGCACATGCGTGCAAGCAAACATAAAAAGGGAATATAAATTAGAGGGAGAGGGATAGAAAAACACAATAGGGGGTGCCTAGCGTATGTATTTCTCACTGTGATGTTTAAGGGCAAACAATGGTCAAGCTTCGGCCCAACAGTGTGGGCAGCATGAGCGAGCAGAAAGGCAGTCTGCTGATTTGGTAGCTAACAAGAGGATATAGAGCAGGCTACAGGGCAGCGAGATGCAGGGCGTGATTTATGTTTTAAGCGGGAAGTGTCTATATAAGAAGGCTACAGAAAGGGGAGAGGCGAGTGGGCATAAAAATTGCGGTTTTTGCCATACCTTTCCTGGCAGTCCCCTCTGGTCTATGGCGGTTCGAATGTTGGCTTAAGCTGTGACCGCTCGCTGGGAAGACTGGCCCTGGCGCTCGACTGTGGGCACTTAGCGAGGGTCCTCTTATGAGGAAAAAAGACAGAGCTCAGCAGGTTAAACGCTTTGTAATGGCAAGCATCAGCAGTGCAGCAGGGGGCCGAAAATTAGCACTTTAAAAGCAATGATAATGATATTGAGAATGATAATGCAGGCCATATTGCCCACAATTGAGTACAGTGATTTGTGTAGATAGACCAATAACCTCTAGTGGCAGGTCTGTATAACCTGCTAATGGAAAACTAGCCACTAGGGGGGGTGGGGGTGGGGGTGGGGGACAGTACAGTACAAAAAAGTAACAGAACTCAGAGGGTGGTGGTGAATGGAGTTCACTCAGAAGAAGGTAAGGCAACCAGTGGGGTGCTTCAGGATCAGTACTGGGACCGATCTTCTTCAATGTCTTATTAGTGAAATCGCAGAAGGGCTGGAGGAAGGCTTGCCTGTTCGCAGATGACACAAAATCTGCAACAGAGTGGACATATGGCGGGGTAGAAAAATGAGGGAAGATCTGAAAAGTTGAAAGACTGGTCAAGGGTTTGGCAACTGTGCTTCAATGCCAAAAGTGCAAACTTATTCACATGGGGCACAGAAACCCAAGGGTAATGTATAATTTGGGGGGGGGGGGTGTTAACAACCACAAAACAGGAAAGGGATCTGGGGGTCATCATATCTGATGACCTGAAGGTAGCAAAGCAGTGTGATAAGGCAGTGGGAAAGGCTAGTAGAATACTGGGGAGCATAGGAAGGGCTATCACCAGCAGAAAGAGGGAAGTAGTGTTACCCCTGTATAGCACAATCATGAGGCCCAACATGGAGCACTGTGCCAAGTTCTGGAGGCCCCGTCTCAGGAAAGACATAGATCAGGTGGAGGCAGGACAGAGAAGGGCAACCAAAATGGTGCATGGCCTGCATCAGAAACCCTACAAGGAAAGACTCAGGGAGTTAAATATGTACTCTTTAAAGGAAAGGAGGGAAAGGGGAGACATGATAGAAACATTTAAATACCTTAAAGTAAGGTACAGGAGGGTGGCATTTTGCACAGAAATAGATGCTCAAGGACAGGGGGGCATGTTATATAGTTTGAAGGGGGGAGATTTAGAGGGGATGTGAGGAACTACTTCTTTACGGAAAGGGTGGTGGACATCTGGAACAGACTCCCAGCAGAGGTGGTGGGTACCGAAACAGTAACAGGCTTCAAACATGCATGGGATAGACACAGGAGGACCTTAGTAACAGGACTGGGGAGAAGGCCGGAGATCAGTTAGGGTCTATGGTAGTACAGTATGTGGGACCTTAGGGCAGACTTGGTGGGCCAGGAGGTCCTTTTCTGCCAACAGCTTCTGTTTCTGTTTCTATGACCTGTCGCCCCGGGTAACCACTATTCCCTTCATTCTATCCCAGACCTGCTTGAATCCTCTGACTGTGTTTGCACCCACCACCTCCTCGGCTGAGAGAATGTTCCAAGGTTCCACAACCCTTTCCATCAAGAAGTACTTCCTCATGTTCCTCCTGAACTTCCCACCTGCTAATCTCTATTTGTGTCCAAGTGACCGAGAGTTGGTATTCAGGCTAAATAATTCCCTGCAGTTCACTTTGTTAATTCCTTTCAGGAATTTGAAAGTCTCAGTCAGATCTTCCCTCTCCCTTCTGTTTTCCATTGAGTACATATTTAGTGCCTTGAGGCGCTCCTTAGAGGATCTGCCCTGCTGTCCCTGAAACATTTTTTTCACCCTGCGCTGCACTGTCTCCAATCTATCCTTGTCTTTTCTGAGGTGCGGACTCCAGAACTGGGAGCAGTACTCCAGGTGAGGCCTCACCAGTGATCTGTAGAAGGGAATTATTACTTCTTTTCTCCTGCTATCAATACCCCTACCGATACATCCCAGCATCCTGTTAGCCTTGCTATAGGCCTTGTTGCACTGGCTTGTTTGTTTAAGGGAGTGCTGATGATATCTCCTAGATCCCGTTCCTCATCTGTAGTCCTAAGCCTCTCCTCTCCCATCCAATACTCCATCTTGAGGTTCTTTTTCCCTAGGTGCATTACTTTGCACTTTTTAGCATTGAATTTTAACTGCCAGACCTTTGACCACCCATCGAGCTTTTGTAGGTCTTTCTGCATATCCCTTATTTCCTCTTCACTATCCACTCTCCCACATAGTTTTGTGTTATCCGCAAAGAGACACAACCTCCCCCAGATTCCTTCACCAGTGTCACTAATGAACATGTTGAAGAGGACCGGACCCAAGACAGATCCCTGTGGAACCCCGCTCATTACCCCCCTCTCCTCTGATTTAACCCCATTGATCACCACCCTCTGTTGCCTCCCTGCTAGCCATTACCCACCCAGTTCACTAAAATTTTAGCCAAACCCAGGTCTTCCATCTTCTTAAGCAATCTCTTGTGTGTGTGCAGTACTGAATCAAAAGACTTGTTGAAGTCAAAGTAAAGCAGATCCACAGCATGGCCCTTGTCTATTTCCTCTGTCACTCAGCTGAAGAAAACTATCAAGTTAGTCTGACAAGACCTTCTTGCCACAAAACCATGCTATTTACTATCCTGTAGTCCATTGCTCTCCAGGTAGTCTATGGGGTCCTCTTCGAGCAGAGATTCCATCAGCTTCCCCACAATAGAGGTCAGACTGCCCGGCCTGTAGTTCCCTAGTTGCTCCTTATCCCCCCCTTATGTAGTAGTACAATGTCTGCCATCTTCCAATCCCTTGGAGCTTCCCTAGACCTGAGTGAGCTGTTGAACAGCCCAGCCAGTGGTTCAGCCAGTTCTGTTGCTAATTCCCTAAGTATCCTCAGATGCAATCCATCTGGTCCAAGGGCTTTATCTATCTTAATGGCTGCAAGTCCTTTCAGGACCCTTTCACTAGTGAAAAATGGCTGATTCATCTTGGGGACACCTTTTGTGGACGCTTTGATGCTAGGGAACAGGGACAGGAAAGGGAACATTGTTTAACCAGGAATAGCACACTAAGGTGAAGCTTGTTTCCAGATGCAACCTGGGAGCACAAGGAAGTTAAGTGACTTGCTCAGGATCACACAGTATGCACTTAGGTGGCTGTGGGATTCAAACCCAGGTCTCCAGATCTGCACCTCAGAGCCTTAACCCACTGCGCTATATTGCCTCCATATGCTGCTCTCAGGCATGGACCCACAGTCCTCCTTAGTGAATACTGAGCAAAAGTAGTCAGTCAGGATGTTGGCCTTTTGCCCATCCACCTCTATCACCCTACCCCCTTCAACTAGCTGTGCGATTCCCCTCTTTTTTCACTAATATATCTAAAAAATAGTTTTTCTCCATTTTTGACCCCTACCACAAAACACATCTCTGTGTCTTTATTTGCCTCCCAGACAGTCCTCTTTGCCTCCCTATTTTTTTGTAGACATTCTTCCTATTCTGCTTCTCCCTGCTTTTCCTTGCATTTGTAGAAGGCCTTCTTTTTGGCCCTAACCACTTCCCTGACCCTGGCTGAGAACCATACTGGTCTCTTAAACCTATTTTTCTTTGTTACTGTTGTTATACATGCCTTCAATACCTTGAGGATTGCTCCCTTAATTGCCCCCCCCCATTTCTTCTCCACCCTGAGTATGTCCTCCACACCCACTAACTTGTCTCTGACCAGTTCCCTCAACATATCGAGGTCTGCCCTTCTAAAGTCAAGGACTTCAGTTCTTGATTGCAGCTTACTGGCCCCGAGGGCCAATTCAAACCACACAGAGTTGTGGTTACTATTCTCTAGCGGTTCTCCCACTCCCACAGCACACACCATCTCTGAGTTAGTCAGCACCACATCAAGGATTGCAGACTGCCTCATGGGTTCCTTAACTAGCTGTACCAATAGTTCTGGAAGGTGTCCAGCAATGTCTGGTTCCTGACACTGTTGGCCACTGGGATCTCACAGTTGATGTCTGGCAGGTTCAAGTCTCCCACCACCAATACTTCCCCCTTTGCTACTCATCTTTTAACTTCCTTCCTGAGTTCTCTATCCCTTTCCTCCCCTTGATCTGGAGGCCTATAGATTACTCCAAGTGTACTTTCCTGCCTGAGGCTGCTGTGAGCTGCACCCATATAAATTTAGGCTCCCCATTGCTACCCCTAATACCTCCATTTTCTGTCACTTCATAGCCTTCTGACAAAGAGGGCGACTCCTCCCCCTCTACCAGTTCTTCTATTCCTCCTGAGCAGTGTATATCCAGGGACCGCCATCTCCCAGTAGTTTTTTTCTGTAGCCCACATTACCATGATGGTCCCAAGGTCCACTTCAGTGTCTGCCATCAGCGCCTGGAGCTTGCTGAGTTTGTTACCTAAGCTCCTGGTGTTAAGGCATACCCTCTTCCACTTGACCCCTGCTCTAACTCTACTACTGTCAGTCTGCTTTCCATATTTTCTCCCCCTCGTTTGTGTTTTTGCCTTTAATTCCCCCCCCCACAACTGTCCCTTTCCTTGGTCCTGTAAACCCTACAGTGTCCTCTGTACCCATTTTTCTGCTACTGTCCCCTGGGTGTGGGGGAGTACTATCATGGATCCCTTCTGCTCACCATCCACCTTGATTCCCCTTAACCTGGACTCCCCCCACAGTCGGTTTAAACATCTGATACAGACATTAAACTTCTGCCCCAGTGCGCTGGCCCCCTCTTTCATCAAGTGAAGTCCCTCCTTATGGCTGCCCCTACTCTCCCTCCAGTGCCCCCACCACCCTGCACCTCCCTGGACCAGTGGATCTCTGGGGGAGAGGGGGTATGGTTAGTGAGTTCCTGCTGAACTGAGTGCGCAGTTGAGATTTCTCTATCCTTGCTGCCACCAGCTGAGCATGGAGCTCTGCTATTGTCCTGCAGAAGGGGCAGTGCCCCCTCCTCCAGAGCACATCCCTGGAGAAGAGCCCCACAGTCCCCACAACTGAGTGCCTCACCTCTGTACCACATCCTACAAGGATACTATATTGATGAGAGAGAAACTTAAGTAGTACCAATTTAGATTAGATCATACTCCACACCCAGATGGGGCAAATCTAACACCAACCGCTATTACAGGCATGCAAGTTACCATGTAAGATGTGGTGACAGTATACGATTCAAGTGTGCAAATACATCCAGGATTTATCAGGTAGTCAGGCTATGCCATAACTTCAGATATGAGATAAACCAACCTTGAGAATTGTGAGAATAACAACTGGTGGAATTAACAGTTCTCCACAGTGCAACCCTCCAATTCAGACCAGCCAGAATGGACGAACCAAAACAGTAAACACCAGATCCAAAGAACAAAAACAGTAAAAACCAGATCAATTAATTTATCTGGAACAGCCGGATCTTGCAACTTGAACCCAATAAGGCTGGTCTGGCCAGCCATTCTGGTTTTACCATCTAAGGTGCGGTCGGGCTGTCTGGATTTCACCCATACTCACTTTTTTCTTTAGTTTTTTCCCCCGCACATTATTTTCTGCTCCACATCAAACATTTAATCAGTTTATTCAATCAACAAACTGCATTGGTGAAGGAGCATGGGAAAGGTTGCATCATTTGTGTAAGAATTCCTTCATCCAGTCCTAGACATTGTGTTTAAGAAAAAAATTAATCATGTCTGGCAGTAGAGACAAGTGTGTTGCTGAGGTTCCCAAGGAGGGGGAAGAGGATATTTTTTCAGGGCCAGTCCATTATATCTAGCAGTGGTGTCAGTGGAAGTGCTTCTGTTAGCAAGAAGAAGACAAACAAGACCATCACTGGTGAAGTTAAAAAGCTCCAGGAGACACAGTGGAAGGTTACTAAAGCTGGACCTTCTCCCCGGATGCCTGGTCTACAGTTTGAAACAGCTGATCAAGAAAAAGATGCATCTTTTCTGTGCGTTATCAAAATAATAATCTCCCTGGGCTGTAACGACATGCCCTTTTGGTGCAGTCCTCAAACCATGCTGCCCCCACACCACAATGCACAGTACAGATGTTTGCTTCAGCCCTCCTGTACTGGGAGCACTACCATCCCCCCCCCACTGGTACTAGTGCTTTACCCCTGGTTCTAACAAGAGAGCTCCCAGTAGTTCATTGGGTACCCAGCTAGAAAATGATGTAGGCCAGATGGCGTTGCATGTGATTGACTGATAGTGGTGCACTTAAAATGAAAGTTAGCAATAGTTTTTGACACAAAACCCCCATAACCCAAAGGCCATTCAAAAGAAAATCTCCAACAGAGGTAGTTGTAATTCCTGCTCAGATGGCCAAGTCCAATAAATGTTTTCCCAGCTATGTAACAGTTTTTTTTTGCTGCAGCTGGCCCTGGGTTTACTCACAGCAATAGAATGGGGTATTTCCCTTGCTGTGCAGGGGATTGATGGTACAGTTTTAATTGTGAACTCTCTCTGGCTGGTGTCTGGCTGCATTCCAGCTCTCCTGTCTTACATTCACTCCTACTTGCAATGGCATTGGTGTTGCAGGGCATCGACTGTTCTTTGATGCAGGTCAGGCCTCTCCTGGATTCAGCGATTGGTGGTTCACAGGTTGAATTCTCCTGTGTCACCCTACATTTCACGGTATTCAGTCCCGAAGGGGAGGTAATGGCCAGCACCTGACAACAGTCATGATCAGGCAGATCTTTGCAGGCAGTTGTCAATCTTAACATACCTTTACTAGCCCCGGTACTAGTGCAGATTGCCTCAGGTTAAGGCAGGAGCTCACTTACTTGCAGATTTGGGCCAGTGCAGTTTCTCCAGTGGTGGTGCTGCTGTTGTGCTCCCTGCCTGTCTCTGCTGTGTGCAGTTCATGCAGTGGGAACAATGAGACCACAAAAAAAGCTAAAGTCCAGCCCTCCTCCTGGCATGTTCAGAACAGTACTAGATGGAAAAAAAAGTTTAAGTCCAGCATTATTTTGTCCTGCAGACTCTGATGGCTGCCATATTTTTTCTGGTCGGTGGATTCCGGTATTTGGCTGACTGAGGTCATGAAACTTCCAGCATCGGGACTGGACTCAGAGCAGTACTACTTGGGCAAGTGCTGTTTGTTACCTGGCAACTCCATCTGCTCCCCAGTCCTCATGCATGTCTATGCTGTGCAGTGCCTTTTTATTATGTTGTCTTGCGCACGCGCAAGCAACATATTGGGGTAGCTTGGAATAGCAGGTTTTGGAGGCATGGTCATGCTGTGACTAGTGGCGCCACTGCTTTTTTGGGCTGGGCTCCATGGCACGAATGAAATACCATGCTGTTCATGACAGCAGTGCAAAAGCATGCCACCAACTGGAAACGATTTAGCCGCTGCAATGAGGGAGCACCCCTCATTGCAGGGCGTGCCTTGCCTGGTGTAACATTTCAATAAAAGATGGCGGTAGCTGTCGCCGTCCGCCTCACAGTCCTAATCAAGCTGACGTCGGGGGTGCCCAATCCCCCCTGTTAGCATGCCCCCTTCCCAGTTCAGTTTGCAGATGGAAGAGCCCAATCCCCATTGGCATAATGGCCTCATCATTCAATTTGTGTGCCTAGGGGGTGCCCAATCCCCCTCGGAATCATGTGCCCCCCCAGACACGTTTCTGTGCCGATGGGGGGCCCAATCCCTGTCAGCTTCAGTGCCCCTGCCAAAAATACAAGTGGCACACTTGGAGCCCACCCCAGTGTGCCAAAACACACCTGCAAAATAAGAAAACCGATCCGTGTTGCCTTTATGTTTTTTGGTTTGTTTTTTTTACCTGAAAAATGAAAAAATGGTCCCTCGACATGTCCGGAGCCCCTCACCCAACCCGCGACCACCCTCTGGGTACCCCACCTCCCCACATACACCCTCGCTCCATACTTACTTCTGGAGCTTGGCATGATGATCTTCAGTGGACCGGGACCATGTCTGCACTCTTTAAAGCCGACCGCGAACTGAAGAAATGCCGGTAAGCTGTATAATGGCATAAATGTTTTTTTTTTTTCAACTTTGGTGCATATCGCAGGCATTTTTGTGAATTTTGGCACCAAATTTTCAACATGGGGTTCTTCGGACCCCACCTCATGAACTCGGTCATTGTCATCTCGTTATTCCATCCCGAAAGGTGATTTCACGGTCACTGCTCAGAATCCCCTTTCAGGACTGATTAATGAAATGACAGTGTCACTGTTCATGAGGTGGACTCCCAAAAAGCCTATGTTGCAAATCTGGTGAAAAAATTCCAAGAAATGACTGTGTTACGAGTGTGCATCGCGCAATTTCCACGCATGCTTGTAACGTCGAGAATTTTTTATATTTTACTCCAGATTTTCAACACTGCCATTTTTTCACACCTCCTTATGAACAGTACAGCTGTCATTTTCCACATCCTGCCCAAAATGTATTTTCGTACATCCGGCACACAATGGCGCTGTCACTGTAGGAAAGCAATGTTCGGGACAGAGTAAGAAAATCACAGTAACATTGCTCATGAGCAGAGGTTCCAAAATGCTATGTTACCTATGCTGAAAATTTGGTGACAAAATTCCACAAAATGACTATGTTACGAGCGTACGTTGCGCAGTTTTCAGGCACAGTCGTAACTTCAAGAATTTTTAATATTTTTACTCCAAATTTTCAACATTGCCATTTTTGCACAGCTCCTTATGAACATTACAGCTGTCATTTTTTACATACTGCCCGAAATGTGGTTTCGCACATCTGGTGCACAAACATAGATACATAGACAGTGTCGGCAGATAAGGGCCTATGGCCCACCTAGTCTGCCCATTTGAGCTTGTAAGTTCAGTTTGTTTTCCTAGAAGTCTATTGCCCCTTACCCCTGACCTCTAGAATTCCTTTATGTCTATCCCATGCATTCTTAAATCCCGTGATTGTTTCAGCCCCACCACTTCCTCTGGCAGGGTGTTCCACTTGTCCACCACCTGCTCTGTGAAGAAATTCTTTCTCATGTTTCCTCTGAATCGTCCTCCCTCCAACTTCATCCCATGCCCTCTAGTCCTGAAACATCTTTTCGCTTAAAATAGTGTCTTCCTGCACCCTGTTCCTCCCTGTAAGATACTTGTATGTCTCTATCATATCCCCTCTCTCCTCCTCTCTTCCAGGGAGTACATGTTCAGTTCCTTCAACCTGTCTTCATAGGACTTGTGATGCAACCCATGCACCATCTTTGTTGCCCTCCTCTGAACCTTCTCTACTTGTCTATGTCCTTACGTAGGTATGGTCTCCAGAACTGTACACTGTACTCCAGGTGGGGCCTCACTAGTGTCTTGTATAGCGGAATTATGACCTCCCTTTCCTGCTGGTGATGCCCTGCCTCATACATCCCAGCATCCTATTTGCTTTACCTGATGCCTTGTCACACTGTTTCCTACCTTGAGGTCATCAGAGATGACAACCCCAAGATCCCTTTCCTGCTTGGTGCTGCTATATCCTCACCCCCAACTGATATATTGTGCCAGGGTTTTGTGCCCCATATGCATTACTACTTGCACTTTGCATTGAATTTCAACTGCCAAACCCTTGACCATTCTTCAAGTTTCTGCAGGTCCCTTCTCATTCTGTCTACACCCTCTGGTGTGTCTACTCTGTTACAGAGCTTTGTGTCATCAGCTAACAGTGAAATTCTGCCTTCTATATCCTGTGCAATGTCACTGATGAAGATGTTGAATAGGACCGTCCCAGCACTGATCCCTGTGGTACCCCACTGGTCACTCTTTCCTCTGTGGAGTGACAGCCATTTACCACCACCTCTGTGTCCTGCCACCCAGCCAGTTACCTACCCACCATACTACTGTCCTGCCCACACCCATATTCCCAGTTTGTATAATAGTCTTCTATGTGGCACAGTGTCAAAGGCCTTGCTGAAGTCCAGATAGGCCATGTCCACTGCCCTCCCTGATCCACCTCCCTAGTCACCCAGTCAAAAATTCAATGAGGTTGGTCTGACATGACCTCCCTGGTGAAACCATGCTGCCTGGGTCCTGTAGTCCATTGACAACCAGATGTTCCACCAATCTCTCCTTCAGTAGTGCTTCCATGATCTTTCCCACTCACCGAGGTGAGGCTGACTGGTCTGTAGTTCCCTGCTTCTCTTTGTTCCCACTTTTGTATAAGGGACTACATCTGCTGTCCTCCAGTCTTTGGGTACTCCCTGTTTCCAGTGATTGGCTGAACAGGATAGCCAGAGGTTCAGCCACCACCTCTTAGTTCTTTAAGGACCCTGGGGTGCACCCCATCTGGCCCCATTGCTTTATCAGCTCTTATTACTTCCAGTTCCTTCAGGACCCTTTCTCGTAAAGGGACTTGTGTCCATTTCTGCACCATTCTCACCCCTGTACTCCCCTTCAGACCCATTACCCCCTCCTTAGTAAAGACTGAGCAGAAATACCTGTTCAATATGTCAGCTTACTGTTGTCATCCTCCACGCTGCTCCCATCCTCCCTTCAGTCTCACTATCCTCCCTTTGTCCTTCTTTTTCACTTATGTACCTGTAAAAGGTTTTGTCCCCTTTAACCACTGATTTTGCAATGTGTTCTTCTGTCTGAGCTTTGGCTTCCCTTACTGACTTCCCTGCCTCCCTTGTTTCTCCTGGTACTTCTCCCTATCCCTTCTGCCTGTGTCTTTTGTATTGCCTGAATGCAATCTTTTGGCTTTCACTTTCTTTGCTACCTCTTTGGAAAACCATAATGGTCTCCTCTTCTTTTCCTCTTGCTAACCTGCTTAATGCATAATTCTGTTGTTCTTATAATCCCCATTTAAATACTGCCCACTGTTCCTCAATCCCTGATTCCTGTCCCATTCCCTTAATGCCTCTTTCAAGCATCTCCCATTTTCCCAAAGTCTGCCCCCTAAAATCCAGGATACGTGTTTTTGTGTGGTTGGTTCTGCTCTTCTGTGATTTCAAACCACAATGACTGGTGGTCACTGTTACCCAGGTGCTCCCCACTGTTACCCCCATCACACTGTCCGTGTTTGTGAGCACAAGGTCCAGTATTGCCTTCTGCCGAGTTGGTTCCATGACCAGTTGCTTGAGGAAGGCACCTGAAGGAGTCCAGGATAAATCTGTTCCTAGTTGATGCTGCTGCTGGGATGCTCCAGTCCACGCCTGGTATATTGAGTCTCCAACCAGTACTACCTCACTCCTTGTCTGCCATCCTTTGGATGGCTAGCATCAGCTCCCTATCTGTTTCTTCCTCCTGGGCTGGTGGTCTATAGACCACACTCAGCGGATGGCTGGCCCCATTTTCCTTTCCAGCTTAACCCACAGTATCTCTCCCATTTTGTTCCTCCTGGATCTGTGTGGCCCTTATGTCATTTTTCACCATACAGTGCCACCCTCCCTTCCTGCCTGCTCTGTCTCTTCTGAATATGTTGTAGCCAGGTATGGCCATCTCCCAGTCATGGTTATCATTACACCAGGTTTCAGTGATGGCCACAATGTCCAGGTCTGACTGTACCATGACAGCCTCCAGATCTTCCATCTTGTTGCTAAGGCTCCTGGCATTTGCACACATGGCTTTCCATGATTTGACCTCCCTAGACTGCTTCACTGTTCTACTCCAGCCCTTCCTTGGTTGTCATTCATCCCTGGTTCTCCTTGCTGTCTGCCCTTCTGCTAAATTTTGCCCCTTTTCTGCTTATCCTCCTTTGGACACTAATCTCCATCTTTTGCACACTGCTTTGCAGAGATAGCCACCCTCTGGTTCACTGGTTCCATTACTAGCTGTGGGGTGAGCAAGTAGGTATCATCCTTGCTGGCCTGCTACCCCTTTGCTAGTTTAAATGCTTGTCAATGTAGCATTTAAACTTATCATTGAGTGCTTGGATTCTCCAGGATGGATGCAGGTCCAGGCTTGAACAAACCTCCATCCCTCCAGATGGGTCCCCAGTCACCAATGAATCCAAACCTTTCCTCACAGCACCAGTTCTTCAACCATGAGTTAAGTTCCTGGTGCATGCACTCTATGCTCTCCTTGCCTCTCACAGGTAGTTCTGAGAAAGTGACAGAAGTAGCTACTTGTTGAGACCCCTCCCAGTTCCCTAAACTCTTCCTGAACTTCCTTTGGCTCCCATTTGCCAAGTCATTAGTACCTAGGTGGATAATGACATCCAGCTCACCCTCCTGTCTTGCCTCCCAGTGATCCCCAGTATCTTCCTTCCATCCCTCCATGCCGTGGCACCTGGTAGGCACCTCACCTCCCTGTCCTCCCCTCCTGTGTTCCTAGCTGGATCCTCTTATGATGGAATCCCCACCAGGATTCGCCTCCTCCTCCTCTGGGGTCCACTGCTTTCCCCACTGAGGTCACCTCCTTGCCTAACCTCCACATCCTTTCCTTCCACTTCCTGGGTACTTATTTGGTTGTCCTCATTTGCCAGTGTGGCATATGAGTTCTTGAGAGGAATAGGATCTGGGATGTGCCTCTGCCTGACTGCTCTAACCCTCCTGAGCCCACTGTCATCCAAGTGCTCCTCTCTCGGCATCCTTGAGGCAGCTGCATTGGACTGGGTGGTTCCTGGACAGGGTGATGGTACTCTGACCCAGTTTACTCCGCTCTGAGTCTGGCTACCTCATCCCGAGTCCCGAGAGATGGCATGCAGATAGGGCAGCACCTCAGTGTCCAGAAGGTCTGCCTGAATATGGCTGCCCCACAGCCACTGCATTGCACCACTCCCACATTATACTGCAATTCCACTACTTATCTGCTACTGAAGCTCTTCTTAGTTCTCTTTTATTTATTTACAGTACTAAAAATCCTAACTGATCCTCAGATATATATTTTTTAAGGAAAAAGAAACCAATAAATAAATAAATAAATGAGTCAAAAAACTTGTCGTGCTGAGGGTGGTCTTCTTCCCTTATGCCCTCCTACTTACGCTCTACTATACCCTGTGTTTAGCTCCTGTCAATCAGATTTATCAGGGCATATAATTAAGAGTTGGGGAAGGGGTGGAGGGGGCCTACAATCTAAGTTTAAAAGAAAAAATACGAGTTACCAGTTACTCTGAAGCACTGAATTGAATATGTTTCCTTCCTTCACCTTCTGGCTTCTTCTGAGAAGATGAACTTCTGTTTGCTGCTTTAACTGTGACTAAGCCCCACCTCCAGTTATCACGTAGCTGAGGTCAGAGGCCAGACAATTAACACCCTTCACCCAGCTACAGGACAGTCCGACAAGCCAAGATAAAATTTGCAGCAATTAAAGACAGCACAGAATTACACCACCACTATTTTTAAATTTTCAACAGCCCAAAAACAATTATAAGTAAAGACAACACAGAAAGAAAGTATAGTGTCACTACAAGCCTACAATCTAAGTTTAAAAGAAAAATACCAGTTACCAGTTACTCTGAAGCACTGAATTGAATATGTTTCCTTCCTTCACCTTCTGGCTTCTTCTGAGAAGGCGCAGTCACAGTGGGAAATCAACTTTCGGGACAGATTAAGAAAATCATAGTACCACTGTTCATGAGCAGAGGTCTCAAAATGCCGATGTTAAAAATTGGGTGAAAGAATTCCAAAAATTGACTGTGTCGCGAGAGTGTGTTGCGCAGTTTTCATGCATGCTCGTAACTTCAAGAATTTTTAATATTTACACTCCAGATTTTCAAAATTGCCATCTCCTTTTTTTTTATATGGTAGTTCTCTGGAGCCCCAGTGGCACTGCTGCCTTCAGCTGTTACCCAGCGCCAAGCTTGAGAGTCAGACCCCTCTCCCTTGAGCACCCACGACTTACCCTTCGTGGCAGAGTGGTGGGGAGTGACTCGACCCACCCAACACGGATCATTGCCAGGTAGGTGTCTTGTTGAGGGTGGCACCAAGGGGACAGCTTCATGTACTGGGCTATTTTTCCGTTTACTCCCTTGTGTGGAGGTGGGGCGTGTAATGAAGCCTGCGGAGAGAGCGTGCATGCTTCCGATTCTCTCCAAGCATCTGCCCCATCTCCTCCCCTTTGCTGCAGCATCAGCGTGCTGCCCCCCAGCAGCTGCTAGGGGCCAGTGGAACGCCAACCACTGAAGTCCCCCCTCCCTGGAGAAGGAGAGCAGTCCCTCAGATGCTCAATCCTTCTCCTCCCCTGCCAACCCCCGATGGCCCATGTTCCTTCCCGCACACGGGTCGCCAGTGTAGCATGAGGTAAGGCGTCTGGCACCTCAGCCCTCAATGGCACCAGGCCAGCAAAAAATTTTCCATCTCTTCACACCTCCTTATGAATGGTGCAGCTGTCATTTTTCACATCCTGCCTGAACTGTGTTTTCACACGTGGCACAGAATGTCGCGGTCGCTGTGGGAAATCAACATTCCAGACAGATTAACAAAATCACAGCACCACTGTTCATGAACAGAGGTCCCAAATGCTTTCATGAGGTGGGGTCACAAAAGGCCATGTTGAAAATTTGGAGTGCAAATACCAACAAACGACCGGGGCGTTAGGGTTTCTAACCATAATGTTCCACCCTGTACAGACTAACAGGCATCAGGGGTGTGCCTTTGGATTGTCAGCTGTAATGCTCACACCATTCCACCCCCACCCTGTAGCCACAGACAGGCATCAAGGTGTGCCTTGGATTCTTTGGCCCCAAATTCACCCCATTCTCCTATAGTGCACCCATCTCAACGTGCTTCCTTATGGAATGGGATAAGCATAAGGCCCGACAACCCCAAGGCACAACGCAACACTTATCAGAGTCGGCAGAGTAGGGTGAAGTGAAAAGGCATGAGCATTATGGCTGATGACCCATAGGCACACCTCAATGCCTGTCACTCTCTGCAGAGTGGGGTGGGGTTTACGTCAGTTCCATACTTCACTGCCATTCCTATTATGCATCTCTCTAACTCCTGCACTACCAATGCCAGTGCCAGCAAGACAACATTTGGCATTGACAAATGCTTGTTTAACTAAAGTGCGCTCTTCCCTGTAGCACTCTAACAAGTTCTACTCCCTGCCTCAGCTACACCTGGGGAGAGGATTGTGGAAATCTGCAGCCCCTCCTTCCCTGCCTGCTTCTTGTCATTCATGACAGTGGCTTAGAAAACTGGACAATAGAATTACTCGCCTTTTCAGCTATAAGGACAAAATACAATTTGCCAGCTTCCTCTGCTTTAAATATCTCCAAATCTCCCATGTATTAATACAGCATTTTGGTAGTGGCCCTTGGGATTGGTACATGCTTGGCCCTATTCTTGGTTCACTCTCCAAGAGACCCTCTTCTCACTATGTTGCCTTTTATTATAAGGAGCTCCAGGCACGATGCAGTGAATTAGAAGGCGCCCCTTGTTATATTTGGGATATGACTCTCCCCCCAACCTCTCTGGCTCCCCACCAATGGTCACAAATCTGGAAAAGACTGTATAAAGATGTTAGGTGGGATCGCTATAGATTGCTTCAATTTTACGTATTGCATGACTTATACTATACACCTGTAAAACGTAATAAAATGGGGAACCATTCAACTGAATTGTGTACCAGATGCGGGTCCCAGAGAGGTACCCTTCTTCATATTCTCTGAGAATGTGACAAGGTAACCCCTTTTTGGGAGGCCATCCGATCCAAACTTAGCCCTCTACTGGGGCTACAGAATGCTTTTCAGTCAGAAATCTGTATTTTGGGAGACTTGGGAGAAACCCTAATAGGAAACCAAAGGAAGCATATGTCCTTGATATCCCTTTGCGCTAAGAAAATTATATTACGTCACTATTTAGATCAACAAACCCCTGCATACACAGAGTGGCATAAGGAAATTCTATTCGCTCTACAAGCAGAATATTTCATTACAAATATATCTAAGCATAGCAATAAATATCAGAAGGTATGGGCACCCTTACATACTTTATTATCCATTTAGGGTGGTTTTGGACCTGACCTGGACCTGACATAGTGCTGTGAAGGTTAATGATTAATCTTCCATCTTTTTTTTTTCTCTCTTGAATGGAAACTAGTCCCAGCTTTATATAGTGTAGCGGCGATGTGGGAGGGGTGAGAGGGGGGAGATAAGGTGTTATTAATTTTTCCGTTTCATATATTCTGTTTTGGTATTTAGCTAGTTTTGTTAGATAAATTCAGTATTACTCCTGACAGTTATCCCTGGATTTTAATGTTGGATGAAAGTACATGTAGGTGTTTTTTTTTTCTTTTTTCTTTTCCTGCAATAACCCACAATCTTGTGTATCACGGGAGTTTTTTTTTCTTCTTTTTTTTTTTAAAGAATCATAATGACTTGTTATATACTATTGCTGATTACTCAACTGTCTGTACAAGTTGAAGCGTATACAATACCATAACTGTAATAGTGATTCTAATACTACAGTAAAGCTTATTAAATGAGAAAACTGGACAATAGGAGTGAAGGATCAGAAAGAAGTGACCAAAGGTATGGCATGGCTGCTGTAAGGATCATGACTGGTCCACTAGCTAGGTCTAATCAAATCCCTCAGCCAGTCATCAACGGTCATCAGGAAAATCAAACAATGGAAGACGTCCTAGTTTGGGCCCTATAAAGGGTTACCATCAGCACCTGTCTCTGCCCTCTATTTCGTGGCGGAATGATGAGATTCAAAGACTGCGATCAAGATAACTGGATATCTGGAGATCCCATCATGGGCTACAGGACCCCCCAGCCCAAACAGAGAACTAGAGCCTCAGTTAAAATCTGCACTAAGAGACCAACAATGCTACACTGCTGCAACACAGGAGCCTGACTGCCCGATACTGCATCGTGAGCCAGAGTGGTAAGCTGAGCAACTTTTATTTATCTGGCTATCAACAGACAAGGGCGATTTTAATGGACAGATGTGTGGATTTAAGTACTATTTTGCTGCTTTTTCTCCACATTCCATGGCTAACTACTGCACATTATTTTATGTGCCCAGGGCAGCACAGTTGCATTTTGGAAAGGCAAGGCTGAAGCTGCCTGCTTAGGTATGATGTGTTAATGTACTAAGTTATTTTGTGCTGCTTGTCATTTATTTAAAGCTAAAGGTCCTTTTCCTTTCCTTGTTTACGGACACTGTACATGCCTTAGGCTAGGATTAGGAACTGTGTCTAGGAGCAGCACAGCTGAGTTTGAAAAGGCAAGGCTGCTGTTTGCTATTTATTTATTTGTTTGTAGCAGTTTGTTTATTTATGAATCTTCCAGGAATGTGTCTTCACCATTAATTCCCACTAATGGGTCTGTGCCAGAGGCACTAAGCCCCCAGGGTGGCAGAACTTTTCAGGAGGGCTTGCGTCAAGGCAAGCTGTGCGCAAGCATGGTGTTGCTAGAGTGGCTCACGGCGCCAGGCTTACCTTGGCACCAGCCCCCAACCGCCTCAGTTCCTTTTTTTCCTGCCATCAAATGCACTTCAGTGACAACGTCACTCACCCTTTGGGATTCAGAACTTCACATCTATAAACAGCTGCTTTTAGTTTGTCTCATTTCAGTTGTTTCAAGCTAGAATTTGTTATTTTTTTATCAGTTTAATGATTTTATAAAAACAATTTGTCAGTTTTTCTCTCAGCACTATCAAGCATACGTCAAGATGTCTCAGCAGGATTATGGCAGGGAACCTTGGGGCAGGCTGCTCTGGCAGGGGGGGCCATGTTTAGTCTACTTTCCTGCAAGGGAAGGGTTCTGACCATGGGCGGGCCTGTGCTTGTGGGAGCGGGCCGGTTCCCAGTTCTGGTCTGGTTTTTGGTGCCGCTCTGCCTCGAATTCTTTCTCTCACCTTTCAGGGACAGAAAGAAATGGTACCACTTGAGGTCACCCTCCAAGAAGTCTTCTGTGAGACCTTCAGTTCCTGGGGGCATGGTCCTTTTTGGTGCCCTCCGCGTCGCCATGGCCCTTGGTGCCAGGACACAGAGACCTCGGGCTGAAGTCCTCCTCTGTCCTTTAGGGGGGTCCCCAGTGGGCAGTCTTCCCTGGACAGCTCTTCAGAGCAGCAGGTGTAGCATCAGGCTGGGGTGTTGCTCCTAGTCGGTCCAGTCATTGGCCCTTGTGGGTTGGTGGCATTGAACCTACTGGCGAGGTTCCCCAAGCCAGGTAGAGTGTTTGGCTCCGGCAACAGCCTTCTACCTTGCCGGTGACCATGCCACTGACTCCTGCCCCACTGGCCACACCCCTACCTTGTATCACTTGGTAGGACTGGCTGGGTACCATTCTGGTCAACTTGGTGATGCCGGGGATGTTGGTGCTATGGGGCTGGCGTTGGAGCCAAGTTTGGCCTTTTAGGCCTGTTATGGTGCTTTCCTAGCCCTGGTTCTAGTGTCAGTTTGGCTCCTTCGGCATCTCCTTGGTGCCAGAGTTTCTCTCTCTCTCTCTCCTGCCTTGGTGCTGGTTCGGTGCCTCTACTGTGCGGTACCGGACCCAGCACCGTGTTGGTCCGGCACTGTGTTTGACCCAGCGCTGTGTTTGACCTGACACTGTGTTTGGCCCGGTGTCATGTTTGACCCAATGCCATGTTTGACCTGGTGCCATGTTTGGCTCAGCACCATGTTTGATCCGGCACCATGTTGGCTTCGGTGCTGTGTTTAGCCCAGTGCCATATTCAGCCCAGCACTGTGGTTTGCTCAGTGCCATGTCCAGTGTTGTGTCTGGCCCAGTGCTACCTTGCAGGCATCCAGCACCGTGTCTGCCATGTTATCCAGCGCTATTTCTACACCGGGGTCTGACGCCACATCCGGCAGTGCTCTGGTGCCGAGTCTGAGGCCCTGTCTGGCACCTGGTTCTTGGCTTTGGGGCCCTCCTTTGCCTCCCTCCAAGAGGATCTTTCAGACTATGAGTCTAACCCCGTCCTCATCCCCCTGAGAATGGCGATGACTCCTGACTTGTTCTGTCTAGATGCAGGCCCTTCTGCTGTTCCTCAGATCTTGACTTCTGGTTTTTCTAGCTCCTGGGTTTTTTCCCATATTCTATCCCTTCTGAGCTTTTTCCCCGGCGTAAAAAAAAACAACAAAAAATGGGCTCTGCTTCTGCTTTTGCAGACTGTGATCTTAGCAGCTGCTAATGCTACTTTTTTCTCCAGAGTTGCTCTCTGGATATGCTTGTGCCTTGCATTGCTCCTGCGCACCTGGGGAATTAGGGTTCCAGGTTTCCTCAGTCCCTTCTTCTGCAGCTCTGCACAGTCTAGAGATCTCAGCTCTGATCCTTACAGCAACTACTGTTCATAGGGTCTCTAGCTGTGATTTAAGCTCAGCTTCCTTCCAGAGGTCAGTATGTGGGTGCTCCTGCAGACAGATTTCGAGACACAATATCTTTAAGCCTACTCCATGTAATACAGGCTGCTTTGCACTGGGTAGTCAAACCCCTAGTTCTATCACTCACTTGATAGTCAGTGGAGGTCAATCTCCTCCAGTATTCACCTTCCCAACCACAGCCTCCCAGTTGGGGGTGGTTAATCCACTATCAGAGCTCCACACACAAGGTGTCTGGAACCTGACTCTGACTCCTCTCCAGTTCAGTATTTTGGTGATCTCTTTCATGTGGCCCTGTGGCCTTGGTGGATCTTATCAATCACAAAACAGTCTTCTTCTAAACAAACAACAGTCTGGGATGCGTTACACAAGCAAACAACGAAAAGCACACTCTTACCTCCTTTGCAGAGAACTTATGAGAGTGTGGGAAGAGGATCTAGAGCAGAGGATCATTCTCCAGTCCTTCTATCTGCCAGGAGCCTTGAATACTCTGGCAGACGAGCTCAGCCCACCTCAGGCCCATTCTCACAAATACCTCTGTGGGGCCCCTTCCTGTTACCACTATAAAAGGAAATAGGTCGTTCCCTCCCTTGTCCCTCTCTGGGAACACCTATCATTTGCCTTACAGTTTTACTGATGGTCTAAAATTATTCTTTACCCTTGGAAGTGATAAAATAGCTCAAAATGGTTCCTTAAGGAAATTGATTTTGTCTTTTAATTTATCTAAGAAATACCTGTTTTTAGCCCGTATTGTTTTTGTTTATAATTTAGTTACGAACTAGACAGGCTGTAGTTTTAAACAGCCACAACCTGCAGCATTATCTGTAACAGAATTACTGTACAGCATTTGAAATGTATGTATGCAGAAATGTTCTTAATAAAAGAAGTATAAAAAAAAAAACCAAATAACTCTGTGACATCGCTAGTCGAGTGGGGCATCCCAGATGGTTTGCGGTTTGCATGCTCACTCTATATCAAACTGCCTTCAGAAGTCTAGGACATGGCTTTTTCTCTTTAGATGTGTTACATAGATACATAGATACATAGATACATAGATACATAGATACATAGACAGTGTCGGCAGATAAGGGCCTATGGGCATGGCCCACCCAGTCTGCCCATTTGAGCTTGTAAGTTCAGTTTGTTTTCCTAGAAGTCTGTTGCCCCTTACCCCTGACCTCCAGAATTCCTTTATGTCTATCCCATGCATTTTTAAATCCCGTAATTGTTTCAGCCCCACCACTTCCTCTGGCAGGGTGTTCCACTTGTCCACCACCCGTTCTGTGAAGAAATTCTTTCTCATGTTTCTCTGAATCATCCTCCTCCAACTTCATCCCATGCCCTCTAGTCCTGGAACATCTTTTTGCTTAAAATAGTGTTTTCCTGCACCCTGTTCCTCCCTGTAAGATACTTGTATGTCTCTATCATATCCCTCCTCCTCCCTCCAGGAGTACATGTTCAGTTCCTTCAACCTGTCTTCATAGGACTTGTGATGCAATCCATGCACCATCTTTGTTGCCCTCCTCTGAACCTTCTCTACCCTGTCTATGTCCTTACGTAGGTATGGTCTCCAGAACTGTACACTGTACTCCAGGTGGGGCCTCACTAGTGTCTTGTATAGCGGAATTATGTCCTCCCTTTTCCTGCTGGTGATGCCCCTGCCTATACATCCCAGCATCCTATTTGCACTGCTACATCACTCTTCTGAATGCATCCCTCCAATTTACCACAGTGCAGAGGACTTTTCTTGAGCTATAGGTATAGGTATTCTAATCACACCCTTCTGACCTCGACAAATATGGTTTCCTCTGTTGAGCAGACTATAAATTAGTAATCAGAGGATCCTTCTTCTCAGGTTGGGCAATTGGCTCAGGATCTCCTAGTCCATCCCAACCTGTGGTCCTTCACCTTTAGGCCTGGCTCCTGAAGAGAAGAACACGAACATGAATAGGTGCAAGGTATCTCCGTATGTCTCTGAAGTACTTTCTACTGCCTGTAGCCTTCCACTAGGACAACTTACATAGCCACTTGGAAGAGTTTTTCATCTGGTGCTCCAAAACACACATAGAACCCTACCAGTATTTAGCTGGCTGCATTCTGGAACTCTTGCTGGACTTTACTGATGCTGGATTTCAGGATTCCACAGTCAAGGTCTGCTTCTGTGTTATATCTGCATGTCTTGAGCCCTTGGTCCCTCTGTCTGGTCCAACTTCCTCTTTTGAGGTTCCTTTAGTGCAGCTTTTCACACAAGACCAGTCTTCTGGAAGCTGCTGGTTCTCTGCAGTATCAACCTTGTGTTGTCCATACTCACCTGCAAGCCCTTTTAGTCTCTTGCAACATATGAGCTAGGATGCTCACTTGGAAAGCACCTCTCCACTAGCTGTTCTTCTGCTCACAGAGTATCTGTGTCAATGCTTTGATTGCAGATCTCCAGTATTCTGTCTTCCACAGGGACAGGGTAGTGCTCCGTACATGTTAAGTTCCTTCCTAAATGGCATTGGCGTTCTTCTGCAACTGCTTCCTATCTTCTCGCCAGCCTCCAGGGTGACAGACAGCTCTTTCCATTCTCTATGTTCGGATTGGGGGGGGGCATGTTTACCTGGACAGATTCAGGATTTCAAGCTATTCAGCTAGCTTTTGGTCTCCTTCACTCCCATTTTATAGGTCAACCTCTTTCAATCAGGTGCATTCTGCCTGGATGGCAAACTGTCTGCACCTTTACTATGCCATGGTGCAGCTCATGCTGAAAGGTCAGATTCACGTCCTTTTCACCCCTACAGTCATCGCATCCTTCACACAGGCTCTCTTATGCCTGTTGGTGATACCTTGTGAAGCTGCAACTTACACTCCAGTGTGTACTGGTTACGCTTTATCCTGGATGTCACTGCCAGGCAGTATGTCATTTTTGGCAAGTCTGATCTGAATGGACTCTGGTTCTGAGTGAGCTCTGCACTCCTACCTCCCTAGCCGGTGCAGTTTATCTAAGCTTGGTACTCTGACCCATTAGTGGGAATTAATGGTGAAGATACATTCCTGGAAGATATGAAAATGGTTCTACATCAATACAGTGATGGTGTTGATGTTGACACCCCCCCCCCCGACAGCGATAGGAACAATGCCAACAGTTGGCACTGTTCCCAACAGCACTAAGTATGTTTCTGTGGGGGGCTTCACCCCCCCCGCACCCCCACCTCTAAATAACAAACTCCGAGTCAGAGTTGGTTCGGGGTGGGGGGCACAACACCGTCAATCGCTGCGTTGTCAGGCAGTGGACCACCACAGCAACCAATCTCGACCTAGCTAGATTTGTCGCCGTGATGGTGTTCACTGTCAAAAAGTCATTGTAGTGGGGTGATACCTATGAAAATTACATACTTACCATAATTCTTGATCTTCTAGGAATACTTCACCATTATTAATTCACATGCCCACCCACCATCCCCCGAGCTCACTCCAGTATCTTATTTGTCTTCTCCCTTGTTCAAGTCTTGAACTGTGAAGACACTATATTACTCTCATACTGACCACTCTTACGCAGGTCATCAGGGTCATTATGCCCATAGCATAAGTGCCTAACCAATAGATAGGTTATACTGCACATCCCTGGTAAAAAAGGAACTGAGGTGGGTGGGGCTGGTGCTGAGGTAAGCCTGGCACCGCATGCCACTCTCGTGGTGCCATGCATGCGCATGGCTTGCCTCAGCACCAGCCCTCCTGAAAAGTTCTGGCTCCCACAGGGTCCTAGTGCCTCCAGCTCAGACCCATTAGTGTAAATGGTGAAGATATTCCTAGAAGATCAAGAATTGCGGTAAGTACATAATTTTCATCTATTGGTCACAAAGTGGCTCTCTCCATTCATGACATGATGTCATTATCTGCCATATTTTTTATGATTTGATTAAATATCTGCAAAAATGTACAAATATGTATCGTGAGGCCAGCATGTATTTCTCAATTTCTTTATAAAGGTTTTGCTTTGTTCACTCTAGCTAAATGTGCCACTGTACAGGTCTCTAGTCAAGCCACATTTGGAGTACTGCATGCAGTTCTGGCATCCCTTTCTGAAGAAGGATATCAGATTGCTAGAGGGGGTGTAGCGTAGGGCAACGGAGATGATCCAAGGGCTGGAGGGCAACACCTATGAGGACAGGCTGACTGAGCTGAATATGTACACCCTGGAGGGGAGGAGGGTTCAGGGGATATGACTGAGACCTTCAGATATTTGAAGGGGATTAACAAAATGGGCACAGAAGGGATATTTAAGCTGAGGAGAGGAAGGGAAACCAGAGGGCATGGTCTCGGGTTAGAGGGCAGAAGATATCAGAGAAAGATGAGGAGGCTTTTTTTCACAGAGAGGGTGGTGGAGAAATGGAACACTCTACATGAGGAGGTGGTATCCTGTAGCACAGTGAGCAGTTTTAAAAGGGCATGGGACAGGGTGCCAGGGGGAGTAAAGGTGAGGGGGAGAGGAGGGTGGTGCAGCTGCAGTATAAGGGTGCTAGCAACGCATTCAAACAGACTAACTTGATAGACTGTAAGGCCTGTTTCTGCTGGCAGATTCATATGCTCATATGTTTGTATCTGTTCAGAAACATTTTATTTACAAAATTTGCTGCTGCTGTTTTTTTTTTTATTACATGTGTTGCATGGTCAGGTCTGCACAATTCTGTTATAGTATATGGTTAGGGCTTATTGTGTATGGAAAACAAAGGTTTTCCAAATCTTGTTGTAGGACAGTTCAAAGGTCAAAAAAGTTGTTGTACTATCGCTCTGACGTCATATCGATAGTACAACAACTTTTCCCCCTTGAGCTCCTACCTGATTGGTGGAAACAGGCAGAGATTCAAAAAATACATACAAAAATGGCGGACTCATTTAGCGAGCGGTCTGGGGAGCAGACTGTGTGGACACAGACTACCATAATCGGGTCGGTCTGTCAAAAATATCAATTTGCTATTTTTTTTGTTTGTTTTTTTTAACAAAATGGCACAGTTTTAGTAAAAGCAGAGTGGGACTATGGCGAGGAGCGCGGACGTGACCGTAACATGAGCGTGTAACTGCAGCGAGGAGGAGGACCATTATCTTAGGGAAAGGGACTCGAGCGAGGAGGAGTGCGGAAGCGTGAACAAGGTATGAACCTTGTATCTATTTTGGGGAACCATATACTATAAAACAGTGGATGGTCACCATCCATACGAGTTCAGTGCTTAACTGAGTTGATGCCAGAGACCTCTCGAGCTTCGCTCTCGAGGTCTCTGACATCATCAACTCCCTCGATGGAAACACAGCCTTGTTGTGGATGGTTGCCCACCCACTATTCTATATGTGTTTGTTTGGGTATTAAAATGAACAAGACGACCTAGGGGAAGGATATTTCTTTGTTTTGTACAGTCATACCTTGTGTTGAGCATTGTCCAAAATATGCTGCTTTGCCAGTTATATGCTAAGGTAAAGGAGGAACATGTATTTATGCAATAAGGCATGATGGGGTGTGTTATAGTGGTATGAGTGGGTTGAAGCATGAGGCAAAGCCAAGTGCTTCCACCACCCTATCAGGGCTGTTAGTTCACCATTATGCACCCCTAGAGTACCTATTGCTATTATGAAGTTGATCCTTTTTAGGTTTGCTTGCACGCATGCGCAAGAAACATAGTGCCATCATCCGAGTTTTCAGAGGCGTGGCAGCCATCTTCCAATTCAGTCAGTGTGTTTGCAGGCACGGCCCCAGTTCTCCAGTCACTGCTGCAGCTGTCTATGACAGCAGTTGAAAATGCAGTGGCATACAGTGGAAAGAGAGAGCCCCGCTTCAGTGAGCAGAGCTCCCTCCTCCACACGGACGCATATTGCGTGCTCACGTGCTCCCACCCCACGCACATACTGTATGGCCAATGGGGGTGCCCAATCCCCATCGGCACCACACCCCAAAAAGTTTCAGGTGCCACGCTGGGAGTCCACCCCAGTGTGGCACACGTCCGTATGGACCGACGGGTGCACAATCCCCGTCAGCTCCAGGCCCCCCAAACAGCCTTACAGCTGCTATGCTGGGCGCCCACCCCAGCGTGGCACAAGTCCATATGGCCAACGGAGGTGCCTAATCCTCATCAGCTCCAGGCCCCCAAACAGTTTTCAAGCTGCCATGCTGGGAGCCCACCCCAGCATGGCAAACATCCGCGCCATCTTCCTTAGAAAAACAAACCCCTGTAACAAGAAAACGTCTTTGGCAGTCTCCCCAGCCCACCCGCGCCCACCCACTGCGCACCCTGCTTCCCCACAACCCCTCACCTTATACTTACCCGCGGAGCTCGGCGATGATCTTCGGTGACTGAACACGCTCTGCACTCTTCAAAGCCGACTGCGAACTGAGGAAATGCCAGTAAGCTGTGTAATGCAATAAATAGGGTTTTATAACTTTAATGTATCTCAGGCTTTTTAGGAATCTTTGGCACCAAATTTTAACGAGGGTCTTTGGGACCCCTCCTCATGAATTCTTGAACTGTCATGGCGTTACTCGGGCCCAAAGGGTGAGTTCGCAGTCACTGTGCAAAATCACCTTTCAGGACCGATTAATGAAACGACAGTGCCAGTGTTCATAAGGTGGGCTCTCAAAAAGCCTATGTTGCAAATTTGGTGAAAAAATTCCTAAAAATGACTGTGTTACGAGTGAGCATTGCGCAGTTTCCACGCACCCTCGTAAGTTCATGACTTTGTAATATTTTCAGTCCAGATTTTCACCAGTGGCATTTTTCCACACTTCCTTATGAACAGTACAGCTGTCATTTTTCACAACATGGCCGAAATGTGTTTTCACACTTTCAGCGCAGAAATGCGTGGTCGCTGTGGGAAATCATTGTTCGAGACAGATAAAGAAAATCACAGTGACACTGTTCTTGATCGGAGGTCCCAAAATGCCTGTGTTGATAATCTGCTGTAAAAAATCCCCAAACTAATTACACTATGGGTGTGCATTGCACAGTTTCTATGCACGCTCGTGACTGCACCAGTTTTTTTAATATTTTCACTGCAGATTTTCAACATTGCCATTTTACACCTCCCTATGAACAGTACAGCTGTCATTTTTCACATCCTGTTCGGAATGTGTTTTTGCACCTGTGGTGCTAAATGCCATAGTCACTGTGCAAAAGCAGCTTTCGGCTAACAAACTGATATTGCCACTGTTCATGAGGTGGGGGGTCACAAAAAAAACATGTTGAAAATTTGGAGTGAAAATACCAACGAATGCCTGAGGCGTTAGGGTTTTCAACCATAACACCCCACCCTGTAGAGAATGACAGGCATCAGGGGTGTGACTTAGGATTCTCGCCTATAATGCTCATACCATTCCATACCCTGCAGCCAGTGAGAGGCATCAAGGTATGCCTTGGACTCTTCTGCCCCAAAGTTCACCCCATTCTGCTATACCACACCCATCTCACCATATTTCCTGATGGAATGGGGTGCGCATAAGGGCCAAAGACCCCAAGGCACCCCGTGACACTTGTCAGTGTCTGCAGGGTAGGGTGTGGTGAAATGGCATGGCCGCTATGCCTGACGACACAAAGGCACACCCCAATGCCTGTCAGTCTGTGCGGGGTGGTGGTGAAGTTGGCTTCAGTTGAATACTTCACTGTCATTCCTATTATACAGTTCTGTAACTCCTACACTACCAATGCCAATGCCAGCAAGCAAACATTCGGCATTGACAAATGCTTGTTTAAAACACAGTTTGTTGAGCTACTTCCAGATGGGCTATCTTGCTGGGATAATTGCCTGGCTGAAAGTACCTTTTGGTCTTGGCCAATCAGGAGACAGCATTCTTTCTACCCATTTAATTACTGTATTATGTACCCAGCTTTGTGTGTGTGTGTGTGGGGGTTGATGCTCTGGAATTTATCCTGATCTTTTTATGTAGGTTGCATGCATGCGCAAACCAATGTATCGTGGCAATAGGGGATATTGGGTGTGTGTGTCACTGCCAAGCCCGTTGCAGTACACAAAACTAGGGGCTCAGAATGGGCTTGGCAGTCTACACCAATGACCACTCAGTGTGGTCCTGATGCAACTCTCTACTGGGTGGGCTGAATGGTCATGCACTTCAAAGGACCAAAGCTGCTCCAATCAGAGAGGGCTTCAGTCCTTTGATTTGCATTCTCAGTCCCCCCAAACCCCAGAGAGAGACACAGAGTTCTGCAACACTTTCTGCCAGTTTCCCCAACTGTGCACACATCAACCGAGTGGAAGGTGTTTCTGTTCCCCCTCTTGTTGCTGTCAGACAGCAAAAAAAACAGAGATGGTGAGCAGCTTGCAGTGCACCTGCAACCCACCCCAGCGCTTTCCATTCCCTGTCCTTCAGTCACAGAGCAAGATACAGGACTCCTGGGTCGATGGGGCAGCAAGATGGCTACAGTGCTGCTCCATAGCCCACAGCTCTGTGCTTGTCAGAGCATTTGATAATTCTGATTTAAAAACCTAGTTTTTGTGCACCATTTTAAAGTTTCTAAAAGAAAGTGGTGCTATTTTTGGTGTCAGATTTACAAAAAGTAAACTTTTTTAGCTATCTACGGATGGGGGAGTTGTTCTCTAGCATGACATGCCGCTACCTGTTCTGGCCTGAATCTAGGAGGCTCACTGTAGATTGTTTTATGTTGGGGCGACTTTTTCAGCTGACTATATCTGGTGAACTGTTTTTCTGCTTTTCGTTCTGTGCCTAGACTTGGTGCTCAGAGAGGTAACTTTGATCAGTGAAGTACCATTTTGTTTTCACTCCCTGACAATATAATTTGGAACTCCGTTGCCGATAAATGGCATTCGGATGGTGCACTTGTAGCACTGTAATATATTGGAATTGGCACGCTTTCTGTTACCCTCTAGAGGCTGGATTAAAATTAGTGGCCAGAGACATAAATGTATTTTGTGGTGGAATCCTAAGGTCGAGGACCAGCCCTGGTAGGATTTGACGTTCCCCCAACCTGGAACTGAGAGGAGAAGTGATCATTTGGCGATTATATGGAATGGCTGGAAGGGAGAAAGAGCACTGTAATGTGCTGATAAGTTCTTTCGCATTCACAAGGTATGCTAACGTTGTTTAAGGGTTGGGGTTTATATTGTTGTTTGATCTGGATGACCCCAAAGTTATTGCGCTCAGAGGAGCATTTTTTTGTGCTTAATCCGCAGGTACTGCTACACACAGAGCCGGAGGGTAAAGACGGACTTTCTGAATAAATTATTAAAGGAGTAACATCAAATTGTTTAACAAGCAACCAACGTTTGGCATTGACAAATGCTTGTCTATCTTTGTGAACATTTTCTTACTAGAACTGGGAAAATCTAGCATTTGGGATCTGTGGCCAGGGTGGAAAGAAAAAAAAACAAGAGTCAAGGGAAGAAAAAGACACACACACCCTCACGTTTCGTGACACAATTTATTAACTACAAACATGCGCTTTTATTAAAAATCTCTAAATGTGTACACACATCAAAGAAGTCAGTAACCCAGCTGAAATTAAAAGAAAGTGTGCTGACAAAGACAAAATAATGAGAGATCTCGCGTACGAGAAGAGAAAGCGAAGCTGTCGGTTCCAGCACTGTCGGCTTGAAAAATACGACTGGCTGAGCTACAATGGTGAAAAATATCTGATATTCTGCCATTTGTACTGCAAACACAAAATACAGTCGGGCAATACGGGCAATGAAAATCCCTTTCATTTCGGTACAGATAACTTCCAACTTGACGCCGTCTCTCCACATAATAACAGTGAAGCTCATGTTAGGGCAAAGGAAAAGGAGGATGATGACACTGCTACTCCAGGGACAAGTAATGCGGAGTGAATGCTGAAAAGCATGACTGAAGCAATGTAACCATCTTGAAAAACTGTTTCACAAATTGCACATACCATGCAGTTGCTAAGAACGGGCATCCTTTCACTGAATATGAGTGGACGTGCAGCCCTGAAGACATGAAAGGACTAGATATTGGTTCAACATATCGAAATTACAAGTCTGCCAGTAACTTTATCCACTACATAGCCGAGGTTGAACAGGAGGTGCTAAGAGAAAAAATAATGGGAACAAAGTTCAGTTCCATCATCACCGACGGAACCATCGACTCTTCCATCACAGAGGATGAGATGGTAGATGTGCGGTTTGCAGTTAAAGAAAAAGTGCAAAATCAGCTGGTAGGTGTCCAGACCATTGGCAAAGGCAGATGCACCATCTATAAGAAAGCATTTGTCAATGCCAAATGTTGTGTTGCTGGCATTGACATTGGCAGTGCAAGAGTTAGAGAGATGCATAATAGGAATGCCAGTGAAATATGGAACTGACACCAATCCCACCCCGCCCTGCAGAGACTCACAGGCATTGAGGTGTGCCTTTGAGTCATCGGCCATAATGTTCATGCCATTTCACCTCACCCTACCTTGCAGACTCTGACAAGTGATCTCGAGACCAGGAGGTGTTGTTACCCCTATTAAGGTCCTATGTCCGTCCCCATCTTGAATATGCTTCACAGTTGTGGTGTCATTTTAAAAAATCAGATTGTTACTCTCTTGAAAGGGTTCAGCGAAAATACACTAAAAAAATATCTGGTCTCGAATCCTCATCTTATGAGCCTAGGTTGGATACATTAAAACTTATGCCTCTTACTATCAGATGCATTAGAGATGACCTTCTCTTCCTGTATGATATTATTCATGATCCCTATATCATGACTGAGTTAGGATTTCCTTTTAAGCCATCAATACATAATACTAGAGGTCATTTCCTCCAGTTAACTGGTAAATCTTTTAAACATAATAATCATAAGTTTTTCTTTTCTGTAAGAACTATTGGGCCTTGGAATAGACTACCATCTGATGTAGTAACAAGTAGTACTAAAGAGATTTTTAAACATCATCATCTCGACACGCTAATTATGTCTGGGTATGACTTATCATTCTACTCTATGGCCTAGCATAAGAGCATTATGGGCCTCGGCCTACTAGCTCTTTCTTCTAACCTTAGTATGAACCTCAGTATATTGCGTTGTGTCTTGGGGTCATTGGGCCTTACGCTCACCCCATTTCATAAGCAAATACGTTGAGATGGGTGCAGTATAGGAGAATAGGGTGAACTTTGGGGCCAAAGAATCCAAGGCACACCTTGATGCTTGTCACTGGCTACAGGGTGGGGGGTGAACATTACAGCCGACAGTCCAAAGTTACACCCCTGACGCCTGTCAGTCTGCACAGGGTGGGACATTATGGTTAGAAACCCTAATGCCCCAGGCGTTTGTTGGTGTTTGCACTCCAAATTTTCAACATGGACTTTTTTGACCCCCACCTCATGAAAGCATTTGGGACCTCCACTCATGAACAGTAGCACTGTGATTTTGTTAATCTGTCCCAAATGTTGATTTCCCACAGAGACCGGGCCATTCTGTGCCAAATGTGCGAAAACACATTTCGGGCAAGATGTGAAAAATGACAGCTGTACCATTTATAAGGAGGTGTGAAGAAATGACAATGTTGAAAATCTGGAGTGAAAATATTAAACATTCTCAAAGTTACCAGCATGTGTGGAAACTGCGCAACGCACGCTCGTAACACAGTCATTTTGTGGAATGTTTTCACCAAATTCTTGACAAAGGCATTTTGGGACCTCTGCTCATGAGCAGTGTCACTGTGATTTTCTTACTGTGTCTCGAATGTTGATTTCTCACAGCGACCACACCATTGTGCGCCACATGTGTGAAAACACATTTCTGGCAGGATGTGAAAAATGATGCCTGTACTGTTCATAAGGAGGTATTAAAAAATGGCAATGTTGAAAATCTGGAGTGAAACCATTAAACATTCTCAAACTTACGAGTGTGCGTGGAAACTGTGCAATGCACACTCATAACACAAGTCATTTTTTGGAATTTGTTCACCAAATTTGCAACATAGGCTTTTTGGGAGCCCATCTCATGAACAGTGACACTGTCATTTTGTTACTCGGTCCCAAAAGATAATTCCGTGCAGTGACCATGAAATCACCTTTGGGGACTGAATAATGAAATGACAGTGACTGAGTTCATGAGGTGGGGTCTCAAGAACCTTGTGTTGAAAATTTGGAGCCAAAAGTCACAAAAATGGCCGAGATAGCCACCTAAGTGGACCCCCCCATTGATGCCATTATGCAGCTTACCATGATTTTCTTCAGTTCGCGGTCGGCTTTTGAAAAGTTCAAACGTGTCCCGCTCCACCGAAGATCATCGTGCCAGACTCTGGAGGTAAGTATGGGGTGAGGGGGTGGGGAGGTGGGGTACGTAGAGGGTGGACGTGGGCTGGGGGTGCTCTGACTCAACAACAAACTGTTTTCTTATTTTCAAGAATGGACATCGCAGGAAGGTTTTCTTTATTTACAGGTGAAATTAAACAACTGTTGGGCACACTGGGGTGTGCTCCCCATGTGCCCCATGACTTTGGGGGCTTTTGTTGGCCACACTGGAGTGGGCTCCCAGTGTGGCACACAATGGGGCTGGGGTGGTTCGAGGGCAGGAACATGCCGATGCGGTCGGCTTCAGAACACAGGCAGGCACATTGGGGTGGGCTCTCAGTGTGCCACACAATCTTGAGGGGGGGGTTATAAACATACCGACAGGGGGATTAGACACCCCTGAAGTTGGCTTGCTGGGGATTGTGAGAGGTGGATGGTGACAGCCGCCATGTTTATTGAAATGTTTCAGCAGGCAAGGCACGTCCTGCAATGACGGGGCACTCCCTCATTGCAGCGGCGAAATTCTTTCAAGTTGGTGGCACGCTTCTTAAGGGCTGTCATAGACAATGTGCTCATTCATTGACGCCACAGAGACTAGCCCAAAAAAGCAGTGGCACCATTGGCCACAACATGGCTGCACTTCCACAACCTGCTACTCCAGGAAGCTGTCACAAAATATTGCTTGCACTGCGCACACAAGACAACATAAAAATGCCATTCAAAAGTCATCAAAACCAGTCTGAAAAGGGGGAAGATCATCTCCTATGCCTCCAAGGTTAAGAAAGAGAAACTACAACAACAATTACACTTAGAAAAACAGATTGCAGACTCGGAGTTTCAACATAAGGTCATGTTCAGTGAGCAAGTAAAAACCCACTTAGAGCAGGAACACAAAGCCTTGTGTTTTTTTAGTTTTGTTGACCGGTAAATGCACTTAGACCAGCGGTTCTCAACTGGTGGTATGCCTCCCCTAGGGAGGCGCGAGCTGTTCAGAAGGGGCCGGGAATGGCGAAGCCATGCAGCCAAAGAGCATAAAGCGGGCAGCGGTACTGAAAAGCGTGCAGATTCTCCTGAGCCATCCCCGCCAGGTCACATCTTTCTCCTCCCACGCTGCTTTAAACAGGGCTGCAAATACATTGTGTCCAGGAACTTACCCCTGCAGGCAAGATAACTGATGAGTGCAAATAGCACCTTGAAGAGCCGGCACCAACTTTCTCATCGCAGTGCCCAGACAGAATAGGTCCGGAGCAGCAGAGCTATAGGGCTAGGAAGGCTTGCAAGCCAACCAATAAGGCAGCAGGAGAAGCTATGCACTGCACCAATGAGGACGAATGCGTACACCAGCCAATTAGAAGGAGGTACAGTGCAGCCAATCATGTGCCACAATTTCCCAGCCAATGACTGCCAGGCTGTCTTCAACCAATCAGCTGCACTCGTGCAATGTTGCTGAGGAGTTCCGTACTAAAGCAGCATGCCTGATGTGAGTTTTACTTATTTTTGCTGGACAGGACCTGCCATGTGAAACGAACGATTTTACAGATTCTCCCAGACCCGCCATACTGCCACTGCCAGACCTCGTGAAGCCACCTATCGAGCGATCATCTGCGCTACCTCCGATCTCAGACTTCCAAGTTACCACGTGGAGCGTGTGAGTGCAGACCACTGATCATCATTTGCTGAAGGGGCTGGTAAGGATGGGGTTTTTGCTGACAAACGGGAGGGTTTCTGCAGAAGAGGCTGAGAGGCTGCGTTATAAGGGAAGGACTGCTAAGTCAATCTGGCAAAAGAATGTTTTTGATCCCCCATTGTGGACAGACTGTATTAGGATCGTCAAGAACTGTGATTCTTACTCATTTATCTGTATTTGAGGGAGGGGGTCTGGTTGAAATGGCACAAAATTAACTTATGTGATGGTGATGGGACGAGACTGCAAATGATGGACCTGCATCTGGGGGTAGGGGCAGTGGGGACTGTTAAATACTTTTATGGGGTTTATGGATCAGAAGATGTGCAGTTGTTTCTGTTATTGCTTTTGGAGTGATGGAGGGGGTCTTTGGCACTTGAGGGGCCTGCATAACAACTGTGATTTTGTTTTGTGAGTGAAAGGGTCTGCTGGTGTAGCGTCGGTGTCCATATGTATAATGGCTCTGTGGTGCTAAAATGGTGCCCTATTTTTTTGGGGTGGGGGCTGCTGGTCTATCTTGGGGATGAGGGACTTCTTAGAAAGCTCCCTCAACCCATCCAAGACACTTCGCTGCAAAAGCATTATGTGCCTTAATTTGTGTGTGCTGTGGGGATCATGTGGTGCTGACTTTTTGAGTGAAGGGTCTGCTGGTGTAGCGGTGGCCCTACATATAATGGCTCTGTGTGGTGCTAAAAATGGTGCCTTTTTTTTTGGGAGGGGCGCTGTGTCTATCTTGTGGGGATGAGGGAGCATCCCCTCAACCTGTCCAAGACCCTTCGCTGCAAAAGTATTATTTACCTTACCTGTGTGTGCTGTGGGGCTCAAATTGTTTGTGGGTTGTTGGAATGTTGGGGCTGCATATTTGGGTGAGGTGGGAGGCTTTGAAGCAAAGGGCTCATATATTTTCCCAAAGGATAGGTCTGACAATGCTGGAACTAACAGATAAGAAAATCATAAGTATGAAGGAGTTTCTACTATGCCCCCCCCAAAAAAAAACAATGCCTTGGCTTGGGGTCTTGCCTGTGTGGTGGATGGTGGTGGAGTGAAGGTTGCACCCAGATAACTTTACATAGGGTGCATCAGCCCAAAATAGCTCCAATGAAGATGTGGGGTCTCTTGATATTCACATCAGGTCCCTCTAATAATTCACCCAGCTACCTGTTGAGACGAGACTCCCATCAGCCCGGTTCCTACTTTACACTGCATCTGCCTCAAGAGTCTCTGACTCAAAGGTCTTCCGAATATTTTTAATAAACAAAATAGGCTCAATGGAGGAGTGGGTCTCTTGTATTCACCTCAGGGCCCTGCTGTGAAGTCACCCAGCTACCACGCTGAGGTAGACCGCTCATTAGCTGGGCTCACAGGCTCCCTTCAGCTGACTGATTTTAAAAATGTTCAGATGCTAGATTTGGTGGTGGGGTGCTTTTAATGACTGCTAAAAACAGGCTTACAGGCTGTCTTCAGCTGACTGACTTAAACAACACTGGATGTACAGCATATTTTTTATCAGTTGACTTTTTTGCTGCTTTGCATGGTATCTGTGGTGTGCAGTGGTAAACTGCCTTTCAGTTGACTTATAATTACTCATTTGCACAGTATTTATAATGCACAGTGCTTCACTTTGTAAATAAAACACTATTCACAGTATATTTTGCCTATTTAGTGATTGCGCATGAAATCGCGCATGAAGTCCATATCCTTTTTAGTGTGTGCTGTGTGAGACATGGGGAGGCCCAGGCTTGTCCAAAGTGACATAGGGGAGGCTCAACCTGAGAAGGTCTGAGAACCCCTGCACTAGACAAATCCTTGTCTCGCCTGCTTGAGGAAAGTTCAAGTTTCAAGTTTATTGCAGGAAAACTCCATTGAGCAAGCTTATTCACAAGGTGATCCAGAGGCATGTATACAGGCAAAGAAAATTATATACATAAAATCATAGTACATAAAGTACTGTATATGGTACATGTGATACATAGTGCTCAAATAAATCGTAACAAGGTAGTAATTATAAGCATAAGTAACCTGGGGAAAACATTGTAAGTAGAAAAAGTACAGCCAACAGAAGTGAGAGGATACATCAGGAGGAGGGAGTGTATAAGATTGGTGCAAGGGGGAGAAGGAGAGGGAGAGGATCATATGAGGAGGGAGGGTGAGGAGAAATGGTGGGGAGGCTTGAAGAAAGCAAGGATGGAGGGATAGAAGGACAAAGGAAGGGCAGGATAAGGAAGGGAAGGGAGAAATAAGTGGAAGTAGGGACATAGAGGGAGTCGGGGGGGGGGGGAGTAAGATCTTGATCAAAAGGCCAGGGTCAAGAATGGGACTAGAAACAGCTGTAAGTATCTTTTAGTTTGGTGATGGTCGCAGGAAAGGTTTTAAAGAAATTGACAGATACAGTGCTAGAGAGTTTCAGTGTAGACTGGAGCTGGTTCCAGATAGTTAAAGGAGCACTAAGATACTCCAGACAAAGGTTTTATGAAGACGACAATAGAGCGGGCAAGCTACTGGCAGGTCAATTAAGGAAGGAGGTGGCCTCCAGGGCCATTCTGAAAACAAGGAAAGAAGGCACAGGAGAGATCCTCTTTTTCCCAGAAGACATCCAAACGGATTTGCAGAATTCTACTACAGACTCTACCAAACAGAACAGGGCCCTGATTATGTGTCTGATGTGCACACTTACCTAAACAATATAGCCTTACCCCCCCCCCCCCAAGATGTTGAGGCTGATAATCTGGGTGCTCCAATAACCCAGCAAGAAGTTACAAATAAAATCCTACACCTGAAAAACACTAAGGCACTCGGACCAGATGGGTACCCAGCTGAATTTTTTTAAAGCCTTTAGGAAAGAGTGTGTTCCCCTTTTGGTTAATTTCACCAATGCTGTATTAAGGCATGGAGAAGCAGTAGCGCCCTCCTGGAGACAGGCACAAATTTTAGTTTTACTAAAACCAGGAAATGACCCCACGGATTGTGGCTCCTACCATCAAATTTCGTTATTAAATACTGTCTTAAACATTTTCACTGGCATCTTGGCCAACAGACTTCAGAGGTATATTCCTAGCTTAGTTCATCACAATCAAACCAGATTTACTCAGGGCAGATTTCTACAGGACAATATTTGCTGTTTCCTCAACATTATCACAGCCCACAAAAACAATAGGGCCTTCCAGTTGGCCATTAGTATGGATGCTGAGAAGGCCTTCAATAGGATCGACTGCTTTTTCCTGCTACAGGTGTCAGACTTAATTTAGAGGACCATTTTGTAAATGCTATTTCGGCCCTCTACAATGACCCTGAGGTCTCTGTCTGGGTTAATGGACATCTCTCGGAGAGTTTTCCGTTAGGTAGAGGGACATGGCAGGGCTGCCCTCTCATCCCACTCTCATTCACACTTGGTCTAGAACACCTAGTTCATATTTGACAGCATCCTGATATTACTGGTGTCATGGCAGGTGGACACAACCAGAAAATTGCGTTGTGCACGGATGACATCTTGCTTTTCTTGGGTGATCCAGTGTCATTCCTCCCCCCCTTTACTGGAGACTCTAAATCAGTTCAGTTCCCTTGCAGATTATCAGATTAACCTAATCAAATTGGAAGCCATGATCCTTAGTGGCTCCCCTCCACTGGGATTTAAAACCAATGTTCCTTTCTCATGAGCAGCCAGAAATAGCTTGGGCTGTTTAGGAATTATTTTCTCCGCTGACACCACACGGCTTTTCCTGCACAATTATCATAACTTACTAAATTCGGTTAAACAAGATGTAGCTAGGTGGACATTGCTCCCCTTAACCTTGTATGGACATGTTCAAACTATAAAAATGAACATCCTCTCTCGCCTGCTCTTTTTGTTCCAGATCCTCTCCGTACCTGTTTCTAAGATGCATTGGAATGATTTGCTGAAGGCGCTGTCTACATTTGTTGTGGTTGGGGAAATGCACAAGAGTTTCTCAACACTTACTGCACCTTCCCAAAGAGCAGGGTGGGCTAGGCCTTCCTGACCTTTGTAAATACTACCTTGCAGTTCAGAGGGCCTATCTAAGCACTTGGGCTGAACAATGCATAGATGCTGGGTGATATTTGATTGAGGCAATGGGCCTATCCTGTTTTCCCTTATGGACCATTCTTATGAGATTTCTACCAACCAGGATACTACACAAAATGTCTAATCCTTGTACTAAACACCCAATTAAGATTCTAATTAAATTATGTCATATGACAGGTACCCCAAACACTTTAGGTCTCGTAACACTTATTAGCCATCATGATGCCCCCCCTCGCAACTTGTCTTGGGCTTCAGTTATTGGGAAGTTAAAGGCCATACTAGATTTACACAGCTGACTGTTGGTGACCACTGTTTGTTCTTTCAAGAGCTTTAAAACAGGTATTAGTTGTGGAAAGAAGACCATTACCATTTCCTGCAGGTGAGACACATTATTATGCAACAACAACATCTGCCCCATTCAGGAGACTGCAATCCAGTTTGGAGGAACATTTTTATTGGTTGGTTACTCTTAATGTAAAATTTAAACCAATATCTGATATTTACAAACTTCTCAGTCAAACAAATACACCACCAACAGAACAAATCTGCGTTAGTTGGGAGAGGGAAATAGGTATGCCTATCATTCTGAAGCACTGAGACCATAGGCTGAAGAAGGGTTGGGCAGTTACTGCTTCACCCACATGGAGGGAGTTTAATTGGAAAGTTTTAATATTTTCAGACTCCAATGATTACAAAACATTTTGGTGCCACATACTCTGACGCCTGTTGGAGACAACGTGGCAGCATTGAATCCCACTTTCACATTTTCTGGGATTGCCCCTTATAGTTTGCAAAGCAGAACAGTCTTTTGATAAAGTATGGAGGTCCAAAACTAGTCAAGACATGCACAGTACTAGCACTTTGAATAAACTTTGCACTTTTCTGAAATACAAGCAAGCAGCTTTTTGGTTGTGGTGGAGAATGCTGGACTTTTTTTGAATAGACCCCCTTATAGTTCCTTTTTGGCAAGCGGTTCATGATTGCATATGATAACTGTTCAATTCCCAGATTCCCTTCACCTTTACAAACTTTGTCTTGGGTTTCCCAGACCTTCTTCAGGGACCTGCAAACAAAGTTAAATTAAGTCAAATGTTGCGGGTAGCCGGACTTAAATGTTTAACATTAAATTGGTTAGCTACTCGACCTCCCTCACTTGACCAGTGGAAACAAAAAGTCTCAGAAATTGAAAACATGGAATGTATAACCACTGTACTCTATCTACATTTGCCCAAGTTTCAAGAACTTCGGCAACCCTGTCATCAGTTAGAATTCCCTGATAATTCTGAAGTATAATCAGAGGAAGGAGAAAAGAAAGGGGAAAGAAAATCCCTATGTATATTTGGTCTTGGAGGGTAGGTCTACAGGTCATGGTTATGACTATTGCTTATATTCTCTTAAATCTTAATCCTTGTTTTTGGTTTGAAGACTGATTTGTTCTAATGGTTCTAGATTTTTTATCTTTCCTGTATAGTTAGATTTTAATGTTCAATAGGACAATTTCCTTTTAACTATTTATATATTCCTTACTAACTACTTACCAGTTGTTAACTTGACTCAATAAATCCGAGTTTCAAAAACCAATCTGAAGAAATCTGAAGATGTCCACAGAAGAGTGGTCAAAGAAGCTCATAGAATTTGGAAGTGATGGAGCTGCTGTGATTGTTGGCAAGAACAATAGCGTAGCTTCCCTCCTAAACATGATACAGCCCTGTGTGCAATCTGTACATTGTTTTGCACATCGTCTTGAGTTGGCATACAAGAGTGCCCTGAAAAACATTCCACAATTCAACAAATTGTCTGGTCAGTTATTGCACATCTATTTTTATCACGACTTGCCTCTAAACTGGTGTCAACTTAAGGATGCCTACAAAATGCTTTGAATACATCCTGTGTTCCCCACAAGAGCTGGAGAAACATGGCGACTTCCTCATTTGCAAATGGCTCTGCAAATCTTGCTAAAAGGGTATCTGGCTATCCAGCTATAGTGCTGCATATGACCCAGGTAAGCATAAGAATTATATACTTCAATTATTTTAACATAACGGCAAGGAAAGAAGGAAAACATCTTAACATGTGGGGGTTATTTGACGTATTTTGTTAATTTTGTTTGTTACAGATGCAGCAACACCAGGTCAATGTGTCTCCAGAGCAGAGGAACAAAGCAGCTGTAATGCTGAGGATCCTGAAGGAGGCGACAGTAGTGAAGTTTGTGCATTTCATGCTGGATATCTGCAATATCCTCGTCATCCTGTCCCATGTTGCCCAGGAGCAAAATGCAACTGTTGCTGATGTGCTTGCCACCATGCAGTCAACTCTATGTAGCCCAGGCACCATGTGCCAGTGGGCTACTACCCCTGCCTGTTGACTACCACACAGGTTGGGTCCTGCTACAGTGCTGATTGGGGATTCTGTCCCAAAGTGATATCTAAGTAGTGCAGTGCCTCCACCCAGAGTAAATTGACAGTGGGTCAGGTGTCCGACTGATACAACCCCGCTGGGATGCTGTACCTACCCACTTCCCCTTCCAACCACCCCAAACATTGGATACCAACTTGTTCCCCAATACCATATACCACATATACTCAACAGTTAACTCTCACAAAATACCCTTAACAAAGCAATTGCAACAAACAATACAAAGCTTTATTTTGGTGGAGGACTAGGGGAGGGGTACTGGGAACAGGATAGCTGTGAAAAGAAGGGGTTAGATAAGTTAGTAATGACAGGGACTGTAAGCCAAGACACACCAACTCCCACCTCCACTGGTACCAGTGAAAACCCAGTTTCGTCTATGAGGATACCCTGAGATGCTACAGGCCTGGATAGTGCCGGGGGTTGGCCGGCATTGAGGCCCTTTAGGAATACTTTAACTAAAAGGATTACACCGTTTATTTTCAAACAACTTTTCCCCCAGTTCCCTTAGGTCAGGGCAAGCCCTGAATTACTCATGGCTCCAGACTACTGAGGGCAGTTTCTGGAGCGGGGGTGTGTCCAGTAGTTCAAAGATCTGCAGATCCGATTCAAAGAGGGAAGCAACAAGTGGGCAGGAGGAAATTTTGAGTAAACTTGAGCTTGCTTGAAGGTCTGGCCACTTGTCCCCTTGCTTGAAGGTCTTGCAGCTTGTCCCCTACAGCCTGCTTGCAGGCCCATTGCAGAGCTCAAATGCAAGGTCCCCCAAACCACAGAGGACCAAGACCCAGGAGTAGCTCCACAGCCCAGCTCCCTCAACAGGTCAGAGTGCCCTAGCACTCAGGCACACGCCTATGGCCCACTGCAGTCAATCAACCCCACTAGGTAGGGGTCAGCAAGTTCCCTGCCTGGCTCTGAGTTGCAGCTCCGGGTATTCCCCGAGTCCACCTCTCTCTCGAGTGGGAGAACAGCTCCAGTGTGCAGCCAGTTTCTCAGACTTTTCGCTTCCCAGTGCCTTTTGGCAACAGATTTCAGACTCCAGATTAACAGTTCCTTCACACAACTGGCTTTCAGCAGCAGCAACAGGTTCCAGAGATGTAGGACACCTGCTCACTTTTTTCCTCTCCCGGTTTCTCCGATTCAGATGCAGCATCCGCCTTTAGCTCTGACTCACACGCACACAGTTCCAAACCTCTTTTTCTCAGTTCAAGGTTTTCTTTCAATCCCTGTTGGTATAGGGTCACTGCAACAATGAGTCTCTTTAAAACCAGCAATTTCCACCAGATGCCTGGAACGCTCAGAAAAGATGCACAGTTCCTTTAACAAGCGAGAATCATTCACCTTCACTCCTCAGGCAAAACTCTAAGTCCTGTGAAAGGCCTTTAGACTTTTCCACACACAGCACTGAGCCCCTCTGGACTCAATCAGAACCCAGATCAGAGTGCCCAAACTGCCCAAAGTCCCTGGGATGTCACCTGAAAATCCTGCCCTCTGATTGGCTGATTGCAGTCATCAATCACAAATATTAATAATACATACATAGATATATAGATTTGGCCAGCAGATAAGGGCCTTGTGGCCCATTCAGTCTGCCCTATCCCTCTTCTAATGCTTAAGGTACCCTAGATGCTACAAGCCCGCTCCCCAGCTTGATAATTCCCATGTGCCTATCCCATGCATTCTTGAATCCCTGAACTGTGGCCACCCTCACCACTTCCTGGGGAGACAGTTCCATCTCTCCACCACCCTTTCAGTGAAGAAAAATCTCCTCAAGTTCGCTCTAAGTTTTCCACCTTTTAGTCTCATGCTGTGCCCCCTTGTTCTGCTATTTCCCTTCATGTGAAAGAAGCTCCCCTCTGGTACCCTGTTGAACCTCTTAAGATATTTGAAGGTCTCTATTATGTCCCTCCACTCTCTCCTTTCCTCCAGGGAGTACATATTTAGAGTTCTGAGTCTCTCCTTATACGACTTGTGCTGCATCCCCGACACCATTTTTGTCACCCTCCTCTGTACCGTCTCCATCCTGTCTAACTCTTTTTGGAGATGGGGCCTCCAGAATTGAACACAGTACTCCAGATGAGGTCCTACTAAGGAGTTGTACAACGGTACCATCACTTCCCTCCTTCTACTTGTTTTACCCTTCCCTATGCACCCTAGCATTCTGTTAGCCTTTCCAACTGCTTTGTCACACTGTTTAGCCACTTTGAAGTTGTCTTCTATGACTATCCCTAGATCCCTTTCCTCTGTGGTGGCCTCCAGTGTTACCCCGTCTAGTTCATACTCAGTCCTAGGATTCCCTCTCCCTAGGTACATAATATTGCACTTTTTTGCATTGAAACTTATCTGCCATTCCTTGGCCCAGTTTTCTAGCCTCTTCAGATCCCTCCTGTCAGTGTCATGGCTCAGCAGATTGCACACCCGCCTCTGAGGCCGGAAGATCAGAAGGCTGTGGGATCTATCCCCACACCAGGCACTTGGGTTAAATTTCAATACTGACACGGGGGGGGGCTGCACTCCTGAGGTGCCATCTTTCGGATGACACATTAAACCGAGGTCCCGTCTGCCTGTTCTGGTGGTTGTTCAGGTGGATGTTAAAGATCCCATGGCACTTCTCGAAAAGAGTAGGGGAATTTTGTTTTATTAGATATTCAAATCATGACACCATAAACAATCTCATAATACAACTCACAGCAGGAGCAGTAGTTGAGGGAGAAGAGGGGAGGTTGGCCCTGCAAGGGGACCTGGACACCCTGGAAAGCTGGGCTCACACATGGAAATTAAATTTCAATATCACTAAGTGCAAGGTGTTGCATCTTGGTCGGGGAAACCCTAAACACAGGTACACCCTGGGAGGGGAGGCACTGGAGGCCTCAATAGGGGAAAAGACCTAGGGGGTCATGGTGGATGCATGTATGAATAACTCTGAGCAGTACAGGAGAGCGCTAGCAAGGCAAACAGGATGTTGGGATGCATCGTGAGGATCACCTCTAGGAGCAAGGAAGTGATTCTGCCGCTGTACAATGGACTGGTTAGACCACACCTTGAGTACTGTGTACAGTACTGAGACCACACTTGAAGAGGGACATACAGCTCCTGGAGAGGGTACAGAGGAGGGCAACTAAGATGATATGAGGGCTAGGGATTTGACGATGAGGACAGACTTGAGGAGCTCTGCCTGTTTTCATTGGAGGAGAGGAGAGACAGGGGGACATGATTGAAGTCTTCAGGTACCTCAAGGGAATAAATAGGGTAAACATGGAGGGGATCTTTAGACTAAAGCAGGGAGGTATCACCAGAGGGCATGGTTTGAAGTTGGAAGGTGGAAGGGTGAGGGGAGAAAAGAGGAGGAGGTTTTTGACTGAGAGGGTGGTGGACCCTTGGAATGCACTGCCTGGTGAGCTGGTTCAGAGATCCACAGTGGAGGGCTTCAAGAGAGGGTAGGACAGACACAGAAAGTGGATGTATCAGATGATGGCCTGTCCCAGGGGGGTGGGGATGGATGATAGGGGTTTCTGGAGCACAAGGGATGGGAGGGCCTCGGTACCCAACTAAGGATCTAAGGTTCGAGCAGACTCGATAGACCGTAAGGCCTAATCTGCTAGCAAATAGTATGTTAGTATGTCAACCTTGGAAAAAAAAAAGAATTACTTCAAGTAACAGGCGCATCTGAATCTGCAACTCAAGGAAGATTTCTCCACACATTTCTGATACACAGTTCAGTTTGAAAAGTATTTTCCTTATAATACATACAACGAATTTCCTTAGTGATACAACATCTCAATTCTTCATAATTAAGCAGTTTTTGCTGCAACGTAAATAAACATCTAGCATTCCAGACATACCATTTCACTACAGAAAAAAATCACATTTAAGGTACTGATGTCCCACATATGCCATTCCCGTCCATACTCCCCATAAATTAAATTCTCGTAAGAAATGTTACCAATTATCAACATGTCCCAGCAGTTAGCTAAACAGGTCTAAAATGCCTGTGTAAAATCACAGAAAAAAAATAAATGGTGCATCGCTTCCAACTGAACTATGCAGTTGGGCCTTACACACATTCTGTCTGTCAGCACTTTATGTTTTTGATTAGCCTTTACATTCAATTTCTCGTGACAACAAAGCCACAAAACATCCCAATATATAATAGGAATCCTCTCATTTCTAAGCAGCCGCATGAGACTTGGGGTCATATCCTTAGGGCACTGAGGAAAAGTACATTCTTCCATAAAATGTGTACCCTGCATTTGAGCATTTAATAGTTTTTCAGATTTATATAAAATATCTCCAGAGGTAATGCCCCATTTTTTAAGTCTAATGAATATCTCTCTATAATAGGGTGGGGAGAGCGAAGCAGTTTTAAATATCTTTAATGTACTTGATTCCTGTCCCCCATACCAGGCTGTAAGTTTGTCCCCCAGTAAGCCTGTCCACCAAGTATTCCCCCGTTGGCAGACTGGCCGTAGATTAGCATATAAAAAATTAATAAAGAAAAACAACAAAGGGTTCACCATATTTAAACCACCATCAATCACCCTAAGATACAAAATGTTCCTTTTCAAGGGATTCAATCTGCTCCCCCAAATTGCCTGGAAAAATAAACCACAGAGTACAGTGTCCCGTTCCTTTGGAGGAGGAAAAACCATACTTAAGTATAAAAAAACTGTAGTAAGTAAGTTTTCACCAAGTACACTCATTTAAACTTCCCCATACTACATTTATTCTAATTATCCACCAGTGCTCTCCCTTGCTGAATCTTCCTTTCCCAATTAAGTAGATCCTGTCTACCATTGTCAAAAGCAATGCCCAAAATGTGAATTGTCCCATCCCCAACTGAAATGCCAGCTACACTAGTGCTGGCCACGCCTCCCCCAATTCGTTTTATCATACATTTCTCCCTATTCAGATGAACCCCTGATGAGGCTCCATAGAAAGTACAAAAGTCTATTGCCCTTTCAATGTCAATTTCATTCTTTAATACTAAACAAATATCATCTGCACATGCTGCAGCAGTCAAAGGTAGTCGCTGTGTTGAAGCAAACACAGGTGTAAAGAAGTGAACGTCATTTAAAATTTGAATCAATAGATCAATGCTGAAGACAAAGAGTAAAGGACTTAAGGGACAACCCTGCTGCAACCCCCTCTGTACCAGTATCATAGGCCCCAGAAAGCCATTCACCAACGGTTCCACTACAGCTGGTCTATAGATGGCTTTCAACCACTGTATAAACTTAGCTGGGATACCATAACATTGCAAGGTGAACCATAAAAAATCATGATCAACTGAGTCAAAAGCTTTCGGTTGATCCAGCGTTACCACATAACCATTCATACCTGGAAAGGCTCCTGACTAGAACACTTCTTGTAATAGTAGTAATTGGTCTGTTATCACTTTCCCCGGAATAGCACAAGACTGTGCCTGCGAGATGACATACGACGCAATTTTGGACAGCCTGCGTTCGAGGATCTTCATTAGAATTTTTAAATCTACATTTAAAAGACAGATAGGCCACCAGTTGTCCAAATTCTCACTATCATCTTTTTAATAAATAAGTGTCACAATTCCCAATGTCATTTCCAAAGGGAAATTCCCATTATCCAGCATATAGGTATAAACTTGGGCAAGTTCTTGAGAAATAAAAGGGACTATCAATTTATATATTTCAGATGGAATACCATCCTGTCCTGGTACCTTCCCTTTAGGTAGTGTCAACACTGCCTTTAGTACCTCTGTCGGAGAAACAGCCGTGGTTAAGGCACTGGCATCAGCCAAAGAAAAGCCAGGTATATTCAGGAAGTGGAAAACATGGGAAAATGCATTCTTGTCAGTATCTTGTTTCTCAAATTGTCTTCTCATATATTGTGACACAATATGTAACATTTCTTGTTGCTGTGTTGCAACTACCAGATTCGTATCCCAAACAGCCGTCATTTTTTTTATGTTTTATCCTTTCTTTACAACTAATAAACAGGCAAATATTCTCTAACTTCCCTTGAGTGCCAAACTGCTGCTGCATGGTAAGTAATGTCATTTGCTGATCATGAAAATCCCTCACCAGTCTTTGTATAACTCCTATCTGTTCCCCATAATCATGACGTGTCGTCTGTGCCAAGCTCATTAAATGCTGTAACTGTTTTCTATGTTGCTGGTATTTCAGTTTCCCTGAATCAGTGGCGTGTTTACAGATAGCCAGCAATAAATCCTTTAAATCCATCTTAAGACCATCCCACCACAATAAAGGGTTATCAAAAATGTCAAACAAAGTTTTCTTCCCACAAACTAAGTACAATATTTGGTGTTTAATGGATTCTAACTGGAGTAGTGTTGTATTAAATTCCCAAAGTCCAGGTCCATTAGGTTGTTCAGCATTCTCTATCACTACTGATGGTTCTTCATGATCAGTGTATTCAACCGATTCAACACCTGCAGCCTGCGCAGGAATCCCTTTACTCAAAAAAAAAAAGAAGTCAATTCGAGTTGCATGAACACCTCTTTGAAAAGTAGGCTTAGCCTGCTTGTGAAAGGATTTATGGGCATCAATTAAGTTAGCCATGTGCACAGTATTTAAAAAAGTCATGTCACTAAAAACTTTCGTCGTGGATGTCTCACTCCCCCTAGCTTGACAAGAGAGACCACAATTAAAAATCCCCCCTCCAGATCACATTTTGGGCAGAAAAGAGAAAAAGCTGAATTTGTCGAAATGCATCTATTCTCTCCGTTTTCTACTGTGGTGCATAAATATTAATTAACCGTAAATAAGCCCCCTGATACTTCACATCCAGTAATAATACCCTCTCTAGTATTAAATCTAGTAATTTGATAAGCTGAATAGCTATTAAAAATAAGATCCTCATCCCTGTACACATACCTAAGCCAATAGACCAGTAAGACGGTCCCCTGTACCATTCCTTCTGTACTGTGCGTACTTCACAGGTCATGTGTAACCGCGTATCCTGCAGAAAAATAATACCTGCAGTGTTAGATAATAAATGGGAAAAAACACTGCCTCTTTTAGCTTATTCTTAATACTATGGGAGGCAGTATAGCACAGTGGTTTTAAGGCTCTGAGCTGCAAATCTAGTGACATCCAGCAGACCACACCTGGGTTTGAATCCCACAGCTTTCACTTACTGTACATACTGTGTGACCCTGAGCAAGTCACTTAACTTCCCCGTGCTCCCAGGTCGCGCCTGTAAAAAAGCTTTCAGCTTAGTGTGCTAATCCTGGTTAAACACAACTTAAACTATTGGCATTACTTGTCAATAAGGTTAACTGTTGGTGCAGACACATTTGAAGACTCAGGGAGGTTTATGAATCCGTGATTTCCCTGCACTAGCCACTCTCTTATTTTTCCTTTTATCGGCTTTTTTTTTCTGTGAACAAGCTGACTTGTTATTGACACCCCCTAGCTCACTAGACTCAGAATCTGAGAAGGTTTCAGTACAATGTGTGTCTTCAGAAGAATTCTCAGACTCATTCCCTGCCGCACTCTTCTCCTGAAAAAGTGGCTGAAACCTATTAGAGGTTTTTGTTTCCGATATTTTGTGCACTTTGGAAGCAGGTTGCCTCCAACTCCTGCATCTGGTTACTCGTTGTTCTGTCTTCAAGATGGGGACAGACGGCGGAGGGGGAAGGGGGCATCTCTTCACGAGAAGGTTTCTGCTGCACAGCCTGGTCCACCTCATTGGTTGGTAACTCATGCACCCCACCAGGCTGCCCGGCGTCCTCCATCCCTCCTCCATCCCCGCTCATGAAAATATCCAAACACAACTGGGGGCTGTGGTGGTCACATCAGATTGAGGGCCTAACTGGGATTCCTGAAGCTCTCACACCATTGACCTATCCTGACAAAATTTTACATTTTCCCTTTGAGCCACAGCTACTAGTAACCTCTGTTCCTTTAGGTTCCCTGTCCCAGACTTAGCATATGCAGCCTGTGCACAAGTTGTATATGAATGTCCAGACATCCCACACAAGTTTCAACATAGTTCATCAGAGCACTGAATATTGGTATGGCCAATTTTACCGCAAAGTGAACAGCGGACATTATCACAGGCATTACTTACATGCCCTGGGGCACCACATTTGTAGGAGGTTTTGCATTGCCTAGGATAAAATAAGACCCCTCGATCCCCTCCCAAAAAAAAGGAGTTTGGCAGATGCTGCAGGCAACCATCAGTGGTCTTCAGAATTACTCTTACCCTCCAACCCCCCCGTCCAAATATTTTCCGTATCAGTAATGGCTTCAGGGTGACCCAGCACCGTGCATCTCTGCTTGAGCCAAAAGACCAAATCAGTCACACTCACCCCTTCGTTTCTAAACATCGTAACATTTTTCTGGGCAGGCCAAGTCGGTGGAATAATTTTGAAAGGGGACGATAAAGGTGTGCTTTTCACTTTGTTATATCTGGCCCAAAAGTTCTCTAAACCACTCTGCATTTTAAAGCTCACATCAAACGAGCTTTCCCCAGACACATGGATAAGTGCATATAACTCAGCAGCATTAAAATTCAAACTGTCTTTAAGCAGCACTTTACCCACATACATCCTATCTGGAAAGGCATCTAATCCCCACTTATAGACAATCCGGACAGCATTATGTCATTTGGCTTGTGGCACTTTTTTCTTAAAAAAGAAGCATAAATCTGAGATTGTTGGCCTTCCCCACCCCCACCCGAGACTGACCAGCTTCTGCAGCTTTCCCCAGTAAAGTCACCCCATCACTGCACTCGACCATCTCAAGTCTGTTCCCAAGTCGTCACTTCCCAAAACCTAACGTGCTCAAAGCTGCCATTTGTTCAAAGTTTAATTTGGGGTTTGGAGTCAACTCCAAGTCTGTCCCAAGAACAAAGTCTGAATCTACCTGTAGCCAATTGAGAGTCCCGAGTACCTGCGGGTCCAGGTCTAGTAATTTCCTCCGCAAGGAGAACTCCCAGTATCCGAGTAGGAGCAAACCCAGATGTCCATTGCCGGGAAGCGGGTGACCGCACCCAACCCGCAGCTCTTAGAGACTTTTCCACAATCCAAGGCTCAGTCACATCCATGTCCGAATCCGTCCAAACAGTCCGCAAGTCAGGAGGTTTTGTAGTCGGTTTCTCCCGTCCTTGAGCCAAAAAAGAGAAAACTGTAACCCCCTCCTGGTGAAGATTCTCAGATTGGAAAACAACAGACTCCGGCAGGGTCAATGCACTTAGCAGGTTGCTATGCTCACCCGCAGGCTGAATTTTCTGGACTGGCACTTGACAACTCCCACCAGTCACCACAGAGTCACCCGGACTACTAGATTCCACAATCACATTTTGCCCCAATCCAATTGCAGTAGTCATATCTATAGTCTGTTTCAAGCTAATTTTTTCAGTCTCAAGTAATGGGTCCAATAATACCTCCACAGCCTGGTGCTCTGTAGCCGTTCCTGAGTTGAGAGCAATTTCTGCCATGGTAGATACTGGATCTACAGCTCCTTCGGTACTCATCAGAACTTCCCCCAATCGCACCTCTGTATTATAAAAGGCATCAGTATCACCCTGTTCCACTTGTAGTGGTGCAGCCTGCACACCCGGCTCCTCCACGTCCTTCTTCATCTAGACTCAGATGAAGACTGACACAAAGTCGAATAGCATGTCCCCATACTGTCAGAGTAGGGAAATTTCCCCGGTGTCCTTGTCAAATTTCTCCCATTCACTCAAAATACCACCAACAGCTTAATCTAGTTCAATTTCAGTTGGTTACCATCTGTATCCCGCTCTCCTCGGTCGCCCCTGAAAAAGGGACTTCTAGTCTCAGTAGGCCTACCTGGTCAATAAATAATAATAATCCTCATTTCTTTCTATATCTTCCTGTGTATCTACCCTGTTACATAGCTTTGTATCATCCACGAACAGGCTAACCCTCCCTTCTAGGCCCTCTACAATATCACTTATGAAGACATTGAAGAGCACTGGTCCCATCATAATCATAAGCCCTCTTTGATTATTGATTGGTAAAGGTTTCTTGCTGCCTGAAATTAGTTCACACCTTCTCGTACAAGTCCTCACAAACAGATTTGGGCACCTAGGTATCTGATTGGCTGTCTAATTGGGGTCATAGTATCATCACATGGCTGCTCAGCACACAGTCCCACAGAGTCTCACAGCTGTCCCATCTTTATAGCCTTAGTGCAGCCAAACAAAACAGTTTATACCTATACTTGCCCCATAGTCTGATAGCTGCCCCCACTCTTTGACAAGTGACTGCACAATTTCAGCTTGACCCCCCCCCCCCAGGTTCTCACGTCACTTGCTCTGATCTATGCAGCCCCACTGGAGCAGTGACAGCCTCATTAATATTCATGAGTGTGCTTATTAATATTTAAATTTCCCTGATCCTGCTGCTTGCATGGCACCTCTTAACTTTCCTAGGGAGGCTCCTCTATCACCTCCTTCAGGTCTCCAGTCCCTAATTAGCTTAAGGAGTGGACCAGGACCTTTCAAATCCCCCCACCACCACCACTGTGATTGCAGTAGAAACAACAAAATGCACATTGTGCATGTGCGAGCTGCCGGACCCACCGAAGTACAAGAACGGGTCAGTGGCTCTGCGGTTTAATTTCCCAGCCCCATTTGGGCTCAACACAATGTGGGGGCTGATATGAGACTCTGGGGCAATGGACCAGTACAGGGGAAAAAACCCGAGCCACATAAGGTAGGCCCCCACGGGGGGTTATATCTAGAAACAATAAACTCCTATCACACAAGGTGGGTGATGGATGCCTAACTGGTGTAGCTAATGGAAAAAAGTGCCTAATGTTTATGCTTAATGAGGCTTTCTTTGTTGTCTTTCTTTTTCTTTAGACATGGACCAAAGGAATATCAAGTGGAGGATGCAGATGAACTACATGGCCACCAGCTTTAGAGAAACCCAGACATCACTGCTATATGTGTGAAAGTCCTCAAAGTCTGGAAGACAGCCTGCAGGACCATTTTGTGGGTGCAAGCCCACACCTATTGAGAGCAACTGCCATGGCTAGTTTTGCACTGTGGCCAGACAAGAGCAACCACATAGGCAGTTTTAGATACGCAGGTTTTATGCAGTGGAAGAATGTATGTTGCTCTGAACTGTGCATAAAACATGTCTGTGACACTCATTAATGTAAAGATTGTTTGTTTCTCCATTTCAGAATTTGGTGAGAAGGAGGTGACCTTGCTCGCTCAACACTATGAACCAGTGCTGGAAGCCGCTGATGTGAACGTGGACGAGTCGAAATGGAGTGGACAATGCTCAAATCAGAGCTGGATTCTGAATCCAAATGATAGCCCTTGATATTCATTCTTTATCATCAATTACATGATAGTCCATAAAAGGGAAGAGGTGGGCTTGCATCCACGGAGTATCCTATCCTATTGCCAATAACTGTGTTTTAGAAGTTGTCTTTCCTTTCTTTTGTTGTTTTTGCTTCTAGGTTTGAGCACATTCATGAGCTGGCATGAGAGAAAGTGAATGCAGCATATCTGCAGAAGGGATCCACGACTGGTCGTTGACACAAATTTTGTCGAATGACCAGACAGTGAAACCGGCAGGTCGGCCACTTTTCGTGGTCTGCTGCTGGTTCCAAAGAAAACAAAGTGTTTTCTTTGGGGGGCTTTGGCCCCAAACCCCCCCGCACCCCCTACTAAGGATTATCAACTCTGAGTCGGAGCTGATTTGGGAGGGTGCAAGACCCCTGACAGACAGTGCTGGGTTCCAGTGAGGACACTACAGCGACGTGGCGCTGTAGTCGCTGTAGTGTCATTCGCTGCGCCGGTGTCACTGTCGGGGGAGGTGTACGCTGCAGAAGTACCCCAATGTCCTTGCCCTTGTAGATCTGTTGTTGACACGGTCAGCAAGCTCTGCAGAGGCTGAGAGGGGAATTAGTCAAATAAACATTATCAAATGCCAGCTGTGCTCCAAGCTCCAATCAGACACACTGACTGACCTGATGGTGATCCAGATGAACTCACCAGACACTGGGAAGTTCCATCCCTTGGATGCTATCAGTTTATGGAATGTCAGCACAGAGAGAAGTCAGAGGCCGCAGAATGGCTGTGTCTCGTCACGGCCTGATGCTGAAGCGGTCTCTTCCAATTCAGAACCGAGTGACTGTAAGAGTGATGTGAGTATGCTTGAGAGTGAGCTACACTCCCCTGTCATCACACAATCCGACAACATTTAAGGATCTTTTCACTTTTATATTGAGCCACTGTGACTACACTGAATGCTGGATACCAAAATATTTTACTTGACAAAGTTCATTTGTGATTTAGGTTTAAAACAAAGACACGTGCTTGATAAATTTCTTCTTTATTTGCCTATTCTTTAACAAGTTTCTGTTAGCCATCATGACTGCGGGATACGGCAAACTTCTGTGAGCTAGTGCAATCTCTAGTTCACTAGCTCTACTGGCTAGTGCAAAACAAAGTTAAGGTTTTATTTTTATTTTTTATTTTAGCTTTTGTTGACCGGGTAAGTACACTAGACAAGTATTATGCCTATTTTCAGGAACGACCCCTGATATTAGGGCTGAAGCTTTCAGCTTCAAATGGAATTGTGTTCAGCATGCATATTACTTCTTTTTTTCAACTTTTTTCTTTTTTTTTCAGATTTTATACTTTTAACAAGAACACAGACAATTACATTAACGAACATACAGTGCAAACTAAAGCCTGATAATTCATCTTATATCTTGATAGAGTTACTATTTATACATACGGTTAAATCCTTTTCTTCTGACTTTATTTTTTGTACACAAGTCTAAAAAACACAAGGGACAAGAAAGCTTATGTCATCTAAATATTTAAGGGTACAGAGTATTTTATTTATGTTTTGTTTATGGAACAAAGTTTGGCCTAAGAGGTGAAATGTGCAATAACCATCTTCTCCAAATCAATTCAAAACTCTCCCTTCTTTTATTCACTATTGCTGTAAGGTGTTTCATCTTCTACACCTCTATCATCAAATCATGCCATTGACTCAATGTCAGAGGAGCAGGAGACAACCAGTTTCTGGTTATAACCTTTTTTGCTGTAAGTATACAAATGGTCAGCAGTTTTCTGGTATCTGGCTCACTGAAGCTTTTGGGGTATTGAGAAAACAGAAAAAATTGCAGTGACAGTTGGGGAAAGAGGAAAAATATTATAGAAAGAGCTCCATGTAGAGCAGTCAGGTAAGGTTGGAGGCTTGGGCACATCCAAAATATATGCCCATGCGTGGCATGTAAGCTGCCACATTTTCTCCAGCAGGAGGCATGTCTATGTTTCAGATACTTCACCTGAATTGTTGGAGTCCGAAAGAAGCGGATGGTTTCTTTACTGTTTCCCCCATCAGGGAGAGCATCCCCTGGTATATTTGTGTTATTAGATGTGCAGGGGGTATTTCTCCATCTAATGCTTGTTGTAAGATGCACACCATCAAGGGAGATGGGTTTCCGGTAGGGGTCTTTCCAATCTGCATTCTGATAAAGTCAATTGCCTACATTACTCTAAAGCGGTCATTAGCGCGAAGGTCGTATTTGGTACTAAGATCCTCGAATGTGGCTGTCCGTCCTCCCTCAAAAAGTGTCTTACATGGTGAAATCCCTTTTGCTTCCATCTCCTAAAACCATGATCGAAATGGGTGGGCAAAAAGGTGTGGCGGTATGGTAAAGAGTGGAAGAGGTGTCTATGGCTATCCGTCTGCTTGGAATCCAATATGCTTCTCTGACTATGAATCATGTTGGTTGTATAGGGGTTATCTGATATTTCCCTCAATTCAATAGTGGACTGGGGTTCTGTAACAGTATTTTATTTATAGGAAGGAGTTCTTCCTCCTGTATCTCTAGATGTTTCCATTTAGCTTTATATTGAGAGTGCAGTCAATAAAAGACTATTCTGAGCTGAGAGACCATGTAGTAAGCTTCTAAGTCTGGGAGAGCAAAGCCTCCCAGTCTTTTTGGTAATTGTAATATTGTATAACATATTCTAGGCCTCTGTGAATTCCAGATAAATCTGGAAACTTGCTTGTTTAATTCTCTAAGTAGATGTGGCGGGAGGGGGATTAGTAAAGTCTGTGCTAGGTAGAGAAAACGTGGCACAAGATTCATTCTGACTGTCTCTATATGTTGGATTAACAGGAGGGGCATGGTTTTCCATCTCTCCAGGTCCTGCCCAATCTGCTGCAGCAAGGGAAAGTAATTTAGGGTACCCAGTTGGGTATGGTCTCCTGATAATTACACCTCCAGCTATTTTACATTTGTAATGTCCCACCTAAAGGGAAATATCTGCTGTGTTATGGGAGAGGAGGAGTAATTAATTCTCAGCACTTCAGTTTTTGTAGGGTTGATTTTATTGCCCACCAGCTCGCCAAAGTTGGCTAGTAGCTGCCATAATGGGGGTAGTGAATCTTCTGGTTCTGATACATAGAGTAGCAGGTCATCCACATCCGCAAGTTTATGTTGTTCTCCTCCTGCTTAAATTCCCTGTATGTTTGGATCTTGTCTAATTGCCTGGGCCAGAGGCTCTAGGTATATAGCAAAAAGCAGAGGTGATAGTGGGTATCCCTGCCTGGTGCCACGCTGCAATGGGATAGGCTCTGACAGAGATCCATTAACCTTAATATGGACCATGGAAAAATCATAAATTGCTAAAATGAACTGTATAATGTTATCTAGAAAGCCCATTCTTCAAGGTGTGGCCGTTAAAAAGGGCCATGCCACCCAGTCGAAAGTTTTCTCTGCGTCTAGGCTAAGGAGGAGAAATGGGGTATCTGATCTGGCTGCACAGTGGAGGATGCGGAGTGATCTTTTGATGTTGTCTTGGGCTTGTCTGGTTGAGACAAATCCACATTAGTTACAGTCAATTGGAAGAGGGAGGAGGCCTTCAAGTCTGGTGATCACTGCTGTGAACATTTTATAATCAACGTTAAGTACAAAAATTGGTCTGTAGGAGGCACAAGACCTGTGATCCTTGCCAGGTTTTAAAATGCTTGAGATTGTAGTGTATCTCCTGGATACGGGTGTTTCCCCCTTCTCCATCGCTTCCTGACATGCAGGCTGGAATACTGGGAGCAACTGCTCCCTAAACATTTTATAAAACTCATTTGAATAGCCGTTGGGTCTTGGGCTCTTGTTCATTTTTAAGTTTGTAATAACGGAGTTCAGCTCTGCTAGTGCACTTGCTGCAATTAAAATCTCTTTTTGTGTCTGGGTTAGGTGCCGGAGAGGGAGGTGTATCAGAAAAATCCTGTGTCTTCTGGGAATTCAGCAATTTCTCTGGCATGTACAGCAATGAGTACTACTGTTTAAACACATTCATAATTTGAGAGGGTGTTCTCTCCATCATCCCCATCTCTAGGGATCTGATTTGGGTTATGAAAGTTTGTGTTGTTCTCTAATGAAGTCGATGAGCCAAAAAACTAGTAGCGCGTGGACTCCCCTCGTAGTATTTCTGTTTGAGGTATTGGAGGGCCTGCTCTGTTTTAACCTCTAACAGCTTTTGAATCCTCTGCCTTGTGGCCTCTAGGAAAGGGAGGGCTCCCCATCCCCCCACCCCACACACTGTTCTTGCAAGGATTTAAATTGGCTTTGCAGGGCATCGAGTAAGGCTGCTTGCTTTTGCTTGTATTAGGCTGCATATTTTATTATGTTGCCTCTGAGAACAGCTTTAAGAGTGTTCCAAAGTGTGTGTGTAGCTTTACTTCCTGGTTGTTATTATCTTGAAGTACCTAGGATATCTGCTCCTTCAATAGGTCTCTGAATTCAGGGAAGTTCCACAGAGTTGTTTTCTTAGTAGGTCTCCAATTCAGCTGAGTCACCAAAAGTGAGTGGTCAGAGAGTGTGGATGGAAGCATATCTCAGCAGAGTACGTGGCAAAGATGTTCTTCTGAAATATGAAAAAAATCTGTTCTCATGCATCTTACGGGGAGCTGAATAGTTTGTTCTGGGGGTTCAAGGATCTCCAGATATCTACCCACTGTGCCTCTTTTAGGAATAGTTGTGCTGCTCTTTGTGCACCAGATCTCCTGTGAGGGTGAGGGTTGGTGGTGTCTAACCTGTCATATGTGAAGTTATGGTCCCCTCCCAACAATAGCATCCCCTGACAGTGTTTCATTATTTTTTGGAAAAGAGATCACACCCCTCTGGCATCTGTGCCCGGTGGGAGGTACAAACTGGCCAGAGTTATTTTTGCTCCCTCTTACTACCCCGTCACTATTGCCAACCACCCTCTCTGGGTCAGTGTAGGTAGATATCATTTGAAATGGGATACGATGAGGGATTAGAACTGCAGCTCCTCTCCTCTTACCCTCCTTATAGGAGGATGCCACTGTGTGTGAGAATCCAAACTTCTGCAGTTTCTGATATTCGACCTCTCCGAAGTGGGTCTCCTGTAGCATCAGAATTGTGGGCTTGTGTTTCTTAAGGGAGGACAAGACCTTATACCTTTTTACTGGATTGTTTAGTCCATTCACATTTTGTGAACAGACTGATTTTCAATGCAGGAGCCATCGAGTTTCCCTTATATGTTGGTATGCACTGTACTCTGAAATGACATAACACCCCAATTGGAGTTTTGGCCCAAATAATAATCTCAGATTGCTAAGGTAAACCGCATGCTTGTTATTGTAAATGAGTCAGGCTTAATTATAACAACACATTGAACAACTGAAAACTTAATTCTGTTAGCTTCGGAACTATTTACGTTGCTGCTTCCAAGACAGGAGGGCTGCAGTGTTGGCCCTCTGAGTTTGCCCCCAGAGACCCTGAATGGGGTCACTGTTGGCAAAGGGGGAACTGTGATGGAATTGTCCATCAGGCCCCTGGGTCATGGACTAATCCAGACCCCAGTAAAATGACACATAAAAGAAAAAAAAACATGTCACACATTGGTGACCAAGTGTGAGACCTTCATCACGCATCAGGCTCACAGATTCCTTAATCTCAGATCCACTTGGATTCAAGTCCAGTGGTCTCGTTTATAAAGAGTGGTCCCATAGGTCATTCAGCTTACAAGTTCAAGTTTTCAAGTTTAGTTTCAAGTTTATTGCAGGGAAACTCCATTTAGCAAGCTCATTCACAAGGAGGTCCTGTGACATGTACACCGATAATGAACATACATAAATAAAAATACTTGATAGACAATAATATAACATGTATGCATGTGAACACTTAGTACAAGCAGGATATTACATACGAGGATACAACATCAGATGACAATAGGTGGTGAGCAAACAAATGGTACAAAGTGATAACATTTCAAGGTAGTATACTAACAATGCAAGGCATGGTAACTGGTGTTTGCAGTACATACATTTTAGTAAATTGAGCAGCTGCAGAAAATATAGGGTAAAGGAGGTATTCAAGGCTTGATAGGGTGAGAGGAGTAATATATAAGTAGACAGAGCCAAGAGTAGGACAGGGAAGGGAAGCAGGAGTGGGACTGCTGCAGTAAAGGCAGCAGTTACAAAGTCAGAAGCCGGAGAATGAAATAGTGTCTTGGATTAAATGATAGTGCGAACAACAAGTAATTAGCATGCATAAGGGCAATTAAGGTCTTACACAGAATGTGTATGGCACACATAGGGATGAGAAGGAGCTTAATGACAGTTGCAGATATCTTTTATCTTAGCTGCACTTAGCACTTTGTAGAAGTTAATTGAAACTGTGCTAGTTAGTTTCAGCACGGTTTGTAGTTGGTTCCAAATAGAGGGAAGGACATGTGCAATAGCACGTTTACCAAAGGAGGTCCGTGTCCTAGGTGTGTCCAGCAGAATGAAATCAGATTTCCTGAGAGGGTATGCACTATGCGAAATACTAATGAGAGATGATAGATAATTTGGTAATTTGTGCAGGAGCAGCTTAAGGGTCCAAAGACCAGCATGGAGCAAGCATCTAGTGGTGAGAGATGTCCATCCACCAGCTGCGTATAAGTCACAGTGGTGCGAATGGTAAGGGGAGTTAGTAATAAACCATAACGCACAGTGGTAAAGGATGTCCAGTTTACTTAGGTTTGTGAGAGTAGCAGAGGAGTAAATTACATCACCACAGTCAAGAAGGGGAAGAAAAGTGGCCTGGATGAGCTTATTTCGAGTTTCAAGGGGGAAGAGATGCCTATTTCTAAAGAAGAAACCTAGTCTGGCTTTAAGCCTTCTGGATACGTCCTCAATATGGTCATTGAAAGAGAGTTTGTTGTCGATCCAGATACCCAGATATTTGAATTTGGAGATGACTTCCAATGGTTCGTTTAACGTGGTAACAATAAAGTCTTTGGGTGGGGTATGGGAGGTACCTGTGGCGGTACTACAAGAGAATATCATAGCTTTGGTTTTCTTTGCATTAAGCAGAAGCTTTGCCTTTATTAGATTATGTTCAAGTTGAGCAAAGTCCACTTGAAGCACCCCCTTAATTTCGGATAACGTTGAGCCAGAGGTATACAGCACAGTGTCATCCGCAAAGAAATGCAGATTGGACGTGGATATATTGGAATCAAGGTCATTAATGTATAATGAAAACAAGATATGGCCTAGAATGGAGCATTGGGGGACTCCTCTAACAACTGGCAAGGAAGCAGAGAAAAAGACGTCTGCTTTTACTTTCTGGGATCTCCCTGATGGGTAGCTAGAGAACCACTGGGTAGTAAGGTACATGGCACCCAAATTAGTGAGGCAATTGACTAGTAGGTTGTGATCAACAGTATCAAAAGCTTTACTAAGATCCAAGAAGACTGCTCCAGTTACCTTCTTAGCATCTATAGCAGAGACCCAGTCATTGGTTACTTTTGCTAAAGCAGAGATTGTGCTGCGATTTGCCCGGAAACCAGATTGAGCTGGGTTAATGAGAGAAAAGGTTTCCAAGTGAGTTTTTAATTGATTATGGATCAATTTTTCAAAAACTTTAGAGAGGATAGGCAAGATGGAGATAGGCCTGTAGTTATTCACATCGCAAGGGTCACGAGATTTGAACTGAGGGAGGATGTGTGCTGATTTCCAACAGGATGGCACAATAGCAGATGTAATGAAGCGATTGAAGATATGAAGAAAGGGGGCAGCGAGATGGGAATATCCTAGCCTTAGGAAGCAGGGTTCCAGGCCATCGTCCCCTGCACTTTTTTGGATATCTACATTAAGGAGAGAATCTTCTACTTCTTTAAAGTTTAGCTCACGCAGTTGAAATGGGCAAGATGCGGTGCTAGATATTGGAGAGGGATTTGGTTGGCTCGTCGCAGTACCAGCATAAGGTGATGAGTCGAAAGCTAGTCCAGCTGTGGCAAAGTGGGAGTGTTGGTTTCATTGAGATATTAACTGGTTTATAGTAAGTAATTCAATTATTAGCTCATAGGCAATACCGTAGGAAGGGCGGGGTGGGCAGTGCACCCTCCCCAGGTGCCAGTCTCCTTGGGGGTGCACTTTCAACTGAAGCTCACTTTGAAATTAATTTGCTGAAGTGAGCGCTCTGTCTTTAAATATGATTATTTGACTTTCTTGGTTGATGTCGGATGTTCGCCTGTAATTACAAGTTGCTTCCAGCAGGGGTGCATCTGCAGACCAGCAAGTCGGGGTGTCACATGATATGTGTTGGCTGCAGCCCAGAAAAATCATGTGGTACAGACTCTGTACCACCAATCAAGCCCAGGCAGTTTGTTCGTGGGCAGGCCAGCCGCCCTGCCCTATAAAAGGTAACAGCAGAGCGTGTGGCACCGAGAGGGTGGTTTAGTCAGAGAAGAGAGAATAGTGGTCTTGAATTGAGAGAATGAGACAAACTAGAGAGAGGAGATTGTAGCAGCAGAGAAACAGAACAAAAGTAGCATACGCCGTAGGAGCAATCATCTACTCTGTCTGTGTAGAGTGAGAGGCTGATAGGTCTCTGACAGATGCGCAGCACTTGCTTGATGAGAGATTGGAGATTTATTCATTGGGTATGTCTCAATTACTAAATTTTATTTATTTTCCATCCACGTGTCCGTCACTTGTTCAATAAAAAAATGGATGATGTTGAAGCTGAATTGATAGTCTATCAAAATAGATTTGAATTGATGATGATCATGAATGAAACTGAGATGGCGTAAGTTGTGGGGGGGGAGGGTAAACCAAACCAACTGTCCGCTGACCTCACAGTTATGCTGCTAGCCAAACCTGCTAGCCAAACCTGACTCAAGCCCGGAGCCCAGTAAGATGGATTATTAATAATGCATTATTTTTCATTTCCTCTGGAGTGACATTCCTTTAATAAATAATTCATTGCTGCCTCTGCTGCATGTTTTGGAGTTGGGCTGACTGACTCTCCTAGAGTGCACGCGGCCAGGCCAGGCCCACAAGTACTATCTGTCTGACTTCAAGTTCTCACTCACTCGCCCACTCACCCACCCCTTGATGGGTTTTGGTTTAACAAATTGAACCAGTCAGACTGTGGTGGTCCTCCGCCGTGGGCCGCCAGCCACCCGCCTCCTCCCATTTTGTTGTTGCGGCCTTTTGGCCTGGCTGTCCAGCCCCACTGGAGCTCCCAGTCACTGACTCACAGGCACCCACTCCTGCTTCATTCCTAGTCCTGTCAGCTGTTCCAAGAGCCTCCAGTGTCGACCTGTGAGTCACTTTAAGTGACTGTTCACCGGGACTGGAGGATTGGGACAGCCCAGTAGGACAAGGAAAGCAGGGGGAGCGGGTGCCTGTGAGTCTGTTACTGGGGGCTCTGGCAGGGCTGGGCAGCCAGGCAGCCAGGCCAAAAGGCCACAACAACAAAAACGATCTGGGGGGGGGGCGTCAGTTCAATCACTACTCCTCTCCTGACCACTACTAGTACCTACACTAGAAAGAAACAAAATAAAGGTAAAAGTACTGCTAGTGCTAGCCACGTATGTTAAATAAAAATGGCAATCAATCATCATCAGCAGGAGTGCGAGTCTGCAGCCGCTCTACTGGACTTGGTAAATGGTATAAACGATTGTGCACTGTCCTGTTTTCCATAGGACAATGCACATTTACAGTTTATAACATTTCCCAAGTGACTAAAAATGAATGTGCTTTAAAAAAAGAGTATACCTCTTCTTTCCCTCCTCGTCTGTGGTTCTGTGCCCCTGGAACATCCATTCTCATGCCTGTTTCATAGCTTGCCTCCAGGCATAATTAGCCTAGGAGGTTCATTGAGTTGCAGAGTAGAACAAAGCAGCAGTATGAGTATTTTAAATTTGAAACAAAAAAAAATTCACTCTGAGACTAAAGAGTCATAATAACAAACTAGGCTGTCTCTGAGGTATGTTTCTTCGGAAAGGGCAGAAGCAAGATGGTTCAAAATGACAAATGACACAGCATAGTATACAGTTTATTCCTGTTTAAATGATTGTAGGATTTCATTTCATAGTCCCTCCACTGAATTAGATTTTATGGTGATAACATACACATTTATGAGATGGCACAAAAAAGGAAGATTTTAGAGGTAGAGGAGGGGTGGTTCAGTGTAGGGACTATGAAATCCTACAGTCATTTCCACAGGAATAAATTGTATACTATGCTATGTCATTTTGAATCATCTTGCTTCTGTCCTTTTCAGAGTGTACACCAGAGACCACTAGACTATTACAAATAATAAACTGGTGCTCTTAACAGAACTTGCTGACAACAAGTTCTGTTAAGAGCAGTTATAAGTAAGAAACATATATACTGTATATATATATATATATATATATATATATATAGGGGATATGACATGGCCTGACTGAAGATATCATATTTATCTTCACGAGAGGCCAATGATATCATGATATCTCACGAGTGGCGAAGCCACGAGTGAGATATCTTGATGTCATTGGCCTCGAGTGAAGATAAATATGATATCTTCAGTCAGGCCATGTCATGTTCTGTTTATACAACTTATGAGCTGGGCCCCCCAACATGACCCCCAGATATGTTTTGGAGCACCTTCCATCCCAAGACAAGGTACCAAATCTGGGACTTAAAACAATAGTGTAGATATTTACTAGGTAGAACTAGCAGTGCCCCACCCTCCCCATGGCTCTTGTCCTGCCATAAGTGGTAAAAACATAGTCATTAAAAGTTATCTAGTTGATCCTGCAGTTTCCCTTTTGTCTCACCGAAAGAGTTTTATTTGTGATGTCCTAGACATGGAATGCAGCGTGACCAAGTAATATAGTAAATTGACTAACTCACAGACATTTAAAATAAGTTGCTCTCAGTGGAAATTGTTATAAATCCCCTTTGTTTTTACTGATGTTGCTGGGCTTTGTTAGAAAGAAGCTGCTGACAGTAGAAAGAGAGAGATCCTGCCGTTTTTAGCCTTGCCTCACCAAAAGTGTTTAATTTTTGATGTGCTACATTTTCAGCGTGACCGAGCGCTAGCAAGAGAGTACATTGACTACCTCAGAGACTTTTAAAATAAGATATTCGCACTGTTTTTATTTACTTTGCTGGCTTTTGTTAAAAAAAGGTACTGAGAGTAGAGAGAGCGAGAGAGATGACAAATATGTCGGCAGCTTCAGAGAAATGAAAGTGAGAGCGAGCGAGTGTTGCTGTACCAACACTCGCTCGCGATCACTTTCACTTCTCTGAAGCTGCCGACATGTCTTCTCTCTTTCTAGTACGGTCTTCTTATAATCTCCCAAATTTATGTCCCACTAATGGAAAGCCAGAAATCTGTGCAGTACACCCTGGTAACCGTAGCTTTTATAAACGGCTACTGCAGCCACACAGAAAACAGAGACCGAATCCAGGGACTCTGGATGTCCACCCCAACCACAAAATCCTGGACTACCCCAGCCACAACCCAAGGAGAAGCGCCTGTCCACTGAGAGACATTCCTAGGAGAGGGTTCGGGGAGCTCAGGAGGCAACCCTCCAGCTGATACAATAGAACTCCCGGGAAGCCAAGAAAGGGAAACCCTGGGCAAGGGAGAGCGAGCTCCAGGACAGATGGCCCATAAAACAATCCGCCAGCAGTTAGGCTCCATCTATCCACTGAAAGCTCAAGAGGCACAGAAAACATTGGAAGGAATCTGCAGAAATAATTTGAGCAACGGAGCTTCCGGGCTTTCCGAAGTTCCAGGCTGCACTACTCTGCTCCAGGCTCAGTCCCTGGATTCAGTCTCTGTTTTCTGTGTGGCTGCAGTAGCTGTTTATAAAAGCTACGGCTAGTGGGGTGTGCTGCACAGATTTCTGGCTTTCCCTTAGCGGGGCATAAATTTGGGAGATTATAAGAAGACTGTACTAGAGAGAGAGACGACATGTCAGCAGCTTCGGAGAAGTGAAAGTGAGCGTGACTCGTGCTTACTTTCACTTTTCTGAAGCTGCCGACATGTCGTGTCTCTCTATCTCTCTCTCTCTAGTCTTAGTAGCTTTTTTCTAACAAAGGCCAGTAAAGTGAATGAAACCAGTGCGAATATCTTATTTTAAATGTCTCTGAGGTAGTCAATGAATATCTTATTTTAAATGTATTTGAGGTAGTCAATGTACTCTCTTGCTAGCGCTCGGTCACGCTGAAAATGTAGCATATCAGAAATTAAACACTGTTGGTGAGACAAGGATAAAACAGCTGGATCAACCAGATAAGTGTGTTTTTTAATTACTAATTGTGTGAAACTGATAGCAAATGTAAGAGTCATGGTGGTGGGGTTCAGGTGTTTGAGAGGCGGAGCTTTACAACAGCTGAGCTTTATGAGGGGCCAATAGGATTTATTGGAGATGACTACAGAACAGGATGACGTATAGGAGTATTAAAGATATCATGATGACGTATAGGAACATGAAGATATCAATGTTATCTTCACTGGCTTCTTGAGATTTCACTTTTTATACTGATGTTTATCCCAGCACATAAGTTGTATAAATATATATATATATATGTGTGTATGTGTAATAGATAACCCACTGTGTGGTGTGCGGTCATGCTCTGATATACCAACACTTTTGTTTGCATTGTGATATACGAGGCCAAAGGCTGAGTGTGTCCAACCACCCAAGTCATGCGTATATCACACCGCGACCGCACACCCTACAGTAGTTTGTCTATCTTATCTGATGCCAGCCACAGTCTCCCACCACACCTCAGATTCCATGGGAGAAAAAATTTTCCCTGAAATCAGGGGCAGGGAACATATAACAACGGTATGTTTTTTCTTCAAGAAAAGCCCCAAAACTCACCACAGCGCATGTACACCACCGCTCTTTTATGGGGGGAAGGCAAAATTAGTGTCTTGCCCAGAGCACCAAAATGCCTTCCTACGGCTCTGCTCATAGGACTAAGTTGACCCCATTTTTGTTCTGGGTAACATAAGAGGTCATAGAGTTTCATTATTAAATTCTATAACCTATAACAGTTCTAATGAAATTCTCCACTGAGTCTCCACCCCCTTTCCTCTCTCTTCATATCTCATTTTCTTTGTGATTTAGAAAAGGTCAAAACCATGTACTTTAAATCTGGGAGTAATTGACTATGGTACATACAGTCTCTATTAATCCTCCCCCTGTGATTCAATTGAATGTTCTGCTCTTCATCTGGAGCGACGTCCTAAATAGTACAAGGTTATGCATATTATTTCAGGGCTCCAGAGAGGGAGAAGGAGCAGCCCCCCCACCCCCCCGAGCCCAAGTCTGTTTGAGTTATGTAGAATTTGGCACTAAGCATCAGTTCCTCCCATGGTGTCAGGGAGAATTTAGATTTTAAACAGTCCCTTTAAAGTTCATTTTGTTTGGGGGGGGTTGTGAAATGGTTAAATGTCCAGCAGTTCCATTCATGGCCTCACATAGATGAAAAAAAAAGCTGCTTTTGAGAGGTGCTGGAGACCCATGCAGACAGCGGGGGTTCTTTTTTTAGCTGCCAGGGTCCAGTCCAAGGCTGCCCCACCACTACTCTCTGAAGAAGCTGAGGGGAGCAGAGAAATCATAGTCGGTAAGACTAACCTTGTTTGTTTGTTCAGGTCTCGACATATGATTGCACCACTGAAGAGGTTCCCCTTTCCTGCAGTGAATGAAGCATGCTTTGTATGTCTCGCAGAGTAGCCAGCGCTGCTCGCTTAGCTGAATTTCAATGGTGGTGTAGCGCTCCTGGTTTCCACAACAGGAGAACAAGCTCTGTGCGCTGGGGTTGAATGCTCTAAGTGGAAGTCATCAAGTCTCTCTCTCCTTGGGCGCTGCCATTGCCTCCTCATGTGTCTGGTAGATCGCGGGGCCAGAGTCCCAGAATACTTTCAGTTTTGCAGAGTAGGGTGTTTGAAATCTCAGATTGTGGGCTCTTAGTAATCTCAGTATGGGGGAGTAGGCCATTTGCTGTTTCAGGATTTCTGTAGGGCAGTCGTGGTCAGCTATCAGTTGGGTTGCATTGTATTTGACCACTTTTTTTGTCCATGCTGCTTGGAGGATTTCCTCTTTGTCCTTGAAGCTGGAGAGCTTAAATACTATTGAGCGTGGCCTTGCTTTGGGATCCATTGGTTTCAGAGACACGCACGGCGGGCACGCTCGATTCTAAACTGGAATGTGTGGGGGAGCTCCAGCACATCTCTGAGGAGGTCTTCTAGGAACTCTCCCATTTTACCAGTCTTGGAGCACTCCGGCAGTCCATAAATTCAAATGTTTTCTCTTCCTGATCTAGCCTCTAGATCAGTGATTTTGCTTTGAAGGGTCTCACGGTGCTTGATCAGAAAATCAAGAGCTGAGTGGATCTGCTCAGAGTCTGTTTCCAAGGAGCCTATGCGGGATTCTGATTCATTCATTCTTTCCTCTTCCTCCCCTAACTGTTGGTATAGTGACTGAAATTCCTGCAGGAGTGTCTCAAATTGTGAGCATGAAAGTTGCTCCATTTCTGTATCCGTGTCAGGGTAAAGGCCGTGTTGGTGTGTCGGAGAAGAACTATGGCTAGGCCCCGACCTCTCGCTCAATCTGCCATCATCAGACTTATCTGGAGGGTATTTCTTGTGGGACCTACTCAACCTCAGTCCTCCAGCTGCTCTTGAAGCCATGAATAGGGTTTTATATCAGTTTTTACTGTGCTGGAGGTGGTTTATCCATGGGATTTCAAGAGCACTCAACAACTGTGCTCCCACCCAAAAGGTGACGTCACTGGAAGTCCGATATATGACCACTTTTTATGTTCGCTGTACGCGCTAGTGCAAGTCGAACATTTTGCTATGTACAGGGTTTTGAGAGGTATGTCACGGTGGTCCAATGCAAGAGACTCTATAAGGGGCTTGACCAATAATCAGCAAGCCTGATCATGTCACTGTTTGGGCATGAAAGTGTGTGGACTTCAACACAATGTGCCAACAGACACATTCATAAATCAGTTATTTCAGCAAGCACAGCTGAAACACAAAAGCATAGACTTTGAAGGCAAATAAGGACCACTTGGCCCATCTAGTCTGCCCATTTCCCTACCTATTGGATAAGCTACAGATTCTAGTTGACCAACAGCCTACTTCCTCCTACCCCATACTATAATTGCCTTATGTCTGTCCCATGCATTCTTGAATTCTCCCACTGTTTTTAACTCCATGACTCCTCAGGAAGGCATCTACCATCCTCTCCATGAAAAATAGTTCCTCAAGTTGCCCCTGAGCCATACCCCCTCTATCTTCAAATTGTGCCCCCTTGTTCTTGCACATCTCTTTTTCTGAAAGAGGCTACCCTCTTGGACTTTGTTGATTCCCTTGAGGTACTTGAAAGTTCCTATCATGTCCTCCCTCTCTCTCTCTCTCTCTCTCTCCCTCCCTCCCTCCTTTCCTCGAGGGTATACATATTAAGCTCTTTTAGTATCTCTTCGTATGGCTTCTGGTACAGACCCTGAACCATTTTAGTTGCCCTCCTCTGGACTGCCTCTATCCTGTCTATATGTCCTTGCGGAGATGGGGTCTCCAGAACTGCATGGAGTATTCCAGATAGGGTCTCACCAACTGTCTGTAAAGAGGCATAACAATTTCCTGTTTTCTACTGATGATGCCTCTCCCTATGCATCCCAGTATTCCCCCAGCCCTCCTTACTGCCTTCTCACATTGCTTGCCTACCTTAAGTTCATCTGATATGACTACCCCAGGTTGCTTTCCATTTTTGTTGTTGTTAGTACCTCCACCCCCCACTCCCACCCCCATTGTGTACTCTTCCCCTTGGTTTTTGTTTCCAAGGTGCATTACTTTGCACTTCTTTGCATTGAGTCTAAGCTGCCATACTTTTGACCATTCCTCCAACCTTGCTAAGTCCCTTCTCATCCTTTCCACCCCCTCTTGTGTATCAACCCTGTTGCAGATCTTTGTGTCATCTGCAAAGAGGCATACTTTTCCTTTCCGCCCCTCCGCAATGTCTCCTATAAAGACATTAAAGAGGACCGGTCCCAGTACCGAACCCTGTGGCACCCACTAGTAACCTCCCTTTCTTCAGAGTGGATTTTGTTTATTATTACCCTCTGCACTCTGTTGTCCAGCCAATTTGTTACCCAGGCTACCACCCTGGGACCAACTCCCAGGCTGGCTAACGTTTATTAATTTTTTGTATGGGACTGTGCCAAATGCCTTGCTAAAGTCTAGGTAGGCCATATCCACTGCCCCTCCCTGGTCTACTACTTTAGTCACCCAGTCAAAGAAATCTATTAGATTTGCCTGACATGACCTTCCCACTGTGAATCCATGCTGCTTTGGGTCCTGTGCCCTGCTGGCCTCTAGGCACTTAATTTTTTTCTTTCAGGAGTAATGAGCTGATCTCGACATGTGCTCTTAGCCTGCCTGCTCCCTTCCTCCTCAACATTACAGCAATGGAAACTGAAACAGCTTGTTAAATATTGGTTGCCTGTTAAACTGGAGATTAGTTTACTCTCTTCAAAATGCAACAACTTGCACATTTAAATACTTAGCATTTAAACATTTTCTTGCTACTAGCTTCAATTGGGCAGGTATTCTTTTTCTAAAAAGATTCATACCTCATAAATGTCACCATTTCCCAGCAAGGAATCTCCTAAAAAGATTTACACTGTTTTTTTAACCTCTTAAGACACTATCTGATAAGCACTGTTTCAGACATAGTTTACTATAGCAGAAGACATCTGTAAAGAACTGTTATTCAGAAAGGATAGGAGTAAGGGGAATGGGGGAGTGGCAATCTATATAAGGGAGGAAGGGGAGGACAGAAGCACTATGGATGCAGTTCCAAGATGCAAAGAATAGGACACTGAGGATGGGGGTGGTGTACAGGCCATCAGCTCAGGGAAGCGACCTGGATAGAGAATTAGCTGAACAAATAAGGAGGGTCTTCAGAAAGGGGGGGGGGCAGTGGTGCCAGGAGACTTTAACATACCGGGGTGGAGTGGAGCACCCCATCCACCCGAGTGCAAGGGAGGGGGTCCTGTTAGAAGCATTTCAAGACAGCATCCTGACACAGCTGGTCCAGGGGCTGACTCAGTTAGAAAGGATTCTGGACCTTGTACTAGATAATGGGAAAGCTGTAAGGAATCTGGAAGTGGAGGAACCACTGACTGGGTGTGACCACTATTCGGTGTGGTTCACGCTCAACATGGGGAGAGAAACAGGAGGCACGGGTACAAGAGTGATTGTGTTTAGGGGTGGACTTTAAGAAGATGAGAGAAATTTTGGGCAGGCACCTAGCAGGTATGCAACCACACATAGATGCACACCAGAAATGGGACATCATAGAGGAAGGGCTGGCGGAAGCTAAGGAGTCTTGCACTAGGAAGGAAAGCAAGAAAGGAGGGCAAAGAAATACCAGTTGGCTGACACAGGAGGTTATGGAAGGGGTGAGGGCCAAGAAGGCAGTGTTTCAAAAGTGCAGGAAATTGGGGAGGGGTGAAGGTAAGGATACGTATATGGAGAAGTCCAGGGAGGTTACCAGACTGGTCAGGGTGGCCAAGACATCCAGGGAGTGGAGACTGGCACAGGGAATCAAAAGTGGAGAAAAATACTTCTTCTGCTACATCAGAGAGAGAAGAAGGAGCAAGGATCAGCTGGTGAGGATTAAGAAGGATGGAGGTTGGGTGGAGAAAGGGGCAGAGCAAGCAGAGGCACTGAACGAATACTTCTGCTCTGTATTCATGCAGGAAAAGGGGGGGAAGATACCCCAGATGAGGGGGGGTGGGTAGAGGGAGGAGATGATAGATGTAGAGATTACAGAGAGCAGCATACTAGATGGGTTGAGGGCATTACGGGTGGACAAAGCACCTGGGCCTGATGGCATTCACCCTAGGGTACTAAGGGAGTTGGCAGAGGTCCTGGCGGGGCTACTGGCTGACCTGTTCAATACCTCCCTGGACACGGGATGTGTATCACAGGACTGGAGAATGGCCCATGTGGTGTCCATCCACAAAAGTGTCCCAAAGGATGAACAAGGTAACTATAGACCAGTGAGCCTCACATCGATCATGGGAAAGCTCATGGAGACCATCCTAAAAGAAAGGTTAGTGAGCTTCTTGAAGGAAAACAGTCTCCGGGATGGTCAACAGCATGGATTTGTAGTGGGCAGATCCTGCCAGCCAAACCTTGTATAGCACTTTGATTGGGTGATGCAGGAACTGGACAAGGGCCATGCAGTGGATGTTCTGTATTTAGACTTCAGCAAGGCCTTTGATTCAGTGCCGCATGGCAGGTTGGGGTGGAAACTGAAACATGTGGGGGAGGGACCAAAAATGGTGAAATGGACACAAACTGGCTAAAGGGAAAGCAGCAAAGGGTGGTGGTGGTGGTGGACCTCCCGTACAGAGAGCAGTGAAGAAGAGGGTACCACAGGGATCGGTACTGGGACCTGTGCTGTCTGGGATTTTTATTGCAGATATCTCACACGGGATCCGGAGCAAGATCAGTCTGTTCGCAGATGATACCAAGATGAGAGCTGTGGTTGATGATGCAGAGGGGTGGAAGGGGTTGCAGGCGGACCTGACTAAGTTGCAGAAGTGGGCGGAAACATGGCAGTTGGGGTTCAATGCCAAGAAGTGCAAGGTTCTGCACTTCAGAGCCAGGAGCCAGGGGAAGGATTATCACTTGAATGGGGTACAGTTGGGGAGCTCCACAGAGGAGAAGGACCTAGGAGTGATCATTACAGGAAGTATGAACAACTCTGCTCAGTGCAGAAAGGTGGCAGCAAAAGCCAACAAAATGCTGGGGTGTATTGCAAGAGGGATCTCCTCCAGAAGGAAGGAGGTTATCCAGCCCCTATATAGGGCATTGGTCAGGCCCCACCTGGAGTACTGCATACAGTACTGGCATCCATTCCTGAAGAAGGACATCAGATTGTTGGAGGGGGTGCAGCGAAGAGCCACAAAGATGATCCAGGGATTGGAGAGCAAGCCCTACGAGGACAGGCTGGGAGAGCTGAATATGTATTCACTGGAGGAGATGATGGATGGGGGATATGATTGAGACCTTTAAGTATCTAAAGGGGATAAAGAAGACCAACACAGAAGGGATTTTCCAGATGAGAAAGGGGAGGGACACGAGAGGGCATGGACTGAGACTGGAGGGGGGAAGATTCAGGAGGGAGATGAGGAGACATTTTTTTCACTGAAAGAGTGGTGGACAAATGGAACACCTTACCAGATGAGATACTGTCCTGTAAGATGTTGGGCAGTTTCAAGAGGGGTTGGGACAGGGGAAGGGATACTGGGAAGATGGGGGTGGGAGAGGCAGCTGCGAGATAAGGTGCTAGCTACACACTCGAGTGGACTCGATAGACTGTGAGGCCTGTTTTTGCTAGCAATTTCATATGTTCGTATCTTTTGTTACTAATTGTACTACGCTTTTTGAAGAAAAAAAAAACATATTTTGGGCTTTAGGTGGCAAACACATTATGAAACTTTTAGTCCTGAAAACAGCCACCTATTCTGGTTTCAAATCTAAGTGCATAGCACAACCAGCATTATCTAGAATGCATGTTAGTATAGCAGAAGACAGCTGCTACTTTAACCCCCAAGACAAGTAAGGAATAATATAATTTGTTACTCCTTTTGCTATGCTTTTTGAGGAAAAAATATTTATATTGAGCTACAGCAAACACATACTCATTCTCAGAAGGATCTTCATTTTACACATTTTTGCACTGTATTTACTCAGGATGTCCCAGATTAGATGCAGTATCTTGTTTTCAGTGGGGTCATGATTTTACCATTTTATAATGTATTTATTCAGGGTAGCCTAGTCCAAGTGTAAAATATTGTTTTCAGTGTGTTCTGATTTTTGCAGTGCTGCATAATATTGTGTAGATGTAGAGCTCCACAAAAAATAAGATGCCACGTCTTCTGTGAACTATCCAGGCTAGATATATAGCAATCAGCAGGCATATTCTAGGAAACCACATTGTAACAAGCATTTGTCAATGCCGAATGTTTGCTTGCTGGTATTAGCATTGGGAATTCAGGAGTTAGACAGATGCAGAATAGGAATGGCAGTGAAGTATTGAACTTCACGCCAACCCCACCTTCACCCTGCAGAGACAGACAGGCATTGGGGTATGCGTTTGGGCCATTGCCCATAACGTTCATGCCATTTCACCTCACCCTATCCTGCAGACACCGACAAGTGTTGAGGTGTGCCTTGGGGTGTTCGGCTTTACAGTCACCCCATTCCATAAGGACATACACTGAAATGGGTGCATTATAGGAGAATGGGGTGAACTCTGGGGCCGAAGAGTCTAAGGCACAGCTCGATGCCTGTCACTGGCTGCAGGGTGGGAGGGGGTGGAGGTGGAATGGCATGAGCATTACAGTCGGCAATCCAAAGGCACACCCCTGATGCCTGTCAGTCTGTACAGGGTGGGAGTTATGGTTAGAAATCCTAACGCCTGGGGGTATTTGCACTACAAATTTTCAGCATGGCCTTTTTGTGACCCACACCTCATGAAAGCATTTGGGACCTCTTCTCATGAACAGTGGCACTGTGATTTTATTAATGTGTCCGAACTTTGAGTTCCCACAGCGAATGTGCCATTCTGTGCCAGATGTACGAAAACACAGATTGGGCAGGATGAGAAGAATGACAGCTGTACCATTCATAGGGAGGTGTGAAGAGATGGCTATGTTGAAAATCTGTAGTGAAAATATTAAAAATGCTTGAACTTCCGAGGAAACTTTTTTTTTTTTTACCAATTATTTTACCAGGTGAGACACAGTAAGCTGAAAGCTTGTTTGCAGGTGCAACCTGGGAGCACAAGGAAGTTAAGTGACTTGCTCAGGGTCACACAGTATGCAAGTGGGGCTGTGGGATTCAAACCCAAGTCTCCAGATTTGCAGCTCAGAGCCTTAAACCACTGCGCCATACTGCACAACGCATGCATGTAACACAGTCATTTAGTGGAATTATTTCACCAAATTTTCAACATAAGCATTTTGTGACCTCTGCTCATGAACACTGCCACTATGATTTTCTTAATCTGTCCCGAACATTGATTTCCCACAGCGACCGTGCTATTCTGCACCAGATGTGTAAATGCATATTTCTGGCAGGATATGAAAAATGACAGCTGTACTGTTCATAAGGAGGTGTGAAAAAATGCCAATGTTGAAAATCTGGAATGAAAATATTACAAATGCACAAAATTACGAGAGTGCATGGAAACTGCACAACATACGCTCGTAACACAGTTATTTCATGGACTTTTGTCACTAAATTTTCAACATAGGCATTTTAGCACCTCTGCTCATGAACAGTGTCACTGTGATTTTCTTAATCTGTTCCAAACACTGATTTCCCACAACGACCGTGCTATTCTGCGCCGGAAGTGCAAAAACACATTTCGGCCAGGATGTGAAAAACGACAGCTATACTGTTCATAAGGAGGTGTGAAAAAATGCCAATGTTGAAAATCTGGAGTGAAAATATTACAAATTTGCGAAGTTACGAGGGTGCGTAGAATCTGTGCAACACTCACTTGTAACACAGTCATTTTATGGACTTTCATCACCAAATTTTCAACATAGGCAAATGCGGTTGCCCCTAAAAGACAACCTAAATTGTCAGGGGGATTCCATAGGAAAAAGCACAGGGGGCAGGACAGGCTGGGGGGGCAACATGTTAGGTAGGCTCAGTTTGAGGTGGGGGGTGGTAGGAAGGTAGGGCAGGTCATCCCTCAGTGACAAATATGACAGTACAGGTAAGCAGGTAAGGACTGGGTGGGGGGAAGGGGGTGACCTAAGGGGTATTTAGGTGCCTGCAGAGGAGGGGGGTCTCCCTCTTTTTGCTGGGATCTAAACCTAGCAGAACTCAGCACTTTGACTGGCAAAGGATCAGATTTGAGGTAAGGTATAGTGGGAAACAGTAGATGTGGCCACATGGCTGGGAGGTTGAGCATGGGGGCCTAGTTTGGCCTGCGTAGGCCTGAAGGCTGTAGAGGGGAGGGGGGAATAAATAAGGAATGGTGAGGCCACGTAGGGCCGAACAGGAGTGCACCACTAACAGAAAGCATTAAATGACAGTATTTGTAGGTGAAATTGCTGTTAGTTTAGGTAGCAAGAAATGGAAGAATGAAAATAGCAGGCTGGTGATCTTAGGACCACATGGTGGGGATATGGAGTAGTAAGGGATGAGTAAGCATGGAAAAGGGGGAATGTGGCCTTCTTGTCTTAAAGGTGTCCCAAGCAGGGACAAAGGATGGGGAATGAGAGCGATTTTAGGCTGTTTAAAAAAAAAAGAAAAAAAAAAGAAAAGTACCTGTGAGGCAACTGGATTGCAGATAGCCTCTGCAGTTCATATCCATCTCCTGCTATGTGTGCTACTGTGCTCTGGGTTGCTGCTATTGATTTGGGCTGCTGCTGCAGTAGGGCTCTCGGGGGCAGCAGTGGCCATTTGTGATTGGTGCTGGTCGGGGCAATGCAGGGAGTTGGGCAGATGTTTCTTTGGAACGAGACGGTCATTTGGGGGGGGTTGCTGGCTGAGGGAGTGGGGCATTTCTTGAATGTTTCTTTCCAGCAGGGGACCGGGAGGTACTGGGGTCTTGCACAGGGTTTTACTGGTGTGAGGCCTGCTCCTCTAGTTGTTCGGGTGAGGTGGAGTTGCGTTAGAGCTCCTGCAGGGAGCCATCCGGCAGGCAATCTGCCGTACTTGGTTGTCTGATTTGTTAATTCAGGCAGCCTGCTACTGTAGGAAGGGGAAGGAGCCTGGTGGGGCAGGGATCCTGTCGTGGGGGCTTTAGGATGGCACTGCGGCCTAAGGAAGGAGAGCTGAGGGTGTTTTTCAGTTGGTCCTTGGGGGCAATGCCAGGCCGGGAAGCGGAGGCGCTGTAGGGGACAGCTGACCAAAGAACAGCCAGGAAAAGACTCGGAATGGGTATTCCTAGGTCGGGGAGGCCACAGGCTTGGTATTTGGCAGCAGCAGCTGGCTGCACATGCGCGATAGTGGGGAGAGCGGGTGCGCATGTGCGGCCAGCTGGCGAGTGCCATGTTTATAGTCCAGGCACTGGAAAGCGTGACACATGGGCAGTTGGACCTTGCAGATATAAATATATTCCTCTCTGAAAATAAAAAAAAATATCCCAAGAAAGGATTTCATCAGGAGTCATAAATTCTCTGGTGGGGCTTTCATCACTTCACAGGCTCCCATGCTGCAGTAACAATGGGAAGGGGGGCGGGCTCTTAACAGCTCATTAAGGCTGCTTTTACCAAATGCAAATAATAAAATGGAATCGGAAAAGAGCTGGGCTCAGCTTTATTCAGAATAGCCATGTATGGAATATAAAAATTGCCATAAAATGACATGCAATAAAAAGCTTTCATTTCACACGTATCCCCTACCTTGTAAAAAACGAATGAATAAAAAGAAAAAAGGGTAAAATGCAGAGGGGGCAACAGCATTGTGCTGCCTGGTACTGACTGTGTTTTCAAGGGCATAGGGGCAGGAGAAACAGGATGTTAAGGGCACACAAACAGTAGGGGGCCAATTGGTTAAAAGGCAGGGTTTGAATCTCAACTGCTCCCAATGTTTTTTCCTTTATAAAGTCAGCCCTGAAGCTAGTAAAGCACTTATACTAAACAGGCGTGAGGGGCAGGTGCTGCGCTTTTGAATTACAGGGGAATGCACAATTAATAAAGTACTGTAATACACAGGCTGGTTGGGAGATTCAAGTGTGTAAGATATATAATGAAATCATGCCGGGGGATGGAAATACAGCCACAATAATGTGGCTGGGACAGAGAAAGGTTTGTTGCAAGCAGATGTTGGTAAAAAGGGCAGGCAGTATATTGTAAGCCTGTGAAGGGTGCGGGCACTAGTAAATCGGCTGTAAGTGTGTTGGAAAATATATATAATAATTAGAAAGGAAATAAAGATGCAACAGTGGGCATGTGGGTAAAAAAAAAAAAAAGGTAAGCTAGCTAATAATACAGAAGTTGAATAAGACACTAAGGACAATACAGCGCGGATTAAGAAAGGGGTAGTTTCTGAGGGGTCATTAGACTGCAAAGACCTTGCAAGACAAGGGGAGTGGGAAGGATTAGGACAGAGGATAACCAGGTTTTGCTATATATCCCCCCCCCCCCAAGTATTTACTTATTCAGGATGGCAGAAAATGGAGAAGTCACAAGTGACCAGATGATGGAGCAGGTGGCAGAAATGATGCTAAAGGTCAATGAGATGATGCAGATGGCTCGGAAGAAGGAGGCGGAAGAAGAGGCTGTGAGGGTGAAATCCAAGAAAGGGCAAGGGAAAAGCTTGATGGAGAAGGTGAACAAGTTGAGAGAGGCAGCAAAACAGAAGGAGATGACCGATGGCACAGGGAAATGGAAGACATCTTTGGGGGGTGCCAGGAAGAGCCCAGCAGAGAAAAGGGCACCACGGGAGGGAACGAAACAGGGATAGAAGGAGGAACCGGATGCTGAGGAGGGCACAAGTGGTAAGGATAAAGGACGTCAGAACCCGGAGGGGGATCTGACTGAGTATTTAACAGGTATGCTGGGAGATATGGGGGAGAAGGGGATAGAGAAAATGGAAAGGGTGTTAGAAGAACTAAAGGCAGTCGGGGAGAAAGGGAACACAAAACCCAGAGTGGGCAACAATGAGATATGAGGTATGATGCTGGGGGAACCATGGTCCCTTAGCTGTTAAAGAGAAGATATGAAAAGGCGAATACGTGGATATATTCACATTGGTAGACAGAGAATCCGAAAAGAGGTATGCGAAAAAAGAAACTTTGGGAAAATCTGAGATGGTGGTGGCCTTAGCGATAGCAGGAAATAAGGTAGAGGAAATAAGTTATAAGGGGAAAAATATAGAAACATGGCAGGCGGGGTTCTCCATATTCAGTGCCATCCTGCTAGAAAAGAAGCCAGAGTTGGCCATTCCATTGCTCACATATGCCGCCATGGTAAAGGACGCCTCTAAGGCAAAGGCAGACCTGGGGTGGCTGAAATATGATGAAGCTTTCAGGCAGAGAATGGCGGCCAGGGGAGATTTGAGGTGGGATTCCACTCATTCCGAGCTATGGGTGAGGAGTCTGTCCGTTTACGGGGAGGGAACAGGGGAAGGGAGTAGACAATGTGGAAATGGGCAGCAAGTGAAAACATGCTGGGGTTTCAACAAGACGTCGTGTTCTTAGACCAACTGCAAGTTCAGACACGTCTGCTCGAAGTGCTCTGGGCAACATCCAGAGACGCGCTGCAAAGCAGTGGGGAGACAACAAATGAGCAGAGGGGTGGCTGCCAGTTTTTTTGGGGGGGCAAGGGGGGTTATCAAAATGGGAGGAGGAGGGGATTCCAAGGGAGAAGAGGATAAGTGTCTGGTGGGGTGGGGAACCAATGAGTGAGGTTTGGGCAACAGGAAAGGAGGGGTTGGGTTAGATTGGGACCTGTTGGGAGTTTGCTCCCAAGGGTCAAACTTAAATTTATTTTGACACTACACTGCGGCAGGGCTCCATTTACTTGAAAAGCTCTCACTGCCCACGGGCGCGAGCGGCATGTCAGTGAGAGAAATTAGTTTGGTTTTAAATTCTGTTGCAATATATTTAAAGCAAGATAAAATAAAAAATGCATTGTTTTACTTTACTGGGGGGGGGGTATTGATGGGCATGTGGTTAGTAAACTCACAGATACCAGAGGCCAACTGTAACAGCATCTGTAAAGGTATGGTCTTTATGGCCATGAAGGGACAAATTCAAGACCATCAGTTTGTGCCTGTTAAGAGACGCAATTCCTTTACAAACATGAGGAAAGTATTCCTCAGGCCCCTGGTAATTAAGAGCAGTGCATTTGGAGGAGTAAACTGTAGGGCAAAAGGTTTACATAGAAACATAGAAGTTGACGGCAGATAAGGACCGCAAGGCCCATCCAGTCTGACCATTTCTCTTTCTGCCTTATGAATGTGCCATTGGCCTTTGCTCTGTCAATGGCCTATCTTTTCATACTCATCTGTATTGCTCCCTTATGCCTATCCCATGCCTGTCTGAAGCCCGGCACTGTATTCATATCCACCACTTCCTGAGATAGGCAGTTCCATGCATCCACCACCCTTTCTGTGAAAAAGAACTTCCTCACATTACCCCTTAATCGGCCTCCCTCTAATCTCATGCTGTGTCCTCTTATCCTGCTATTTTTCTTATATTGAAACATGTTAGACTTTTTCACCTTGTTAATGCCCTTAAGACGTTTGAACGTTTGGATCATATCACCTCTCTCCCTCCTTTGCTCTAGGGTATACATATTGAGTTCAGTTAATCTGTCCTCATGTGTTTTCTGATGCAGTCCTTGCACCATTTTGGTTGCCCTTCTCTGGACTGCCTCAATTTGGTTTACTTTGTTTTTCTTTACTACCCCAATGTGGTGATGCTGAAAACAATCCAGGGCCTAAGGAAATTGAGGGGATTACTATTATCCATGAGAATGTTAGAAGCCTTACACACAAGATTGATCAATACAGGGTGTAGGCTGCTGAATCGGGCCAGGATATTTTGTCAATTTCTGAGACGTGGCTCCATTCAGGAATATATAATAATGAGTTAGAACTTGCAGGGTACAGTTTACAGAGGCGGGACAGGAAAAAGGCGGGGGGGGGGGTATTGTTATATGTGAAAGACACTTTAGGACCCTAGCAGCTGTTACTAGCTAAAAATGTAGAAAGTGTTGATTGCTTATTAATAGAATTGTTAAAAATAAAATTATTAATTGGTGTTTTTTATGCCTCTCCTAAAACTACAATGAGTACATTTGATGTCCTGGCTGACATATTGCTGGAGAAAGTAGGAGATCAGCATGTGCTATTAACGGGAGAGTTTAATGCAAATTGGGAGCAAGATAGAGGGAAAAAGTTAAAAACTAGCTTGGAAGTTTTGGGCTTATGACAAATAATTCACCAACCCATGAGAAGTTTAAATAACAGAACTCCTGGATCTATTTTGGACTTGTTCTTTGTTTCACAGGATTTGAGAGTGGAGGGTTGTAAAATCCTTTCACTGAATTTGGGGGATCATAACCCAATTCAATGTACTTTAATCATGCAGGGAGCTCAGGGAGGCAGTAAACAGGACTATTATGTGTGAGACCTAAAGAGATTCAGTGAAAAATCTTTTAGGAATAGCCTCAGTAATTTTAATTGGACTACGATTTAAACTTAGCTATTTAGGAATTCACTGATTCTTTTTTGGATATCGTGCAACAGCATGCCCCTAAGAGGAAAAAGAGTAATAGTAAAAGAGATGTACCCTGGTTAAAGGAGCATTTAAAAACTCAGTTACGTATAAGGAATAGGGTATGGAAGAAAGCCAAAAGAACTAAATCAGTGGAGGATTGGAATGTGTTTAAATATTGGTGAAACAAGTGTAAAAGGGAGACAGTCTTAGCTAAAAAAGGTATTATCAAAATACTTTTAATAAGAAGCAGGATCCAAATAAGTTTTGGAAAAATATTTCTGAATTGAGAAATCTTGTAAAACCTAAAAATCCAATTAATCTATTAAATGGGAGTAAGTTGGTTGATGACCCATTAGAGGTTGCTAATTTATTGAATTATTATTTTAAGGAACTACCTGATTTGAAAATACCTAACTTGATCCATAAAGCAACTTGTTTTAAACAACAGAATTTGGTTGCCTCCATGACCAATACCAGAGGATTCAAATTTAGGAAGGCTGAAGTGAAAGAAACAGTTAAAGAATTAAAAAGTTTGAAAGTTTCTAAAAGTGGTGGAATGGATGGCATTGATGCTAAGTTTTTAAAGATTAGTGCTGATATAATTGCCCCGATAATTACATATTTTTATAACTGGAGTATAAATTCTTCTTTGGTGCCTGAAATTTGGAAAATGGGGGAAATTATTCCTATTCATAAGGGTGGAGACACTACACTCCCCTCTAATTATAGACAAATAACTTTATTCCCCATTCTTTTGAAGGTGCTGGAGAAGCTGGTTAATTACCAGGTTGGCCAGTACCTTGAACAAGAAGGGATCATAACAAAGTTCCAATATGAGTTTAGGGAGGGGAGGTCCACAAACACCGCTCTAATTGACTTTAACAATCTGGTGGTAATATCATTAAACCAGGGTAGAAGCACTGGGGTGGTGTTCGTGGACCTCAGCAAGGCCTTCGATTTGGTACAGCATGAGATCTTGCTACAGAGGCTAATTGATATAGGGGTACAGCAAGAAACCCTGACATGGTTTGAGTCCTATTTATCAGAACGTAGGAAAATGTGTACTGTGTGGGGCTGCTGTCTCGGGTCTGGTGGATATAGAAAGAGGTGTTCCACATGGCTCAATTTTGGGCCCTGTATTGTTTAACTTCTATGTAAATAGTCTTGTAACCCAGATGACAAGTACTGAGATAAGGCTTTACGCGGATGACACAGTTCTTATAGCATCTGCAAATAATCCCAAGGATCCGAGACAGTGCCTCCAGACAGATTTCTCCCATATGGAGACATGGATGAGGGACTCTAGCCTATTAACAAGTATAAAAAGACACAGTGTATGCCATTCTCTGTAGGTGCTCAAGTAAATAAGAACACTTTAGACTTGCAGATGAGATTTTCCGATGGGACGATGGTCCAGAATGTGACCACCTACAAATATTTAGGAGTCCTTTGTTGACCCTCGGTTGACCTTTTCAGAACATATTCAGTCACAAACTAAGAAAGTTAGTCAAAGGTTGGGAGCCCTCCAAAGGATATCTGGGTGTTTGTCTAGAGATATTAGAACTAGATTGGTAAAGCAATTATTACTACCCATATTGGAATATGGATCTTCACTTTACATGTATTCAAATCAGACGTTTTTGGTCAAAATGGACCAATTGTATTACAGGATGGGGAACTACATATTAGGAAAAGGATATGGGGTACATTATTGTTTAGTTTTTCAGAAACTTGATTGGCTGTTACCAGCGGCACAGAGGGGATTATTTGTGGACCGTGGTTTGTCATGGACTAATCCATCCAAACAATAAATTGCATCCACTGATTTATTTAGTACAATTGGAAATAGACCCATTATACACATCTAAATTAAGGAAATCATCTGTGAAGGTACCTATGAATAGAATTTTGAATAGGATGGGGGATATGACACTCCAGAATAGCTTGGCTAAAAATTGGAACAAATTACCTCTTGAATTAACTGAGATTGTTGATTTACACAAGTTTAAACTCAAGTTGCATAATTTCTTGAAGGTTCGATGTCAATGTTTTAGATAATTTGTTTAGTTTACCAGACTTTGTTTGTATGTTTGATGTATGTAATAATTATGTATTTTGTCTATTTTTATTTTTGATTCATGTTATGATTTTGTATTGTCTTGTTACACAATGTGCAACCTTTAAAAAAAAAAACACAGGAATTTGTGTAAATGGGTCCCCCCCCCCCCAACAAAATTGCCTGTATAAAAATAAAATTTTTATCAATCAATCAAAGCAATGCCCATGGGGGCAGTTTTCTAGGACGGTGGGGGAAAAGATGAAAACATGGCAGTTAAAACAAAACATATCGAGGGGGTAAAAATAAAAAAAAAATTAAAAATGACATAGCTGACAGCTTTTCCCATTACAGCTGGAGAGTTTCAGGTCCATGGCACCACAAGCGGCAGCACAGAGAACGCAGGTATCAGAGGGAGCATGTGAACTTAGTTGGAAGGATCCCAACTGCTATATAGGAGCTCCTGGTCTGCCAACACACTGAGGGAATACCAGGGGGCATGGGGGACATTTCAGGAGTTCCGGGAGCAGGAGGGGTTCAAGGTAAGTGAGCAAGTTTCACAGGACCAGATAACAAAATACATGGTGAAAAAGTGGGAAGCGGGAATGGCTAGCAGAACGATGGGGGTACAATTAGCAGGCACAGGTTGGACTTGCAGCATGAAAGGCTGGGCTGAACCAAATAAGTTTAAAGTGGTTCGGTGCATGTTGATGGGGTGGCAGCAGTTAAAGGGAGGAAAGGCAGATTAGAGAAAACCTGTGGCAGGAAAAAAACTCAACGAGCTAGTCGGGGTTCTGGGGGAGATATGTATGTCAGATTTTGAAGCCTGTTTATTCAGGGCCATTTTTACAGTTATGGCAAAAGGTGCATTCAGGGTAAGCGAGGTAGTGGCAGGCAACAAAAAGGATGAGAGAGGAGGGTTGTGGGAAAAGGAAATACGTTGGGAACAAGAAAGGGTGACAATTTGGCTGAGGCATTCTAAGACTGATCAGAGGGGGACGGGGGCGGAGATTGCATTAGAGAGACAAGAGACAGAGGGGACATGCCCAGTCACCTTCTTGTGGAAATACAAGGGGAGGAGGAAAAAGGGCGGCAGGCAGTTCTTTACGCATAGTGATGGCAAGCTGGTTACGTGCTTCCAAGTAACGGGGGTTCTAAAGAAGGGAATGGCACATCTGGGAGAGAACCCACAGAGTTATTCCTCTCATTCATTCAGGATTGGAGCTGCACCCATGCTGGCAGCAAAAGGGAGATTGGAAGAAGAAATTAAAAAAGTCGGAAGGTAGCGGTCAAATTGCTATAAGAGATATGTGAGGAAACTGGTAGAACACGTGTATTTCTGTCTTCCACAGGTCAGGGAATGTGCAGACGGGTCTGGATCCTCGGGCATTCTTAAATTTTTAGGGAAGAGAAATGGGCCACCATCCATTAGGGAGGAAAACAGCTAGGGCAGTACCCAGACAAAGTAATGGTTTACTGGAAAGGGGTCTGGGGCACGAGGTGGGCACAGATCATGCCAACCTTGGAGGAGCTGAAGCTAGGGTGGCCACAACCAGACATGCTGATAATACATTTTGGGGGTAATGATTTGGGAGATCGACCATGGGGAATCTAGTGCAAGGAAAGGCTAAGGGACCTAGGGTCAGTTCAGCAGTTTTGGCCGCAGGCAAGGATAGCATGGTCAGAAATGGCACCTAGAATGGTTTGGCAGCAGGCCAGGGACATAAAAGGGGTGGAGCGGGCTAGGAAGAGGATTAACAGGCAGGTGGCAGCATGGTTAAGGGGAGTAGGGGGAACATACATAGCCCATAAAGACATTGCATTTACCAACCCAGGGATGTACAGACTGGATGGGATGCACCTTTGACAGTGGGGATGTCAGCATATGTGCTACAATTAGGAGATAGTATAGAAATTTGGGAAAAGAGGGGGCAGGAGCCATCATTCCATCGCATAAGCTGGAGATGGGTTATTGGAAATTTACAGGGAAAAATAAAGTCGGGGGCAGGTAAGATCCACGGGCGGGCGAGATGCCCGGACGCAGAAGCAGATGAAAAGAAGGTTGCGATTAAGGAAGTAACAATATGGGGGCCAGTTGCCATCAGCAACCGGACCCAAACAGAGGGCAACAATGGGAATAGGAGAAGGGGTATTGGGCTTTTCAAGTGTCCGGACCCCAAGAAGATGACAGACAACAGACTGTTTCAAGGGAAAGTGGATGAAGGGGTATTGGGCTTTACAAATGTCCGGACCCCGAGAAGACGACAGGAGAACCAGAGACATTTACAATAGACAATTGAACTATATGATTGAACAGAATATAAAATGTCGGAATTTATGATGGATAATGTGGGGAAAGATGAAGGAACGTTTGTAAACATGTAAATTTTAAAAGTGGCAGAAGTAAAAGTAATGTTGTGATGTATAAAATAAAATTGCCAGTCGAGCACCCACTAAGAAGTTGTATGTGCATTATTTTCCGGAGAACCTCCCTCTGACAAATGTGGTTGCCCCTAAAGGACAACCTAAATTGTCAGGGGGAATCTGTAGGAAAAAAAGGCACAGGGGCAGAACTGGCTGGGAGAGGACATGTTAGGTAGGCTCAGGTTGAGGTTGGGGGATGGTAGGAAGGAAGGGCCCAGGTAAGGGAGGGGGTCAGGAGGTCATTCCTTGATGACAAATATGACAGGACAGTTAAGCAGGTAAGGATTGGGCTGGGGGAAAGGGGTATCAAGGGGTATTTAGGGTGCCTGCAGAGGAGGGTGTCCCCTTTGCTGGAATCTAAACTTAGCACCCACCCACCTGCCCAGGAGGTTGGTTACTGGGGGAGGAGAAAGGACCTCATGGGCAAGTGGAAGGAAGGGATAACGGGTCACCAAAAGAGGGTGACAGGAGAAGGTGAGTAAAAGCCCTGGTTGATATGGGTTGGCAGAATGTGCCAACAAGAAAACAGTAACGAGATGCCACGCTGGGGAGGCAGGACTTGTATGAAATGGGTTTCAAAGAGGGCAACAGGTCAGAGAAGAAAGAAAGGTTCTCAGAGGATTTGTGTAGGAGGGAAATTTTGGGGAAAAATAAAATGGTGGGGGCTGGAAAGGGGGGCGGGTAAGATCCACAGGCCGGGTGCAGACGCCCGGATGTGGAAGCAGATGAAAACGGAGGCGTATGATTAAGGAAGTAACAATATGGGATGGCAACTGGACCCAAAGAGAGGGCAGCAATGGGAAAGTGGATGAAGGGGTATCGGGCTTTACAAACGTCCAGACTCCGAGAAGACGACAGGAGAACCAAAGACATTTATAAAAGACAATTAAACTATGTGATTGAACAGAATATAAAATGTTGGACTTTATGATAGATAACATGGGGAAAGATGAAGGAACATTTCTAAATATGTAAATTTTAAAAGTGGAAAAAATAAAGGCAATGTTGTGATGTATAAAATAAATTAATTGCCAGTTGAGCACCCACTAAGAAGTTGGCTGTACGTTATTTTCTGGGGAATCTCCCTCTGACAATTTAGGACCTCTGCTCATGAACAGTGTCACTGTGATTTTCTTAATCTGTCCCAAACACTGATTTCCCACAGCGACTGCGTTATTCTGTGCCGGAAGTGCGAAAACACATTTCGGCCAGGATGTGAAAAATGACAGCTGTGCTATTCATAAGGAGGTGTGGAAAAATGCCCATGTTGAAAATCTGGAGTGAAAATATTACAAATTCGCGAGTTACGAGTGCATGGAAACTGTGCAAACACGCTCATAAAGTGTCATTTTTGATTAGTTTACAAATTTGCTAACATAGGCTTTTTGACAACCCACTCATGAACACTGACATTGTCGTTTGTTGATCGGGTCCCAAAGGTGATTCCGCTGCAGTGACTGGGACATCACCTTCGGGACTGAATAAATCCATGACAGTAGCTGAATTCATGAGGAGGGTCCCAATAATCCCATGTTGAAAATTTGGTACCAAAAGTTGAAAAAATGGCCACATATCCACATAAGTTGAAAAAACCCTATTTATGCCATATACAGCTTACGGCATTTCTTCAGTTCGTGGTTTGGCTTTGGAGGTGCAGACATGTTCCTGGCCCACCAAAGATCATTCGCGATGTGCTCAGAGGTAAGTTTTATGTGAGGTGTGTGGGGAGGTGGGGTGTACGAGGTGGCACAGGTTGGGGAGGAGGCACGAGACCCATGAGGACCATTTTCTTTGTTTCAGGGACATAAATTAAACTAAGGACATCGAGGAAGGCTTTTTTTCAGGTTTGTTTTTGCACACTGGGGTGGGCTCCCAGTGTGCCACCTGCATTTTGGGGGAGGGGGAACTGAAGCTGATGGGGATTGGGTCCTCTGTTGGCAAAGAAAGACTGGTTGGGGGAGCATGATCCCGAGGGGGATTGCGCATCCCTCGGCACACAACAAATGCAGGGGGGACATTCTGCCGACAGGGAGTGGGCTCCCCCGTCACAAATGAACTGGGTAGGGGGCATGCCGACAGAGGGATTGGGCACCCCCTTCGGCTTTAATGGGGCTCTGTGGTGGCTCTGTTGATGGGAATGTTATACCAGGCAAGGTACCGCTCTGCAATGATGGGTCACTCCCTCATTGCAGCAGAATGTCTGACGCTGCAATAATGAGGTGGCCCGTGATTGCGGTGATGACATTGTTTCAACTTGGTGGCACTTCTGCAGAACCAGTGTCATCAGGACACTGGGTCTGCACTGGGTGAACACTGCTAAGCCCACAAATGCAGTGCTGGCATTGGCCGCCACAGTGCCGCACCTCCACAACCTGCTTCTCTCATAAGCTGCCACATAATGTTTCTTGCGCATGCACGCAAGCAAACATAAAAATTTGTAAAAGGAAGACCACATTGAAACTGCCTATCAGCAGATCTGCATTGTGCAGATTCATTAGAAATAATGGCTAAAAGCAAGACCACATTGTAAGTTATATTTTACAGGACATGCCAGTTAAGATTATATATATCATACATCGAATCTCAACTGGCATAGCCTGTAAAAGTTCTATACAGTGAAGCCCGCTTAAGTGCACACCCTCGGGATATTGCAAAAGTGTGCATTTAACTGGGCTGTGCATTTAAGCGATCAATTCAAAAAACACAACCAAGAACGTCTTATTTTACCCATGCTTTATTCAACAATAGCGCATCAGCTTTAAAACATAAATTAAATAACTGCTGTCATACATATATCCCACTTCTGCATAAAATCAGTTATTTTCCTCTGCTTTGTCGATTTCAGTGCCAGCAACTGCACATAGCTTTCAAATTATACAAAACACTAACGCCTTGCTTCTCCTTACTTAAAAAATTCTCTTACTGTTTCCAAGCTCTCTAGTGCATGACAGCGTAATCAGTTCTGTATCCTGTGCTTTCTCCTCGTACGTCTCAGTAGCCTCACGACCCACGAATGTGACTGCATATTTCCTCTTCCCATTAACCAGCAGTGATGACATCAGCGTCTGACCTAGGACAGAACCCTCCCTCTTTCATAGCAATTTGCTATTGTCTCCTGTTAATACTCCGCCCCACGATGCATCAAGCATCTATATGGCATCCCATACAGAGATCTTCTTACTGATCTCAGACACTGCTACAGGGACCAGAGTAAATGTGGATGATTAGCTTTGGATGTTAATCGTGGACACTGTCGTCAGTGTGCTGTTAAGGTGGACCAGCATTAAAGGTGGACCTAATAGATGTGCACTTTAAGAATTATTTGTCTTCACTATTTAATAAGGATTTCAGACAAAAATATGTGTACTTAACCGAAATGTGCACTTAACCACGATGCATTTAAGCAGTATATTTAACACTGAGTACATAGGAAAAAAATCTGGATATTGAAATACCATGCACTTAAGCGGGATGTGCACTTATCCGATGTGCACTAAAGTGGGCTCCACTGTATTAGTAAAATGGTTTAAATGCTTTACCCACATGAAATAAATATTTTAAATATCAGCTTAGCTAGTCTTTCCTCATAGGTCTTATCCCATATGCTTCGCGCCATTGTAGTTGCCCTCCACTGCACCACCTCCACCTTGTCTATGTTTTTTCTCAAACGGGGCCTCCAGAACTGGATGCAGTATTCCGGGTGCAATCCCGTGAGTGTAATACAGGGCCAAGATGACCTTCCTCTTTATACTCTTGATACTCCTCCCTGTGCATCCAAGCATCTGGCTAGCCTTTTCAGGTGCCTTATCACACTGCCTGGTTTCTCTTAGGTCCTGTGAGATGATGACTCCCAAGTCCCTTTCTTGCTTTGTGACTGTCAGTATCTCCCCACATAGTTTTTACTTTGCCCCTGGGTTCATGTACACTATCTGTATGATCATGCACTTCTTTGCATTGAAGCCCAGCTGCCATTCTTCAGACTATTTCTCCAGTTTTTTTTTTATTTTGTTCATGTCCCCGTTTTCCCACATTTTTGCTTGTCACCTGCCTGCCTGTGCTACCCTCAGGCCTCCACCTGGGGGCAAGTGGACTGCGGGGGGTGACAGGGTCCCTCCCCAGACAGGAGAGCTGCCTTGTGGCTGCTCAGTCCTGCTCCCTCCCTCCCCGCTAGCTGGCCTTCAATGACCCAGACTTGCTCCCGAACCCAGGTCGCCGGCGTTGCATGAGGTGTGGCATTCAGTGGCTCAACCCTCAGCATCACTGGGCCAGCTCTCCAGTTTTTAAGGTCTTCCATCACTCTTTCAATACCCCCCTGGCATGTCCACTCTATTGCATACCTTCTTATCCTTTGCAAAGAGAAATGCCTTCCCCTCCAGTCCCTCTGCAATGCCCCCAACAAAGACATCGAAGAGGACTGGCCCCAATCCCAACCCTTGCGGCACCCTGTTTGTCACCTCTTCCTCTCCAGAGTACTCCCTGTTTACCACTACCCTCTGACTCCTGCCATTCAGCCAGTTCTCCACCCACTGAACTATTTTAGGATCCACCCCTAGGCTGTGCAGTTTGTTAATCAGCCTTCTATGGGTGACAGTGTCAAAGGACTTTCTGAAGTCCAGATAGGCCACATCCTCTGCATCCTCCCTGGTCCTACCTTAGTTACTCAGTCATGCAGTAGATTAGTACAATGAGTTAGTGCAAAACACAGTGCTTATCGAAAGTACAGTAAAAGTTAGGCTTAGAGGTATAAGTAAATAAATACCATATAATGGCTCCACCAAGCCACAGCGACGGAAATTTTGCTGCAATCATTCATATCGACGCAATCCCACTGATATTGCTGACACATCCTAACAATGACCCACAACACACGCCACTGACCGCCACACTTAACTGTGATCATATGAGAGGGGCTCCCCCTGCACCTATCTCATGGGGCTGTGCCCCGCATCCCCTACTTTAAATATCTAACTCCATATCACAGAGACAGCGGAGTTAGGTGCTTATCCCCTGTCAATGAAAAATCTCCCTGTCAATGCAAAGTCTGGCGACGTCGGGGTTTCGATGTCGGGGAGTCAATGTCGAAACTCCGATGTTTGAATGGTATATCCCATATATGGCAGTGTACGTGTGTGTGTGTGTGTGTATGTGAATGTTCTACATGTGCAGACAGTGCACTGCTATGTTATACTGTAATATATATAAGTAATATGTGGATGACGCCTTTGGGGTGAACGGTTCCATGAGCCCGGACGCAGATCTCTTAGCAACTGCGCTCTTGCCATAATTTCCCTCTACCCGCTTGATTTCCTCGGCTCCTATTACTGAACTTAGACTCAGTGTTTAGGGTCATTCTCCTGTTTGCCGCTTAAACCCCTAAACTCCGCTGGGTCCTCACCTGGCTAACCTATTAAATGTCAGCCTGACCCTGTTTTGGGCCTCTCCTCCCAACTTCAGCTTCCCTTTACCTAGTACTGTGTCTATCCTGCTGCCTGCACCATGGAATTAGCTCTTTAACGGGTACTACCCGGCTTCTAAGCCGCCTGTCTGCCTCTCACCCCCCCATTGCGAACCTCTTTGCTGGTTCCTGACCCAGAACAAACAGTGAGGCTGGTATTTTTCGTGATGCTCAGCTACCAAACTGTCTCCTGAAACACCCCTCTAGCTGGCTCAAGGTTCCAAGCCCGGTCACAGCCCCTGCCTCTAGCTGGCTCACGGTTCCACGAGCCCGTCGCAGTCCCCGCCTTTTCATAACCAGTCAGTAATCGCTTGATGTCGCCTAACTTAGCTCAACTCCCACAGTAGCTCTACTCCCGCATACGGTCCTTAGAACCAGCGGCCGGACACCTTTCACTACCTTCCGCTGCCGTAAGCTTCTACCGTCTTTACCCGTTCCCCATACTCGATTCATTTCATGCCGTGAATCGGTTCCATGAAGACCCGACTGCAGGCTCTAGCCTCCGCCGCTAACGCTGCACTTTTTTCTCGCCCACCCACCTAAGCTCGCCCCTCGACTGGCCTTTAGAACCATAAGCCCAGACACTTTTCCCACTAACAGTCGCTGATGCCGCAGGTTCCTTCCTTTGCCCCCACCAACTCCACTAGCTGGTAAGGCTACCCTGCCCCTGGTCTCTAGCCCCGCCATCTCCACTGAACTTAGCAGTGCACTTACCTTCTCCTTATCATGTCCCCCCTTTTTCTCTCCCCTACTCTGAAGTCTATCCCAACACCAGTACCCACTGTTCTCTCCTGCCTACTTGTAACAATGTCTAATTCTTCCAATGCACCTTACCATGTAACTGTCTTAATTGCTGTACTATTGTGTGTACCTGCTTGCCTCCTGGGTGCGTGCCTGAAAATAGTCACTTGCTGGCTGGTGCACCTACCGGTTACAAAAACAAATAAATAAATAAATAGTTGCCAGTGACCTCGAGTAACCTCACAAGTGGCGAGCCACAGTGAGGGTTACGAGTGGTCACTAGCAACTGTACAAATAACTTGCTTATCCCACAGGCACCCCACATATCTGATTTATGCAACAGGGCTGGAAAGATTTTTAATTTTTTTATAACTTCATAAAAGCATTTGGTTTTGGTGCTCGCCCATCTTCTGTGTGCCCTGTTGCTATGGGCATTGCTAGGGAGTCCACGTTATGACATTTTGATTGCTGTTGCTATGTAGCAGCTTGCCGGAGTTTAAGTTGAGGAGCTGACTTTTTTCTTCAAAGAAAATAGTGGTGCTGCTTAGTGAGAGTGGGTACAGTGTGCGCTGAATGCATGTTTTGAGACTTTACATTTTTTTTACTTAAAAAGAAAACTGTGTTACTGCTGTGGAGTGGACTTCTGGACATCGCAGCTGAATATGCAGATGGGAGTGGGACCTGTTGGAAAATACTGGGAGAGGAGTGTTGTTGGGAGGACTGGCTGCATCATGCTGAATACAAAAGGAGAAGCAGAGGTTTTGAAAAAAATAAAGGAGCAATAAGAGCTAGAACGTTAAATGTTTGAGTGCGTGGTAGGAAGGTGGTGAGTGGAGCAGGTTGTCAGTGTGACAGTGAGGCAGGCGGGTGGGGAGGAGGAATAGGAGAACAGGTTGTTGAGACAGTGTCTGAGCTGGAAGTAGTGGGGGGGAGTGATGTAGTCACTGTGTGGATAAATGGGGGATGATGTAATCACTATGGGGATAACTGAAAGTTGCCCATAGGTTACGCATCTCATTTATCTATTACAGTGACTTCAGATAACGTGCTTATGTGCCACTTTTATCCTGCCGTCTGTTACATAAATGCATATATGTGTATTTGTTTAGTCAGTGTGTGTGTGTATCGCAACAATTAGAAAGTGCAGTTAGGTGGCTCTTTGGTTAGTGCAAAAAATGCTAGTCTACATTTCCCCACCATCTAGATCAGTTTCAGCCTTCTGCAAGTCATTACTTATTTAACTGAGGTGTCTAGTGGCAACTCCCCACCCTCTGATGTCCCTTGGAGCCGGAAAAGAAGAAAATGGTCCCTTGATGTCTTTTCTTTTAATCTGTAAACATGTGTGTAGATGGTGCACTGCTATGTTATACGCACTAGAATATATATGCATATATGTGTATATATATTGGTCAGTGTGTGTGTATCACAGCAATTAGAAAGTGAAGTTAAGTGGCTCAGTGGTTAGTGCAAAAATTGCTAGTCTGCATTCCCCCACTATCTAGATCAGTTTCAGCCTTATGCATGTCATTTCTGATTTAAATGAGAGTCTGTTGCTGCCCCACCATATCTGTGTCCCTTCCCCATTGCCCAGCTCTTTCCAAGACCAGCCCATATTAGTCTTATGGCATGGGGATCTGCTCAGAGACCTAGTATAACATCAATACCAGCAGCAAATATCTGGCATTGACAAATGCTTGTTTTAAGTAGAGAATCTGCTTCTCCCTCTGTTTCATCTTAGCAGACAGACAAGCAGTCTATCTCTGTAGCAGATGTTGTCAGCAGCTCTGAGCTCCCTCTCTGTTCAGCAGACAAACGCGGACTGAAATTGGTCTAGCATAGTCCCTGCTGTTCACTGGGGAATCAGCAACTCTGATTGATCAACTGAGCTGTCAATCAAGGCAGGCAATCCTGGAGATCTGTCACTCAACAGGATATTGGTAGCTGAAAGACAACCGAATCAGTAAGATCCATTACAAATTGAACAGCCCTTGTGTCTCTTTAGGCAGCTCTACCTGTTTGGGGGACCAGTCACCCCCGACTACATGACCATGGCAGAGGGGGTCGGAGTGATAAAAATGACTGTCAAATTATAGTCCAAAAGCAGTTTCCTACAAAAGTCCTTGTTTGCACAAATGTCACTGGTTAAACTGAAATCCTCATCGCGAACCAGTCCTACACGGGTGCAAACCCATGTCCGATTTAGTCAGTGTAATGATTGGGCTTCTCCAGTCTTGTTGGAAACACTGTAGTATCACTCCATTGGCAGTGGTGGACACCTTTGATGCACGAGCAGCAAGGGAGTCTAAAAGGTATAGTAGCATCATGGGGATTACACTCTCCCCCTGCTAAGAAAAATTAACATCCTCCTCAATTCCATGGGAGTCCAAACTCCAGCATCTTTACACAGCAGTTGACTGTCTAGACACATAATTGCTAGCTATTTTTTTTATCAACAGTTGCATCCTGTGTATAAAATTGATTCTTATCAAAGGCATAAACGATGGTATGTAGCCACAAGTTCTACTTAGACAACTTGTTCTTATCTATAAGCATTTTAGCAAACAGTTCCCACATACTTTGAGATGTTTCATCACGGGGCACCAGTGAATACTATACAGGGTGATGGTCTCGGTATTACACATATTCCTCTGTGTACAACATGCTTGGGTAGGTCAGCGGAGGCACCAGGCACAGGCGGATTTAGAGGGTGGGCTAAGGGTGCTATAGCTCCCCCATCATGAAGCTCCTCTATTAGTAACACACTGTGCTGCATTCTTAACCATGAAAGCTGCCTGAGCCACACAGGTCTCATCTGTCCTCCAGCAGAGCTGGCCTTAACTAGGTGTAAACTGTGCCCCTGCACCTTGAGGGCCCATGCTTTTTTCTTGAGAAAAAAAAATAATTTAAAACATTTAAAAATGCCTAAATGTTGTTAGAGATAAAAATGTTTACCAGCAAATGAAAGTGGAAGATAACTGTCTTTGTTACTGTTACAAAAGGTGGGGGAAGCTCTGCTGTAGTGGAAAAGATTAGGTTAAGTAAGTAATAGGTGTCATGGCCATACTTTTACACCTCCCAGGTTGACTACTTTCACAAACAAAAGGCTATATTGACAAGAGAACTTGTTTTGTAACCTGGACATGTAGGTGAAACAATGAATGATATGACAAAATATGTTTCAAAAGTATGTGAGCACTCAAAATGGCTCAAACACCCGACCAGCACAGAGCAAAACTGGATTTCCTGATAGGGACCCTGAAAACCTGATCACCAGGTAAAAAAACTGACAGGTGGCAACCTTACTGGTGTCCCATGATAATCCTCTCTCACTCACACCTCCAGAAAAGTTAAGTTGTTTAACTTGTTTGCAGATCAGAGTATCTGAGGTGTAAGTGTCCAGTGATGATGTCCCTGTCCTTACATAAATGAATATGGCAGTAGTTCTGTACTTATTTAAGTTCTTGCTCAAGGCTCAGTCAGATTCATTTCCAATGGTGTAGTCAAATAATTCAGTGCAGTCAATGTCACTAATTAAAAGATGCTGGTTAAACTAGTAGACCAGGTACTGCTTTAGTAATTCAGGACAGGAGGGGTAGTGAGGTGTAAATGTTGGATGTGGGGGGCCCACAGGGAATGGAGTGGTGGGGCTCAGCAGGTGGCTGCACAGGGCCCAGAATGGTTAAGGCCGGCCCTGTCCTCCAGTATCCTGGTAGTGTGGTAAATAACTACCCCCACCCACATTACATAGTTGATCCACCACCCCGGAAAGCCAGTCTCCAGCATGCATTTCTTACTAACGTTTATCCTGCACCATGTGGTCCGGTCCCAGCACTGTGGCAGCAGTTGGTCTTGCCTTAGTGAGCCTGAGCATTCGTTCTCTACTTTTGCAGGCTTGGTGCAACTCCTTTGTTCATGCGCAGGGCCCCGGGGGGGTACAGCTGCAGCAAAGCGGAGTGGACGTTAACAATACAGATCTCAACCAGGTCACCTGGTGCTCACTGCTCCTGATTTGCTATTGCGTTCAGTAGTGGATATGGCTAGCAAGGGGTGCCTTCTTTAAATATCTAGGCTGCTTAAACAAGAGTGAGCTGTAATTCATTAACTCAGAAGATTAATGTTGGAGAAAGAGAGGAGCGAGTGTACTACTGAGGAGGAGACAGAGAGAGAGAGAGAGAGAGAGAGAGAGAGAATGGAGCCCATAAGTGAAGAGCAGAGCCCGGGGTTTCAGGCAGCAGCAGTCCAGTAACACGGGGTCGGAGTGGCCTTGGTAAATCAGCACAAGAAGATGGAGTGAGGTTCAGGTCATCTTCCAGTAGCTGAAGCAAGCTGTAGCCGAGAGCTCTCCTCATTAGGAATCATGAGGTCAGTGTGTGCTGTCTAGAGAGAGTTTGGCGGCCAGGTGACTGGAGACAGTACTCAACTAGGGGCACATAGACTTCAGCCTGCTGGAAAGTGATCAAGTCTTCATTTAATCAGGTACTTCTTGCTTTAAAAACAAAAGAGTTTCACAGTCACAAACTATGGTGGGTGGGGGGCAGCTGTTGGGATGGAAGAGGACATTAGTGTTCCATCAAACTGGGTGTGTAATAAATGTAGTACTAGTGTTATTAATTTCTAGTATGGGGAGTTTAAATTAATGATATTAAAATAGTTTAAGGTCACTGCTAGTTTTGTCCTATATGGCAAATTGATTTTGGTGCAGATCTGCAGGAGAGGGAGTTGGAGAGTAGTGCCCTCCGGTAGCATGCTAGGAATGGTACAAAACTAATGCTGGGGCAGGTCTGGTCTCAGCGACAGCATGAACCAAGAGAGGCAAAAACTGGTACTTGAGACCTTTAAACTGAGGTAAAAACTTCTGCATGTACTGTATGTCTAATCTGTGTGGTCTTTTCAGTTGTGGTTGTACAGTGTGAATAAGCACAGAGGGATTTAATAGACATGGGGACTTTGAAGGTGTTCTGCTATATGTTATGGCATGTGCAGGAGTTTCTGCATGCTTGGAGAGCAAAATTGGCAACAGAAGTCATACGACCTTGTTTGGCTCATTGACACAGGCAGTTACAAAACTGGAAAAAAAAAGGGATAGAATCAAATATTTCGTTTATGTAGTTCTATGTGTTGAATGGGGGTGCAAGTTGTGATGTACCCAAGCAAGTGCTGTTGCTAATAAAAAAAATGCATTTTTATATTTGTTTAAAAACTGTTTTTCTGTCTGCTTACTGACTTCTTGGGCCTATCATAAAAATGAAATGCCTCATACCATGGGGTTATCCCAGTAAAGGATATTTTAAAACAATAAAAAATATTTTATTTATTTAAAAATGTATTTTCTTTATAATAAATTGTTCTATAGAATAAAATATGTTTTGCAAAAATAGCAAGCAGACTTGAAATTATATTTTCAGAAATTAGATAGCAATGTGACTTTGTTCCCATATTTCTATAGTTATTGTATTTTTTTTTTTTTTACTGAGATAAGGTTGGGGGATACGTTAATCTGTACTGCAGGACAAACTGGGATGGGTTGGCTTTATGGTAATGTCATAACGTGTTTGAGTGAGTGACATTTGTGAACTTATTTACTTGGATTGTCATTTAATTTGTCTGCAGTTGTCTTCTCACCAAGTCTCTTTCAACTTTTCTCATTTTTATGTGTTTCAGATGTGCTGCTACCCAGCTGCAGTCTTTTGGTATTTTGTGTTTTTGGGGAGGGGTGGGAGGATATTTTGGGCAACATACTGTCATGTGGACTGTGGGGACTCTGGGGATGGTGCTAGGGTGCAACTAACAAAGTATGGGGAGGGAGGAAATGAGTAGAAATTGCATTAGAAATACCCTCCAAAATGCACCAGAATGCACCAAAATGTTAAAAAATGTCTGGGGGCCTAGGTGGCCCACCAGACCCTTGGCCTATTATTTTTATTTTTTCTCTGTATTGAGCTCCCCCATCTACAGGACTCCTGGATCCACCTCTGAGGAGTGCCATAAGTGAGTCTAAGCAAAGGTCTGACAGATCTTTCAGAATGGTGCAATGGGACAGCAGTTTCTTCCTCCAGGTTTAGGGTCACGACTCCCATCTCCTCAACCAGCATAGGAGTATATTGAGTTGAAAGTGACTCCACTTCGTCTTCTGTTTCTTCTTCTTCTGTTTCTTCTCCTTCTTCTCCTTCTTCTCCTTCTCCTTCTTCTCCTTCTTCTCCTTCTTCTTCTTCTTCTTCTCCTTCTTCTCCTTCTTCTTCTCAAGTACTGGACCTGTATCCAAGGCACAAAGGGCTCTGCATTGGGATTCAGTTGAGGTCCAGTTGGCTGGATTTCTCCCCAGGTGTAACAGCTGGTAAAAAGCTTATAGTGCCCGTGGTAAAGTAGTAGCATTCTAATTTCATGCCTTCATCAGATGAATCATCATCAGTTCCTTTTGGGTTAATACTAAGTTGTTCTATGGGTTTTTTCTGCGCATAACAGATCTGTTTTTTGTCCACTTAGACACTTCAGGTTCAGCAATTGTAATACAAATATCCATTTGCCTAATCAGCAGCAAGTGATTCCTGTGAATCGTACGAGTTCTAGCAGACTCTCCCTCTGGTCGAATTTAGTAAACCAACTCCTGAATCAGTTCTATAGAAGCTGACGGCAGATAGGGGCCATATGGTCCATCCAGTCTGCCCTTTTTTTGTTACATTTCTTACACTGTAGACCCCTCCAGGTCTATGGTACTTTCTCTGCCACCCCATTACCTATCCCTTATGATTACCTTGTGTTTATCTCAGGCTTTTTTGAATTCCACCACTGTTTTCACCCCCACTACCTCTGCTTGAAGACTGTTCTAGGCATGTACCACCCTTTGTGTGAAGAAGTATTTCCTCACATCTCTCCTACACCTGCCCTCCTCCAGATTCATATCATTGCCCCTTGTTCTGGAGCACCCCTTCCTCTGCAGAATACCTGCCACTTGTACTTTACACACTCCCGTGAGGTATTTAAAGGTTTTGATCATATCCCCCCTCTCCCTCCTCTTCTCCAGGGTGTACATGTTTAGTTCCTTTAACCTCTCCTCATGGGACATGTGATGTAGACCATGTGCCATCTTGGTAGCCCTCCTTTGGATGGCCTCCATCTTGTCTATGTTCTTCCTGAGATGTGGCCTCCAACACTGGACACAGCATTCCAGGTGGGATCTTACTAAAGACCTATATAGTGGAAACACCACTTCCCTCTTCCTGCTGGTAATACTCCTACCTATACGTCCCAGCATCCCACTAGCTCTCCTGATTGCTTTGTCACATTGTCAGACCACCTTCAGGTTATCTGATATGATTACTCCAGGTCTCTTTCCTGCTTGGTCACTGCTAATATCTCTCCCCCTATTTTGTACAGCAGCCCTGGGTTTCTGTGATCCAAGTACATTATTTTGCACTTTTGTGCATTAAACCTTAGCTGCCAAACTTTTGACCACTTCTCTAGTTGTTTGAAGTCTCTTTCCATCCTTTGCATCCCCTCCGGAGTATCCACCCTGTAGATCTTGATGTGATTCACAAAGAGGCAGACCTTCCCTTCCAGTTCCTCTGCTATGTCACTAGTGCAGACATTAAAGAGGGCTGGCCCCAGTACTGACCCCTGTGGTACCCTGTTGGTCACTCTCACCTCCTCAGAGCAAACTCCATTTACCACCATTCTCTGCCTCCTATCCCTAACCAGTTTCTTACCCAGGTTACCACCTTATTGCCCACCCCATGCTACCCAACTTGTTTACCAGCCTCCTATGTGGAATGGTGTCAAAGGCCTTGCTGAAGTCCAAGTAGGCCACATCCACCCTCCCCCCTCCACCCCTAATCCAACACCCTGGCCACCCAGCCAAAAATTCTACCAGATTTGTTTGGCATGACCTCCCCTCCATAAAGTCATGCTGCCTCGGGTCCTGCAGTGCACTGGATTCCAGTTGTTCCATGATTCTTTCCTTTAATGGTGTTTTCATCAGTTTCCCTACTACAGATGGTATGCTGACAGGCCTGTAATTTCCCACCTCCTCCTTGCTACCACTTTTGGGAAGTGGGACTACGTCTGCCCATCTCCAGTCCTCCAGGACCATGCTGGTCTGCAGTGAACTGTTAAAGTCTGTCAGGGGTGCACTCAGCACCTCCTTGAGTTCCTTTAGCATTCTTGGATGCACCCTTCCCGGTCCCATGGCTTGGTCCACCCTCAGATTAACGAGTGCTTTCCGGACACCCTCTCTTCAGAAAAGGGACTGATATCTGCTGCCCTCCCCCCCATGACAGTTCCAACATGACATAGGGAGTTGCCCCATCTATCTGCAAGTCTGTGTTTTCCAACAATACCAAGTTTCATACCAGTACTCTGCCACCAGAAAAAAGGTTCATGTGTCTTTACTTTCTTGTCATATTGAGCTATGTTGACTCTGTTTCTTCTCCCAGCAATTACTTATGCCAAAGGATATGCTGGGTTCAATTGATCTTTCAGTTTATAGACATACTGAAGATAGGTCTCAGGCCAGGCTCCATCAGCTAAGACTCTGAAGCATAAAGCAATGGGCAGGTTGGTTTCTCAACCAAACATAAGATGGTATTGTGAATACCCAGTTGCATTGCTTTTGGTGCAGTTGTAAGCATGCACGAGTGCATTGACTTGCTGACTCCTTTTCTCCTTATCTTGGATCCAATGGTTCCATGTTAAAATCACAAGTATAAAACAGAGATTTACAAAATAGCACGGTTTTAATAGCGATCGTCTAAATAGGGAGCATACATAATAGTGTATCTCCAAATAGCACCACGTAAAAATAGTGATCAGCTCTGCAAACAGGAGTGGGGATGTCACGCTTAGTAGTTCCACAGACCCACTAGTGCAGACCAGCACCAGAGCAGACCTCACCAGACTCAATGGAGCTAAAGGTTTGTCCTTGGAGCAATTGTTGATAGTGAGTAAGAGAGATGTGGTTCCATCAGCAGAACGCTTGGTCTGTCCTTGGAAAGGGGAATTATAGTAAGAGGGCCTGGAGAGTCAGGAGTCCCTGTTACCTGTCTGGCATGTTGTAACAGGAGAGGTATGCCACACGTTGTAGTTCCACAGACCCACCAGCGCAGACCAACACCAGAGCAGACCTCGTATGGACCTGTGCATTGATGGACTTGGAGTATCCAGATGTTTCTTCTTTCTGATTCTATGTAATGGGGGTGCCTGTTGTGATAAGTCTGAAGTCTCCTTTTGGGTAATCTTAGGGTGAAGAACAATTAACACTGTTGGGGGGCCATGGGAAAGGGATTATGGTAGTGTTATTTTCTTGGTCCATGTAATTTTGTGATGAGATAGTAACACGTGTCTTAAAAATGGAACCAGTGAAGAACTGTGGGTCACGCTGGAAACAGGAAATGGGACAGCCATAAGAACCGGGGTTGTCTACAGGCCCCCAGACCAGGGGGAGGACATAGACACATTACTGTTAGAAGATATACAAAACATGACAGCTAAAGGGGAGGTTCTGATAATGGGAGACTTCAACATGCTGGATACAGATTGGTCAATACCAGCAGGAACATCTGCCAGAACTAGACACATGGTGGATTCCCTGCAGGGGGAGGGCCTCAAACAACTGGTACAACAACCCACAAGAGACAGGGCTATCCTAGATCTAGTACTGACTAACAGGGAAGGGATCACAGATCTCCAGGTAGAAGGACACCTGGGGCCAGTGACCATCACATGGTATGGTTCAATTTGGCTACTACATCTAAATCATCCCATTCCAAGGCAAAATATGGGACTTCAGAGGAGCTGACTTTGATAAGATGGCCAACAGAGTTAAGCTAGCCCTGGCAAAAAGAAACACAGGTGAGGGGATACAGGCAAAGTGGGCAAGCATTAAGGATGCAATACTTGAAGCAACATCCCATTGTGTTAGACAGAAAAGGAAGTGCAAAAGAAGAAGGAACCACTTTGGTTCTCAAATACAGTAGCAGAAAAGGTCAGAGCCAAAGGCTGGCCTTCAGGAAATATAAGGAACACAGCGGGATGAAGATAGGAGGCATACCAAACTGCCCTAAGGGAAGCAGGGAAGGCAGTAAGGCAGGCAAAGTCCCAAACTGAGGAAACATTAGCACGAACAGTAAAAGAAGGTGACAAGACTTTCTATAGATACATTAGTGAAAGGAGAAAGTCCAGAGGGGTATTGCTAAGCTCAATGGAGAAAAAGGGACATGTGAGGAGGAGGACTCCTGTAAAAGCATCTCATCCTAAATAGATACTTTTGCTCAGTATTTACTGAAGAGAAGGTAGGGCAGGGCCCACAGCTCAGCACCATGGACACGGGGGAGGGAGGTGAGCACTACTCCCTTCACAAAAGAAAGGGTCCTACAAGAGCTCACTAAGCTCAGGGTGGATAAGGCAATGGGACCTGATGGCATACATCCCAGGGTACTTAAGGAACTAAGGGTGGAACTAGCAGAGCCATTAGCAGAACTGTTTAGTGAGTCTCTGAGCACAGGAGAGGTCCCAGAAGACTGGAGAAGGGCTCATGTGATCCCGCTCCACAAAAGTGGTAGCAGGGAGGAGGCAGGGAACTACAGACCAGTCAGTCTTACCTCAGTAGTGGGCAAGATTATGGAGGCACCTTAAGGAAAGGATAGTGCAACACCTGGAATCCATAGGGCACAGGATCCAAGACAGCATGGGTTTACAAAGGAAGGTCCTGTCAAACTAATCTCATAGATTTCTTTGACTGGGTAACCAGTGGTGGACCAAAGGAGCAGTTGATGTCAGCCTACCTGACTGGCTAAAGCTTTTGACACTGTTCCACATGAAGATTGATAAATAAGCTGGGTAGGCTCGGAGTGGGTCAGAAGTTAGTCAACTGGGTGGCAAACTGGTTGACGGGCAGAAAACAAGAGTGGTGGTAAATGGTATACAGTCAGAAGAGATGCAAGTCACAAGTGGGGTACCTCAGGGATCAGTCCTGGGGCCAGTCATCTTCAATATCTTCATTAGTGACCTTGCAGATGGACTAGAGGGCAAGGCTTGTCTGTTTGCAGATGACACCAAGATCTGCAACAGAGTAGATGATCCAGATGGGGTGGGCAGAATGAGAAGAGATCTGGATAAACTAGCAAAATGGTCAGAAGAGTGGTAACTGGGATTTAATGCAAAGAAGTGCAAGATCATGCACATAGGGAAGAGAAACCCTGAATCCACCTATAGGCTGGGAGGGGAGTTGCTGGCAGTCACAAAGGAAGAAAGAGACTTGGGCATCATCATCACTGATGACCTGAAATCATCCAAGCAGACCTCTAAAGCAGTAGGTAAGGCTAGGGGATGTTAGGGTGTATAAGTAGGGGTATCACAAGTCGTAAGAGAGGTAATAATCCCTTTACAAGACACTGGTTAGGTCTCATCTGGAGTACTGCATGCAGTACTGGAGGCCACACCTTCACAAGGACATTAACCAAATTGAGGCAGTCCAGAGAAGGGCAACCAAAATGGTGCAGGGACTGCATCAGAAGACATATGAGGACAGATTAACAGAGTTCAATATGTATACCCTTGAGCAAAGGAGGGAGAGAGGTGATATGATCGAGACATTCAAACACCTTAAGGGCATTAACAAGGTGAAAGAGTCTAACATGTTTAAATATAAGAAAAATAGCAGGACAAGAGGACACAGCATGAGATTAGAGGGAGGCGATTAAGGGGAATGTGAGAAATACTTTTCACAGAAAGGTGGTGGATGCATGGAACAGCCTACCTCAGGAAGTGGTGACTATGAATACAGTGCAGAGCTTCAAACAGGCATGGGATAGGCATAAGGGAGCAATACAGATAAGTATGAATAGATAGACCACTGACAGAGCAAAGGTCGATGGCACATTTATAAGGTAGAAAAAGAAATGGGCAGACTGGATGGGCCTTGCGGTCCTTGTCTGCCGTCAGCTTCTATGTTTCTATGTTTCTATGACTTCTGGTGACATAGAGACCCAGAATGGTGGCTTAGCCTTCAGCTCTCAGCCCTTCAACTTACAATCCATGGCAATCCGGAGAATTATACCTTCTTTTTTCAGCGAACTTGGTGGCAATACAATTAGCTTACCTTCAGCGATGGGGCAAACTTAAAAGAAAGGTCCTATGAGTTCCAGAATGGCTGCGCAGAGTGAGAGAAGCAGAACTGTCTCTGGCCTGAGTCTTGCGCCCTCCTGCTCCTTGGTGCTCTCAGGTACGGGAGAAGAAGATTTGTGTTCAGATTTAGGCTCTATTGGGACACAATTAGAAGCCAGGAAAATACTAAAACTTCTACAACGTATAGATGGCAAAGTGACGGACATACAAAAAGATTTCCAGAAATTAGAGTCAAGAATCACAGCTATAGAAAAACAGGTGGACAATATGTAAAATGAAAGTATGGCCTATGGTCATTCACTCACTTATCTTCACAAAAGAGAAAGAGCTCTTACGGCCAAAACAGAAGATGCGGAAGCATGCTCCTGACGAAATAACATCCAAGTAGTCGGGATTCCAGAGGGGAGTAGAACAGGATGACATGCCTGCTTTTATGGAGTCATGGTTGAAAACTGAATTGAATCTGGATGAAGACATGCCCCTGGAAATAGAACATGCACATCACACGTTGGGACCCAAACCCGCGGTGCCTCCACGAGCCACTCTCATCAAATTTCTCAAGTTCCCCAAAAAATTAAAAATCCTGCACTTGGCATGGGCTAAGAAAGATCTAAATCTAGACACCACTAAGGTCTATGTGGACCAAGATTTCCCCCCTTCTATGGCCGCGCGGAGAAAAAACGTTCTGTGGGTGGCAAAGCAGCTCAGAGAAAAGGGCAGGACAGCGTATCTCCACTAACTGGCAAGATTATGGGTTGACTTCCCTGACGGTCCTAAAGTATTTGATTCGCTACTTGCAGCAATGGATGTCCTGAAGACAGAAGGAATTTCTCTGCTAGATCTAAAGGAGGAGACAGCAAAGAATGAGACTGAGCAATTATTGTGGTCCCTGACACCTGGTGCAAAGAAGCCACAGAATCTGAACTCAAGGCTGGAAGCGCTCCTTCCACTGCATGCTGACCTCTCAAAGTGGCTCCAAAAAGGTCAGTCCTCTTAATATACACATGTTTCAGGTGCATTGACTCTGTTACGGCCATCGACAAGACAGAAATACTTTACAGAATCTACCCTGCCAGAATGAGACATTTATTCTCTCCGTCTTTTTGAATTGCCCAGACCAGGGTGATTTGAGGGGGCAACCAGCAAAGATCTGTATACTTCACTCACCCAGCAATGTTCCAGTTTACACAGGGGACTCCCTGTTGTTTGAGTCATCTGGCCGCATTTGCTAGAGAAGTTTCTCTTGGCGAGAGCACAGGGCCTTGACAAACGTGCATGACACGCTTGGAACTGATTTCTCTACACCTGGAACCCCTCTTTGTGAACCTCAGATCGTACAGGGATTTATTTTGTTGAAACTCCAGGGGAACTGGGTTGCAGATGCTACCCCACCATGCACTGAGTACTTCCTATTCCCCAGTCTCTCCAATCTCTCGGACTTTCACATGGTGGTCACATAGACCTAATTTCCCAATATTTGGCCAGACAGCTCAATTTCCCATACTAACTGATGCAAAGTAATATCGACCAGGGTCTGGACTGTATCGTATCAAACCCCCTTTTCCCGGTTTTCAGAACTCTACCCTGTGAAAAGTTTTCTCTGTTTGATTACAGCTTACCCAGCTCCTAGGAGCATTATACCATTAACCCTTCCTATGACTGCACAGAAATAAAACGAGGTGGACACAAATGAGTTTTTGGACCCATTTGGAAGTGGGCACAGAAAAAGGGGGAAGGGCACTACGAACCCGGATTACTCAGGATTTCGAAGGAATATGGACATACATATAAGTGCTTGAGACATGGAAGGTGATCCCGATCTCACTGGTACTTTCTAAATACTTAAGAGGGCACAGGTCTTGGGGGATCTGGTAATACCAGCCCCCTAAGCCTTGCACCTTAAGGTTAAGGTGCTTGAACCCTCAAGGGTTTCAGTCCCTTTACCCCTTAGCAGGGAACTTCACCTTGGTTGAGGTGGTTTTGGCAGATTATTTAGATCCTGCCAAAAAGTTTGTTGCTTCTCTCCTCCCCATAATCTTTGGTTAGGGGGGAGCTATCCCAGTTTTGTTTCAGTAGGTTGCTTAACACCAAATGCAAACACAGTTCTTTTTTCCATACCCTCCTTTCTATTATTTTTCTGTCTGCTCTCCTTTCCTTTTCTTTAACTCCAGAGGGAATAAATGTTTATTGAGACGAAATACTAAGATCAGTCAACAAATGAGGGCTTATTGTGCAAAGGGAAATGTGTTTCTTTTATTCAATAATGTGTAATGGCTTCACTGACACTTTGTTCCTTGAATGTTAAGGGAATTAACAACGTGGTTAAACGTTCCAAGATTTTGATTGAATTGAAACGGGAAAAGTGTGATATTGCCTGCCTCCAAGAAACTAAACTTTCATTGCAGGAGCACTTAAAGCTCCACAGGTCATGGGTGGGTAATGTTTACTCGGGTCAGCATCCCACTGCAAAAAGAGCTGGGGTAGCTTTTCTTATTAAAAAGGATTCTTATTAAAAAGGTAGAAGACTTGGTTTGCTGGCCAAGGCACCTAGCTTCACCTGAGCTCTTTCCTTCTAAGACTGCTTGAAAGGCAGAGTAGAGAAACTTACCAGAGCAAGGGAGAAGGATTAAGACTTAGTTTGGCTAAGCAGATTTACTGTGTGGTGGTGTTTTTATTTTTTACTCACAGGGATTGCTACTGTTTGTTGCTAACATTTCATTGCTTTATTTTTCTCTGATTCAAATTGTTGTTGCTGGTATACCTTCTTCTGCATTATTACAAGGTGTGCCTCACAGGTGTGCTAACAGATTACTGCTGTAATCTTCTGATTCAAATTGTCTTTTGCAAGGTATATCTTCTGTTACTGCTTTATTTTTCTCTGGAGCAAAGTGTTTCTTACAGGGTATATCTTCTCTGAAATTATTACAGGTGGTGCTTTACAGGTTTTACAGTTTTATCTAACATTAGGATAAGCTTTCAGGGTTACTGCATTTGTTGTTGACTGATTGTTTCTGCTCTTACCTCCTTGTTCTTTCGTCCGTGGTTCTTCTTTTTGGCAGGGGAAGGGCCCAGCCAACCACCCCACACTACACTCCTTTTATAGGGTACCACAGTTGTAACATTTCCTGTGGCAGAACAGGAAGGGGCGGATCAGTGGGGCTCCCAAGGTGATCTCATTTACAGGGCACTAGTAATTTAACTTGTTATAACAAGTTAAACAAAGCACAATTAAACCATTACTTGCATTTTTTTCCTTCTAATTACTCTGACTAGGTTACAAACCCAGCAACTTATTTGGAATGGATTTCATTAACTGCAGGTACTGTGGAACAATTTCAGAAGGACAGTCTTACAGGATTTAGGACACTGTCCTACATGCTGGGCCTTTGGAGATCTTAGGTCTCAGCTCCGGGCAGCATGGGCAGAGATTGCACGCCTCAAATTTCATATTGAGAGGAAATACATTATAAGAACCACCGCCATTTCCCCAGCATCCAACAGAAAACCTCGACCGCAGAGGGTAGTTGGTCCAGGAGGTTGGCAGGTGGTTAGGAGGAGCAATCAGGTGCCCCATCACCCTCTGTTCTCCAACACATTACCTCCAAAACCATATAAACACTACAAACAGGTATCTGCCTCTATCTCTGAAATCAAATAAAGAGGCAGAAGACACTGCAGAGCAGGACACTGCACAGGAGCTAGCACAACAATACTCACCCAAATCAGGAACCAAAACTAAACAAGCACAAAGGAAATCCAAAAACTTTGATCATAGGGAGACTCCATGATCTGGGAGTTGATACCCATCTCCAGCCAGGGTGATGGTCAGATGTCTCCAGGTACATCAGCATGGAGAGACACTGACCGCATTGCTAAAATTGTTCACAAAGCAGGAGAAAACACTGATGTCCTAGTACACATAGGGACTATGATCTCGCCAGCCGGTCAGTTGTGGAGACCAAGGAACACCTGACTAGGCTGGGTGACAAACTATCATCTATTTCGCTCAGCATCTCCTTCTCTGAGATCCTGCCAGTCTGGGAGAAGGGAGCAGATGGACGGAAGGTCAGAGAAGGGAGATAGGGGAGCTAAACACGTGGCTCAAGGACTGGTGCCAGGAAAAGGACACAGATTTGTAGGGAACTGGCAACAGTTCTGGGAGCGAAAGTTCTTTAAATTTGATGGACTGCATCTGACTAAAGAGGAGTCAGTGCATTGGGGCAGAAGTTTGACGTCTTTGCAGAATATTTAAACTAGCAAATGGGAGAGGTGCAGCACCCATACGTCGAATGGAAGAACACCCTCCCCTCAGCTAGTGGTCAAACAGGAATTCAGCGTGTTTGCCATTCATTTGCATCACCAGGTAAGAAAAAGGTTTGTCTCCCCATACGATGCACAGGGGTAATGCCAAACTTCACCCAACAACTAACACACCTAAATCTGGCCAATGGAAAATCATGTACACAAATGCTCAGCAGCCTGGGAAATAAGATCCCAGACCTGCAGGCAATAATGTCAGAGGCTAAACTGGACATAGTAGCAATTAGTGAGACATGGTTTACCAGTAACCACACTTGGGAGACTTCAGTACCTGGATATGTATTGTTCAGAAGAGACCGAGGTGCAAAAGGGGGAGGTGGCCCTGTATGTTAATGAAAATATCAAAGCTACAGAAATTCAGAATACACATAAGGAGCCAGAAGAACTGTGGGTCACCCTGAAACAGGTAATGGGACAGCCATAAGAACTGGGGTTGTCTACAGGCCCCAGACCAGAGGAGGACATAGACACATTACTGTTAGAAGATATACAAAACATGACAGCTAAAGGGAGGTTCTGATAATGGGAGACTTCAACATGCCAGATACAGATTGGTCAATACCAGCAGGAACATCTGCCAGAACTAGACTCATAGTGGATTCCCTGCAGGGGAGGGCCTCAAACAACTGGTACAGCAACCCACAAGAGACAGGGCTATCCTAGATCTAGTACTGACTAACAAAGAAGGGATCACAGATCTCCAGGTAGAAGGTCACCTGGGGCCAGTGACCATCACATGGTATGGTTCAATTTGGCTACTACATCTAAATCATCCCATTCCAAGGCAAAAATATGGGACTTCAGAGGAGCTGACTTTGATAAGATGGCCAACAGAGTTAAGCTAGCCCTGGCAAAAGAAACACAGGTGAGGAGGTACAGGCAAAGTGGGCAAGCATTAAGGATACAATACTTGAAGCAACATCCCATTGTGTTAGACAGAAAAGGAAGTCAAAAGAAGAAGGAAACCACTTTGGTTCTCAAATATAGTAGCAGAAAAGGTCAGAGCCAAAAGGCTGGCCTTCAGAAAATATAAGGGAACACAGCGGATGAAGATAGGAGGCATACCAAACTGCCCTAAGGGAAGCAGGTAAGGCAGTAAGGCAGGCAAAGTCCCAAACTGAGGAAACACTAGCACGAACAGTAAAGAAGGTGACAAGACTTTCTATAGATACATTAGTGAAAGGAGAAAGTCCAGAGGGGTATTGCTAAGCTTAATGGAGAAAAGGAGCATGTGGAGAGGAGGACCCTGTAAAGGCATCTATCCTAAATAGATACTTTTGCTCAGTATTTACTGAAGAGAAGGTAGGGCAGGGCCCACAGCTCAGCATCATGGACACAGGGGAGGGAGGTGAGCACTACTCCTTCACAAAAGAAAGGGTCCTACAAGAGCCATAAGCTCAGGTGGATAAGGCAATGGGACCTGATGGCATACATCCCAGGGTACTTATGAGCTAAAGGAGGAACTAGCAGAGCCATTAGCAGAATTGTTTAGTGAGTCTCTGAGCACAGGAGAGGTCCCAGAAGACTGGAGAAAGGCTCATGTGATCCCTCCACAAGAGTGGTAAGGGAGGAGGCGGGGAACTACAGACCGGTCAGTCTTACCTCAGTAGTGGGCAAGATTATGGAGGCACTCCCAGGAAAGGATAGTGCAACACCTGGAATCCATAGCACAGGATCCAAGACAGCATGGGTTTACAAAGGAAGGTCCTGTCAAACTAATCTCATAGATTTCTTTGACTGGGTAACCAGAGTGGTGGACCAAGGGGAGCAGTTGATGTCGCTACCTTGACTTCAGCAAAGCTTTTGACACTGTTCCACATAGAAGATTGATAAATAAGCTAGGTAGGCTCGGGTGGGTCGAAGTTGGTCAACTGGGTGGCAAACTGGTTGACTGGCAGAAAACAGAGAGTGGTGGTAAATGGTATACAGTCAGAAGAGATGCAAGTCACAAGTGGGGTACCTCAGGGATCAGTCCTGGGGCCAGTCCTATTCAACATCTTCATTAGTGACCTCAGATGGACTAGAGGGTAAGGCTTGTCTGTTTGCAGATGACACCAAGATCTGCAACAGAGTAGATGATCCAGATGGGTGGGCAGAATGAGAAGAGATCTGGATAAACTAGCAGAATGGTCAGAAGAGTGGCAACTGGGATTTAATGCAAAGAAGTGCAAAATCCACATAGGGAGAAACCCTGAAGCCACTTATAGGCTGGGAGGAGTTGCTAGCAGTCACAAAGGAAGAAAGAGACTTGGGCATCATCATCACTGATGACCTAAAATCATCAAGCAGACCTCTAAAAGCAGTAGAGTGAAATGGGGGTGTTAGGGTGTGATAGTAGGGTATCTGGAGTCGTAAGAGGGTAGTAATCCTCTGTACAAGACATTGGTTAGGCCCCATCTGGAGTACTCGTGCAGTATTGGAGCCTCACCTCACAAGGACATTAACAAATTGAGGCAGTCCAGAGAAGGGCAACCAAAATGGTGCAGGGACTGCATCAGAAGACATATAAGGACAGATTAACGGAGCTCAATATGTATACCCTTGAGCAAAGGAGGAGAGAGGTGATATGATCGAGACATTTAAACACCTTAAGGGCATAAACAAGGTGAAAGAGTCTAACATGTTTAAATATAAGAAAATAGCAGGACAAGAGGACACAGCATGAGATTAGAGGAGGCCGATTAAGGGGAATGTGAGGAAATTCTTTTCACAGAAAGGGTGGTAGATGCATGGAATGACTTACCACAAGAAGTGGTGGCTATGAATACAGTGCAGGGCTTCAAACAGGCATGGGATAGGCATAAGGGAGCAATACAAATGACTATGAATAGATAGGTCACTGACAGAGCAAAGGCCGATGGCACATTTATAAGGTAGAAAAAGAAATGGGCAGACTGGATGGGCCTTGCGGTCCTTATCTGCCGTCAACTTCTATGTTTCTATGTTTCTATGATCTACCATTCCGGCTTCAAACAGTACAGAGAGCAGGTTCAGGCCACTGGCTGATTCTATCAGGGTCATTCTGGGGATGAGTAATACATTTAATAGGGGTCTACGGCCCCAATCCATCCTCAGAGGAATTTTTTAGGTCATTATTTACCAATTTGGCTGGTCTTCTGCCTGGGCAAATTATATGCATGGGAGACTGGAACTGCATTGAGGATGTGATGAAAGATAGAAGTTCTCCCAAAGCCCCCAGCTCTACAGCTTGTTCCTGCTTACTGAAAACCAGGGTTCGATCTTAACATTGTTTTACTAGCCCTGAACCTAGTGCAAATTGGCCAGGGCTAGTGCAGCAAACCATCTACTTGTCCGTCTTTACTAGTGCAGATTTTTCATGGCTGTTAATGAAGCTGAAAAAGTCCCTGCTTTAGCAGGCTACAGTCCTTTTGCTAAGCTCCCTCAGTGTTCCAGGTGGCCTGGTGTGATTAGCAGCTAATTAACAGCTGCAGTTATCTGGCAGTTCAAGAGGGGGATCCAGCAAAAGACTTGATGTGAGTCATTTATCACTCAGTTGTTAGGACATTCAGCTAGTGTACATGCTGTGATCAAGGGTAGAGTGGTTAAGTCACTAGCCTCCAGTTTGCTGAACTTGTCTTTGATTTGTCCCACAATATTAAGACCAGTGTGCCTCATTTCCCAACCTTTTGAGTGTCTGTATTTCACACTGTAGTGACAGAATGCTGTGATATATATACAGTATACACACTGTCTGCCCTACCCAGGTGGTCTGCCAACTCTACACTTTGCCTAGTTGACACCGCTGCAGACTAGACTCTGAAGTGGCCATCCACAGACCCCCAGCTGCCATTACTGACTGGTGTAGGGATCCACAGCTCCACTTAATGGATCACACCAGTCAATGCCATTCATGTGGTACCACCCTTATACCACCCAGCATGTCATTTCATCCTAAAAACAATACTTTGGAGCATGTATGGTACAAAGCAAAACCTTAGTAAAACACATAATTTGAAAGATTAAAATAGGTATTCCGGGTGTGCATAGATCATCCTATAGCTTGGCAGAAGACACCAGGAGAAAGGACTGCTGCGTGACTGAACTTCTGTAGTGGGACTATATTGCTCTCCTTCCCTCCCCTACACACAAAGCTAGTTCTATTTTTATAGGCACAGGATTTGACTGACAACAGGAACTTCCTGTTTGGGAGCAGAAAGTGAGTGATCACAGAACCACCAAAGACCCACCACCCTAGAAGGGCAAGAGTAGCTCTCCGGCCCCCTCTAGCTGCTGGAGGTCTGCCTCTGAGCAAGTAAGTGGTCTACTGAGAAATATAGGATATTCTTGTCACAGAACAGGACAATCAGGAGCTTAAAGGGCACACAGGCAGAAAGTAAGGAGAGAGAGAGAGAAAAAAACAGGAAAGAGTAAGGATTTCAAACAGTTAAGGGGCCAGAAATAAGACATGATTGGAGTGGTGCAGTGCAGTGGCTGTGGAGCAGCAGTCTTCTGGGAGACGTTCTGGAGGATGCGGTGTTGTCCCATCTGCAGGCACCTCTCTGGGCTGAGGGAGGAGGTTGCTCATCTCCAGGCTGAATTGGCCAGGATTTGTGGGACTTTCTCTTCCATCCAGGGACCACCAGTGCCACTGCTGTTGCCTCAGAGGTTGCCAAGAAAGAGGAGCGGTTGGACCACAGTGGGCTCAGGGAGGGTGAGGGTGGTGGAACAGAGGTGCATCCCTCCAGTTGTACCTCTCCACAGTTCCTATGCCGTTCTGGCAAAGTGTGGTTCCTCTATGAGGCACCCCAGTGGAGACCAAGGAGGATGCTGGGAACCTCCTGAGGAGACCCACAGGAGGGTGGCAGGGGACTATGCAGGGAAGGAAACAACTCCTGGTGGGGACTCTATTGTTAGGAAGGTAGAACTGGGGAGGAAGGAGAGAGGAGGTAAGGTGCTTGCCTGGCGCCATGGCTTGAGGACAGGGGCGTAATCCTCAGGATTGCCGAGCAGCTACACAGGGAGGGAGTTGATGTCATTGTCCACCTAGGGACAAATGACCTGCTAAGAAAGGCATTAGAGAAGTGCAGGAAGAGTTTGTGGAATTGGGGAGGGGCCTTAGTCAAGTAGCACGCACGGTAACCTTCTCGGAGGTGCTGCCCATCTATGGCATAGGAGAGGCTAGGGTGTTCCACACCATGGGATTCAATCAGTGGTTGAAAAACTGGTGTGGAGCTCAGGGATTTGGCTTCATTGGGGACTGGGGGTTCACCTGGAGTGATGCAAGCCTATACTGGCCTGATGGGCTGCATCTGTCCGGGAGGGGAACCAGGATCCTAGGTGATAGGTTTAAATGCTTCATTGGCAAGCTTTTAAACTAGCCAAGGGGGGAGGCACTGGAAAGGAGCAGGGAAATCCTAGCCCCCCAAATAATCATGGTAGTAAGTGCGGCAAACACCAACATAGAGGTGTTGATAGGGAGAAGGGCAGGGGTAAATGGAGAAAGTGACAAAGGCAAGAAGGACAGGGATGGGGCAAAGGGGTAAAGCCATCAGGAAATGGAGGGTAATGAATACCAATGCCTGTAGTCTGGGCAACAAGCTCCTGAGCTGGTGGCCTTGATGGAAGAGGGATGCCTGGATATTGTAGCAGTCACAGAAACATGGTACACAGAGAACCATGACTGGGATGTTAACATACCAGGGTACATAACACAGGAGAGACAGGCAGGGAGAAGAGGGGAGGAGTAGCTCTCATGTAAAGGAAGGGATAAAAGCAACTGAACAAAAGAGTAAACAGGGAGGAGAGGAGGCACTGTGGGTCACCGGAGACTGAAAGGCACCACAATCTGCACAGGGTTGTGTACAGACCCCATGTCAGGGAGGGAATGGACAAGGATATGATAGAAGGCATTCTTAGAATGGTAGAGAAAGGGAGATACTGTTGATGGGAGACCTGAATATGCCAGATGTTAACTGGAGCACATTTGCTGCAGCCACATCCAAGAGCAGGGCCATTCTTGATGCCCTACAGGTGGCAGGCCTTAGACAGCTAGTTTCGGAACCCACTGTGAGGGAGCAATCTTAGACCTCTGCATCTCAAACGGGGCAGTGAGAGGATCTCAGATCTAGAAGTGGGTTGCCATCTGGGCACAAGTGACCATCAAACAGTGTGGTTCATGTTAAACTCTAGCTACAGAGTCAAGCCATACAAAAGTGAGGGTACTGGACTTTAGGAGGGCTGACTTTGCAAGATGGGAGAGTGCCTCAGAAAAGCACTAGCAAACAGGCTAGAAGGAGGTGTGGAGCAACAATGGGAATCATCAAAACTGCCATCACAGAGGCAACAAGCCTTTGTGTGAAGCAAATAAACAAATCAAATGAAAGAAAAGCCACTATGGTTCTCAAAAGAGGTGGCTGTGAAAGTCAGGAAGAAAAGATAGTATTCGGAAGTATAAGAAAACACAGAAGGAGCAGGACAGAGAGCTGTACCAGGTAAGGCAGAAGGAAGCAGGGAGGGAAGTCAGAATAGCAAAGTCCCAAACTGAGGAAAAGATAGCCAACTCAGTTAAGAAGGGGGATAAAACCTTTTATAGGTACATCAGCGAGCGTTAAAAGACAAAGGGAGGGATAGTGAGGCTGAATAGATTGAATGATGGGTGGGCAGAGGGGACAGTGAAAAGCAGGGATACTGAATTAATATTTCTGCTCAGTATTCACAAAGAGGAGGGGAAGTGACTAATCCAATTAACAAAGCACTCTTGATGGGGGTCGATCCCAGTCCTTTCACAGAAGAAAGGGTTCTGCAAGAACTCCTAAAACTGAAGGTGGACAAAGCAATTGGTCCTGATGGAATTCACCCCAGAATTCTAAAGAATTAAGGAGGAACTAGTGAAATCACTGGCTACTCTTTTTAATAAATCATGGGAGGATGGTGTGGTACCCGAGGACTGGAGGAAGGCGTATGTGATTCCCCTTCACAAAAGTGGGCCCAAGACAGAGGCAGGAAACTACAGACCTGTTAGTCTCACCTCTGTGGTAGGGAAAGAGATGGAGTCACTTCTGAAAGAAAGAATAGTTGAGTACCTAGAGGCCAGTGGAGCACAGGACCCAAGGCAGCATGGGTTCACAGTGGGAAGGTCATGTCAGATGAATCTAATAGATTTCTTTGACTGGGTGACCAAAGTAGTAGACCAGGGAGGGGCTGTGGACATGGCCTACCTAGACTTTAGCAAGGCATTTGACACAGTCCCACACAAAAGATTAATAGTCAAATTAACCAGCCTGGGAATGGGTCCCAGGGTGGTAGCCTGGGTAAAACATTGGCTGCACAACAGGACACAGAAGGTAATTGTAAATGGAGTCCATGCTGAAGAAAGAGGGGTTACTAGTGGGGTACCGTGAGGGTTCAGATTGGTCCAGTCCTTTTAATGTCTTCATATGTGACATTGCAGAGGACTGGAAGGAAAAGTATGCCTTTTGCAGATGACACAAAGATCTGCAACAGGGTTGATACACAAGGAGGCGTGGAAAGGATGAAAAGGGACTTGGCAAGGTTGGAGGAATGGTCGAAGTATGGCAGCTAGGATTCAATGAAAGAAGTGCAAATAATGCACCTGGGAAACAAGAACCCAGGGAAGAGTACACAATGGGGGGAGGTAGATAACAACAGAAAAGGAAAGGGACCTGGGGTAATCATATCAGATGACCTTAAGGTTAGTAACAAAGTGAGAAGGCAGTAGGGAGGGCTGGGGCTAGACTGGGATGTATGGAGAGGCATCAGCAGCAGAAAACAGGAAGTTGTTATCCTCTGTACAGACAGTTGGTGAGACCCCATCTGGAGTACTGTGTCCAGTTCTGGAGACCCCATCTCTGCAAGGACATAGACAGGATAGAGGCAGTCCAGAGGAGGGCAACTAAAATGGTGCAGGGTCTGCAAGAGAAGCCGTATGAGAAGAGACTAAAGGAGCTTAATATGTATACCCTTGAGGAAAGAAGGGAGAGGGGGGACATGATAGAAACTTTTAAGTACCTCAGTGGAATCAACAAAGTCCAAGAGGGTAGCATCTTTCAGAAAAAGAGACTTGCAAGAACAAGGGGACACAATTTAAAGATAGAAGGAGGGCGGTTCAGGGGCAATGTGAGGAAGTATTATTTCACAGAGAGGGTAGTGGATGCATGGAACAGCCTTCCTGAGGAGGTTGTGGGGTCTAAAACTGTGGGAGAATTCAAGAATGCATGGTACAGACATAAGGCAATTCTTGTGGGGGGTAGGAAGAAATAGGCTGTTGGTTGACTAGGATCTGCGGCCTATCCTGTAGGTAGGGAAATGGGCAGACTAGATGGGCCAAGCGGTCCTTATCTGCAGTCAAGGTCTATGTTTCTACGTATTTAGAAAGAGCTGTAGTACAGCATCATGCCTGTATACTACACCCCCTTTGACTGATGAAAGGACACAGTTATGAAAAATCTGTTGTTAGGGCAGAGCATGTTAAATCAATACTTTTGTGCCTGGTATATATAAACAGATATGTTAAAGTTTCTTACATTCCAAGCCCTCTGTGTTTAACTCTCTCTAAAGAAATCCTAGAACTGCCCCGGCTCACTTCGCAGTGTAAGAAAACTTTCAGAAGTGCAGCTCTGGTTAATCACAGGGTGGGGATGAGAGGGTCTTTCTCTGCCTGACTCTATACATTGCCCTGCAGGTCAGGGTGGGACTGTGGTGAGGTGCACGATGATGTTGGCTATTGTGTGTGCAAAGCTAGAAGTGCTTGATTAAACATTTGCTATTATGGTATTCTCTGGTTTGGTGGGGAGAGGGTGAAGAAAGAGGAAGCAAAGGGCACATGGTAAAAAACAGTGGGGATACACACTGCATGTGACTGGATTGCAGTCTTGTTTTTGCAGGTCAGGAAGCAATATGGGAGCAGGATAAATATGCAATAATCTGAAAATTTCTTGGCTTGCATTTTTCCTGTATAACTAATCAAAATTTACTATCATTATTGTGGGCTAGTGCAGTTTTTAATCAACTTGTCCAGCTGGCTAGTGCAAAAAAGTTAAGGCTGACCCCTGCTGAAAACCCTTTGCACTGAAGCTGGTATGGTCAATCCATGGAGGTGTTTTAACCCTGTTACCAGGAATTATACTTTCTTCTCCCCGGCCTCTAACACCTATTCTTGATTAGACAGGTATTATACTCAGAGAGATTTTTTGTATAGCTTTTAAGAGGTCCACATCCTCCCTATCACTCTATCGGATCATGCTATGGTGATGGTGAAGTTAAATTGGGGCCAAGTGAAACCTAGGGTGCTCTGGAGATTTGATACTGGTCTAGTAAGTGATTTCCAATACAAAGAGTCTGTCAAACAACTCATTCAGAATTATTTAAATGAGAACTTAGAATCTGATTCTGCCCCCAGATTCATTTGGGATGCTTTAAAGGCAGTAGTGAGAGGTCATACAATCTCGTATGCCTCATACTAATATAGACAATACCGGTCGTAACTCCAGGGCTCCCTAGACCAGATCACTGTTCTAGAGGAGGAGCACACGCTCACTGGTGCACCCACAGTTTTGGCCAAACTTACCCAAGCACGGGATAAATATGATCATTTGCTACAAAGGCAGGTAGAAAACAATCTTAGATATCTGGGGCAGAAATACTATGAGAAGGGGGAGAGGGCAGGTAAACTATTAGCCTACAGACTATGGAAACAAGCAGCATATAGATACATTGAAAAGATTAGCTTAACCACAACCTCCCCCACCCCAACATAGATTTTCACCAGACGGGACTGCAGAGGAATTTAAAGACGTTTACAAAAGATTGTATGAGATGGAGAGGGACCCTCAGCATACTGAGCAAATCAGAACTTTTTTGGATAGAATAGAACTCTCCTCCGTGTCTAACTCACAGAAAGCGGCCCTGGAAGCCCCCTTCACAGGGCAAGAATTGCTGACAGTGATTAGAACTTTACCCTCTGGGAAAGCACCAGGCCCGGACGGTTACACAGCAAAGTTTTTTAAAGAATTTGGGAAGGACCTGGCCCCACTGTAACAAGGATCTGCAATTCTGCCCAGGAACCGCAGGCCCTTCCTAACACTTGGAAAGAGGTCTTACTTACCATAATTCCCAAGTCTGGGAAAGACCCAGCCCAATGTAGTAGTTATAGGCCAATTGCATTACTCAATCAAGATGCAAAAATATTTACCAAAGTCCTGAGTAATTGTTTACAAGGAGTTATAACTGACCTGGTGCATTCTGATCAAACGGGTTTCATACCGGGGAGAAACCTGCAGGATAATGTTCACCTACTATTGAATGTTCTCTCCGGAACCAGATCTCTCCCGAGGGGGTGAACTTAAAGCCGTTCTTTCTCCAGATGCTGAAAAAGCATTTGACCGGTAGATTGGCTCTATTTGGACGAGTTCCTGGAGAGATTCGGCCTCGGAGACTAGTTCAGCTCATGAATAGGGAACACATATTCAGACTAGATAGCAAAGGTCAGGGTAAATGGAGTGATCTTACCCACATTCCCGCTATCTAGAGGCACCAGGCAGGGTTGCCCCCTCTCTCCCCTCCTCTTTGCCCTCAGCCTGGAACCATTGGCAGCCTTTATTAGGCAGTCAGACACTTTTCGGGGTATAAAAATTGGTGAGGTGGAGGTGAAGATCTCTCTGTATGCAGACAACACATTGTTATATATATCTGAAATCCAGTCCAAGCTATCCCCCACCTTAAAAATATATTACAGAAATTTGGTATTTTCTTGGGGTGCAAAGTGAGTGACGATAAATCGGAGTTGTACCCAGTGGGGGTGGAAAAAGGGGGAGCTCTCCCAACACTAGACCCCTTTAGATGGTGCACCTTGGGTTTTCGTTACTTAGGAGTATGGAACCCCCTAGATTTGAAACAACTCTTTTCAAAAAATTACATGAAATTACTTCAGGAAATTAGAGAAGATTGTAACTGGTGGAAGGAGTTGCCCCTTTCACTTTACAGTAGGGTAGAAGCCTCTAGAATGAATATTCTCCTCGCTTTCTTTTTATATTCAGTGTTCTCCCCATACAACCCCCCACTAATTTTTGGAAGGACCTATCTACAACCCTTTCCAAATTCATATGGGGTGGTAGAAAACCAGAGTCAAATGGAGAACAATACAATCACCCAAAAACAGGGTAGGGCTAGGACTCCCAGACATGCATATATATTATTGGGCCGCACAATTGCAGGCTTTGAATACTTTATCACAACGGTCTCCTCCAAAATGGGTTGAAATTGAACTATCATCTTGGCCTACATAAAAGGTATCAGACATTTTATACCTGGACCCCACCCCCCAACACAAATTACAGATCTCCAACCCTTGGACCCAGACCACCTTCCAGGCATGGCAAGAGACAAACAAAAAGATTGACCTCTCACTCTCCCTTACCCCTCAAACCCACATATTGAGTTGCAAAGATTTTGCACCACTGGGGTGGGACCTGGCATTTCACTGATGGGAGAGACAGGGCCTGTGGGTCCTGGGCCACTTTTTCACTGGCCAGATCCTCAAGTCATTCCAACAGTTAAAGCTGGAATTTGATTAGAAACAGCAAGACTTTTTAAGTACCTCCAATTCAGGCATTATCTGGGCTCCACAGTGGGATACACATGGAACGAAGGCAACATACCAGTCAATCCTCTTAGGAACCTCTTAACAGCTCTGACAATTGGGAGGGAAGACACAAAAACAGTCTCTAAATTGGACCTGATGATGCAGGCCACTTCTCCTGACCCACTGGTAGATGTTAAAAAAAGTCTGGTCTACAGAATTGGGGTTGTCCATCTCTGACAAGGAATGGAACACCACATGGGAAGGGGTCTAGCTCACCACGGTCTCCCTTTTTTGGAGGGAATTTCATTGGAAACTTGGGGTGAGATTCTTCAGACCCCCAATAGTTACGAAACACTATGGGAAATACCCCTCAGACCGGTGCTGGTGCCATTGTCAGGCAAGAGGCACATACTCACATATTTTTGGGGACTGTCCGGTAGTGGAGGGATACTGGGAGGAGATTCAGAAACTAACCTCTGACCTTTTCAAAAACCCCTTCCCTGAGGCTCCACAACATTGGCTCCTTGGCCCCCTTAAAAAGAAGGCACAGAGATATCTGTTTGCAATAATAATAGGGGCAGCTCTCAAAAACATCACTATGAACTGGCTAACACCAACCAAACCAGAAATTGCTACATGGTACTCTATCTGTTTTAAAATTTTACAATTAGAATACCTGACCACTAAAGTCAGGCTGGGGTTGGATACTTTTAAAGGTAGATGGCTACCCTTCCTACATTTCATGGCAAAGAGAGGCGATATTGATATCTTGACTCTGCTAGCTAAATATACCTAGGAGTGCTGGGGAGCGTTAAATAAATGAGAACCACGCTTTATTGTTTGGTAATTACTTTATTCATCAACAGTGTACACTAATGCTTCTTGATTTATTATGCAGGTGATAATGCACTCAGGAATCAATATGGTTAGTGACCGATCTTATAATTGTGGTTCTTTTCCCTCCTTTCCTGCTTCTTTCTGTCCTTCTCTTTCCCCCTTTTCTTTTTCATATCTTTCACTTTTCTGTTCTGGCTGTATTTTCTCCTTTGCTGTTGTCTATATGAAAATAAGGAAAATGTGATGCGACATGAGATGCTTGAATTTAAATGTCACTGTAATATTGAATGGAGATTTCTCTTTCAATAAATTATTTCCCAAAAATGTAACCAGTGGGAGAATGTGAAGGTTTATATAGTTACTGTCTTCAAAAGGAATACCATTTTTGTCATTTTTATGTTGATTGCGCGCATGTGCAAGAAACATATTGTGGCAGCTTGCCAGAAGCAGCTTGTGGAGGCGCAGCACTGTTGTGGTCAATGCCCCCACAGCCTTTAAAGGCTTGGCCCGCTTTCCCCAATGGGGTGGAACGCTGCTGCTGACACTAGTTCAGCCAGCGTGCCACCACCTTGAAATGTTTCAGCCGCTGCAATCAGGGGCCACCTCGTCATTGCAGCGTCAGCCATTCGCTGCAATGAGGGAGCGACCTGTCATTGCTGGGCGGAACATTGGTACTGTAATATTTTTGTGAACATGGCAGCAGCTTGCCACCATGTTCACAAACAATATTCGTGAGCCCCCAGTGCCGAGGGGGTGCCCAATCCCTCTCAGCAGCATGTGCCTTCCCTACAACAGTGTTTTTGCCGACTGGGGCCCCAATCCCCGTCGGCTTCAGTTCCCCTCCTAATAAAAGTTGCTGACGGGGGAGCCCACTCCCTGTTGGCATTATGTCCCTCCTCCCACTTTGTTTTGACGACGGGGAAGCCCACTCCCTGTCAGCATAATGCCCCCCCCCCATGAAAACCCAAGAGATTTGTACCGAGGGTGCAATCCTCCTTGGCTCTTGCGCCCCTTTTGTGCCGACGGGGCGCCCAATCTCTGTCGGCCAGCTGCCCCCCAAAAACACTCGGTTGGCATGCTGGAGCCCACTCCAGTATGCCACATGCCCCAATTAAAAAACCAGCCCGCACGTTTTTTTTTTTTTTGCAACCTGTGAAAAGGAAACAGTCCTCGTGGCCTCCCCTGCCCCTCCCACAACCCGCACTCCACCCACTATGCACCCTGCCTCCCCACATCCCCCCTCACCCCATACTTACTGTACCTCCAGAGTCTGGTGCGACGATCTTTGGTGGACCGGGAACACATCCGCACTCCTCAAAGCCAACCGTGAACTGAGAAAATGCCGGTAAGCTGTATAATAGTATAAATAGGGTTTTTTCAACTTTGATGCATATCTCGGGCATTTTTTGGAATTTTGGTACCAACTTTTTTACATGGGGTTTTTGGGACCCCTCCTCATAAATTCTGTCATGGCATTATTCGGTCTCGAAAGGTTATTTTGAGGTCACTGTGTGGAGTCACCTTTTGGGACCGATTAACAAAATGACAGTGCCAGCGTTCATGAGGTGGGGTCTCAAAAAGTATATATTGCAAATTTGGTGGGAAAAATTAAAAAAATGACTGTTTTACAAGCATGCATTGCTCAGTTGCTACGCATGCGCATAACTTTGCCAATTTGCAATATTTTCAACAATGCCATTTTTACATACCTCCTTATGAACAATACAGCTGTCATTTTTGACATCCTGGTCAAAACGTGTTTTCACTCTTCCAGCTCAGAATAGCACAGTCTCTGTGGGAAATCAGTGTTCAGGACACATTAAGGAAATCAGTGACACTGTTCATGAGCAGAGGTCCTAAAATGTCTATGTTGAAAATTTTGTGATAAAACTCCATAAAATGACTGTGGTATGAGCGTGCATTGTGCAGTTTCCACGCACCCTTGTAACTTCGCAAATTAGTAATATTTTCATGCCACATTTTCAACAGCGGCATTTTTTCACACCTGCTTATGAACAGTACAGCTGTCATTTTCCACATCCTGGCCAAAATGTGTTTTCGAGCTTCCGGCGCGGAATACCACAGTCACTGTCAGAAATCAGTGTTTGGGACAGATTAGGATTGAGCGAGTGAGAGGGGGGAGTGACCGAGCTCAACTGAGCTCTGTCAAGACTGCTGTAGATTTCTTTGTAGGCAGGAAAGGGTGCCAATGCAGGCAGAAGCCCAGTACAAAATGGCAGCCTGCAGTGCCAGGAGACACAGAACGAGCGAGTGAGATAGGGGGAGTGAGTGAGCTCAACGGAGCTCTGTTGGGACTGCTGCGGATTTGTTTGTGGGCAGAAGGCAGCAATGCACGCGGGGGCCCAGTTAAAAAGGGCAGCCTGCACTGGCAGGAGAAAAAGAATGAGCAAGTGAGACAGGGGGAGTGAGCGATCTCAACGGAGCTCTATCGTGACTGCTGCAGATTTCTTTGTGGGCAGAAAAAGGTGGCAATGCAGGCAGGAGCCCAGTACAAAAGGGCAGCCTGCAGCGCAGCCAGAAATGGAACTAGCGAGTGAGCGAGGGACAGTGAGCGAGCTCAACGGAGCTGTGTCGGGACTGCTGCAGATTTCTTTTTGGGCAGAAAAAGATGCCAACAGAGGCAGGAGCCCAGTACAAAAGGGCAGCCTGCAGCACCAGGAGAAACAGAATGAGTGAGTGGAACAGGGGGAATGAGCGACCTCAACAGAGCTCTGTCGGGACAGCTGCAGATTTCTTTGTGGGCAGAAAAAGGTGCCAACACAGGCAGGATCCCAGTACAAAAGGGCAGCCTGCAGCGCAGGGAGAAACACAATGAACGAGTGAGAGAGGAGGAGTGAGCTCAACAGCGCTCTATCATGACTGCTGTGGATTTCTTTGTGGGCAGAAAAAGGCGGCAACACAGGCAGGAGCCCAGTACAAAAGACCAGCCTGCAGCGCTGGCAGAAAAAGAACAAGTGAGTGAGAGACGGGGAGTGAGCTGTGTTGGAACTGCTGCAGATTTCTTTGTGGGCAGAAAAAGCCTCCAACAGAGGCAGGAGCCCAGTACAAAGGGCAGCCTGCAGCACCAGGAGAAACAGAATGAGCTAGTGGGGGGGGGGGAAAGTGAGCCACCTCAACGGAGCTCTGTCGGGACAGCTGCAGATTTCTTCATGGGCAAAAAAAGGTGCCAATGCAGGCAGGAGCCCAGTACAAAAGGGCAGCCTGCAGCACCGGGAGAAACAGAATGAGCAAGTGACAGAGGGCCAGTGAGCGACCTCAACGGACCAAAGCAATCAACATTTGGCATTGACAAATGCTTGTTAAACTTTGAGACCAGGCTTACTATAACTGCGACTCTGTGTACTATGCAGTTTAGATGACTCATTACTATGAGTCTGTTAATATAGTGCTACTACATGGTGTTAATATAGTGCTAATATGGTGCATCAGTTTACTACGTGATTTGGAGCTTTCATTCTTTCACTTCCTTGTGAGTTTACTATGAGAGTCACTAATATTGGTCTGTCATAATTATTGATCTCACTATGGCAGTAATTGTCGCTGTTATGGCTACCACGCTGTTAATTCAAGTCACCGAACATGCAGTCGCTGTGACTGACTCGTGATTTTTTAAGGTCGCCATTTTGTAGTCACAATTTTCATGGGATACACTTTAGTATCAAGAGTACCCAATGTGTTAAGCAACGTCCGATTAAAGCCTTATGATTGCAAATTACCTTGGGGGTGATACAAGGGGGGTGTACGAGATTTATGTTTTCCCCAGAGGGACAAAAGTTCTCTCACCAGATGGCTTTTAGAATCTTACCCTGAATACAAGGTGTCCGTGATAACTGCAAATCAAAAATCACGACTCTAAAATGGCGAGAATTACAATGGCAAATAGCCCCAAAAAAGCGGCTGCCCAGAATAATGACCAAACCCTGCCGAATGCTGTCTAAAATCGCAACTGCATCATTAATATGCCCTTCTACTTTGGAGAGACAGTGCTACAATACTAGAAATGCTTGCTATATATTTATTCTCCAGATATCTCTATATTGCCTCCAACTCATCAGTTTCTGGCTGCCCACAGAGTGTCATGCGCACTGTATCTGAATCATTCAGGCCGCAGATTTGTCACATGACTGAGCAATACTGCCACATGACTCTCAAGCATGTCAAAATAGTGACTTTTTGCTAAAAAAAAAATGGCCAAAGGCCATTGCTTGATTAAAAGGATAGCTTTTATTTTTCATACATAAAAAACAAAAACAAAATAACGAAAGGCCAAAGACTGTTGCCCGATTAAAAGGATATATTTTAGTAATGAAATCAAATGTAGCATATATTGAGTGAAGCCAAATTAAGTCACATTTTAAGTGAAGCTAATAAATGCCTGCACTGATCAGAAAGAAATGCAGTTTAACAGTATTAAGGCATTTTGGTGCTATAGCAAGTGGGAAAAAAATGCCAATAGCCAGTAATCAAGATTGTACTAGCCGTTATGGTCACAATTTATGTCTGTGAGCATTAAACTTGAAATTGAAAGTTATACGCCAGGCCTTTCAGATAACCATAGTGGGTCCTTGTCTCATATTTAGCCACTATTGTGACAACCTTTTCATTCATGTCTTTGTACTTTCTTTTGGCACGACTATTGCCAGCCCCAGATACCAGCTGTTCCAGTTTTAACTCAATCATCCTCTACTCATTTTGTAGGCACTGAATCAACTTCCAGATGCTTGGATGACATGCTCCTAGGTGGTTATTAAAGCCATGGTGCCAGCCTTCCAATGCATTATTAATGCGGGTGAGACCTCTTGCTGTGGCATCATGGCAATTCTATTGCTCCGCTGGAAATGCAGCTCTTCTGCGGCCTGAACATCCTCTTGGCCTCCCAACCCAGGTCAAGTCAAAATAATCAAGCAGTGGTAACACCAATTCTTCCTGGCTTTGAAAGAAATCCCAGTATTGCATGTCTTCAAAAGTACCAACAACATCTGCTGTGAGAAGGCCAATGAATGCAGCATGTGAAGATATAGAGAAAAATCAGGGTCACTACAGTACTTATCTTGCACCAGTGGACATTTTTGAATTTTATGCTATACAGCTTGGGCAAAATGAAAAAGCAACTGCTGACCTGGGTGTTTTTAAATGCAGATGAAAAGGCCTTCCAAGCTGACTTTTCAAAGTCCATAAGAGCTGTTGTGGGGTTGAGGGATGGGCATTGTGTTTGCAGTTGTGTGTGAATACTTGTGCACAAGATGTTGTCTTGCATGAACACATCAACACATAAAGAGCAGTGACAACTGTACCTGACCTTAAACCATGCAGTGTATAAAGCTGATCAAATAGTATCTGACTTGACCGTCCATCATCCTCACAACAGCCTTGCAGGAATCTCAAACATCAAACAAACATTAGAAAACGGTCTGGCTCTTTACCACTATCATATATCAAGAGCAGCTCACCAGAATTGGTCAAGGTGAACTCGGGTGGAATTATTAGGTCCTCAACAGTGCTTGGAGTGGCTGGACACCCTCGCTCCATCTGCCAAATGCGTTGCAAAGTTCTTTTAATCAGTTGCACTCCAGGCAAATGACCAGCTACTGAATCTGGGGCAGTGGCTTTGCACTGAACAACCACCTGAGATGTGGTTTCCACACTTGAGTTGGCGCGTTCTCTGATGTCTGCAATTATCCTTCTCATACCAACATCACCTGCATCTGCCACATGTATGTTCTGTTTTATCTGAGCAGTAACCTGGTTTCCCACAGTATGGAGGTGGGCCAGACAACTGCATTTATGTGCCTCAGCACATCTCCAATACACCTTTCCTGCTGTTTCCTCATCTTTTCTGTACAAGAAACCAGCATAAAGCACTAGGGGCCTACCTTTTTGGCTACTTAGAAAATCAACTTCCATTCTGAAAACAAGTCTACAGCACAGCGAGTCCTGGGTCAGTATACAAAACTGATCCTGCGTTTCAGACACCGCCATTTATATTTATTTATTTATTTAACTTTTGTTGACCAGGTAGGTACACTAGACAACCTGTATGCCTATTTTCAGGTATGACCCGGGAGAGTACAATGAAAATACAGGTTCAAACAAGGTTACTGTTTAAACTGCTACACCTGTGTCCTGCTACTATGGAGTGTATTGGGCATGTGCAGGACTATGGCATTCTGGAACCAGGAAGGAATGGAGAATGGAGCAACACTGGATACTACAGGCAATGTGTGAATAATGTAAACATATTTGCATTTGCCATGGATAGCTGCAGATTGCTACTATTACACCACAGCTAATATGAGAAGGGATATTATGTTGCAGCGCTTTATTTGCGATCGCTATTAAATATTCACCGATTTTGCAATCGTGATTTTATAATCACTATTTTAACATGGAATCTTGATGCAGGTGGAGCCTCTTGGGTGCTGTGTAAAGCATAATTAACTAGTCCATCAGAATTCGTGTAACCATGGTGACCTTTTGATCCTTAGTAGGATATGCTTGGGCACAGCTGGAGAAATGATTACGGCCACAGGAATGTTGGCTTTGATTTTCACATAAGTCTTTTCACTGAGGAGGTCTATGCATAACGACTTCAAGGGTGCACATGTCACAATGTTTACTACAAGGGTGTAGGCAGGCATACTCACTGTACACATTTGTGTACAGTTTTTTTGAGTACCTGTCCCAAACTCTATTTTTTACCATTATCCTTCTAATATGGAGTATTGGAGTTAGTGTAGACCACTGAGTAGTCTCTGTATTTGATTAAACCTTTATGTTTATGGCATAAATATGTGTACAACCTGTTTAGAGATTAGACAAGTCACTTCTTATAATGAGGGGGGTGCAGCAGTTTGAGAGGATATGTAAGATTTTTAAATGGGGGGAGTAGCAGTTGGAGAGAGTGTGTACGAAATGAAAATTTCTGGCTACACCTCTGGTTTACTAGAGGGTAAGCTGTCATTGGCAAAATCTTTCTTTGTATCCACGTCTATCTTCTCAGAAGCCAAGCATGGAGATGTAGGAATTGGATGTTCAGATGTACCAACTGACCCTCGAATTTGGTCAGAAAGCTCAGTCTCAGTGGTATGGTCTGTGGCTGCCGAACTGCTAGCTGTGTCAGCAGTGGGTACCATATCTGTCTCAGTCAGCATGGACAGAGGTGATGTAAGGCACAAGGGAACCAAGTGGCCACTTGGGGTGCCAGCACATAAGGGGCACACTAAAATAGAAAGTATAACAAGATGTCAGGTTGACATGCAAAAAGTGTCGATATAAAAACCAAAATGATTGTTGCCACCCTTCTTTTCACTTTGTTCCAGAGATCCTTGCATCTTCTCCCTCCCTCCTCTCCCCCACCCTCTGCTGGGCAGTCAGCATTATCCTATTGTCTTCCCTGCCTCTGGAGCCTGTTCCCATCCTCTCTCTCCATCTCTTCCCCCTTCCCATCTCCCTTAAACACCAACTAAAACTCCTTCCTGCCCCTACCTGCTCTGTCAGCCCTCTTCCTTATCCTCCCCTATTGGAGACCATACCATTCCTGAAGTTGGGCCTCCTCCTTCGTCCTACCTCAGCCTGTATTAGGCATCTTCCTATTCTACATTTGCACTGCCATCATTCCACCTGCTCTGGTCTCTCTATTTTTTTTTTCTTAATCTGTTTGTCCCACACCAACCGTCCCCCCGTCACTGCCACAGGGCAGCTTTGCCGGCCATCGCCTCCCACCAATTTGAGGTGCCAGCTGGCCCAGTGCGGCAGGGAGACCAGTTTCATCCTGCCAGTTGGCTTATTTTTTCTCCTCCATTTTGTGTCCTGCCCCCAAGCACTGAGCCAAGGCATGCAATGATGCCAATGGCCAAGCTGTGCACACTTTCGTACATGGCACACTGAGCATTTTGCTTGGCTCTGCCCCCCCTTGTGTGGGTCCATTGCGCTGGCCTCCAGCCACCGCTAGGGGTCAGTCAAGCAGCAGACTCCATCCCCTTCCCTCCCTGGGAAAGGAGAACTGTCCTTCGGATGCTCAATCCTCTCCCTCCCCAGCCAACCCCCGGAGACCCACTCACACCGCGAACACGGGTCGCCGGCATGGCAGGAGGTAAGGCACGATGCCTCATCCCTCCATGCCACTGGGCCAGCTATGGTCTCTCTATTTTCACTTTACAACTGCTCATTGCACCTTAGCTTAGCTATGCTTACTTTTTATTTGGACTTGTACCATGTTAAATTGTACTCTGATTGCATCTTACTCTGTACTGATTAATGATATTATGTCTTTTATGTCCCTCCAACTGGGTTACACCTGGAAACCAGCCTGACAGGTCGGTAGTTTTACCGTTCATCCCATGGGCCACTCTTGTGAATGGGCACCATATGGACCACCCTCCAGTCCTGGGGCACACAGCCCGTGTCCAGGGAGGTGCTGAATAGGTCTACCAGTGGCCTGACAAACACGTCTGCAGCACAGTGAGTCCTGGGTCAGTATACAAAACTGATCCTGCATTTCAGACACTGCCATTTATGTACTATTTAAACTGCTACACCTGTGTCCTGCTACCATGGAGTGCATTGGGCATGTGCAGGACTATGGCATTCTGAGACCAGGAAGGAATGGAGAATGGAGCAGCATTGGATACTACAGGCAATGTGTGAGTAATGTAAAAATACTTACATTAGCCATGGATAGCTGCAGATCGCTATTATTACACCAAGGCTAATATGAGAAGGGCTATTATGTTGCAGCACGCTATTTGCGATTGCTATTAAATATTCACCGATTTTGCAATCATGATTTTATAATCACTATTTTAACATGGAATCTTGATGCAGATGGAGCCTCTTGGGTGCTGTGTAAAGGATAATTAACTAGTCCATCAGAATTTTTGCAACCATGGTGACCTTTTGATCCTTAGTAGGATATGCTTGGGCACAGCTGGAGAAATGATTATGGCCACAGGAATGTTGGCTTTGATTTTCAAATAAGGCTTTTCACTGAGGAGGTGTAAACACAGCAACTTCAAGGGTGCACGTGTCACAATGTTTACTAGAGGGGAAGCTGCCAGTAGCAAAATCTTTCTTTGTATCCACATCTATCTTCTCAGAAGCCAGGCATGGAGATTTAGGAATTGGATGTTCAGATATACTAACTGACCCTCGAATTTGTTCAGAAGGCTCAGTCTCAGTGGTACGGTCTGTGGCTGCTGAACTGCTTGTTGTGTCAGCAGTGGGTACCATATCTGTCTCAGCCAGCATGGACAGAGGTGGTGTAAGGCACAAGGGAACCAAGTGGCCACTTGGGGTGCCAGCACTGAAGGGGCACACTAAAAAAGAAAGCATAACAAGAGGTCAGGTTGACATGCAAAAAGTATCAATATAAAAACCAAAGTGACTATTGCCACCCTTCTTTTCATAGAATTTTTACCACTTTCTGGATGGGGGTTGAAGTAGAAGCGAGGAGAGGGGGCAGTGGAAGCCATAAAGGGGGCATGATTAGGTCTAAAACTGGCCCTGAGCATGAGGCTATCAGTATCATCTTGCCTCTATGAGACTTCAGTCTGAGGAATACCCTTTGGATGAGAGGTAGTGCTGAGGAGGTGTGGAGAAAGTGAATTGTACACTGTAGTCTGAATGCCTTTTGACAGAAAGAACCACACTCTGGATTTCTGGAGCAAATGTGTGATGATTTTGAACTGTGGGGCAATGCAAAAAAAGTCTAATTTGGGCATCTCTCATTCCTGGAACAGAGACGGAAATCCGTCTACTGGGGACCACTCATGAGGATCCACTACAGTTTGGCTGAGAACGTCTGCTAGGGTATTCTGCACCCCTAGCAGGTGGGTCGCTTGAAGCAAGATTTTGTTCTCATGACACCACTCCCAAACCTGCATTGCTTCCCAGCAGAGAGGGTAGGAGTGGGCCACCCTTGCTTGTTGAGGTAGAACATGACACACTTGTTACTGCTTATTGATGAACTACCAATAGGGCTTGAAGACCATAAGGAACTACCCTCATCTTCAACACATGTGTGTGATGATGACTCTCTCTCAGTCTGTTTGTCCCTTGAGTGTGGAGATTCTGCCAGTGTGCTCTCCACCCCAGTGAGGGACACATCCATGATGAAGGTCACCTTCAGCTCTGGTGGGAAAAGGGGTGGCCCTGGAAGAGGTTCTACTTTGAAGACTACTACAAGAGGGAGTGAGGCTTTGTTACCCATATAGGGTGGTTCAGAGGATGAGATGCCTTTGACTATTGTACGCTGAGCATCCACTGAGACATTCTCAAATGCAGCCTTATATAACATAAATTCTTATATGCATTTTCCCTGCATGACCTCCCCTCCACCTGTGCCGGCTCACATATTCACTTGTATGCAGATGACAACGATCTACACCTCCAGTTCCTCAACTGCAGTGGCTGAAGCTTGCTCCAGCTAGACTTCCACAACATTGTCCGCTGGTTCCACCCTAACCAAGTCCAAGTCAGCACTAAAAAGCAGTGTACATGACCTTTGGCACCAACCAGAAATTGTCCCGGCTCTCCCCATCCGTGTCTTCTCCACACTGGATGGCAACCCCATCGAAGTGGTTTCTTTCTTCATGTATCTTGGTATGTGGCTAGAAAGTAAGCTTGACTTTTTGCCCACATTGATGCCATCCACTCCAAGCTTGACCCCAAACTTGGTGCCTTGTACCATAACAAAGACTGCTTGTCTCCTCAGGATCATCGGGAGCTTGTTACCAAAATGGTGCTCCTGATCTTCAGCTATACAGATGTGGTCTATGGCACTGCTCCCCTCTTTCCTTGTCAGTCTGGCCACCTTCTGCAATGCTTTTTGTCATTTTGCTACCAACTCCCCCTCAAACTCACAACTGATCTCTCTAGTCCTCCCTATACATTCTCCCCCTTCCTTCTCATCGCTAGTACCATTGCACCTCCTTCATCTCCAAATAATGGTTTGGGTCCCTTCCTTCCCCAGACTCCCTCTGCTCCAAAGATCCTTGCACCTTCTCCCTCCCTCCCTCTGTCCCCATCCTCTGCTGGGCAGTCAGCATTCTCCTATTGTCTTCCCTGCCTCTGGAGCCTGTTCCCGTCCTCTCTTCATCTCTTACCCCTTCCCATCTCCTTTAAACACAAACTAAAACTCTTTCCTGCCCCCACCTGCTCTGTCAGCCCTCTTCCTGATCCTCCCCTATTGGAGTCCATATCATTCCTGATGTTGGGCCTCCTCCTGTGTCATACCGCAGCCTGTATTAGGCATCTTCCTATTCTACATCTGCACTGCAATCATTCCCCCTGCTCTGGTCTATCTATTTTTTTTTCTTAATCTGTTTGTCCCCACCAACGGCCCCTTCCACCAGCCCCCATCACTGCCACAGGGAAGCCATTCACCTCGCCTCCCCTCCAATTTGAGGCGCCAGCTGGCCCAGTGCGGTGGGGAGACCAGCTTCATCCCACCGGTCAGCTTAATTTTTTCTTCCATTCTGTGTCCCGCCCCTGAGCGCAGAGCCAAGGTGTGCAATGACGCCAATGGCTGATCTGCACACGCTTCCATACGTGGCACACCAGGCTTCTTACTCGGCTCCACCCACCCTTGTATGGGTCCGTTGCACTGGCCCCCAGCCACCGCTAGTGGACACTCAAGCAGCAGACTGTCCCCACCCCTCCCCAGGAGCAGAGATCTGTCCTCCGGACACTCGATCCTCTCCCTTCCCAGCCGACCCCCAGCGACCTGCTCGCACTTCAAACACGGGTCACCAGCATGGCAGAAGGTAAGGCACAATGTCTCAACCCTCCACACCACTGGGCCAGCTATGGTCTCTCTTTTTGCACTTTAAAACTGCTCATTGCACCTTGGCTTAGCTACGCTTACTTTTCATTTGGACTTGTACCATGTTAAATTGTACTCTGATTGCATCTTACTTTGTACAGATTATTGATATTGTGTCTTTTTATTGTATTTGCCATTCCCTCCATCTGGGTTGCACCTGGAAACCAGCCTTGGCTCAGTGTGCCTTTCCCAGTTACTAGCTTTCAAATAAATATATAAATAAACACTGTGGCTGCCTTGAGACCTAATATCCTTTGCATGGAATGTGTTGTCACTTGGGGGTACTCCCTGACATAACATGTCATGTGGACTAATGAGTACGTCCTGTCTTGTGGGAGAAAGGATTGGACTTCAGTCATATCTAGGATTACTCATATGAACTGCAGGTTATAGGAAGAAATCAGTTCAGATTTCTGCAAATTCAGCTGCACTACCATGGATGTCAGGAACTGACATGTTACTGATACTGATGTCTCCATTTTTTGCCTGGACCAACTTTTTACAAGTCAGTTGTCCAGGTATGAGGAAACCTGAAGTCCCTGCTTTTTCAGATAAGCTGCTAATACTGCAAACCACTTGATAAGTAAGTAAGTACGTAAGTACATACGAACATACGAAACTGCCAGCAGAAACAGACCTCATGATCTATCAAAGTCTGCTCTAGTGTGTAGCTAGCTATTCATGTTTATTGCAGTTACAACTTAGTGTACTCCATACAGATGTTGCTTTTATGTTTATTCACCCTGTTCTACTCTGAGGTCAGCCAAAAAGCTCCTGCTGAGGCTGTTAACCTAGCTTTAATATCTGCATTTGGTTCTTGGCCCTTCCATCACTTTCTTGTTTGTCCTACGGCAGGGACTGGGAAGTGTCTGGGGAGTCGTGACCCCATGCAGGGGTGTAGCCAGACATTTCCATTTTGTACACAATCGCCAACAGTTACACCACCCCCCAATAAAAAAAAAATATACACATCCTCTACAAATGGTACCCCCTTCCAAACAGGATTGTTGTCAGATGATTCCTCTAATCTCTAAAAAGGTTATACATGTATACTGTCTCCTAAACAACAGAAGTTTAAACAGAGACACTGTTCAGTGGCCTACAATAACCCAAATACTACAGATTAGAATGAAAATATTAGCAGAAAAGTATGGTTTGTGGCAGGCACTTAAAAAAACTGTACACAAATGTGTACAGTGAGTATGCTTGCCTACACCCTTGACCCCATGTGGCTATTATTTATGTTCTAAATCCTGCTTTTGCCGCTGAAAATCCTCAGAGTATTTGTCACCTTTATTTGGCTTTTAAATGTCTGGCTGGCTTGCCCCACTATTCAGTGCTATTTCATTGCTACTATGTTATGCAGACCTATGTGCAGGTCCACTTATTACTACTCTGTTTACTGACCTACGTACAGGTCCATGCTTGCCACGTCAGATTGCTCATGCCTGCCGTCCTCTGCGACTTGAGCCTCTGGGATATCTGCTGCACTCAGTCTGCTTTTGATCTTGCAAGGTCTCAGCACTCACTGCTCATTATGATCAGCACACCAGTGCTTAATCAGCTCGACAGCTTCTCAACTCTCAGTCTAATTCTGGGGCATGCCAGCCATTCTATTCTGGTGCAGGTTGCTGCAGCCGATGGTCTCGCTCTGCATTAGTCCGTGTCTTGAGCGTGTCCAACTTGGGGCAGGATCCTTCTCACCTGGCCCATAGCTGGGAATGTTCTCACTTGGCTTTAGCTGCCTGCTACGCAACAGCAGCTCCTGGTGTAGAATTTAAGACTAACGGTGAATGGTGGTTACGACAATCTCCTTTGGCTCTAGTATCCCACTATAATGGTTGTCCTTTGGCTTTAGTGGTTTCCCTAACAAGGCACCTTCACCACATTCTCCCTGCAACTACCTCTGGTTCACCTGGTTTGAGTTTAGGGCAGGTAGGCCAGGTGAGTGCCTCAGCAGTCGTTGCTCTCCTCCTCTGCCTTGGTTGCATGTATTGTTGCAGAGTTTTCTCGCAACCTTCCACGGCATTCCCGCTAGAGGGTTTGAGTGAGAGCCTTCCTCCAAATTCAAATATTTTCCACCTCCCTTTACTTGGGTTTTCCAAATTGCAGCTGCTGAGCCATCACTAAATAAACTATCCCAAGCCTGGAGGGAAGGTGGCCTAGGCCTTGGATCCCCAGAGATTTCCTCCTCATAGTTTTTTTTTCTCTCCTCTGTTGCCTCAGGTCATAACTGTTAGCATAGTAGTGTTCCCTAGTTTCTTTAGGTAGGTTCCAGTGTTGGATGGAGGCAGAGGATTGCCTGCTGTTCCCTCTCTCCTTAGAGGATCCCCTCATTCTCAACACAAACCATCAGTATCATGCTACGCAAACCTGGGCATCTCATTACGTTATCAAACTGTTTATGCTTCTCTACTACTACGTTACAGTCACTGCTCCTATGTCACAGTTACTGCTTGCTCATAACCGTCATGTCACCTCATTCTTTGGGATATGATTGTACTACATTTCTTTTGTGGATTCCTAAGGGACCTTTAGCCATGGGAATCGTCCTGTGGCACCTCTAGGGATGGAACTCTCTCTGAGGGTTCCTTGCCTTTCGTACCCCTACAGGGTGGTAATTCCTCTGGAATAGAGAGTGCGAATGGTCAAAACCAAATTAACATAGTTGCACAAGCATAACACTATACTAGCTGTGCAGGACATTGAAAGATGGTATGACACTGAAGGATCTGAAAAACACAGTCCATTTACGTGTATATTAAATAAAAGTGGTCCCAGGATGGAACCCTGGGGGAACCCCTGATCCAACAGGAAGCAGCCCTGTGGCCCAGTTATCCATAGAAACCATCTGACTTCTATCCGTTAAATATGATGCTAGCCACCTCTGACCTGATCCCACCAACGCGAGTGATGCTGCCTGGACAGGAGGACATGGTGGTCCAAGGAATCAAATGCCTAAGTGCAAAACCTTGCATTTCTTTACACTGAAGCCCATCTGCCACCTCTCCAACCACTCTTCCAGTTTAGTTAGGTCTCCTTGTAGTTGTTTCCACCCGTCCACTTCATCAGCTACCGCCCCCATTTTAGTATCATCTGAAAACAGACTAATCTGAAATGCAGCCCTCTTTGCCCTCACCCCCTTCATCACTCTGCTGTTCAGCCAGCTTGGCTTCTTGTCTCTGTTCTTCTTGCTTTGAGTCCTGGTGCAAGCCTCCATAGCCGCTGCTGACCCAATTTTAATATCCCACTTTTACTGTGCATCCATCTCTGGCCTAATCCCCCCTAATCTCCCCTGCAGTATTTCTTGCATCTTCCTGAAGTCTGCCCTCCTGAAGTCCACCACCCTTGTTACTGGGCCCCCAATCTCCTTACTCAGACTGACTGCGAACTACACCGATTGGTAGTCACTTCCAGCTAGTGGGTCCTTCACCCTTATTTCCCTCATGGCCTCCCCATTCGACAGTACCAGATCCAGTGTGTTACCTAACCGAGTTGGCCTGCTGACCACCTGTGTCAGGAGACCATCCTGGAATGTGTCCAGGAGTACCTGCTCCCTGGCACTGGAGGTGGCAGGGGTGCTCCAATCCACCTCTGGCAGATTGAAATCCCCCACAATCACCACACTTCCCTTTCTACATACCCTCCTGATCTGCTCTGCTAACTCCTTGTCCAGCTCCACGGAGTGGGCAGGAGGTCTGTACACCACCCCCAGCCTCAGCTTTCTACCCTTGGCATCCAGGAGCTGCATGCACAGTGCCTTAGCCCTCCTTTTCTCCCCCTCATCTCTCATGCATCTGATCCCATCCCTCACATAGAGTGCCACCTCCCCCCGGCCTCCTGACCCCTCAGTCCTTCCTGTAAATTCTATGCCCAGGGATTGCCAGATCCCAATCCTGGTGTTGGGTGGGCCAAGTCTCAGTTATAGCTGCGACGTTCACCCTCCCTTCAGCTAAGAGTGCCTGAAGCTCAGCTATTTTATTAACCAGACTCCTCGCATTTAGGGAGACCGCCCTCCACCCGTTCCCATCCATCCCCCCCATGGCCCCTTGGGCTGCCCCCCACTCTTCTGTGACCCTCTCCCCTTGCATTCACTGTTTTCTTGGGGGGACAGCTCATTCAGCTCTCCATTCTGACATCCCTGCATGCTGGATGCGCACTCGCCTCCCCCCACTCTAGTTTAAATACCCCCTTGAAACTATATATTCCTCTCACTTACTCTTTAACACCCCCTTAACCCTTCCCACTCAGGTGTAAACCATCCTTTGCATACAGTTCCCTGTTATTCCATGTCTCCCCATCCTCCTACCAGCCCATACCCTTGTGACTTACACCACCCCCTCAGCCAGGAGTTGAACTCCACTATCCTCACCCTTCTTGCACTGCTGGCCCTTGGAACCAGTAGCACCTTTGAGAAGGCCACAGAGCTCCCAATTTTTGAGCATAACTTCCCCAGTTCCTCAAATCTCCCCTTTACCTCCTCCACTGTGCAGCCCTCCCAGGGCATTAGTGCCTACGTGAACCACCACTAGAGGCTTCTTCCTTCCTCCCAACACACTTAATCAGAGCCTGCCCTGTCCTGTCTGCTGTCAAGCCCACTACAGGTTCCACCCATATATGACTGCATCTTTCACTCTTCCCCCATCTGATCCCCTTCAGGATAGAGTCCCTTGTCACTATGAGCTCTCTTTCTCCATGCCCCCCCTCTGATTGCACCCTCCTTCCATCCCCATCTCTGTCATGGTCATCGACCCTTCCCTGTCCAGCAACTCTTGGACTCGAGTCCCCTAACACTAAGTTTCCACCACGTTCTCCCTCTGCTTCCTTCATTTCCTCCCACCCCCTCCCACTCCTTGCTCCTTCTACCTCCTGCGCTTTGCTCTCTCCATCTGCCCCATTCTTCCTCCCTCATCAGTACTCCCCCCATCCATTTTTTCCAACACCCCCATTTGCGCCTCTATACTCCCCTTCCCTCTGTCCTTTTTTCCTCCAATACTGCTAGATGCTCCTCCTCTGCCTCTCCATCACCTGTCATCTCAGTCAATGGCCAATACCTGTTTCAGCCTGAGACAAGGAGAGTGAGAAAGCAGACACAGCTTCCTTGAATCAAGGAGGTTATTTTCTAGACTACACTGAACTGAATTATTACTTTTTGGACCTGTGTAAATAACTAGTATTGATTCTGTTTTTGGGGTGGACTTTTCTTAGTTTTAACTTTAATTTGCCAGGGAGGAACTGTAGCTGGGAGATATTTGCAGTCAGTTGTGACTAGACCTGTTACTTAGCCTTTGTGAAATAGGTGTCTGTTAAGGGGAGGAGCTGAAAGGGGCCTAGTTGAACTGAGGATTTATAACTGGAGTTGTTTGTGGTCTCTGTCTGCTGAGCCTGAGACAAGGAGAGTGGAAAGCAGCCACAGCTTTCTTGAATCAAGGAGGTTATTTTCTAGACTACACTGAACTGAATTATTACTTTTTGTACCTGTGTAAGTAACTAGGATTGATTCTGTTTTTGGGGTGGACTTTTCTTAGTTTTAACTTTAATTTGCCAGGGAGGAACTGTAGCTGGGAGATATTTGCAGTCAGTTGTGACTAGACCTGTTACTTAGCCTTGTGAAATAGGAGTCTGAAAGGAAAGAAGGCACTCCCCGGGGTGGAGGGTAAGAGTTGTAGGTGATTGTTTCTGGATGGCATAGGTTTACTCCCACCCATCCTTCCCCTCACTCCACCCGCCCCAAGCACATAACTTCCTTTATAGCAGGGGCTCTGACATCACTTCCCCAAAACTGCTAACAACATACACCTGTTCATATCCTTAAAGGCACAGCACACAGAATAGGGGGTAGAGACACTCACAAGCTTGCACACACTAAAACAAGAACAAAAAACAAAAAAGCATCTGTAACTGGAAGGGACACAGACATGTGGGGAGTGGTGCAATGCACTGGCTGTGGAGAAGCAGTCTTCCGGGAGACATTCTGGAGACTGCGTTGCTGCCCTATTTGCAGGCATCTCTCTGGTCTGAGGGAGGAGGTTGTTCGTCTCCATGCTGACCTAGCAAGGATTCAGGAAACCTGCTCCCCTACCCAGGGACCACTCAGGCCACCGCCACTACCTCAGAGGTTGCCAAGAAAGAGGAGTGGTTGGACCATGGTGGGCTCAGGGAGGGTGAGTGTGGAGGAACAGAGGTGCATTCCTCCAGTTGTGCCTCTCCACAATTCATTCGCCACTCTGGGAAAGCATGGTTCCTCTATGGAGGCACCTGCAGTGGAGACCAAGGAGGATGCTGGGAACCTTCACAATGGAGACCCACAGGAGAGTGGCCCAGGACCCCACAGGGGAAGGAAACAACTCCTGGTGGGGTACTCAGTTGTTGGGGGGTAGAACTGGGGTAGGGAGGAGAAAGGGAGGTAAGGTGCCTGCCCAGTGCCAAGGCTTGGAGGGACAGGAAATGAATCCTAAGGATCGTGGGAGCAGTGGCAAGGGGGAGGGAGCTGGATGCCATTATCCACCTAGGGACAAATGACCTGGCTGAGAATGGGATCAGAGCAGTGCAACAGGAGTTTGTGGAGTTGGGGAGGGGCATTAGACAAGTAGCACACATGGTAACTTTCTCAGAAGTGCTACCTGTCTATGGCATGGATGAGGCTAGGGCACTCCGCACCATCGGATTCAATGACTGGTTGAAAAGCTGGTGCAGAGTTCAGGGATTTGGCTTCATTGAGGACTGGGGCTTCACCTGGAGGGATGCAACCTATACAGGCGTGATGGTCTGCATCTATCCTGGAGGGGAACCAGGATCCTAGGTGACAGGTTTAAATGCTTCAATGGCAAGCATTTAAACACTTAAACTAGCCAAGGGGGGAGGCACTGAAGAGGATAAGGGAAATCCTAGCCCCCTCCCAAAAAATCAGGGTAATTAGTGAGGTAAACACCAAAATAGAGCAGTTGATAGGGAGAATGGCAGGGGTAAATGGAGAAAGAGACAAAGGCAGTAGGGACAGGGATGGGGCAAAAAGAAATAAAGCCATAAAAAAATGGAAGGTAATGAGTACCAATGCCCATAGTCTAGGTAAAAAGCTCCCTGAAATGGTGGCTTTGATGGAAGAGGGATGCCTGGATATTGTGGCAGTCATAGAAACATGGTACACAGAGAACCATGACTGGGATGTCAACATACCAGGGTACACAATCTACAGGAGGGACAGGGAAGGAAGAAGAGGAGGAGGAGTAGCTCTCTATGTAAGGGAAGGGATCAAAGCAACAGAGCTAAAGGGTAAACAGGGAGGAGAGGAGGCACTGTGGGTCACCCTGGAGACTGGAAATGGCTCCACAATCCGCACAGGGGTTGTATACAGACCCCCATCTCAATGGGAGGAAATGGACAAGGAAATGATAGAAGGCATCCTTGGGATGGCAGAGAAAGGGGAGATACTGCTGATGGGGACCTGAATATGCCAGATGTTGACTGGAGCACCTTTGCTGCAGCCACATCCGAGAGCAGGGCCATTCTTGATGCCCTACAGGGGGCATGCCTCAGACAGCTAGTTTTGGAACCCACTCGGGAGAGAGCAATCGTAGACCTGGTACTCTCAAATGGGGATGGAGAGAGGATCTCTGATCTTGAAGTGGGTAGCCATCTGGGAACAAGCGACCACCAAACAGTGTGGTTCATGATAAACTTAGCTGTAGAGGCAAGCCACACAAAAGTGAAGGTACTGGACTTCAGGAGGGTTGATTTTGTCAAAATGGGAGAGTGCCTCAGAAAAGCACTACCAAATAGGCAAGAAGGTGGGGCGGAGCAACAATGGAGAAACATCAAAACCACCATCACAGAGGCAACAAGCCTTTGTGTGAAGCAAATAAACAAATCAAAATGAAAGAAAAAAACACTATGGTTCTCAAAAGAAGTGGCGGGGAAGGTAAGGGAGAAAAAGATAGCATTCAGGAAGTATAAGGAAACACAGAAGGAGCAGGACAGAGAACGGTACCAGTTAAAGCAGAAAGAAGCAGGGAAGGCAGTAAGAATAGCAAAGGCAAAAACTGAGGAAAAGATAGCCAACTCGGTTAAGAAGGGGGATAAAACCTTTTATTGGTACATTAGGGAGCAAAGAAAGACTAAGGCAGGGATACTAAGGCTGAACAAAGAGGAAGGTGGTTGGGCAGAGAGCGACAGTGAAAAAGCAGGGATACTGAATGAATACTTCTGCTCAGTATTCACAATGGAAAAGCAGGGGGAAATACCTAATCCGGTCAATAGAAGCACTCGGGATAGGGGGGTTGATATTAGTTCTTTCACAGAAGAAAGGGTTCAGAAAGAACTCTTAAAACTGAAGGTGGATAAAGCAATGGGGCCTGATGGGATTTACCCCAGAATTCTAAAAGAACTAAGGGATGAACTAGTAACACCACTGACTACCTTTTTTAATAAATCATGGGAGGATGGTGTGGTACCTGAGGACTGGAGGAGGGTGGATGTGATTCCTCTTCGCAAAAGTGGGAGCAAGACAAAGGCAGGAAACTACAGACCTGTCAGTTTGACCTCAGTGGTAGGGATAATGATGGAATCACTTCTGAAGGAAAGAATTGTTGAGTACCTAGAGGCCAGTGGGGCACAGGACCCAAGGCAGCATGGATTCACAGCGGGAAGGTCATGTCAGACAAATCTAATTGATTTCTGTGACTGGGTGATCAAAGCAGTAGACCAGGGAGGGGCTGTGGACATAGCCTACCTAGACTTTAGCAAGGCATTTCACACAGTCCCACACAAAAGATTAATAAACAAATTAGCCAGTCTGGGAGTGGGTCCCAAGGTAGTAGCCTGGGTAAAACACTGGTTGGACAACAGGACACAGCTGGTAATAGTAAATTGAGTCCACAGTGAAGAAAGGAGGGTTATTAGTGGGGTACCGCAGGGTTCAGTACTGAGGCCTGTTCTTTTTAATGTCTTTATAAGTGACATTGCAGAGGGACTGGAAGGGGAAAGTATGTCTCTTTGCAGGTGACACAAAGATCTGTAACAGGGTTGATACACAAGGTGGGGTGGAAAGGATGAAAAGGGACTTGGCAAGGTTGGAGGAATGGTCAGATGTATGGCAGCTTAGATTCAATGCAAAGAAGTGCAGAGTAATGCACCTGGAAAACAAAAACCCAGGGAAAGAGTACACAATGGGGGGTGAGATACTGACAACAACAAAAATGGAAAGGGACCTGGGGTAGTTATATCAGATGACCTAAAGGTGGGCCAGCAATGTGAGAGAGGCAGTAAGGAGGCTGAGGGGATACTGGGATGCATAGGGAGGCATCACGCAGTAGAAAACAAGTTGTTAGCCCTCTGTACAGACAGTTGGTAAGACCACATCTGAGTACTGTGTACAGTTCTGGAGACCCCAGCTCTGCAAAAACATAGACAGCGTGGAGGCTGTTCAGAGGAGGGCAACCAAAATGATGCAGGGTCTGCATCAGAAGACATATGAAGAAAGACTAAAGGAACTAAAGATGTATAGCCTCGAGGAAAGGAGGAAGAGGGGGGACATGATAGAAACTTTCAAATACCTCAAGGGAATCAACAAAGTCCAAGAGGGTAGCATCTTTCAGAAAAAGAGATGTGCAAAAACAAGGGGGCACAATTTGAAGGTGGGGGATGGCTCAGAGGTAATGTGAGGAAGTATTTCTTCACAGAGAGGGTTGTGGATACATGAACAGCCTTCCTGAGGAGGTCATAGTGTCAAAAACAGTGGGGGAATTCAAGAATGCATTGGACAGACATAAGGCAATTCTAATGGGGGGGGTAGGAGGAAGTAGGCTGTTGGTTAACTAGGATCTACAGCTTATCCGTTAGGTAGGAAAATGGGCAGACTAGGTGGGCCAAGCGGTCCTTATCTGCTGTCAAATTCTATGTTTCTATGTTTGAGCCTGTTGTGTATCCAAGATCATTCCCGCTGGCACCTGTTGTGCCCCTGTCTCCTGCACTGGTACCACCCCCTGGACCCCAGTGTGGTCTGCACTCTCCACCCCCTGCCCCTTCCTTTATCCTTCCTCTTATACCATACCCAGCTGCCTTTTGTGCTTCTCCTTTCCATTCCTTTTCCTGGCCAAGACATATCCCCCCTTAGCCAAGACATTTCTCCCTTTAGTCATGATAGATTCTGCTCCAGTCTCTAGCCTTTGGCAAATTAGGCACTCCCAGCCTCCAGAGTGCTCACATGAATATAGCCACTCCACAGTTGTTACACCCCATTCTCCCCCCTTAGTATCCCCACCCCTCCTCCACCGATTCCCCCACTCTTTATGCTACCACTGACCCTCCCCTGGTGTGTCCCCTACTCTACCCCCTCCACCAACTTCCACTGTCCTTACCCCTGATCCATTCTCTCCTCCCACTGCTGTGCCCCAAGGTTCCATGTTCCCAAGTATGGCACAATGTTACCCGTAACTAAAACTTCTGCTATGTCCAGTATCCCACATTCCACAGTTAATTCTGGGGAGCCATTCCCCTTTCCAAGCCTAAACCTAAAGCTGCATCAAAAGTTAAACAGCACTAAATAAACAATTCCACGGTACTTCTTATATAGCTCAAGAGGTGTTACAAGTCTCCCCCTCCTTGGTGCAGCATAGCATGTTCAAATCAAAGCTATAGTTACTTAACCAGTCTGAAATAGAGTCACAGTCCCTTTTATCAGTCTCACAATGCCTTGTGGTTTTGTTAACTTCCAACCCTGTACCTGTTAGAGATAAACCACCCTCAGTTCAATATGCCCTATAGAGACCTGTTTGCTTAATACCAGCTCACTGCATACTCAAACTAAAAAGTACAGATTGCAGGATGTTGTAAGGCATTATGGGACCTGCCCTGTAAATGAAGGCCAAGCCGTGGGGTGGGTGGGTGAGAGTAATCCCACAGGCTGTGTCCAAAAACAATCAGCCAAGGAGTTCCCAGGCAGTGGCTAATCCAGGCACACCCACTTACAAGCTGTAAATTAACTGACAACTTCCCTGAAATACAGCAGCTGAAGAGCTAGCTACACCCACTTACAATCTGCTACAAGCTTCCACAAATTCAGCCCAAACAGAGTCTCAGAAGCCTGAAACTCCTGAACCCAAACACAAAGACAGTGAAATTAATTGAAAACTCCCCTGAAAATAAGTACAATTTTATTTCAATATGACACCCAATCCCAGGGGCTCTGGGCGCCTTACAGGTAATAAAAGCAGGGTTAAACAGACAACAACCAAAATACAACTACGTAATAAAATAAATAAATCAGTAATATTAAAATCAGCTAAGGCTTTATAAAAATGCCTTCCTAAAAAGGTAGGTCTTCAGGTCCCTTTTAAATGCCTCCACTGATGGGGCCTCCCTCAAAGAATTTGGAAGTGAATTCCAGAGGGCTAGGCAGGCCACCTCAAAGGAACAATCTCCCAAGGCTTTTAGCCTGGCCCTCAGAACTGCAAGGAGGCCCTCGGTGGAGGAGCAGAGGGAATGTACCAGGACGGCAGGTGTAAGGAGGTCAGACAGGTAGCCAGGGCCCAAGCTGCATAGGGCCCTGTAGGTGAGTAAGCCCACCTTGAAGAGGATCCTCCATCTGACAGGCAGCCAGTGCAGATCTCACAGGACCAAGATTACATGACAAGACCTGGTCAGGTCCGTCAACAACCTGGCTGCCGCATTCTGCACCAACTGCAATTGGTGGAGGTTCCCTCCACTGACCCCGAAGTATAGAGCATTACAGTAGTCCAGCCTGGATGTCAAAAAGGCATATACCAGTGAGGGCAGGTCTTCCGGCAGAATCAAGGGTTTAATCTGGACGATGTTCCTTAAATGGTAGAAGCCACTTCGGACCACAGACGACACCTGGGCATCCAGTGTCAGTCTGTCGTCGAGGACGATGCCCAGATTTTTCACCTTGGGGGATACCATCAATGGGTCAGATCCCTGGACTAAACCTGTCAACACCCTGGAGGCACTCCCATCATGCCTGAGACCAGACTCAATCACTAGCACCTCTGTCTTGGAGGGGTTCATCCTCAGCCAGTTAGAGGACATCCAATCTTGAATTTCAGCCAGGCACTTATTTAGCACTTCAATGGCGCCATTCGCTCCAGGGGCAAATTACATATACAGGTGGGTATCATCTGCATAGCAGTGGAAACCCAGACTGTAATATCTAATGAGCTCACCCAAGGGCAGCATGTTCACTGCGAACAGCATCAGCAAAAGGATCGAACCCTGAGGAACTCCTCATGATAGTGGCTTCGAGGAGGAGGAGAAATTTCCCATCACCACTTGTTGTCTCTTATCAAAGAGATAGGACTCAAACCATTGGATGACACTTCCGGTGAGTCTACAGTACACTCTAAGGTGATCCACAAGCACAATGTGGTCCATGGTGTCAAACGCTGATGAGAATTTAAGGAGGATGAGAACTGACCATTCCTTTCTATCTCTCACCCTGAGGAGGTCATTTTGCACCTGAACTAACGCTGTCTCCATGCTATGCCTAGCCCTAAATCCAGACTGGAATGGCTCATAGATGGCAAAGACATGCAGCACCGTGGCAAATCCAAATGGCAGGACTGTGAACTGGTACTGTTCAAGGCTCACACAGAAATGGAGATACTTGGCTGAGCTTGACTGGAATATACTGATAAACATCCTGCATGCCCAGAAATTCCAACTACTCTTAGGCTTTCAGTTAAGGAAGAAGACATCCTAAGGATACAATCCTGAATTCCATGTACCACATGTACCTGTTTAGGTGTCTGCAGTTCAAAACTGGTCAAATGTTGCCTGTCTTTTTGGGAACAAGAAAGTACCGGGAGTAAAAACACTTGTTTTCCTGTGACTCCAGCATCTTTTCTACTGTACTGTTCTGCAGCAACCCCACTAGTTCTAGGAAAAGAAGGTCTGCCATTTGCCCAGTCTGCTGACACTGTTTCCCTGGAGGGTGATCCAGAGGGTGCTTTACCACCTCCAAGGACCAGAGCCACTGGAAAATTGCTCCCACAATTTCTTTGCAGAATCCGCAATTTTTACCATTCTCCGCAAAAACTGACATGTTCCACAATTTCTTGCAATTTTTGAGATTTTATATTGAACTGCGTAAAAAGTATTAACATTTTTAATAAAATACTCTCAAATATATTGACAATTTTGCATGCAGACTTGGGTTTGGCTGAAACAATGCAGTGCAAGGTAGGACAAGGGTTTTATGTGACACCGATTTCTTTTGAATCCTTGCCTTGTTTGGTTTCAATATCCACTGGCCAAGCATAAGTACACTTAAACACTTAACATTTGTTTTGTGTTGAAGCAGTCTATCAGAAAATGTTTTGTTGTCACACAGACTGAAACAAAAGATGGGAGAAAAGGTGCAAATTATCCCATTCACTTAAATGGGGTGCTAACTATGAAGCCTTTTTGTAAGTGGGGCTAAAAGACTTACAACTCCATCTGGCCAACACTGATTGGTCCACCCTATTAAACACCCCTGATATTGACAAGGCCCTTGCCTCCTTTGTTCACACCTTTAACTCTGCCTGTGACATCTATGCACCCCTAACCCCATGTAGATCTAAAGCACGACACTCCCCCTGGATTAACCCTGCCCTACGCTCACACCTTAAGCAGCGGGATAACCTATGGCACATCGCTGTTGAAACAGGATGCCCTGCCGATAGACAGGCCTATGCAGCAGCCCGGAATAAGTGTACATGGGCAGTCCGCAAAGCAAAGGCAGACTATTACCAAGCCTCTCTCACCTCCTCCTGGGGTAACCCCAGGTCCTTCTGGGACAATATCAAGCAACTCAGTGGTGGAGCACTCTCCCACCCCTCTATCGCTGCTTGACATCAACGGGACTATCTCCACTGACCCACCCTCATTGCATCGCACCTCAATAACCTTCACTGACCTTAGTGCAGTGCTCCCTGCAACTTCTTCAACCTCCTCCCCAATGTCTGCCCCTCCCATCTCCGACCCCTTTCCACCTTCGCTCTGTCACCTCCGAGGTCAGGCCCTACTTACTAAAAGCCCTAAAGTGCAATTCCATTGGCAATGACTCCCGATCCCTCTCTACTACGCCAGGTCCTGGAACAAGTCATCTCTCCCATCACCTGCCTCTTTAATAAGTCCTCTGCTTTGGGAAATTCCCTCGGCATGGAGGGTCGCCACTGTTACCCTATTCACAAGGGTGGTGATAGACGCTCCCAGGCAATTACCGCCTCTATCTCTATCCTCTCTCCCTTTCTAAAGCTTTAGAAAAATTGTTGCTACCCAAATATCTGATTACCTCAGGAATCGATGTCCTCTGTCCTGAACAACATGGATTCAGAGTCGGACATAGCACCAATACTGCTCTCCTGGAGTTTGCAAACTTCCTCCATAACTCACTTGATGCAGGCTCCTCGCCGGTGCAGTATTTATAGACCTATCAAAGCCTTTGATACCGTCTCACACCCCTCCTTCTGGCAACACTTGCCAGTGTGGGCTTCTCTGGCCCAGCCTCCTGGTGCGCCAGCTATCTGTCCAACCGCTCCCAACGTGTTAGGATTGGTGGCACTCTCTCTGATACCTGCCCAATCCGGGCCGAGTTCCCCAGGGATCCATACTCGGTCCTTTACTGTTCTCTCTCTTCCTCAACTCCTGCCCAATGCCTGTGCTGGAAATGTCCTACTCTACGCTGATGATGCAGTACTCTTTGCCTCTGACAGTAACCCCGTCGCTCTCCAGAACTCCCTCCAGTGTGCCTACACCTCAGCAGAAACCTGGTTCTCTGACCACCGTCTCGTCATCAACCTTAAGAAAACTAAATCCATGCTGTTTACACACCCTCAAAATAAGTCCAGAAACTCTCCTCTCTCTGTCTGCTCCACCCTTATGCACCCTATAGAACTTGTCAGCTCTTATAAATACCTTGGCATAATCTTCGACTCTGCTCTCTCCTTCCATAACCACATCGCTGCCCTGACCTCTGCCGCCAATGCACGGTTGGGCATCCTCTACCGGCACAAAAAATGCCTCCCCGCAAACGCCCTACGCCTGGCTGTTACCTCCTCGATACTATCCCTAATCGACTATGGCCTTCCTGTGTATGGCGCTGCTGGCCAGACGGCTCGCCGCAAGGTATGCCTTATGCTCAATAAAGCCTGCCGACTTATCACCGGTGCCCATAGACTCACCCATACCTGCCATCTATACTCCATGTCCTCTATACTCAACCTTGACGAGCGCCTCCTGTTCCAAACCTGTCAAATTGCCTATAAAGCTCTCCATGGTCTATCCCCGCCTGGCCTTGCTAACTCTATTCATCAATCTAACTCCTCAGCGCATACTCACACCTCCGGCAGAGCTGCCCTTGTTGTCCCAAGGGCTCACCACCCAGGGCCAAAGGGCTTTCGGCCATAGAGCTCCTCCGGTACAACTCCTCCCCAGCAAGCATCACAAACGCCCGCTGGCTAGCTTCAAATACAGACTGAAAACTCACCTGCTCACTTCTCACTCCTGCCATTGCCCTGACCCCCTAACCCCCCTAGACAAAGCTCGCTGAGCTGCATTCCTCCTTATCCCCAGCTCCCACCCTCCAACTCTTCTGCACTACCTCCCTAAAAGGGGGAGGGGATCATATTGGCTGCCAAGAGCCAGGGAATCACACATTGCTGAACTGTGTTGCTGATTGCTTTGCCTTACATGTACCTGCCTGTGCCTTTTGCTGTGCTGTATTGCATTTGTCTATTATATGTATGTCTTTGTCTCCCTTCTTGACGAGGTACCTTTGTAAATGAGCCTCTGGCTCAAAGGTTGTTAAACTGATGTTAAAATAAATAAATAAATAAAAAAGTGGCATGGCAAGTTTTTCCTTGAGAGCAGACTTTCATTCAGAATAGTTTTGATTCAAATAGCTGAGGATTTTTGGATGGCCCTACCAATTTTAAACTTGAATAAGCTAGTTGCCAACAGTGGTCTTACTTGTAGCAACTATCCCCTAGCTGCTCACATGCAAAGACTACAATAAAAACCTGACTAAAGTCTAAAAACAAGCTTATAAAACACAAAATGTATCTGAACGTTTATCTTTAACTAAACAAAATCATTGCAGCCAGAGGAAAACAAAGGTAAATTACAGGGTACCCTGACTACTGTATGATGCAGTAAAAATATATTGGTATTTTTTTACATTTTTTGGTAACCGCATATGGCCTACTAGACACAATTGCCTGTTTTCAGGTACAACCCAGGAGTACTGAGAAGGTTAAGTGACTTGTTCCAAATCATGCAGTATGCAAGTGGAGGTTGTGGGAATCAAACCCAGGTCTGCTAGATGTCTTCAGCTCATTCACAGTTTGTTACTCTAACCTCTAGATTATACTGCCAGCCCCAATAACTCCCAGATTTAATGTTTAAATATGTGATTTTAAAAATAGTGTACAGTACCTACAGTACAAATTATGACCATTAAACACTTTAACAACATTTTACTAAAACTCAGTTATTCACTTCTCTATCTGCTTATTTTTTCTTGTACCAAAGTTGGTGAATAATTGGCAGAGCACTGTAAACAGCTGTTGATTAAACTTCATTATTCTACATCCAGAAACAAAAAAAACATTTCTTCTGGCTTTATTTAATATTGATTTGCTGTGGCTCACTTTGTAGAATCTATTTAGCACTGTATGAGGCAGATGCTTTTAAATTTTGGAAGATAGGCAACGCTTACGATAGCTTACCAGTTTAGTATTCTTTTAAGGAACATAAACTTTTATTTATGTTTTACATATATTCAGGTGTCAGTGTATTCATTTAGCAATTTATACTGACTAATATATGCTGCAGAAAACATTAAAAGATTTATTGTGAAGCATTCAGGGTCTATAGTAGTACCCCCGCAATTTCCCGCAATTTTTGCAAAACGGTCCTCAATTTTGGGTAACCTTTTCCACAATTTTCCAGTGGCCCTGCCAAGGACTAACTGTTAGGAATAATTTTTATGACCCACTTGTCTGCGGTAATGATCTCCTACTACTGACAGAGCAGAATTCGTCACCCTCCCATCAGAGATGAATGATCCATCTTGAACAGCTGGAGTAGAGACGGGGCCAGTGTTGCATCAGAGGATGGCACTAGATGCCTTTGCTGCTTCTGCCTTCTGATGTGGATTCTGTCTTTGTTGCTGTTGCTGCTGGAAGGGCTTCAGCTTAAACTGCTGGTGGATGCCATGCCAGGGAGATCTGCCACAGAATGGCTGCTGTTGGTGGAAGAAGCCATGACCCCTGCCTCCATGAGATGTGGCATGACTGTTCTTCATGTTCTTAAAGAGCAGCTCTCGACAACAATAAAACGCTTAAAAGTTTACCATTAGCTTTACACCAATTATGTTTTAACATTAGTGTTTTTTAGTTTTACTTTTTCCCAGTTGTTTCTACCTAATACTGCAAATGATGCAGTGCTTGTTTCATCAAGTGTTTCAAAATATTATCTAACTCCCCAGCTGACTTCACAGTTGCTGTCTGTGACAACACCGTCTATTGCAAGGTGAGCTCTATCACGATATAAACAAAGGAACTGTGAGGATAACTGGGAGAAGCAAATGCTTTCAATGGAGACTTTTTGGATAGACTACCAAGATGTGTTTTAAACCATGGAAAGGAACATAAACAAGCATTTGTCAATGCCGAATGTTGCTTGCTTGTATGTGCTGTTTAGGTATTTGGAAGTGATAGTTCCATGCCTTCCTCCCAAGACATCCACTGTGTCTTTCCATTCAGTATTCACAGAAGAGTGGGAGAGGCAAGGGGCACAGCAGTACAGCAGTTGCCAAGGGGGTGAAGAGGTGGACGATAGTCCATTCAAAGGCAAAAGAGTCCTGCAAGAGCTCACTAAATTGAAGGTGGACAAAGCGATGGAACCAGATGGCATAAGCCCAAGGATATTAAGAGAACTGCAAAGGGAGATAGCAGTACCTCTGGCAGCCATGTTCACTGGAGTCATTCAACATGAGTGAATTGGAGGAGGGCACATGGTGCCCTCTACACAAGTCCGCAGCAGGGAGGAGGCAGGGAACATGGCCGCTCAGCCTCACCTCAGTAGTGGGGAAGATCATGGAGTCATTGCTTAAAGAAAGGATAGTGGGGCATCTAGAAGCCATCGGAGCCCAGGACCATAGACAACATGGATTTACAGTGGGAACATCATGTCAGACAAATCTGGTTGATTTCTTTGACTGGGTGACAAAGGAAGTGAATCAGGGTGGGGCAGTGGACAATGCTTACCTTGATTTCAGCAAAGCCTTTGACACCATCCCATATAGGAGGCTGATAAACTAGCTGGGTAGGCTGGGCATGGGGGAAAGGGTGGTAAACTGGGTTAGAAACTGTCTAACAGACAGGAAGCAGAGAGTGGTGGTAAATGGTGTGCAGTCTAGGGAGAGGGGGTCACCAGTGGGCTGCCGCAGGGATAGGTCCTGGGGCCAGTCCTGTTCAATGTCTTCATTAGTAACATTGCAGAATGTCTGAAGGAATTTTTCACCAAATTTTCAACATAGCCATTTTAAGACCTCTGCTCATGAACAGTGTCACTGGGGTTTCTTAATCTGTCCCAAACATTGACTCGCATACGAATGCGCCATTATGCATACATGCGCGGAAACACATTTTGGGCGACATGTGAAAATGACAGCTGTACTGCTCATAAGAGAGGTGTGGTAAAATGGAAATGTTGAAAATCTGGAGTGCAAATATTAAAATTTGCGAATCTCATTGAAGCGCTGCATAGGAACTGCACAACGCACGCTTGTAAAACAGTCATTTTTAGGAATTTTTTCACCAAATTTTCAAACTAGCCATTTTAAGACATCTGCTCATGAAAAGTGTCACTGTGATTTTCTTATTGTGCCCCATACCTTGATTTTGCACACCGACTGCACCATTGTGCGCTACATGCACGGAAACACATTTTGGGCGCGATGTGAAAAATGACAGCTGTACTGCTCATAAGGAGGTGTAGTAAAATTGCAATGTTGAAAATCTGGAGTGTAAATATTCAAAATTCATGAACTTACTAGCGTGCGTAGGAACTGCGCAATGCACACTCGAAAAACAGTCATTTCTTGGAATTTTTTTCACCAAAATTTGCGACATAGGCTTTTTGAGAGCCCACCTTATGAACACTGGTACTGTCATTTTGTTAATCGGTCCTGAAAGGTGATTTTGCGCAGTGACCACGAAATCACCCTTTGGGCCCGATTAACGCCATGACAGTGACAGAATTCATGAGGAGGGGTCCCAAAACCCCATGTTGAAAATGTGGTGCCAAAAGTCAAAAATGCCTGAGATATGCAGCAAAGTTGAAAAACCCTATCTATCCCATTATACAGCTTACGGCATTTCCTCAGTTCGTGGTGACTGAAGAGTGCAGACGTGTTCCCAGTCCACGAAGATCGCCGCCGAGGTCCGGAGTAAGTATGGAGTGAGGGGGGGGTGGGGAGGCAGGGTGCGAGGAGTGGGTGCAGGTTGTGGGAGGGGGCAGGAGAAGCGCCGAGGACAGTTTTGTATTTACAGGTGTTTTCAATGAGGCGGACGAGGGGCGTTTGCCATGCTGGGTGGGCTCCCAGTGTGGCAGCTGGAAGAGCTGTTTGCAGGGGCTGGAGCCGCGGGGATTGGGCACACCGTCGGCCATAACACTATTTTGCCACGCTTGGGGTGGGCTCCCAGCGTGGCACCTGGATGCTTGGGGGCGTGGAGCCGACAGGGATTGGGCACTCTGGCCGGCCATAACAAATTTTGCCATGCTGGGGTGGGCTCCCAGCATGGCACCTGGAAGCTTTGGGGGCATGGAGGCCGACGGGTAGGGCACCCCGCTGGGCCACAGCGTGTGCATGGGGGAGGGGAGAGCGATGAGCATGCAGTATGCATGCGTGTGTGTGTGGGGAGGGGAGCTCTGCTCACTGAAGTGGAGCTCTCCCTTTCAACTGTACGACCACTGCATTTTCAACTGCTGTCATAGACAGCTACAGCAGTGATTGGGGAACTTGGGCCGCGCCTGCAAACACACTGACTGAATTGGAAGACGGGTACCACACCTCAGAAAACTCTGATGATGGCACTATGTTTCTTGCACATGCATGCAAGCAACATAAAAATGGGAAAAGTAGCTGGCTCAGTGACACTGAGGACTAAGACACTGACAAGTGCCTTACCATGCGTCTCACTAGTGACCCAGGTTCAGCAATGAGCTCAGGTTGCGGGGAGTCAGCGGGGGGGACAGGAAAAACAGGAGAAGGAGTAATCTAGCTGCCAGGCAGATGTCCTCTGCCAGATTGGGGTGGTAACCTGTTCCCATCTCATCTGACACCTAGTGGAGACTGGGTGTCAGATCAAGAACACAGAGAGGGTGACGTAATATTGGGTAGCTGGATGGGGTAGTGGGCAGGAAGCGCATGTGCGCCTCCACAGGCATGCACCCAGTGCATGCCTTACTCCGGGTTAGAGAGGAAATTTGGCAGAAAAAAAACACGGCAGGGGCTTAATAATGCCCACACACCACACCTCCACCTGCTATGTCCCTGGAGCCTAGAGCAATGACCAGATTCAGGCTTTTGCGGGGGGTGGCAATCTCCCTGCTGACCCCATCATGGGGGGATCCATGGAGGCACCAAGCTGTAAAGTAAACTTGGAAGGCAGTGGACGGTGGAACTGAGTGGTGGTGCTGGTTGAAAGCAGCCTCTCCACCGTGGCTGAGAAGCATAAATCGAATATGGAAAAAAAAAAAAAGTATTCTTTAGTAAATTATAATAGCTGAAACATCATGTTTATGAAAGTACATGCTGAAAGGCAGAGTTGCTTTTTAAGGATCGGTTTCTTCTCATTAGGCTCCTTAAGTGGCTCCTCAACATGCTGACCAAAGAGACAAGTTCCATTAAATGGAACATTCAGGTATCCAGTAAACACAGCGACCGTGATTGAGCGCTTTCAGAAAGGGCGACTCAATCACAGCACCTGTGTTCAGGGCTACCTAGCAGGGTAGTGACCAGATATCTGGGTGAGCGAGGTAGGGTGACGGGAAGCATATGCACGTGCACACGTGTGGGGGGGGAGAAGAAGGGGAGGGGCGGTATGTGGGAGGGAGTGTGCTGGGCAGCTGCCAAGCTGGTCGGCTAGCATGGTGAGGAGAGTGGTCGGTTGGGGTGTGTAGGGTTTGGGTCCGGAGTGGTGTGTTTTTTTTCATGCCAGCAAGTGGCTTGTTACTTCTTTAAGAAATTCACCCCCCCTCCAGACAAGCACCCCCCTGGAGTTGAGACTCCTTAAATGGGGGGTGCGGGGCACAACCCCTGCATAATGTATTTCGTCGCGCCTGAGTTTGCTGCAAGTGTACATCATCATAATTAATTTTTGTTGCTGTACACTCACCGAAATTGCAATCGCTATTCCGTGATCACCATTATCACACAGAACCAAACATTCATGATCTTCTGTTGGACAACAGAGGTGAATCCTTCTGTACACAGCCATGAATGCCTCTGGACAGAAATCCCCATGACAGCTGCAAGTCCTGCCACATCTGAGGCATCCAGAGCAGATCTCAGCTGTGGTTGTTAGACTCTGACCCTTAAGTAATAACAGACAGGAGGTCCTACTTTGAGGATGACTCTGGCAGGCTGTTTTTGAGATCTCTGATCCTGTTCCACAGGGAGTATTCTTACCTCAAGATATGGGATTGGTTGCTTGTGACTCTAGGAGTTAAAGTAGCTGAAGCAAATACCCGTTTTCCCATAATGTCAGTCTTAAAAGACTCCTTGTCAGGCGGCTGTACACTAAACTCTTTAAGCATGAATGACTTGACATTAAACTATAATTACAATAGCATCTGCTATAGGCTCTGTGTAGTAAATAGGCTTTGTCTGTGGTGCCAAATACTTCATGTCCATGAGAAAGGAGACTACTGGGACAGAAGGTAACCAGCTCAAGGACACCTCTGTGAGCATCTGCAGAGCAGACTGCATAGCTAGCGCTAATGATACAGGCATGTGTGGGTATAGTTAGATATTCCATTTGCATCTTCTTGGACTCATCTACATTTTCTGCCTCAAAATTCAGACTTTTATGGAGATTCTTACATAGTCCCTGAAAGGAGACCTACTGGGGCCTGACCAGCTGGACTGGTGCCAACTTCTCTGCCAGGGGATACTATTCATCTTCCTCAAATAATTGGTGATGAGATCCAGGTTATCTTCTCTGGCTCATCCTCTGGAGGAGAGGAAAGCAATGTATCCAAAGGATAGTCCCCACCTGGTGCCGGTGCCGGATGCAGCACATCTGAAAGAGGCCACTTTGTCACCGAAAAAGGTCCTGGCATGAATGGAGCTGGCACTGAGGGAAACACTGGCAAAAGCGCCACTGTTGGAACCAGTGTTGGCACTGACATATGTGTCAGCACTGGAAGTGACACCAGCAGCAGCAGCACCAGTGTCAGAGTTGGCACCAACAGCAGCAACAGCAGCGTCAAGGTGGGGGAAAATCCACTGCTCTGTAAGAACTGTCCATTGATCAAACTGCTCATCCAGTGGCTCCCCAGAAGGCAGAGGGAATACTGGAGATGAAGGAAACCACTCCAAGGGTATGAGAACATCTGGTGTGTGAAGGAGATGACAGAGAAACTGGAGTTTTTGCACCCTCCAAAGTCAGATGCCTTGAGGCAGAGTGGTGAGAATGTGACCTATTCCTAGAGTATGTCCTTGTTTATGTTTTTTTGTGTGTGTGTGTGTGTGTGTGTGTGTGTGTGTGTGTGTGTGTGTGTGCGAAGATGAGGACGAAACTGAGTAGTCCTTGGAACGTGATACTGAGCGGAAGCGGGGCCAAGGCCATTTCTTTCTGCAGTTTCATTGAGGACTGCATTCTCTCTTAGTTGGGAGATTGTCTGATACCACAGCAAACAGTCACACAAAGAGGAGTGATAGTCAGACACAACCTCACTGCCTGAGCAACTGTCCTGTTTAGGCGCCTTACCGGCTACAATGGTCCTAGAGCGTTCTCGAACGTGGTATGACTGTGAGAAAAGCTTGGCAAAGTTAAGCTAGTTTAAACTGTAAAACTGTTTGCAAACAACAAACATAGCTTAAACTACTGAAAAGTAACACAACAAACTAGATTAGAATGCTGTTTGTATGTAAAACTGGTGTTCTGGTGCCTTATGTGGAAAGTGAAAATGCTGTGCTTCAGCAGAGGAAAAACAGGAACTGAGTTGGTTGGGGACAGCACTGATATTTATACCCTGTGGACACACAGACAACACCATGCTTCAGTGCTAGGCACTGATGCCACTGGCCCCAAAAGTTCTGATTTCCATGGGGTCCTAGCACCTCAGGTTCTAAGACCCAAAAATGGGACTCTATGGAGCAAACTGAATCTTGGATGATTTCTAGTTTATGAACTGGGTAGTTCCTTTCCGGTGATGTCATGCACCTAGGAAAGGCTACATGTCTCAATCCTTCTGGGTATGCTTGGTAAAGAACTGCTCCAAGTCCATTAAGGCTAGCATCAGTATACAGAGTGTATGGTTTTGCAGGATCTGCATAAGCCAAGTCAAAACAGGTTAGTTAGTCAAGAGATGATCTTGCAGAAAGCTTTCACAGGGTGCATCGCAACAGGGTTCAAAAGGCTCTTGGACCTTGAAACAGCCTTTTAGATAAGATAAATCTTTATTTTAAAACAGGATAGAACTATTACACTTTGCAGCCCTGTTTACATAGTTATTCTGCTTTGTTACAAGGAGGGTGCACATTTCAGACAGATGACACTTAACAATAATTACGATACAACAAGCTCTGAATTACCTATGACAAAATTACTAAACTGGTTTCATGATACAGCCGATGCACAGAGTTACAGATATACATTATCAATGATAAGTGAATATATCCTTGAGGTTTTCATTTTTCATTGTTTTAAATGAGTCTGTTATTGGTGCTTTCCTGATTTTTGGTAATGAAATGTTCTATTCTTTGGCTACCCACCATTTTATGATTTTTCTGTGTGAGTTGGTTGCCCTTGGAATAAAAACTCCCCTGTTTTTTTTATCTCCCTCAGGTTATGGATAATATGCCTAGGTGAGCCATCAGTATACGATTGTGTGGACATAGCTTTGCCCCTGTATGGTTTTGGCTCCATCTTTTCCTTCTGAGTGACTCTGGCTTTCCTCACTGGCAGGTACTCCTCTGTGATTCCATAAGTGCCTTACTATGTGGGTATAGTAATTGATAAAGCACCTATAATGCCCACAGAATTCCAGAAACCTCCTTAGATCATTTAAGCTCCATGGTCAAGGCCAAGTGATCGAGGCTTTGACCTTGCTGGGGTCAGTTTGAATCCCAGGTCCAGAAATGATATGCCCCATATACTTTACAGAGCTTTGAAAGAACTGACACTTGTCTGTAATACAGATTTAGTTTAGTTGCTGTATTGGCCCTTGTAAGAACAGATCCACAAGCAAATGGTTTGATACCTTTTATTGGACCAACATTGATGTTACAAAAAAGAACAAAGTGCCTAAACTTTCGGACCAACCGAGTCCTTCCTTGGAAGCTTATGGCAGTTATGAACTTAGCTAATAACTGCCATAAGCTTCCGAGGAAGGACTTGGTTGGTCCAAAAGCTTTCGCACATTCTTCTTTTTATAACATCAATGTTGATTCAATAAAAGGTATCAAACCATTTGCTTCTCAACTTGTTTGTCAAGAATTTGAGACTAAACTTTTCCAGATTGTCTAGATCTTTAAACAGGCAGGACTCATGTTATTCCAAGGTCTCCTCAAACATGATGACATGCAGATGGACTAAACACTTCAGTAAATTCATATAGAAACATAGAAACATAGACTTTGATGGCAGATAAGGACCACTTGGCCCACCCAGTCTGCCCATTTCCCAACCTACTGGATAAGCTGCAGATTCTAGTTAACCAACAGCCTACTTCCTGCCACCCCCCACTACAATTGCCTTATGTCAAGGGGCTGGGGGGACTTATCATACGAGAGGAGGTTGAAGGAGTTGAACATGTACTCACTGGAGGAGAGGAGGGACAGGGGTGACATGATTGAAACCTTTAAATACATGAAAGGAATAAACAAGATGGGTACAGAGGGGCTGTTCAAAGTAAGGGAAGGGAGGGCCACCAGGGGCCATGATATGAGACTGGAGGGAGGAAGGTTCAGGAGGGAGATGAGGAGACACGTTTTTACAGAGAGGGTGGTGGCTGGGTGGAATGTGTTACCTGCAGAAGTGGTATGCAGTAGAACAGTGGACTGCTTCAAAAGGGGATGGTACAGGACAAGGGAGGGTTAATGAAGGGGAAGGGTGGAAGGGAGGGCAGCTGCAGGATAAGAGGTGCTAGCTGCACATTCAAACAGACTTGATGAACCTCTAGGCCTTTATCTGCTGGCAAATTTCATATGTTAGTATGTCTGTCCCATGCATGTTTGAATTCCCCACTGTTTTAGACCCAACAACCTCCCCAGGAAGGCGGTTCCATGCATCCACCACTCTCTCCGTGAAAAAAATTTCCTCACATTACCCCTGAGCCGTCCCCCTCTATCTTTAAATTGTGTCCCCTTGTTCTTACACATCTCTTTTTCTGAAAGATGCTACCCTCCTGGACTTTGTTGATTCCCTTGAGGTACTTGAACATTTCTATCATGTCCCCCCTGTCCCTCCTTTCATCAAGGGTATACATATTAAGCTCTCTCAGTCTCTCTTCATATGGTTTCTGATGCAGACCCTGCACCATTTTAGTTGCCCTCCTCTGGACTGCTTCCATCCTGTCTATGTCCTTGCATAGATGAGGTCTCCAAAACTGCACACAGTACTCCAGATGGGATCTCACCAACTGTCTGTACAGAGGGATAACCACTTCCCTTTTTCTACTTGTGATGCCCCTTCCTATGCATCCCAGTATCCCCCTGGCTCTCCTTACTGACTTCTCACATTGCTTACCAACCTTTAGATCGTCTGATATGACTACCCCCAGGCCCCTTTCCATTTTTGTTGTTGTTAGTACCTCCTCTGCTATTGTGTACTCTTCTCCTGGGTTTTTGTTTCCCAGGTGCATTACTTTGCACTTCTTTGCATTGAATCTAAGTTGCCATATGTATGACCATTCCTCCAACCTTGCCAAGCCCTTCTCATCCTTTCTACCCCCCCTTGTGTATCAACTTTGTTACAGATCTTTGTGTCATCTGCAAAGAGGCATACCTTTCCTTCCAGACCCTCTGCAATGTCACCTATAGAAATGTTGAAGAGGACTGGACCCAGTACTGAGCCCTGAGGTACTCCACTAGTAACCCCCCTTTCTTTGGAATGTGTTCCATTCACTATTACCTTCTGTGCCCTGTCGTGCAGCCAGTTTGCTACCCAGGCTACCACCCTGGGACCCACTCCCAGGCTGGCTAACTTGGCTATTAATCTTTTGTGCAGGACTGTGTCAAATGCCTTGTTAAAGTCTAGGTAGGCCATATCCACAGCCCCTTCCTGGTCTATTACTTTGGTCACCCAGTCAAAGAAATCAATTAGATTCATCTGACATGACCTTCCTGCTTAAATCCATGCTGCTTTGGGTCCTGTGCCCCCGCCATCTCTAGGTACTCAACAATTCTTTCTTTCAAGTGATTCCATCGTTTTCCTACCACTGAGGGTCAAACTTACTGGTCTGTAGTTTCGCTTCTGCCTTGCTCCTACTTTTGTGAAGGGGAATCACATCTGCCCTCCTCAGTCCTCAGGTACACCCCATCCTCCATGATTTGCTAAAAGTGTGGTCAGTGGTGTCACTAGGTCCTCCTTTAGTTCTTTTAGGATTCTGGGGTGAATCCCATCAGGCCCCATTGCTTTGTCCACCTTGAGTTTTAGGAGTTCTTTCAGGACTCTTTCTTCTGTAAATGGACTGGTGTCAACCCCCTACCCAGAGTGCTTCTATTGTCTAGTTTAGGTAACTCCTCCTCATCTTCTTTTGTGAATACTGAGCAAAAGTATTCATTCAGTATCTCTGCCTTTTCACTGTCTCCCTCTGCCCACCTCCCCTCTCCTTATTAATCTTCACTATTCCTCTCTTAACCTTTCTATGCTCCTTAATGTACCTATAAAAGGTTTTATCCCCCTTCTTAACTGAATTGTCTGTTTTTTCCTCGGTTTGGGCTTTTGCTATTCTGACTGCCTTCCCCACTTCTTTCTGCTTTGATTGATACAGTTCCCTGTCGTGCTCCTTCTGTGATTCCTTATACTTTTTGAATGCAGCCTTTTTCTCCTTAACCTTCCCTGCCACCTCTTTTGAGAACCATAGTGGTTTTTTACTCAGCTTTGTTTTCTTTATTTGTTTCACACAACGGCTTGTTGCCTCTATGATGGCAGTTTTGATTTTTCTCCATTGTTCTTCCACCCCTCCTTGTTGGCCATTTGCTAGTGTATTCCTCAGGTATTCACCCATTTTGCCAAAGTCAGCCCTTCTAAAGTCCAGTATCCTTGTTTTTGTATGGCTCGTCTCCTTGGTTGTGCTTATTGTGAAGCACACTGTGCAGTGGTCGCTTGTTCCCAGATGTCTACTGACTTCTAAATTTGTGATCCTCTCTCCATTTGAGAGTACCAGGTCTAGTATTGCTCCTTCCTGGTAGGGTTCCAACACTAGCTGTCTAAGGCCTGCCCCTGCAGAACATCGAGAATGAACCTGCTCTTGGATGTGGCTGCAGTACATGTCATCCAGTTAACATCTGACATATTCAGGTCCCCCATCAACAGTATCTCCCCTTTTTCAGCCATTTTGAGAATGTCCTCTATCATTTTCTTGTCCATTTCCTCCCCTTGAGATGGGGGTCTGTATACAACCCCTGTGCGGATTGTGCCATTCCCTGTCTCCAAGGTGACCCAGAGTGCCTCTTGTCCTCCCCCTTTACTTTTTAGTTCTGTAGCTTTGATCCGTTCCCTTATGTATAGAGCTACTCCACCTCCTCTTTTCCCCTACCTGTCCCTTCTGTAGACTGTGTACCCCAATATGTTGACATCCCAGTCATGGTTCTCCATGTACCATGTTTCCATGACTGCCACAATATCCAATTGTTCATCTTCCATCAAGGCTACTAGCTCGGGAAGCTTGTTTCCCAGACTATGGGCATTGGTACTTATTGTCCTCCACTTAATGTTGGCTTTATCCTTTTTTCCCCCATGCCTGCTCTTATTGCCCTTGTCTATTTTTCCATTTACCCCTGTCCTGCCCTCTGTTGAGCACTGTACCTCAGTGTTTACCTTACTACCTGACATGTTTTGTGGAGGGAAGCTTGAACTTTCCTGCCTCTTATCAGCACCTCCTCCCACGGCTAGTTTAAAAGCTTGCCAAGGAAGCATTTAAACCTGTCACTTAGGAGCTTGGTCCCCTTCGTGGACAAATGCAGACCATCATGCCAGTATAGACTTTCATCTCTCCAGGTGTACCCCCAGCCCCAATGAAGCCAAAGCCCTGTGCTCTGCACCAGTTTTGCAACCATTCATTAAACTGCATGGTGTGCAGTACCCTAGCCTCACACCTGCCACGGACTGGCAGCACCTCTGAAAAGGTAACCGTGCTTGCTACCTGTCTCAGATGCCCTCCTCACTCCACAATTTCATCCTGCACTGCACTGATCCCATGCCTAGCTAGGTCATTTTGTCCCAAGGTGGACAATGATATCTAGTTCTCTCTCCTGTGATGCTGCTTCTGCAATCCCTAGGATTCGCTTCTTGTCCCTCAAGCCATGACACCAGGCAGGCACCTGCCACTTCCCTCTCCTCTCCCTTCCCCAGGTCTACCCTCTAACAATTGGGTCCCCTATCAGGCGCTGTTTCCTTCCCTTGGTGTCCCTTGGCACCCTTTTGTAGGTCTCCTTGTGGATGTCCTCAGCATTCTTCTTGGTCTCTACAAGGGGTGCCATCATAGAGGAACCTTGCTCTGCCAGACTGGCGTATGGTTTGTGTAGAGGTACAACTAGGGGGCTTCGCCTCTGTTCCACCACCCCGCACCCTCCCAGAACCCACTGTGGTCCAACTGCTCTTCATACTTGGCAGCCTCTGAGGCAGTGGTTGTGGCGGTGGTGCTCTTTGGGTGGGGAGGCCTCCTTAGTCCTTGCCAGTTCAGCATGGAGGTGGGCAACTTCCTCCCTCAGAGCTGACAGTTGCCTGCAAATAGGACAGCAATGCAGTTTCCAGAATGTCTCCCAGAAAACTGCTGCCCCACAGCCAGTGCACTGCACCACTCCCCACATGTCCCTCTCCCTTATAATATACAATATGTAATATATATATATATATATATAAATTTTTTTTGTTTGTTTTTTTGGTTTTTCTTTTGTGGTGTGTCTTACCCTTTATGCACTGTGCTAGGTTATTATGAATATGACAGTTCTACCCCAAGACCTGTTGAGGAAGTGATGTCAGAACTTTGGCTATAAAGGAAATGTCACGCCTGGTGGGGTTGGGTGTGGGGAAGGGTGGGTGGGTAGTCCACAACCACTGGTGACTGTTAGAAACTATCAAATACACCACTGCTCCACCACCCTGGTGAGTACTGCCCTTTGTAGTAATTTAACTAACCTCCAATAAACTATTTAAAAGTAATTTGATGCAAACTGTCACAGAATACTAGTAGACGGTCCAGTTACCCACAAAGGAAAATCAAATATGCAGTTATTTCAACCCTTCTGCAGTTGCTCACAAGATAAGCAGTTTTGAAAACCCCCTTCCTGATTTAAAAACTAAAATAATTAAATACAAAGCAATACCAATGTAAGACTGTAAAGTAAGGAAAACTTCCTTCAGATGTAAGCAAGAGAGATTTGTTGCAGATTTCTAGTCCAATATTGTATATCCCATGCAGCTCTCAGTTGTTTCAAAGCACACCCTGTTACACAACTTCAAGAAGATGGGTTTCTGTCTGAAACTGAATCACACCAGTAGTTTATAGTAATTGATCAATGCTGGAATATTCCACCCAGAACAATTGGCTATGATGCAGGTCTCCCTGACTAGTGAAGACAATTTCCCCACCTGGAGGCTCTGTCTGGCATCAAATTACAAACTGCAGCCTTTGCTGTGAAGTACACAGCCACCACCAGTAAATTATTTCAAAATATTTTGATCTGAACTGTCACAGAATACAAGTAGACAGTCCAGTTACCCACAAAGGAAAATCAAATATGCAGTTACTTCAACCCTTCTGAGTTGCTCACAAGATAAGCAGTTTTGAAAACCCCCTTCCTGATTTAAAAACTAAAATAATTAAACACAAACCAATACCAATGTAAGACTGTAAAGTAAGGAAAACTTCCCTCAGATGTAAGCAAGAGAGAGATTTGTTGCAGATTTCTAGTCCAATATAGTATATCCCATGCAGCTCTCAGTTGTTTCAAAGCACACCCTGTTACACAACTTCAAGAAGATGGGTTTCTGTCTGAAACTGAATCACACCAGTAGTTTATAGTAATTGATCAATGCTGGAATATTCCACCCAGAACAATTGGCTATGATGCAGGTCTCCCTGACTAGTGAAGACAATTTCCCCCACCTGAGGCTCTGTCTGGCATCAAATTACAAACTGCAGCCTTTGCTATTAGAAGTACACAGCCACCACCAGTAAATTATTTCAAAATATTTTGATGCGAACTGTCACAGAATACAAGTAGACAGTCCAGTTACCCACAAATAAAAATCAAATATGCAGTTACTTCAACCCTTCTGAAGTTACTCACAAGATAAGCAGTTTTGAAAACCCCCTTCCTGATTTAAAAACTAAAATAATTAAACACAAACCAATACCAATGTAAGACTGTAAAGTAAGGAAAACTTCCCTCAGATGTAAGCAAGATAGAGATTTGTTGCAGATTTCTAGTCCAATATAGTATATCCCATGCAGCTCTCAGTTGTTTCAAAGCACACCCTGTTACACAACTTCAAGAAGATGGGTTTCTGTCTGAAACCGAATCACACCAGTAGTTTATAGTAATGATCAATGCTGGAATATTCCACCCAGAACAATTGGCTATGATGCAGGTCTCCCTGACTAGTGAAGACAATTTCCCCCACCTGAGGCTCTGTCTGGCATCAAATTACAAACTGCAGCCTTTGCTATTAGAAGTACACAGCCACCACCAGTAAATTATTTCAAAATATTTTGATGCGAACTGTCACAGAATACAAGTAGACAGTCCAGTTACCCACAAAGGAAAATCAAATATGCAGTTACTTCAACCCTTCTGAAGTTGCTCACAAGATAAGCAGTTTTGAAAACCCCCTTCCTGATTTAAAAACTAAAATAATTAAACACAAACCAATACCAATGTAAGACTGTAAAGTAAGGAAAACTTCCCTCAGATGTAAGCAAGAGAGATTTGTTGCAGATTTCTAGTCCAATATAGTATATCCCATGCAGCTCTCAGTTGTTTCAAAGCACACCCTGTTACACAACTTCAAGAAGATGGGTTTCTGTCTGAAACCGAATCACACCAGTAGTTTATAGTAATTGATCAATGCTGGAATATTCCACCCAGAACAATTGGCTATGATGCAGGTCTCCCTGACTAGTGAAGACAATTTCCCCACCTGAGGCTCTGTCTGGCATCAAATTACAAACTGCAGCCTTTGCTATTAGTAGTACACAGCCACCACCAGTAAATTATTTAAAACTATTTTGATGCAAACTGTCACAGAGTACTAGTAGACAGTCCAGTTACCCACAAAGGAAAATCAAATATGCCTCATACAGCTCTTTCCATAAGGGCTGGAATGTAGCGGAGGCATGAGGCATACATTCAAACGTATAGAAGCCAAGTGGGTAGATGAATGAAGTTTTCTCCAATTCTCCACAGGCCATGGGGATTTGGTAGTACCTGCTTATCAGATCCAGTATAGAGAACAAGGGACTCTCATTAAGACAGTCCAAGGCATCCTGTATCCTTGGAATCATGTACTGATCTAGTAAAGTCTGATTGTTGAGTGTCTGATAGTCCACACACATGCATACTGTCCTGTTCTTCTTGCAGTTGAGCACTATGGGTGATGCATAGAGGCTTCTGTACTCCTGAATAATTCATGCTGCTAGTAATTCATGCATGTCTTCTCACATCCTCAATGTCTGCTGGCACCAGACATTCAGCCCTCTCTTAGAATGGGCAGTGGTAATGCAGGTGGATATGCTGCTCTTCCCCTCTCATGCATTCCAGCTTCCCAGTCACTCAATGAAAACACATGTGTGTGCTTGGCCACTTTCCATCTCATTCATGTACTCCATTCTTCAGGCAGAGGCAAGTCCCCAAAATCCAAAGTTGTAGGATCAGTTCCTCACTTAGCTCCCTCCACAGTGATTTTGGGCTGATTACAGGAGCACATACGAGATACAGACTGGGGGATAGCGACTGCATTTGTTTTTGGTTGATTGTTTCTGCACTTACCGCCTTATTTCTTTCATTCATGGTTTTTCTTTTTCAGCAGGGGAAGGACCCAACCACCCACTCCCATCCCCAACCACCCCATGCTACACTCCTTTTATAGGGTAGCAAAGTTGTGACATTTCCTGTAGCAAAGCAGGAAGGGGAGGATCAGAGGGGTATCCACACAGTGACCTCACTTACAGGAGCACAATTAATTTAACTTGTTATGAAAATTATGAAAAAACAAACAAACAAAAAAATATTAACAAAAAAAGAAACTCTTTTGCTTTCATTTTCCTTCTAATTACTCAGACCAGGTTATAAACTCAGCAACTCAACTGGAATGGATATTATTAACGGCAGGTACTGTGGGACACTTTTCAAAAGGGCAGTTATACAGGATTTGGGACGCTGTCCTACATGCTGGACCACTGGAGATCTAAGGGCTCTGCTCCGGGCAGCATGGGCAGAGACTGGGCACCTCAAATCGCATATTCAGGAGGAAATGTATTACAAGAACTGCCCATTTACCCAACATCCAACTGAAGCACCTCGACCGCACAGGGTAGTTGGTCTCGGAGATTGGCAGGTGGTTAGGAGGGGCAAATTGGGTGCCCCATCACTCAATGCTCACCAATGTATTGCCTCCACAAACCATTTAAAAACTACAAACAGGTATCTGCCTCCATCTCTGAAATCAAACAAAGGGGCAGAGGACACTGCAGAGCAGGACACTGCAGCACAGGAGCTAGCACAACAAAACTCACCCAAAACAGGAACCAAAACAAAAAAAACAAAAAGGAAATCCAAAACATATCTGATCATAGAAGACTACACGATTCGGGGAGTTGATACCTACCTCCCGCCGGGGGTAATGGTCAGATGTCTCCCAGGTACATCAGCATGGAGAGACACTGACCGCATTGCTAAAATCATGCAGGAAGCAAGAGAAAACATTGATGTGCTGGTACACATAGGGACTAGCGATCTCACCAGCCGGTCAGTTGTGGAGACCAAGGAACACCTGACCAGGCTGGGAGACAAACTGTCATCCATTTCATCCGGCATCTCCTTCTCTGAGATCCTGCCAGTCTGGGTGAGGGGGAGAGATGGACAGATGGACAGAAGGTCAGAGAAGGGGAGATAGGGGAGATAAGCATGTGGCTCAAGGGCTGGTGCCAGGAAAAAGACACACATTTGTAGGTAATTGGCAATAGTTTTGAGAGCAAAAGTTCTTTAAATTTGATGGATTGCATCTGACTAAGGATGGAGTCAGTGCATTGGGGCAGAAGTTTGATGTCTTTGCAGAATATTTAAACTAACAAATGGGGAAGGGGTGCAGCACCTGATACATTGAACGAGAAGAACCCCCTTCCCCCAGCTAGCGATCAAACAGGAGTTCGGCATGTTTGTACTTCATTTGCATCACCAGGTAAGGAAAAAGGTCTGGTTCCCCATACGACATGCAGGGGAAATGCCGGACCTCACCCAACAACTAACGCACTTAAATCTGATCAATGGAAAATCATGTACACAAATGCCCGCAGTCTGAGAAACAAGATCTCAGACCTGGAGGCAACAATGACAGAGGCTAAACTGGACATAGTAGCCACTAGCAAGACATGGGTCACCAGTAACCACACTTGGGAGACTTCAGTACCTGGCTATGTACTGTTCAGAAGAGACCGAGGTACAAAAAGGGGTGGAGGAGTGGCCCTTTATGTCAATGAAAATATCAAAGCTACAGAAATTCAGAATACACATAAGAAGCCAGAAGAACTATGGGTCACCCTGGAAACAGAAAATGGGGCAACCATACAAACTGGGTTTGTCTACAGGCCTCCAGACCAGGGGGAGGACATAGACACATTACTGTTAGAAGATGTAACCCCTAGGTGGCACTATCGTAAGGGCTACTACCCCTGCCTGCTTGGCTAGTAGCAGGTTAAGGGGCCTGAGTTCTGAAACGGGTGCCTGCACCCGGAGGTCAGGGTTGGTAGTGGTCAAGCTAACCTGGGCACAGCCCTCCGGGACACTGTAACCCCCCTCTTTCCCCTCTAGTGGCCTGAACACTGTACAATAATCACTTTCACAATACCCTTAGTACACCACACAAGTACCCACACTGTTTGCACTCACCACCAGGACTGGTTCCTCTGGCTCAACCCTGGGGGCCCCCCTGTAAAACAAGGTTATGCACAGCAAATAGCAACAGTACAGTACTTTGAGCACAAACTGGAACCACAGTCAGATTACATGCAGAAAAATTAGATCTGATTTATTAAGAGGACTTGAACAAGGGAGGGACAAAATCAGGTTAATTAGCTTAAAGGTTATATCAATCAAGCAGTTATGCATGCGCTTTGAGTCCCCCCCACACAGTCATACCTCTGGGTACCCAGGTGGAGAAGAGATGGGCTAGCCAGGACAGTTGCCCCGGGGTTGCAGCTGGTTGGGGCCCTGTGATGGAAAACACAACATGCACAGTACACAATATTTGTAATCCGGAGCCAGAGGGCTCAGTTCGAAAAGGAAACAAAACAACAACACAATCAGATGACACACTCAGATTAAGCTTTTGTTGCAGGGAGCTACCGTGGTATTTACTCACGATGCCCAAGACTGGACACAGGCTGGATGAAAATCGAGACTGCAGGTGGTTGATCTGGAATGCCAGGAGAAGCAGGGTCCACACGAGTCACAGAGGCATCGTTCCTGTTCAAGCGTGGAGCAGGGGGCTGATCCACAGGCAGGCCTCTCGATGGCTTCTCTGTGCAGTGGGTAGTCTGGCTGGGCCAGTCTTGCAAGGCCCAGACCGCATGGAGACAAATTCGGATGCAGTCCATTTTGGGCTGGATACAGCTTCCAGCAAGCAGAACACAGTTCACACAGTGGGGAATTAACTCACAACCCACTAGCAGCTCATAGCACATTTACATGTACCGGAATTCTACTGTACCAGGCAAAGCGCTCCCCGGTCACAATCACAAAGTCTGCACACACTGGAAGTTTAGGGGTAGCTGGAACTCCTGACAGGCCAATTGCATTCAGCAAAATCTTCGGACTTTTTCAGGCTGAGCCTGGCCCACTTCAGTAGCTTACTTAGTCACACAAACTTGGATTTAGTTCACAATAATTCTCTTCTCTCCCTCACAGGAGCAGCAGGCAGACATGTAAGCCAAAAACTCAGCCTTTTCACAGTTCTCCCATGCAAATCCACTCAGGATTGCTGCTCAGAATCACGTCAACTCCTCTCATTTCACTTCCCAGCTCAGAACCAACTGAAAACTGCAAGCAGCCCGGGACTTCCCCAAGATCCAAAAGATTTAGTTGGCTGATTTGGCTGTCAGTCAAAGCAAGAGCTCCCCCTTCAGCTGCAAAAAAGACACGCAAAAAAAAGCTCCAAACTAAAGTTCCTACAGATTTTGAATTCAGACAGCTCCTGTAGTTTGGCTACATTTTAAGTCCCACCAGTACTGTTTGGTCCAATTTGCAGTCCAGGACCAAGACAGTGGAGACAAACAAAACAGTCCTTGCTACAAAGAAAGCAGGTTAGACCAACTACATTATCATTATCACTCTAAATGATCTTCAGTAAATAGTTACATCTTTCAGCAAAGCTCCCTCTCAGATTACTTAAGCTGCAATTAGGCAGTTCTTAAAGAGACAGTACACAGAGGCTATACAGGCTCTGGTAATCACATTTAAACTGCTAAAATGCAGGACACCAGCCTGGCAGTGAGCATTTAGGCAAGCTCAAGGAAGACTTTTTGGGAACCCCCATTTGTAGGGGGGTTACACTCTTCCCTGCCTGGGAAAACTTGGCATCGGCGTCAAATCTGTACCATCATAACATTGAAAATGCAACATATACAAGACATTTATACTATTAGCATACTATACAAGTACTATCTGATTCATCAATTGGCATAACTTGTCACTTTACTATACATTTCAATGTACTCCACTATATTATTTCCATTCTGTCAATACATTATGCATATTTCACACAGGTAAATTGAACGTTACTATACAGAATCATGTAATAACTTCTTGTACTCTAAACAATGCAAGAGGGGGCCCTTCCTATCAGCTAACTTGGGGCTGGATGGGGCAGGGGCACCATGGTGAGAGGGCAGAACAAGTAACCTGGAATGGGCCGTCAAGCTCAATTTGGGCAGTGAGCTCTGAGAGACATAAACACCTTTGTGGACTACATTGAGAGGCAAAACCACTGGCCTCCCAGGGGAATCGTAACTGAAGCACACCACTGGCTTGACAGCTAAGCCAGTCTTTCTGGAGTGAACAACCACAGTCTCCAGTACTTTCAGCAATGGTCTTGAGCTTTCATCACTTGTGCGGGGTGCCTCTGCATGAAGGGGAATGTCCAAGCCGGGAGCACTGTCAGCCCCTTGCTCTGTAGTCTCTGTTTCTACAACACTTGGCTCATTTTGAAGACACTCTGGCACTGAAGGGGGGGCGGTTGTCAGCACTCTCATAGTGTTCCTCAAGTTCTGGCATGTCACCAGAAAGTCTCATACCATCAGCCTCTCCTTCACGCAAATCATACAGTTCCACAATACACACAGACTCAGCATCCTCAGATGTGATACTTTTGCACTTCACCTGCAGGGAGCATTGGCTCCAAGGATGATGCTGGAGCGTTAGGCAGTCCAGAAGGCCCAGCTTCATCCCCATAATTCAACATAGGATTTCCAAGAAACAACTGACTCTGTTCATATGAGGGGTAATAGGCATTATCACACTCACTGTCATCCGAGTTAGACTGGCAGTCACTATCATTCTGGGCCTGCTGCGGGGGAAGTCTTAAATCGGCAACCACAGGGGCAGGCTGACTCTGTTTCTTTCTTGCAGCAGCATGAGTCACTGGTCCAGGGGGAATCAACCTCGGCGGGTTCAGCCTCAATTATAACTTGACCAATAGGTAGCAAGTGGTTACGGTGCATGGTCTTGACAGCTTTGGAGTTATTCTCTGGGTGCACTTTGTACACTGGCAAATCATCCAACTTTCCAACTATGACATGGGGAAGATGGTGCCATCGATCAGCAATTTTGTGTTTACCATGCAATCCTAAATTTCGCAACAACATACTGTCTCCAGGCCTAAGCTCTTGAGCCTTTACTTTTCTATCATGTCTCTCTTTGTTGGCTAGATTTCTTTTGGCGGCCATTGTCTGGGCCAGTTGATAGGCGTGGTTCAATTGAGCTTTCAGTTTTTGTACATACTGCAGGTAATCTTCAGCTCGGACCCCATCGGGAGAAACCCCAAAACAGACATCAACAGGCAGCCGGGCCTCTCTCCCGAACATGAGGCGGTAGGGAGAGAACCCGGTAGCATCATTCTTCGTGTAATTGTATGCATGTACCAAGGTGCTAATCTGCTGGCTCCATTTATGCTTATCTTTTGGGTGGAGGGTGCCTAGCATGTCTAGCAGGGTGCGGTTAAAGTGTTCTGGTTGAGGATCCCCCTGCGGGTGATAAGGGGTGGTTCTTGACTTTCACACCCCCCATAGAGAGAGCATTTGTTTGATTAGCCGACTCTCAAAGTCCCAGCCCTGATCAGAGTGAATTCGCTGGGGGGCACCATAGTGGACGAAGAAATTTTCCACTAGCACCTTAGCCACGGGTAGATGCTTTTTGATCTTTGGTGGGAAAAGCTTGTGCATACCGTGTGAAATAGTCCATAACCACTAACACATTGCTAATGCTTCGCTGATCAGGCTCTAAACTCAAGAAGTCTATGCAGACTAGTTCCATTGGGGTACTGGTAGTAATGTTGACAAGTGGGGGGCAGCCCTCTGAGGCAGGGCTTTTCTCTGCAAGCAGCGACTACAAGTCCTTACATGGTGCTCAACATCGGCCCCCATCTTGGGCCAGTAGAATCGAGATTGTACTAGGTCAAGGGTCCGGTCGATACCGAAGTGGCCCATATGATTGTGGAGGGACCTCAGTACCAAATCTTTGAAGGCTGTGGGCAGGACCAATTGTTGCTTGTCTATTTGGCCACCCCGATCTACAGTCTCTCTATACAACAACTGATTAAGCAGCTTCAACCTGGGTTCTTCTTTAAACAATAAAGCGGTTCGCAGATCAGAGGAATACAACTTGGACACATCTTTTCCTGCAAGAAGGGCGTCAAGTGCTGGCTGAATCATAGGATCTCGGGATTAAGCCCACTGAATGCTGTCATTGTCAAACTGAGGTAGTGCACTAATATCTAGAGCAGAGAAGTGGCAATATGCAGCTGGTATGCAGGAGTCAGAGGGGCCCAAGCAATCTACTAAGCAGTCCGTGGGCCTCCAGGATAGGGCATCAGCATCAATATGATTCTGGCCTGGTCTGTATTCGACAGTATATTCATATGTTGACAATGCAGAAGGCCACCGGTGCCCCTTGGCATCTAACTTAGCTGAAGTCTGTACATAGGTCAATGGGTTATTGTCAGTCCTCACCCATATTTTTGCCCCATAGAGGTAATCATGAAACTGGTCGACAATGGCCCATTTTAACGCAAGGAACTCCAACTTGTGCACAGGGTAGTTTCGCTCTGACAGGGTCAAGCTCCTACTGGCGAATGCCACTGGTCTCAAACCATCCTCATGGTCTTGATACAGTACAGCTCCTAGACCCTGCAGACTGGCGTCAGTATGCAGCACATAGGGTTTGGTGGGATCAGCATAAGCGAGGATGGGGGCGTGGGTGAGCTGGTATATGACTTCCTGGAAAGCTGCTTCACAGTCAGGCATCCAACGGGACCCAAAAAGTTCACCTGGGCAGAAATATGCTTTGTCTGGTTCTTTGACGGACCCTTTTTTGTATTTCCGATTGGTAGGAGGGTAACCCTGGTTAAGATTCAAGAGTGGCCGAATCACTTTGTAATAGTCCTTTATGAACCGGCGGTAGTAGCCACAGAATCCCAGGAAACATTGTAGTTCTTTCAAATTGTGGGGCTGGGGCCAAGTAGTCAAGGCTTCAACTTTACTAGGATCCGTCTCTATCCCCTCTGTAGACACTATGTGCCCCCCATACTTCACAGAGGTTTGGAAAAACTGACACTTGTTGATGGACAGCTTGAGGCCGAAATCTTCCAGTTGGTCTAGTACTTGAACAGTCCACTCTCATATTCCTCTAGGGAGCTCCTGAACACAATGACATCATCCAAGTACACCAGGCATTCTAGCAAATTCATGTCTCCCACTGCTCGCTCCATCAGTCGCTGGAAGGTGGCTGGGGCACCTGATATCCCCTGTGGCATTCTCAGGAATTCGTAGAACCCCAAAGGACAGATGAAGGCTGTCTTCTCATGGCCCTCCGGAGCCATCGGAATCTGGTAATATCCACTGCAAAGATCCAACACCGAGAACCATTTGCTCCCATTCAACCAATCCAGAGCATCTTGTATACGGGGCATGGTATATTGATCAGGGATGGTCCGCCAATTCAGAGTTCGATAATCAACACACATTCTCACAGATCTGTTCTTCTTACACACAATCACAATGGGAGAAGCATATGGGCTCCTGGATTCTTGTATCACACCAGCCGTGAGCATTTCCTGCAAGTGTCTTCTCACATCGTCTATGTCTGCAGGGGCTAGGCGTTGAGACCTCTCTTGAAATGGCCGTTCATCGTGCAGGCGTATGTGATGCTCCGCACCCTGGACACATCCCACATCCCATCCTTCAGTGAACTACTTGATCTTCTCTGGGCAAGTTTCTGGCTAATTTAGTCTTCCTTTCAGCTGGCAACGGGGAGTCACCAAAATCAAACATGTCACGAGTCACTCTATCTGTCTTGCCAGGGTGCTTGTTGCTGGGCAACACTGCAGTGTCTGTGCAGTGTACCATAGCTAGGGTGCATCCTCTGTTCACCTGGATCTCCCAATCTGACACATTATGAATCTGGACCATCACTCGTAATGCACAGGCATGAGCATGAGCTGGCAAGATGCTGGGCTTAACCAATAATCCTTCCAGCAATTTTCCATTGCCTGGCGCGTCCAACATCAGTATTTTGTTCTTGACATCTTTACTGAGGCGGACCTCCCCTTGAACGGTACACTGGGCGTTAGGGGCTAGTACCATTGAATCGGGATCCTTCTTCCACACGACCCCTACCGGTTCATCCTGGTCCACTCCCTTGGGGTTCTGTTGCAAATCATAGGCCCTCTTGATCAGAGCGGGAATTCTGAGGGCCCTCCCAGTCCGTCGAACTTATTTCTCACGACAGAGTTGTGCCAGTCTCCCAAACATATGGCCGTTGGTCCCAATCTACAGGGGAACCCTTGTGGGGGGTAGGAAGAAATAGGCTATTGGTTAACTAGGATCTGCGGCCTATCCTGTAGGTAGGGAAATGGGCAGACTAGATGGGCCTAGCGGTCCTTATCTGCCGTCAAAGTCTATGTTTCTATGTTTCTATGTAACCCCATCATACAGTCCAGTAGGGGGACACACTAAGGCCAGTCTCTCGACTTGCTCCTCTACACCAGTTACAGCTGCAGGAAATGACAACCAGAGGCGGACATATCCTAGGTAGGGATAAGACTTGTCGCTTAGCCCCCACACATGTAGGCCTTCCAGGGATTGTAAGGGCACAGCAGATAAGTGTTTGTCATACCAGTCCTTAAATACAATGGTCACTTGTGACCCAGTGTCCAGCACAGCCCGAGTAGGAATACCATTCATAGCCATGGTAGTCTCCATTGAAGGGCCCACTATTTTGGATCAGTCTGGAGGGACAGCAGCAGGGGCCTGGATGGACGATTTAGCCACAAAGGGGTTTGAGTTAGGATGTCTGAAGCCTTCACTGCGGTCATTTTGTGCACCCCTTGACCACTGATTCATTTTCTGAAGCTCTCCTTGAAGCCAGTTCATCACTTTCTAGGTCTTTCTGAGACCGGTATCTCTTCTTATATGGCCATCCTTTCCACAGTTGTGACAAATGATAGACTCCTGGGTCATCCTTGGAGAGAATATTGCATGAGGAACTGAAGTAGTAGGAAGGGATCGGGGTCCAATATCTGCTTGCAGCGGTGACAGGGGTGCAACGTGTCTCAATAGTTCCTTTAGGGTGGCAGTCGATTCTTTGATTTCAGCCTGGGAGCTATCCTTGGTAGAGGATGCCTGAGGGTACACCCCACCCCCCACGGCAGTCACATCCTGAAAGGGACCAGAATCTTGTTCCATGGGGGAAACCCTTGCAGAGGCACCTGTCTTTAACTCTCGGACTTCCTTTAGTAGCTCATCTTTCCAAAACTGGGCCCAGGGCGGGAAGTCCTTTGCATTCTCAGAGTGCTTGTTAGGTGCCGACGTTTGCCCCTGAACTCCACTTGGATGATAACTCTCTGACACTTGCGCAGTAGCAGCAGACATTGGTGAAATTCACCCCCGGGGTCGCCTTTGCTCAACCCCCTGAATTTCTTTCATTAGCTCATCATAAGAGGGGGCGATTCCAGTCTGTTGGCGAGGCGCAACTGAAGCAGTAGCAATTCTGAAAATGGAGCAGACTTAAGGATCCGGTCCAGCCTAGTTTGATCTAATCCATTTGACAGCAAACTACCCTTTCTGAGGCACTCTTGTAGCAGCTTTTTAAGCCGAGATACATACACAGACAATGGCTCCTGAGTACTGCTGGGCATTTCTTGCTCTCCACCACAGGTCTCCCATACACATTCTCCAATGCATCAAGATAGTCCTGTGCAGTTGCTTCAGGCTTATTGGCCCGCTTGGCATGGATGGTAGCCAGGGCAGGACCTTGGAGGCTCTCACTCAACCTCTTTTGTTTCTCTGCTTCTGAGCATTGCCATTCAAGTACTAGAGGGGCAACATAGTCTATTCAGGTCTCCCAGTCATCCTCCCCCTTGGGGGTGGGAAGGGTGCCCGAGAAGATTCTCAACCTTCGGTAGGAGTCGTGACTAATGGCAGGTACAGATATAGGGGCCAGCATTGTCACGGCAAGTACATGGGTCAGTAACAGGTGCTGGAGTGGGAGGGGGTGTTGGGGAGGGAACATCTCCAGGTGGCAAGAAAAGTTTCTTAAAGTCCTTTATGGTTTTCCCTTCCTCCAGCAACAACTTAGCAAATTTCTCCTCAAAAGTCTCAGACAATAGGGGGAGCTCATCCTCCCCGGAGTTTTTACTGTCTCTAGTTATCGCTCTCCAGGTGGCTGGGGTCCCTTCTGGGGCAATAGTCCGTGGCACTTTGGAACTGTCCACTGGGTCACTACACTCTACTAACGCCATGAAAGTTTGGGCGGTCAAATCAGCCTGTTGCCCCACCACACAGCATTTGTTAAACATTCAGCTTTGGAAAGTAGTCCTTCTACAGTGTCTTTACCAATCTTCAGGGGAATATCCAATACAAGCAGGGCATTGTGAGGGTCAATTTCCTGCCCTGTACACCACCCCACCAACTGGTGCACAGCCACTTCTGTTGGGGTAGCCATTGATGTTTGACAATAATTCATAGTTTCGGCCACTAGAAGACACAAAATCCCAGCGGTGAGCCTCCAAGATGTAACCTCTAGGTGGCGCTATCCCAAGGGCTACTACCCCTGCCTGCTTGGCTAGTAGCAGGTTAAGGGGCCTGAGTTCTGAAACAGGTGCCTCCACCTGGAGGTCAGGGTTGGTAGTGGTCAAGCCAACCTGGGCACAGCCTTCCAGGACACTGTAACCCCCTTTTCCCTCTAGTGGCCTGAACACTGTACTAATCACTTTACAATACCCTTGGTACACTACACAAGTACCCACACTGTTTGCACTTACCACCAGGGCTGGTTCCTCTGACTTGACCCTGGGGACCCCCTGTAAAACAAGGTTATGCACAGCAAATAGCAACAGTACAGTACTTTGAGCACAAACTGGAACCACAGTCAGATTACATGTAGAAAAGTTAGATCTGATTTATTAAGGGACTTGAACAAGGAGGGCAAAATCTAGGTTAATTAGCTTAAAGGTTATATCAGTCAAGCAGTTATGCATGCGCTTTGAGTCCCCCAGACAGTCTACCTCTGGGTACCCAGGTGGAGAAGAGATGAAGCCAGACAGTTGCCCGGTTGCAGCTGGTTGAGGCCCTGTGATGGAAAAACACAACATGCACAGTACACAATATTTGTAATCCAGAGCCAGAGGGCTTAGTTCGAAAAGGAAACGAAACAACAAGACAATCAGATGACACACTCAGATTAAGCTGTTGTTGCAGGGAGCTACCGTGGTATTTACTCACGATATCCAAGACTGGACACAGGCTGGACAAAAATCGAGACTGCAGGTGGTTGATCTGGAATGCAAGGAGAAGCAGGGTCCACATGAGTCGCAGAGGAGTTTTTTCTGTTCAAGCTTGGAGCAGGGGGCTGATCCCCAGGCAGGTCTCTCGTCTATGGTTTCTCTGTGCAGTGGGTAGTCTGGCTGGGCCAGTCTGGCAAGGCCCAGACCGCATGGAGACAAATTTGGATGCAGTCCGTTTTGGGCTGGATGCAGCTTCCAGCAAGCAGAACACAGTTCACACAGTGGGAAACTAATTCACAACCCACTAGCAGCTCATAGCACATTTACATGTACAGAAATTCTACTGTACCAGGCAAAGCGCTCCCCGGTCGCAATCGCAAAGTCTCTGCACACACCGGGAGCTTAGGGGTAGCTGGAACTCCTGAGAAGCCGATCGCATTCAGCAAAATCTTTGGACTTCTTCAGGTTGAGCCTGGCCCACTTCAGTAGCTTACTTTAGTCACACAAACTTGGATTTAGTCCACAATAATTCTCTTCTCTAACTCTCAGAAGCAGCAGGCAGACTTGTAAGCCAAAATCTCAGCCTTTTCATAGTTCTTCCATGCAAATCCACTCAGGATTGCTGCTCAGAATCACGTCAGCTCCTCTCATTTCACTTCCCAGCTCAGAACTAACTGAAAACTGCAAGCAGCCCGGACTTCCCCAAGATCTAAAAGATTTGGTTGGCTGATTTGGCTGCCAGTCAAAGCAAGAGCTCCCCCTTCAGTTGCAAAAAAGGGGCGCAAAAAAAGCTCCAAACTAAAGTTCCTACAGATTTTGAATTCAGACAGCTCCTGTAGTCTGGCTACATTTTAGGTCCCACCAGTACTGTTTGGTCCAATTTGCAGTCCAGGACCAAGACAGTGGAGACAAACAAAACAGTCCTTGCTACAAAGAAAGCAGGTTAGACCAACTACATTATCATTATCACTCTAAATGATTTTCAGTAAATAGTTACATCTTTCAACAGAGCTCCCTCTCGGATTACTTAAGCTGCAATTAGTCAGCTTTTAAAGAGACAGTACACAGAGGCTATACAGGCTCTAGTAATCACATTTAAACTGCTAAAATGCAGGACACCAGCCTGGCAGTGAGCATTTAGGCAAGCTCAAGGAACACTTTTTGGGAACCTCCATTTGTAGGGGGGTTACAAAGATATATAAAACATGACAGCTAAAAATAATTACCCACCATAGTAATGTTGTTTCTTCTAATGGAGTATTGCTGTATTCTGACAATATGTAGGTAGCCCCAGCACTTGAACTGCACAGTAGAGGAAAGGGTTAACTCTATGCAGCAGTATAGAACTTTGAGCTCGAGCTCGGTTTTAAAACCTCTGTCTCTGGTACTTCTCTGTGTAACCGTCAGATTCTTACCTGCAAACTAACTAAGTACTAAGTATGGAGATTGTCTAACTTTAAAGCCAAAAGGCAACAACCTGGGTCCAAAAGACTCAAGTCGAGAACCCAAGAAAAAAAGTAGTGACAAATACATAAACTTAAAAGCAACAGCAATAAAACAACTACTCCACCCTTAAGAGGGAGGGGTACAAGGTACACCCCTGAGGTGCAACACTGTACCTGCCAGCCCACTTCCCAAAAACTAGTTTCTGAGAGGGGAGGCAGGGAGGGAGGTCAGAATACAGCAAGACTCCATTAGAAGAAACATTACTACAGTGAGTAATTTTTTCTTCAAACAACATGAAGTCTTGCTGTATTCTGACAATATGCAGACTACCAAGCAGTTCCCCCAGGAGGAGGGAATGCAGAACTCACTTTGGGAACAGGCTGTGCAGTTCTGCTGTACCAAACCTAGCATCACTTCTAGCCTGGATGTCCAGAGAGTAATGCTTGGTGAATGTATGGACTGTTTTCCAGGTGGCTGCTTTACAGATTTCTACCAAGGGTATATCTCTGGCAGCAGCCAGAGAAGCAGCTGTACTCCTAGTCGAGTGAGCCCTCAGGCCTGAAGGGGGTGCTTTGCCCAACTTATCATAGCAGAATTGTATACAAGAGACAATCCACCTGGCAATAGTTCTTTTAATAGCAGGCTTACCTTTTCCCACTTCACCATAAGTGAGAAATAATTGAACACAATCATTTCTGTGTGCCTTAGTATGCTCTATGTAGTAGCTATGTGCCCTTTTAACATCCAAACTGTGTAATCTTGTTTCCCTTGAAGAAGAGTGGTCAGTGAAAAACACAGGTAGAGACATAGACTGGTTCAGATGAAAATCCGACACCACTTTGGGTAAGAACCTCCTATTGGTTCTCAGGACCACTTTATCCCTATGGAAGGATATAAAGTCAGGTTCAACTGACAGGGCCTGTAATTCACTAATCCGCCTGGCAGAAGTGATAGCTACCAGGAACACAGTTTTCCAGGTCAAGTACTTAAACTCGGCCAAAGCCAGAGGTTCAAAGGGTGGCTGCATAAGCTGAGCAATGGAGACATTCAGATCCCAAGCCAGAGTAGGCTCTCTAAAGGGAGAGTTAATATGAATCAGATCTTTGAAGAACTTGCTGAAAACAGGATGAGATGCCAGGGAAGAGCCCTTCCCTGCTGAAAGGGATGCAGACACAGCTGCTAGGTGAACCTTCAGAGTTGCAGGCCTAAGGCCTAGGCCATTAAAGTGAACCAGATAATCTAAGGCTGTAGCAATGCCTGCAGTATCAGGCAGAATGCCCTTCTGAGAACACCAAATGCTGAATCTTTTCCATTTGGAATTACAAGTTTTCCTGGTAGAAGGTTTCCTGGAGACCTTCAGAATATCCAAAACTCCCTGAGAAAGATGCAGGCCTACATATTCTAACTCCTCAAGAGCCAGGCCTTGAGATTGAGAGACTGAAGATTGGGGTACCAAATTCTCCCCTGAGAGGAGGTTAGGAGACTGTGTCTCTTGGGAAGAGACAGGGGGAATGACACTGCCAGGGACAACAACAGGGGGCGCAAAGGTTGTCTGACCCAGTCTGGAGCCACCAGTATCACTGTACAGGGTTGAGACCTGATCTTGACTAGAACTCTGAACAACAGGGGAAAGGGAGGAAAGGCATAGAGGAACCTGCCCTTCCAATTCAATATGAGAGTGTAACCCCCTTGCAAATGGGGGTTCCAAGAAAATGCCTGCTTGGCCTACTTAGCCCATTGGTTCTGTCCTTCTCCCGCTGTCTCGGGCATCTCCGACTTGGCCTTATTTTATGGCTTCCCAGGTGCTGCTTTGTCCTCGTGGTGCCGCAGAGCCTAAAGCCTGAATGAAAATTTAGCCCCTCAGGGCTTAAAACGTTGACAGCGAGCTCTCACTGCTAAAGTGCTGCCTCCAGGGCAGCAGGAGTCGAGTTGGTGCGATAACGCCTTTGATGTGGAGCTGCTTGTTTTGCAGTCATCTCCAAGACTGTGCCGTGGGTCCTGGGATCCCTTCCACCTATTTGGGACCCGGTGACCACGGACAGCCTGCTGGGGGACCGCCCAGATGGGAATTAAAGGAGTTCTGACCGGGGCTCATTTGAGTATGTCTGTGCATGGCCCCGGTCATCTAAATAATGAATAACAGTGTGTCTGGCTGCCTCTAGGGTAGCTATGTTCAGCTCCAGCTGAAAAGTAAAGAATTAAAATGTTTTTAATAATGGAACTGCTGCTGCTTGTTGGGAATATACAGTACATGAGGGGAAAAGTGTTTAAAGTTAAAATGAGTACTGTTTCCCTGGCAATTCCAGTATCTGGGACTCTGTGTGGCAGCCTGTCAGCTGCTGCAAGGGGAGCTTGCATAAGTGCAGTAGTTGCAGAAAAAGTAAAGGAGCCACATTCTTTATCTGTGCAGTGACTGCAAGTGTAGTCTTTAAGCGATAGAACTGTGGGGCATGTGGAGCAAATAATTACTTCTTTCTGGCTGCACCAGGACATTATTCAGGACTGTATCTAATCTGCCATAAGGGACAGTGGGTTAAGCAGCCATTGCCAACAGTACAGCCAATTGGAATTACAGCAATAGAAAGCCAGGACTTGTGGGACATTCACTGCACCTCATGGGTAAGCACCCAAGTGCTTATGGGGGCTTACAGGGACATTATTTTAGGCGCAAATTCCACAACCCAATTGTACCTCGAGTGTTCTGATTGACAGGTCCTTCAGCAACTTGGAGACGTGTCACCCCATCCCTGCTACCAATCAGGAGTCAAGCTAGGAGCTCTATAAAGAGACAATGTTGCCAGTTTGTCTGGAGGTTCAGAGAGAGATTCAGAGATGCAGAGCTGAGAGAGCAGAGAGCAGGCTCCAGCCTGCTAGGAGCCCCCCATGGGGGAGGGGCTCAGGCTTCAGCTATGCCATCAGGCCTGGGCCACTTAATTCAAGCCCTTTCAGTCTTCAGGGGGCATTTGTTATTTTCTTCAGTTAACAGTTAACTAGCTACAGTAACTGTGCTTTCTGCAACAGCTAGTCTGGAGGTTGCCACTACTGTCCTCCAGAAGCTAGCCTTCCCTCCCACATCGGGGAAAAGATGTGGACCGAAGATCAGATGTCCAGCAGCAGTGAGAGCGCTGACCAGACCAGATGACATCATGCAGCGGTGAGAGCCCTGACCGAGTACCTCAGCGGTGAGAGAGCTGAAGAAGTCTTCAGGATGCCTTCGATTGTGGACGAGACCCCGTGGAGGACCTGAGTGAGTACCTTCGTACCCCCCGGTGCAAGGAAGAAGCTAAGCAAATAATCTTGGGGGACCCAAGCCCCATTAAGAAATGTGTGTTGTTAAGTTTGAAGTACTGAAGTTATCAGTCTGGGCTACCAACCCCATAAGAGACTGCCTAGTTCAAGTAAATGGATGCATCTTGACTGTGGTTCAAATGGCTAAGTTGCAGGTGCAGCAAGAAGCCTGGTATAGTGAATAATGTAAATGTGTTGGAAGTTGTGTAGCTATGGGTTAGAGTCCTGCCATCGTGGAGCTGACTGCCAAGACGTGTTTGCACTTCATGAGACAGGAGGCCCTAGAGCATATTATGCCTAAGATACCTTAAAGAGAATGTACCTGTGTTTGACCAGAATTTCGTCTGAGAGCACTTGGGATAAGTGTACAATGTCTAGATGTACTGGATAGGACTCTGCTTGTGGATAATGTTCTTGGTATATAGAATGTACTGGATGTGACTGCCTGAAACTAAAGTATGGATGCTTGATGAAAATATCATCAACTTATTCTGGATAAATGCCTTTTGGTATATAAAGTACTGGATGTGACCGTGTTTAAACTGCATTTAGGATGCTTGACAGAAGCATCACTCTCATTGCATTGGATGGGACTTTCAAGTATTGTGCTGAATGTTCTGCATGTAAGATCCACATAGCTTGTCCTGGAATGTTCAGAAGTCTGCGAGTGCAGGGCAATCCCTGATTTATCTGCGAGTGCAGGGCAATCCCTGCTTTGTCTGCTAAAGTGCAGTGCAATCCCTGCCATGTCTGCTAGAGTGCAGGGCAATCCCTGCTGTGGATGTAAATAGTAATTTACTGCTTTACAAAAATCTGTTTCCAAGTTGCCCCCACCCTCAAATTAATAGCCGGCCACCTCGACCAGCTGCAACTCCGTCAGGCCTGCAACATCTTGGACTGTGGTATCTGTTTAACCAGTATGGTATGAGATTGCGGGGTTTCTGCTGTATCTGGGACTGGTACCAGTGAGGGTACTAATAATTATGTTTAACATCTGATTTATCAGCAGCTAGATAGCCAGGGCTCTGGATGTCTTAAGTCGAATGGTAAAATGTGATTTATGTCTGCCTTTAATCTGTAGCCACCCAGCTGGAGGGTTCACCAGCAAAATCCAAAATGATCTTTGTACATGTGTAAATACGGTAAGATAACCTCTACTCCTCCTGTTTCCCTTTCCTAGCTCCTTTATTCCCCCTGAAATAAATATCTTATTTGTTGTTTGAAATCATGTGTGAGCATATTATTAGAGAGAGCCTTTAATTCAAAATGTTGAAATGTGGGGAGCTGTGTATTGGGGCATGTCTGGGGAAGGTAACTGGTCATCGTGGGTGGTGTAGCAGCTCAGGGGGCTACACCCAGTACCATCTCACCCACGTAAAGCACCCTGAATGGAGGCACTGCACAAAGGTTTTAAAAAATGGTTATCAGATAGCAAACCCAAACCCCTTAGCCTATGCCCAGGGTAGTAGGCAGGGGTGTAACACTGGGGGTGGCGCCGCCCAGGGGTTACAAGAGCACCCAGAGGAACAGTCCCTAGGACTGGAGGTCTGCAGCAGAACAGGGGGAGTTGGTGATTGTCCGGGGCTGCAAAGAGATCTATCTCTGGAGTGCCCCATCTGTTGAAGATTACTTTCAGGATAAAAGGATCCAGGGACCATTCGTGATGTCCCTGGGAGATTCTGCTCAAAGCATCTGCTAGCACATTGTCCTTCCTTGAGAGATGAACTGCTGTCAGGGAAACCTGAAGGGAATGGGCTAGAGACCACAGTTTCATGGTCTCTGTGAACAAGGCTGTGGACCGAGTGCCCCCTTGCTTGTTGATGTACCATGTTATGGTGCTGTTGTCTGTCCTGACCTGCACCACCTTGTCTCTGACTGAGTCCAAGAAAGCCTGAAGGGACAGGAATACTGCCCTGAGTTCCAGGAGATTGAAATGAAGGACGGACTCTTGTGTAGACAAAACGCCCTAAGCTGTGAGGGCTCCCAATTGGGCTCCCCAGCCTAGGAGAGAAGCATCTGTGGTTAGGACTACTGAGGGAGCTTGACTAAGGAATGGGACACCTTGTCTGAGATTGTCCTGATCCAGCCACCACTGGAAAGCTTGGACCAGAGTCTGAGTCACTGGAACCAATTTGGCGAGAGAGTCTTTTTTCTGAGACCAAAAGGACCTTAGGTGGAACTGAATGTCCCTCATCTGAAACCTGGCTCCTTGTACCACTGCAGTGGAAGCTGACATGTGGCCTAGGAGTTGAAGAAAGTGTCTTGCTGGGCGAGAGACCAGAGGTTGAAATGAGGAAGTGAGATCTGTATGGGCCTTTACCCTTGCTAATGGAAGGAAGGCCTTTGCCCGAACAGTATCTAACTCTATTCCTATGAAAGTAAGGAGTTGTACTGGTTCAAGAACTGACTTTGGAAGATTGAGGAGAAACCCCAGAGAACTTGAGCAAGCTCTGAGTGATTTGCAGAGCTGACTTGACCTGGTTGGAGGACTGACCTACAATGAGCCAGTCGTCCAGGTAGGGGAAGATAGATATACCCTGCCTTCTGAGGAAGGCAACTACTACTGCAAGGTACTTTGTAAACACCCTTGGAGCTGATGTTAGGCCGAAGGGCATGGCCCTGAACTGATACTTGCCTGAAGGCAACTTGAACCTGAGGTACTTTCTGTGGGAGCACCTGATAGGAATATGGAAATAGGCATCCTTGAGGTGCAGGGATACTAGCCAATCCCCTGGTCTTAGAGAGGGAAGAATTATTCCCAGAGTCACCATTTTGAATTTTGGCTTTGTGATGTATTTGTTCAAATACCTTAAGTCTAGGATGGGTCACCATTCCCCTGTCTTTTTCGGGGTAAAGAAATATCTGGAGTACAGACCTTTGGCCCTGTGCTGAGTATGAACTTTCTCTACAGCCCTGAGAGCCAGTAGAGAAGAAACCTCTGCCTCTAGAGCAATGGTTTCTAAGATGGTTGCAGGTGGAAAGGACCTGACCCTCATTTTTGGGAACCTTTTGAAACTGAGGGCCAGTCCCTGGCTTACTACCTCTAGGACCCACTTGTCTGAGGTAACAGACTTCCAGGCCTGGAAGTAGTAAGCCAGCCTGCCTCCTACTGGAATAGGGGAGTCGACCTGGGCTGAGACATCAGGGTGTCTGCTTGGCAGGAGCCTTGGACTGGGAAGAGGATGCAGGCCTGCTCATCCCCCTCCTACCTCTCCCTCGAAAGAACCCCCTCTGTGGGAAAGAAGAAGAAGCCTGGGATTGGTAAAAAGGCCTGTGGAAAGGCCTGCCCATGCCACTAGATTGCTGCTTCTGAGGAGTGGCTTGCCTTTCTTTGGCCTGTGCACTCCTTTAGGTGGTCCTATACTCATCCATTTTCTTCATGTAAGCCTCTGTCTGCTCCCCAAACAGAGAGTTACCCACCACCAGGAAATCCATGGCCTTAGCCTTGGTGTCCTGGGAAAGGCTAGTGCATCTGAGCCAAGCAAATCTCTTAAGAGACACAGATGTAGCCATGACTCTTGATGCCACAGAACTGACCAGCTCAGCTCTTTTGAACTGTAGACAGACTGTGCAACCCAGCCTGCCAGGAGGTTTGAAGAGCCTTTTCACAAGTAGAATGTGAAGAGCTTGCTCGCTTCTTTGTGGCTAAGGCGGCTGACATCAGGGCAGCACTCCAACCTGCATCCTCTATGGGAGAAGTGGTGGATCGGCACCTGGTCACTGTCCCTAGGCTCTTCTGGAGTTCCTTTGACCGGCCGGAGTTCATTGATGTCATATGGATTGTCCAGGGTATGCGCCCTACATGCTGTAGTTTGGATCCAGGCCCAACTTCCCTGATAAAAGGTTGTTGTGATGCTATCAGCTCAGTCCTAGCACAGATAGTTTGGTGCTCCTTGAAGATAAGTGAGTTTCCTAGCTCCCTGTAGGAGGCGGTGGTAGCACCTGTCCTGAAGAAAGCTTCTTTGGACCCAGACTGCCATGCCAAATACAGACCAATCTCTAACCTTCCCTTTGTGGGGAAGGTGATTGAGAAGGTAGTGGCCATACAACTGGAGAACCATTTGATCATCCATGGCATTTATGAACCACTCTAGTCTGGTTTTCGAAAGAGGCATAGCACCGAGATTGCACTGGTTTGGGTGCTCAATGGTCTCTTGATGGCAAGAGATCAAAAGAGCTGCTCTATCTTGATTCTTCTCGATCTCTCTTCAGCGTTTGACACTGTGGACCATGGGGTACTTCTCGAACGCCTGAGGTTCATCTGCGGCCTGTCTAGTACAGTCCTCAGGTGGTTTAAATCTTTCCTCACTGGCAGAACTCAGAGGGTGGTGTCAGGGATAAATTTCTCTGGCCCAATCTCTCTGTCATGTGGGGTACCTCAGGGTTCAGTGTTGTCCCCCATGTTGTTTGCAGTGTACATGCTGCCCCTTGGAGACATTGTAATAAGGTATGGGCTGAGGTTTCACTGCTATGCTGATGACACACAGCTCTACCTATCTTTTGCACCCAACCAGGATAGAGCTCTCTCGGTATTTAACTGCCTCACTGAAATCCAGAACTGGATGAATTAGAGCTGGCTGAGGTTGAACTCTGAGAAGATGGAAGTGATAGTTGTGGATCTGGGACGCCGGATAGAGGGGATGGGAGCTGGTTTGCCTTCAGGATTATTTCTGGGTGGCTCCCAGCTCCCTACCTCTGAACAGGTGTGGAACCTGGGGGTGATTTTTGACGATAGGCTGACGCTGCGATCGCAGGTTTCGGCAGTCATCAAATCATCCTTTTACCATCTGAGGAACATCTCCAGGATTAAGCACCTAGTTCCATCTAGTGATTTGCCTACATTGGTCCACGCCTTTGTGACCTCACGCCTGGACTATTGCAACTCCCTGTATCTAAGGCTACCTGGGGTTGATATCCACCGCTTGCAGCTTGTGCAGAATGCTGCGGCCCGGTTATTGATGGATACTCCTCATACCTGTCATATTTCTCCAGTGCTGAGCGAACTGCACTGGCTGCCAATACAGTGGTGGATCACCTTTAAAGTCGGTCTTCTGACTTATAAAGACCTACGCGGACTTTTCCCGGACTACTTGAAAGAGCTCCTGATACCTTACTGTCCTGGGCGATCGCTCCGCTCGGTGGACGAGGAGTTGCTAGAGATTCCGAGGGTTTCTTTAAAATCTTCGGGGGCCCGTGCTTTTATGTACGCAGCCCCAACCCTCTGGAATTCTCTATCCCGTCCACTTCGGGAGTGCGCGTCCGTGGAGGAATTTAAAAAGGCCTTAAAGACACATTTCTGGTTTGTCAGCATTCCCCTGATGATGATATTTTATTTTATTACATTTTATGAATTTAGTATTCATTGTATTTGTGTTTAACTTATTGTTTTATGAAGTCTGCTGTTAAGGTGCCTTGGTTTTAGCAAGGCGCCGTATGAATTAAGAATATTATTATTATATTATTATTGGAGTCTATAGCAGCGTGGAATTGTACTTTGGATGCCTCAGTTCCATCAGCAGCCATCTCCTCCAGCTCACTGGCTAGCTGGGGGGAGGCCTGTTTAGCCAGTTCCAGAACTGTATCCCACCTGGACTTTTGGTACCTGGCTGTGTAGGCCATATAGTTAGCCTGCCTGAGTCCCAAAGAGGATGCCAAATATTGTTTTTTGGCCATGGCATCCACTTTCCTGGAGTCTTTGTCTGGGGGGTGTGAAGCCAAAGGAATATTAGCCCTGTCACAGGTTGCAGCCTGCACTACCCTAACATGGCTGCAATGACTATATAAAAACTCTGTACCTGAGCCTGACAACATGTACCTCCTGTCCATTCTCTTATCTACAGGAGGTAAAGAGTTAGGTGTTTGCAATGTCTTTTTTGTCTGTTTCCCCAAAGATTTATGAAGCGGGATAGACAATCTTTTGGACTCTGGAATGTCCATCATCTCAACAAAACCAGGCTCTTCCTCCTCCTCAGCAGCTTCTACCATTGGGAGCTGGAGGGTTTCAGCCACTTTTTTGTAGAACAAGAAGTGGGAAGGGGACTCAGAAAGCCTGGAGCGGGGGGGGGGGGGAGACATTAGAAGGCCTGTCTGGGAAGATGTCCGGTTCAATAGGCACATCCAGACCTTCAAAATCATTATCATCATCATCATCCTCGGGATACTCTTCGTCTCCCTCCCACGCCACATCATAATAAGCATCCAGATCATAATCCGATGGAGTCAGATCTGACCGAACCGACCACCTAACCAGCGGTGCCAGTTCGGACAGAACCAGGCGAAGCGACTGAACTATACTGATCACTTTGGCTATTTCATCAGCGGTTGGAGTATGTGGTGCTGGATCCGAACTGGCTGACTTCCTTTTCCTTTTTGCCAGAATCGACCCCTCGGAGTTGGATATCCTTTTGCCCGAGGAGGTATTGCCCAGGTCAGTGGGCACCTCCTCTGGTTCGGCCGCAACTGAACCGGGCTGGCCATCCGGATCAGCGGACTTCTCAGCCTCCCTTTCCTTCGGCCTACTCAACCTTTTTTCCAGAGTGGCTTTAGGAAAATTCTTGCAGATTTGGCAGTGTTTTGAGGTGGTCAAACCCCAGACAATAAACACAGATGAGGTGGGGGTCAGCCTTTGCAAAGGCCTCCCCACACTCAGTACAGTGTTGAAACCCAGTGGGACCGTTTTTTTTTCTTGGGTTTCTCAGACATGGTCTCACTAACAAATTACCCTTTACAGCTTTCAAGCCAGGTAATACTCCCTTATCAGTTACCAACCATGTTACGGGCTGTGGAAAAAAACAGAAAAAGTCATTTTTGTTTTTAAACCGATAGGAACCGTAACACCACTACTAAATCCCAGAAAATACAAATATAAACAAAAGGTCGGTTTCCAACCGGACTGAGGGATCAGAAACTGAGGAAAAAGCAATTTTCACAGAAAATAAATCACTACCTATCTACAGCACTACCTGTACTGTAGACAGAGACTTGAAACCAAAAAATAATAAATCGGTTGAAAAACTGAACGCTTTTTTTAAACTTTACCGAACCGGGCAGAGGAGAAATCTCCAGAGCGACTTCACTATTAGGCGGTGTAAAGAATGTGACGGTTACACTGAGAAGTACCAGAGACAGAGGTTTGAAAACCAAGCTCAAGCTCAATGTTCTATGCTGCTGCATGGAGTTAACCCTTTCCTCTCTGGGGCAGTTCAAGTGCTGGGGCTAACTGCATATTGTCAGAATACAGCAAGACTTCATGTTGTTTGAAAGGGGAGATTCTGCTAATGGGAGACTTCAACATGCCAGATACAGATTGGTCAATACCAGCAGGAACATCAGCCAGAGCTAGACACATAGTGGATTCCCTGCAGGGGGAGGGCCTCAAACAATTGTACAACAACCCACAAGAGACAGGACTATCCTGGATCAAGTACTGACTAACGGGGAAAGGATCACAGATCTCCAGATAAAAGGTCACCTGGGGGGCAGTGACCATCACATGGTGTGGTTCAGTTTGGCCACTAGACCTAAATCATCCCATTCCAAGGCAAAAATATGGGACTTCAGAGGAGCCGACTTTGATGAAATGTCCAACAGAGTTAAGCTAGCCCTGGCAAGAAGAAATACAGGTGAGGGGTACAGGCAAAGTGGGCAAACATGAAAGATGTAATACTTGAAGCAACATCCCATTGTGTTAGGGAGAAAAGCAAGAGCAAAAGAAGGTGGAAAACACTTTGGTTCTCAAAAACAGTAGCAGAAAAGATCAGAGCCAAAAGGTTGGCCTTCAGGAAATATAAGGGAACACAGCGGGACGAAGATAGGGAGGCATACCAAACTTCCCTAAGGGAAGCAGGAAAGGCAGTAAGGCAGGCAAAGGCCCAAACCGAGGAAACAGTTGCATGAACAGTAAAAGAAGGGGACAAGACTTTCTATAGATACATTAATGAAAGGAGAAAGTCCAGAGGGAGTATTGCTAAGATCAAAGGGGATAAGGGGGAGTGTGTGGAGGAGGACCAAGGAAAAGCATCTATCCTAAATAGATATTTCTGCTCAGTATTTACTGAGGAGAAGGTAGGGGAGGGCCCACAGCTCAGCACCATGGTTACAGGGGAGGGAGGTGTGCACAAGTCCCTTCACAAAAGAAAGGGTCCTACAAGAGCTCGCTAAGCTCAGGGTGGACAAGGCTATGGGACCTGATGGCATACATCCCAGGGTACTAAAGGAGTTAAGGGTGGAAATAGCAGAGCCATTAGCAGAACTGTTTAGTGAGTCTCTGAGCACAGGAGAGGTCCCAGAAGGCTGGAGAAGGGCTTATGTGATCCCACTCCACAACCGTGGCAGCAGGGAGGAGGCAGGGCACTTCAGACCTGTCAGTCTTAACTCAGTAGTGAGCAAGATTATGGAGGCACTCCTTAAGGAAAGGATATTGCAACACCTGGAATCCATAGGAGCACAGGATCCAAGACAGCATGGGTTTACAACAGGAAGATCCTGTCAAACTAATCTCATAGATTTCTTTGACTGGGTAACCAGAGTGGTGGTCCAAGGGGGGCGCAGTTGATGTCGCCGACCTTGACTTCAGCAAAGTTTTTAATACTGTTCTACATAGAAGATTGATTAATAAGCTGGGTAGGCTCAGGGTGGGTCAGAGGTTGGTCAACTGGGAGGCAAACTGGTTGGCGGGCAGAAAACAGAGAGAGGTGGTAAATGGTATACAGTCAGAAGAGATGCAAGTCACAAGTGGGGTACCTCAGGGATTAGTCCTGGGGCCAGTCCTTTTCAATATCTTCATCAGTGACATTGCAGATGGACTGGAGGGTAGGGTTTGCCTGTTTGCAGATGACACCAAGATTTGCAACAGAGTATATGATCCAGATGGGGTGGGCAGAATGAGAAGAGATCTGGAAAAGCTGGCAAAATGGTTGGAAGAGGGGTAACTGAGGTTTAATGCAAAGTAGTACAAGATCATGCACATAGGGAAGAGAAACCCTGAAGCTACCTATAGGTTGGCAGGGGAGTTGCTGGCAGTCACAAGGGAAGAAAGACACTTGGGCATCATCATCATCACAGATGACCTGAAATCATCCAAGCAGACCACTAAAGCAGTAGGTAAGGCTAGAGGGATGTTGGGGTGTATTAGTAGGGGTATCACAAGTCGTAAGAGGGAGGTAATAATCCCTTTTTACAAGACACTGGTTAGGCCCCATCTGGAGTACTGCATGTAGTACTGGAGGCCGCACCTGCACAAGGACATTAACAAAATGGAGGCAGTCCAGAGAAGGGCAACCAAAATGGTGCAGGGACTGCATCAGAAAACATATGAGGACAGATTAATGGAGCTCAATATGTATACCCTAGAGCAAAGGAGGGAGAGAGGTGATATGATCAAAACATTCAAACATCTTAAGGGCATTAACACAGTTAAAGAGTCTAATATGTTTTAATATAAGAAAAATATCAGGACAAGAGGGCACAGAATGAGATTAGAGGGAGGTCGATTAAGGGGTAATGTGAGGAAGTTATTTTTCACAGAAAGGATGGTGGATGCATGGAACGGCGTACCTCAGGAAGTGGTGGATATAAATACAGTGCAGAGCTTCATACAGGCATGGGATAGGCATAAGGGAGCAATATAGGTGAGTATGAATAGATAGGTCATTGACAGAGTAAATGCCTATGGCACATTCATAAGGTAGAAAAAATGGGCAGACTGGATGGGCCTTGCGGTCCTTATCTGCCGTCAACTTCTGTGTTTCTGTGTTTCTGTGTTTTTGTGTTACTGCCATTTCAGCACAGTACACCTGGGCAAAAGTCCTTCCTTCTGTACCATGAAGCGTCTCTTAATCACGTTCTTTACCTGTGACATATACCATATTCCAATGCACATTGGCATGCATAGCTCTGTTAATATGATTGGCTTTACTAAAAGCCTGTCTGGCAAGCCATGCTCCTCTGGCATCAATCATCAGTATCTAATTTGCAACAACCTTTTCAATCTTACTATGCAACTAATAGCTTATTCAGCATTAAGCATCAGTACCAGTTCCTATATCACACTACTTCCACAGCTTCTTTATTGTCTCTGGCCTCCTTCTGTGTCTGTCACTGGTAAACCTCTCTTACTAGTAGAGGTTGGCAAGACAGAATTTTTCATCTATAGCTGAGCCAGAAGTCTGGCTTGACTCCACGAGCCCAAACATAAGCAGAGCCATGACTGCTGCAAGCGGTTTTCTGCATAGGAGTTGAATGTTTTGGACACTATACTAACTGCCCAAGCTGACAAGAATGCCTACTTTGCTATAACAGCCTTGACTTGACCTTGGCTCTCAGTTGCTTATAGAGGTCAAGCTGAGCCATGCAGTAGGCTCAAGCCAGGCTCAAGCCTGCTCTGTATTGCCCGTGTCAACTTACTAGTCCATGTACAGCCAAGGTTCTTCCTTTCTGCTGTGCTTCTCATTCTTCACATAGCTGTTTCAGTTATCCAAAGATACAGATGTTTGTCCCAGTCAGCATAGGGATGCTGTTGTACATTCTGGCCTCTAGGCATATTGATGCCAGGGTCTCCAGAAGTCCATCAATTTCAACCACTTTAGATGGAAAATGGATATCAGCTGTGATGTACCCTAAATAGAGGTACACCTTGTTGTTCAGTCTCCACACAGCAAGTTCTTGCAAGGGCATATCGGGTGGTGAGCCAAATACTTCTTGTAATAGTCCTTTTTGTATTTCTATTTTATTGGTTTTATAAGTGCAAACTTACAAGCTTGAGCCACAGAGATAGTACATATACATCAGAGCATCATCATTCATTACAGTAGGGGACACTGCTGCTACTGCCCAGGTTGTTACAGTCAGAGGGCCAATTCAATATGTAAAAAGTCAGAAACATAGAAACATACAAAATGTTGGCAGAAGGGGACCTGTGGTCCATTGAGTCAGCCCAAGCATGCCCAAGAACTAAGAAGTTAGTGTACAACATTAGCCTGAAAGTCACCATAAGGCTATAGACCAACATAGAATACTATTTACAACATACGGTGCTATTGAGCCCCTCATAGGCTAACTAAGGCCCATACCACCAATAAGAATATCCTAAATAGATTTACTATATTTGCCCCCAACCCTCTGTATCCCAGGAAAATTGTTCTCCAAATGTGCAGATTAAAAGAAAAACACCAGTTATAAAAAAAATGAAACAAGAGAGAAACTGTATCATGTTAAGCACTGAACACTTGTACACTGCTGTTCAAAATGGCATAGAGGTTCCTATAACAGGAAAGCTTAGTACACGTTCTAAGTTAGCATTTTAACTGTTGGTTATTGACTTCAGCCCCCATCCCCCAACACACACACACACACACACACACACACACACACACACACAAAGTCCCAAAAGTCATTAAATGCTCACAAGGGCTCCACAGAACAGTGACACCATTAACCATAGGCAACATTGAGAAATTTTGTGAGAGGGATAGACAGGACTGAGGAAGAGATCTTGGCCATGCAGTTGGTGCCATCTTAAAGTTGCATCACACATAAATTATAAAGTTAAATAAGTCTAATCCCATACACATGCCCCAAATAACACCTCCAATCTGAAAGTTAGACCACATACCACAAATGTTAACCACTTATCCCCCTCTCCTATCCCCAATCAAAAGTGCCTGCACAGCCATCTGGGAAACATGTACGAAACCCTGTGATCAGTTATCCTCAGCCTCCACTTCCACTGTCTTAGGCCTAAAATCTTGTTTTATTCACAGCATCAGAGTGCTTGTCTCCTTTGGGTTTCCATACAAATACACTTTGATGAAGCTCTAAGCTTAGCAGGATACTGAAGGCTATGGGAGACCCCCAGTCCCTAAAGGGAACGCCACACAGTGTCAAATGCCTTGCACCTCAGTCTTGTGACAAAGCTGAGATCTGGAAAGATGAACACATGAACCTCTTCTTAAAGGATAAGTCCCCTCAACCTGTTTTCTGTATACCTGTGTAGCTTGTAGGCATGAACAATGATTCCCTCTCTTGCATCCTCCTAATTTCATCCTAAATTAAATATTAATGAGGTTTCTTCACTCTATTTTGCCCTGGTGTGAAAACCTGCTTATCTGCATTGCAAAGGTCATGACCTCATTCATGCAAGGCATTATTTATTTATTTTATTTATTTGTTTATTGAAAGAATCAGAATTACAACCTTTGAGTCAATGACTCCTTTGCAAAGGCTCCACGTCAAAAATGAAATAACATAACAGGGTACAAGAAAGACAAGAACAGAGCAATATTACAATGTTGAAAAGAAGACAAGTAACAAAATTCAAGGGCGAAGAGATCCAGCCCGAGTCAGACAGCGAGCAGTAAACAACAATAGTTACAGTATCAAAAGACAGTGATCAGTAAACTACAGTATGGTTACAATTTCTGCATTATGGGAGTCAATGCACACCTACACAATGCAAATGGGGCAATTCCCCTTCTGTTGTACTGTATATGCTATGTATGTGACATGGAACCATTGCAAAAGAGCTTTCGCTCAGTTTTTTTTCCGAATAATGAAATAAATAAAATAAATAAACACAAGCCAACAGAAGTTATACTCTCATTCAGTTCTGTTGCATGTCTCGTGAAGTCTCTGTATTCTCTAAAAGCATTTTTGTCTAACTCAGATACACTTTTAACTACAGAAAACAGCAATGATCTTACTAGGCCTTGAAAAGTTTCATGGCTAGCATAAGAAAGAGCATAGGGACTGCAGAGGACAGAATCGTTCAATGAGGATCTTTCCAGGTTTTTCCATGCTCCCATAGATATGCTCCAATGTGGAAAGGTAGCAGATGTCAGTAGCATCAGTCTTAGACACTTTGAGGGCTTTCACAGTGCCCAACACCAGTACTCATAAACACACTCATTTGTGCTTTCATTTTGGCATCTGAGCACTTCAGATCCTGCACCATCAACATGGCTTGTTCAATCCATGTGTCAAAATCTTCTTCCCCGAGTACAGGTTACAGTCCAGAAAAAGGCCAGCACCTCTGATACCCTTTATATTCTCTTTGAGATCATTGCATTATGTCCATCAGGTAACCCATTACAACCAGAACTGCCTCTGCCAGTACCACGTCAGATCCTAAGTGTAACCCCCCTGTTACCCGGGGTTACTAGAATCCCAGTATGACCTAGTGGTAGGCAGGGAAGGTAGTTTGTGAAACTCCAGTTAAATGGATTTCACACTGTCTCACTCTGTTCTCAGTCTCTGCTGAGTCTGAGGGATGATATCACCATAGAACTTTCGTAGCTGCATAAATCACACTGGAATGTTGCAGTTGGAGGTTAGCATAGAACGTTGGGGATTTTGAATTCAGTCTGTGTGCAGTCTTGGTGAGAGACAGTAGTACAGCTGTCTGTGTGCAGGCTCTCAGAGCTTTAAGCGCTGTTTTAGAGCTACTGTTAAGAAGGTGTGTGTTTCCACCATAAGAGGAACACAGAAATTAGTTGTTGAAGTGGTGGAGACCGCTGTTACTGGTCCAAGGGCCCCATGAGAAGGAAAGGTTTGCCTGTTTTCCAGGGGCAACCCTCCTGGTTTCGGCTAAGGTAAGAAGCTGCTTATTTCGAGTTGTGCTGCGGCACCAGAAGCTGTGACAGAGAAATTCCTGTGGAGCAATCGCCTGTGGGGCACCTGCAACCAAAGGGTGAGTTCGCTCTGAAAGAGGGCCATGTGTGTTTCACCTTAACAGAAGGAAACTGAAGGGACTGTTACTGTGGGGTCAGGAAAAAAACAGCCAAGTACAGTTGTAATGTGGGGGATTGGACTGCTTAATCAGTGAGGGGCCTAGAGCAATGGGCTATTCCAAATAAAAGTATGTTCAAGTCCAGCACAAAGGGAAAGCAAGACAAGTAGAGAAAATGTGACTTACATTTAGCCATAATCTACATTGCCAAGCTTTACAGTATGAGGTGTTTAATGTCCAGAGAAATGGCCGGGTATGAATTGTGGGAGTGAGAGGTGGGAGACCCCCCCCCATCAGTAGTAACCAAATTCACCTCTACGGATTTGCTTTGTGGCAACTTTACTTTCTCTCAGGTACTTGGCCAGTGCCTGAGGAAAGTACCCAGATGTGGGATTAAAAGAAAAATTCCCTGATAGAGCTGAGGTGCTCTTAGGTGGTTTAGGGAGCCATCAGTAAATGTTTCCATGACATATAGAAGGTGTCCGAGTGGCCGGCAAGGGAAAACCCAGAACAGTGTACAAGTTTGGGCTGTGTACCCAAAGCAGCATGCAAGCCTGGGCTGTGTGCCCAGTGGGTTCAGAGCCTGAGGGCTAAAGTGTAGAAGAAGTGTTCTTGATTCTTTTAATCTGCATTACCAGGAGTGTAGCCCCATGGGGGTCCATCTATGCTTTGTTTATTCTGTTTGGATGTGAATAAAAGCCACACTTTAGAATCCCATTTCTGGTATTGGACATTACAGTTATTGCTTCCTGTGTTTGGAGTTACTTGGGTGCCCCTGTGCAGAGTAGCCAAACCTAGCCTTTGTGCTGAGTGACCTATTCCTCCCCGAACCTAGCCCCCCTGGTATTGCTGTCAGATTCAAACAGCATACCACCCTTTGTTTGTAAAATGAAGGGATGGGGTTTACATAAGGATGCCAAATGTTCCCTCAATTTCTATTCAGTCCTGCTCTCATGAGTGAGCCATTCCCTCATCCCTTCCAGTCCATTTTTGGGGGTGGACTAGGGTCACTGTCAGGGGTGCTTCTGCTGCTAAGGATCTGCCAGTTGTTCTTGGTCCCTTCCGGTGCAAATGTGCTAGGTAACTCAGCTGGGTCAACCTCTTGATCACTTTTCACTGTGATGCTGATTTTGTGAGGCCCCATTGTACATCACCTGCTATGCTTTTAACTCATCACCTGCTATGTTTTTAACTTTCCTAATATTCCCACTATATCATTTTAACTCATTCCTTCTGGAATATTCTGGACTAACGACATCTTCTTGGGGTCCAATCCCTCTACACAACACTGTCCTTTGACCTCCTGGAAGGCCACTGGCAGTTTTACCATTTCAAAAATGTTTTATGGGGGGTGTTACTAGACTGTTGTACAACCCCACTGGTGGTCCACGTGTAACCTGGCTATCAGTGAAAGGGGTTACTAGTTAACCTAAATGTTTATATTTGTGTGCTAAAGATTCTTGCACATAAGAGTTTAAGGTTATAGGGTAGTGTTTCAGAATGTTAACTTGTGTTTCCTGTTTACTGCAATGTTCTGCTTAGCAATAAAATTATCTTCATGCTCTGCGCAGTTGGAACCCTTTGACCAGAAGCCTTTCCAAGTGTTTTTCCCACTCATATGAGGCACTAGACTGAGGGAGCACTCCTGACCAACCAGAGCACTCCTTTCCTCTGTGTGTAAGACACTCTTATTCTGGGAAAAGTTTGCCACATGCAGTTGCCCTAGAAATGGACACATTTTGGGCTGTTTATTTTTCAAAATAAATTTTAATATATTATTGATACATTTTAATCAATAATATAATAATACAACCACTGAGACCACTCTTTTTTTCAGTCCTTAAGCCTCTGCCAGAACAGGTTTCTTGTTTAGTTTTTTTTTTCTGAAACAATGGGACAAATTATGCAGAAACCATCAGGCAGCACTCCCTGAGGGTGAGCCACCAACAGCCCATATTGTCCCCAGTCTTGAACCACAGTCAGAATCCAAGTCTAGGGAGCCCCTCACTGAGGGAGCCAGTGCCACTTTGGACTCAGGACCCTGCTGTGATCCCAGGCCCATCTCTCACTGATGACGACTGGGCTCTAGATGGTGGATCAGTCAGGGCTCCAATTGTGTAATCCCCCACCACAAATGTGATGTGTGTGCATGCATCCTGTAAATAAACATTGGAGTTTTCAAGCAATGCAATGTCTGAAGTGAGGGTACAGGTGAGATTCACATTTTTTGCAAGTGCTAAGGAATGCTGACTCCTGCAAAGCAGCACCAATGCTGTGCAGTCTTCAAAGACCTTGGGGCATTTCCTGCACATGTTGGTGGCACAAGTGTCTGACCTTTCCAATATGGGGCTCTCCTATACTACTTTTCAGGTATCTCTAGAACCTGCTGAAGTTCCACTTGACTTGGGTCCAGACACAATACTAATATGTGGAGACTTTGCTAATCTGTCTGCCCCATCCCATCTTGAGAATGTCTGTGGAGGGATTCCCCTAAACCATTTCTTCCTAATCTTTGAGGAAGTCAAGTGGGTGAAGACGGACACTCCTGTAACCCCCCTGCAAATGGGGGTTCCCAAAAGTCTTCCAGGAGCTTGCCTGAATGCTCCAAGTCTGGGCGGTGTTCAGCGTCTGAGCTATTTAAATGTGGTTCCAAGTGAGTGCTATTTGAGCCTCCACATACTGTCTCTTTAAGAGCGGTCTGCTTGCAGACTAAATTAGTTTGTATGGTGGGACTATGTATTTGGTGCTCGAATCCCGCCCGGGCTGCTGTCAATTCGCTCCATTTCTGCCGTTGCTACATGTGCAGAGGGAGCCTTGTTGAAAGATATAACTGTTTGCCAGAAATCATTTAGAGTGACTGAAAAAATGTAGTTTGTCTAACCTGTCTTCATTCCAGCATGAACTGTTTCAGTGTAACTCTTTCATTTTGGTCCTGAATAGCTGACTTGGATGACAGGGAGACCCTAAAATGGAGCCTGTGGACGAATCGAAACTTGGAGTCTCAATTTTGAGCCAGCCACAAGGGGATTGTATGGGCAGTGACTCTGGGAAATGTCGTTTTAACCTTGGCGCCTTTTTTCGCCAACAGAGGGAGTCTTATTGTGAGTGACAGCCGAACCAGCCAACAGAATGGTGTGGAGCTAAAGGAAATGCCCTGCTCTGTGACTGAAAAGATTAGATCAGTTGTAACAGTGAAGAGAGAAGGAGCTCTGTGCTTCTGCGGTGTATAGTTTCATGCGGAAAGCGCATGTGAGGCCCTGAGTTTCGGTCTGCAGCCTTTGTGAGTGCCAGTTTGGACTGAATCTGAGTTGTGAGGAGAAAGAAGCACTAGAAGTGTGGAAACCAGGCTCACCCTGTAGAAGACTGGATAAATTGCTGAATCGCGCTCGGTCTTTCAGGAACTGAAGCTGCTGTATGTGCTCCCAGGTATTTTGCAGTAATTGCGATTGGGATCGAGGAGCAGTCTGCCTGTTATAGTACTTTCCTTTTACATATGAATGTACATAGTGCTTGTGGGGAATCGCTATTTCCAATCCCCAGTGCTGTGTGCTGTGTGTTGAAGCTGGAAGCAAACCCCAGCTTGTCTCAGACTAAATCCGTTTGCTATCAACTGCAGTGGGGTCCAGTCACAAGGACCTTGTCTCCATGCCTTGTTGTTCTGGCAATCCAGAAGAACATCCACCATCCAGTTTTCAGCTTGGGTATTGTGAGTACAAGTCAGGGTATTCCCCTGCAGCCTGTTTTCAATCACAAGTGTGTCATCTAGTTCTTGTTGTTTCACTGCTTCATGGACTGAGCCCTCCGGCTCTGAATTACAATTGGGTGTTGTGCATATATTTTCTTCCACAGGGCCCTATCCATCTGCACCTGCCGGCCAACCCCGGGCAACGGACCTGGCTAGCCCCCCCTCAACCTGCGTACCCAGAGTGTGACTTTTCAGCCCCTGTAAATGTGCACAGTACTGTGATTTAATGCCACCAATTAACCTGATTCCCCCTCCCATGTTACTGCTCCCTAAATAAATCAGATTTGTTGTTGTTATACTACATGTTGTAAAAAAACAAAGACAAGGCGCTGCGTCAGCATGTGGTCTAAAAGCAAAACAAAATGCTTATATTAAATGCATCGTTGAAATAGTATTGATAGTCTGTTATTTAGAATATATTCAAAAGAGAAAAACTGTTTTTTTTTCTTTTAGATATTTCCTGAAGAAGACCTAAGGTCGAAACGTAGATTTTTAACTCTATTTTCAGCGTGCATGTTATACTACATACTATCTGTGGTGTTGGTACTTATGGAAACAGTATTGTGTTTGCTGTGTATGCTGTTTAACCTTATTTTACAGGGGGTCCTCAGAGACGTGCTGCAGAATCAGTCTTGAGGGTAAGTGGTATCTATATGAGTGAAAAGTGTGTATACGTGGGGTATTGGGGCTGTAACTCTGGTGTACTGTGTGAGCCACTAGAGGGAATAAAAAGGGGTCTCAGTGTCCCAGAGGGCTGTGACCAAGCTAGTCTAACCACTACAAACCCTGATCTCTGGGTGGAGGCACCCGCCATAGGACCTAGGCCCCTCAACCTGTCCATAGTCAAACAGGCAGGGGTAGTAGCCCTTGGGAATAGTGCCACCTAGGGGTTACATCTGAATGCCTGAAGAATAGTTCACTGGTCAGAGGACTGTGTTCCTGTGGAATAGCCACTCTTTGTAAACAGTTTTCTGCTTCTTGCTCTGTTTCTTCTTGGCAGACAGATGTACAGTCTATCTCTACAACACAAGCTGTCAGCAGCACTCAACTCCCAGTCTATACAGCAGACACACGCAGACTGATATGGGTCCAGCCGTGAGGCACTAGGACCACCCAGAAACTTTTCTAGCTAGCAGTCTATCTGGGGACGCCCACTCTGACGTCACCCTCTGATGTTGGCCAACCCAATAAGAGTGGACGGCCCCACTCCCTCCCTCCCCAGTTCTCCTACCAGAGACCAGAGCAGAATGTCTCCTACTGAGGAACCGAGGAGGTACCGAAGGTTCCTGCCAACATGGAAACAGGAAGAAATCCACAGACAACAGAAAGGTCTACCAGAGCTAAAGGAAGAGGGGAGGGGCGGCATGGCCTGTTGCAAGAGATCCCCTCGCAGATCCAGCTCAGCCCCTGCTATTCACTGGTGAATCAGCAGCTCTGATTCTTTGGCAGAGTTGTCAGTTACGGCCGGCAGTTCTGGAAGTCTATCACTTAACAAGCAATTGGTGGCTGGGAAGGCACCCGAAATAATTATGTCCAGCACAGGACCAAGAGCCTTTGTGATTCTCTCCTCAGGCAGCATTACCTGATTGGGTGACCAATCACTCTCTGACCTCATTACAATGGCAGAGCAGTTCAGAGGTGATGAAAATGGCTGCCAAGTTTTATTCTGAAAGCAATTTTCCACAAAAGTTCTTGTCTGCACAAACTCTGCTGTTTAAACTCAAATCTACACCCCGATTCCAAACCAGTCCTGCACCGGTACAAGCTGATGTCCTGCTCTGCTGGTGTAACAATCAGGTGATTCTGGTATTGTCTGAAACAGTGTAGTCCCACTCTGTCATTGTCAGCAGACAGTTTTGATGTGCCAGCAGCAAGGGAAGCTTAAAGCTACAGTATCCTCATGGGGTTACATGTGAGATAGACATGGATGGGCATAGCATTCAGTCCTGATGAATATTCCAGTATTCCATTTTTTCACTTAAGCTCAGAAAGAATCCATCGTAACACCCAAACTTAAATATTCAGTGAATCCAGGGACCTTGACAAACTCACTGTTAAAATTCAATCAGAATCACATTGGTGGGAGGACAGTGATTCTGATTCAGATATCTGACTGAAGAAATTATCGTTTCTGGACATTATGTGGCACTGAGAGTAAATGGTTCTTCAAGACTATTTCCTGTCAGGATTTTCTCTCTTCCTGGAGATAGATTTCCCTGCTAGTTCCAATACTGTCTCCCCAATCCAGGCTGGCTTTAGGAAGTATCATTTGACAGTTTCATCTCTCCTTTGTGTCACAGACTTGATACTTACTGCCATGGACAGGAGCCAAATTATAGTCACCATTTTCATCAACCTGGTGAAAGCCTTCAATTCAGTCTTCCATCCCCTCTTACTTCAAACCCTTGACTCTGCTGGCCTTGCCAATCCTGCCGTTAACTGGTTCTGATCTTATCTCCAGAGCAGGAAAAATCGGTTCAAATAGATCATGCTCTATCCCCTCCCCCCCCATCCTCTCTGGTGTCCCCCAAGGTTTCATCCTTGGCTCTGTCCTCTTCTACCTATTTATAAATCACCTCCCCTCAGTCTGGAAGTCCACTAAAATTCACATGTATGCAGAGGACAACATTCTTTTCCTTGCCGACCCCTCTGTCAGCAGCATGCAGCTCCCTCTACAGGAAGATTTTAATAGAGTCCAGGCCTGGTTCAAGGTTAACAAACTTAAACTTAACAAAAAAAACAGTGGCTATGACTTTCGGCACCAGACAAAACTGGCCACCCTTCTGCAGTGCCCCACTTTTTTTACCTTGGATGATTCCACCCTTGATAATGTCTCAACTTTCAAGTGCCTTGGGGTTTGGCTGGACAAAAATCTGGATTTCTCCACCCATGTTGATGCCATCTGCCCCAAACTTCATCCTAAATTTGGCACCCTTTACCGGAACAAAGCCAGTCTCCCTCTCCCCCACCCATCGCGAGCTTGTCTCTAAAATGATTTTACCAACCTTTGACTACGCCGATGTGGTTTATTGCACTGCCTCTCAGACATCCTTAGGCAGGCTGGATACCCTGCTAAACTCCTTCTGCCATTTTGCCACTGCCTCCCCCCCCCACTCACCACTGTCTTCTCTATTCTGCCCTATCTCTTGCTCCCCTGCCTCACAGGAGACTGCTACATTGTGCCAAATTCATTGCCAAGCTCTGGTTTGGCTCCCTCCCCTCCTACCTCTCTTCCTGTCTCACCCATGTTGCCCCCTGTAATTATTCCCTTCATCATAGAGACTCGTGGACCTTCTCTTTTCCCCTCCCTCACTCAGTCTCTGGTCAATCTGCTTTCTCATTCCATTCCCCCTCTCTCTCTGAAACAAACTACCCTCTGACATCCATTCATGCTCCTCCCTCCTCTCTCGCAAAAGGCTGCTCAGACTCCATTTGCTCCTAATGTCGCCAACCCTCACCACCTTACTTTTGATCTCTCTGCTTGGGCTCCCATTATCTGGTGAATCCGCCCACGTGTTTGTTTTTTTTGGCTTGCATAACCCAATCTCCTAATTATTGCTGATTCCATATGTTACTGTCCTTTGATTGTGCATTGCTTTTTATTGTTATGTTGCTGCTGGTTCTACTTTGTATTGGGTCTTGTAACCCTGACCCATTGTCTTATGCTTATTTATGTATATGTTTGCCATTTGAATTGTTTCCCCTTGTTCCCTTTCCCTTGGTCGTATCTGGAAACGAGCTTCCGCTCATGCTGCTTTTCCCGGCTATCAACTTTTAAATAAATAAATAAAATATTTTTGTAAGTGACCTTTTTGGTTAGGTTCTCAAATGTTGGACATTTCTATGGGGACATATTGGTGCAGCATGTTCACGTATAAGACCTGATTTCATATAATTTTGCTTTTTAGTTCCAAAATGGCAGTGTTCTCCCAGGACATTCTATAATGGTGCGAATGAGATTGAGAAGAAACCAGAAAAAGTCTCAGGTGCCCACAAACTTGGGCCTGCTTTAGTTTTACAAACTGGGCAAATACAAACTGAAATATAATACCCTACCAAATGACCATTATTGACAAATGTTCCTCAATGAGTGCTTGTTTTCTTCATTTCCCTTACATAACTGTATTGCACTGAAGGTGTACTCTTCCTGGAGTTTGCCATTTATAATTAATAGTGTGTCAACTTATCCACTGCTTAGCAAATTGCTTTGTAAAAAGTTGGGAGTAAGGTGGTACTGTTTGTCTGTTGATCTGTAGTTTCATGTCTGGCAGGAGTTCTGCCTTTCTCAGCATTATAGGTTTTAAATGGGGGATCCTTTCGACTTTCATAGCTGTTTATGCATACAAATATGTTGAGAATGTTTAATCTAATCAAGGTTCTAGCCTATTGGCAGTGAAGACTTAATTGTGAGTAATTACATTATAATTACTGGATACCATCAGTGAGGTCTTGTGCTTCCCTCAAAAGGGTTACATACACTATCCTCCCCGCTATCGAAAGCCCTTGAAAGAATCGTGTCAGACCAGCTCACCGAATACCTGACCAACTACAATCTGCTTTGCCCAGAACAGCATGGGCTCAGAGCAGGGCATAGCACAACCACTGCCCTTCTTGAATTTACATCTTATGTACATGAGATGCTGGAACAGGGGTCAATAGCAGGAGCTATCTATGTTGACCAGACTAAAGCATTTGACACCATCAGTCATGCTCTGCTTATCCACTCTCTCCCCTCCCTCCATCTCGCCCCTGAAGCAATCTCATGGTTAAAAAACTATCTTACTGGCCGAACTCAACAAGTCAAAATCAACACCACCCTGTCCGCCAATCTACCAGTTCTTGCGGGTGTCCCTCAAGGGTTGATTTTAGGCCCACTAATCTTCACCCTCTTTCTGAACGCCCTTCCTAAGGCCTGCAGTGGTAAACTGTTGCTATATGGAGACGATGCCGTAGTGTATTGGAAAAATACAAATCCGAACTCACTCCGAATCACCCTGCAAGATTGCTTCAGAGAACTTGAGTCATGGTTTTCCGAACGTCGACTAATACTAAACGACAACAAAACTAAATCAATGATCTTTGCTCACCGCCAAAACCCCTGCAGGAATGCCCAGTTATCCATCTCTAATTCCCAAGGCATCCGTATTGAACAGGTCCCCGACTTCAAATACCTAGGCATCACTCTGGACTCATCTCTCACCTACCACTTACACATTAACCACCTCTCCTCCTCAGTAAACACCCGGCTTGGCATTCTCTACAGACACAAACACTGCCTCCCCCCCCAGGACCTACGGCTGGCAGTTATCAGCTCAGTCCTATCTCTGGTCGATTATGGGATAATTATATATGGCACAGCCGACCACACAGCCCTAAACAGCATCAATCTAGCCCTCAACAAAGCCCAACGACTAGTCACAAGCGTGATAGATTAACACATACATGCAAACTCTACAAGCAAGCAAATTGGCTGACATTTGAAGGGAGACTAGTGTACCACACCTGCCTCCAAGCCAAAAAAGATCCTTATGGATCTTACACCCGTGGGCCTTCACCCCCCCATCCAACCTTACCATTACACAGAAGCACCCCCAGACACTGGAATAGCACCCCCCTCTTAGTCCCCCACTGTAGGACTTCACTAGGGCAAAGGTCCTTCCGTTACCGTGCTCCCCGCTGACTTAATGACCTTCCCTCCTCCATCACCCTGGTCCCTAACCTTGGCCTATTTAAAATGGGCATTAAGAGACTGCTCCTTGACTCGGAGTCATGTGGCTGTTACAAACATCCCTCCCACATTTCTGATTCTGATAGAAAACAAGTGTCGCTCATGACCCAACTCTAGGCCTACGCACCCGCCGGGAAGTAGACTTCTGCCCCTACACCTGGGTGGGCCCACCGAAATAGTATCCAGTCACTTTTCAACTCGACGACCTAGGATCCATAGCTATCCTAGTGAAACAAATCTAAACTATGTAAATTATTCTGTACGAGGTACCCATGTATTAATTGTCTTAATGTGATGTCCAGCCTAGTGAGCAATGTACAGAATTGTCTTAAGTGCTGTGTCTGTTTTGTATTGATGTGGTGCCTTTGCAAAGGAGTCATCAGCTCAAAGGATTGTAATTCCGAAACTTCAATAAAAAAAAAAAAAACTGACCAAAGAGCCTAGCATAACTGTATGAAGTATTGTATTAATGAGGACTTGTTCTTGTAAATATACCAACATGTACTGGTATAATATCATATAATAGTTAAAAAAAACATGGCAATAAAAAAATAAACAACTTTGTGTAGCATTCAAAAACTTACTTGAAGTCAGAGAAGTTATCTTTTTATACTAGAGGTTCGGTAGGGATGTGAGAAAGTTTTATTTTACAGAGAGGGTGGTTGAACCATGGAATGGCCTGCCAGTCTCCCAGCCATGCTTGATACCGTTAATGGTTTTGGGGTGCTAAAACCATTAATGGTATCAAGCACAGCTTGGACAAATGAAGGGCTTAGTAGTTACTCCGGACAGCAGCTGTAAAACAGGGAGCAAGGGGGTGGATAGTGTGTGCTAAAACCCTATACAAACACAAGATCTCAGGGTATGATAGAATGTTACAGGTAGACTGGATGAACCAATGGTCATTTTCAGCCATCATTGTCTAGTTTTCTATGTTTCATAAACTTTTTATTTTAAAATTAGAGCTGTATGACATACTGGCCGGGATATTTAAAGGGCTTGCGCCTGGCGCAACAGGGGGTGCATCATGCGCAACCCCCAATGTGCCCCAGCGCGATATTCAAAGGGGCAGGTTGCATTAGTATTATATGCAGCACAGAAGCAGGGGGCATGCCCATTCATATGCGGCACATCCCGATGTTCAACCCAGGATGTGCACTGGTGCTCAAAGTTGAACCGAAAAAAACAGGCTCAAACGCTGGCCAACCACAGGCGAGCAGCTGTAGTGCAAGGTGCAACACAACAACTGCCATCAGTGGGTGGCCATCTGCCCAGCAGTAACACCATCCACAAGCACCCAGGCCCCATTGGTAGGCCAGTGCCCCGCCACCCTGCATGCCCGATCGCGGGCAGTAGTAAACATACACATGATCCAATGCCCGATCGCAGGCAGCAGCATAAGATATCATATACCCATGCTTGATCACGGACAGTAGTCTACATAAACATATACCCATTCCCAAACATGGGCAGTAGTAGTATAAAACAGAGTAGTATGCCCGATCACGGACAGTTGTATAAGGTAACGGATTAGAATGCCTGATCGTGGGCAGTGGTATCTGTAACATATTCTCATGCCCAATCACGGGCGGTAGTACACATAGACAAGATCCAATGCCCGTTCACGGGCAGTAGTAACGATAGTAATACACCTGGTGGTCTAGTGGACCCCCCTCCTCCCGTATGCCCGATCGTGGGCAGTAGTACAGCAGACCATAAACCTATGCCCGATCGCATGTTGTAGCATTACATGTACTCAACCTGGTGGTCCAGTGGTACCCCACTCCCCACTCACCCACAACTCCATCATCGGCGGGTGGCAGCACCCTGCCCGCGTATTGCCCACCTGCCGAATGATACCGCATAGTATAGCTTCTGTAAGTTTATTAGCCACATGACCAATGGGCTTGCAGATTATACTGTACTATTATAGAACCAGATATGTGAAATGAATGTGTTCATTCACATATCTGATTTTGTGTAGTACGGTATGGTCTGTAGCCATTGGTCCACACTGTGGCCCAATAGGCTTACAGAGCATACTGTACACCGTCATTTGGTGGTGGCGAGGGTACACAGGCAGGGTGCTGCCCCTGCCAATGATGGGGGGGGTGCTGGGTGGCCGGGGGCCTCTGTGAGTGGGTGGGGAGGGGGGTACCACTGGATCACTAGGTTGAGCACACGTAGTGCTACAGCCCACGATTGGGCATAGGTTTATGGCCCAGTGTATTACTGCCCACAATCAGGCATATGAGGAGGGAGGGGGGTCCACTAGACCACCAGGTGTATGACTATCCTTACTACCGCCCGTGAACGGGCATTGGATCTTGTGTATGTGTACTACCACCCATGATCGAGCATGGGAATATGTTACATAAAACACTGCCTGCTATCAAGCATTCTAAAATGTTATCTTATACAACTGCCCGTGATCGGGCATACTACTCTGTTTTATACTACTACTGCCCACGTTCGGGCATAGGTATATGTTTATGTAGACTACTGCCCGTGATCGGGTATGAGTATATGATTTCCCATAAGGACATGCAGATGGCCCCATTTGCCCCTTGTGTATATTTTGGCCTCAATTGCATGCCCCCGGCTGAATATCGCGGTGATGCACCTAGCGCAACTGCTCTTGCTCTAGCACATCCCCATTCTCCCTCTCTGTGGCTTGCACTGGCACAGTGCCACTGCGCCATGCACAGTATGTGCGCCGACCTTGCCATATTCAACGGTGCTGAGCCATGGCGCATCACCATTGAATATCACCTGGTCCTGGCCCCGGCGCAGCCCAGTTGAGCTGTGCCCAGGCTTGTGCCACTGCCTGGCACAGTCTGAATATCCTGCCCATAGTATCTACATATTACTTTTATAGAGCATCTGAACTGTAGGAAACATCTTTGAGAAATGTCCGCAGTTTGTGCTCTTAGTGAAAATGCCAGGAAATGTGAAATGTGATAAAAATAAAATTCTTCACTTTCACCATAAATATGGGAGTTGTGGGTTTTCTCTTCTGCTACTAATTAGAGTTGCAGAAATTTCCTCAATGTTTTTCAACATTTTCTGGAAATCCTTACCAAAAAAACTGCGCAATTATTTATGGTCAACAAACTGTGGGACGTTATCTCTGAGTACATTCTGTGCAAAATGAAAGCTTTGGCATAACAGTGTACCCCTCCTCCTAACCCCCTTTTGCCCCTTGGGGCTAAGGTGGGTGGGCAGGAGAGTCAGTACTATGTCAAAGCTCCATTTTATCTAGAATTTTCTCAGCTGCAAAATCCTGGTGTGAGTCCATACATAAAGGTCCGGCAATATACCATATACTGTACCAATGACCCTATATACTGATGCTGGGATTCCCCATTCTCAGTCACAAGGGACTGGCACAAAAGTGCCTGCATGGCACTTTTGCACTAATTGCTTTCCTGTGACCTCCTGACCTATGCTCAAAGGGATTTGCAGACCTTCTCTGTGTAGTCGCTAACTCAAGTGTGACTGTTTGAGGAAGGGTGCGGGGGTTACCATGCAAATCCATTCACAAAGCATGGAGGCCCTTACAATCTGAGTTGTAACTTTAGTGACACTCCCTGCCTATAGCAGGTGGTAGGAGTGTCACTAAAGTACAACTATGCCTAAAATAGCTAACAGGGGCAGAAGTTGGTAAGGTATTGGAGCACTGGAAATGTGGTATGAGAAAATGGGGCTAGGGAGGCGGATGATCCACTGGACACCAGGGACTTGCTGCAGGGCATGAGCAGGAGGGGGACCACTGAGCCACCAGGAGGGCCAGGAGAGGCCAGTAAAGATGATCGGACACTTTGGCCCAGAAGTGAGCCACTAGGTCCAGGTAGGGTGGGTGGGGTGAGCAATTAATGGGATAGCATCGGAGCCCACTGACTCCGTGCATGTCATAGCTCTATATGACTGGCTCTGTGCCATGCACAGAAGTCTGTGGATGTTACACTTCGGGTGTTAGTGTGTGCATCTGCTAAAACTCATTTGCATACAGACTTACTGTAGTCGCAGTGGGCATTCAAACCCCAGGCGATCCTGAGTTTTGTATATAGCCACAATGTGCAGTGCTGCCACAGCGAGGCCGTTTGCTCCTGATTTGTGCCTCCACATGTTGTGACTAAGAATTGGCTCCCAGGATTGTTTTGCAAGAATTTACAGAAATCTTTGAGAAAATTTCTGTAACTCTGGTAGCAGAAAAATCCACATATACGTATTTAATGCTACAGTGATAACACTGTTTTAACACCTCACTTTTCTGGGCATTTTTACTGGATCACAAATTGTTAACATTTTTCAAAGATGTTTTCCACAATTCTTTTTTTCAATTTATTTATTTTTTATACCTGTAGGCAAAATGAGCATGTCTGCCCATTTTCATTTGTGAGAAGTGTACACAAAAACATAGAAAAACATAATAAAAACATACTATACATACAATCAAATATACAATAAAAACAACAAACAAATAAATATAACAAATAAACTATATCACACAACAGTTGCATTCATCCTTGTCAAAATATCACTTCTGCACAGATTATTAAAAGCAAATAAGAAAGTGCAGTTGGTTATACGGGGGTGGGGAGTGAGTTAAATTGGAAAGGAACAGTAAATAAAAGAAACCTCTGACCAATTGATTAACTATATAATAGTACTGAAAAAGTTAATCTACTCTGGGACCGAGTTCCATATTCATTTGATGCTCTCAGAAAAAGGGCAATAATAAAGGATGGCAACAAACCCAGGACACCCTTAAATAAAAAGAGAACTGACTTAAAACAAACCCTGTTTTGAAAGACGATACATCCTGAGAGCTTAATTAAGTCACAGGTATGAGTGTGAGGAGCAGACCCCATCAGAAATCAGAGTACTGACTTATATATTTACTTTTTTTATCACAGCTGCTGTTTCTCGCCTTCCCCGACAGCCCCTTCTGCCCGACCCCCAGCTCATCCCCTGGAATTACGGGGGCATACCTTGCCTCTTGGCTCAGGAGCAGTGCCTGCTTGAGGGTCGGGTGTCATCCTGCGGCTGGGGATTTTTCCTTCTTTTTTCACCCTTTTTGCGCCCAGCACCATGCAATGGGTGCAGTTGTTGTCTCCGCCTCCATGGAGGCAACCAAGCACCCTGGGCATGGGCGAGCCCTCCTAGCTGTGCCATTCACAGCACAGACCCCCCCCAACCCCGAGGAAGGATAGCTATGACACTCAATCCTTGCCTCCTCCACCAGCCCCTGAATGACCCGAGTCTGTTCCCAAACCTGGGTTGCTGGTGTGGCACAAGGTGAGGCATCCAGTGCCTCAGACCTCAGCCCCACCGGGCCATTATACATTACATAGAGAAACATAGAAACATGGAATCTGACGGCAGATAAGGACCGCTTGGCCCACTTAGTCTGCCCATTTTCCTACCTAACAGATAAGCTGCAGATCCTAGTTAACCAACAGTTTACTTCCTCCTACCCCCCACTAGGACTGCCTTATGCCTGTCCCATGCATTCTTGAAGTCCCCCACTGTTCTTGACTCCACGACCCCCTCAGGGAGGCTGTTCCATGCATCCACAACCCTCTGTGAAAAAATACTTCCTCACATTACCTCTGAGCCGTCCCCCCTCTATCTTCAAATTGTGCCCCCTTGTTCTTGCACATCTCTTTTTCTGGAAGATGCTACCCTCTTGGACTTTGTTAATTCCCTTGAGGTACTTGAAAGTTTCTATCATGTCCCCTCTCTCCCTTCTTTCCTCAAGGGTATACATATTAAGCTCCTTTAGTCTTTCTTCAGTATGTCTTCTGGTGCAGACCCTGCACCATTTTGGTTGCCCTCCTCTGGACAGCCTCCACTCTGTCTATGTCTTTGCAGAGATGGGGTCTCCAGAACTGCACACAGTACTCCAGATGGAGTCCTCACCAACTGTCTGTATAGAGGGATAACAACTTCCTGTTTTCTACTATTGATGCCTCTTCCTATGCATCCCAGTATCCCCCCAGCCTTCCTTACTGCCTTCTCACATTGCTTGTCCACCTTTAGGTCATCTGATATAATTACCCCCAGGTCCCTTTCTATTTTTACTGTTGTCAGTATCTCACCCCCCATTGTGTACGCTTCCCCTGGGTTTTTGTTTCCCATGTGCATTACCTTGCACTTCTTTGCATTGAATCTGAGCTGCCATACATTTGACCATTCCTCCAACCTTGCCAAGTCCCTTCTCATCCTTTCCACTCTATCTTGTGTATCAACCCTGTTGCAGATCTTTGTGTCATCTGCAAAGAGACATACTTTTCCTTCCAGTTCCTCTGCAATGTCACTTATAAAGACATTAAAAAGGACCGGTCCCAGTACTGAACCCTGCAGTACCCTACTAGTAACCCTCCTTTCTTCACTGTGTACTCCATTTACTCATACCCTTTGCGTCCTGTTGTCTAGCCAATTTTATATCCAGGCTACCACCTTGGGACCCACTCCAAGGCTGGCTATCTTGTGTATTAATCTTTCGTGTGGGACTGTATCAAATGCCTTGCTAAAATCTAGGTAGGCCATGTCCACAGCCCCTCCCTGGTCTACTACTTTGGTCACCCAGTCAAAGAAATCTATTAGATTTGTCTGACACGACCTTCCCATCGTGAATCCATGCTGCCTTGGGTCCTGTGCCCCACTGGCCTCTAGGTACTCAACAATTATTTCCTTCAGAAGTGATTCCATCATTTTCCCTACCACTGAGGTCAAACTAACTGGTCTGTAGTTTCCTGCCTCTGTCCTGCTCCCACTTTTGTGAAGAGGAATCACATCTGCCCTCCTCCAGTCTTAGGGTACCACCCCATCCTCCCATGATTTGTTAAAGAGAGTAGTCAGCGGTGTCACTAGTTCTACCCTTAGTTCTTTTAGAATTCTTGGTGAATCCTCATCAGGCCCCATTGCTTTGTCCACCTTCAATTTTATTAGTTCTTTCAGAACCCTTTCTTCTGTAAATGGACTGGTATCGACCCCCGTCTTCAGAGTGTTTCTCTTGTTTGGTTTAGGTAACTCCCCCTCCTCTTCCTTTGTGAATACTGAGCAGAAATATTCGTTCAGTATCCCTGCTTTTTCACTGTCACCCTCTACCCACATCCCTCCCTTTATTAAGCTTCAGTATCCCTCCTTTGGTCTTTACTTTTATTTATTACTTTTAATTTATTCAGGATACTGACTGTGGTAGCAGTGTAGATATTAATACCAGAATTCAGAAACTTACACATTAAAAGCACAAACTTCAGATCTCTAATTTTTTTAAACTTGTGTTTTAAGTACAACGTAAGTTAAAAATAATACTTTGTGACAGTAGTACATTCACGTTACTTCATGTTTCCAGTCACAGGAGAGGTACATCTAGAGGGCTGTGCCTAATCTGAGCTTCAGTCTACTACAGCTATAATAACATAAGCAGTAGGGTAACTCCAAAGCTAGTTCTTTGTGAAATAAAGCCCTGTAGGTGACGTAAAAAATCAAGTTCAACTAGCAGGAATTAATTCTGTTGCAACCAATATGTCCAAGATTGGTGTCCCTTCTGTTGTCTCTAAAATGTTGAAAAATGGAAACCAGTCATTATTGTGCTCTCCATCTTTAGCCTGACTTTGGTAGTAGGGTCTTTCATCCCCTTGACTGTCATACAGATTTGGAGTCACATGTTTATGTCTACGAAACAGAAAGTAGTATTAAATGCACACCGAAAATAGAAAATAAACTTTCCTATTTTTTCTTTATAGAAAATTCCTGAAGAAGATCTATGGTTGAAACATCGATTCTAACATTATTTTCCATTTTCGGCATACATTTGATATTACCTTTTTGTTCCGTTTCTAGTCCACACACTGCTGCAGCACACTTGCTTTTTGTTCTTACGTCTTTATGTCTAGACATTCTGGGATTAACCATCGTTGAGCAATGATCTTTGCTGCTGCATCAATAAAGATTTTATATAAATATTTTTCTCCATCCCTTCTAAGGTCTGATGGATAGATTCCTAATATTAGAATAAGCTTGGTGCAAGGAGGCTATTGCAAATGCTTCCACCAGGATTTGACTCCGTTCCCGCCAGAGTCAATGGAGAATGGGACTGGCCCAAAAGACATGAGCATGGTTAGCTGCTTGCCTACAGTTTCCCCACCACTCATCTGAATGTGCATCATAGAAACATAGACAATGATGGCAGAAAGACTGATGGTCCATCTAGTCTGCACATATTTATTTATTTATTTGAAATCTTGGATTAAACCTTTGAGTACAAGCTCATTTCATAGGTTCCACATCAGTGAAACAAACAATAAGAAAAGTAGTACAGATTAGGGAGAGGCAAGCAGCAGCAACAACATTGTACAGGAATGGTTAACTGGTAAAGTAACAACCGTAGGCTATGAGCACATAGCCAGAGTCAGTTACGATAACTTATGCATTATTACAAAGGCTATGAACAAATAGCCGGAGTCAGATATGATAACATAGGTATTATTACAAAGGAAGAGGATCAGAAAAAAAGACAAACAAGAAACAGAAGAGGAGGGAGAGGAAAGGAGTAGCCCAGAGGGCTACATCTGAGGAAAAGAGTGGAGCAGGAACAGAGGTGAGGCAGAGTGCAGGTAGCTGGGCCAGCAAGTAGGAAGGTCGGGGGGGGGGGGATGCACGGATATAATAAGGTGGAGAGAGATGGGAGGGAAAATGGTAGGGTGAGGGAATGGCAGGCGAGGACAGCATGCTAATGGGGAAATATGAGCAAAGTGGTTAAAATACCAGGTAATGAAGGAGCCGGCAGGAGACTAGAATAGGTGCAATGTAGAACAATGGAGGTTAGGCTGCTGATTGGATATTATCCTATTATTCTCTGTGGGATCTACGCTTACCTTATTCCCCCTATTGTTCTCCATGTTTCCACCTCCCTTATCCTCTTGAGTAACCACTATACCCTTAGCTCTATACCAGCTGGTGTCCCGTCAAGTAAGCAAATGCAAAATCATGACTAGGAAAACATTGATAGCAATACAGCGAGGAACAAAGGGTGACCGGGATACACAGCGATCGCCAAAATGGCAACCTATGGTTTCTCTCCCCCCCCCCAGAGTTAGTTAGCTAAAGTAAGTGGGTGCAGGGGGCAAAGCCCTCTGCAGAAACACACTGTCGCCATTTCAGCTATCGCTGCATATCCCGGTCACCCTTTCTTCCTCATTGTTTTGCCATTGCTGTTTTCCTAGTCGCAATTTTGAGTTTGCTGACTCGACGTGGAACCATCCCAGCTCTGTCTGAAGACTTTTATGGTTCAGGTACCCATCACCTCTGCTGGCAGACCATTCCATGGCTCAACCACTCTTTCTATAAAATAATACTTCCTCACGTCCTTTTTAAACCTTCCTCCATTAACCTCCACTTATGACCCTGTGTCGTCACTTTTCTGTTCATGATAAATAACTCATCACAGTTCACCTTGTTTATACTGCCTGTCAGCATTATCCTGATGGCCTACTTCTCTGCTGCTGTTTTCTGATTAACTGCCCTGCTCTGTCTTGTGTCAGAACCTAAGTCTTGTACAGGTGTTTCTCATCCTGCTGGCTCTCCTGTCTCAGCCCCTGCTAATAGAGACCTTAACAAAAGGAGTAGGGCCTCACTATACCAGACTCCCGATAAAAGGTGTAGGGCCTAACTATCCCAGTCCTGCTACACTGTCTGCTCAAAACAACCTTGCTAGTATTTACTATTATACCAATCCTAGCCCCACTTGCACTGCTTGGTTGTTGGCTGTCTAAACTCTGTCCTCTTATAACTGTCGTCAGGTGGTAAGTGTGCTTACAAAGGGCGAGGGCAGGAACTCCTTCCCAGAAATAAACCTCAGCCCCTGTGTCCATAGCTGGTAGCCTTGAATTGCACCGTGCAGGCCTTATTTTATTTACTTGGCACATACCAAAACAAATCTCACTGACTTCCTTCCAGCCTTAGTACATCCATCTCTCCTTCCTACAAAGCAGTTCTTGTTAGCTGACTGATAATTATCTCACAGGCTAGTGCTATGCCTCCAGCCAAGATGTGGAAGAGGTTCCCCTCCCATTCATCTAGTGAGGATAGGGATACTCAAATATTAAAGGTAGAGAGGGTGCTGGCTGTCATCCGCAAGGATATAGGCCTTGTAGGTCTTAAAGTGGGACTCTCCTTGTTGCATATGGTCACCTCCCCCCCAATATCACTGGGAGACAACTGGGGATGGTCGTCCACCTACAAGGTCCCTGACTATACCTTCTCCAATATCCTGTGTGTCACAGCGCACTCTGTGTTACTTGCTGTCTAGATCTTGATGCCTTATGTATACAAGCAGGGTAAAGCATACCAGCTAAAAACTCACAGGTTGCCAAGACAAGAGGTGGTATCTCCTGGCTCCCTCCCACTTGCACTACTACTGGCCGGTGATATTGAAACCAACCCTGGCCCAATAAATCTGACCCACAAAATCCCTCCCGTATGGGACATGGGTAAGGGGCTAAAAATAACTCATCTAAACATTAGGAGCCTGCTACCTAATCGTGATGAGCTATTAGAATGGGTTGCACTCTACAAACCCGACATCCTAGGAGTGATGGAGACCTGGCTGAAACCCTCTGTCCCTGACTCTGCCTGTGAACTCACTGGGTATGAATTCACCTGACTGGACAGAGCCGGGGGCAAGACGGGGGGTGGCATACTAATCTACCATAAGAGCCACTTAAAAATCTCCCAAATTGCCCACCAGGACTCAAATGTGTCCCCCTGTGAATTGCTACATGTGCTACTGCTACTTGGGGACGCAAAGAAACTGCACCTGGTGTGCATCTATAACCCTCCAAGAGGTGGGCTACCTGGATTAACTCACCTCATGGACACAATTGGTCCCAGAGTCGGGGATAACAAACTCATAATCCTGGGGGATGTAAACCTTAACTGGGATAGTGGTAATGTTAAGGAGTTTGAGCCTCTACTTGCTAACCTTGCCCTGACCCAGCTCATCCAGGAACCAACTAGGCGGACAGCAAATGGATCCTCCAGCACCTGACTGGACTGGATAATGTCTAACCGTCCTGACAGGATCTCATCAGTGGGTACATTATCTGACTCCACCTCTGACCACTCACCGGTTTTCTGTGTATGGAAAATTCCCACCCCCAAAATTCCACACAAAATTATGCATGTCAGAAACTACTCTAGATTCGATCCTGGGGAGTTCCTGGAGGACCTAAGAGTTACTGACTGGTCTGGGGTGTATGGTGCCACTGACCCCTTGGCAGCAACCTTTTACTTCCTCTCCACCTTTGGGGTCTTGCAAGACAAGCATGCTCCCAAGGTCACCCGTAGGGTGAGGGGGTCCGCTACCCTCTGGTTAAATGGGAATCTCCTAGCCCAGATGCGGGAGAGAGATAAGTGTTGGGCTCGTTCCAAAGGTACCAGTGATCCCACGATTATTCAAAGGTACAGACACCTCAGGAACAAGTGCAAAAAGGCCATCAGGGCAGCAAAGAGTGACTTTTGCAAGTCCGCCCTACTAAGCTCTGCCAGTGATCCCAGGAGGTTCTGGAGAGATATTAAATCCCTTGTCAGCGGATCCTCCCATCCGGGGGTTACGGACATGGTCATAAATGGAGTCTCCTGCAGTAATCCCCATACTATTGCCAACTCCCTAAATAATCACTTCTCTGACCTCTCGGCCTTCACAACCCTCTTCCCACCTGATGAGGCTCTGTCCCACCCCCTTCCCCCCACTCGGCTGAAGGGTCACCCTCCTCGTCAAATGTTCCACCTCAGGGCTGTATCAGTCCAGGACTTGCAGATACGCCTAGCTGACCTCTCCCAGTACTCCAGTCCTGGCCTAGACAACCTGGAGCCTAAACTCCTTAAGCTTGGTGCTGCACACATTGCCTCACCAGTAGCCTTTATCTTCAACCTATCCCTTGGTCTAGGGACCATCCCCGACATCTGGAAAGAGGCGAGGATAGTCCCTGTACGGAAGCAAGGAAATCCCAAACTGCCTGACAATTGTCGACCGATCGCCATTCTCCCAACCCTTAGCAAGCTCCTTGAAAAGGTAGTGGCAGAGCAGCTTTCGGAGTATATCCACTCTCATGAACTTCTGTCCCCAGCCCAGCACGGCTTTCGTAAGGGACACAGCACCACCACAGCCTTAATCTTGGTTACATCAAGTATCCGGGCAGCCATGGACCAGAGCAAACTCTCTGGTGCAATATTTATCGACCTGTCCAAAGCCTTTGACCTCGTTGACCACAAACTTTTTGGTGCACAGTTGTGGTCACTTGGCCTCTCCCCCCATGCCATGAAATGGCTAATGGGTTATCTACATGGCATAAAGCAGCATACCTGCTTTATGCCATGTGCCTCAAGGCTTGGTACATGTGCCCCGGAGTGCCTCAAGGCTTGGTACTGGGTCCCCTCCTCTTCTCCCTCTTCATCAATCAACTACCCATGATTACTACCAGCTGTAGTGCCACCATGTATGCAGATGACCTGGTAATCCTGGCTCACTACCAGAATGCCACTACCCTAAACCAGAACCTGACCGATGACTTTAACAGAGTATTGTCTTGGGTTACTAGTCACAAGCTGGTCCTGAACCTGAAAAAGACACAGGCTATGCTCTTTGGCTCAATGGCTAAAATCAAAGCCTCATCGGCCTGCTTACACATCACCAGCGCAGATGGATCCTCACTACCCATAGTGAGCTCCATCAAATATCTGGGGGTAACACTCGACCCCCCAACTTGACATGGGTAATCATATCCTTAACATCTGCAGGGTGGCAAACTGCAAACTGGGTCTGGCCTATAGGGCCAAGTATAACCTTACACCGGCAGCCAGGCTTGCCCTAGCGAGGCGTGTGCTCCCTCCCTCAGCTATGGGCTGCACCTATTTGCTTGCTCCCCAAAGACACATCTCACCCGGTGGTACACTGCTTACAATAACATTTGTCATTTTGCCTTGGCTGCCCCCCTGACTCACCCACCGTTGTGAGCTATATGAGAAACTCTGCTGGCTCTCACCAGCTAGATACCTTGATTTTGGTTTGGGATGCCTCTCCGGGAAAGTGATCAGAACTAGCACCCCCCAGGGGCTGGCCCGGCTTCTGCCTAAACTGAATCCCACCCCCTACCATCTTAGGTCTCTCACATCAGGGATGCTCAAAGTTCCTCCTACCCGGACCCTCATGGGGGATCAGGACTTTGCCATAAGTGTGCCCAGACTCTGGAATTAGCTGCCTGTGGATATCCGAGCTGCCCCCTCCTATCTGAGTTTTAGAAATTCCCTGTGGGGTTTCCTAAAACTAGAATCAGTGTGTGACTGCCCCAAACCTCCCTAGAGTAAAGTGTAAAATTGTTTTTTCAGAACCTCCCCAGGGTGTCTCCACTGAATTTCTGGAGATATTCCCCACTGTATCAATGACTTCTGACTACTCCTGCCTAAAAAGCCTTGGGCATTTTTAAACCCAATATTGCTCCACGGTCATAGGCTGACCATGACATATTCCACCTTGGTCACAAGTAGAAACTTGTACTACCAAGTGTTCTGTTTCTGTCTAACATGTGCATATTTTAGACAAATGTGATGAGCTGTAAATACCTGTCCGAGATCCAACTAGCCTAGGGAGTGTATACGACAATGTTATAAGTTATATTATGACCAATCCAGTCCTTGAACTATGCTCCACTCCTATGTATGATGACCTGTATATATCTTTCAGTTGAACTAGCTAGTCTAGAGTGTATAATCTGAAATGTGCTTACTACTATATGTTTCCCCTAGCGTCAAATGTATTTCCCACATGTTTGTTCACTGTGACAAAAAACTGTACTCTCTTTGCCATGTCTCCTTGACTGTTGTTCCTCATGTTGTATTCTCCCGGGTCATTCCTGAAAATAGGCATAATACTTGTCTAGTGTACTTACATGGTAAAACAAAAGCTAAATAAAATAAATAAATTCCTTTCAGGAACTTAAATGTTTCAGCCATATCCCATTCTTTCATCTGGTTTTATGTGAATACGTGTTCAGCGCTTTTAGCCAATCTTTCATTGATACTGTAATTCATAGTATCTTAATCATTCATTGATGCATCATAGTAGCAGTGAAGTGTTTAGTTATAGCTGGGGTTCAGAACTATATGGATACCACTTTATACCGAAATGCTTTCCACATCTTCCACCTGGAAGTACAGTATGGAACACTGAACTCTGCAACTTTTGCCTTTTAACTTGTAATTGTTCTTATTAATTTGTGTCCATTTTTGTGTTTATTGTATGTAAGTATGTATTTCTGTAAGGTCACCATTGTGAATGAGTTTTATACTCAATGGTGTCACCTTGAATAAATAAACAAACAAACAACAACCTGGGTACGAAGTCCGTAGCCCATTACAGTTGAACTGCTTTAGTGTGATCTGGGCCTAGATTGTTACCAATGCAAATATGTTGCCCACGGGGCATGTACTGGTGGCCACATTGGGAAAAATCCCTGCAATTTATTGAAGTGTATCCACAATAATGCTTTTTATGATTTTCAACATACAAAATGCCTCAGTTTTAATAAGGAAGAAAGATACAGTCACCTCCTGTCACATTTGTTGAAAAGAGCATACCAAAACCCAGATAAATATTTGCCCCAGACTTATTATACCTTTCTTGTCACATCAGTTAAATGGTTTTTTTTTCCACTTGGTTCGAAGTTATGGCATGTCTGTATGGTTGTCAGATAACTTACATTTTATGGAATTTAAATATATTAATAATTGTCCATGTAAATGAACTTAGTAATGAAGTTCACACAGAATTGAAATATAGTAAATCTAGAAACCATAAGCTGCATTGTGTCTGAGTAGTATTTTTTTTTAAAGTTCCCCCTAAAGTGACTAATGGCCCAATCTACAAAGTGACTGCCGACACGTGCAGTTTGCACATTTCCCAGCGAACTTGCTTCACACCCCGATGCATGTCTGCACAAAAAGGCATCCACAGCCCCTACTATGAGCGGAGGTTGGGGGCATCCCCGGGGGGTGGAGCTGTACAGGTCATTTGGTATGCAATTGGATGCTCTGGTCAGCCCTGCAGTGGATCCTCCATTCTGGACAGGGCAGGGGACCACGGAATATGGTAGTTCTCCAAGGACTGCCATATTCCCACCAGGACCATTGTGTCATGCAAGGTAGCAACAGCTTGTGCTGGAATGTCCCCAGCCCTCATTACCTGCACAGAGGATTGGGGTTAGGTGTGTATGTGTGTGGCGGGGGACAGATATGACCACATGGGACAACCTGTGGCTGGACAGAGGGGTGCACATAAGCACTACAGCAGCCCCGTGGGTCACGTGGCCTGTGCTCCCTCTGCTGGCCCTCTGCACCATGGTGATGTTTGACAGAATTGGGTGCTTGCACACCCCTGGTCTGGCCACATACGTAGGAGTACCAGCAGCACTAAATCAGGCACGTCCATCAAGGGCTGTGGATGTGCAGAGGTCACCAGATGTGCAGAGCGGGACCTCTGCACACTATTAGCCTGTGCAAACACCCTCTGTGGGTGTACATCACTTTGAGATCAGGCCCTAACTCACATAAAGGAAGAAAGCATCAATTTCAACAAAATGTCACTGAAAAATGTATTTTCATAGAGTTTACCTCAGGACTAAACTCTTAGAAGACTGCAGCCATATATATACTTCCAGAATCTGTATACGTTCAAACATATTCATCTCTCAAAGAGTTAAAATCAGACACTGTGTTATACAGAGCCTCTCTTACCATTATAAAAGTGTTTTCACTTCGAGTTTCAAAAAACATTTGCTTTGCTGTCCACCATTCTGAACAATGCCTGTGAAACTGCCCATATTGTTCAGATTCTCTCTACATAATGTATTAACACAAAGTTTATCCCTTTTACACTAAAATGAGGGGTCACATGGTTAGAAACACAGAATATTTATCAGTTTTATTAAAACAAAATTTGTTAGCTGGCCCGCTGGAGAAGGGGCAGGGCGCCTACTTGCAACGCTGGTGACCCGGGTTCGGGAACGGACCCAGGTCATCGGAGGGACGGCTGGGTGAGAAAGACTGAGCATCCGATGACTGCTGTCCTTCTCCAGGGGGGAAGGGGTAGAGCATTCGGTGCAATACAGACACCTAGTGGAGGCTGGGTGTACCAATTACGCTGACGCCAAGTAGCTTGGGGGGCGGTGTGGACACTGGACATCATTGCACATCCCTGCTCTCGCACACCGAGAACAAATACTGCTGCTTGCCACCCTAGATGAAGCCTGCCTCAGCTTCAATTAGCTTCTAGGCCAGCCCTCTGACCTATCCTGTCATCTGCGGCAATGTAGGGGTCTGGTGCCACAGTCCCGCCCTGGGGGGTAAACCAGGGGGTATCGGAGGGTCATGGCCAATCTGGGAGTGAAAGCCGGGGTCCGTGACTGGGCAGAGGTACCAGGTGGCAGGCTGTGGAAGGAAAAAGTATAATTAAAAAAAAAACTTGTTTAATTGTTCAAAAATAAAAACAAACTCCAGCACAGACTGGTGAGTTGGGGGAGCTAGCAAGCCATCTAGTTGAATGGTCACTTTCTAGCAGGGCTCTGTACCTTATTCTAGCACCCAGTAGTCCAACATGGCTGTGTTTAGCTCACTGGATAAAAGATAACCTTGAAAAGCTGATATCCTAAGTTTATTCTGTAGCACCCCCTTTTAAGCATCAAAAAATCAGTTCTCCAGAGGCAGGAGAGCACCTGAGCTTATCCAAGACGGCCAACACTGAGACACATGAGAGTAATGGAAAAGGCATAATAAAGGACATTAAATGTACAAAACAATGTGCAAGCCATACAAAGAGAACTGACCTAAATTACAGAAGCACTGGCAATGGTACAGACCAATAAGCATGTCATGTCTCTCCTGTTGTTTAGATGAGGTAAGAAGGAGTACTGCAATTGCTGAAGAGAAAATAGAATTGCCAACTGAATGCAGCATGGCCTCTTGGAATAAAACTGTACTCTCTCTGGTCAGAGACCATTCTTTTTTTATTTATTGATTGTGTCACTACCTTGCCACACCCAGGACTCAGTCTACAACAGGTTGCTAAGTGTCTCAGTCCTCAAAACCCGTAAAGGTACCTCGGGTAGCTGCCACCACTCAGAAGTGATTCTCTTACCTGGGGACTTTCTTTGTCTGAATCTCACCAGAGCCACTGCCCACCCAGTACGGTGCTCCTTTTGCTAAGGGCAAATGGCTACCCCTGTCAATCACTCCTGAGAAACACTTTACTTCTTAGAATATGGCAACCATAGCCTTCATCTCCCTCACGGAGATGGAGCCTGCCACAGCTCAATAAGATGTCACTGATTAGAGGATAGGCAACAGAGGGTGGTGGTAAATGGAGTTCACTCAGAGGAAGGGAGGGTGACAAATGGGGTGCCTCAGGGATCAGTGCTGAGACCAGTCCTCTTTAATGTCTTTACAAGTGACATCACGGAGGAGCTGGAAGGGAAGGTCTGCCCCTTTGTGGATGACACCAAAATCTGCAGTAGGGTGGACACTCGGGGTTGTGGGAAGGATGAGCAGAGATCTGAGAAAATTCGAGGAGTGGTGAATGGTATGGCAGCTGGGTTCTACGTGAAAAAGTGCAAAGTAATGCACTTGGGGCACAGAAACCCAAGAGAAGAGTACAAAGTGGGAGAAGTGGTACTATGACCACCAAGCAGGAAAGAGACCTAGGGTGATGATATCAGATGATCTAAAGGTGGTCAGGCAGTGCGACAAGGCAGTTGGGAGGGCTGGTGGTATACTGAGCTGCATAGGGAGGTGTGTACCAGCAGATAGAGGGAGGTGGTATTGACTCTGTATAGATCGCTACTAAGACACCACCTAGAGTACTGTGTCCAGTTCTGCAAACAACATCTTAGGAAGGACACAGACGGAGTGGAGGCGGTCCAGAGGAAGGCAAATAAAATGGTACAGGGTCTGCATCAGAAGCCCTATGAGGAGAGACTTAAGGACCTAAATACGTACACCCTAGAAAAGAGGAGGGGGGATATGATAGAGACCATTACCTCACAGGATAAATAAAGTACAGGAGGGAAATATTTTTCAGACAAAAAGGTGCTCAAGGACAAGGGGGCATGGATAAGAAGCTGGAGGATGGTAGAGTCTGGAGAGATGTAAAAAAGTACTTCACATCAGAAAGAGCGGTGGATTCCTAAAACAAGCTTTCAGCAGAGATGATGGGGGTGAAAACAGTGGTGGGGGTCAGGAATGCATGGGATAGGCATAAAGGAATCTTAGGGAAAGGGAGGTGGGTGGTTGAATGAGCCGGAGACTAAGTAGGATCTGTGATGGTACTATAGGCAGGGGAAAATGGGCAGACCAGGTGGGCCAAGTGGTCCTTATCTGCCAGAAAATTCTTTTTTTTTTTTCAATTTAATATACTTTATTAGACTTTCATAGCATAATGTGCAGCAACTGAACAGTACATACCACAGGATAACAATAGCTTCCCCCCTTTTTATAGACAACCGTTAGATACAATCAATCATGTAGGAAAGCTGTAAACCATATTAGTTAGGCCAGCTAGGTAAAAAGACAAGCCTTAGAATGACCAGGCCTAGTAGGATACCTAAATTGTATCCTAAGATACCCCCCAACCCAATGGAGCCTCTACTGGATTAAATTTTCATTAGCGTTGCCCTGAGTTACCATCGGGTGCAAGCCAGTCAGGCGAAGATTAGAACACACTCACTATGGAAATTCCAGTGGAGATCAATAGGGGACTCTTCAACCCTGTTAAGTGTTGGAATTCCGAGGGGTGCAATTCATGAGGGCCATCAAAGGGCTCCACCTCTTATCAATCTGCCAGAAAATTCTGTATTTCTATGATCATGGATTTGTCAGTACTAAACATTATCTATTACCCTAAAAGATTCAGTCACAAAAGCATGAAGAATAGAAAAATAATATATACTGCTTCACAGTATTTACATAATCTACAGGCTATCACAGATACAAAAGACTATGGGAATTATAGAGTTACTACAGTAATTAAAAACAGTACACATACAGCAAAAGAAATAAACAGAAAAACCTTTCTATAGATTCTTAAATCTAACAGAATAGGAGTATTCTCACCATACAGGACATCTCAGTGAGCCGTGGCAGACTCTAAATCTTAGATGGCATAAGTATGAAGACACAACATTGACTGAGTTGCTAGTGCCCTGACACAGACCTCAAAAGCCTTTAGCTGCCAGCCCCCTATGCCGCATCATCAAATACGTCGCTCTGACATCATGGATTCAACACTTTCTTTGTCTCCTGGGGGTACCAACTCTCTAGAAAGCTGGCCTAAACAAGAACCTCTTCTTTTGTACTGAGCCATGTCTGCCTCTGTAGGGAACGGCTGCATGGCCAGGACAGCTTCCTGACATGAAAGACCCTAGGCTGTTCGAAGCTCCTTTATTAACTGACCAGGGGACCCGTCACAGGACAAAGGAATTGTAATTACCTTCCAGGGACAGATGCTCTGCCTCTGGCAATAACTTTAATCTCATTTCTCCAGCCCATTTTTGTCTCCTCAGCAGATTAGAGTCTACTGTTACCAATGCAGGTAAATAAATGACAGTACAAAATTAAACAGCAAGATGTTACAGATTGATTGATTGGTTGGTTGATTGACTGATTGATTAATTGATTTCAAAAGTGTTACCGGAAAGACATAGAGAACTGGTAACAACTCATTTTCAGATGCATTGGGAGGTGGGGGTGGGTAACAGCTCATTTTCAGATGTGTTGAGAGTGGGGGTAGAGTAACAGCTCATTTTCAGATGCGTTGGGGGGAGACAATACAATAACATGCAAGAGAAAAAATTCATCAGTAGTTGCACAGCAACACTGTACTGTGTCAAGTAATACAGTGCAAACAAAAGAAGGTACAAACACAGTACCTTACAGATGTGCAAACCAATGTTCTGTGCAAAGTAGATAAAATAGCACTTAAACTGGAGCAGAGTGACAGCCCCAGCTAGTACAGATATCCAGCGCAACAGGGCTGAGTGAGCCATGGACAGGGGGTGGAAGATGGCCACATGATTATAGATTTAGGTTTATTCCACACAGGTATTTTTTTAGGTGGTGGTGGAAGTTCACTCTCTGTTGCCATGTCTGTTACAATCTGTCTAATTTTTATTTATTTATTTATTTTGTTTATTGTAGAAGTCAGATTTTCAACCTTTGAATCGTGGACTCATTTACAAAGGCACCTCGCCGCAGGGAGGGTAGACATGTAACAGTGTGAGGACGACAGTGGTAACATACAGGTGCAATACAGAAAACAGAAAGACTCATTTACAGCAATGATTTACAGATAAGGTTTCACACAAAAGTTACAATCGAGATAGCAATATTAAAATAATAAAGGGTGCCGCCCTGGACGTACCAGGGAGAATACCAATGTGGGGAAAACAGCGGGTGGGGAAGAGATGGGGGTGACAGTAGTCCAGTGGACCTTGTCCAGTTAGAGGGCGGTGGGGGGGCCCTCTATTACAGTACTTTGGTGCAATTGCAGCTTGGGCATCAAAAAGGTGGTTACGAGAGCGACTTTGAAGGAACCAATTTTGGGAAGATTGGTGACAGAGGGCGGGAGGGAGCTAAACCAGTTGGGGGTATGGTAGTGGAAGGACCTTTGGGCCAAGGAGGTCTTGGTACAGGGCACCTGGAAGGTGGTCTTAGCTGTGCTGCAGGTGGCAACAGACGTGGATGCGCACTGCAAGGATGCAGTAACCCCGGGGGGGGGAGAGACCTAGCAGGGATTTTTTGGCAAGTAGGCAGGTTTGGTAGTGCAAGCATTCCTGAAAGGTGAGCAGGTTGGTGGATGAATACAGCGCAAGTATGAGTGCGGAGGGATGCACCGGTCAGGAGCCTGCAGGCCTTGTTTATCGAGGTCTGAATTTTGGCGAGGGCAGTGTTGTCGGCCACTGCGTAGATGGATAGACTGTAGTCAACTAAGGACAAGACGGAGGAGTTTATGGCCAACCAGAGGGCGGTTTGGGGGAGGCAATCTCTATGTCGATAGAGAAGGCCAATCCAAGAATTTATAGCTGAGGATAGGGTATTGTTGTGGGTGTGGAAGGTAAGAGCCGAGTCAAAGGTGACACCCAGGTATTTGTAAGATCACACCTGCTCTAGAGGGTGTTGGTTACTGGGGAGAATGTAGAGGGGGGCATTTTTGGCCTTATTCTGGTGGTGAGAGAAGAGCATGGATTTGGTTTTTTTGAGGTTAATGACCAACCGGTGGTCAAAGAACCACTTTTCGGCTTGGTTGAAAATATGCTGCAGGGATACCTGTAGAGCTGTGGGATCAGGGTGTGAGGCAAAGAGGACCGCATCATCGGCATAGAGGAGCATGTTGCTGGAGCAGGAGCTGGGGAGAGTATTAAGGAAGAGGCTGAACAGAACAGGGCCCAGGATGAAACCTTGGGGAACTCCGGAGCAAACGGGCAGTGTGTTGGACAGGGTGCCATTTACTTTCACGCGCTGGGATCTGGTAGAGAGGTAACTGGTAAACCAATCAAGGTGGTCAGGTGAAAAGCCAAGTTGGTGGAGGGAGTCAAGTAAGAGAGGGTGACAGACAGTGTCAAAGGCCTTGGAGAGTTCAATGAACACTGCACCCACAACATGACCAGAGTCGAGAGCAGAGTGGAGGTGCTGGGAGAACTCCAGAAGGGCTGTAGTGGTACTGTTTCCAGGGTGGAATCCGTGTTGTTCTGGGCTCATCAGGTCATAATTGGCTAGGTATTTAGAGAGCTGTAAGGCCACTATCTTTTCAAGTGCTTTGGAGAGTGGGGGGAGAATAGAGATGGGCCTGAAATTGTTTGGGGAAGTTCTATCCCCACCCTTATGGATAGGGGTGACTTCTGCTATTTTCCAAGCACTTGGGAACTGGCCTAGACAAAGTGACTGGTTTAAGAGGTCAGTGAGAGGGGCTAGAACAGAGTCCAGGACTAATCGGAGGATCCTGGAGTCCAGGGGATCACAGCTGGGGTTGTTGCTGGTAAGGGCTTTTTGCAGATGAGGCCTGGCTTTAAGGGGGGATATGGTGCATAGGGAGAAATGGGGGCAATCTAGGGTGAGGAGGTGGATACAGGGATGGGGTCAAAAAAGTAGTTGGGGAGGACAGAGCTTAGATCAGAGAAAGCCTTATTGAGGCACTCGGCTATGCGGGTGGATCAGTGGTGATGGAACCATCAATGGACAGTTGTGATGGTGGGGGGAAGTGGGTCTTTCCATTGAGCTCCTTCATATTTTCCCATAAGGCATGGAATGAGCCCCAAGTGGAAGCAAGGGTGGTTTGATAATATTCGGCTTTGGCCTGCCTTATAGTCCAGGTGCATCTATTACGTGCTGCATTATAGGCTTGTCTATTGACCAGTTTACCTGTGACGACAGCAATATGCCAGAGATTATTTCTTTGTTTCAGCTTTTGGATAAGGGACGGGGAGCTCCAGGAGACATTATGTTTTTTGGTATGGGTTCTGGTCAGGGGGCCAAAAGGTCACAGGCCTTGCTAAAGGCAGTGGAGAAATAGGCAAGAGCAGAGTCAATATGAGCTGCGAGTGAGATTGGGGACCAGTCCAGCTGGGCTAGGTGCATTTTCAGCTTTCTGAGACCCCCAGGGTGAAAATGTCAGCATGAGGTGGTGTGGGACACTGGTTTCGGTGTGGGGGATGACCAGTGACAGAGGACAGGAGAGTGGTCACTAAGGGAGTCGGGTAGTACATTAATATCCCTGATTTTATGAGGGCGGTTTGACAGGAGTACATCTAGGACGGTGCTGGAGCCACTTGACTGATTCAATCTGGTAGGTGAGGTAACTAGTTGGGTTATATCTAGGGCAATGAAGGAGTCCCTGATATGGGTGGCAGAGGCACCCAGCCAGATGACATTAAGGTTGCCTAGGATGAGCTTCTCCGCCTTGTGTGGGAGTGTGGAGGGTAATCAATAAGGGATTGAACCACTTGTTCCTGGTCCCTTGGGGGTGTGTACGAGACTGTGTTGAAAAGAGGGCCCCTGGCTGGGTCTGGGGTAACCTTGATGGTGAGGGCTTGAGCACTGAAACTGAGCTTGGGGGCTGGGAGTGCTTGGCCTAATAGTGTGTCATGCATAAAGACTGCACACCCACCACCACGCTTGCCTATACAGTCTTCCCTGAACAGAGTATAGCTGGGGGGGAGATAACAGAGTCAGGGTTTTTGTTGGAGAGCCAGGTCTTGACTAGCGCTATAATATCTGGTTGGTGCTGTACAACCCAGCATTGGAGAGTGGCAGATTTTTTTAGGAGGCTGCAGATATTCATAGAGGCAACGGGGAGGCCAGTTCCGGTGGGGGTGTGGGTTGGCTAGTTGACATCGGCCCGGGGTTGGGTTGTATGTTCCCGGAGAGCAGAAGGAGTAGAGCAATTAATCTGGTGAGTGGACTGTGGTGACTAGGACCCTTAGTTAGGTACCGATGCGAGGTTATAATTGTGTGGGCACAGGGGATGGGTAGGGAACAGAGAGTAGGTATAGTAAGGAAGGGGTGGGCCCAGGGTACCTCTGAGGGGGATGGGGTGGAGGAGGGTTGGTTGGAGGTGGGTGCCGTGGAGTAATTGTGATGGCCAAGGTGGGGGGTGGGCTACAGGTGGGGTGGAGGGGTGGTGTGGTTGGGTGGGGGCAGTGGGGCAGGATGGGACATGGGCTGAGCAAAAAGGATAACCATGAGTAGGCTGAGTGTGATGGCCATGGTGTTCATTGCTATTTCTAATGGGGCATATAAGGGGGATAACTGATCCTCAGTGAGGGTGACTGCCGCTGTGGAGTAGTGGTAGTGCTGCTGCCTTTGGTGCAAAAGGCACCAGGTTCAAACCCCGGGGAAGGGGATTGTGGGACTTTGGTATAGAGGCTGATGGGCTAGTGGGCAAGGAGAGACTGGAAAAGGTGCTCTGCATGGAGGTGAAATAGCAGCTCCTAGTGGTCACTCTGGGTACTTAAGAGGGGTGGGGGGACAGAGGGGTAGGTGGTGGAGAGGTAGAGGAGAAAAGGGGGGCAGGGTAGGGTGAGGTGAGAGGGGTGGTAAGATGAGCAGGGAGGTACTAGGAAGGAGACAGAGGCAGTGGAGTAGCTGGGAGGACTGAGTGACTATAGGTAGTAGAGACAGGGGAGCAAGAGAGTGGTTGGTAAATGTGAGGGAGGGGGCCCCCTCCAGTGGCAGACGAGTATAAGGGGAAAATGGGGACTTAGTTCTACAAGATACAGGAAGCTTGGATGGGAGGATGGTTGGCCTTGGATGGGAGGATGGTTGGCCGTCACTGGGCTAACACCCCTCAAGAAACAAGCCAGGAAAGGAGGTAGCGCTTTAGCTATTTAGGCCTCTTTGTGCTGTTCCAGTTCTCCATGGAGCGAGTGTGCATGTGGGAGGACTTCTGCTGGGGGGTGAGAGGCCTATAAGGGGGAAGAACAATGCAGGTTAATTACTATGCAGCGGAGGCTATGGCACAGAGAACGCCACTGCGCATGCGCACAGACACAGACTAGAATCGAACACGGGCCCAATTTGCATGTGGGGGATAGTCCTGACTGCAATGGCAACCTAGTAGGTAGGAGACAGACTACAATTAGATTATAGTATTCACCAGCATCCTAGATCCCCTAACTGTAGCAGTTACAAGCCCCAAACCCCCAGTAAACAGATACTAGAAACAGTCGCTAAGCAGCAGAGCATTGAGAGTCCACACAGCGTTCAAAACAGGGTAGTTAGAGCCCTTAAAGTGTCCTGGTGCTCATGCTGGAATCCCAGATACAGAGCGTGTCCTCCAGTGTGACAAAAATCAATCAGCAGCTGTGTGGGGATAGAAATAAAACGCCCCTCAAGAAGCAAGCCAGGAAAGGAGGTAGCGCGTTACCTATTTAGGCCTCTTTGTGCTGTTCCAGCTCCCGATGGAGCGAGTGTGCTTGCGGGAGGATTTCTGCTTTCCCGTATTTGGCTTTTGACACCCTTCTTGTTTTATACTTACTATTTTTCACATCACAGAAGAACTGTAAAACAGAAGCCTGAGGAATATCATCTGGTTAGCTGAACACCCTGAAGAAGTCGAGCAGTCACCAGAGAAAACTATCAACTTTCTCCAAAACACATTGCCAGAAATAATGGATATTTTTAGACTCACCTGTAGTGATAGATTAAACAGACAATGCTACAGAGATAGCTAGAAGATGGAGCAAAGCTGTGTAGCATAATAATCCCCTTTGAATTTTTACTTTGTCAGTTGGAAATGTTTTGGTGAACCGAACAAAATGATCCACAAATAAATCCCTTGAAGGGCATGGCCATGTTTATGAGATCAAGGCCCCCATGGACAAAATTAAAAAGCAGCCAAACCAGGGAGTGAAGATAGAGCCATCTCTTCTTGTAAGTCATTTCAGGCCTCTCAAAATAAATTTTCTGTCAGATTTCTACCAAACCCATTCCCTATCAACCTAAATCTTGAGTCTGTATGGAACAGACGTCTGTGGAGCATGTACTCCAGTCCAGGTGCCATCCAGCATGCCATGGCAGCTAGCCATAGTGCACAAGGCAGCTTCCCCAGTCCGCAGTGCCCTTCCATGGCCTGTAGCACACCATGTAGTATCCTTCATGTCCAAACATCAGAGATTTCTATATGAACTCTCAATGAACCTTAAGCATAAGGGCCCCAGAACGCAGACACAACTCATGATAAATGGACATAATGGGGACCGTATGCCAGGACTTCAGGGCCTTTGCCAGAGGCTGTATATTAAGGCGTCTAAACAACTTCTGTGTTTTTTTAAGTTTATTGGACCCTTTCTAGAGGAGAGCTGCATGGGGGACTTTGGCATTGCGTCTGGGGAAGGACCAGTCACAGCGGTTTTCACATAAAAGAATAAATCAAACAATACAACGCAGCAATTTTTAAAAGTTACACAGACTTAGCCACAGTTGACAATGGCAATAAAATTACAAATGAGAAGAGATACTTCAAAAGCCAGAAATAATTTGTCTGGATTACTATTGCACTAGAAATGAATTCTTGACTGATGGTACAGTGACGGCAGTAAATTGTGAAGCAACTTAAGAAAAAAACAACTAATGCCTTTTGGGAAAATGTCAAAAATTAGACTGCCACTGATGCTTCCTATGGTTTCTGTAATTCTTCTTCCCTCATTACTAAAAAGCATCTGCCTGATAACAGATTCCGATCTCTTAGAATTCACCTGCTCCCACAGCCTGCTTATCATGATAGGCATAATCCTCTGTCTGAGACATCATAATCAGTTTCATGGCAGCAGCATATCACCAGAATGAGATTAAGACTTCAGCCGTAAACAAGTAGCAGGAGAGCCAGCTCATCAGCATAGTGGCAGAGTAACTGCTCATGCTGCTGGTGACCTGAGTTTGAGTCATTGGGGGTTAGCAAGGGGAGGAGGATTGGTTATACCAGTGGATACGCTCTTCCTCCAGGGAGGGAGGGATGTGCATCCCACTGCACTTCCTCCACCTGGGTGATCACAAGTGATGGTGCAATTTTGGGAGCTTGCAGGTTGCATGGGGGGATGGGCTTGCCAGCATCTCATGACATGAGGCACATTCTCAGAGGGAGGGACAGAATCCAGGGGTGAAATCGGGGTCTGTCAGGGATATGAAGCCCAGCATGCCCCAACGAACAACTCAGACTAGAATCCCCTCAGGCCTCTGGGATGTCTCCAGAACTACCTTCATCATGATGACCAAATACAGTGAGGAACATCACTGCCAAGGAGATCGCAGCACCCTACATCAGGGGAAAACCACAGTAGGCACATCATGGTAAGAGGTGGGCACCCAGGAGTTCCAGAGAGTCCTGAGCAGAGCAGGTCCGAAGGTCAGATAGGTGGCACCAGTTTCAGTGGAAAGAGTCCTCGCAGGTGCCTGGGGGGAGATAAACAGAATAAAAACAACAGCAACAAGCAACAGGAGAAAATGAAGTGCAAGTGACACAGATCCTGGGTCCAATCCAATATTCATATGTTGGGGGTAGTGCACTGCATATGCAACTGCACTGCTGGTGCCGTGGTGCACTACCAACTTTGCCATATTTAGAATTACTTGTACAAGTGATGGTGCAGAGATGTCCCCATTACTTACATGAGTTGTTAAATGAGTCAGCCGGGTTTATGGGAACACAGGAGACCTAACTCAATAACCTGTTTTGCCAGTCCACTGTGGCCCAAATTTATAACTTCACTTTGAGCCACATGCAAGCCTGAACATTAGTGGCACTCACTGATCTACTTAGGAACACAGACTAGGGCTAGTAATAGTATTTTTTAATCTTGCAAGGTACCCAACATAAAGTCATGGATTTGGACCATTTAATCAAATGGGGAATCACTGCCAGACCCAGGACTTCCTGACCTACCCACCCCCCTTCCCTTAGACTATCTATACCCTTCCCAACCACCATCACCACTTGTGCCCAATAGATCAGTGTCAACAAAAATCCATCCCTTGGCCCGCCTCTGTTTCTTGACTATCTGTAGTGGCTGCAGTAGGATATGAATGATTCTTGCAAGTCGTGTTATGGTAGGGAAGGGGAAATTGTTTAACCAGGAGAGGCACACTAAGCCAGAGCTTGTTTGCAGTGCAACCAGGAAGCACAGGGAAGTTAAGTGACTTGTTCAGGGTCACACAGTATGCAAGTGGAGGCTGACAGGATTCAAACCCAGGTCTCCAGGTTTGCAGCTCAGTGCCTTTAACAACTATGCTACACTGCCTCCTAGATTGCATCTACCTTTCAAGTGGCAGTATCTGTTAGTTAGCAAAACATTTCAACATATAGTTTTTTTTTTAGCATTAATGTAGTTTTGGCACAATTAGATTCATCATCAGTATATTTTATTTCTTGAAGATGTTTTTAAAACATCTTTTGTTATTACCCATTTCTCAGTGAATGACTCATATCATTTAGGATAGGTGCCACTACCAATGTTTAAAAATCTCTTCCCTTAAGGTTCCTTTTTGACTTTACATACTGGATTTACAGTATACTGTGGCTGTATTAGGAGGGTGCTGTTTCACATTTCTCTTGGTAAACAACACAGCATCACACCAAGATGTTTCATGTATTAATACCAGGTGTGGGCAGACAGCAGGGACCTTTAAAATCTTTAAAACCTGATAGTTCAGGACTGAAATACAATAATAAGAAAAAAAGATATATTGACATTTTTGTCAGGAATACATTACTGCTGACAAAAACTATATGATGAAGTTTGTTTGGCTGAATATGCTCACATTGATGCACTCTTCTTGAAAGAATGCATGCATCATTTGTCCTGGTTGTCCTGAGTGGGGTCTCCTTGGATATGGTCACTCCGCAATGTCTGGGGATCTTCGTGGCTACCTTTTTGATTTTTCTTTCCCTTTGGGGGTTGATGTAGTCACTCATGGTACTGCCTACGATTCAGGAGGGGATTCATTTATGCTGCCATCTTAGGACTGAGACTGCCTGCCTTTGTTCTAGTTGTCAGACTCCTCTCTGAATCAGAACTATCAATAACTCCTCAAACTCTATGCACTACAGTGAATACATAGGGAAAGCCACGTTGCCTGGCACGCACCATTTCTTGTTTTTTTGTAACCACTCCTGTCTTTTTCTCTTTAGATTTTATGTTTATCCTCCACTGATCTTTCTGGGGCACGGGGAAGAGTTCTTACTCTCAGTTGTTATGTCTGCCACGGTCTGTCTTATTTTTTGTTTCTCATTTGTGGCTTTTGACAATCTTCTTTTTTATGCCTACAATTTTTTTTTACTCCACAGGCAAACTCCAAAGCTTCCTATCCACCCAAGCCCTTGTCCTGATCGAAGGGCCCACAGGGATCTGTCCCAGTATCCAGACTGCTGCACAGCCAGCATGCAGCTACCTCCATCACAAATGATGGCTATGTTTAGCTTACCCACACTAGTATTTATCTGCACAAAATAAATTGGGCCCCCACCACCCAAAAGATGGATGCTTGTAGACTTTAAATTTATGTTACAGTAGTAACAGCAATTTAAAGTCTACAAGCATCCATCTTTTGGGTGGCGAGTGCCCAATTTATTTTGTGCAAATTCTGTTCTGTTTAATCATGTGCACCCAATTCCCAGTGTGACTTTTCTTCTTGAGCCCAATAGTATTTATTGTAGTTTAAAAATATATAGTCTTTTTCTTTTATGGATAATATAATTTTACTGTTTTTCCCTGCATCTTTATTTAAATTAATTTCACCTTTTGTTTTTCTCTTATTGCTCTGTAATTCTTTTTGAGATACTCTACTAAGGAAAGTGCTGTATAAAATTGTATTATATATTAGATTGCTTTGTATGTCATGAAACTGAGCTCAGCTGATGCCAAACATGTTGGTGGGTGGACAGAACCCGTGTTTTATTTGCTAAAGATGTGCAAAAATAAAAATAAAAAATCACAACTCCGACGAGTCTGGAGGCTCAGGCTAACTGAGTTCAAATTTGCCCAATTCATCTGGGATTTCACTTAATTTGTTTTTGTTTTAACCCCCCCCCCCAACACACACATATACACACTTGGCATACCATGTAAAATATATTCTGGCTTAGTTTCAAGCCTAAGGGTGATGGGAGAAGCCATCAGAACAGTCAAGGAGCTTGGCAGAACCCATCAGGAGAGAAAAAAAAGAGGCCAAAATTAGAACAGTAAAGAAGAACGCGAGAAAGAAATGAAAATGAAAAGACACAGACAGAAATTTAAAACAAAGGGAAATGAATAACGAGCGAGAGAGAACAATTAAAGAGAGAGAAATGATTGCACCAGCCACAGAAACAATGAATGGACTAAAATCAAACAGCTGTGAAATATTGCATGCGAAAAACGTTTACATGCTTAAACCATTAAAAAAATGGGGAAAGAACATTTTGTTAACCTCTTCTGTAAGTGAAACAGCTTTAATATTAGGATTATGTTCCGTGGTTTAGTCCTCAACTAGTTTTTCAGCAACCTTTATGTGTCATTTAGAAACTGTTGCTTTTCATAGCTTAGTCAAAACAGGGAAGACGAATTAGCAGTTTTGTAACTCTTTTCATACATATTGTATCCAAAAGCGTTTTACAAGCAGTGAGAGACTGGAAGTGAATTGACTGTAAATGTGTAATGGCAGCCATTTCACAAATCAACACCTACACACATTCTTGGACAATTGCAGGAACAGGTTTTATGAGAAGGGGAATGTTGGCCTGGACATCAGGAAAAATCCACTGTGTTTGCGAAAAGTGCCTTGGGTTCTTTCACTTACACCTGGACACCCACTGTGACAGCACTGGGGATGTGCAGAAAGGGCCTCAGTTAACATCTCATCCAAAGAATGACACACCCTGATATTTCAGCATCTCCCTAATACTGCATCTGGGTGCCAGCATTTATGGTGTGAGCCAAAGTCCCAGGGTGGGACTAGAACACATGACCTTTTGATCCACAGTTGGTGCTACCAACTGAGTCATGCTTACATGCTGAAAGGAAAGGAGTTGGGTTTTATATAGGCAGTTTCATACACATTGTGTACCAAAGTACTTTACAAGCCACAAACTGATGCAGCAGCCATTAGGAACAAAGTGAGGTTAAAGAGCCTGTGATCCCATTGGGACAACTTTAGAAAAATTTAACATTTAGACATAATCCATTTTATATTTCATGTTTCTTTCTGTAATTCTCACCTTTATTTCTTCATTACTAAGGACAATTGCATGGTAACAGGATTTCTGCCCTCTCTGTTGTGGCTCCTTGTCCACATCTGACATCACAGTTCTGTTTATGACATCACAGTCTGTTGCTGTAGCGATAATTATGAGGTCATAAACTGGATTATGATGCCAGGTGTACACAAATTGCCAGCATAGATGAAGTCTAGAGAACAGTGATCCTGTTTTCATGAAACTGTCTTCAGTTATAATGAAAAGGGGGGGGGGATAATTGCAGAAAATATAAGAAATACAAACTGAATGGTGTCTAAATCTTACATTTTCAAAGTTATCCCAATGGTGTCAGGGACTCTTTAAGTGAGACTTGAGGAAGAATAAATACTGAGAGGTTCAGTGAGATGGAGGGAGGTTAAAAAAGCTAAAGGGGGTGAAGAACAGAGAATTAAAGTGTGTGTGGGGTGATAAAGCTGGCAGCCAGTTTGGGAGTGGACATGGGAGCCAGTTTGGGGGTGGGCTGGGGTGCTTTGGTGCTGGTAGGCTAGGTTTGGGGGTGGACGTGGGAGCTGGTTCAGGGGTGGGCTGGGGTGGTGCTGCCATGTGGCAGTGCTCCCATCTAAGGTGGGACTGGCACTGAGTTCCAAGATCACAGCAACCCCTGCAGTGTGCCATAAAGCTTGCTCCTCCACAGGATGCCACTGTTTACAGTTCAGGCTGCCATGTGAGAGAGAGAGAGAGCCTGTGAAGACAAACTACAGGATGAAAATACAGCCCAGCCACCATGGTGATGATCCTTGTACTTTCAGGACCCATAATGTTACCAGAACCCCACAACTCTGGGTGGGCATAAGTAAGGTGATGGGCAAGGAGGCGTTAGATAGGTGGGGGGAGGGGGCTTCATGAAAGAATATGAATAGCTATATGCAGAGGACCGTGCCATTCTTATTCTTTGTGAAACATAGCATGGTACAGAAACGACTACATCCTGCCCGACTCCTTCTGTAGCCCACGGTGTGCTCCAGAAAGTACATAATAAAATAACACAGACACAACATCATAACATAAAAACATTAAAAAACAAACTAAGCATAGACCTCGCACCCTAGATACAATATGCATAACAAAACTCAAGCATTGCTAGAAATGCCTTTATAATTAGTTCTTCAGTCACATAGTTCTCTAACCACCACTGTCAAACAGTGCTGCATTTCCAAGAATCAGCGTAAGTTGTACAGTAGGACATTGTAAACCTTCCCAACATGTATATCATCATCCTAATTACAGATAGGAACAAAACAGCAAAACACAGCATGAAGCCATTTTAAAAGTAGCGAAGCAGGAAATATAAACTGATAGAACTGTAGCATTTCGGATGCACTCTAAAAACAAATTTATTTGCTCACTCAATCAATCAACATTTAGTCAGGTTAACTGATTGTATCGCTGGTTGAGCACTATGCATATCTGCACTACAGTGGTCCTCCTGACTTTTATTGTCCCTGAGCTATGGGGTGCTAGGTTATTTATTTGTCTTTGTTATTTGTTACAGTTATTGGTGTATTGTTTTTAACCTGTGCAGTACTCTGAGTGATGAGAATATAGCACCTTTTAAATAAAATATATTATTATACTTCTGCACAGAAATAATGCCTAAAGCAGTAATTCATCCAATTTGTCCACTGATGACTTTATCAAAATTTTCTGAAAGGCAAACAACAAATAATTAGTGAAAAAGAGAGCACTTAATACTTAGTAATGTCATGTTTCATGTCTACCATTTGCCTGTACTTGTTACTAAGCCATGTATTGCCTGTATTTATTCTTTGTGCCTCAGGCATCTATTGTTGTTATTCTGACTTACTATATTGTTATTTTGTCTGTAATCTCCCAGGCCGTGCCTGAAAGTAGGCATTTGATTGTCTATTGTGCTGACCTGGTACATAAACACTAAATAACAAATACCTACTAAAACAAGAACACAGACCCAAGACAGACTGTAAGTCTTATTTATTTAGTTATTTAGCTTAGAATTTCTGGCTGATAAAGGCACACTGAGCTGAAACTCATTTCCATGTATGACCCAGAAAGACAGGGAGGTTACGTTAAATGATTTGCTCATGGTCACACAGTATGTAAGGGCTGGTTGTGAGTTTCAAACCTAGATCTGCTGGGTATCAAGGGTCACAGCTTGGTGCTTTAACTCTCTAGGCTATACTACCACCATGCCCCCCCCCCAATTTAAAAGATAATTTGATAGTGTGCATACCTCTCAACCTTTTGTCCCCCAGATGTGGAACATTGCCTGTCAAAATGTGGAACAAATTGGCAAAATGTGGAACACTTAATCAAATCTTTACCTAAGAAGCTCAAAACACTGTTAAAATGTTGCTATTATGTTCAGAAAGTCTGTTATTAATTGAATGATACATTTTTTGCATCATTTACTATGAATTTTTTGCGTTAAAATGTTGACTTTGAATGTGGAACAAGTCCTCACAATGTGGAACAGGCAGCTTTTGTGAAGTAAAATGAGGAACGTTCCTCGTAATGTGGTACAGTTGAGAGGTATGATAGTGTGAATCTTTACATAAGCCTAAAAACTCTTTCCAGTTACAAGCACAGCAACCCCAGCAACAAAATACTATGTGGTGTAAGTAAGAAGACTGTTCAGTTTACAGCATGACAAAAAGTAACACATTGAAATTTATACAACCACATAATCCTACAATTCAATACATAATTAAAATATAGAAAAAACATTTTGACAACAATATTTCAAGAAATATAATCTATTTCAAATGCTTTCCAGTCATTATAAAGTAAGCAGCTATCAACTTGATTATGTGCTCATCAGCAGAATCCATGAGTTGCCTTAGTAATCACTCTAGTGGTTCAGAAATATTTTCTACTATTGAACCTAAATATAAGTTTCTCTGATAATTGTACAGACAACATACCAAGGCCACATGTAATAAATCATCAATTAATTATGAATCACATTTGCAGTAAGAAGGTGGGTATTTCTTACTATTGTATCTATTTTTTGTTTAAATTACTGTTTTAGGTCTCAAGTCTGAAGCTTGTAAAAATGCTTCTATCCTGAGGATCTGTTAAAATTTCACTAAGTTAATTAACAGAAAGTCTTATGACAATGTAAGCCACGTGACAGACAAAAAAAAAACAACTTTAGCTCATGCAAACCAGAACATAGTCAGAGACAAGGAAGCCTTAGATACTGGCTACCTGTTTTTGGAATGACATAGCACTGTCTGGAGAAATCACATGGAATAGCTTGTACAAAAAAGTACAATATCAATGCTGCTTTTGAAACCTCTGGATCAATTAACAGTTTCACGTAAAAATAAACAAATGCTACCTTAAAGATAAATCCCTTTATACAGTGCATGCATTTTGGCAAGCACTTGTGTTGATGGTCTCTCACAACTTAACCACTGAACCCACCTTATTTATTCACATACTACAGTACTACTTACACTTAGAATGGTCTTGTATTATGCTCGAAAAAGATCATGAGAACCTCTGTTTACTCATGCAGTCTTTTTGTGAACACAGAAAATATTTTGTGTCTATTTAAGTGACCATCAAAATTAACCAGTTTCTGTGTGAGGAATTAACATTATTACATTAAGAAATTGCTGCTTCTACACCATTGTTATTTTCACTTGTTCATAACAGGACACTTATTTTGTGAGAAAACAGCAATTTTTATGAAATGTAATTTCATGAGAAAATTTTCACCAAAATAAGCAAACCAATTTTGCCCAGTCCTACTGGGAATAATAATAATGTGTTTATTTATAATTTGTTAGCCAGGTTAATCCTCACTGAAGAATTCCATCTCTGTTTACAGGAGAGACTAGGGCATTTGAGAAGGCAGACAAAGCAAGACTGCAAGTAGGTTAGTGGGTACAATCTTTATTTTTATTTAGGATTTGATCATTACAGTCATTTTGCCCTAGTTCCAATTTTGTTCTGTTCATAAAAGTCAGAGACACATTAAAAATTTATAGAGTACTATTCACATTAGAAATTTAGATAGTTCAATATTTTACAGACATTTCGCAACATTCGTGTCTCATAAAGTTTTTCCAGAGTATAAAATCCTTGCAAGAAATGGAACTCAGTATTTTATGCAATAAGGACTTAACTTTATGACATGAAACTATCTGTCAAGCCTTGGATGAAACAATTTGCTTATTATTCAGCCAATCCTTCTGTATATTAGTGAAGACAGTGATGGTGGACCACTTCGGGGGGGGGGGTAACAAAGTTGAAATAATACAGGGAATGAATATGGTGAGTCTGGTCACTAGAGGAAGCAAGGATAAGAGGGATATGGGTCTGGGAGGGTATCTGTTTCAATCCCAGAAGTCTCAGAAACAAAATGAGCAAGTGCCAGACAGTTGCAACAGAAACTAAGATAGACGGGTTAGCCATAACAGAAACATGGGCAAAAGGAAGCAATAACTGGGACTTTGCTGTACTTGGCCTTCTCACTTTTCAGGAGGGACAGATCAAAAGGTGGTGATGGGGTGGCACTGCACATCAGGGAAGGTATAGAGACCCCAGAAGATACTGCTCAGGGAAATAACTCAAGTCTCTAAAGAAAGAGGGTTGTATAGGCTTACTCGTTTTGACTTGGAAGTCTTGGTGGGGAAGCTGCTGTAAATTTTACCCTATTACAAACAGTTGGAAGATTTTAGATGTACAAGAGCACTGTATCTCATAATGCCTAATTCTTATGCTGTGTAATTATTGCATTGTACTGTAATGTTGTCTGATGATAAATTTTACCATACTTGAAGTAAAAATAAAATACGAAAAAAAAGAAAGATATTGCTCAGGGAGATGTAATAGAAGCCATTTATTTATTTAAAATTTGGTAACCAGGATAGGCATTTGGTAACCAGGGAGGCAGTATAGTGCAGCGGTTTAAGGCTCTGATGTGCAAATCTGGAAACCTGAGTTTGAATCCCACAGCCCCCACTTGCATACTGTGTGACCCTGAAAAAGTCACTTAACTTCCCTGTGCTCCCAGGTAGCACCTGTAAACAAGCTTTCAGCCTAATGTGTCTCTCCTGGTTAAACAACTGAAAAAAAAATACTGAGCCAAGGCTCATTGCCAGGTGCGATCTGGGAGAGGGAGATGTGGAGTAGAAACGTGGTCATAACATTACAGAGCAAACAGAAATGCAAAAGTACAATATACAAGTCACATCCAAGGGTACAAGCTGTGGTGAGTCATAATAAATACACAACACAATTACGTAACAAAATGGGCAACTTTCAATAGAAGGGGGTTAAAAAATCAGGGTGAGAGTGATGTGCAGACCAATGAATCAAACAAAATCTTTATTTAACCTGGCGAGCATCATTGAGCAAGCTCATTTTCAAGATGGATCTGGACATTAAACAATAAGACAATATAGGACATGGAGGTTACAGCAGTACCAGTCAATGTGAGTTGAGCTGGTGTCAGGACAATTAACAATATAGTAACAGTCAAGGAAGAAAGTATATGGCAACATAGCAATAGAACCATAACATAAAAGCTACATAGACAATATTTGCATATAGTCCCTGGCACTTAGCAGGGGTAATCATAGGTGGATACATACTAGTTGCTGGTATATGGCCCAAACTTGCTATCCTCTATTGCCACAAAGTCTGCCTTCTCCTTCCCGTCCGCCGCGAACTAGTACGTAAAACAATCTTGCCTGTTCTAGACTACGCAGACATCATATACAGTACTGCCCAACCTCATCCCCTCTCCAAACTTGACATCCTACTCAATTGTTCTGTCATTTTCCCACTGCCCCCCCCCACTTACTCATCACTGCCCCCTCTACACTACTCTCTCCCTGGCCTGCTCTCCCATAGGAGAACCATCTATAGTGCCTCCCTCATGGCTAAATAGTGGTTGGGCTCCCTGCCCCCCTACCTCACCTCCTGTCTTGTATCAGCCAACTCCCTAGGCTACTCCCTCTGCCACAGGGACAACCACATCTTCAACCTCTCTCACCCCCACACTGCTTCTGGTCAAGCTGCCTTTTCATACCGTCTCCCCCACCTATGGAACAGCCTCCCACCCATCCTTCACCAGGCCTCCTCCCTCCCAGCAGTTAAACAACTCCTCAGGCTCCTCCCATCCCCCTCCTTGCCTAAGATGCACCGTGGGACCCACCCCGACATGGGACTAATCCTGGTCTTGGAGGCCTCTGATGATCAATATCAGTATAAGCTAATCTCAAACTGAAACAAACTCCTGCATCTCTACTGTACAATTCCTGTGCTTGTTTATACCATACCGCAAGATAATATAGAGGATAATGGCTGGGGATCAGGTGATAACCACATTGTAATCACCTCGAGTGGTTGCTAGGGCAACATGGTAAACCTCGAGAGCGCAACTCGAGAGGTTTACTGTAGCCCTAGCAACCACGAGAGGTGATTTCAGCGTGGCTGTCACCCGATCCCCAGCCATCATCTTTTATAGTGTATGGTCAAAAAAACACCGTTTGCATTCTATGTGTGAGAATTATGGAACTCTGGTGCATTCTTTTTTGTTATGCCATTGTTTGGAAGTTCCGAAGTGTGGTTAACAACTTTTAAAATTCTAAACAGTGCATAACAAAGCTGTGTGACTGCTGATTATGGTGGTTAATAGGCACTTACCATACATTATAGTTTGTATTGTAAGCTCTAGATGTGTACCGACTGTCTGTAACCAAGAAGTGTTGTACATACTGTCTGTAAAAATGATTTTGTTGTACTTTTCTCTGCATAACTTCTGTGTACATCTTTGTACCTGGGTCGCACCTGGAAATGAGCCTCGGCTCATTGTGCCTTTCCCGGTCACCAAAATTCAAATAAATAAATATGACAACATAAACAGTAAAAAAGCAACCAAAAAGTATAAACATTCCACTAGGAATTGAGAATAGCTGTATATTACATCTGGCACTGAGCACAGTTCAGCATGAGTGGATACTGTGAAAGGGTAGTTCCCCCCCCTTTCCCTCCTTCAGGGGGACCAAATTCTAAGCTGTATAGTGTCCTGTCATTTTTTACATTTATTTTTTTTCTTGTTGATGTCGTTCATCATGTTCATTGGGCTGGCCACCCATTTTGTTAGTATTTGTGTCTATAAAGCATAAATGTAGCTATAGGCCTTAGTAAACCTAAATAACATGTAAGGGAAATGATCATTGCCTAAAGGACGTTTCTAACAAGCATTTGTCAATGCTGAATGTTTGTTTGCTGGCATTGGCAGTGGTAGTGTAGAAGTTACAGAGCTGCTTAATAGGAATGGCAGTGAAGTATTGAACTGAAGCCAACCCCACCACCACCCTGCAGAGAGTGACAGGCATTGGGGTGTGCGTTTGGGTCGTCAGGTATAACGGCCACACCATTTCACCACACCCCACTCTGCAGAGACTGACAAGTGGCACGTGTTCCTTGGGGTCTTTGGCCCTTATGCACACCCCATTTCATTAGGAAATACGGTGAGATGGGTGCGATATAGGAGAATGGGGTGAAGTTTGGGGCCGAAGAGTCCAAGGCATACCTCGATGCCTCTCAGTGACTGCAGGGTGATGGTATGAGCATCACAGGCAAGAATCCCAAGTCACACCCCTGATTCCTGTCATTCTCTAGAGGGTTGGGCGATTTAGTTTAAAAGCCTAATACCTCAGGCATTCGTTGGTATTTTCACTCCAAATTTTCAATATGTTTGTTTTGTGACCCCACCTCATGAACAGGGGGAATATTAGTTTGGTAGCCGAAAGCTGCTTATGCACAGTGACTACGGCATTTAGCACCACAGGTGCAAAAATATTCCGAACAGGATGTAAAAAATGACAGCTGTACTCTTTCATGGGGAGGTGTAAAAATGGCTATGTTGCAAATGTGTAGTAAAAATATTTAAAAAAATGGTGAAGTCACGAGCGTACATAGAAACTGTGCAATGCACACCCATAATATAATAGGTTGGGGATTTTTTGTAGCAGATTGTCAACTCAGGCATTTTGGTGCCTCCGATCATGAACAGTGTCACTGTGATTTTCTTTATCTGTGCCGAACAATGATTTCCCACAGCGACCACGCATCTCTGCACTGAAAGTGTGAAAACACACTTCAACCATGTTGTGAAAAATGGCAGCTGTACTGTTCATAAGGAAGTGTGGAAAAATGCCACTAGTGAAAATCTGGACTGAAAATATTACAAAGTCATGAACTAACGAGGATGCGTGGAAACTGCACAATGCTCACTCATAACAGTCATTTTATGGACTTTTGTCACCAAATTTTCAACATTGCCACTTTAAGCCCTCTGCCCATGAACAGCGTAACTGTGATTTTCTTAATCTGTCCTAAACATTGCTTTCGCACACCAACAGCACCATTGTGCACCATGTGCGAGCAACACATTTTGGGTGACATATGAAAAATTGCAGCTGTACTGTTCATAAGGAAGTTTAATAAAATGGACATGTTGAAAATCTAGAGTGAAAATATTAAATTTGCAAACTTACGAGCATGCATAGGAACTGTGCAACGCACGCTCGTAAAAGTCATTTTTAGGAATTTTTTCACCAAATTTTCAACATAGCCATTTTAAGGCCTCTGCTCATGAACAGTGCCACTGTGGTTTTGTTAATGTGTCCCATACATTGAGTTTGCACACCGACTGCGCCATTGTGCGCTACATGGGCGGAAACATGTTTTGGGCAGGATGTGAAAAATGACAGCTGTACTGCTCATAAGGAGGTGTGGAAAAATGGCAATGTTGAAAATCTGGAGTGGAAATATTGAAAATTCGCAAACCTACGAGCGTGCGTGGGACCTGTGCAACGCACACTCGTAAAACAGTCATTTTTAGGAATTCTTTCACCAAATTTTCATCATTGCCATTTTAAGATCTCTGCTCATGAACAGTGACACTGTGATTTTCTTAATGTGTCCCATACACTGAGTTCAAGACAATGACTGCGCCATTGTGCGCCACATGGGCAGAAACACGCTTTGGGTGAGATGTGAAAATGACAGCTGTACTACTCATAAGAAGGTGTGGAAAATGGCAGTGTTGAAAATCTGGAGGAAATATTGAAAATTAAGAACCTATGAGCGCATGGAACCGCGCAACGCACCCAGAAACAGTCATTTTTAGGAATTTTTTCACCAAATTTTCAACATAGCCATTTCAAGACCTCTGCTCATGAACAGTGTCACTGTGATTTTCTTAATTTGTCCCGTACATTGATTTCGCACACTGACTGCGCCATTCTGCGCTACATGGGTGGAAACATTTTGGGTGAGATGTGAAAATGACAGCTGTACTGCTCATAAGAAGGTGTGGTGAAATGGCAATATTGAAAATCTGGAGGAAAATATTGAAATTTTCACGTAACTTACGAGCTCTCAGTGGAGAACTGCGCAACGACGCCGCGTTAAACAGTCATATTTTGATTTTGGACCAAATTTTCAACATGGGGGTTTGGGCCCCTTCTCATGAATGATGTCACTGTCATGGCGGTATTCAGGCCTGAAGGTGATTTCGCAGTCACTGCGCGAAATCACCCTTGGCCCGGACAACGCCATGACAGTGACATCATTCATGAGAAGGGGTCCCAAAACCTCATGTTGAAAATTTGGCAAAAATTCCCAAAATGGCTGAGATATGCATAAACTTGAAACTCCCTATCTAGCCCATTATACAGCTTACCGGCATTTCCTCAGTTTCGCGGTCGGCTTTGAAGAGTGCAGATATGTTCCCGTCCACCAAGATCATCGCACCGGAGTCCGGAGGTAAGTATGGGGTGAGGGGTGTGTAGGGAGGCTGGGTGCACAGTGGGTGGTGGTCGGGTTGTGGGGGTCGGAGACGTGTCAGGACAGTTTTGTCTTACAGGTAAAACAAATTAAAAGGCGCTGGGACCGCTTTGCCGGGCTGGGTGGGCTCAGCGTGGCACAAGGACTTACTGGGGGCGTTCAGCCGACTGGGGATTGGGCACCCCATCGGCAAAAGGAAATAAAACAAAAACCTCGCTGGATTGTTTGGCTACGCTGGGTGGGCTCCAGCATGGCACAAGGACTTTGAGTTCAGCCGACGGGGGATTGGGCACCCTTTCACGTTGTCACGATTGCCACACTGGGGTGGGCTCTCAGCGTGGCACCAAGTACTGGGAGGAGACGATGTAGCTCAGCCGACGGGATTGGGCACCTGTCAGCTATACACTGTGTGGCAGGGCGCGCACGCTTCGCGGGTTGGGCTGCGCGTGAGCAGCTTCTTATCGCTGCTCACCGAAGCGTAGCTCCTTTTCAATCAGAGAGTTACTGCATTTTGAGCGTAGACACAGCTCCAAAATGCATTGGCTTACAGGGCCGCGCCTGCCAGCACACTGCCTGAATTGGAGGAGGAGGTGACACACCTCCGAAATCTCCGATGATGGCACTATGTTTCTTGCACATGCGTGCAAGCAAACATAAAAATGACTAAATATTTATGGAAAGCTGATTAGAAGAAAACAGAAGAACAGTGTGTATAGGAGGATTAACTGTTCTACCAAGTATGAATAAAGGTTGTTCATTTAATGATCTAGGTAGTTCATATAAAAATCTAGGTAAATGCCTGTTAAGAATTCAATCAGTACTTGTGTTAAAGGTTATTACCTAGTTTAACCAACAGAATAAGCAAGTAGCATAGTCAAGCTAATAATGCTGTGGAAGCCACCACCCTGGGAAGGCAAGTATGTGCTTAGGCATTCCCCTTGGCAGTGTGGCTCTTCTTACTATGTTATGCGCTTTTCACTGTTTTCTGCCCCTGTACTGAAATACAAACACATTTCCACTGTAGGCTTCAAAAAGCCTCCTGTATGTATTCTAGAGTGATTAGGGATGTTTGTTTTATTTTAAGGAGGGGGGTTTCATTAAAATGTTAGCGTGCCGGCCTGTCGGCGCAGCGGTGGGATTTCTGCTTGCGATGCCGGCGACCCGGGTTCGGGAATGGATCCGGGTCGTCAGAGGGCTGGCCGGGGGGAGTAGGATCGAGCATCCGCTGGACAGCTCTCCTTCTCCGGAGGGAGGGTGTGGGTAGCACTCGGTGCGCTGGGGACTCCTGGCGGAGGCCGGGAGTTCTCACGTAGCCGACGCTTGAGGGGGGAGGAGGCGGGGCAGACGCTGGCATCATTGCACATCCCCCCCTCCTCTGGGGAGAAAATGAGGAGGAAAGATGGCAGGGCAGGACCACCGATGGATGAAGCCCTCCCTGGAGAGCCTCGTATAAGCCACCGCCCGCTGCGGGACCCAACCAGTCTGATTCAGATCCACGAGAAGGTGGCCCGGCCCCCCTCCGGGGGCAAGCCAGGGGTGACCGAGGCCTCTGCAGCTATAGGCGGTGGTAGAGGTCTCCGGGGGCCGTGACCAGGGCGGAGGATGTAGCCGGTGGTCCTGCCAGGAAAAAGGGTAAATAAAAAAAAAAAATGTTAGCGTAAGTCAAGCTGCCTTAAATGAATGAAAGTAGCCACTGCCCCGAGAAAGCAAGCTTGTTCTATGCGCTCTCCTCGGCGGTATGGCTATTTAATTGCGCTTGGTGCTCCTTATTATTTTTTCAAGAAAGACTAGCCACACTACCTTGTGTAGGCTATTAGAGACTGCACACATTCAATTTTGGTGTACCACAATCAAGTTATGTCTGGTAATCTTACCAAATGACTGTATCTAGACTATTCAAGTTAAATGCTGCTCCATACACATCTACAGCAGGTTCCATCTATAGCGCCGGCCGGCCACTCTTTTCCTTCTATTATTGGATGTGACTACTGTGGGTGGAGCTATGGAGAACGTTCTAGATTACAAAATGTTTCCAAGCTTAAAGAAAAGGATGTTAATAAAGAATACCTTTTAAGATGGATTAAACCAGATAATGCTGTATTATTATCCATGTTTTGTAGCAAATAAAACGTACTTTCAAAAATGTAAATGAAACTAACCAATCAGGATGCACTGTTCTCTATATAACGTTGCTTGAATGGCTGATAGTTCAGAACGTTTGGAAGTGTTGGAGAGACAGCACCTAGTAGTAGCTAATGCTTTCTAGCTAGATGTCATAAGACCTGCCAGTGCTTTATTTACCTTCCTTTTGGATTTTTTTTTTTTGTCGTACCAAGTTCACTGATTTAATTTTGTCCTGCCATTGGAATAAATTTCAGTTTACTTGCATCCAACTTTTGTCTCAAATGTCTGATTGGTCCATCCTCAACCCACAGCCTGTGACAGATACCTATAACTATTTGGAGTAAGGTGAATGTAGAGTAGCAGGGGGGAGTGGAGGGGGGAGAAGGGATGAATAAACAGAAGTATTGAGGAAGAAGGTGTGGAATGAGAGAGGATAGGAGTGAAGTGGTCAATATAGTGAGGCGACCCCAAAATGGGACCACATAGGAACCAAAGAAGTGCAACAAAATAGAAAACATACATATTCCAAGGTGAAGGTAAAAGGCCGTTTAAAAACACCAGGTCTGCCTATAGGGGATAGTGAGGGTCAATTAAGGGTGAGTTTGCCTACAAGATGGCAACACTCATCACACCAACACTAATATGACAAGCTGAACCAGCATGAGGAAGGGGAGAGGGAATTGGGGGAGGAGATTAGTGAGGCATCAGCCAATGGGGAAGAGGTTCTGTTGGGTGAACCAAATATGTCTGATGTGACGAGGGAAATTCCAGCAGCCAGCAGTGCAAAACGTCAGGTGCTGGTGGGTGTACTGCAAGACCTCTTTCTCTTGCAGTGTGTCAGGGAACCAAGCAGATGGGGCTACCCCCCATCTAGTTCTGTCAAACGCTGAGATAGTCAGAGAATAAAAAGTTACTGTAACAGCAGATCTTCTAGAATAACTTCTCCATGGAGTACCACTGCTGAACTTCAAACCTTGATGAAACTCTATTACTAACCGGATGTGCTGGGACCTTGTGGGAGCAAATTTTTGCAGCAAGGGTGCCAGCAGCAGATACTAATGTCAGTCCATGTGTGACACCACAAGGTGGTGTGCACTTGCCAATAACCACTGATGATGCCCTAACTTACCTTGTCAGTTCTGTTTGCAAGGAGAGGGCCACAAGTGCATGCTTGCACTGAAATAGAGAAAGAATAAAAACAAGCATTTGTCAATGCCAAACGTTCGCCACTTGCATTGCTATTATAGGTACCGTGTCTTACTTGTACACATTTTTATTATATATTTATTCAAGATGGACCATATGATGTGTAATATGTCATTTGCAATGAGGTCCTAATTTTACATAGTTTCATACTACATTTGAGGGAAGTATAGTGCAGTGGTTTAAGGCTCTGAGCTGCACATCTGGAGACCTGGGTTTGAATCCCACAGCCCCCACTTGCATATACTGTGTGACCCTGAGCAAGTCACTTAATTTGCCTGTGCTCCCAGGTTGCACCTGTAAAAAAGCTTTCAGCTTAGTGTGTCTCACCTCGTTAAACAATTTGAAAAAAAAAAAAATTACCCAGGACAGTAGAGGTGAGGTGCAATATCTCATTTTTAGTGTGGTCCTACTTGCATATTTTCTAGGGCAGACCATTTTAGATGCAACATCTCCTTTCAGTGGAGTTCTGCTGCAGGGTCCTGTTTTCACAGTTCTGCAATATATTAACCCAGTCAGGATAACCCAGGTGAGAGGCAGTATCTCATTTTCAATAGAGTCCTGCTCTGACAAATGTTTGTACTGTATTTACTCAGGATTTCATTTCATTTCATGTTTATTTTATACTGAAAAGGCCTGTGGGCATGGATGCCCATTTTCACAGGCGTCCAGCTATAAATAATCCAATATTAAAAAATTCAAACACTTACATATATGACAGGCACACTAGGCAAGAATTCAATCATTACAGTTACAAACAGTTCTGTCTAAAAAAAATAACATTTAAGTATTTTCTTAAATACAGACAACCTAGTACAACTTATGATAGAGTCAGGTAGATTATTATACAGTTTAGTTGCAACAAAGTTAATGAAATTTTGTGAGAAAGAAGTATGGAAAAAAGGAACCTTAAAAAAATTTCTACTTTGAGTTCTCGTACAGAGTACCGAGTCATTTTTTTTAAACAAAGATACACCAAACCTAACAGAAAGAGCACAGCTCGGATGTTGTCTTGTTTTCAGTGGGATCCTGCTTTTCCAAATTGTTTCTCTGTAGTTGCTCACAATAGCACAGCTGAGATGCAATATCTCGTTTTCGATGGGGCCCTGCTTTTACCCATTTTTATGATGTATTTACACAGGATAACCCAGCTGAAAGGCAGGTTACATTTTCAGCAGGGTCAAGCTTTTACAGTGTATTTTTTCCCAAGCTACAGCAGCATAGATGCACAGTTCATTGGCAGCTCTGCTGTACTGGGGTCTTGCTTTTACACATTTTTTATTAAACATTTCCCCAGCATAGCCCAGATAAGATGCAAAATCTAATTTTCAGTGGTGTCCTGCTTTCACACATTTTTAAGTTATATTTACCCAGAATAGGCTAGCTGAGAGGCAATATCTAATTTCCATTGGGCTCCCACATTTTAACTCCAACTTTCCATCAGTCTTGTTAAGACCTGGTATTATGACAGGGTGGATAGGTGGGGGCTGGGGGGGGTGCCTTATATGTGAAAGAAAAAAGGCTACAGAAGTACTGAGTAAATGGGGGGGGCGGAGGCTTTATGGGTATCGCTGGACACAGAGAAGGGAGAGGTAATATGTACCGGGGTGATTTACAGGCCACCAGTGCAGCAGGGGGTGGTGGATAGGGAAATGATGGAGGAGGTCCAGAGGCAGGTGAACAGAGGGGAGGTGCTGCTGATGGGGGACTTCAACTTGTCAGACGTGGACTGCGGCGCTCCATTAGCAGCGTCCGCTAGTAGCAGGGAGATCATGGACTCCCTACAGGGGGCACTCATGAAACAGCTAGTAAGGGAACTGATCGGGGAAGGGGCAATCCTTGATTTAATACTTACAAATGGGGAACGGGTTGGAGAGATATCCATAAGAGATAACCTGGGCATGAGTGACCACATCACTTTTTGGTTCATGGTTAAAATGTCTGCTGAGGTACATAGGCCAAGAATGAAGGTACTAGACTTTAGGCATGCAGACTTTCAGAAAATGGGAGAAATTATTCATCAAACATTAGCAGGGGTAGGGAAACTAAGAGGGGGCAGAGGAAATGTGGGGCCAAATAAAAGGGACAATAGTGGAGGCCACCAGCCTCAATGTCAGGAGGGTAACTAGAAACAGGAAGAGGAGGAAACCCCTTTGGTTCAATAAAGAGGTGTCAGAGAAGGTCAGGGAAAAGAGAAAGGTGTTTAGGAGGTATAAGGGGACACAGAGGGAGGAGGATAGGGCTATATACCAGGACAAGCAGAGGGAAGCAGGTAGGGAGGTCAGGAGGGCAAAGGCAAGAACAGAAGAGAAAATAGCTAACACAGTCAAGGAGGGGGATAAAACCTTCTTCCGGTATGTGAGCGAGAGGAGAAGGTCAAGGGCAGGGATTATCAGGTGAAAATGGGGACAGGAAGCTGGTGGAGGATAACTGTGGGAAGGCGGAAATACACAATTGCTATTGTTGCTTTGTGTTCACGGTTGAAAAGGAGGGAGAGATCAAGAAAATCAGGGAACACAAGGTGATGGGGGGGGGTTGACTTCAGTCCATTCTGGGTGGAGGAGGTCCTGAGGGAACGTGAGGGTTTGAGGGTGGATAAGGCGATGGGGCCAGAGGAGCTTGGAGACAGGAGAGATCCCTGATGACTGGAGAAGGGTGGATGTGGTCCCCCTTCATGGGGCCGGGGCAAGGAGGAGCCAGGCAACTATAGGCTGGTGAGCTTGACATCGATGGTGGGCAAGCTCATGGAGAAGCTGCTCAAAAAGAAAACCTCTACCTATCTGGAGACCAGTGGCCTTCTGGACTGGCGGTAACCCGGGTTCATTGAGCGGAGGTCATGTCAAATGAACTTAACAGAGTGCTTTGACTGGGTCATCAGGGTACTGTATTGGGGGGATCTATAGATGTTGTGTATCTCGACTTCAATGAGGCATTTGATTCTGCGCCACATAGGAGACTACTGCACAAAACAAGATGCCTTGGGCTGGGGCCACTAGTGGTTAGCTGGGTGCAAAACTGGCTGGACGACAGAAGACAGAGGGTAATTGTTAATGGGGTACCATCAAGGGAGGGTATGGTCACCAGTGAGGTACCTCAGGGGTTGGTGCTGGGGCCACTTCTTTTCAATATATTTATAAGAACATAGCGGAGGAGCTAGAGGGAAGAGTGTGTCTATTCATGGATGACACGAAGGTCTGCAATGGAGTAGATATGCCTGAGGGGGCAGAGAACATGCACAGGGATCTGGAGAAGCTAGAGAAGTGGTCCAGAGAATGGCAATTGACCTTCAACACAAAAAAATGCAAGATCATGCACTTAGGCAAAAATAACCAAGGCACGGAATACAGTATTGGGGGGGGCAAGCCCTAGAGGTTACCGAGCTGGAAAGAGACCTTGACATAATCATTTCAAGGGACCTGAAAGTGGCAAAGCAATGTGAGAAGGTGGTGGCGAGGGCCAGTAAGATGCTGAGTTGTACTGGCAGGGGAATAACTAGCAGGAGGAGGGAAGTCATAATGCCCTTGTACAGACAACTTGTCGGGCCACACCTGGAGTGTGGAGTACAGTTCTGGAGGCCACACCTCAAGAAGGATGTGGATAGGGTGGAGCGGGCCCAGAGATGAGCGACAAAAATGGTAGGAGGACTCGGGCATCTGTCATACAAGGAACGGCTGAAGGACCTCAGCATGTACTCTCTTGAGCAGAAGAGGGAAAGGGGGACATGATTGAAACCTTCAAGTGTATCGAGGGTTTCAACAAGGTGCCAGCAGGGGATATCTTCCAGCTAAAGGAAAAATCAAAAACAAGGGGGCACGATATGCAGACAGTAGGGGGGAGGTTCAGGGGAAACATCAGAAAATTCTACTTTACAGAGAGGGTGGTGGAAACTGGAACAGACTCCCAATGGAGGTGGTGGAGGCAAGAACTGTGGGGGGTTTCAAGAAAGCATGGGATAGACACAAGGGACTGCTAGTTCCAGGGAGGGGGGTGGGCGGAAGGCAACAGTAAAGTCCTAGCAGCTTACTAGGCATACTGGGCAGACTGGGTGGGCCTGGTGGGCCTTTTCTGCTGAACACATTCTATGTTTCTATGACCAAGACAGGTAAAAAATGTTAAATACCATCCAAAAGGTGATTTTGCAGTGTGTCATATTAAGGAAGTGTGGAAACACAAGGGATATAAGGAATCACAGAAGGAGCAGGACAGAGAACTGTATCATTTAAAGCAGAAGGAAGCGGGGCAGGCAGTCAGAATAGTGAAAGCCCAAACTGAGGAAAAGATAGCCAACTCAGTTAAGAAGGGGGATAAAACCTTTTATAGGTACATTAGGGAGCAAAGAAAGACCAGTGGAGGGATAGTGAGGCTTAATAAAGGGGAGGAGAGGTGGGCAGAGTGTGACAGTGAAAAGGCAGAGATACTGAACGAATACTTTTGCTCAGTATTCACAAAAGAAGAAGAGGGAGAGGTACCTAAACCAAACAATAGAAGCACTGTGGACAGGGGGTCAATACCATTCCATTCACAGAAGAAAGGGTCCTGAAAGAACTCCCAAAACTCAAGGTGGACAAAGCAAAGGGGCCTGATGGGATTCACCCCAGAATTCTAAAAGAACTTTGGGGAGACCTAGTGACACCTCTGACTACCCTTTTTTTTCTGTTAATTTCTTCATGTTCCTGCACCCGGCCCGGCCCTCCCCCAGCCCTGTTACCCCGGCGTCCACTGGACTTACCTCATACACTAGCGAGGTGCTAGCTAACCAGGTGTGGAGCCTGTGAGGGATCAGTTTTCATCCTGCCAGCTGACATTATTTTCTTCCTCCATTTTTCGCCCATCCCCTGAGCATGGCACGGCAGTGTGCAATGACGCCAATGGCCGAGCTGTGCACGCTTCCATACGCAGCATGCCGGGCATCTGCCCCACAACCACCCCATGTGTGGGCCTGCTGTGCCAGCCCCCAACCACTGCTAGGAGTCAGGCAGGCAGCAGACTCTGTCCCCACCCCTCCCCGGGAGAGGAGATCTGTCCTTCGGATGCTCAATCCTCTCCCTCCCCAGCCGACCCCCGGCATCCCGCTCGCACCACGAACATGAGTCGCCGGCGTGGCAGGAGGTAAGGCATGATGCCTCAGCCCTCCACATCACTGGGTCAGCTACTGACTACCCTTTTTAACAAATCATGGGAGGATGGTGTGGTACCTGAGGACTGGAGGAGGGTGGATGTGATTCCCCTTCAGAAAGATGGGAACAAGGCATAGGCAGGAAACTACAGACTTGGTAATTTGACCTCAGTGGTAGGGAAAATGATAGAATTACTTCTGAAAGAAAAAATTGTTGAGTACCTAGAGGCCAACGGGGCACAGGATCCAAAGCAGCATGGATTCACAGCGGGCAGGTCATGTCAGACAAATCTAATAGATTTCTTTGACTGGGTGACCAAAGTAGTTGATCAGGGAGGGGCTGAGGAAATGGCCTACCTTGACTTTAGCAAGGCATTTGACACAGTCCCACACAAAAGATTAATATACAAGTTAGCCAGCCTGGGAGTGGGTCCCAGGGTGGTAGCCTGGGTGACAAATTGGCTGGACAACAGGACACAGAGGGTAATAGTAAATGGAGTACACTCCGAAGAAAGGGGGTTACTAGTGGGGTAACGCAGAGTTCAGTACTGGGACCGGTCCTCTTTAATGTCTTTGTAGGTGACATTGCAGAGGGGCTGAAAGGAAAAGTATGTCTCTTTGCAGATGACACAAAGATCTGCAACAGGGTTGATACACAAGGAGGCATGGAAAGGATGAGAAGGAACTTGGCAAGGTTGGAGGAATGGTCAAAAGTATGGCAGCTTAGATTCAATGCAAAGAAGTGCAAAGTAATGCACCTTGGAAACAGAAACTCAGGGGAAGAGTACACAGTGGGGGGTGGTACTAACAACAATACAAAATGGAAAGGGACCTGGGGGTAGTCATATCAGATGACCTTAAGGTAGGCAAGCAATATGAGAAGGCAGTAAGGAGGGCTGGGGGGATACTGGGATGCATAGGGAGCGGCATCACCAGTAGAAAATAGGAAGTTGTTATCCCTCTGTACAGACAGTTGGTGAGACCCCATCTGAAGTACTGCATGCAGTTCTGGAGACCCCATCTCTGCAAGGACACAGACAGGATGGAGGCAGTCCAGAGGAGGGCAACTAAAATGGCAGTGTCTGCACCAGAAGCCATACAAAGAGAAACTAAAGAAGCTTAATATGTATACCCTTGAGGAAGGGAGGGAGGGGGGACATGATAGAAACTTTCAAGTATCTCAAAGGAATCAACAAAGTCCAAGAGGGTAGCATCTTTCAGAAAAAGAGATGTGCAAGAACAAGGGGCACAATTTGAAGACAGAAGGGGATGGCTCAGGGCAACATGAGGAAGTATTTTTCATGGAGAGGTAGTGGACACATGGAACAGCCTTCCTGAGGAGGTCGTGGGGTCAAAAACAGTGGGAATTCAAGAATACATGGGACAGACATAAGGCAATTCTAGTGGGGGGTAGGAGGAAGTAGACTGTTGGTTAACTAGGATCTGCAGCTTATCCAATAGGTAGGGAAATGGGCAGACTAAGTGGGCCAAGCGGTCCTTATCTGCTGTCAAAGTCTATGTTTCTACAGTATGTTTCTATATGTTGAACATTAGGGGACAAAAACTACAAAAATAAAGTTATGAGTAAACGTTGGAACAATTCAACGTTTCTTCATAATGTGGTTGTTTTTTTCACATTTTGACCCCAAATTTTCAACATAGTCTCTTTATGATTCCTCCTTCTGAGCATAGAAAACATAAAAACAGAAACAAAGAATTTGTTGGCAGAAAAGGATCTGTTGGCCCACCCAGTCTGCCCAGAAGTTCCCTGCCTAATCTCCCTCTGTAGACCCAAACTGGTCTCTGGTGACCCTCCCTCCTCCTTGCCTGTTTTCTGATGCACCCTTATGTTTATCCTATCCATGTATGAAGACCCCCACTGTTTTTATATCCACCACTTTTGCTGGCCATCTTTTCAGATGTCTACCACCCTTTCAGTGAAGAAATATTTCCTCACATCGCTCTCAAACTCCGCCCCCCCAGCTTCATCACATGCCCTCGGTCCTAGAGCTACTTCTCACATTTGAAAGAGACTGCCCCCTACCTCCTGCTCACCCCTGTGAGGTACTTGTAGTTCTCCATCATATCCCCTCTTGCTCTCCTCTCTTCCAGGATGTACATATTGAGATCCCTCAGTTTCTCCTTGCAGGGCTTCTCATGCAACCCCAACACCATTTTAGATGCCCTCCTCTGGATTGCCTCCACACTGGCTATGTCGTTTGTGAGATGCGGCCTCCAAAACTGGACACAGCACTCCAAGTGGGGTCTCACCAGGGAGCAATACAGTGGCAACACTCCCTCCCTCCTCCTGCCAGAAATACCGCTCCCTATGCACCCTAGCATCCCACTAGCCCTACCTACTGTTTTGTCACACTGCCTTGCTAAGTGGAAGTCATCAGATATGATAACCCTGAGGTCTCTTTACTGTTTAATGACTGCCAGTACCTCCACCCATCCTATACTTAGAACTTGGGTTTCTATGCCCTACATGACAGGTGTCTTTTATAAAATACTGGCCGAAATGTCATTTCATGCCACAAGTACAAAAACACATTTTGGCTAGGATTTGAAAAATGGTAGCTGTCATATTCATGAGGTGGTGTGAAAAAATGGCTATGCTGAAAATTTGTGGTCAAGATATTGAAAATGACCAAAGTTAAGAGTGTGTATTGAAAAATGTCAACTTGCATTCATAACTTTGTTGTTTTTTTAATAATTTTACCCCAAATTTTCAACATAGCCTTCTTGTGACCCCACCTCATGAACAAGGGTGTTCAAATCCCACCTGAAAGGTGATTGCATGCAGCAACCACAAAATCACCTTTTGGGACAGATTTAAAAAATGACAGCTGTCATGTTCATGAGGTGGTGTGAAAAAAATGGCTATGTTGAAAATTTGGGGCCAAAATATTGAAAACTGCTAATGTTATGCATGTGCACTGAAATTTTTCAGCATATGCTCATAACTTTGTTGTTTTTAATATTTTACACCAAATTTTCAATGCAGCCTTTTTATAACTCCACCTCATGAACAAGGTGGAGAAAATGTTCAAATCCTGCCCAAAATGTGATTGTGTGCAGGGACCGCAAAATTCCCTTTTGGGGCAGATTTGAATAATTTCACCACCCTTATTTATGAGATGGGGTCCCAAAAAAGCGATGTTGAAAATCTGGGGTAAAATATTAAAAAACGACCTCGTTATGAGCACAACTTCAAAATGCATTGGAATACATTGAACTGCATACCTGATTTCCTCAGCATAGCTGTATGTGCCTGTTATAGTCATGCATACTAAGTTTGGCATTGAAGAGTGCAGAAGTGTCTCCAGTCCAGAGAGGATTACTGCATGAAAACCCTGGTAGATAAGTATGGGGTGGGGGTGTGGGGTGGTGGGTGCTTAGTGGGGAGGGGCGGTTGAGGGAGGGTAATGGTGGGGGGGCAGCAGTGGCAACAGACATCAATGGACAGTTTTCTCTTTTACAGGGTGTATAAAAATAAAAAAAAACACTATGAGGGATGGTTGTCTTTCTTTCAGGTACTGACACTGGGAACTGGGCATCCCAGTGTTGGTTTAACCTCTATGAGCAAGGAAGCAACGGGGAGGTGGGAGGGATACTTGGCAGAAAGTGGGTTTATAGGAATTTAAAAAATAAAAAAGGACTGTGAGTGATGGTTTTCTTTATTTCAGGTAATGACACAGGGGATTGGGCACCTCAGCACTGGTGTTATGTTTGGCGGCACCAGGGGTGGCCTCCTCAGTGTCCCACAGTGAAAACGGGGGGGGGGTACTAGCCAGCATCAGGGATAGGGCACCTTGGTGCTGGAAAATTAAGAAGGAAGGGGGATGCAATGGAAGGTGGGAGAGATACTTGGCAGAGGGTGGTAGGGATTGTTTTTACATTGGGGGTGACTACAGCAGGTTGATGATCAGCTGTCCTTTCTAGGCAGTGTTATGCAGATCAAAGGAAACACCCACCCCATGATTCGGGTGGCTCTTTTCTTTGAATTTCGTGAAGTTTCCACTGAATGAGCCCAGAAGAGTGTCACAATCATCCTGACTAATGATTGGTCTGACACTGTTTGTGCAAGCAAAATGGTGAACATAAAAAAGATATCTGAAGTGAAAATGAACAACTGAATATAAACCAACTACCAACCTAATAGAGAAGGGAAGATCATCCCTTTCTCAATAATGCTCCCTTTAAGGGGAAATAGGTAGTATAGAGATGAGGTAAACCTGAATCAGAGGTAAAATGGTTAACGCCCCTTCAAGAAAGACATCCTTGGAATACAATAAAGGGGTGGAAACTCAGAGCAGCTGCCCCCTGAGTGGTATCAGTCTGCTCTGTGACAGTTCCAGGGCGGCCCTAGTAGGAAAGGGCTGTATGTGCCTGAGAACAAAAGGAGCACTCTCAAGTGGGAAGTGCAGTACACTTGTCTAGAATAGGGAAGGTTTAGCTGCTCCAAGCCTCCTTTTATTCTTCAATTGAAGAAAGGGGCAGGATCACTACACTGAGAGGCTAAATGCCCTAGTGGAAAAAAATGACCCAGTCAGCAAGCCTGTACAGTGCAGCTATTTTGCCCCCAAAAGAAAAAAAAAAAACACTTCCAGGATAACACTATGAAAGTGCTTGAGGTATCAAGCCTTAGAGGTTATGCAGACTAGCAAAAAGGAAAAATACTGCTGAATGCAGCTTTAAAAACCTGTTGCAGTCAACATATATAGTGTTAGGGACTTAGCATTAGCCCTGAAAGGAACTATTAAAACCCCTCCCATCAATAACAGAAAATTATACTGCTGTTACATGGGGATTTATCTGAATGCAGCAAATCTGGAAACAGATAAACTGCCCTGGTACTAGCAAAACCAACATTTTGGTTGAAGCATAACAAACATCCATAGACTGCTTCCCACAGACAGGAATACTATCAATTGGAATAAAGCTACCAGGCCAGAAAATACCTATGCAGAGGATTTTTGTGTATAGCAACTAATAGGGTTAGACGCTATAGGGAAAATGGGGATGTACCCCGGACAGGGAAGGTAGAGTAACAGAAGAGTGGCAAGTAAAACTCTCATTTTAGATGCTAACAGCATAGCTGTAAGTGCCTATTATGGCCATGCATACTAATTTTTTTACATTTAGTCAAGTAAGGTACATCTAATGTGAGCGATCTGGCTGTGTGATGTCATTGATGATGTTAGTGATAGGGCTTTTGGGTCTTGGCATAGGGTTTCAGAACTACACAAGCCTGGGTTTGATCCCTAGTGTGGAACCATTTTTCCTCTCTCACTACAATTTATGCAGTATGAAATAAATTGTTAGATGTCATTGCTGATGTTAGTGATAAAGAGTTGGCAAGGTTTGAAGTTCTATACTGCTAATCACTTGAAAAGCTTCCACTGAAGCTTTGAGGTTTGAATGCAACTTGGAAAACATTACTTCAAATTTACTGACTGTTCAATACTAAAATCCACTGCAGCTCTGTGTGTGTGTGTGTGTGTGTGTAGGAGAGATCTGCACTCACTGCTGGATGTCCTTTGCCACAGTATGCATTGCTGTCAAGGAACCTTAGTACAGCAATAGAGCTACAGGCTACCAAGAAGTAGGTAGCTGGGGGTAGGGGACTTGGGTTTGATCCTCAGTGTGAAACTCTTTTCTTTCCCACTACAATTTATGTAGTATGAAAGAAACTGTTAGATGTCATTGCTGATGTTAGTGATAGAGTTTCAGGAAGATTTGAAGTTCTGTATTACTGACAACTTGGAAAGTTGAGCTGAGACTTTGAGGTTTGAATGCAACTTGGAAACATTACTTGAAGTTCACAGACTGATCATTGCTAAAATTCATTGCAGATGTGTGTATGTGTGTGTGTGTGTGTGTTGGGGAGGTGCTGCACTTACTGCTGGATGTCCTGTGTCAAAGCGTGCATGTCCTGTCAAGGAACCTCAGTGCAGCCATAATGCTACAGGCTACCAAGCGGCAGTAAGTAGGGGGCCTGTGTTTGATCTCATTTTTTTCTTTCTCACTACAACTTATGTAGTATGAGAGAAACTGTTAGATGTCATTGTTGATGTCAGTAATAGAGTTTCATAAAGGTCTGAAGTTCTATATTGCTGATAACTTAAAAGGTTCCAGCTAAGACTTTGAGGTTTGAATGCAGCTTGGGAAACATTAAAATCCACTGCAGCTATGTAGTTTGTGTGTGTGTGTGTGTGTGTGTGTGGAGGGTGGAGTCTGCACTCATTGCTAGATGTTCTTTGCCACATTGTGCATCTCTTATCAAAGAACCTTAGTACAGTGGTAGAGCTACAGGTCACCATGCATTAATGTGTAGGGGGCCTGGGTTCAATCCGAAGTGAGGAACATTTTTTGCAGTGTGCTGAACCCTGTTGCCAGTATCCCTCCGCCAGTCTGACCCAGCTTTCAACCTCCCCCCTTACAGTCTGACACCAGGGTGCAAGATTGTGCAAAAAATCATGAAAGAATTCAGCCCTGAAAACTCCATGGATTTTCCAGACAAAAATAGGATAAAGTGCCCCACCATGGATCTAGTGGCCTAGTAGTCCCTGCAATGGGCCTCTCCTGTTGGCCTACAGGAATAGGAACAGAAGACCCAGCATCTACTGGCACAACAGGCATCTCTTGGTGTTCTGCACAAGCAGAAATGAAAAACCCAGCTCCCACCGACACAGCGGGCTTCTCCAGGTGTCAAGCGGAAACTGAAAACCCAGCATCTGCCAACATGGCAGGTACCTACTGGTGTCCTGCACAAGTGGGAATGGAAAACCTGGCATCCGCCAACATGATGAGCCTCTCATAGCATTCCTCACAGGAGTGGAATGGAAAACATGACATCCACTGGCTGGTTCGAGCAGTGGCTGACCCATACCAAAACTGAATACAAATTAAGTGGTGTTTTAGCCTTCAGAACATATTCTGAATACAGGTTTTTACTTTTTGAGTTCTTCTGTGGTTCTTTGTATCCATGACTCTAGTAGTCGAAATTACTACAATAGCTAAGTACTAACAAAAAACAAGATTCATGTTTCTAGTATTCAAAATGATACATTCAAATTCAATTGAGATTCTGAGTTTGAGTTACTTACATAACAGATCCCATACGACCTTGTGGGGATGCCATAGACTGTTTTCTTTTTAATTTAGGGGACAGTCTTCCTTCTTGCTTTTTCTTACTGACAGTTGACTGCATGTATAAGCAGTGAAGTACTGTGTGCTTGCTGCCTTTACGCAACAATCTTTCAAAAGGTATGACATTTGTTCTTATTTGTTCATGCTATAAGAGTAAGATATCTTACATGGGTGCGTGACTACTGTGCCTGATGATGAGTGTATGTTAATGGGAGTGGGGGGTTGAATACCTTATTTCAAATATCCTGCTGATATTTGTATTAGGGGCTCCAAATATTCAGAAATTCAGTATTCATATTTGCTGTCTGTGTACTGGGTGAGAGTACAAAACAACCCCACCCTAATCATGTAAAAAACAACCCCATCCCCCCACCTTCTGCAATAAGTGCACTCCCAGCCTCCCCCCCACACCTGCAATTGAAGCATTTAAAAAAAAAAATTCCCATAATGAGCGACTTGCACAACCCACTCACCTCCATGGCTGAATGCTGTCTCCTCATCCCATTTTATCATTGTCAAAATCGTCCCCCATCACCCCAGCAGCGCACTAGCTCCCACCCCCTCCTCCTCAGCACCCAAATTTCCTAACATTAAGTCCCCAGCCACAAAGGTAACCAACATAGCATACCCTCCTCCACGGACAGCTGCCTTCTTGTGAATGGGAAAGCGCTCCGGCGCTTGCTCGCAGAATAAAACAGCTGATCGTGATCAGCTGTTTTACTATGCAAACCAGAGCAGTAGCAGTTTCCCATTCAAAAGAAGGCAGACATCCGTAGAGGAAGGCAATGTGTGTCAGTTACCTTTATTATGGAGGAGGGTTTAATGTTAAGAAATTCGGTGTTGAGAGAAGTGGGACAATGCTGCTGCCAGGTGGGGGATAATTTTTACAATAAGAAAATTGAAGAGGATATGGTGGCCAGCTGTTGAATCAGGCGAGTTGTGCCAGTCACCTATCATGGGAGGTTTCTTTTTATGAATGCTTCAATTCGGTGCTGTGGGGAAGGATGGGAGTGGACTTGTTGCTGAGGGTGGGGGGACAGGGGTTGTTTTTATCATGATTGGTCTGGGGAGGAGGGCTGGGGGCTGTTTTTTTTTTAATAGTAGTTTATGAATACCAATAGACACTAATAGTGCCAATGAATAGTGCATTATTCATGGTGGGAAATATTATTTGTTACTTGCACACCCCTGTAGCTTGACACTTCTCCTCTGTTTTCCTGTAAGATGCATTGTTTCATTCTGTGCCATGTGCTTGGTGTGTAAGAACAAAGAAGATTCTTGGAAATGTAATTATTGTTTCACCTTTCAACATCTCAGCATTTACATACATAGCACTGGCCTTCAATACTAAGAGTAAATGGTCAAAATGTGTTGCTCTGTCTTATTTTAAAGAATAATATGTCTAAGAATAGTGTGCCCTTATGTTTGTTAAGAGCTGTTTCTATCAAGTTAATTCAGTATTTTGTTAGTTTGTATGTCCAGAAATAGCTCTAACAATATGAGGAACATCAGTAACCCTTTGTGGAGCAAGGGTAAATTTGAGTGTAAATTTATAGCGCTATGTGAAATTTATAGCAGTTGAGAGGTATGGTTTCTTTAACTGCTCCATTCAATTGTTAAATACAGAACAGAACCTCTGTAAGTCTGAAAGTCCTGTGCTTTCATGTGATTAAAGACATTTCCTTTTTGACTCCAGGGATTCTTTAGAGTTTGAGGATTTTTTAAAACTAGTATGGAACCATGATTATAGTTCCTCCAGCTTAATCTTAACGCATTTTAAAATAAAGTTTATTCAGTCCCTCTCTTCCACGGGGGGATTTTATGCTGTTGTCTTGCATTATTTGAGAGGGGGAGGGTCAAAACCAGTCCAAATGGAGAGGGGGTTGGAGCATTGATGACATGCCAGTGTGCCAGAAAACAGAGGGGGTTGAATGTTTAAAAGTGGCATGTTGGCATGCCATTCACTGACATTCTGAGGCGCCAGCATTTCTGAAAAGGCTAGGGTGGTGCTACTGTAATGATGGTGTTTCTCTGATTATGCATCTGAATTATTATGAGTGTGATGGGAAGGGGGACCAGAACCATGTATTCTTTTAAATCATTTTTTCTTTTCTGAATATGTGTAACCCCTAGGTGGCGCTATCCCAAGGGCTACTACCCCTGCCTGCTTGGCTAGTAGCAGGTTAAGGGGTCTGAGTTCTGAAACGGGTGCCTCCAGCCGGAGGCCAGGGTTAGTAGTGGTCAAGCTAACCTGGGCACAGCCCTCCGGGACACTGTAACACCCCTCCTTCCCCTCTAATGGCCTGAACACTGTACAATAATCACTTTCACAATACCCCTGGTACACCACACAAGTACCCACACTGTTTGCACTTACCACCAGGGCTGGTTCCTCTGGCTCGACCCTGGGGACCCCCTGTAAAACAAGGTTATGCACAGCAAATAGCAACAGTACAGTACTTTGAGCATAAACTGGAACTACAGTCAGATTACATGCAGAAAAAGTTAGATCTGATTTATTCAGGGGACTTGAACACGGAGGGGCAAAATCAGGTTAATTAGCTTAAAGGTTGTATCAATCAAGCAGTTATGCATGTGCTTTGAGTCCCCCCACACAGTCCACCTCTGGGTACCCAGGTAGAGAAGAAGGCTAGCCAGGACAGTTGCCGGGGTTGGCAGCTGGTTGGGGCCCTGTGATGGAAAACACAACATGCACAGTACACGATATTTGTAATCCGGAGCCAGAGGGCTCAGTTAAGTAAAGAAACAAAACAACAAGACAATCAGATGACACACTCCGATTAAGCTGTTGTTGTAGGGAGCTACACTGGTATTTACTCACGATACCCAAGACTGGACACAGGCTGGACGAAAATTGAGACTGCAGGTGGTTGATCTGAAATGCCAGCAGAAGCAGGACCCACACAAGTCGCAGAGGCATCATTCCTGTTCAGGCGTGGAGCAGTGGGCTGATCCCAAGGCAGGTCTCTCGTCGATGGCTTCTCTGTGCAGTGGGTAGTCTGGCTGGGCCAGTCTGGCAAAGCCCAGACCACATGGAGACAAGTTCGGAAGCAGTCCGTTTTGGGCTGGATACAGCTTCCAGCAAGCAGAACACAGTTCACACAGTGGGGAACTAACTCACAACCCACTAGCAGCTCATACACACATTTACATGTCTGAGGAATTCTACTGTACCAGGCAGCGCTCCCCACTGTCCTAAAGTCTCTGCACACACCAGGGGCTTAGGGGTAGCTGGAACTCCTGACAGGCTGATCGCATTCAGCAAAAATATTCGGTCTTCTTCAGGTTGAGCCTGGCCCACTTCAGTAGCTTACTTTAGTCACACAAACTTGGATTTAGTCCAAAATAATTCTCTTCTCTCCTTCTCAGGAGCAGTACACCGGCATGCAGGCCAAAAACTTAGCCTTTTCAGAGTTCTCCCAGGAGAATCCACTAAGGATTGATGCTCAGAAACACTTCAGCTCCTTCTTGCTCAGCTTCCAGCTTAGTTCTAACTGAAAACTGCCAGCAGCCTGGGACTTCCCCAAGATCCAAAAGATTTGGTTGGCTGATTTGGCTGTCAGTCAAAGCAAGAGCTCCCGCTTCAGTTGCAAAAAAGACGCAAAAAAAAAAAGATCCAAACTAAAGTTCCTACAGATTTTGAATTCAGAGAGCTACTGTAGTCCGGCTACATTTTAGGCCCCACCAGTACTGTTTGGTCCAATTTGCAGTCCATGACCAAGATAGTGGAGACAAACAAAACAGTCCTTGTTACAAAGAAAGCAGGTTAGACAAACTACATTATCATTATCACTCCAAATGATTTTCAGTAAATAGTTACATCTTTCAACAGAGTTCCCTCTCAGATTACTTAAACTGCAATTAGGCAGCTCTTAAAGAGACAGTACACAGATTCTATACAAGCTCTGGTAATCACATTTATACTGCTAAAACGCAGGACACCAGCCTGGCAGTGAGCATTTAGGCAAGCTCAAGGAAGATTTTTTGGGAACCCCCATTTGTAGGGGGTTACATATGCATCTGCTTCAGGTACAAGAACAATCAATCAATCAATCAATCAATCAGGTTTTATTTATAATGCACTTTTCCAAAGCCAAAGTGCAAATACAATATAAAAACAAATATTCAATTAAAAAAAAAGACATTTAAAATAACAGGCAGCAATAATAAAATTAAATATTATCCCCAAAGGCCAGACCAAAAAGATACATTTTTAATGAGGACTTGAAAGTATCGGTGGACAGGCACTCTCTAATCTGACTAGGTAGAGAGTTCCACAGGGTCGGGGCTACAAAAGAAAAAGCCCTAGTACCTGATGTCCGAAGACAGACCCTGGGAACCTCTAGCAATCCCTCATCGGCAGAGTGGAGAGGACAGAGAAGGCAGTAGGGCCGAAGGAGATCTTGCAAGTAACCCGGTCCCTGTCCATGTAGGGTCTTATAGGTCAGCAACGAGACTTTGAAGGTGATCCTCCATTGCACCGGCAACCAAAGCAGTTCGCGCAGCACAGGAGTGACATGGCTAGTTCTTGACAACCCTGTCAACAACCTGACTGCAGCATTCTGCTCCAGCTGCAGGCAACGGAGATCCACCTCTGGTAACCCTAGGTATAGAGCATTGCAGTAATCAAGACAGGAGGACACAAAGGCATGAGCCAAAGTAGGAAGGTCCTCAGGCAGAACAAGGGGCTTTATCCGGGCGATGTTTCTCAGATGATAAAATGAGGACTTGACAACTGCTGACACCTGTGCTTTTAGAGTCAGTTCATTATCAAGCACAACGTCCAGGTTCTGCACCCGTTCAGAAGGTCTCAACTGGTTACCCCCAAGCACAAAGCTGGACGGTTGCCCAGGAGTCAGCTTCTCTACCTGCTGACCTTGGTCCATCACCAACACCTCGGTCTTATCCAGATTTAGTCTCAACCAGTTAGCACTCATCCAGTCCTGAATCTCAGTGAGGCAGCTACCAGATCACATGATCACATAGTATATGACAGCTTATGTCAGCCTGGGTAGAGGGACTGATGTTCTTGTGGGAAAGCTAACAGGAAGGCTAGAGAGGAGGCAATAAAGCAAAAACTCAGAGGGGAGTCCTTTCTGGAAATGTTCCCATGTTGGACAAAGGACCCAGGTGTATGTCATAATGTTAGCAAGGAACTGCTGAAGGGTGGACACACACACACACACACACACACACACACACACAAAGGGGGCTGGGACAGCACAGAACTGTCACTCAAAGGGAATAAGACCCTCCCCACAGGAGAAAGAAATAAATTGATGGACTGTAGGAAAGCTCTTACTCTTGGACTTGAAACATCTCAAATGTCAGAGCCCTGCAGCTAGAGGTCTGTTAAGAAAGACGGCTTAGGGAATAGTGTTTTCTTCAGACAGCAGCAGGTAAATCAATATGTTTTTAAAGTGAAAATATTGCAGATTCTTCTGTCTGCAACCTGTCTTATATAACTTCCATTTCATTTTAATTTCTAGTAAACTGTAATCCTCTTGTCTGACTGTACATAAATCCTGTTCTAAATACTTGCAGTCTTTTAGTAAAGCTTCTATTTTACAGAATCAGTGGCTGCTTGCTTTATTTAAAAGGGTAATTCTACTATTTTTGCTGGACTCTGTTTGCAGTCTGTCTCTGAAGGGGCACTCTAGACACAGTTATTGTGTTGACCTTCTTGACCTTGTGCAAAGGAGGAGGTACGAAACAGGTTTCCCTGGATCCTGTTGGTAAAAGCCATGATGGTGGCGGTGAATTTGATGTCCCTGGTGTGGGATTTTCATAACATTAGTAGCAGAGTGGTGGGATCTGTGTGGCAACTGGTACCAGTACAGTGCAGGGCAGTGGACAGTGTGCTTTCCTGTGAGTCAGGAACTCTGAGAGAGATAGCACACTGGTGACAGAGTGCCAGCAGAAATATACCTTAACAGTCACGAAACAGGATTTCAAAAGGTTGCATTGTTTACTACTGTTTTTTTTTTTTTTTTATTTCTAGACAGCTTAATGCAGCGTAGCTAGAAAATATGAGCTTCGCAGGCTATGTCAAATTTCATGTACAGAAGTTCCATGAGCTGTGGGCAGAGAGGGGGACTGTCTATGAGGGCATGACAAAGAGTGTACTAATGGAAGCCCTGTTGACACATGACCAGCTGCGGGAGGGCAGACAGTCTCAAATAGGCATGGCCCAATACCTGATTAGCAGTCGGTCGCTGAGGAGAGTGACCCAGGTAGCGAGACTGAGGTCACAGAGGCTGAGCAAGGGGGCACCTTGTGGCACAAGCTGGGGAAGCTGTGCAGCCCAATCAACCTCAGCTTGAGATTCTGAAGGCAGAGCTTGCGCTACAGGATGCCAAACTGCAGAAGGCTAGGCTGGAGGCCGAAAGGGAGAGAATAAGGCTGGAGGTAGAGGAAAGAGAAAAGATTTTACAGCATGAGATCCTTATGCGAGAGAGAGAATGAGCAGACCAAGGCTAGAGAGAGAACAAGTAGACCAAGAGAGAGAATGACAGCACGAGATCAACATGGAAAAACTGCGCCAGCAAACACCGCAGCAAACCGTAATGGCAAAAGGAGTTCAACCCATGAAGCCACGATTAATTCTAAAATGTTCCCACAATACTGGGAGGGGGATGATCTGGATTTGTTTTTAAAATTATTTGAGAGGGTTTGTGGACAATTTAAACTAGACAAGGCTTCTTGGATGATCCACCTGACCCCATTACTTACTTGCCGTGCTTTAAATGCATTTGCTCTAATGGATGATAATGATTGCATGGACTATGAAAAAGTTAAAAGAATGTTATTAAAACATTTTTAACTGACTCCTGAGATTTATAGATGGAAATTTAGAGAATTAAGAAAAGGCCCAGGAGACACTTATGTAGAGCTGCATGCCCAAATGTGTGCTTATTTAGACCATTGGGTAGATGGGGCTAAGGCAAGGACTGTAGAGCAAATTAAAGATTTAATTGTAAGGGAACAGTTTCTTAAAATTGTACCTGATGACCTGTGCATTTGGCTACTAGACTGGGCATGCAACTCCGCAAAGGAAGCAGCAGAAAGTGCTAATTTGTATGTGGCCAGCAGATCACATTCGCAGCATAAGAACTATGGGGGTGGGGCAGCACATGGTTTTAAGGGGACCCAGGGAGGGTAGACTAAAGAAAATCAGCCTGCACCCAAGCCCAAAACAGAACCCACCGGTTCTAAGGGAAATGAGGAAGCGGGGCAAAGGAATGCTGGATTTGCCAGAAAGTGGGGCATCTATCCTATGACTGCCCTAAAAACAGGAGTAAAGGGCAAATGCCTGGGGGAGGGGGTGACCAAGACAGTACACTGCAGTTGGTAAACAGCACACACACTGTAGTGCTGCCAAACTCCACCAAGCATATGTACCCTATTCTAGTCAATGGGACAGTAACACAGGGATTGTGAACTGATTCTACCCTCCAAAAACTGCGAGAGATAGTAGATAGTGCTGAGGCCTCTCAAGGAGTAAAAAGCCAGTTTATTGGGAATATGGGCTGTTGTACAGGGAGTGTACACCACAGAGGGAGCTAGAGGGAGAGGTACTCCAGCAGCTAGTAGTCCCCCAGGACTACCGGAAGCAGCTTCTGTCCCTGACCCATGATATTCCTTTTTCAGACCACCTGGGTATTAACCACACAAAAAAGCAGCTTGCCAACAATTTCTTTTGGCCAAGCATGTACACAGACATGGCAAATGACTCTCGGACTTGTCCACAGTGCCAGCAGATTGAAAAGGTCGGGGACAAGGCTAAGGCAGCTTTGGTGCCCCTGCCTATTATCGATGAACACTTTAAGAGGGTAATCATGGACATAGTGGGGCCCCTAAATACCCCAAGTTGCACAGCCAAATGATACATACTGGTTGTTGTGGATTACGCAACCAGGTGCCCCAAAGTAGTGGCCATGTCCTCCACTGAGGCAGAAAAGGTGGCTGATGAGCTCCTGGGAATCTTTAGCTGAGTGGAATTTCCCTAGGAGATTTTGTCAGACCAGGGGGAAAATTTCATGTCATCCTTAATTACCAGTTTGTGGGAGAAGTGCACTGTGAAACAGCTCCATGCTTCACCCTATCACCCTGAGACAAATGGCCTGGTCGAGCGGTTCAATGGGACCCTTAAAACTACGCTCAGAGCATTTGCTGACCAGCACAAAAGGGAGTGGGACAAATATTTGCCCCACCTCCTGTTTGCATACAGGAAAGTCCCACAGGAGTCCACAGGGTTCTCACCTTTCGAGCTCCTGTTTGGACACACGGTAAGGGGGCCCCTAGATTTAGTCAGGGATGAATGGGAAGGTAACCATGCCTCCCAAGGGGAGTCTGTTGTGGAGTATGACCTAAATTTCAGGGCCAGGCTTAAGAAGATCATGGGGCTTGCTCAGGAGCACTTAACCACTGCACAACAGCAACAGATGTACAACCGTGGGGCCAGAGCCTGGAAGTACAAAGTCAGACAGCGAGTGATGGTACTTGTCCCAGTCCAACAAAATAAACTGCAGGCAGCATGGGAGGGCCCATTCTCCATAATCAGGAAGCTGAGTGATGTTAACTATATAGTAGGGCTGCCTGACAGCACGCACAGGCAGAGGGTATATCATATGAACATGATGAAGCCCTACTATGATGGGAGGAGATGATCCTCACCATGTGCAGCATGGCAGAGGAGGGAAACAAGGCTGATTCCCTGATGGACCTCCTTGGGGAAGCCCAGGAGGGATCCTCAGTGAATAAGCTCACCCTCTCAGGGCAGCTGACACCAGCCCAGGCCGAGGAGATGAGGGGGGTGCTGTGAGAATTTGGGGGCATGTTCATGGGGAATCCGGGGTACACCACAAAGGCTGAATACCATGTGGACACTGGGGCCCAAGTTCCACTGAGGCAGTCCCCCTACAGGGTACCCGAAGGGGTTAAGAAGACAATGCTGGAGGAACTCAGGGAGATGCTGGCCCTTGGGGTGATCCAGGAGTCCAGTATCCCATGGGTTTCACCTGTGGTCCTGATTCCCAAGAAGGATGGTGCTACATGATTCTGTGTTGCCTACTGGAGGCTCAACAGCTGTACAGAGTCTGATGCCTAACCCATGCCCAGAATGGATAAGACCTTGGAATGGCTGGGGGGAGCCCAGTTCCTGACCATGATAGACTTGACAAAGGGCTACTGGCAGGTGCTGTTAACCCCCACAGCCAGGGAGAGATCTGCTTTTATTGCCCATATGGCTTATTTGAATTCAGAGTAATGCCATTTGAGATGAAGAATGTGCCCACAACCTTCCAGAGGCTTGTGGATTGCATCCTGGCTGGGGCAGGTGAATACGCACTGGTTTACATGGATGACATCGCCATTTACAGCCAGACATGGGAGGACCATGTCAGGCCCATGAGAGAGGTGTTCCACAGACTGAAGGCTGCAGGGCTGACAGTTAAGGTGGAAAAATGCCAAGTAGGCATGGTTGAAGTGTCCTACCTTGGGCACCGGGTAGGCAGTGGACACATCCGTCCAGAGCCAGCGAAGGCTGATGCCATCCAGGCCTGGCCCACCCCTGCCACAAATAAACAGGTAAGGGCATTTCTGGGAACAGCCAGGGCCTCCTTCAGAGGTCATGGAAGCGAATTCCAGAGGATCGGGCTGGTAACCCCAAAAGAGGGAACCTCAGGTGGTCGCTCTTTTGGAGAGACTGGTTCGGTCCTCTGGAATTCGCTTCCACAACCTCTGAGGGATGCTTCTATGGTGGAGGCATTCAGGAGGGGCCTGAAAACTCACCTTTTTAAGCTAGCGTATCCTGAAAATATAATTTAATGCTGCTTGGAAGTGAATGAATTTTATGCTTTCTGTAATTTTATTGTGATTTTTATTATGACTCTGGATTTTATGTACAGCACCCAGAGCCTCCGGGATTGGGCGTTGAAAAATAAACTTTTACTTACTTACTACAGGAGGTTTATCCCTCACTACAGTGATGTGGCCAAACCCCTGATAGACCTGACAAAAAAGAGAACACCTGAAAATGTTCTCTGGACAGAGGACTGGGAGTCTGCCTTCCAACGGTTGAAGGAGGCATTATGTGGGTCACCCATGCTTGCTAGCCCCAGTTATGACTTAAAGTTTGTGGTACAAATGGATGCCTCAGACCATGGGCTGGGTGCCGTCCTGAGCCAGGTTACACACCAGGGGGAGAAGCACCCCACAGTGTATCTGAGCCGAAGCTTTTGCCCAGGGAAGAGTCATATGCCACAGTAGAGAGAGACTGTCTGGGAATAGTATGGGCCCTTCAGAAGCTGCAGCCATATCTGTATGAGAGAGTTCACTGTGGTCACAGAGAATAACCCCCTTGACATGGCTCCATAGGACTAGTGAACAAAACACAAAGTTGTTGCGCTGGAGTTTGGCACTACAGTCATATAATTTGATCATTCAGCACTGAAGTGGAGCACAGAATGCCAATGCAAATAGACTACTGAGGCAGAGCTAAGTGCATGGCATATTCCTTTAGGCACTCCCCAGGCCCTACATGAATGGTAATGTCTCTTGGGGGTTGCCCAAAAGAGATACACCTTCATTTCTTGGTGGGGGGAGGAGAGATGTGATGGGAAAGGGGACCAAAACCATGTATTATTTTGATTAATTTATTGTTTTCTGAATATGTATCTGCTTCAGGTACAAGATAGCTACCAGATCACATGATCAAGTAGTATATGACAGCTTATGTCAGCCTGGGTGGAGGGACTGATGTTCTTATGGGAAAGCTAACAGGAAGGCTAGGGAGGAGGCAATGAAGCAATTACCCCAGAGGGGAGTCCTTCCTGGTGATGTTCCCATGTTGGACAAAGGACCCAGGTGCATGTCATGATGTTAGCAAGGAGCTGCTGAAGGGTGGACACACACACAAACATACTCGAAGGGGACTGGGACAGCACAGAGCTGTAGAGAATGAGACCTCTCCTCACAGAGTAAGAAATAAATTGAGGGGCTGTAGGAAAGCTCTTCCTCTTGGATTTGGAACATCTGAAACATCAGAGCCCTGCAGCTAGAGGTCTGGTAAGAAAGACAGCTTAGGGAATAATATTTTCTTCAGACAGCAGCAGAAAATGAATAGGTTTTTAAAGTGAGAATAGCTCAGATTCTTCTGTCTGCAACATGTCTTGTGTAACTCCCATTTTTTAATTTCTAGTAAACTGTAATCCTATTGTCTGACTGTACATAAATCCTGTTGTTAAACACTTGCAGTCTTTTAGTAAAGCTTCTATTTTTATAGAATAAGTGACTGCTTGTTTTATTTAAAAGGGTAATTCTACTATTTCTGCTGCGCTCTGTTTGCAGTCTGTCTCTGAAGAGGCACTCTAGACACATTTATTGTGTTGACCTTCATGACCTTGTGCAAAGGAGGAGGTAAGAAACAGGTTTCCCTGGTTCCTATTGGTAAAAGCCACAGTGGTGGTGGTGAACCTGAAGTCCCTGGTGAGGGATTTTGCATCACAATGAGTATTACGATTATTATTATTAAAAAGCAGCTGACATCATTATGTCCTTGGGTCAGGCAAGGCAACTCATGGCAAGGAGTTGCCTGCCCAAGGACTTAGAGGCATTATTTGAATAGTTTTGTCAGGCATTATTTAAGCAATAAGGCATGACCAGGGGTTATGTTAATGGTATGTTAATCACCCTCTAGGGGTGTAATGTTGCACAAGGCATAGCCGAGTGCCACATGCCCCTAGAGGATGATTAACTGACCATTAACATAACCCTGGGAGTGCCTTATTACTATTATAATATTTTTTAAATAGTGTTAAACCTTGTTCAGCTTATGATTAGGCTCTACATCTATGTTTTGGGTTTTTCTTGTCAATTCTTTTTATCCTCCGTGGCAGATACTGCTATTCTCCACTACCCTACTAGACTCAGGGTCTTTTGGGAACTTGCCTGCACTATGCGTGTCCTGGTAGAACTCCTGAGCCGGTCCAGAGGCTTCATTGAGCGGTGTCCCTAATTTCCACCATTTTCTCCCTCCTAACTTCCTGGGGCCTTGGAAGTGGCGACACATGCGCATGGAGGCATGCATGCACACTGCAGCTCCAGACTACAGCCCCTAACGCCCTCCTCTGGCCTTGTGCCTGGGCTCTCGGAGGCAGCACTGCCATCCAGCCTCAACTGGGGGGCAGCCAAGCACCGAGAGGCCCACCAGATCCCGCTCGAGGTGGAGAGCTGCCAGCTGGCAGCTACTCACTGTCCTCTCCCTCCCCCCCAATGACCCAAGCTCATTCCCAAACCCGGGTCACCGGCATGTCGCAAGGTGTGGTGTCCAGTGTCTCAGCCCTCTGCACCACCGGGATGGCCATTCTATATGTATGTTAATAAAAGATTAACATAAGGCTGATAGAATGCTTACAGCCAATCAGAAAGCTCTATTTCTCAGACCCTTTTTATAATTAACTATTTACTTTATTGCTACAGTCTCTGTCCTGTGTTTTGCAGAGCTGTTGTGTGCCCACCACAGCCCCACCTGTGAATACAGCTATTTGATTTATGCAAACTAGGGTAGGGGCTACAAGGCTACTAAAAGGCATAGAGCATGGTTGGGGACAGTGACAACCTTTTAATTTAATTATTTTACTTTGCTGGCACTTTTACATGTAAAGGGGAGTATACACATGTAATATGGGTATGTGTGAAAACTGGACAGCAGTACCCAGACTGAACAGATTGGTAAAAGCCAGACTGACCAGTCTGGCTGGACTAGATGCAAGTTGTGTGGATTTTGGCAGTCAGGTCAGTCTGGCTGTCACTGATCTAGGCTGGTCCAGTTCCAGTGGTCCAGTTTTCACCCAGTCCTGGACATGGGTGAAAACTAGACCACTGAAACCAGACTGGATGAAACTGGAAAAAGCCGGATGACAAAATTCATACAATTTGTGCCCAGTCTACCTATCTGACCAGAGGCCAGCTAGTCCAGATTTTACCAACCAATCCAGTCCAGGTTCGGCAGTCCATTTTTTTTACAAAGTCCCTGAAATGCAAGTGCCTTCACAATAAAATTATTGTATGTGGGCAATTGCTGCTCCCGCTCTCACTCTATGCCTGTAAGTGGCCCTGCAGCCCCTTCATGATTTTGCATCATCAACACACTGTTTTCAGGGGCAGGGCTGCATTGGGTAATCTGTAGTTCTGCAAAACACGGAATAGAGATTGTAGCATGGTTAAAGCAAAACTCAAATACCACCTCATTTAGGTCTTTGGGCAGGCAGCTTCTTGCCATGAGTTACCTGACCCGAGGGCATTCGTTGCCTTTTACATTAACTGCTACTACTTCTGGAAAGGTTGGGTTATGGTAGGCTCTGTGACGCTTGGCCAGCTGGTTATACATATTGTATGATATTGGTATTATAAATAAATGGTCAGTGTATAAAATGTCAGTCTGTGAGATTTGGCCCTTTTAAATTACAAGGTGTCAGCAGCTGAAATCACAGGATGTATTACACTGACCAGGAGATCTCTGTAATGTAATTAACTTCCTTGAGAAATTGCATTTTATGGCCTTTTTATGACCTCATGCTTTTGAAGTTGGAAACTAAATATACAGTTTATCACATCAGGACAGGACGTCATTTAGCTGATTCCTGTTGGCCACCTCACACCTGGGTGACAGACTGCACGGTTGTAAACCTCAAACAAACTGGTTGATCAAAGACTCATAATTTGGGAAATGGGTTTTCGCTGATGTCACATTATTTAATATACCTCCTGATAGGACCCGACACGGAGGATAAAAATAGTTGGGGGGGGAGCAAGGGGGAGCACACTCTTACCCTGTCTGCAGAGAGGTGATGAGTGTGGGAGGTTTTTTTTTTTTTTAAGAGCAGGGTGTTCTAATCCAGGCAGTCTACTTATCAGGAGCTCAAAACATTCTGGCGGACAGAGGACGTTCGTCACGAGTGCTCATTAGCACCAGACATTGTGCAGTCGCTGTTAGAGTAGGGAACCAATCTCCGCAAAGACATAGACAGGATGGAAGCTGTCCAGAGGAGGGCAACTAAAATGGTGCAGGGTCTGCACTGGAAGACATATGAAGAGAGACTTAAGGAGCTTAATATGTATAGCCTCGAGGAAAGGAGGGAGAGGGGGGACATGATAGAAACTTTCAAGTACCTCAAGGGAATCAACAAAGTCCAAGAGGGTAGCATCTTTCAAAAAAAGAGGTGTGCAAGAACAAAGGGAACAATTTGAAGATAGAGGGGGCTCAGAGGTAATTTAAGAGGTATTTTTTCACAGAGAGGTTGTGGATGCATGGAAGCAGCTTTCAGAAGGAGGTTGTGGAGTCAAAAACAGTGGTGGAATTCAAGCATGCATGGGACAGTCATAAGGCAATTCTAGGGGGTCGGGGTAGGAAGAAGTAGGCTGCTGGTTAACTAGGATCTGCAGCTTATCCACTAGGTAAGGGAATGGGCAGACTGGGTGGGCCAAGCGGTCCTTATCTGCCATCAAATTCTATGTTTCTATGTTTCTATGTTTGTATTGTTTTGATTCTAAAAGGAGGAGCTAGATGACTCAAAGAAGGGGTGTGGAGACAACGAGTTTAAACTGATACTTGTGTCTGAAATGTAGGCCATATCATTTTGGGATTCTAGAGAGATACAGCTCTCTGATCTAACTTTAAAACGCACTTCCAAAAGTAATACCTTAGATAACAAAGATCTAAATGTATTGAGGTAGGAGTTTTGCTTTGTAATTTTCCCTTGTTCTTTTATGTGACTGTCAGCTCTTTGATATATTGTTCTGTGTTTCCATTTTTATCATCTTTTAGTAAAGAGTCTTTTCTTTGAAAGACTGCCTGGGTGTCTGCCAGTTCTTTTTGCATGTGACGTCTAGGGGGTTAAATCTGACAAAACTAACAGAACTAAAGGGTAAACAGGGAGGAGAGGAGGCACTGTGGGTCACCCTGGAGAATGGAAATGGCACCACAATCCGCACAGGAGTTGTATGCAGACCCCCATCTCGGGGAGGAAATGGACAAGGAAATGATAAAAGGCATCTTTGGGATGGCAGAGAAAGGGGAGATATTGCTGATGGGGGACCTGAATATGCCAGATGTTAACTGGAGCACCTTTGCTGCAGCTACATCCAAGAGCAGGGCCATTCTCGATGCCCTACAGGGGGCATGCCTCAGACAGCTAGTTCTGGAACCCACTCGGGAGGGAGCAATCTTAGACCTGGTACTCTCAAATCGGGATAGAGAGAGTATCTCTGATCTTGAAGTGGGTAGCCATCTGGGAACAAGTGACCACCAAACAGTGTGGTTCACAATAAACTTAACTGTAGAGTCAAGCCATACAAAAGTGAAGGTACTGGACTTCAGGAGGGCTGATTTTGTCAAAATGGGAGAGTGCCTCAGAAAAGCACTAACAAACAGGCAAGAAGGTGGGGTGGAGCAACAATGGGGAAACATCAAAACCGCCATCACAGAGGCAACAAGCCTTTGTGAGAAGCAAATAAATCAAAACAAAAGAAAAATACACTATGGTTCTCAAAAAAGGTGGCGGGGAAGGTAAGGGAGAAAAAGATAGTATTCAGGAAGTATGAGGAAACACAGAAGGAGCAGGACAGAGAACTGTACCAGTTAAAGCAGAAGGAAGCAGGGAAGGCAGTCAGAATAGCAAAGGCAAAAACTGAGGAAAAGATAGCCAACTCGGTTAGGAAGGGGGATAAACCTTTTATAGGTACATTAGGGAGCAAAGAAAGACTAAGGCCAGGATAATGACGCTGAATAAAGAGGAAGGTGGTTGGGCAGAGAGCAACAGTGAAAAAGCAGGGATACTGAACGAATACTTATGCTCAGTATAAACAGTGGAAAAGCAGGGGGAGATACCTAATCCAGTCAATAGAAGCACTCTGGATAAGGGGGTTGATATTAGTTCTTTCACAGAAGAAAGGGTTCTGAAAGAACTCTTAAAACTGAAGGTGGATAAAGCAATGGGGCCTGATGGGATTCACCCCAGAATTCTAAAAGAACTAAGGGAAGAACTAGTAACACCACTGACTACCCTTTTTAATAAATCATCGGAGGATGGTGTGGTATCTGAGGACAGGAGGAGGGCAGATGTGATTCTCCTTCACAAAAGTGGGAGCAAGACAGAGGCAGGAAACTACAGACCTGTCAGTTTAACCTCAGTGGTAGGGAAAATGATGGAATCACTTCTGAAGGAAAGAACTGTTGAGTACCTAGAGGCCACTGGGGCACAGGACCCAAGGCAGCATGGATTTACAGCAGGAAGGTCATGTCAGACAAATCTAATTGATTTCTTTGACTGGGTGACCAAAGTAGTAGACCAGGGAGGGGCTGTGGACATGGCCTACCTAGACTTTAGCAAGGCATTTGATACAGTCCCGCACAAAAGATTAATAAACAAATTAGCCAGCCTGGGAGTGGGTCCCAGGGTGATAGCCTGGGTAAAACACTGACTGGACAACAGGACACAGCGGGTAATAGTAAATGGAGTCAACAGTGAAGAAAGGGGGGTTACTAGTGGGGTACTGCAGGGTTCAGTACTGGAGCGGTCCTTTAATGTCTTTATAAGTGAAATTGCAGAGGGACTGGAAGGAAAAAGTATATCTGTTTGCAGATGACACAAAGATCTGCAACAGGGTTGATACGCAAGATGGGGTGGAAAGGATGAAAAGTGACTTGGCAAGGTTGGAGGAATGGTCAAATGTATGGCAGCTTAGATTCAACGCAAAGAAGTGCAAAGAAATGCACCTGGGAAACAAAAACCCAGGGATTGAGTACACAATGGGGGGTGAGATACAGACAACAACAAAAATGGAAAGGGACCTGGGGGTAGTCATATCAGACGATCTAAGGCAGTAAGGAGGGCTGGGAGGATACTGGGATGCATAGGGAGAGGCATCACCAGTAGAAAACGGAAGTTGTTGGCCCTCTGTACAGACAATTGGTAAGACCACATCTGGAGTACTGTGTACAGTTCTGGAGACCCCATCTCCGCAAAGACATAGACAGGATGGAGGCTGTCCAGAGGAGGGCAACCAAAATGGTGCAGGGTCTGCACCAGAAGACATATGAAGGAAGACTAAAGGAGTTTAAGATGTATAGCTTAGAGGAAAGGAGGGAGAGGGGGGACATGATAGAAACTTTAAAATACCTCAAGGAAATCAACAAAGTCTAAGAGGATAGCATCTTTCAGAAAAAGAGATGTGGAAAAACAAGAGGGCACAATTTGAAGATAGAGGGGGGACAGCTCAAAGGTAATGTGAGGAAGTATTTCTTCACAGAGAGGGTTGTAGATGCATGCAACAGCCTTCCTGAGAAGATCATAGAGTCAAAAACAGTGGGGGAATTCAAGAATGCATGGGACAGACATAAGGCAATTCTAGTGGGGGGGGGTAGGAGGAAGTAGGCTGTTGGTTAACTAGGATCTGCAGCATATCCATTAGGTAGGGGAAATGTGCAGACTAGGTGGGCCAAGCGGTCCTTATCTGCCATCAAATTCTATGTTTAAAACTTCAACAGCTTGATGGTGTTACCAAGCTTGGAAAAAGGTAAGAATATACCTAAGGTCTCTTTTGAATTAAAAGGGTTCATTTTGGATACCTGGTTAGGTGCCCTGAGGCGAAAGATATATTGCATCCCCCAGAAGAGAATATTATCTGAGTCTGTACATTTGGATATGCTAGCATAAGGTTCATAGATTGAATCCCCCCAGAATTTGAGACTAAAGGTGATTTGGACCCAAAAGCAGACAGAAAGGTTACTCTGTCTGTTATCTGGTCACACTATTGCGCTCTGAGGTTAGCACTGTGGGAGCAAAGGGCCTGACCTGCGGAGTGCATTTGTGACAGGCTCTACAAATGAGTTTTTTGGAACCTACATCATAACTCAGTCTTTTTAGAATTAACAGCAATTAATTAAAATGGATGCATAATCAAATGAAATACTAGCATTTAAATAGCATCACCTACTTTTTCAAGCCTGCAGGTATTTCAGGTTGTCAGTATCTCTGGCATACCATTTTTACACAGAGACCTCCTGCTTCCATTGCCACTTAGTCTCTGTGACCCTGAGCAAGTTATTATTAAACCTCTCATCATCATCTTGTCCAGTTTTAGGCCTTGGCACATATAAGAGTCAAGGGAACATCAGACCAGGACTGAACTGCACTTAGCAAGGTGGAAGGAAACAGCTGTACAGCAGCTAGAGCAAAAGTATCCCACTGTATCAGCAGCTTTATGTCATGGGGCATAGGTCTCTTATAATCAAATCTGTACTAGCAAGACCCACCAGGCAGTAGTTCCTTCTCTCAGCTCAACATAGGTATAGGCACTGTAACTATTGCTGGCATACTGATCCTGGTGCCAGAAACTCAACACATACACTGGTATTCCAATTGCCAAGCTTCAGGCTCCTACTCAGGCACACCAGCACTTAGTTCCAACATGCTGATGTACAGTGGAGCCATCCACAATGCAACGCAGTGCCTCGCAGTTAATGACATGTCACAAAATGCTGCATGACAAAAAGGCTTAATTACCATTGAATTACACTGTACCTGCAGCATACTGGAGCATTCTGCAGTTATAATGCAGTAATGCAGTAATGCTGCAAGGTACTCTGTTGCATCCTGGTTGGCACCACTGTAAGTGCAGGGTTTTCAGAACATGGATCAGTATGCCAGCAAGATGTCAGAAGGGACTCCAACCTCTACTGTCAAACTGTGTTATTTGAAGCTGGGTGAGTGTGTGTTGGTGTGTGGTGGGAGAGGCAGTGGTCACAGCCAAAATGTTTTATGCAGCCCAGTGAATGATGGTGGTAACCAGTTGAAACTGTGTGCAGCCAGGCGAGTGGATGAGGAGGGATCACCAGTCAAAATAGGTTTTGTGCTGCCAGGAATGTGTGTTTGAGGGGAGGTGGTGCTCACCAGTTGAAATATGATTTGTGCAGTTAGATAAATAGAAGTGGGTAGTCACTAGTTGAAACGTACGGCTGGAAGAGTGATAGGTTGGTCCCCACTTGATTTTTTTGTAATTTACACTTTTTCCCTTACCCAGTGGTACACTACTTCTTGGCCACTATACGGCCACTCCTCCCCTGGAGTCTCTCACTAGAGACTCTGCTCCAACCTGCACCTACCTGCAGATCCCTGATCCTTGGCCAGTGTCACACAGATATGTCCTTCCACGATGAGATCTAGGCTGGCCAACCTGGCAGTCAGTCCAAGAGCAACAGTGTACATGCCAGTATTGGGAAGGAAGGTGGGGTGAGACAGGCCAAGTAACATTGGATCGGGGAATGCTCATCATTATGACAGCCAACTGTAGTGCTCCCATCACTCCAGTGAATTAGAATGGGTAAGTGTGTTAGTGCAGTGAACCTAAGTCACTCAAGTAGGAGAGTGATGCACTCCCCCTGCACCACTGAGTGGGGCTTGTCACCTGTTGTGTTCAAATTGGTGTGAGGGGAGTAGTCATCACCAGTTTTTGTTGTAAAATGCCACTGGACCACTAGAACTATAGTACTAGCATAACTAACTACTGTGCTATCTCAACAGAGAAATTCATGTTTTAAAAACACTTTCCAAGGGAACTACTGGTCTGTAACCCTACATTCAGTCTAGTCTCTTTTTATTTTCCCTTTCACTCTCCATTTGTGCTACATTTTTATGTTGATTGCGCGCATGCGCAAGAAACATATTGCGGCAGGTTGCCAGAAGCAGGTTGTGGAGGCTCGGCACTGTTGTGTGTAATGCCCCCAGCCTTTAAAAACAGCCTCTTTCCCAATGATGTGGCATTGCTGACACTAGTTCAGCCAGCGTGCCACAACCTTGAAGTTTTTAGCCGCTGCAATCAGGGGCCACCTCGTCATTGCAGCGTCATCCACGCTATGAGGGCGACCCCTCATTGTAGTGCTCCCTTGCATTTCCCACCTGTTTGCTGAGGGTGCCCAATCCCCTCAGCATCATATCCCCTCCTGTTTTTTTTTGCGATGGGGTGCCCAATCCCTGTCAGCATCCCCCCCACAAGTTCTTGTGTGCGAGCGGTGCCCAATCCCCCTTGGCTCATGAGACCCCCCCCATACCAGTATGTGCCGACAGGAGTGCCCAATCCTCATCGGCATAATGTCACCCCCCTGCTTTTGTTGTGTGCTGATGGGGGTGCCCAATCCCAGTTGGCATGATGTGCCCCTCCTTTTGTTGTGTGCCTACGGGGGTGCCCAATCCCCCGTTGGCTACAGCTGGCCCCTCCCAAAAAAAGAGTCTGTTGGCACGCTGGGAGCCCACCCCAGTGTGCCACATCCCTGAAAATGAAAAAAATGGTCCCGTGATGTTTTATTATTTTTCCCCTGTGAAAAGAAATGGTCCCTCGCCGGTCTCCCTGCCCACCTCCTGCAGCCCGCGCCCACCCACTGCGCACCCCTGCCTCTCTACACCCCCCTCACCCCATACTTACCTCCGGAGTCTGGCACGATGATCTTCGGTGGACCAGGAACACATCTGCACTCTTCAAAGGCGACCGCGAACTGAGGAAATGCCGGTAAGCTGTATAATGGAATCAATAGGGTTTTTTCAACTTTGATGCATATCTCAGTCATTTTTTGGAATTTTGACATCAAATTTTCAACATGGTGTTTTTGGGACCCCTCCTCATGAATTCTGCCACTGTCATGGCATTACTCTGCCCCAAAAGGTGATTTCTCGGTCACTGCACAGAATCACCAAAAAGCCTATGTTGCAAATTTGGTGGAAAAAATCCAAAATGACTGTTTATGAGTATCGTTGTAGATTGCTACACACTCATCACCTGTGATATTCAATATTTTCATGTCAGATTTTCAACATTGCCATTTTCCACACACCTCATGAACAGTACAGCTGTCATTTTTCACATGCTGGCCGAAATGTGTTTTCGCACTTCTGGCGCAGAATAGCTCGGTTGCTGTGGGAAATCAGTGTTTGGGACAGATTACAAAAATGACAGTGACACTGCTCATGAGCAGAGGTCCTAAAATGCCTATGTTGAAAATTTGGTGCCAATACTCCATAAAACGACTGTGTTACGAGTGTGCGTTGTGCACTTTGCATGCACGCTCGTAAGTTCGTGAATGTATATTTTCACTCCAGATTTTCAATATTGACATTGTTCTGCACCTCCTTATGAACAGTTTAGCTGTCATTTTTCAGATCCTGGCCAAAATGTGTTTTCGCACTTCCAGTGCAGACTGGCGCAGTTGCTGTGGGAAATCCATGTTCAGGACACATTATAAAAATGACAGTGACGCTGTTCATTAGTAGAGGTCCTAAAATGCCTATGTTGAAAATTTAGTGACGACAGTCCATAAAATGAGTGTGCTACGAGCGTGCGTTGAGCAGTTAACATGCGTGCTCGTACCTTCGTAACTTTGCAATATTTTCACTCCAGATTTTCAACATTGCCATTTTTCCACACCTCCTTATGAACAGTACAGCTGTCATTTTTCACATCCTGGCTGAAATGTGTTTTCGCTCTTCTGGCACACAATAGCGCGGTTGCTGTGGGAAATCAGTGTTCAGGACACATTAAGAAAATCACACTGGCACTGTTCATGAGCAGAGGTACTAAAATGCCTATGGTGAAAATCTTGTGATGAAACTCCATAAAATGACTGTGTTATGAGTGTGCGTTGTGCAGTTTCCACACACCCTTGTAACTTCACAAATTAGTAATATTTTCACGCCACATTTTCAACACTGGCATTTTTCCACACCTCCTTATGAACAGTAGAACGTCATTTCTACATCCTGGACGAAATGTGTTTTCATGCCTCTGGCGCAGAATACTGCAGTCGCTGTCGGAAATCAGTGTTTGGGACAGATTAGGATCGAACGAGTGTGGGGGGGGGAGTGACCAAGCTCAACTGAGCTCTGTCGGGACTGCTGCGGATTTATTTGTGGGCAGGAAAAGGCACCAATGGAGGCAGGAGCCCAATACAAAAGGGCAGCTTGCAGAGGCGGAAGAAACAGAACGAGCGACTGAGAGAGGGGGAGTGAGCTCACTCAACAGAGCTTTAGCGTGACTGCTGCGGATTTCTTTGTGGGCAGAAAAGGGTGGCAACGCATGCAGGAGCCCCGTACAAAAGGGCAGCCTGCAGCGCCGGCAGAAACGGAATGAGTGAGTGAGAGAGGGGGAGCGAGTGAGGTCAACGGAGCTCTGTCAGGAGTACTGCAGATTTCTTTGTGGGCAGAAAAAGGTGCCAGCAGAGGCAGGAACCCAGTACAAAAGGGCAGCCTGCACCACCAGGAGAAACAGAATGAGCGTGTAAGACAGGTGGAGTGAGTGACCTCAACAGAGCTCTGTAGCTCTGTCGGGACAGCTGCGGATTTCTTTGTGGGCAGAAAAAGGTGCCAATGCAGGCAGGAGCCCAGTACAAAAGGGCAGCCTGCAGTGCTGGAAGAAATACAACGAGCGAGTGAGAGAGGGGGAGTGAGCGAGCTCAACGGAGCTCTATCGTGACTGCTGTGGATTTGATTGTGGGCAGGAAAAGGCAGCAACACAGGCAGGAACCCAGTACAAAAGGCCAGCCTGCAGCGCTGGCTAAAATGGAACAAGCGAGTGAGAGAGGGGGAGTGAGCAGACTCAACGGAGCTGTGTCGGGACTGCTGCAAATTTCTTTGTGAGCAGAAAAAGGCAGCAATGCATGCAGGGGCCCAGTACAAAAGGGCAGCCTGCAACAGCGGGAGAAACAGAACGAGCGAGTGAGAGAGTGGGAGTGAGCGAGTTCAACAGAGCTCTATCGTGACTGCTGCAGATTTCTTTGTGGGCAAAATAGGGTGGCAACGCAGGCAGGAGCCCAGTACAAAAGGGCAGCCTGGAGCAGCGGCAGAAACGGGATGAGTGAGTGAGAGCAGAGAATGAGCGAGCTCAATGGAGCTTTGTCGGGACTGCTGCAGATTTCTTTGTGGGCGGAAAAGGGCACCAACAGAGGAAAGAGCCCACTACAGAAGGGCAGCCTGCAGCATCAGGAGAAACAGAATGAGCGAGTGAGACAGAGGAATTGAGCGACCTCAACGGAGCTCTATCGTGACTGCTGCGGATTTCTTTGTGGACAGCAAAAGGCGGCAACGCAGGCAGGAGCCCAGTACAAAAGGCCAGCCAGCAGCGCCAGCAGAAACAGAATGAGCGAGTGAGGGAGGGGGAGTGAGCGAGCTCAACAGAGGTCTATCGTGACTGCTGCGGATTTCTTTGTGGGCAGGAAAAGGCAGCAACGCAGGCAGGAGACCAGTATAAAAGGCCAGCCTGCAGCTCCAGGAGAAACAGAATGAGCAAGTCAGAGAGGGGGAGTGACCCACCTCAACGGAGCTCTGTTGGGCCAGCTGCGGATTCCTTTGTGGACAGAAAAGGGTACCAATGCAGGCAGGAACCCAGTACAAAAGGGCAGCCTGCAGCACCGGGAGAAACAGAATGAGCGAGTGAGAGAGGGGGAGTGAGCAAGCTCACTGGAGCTCTATTGTGACTGCTGCAGATTTCCTTGTAGGCAGAAAAAGGTGGCAATGCAGCCAGGAGCCCAGTACTAAAGGCCAGCCTGCAGCGCCAGCAGAAACGTAACGAGCGAGTGACAGAGGGGGAGTGAGCAAGCTCAACGGACCTGTGTTGGGACTAATGCAGATTTCTTTGTGGGCAGAAAAAGCCACCAACAGAGGCAGGAGCCCAGTACAAAAGGCTAGCCTGCAGCTCCAGGAGAAACAGAATGAGCGAGTCAGAGAGGGGGAGTGACCCACCTCTTCGGAGCTCTGTTGAGCCAGCTGCGGATTCCTTTGTGGACAGAAAAGGGTGCCAATGCAGGCAGGAACCCAGTACAAAAGGGCAGCCTGCAACACCGGGAGAAACAGAATGAGCGCGTGACAGAGGGCCAGTGAGCCAGCTCAACGGACCAACGTAATCAACATTCGGCATTGACAAATGCTTGTTCACATTGTTTTTAATGTCTTTCATTTCCTCTGCCTTTTAATATCTGTTTCCTGGAAGGCTTATCTAATCTATGGTTCATTTAGTTTACTGGTCTAATTTGACATCTACACTTATCTATTAGATAACTATCTAGTTTCTAATTATAAATCATATAAAACCTATTTATTTGTTACTAAATATTCTTTGTGTTTCCCAGAAAATTATTTAATTTTGTTTTCTATGTGCCTGTTGGTGTTGACTAGTGAGCCCACACTATGGACCCCTCTCCAGGACCGGTAAGATTCCAATTTCTCATCAGGATTGGAACAGGGTTTGTTTAATCAGCTGAGATGTATAAAAATGTCAGGGGTTTAGGTATAAAACAGAGAGCGGATATGTTCACCATTGCTGAGCTTGGATAGGGGATGACAAACGAGTGAGGGAATCTAAATTAAAGGTTGAGATTGAGGGTTTGATGGTTTAACGAGCTGCAATGTAGGAAGGGGAAATTACAGAAAAAAGTGTGTAAGTATGTAAAACAAAACTGCAAAAGTGTTGGTTAAAGCAGCAGTAGTTGTTATTAGTTTGGTAAAACTTTTCTTTGCTTGTTTTTTTTTTTAATTCTTTATCCTTTGTCTCCAGTTTTGCCCTCTTCTGTCTGCTTACCTTCTATACATGTCCCTACCTTCTCTGTTAGAGGTGCTCATACTCAAATTGTCAGGAATCCATTCCATCGGTACCTAGTCAGAATTTCAGAAATTCTGAGACTGATTCTCTTCCACTTCTGATTCAGGCACAGGAGTGGAACACAGATGGAATCGGAAGTTCCGATTCTGCATCCGACTCCACTTTTGTACAGAGAGAAAACCTCCCCCCAGTCAGCAAACTAACAGGAGAACCTAAGGGAACAAAAAAAAAAAACCCGCCCCCACCCTTGTCTCCCTCTCCTTTTCTTAATCCGTATTAGGCTGCTGGGCTCAGGCAGCTGTAGGTGAGAGAGGCATACGGTGACTTCAGTTGCTAAAAGTTTGCACTGTAGTTGTAAAATTGTGATGTGTCCCTCATGACACTGACCACTCCAGTAAATAGTACTGACAGGTGTGGTAGACTACCCCACCATACTCCGGCTCATACCCCACGTAGTATACCACCGGCCCATAGTACCCTGAATCCCATCCCATTCCCGGGATAAGGCATCTGGTGGTGGCTACTAACCCCAGGGCTTTCTTGTGGTGGGCCACCCCCAGGTCACTCGGGGAGAACTGGGAGCTTCTGGGAGATAGTGCAGGGGAAAACCAGCGGTGATCAGAAAGGGAGTCGGATCGTGGCATTGGCACTCAGTGGTTTGTAATTATAGGCTTGCCTTGAAGTTGCCTGTTAACTTTGTCACTAGTCACTTACAGGACTGGGTGGACAGGAAGAGGTCTACATCCCTTGGTGGGGTCAGGACTTGGGGTACTACGAGCTAGGGTTATGAGCCACAGTATGAGGGGGCAGCCCACCAGACCTGTTGGACTTTCTACTACTTACAGAAGAAGTAGTCAGTGACATAAGAGACACAGTGGATTACAATTTTTACAACAACTACAGGACACACTTGTGGCAGCTAAATCACCAGACGCCTCTGTCACCTAGAGCTGATGCACACTCCTGATAGTTCAGGGCCCTCAGCCAGCCCAGCAGTATTAAGGTGTGGGAAGGGAGAGGGCATTTTGCAATTGTACTGGGTAGGGGGAGGGATTAGGATGCATTATCAGATTCCAGAAAGGGTTTTCTGGAATACCAGAATTCCAAAAATTCCCTTGGATTCCTACTCTCATTCCACGATTACAAGCAACCCTATTCTCTGTCACTTATTCCATCTTCCAAGAGGTCCACAGATCCTCTTTTCCCTATAGGAGGCAGTATTGCCTAGTGGTTAAGGGCACTGAGCTGCAAACCTAGAGACCTGGGTTTGAAACCCATCAGCTCCCACTTGCATACTGTGTGACCCTGAGCAAGTCACTTAACTTCCTTGTGCTCCCAGGTAGCACCTGGAAACAAGCTCTGGCTTAGAGTGCCTTTTCTGGTTAAACAATTTCCCCTTTCCCTTCCCTTCCCCTATGTGCTGCTCCCTTGGTTGGTTAGATTCCTTAGCAGGTCCTGCACAATATGACTCCGGGGTGGGGGGGATATGCAGCAGGGTGTGTTCACCCACAATGTCAAGCATGCCTCCACTATTCCAAATCATACCCAACAGTGATGTCTGATCATGATCTACAGCATGCCACACTGCCGCTTGGGAAACTGGTGTTCGCATGTAATCCCAGAATCCCACACTGTGCCCAGCTAGGCTCTGAGCACATTGCAGAGGTAGGGCACCCAGTTCTCAGGAAGTGAGGGTGTGGGCTGCTTGAAACACGCAGCCTTTGCTCACCAACAATTGGCATTTGCATTGGCTGTGAAGGACCTGCCGGCCCTGTTGGTGTAACAGATTGTTCAAAAACTGGAAACATCCCCTGTGGGAGGCAGCAAAGAGCTGATGGAAATAGTTAAGAAGAATTTATCTATTTTTAGAGGAACCCCTCAACTTTCCAGGTTATTGAACAATCCACTCAGCGTTTCTTACAGACGTGGCAGAAACATTAGAAACACACTTGTTAACAGTTACCAACCCAGGCTTGCAGACGTGCAGCACACCATCAGTAACTGAGGGACAAAACCTTGTGGGAACTGTAAGTCTTGCTACCTAGTGGATAGATGTACAAGTTTTGTTAATCCCAAAGCTGGAAAAGATGTGAGAGTAACAGGCAGAACTGATTGTGATACCGAGGGATTAGTATATATGCTCAGTGTTCTTGTGGCAAGTATTATGTCGGCAGGTCTAAGAGAAAATTCAAACAACGCCTTAATGAACATGTTGCAGCAATCAGAAACAGCAACACTGAGTATGCCATGGCAAATCACATTAACTAACAGCCCAACAGAACAGAACACAAAATGAGAGCAATAGGAATAGAAGCTGTCAAAAAAGACATAAGCGGGGGCGACTTGGAAAATGTACTTAATCAGAAAGAAAAAAAGTGGATATACAGCCTGGGGGCACTGAAACACCAGGTCCAAAAGAAAATTTGTGATTAAACCATTTCTTATGAGAAGAAAATAAATACAAAATCTTCTCTAAATCCCCCCTTCCCCATTCACAGTATGGTATGTTTACTAAGTAACATGCACATGTATTTGGCTAAGACCACATCCAGCCTGAGAAAACACATTTATCCAAATACTATTCCACCTGACAATATTAGGGGCATAAGGCCATATGTATCTCTAATAGGAATATTTGGAAAAAAATGCTTGTTTGAAAAAAATGCCTCTTTGTACACCCATGCTTACCTGGCTTTGTGATTTTTTTTTTTTTAAGGAGCCAAGTAGATGCCTTGACTGCTGGTTTATGAACACAGGAGACAAGACAAGATTAGATGATACAGTGTTTTATTTTACAGCATTATTTTTAGTATAGAGATGCTGCTATTTAGTTTTTATGTTTGCTTGCACGCATGTACAAGAAACATAGTGCCACCATATGAGTTTTCATAGGTGTGGCACCGCCACTTCCAATGCCCTGAGCGTTTTTGCAAGCACAGCCGCACTGCAGCAATGAATGTCCCAGCTGTCTATGACAGCAGTTCAGATGCAGTGGTGTACAGTTGAAAGCAAATGACCGCTACAATCAGCGGTGGTAACGTGTAGGCAATTTGCATACTGCTGTGCTATCAGCAATATGCAAACTGCCTACACGACACCACTGCTGACTGTAGCGATCATTGTATGCACTCCACATTTGTTGTGTGCCACTCCCCCCCCTCCAAGCACACTGTATGTCCAACGGGGGTGCTCAATCCCTGACAGCTCCAGTTACCCCCCCACCAAAAAAATAATTTCCAGGTGCCTCGCTGGGAGCCCACCCCAGCGTGGCAAAAGTCCAGTGTCCTCATGTGTTCCTCCCACCCCACACCATATGGTCAACGGGGGTGCCCAATCCCCCGTTAGCTCCACTGCCCCCCAAAAAAACTTCCAGGTGCCACTCTTGGAGCCCACCCCAGCGTGGCAAAAGTCCCACATCGTCTTTGTAAAATAAAAACCTGTAACAAAAGAAAAATGGTCCCTTATCGACTCTCTTGCCCGTCCCCCAACCGCACCACCCTCTGCATACCCACCTCCCACACCCCCTCACCCCATACTTACCTCCGGAGGCTGGCATGACGATCTTCGGTGGAGCAGGAACACGTCTGCGCTTTTCAAAGTTGCCCATGAACTAAAGAAATGCCGGTAAGCTGTATAATGGCATAAATAGGGTTTTTTTTAATTTTGGTGCATATCTTGGTCATTATTTTGGAATTTTTGCACCAAATTTTCAACATGGGGTTCTTGGGACCCCACCTCATGAATTCAGTGACTGTCCTTTGGTTATTCAGTCCCAAAAGGTGTTTTTGCAGTCACTGCGCGGAATCACCTTTCAGGACCGAGTAACGAAAGGACAGTGTCACTGTTCATGAGGTGGGCTCTCAAAAAGCCTATGTTGCAAATTTGGTGAACAAATTCCCAAAAATGACTGTGTTACGAGCGTGCATTCCACGCACACTCACAAATTCGTGAATTTGTAATATTTTCACTCCAGATTTTTAACATTGGCATTTTTTCACACCTCTTTATGAACAGTACAGCTGTCATTTTTCACATCCTGGCTGAAATGTGTTTTCGCACTACTGGTGCAGATTAGCGCGGTCACTGTGGGAAATCAGTGTTTGGAACAGATTAAGAAAATCACAGTGACACTGTTCATGAGCAGAGGTCCTAAAATGCCTGTGTTGAAAATTTGGTCACAAAAGTCCATAAAATGACTGTGTTTCGAGCGTGCATTGTGCAGTTTCTACGCACCCTCGTAACTTCACAAATTTGTAATATTTTCACTCCAGATTTTCAACATTGGCATTTTTCCACACATCCTTATGAACAGTACTGCTGCCATTTTTCACATCTTGGCCAAGCTGTGTTTTCACGCTTCCGGCGCAAAATAGCGCAGTCGCTGTGGGAAATCAGTGTTCGGGACAGATTAAGAAAATCACAGTGGGGGGGACGTGGCTGATGCTGTAACATGGTGGACGCAATTTAGCTGAGCTCCTCCAGGCACATATCTTTGAAGGCGAACTTTGAGACTCTAGCTGCTCAACTAAATGCTGTAACGGTGTGGCGTACCCAGGTAGCGGATGGCGTCTGGTAGGAAAAAAGAAAAGCAGGCAAAACTTCACTTTGGAGTGGCAGATATGCTGGGTCATTCAAATCGTGGCCTTGAACAGTTGCGGAGCAGGCCCGAACTAGACAAAAACCCTGGCACAATGACCGATCTGCAGAGGTCCCTCGTGGCAGTACCTGCTATGCTTATCCAAATCCAACATGACATGAAGGCAGGCTTTGCAAACATAGCCGCTCAGATCACCCACATGCAATCGGTGGTTATGGGCCTGTCGGAGACCTCTGCAACCCATACCGATCAAATAGCCCAGCTTGAGCGCCATGTCGGGGTGCTGGAAAAAAGCCCTTGTGGAGGCAGCCCAGGACAAGGCCTCCATTCTTAGCATGGTCAGAGAACTAAGCGCTCAGGTGGATGACCAAGAAAACCGGTCTAGGAGATCGAACCTGAGGATTGTGGGGCTACCGTAGGGTACTGAGGGGGACAACCCCAAAATAAACCTGCATAAATGGCTTGCAGAGCACCTCGAATTACCGCCAGAGCTGGCTCAGTGTGAAACTGAGCGCACTCACAGAGTTGGGCCTCCACCAAAAGAAGGTGACTGACCGCAACATTGCTTGATTAAATATCTGTGGTACGTGGAAAAAGAAGCTATACACAAACAGGCAAAAGTGAAAGGGCCAATAAAAGTGCAAAATAATTCGGTCATGATCTTCCAGGATTACAGCAGGGATCTTCAGAGTAAGCGACAACAGTTCAATGAGATCAAGACAAAGCTGTACAAAATGGGATGGAAATTCACCTTTCTTTACCCAGCCAAGCTCCGAATTAATCGGCCAGGGAGCGCAACCAAGCTATTTTTCTGCCCCAGAGAGGCCTCTCGATGGGTGGACGAAGTGGTGAAAAGGCGTCGCAGAGAAGGTTCAGCCGACAATGTAGATCTAGATAAGTGACTGATTCCTTCTGCTGCTTTGGTTTGATCTACTGTTTTATGTAGGCTGTTGGGTCCCCGGTGATAATGATTATTCTTATGTTGTGGTGTAGCTATGCTGCGCTATTTATTTTTGGCCGCTAATTTTCAATTCTATATTTGAATGGGAAATATCTGGTTGTGCTGTGGTAGCAATCTGCACCATCACTTGGAGACTGTTGGAAACCTGGCCTACAGAGCCCGGACCTGGTCTAGGGATCAGGGTAATGGCGGGGCTGGGATTTACACTGCTAGATCCTAAGAAGCTCTATGATTTAGACTTGAAACAACTAAACATTGACTTTTGTATTTATTTTTTTGTTTGTTTTGCCTGAGTAGTATACTGCCGCTACAAAGGGTGTTCTGTTTCTCCCCCCCTCCGGATGGGCCCTTGGCTCTAAAAATATTCACAACAGTGTTTTAATTGTTCAGAAAGGGGTGACAGCTTCCTGGTTTTCCTTTTATTTGAGGGGAAAGTTTTAGTGCCTCCCCACTATAGCTGTGAACAGGGAGACCGGGGGTTGGTGGGGGAATCAAGAATCGCTGGGGATTATTTTGTTGGGGTCTCATTGTGAGCTGCATCCTTGTGCATTTATGAAAAATGTGCCTAATATTGGCTTTTGGATTGTACTAAGTCTGCTAGTTTTAAGGTTTGCTGGTTGTCTGTAAGGGAAACAATGGCAGATCCTTATAGATCCGCGAGGGGGGAAGGTGGGCCCTATGTTAGTTATAGTTGGGAGCTTGTTGGGAGGGGAGGGGGCGGTGGGTTTTCTCCTGCTTCCGTTATTTAACTGCGAAGAAGCCGGTGAGACCTTTGGGATTCTTTTTTTTGAGGATGTTTGTTGGGAGTTAAAAGAAAATCGGTTGGTTGGGACAGATGACTGGGCACGGGTTCTCTGCTGGTACAGAAGATGTTGGAAATGCTCTAATTTGGGGGGGCTATGGCTAAGATTATTAAGGTCACATCTTTGAATATTAATGGTCTGAAGTCCGTTATTAAAAGGAAAAAACTGCAAACGGAGGTTAGGAGATCCAGATGGCAAATCATTATGCTTCAGGAAACCCACATGTCCCAGGGTGAGGCAGTCAAAATGGCATCAGCAATGGGAGGAACGTGGGTATCTTCAACATTCTCCACTAAATCGAGAGGGCCTGCAATTTGGTTCCCCAAGGGATCTGGGGTTAAGATTATTGAACACATTTCAGACCTTTATGGGAGATTTGCTCTGGCTAGGGTATCTCTCCCCAAGGTGGGCATGATATCCTTGGGGTCCGTGTATGCTCCTAATCTGGAACAACCGGAGTTCTTTCAGCAGTTAGCTTTGGAATTAGCCAGGTGGCTTGGGCCATGAATTATTAGGGGAGACTATAATTGTGTTCTAGATAGTGTGCTGGACCGCTCTAGCACTACCCCCATCACTAAAACTAAAAATGCCCTAGCACTGGGAGCACAGCAGCGGGACCTGGGCCTGGTCAACATTTGGCGCCATGTACACCCCACTGGGAGGGATTACAGTTTTTTTTCTCGTGCCCATAGATCCTACATCAGACTAGATAGATTACTATGTCTCACTCTTTAATCCCGTCCTCAATAGGTGCATCCTATTCCCCCATGCTGCTCTCTGACCATGCCCCTGTGACACTGGAGCTGGTGATGGGAGACTCACCCCCTGTGGTCAGGCAGTGGAAGCTGGACCCCATTCTACTTAAAGATGGAGCTTACCGCACTGGGGTCGCTGCAATGATTAAATAATTTTTGGTCTTCAATAGAAAAGGAGATACGTCGCATGTGGCGAGGTGGGAAACACTGAAGGCCTCAATTAGGGGATACTCAATTTCATATGCGATCCATAAATCGAGAGAGTCCCAGCAAGATTTACAAAGGTTGAGGACCAAAACTGAAGCATGTGAGGAGGCTAATAAGAAAAGGCCTACGGCTGCTGTATATGGGGTCCTACAGAAACTTAAGTGGCAATATAACATTTTGAGTAGTGTCAATTTGGAGAGAGCGATCCTGCTAACACATGCGGGTGCATATTTTGATGGAGACAGGGGGAGCAAATACCTCACTTGGCAGCTGCGTAGGCAAGAGGCGGACAGGAACGTGGAGAGCATTCAGGATGTGGGGGGGGGGTACTCAGAGGGGATACTCCTAGTATAGGCCGGACCTTTGGGGCATTCTATTACCAGCTGTACACTTCGCAGGGGCCCACTAATCAATCAGACCTAGATCGGTTCTTTGCACATGTTTCCCTACTAGTGCTCTCTCCTGACCAGGCACGTGACCTGGACATGCCCCTTATGGTTGTTGAGCTCCAAAGGGTGATTAAAGACCTCGGGAGGCAAGGCTCCGGGCCAGATGGCTCCCCAAAGACTTATTCAAAAACTTTCAAGACTTACTCCTTGAGCCTCTATATGATATGCTGAAGGAAGGTCTGGAGAAGGGAGAATTGCCCCCCTCCATGCGGTCGGCTATAATTACAGTACTCCCCAAACCAGGTAAGGACCCCACTTGTTGTGCATCTTATAGACCTATCTCGTTGCTAACAGCTGATTATAAGATCTTAGCCAAAGCCATGGCAACGAGACTGGAGAGACTTCTCCCCCACCTGGTCCACCCAGACCAATCGAGCTTTATTAAAGGTAGACAAGGGAAACACAATATTAGACGCAACCTTAATATTATAAACAGGTGGCGGGTTGGTGCCAGGAACCATGATGTGGCAATTCTCACAACTGATGCGGAAAAAGCATTTGACCACGTGGAGTGGGGGTATCTCTTTAATACGTTCAATAGATTTGGGATGGGTCCACTCTTTAGCTCTTGGGTCCGAACACTGTATCAGCATCCCAGTGCACAGACAGCTGTCAATGGAATAGCGCCCTCTCCCCTTGCTTTGAGTTAGGATGGCGGACATGGCAGGGGTGCCCTCTTTCACCACTCCTTTATGTATTATCACTAGAACCCTTAACAGCGAGGATTAGGGCTTATAGTGAGATTCGGGGGTTCCAGAGTGGGGGAGGGAACATAAGGTGGCCCTATATGCTGACGACCTTTTGTTATACTTGCAGTCTCCCTCTAGTGATTTACCAGAGATACTTAGGGTTATGAGAGAACATGGTGGCTTATCAGGCCATAAAGTAAATTACACAAAGAGTGAATTGCTCCCAGTGGAACTTATGAACAGAGCCAAATTGATGGCTAACCTTGGAGGCCTACAGTTGGTAGATAAGTTGAAATATCTGAGCGTATAGATATCAGTGCACTCGCATAAGCTGTACACATTGAATCTTAAACCCCTTCTGCAAAGACTATCCGGGGATTGTGACAGATGGGCTGGTTTACCTCTCTCCTTGATAGGGACGGTGGGAGTGGTGAAGATGATGTTACTCCCCAGGTGTCTATATTTTTATCAGGTTTTGCCTATTGTCATCCCTCTCTCACATTTTAAACATATGAATGTGACCATACATAAATTCCTGTGGAGAAATAAGCCTGCCCAGGTAAAGAGAGCTATTTTAACGCTGCCTACTTCCAAGGGTGGTTTGGGTCTCCCTAATTTCTATTGGTTTTATTTGGCAGCGCAACTCACTTTTGTTGCACCTGCGAGGGGAGGTCATATTCCACTTTGGTGGAACCTGGAAGAAGAGCAACTTCGAACCCCCCTGTTGGGAGGACTGCTTGCAGGGGCACTGTGGCCTAGTGGACGACCTTGCGCCAGTAATTCTTTTACGGCAGCTACACTTCAGAGCTGGGTTAAAGCACATGAACTGGGAGGTCACATAGCCGCCTCCTCCCCTTATACTGATTTGGTATTGGCCCTGCAGCTTAAAGGCCCATGTACCCTTAACCTGACACAAAGATTATTGGCTTGGTGTAAACTTGGGTTGAGGTTGGTGAATCAATTATATGAGGGGGGCACATTTTTGCCTTTCCCTATATTTGCCAGAACTGGGGAATCCCAACTGCTGACTTTTTTATATATCTTAAAATTAAGAACAGGTTGGGACCTTCACTTGGACCAGAACATGGGTGGGGGGCTGCGTCCCCTTTAGAAGAGGAATTATTACGTTCTCAACCAACCTCTAAACCGCTCACCATATTTTATAAAATTATAGTGGGAGGTGGTGCTGACGGGCAACTTGATAAGACCTGGCTGGATTGGTACTCTGATTTAAGTTTAGGTTGTAGTGGGGAGGTCTGGGCCCACGCGATTCGCCACTTTAATACTTGCTCTAGAAATAACAAATTAAGGCAAATTCAATTTAATTTTATGTACAGGTCCTACTTCACCCCTAAGTGCCTACATGCGCTGGACCTATCCAAACCAGATATGTGCCCCAAGTGTCTAACTAGCACAGGAGATTTTCTCTATTTGGCACTAACCTGTCCTAGGGTTGCCCCATTTTGGTGGGAAGTACACCGACTAATGGAGGGGGTACTAGATTGCACTTTACTGTGCAGTCCTCTGGAATTCTTATTGGGCGCGGATCCACAGCGACTCAGAGGTGGAGCTGCTGAGATACTTTGGTCACAAGCATTAATTAATGCCAGGAAAACTGTAGCCCAGAGTTGGATGGCTCCCTCACCCCCTGCGGTCCAACAGTGGGTTAATAACCTCTGTCTGAGCATGAAATTAGAAAGAGTGCAAGGGGATGCCATGGGCAGAGGGGCATGGTTTGACTTGGTCTGGAACCCTCTAATACAGGCGATTGAAAATGATAAATTCTCCACTTAGGTTGATAGGTGATGGTGTGGGCCAACTGGTAGCTTGTCAGCTGAGGGGATCCCCAAAAAGAAAAAGGATCTGATCTGTTCAGTATGTGTCGTATGTACAATATGAGTTGCCACTGCATATTGGAGATACTGTAGAGGTGAGAAAAATGTATGTGAGTAACCTGACTCGTCTTCAACAAATGTGTTGCAGCATTACCCAATTGCTCTCTATCTGTTCGCAGTGAATTAATTTGTATGCCCTTATCTAGATTGACTATGTGATTGATTGATTGCTTGTATTCTTATCTGTTTACACCTCTGACTGGTTGGGGCGTATTTGTCTGTTGTCTGTAACATCCAACCATCTTAATAAAATATTTTGAATAAAAAAAAAAGAAAATCACAGTAACACTGTTCATGAGCGGAGGTCCCAAAATGCCTGCTTTGAAAATCTGATAAAAAAATTCCCCAAATAATTGCATTATGGGTGTGCGTTGTTCAGTTTCTACGCACACTCGTGACTTCACCAGTTTTTTTATATTTTCACTCCAGATTTTCAACATTACCATTTTTATACCTCCTCATGAACAGTACAGCTGTCATTTTTCACATCATGTTCAAAATGTTTTTTCGCACCTGTGGCGCTAAGTGGCGCAGTCACTGTGCAAAATCACCTTTTGGCTAACAAACTGATAGTGTCACTGTTCATGCGGTGGGGTCACAAAAAACCCATGTTGAAAACTTAGAGTAAAAATACCAAGAAATGCCCAGGGCCTTAGGGTTTCCAACCATAACGCTCTACTCTGTAGGGTCTGACAGGCATCCACCCTACCCTGTAGGGACTGACAGGCATCAGGGGTGTGACTTGGGATTGTCAACAGTAATGTTCACGCCATTCCACCCACACCCCCACCCTGCAGCCAGTGACAGGCATCGAGGTGCACCTTGGACTCTTTGGCCCCAGAGTTCACACCATTCTCCTATACTGCACCCATTTCAGTGTATTTCCTTATGGAATGAGGTGAGTGTAAAGCCCGAACACCCTAAGGCACACCTCAACACTTGTCAGTGTCTGCAGGGTAGGGTGAGGTGAAATGTTGTGACAATTATGGGTGACGACCCAAAGGCACACCCCAATGCCTGTCCATCTCTGCAGGGCGGGGGTGGAGTTGGCGTCAGTTCAATATATCACTGCCATTCCTATACTGCATTTGTCTAACTCATGCACTTCCACTGCTAATGCCAGCAAGCAAACATTTGGCATTGACAAATGCTTATTGTTATTGTTCACTGGATGCACTTGTGATGACACTTGTGTTCTCTTAATTAGTCACATGTTAGCTAGCCCTGTGGCACTGAGGTGCTAAGGTGCTGGATGCCTTACCTTGTGCTGTGCTTGTGACCTGGGTTCGGGAGTGACCTTGGGTTGCCAGGGTGCTGGCGTGGGGGGGGGGGGCAGAATTGGCGAAGGCTCTCCTCTCCCAGGAAAGGGGGGGGTTGACAGCCCATATTCGCCAACACCAGATGGAGGTCTGGTGATAGGCGCAGGTGGCAATAGTGCGACCGGTAGGGTGGGGGCGTCCCATGAGGCATGCGTAAGCATGTCTCCACATGCGTGCATCAAGTCGGGGATGTGTGCAGGGACTAAAAGGGAAACAGCCAAAAAGTATGTATGGAAAAAAAATAATTAGTCACATGTTAGATATCTTAACACAATGGGCACACTGATTGGTGCTTGCATGTTTAAAAAGAAGCAGTGTCATTGATGATTTCATTCTCTGAGGAAGCCCCTGTGGCAAGGAGCAAAACATAAGAAGCCTGTACTACTGTGTAAACACCGCTGGTATGACTTATTAACGTAACATTCTTTTGAACCAGACTTTGTTTGCAACTCCTTACTGCAAGGGTGTGTGCTGCACCTATTTTTCTGATTGTAACTACTGAAGTGCTATTAGAACCACCACCCGAGTGCCCGTCTCTACTTAGCTAAAACAGATCATCTGTGGTTGTAGAGCATCCACACTAGAATACATGCCAAGGATGTGTAGTTTGGCTATCATTCCAGATAGGGCCCTTTGTCTTATTTTACAGATCTAGACAGACATTGCAAACTACCAATCAGGTAATTGCATCTTTTTTATTAGGCAATTTACATGTTGTGTAAATCATCTCTTTGAGTTTGATCCTATGTGTCTTCTTAAATTGAACATTTTTAGGACTCCTTCAGCATGACCTTCGAGGAACAGCTTCCCAACATAGATCGATCATGTAGCAGATATTACCTTTTCAGCAAAAAACTACTGTATCAGTGTGTAAGCATCTGTTATAAGGTAATGGAGGGGCAGAGAGGGGTGCATGAGAAGCTCTGGGTAAGTACAAACACGAACAGAGTTGGCAAGTGGTGAAAGGGTGCAAATGGCCTGATACTGTATGTGCAGGGGTGAAAACGCCATTTGTGTAGTACTAATGGGGGGCGTGTGGCAGGTCTGCTGGCCTCATCCTTCCTGAGTGCGGAATGCACAGAAGAGACATGCCCCCCCCTTCCACACTTGACATTAATAGTGGGGGGTACTGGGTTGCATAGGGAGAGGCATCAACAGTAGAAAACAGGAAGTTGTTATCGCTCTGTACAGACAGTTAGTGAGACCCCATCTGGAGTACTGTGTGCAATTCTGGAGACCCCATCTCCGCAAAGACATAGACAGAGTGGAGGCTGTTCAGAGGAGGGCAACCAAAATGGTGCAGGGTCTGCACCAGAAGACATAAGAGGAGAGACTAAAGCAGCTTAATATGTATACCCTTGAGGAAAGGAGGGGGAGGGGGACATTTATTTATTTATTATTTATTTATTTGCTTTTGTTTACCGGGTAAGTCACACTAGACATGCATGTGCCTATTTTCAGGTGCGACCCGGGAGAGTTACAGACTTGAATTTTACAGGTACAGTGACTAATACAGCTTTTACATACAGTGAAGTGACTAATACAACTTTTACATACAGTGAAGTGACTAATATAGTTTTTACATACAGTGAAGTATCAGAATACATAGAAGAATGACAGTCAGTAAAAAACAACACATGAGCCTGGGGGTGGTTACAGGGGGCCCGGGAGAATTAAGAGCTAGGCCATACATAGACAGTGAGTGAGTCAGGTTTACATGCAACGGGAGTGCAGACGATACCAGTTAAGGTAACTCAATTTGTCATTGCTTGGCCAGGTTGTCAGGAGAGTAAGTGCGGTGGTCCCAGAGGGCGCAGGGCCCCCGTGCCAGCAGAGTGAGGGGCGAGGCTACGAGGTGCAAGGGCAAGTGGTGGGGCCCTTCAGGAAGTTCCAGAGGGAAGTTTTAAATCCAGTGTGGGAGGGGGTGGGCCGTGTAAGGGCTGGGAATGAATTCCATAATTTCAGGGCATAGCTGGCGAAGGCTCGATCACCCACAAGGGAGCGTGTCCTAGGAAATGGGCGGTTGAGTGCCGCCCTTGACCTAAGATGGTAGGTAGTGGTGTCAGGGTTGAGGGGGAGGGCCAGGGCAGCAGGGGTGGCTGATCTGACGATGTTGTCAATTAAGTTACCTATTACGAAGGTACGGTGCTTTTCCGGAGGGAGCCACTCTAGATGAGAGTAGAGATCGCAGCGGTGTGTAAGGGGAGGAGCAGAAAGCACGAAGCGGCAGATGCTGTTGTAGGCCGTATCCCATTTAGAGAGGATGGATTTTGGCACAGGGGCGAAGGTCACAAGTCCATAGCAGAGGGAAGGGAGGAGAACACCCCTGGCTAGAGCCACCCGAGCAGCTGGGGTGAGGCAAGTTTTTGTTCTTTAGGCAAGACCGAGTTTAGCATTCGTGGCCTTACAGATGTTTCGGACATGTAGGAAGAGGTCCAGCTGGGGGTCCAGAGTGACGCCAAGATACCTGATTATGGGAACCATCTGCAGGGGCAAGCTGATGGCCCCATGGATTAGAAGGGGGGCCGGGTAGGATTTAGTTCTGCTCAGGCAGCCAAAGAGCATGGCCTGCGTTTTCTTAAGGTTGATGGTGAGCTTGTGAACCGCCAGCCAAGATTGGATCCAATTGAAGTCGGAGTTTAGTTGGGAATCTATGGTGCCAATGTCACGACTACTGTTTAGAATGACAAGGTCATCAGCGTACAAGATGATTAGCCCATGGGTGGAGACAGATGGCAGCTCGTTGATGAAAAGGGAGAAGAGCGTCGGACCGAGGACGGACCCTTGGGGGACCCCGCATTGGACAGTGGTGAGATGAGAATGGGTCTGGTTAAAATTGGTGTATTGTTTCCTACCAGTTAGGTGATTGAGGAACCAGGCATGGGCAGGGTTAGAGAGTCCGAGGGAGAGGAGAGTGGAGCTGAGGAGGGAGTGGTCAACCCTGTCAAAGGCCTTGGAGAGATCCACGAAGATCGCGCCTGTGAGGTTGCCCTGGTCGGTAGCTGTTCTGATCTGTGAGATGACTACAGCGAGGGCAGTGGCCATACTGTGCCCCTTCCTAAACCCATGCTGGGCCGGAGAGAGGAGGTTGTGCACCTGCAGGTACTCATTGAGCTGAGAGGCCACAACTTTCTCTAGGAGTTTGGAGGCGGCCGACAGAATGGCAATAGGCCGGTAGTTAGAGGGGTCTTTGGAGTTACCCTGTTTGAGAATAGGGGTAATTTTGGCTACCTTCCAGAGATCCAGGATGACACCAGCTGTTAAAGAGGAGTTGAAGATATGTGTTATAGGCCAGGCAAGGAGGTGGGCACCCAACCTAAGCAGTTTCGGCTCCAGGTTATCGTGCCCTGCGCCAGTGTGAGGGGAGAGGCTGGCAAGTAGCCTCTGAGTCTCAGCGGTGGATACTTGTTGAAGGAAGAAGGAGGGCCGGGTCTCTGGCCCAGGTCGAGAGGAGCTGGAGGAGTGGGGTTCAGGCAGTTGAGCGTTCGGGGATGTGGGAGTGGCGGGGGCAGAGGGTAGAGGAGGGGAGGGCTGTTCGGAGAACATTGCGTTAAAGGTATTAGAGATAGTGCGTGGCTGTTGCAGCTAACCCCGTCAATTACTAAGTCCGTGACTTGTACTCGGGCAGAGCCCCCCACTGCACTTCTAATGTTCTGCCAAAAGCTCCACGGGTTGCTGGCTGAGGCGAGTAGGGCGGTTTGGCAGTACTCACTTTTGGCTGATCTGATGGCTTTTTTACAGGTGTTTCCAAGGCACCTGTAGGCAGTGAGATCATCAATGCTGTGGGAGGCTTTGTAGGTTTCCCAGCATTTGTCCCTGAGTTTCATTAAGGAGAAAAGGCCCCCATGGAGCCATTTGGTAACAGTGCCCCGCGCCCTCCTTTTTGTGAGGGGGGGGCATGTTTGTTCTGTACTGGGATGTATTTGGTTAAGAATGCACCCAGTGCTTGATCCGGGTCCAAGGAGGCAGTGACCCCGGACCAGTCGATCGAGCTAAGGTCAGCAAGGAATTTGGGCAAGTGGAATTTTGAGAAGTCCCTTATTTGTATCACTTTCCTGGGTATTTTCACCTGGGAGATACCCTAGGTACAAAAGATGGGTGAATGGTCCGAGATGGCATCAGGTAGGATGCCCGAGGATGTGATCCTGTTCGGTCTATTAGTCAGGACCCAGTTGATCAGTGACCTTTTGCACCCCCGGGGGGAGGGCCTTGTTGGTTCGGTGATAATCTGGTTTAGTGCGAGGCCTGAGAGCAGTGGCTCACATGATTTCAAGTTTGAGCCTAACCAGTTTAGGTTGAAGTCTCCTATGATAAGGACTTCACTTGTGCCCACTCTCTCACTAACATTGTGCAGGAATGAGGAGAGCCCAGGCATGCCACCTCTAGGGGGATTGTAGCAGCAGATCAAGTGAATTTTCTTGGTGAGCCCAAACAGGAGAATGGCGTGCAGGAATTCACATGTCGGGAGGTCTACTGCCAACACGTTGAGGTGGGCTTTGTAATAAAGTAGCACCCCACCACCACATTTGTTCCCCCCTCGATCACTTTTGATGTGGCTGTACCCTGGTAGGGAACACATAGTATCAGGAGTGTGAGGTTTTAGCCAAGTTTCTGTGATGCCCAGTATGTCTGGGTTGTAATAGGCAACCCAGGCAGTGAGCTCAGCAAGGTTGTATAGGAGACTACGGACATTTAGATGGACAATTTTTAGTCCTTTGGCAGATAGCCATGAGGTGGGTGAGTTGAGGGGCTGGAGGCCATCCTGGTTGGGAGTGGTAGTTCCACCCCGGGTGGGCCCGGTGGGGGGTGGAGGGGGCGGTCATGGCAGCGGGGAGTTTAGTGATAGTGGAGTGGTCAGGCGGCGCTGGGGTGTAGAATAAGGGAATGGCTGTAGTACACCGAGTGGTATAAGGACTGAGCTCAGGCCTGCAGAGGTATGAGACCTTTTTTTTTTTTTTATTTTGTTTTGTTAGGCAGCAGGGTGTGCACTTAGGTCGGAGCTTGAGAATTGCTAGGTCTGCCCCTAGTGGCAGGACAGTATAACTTGCAGATGGAAAACTGGGCTGATAGGTTAATTCTCAGCCCATGTGATCTCTTTCTGCCTATTTAAGAGAGAGACGACCAAGGGTGGTGGTGGGGGCGGTGGGGAGCTGAACACTAGGCTGTCAGAAAACAGCGCGAGCAGCAGAAGGGCTTTTCACAACGCGCTACTGTCCAATGCCAGAGTTCTCCGCCATTGAAAAGGGTGCCAAAGCGATCAGAAGGACAAAGAGCAGCACCAAGTGAAAGCTGCCGTCCCAGCAAAATGATAGGATGCCTCAGTAATTACCTTTCTTGTCCGTCTGGCTGGATCAAGGGTCCGGGTGAAGAAGAGAGCCGGGGGGGTTGGGGGAAGGCAGTGGAGCACCCTCACGACCACCGATCCTCAGGGGTTGCAGCTGTGAAGACAAAGGGAGAAAGGCTTGGGATAAGTAAGCTAGAGGGATGAGGGGGGCGGTACTAAGTAATAACAAAGGATTAGGTGCGGTGGTTTTGAGAAGCGTATCAGTAGCGTTGCTGTGCAGGAGTGCTTTAGCAGAGAGATTACAGTGTCTAGCTCAGTCTGTGAAAACCCCACATATGCGATTGAAAGTGTCCCTCTGGAGAGCTTTTGCAGAGAGTCAAGCTCGATTTAAAGTATCCCTCCCTCTCAGAGGCAGTAGGTACATCACAAACAGCACTTCATAATCAGCTGGTGAACACTGCAGTGAAAATTGTAACATATAAAAATCAGCTTTAAAGCCCCACGTATACCCACAATGGATAGTACTTTAATCCTGGCCCACCCTCACGTACTGCCTTAAAGGGGAGTGCTTTAAGGTAACCGAATCAAACACAATAATTTAAGGCAAAATTAAGCACAAATCATATATAAAAAAAAAAAACTATCTGCATGTCTGCGACGTCAGAAACAGCACGAGCAGCAGAAGGGCTTTTCACAACGCGCTACTGTCCAATGCCAGAGTTCTCCGCCGTTGAAAAGTGCGCCAAAGTGATCAGAAGGACAAAGAGCAGCACCAAGTGAAAGCTGCCATCCCAGCAAAACAGTAGGATGCCTCAGTAATTACCTTTCTTGACAGTTTGGCTGGATCAAGGGTCCGGGTGAAGGAGAGAGCCGGGGGGGTTGGGGGAGGGCCGTGGAGCGCCCTCGTGACTACCGATCCTCAGTGTTTGCAGACATGATAGAAACTTTCAAGTATCTCAAGGAAATTAGCAAAGTACAAGATGGTAGTACCTTTCAGAAGAAGAGATGTGCAAGAACAAGGGGGCACAATTTGAAGATAGAGGGGGGATGGCTCAGAGGCAATGTTAGAAAGTATTTTTTCACAGAGAGGGTTGTGGATGCATGGAACAGCCTTCCCGAGGAGGTTGTGGAGTCAGGAACAGTGGGAGAATTCAAGAATGCATGGGACAGGCATAAGGCAATTCTAGTGGGGGGTAGGAGGAAGTAAGCTGTTGATTAACTAGAATCTGCAGTTTATCCATCAAGTAGAGAAATGGGCAAATTAGGTGGGCCAAGCGGTCCTTATCTGCCGTCAAATTCTATGTTTCTATGTTAATGCAGAGCAATGTGCATATAGTAGGTGTCTTTTAAACAGTTTTGTGTTTTAATTGGGTTTACCACAACGTAACCCAGATAGACTATCTTAGGGTAGCTGGTTCATTCCACTGGGGTGTCAGACAGACAAGGCATACTGATGAGTCCTGGTAGGACGAAACACGTGTCTATCTCTTCTGTTGGCACCCTTTGCAAACTGTGTGAGAGGCCTTTCTGCTTAAAGTTGAACCAGCATAATATTCTGTGGTGATTTGCATATGAAGCCCATGATGCTTTGCATTGTGGGATCATGTGTGATTTTGTATTTCTTTGAAACTTGGCTTCCCAGCCAAATGCCCTTTGGGGTAATCATTGCCTCAGTGCTTTCGCACAGAGGTTCTTTGTCTTTTAAATAGTTTTTTGGTTTAATTGGGTTCACTCCAATATAACCCAGATAGACTATCTTAGAGTAGCTGGTTCATTCCACTGGGGTTTCAGACAGAGGAGGCATACTGATGAGTCCTGGTAGGACGAAACACATGGCTATGTCTTCTGTTGGCACCCTTTGCAAACTGTGTGAGAGGCCTTTCGGCACCATGCAATTCTGCTTAAAGTTAAACCAGCATAATATTCTGTGGTGATTTGCATATGCAGTCCATGATGCTTTGCATTGAAGGGTTATGTGTGATTTTGTATTTATTTGAAACTTGGCTTCCCAGTCAAATGCCCTTTGAGGTAAACATTGCTTCACTGCTTTCGCACAGAGGCTCTTTGTCGTTTTTATAGTAGGTGTATGGCTGATTGAACCCAAGAAAACACCCAACCCTTTTACCTCCAAATATAAACTTATTAGCATCCCACCAGCACAGCTGTAACCCTTCTGCTTGCGGAGCTGGAGACTCAAGTTTGGAGTAAGCAGGAGACATCGGAGGGTCTGCCGGGGGTAGGAGGATTCAACATCTGATGGACTGTTCTCCAGGGAGGAAAGGATGTAGTACAAGCCTGGCCCCTAGTGGCAGCCACAGGCAAGGCAGCCAGGGACCACAACATTGGAAAGATGAGGAGCAGTGGCTGTCGATGTCCTGTGTGCAGGAGCATGTGCAGGGTCACCTTGGATGGCATTGCACATCTGCTCCTTTTAGGGGGAACCAGGAGGTGAAAAATGTTCTGGCAGGTCAGGGTGAAGGTCTGACCCCACAAGCCCTGCACTTGGTGACGTGGTGCTCCTCCTGACTGAGGCACCATTCCACAGCCATCAAGGCTGATCCCCACCATGGTGGGAAAGCTGTGGAAAAGGAGGAACTGGACGGAATGTTCTCAGGATACCAGGGTGACAGGTTTGGAGGGTCCAGCCGATAGGGGCCCAGCCAGACTGGAGATAGACTGAAAAAAAGATAAATTTGTGAGACAATCAGAGCCATCTGATGGCCCAGTGTGGGTGGCGCTGCATGTTCCCATGCTGGATACCTGGGTTTAGAAGCAAGTTCAGGAAGCTGGTTCGGTGGTCCCAAGGGCTGGAAAGGAAATTCTGCATGTCAGACCTCATAGTTGGGGAGTTAAGGTGTCTTGTTCTGCCACTCTAGAGACCCCTGAGGTGGGCAAGGGAGCTTGCTTTTCCTGCAGGGGCACGCTAGCAGTGTGTGAGGCAAAGTGGGACACAGCTGGACATCAGGGTGGTGGGTGGAGCAAAGGAAGAAAAACAGGGGAAAAAAAACACAGGAAGGATGAGGCCAGCAGACCTGCCACAGGCCCCACACCACCAACTGGGCCCTGGCTGAAAGTCTGAATTGGGTCACTTGGGGGTTGGGAGGACAGCGCTCCCTCCCTTCCCTGGCCCTGCCATAGGGGCAAGTCTGTGGTGGATCTCTGGAGCCAGGTAAGATCCAGGGATGATGGGGCTGATTGCTCAGGTGGCTGGGGTGGGCAGTGACAGGACATAAATAAGGGATGGAAAAAAACATGTATATTAGATGATAAATGCCAAATAGAAATAAGTAGTACCTTCTTATATTAAACATTTTATTTAGCTGCCCTGACTTTTTATTATTATTTTTTTCCACGTTCATCACTCCCACATCAGGGTTAACTGTTTAAAAAGTTATCCCCCTGTGTATCCCTTCCACCGACACTCTCATTGGGCCCTATGCACAAAAAGTTTAAAAGCCTACATACCACATATCCATGGTGCGTGGGAAACCCTAGGACTGACAGCCATGCATCGAGGTCCCATGGATCCCCGCGGCATGCACAGAAGAGACACGCCCACCCCTTCCACACTTGATCCCCCAGGCAGTTTGTGCAGCTATATGCAAAGATGGTCTGGGATGTGGCCAGGTGGTGTGCCTGCACTTTGCACCATTCAACAGGGCACAGAGTACTGGATGAGGGGGCACAGACTGTGCAGGCAGTGTCCCTGCTATAGCCACTGCACACCCTTCATGGACATTACCTGTCAGGCCACAGTGGGACCGGAACCACCCCATTTCACTGCCCCAGCCCTCTAGTCCAGCAGCAAAGGCTGGGGGTAGCCATTGAGGCACTTGTCCTGTTTCCCTGTTTACCAGGATGCAAGGTGTCCCACAGTCCCCTGCTTTACATGGAGCAGGGGATCCACTCAAAGACCAGGACTGCCAGTGTCCACGATCTACCTCCATGCACCAGTGCACCAAGGGGGGGGGGTGGAGACTACGGACAGGCACCTTGTGGTGTCCAACAATTATGCATGCCATGCCCCACCTGCCTGTCATGGGTGTGGAGTTGCACTGGCCAGGTACATGCCTTTTACGGGTACCTGGCATGCACTGTTGCGTAGGAACCATTGTTTGTAAAGCACTTTGGGATACAATGTGTATGAAAAGCATTAAATAAATGATAATTCTTTTTAAGTGACTTGCTCAAGGTCACACAGCCGGTATTATACTCTAGTGGAATTTGAACCTGTTATTTCTTTGTTCCCAAGATGATACTTTAACCACTAGACCACAGTGTCTGAACAAAACATATCCAGTGAGGTGGTAAGTGTGGAGACAAGGGCAATTGATATGGTTGCACTAGAAGCTATGGGGAACAATATAGGACAGTGGCATGGGGGCATACAGGATAAGAGGTAATGGGATGCCTACAGGAAAAGGGCCAGCTGGAACTCTTGGGAGGCATAACCTTAACAAGAGGGCTAGCATCGAGTGCATAAACAAGGACCCTACAGGTCTCTAATGAGGTAGGGTGGTGAGGCAAGGGACACTAAGACCTCTGAGAAGGGATATGATAGAGAAAGGTGGCATTAGGGAACTGTAGAGGGCGATATGGGTCTGGAGTATGGAAATCTACAATGGTATAGGGGCATGGTACACCTGGGACAAGGGGCAAATGACCACCGGCCAGGGGGTGGGGGAGGCAAGCATATATGCAGGGATCCTACCAAAGAAGTAGTATTCAGAAAGAATGTATTCAAGGATTTAATATGAATACAAAGCTCTAATAGTTCTGGTTTGTATCTGAATACAAATTGAATACTGTTAGCAGTAAACTGATTGTATTCATTTGTATTCAAATATAAAGCTATGTTAAATATTTCGGCCTATACGAAGACTAACAAGTGGTTTGGTATATTCAGAATACCAAATGAAGGCCTGTACAGTATTCAGGCAATCTGTATTAAGCTTTTATTCAAATACTAAAAATGACCACAAGAAGATATATTCAGAATACAAAATTTACCACAAATTGAGTACAAACTGAAGTCTTCATGTTTAGTAAGCCGAGGGGTGGGGGTGAGGGGGTTACTGAGTGGTACTGATGGGGCTCTAGAACTTGCCCTGACTTGGGGCAATAGAAGAAGCAGTTGCCATGGCACCTGTTGCCTGTGCCCTGGACTCCAAACCAGCACCACCATCAGATAGGCAGGCACTGTATATTTCAGACTGACAAAGGAAGGAGCATCTATGATGATTCTCCAGCAGCACCAGCTGAGAGTGAGCAGTGATGCTAAAAATCATAAACCTAACTGCCACAACTGCCCATTCATTTAATAAATTATTTGACTGATTTGTGTGGTATTTAAAATACTTTATACAGAGTTGGGGGGGACATCAATAACACATTTAGCTTGGGGAATCATGAGGTCTAAGACTGACCCTGGGTGTGCAGAGGGAATATCAACTCCAGTATTTGCCTTTGACCCCTTACACATTTTGTTAATGACCAAGGGCCTTGCTGTGTGTTCCCTTGTTACACCCTGGGCCCTGATAGATGCTGTGCCTCAGACCCCAACCCCCAAGCCACTACCCTTTTCATTGCTAGGGGAAGCTTGTTAGCCTTCTTTCTAGCCACATTATTATTTCACACTCTACAGACCTGCTTTGGTGCCTTTACTACAATTACTACTTTGATTTGTACATGAGGAGAAAATCGCTTACATATTTTTTTTATACTGGTTAACCCCTCCTAGGGCCTTGGGAACACAAGACCCTTTCTGAAATCAGAGCAAAACAAGACGAGGGAAAAGCTGCTACCACTCAGCTGTCTCTTCTCAGGGTGAGCTGCCATGCAGTAGTCCTGGCTTACTGAAGGAGGGGATGATGGACTGGTGAGTGGTACTCCATGGAGAAAATATTCTTCCACTCTTTGGTCAGCCAAGTAAGCTCTTAGTTATCAGGAAAGGAGCCAGTTTTCCCCAAAGGCCCAGAGGGCCTTAGCCCTCAGTGTGTGTGTGTGTGTGTTGTGGGGGGCACCCTGAGGAGGCAGGGAACTGCCTTGGTTGGGCTCAACCAAGAACTGTGTGGGCCACGTGGGGGAAGGGAGCCTGAGGAGCAAGGGCTCATGATGTTCCTTAAAAATTCCCACCTAACCTGCCAGGAGAATAGATAGGTCCCTGGTACTGGGAATTTAGAACCTAGTGGTGAACAAGAGGTGGTAACCAGGAAAGGCAAAGCTAGGATATCAACTAAGACAGTCAGAATATCCTGTGGTGTGCCCTCAGCTGGTGCTGTGCTGTCTCCATGCCCCTGATAGCAGTGTCAATGGCTCATCTTGAGAACTCACTAAGAAGCCATGGCAAGGGATGACTTGACAGAGGTGAAGATTTTCCTACACAATGTGTCTATCTTACTGGAATTGGCATTAGGAGGGTACCACCAGTCACAAACAAGAGCTTTTGTGGGTCTGGAGACCCAAAAGTCCTGGGATAGGGTGAGGCTAGTCTCCAATCAACCCAGTGGGGGTGCTCTTCTGCAGTTGGAGGTCCCTCTGGACAGGAGAAAGGATGTAGGGACACCCCCAAGTTGTCAGAGTGGCCTCCTCCATGGTCTTACGCCAAGGAGGGACCACAGTGTTGTTACTGTTAGAACCTCTGTAAGTTTCAGTGGCAAGGTGATGGGATCATGACTAAAGTAGCAGGGTATTTCCAGTGCTAACATCTTTTCCTCATGATTCCTTTGCACATAACATATTCACCAGGAGAGAGCATGAGGCAAGAAGATTCCATGCCCTAGAAGTAGGATTCTAATGGAAAGAAAGACAGAAAAATACCCAGAGGTGGAGCAGGGAAGGGCACCTGAAGTTGGGCCCTTTCTGACTCCCTATACATTACCTCTTCAGTCCCTATCCAGAGGCGGTTTTAGTCCTGTAACAATGGGCCCAGAAGCCTGATGGTTGCTGCCACCCTCAGGCCTGAGTCATTTGAACTGGAGACTTACAGGGGGAGGGAGTGACCTGACATGTCACAGAAGCCACGCCATGGTCTGGACCCTTAGATGACCCTTAGATTATGACAGCCTCCTTACTCTAAGGGGAGAGTGAGTAGATGTCTTGAAGCCTAAACTCCTAACTGGGAGGAGATTTTGGAACAGCCAACCAATTGGAAAGCTTGGAGAGGATGATGAGAGTATCATACTGAGTAGGCTCCACTGTAAGGCCTAGCCCAAGTCCGGTATCGATGCCTGTGCCAGCACTGACAGGGTACCAACACCAGCACTGCCACTGATCTCTGCACTAACATCATGAGCAGTGTCAGCATTAGAGCCAGCAGTGGCACTGATGGTAGAGTCCCCTCCAGCACTGATGACATCACTGACCTTGCCACTGACAATGGCACCAGTGCTGGCCTTGGCACTGACTCCATGAATAGTGTTGACACCAAAGTCAGCGCTGATACTGACATCACCCCAAAGTCAACACCGCAAACAGTGCTAACTCCAGGAGCAGAGCAAATGGTCAAGATAGTTGCAGCTGAGACCAAAGATGTCATCCCTGACTCCACAGCGGGCCATCCCTGGAAGCAAACAGGCCATGGGGAGTTCTCTCCCAGCCACCTAAAAGAATCTGAGGGTCCGCCTAATGCCGTCGCTGATGAATCTATTATGACCACAACATGGTATGAGGAGGGAAAGCTCCATATCTCATCTAACTCCAAAGAGTGGTGAGAGGTCCTGCGGGAATGATCTAGAGACCGAACTTGGGACTTCCATGATCGATGCCAGCTGCTGAAGTTGAGTATGGGATGACCCCAGCTTCAGACATCTGTTCTCCAACATCCAAAGATTAAATGAGAAGCAGGCATTGCAGTAATCCATATGGTGGTCCTTCCTAAGTCAGGCCATGCACACAGAATGCCATCTGGTGCAAGCAGTGTCCTTCTTATGTGGACAGTGCCAGAAAGGAGGACCTTTAGCATGACCCTTCTTAGAAAGTGACACAGACATTCCACTGGAAAATAATAAAATGTAGGAAGAAATGGAAGAATGCCAAGGAACTAGGGTGACAACAAACTGCTCCCATGGTGCATGCTTGATGGCAGAAAAAACTGAAGTAAGTTAGGGTGCCAGCAAGGGTTACTGGTAAGCACCCCACCCCATGTCTGTCACCCTGCATGAAAGGTTTGCTGATGCAGAGTCCCAGCATCTCTGGCCCTTAAGACAAAAGAGTGGGACTCTATGGAGCAGACTGATTCTTTGGAAGATGTGGATGTGAGAGAACTACTGAGGTCTGGTGACACAGTACAGTGTAGTTCAACATGGCTCTTTGGGGAAGAGAACCTAGAAGCAATACTAGTTAGCATTAAAGAACAGCTTCTCCAAGGACAGAGAAGGAGTCTCATGTGAAGGAACTACCATTTTTAATTATAGTTGGAAGCAAAAGGCCTCTATATAGAGAATCTGTTTTGAGAAAACAGTCCATCCTTATGAAGGGGTTTCCATACCATAAAATGTTAATGGGCTCACGTGTTCAGATCAGGTTCTCTGGCACAATATGTTTGTTTAATTTTTCAGGTGAGTGACTTCTTTTTCCTCTGCCTGCACAAGTAAACAAGTCAGCATAACCACAGGAACACATCAGTCCAGTTGAAAAACTGTTCCTGGACTTCAGAAAGGTCGACTTTAGCAAGATCGGGGAAATGCTGAAAGGTAAGCTGCATGGGTAGAGGAAATGAAACAGTAACACATTTGTTCCCATAGATGCCATATGGCATTGGAACCATCGATTGCTAGAGCCGACCCAAAATGGCCACTGGGAGCAAATGAGTTAAACCACATTCCCTACCTGACCTGCAGTTCCCCTTTCTTCCCTATTGTTAGTGTTTCTTTTTGTTGTCCCATGCATTTTTGAACTCCCCCACCATTTTTGCCTCATCGCCTCTGCCAGGAGGCTGTTCCATGTATCCACCACCGTTTCTGTGAAGAAATACTTCCTCACGTTATCCCGGAGTCTACCCCCTCTAGTCTTATATCATGCCCCCTTGTTCTTGAACCTCTTCTTCTGTGAAAGATGCTACCCTCTTGTACCTTACTGATACCCTTGAGGTACTTGAAAATCTCAATCATATCTCCCCTCACTCTTCTCTCCTCCAGCGAATACATATTAAGGTCTTTCGGTCTCTCTTCATATGGCTTCTGATGCAACCCTTGCACCATTTTAGTTGCCCTTCTCTGTACTACTTCCATTCTGTCTTTCCTGAGATGCAGCCTCCAGAACTGGACACTATACTCCAGATAAGGTCTCACTAGTGATCTCTACAGTGGCATCACCACCTCCTTTTTTCTGCTAGTGATTCCTCTCCCTATGCACCCTGACATCCCTTTGACTTTCCCTACAGCCTTCTCACATTGTCTGATCATCTTTAGGTCATTGGATATTATCGCCCCCTGGCCTCTTTCCTGTTTGGGACTATCAGAACCTCCTCCATCCTGTATTCCTTCCCGGGATTTATGTGCCTCAAATGCATGATCTTGCATTTCTTTGCATTGAATCTCAGCTGCCACAGTCTTGACCACTCCTCCAGCTTTCTTGGGTCCCTTTTTATTTTCTCCAACCCCCCCCTCCCCCGGAGTGTCAACCCTGTTGCAGATCTTAGTGTCATCTGCAAAGAGGCATGCCTTCCCTTCCAGCCCCTCTGCAATGTTGTTTATGAAGACATTAAAGAAGACTGGTCCAGCGCTAAGGGCTGAGGCACTGGACGCCTTACCTCGTGGCATGCCAGCGACCCAGGTTCGGGAATGAGCCCGGATCATCGGAGGTCGGCAGTGATGGGGGTGGGCAGAGGTGGACTGAGCTGCCGACAGGCAGGCTCTCCTCTCTGAGGAGGTGATGCGGCATCCCTCGGCCAATGGTGACTCCTAGTGGAGGCTAGGAGCTGCACGGGCTCAGAGGGGGCCAGGCATTAGGCCATGGGGTGGGGGATAGGGGTCGTAACCAGGGCTGTAGGTGCATGCGCGCCTCCACGTGCATGCGTTCCTACTCCTGGGGCTTCTGGGCAAAAATAACGGAGGCAGAAAAAGCCAGCGGCAAGCAGGATGATGACCGACTCCCTGCAGGCTCCGCTCCCGGGCCGGGTAGAAGGTAAGCACCAGCGATTCCGAGGAACGGGGCTGGGGGAGTCAGTTGGATGGGGGCAGCTGTCTGGAGGAGCATAAATAGGAATAAAAAAAAAAAAAGAGGACTGGTCCCAGTACCGATCCCTGTGGCACTCTGCTAGTCACCCCCTCGGACTGAGCTCCATTCACCACCACCTTCTGTGTCCTTCTGCTCAATCAATTTCTGACCCATTTTACCACCCTGGTCCCCACTCCCAAGCTACCCAACTTGTTTACAAGCCTCCTATGTGGGGCGGTGTCAAAGGCCTTGCTGAAATCCAGGTAGGCCACATCTACTGCCCCTTCCTGATCAATCTGCCTGGTCACTCAGTCAGAGAAATCTATCAGATTTGTTTGACAAAACCTTCCCGCTGTGAACCCATACTGCCTTGGATCCTGTATTCTGCAGTCCTCTAGATAGGTCACAATACTTACTTACAGTAATGATTCCATCAGTTTCCCCACTATCGATGTCAGGCTGACTGGCCTGTAGTTGCTAGCCCCCTTCCTGCTCCCACTTTTCTGGAGAGGGACTACATTTGCCCTCCTCTAGTCCTCCAGAACTACACCTGTTTCTATTAATTTGTTGAACAGAGCTGTCAGAAGTGCTGCCAGCTAACTTCTGAGTTATTTTATTATTCTGGGGTGTATTCTGTCTAGCCCCCCTTGCCTCGTCTACTTTCAGTTTTGCTAGCTCCTTTGGGACTCTCTCCTCCATAAATGGACTGGTGTCTACCTCATTTCCCTTGGGGATTCTATCCCCTAATTGTGCTCCCTCCCCATCCCCTTCTTCTGTAACTACTGAACAAAAAATTTGCTCAGGATCTCTGTCTTTTCTGGGTCCTCTTCCGCACACACACCCCTCCTTCCTCTTTAAGTCTCACAATCCCTCCTCTGGACTTTTTTCTTTTACTGATATACCTAAAAGAGATCTTATCCCCTCTCTTTATTCCCTGTGCTATTCTTTCCTCTGTTTGTGCTTTTGCACCCCTGACTGCTTTCCCTGCCTCTCTTAGTTTTTCCAGATACTGTCCCTTGCCTTCCTCCCTCCCTCTGTGTTTCCTTGCATCTCTTGAAAGCTAACCCTTTTTCTCTCTCACCTTTCTGACCACTTCTTTAGAGAACCATAATATTTTTTTTCTTTCTCTTTGGTTTACTTACTTGGCTAACACAAAGGCTTGTTGCTTCTGCTATGGTTCCTTTAAGATTTGCCCACTGTTTCTCTACACCCCTCTTCCCTCCTTCCATTCCAGGGCTGTCCTGAGACATTCCCCCAACTTTGCAAGTTGGCCCGTCTGAAATCCAGGACCTGTGCTTCCGTGTGGTTCGACTCCTTTCCAGTCCTCACATTGAACCACACTGTACAGTGATCGCTGGACCCCAGGTGGCTACCCACAACTACATCTGTGACTGTCCCCATTGGTGAGCACCAAGTCCAATATCACTCCTTCCTGTGTAGGCTCTACCACAACTTATCTGAGGCTCGCCCCCTGCAAAGTGTCTAGGATGTCTCTGCTCCTTGCTGTGGCTGCAGCAAGAGTACTCCAACTGACATCAGACAAATTGAAGTCTCCTACCAGCAGTACTTCCCCTTTAGCTGTCATTTTGTGGATGGCTTCCACCAGGACCCTGTCCATCTCTTCCCCTTGTACAAGTGGTCTGTAGATCACCCCAGCACTAATGGCAGTGCCGTTTCCCATTTCGAGGGTGACCCAGAGTGCCTCTCCCCTTCCTGCATTCCTTGAACCTTAGCAGCCTGAATTCCATCCCTAACGTAAATATGCACTCCTCCTCCTCCTCCTCCCTTCTTTCCCAACTTATCTTTTCAGAATAGCGTATAATCTGGTATAGCCATGTCCCAGTCATGGTTTCCCATGCACCACGTCTCAGTGATAGCGACATTGTCCAGATCTGCCACTTCCATTAAGGCCACTAGGTCCGAGATTTTATTCCCCAGGCTGCAGGCATTTGTGCACATAACTTTCCAAGTTATGCTACCTCCCCCTCTTGCCTTTATCCCTCCTATCTCTATGCTCCCCCCTTTTACCCCTCCTGTCCCTACTCCCATCATGTGTAGTATCTCTCTCTACCTACAATTGCTGATTGATCCTCATCTTTCCTTCTCTTTTACCCATTTGCTTTGTTTCTGTTTCCATGTGTACTTCCTACGTAGGATATTCTTACTTTGAAAGATCTATTTTTAAGGCTGCCTGATGTAGTCAGGACATACTTTTTGCAATTACTATAAATGGCTCTTCCAAATCTGGAAGGGGCATTTTACTCATGTTACTGCCGCAGTTACTATGTGAGGATAACATTCATTCTTCACACAGTAAATGCGTCACTATAGTATCCTACTTCTGTACTTCACAGTCCACAAAAACCCTCTACCCCTACCATTCAAAATGGCAACCACAATAAATCAACTTGTGCCCAGTCCAAACAAACAGCGGCCACTTTCAAAGTGACTGTGGCACTGGTCACTCGTAACCATGGTAGCAACTAGCAAGCAACATGGATTCATTTGTTCACCAAATAAAGTACTTCCATTTTCATCCTTCTGAGCCACACGGCATTTTCCTTCTCTTCTGCCCACCCTCACCCCAACACATTTGTTCAAGATTGGTAGCTCCTTCAGCTGAAATAGCTGCAATAAGTGATTATTCCTCCAGTTCCTGAGCTGCCATTGGAAGAGGCTGTTCCGGTCCCTGACTCTACAACATACACACACTATTGGCAGCTGCTTCTTACAAACTTGCGGCAGTTAGCAGGTGCTGCTCTGGTCTCCCGAGATGCCATTGGTGGCTGCTGTTCATACATAACTGAACTTCATTTGGCAGCTGCTCCTCCAGTCCCCCTTGATAGAGGGGTACAAATGCAATGAAACTGCAACTGGCAGATACTCCTGTGGGGGACACACATAATGGAACTGCGATCAGCAGCCGTGCCACCTGTCCCCCTCAGTATGGGGAACATGCACAAAACAACCACGATTGGCAGTCAGTCCTCCCTCCAGTCTGCTCAGTAGAGAGACTCAGGCAGCAGACACCAACGATGACAGTAGAGTAACTTCTTGGAGTGAGGCATGCAGAAAGTCATCATTCTGGACACAGCACAGCACTAGCAGCAGAGAAGCATCTTAGCAGCGGTCAGCATTGTCAGAGTAACAGTGCCATTTTTATCATGACACCATCCCAACTCCGGAAAATTTAAATTATTCAGCAAAGTCCACTGTATGGTACTTTTCTGGTGATAGATCCACTCCTGGCATGGGGAGGAAAGGGGGGGATCTGGACATTGGGTCCAGGAGAAGGCCACATACACAGGGGGCAGGGGCAAATCAACAGGGTCAAATAAGTGCTGTTCTGTGAGGTAACTGTTAGGGGCAGAGGGAAGCTGTGTAGGGTAACTGAAACTAGAGGGAAACTTCATGGGTTAACTATTCAGAGCAGAGGGCAGCTATGTGGGGCACATGAGGCTAGAAGGTAGATGTATGAGATAACTCAAAAACAGAAGAAAGCTATGTGGGGTAACTGATGAAAGAGGGCAACTTTGTGAGGTGACTGTAGAGCAGAGGATAGCTGCCTAAAGTGACTGTGGGGACAGATGGAGGCTGAGTAGGGTGGGGGGAGTCACTGGTTCAAGGGCTGATTCAATGGCATTTGTGAGACAAGGTTTCACAGAGCAGGAGTAGGTATCCTTAATGCAGCGGCTGCTTGGGAAATAACACAAAAGTCTGAATCTGGAGGAGGTGAGGATTCTGTGGGAATACCAGAAGAGGTACTGCACATGAAGTGTGCAACACTAGAAATACAGTAGAACATAACTAGAACTGTCACTGGACAGATAACATGCCCATATGCAACTCTGAAAGGTGGCGTGGGCTTATGTTCTCAAGCTACTGTCCAGATATGGTTCTGATTCAGTTCTGCTGTATTTTTAGTTTTGCACACTCAACATGATAATCTCAGGACATATTGTATTAAATGTTTGATGGAGACCCAGTTAATAAAGGATTTTACACCCACATCTTGGATATATGGTTTGTGTGACTTTTTGGTGCTAGCCCTTTCATGTATGCTCTGCCCTGTGTTCCTTTACACATGTACAGAAACTTGTCAACCATGTTTCAACATTTAGCAACCCCTGTCCCCCAACCAGTAAAACTTTTACCAACAAGAGATTTGTGTGTGTAAGGGGGGAAGGGGACACAAGGTTATAATATAAACCAAGTACTGGGTTAGGAGAAGGATGTGGACAGGTGGTCCTCCGCTGTGCTAGAATGAGGCAATCTAGGATGGTCCACTGAGTGCAAGATGTACTGTATGTTTGAATTTTGGTATATTTTCTTATGAAGACTTCAAGTATATTATTGTCCTGTGTATGGCATGAGGGGATGGGGTGAATAAGACAACTAGCGCGGAGGGTAGCATTATGGGCAATGTTCAGGTCATAATGCGTAAAGTTTTGAGTTACCTTCCCTTACGTATAAAACAACTCACCCCTTCCTCACTACTGTATCCCTTCTAAACATGTTGTAACCTAGTATGGCCACCTCCCAGTTGTCGTTGTCAGTGCACCATGATTATGTTATGGCCACCAGATCCAGGTCCACTTCCACAATGGTAGCTTTAAGGTCAGAAATTCTGTTTCCTAGGCTCCTTGCATTGGCGCACATGTCTTTCCTTTCCTTTTGTCCCTCCCTGCCCCTACTTTGCCCTCTCTTCCCAAGTCCATCCTTCACACTTCTCTTTCCACTGGTACTGTCCTGCTCCTTCTTCTCCTGCCCTGCCCACCCTCCCTAGTATTTTTCTCAGCTTTAGTTCCACCTCTTGATCTTCTCTCCCTTCCCCCTTGCTCCTATTCCCCACTATCCCATGGGAATGTATTTCCCTTGGGCTTTTCTTCACTGCTGCTCCATTATCTGGGGTGGGGGGAGCATTATTTGCTTCTCTTGTTTCTTCTGCCTTCCACCTTGGCTAGTTTAAATGCCCATTGAAGCAGCAATTAAACCTTCCACCCAGGACTGCTATTCCCGTCCTGGATGGATGGAGGCCATCCCATTTGTATAATCCTTCATCCCTCCAGGTAGGACCCCAGTCCCTGATGTAAACCCTCCTCCATGAACCATGCTTTCAACCAGTTGCTGAAGACTGTGGTGCAGTGTTCTCTCTCCTCCCCCAAGCCATGCATGGGGAGCATCTCAGTGAAGGCCACTGTGTGTGCTACTTGCTTCATGCCCCTGCCCAGCTCCCTAAACCTATCCTGCATGACCCCAGCTGTGTCCCCTGCCAGGTCATTTGTTCCCAGATTGGTAATGACATCTAGCTCCCCCTCCTGCCCTGCCATCCTAGTGATCCTATGGATCCACTACCCACCCCTCCATGCTGAGATGCTGGGTAGGCACCTCACCTCCCTCCTACCCTGCCATGGTGTTCCCAAAACTAACCCCCTGATGACCGAGTTCACCACTAGAAGTTGCTTCCTCTTCTACTGGAGGCCTCTTTCTCCCACCTTGGGGCCTCTGCTCTGAAAAACCCCCATATCCTCCCCTTGCCATTACCATGGGTGCCATATCTCAATAGTCCCATCCCGCCAGGGTGGCAAAAGAGTTCTGTAGTGACACTGGCAGAGGAATTTGCCCTTTTATCCCCACCTCAACCTTCCAGAGCAACCACAATCCAGCTGGTCCTCCTTCTAGGCACCCTCTAGGGCACCAGTGGTGGACTTTCTGGCCCCTGGGCAGGGGAAGAGGTCCCCTGAGTCCTAGACAACTCGGCCTGGAGTCTAGACACCCCCCAGCACAGAGAGGTACATACAGATGGGGCAGCAACTCAGTCTCCAGAAGATCTCCCTGAAGACTGCCACTCCACAGCCACTGCACTGCACTGCACCACCCCCATCATTCCCAAATCTACTCCCCCAAGTGCCTGAAAATTAATTTATACTCTTACCAAAAATAGGGTGTTTCTTGATTTCCCTTTTTTGTCCAGATTACTATAACCTAGTTAGGTGCTAATTTGCTTCCCCCTTAAACTTTTAAGTAGACTTTTATTAGCCTTTCCCCTCTGTTCCCTGACCCTAGATATGGTTTTATTAAATTCCTCTGTGCCCCTTAATCCCTTTGTATCTCTACCCTAGTTAAGGTGTGGCACCTACTCTCCTTCCTTCCCTACAGTGAGTGGTACAACAGAAGTGACCAGGTGCCCCACCTTAGATAACCAGCAGAGTCCCCTGCTTTCCTTCTTCCTTTTGCAAACGCCTGCCAATGCCTAATATGCCAGTCATACACCTGTTCCACTCCTGTGCTGTTCCAATTGCATGCTGGGGCATGAACATGTGAGGAGATATGTTAGGAGTATCTACTTTTATACATCAAGTTGAAACTCCCCCAGACGGGACTTCCTAAATCAGCTAGTGCCTCCGATTGGTGGGCTAGTTTCTTGATCTAGCTACACACACACACACACACACACACACACACTACCTGTTACAATTTTAAAGACAAGTTTCAAAGTGCCCCAAACACTGATTACAAATTTTTGTTTTTCTGACCACTTACCCTGCTGCTTTTAGTATGAAGAAAAATAGAAATAAATATAGATATACCTTTAAGGTAAAGCTAGGTGCTTACACTTCTCTCTGTCATCAACTCTGTACTTAACTTGACCTTTAAATCTGCCATCCTTTGTTAGAAGGCACTATGCTTTTGACAGCTCCACCCCCAATTACACACCTCATTCACAGTCAAGACCTCATGAATCTGCTTAGTCCCAAAATTAATCTCCTGAGCTAGTTTGCCCCCACACTACATGTTCCAATTTTAAAGCAAGTTTAAAAGTGCCCCAAACAGTGGCGGAGCTGGGGGGGGGGAGAGGCTGGGGGGCGGTCGCCCCTACTGGCTGCGCCAGTGTGAGTAGTGGTACCCCACCACCATCTTTAATCACTGTTTGGTGCCCATTGTGGAGCTCGTGATTAACTGACTGCCCCCGGCTCCCAAACACTCCCAAACCTGGCTCCACCACTGGCCCCAAACACTGTCTACAAATCTCATTTTTCTCCCTACTTACCCTGCTATTTTAGGTATGAAGAAAATTATAAATAAATATAAACATACTTTTAAGGTAAAGCTAGGCACTTACACTCCTCTCTGTCAGCAAGTCTGAACTTCTAGCCTCTGCTTTTCTATTTTGATATGCGTTTGTGTTAACGCTGACCATGTTTAAAATGTTACTCTCATGGTTTAAGCACCACCCCTGAGGAAGGAGCATACTGGCTCCAAATATCCATGGGGAGGAGTACCAATTGCAACAGGTTGCACATCACGTACTATTATACACTTTAAATAAATATTTTCAATACTGCAGCTATGTTTGTGTGCTTCACTCTCTTTTCATCGACATAACCTTGATTGTAGGCAAGCTGCTACAGACCATCATTAAGGAACAGATTGCCTAGTTCTTGGAGGTAACTGGTTTGCAGGATAGGAGGCACCACAGTGTTGTAGCAGGGACATCTGCCAAACTAATCTGTTCAATATTTGATTGGGTCACAAAGGATATGTAATGGATAAGTAACTACACCATGAAATCAAAGGGGTTCAGATTGAAGAACCCAAAGAGAAAGAATTCTCAGAGCCAAAACTGTTATCAGAATAAAATTACTGAATACTTTCTTACAGTATAAACTTTGATAAAGTACAGTACTTATTTACTGGTGTGTGCAATATTTACAGCTTGGGGGAAAGGTGTGCAGTGAGTCACTTCAATGAAAACCTGTAATAAAGGTACTTACGTTTGTCATCTCAAGGCTTGACTACTGTAACGCACTCTACCTTGGGGTCAGTGGGGATGCACTGCAGCACTTACAGCTGCTGCAGAATGCTGCAGCCCGGCTATTGACTGATCTGTCAAGGTCCAGCCATATTACGCTGGTCTTGAGTGAACTGCAGTGGTTACCAGCGCGCTGGCGCATCTCCTTAAAATAGGTCTTTTAATCTATAAGGCCCTACACAGGTTGGATCCGGGCTACCTGAAGGAGCTCCTGCATACCTACATCCTAAGCCGCTCTCTCAGATCAGCAGGGGAGGCTCTCCTGGTCCTGGAGGTCCCCAGAGAAAGACTAAAATCTTCCAGCCACCAGGCATTTAAAGTGGTGGCCCCCGGTACTATGGAATTTTCTGCCGGGGTACCTCCAGGAGGCGCCCTCCCTCGAGATATTTAAAAAGAGCTTAAAATCTTTCCTCTTTTAAGAGGCATTCTGGGCCTGAGATTTATATCTTTCATGACACGCAGTATTTTATTAATTAATCTGAATTTTATTGATTGGGTTTATTATTATTTATATTTATTTTGTTATAATTTCTTATGTATTTATGTGGCTTTTGTCCATTTTGTGCTGTAAGGGCACCCTGTGCCCACGGGAAATGGTGCCTGAACGAAATAAAATCTATTGCTACTACTACTTTTTAATGAAAACCGGCACAGCTATACTTGTGTTCCACTAATCTACAAATCTGATTTGCCTGTTCTCCATTGATTGGTGGGGGCATCTATAGGAACAGTTCCAAGAATGAAAATAAAAATCTAACCCAATTCCCAGGAAAATAAGTAGGCAGAGACTGGATTAGCTCCTGTCTCCAGAGCTCAGTGACAGTACTTGGTGGGACACAAGGCTAGGCCCCTAGTCGATACAGCACAGTGACAGTATTGGTGGGGGCAATATTGGTGGGGGCACAGGGCTTAGTGCACAGTCATGAAAGCACAGTGACTGAGTTGGTGGGAATTCAGGGCCTGGCCCCAGTCACTACAGCACTGTGACAGTATTGCTGGGCTTGACCCCTGTCACTATAGCTCTGTGATAGTATTGGTGGGAATTCAGGGCCTGGCCCCAGTCACTACAGCACTGTGACAGTATTGCTGGGCTTGACCCCTGTCACTATAGCTCTGTGATAGTATTGGTGGGAATTCAGGGCCTGGCCCCAGTCACTGCAGCACTGTGACAGTATTGCTGGGCTTGACCCCTGTCACTATAGCTCTGTGATAGTGTTGGTGGGGAAAACAGGGCTTTACCCCTGTCACTACAACACTGTGACAGTACTGGTGGGAATACACAGCTTGACACCAGTCACTGCAGCTCTGTGACAGTATTAGGGGAGAATACACAGCTTGACACCAGTCACTGCAGCTCTGTGACAGTATTGGTGAGAATACACAGCTTGACACCAGTCACTGCAGCTCTGTGACAGTATTGGTGAGAATACACAGCTTGACACCAGTCACTACAGCTCTGTGACAGTATTGGTGAGAATACACAGCTTGACATCAGTCGCTACAGCTCTGTGACAGTATTGGTGAGAATACACAGCTTGACACCAGTCGCTACAGCTCTGTGACAGTATTGGTGAGAATACACATCTTGACACCAGTCGCTACAGCTCTGTGACAGTATTGGTGAGAATACACAGCTTGACACCAGTCACTGCAGCTCTGTGACAGTATTGGTGAGAATACACAGCTTGACACCAGTCACTACAGCTCTGTGACAGTATTGGTGAGAATACACAGCTTGACACCAGTCACTACAGCTCTGTGACAGTATTGGTGAGAATACACAGCTTGACACCAGTCACTGCAGCTCTGTGACAGTATTGGTGAGAATACACAGCTTGACACCAGTCACTACAGCTCTGTGACAGTATTGGTGAGAATACACAGCTTGACACCAGTCACTGCAGCTCTGTGACAGTATTGGTGAGAATACACAGCTTGACACCAGTCGCTACAGCTCTGTGACAGTATTGGTGAGAATACACAGCTTGACACCAGTCGCTACAGCTCTGTGACAGTATTGGTGAGAATACACAGCTTGACACCAGTCACTGCAGCTCTGTGACAGTATTGGTGAGAATACACATCTTGACACCAGTCGCTACAGCTCTGTGACAGTATTGGTGAGAATACACATCTTGACACCAGTCGCTACAGCTCTGTGACAGTATTGGTGAGAATACACATCTTGACACCAGTCGCTACAGCTCTGTGACAGTATTGGTGAGAATACACAGCTTGACACCAGTCACTGCAGCTCTGTGACAGTATTGGTGAGAATACACAGCTTGACACCAGTCACTGCAGCTCTGTGACAGTATTGGTGAGAATACACAGCTTGACACCAGTCACTGCAGCTCTGTGACAGTATTGGTGAGAATACACAGCTTGACACCAGTCACTACAGCTCTGTGACAGTATTGGTGAGAATACACAGCTTGACACCAGTCACTACAGCTCTGTGACAGTATTGGTGAGAATACAGCTTGACACCAGTCACTACAGCTCTGTGACAGTATTGGTGAGAATACACAGCTTGACACCAGTCACTACAGCTCTGTGACAGTATTGGGGAGAATACACAGCTTGACACCAGTCGCTACAGCTCTGTGACAGTATTGGTGAGAATACACAGCTTGACACCAGTCGCTACAGCTCTGTGACAGTATTGATGAGAATACACAGCTTGACACCAGTCGCTGCAGCTCTGTGACAGTATTGATGAGAATACAGCTTGACACCAGTCACTGCAGCTCTGTGACAGTATTGGTGAGAATACACAGCTTGACACCAGTCGCTACAGCTCTGTGACAGTATTGGTGAGAATACACATCTTGACACCAGTCGCTACAGCTCTGTGACAGTATTGGTGAGAATACACATCTTGACACCAGTCACTGCAGCTCTGTGACAGTATTGGTGAGAATACACATCTTGACACCAGTCACTGCAGCTCTGTGACAGTATTGGTGAGAATACACAGCTTGACACCAGTCACTGCAGCTCTGTGACAGTATTGGTGAGAATACACAGCTTGACACCAGTCACTGCAGCTCTGTGACAGTATTGGTGAGAATACACAGCTTGACACCAGTCACTGCAGCTCTGTGACAGTATTGGTGAGAATACACAGCTTGACACCAGTCACTGCAGCTCTGTGACAGTATTGGTGAGAATACACAGCTTGACACCAGTCACTGCAGCTCTGTGACAGTATTGGTGAGAATACACAGCTTGACACCAGTCACTGCAGCTCTGTGACAGTATTGGTGAGAATACACAGCTTGACACCAGTCGCTACAGCTCTGTGACAGTATTGGTGAGAATACACAGCTTGACACCAGTCACTGCAGCTCTGTGACAGTATTGGTGAGAATACACAGCTTGACACCAGTCGCTACAGCTCTGTGACAGTATTGGTGAGAATACACAGCTTGACACCAGTCACTGCAGCTCTGTGACAGTATTGGTGAGAATACACAGCTTGACACCAGTCGCTACAGCTCTGTGACAGTATTGGTGAGAATACACAGCTTGACACCAGTCGCTACAGCTCTGTGACAGTATTGGTGAGAATACACAGCTTGACACCAGTCACTGCAGCTCTGTGACAGTATTGGTGAGAATACACATCTTGACACCAGTCGCTACAGCTCTGTGACAGTATTGGTGAGAATACATCTTGACACCAGTCGCTACAGCTCTGTGACAGTATTGGTGAGAATACACATCTTGACACCAGTCACTGCAGCTCTGTGACAGTATTGGTGAGAATACACAGCTTGACACCAGTCACTGCAGCTCTGTGACAGTATTGGTGAGAATACACAGCTTGACACCAGTCACTGCAGCTCTGTGACAGTATTGGTGAGAATACACAGCTTGACACCAGTCACTACAGCTCTGTGACAGTATTGGTGAGAATACACAGCTTGACACCAGTCGCTACAGCTCTGTGACAGTATTGGTGAGAATACACAGCTTGACACCAGTCGCTACAGCTCTGTGACAGTATTGGTGAGAATACACAGCTTGACACCAGTCACTACAGCTCTGTGACAGTATTAGGGGAGAATACACAGCTTGACACCAGTCACTACAGCACTGTGACAGTACTGGTGAAAATACAGGGCTCGACCCCCATCACTAGAGCACTGTGACAGTACTGGTGGGAATACACAGCTTGACACCAGTCACTACAGCTCTGTGACAGTATTGGTGAGAATACACAGCTTGACACCAGTCACTACAGCTCTGTGACAGTATTGGTGAGAATACACAGCTTGACACCAGTCACTACAGCTCTGTGACAGTATTGGTGAGAATACAGCTTGACACCAGTCACTGCAGCTCTGTGACAGTATTGGTGAGAATACACAGCTTGACACCAGTCACTGCAGCTCTGTGACAGTATTGGTGAGAATACACAGCTTGACACCAGTCACTGCAGCTCTGTGACAGTATTGGTGAGAATACACAGCTTGACACCAGTCACTGCAGCTCTGTGACAGTATTGGTGAGAATACACAGCTTGACACCAGTCACTGCAGCTCTGTGACAGTATTGGTGAGAATACACAGCTTGACACCAGTCACTACAGCTCTGTGACAGTATTGGTGAGAATACAAGCTTGACACCAGTCACTACAGCTCTGTGACAGTATTGGTGAGAATACACAGCTTGACACCAGTCACTACAGCTCTGTGACAGTATTGGTGAGAATACACAGCTTGACACCAGTCACTACAGCTCTGTGACAGTATTGGTGAGAATACACAGCTTGACACCAGTCACTACAGCTCTGTGACAGTATTAGGGGAGAATACACAGCTTGACACCAGTCACTACAGCACTGTGACAGTACTGGTGAAAATACAGGGCTCGACCCCCATCACTAGAGCACTGTGACAGTACTGGTGGGAATACAGGGCTTTACCCCTGTCACTACAGCACTGTGACAGTACTGGTGGGAATACGGGGCTTTACCCCTGTCACTACAGCACTGTGACAGTACTGGTGGGAATACGGGGCTTTACCCCCATCACTAGAGCACTGTGACAGTACTGGTGGGAATACAGGGCTTTACCCCTGTCACTACAGCACTGTGACAGTACTAGTGGGAATACGGGGCTTTACCCCTGTCACTACAGCACTGTGACAATATCGGTGGGAAAACAGGCTTTACCCCTGTCACTATAGCACTGTGACAGTACTGGTGGGAATACAGGGCTTTACCCCGTCACTATAGCACTGTGACAGTATCGGTGGGAATACAGGGCTTTACCCCTGTCACTATAGCACTGTGACAGTACTGGTGGGAATACAGGGCTTTACCCCTGTCACTATAGCACTGTAACAGTATCGGTGGGAATACAGGGCTTTACCCCTGTCACTATAGCACTGTGACAGTACTGGTGGGAATACAGGGCTTTACCCCTGTCACTATAGCACTGTGACAGTATCGGTGGGAAAACAGGGCTTTACCCCTGTCACTATAGCACTGTGACAGTACTGGTGGGAAAATGGGGCTTTACCCCTGTCACTACAGCACTGCGACAGTACTGGTGGGAATACAGGGCTTTACCCCTGTCACTACAGCACTGTGACAGTACTGGTGGGAATACCGGGCTTTATCCTTGTCACTACAGCACTGTGACAGTATCGGTGAGAATACGGGGCTTTACCCCTGTCACTACAGCACTGTGACAGTACTGGTGGGAATACCGGGCTTTACCCCTGTCACTACAGCACTGTGACAGTACTGGTGGGAATACAGGGCTTTATCCCTGTCACTACAGCACTGTGACAGTACTGGTGGGAATATGGGGCTTTACCCCTGTCACTACAGCACTGTGACAGTACTGGTGGGAAAACAGGCTTTACCCCTGTCACTATAGCACTGTGACAGTACTGGTGGGAATACAGGGCTTTACCCCTGTCACTATAGCACTGTGACAGTATCGGTGGGAATACAGGGCTTTACCCCTGTCACTATAGCACTGTGACAGTACTGGTGGGAATACGGGGCTTTACCCCTGTCACTATAGCACTGTGACAGTACTGGTGGGAATACCGGGCTTTACCCCTGTCACTATAGCACTGTGACAGTACTGGTGGGAATACGGGCTTTACCCCTGTCACATAGCACTGTGACAGTATCGGGTGGGAATACGGGCTTTACCCTGTCACTACAGCACTGTGACAGTACTGGTGGGAATACAGGCTTTACCCTGTCACTACAGCACTGTGACAGTATGGTGGGAATACGGGCTTTACCCCTGTCACTACAGCACTGTGACAGTATCGGTGGGAATACGGGGCTTTACCCCTGTCACTACAGCACTGTGACAGTATCGGTGGGAATACGGGGCTTTACCCCTGTCACTACAGCACTGTGACAGTATCGGTGGGAATACGGGGCTTTACCCCTGTCACTACAGCACTGTGACAGTACTGGTGGGAATACAGGGCTTTACCCCTGTCGCTATGGGAATACAGGGCTTTACCCCTGTCGCTATAGCACTGTGACAGTATTGGTGGGAATACAGGGCTTTACCCCTGTCACTACAGCACTGTGACAGTACTGGTGGGAATACAGGGCTTTACCCCTGTCACTATAGCACTGTGACAGTATTGGTGGGAAAGCAGGTCTTGACCATAGTCACTACAGCACTGAGACAGTACAGATGGTAAATCAGGGCTTGAACCCAGTTACTACAGCACTGTGACAGTATTGGTGGGTAACAGGGATTGACCCCCATCACTACAGCTCTGTGATAGTATTGGTGGGAAAACAAAGCTTGACCCCCATCAATACAACACTGTGACAGTACTGGTAGGAATACAGGGCTTGGCCCCAGTCACTACAGCACTGTGACAGTATCGGTGGGGAAACAGGGCTTGACCCTTGTCACTACAGCTGTGTGACCATATTGGTGGAAAAATGGGGCTTAACCCCCATCACTACAGCTCTGTTACAGTATAGGTGGGAAAACAGGATTTGACCCCAGTACTGTCACAGAGGGCTTGGCCCCAGTCACTATAACACTGTGACAGTATTAGTGGGAAAACAGGGCTTGATCCAATCACTACGGCACTGTGACAGTACTGGTGAGAAAACAGGGCTTTACCCCTATCACAATAGCTCTGTGATAGTATTGGTGGGAAGACAGGGCTTGACCCCCATCACTACAGCACTGTGACAGTATTGGTGGGAATGCAGGGCTTTACCCCTGTCACTATAGCACTGTGACAGTACTGGTGGGAATACAGGGCTTTACCCCTGTCACTACAGCACTGTGACAGTACTGGTGGGAATACAGGGCTTTACCCCTGTCACTATAGCACTGTGACAGTACTGGTGGGAATACAGGGCTTTACCCCTGTCACTACAGCACTGTGACAGTACTGGTGGGAATACAGGGCTTTACCCCTGTCACTACAGCACTGTGACAGTATTGGTGGGAATACAGGGTTTGACCCTAGTCAACACATCCCAGTGACACCAAGTTTGGAGAGATGGAACTTGTCCTCAGTCATCACAGCACAGTGACAGAACTCAGGGGCCAGGCAATGGCCATGACAGCTGACAGCTTCCAGCTTCACCGCACTACGCACTACCCTGCCATAAGTCCCTCATAATTATGAGCCCTTTTTCCACATCCCCACCACCACCACTTTATACTGGCAGAACATTCAGAGGCAAGTTGTGATGCCAAGAATTTGCTTTCCAACCCCACTGCTGGCACTGGAAAACAAGCTTGCAGCCTGTAGGTCACAGTGGGGCTGCCAGCAACACACTAGAGCATGTGTGTGGTGAGCCACCGTACCAGTTAAAGCACTCCAGTTTGAATGCAATTGGAGTTCTATGCCCAAGACAAAAACACAGAGTTAACATTTCCCATAACGCCTGCGGACTTGGCTTCTGGGGCTCAGGGCAAGGCACTTCAGTAGTCTGTCTCCAAGGTTGTCAGAGCCCAGGGGCCCGCCGTAGCTATTTTTACTCCGTAGTACACTGCTCAACTGCCCGCCCCATCCCCATCGTACAAGGAACCAATAATAAAACAAACAAACAAACACTCCAAGAAAAAAAAGGAAAGAAGAAAAAAAGACTGAAGATGGGAACAAACAAATCTTGGCACCAAATGAAGGAAAAACACATCTCCTTTCTTCTCTGCCCACTTCAAACTTGCCATTTTTTCATACCCACAACAAGGCAGCCTTTGTACAGACAATTAGCAAGCATATATTTAGCCAGGGGAAAAAAAACATAAAAAGTGTTTCTAATTATTCAGCCTTGAGAAGGCTTATTATTTTTCATGACGTTCTCTTGCAAAACTTTCAGACATTTATGGAGAGAAAAGGGTTCTGAATGCAGGGATGTTGGGGACAGGACAACAGGGTCGGAGCACTAGGAAAGTAAATTCTTTCTTGATGTACTGTGTATGTCCCCGTAGACTGCAGACATAATTTTCACATTCTCTTTCTGCAGTCACGGTCTGTGTCCCCTCCATCCCCCCAATCCTAGCAGCTGCCACTATTCTCCAGTTCTTCAGATCCCCCTCCTCTTTTCTTCTATACGATTGTGTTTGGTGTACAGGAAACTGGGTGCTGCAAAGAGATGCACTGGGCCCAGATGGGTGTAGTTTGGCTGGAATCAGTGACTTTAGCCAAAGGTTTAGTTAATTATTGTTTTGTCATATGATTCCATGAATTCCAATTTGGATGTCACTCCAGTCTCCTGTAAGTCAAGATACTTGCCAAGTCCCACATTTGGAAGTCAGCACTCTTAAAGAGACCTTTATTTTAAGTTAATATAAACTATTATTAGCAAAATACCCCTTCAGAAAAAAAATCAACCACTTTTGACTTGCATGCTTGCAAAACTGGATGCTGCTTCATTTTCTTGTATTCCTTTCTGGGAGTCAAATACTTCCTCACCCTTTATTTGGGGAGTTTTTAGCTTATTTGTGGATGTCAAATTATTCAACAACGCAGTTATCTTTGTTGTGTTTGACGTGCTGGAAGCTAGGTGTCCAGGTGCTTGGAAGGGATACACCAGGTCCACATATGTGTACTGTAGTTCAAATGGAATCAGTGACTTCATCTGAATCAGACACTGCTGAACAACAGTTCAGTTTGGAGTGGAGCTCAAATTCATTATCAAAAGGATTGGTGAAACAGAGCTTACTGATTGGCTGTAGACATTCTATTAGACCTATTTTAATCTTAGGAAAAAAAAATTTCAGTAGAATCTAGTCAAATCCTAAACAGGGTACAATTCTATTTTAAAATATTCACTTTTATAATAGAGTAACCCCCCCACCACCACCACCAGTCTAGGGGCATAATTTTATCATCACAGATGTTCCGGGGAGAAGAGATTACCATAATGCAAAACATCTCCAAGCTAGTGCACCCAAAATAAAGATAGGAAAGCAGCAGCTAAGGCGAACACGATGCTAGGCTGTATTGCAAGGGGTTTCTCATCCAGGCATAGGGAGGTGATCCTGCCCCCTACAGATCTTTGGTCTGGCGGCACTTGGAGTACTGGGTGCTGTACTGGCGGCCGTATCTGAAGAGGGATATTAATTTACTGGAAGGTGTGTAATGGAGGGCAACAAAAATGTTACAGGGGATGGAGGGCAAGGCTTACGAAGACAGGCTGAATGAGCTGAATATGTACAAGTTGGAGCAGGGGACGAATAGGGGAACATGACTGAAACGTTTAAGTATTTGAGAGGGATAAAGGGGTAAAGGGGTGTTTAAACTGAAGAAGGGTAGGGACACGAGGGGGCATGGACTAAGACTGGAGGGCGGAAGATTTAGGAAGGAGATGAGGAGGCACTACTTTACTGAGAGAGTGGTGTCTAAATGGAATGCTCTACCAGAGGGGATGGTATCATGTAAGACAGTAGGAAGTTTTAAGAGGGCATGGGACAGAGCACAAGGGAGGAGCTGGGTGGAAGAGGTTAAGGCCATCATGGGAATGACAGATGGGGAGGGGGTTGGGGCAGTTGCAATCTAGGGGGCTAGCTGCACACTTGGGCAGACATTGATAGACCGGGTGGTCTGTTTCTGCTGGGAGATTCATATGTATGTTCGTATGTAGTTGTCCTACCTCTCGTCAGCTTCATCACACTGTGCACTCTTGATCTCTACGTCTATGAGCTGGATTTGCCCCAAACCTCTGGCCGTCAGACGCAGGACCTCCAAACCTGCAGCCTCCTGTCTCCTCTGAGCTCCTGAGCCCCTCGATCCAGATGCAGTTTGATGGTCACCTTCTGGAATTACAACTTATGACACCAAACTAAATGCAATGGGTTTTCATTTCATTTCCCCCCTTTCAACTTAAATAAAGGAGAAATCACTACCATGTTTCTTCCCAACAGCTTCTTTATTTAGCTCCAACATCCCAAATGATTTCAGGAGTACAGGGGTCCCATCCTTCACCATATAAATGAAGCAGCTCCATGGGGCTATCTAAACTTTTTATAGTTCACCCAATGCTGGAGCTATCAAGCAGAATAATTGGTATACAGGCAGTACAAGCAGGTTATCTTCACCTCTGAAAACGTGGATGGTTTACCCAAGCAGATCCTTCCCTTGAAGAATCAAATAAAGAGGCAGAAGACACTGCAGAGCAGGACACTGCGGCACAGGAGCTAGCACAACAATACTCACCCAAATCAGGAACCAAAACTAAAGCACAAAGGAAATCCAAAAAACTACTGATCATAGGAGACTCCATGATTCGGGGAGTTGATACCCATCTCCAGCCAGGGGTGATGGTCAGATGTCTCCCAGGTACATCAGCATGGAGAGACACTGACCGCATTGCTAAAATTGTTCACAAAGCAGGAGAAAACATTGATGTCCTAGTACACATAGGGACTAATGATCTCGCCAGCCGGTCTGTTGTGGAGACCAAGGAACACCTGACTAGGCTGGGTGACAAACTATCATCTATTTCGTCGGCATCTCCTTCTCTGAGATCCTGCCAGTCTGGGAGAAGGGAGCAGATGGACGGAAGGTCAGAAGAAGGGAGCTAGGGGAGCTAAACACGTGGCTCAAGGACTGGTGCCAGAAAAAGGACACGGATTTGTAGGAACTGGCAACAGTTCTGGGAGCAAAAGTTCTTTAAATTTGATGGACTGCATCTGACTAAAGAGGAGTCAGTGCATTGGGGCAGAAGTTTGGCGTCTTTGCAGAATATTTAAACTAGCAAATGGGGAGAGGTGCAGCACCCCATCGTCGAATGGGAAGAACACCCTCCCCTCAGCTAGTGGTCAAACAGGAATTCAGCATGTTTGCCGCTCATTTGCATCACCAGGTAAGAAAAAAGGTTTGTCTCCCCACACGATGCACAGGGTAATGCCAAACTTCACCCAACAACTAACACACCAAAATCTGGCCAATGGAAAATCATGTACACAAATGCTCACAGCCTGGGAAATAAGATCCCAGACCTGCAGGCAATAATGTCAGAGGCTAAACTGGACATAGTAGCAATAGTGAGGCGTGGTTTACCAGTAACCACATTTGGAGACTTCAGTACCTGGCTATGTATTGTTCAGAAGAGACCGAGGTGCAAAAGGGAGGAGTGGCCCTGTATGTTAATGAAAATATCAAAGCTACAGAAATTCAGAATACACATAAGGAGCCAGAAGAACTGTGGGTCACCCTGGAAACAGGAAATGGGACAGCCATAAGAACTGGGGTTGTCTACAGGCCCCAGACCAGAGGGAGGACATAGACACATTACTGTTAGAAGATATACAAAACATGACAGCTAAAGGGAGGTTCTGATAATGGAGACTTCAACATGCCAGATACAGATTGGTCAATACCAGCAGGAACATCTGCCAGAACTAGACTCATAGTGGATTCCTGCAGGGAGGGCCTCAAACAACTGGTACAGCAACCCACAAGAGACAGGGCTATCCTAGATCTAGTACTGACTAACAAAGAAGGGATCTACAGATCTCCAGGTAGAAGGTCACCTGGGGCCAGTGACCATCACATGGTATAGTTCCAATTGGCTACTACATCTAAATCATCCCATTCCAAGGCAAAATATGGGACTTCAGAGGAGCTGACTTTGATAAGATGGCCAACAGAGTTAAGCTAGCCCTGGCAAAAGAAACACAGGTGAGGAGTACAGGCAAAGTGGGCAAGCATTAAGGATACAATACTTGAAGCAACATCCCATTGTGTTAGACAGAAAAAGTGCAAAGAAGAAGGAAACCACTTTGGTTCTCAAATACAGTAGCAGAAAAGGTCAGAGCCAAAAGGCTGGCCTTCAGAAAATATAAGGGAACACAGCGGGATGAAGATGGGAGGCATACCAAACTGCCCTAAGGGAAGCAGGTAAGGCAGTAAGGCAGGCAAAGTCCCAAACTGAGGAAACACTAGCACAAACAGTAAAAGAAGGTGACAAGACTTTCTATAGATACATTAGTGAAAGGAGAAAGTCCAGAGGGGTATTGCTAAGCTTAATGGAGAAAAGGGAGCATGTGAGGAGGAGGACCCTGTAAAGGCATCTATCCTAAATAGATACTTTTGCTCAGTATTTACTGAAGAGAAGGTAGGGCAGGGCCACAGCTCAGCATCATGGACACAGGGGAGGGAGGTGAGGCACTACTTCCTTCACAAAAGAAAGGGTCCTACAAGAGCTTGCTAAGCTCAGGGTGGATAAGGCAATGGGACCTGATGGCATACATCCCAGGGCACTTAAGGAGCTAAAGGAGGAACTAGCAGAGCCATTAGCAGAATTGTTTAGTGAGTCTCTGAGCACAGGAGGGTCCCAGAAGACTGGAGAAGGGCTCATGTGATCCCACTCCACAAGAGTGGTAGCAGGGAGGAGGCGGGGAACTACAGACCGGTCAGTCTTACCTCAGTAGTGGGCAAGATTATGGAGGCACTCCTTAAGGAAAGGATAGTGCAACACCTGGAATCCATAGGGCACAGGATCCAAGACAGCATGGGTTTACAAAGGAAGGTCCTGTCAAACTAATCTCATAGATTTCTTTGACTGGGTAACCAGAGTGGTGGACCAAGGGGAGCAGTTGATGTCGCCTACCTTGACTTCAGCAAAGCTTTTGACACTGTTCCACATAGAAGATTGATAAATAAGCTAGAGGACGGGTGTGGGTCAGAAGTTGGTCAACTGGGTGGCAAACTGGTTGACTGGCAGAAAACAGAGAGTGGTGGTAAATGGTATACAGTCAGAAGAGATGCAAGTCACAAGTGGGGTACCTCAGGGATCAGTCCTGGGCCAGTCCTATTCAACATCTTCATTAGTGACCTGCAGATGGACTAGAGGGTAAAGCTTGTCTGTTTGCAGATGACACCAAGATCTGCAACAGAAGTAGATGATCCAGATGGGGTGGGCAGAATGAGAAGAGATCTGGATAAACTAGCAGAATGGTCAGAAGAGTGGCAACTGGGATTTAATGCAAAGAAGTGCAAAATCATGCACATAGGGAAGAGAAACCCTGAAGCCACTTATAGGCTGGGAGAGTTGCTAGCAGTCACAAAGGAAGAAAGAGACTTGGGCATCATCATCACTGACCTAAAATCATCAAGCAGACCTCTAAAGCAGTAGGTAAAAGCTAGGGGTGTTAGGGTGTATTAGTAGGAGTATCACAAGTCGTAAGAGGGGTAATAATCCCTCTGTACAAGACATTAGTTAGGCCCCATCTGGAGTACTGCGTGCAGTATTGGAGCCACACACCTTCACAAGGACATTAACCAAATTGAGGCAGTCCAGAGAGGAGCCAAAATGGTGCAGGGACTGCATCAGAAGACATATGAGGACAGATTAACGGAGCTCAATATGTATACCCTTGAGCAAAGGAGGAGAGAGGTGATATGATCGAGACATTTAAACACCTTAAGAGGCATAAACAAGGTGAAAGAGTCTAACATGTTTAAATATAAGAAAATAGCAGGACAAGAGGACACAGCATGAGATTAGAGAGGGCCAATTAAGAGGGAATGTGAGGAAATTCCTTTTCACAGAAAGGGTGGTAGATGCATGGAATGGCTTACCACAAGAAGTGGTGGCTATGAATACAGTGCAGGGCTTCAAACAGGCATGGGATAGGCATAAGGGAGCAATACAAATGACTATGAATAGATAGGTCACTGACAGAGCAAAGGCCGATGGCACATTTATAAGGTAGAAAAAGAAATGGGCAGACTGGATGGGCCTTGCGGTCCTTATCTGCCGTCAACTTCTATGTTTCTATGTTTCTATGTAATCAACAGGCTCCTGGCTCCTGGCTCACTGGCACTGGTAAGCCAAACTCTTGCTTTTCCTATTCTGGGTTACCCTTTTCTTGATCTCTCTACCTGGTCTGGCTCTGGTCGGCTGCCCTTTCTCCGGCGCGGAGAAGCGTGTTGCTTCCCCTACCTGGCGCCTGGACCTTGGCACAAATCTCGAGGGGTACCAGGATTTTTTCCTTTCCAACCCAGGCCCTGTAAGTCAAATACTCTCCTCCCACATGGAACCTGAATATACTGATGCACCAAACACTTTTTGCACCAGTCCCCTGACTACGGCCATGTACACTCTCTCACTCCCCACTGGTGCTGAGGCTCTCAAACCTGACCCTGCTCCAGTTTCCGAGCTGCACCTCCCGGGCTGCCTTACCACAAGAGAGACCTGAGCACTGCCACTGCTCAGGCCTCCCCCCCCCCGGGCAACCCACTCCTCTACAATGGTGCTGTTCCTTTTTACAGAACTCACTGATGACCCTTTTGAAATGGTACCATCCTCCAGTCCACATCCCTGCCACCACATCCTGGACTTGAATTAAGCTCCAACTAGGAACTGCCCCCCAAGGCCTGTCCTAAGACATGCAACCCAGCCAGCCCTTAGATGCCGGTGCCCCAGGACCTGCCCCTCCATGCAGTTCCCTCTGTACGGGTGAAGAACACTCCTGGCTCCCTATACGCCTGAACTGCCCTGCCACCACGGGTACAGGAGAGGACCCCTACCACTGGTCTCTCCCCTGTGGGAACCCTGCCACTGTCCCCACAGCCCTGGCAGCCCAAACACTCTTATACAGGATCACATGGGCTCCTCCCTGTCCTGGCATTCTCCTACCACCTAAGCCTCCCTCATCCTGACGATGCAGATACCTGGCTGGCTATCCTCCCTTCGAGCTCCCTTCCTGGCTCCTCGATGCCACGTCACTGCAGAGGCCATACCTGTCTGCCAACTCTGGGGAGGGGGGTTACCCCACAGGCCTGCCCAGACCATCAAGCTCCCTCCTTGCCTACCTCCTCTCCTGATCTTCCAGTCGCCCACTTCCAGCCCCAGGCCTGGTGCCTGGGCTGGAAAAAGGCCCCAAACTTCCTGTGTCTACTGCTTATACATCTTCCCTAACCTACCCTCTGCTGCCACCTTGAGGCATTCAGCAGGGATTAACCCCCCAGAGCACTAATAAATTCCCTAGCTTGGGTGGGGAGGCTAGGAGGGGGAAGGGGTCCCTAGTGGGATCATAAGCCCCTACAAAGAGAGGGGGTTTACAATAGTAATAAGGCACTCCCGGGGGTTATAATGTTAAGTTAATCACAATCTAGGGGCACCTAGCACTTGGCTATGCCTCGTGCCACATTACCCTCTAGAGAGTGATTAAATAGAGGATAATGGCTGGGGTTATGACGTTTACTACGCTGTAAACCCCTCGAGCGGTTGCCAGGACAGACTTGTAAACCTCGAGAGCGAAGCTCGAGAGGTTTACCATCAACATTACAACCCGCGAGAGGGTTTTCTTCGCGGTAAACTTCATAACCTCAGCCATTGTCTTTTATAGTGTATGGGGTCGTAACAGTAATACTTTCAGGACAGAACGGGAAAGGTTCTTACTTGTTGCTTGTGGGCTTCGGCTTAACAGTTTAATCCGATCGGGGTGGCGCGACCAACATTCGGGTGCTAGAATTCAGCGCACCTGACTGAATTCGATCCTGTAATCTCACCTATCTGGTGAAGGCAAGCAAGGTTTATAATGCTGATGTCAGATCGGTGAAATTACAAGACTGTTAGACAGCAGCACACCATACATAATAAGGGCTCCCCATACCTTATTAGAACATTAACATAACCCTGGCCATGCCTTGATGCTTACATAATACTGAGTTTGGAGGTTTCACAATTAGGGGAAATTAGTGACTGGAGGTCTACAAATAGCATATAGAAACATAGAATTTGACGGCAGATAAGGACCACTTGGCCCACCCAGTCTGACCATTTCCCTATCTAATCGATAAGCTGCAGATCGTAGTTAACCAACAGCCTACTTCTTCCTACCCCCACCCCTTAGAATTGCCTTATGTCTGTCCCATGCATTCTTGAATTACCCCACTGTTTTTGACTCCACAACCTCCTCAGGAAGGCCGTTCCATGCATCCACAACCCTTTCTGTGAAAAAATACTTCCTCACATTACCTCTGAGCTGTCCCCCCTCTATCTTCAAATTGTGACCCCTTGTTCTTGCACATATCTTTTTCTGAAAGATGCTACCTTCTTGGACTTCGTTGATTCCCTTGAGGTACTTGAAAGTTTCTATCATGTCCCCCCCCCTCCTTTCCTCGAGGGTATACATATTAAGCTCCTTAAGTCTCTCTTCACATGTCTTCTGGTGCAGACCCTGCACCATTTTAGTTACCCTCCTCTGGACTGCCTCCATCCTGTCTATGTCCTTGCGGAGACTGGGTCTCCAGAACTGCACACAGTACTCCAGATGGGGTCTCACCAGCTGTCTATACACAGGGATAACAACTTCCTGTTTTCTACTGATGATACCTCTCCCTATGCATCCCAGTATCCCCCCAGCCCTCCTTACTGCCTTCTTACATTGCTTGCCCACATTTAGGTAATCTGATATGACTACCCCCAGGTCCCTTTCCATTTTTGTTGTTTGTTAGTATTTCACCCCCCACTGTGTACACTTCCCCTGGGTTTTTCTTTCCCAGGTGCATTACTTTGCACTTCTTAGCATTGAATCTAAGCTGCCATACATTTGACCATTCCTCCAACCTTGCCAAGTCCCTTTTCATCCTTTCCACCCCACCTGGCGTATCAACCTTGTTGCGGATCTTTGAGTCGTCTGCAAAGAGACATACTTTTCCTTTCAGTCCCTCTGCAATGTCACTTTTAAAGACATTGAAGAGGACCGGTCCTAGTACTGAACCCTGTGGTACCCCACTAGTAACCCCCCTTTCTTTAGATTGGACTCCGTTTACTATTACCCTCTGTCTCCTGTTCTCCAGCCAATATTTTACCCAGGCTACAATCTTGGGACCCACTCCAAGGCTGGTTAACTTGTATAATAATCTTTTGTGTGGGACTGTGTCAAATGCCTTGCTAAAGTCTAGGTAGGCCATGTCCATAGCCCCTCCCTGCTCTACTACTTTGGTCACCCAGTCAAAGAAATCTATTAGATTCGTCTGACATGACCTTCCCGCTGTGAATCCATGCTGCTTTGGGTCCTGTGCCCCTCTGGCCTCTAGGTACTCAACAATTCTTTCTTCAAAAGCGATTCCATTATGTCCCCAATCACTGAGGTCAAACTAACAGGTCTGTAGTTTCCTGCCTCTGCCCTGCTTCCACTTTTGTGAAGTGGAATAACATCTGTCCTTCTCCTGTCCTCAGGTACAACCCCATCCTCCCATGATTTGTTAAAGAGGGTAGTCAGTGGTGTCACTAGTTCTACCCTTAGTTCTTTTAGAATTCTGGGATGAATCCCATCAGGCCCATAGCAGCACCACCCTATCAGGTATAAGTGTAACCCCCCTACAAATGGGGGTTCCTAAAAGCCTTCCCGGAGCTTGCCTAAGTGCTCCCTTCCTGAGGGGCGTTCGGCGTGATGCCGCTTAAATGTGGGAGCTGTGAGTGCTTTTGGAGCCTCTGGTACTGCCTCTTTAAGAGCCGCTCGCTTGCATGCTTTATTAGTTTGCATAGGGGGGACTGTGGGTTCACTGCTCGAATCCCACTCGAGCTGCTGTTCAAATCGCTCCGTTTCCGCAGTCGCTAAGAGAGCAGAGGGAGCCTAATTGAAAGATGTAACTGCTGAAAAATATGTAGTGTAACTATAAAAATGTAGTTGGTTTAACCTGCCTTTATTGCAGCTGGGACTCCATGTGTTTGGCCCCTCCATTTTCGACCTGGACTACTAAGCTGGGCCAATTGGGGAAGGGGGGCCTTAAAATGGAGACCGCTTGAGCCAACCAGAACTGGGACTCCCACGGGGAGCCTGCCAGACGGGGGAATATATGGTAGGTGCTTCTGGGAAGCGTAGTTTGGACCCTGGTGCCTTTTTGCACCAATAGAGGGCGTATGAGGTGACTGGCAGGAAAAAGCAGCCAACCAGAGCCTGTGGAGCCGAGAGGAAACTGCCCTGCAACTGTTCTGGAGGGCAGAGTCGTTTGTGATCGTGAAGAGAGAAGGAGCTCTGGCTCCTGCGCTGTGAAAGTCTTCGCGAGGGAAGCGCGTGTGTAGGCCAAGAAGTCAGGTGGCAGTATCGCCAGAAGGAGTGGACAAGATCCGTGGAGGAGTGCAGGCAGAGGAGGCTATACAATTACACCTACCTACCAGGCTCACCCTGTAAAGGACTGGAGAATCTGCTTCAATCGCACTCGGTCTGTCAGGACAAGTGAAGCTGCGTCATGTCACCTGGTCTGTGCAGTGAAAGCGATCGGGAGAATAAAGCAGCTGCCTGGTATGGTACCCATCTGTGCTACATATAAATGTGTGGAGAAGTGTCTGGATCACAGGCTAAGTCCTGCCAGTGGTGTGAGAGGGATTGTGCTGCAGGAGTTGTGAGTACTAAATCAGGGTAGCTCCCTGTCAGATGTTCACTTTGATAGCAGGATTTGTCTGGCTGCTCCGTTGGCTGCATGAACTGAGCCTGCTGGCTGTTCTTAATCAATTTAGGTATCAAATGCTTATTTTCTGCATCAGGGTCCCAACCAGCTGCACCTACTAGGCTAGCCTTGTATTGCCTGGGTACCCAGAGACAGTGACTGCTAGGTTTGGCCTGTGCACAGTGCCCTATATACACAGTATTAGAGCGTAAGCTAATCAATCTGATCTCCCCCATCCTTGTTACTTCCCCTTCAATAAATCAGATGTGTTGCTTGCAAGGTATACTGTCTTAACTGTGTATTTGTGCTCCCTTCTTGTGCATGGGTTACTGTGCCACCGCATCTTATTTTACAGGGGGTCCAGGGCACCAAGTTGGTCATTCCAATATGGGGGTAAGTGTAAGTCATAACGATCATGTGGGAAGCGTTTGTGGGCCACTAGTGGAAGGAAAGGGGGGTTGCAGTGACCCAGAGGGCTGTGACCTAGTCGTGCTCGACTGTTTCAACCCCGACCTCTGGGTGGAAGCACCCGCCACCGGATCCAGGCCCCTTAACCTGTTAGTGACCAAGCAGGCAGGGGTAGTAGCCCTTGGGATAGTGCCCTCCGGGGGTTACATAAGAATATAAAAAGGTCCACCGCACACAGTAACTACAAATGGTGAGAATATGTGAATGTATTTGTGTGAGTGTAAGGGAAAGAAAGGATTCAAAAGTGATACTATGGAAGAAAGCAAAAGACAACAATGAAAGCAAAAGACAAATAACAAATAAAAACAAACAAAATTGGGCACAGAGTGAAGTAAATGGATGGAAAAGAACCCTCCCAGTTCTTCCATGACTCGAAGTCTTGAAGGACATTTGACCTGTTTCTTGTTTGTTTACCCAGGACAGCCCAACTAAGATACAACCTCTCCTTTTCAGTGGGGATCCTGCTTCTGCCCAATTATACAGCTCTGAGGAACTGAAGCATTTGGGGGAAGTGACTGTCATCTCGAGGTGCAGGAACTCTCATACTGTCTTGTAAGAGGAGGGGGAAATTACTTGCTCTAGGTTCCTGCCCAAATGAATCCCAGTCTGATTCACATTTTTGTATTCTAACTACTAGGCTACAGTGTCTACCTGTAACCCCTAGATGGCGTTATCCCAGGGGCTACTACCCGTGCCTGATTTTCCACTAACAGGTTGAAGGGCCTGGATCCAATGGCGGGTGCCTCCACCCAGAGGTCAGGGTTTGCAATAGTTAAACTAACTTGGTCACAGCCCTCTGGGACACTGCAACCCCCCTTTCTTCCCACTAGTGGCCCACACAATATATCAGAATTACCTTCACAGTATACACTTACCCCCAGGTCTGGTTCCGGCACTGGGACCTCCTGTGAAATAAGATACAGTGCAACAATCACAGTACAGTACTTTAACATGACAAATACCTCAGGCAGTATAACTTGCTGAAACAAGCAGCTCTGATTTATTTAGGGGATATAACAAGGACAGGGGAAATCAGGTTAATTAGCTTATCACTTTACTATCTACCTATGGCTCTGTGCACAGGCCTATCCCTATCAGTTACTGTCCCTGGGTACCCAAGCCCTAGTGGCTAGTCCAAACCGTGGCAGCTGGTAGGGGCCCTTTCACACAGTGAAAGAAAATTAGTTTAAACAGTCAGCAGTACAGTGATTCCATTTGGATTTAATGTGGCAATTCAACAGGAGGCGACCTGAATTAGTACTCACGACCTCCAAACAAGATAGGGTCCTTCAACGTCAGCAGGGCTACTTTTGAGCTCCACGAGACTCTTCACACATTTATATGGTAAAAAAAAGAAAGTACTATACCAGGCAGGCTGCTTCTCTATCCCGATCGCAATTACTGCACAATACCCGGGAGAACACACAGCAGATTCAGTTCCTGACAGACCGAGTGCAATTCAACAATTTCTCCAGTCTTCTACAGGGTGAGCCTGGTTTCTACTCTTCAGAGATCCTTTGATTCTTTTCACAGGACTGATTCAGTCCTAACAAGCAGTTACACAAACTGCAGACCGGAACTCTGGCCTTACACCGTTTTTGACTGAAACTGTGCACTGAAGGAGCACAGGGTTTCTTTCCCTTCACTTCCAGATCTAACTGAAACTACAACAGACAAAACCGAGCACTTCCTTTGAGTTCCTCCCAGTTCTTGACTGGATTGGCTGTCACTCACACTAGACTGCTGCTGTTGGTCCAAAAGGCGCGAAGTCTAAACTACATCTCCCAGAGTCACTGCCCATACAATCCTCTTGTGGCTGGCTCAGATTATGAGTCCAAGTTCTGATTCTGTCCAAGGCACCATTTTAGAGCTAGCTTACCCACACTGATTGGTCCAGTTCAGCAGTTCAAAACCAGAATGGGGAACTAGGCAGACACTGTTCTGACTGCAAGGAAAGCAGGTTAGACAAACTGTAATTTAATTATTACTCTAAATGGTTTCTGGCAAACAGTTACATCTTTCAGATAGGTTCCTTTGCACTCCTAGTGACTGCAAAATGGAGTGAATTGGCAGCAGCTTGAGTGGTACTCAATCAAAGAAACACACAGTCCCCCATACAAACTAATTATGTCTGCAAGCAGACAGCTCTTAAAGAGACAGTACCAGAGGTTCTAAAAACACTCACTGATAAATGGCTTAAACGCCAAACACCATTCAGGCTTGGAGCATTCAAGCAAGCTCCTGGAAGTCTTTTGGGAACCCCCATTTGCAGGGGGGTTACACACCCAAATGTGGGCATGGGAAACAGGAGGAAGGATGGAGACAGTATTCCCCAGCAGTAGAGTCAGGCTGAAGGGGCGTACCATGATGCTGCAAAGGGAAGGTGTCTGCAGTCACTGCCACCAGTGCCTCCTCTGGAACCCGCAGCTGGCTAGCATTACAAGGCTGTGGTCCCAGGAGGGAGCAGGGTGGTCCAGGCTGGCAAGATATGGCCAGGTAAACTAATGCCTGTACAACCACCACCAACTGCAGGTGAGTTCGAGCCTGCTGACTGAGAGGGAGGAGGTGATGATAAGGCTTCAGCTGGCCTACTACTGGTGGCACAGTTTAGGCAATGGTGGGATATTTATTTAGCTTTTGTTAAGCAGATGGGTACACTGGATAAATAAATGCCTATTTTCAGGTTGAGGTAGCAGTGCCCATGAAAGATCTGGCAGAGTGGTAGCACAGAATGGACTTGTACTGCTGAAACAGGGGCTGGCTTCAAACTGGTATGGACACAGTCACCTGCACTGCTGGGTGACAGGTCTGTTTGCAGGCCAAAATCTTGCAATCAGGGGTAGAGTTAGTTCTATGGCTACAAAAAAGATTAAAAGCATAAAGACAAAACATAAAAAGGCCAGAAAAAAAAATGTAAATCCAGAAGAACCCCACCACCACCACCGCCAATTCATCTGAACTCCAAATCTCTTATCAGATTGTTGGACTGTAAAACGACGTGACTCGTGTTTTGCCAAATAACCCTGACTGGCCTTGCCAACCACATAGATCAAAATGCTAGCAAGGTCTGATGCATTTTGACAGGGGTTTGATCCAATGAGTCAGTCAGTAGATACCATACTTGCTTCTCGGGCTGGAAGGTTGTGGGTTCCAGCCCCATCCCTCATGAATAAGCAGTTTATGCTGTGAAACTCTGAGTGTTAAGATGCACAGTGAACCAATAAAAAAGATTCAAGATATGATTCGTCCCGGTGGAGCTGTGGGTTGAGGTGCTGGATGATACACCTCATGCCACACTGGCAACCCAGGTTCGGGAAGCAAGCCCAGGCCACCGGGGGTCAGCTGGGAGGGGAGGGAAGGAGCTTGAATGGGCAGCTGTCAGGCAGCTCTCCTCTCCTCTCCCGGAGGAGGGAGACAACTTCTCCTTGACTCTTGGCTGCCTCTGAGTGGAGACTTGGTGGCAGTGCCAAACCAACAGAAGCAGTGGCGCTAGGCCGGGTGGGGGGAAGGGACTGTCACTGGGTGTCTTGGCATGCACGATGGCTCCACACGTTGTGCGGACAGGTAGTTGGCCTGGTGTCCCAGGACTAGGAAAGGAGAAAAATGGAGGAAAGAAATCCCAAGCTGCAGGTGATGACCAACCCTCCACAGGCTCCACATCCGGTGGCTGGGCACCACCATAGCCCTGTGGCAGAGGGCACAGATAAAGGTAAGTCGCAGGGGAACCGGAGTGATGGGGCAGGGTGGGGTCGGTCAGAAGGGGAGCAGCCAGGGGGCAGTAGATGTGAAAAAAGATCAAGTTATATACAATATTCTTTGCAAAAACTGTTTTAATGCATCAGTTGAGGTTCAAGTTAATGCCACAAAAGTAGGGAAATGTGGCATTAGTGTTCCCAATCCTAACTCCCCATCCCCTAAGCAACAAAAGGACAAGCCCACACAAGCAACCACAGACAGCTGTCGTCAGGTAAGACAAACAACATACAACCGTTTCCAGGTGACACAAATCAGTAGCACTGATGTGCTAACTTCGTGGATTTGTATCTGTGGCATGCACACTGCAAGACATACACACTCACTTGTCAGTGTAGACAGAAATTCAGGATACTGAAATCACAATGCTGCTTCTGTGTGCAGAAAGGCAGGCCCCTGTAGCCACAGATACAAATCCACGATTCATAGAAATAGAAACATAGAATTTGATGGCAGATAAGGACCGCTTGGCCCACTTAGTCTACCCATTTCCCTACCTAACGGATAAGCTGCAGATCCTAGTTAAACAACAGCCTACTTCCTCCTACCCCCCCACTAGAATTGCCTTATGTCTGTCCCATGCATTCTTGAATTCCCCCACTGTTTTTGACTCTATGACCTCCTCAGGAAGGCTGTTCCATGCATCTACAACCCTCTCTGTGAAGAAATACTTCCTCACATTGCCTCTGAGTCGTCCCCCTCTATCTTCAAATTGTGCCCCCCTGTTCTTGCACATCTCTTTTTCTGAAAGATGCTACCCTCTTGGACTTTGTTGATTCCCTTGAGGTATTTCAAAGTTTCTATCATGTCCCCCCCCTCCCTCCTTTCCTCGAGCCTATACATCTTAAGCTCCTTTAGTCTTCCTTCATATGCCTTCTGCTTCAGACCCTGCACCATTTTGGTTGCCATCCTCTGGACAGCATCCACCCTGTCTATGTCTTTGCGGAGATGGGGTCTCCAGAACCATACACAGTACTCCAGATGTGGTCTTTCCAACTGTCTGTACAGAGGGATAACAACTTCCTGTTTTCTACTGGTGATGCCTCTCCCTATGCATCCCAGTATCCCCCCCAGCCCTCCTTACTGCCTTCTCACATTGCTGGCCCACTTTTAGGTCATCTGATATGACTACCCCCAGGTCCCATTCCATTTTTGTTGTTGTCTGTATTTTAACCCCCCATTGTGTACTCTTCCCCTGGGTTTTTGTTTCCCAGGTGCATTACTTTGCACTTCTTTGCGTTGAATCTAAGCTGCCATACATTTGACCATTCCTCCAACCTTGCCAAGTCCCTTTTCATCCCTTCCACCCCACCTTGCATATCAGCTCTGTTGCAGATCTTTGTGTCATCTGCAAAGAGACATACTTTCCCTTCCAGTCCCTCTGCAATGTCACTTATAAAAAGACATTAAAAAGTACTGTCCCCAGTACTGAACCCTGCAGTACCCCACTAGTAACCCCCCTTTCTTCACTGTGGACTCCATTTACTATTACCCTCTTGCCCTGTTGTCCAGCCAGTGTTTTACCCAGGCTACCACCCTGGGACCCATCCCAGGCTGGCTAATTTGTTTATTAATCTTTTGTGCGGGACTGTGTCAAATGCCTTGCTAAAGTCTAGGTAGGCCATGTCCTCAGCCCCTCTCTGGTCTACTACTTTGGTCACCCAGCCAAAGAAATCAATTATATTTGTCTGACATGACCTTCCTGCTGTAAATCCATGCTGCCTTGGGTGCTGTGCCCCACTGGCCTCTAGGTACTCAAATTCTTTCCTTCAGAAGTAATTCCATCATTTTCCCTACCACTGAGGTCAAACTGACAGGTCTGTAGTTTCCTGCCTCTGTATTGCTCCCACTTTTGTGAAGGGGACTCACATCCACCCTCCTCCAGTCCTCAGGTACCACACCACCCACCCATGATTTATTAAAAAGGGTAGTCAGTGGTGTTACTAGTTCTTCCCTTACTTCTTTTAGAATTCTGGGGTGAATCCATCAGGCCCCATTGCTTTATCCACCTTCAGTTTTAAGAGTTCTTTCAGAACTCTTTCTTCTGTGAAAGGACTAATATCAACCCCCATTATCTAGAGTGCTTCTATTGACTGGATTAGGTATCTCCCACTGCTTTTCCATTGTGAATATTGAGCAGAAGTATTCATTCAGTATCCCTGCCTTTTCATTGTCACTCTCTGCCTAACTACCTTCCTCTTTATTCATGATACTCAAATTACAAGAGTTCTTTTGTCTGCAAAAGTGCAGGCCCGTAAAAGACCAGCACTTCTGTAGCCTCAGGTACTCATGCACACTGTAAGACATATACACACCTGTTGGGCCTGCACTTCTGCAGCCGCAGATGTAAGACATACACACTCACCTCTGGCTGCAGAAGCATGGGAGCCACAAAATCCATGATACCAAAATTGCAGTAGTATTTCTTTCTGTGGAAGTGCAGGCACCTCAGAGGCCTGCGCGTCTTCAGTCACAGGTGTAAGACATACACACAAACTTCTGATTTCAGATGGTCAGGCCTCTGTTACACAGACGAAAGTACTGTTGCAATGTGGGTATCATGATTTCAGCAGCGGATCTAGAAATTGTTCAAGGGGTAGCAGGTTTTCACATACAAAAATTGCAACAGTATGTCTGTCTGCAGAAGTGCAGGCCCTTGAGGGAGTTCCTCAGTAAGACATAAACACTGACTTTTGGCTGCAGAAGTGAGGCATATGTGGGGCCTGCCATTGCAGAGATGGAAGTACTGTTGCAATGTGGCTATCATGATTTGATTTCGGCAGTAGATCTAGAAATTGTTCAAGGGGGTAGCATGTTTTTAGTTACGCAGCTACATATGGAAAACCATGCAGTAGCGAATCATTCTATCTGGCAAGGTACCTCATGCATGAGCACCAATGTATGCAGAGGCACAGACCTCGTGGGGCCTTTTGTCTACAAAACACGCTGTATGACATACAAACACAGGTGTGGCCACATATACAAATCCACGAAGGTAGCACATCACTGCTACTGCATTTGTGTAATCTGGAAACAGTTGTATGTTGTTTGTCTTACCTGATGATGGCTGTCTGTGGTTGCTTGTGTGGGCTTGTCATTTTGCTGCATGGGGGGATGGAGAGTTAGGGTTGAAAACCTTAATGCCACATTTCCCTACTTGTGAGGCATTAACTTGAACACTAACTGGTGCATTAATGCAGTTTGTGCAAATAATTTCCTTTCTTTTTGAGATGGTGAAGACATGCAGATGCACAGGATCCAAGGGAAGAAAAGGAAGACTCCATCCACTTGTGGAAATGCAAGGTCCTTACATTCCCTACAGTTCCATGCAGTGACGGAAGCAGGAATTCATGGGGCTCTCAAGTGGGCTGCAGAAGTGCAGGGCTTTATGTTCTCTGTACTTCAGTGTAACTGCAGATACAGACACACATGGGAAAGAGTCCATCTGTCAGCCAGTGCACAGGGCCCTCTTCCACCTACAGGTGCAGATGTGTAGGGCCCTATGCCAAGAGAAGAATTGTCTTCACTATGTGCGCAATCAAATTTCATGGCAAGAAACCAGTTTAAGTTGTAAAACCAAAAATTATGTGAAAATTTCAAAATCAAGCAACCAATTTTTGCCACAAAATGAAAAGTCATGGTGCACAATCAAATTTTGTGCAGAGAAACCAATTTTTCTGCTGAGAAATGAAACATTCTGATGTGTAATGAAATTTCATGCTGAGAAACCAATTTTCTGTTGTGAAATGAACAATCACAGTTTGCAGTCAAATATTATGCTGAAACACGAATTTTCTGCTGGGATATAAAAATTCTGATGTACAATCAAATTTCATATCGAGAAACCAGTTTTTTGCTGTGAAACAAAAAATCATGGTGTGCAGTCAAATTTCATTCTGAGAAACCAATTTTATGCTGTGAAACAAAAATTGTTGATGTGTAATGAAATTTCATGCTGAGAAACCAATTTTCTGCTGTGAAACAAAAAATCAAGTTGCACAAATTTCATGCTGCAAAACGAAAATTTCTTCTGGGTAATTAAAATGTGTTTCCAACAGACGTTTTTTTGAATCATAATTAAAAAAAAAGTTTTGCAAGTCACATTTAGTTTCGCACCACCATAACGGTGCAGCACAAAGCGAGTCATAATTCAAAAAATGGGAAAGACGTTAATATGGCCACTAGAAATACGTAAAAGATATTTATAATCATGATTGACTGAAACAAGCCTCAGAATCTGAACCAGCATGTTCTAATGAGGTAGATTCATTTTTTTTTTTTTATTATGGCTGCTGTAATAAAAGTTCAAATTAGTAGTTTGTTAGTGAGGTGAGAAACAAGATGGCGACAGTCATGAAACAAAAAAACACATTTTTGGTGTTGTGAGCACATTTCACAAAATCAAAACTGGCCCTGTAACACCAGACTTTTGGTGTCATATCAGAACGTTATCCAAAAACCCTACTAAGCATGCTCAGAACACAAAAAAAACCCACAAAACTTTTAATCCTTATAACTCTGAAACCATTTCATATTTTTTCATGAAACCTTCCAAAGGCATTACCTTGCCACAGCACGCTTCTACCCTGAACGTTTTGGGAAAAAATGCCATTTGGTCTAGGCTGTAGGTGAGAGCCAAGAAAATCCCAGGAAAAAAATTAGATGTCTACACAAAAGCAACATATGCAGACCTCAGAAACCGTACAAGTTGCCGTCACAAAACTTTCCACAGATCTAGACCTTGTCTACTAGACTACATATATAAAATTGCAGCTAATTTTGTCAAATGGTGCCAAAGCTGTTAAGATGCAAAGTTAGGGGTTTAACACTGAACGCGCTACTCAACCCTAACTGTAGGGGTGCTACTGCACCCCTATAATATATATGGAGTTGTGTTCTAACATACTAACATACTAAAATGCCAGCAGAATAGGCCTAATGGTCTTTTGTGTCTGCTCATTTGGTCAGCCCCCACCCTGGGAGCTGATCTTACTGCCCCCCTCATCCTCCCTGGCTTCTACCTTCCCAGTCCCAGATATTCCCACTGCACAGGACTTTGCATCCAGATCCCTTCCCCTATACCTCTCCCACCCCTCTTGAACCCCTCCACTGTCTCTGCCTCCACCAGCCCCCTGGGCAGTGTATTCCATGGCTCCACCACCCTCTCAGTGAAGTAGCACCTCCTCCTTTCTCTCCTGAATCTCCCCCCTCCAGCTTCCACCCATGCCCTCTAGTTGCCCCCCCTTCCTTTGGAGCACCTTGACTACTTCTCCCCTATTTTTTTTTTCAATTGTTTAACCAGGTGAGACACACTAAGCTGAAAGCTTTTTTACAGGTGCAACCTGGGAGCACAGGGAAGTTAAGTGACTTGCTCAGGATCACACAGCATATGCAAGTGGGGGCTTTGGGGTTCAAACCCAGGTCTCCAGATTTTTAGCTCAGAGCCTTAAACCACTGCACTATACTGCCTCCCTAAACCCCTTCATGTACTTGAAGACCTCTATCATGTCCCCCGGTCCCTTCTCTCTTCCAATGTGTACATATTCAGCTCTTCGAGCTTCTCCCCATAGGTCCTGTCCCCCAAGCCCCAGATCATTTTGGTTGCCCTCCTCTGGACCCTCTCCAGGAGTTCAATGTCCCTCTTTAAGTGTGGCCTCCAAAACTGCATGCAGTACTCAAATGCGGCCTCACCATGCAGTTATCATGGGGATATCACTTCCTCCTTCTGGAGGTGATCCCCCTAGCGATGCATCACAGCATCCTGTTGGCCTTGGCCGCTGCCCTCCTACAAGTCTCAGGGTTGTTCATCTTGACATCCACCACCACCCCCCCGGTCCCTCTCAGCCATTGAGACTTGTAGCATTCCACCTCCCCCCCAAAGTGTTCTCTTGGCCCAGGTTTCTGGCTCCCAGATGCAGTACCGTGCATTTCCCTGCATTAAACCTCAGCTTCCACTTTCTAGACCACCTTTCCAGAGCCTCCAGGTCCCCCTGTAGGGCCACCCTCCCCTCCTCCCCATCCACCACCACCCCCAGTTTTGAGACATCGTCAAAGAGACTCCTCTCACTCCTGATACCCTCCCTTATGTCAGAGACATAGGCATTGAACAGGAGGGGCCCAAGGACTGATCCCAGAGGGACCCCACTAATGACCCTCCTTGGGGATGACACTATCCCACCAACCACAACACTCTGGGTCCGGTCCTGGAGCCAATTGCCTATCCATCTGATCATCTGGTTCCCCACCCTCATTTCTCCCAGCTTATTCAACAATCCCCTGTGAGGAACAGAGTCAAACGCCTTGCTGAAGTAAAGATAGAGGACATCCACTGGTCTACCCAGGTCCAAGGCTCTCGTCTCCCAGTCATAGAACTCCACAAGATTTGTCTGACATGATTTCCCTGGGACAATTCCATGCTGTCTATCGTCCAGGCACCCCGACTTTTCCAGGTCCCCCCTAGCCTCTCCTTGACAATGCCCTCCATCACCTTGCCCACCACCGATGTCAGGCTGATGGGCCTGCAGTTCTCTGCCACCTCCCTTGATCCCCCCTTGTGGACAGGCACTATATGCACCACCTTCCAGCCCTGGGGCACCCACCCTGTCCTCAGAGAGATGCTGAAAAGCTCCGCCAGGGGTTTCGCCACGACATCCGCCAGTTCCTTCAGCACTCTGGGATGTAATGTATCTGGCCCTGGTGCTTTCTCTGTCTTAAGGGACCTGAGGGCTTCCCTCACTCTCTCTCTGCCATGATTTCCACCTCTGCTACCTCGTTCCCCTGCCTTGCCTTCCACCCTCCTGCCAGTGATGGCCCATCCTATCCCCAGACCCGACGATCGGCAAGGTCTCCCCCCTCAGTTTCACCATCTCCTCCCATGTATGATGCAGCCCCCCATTTTCCTTGGTGAAAACTGAGGTGAAGTACTCATTTAATACCTCAGCCTGCTCCCCTGGATCTTGTGCCCATCCCTCCCCTGTTTTAATCCTGCTAATCTGCCCCTTCACCATTCGTTTTTCCCCAATGTATATAAAGAACCCCTTATTCCTTCTCCTAATTTCCCTGGCCAGGTTCTGCTCCTTCCTTGCCTTAGACACCCTCACCACCCTAGTGGCCCTTCTGGCCATCAGCTCATACTCCGCTCTATCCCTTTCACTCCTTGAGCACTTGAAATGCCTATAAGCCGCCTTCTTTCCCCTCACCACCTCCTGAACCTTTCTAGTCCACCAGCAGGGTTTACGGGCCCTACCACATTTTCATCTTACTCTTGCATAGGTTCTGGTAGCATCCTGCACCCCCTCCTGATGATTTCCCACCTACTGTCAGCATCCATGTCTGGCCCAATCCCATCCAATGCTTCTTAAGGATCCTCCCCATTTCCTTGAAATCCGCACCCCTGAAGTCGGTTACCTCCATCTTTGTGCAGCCTTCTACCCCTCCTTGGTCCAGGCAGAACCAGACCATGGCATGGTCACTCCCCGCCAATGGGTCCCTTACCTCCAGGCCCCCAATTTGGTCACTGTCTGCCAGGACCACATCTAGTATCTGCGCCTCCCTGGTCGGTTCCCCCACCTGCTGAGTTAGGAACGCATCCTGAAAGACAGCCAACAACCTCTGTTTCCCAGCCAACGAGGACGTCATAGTCTCCTAGTCCATTCCTGGCATGTTTAAGTCCCCCAACACCACCACCCTTCCCCTGCCCAATTTGCAGTGTCTCCCAACATCTGCCACCAGACTCTCCTCCAGCTCCTCCGCCAGTGCAGGGGGGTCTATACACCACTCCTATTTTTACTCTCTTGCCCCCATTTGTTATCACGGTGACCCAAATCACCTCCACAGTTCCCTCCGCCTCCTCCACCGCCAATGCAGTTTTTGACAATTATTGCTCCCCCTCCTTCCCTTCTCATTGATTTCATTTGGCCCATTTTCTGTCGAAAAATGATGATGGCACATTCTACTTATTTCCACTAGCCATAAAAATATTTGCATGTCCCGGGGGAGGTTCCCCCTCCCTGCATGATACAGTGCAAATCCCTATTATCCAGATGCTACTGGGTAGAAATGGGGTGTGCACCCGCTATTATGCTGCCTAGTAACAGCAACTGAGTCACAGCATAGCATAGCGCCAGTTGCAGGGCACAATACCATGATGTAACGTGGTGTTGAATGGGTGTCCACATGTGGGTCTCCCCCATCCCCAGCCCCTGTACCTTAATAGCCCCAATGGGCCATGCATTCTTGGAATCCTTGGCGCAAATGATCGGGCAGCCCCCCTTGGTAATCCAGTGGTACCTCCCTCCCTAGCCCCAGCTCTTCGTATGAGATGATCTACTGCAGTGTCCCCACTAAGTTATTTGCTGCCTTGCTGACACATTCTGATAAACCACAACAACTTTCCTCACTGCCTGCCTGTAGAAGTTCTACAGGCTGTTGGAGGGGGCACAGGAGGCTTTGACCAGCCATGTACAGTATGTTGTGGCATATTTCTGTGAATGGCCACATGCCATCTGCCGTCCCCTCTCCTGTATAGTTGTTAACACTTGTGATTATGTAGGAAATATTTCCAACCCTTTTCGCAGTCACCGGTGGAGCGAAGTGGTGGCAGCAACCATTTAGCACCACCTAGTGATCTCAGAATGGTGCCCAGGATGCACCTTTTTTGTTGTTATTTACATTTTTATTGTATATAAATGCCCAAAAATCATATAGTAGAAAGACATTAGAAATTCAAAAAGGCCATTTAAAACATTTTAGAATGCTCCAAAGAGTAACAATAAATTAGTAAGTTGGGTATTGTTGTCAGATAAACAAGGATATTGCACTATTAGTTAAAAAAAAATAAAGTTATGGGAATGAGGCCACACATTCACAAGACAAAGTTTTTAAATCTTTGAAAGAGAAGCAACTAAATTACCCAGTTTATATACAACGGAGTTCTGCTTTTGTCCTGAACTATAAGCTATGTTTCTAGTTAGCACCAGTTGAATGCATAAATACAAATGGAAATGTTTGTGAAACCCAGTCATCAAGGACAGGGAAGTCATTTGTTCTCATATCTGAATCCAAATTAAAAGATGATTACCAGCTAGGGCAGCTTGGAACTTGTGCACTGGATGAATGGTAATTTTGGAAATGCACAACTACTGACCCACACGTCTACTGCACAACCAGGTAATAATTTGAAGAGGCCAATGGTCTTGTGTTCAGAACAGACAAGGTAATAAAGGTAGCACAGAATGTTCCTGTCAGGGACATTCATTTTGTACGTAATGTAAATGCTTCTATTGGGATTAGACCCCAAGTTTATCTGCTGTGTAGGTTGCGACTTAGGGCCCAATTCACAGCGGGGTTTGTATACAAATGACTTATACACTGACAGCCTATGCTGCTCTGTGCCCTGAGTGAATTGTGCAGATTGAGTAATCCACAGCACATGGTTGCCACAGTACAGGAGAGCGGAGGTAAGTGTAGTGTATGGAACATTCTGGTGGCAATCAAGGTCGAACATGGGACTTCAAGTTGAAAGCACAAGTCAGCCGTAGACTGGATCCTCTGCTCCATGTGGAGCACGGCTTTGTCGGATACTAAAGTCCTCCAAGGACTACCATACCCTTTTTGGATAAGAAACATAAAATAGAAATACAAAGATAGTGCTTACGAGACCTCCATTTCTATCTGGGTAGGCTAGCACTGTGTCCCTCTGTGGCTCACCAGAGCCAGAAGTGCCAGCAGGGGTCATGCCAGGAGGGTGTGTGTGACTTACTGCAGGGGTCCCCCTGTTGTGTCTATGTGCCCTTCCAAAACCCTGTGCAGTGCATATTCCTCACAGAGTAGTTAATATAGGGACAGCATCCTCCCCTTGCAGACCCCGACCATACAGTGTATAGAGGAGTGGATAGAATTGGGACCACCATCCCCAAGCGTCGTACAAGCATTTGGAGATATGTGTATGTATTCACTTCAGCATGTAATTTCATAAACATACACCAGTGCCAGCCAGGATGCATCGCAGTAATGCTGCAGTATATCGCAAAATGTTGCAGTATGCTGCAGGGAACAGTGAAATTCAAGAAAGCAATAAAGACTCAATGGGGTGTGGGTTGTTGCCTGATAAGAGCATCAATCAATCAATCAAAATCTTTATTTATCCAGGTGAAACACCATTGAGCAAGCTCATTTACAAGGTGGATCTGCATCACACAAGGTCGAAGCAAAGCAAAAGATACAATTAGAGAAATTACAAGCATACATAGAAACAGATTACATAGCTAAAATACATGTACATAAGCCGTTATGTACATACACAAATGCCTAATAACATAACTGATGGCTATAGAATGGGAGAGAAAGGAGGGAGAGGGAAATGAAGCAAATGTAATTACCCTTAAGGTGGAAGTGTGGACAAGGACAGATACAGTACAGGAAGCCCATAAGTGCCCTGCCTGGTGCTAAGGACAGAAGGTAGATGTGGATCATGGACCAGGGAGGGGTAGAAGATTTGAATAGGTGACATTAATCGGAAAAGGGAAGTAGATGTATGTAGCCTGTCGGCAATAGGCAATAGGTACTCAACTAGGGGCGGTGGAAGCAGTTGCAGACTACAGAGATGGCTTTGGTGTACAGTGACTTGAACACAGCAAGACTGACTGGAGTTCTTAATTTTAAGGATTTCTGTATTTTATTCCAGAGTGAGGGCAGCACAAAGCTTATGGCCGATCTCCCAAATCATGTGCCGACCCGTGGCACTTTCAAAGAGATCAATAAGTTACTTCTCAACGTGTAGTTGCCTATCAAGTTTAGGGGCAAGCAGTCAGCAATGTATTGTGGAAGTTTATTGGTAATGGCTCTGTAAACCCAGAGTGCGGCATTCTTGTTCCTCCTGTGCTGCAGGAAGGTCCAACCCACCGCAGCATAAAGGGAGCAGTGATGGGTGGAGAAAGGAAGAGCAGTGATAACTCTCAACGCTCTGTGGTAAAGTGTATCCAGCTTGCCAAGATGAGAGGCAGTACACTGGCTGTAGATAAAGTCAGCATAGTCAATTAAGGATAGGAACGTCATCTGAACTAGTTGCTTTTTAGCATCAGAGGTCAGAAAATGATTTATCCTGAAGAAGAAACCGAGTCTCTAAGTTTGTTTTAACAAGTCCTCTATGTGATCAATGAAGGAGAGTTTATAGTCGAGCCAGACCCCCAAATACTTAAACTTTGGTAGGAATTCCAATTTCTCTCCTAGAAGAGTGGTAATAGGGGGAAGCATGCTGATGGAAGCAGGAAATGTACAATTGACTGGTGAAAATAGAATCACTTTCATTTTCTTTGAGTTTAGGAGGAGTTTTTTGTTAATAAGCTGATGTTGTAGCAAGTTAAAATCACTTTGCAAGTATTCGCAGACAGCTACAGGAGATGTACGGCTTAAATATAGAACAGTATCATCTGTGAACAGATGAATGTTAGCCTCCTTGATGTCGACATCAATGCTATTAATATAAATGGCAAAAAGCAGGGGGCCCTAGGATGGAACCCTGAGGAACCCCTCTTGTCAGGGGCTTAAGAGGGGAAAGCTGGCCTCCGGCCATGACCTGCTGATGCCTGTCAGTAAGGTAATCATTAAACCAGTGAAGGGAAGGTTGGTCCAGGCCAATCGAGTTTAATGCAGAGAGTAGAAGACCATGCTCTACGGTATTGAAGGCTTTACTAAGGTCCAAGAAAACAGCGCAGACAAATTTTTTGTTATCCAATTCACATTGCCAATCATTTGTGACTTTAGCCAGTGCTGACATAGTACTGTGATTAGCTCTGAACCCAGACTGCACAGGATTTAGGAGATTCATTGTTTTAATGAAAGTTCTCAACTGGGCATTCACAATTTTTTCCAGGAGTTTTGACAATACAGGTAATAGGGAAATCGGCCAGTAATTGTTTAGATCACTAGGATCCCCTGCTTTGAACAGAGGAATGACATAAGCAGTTTTCCATAAGCGGGGAATGGACCCTTGTGATAGGGACAGACTGAACAGATGGGTTATTGGTACTGCAAGGACATGGTAAGCAATCTTCAGAAAGAAGGGATCAAAGGAGTCAGCACCAGCACTTTTCTTTATATCCAGCTGAAGAATGAGGTCTTCGACATCTTTCAGGGAGACAGGTGAGAACGAAAAGATAGTGTTCGAGATACTAGTTGCTGGCAGCTGTAATTTGTAGCTGGCAGCTGTAAGCTGTAAAATGTATGATAGAATCTTATTATACTGCTTGCTAAATTGTCCTACTAGTATGCACTACTGTTACCGAATCAAACTACCTGCTGTGCTGTCCTTGTCACATGTTTTACTATCTCTGTAACTAATACCATGGAACCTGTTTGACTGTTTCGTTTTGCAAATGTCATACATTTATGCTGCTAAACCCTGTAACCAACCCTTTTGTCTATAATACCTGAATCTGCACCTTATAATGCAACCAATGTAACCTGTACCCAGGATCCATGTATGCCTGCATCTTTATGCATATGTTCTCCTATAGTATGTATTTTGTACTTGTATTATTCTTCTCTTCTCTTCTCTTGACGAGGTACCTTTGGAAATGAGCCTCTGGCTCAAAGGTTGTAAACTGATTGCAATATAAAATAAAATAAAAAAATAAATAATTTGGCTGGTGAGCGTAGCTTACAAGCAGGAGAATTATCAAACGTGAGGCCAGCAGTAGCAAAATGATTGTTAAAGGACTGTAAGATCTCTGTTCTGTCCTGAATGGTACCCTTGTCGGAATTGATTTTTGATGGAAGCACATTGCCTGCCGCATGACCAGACAGATCTTTTATTGTGGCCCAGAATTTAGTAGGGCAGTTTGAAGTGGAGTCCAGTTCTGAACGGAAGAATTTGGCCTTAGTCTCTAGTTAGTTTAGTACAGTGATTTCTAGCTACTCTAAAGCGGCAACAGTCTACGGGAATGAGACAACGCAGCTTTTTCCAAAGCTTATCTCATTTGACTGAGCAGCCTTGAGGTCTTTAGTGAACCGCGTCGAGGTCTGGCCTTTATACAAATTTTTACCATTGGGGCGTAGGTTTTAAGGGCATTCATAGCAATTCCATGGAAGATGTCGTAGGCAGTGCTTAGTGAATTGGCTAGATAGAAGTTCTGCCAGAGTTGGGAGGTTTTTAAATCATTGATGTAGCCAATTGGATCAAAGTTTCGCCTGGATGTTTTAGTCATGAACCTGGTTGCTGACTGAGGTTTGAGATCAGCCCTGACCCCAGCTATAAAGCAGTGATCGCTAACATCCCCAGGAGCATGCCCCAGGTGCATTGTGAGGCACGAGGTGCTTGCACTGAGTGCCTTCAGCACCTGGGAAGTGCTCTTATCAGGCAACAACCTACACACTGGAGTGTCTTATTGCTCTTATGAAATGGGTTTCGATACTCAAAAAATTAGAAAAAGGAATATCGTTTTAAAAAAATGGTAAAATTGGTTTGTAAACCACTGTAATGACATCTGACATTAAGTAGTCCCTGTATATAGTGAGGTCCCATAGAAATAGAATAGTGTAGCAAGTGCCATTAGAGGGTTTCTCCCTAATTTTTCTTTATGTCTGTGTACCACCCTACACACATATTTAATTGTTTATTTTGAGTGTTCTCTTGCAGAGTTGTAGGGCAATGAAGAAATGTGCTGGTTGTAGAAGCAGTTTGAATATGATGCCGTTTTCTGTAGCCGAGCGAGAGCCTGACGAGCGACTGAGCAAGTGATGGACTTCTGTGTCAGGGCCCCCACCCCACCCCACCCCCACCCTCCCCCACCTCCACCCCTCCACACACACACACACACACATATACACAGATATATATTTTATTATTTTATTTATTTGTTGTTTGTTTATTGTTTTTAATGCAGAGTTGAATAGTTAGAAGCATGCTGGAAGCGAGTTTGTCCCTATGCAGCTGCCGCAGTGAGCTACAGTATGAGCGAGCAGGTTGTCGAGCCAATTCTGTCTGTTAGGTACTTCGCCCCGCTCGCTGTAAATTTTGATTTTTAAATCATTGGAGCCTGGCACTGTGGAGTACTGTTTATGGAGGTGGAGAGTGAGGACTGGAGACTGAGGGGAATGACGACCAGAGAAACGGCAGTGCTCCAAAGGAAGATGGGGCAAATGGGAGCTTTCCATCGCTGTGGAAGGTATGTGCAGTTGTTGCCCATAACTGGCTTCTGGCAGGCATGGATATTGGGGGGGGCAGTGCTGTGTCCTGCTTGGCATTAAAAGTGCCAATTGCAGGATTGTTGCCCTATAAGGACACTGGTCCTGTCCAATCATGACGCAGCATTCCATTTACCCATTTTATAATAGCAATTAAGCCTTTTTTTTACTGTAGTACTTTGTGACATGTCATTTATTGCAGGTTATTGTGTTACATCATGGCTGACTCTACTGTCATCTATTCAGCTGTTACATAAAGAATAAACTATAGGAAAATGATGGCGTTTGAGTAAAAATCATTCCATTGAGTGGGTCAAATGTGCTACTAAACCATGAGGCCAAAAGCCAAATGAGTCTATTAGCTTGTCTGACCCATGAGGCAAACTAATTTTACAAGTGTATCACAGTTTCCTATCTTTCGTTTTATATAATTCATTTTGTTTGTCAAAAAATGCAGTGTTGGATAAGTTACTTTTTCTATTACTTTCTATTACTTTTGGAAACTTCTTCCAGGAAGCTCTGTGCAGTCACTAGCAAGGATGGAGAAGTACTAGAACAAGTAATACACCTTACAGTTACAATTGCTTATGTCTTTTTATACAAAAGTAATACGTAACTGTAACTGATTACATTTATTTGAAAGTAACTAGTAACTAACCTATTACTTTCAAATAAATGCCATCTGTTATAGTTTTTTATTATTTTTGTATTGTTTTTGTACAAAAAGACATAAGTAACTGTTACTGTCAGATGTGTTACTTTTTCTAGTACTTCTAAATCCTTGCTAGTGACTACACAGAGCTTCCTGGATCAAGTTTCTAAAAGAAATAGAAAGTAATAGAAAAAGTAACTTACCCAACACTGAAAAAATGGCTTGATTTTAAGTGTTTTGTAACATTCTAGCAGGGTAAATTTTAAGAGTTTTTAACATTCCAGCAAGGAAGGAGTTAAGCTCATTAAGGATTTTTGTTGGAATGCTGATTTCTGCTTGTGAACTGCTTCTACGGCAAACGTTGTATTAATTGTTGCCATGGTTGATGATTGTTACTTGTTGAGCTTGAGGCAGGGTAGTCATTTGATATGCAAATTATGTGCATGACTTGCGTTGGGACTCTGAAACAAAGATGGCGACAATATTTGTTTCTCCGGAGCTGTTGTTTTAAACAGCTTTGGAATCTCTCTGATTGGTAGCATTTTTCTGCAGGTTAGTGGATTTATTTTTTGTCAGAATTTTGTGGTGAAATGGATTATTTCTGCTATGTTTAATTTTATTTAGTTTTAAAAGTGTCTTGTACTGGAGTAACTGATTTAAAGCTTAGAGAGCTGTGATGCAACACTTTGTTTGGACTTTTTTTACCTATTTCTTCAGTTGGTGTAATTCTTGCTGGGGGAGGGGGGACTGGAATTTGAGTTGTTTGTAATATGTATTGTCATGCTTTTTATAATTTAGTTTTTTGTTAACTACAATATCCCAGTTGAGATGCAACATCTTATTTACCTTTAGAGTACCAGCACTTTTTACCTCAGCTGGGTGAAGCATAGCACTGGGAGGCAAAGTGAGCTGTGAAAGGTCACACAGAGTATTTTACTCTAACAAGGGTAACAGCCCCTTGACTCACCTTGGCTGTTCCGGGGCCCTTGGGTCTCACTTGGACACACCTCCCGAGGGGGCCAGCCTGAGTTCACTAGTGGACAATCTATATAGGGGTTGAATGGCACTGTGCCTCCACCTGGGGTAGTGATAGGGAATACCTGTGGAATAAACTTCAGGTTACTACCCCCCCAGGAAATACAATAACTGCCCCCACAGTTTCTTCTCTACACGGTAGCAATACATTCTACTCACAAAGCAGTGATACCAAATTGCAACAAAGACTAACTGCTGTTTTACTATGGGGAGGGATAAAAGGGGTATATAACAAAGGGAATATAATAAAAGGGTATATTAAAAAAAAGGATAAACCGCACAACAACAATAAGGGGATAACCAACAATTGTACCCCACACTGTCACAATACCTCCCTCCTTCAGGTGCACCCGGCTTTCCTCCCAAACAGCCATTAGCTGAAACACAGTCAGTTTGTTGCAGAGAATACCAAACCGGGGTGCTGGTGGCCTACCAGTGGACACAGGATGATGTTTTGAGATACTAGGATGCTGTAAGGATAAACAGCCTCTAACCTGGTACTCTTGGTAGGGCCCAATAAAATTCAGCATAGCATAGAAATATAGAAATTATCAGCAGACAAGGACTGCTAGGCCCATCTAGTCTGCCCATAAGCCCTCCCCTTGTGTGGCCTTTGACCCTAGTAGGTCAACAGATTTCTCCTCCTTTTCCCACTTCTACGGTTCTCTTATATCTGTCCCATGCATGTTTAAATCCCTCCACTGTGCTTGCCCCACCACCTCCTGTGTCAGATTGTTCCATACATCCACCACCATCTCCCTGAATAAAAATTTCCTCACATTACCCCTTTACCTGCCTCCTTCCAATTTCTTATCATGCCCCTTGTTCTTGTACTCCTCCTGTATTAGAAGATGTTGGCCCCCTGCATCCTGTTTATGCCCTTCAGGTACTTGAATGTTTCTATCAAGTCACCTGTATCCCTCCTGTCCTCCACTGAGTACATATTGAGGTCCCTCAGCCCCTCCTCATATGTTTTCCTGGTGCAAGCCCTGTACAACTTTTGTTGCCCTTCTCTGGACCATCTCTATCCTGTCAAAGTCCTTATGAAGATGCAGTCTCCAGAACTGTACACAGTACTCTAGGTGAGGCCTCACTAGTGTTTTATATAATGGCATCACCACCTCGCTCCTTTTGCTAGTGATACCACTACCTACACACCCCAGCATGCTACTGGCCCTCCCTGCTGCCTTTGTACTCTGCTTAGACATTTTTAGGCCATCTTAATGATAACCCCCAGATCCCTTTCTTCCTTGATGATTGTCAGCAACCCTCCCCATTCTGTAGCTCTCTCCAGGTTTCTCTCCTCTCAGGTGCATTATTTTACACTTCTTTGAGTTGAATCCCAGCTGCCATACCTCAGACCATCTTTCACGCTTTCCCAGGTCCCTCCTCATTTTCTCCACACCATCTGGAGTATCTACCCTGTTGCAGATCTTGGTGTCATCTGCAAACAGGCAGACCTTTCCCTCCAACTCCTCCATTATGTCACTAATGAAGACATTAAACAGGACTGACCCAAGGACTGATCCCTGAGGTACCCCACTGGTCACCTGCCTCTCCCTGGATTGGATCCCATTTACCATCAGCCTCCTGTCTGTTAACTAGTTCCTCACCCAGTTTACTATCTTGTGGCCCATGTCCAGACTTCCCATCTTGTTAACCAGCCTTTTATGTGGGATGGTGTTGAAGGCCTTGCTGAAATCGAGGTAGGTGACATCTACTGCTCCCCACTGATTTACTTACCTCATCACCCCATCAAAAAAAATCTATCAGATTTGTTTGACATGACCTCCCTGCTGTGAATCCATGTTGCCTCTGATCCTGGGCACCAATGGATTCCAGATGTCCCACTGTTCTTTCTTTCTTTAAGTAATGCCTCCATGATCTTCTCCACTACTGAAGTGAGGCTGACTGGCCTATAGTTCCCTGTCTCCTCCCTGCTACCACTTTTGTGCAGAGAGACTACTTGTGTCCTCCTCCAGTCCTCTGGAAGTACTCCTGCGTTTAGGGACTCTGTGAACATGGCTGCCAGAAACTTTAACTTTTCTGCCTGGGCTTATCTTGGTGGTTGGCGCAGTCCTGCCCAGGACTTAACCCTTTCTGAAGCCTAACTAGCTAGCTAGCTAGCTAAAATGCAGAAACTCCTCAGAGCCACAGCTCAGGGGTACTTCCAGTTTGGAGCTTCAGGGGGTTTGCAGGAACTCCGTTCAAATGGTACCATTCTGGTATCAGCAGGAGTTGGTGGTGCACCACAGCAGCTGGTAGAAGAGATGCAGGAAGCTGGACTTCAGCCATCAGGGCTTTTTAAGACTTTGCCCCAGGGGCCTTTGTATATAGTGTTCACCTAACAGGCCTCTCAACGTTTTCCTCTCTGGTGGTCTCTCCATTGGTCTGGGGGCCAAGGGTGGGCTATGTGTCCCCTAGCCTTTCCTGCTTGGCATGCAGCTTCTGGAAGCACACTTGCAGTTGGGTTCTGGCTCATTCTCTAGCCCAGCATGCACAACTTCTCTGGAAAGAAGCAATTAAGCAGTGTCAAACACTAATACCTCTGGATGGGAACACAGTGGATCAGTCTCTCTTGCCGCTGCTGCAAATTATCCATCTCTGGCTTCAGGCTACAATTTCTCTGCTTCCAGGCTACAAACCAACTGTCTTCATTTTCAGGCTGCAAAATGACAGTATTTAGCTTCAGGATGTAATTTCTCTACACTGCAGATTGCCAGTCTAAAGTCGCAAACTCGCAGCAGCCGGTTCAAGTCTGACTTCAAGGAAATCACTCAGCAGTTCAATTCTTTTCCCACCTATCACATAGAAACATAGAAACATTGACTTTGACGGCAGATAAGGACCACTTGGCCCACCCAGTCTGCCCATTTCCCTAACTACTGGATAAGCTGCAGATTCTAGTTAACCAATAGCCTATTTCCTGCAACCCCCCACTATAATTGCCTTATGTCTGTCCCATGCATGTTTGAATTCCTCCACTGTTTTAGACCCCACAACCTCTCCAGGAAGGCGGTTCCATGCGTCCACCACTCTCTCCATGAAAAAGAATTTCCTCACATTACCCCTGAGCCATCCCCCTCTAACTTTAAATTGTGCCCCCTTGTCCTTACACATCTCTTTTTCTGAAAGATGCTACCCTCCTGGACTTTGTTGATTCCCTTGAGGTACTTAAAAGTTTCTATCATGTCCCCCTGTCCCTCCTTTCATCAAGGGTATACATATTAAGCTCTCTCAGTCTCTCTTCATATGGTTTCTGATGTAGACCCTGCACCATTTTAGTTGCCCTCCTCTGGACTGCTTCCATCCTGTCTATGTCCTTGCGTAGATGAGGTCTCCAAAACTGCACGCAGTATTCCAGATGGGGTCTCACCAACTGTCTGTACAGAGGGATAACCACTTCCCTTTTTCTACTTGTGATGCCCCTCCCTATGCATCCCAGTATCCCCCTGGCTTTCCCTACTGACTTCACAGCTTCAGTCAGGCGCTATGTCTCTGTTTCATGCTGGGGTCAGAAAGGCCATTGGACTGGCAGAACAGGCCTTTGGACTAAGTAGCCCACAACAGGTTCTCCTGCTCTGCTCTCTCTGGAATCCAGTGAAACTTTCCCTTCTGGTGGTCTTTCAGTCTCTTTTATCTCTTTCCCAACACCCCTCTGACTGGCTGGTACACGCCCTGACTTTTTTGGTGCCCTCTGACATTTTCCCAGCATCCCTCCTGCTGCAGGAGTCTCATGGGGGCTGCCATTATTGTTTACATTGTTTCCCAAATATATAATAGCCCTTCATTTTATAATATGCCCCACGCAGGGCAGAGCCCACGTTTATTATGCCTGGAAGCGTTCCAATTACAATCCCTGGCTCTGCTGCCTGTCCTGGAGTTGGGGATATTTTTATATTGTGGCTGCACAACCAAAACATTTACTGGAGCCATGGCTCCTTTAACTTTGCTGGCCACACATGTGCAAATGGGACAGTGTGGCCATATTTGTTTACATGCCAAGCAGTCCACTTCTTGGCTGCCTTGGACCACCGAACACCCCCCAAACTCACCAAGAGGAGCAGAAAAATCAATCGGACTTCAGCCCCCTTCTATTATGGGGCCAAGGAACCATTCCCACAATGGCAGCTGCCACAAAGATCGATCACCCCACACATGCCCAAATACCCTCAGAAGCCACTGGAAAAAGGCACCACGGGGCCATAACCCCAATAAGATAAGCTCCCCTGCCCCAGAGGAGGGGTTACACAAGGTTTGTGTAGCACCGTGTAACTCCCTAACCAACTCTGGGGGTTCACAAACTCTTTTGCACCACCAATTCCTCTGCTTAGAGTGATGTTTGGGAATTGGTCAGCAGCAGAATCACCCTAGTGCAGCTTGGGACAGTATCTTTCTAAGAATGCTGCACATTGACTGTTACTGTACCATATGAACTTAGTGCAGTAGTCTGCCTGGAACATTACCGGGAGGCAGAACTAAGAGCATTGGTACTCTTCTGAATTACTGCCTCCTGTGGGAGATAAAGGAAGACAATGGGCGTTGTAAGTGAACATGCAACATCCTGCCTAAGTATGCGTGGTGGTGGGAAGGCTAAAACAACTAAGGGAAGGAAAGGAGCATCTGTCTACACACATGACATCCCCTAGCACTTTGCATGCCACTAACCTCAGGCGTGCACCCAGCACTTCTTGGTTCAGAGTGTAAGACCGTAGCTCTTCTCCCTCCTCCAGGGTTCGCCATAAGGGGTATTATTTTCCCGTTGATGCTGTCCAACCTGTAGTCTAACTGGGGCTAGGGCTGCACCTCTCAGGCCAGCAAGATGGAGCCCAGCAGAGAACTGAGGGAAAGGGAGAGGAGGAAGTGAGTAGGCCGGCAGTTGGAATATTAAAAGAAAGATTGTTTTTGAGACAGCCAAAAACCTACAGAACAGTATGGTTAAATGCAATTGCCAGAAGCATGATGGTTTTAAATATTTTTTATTCTCAGCAGATACCCACTGTCTCGGTCACTTGACTGATTTTCTGGTGCATCAGTCCCTACAGTATCTGCTGTAAAACCAAATTGATGCAGGTACCCCCCCCCCAAACGAGCCACTGTTTCTTACTGAGGTAAGGGCTCCACTGTTAAAAGAAGCCCAATTTTAAATTTACAGAGAGAACTCTCTTCCACACTAAGAATATTCACAGACTGGCCATATTTCCCTTACAGTCAGAGCTTGACAAGGCACTTTACAGTGAGGGGGAAAAAAGGCATCCTTAAAAGTCAATGGCTCTGCGGTCATGTGCCATGCTGCTGTGCAGGCGACCTGGTTTTGGGAGGAAACTTGAGTTGCCATGTCAGGAGGTAGTCCAGACCACAGCAGCTGCCACTCAGCAGTGCACTGCTCACTGGAGGGTAGGCATTGGGCATCGGAGCTGCCACTCAGTAGTGCGTTACTGATTTGAGGGTAGGCATTGGGCATCTGATGCTGCCACTCAGCAGTGTGATACCAACTGGAGGGTAGGCATTGGGCATCTGATGCTGCCACTCAGCAGTGTGCTATTGACTGGAGGGTAGGCATTGGGCATCTGATGCTGCCACTCAGCAGTGCGCTACTGACTGGAGCGTAGGCACTGGGTATCTGATGCTGCATCAACTCCTGTGGTGGGCCAGGGGAGCTTGCTCCTTCCACAGATGTTGCTGCATGTGTCTGAGGCTATCAGGATGCCCCACCCACATCAGGGGAAGAGTAAAGAGAAGGGAGTAAATGGCTAAAATCCCATGACCATCTACATGCCGGATGACATCCCTGGTTCTCCTGGGTCCTAGTGCCCTGACACTGGAGGATGTCCACCTGGTAGTCAGCTTCAGGTGGAGGTTTCTTTCTCCCTGAAACCCCTACCCATGGAGGGGAAGTCATGGGAAACATTAGGTGGCAGCTGGACCCTGGGGGACAGGGTAATGCCAAGACCTGAATAAGACACATCCCTAGGATCAGGGTATATCCCCGAAAAGATGACATGTCTGAAGGACAAAAAGCTGTATGAAAAAGGAGTTATTTTTACAAACTCAGCATTTTCCAAGTTGAATTTGTTTCAGCATAGAAGCCAAAGTGCAGACACAAATACATCAGTCTCCATGCATATGCATATGACTGGATGTGGTGGGTAGGACCCATCATTCAGTGAATGTTATTTATAGGCCAGCCCAGTGGCATGGAGGGTTAAGGCATTGAATGCCTTCCCCCTCCAGCCAGGCCAGCGACCCGTGTTCAGGAATGAGCACAGGTTTCCAGGAGTTGGCGGTGGCGAAAGAGGATTGAGCATTTCAAGGACTGCTCTCCTCTGCCAGGGAGGGGAGGCCAGCCATCTTGGAAATTGACTGGTACAGGGTGGAGGTTCAGTGCTACTGAAGGTTTATAAATGGCTCGAAGGGAGGGACTGCAGCTCTGCAGTGCATGCATGCCGTTTCACAGCAGGGGACCAGGGACCAGAAAATGGTAAATGGGGACAGGCAGGCCACACAAAGCCCTGCCGGCTCTCTCTCAGCCCACACTGCCACCTGACCATAGGGGACCTCTGAATGTGTACCGGGGGAGGATGGCCCTCCCTCCCCTGTCTCTCCCACAGGTGGCAATCTGTTGGGGACTTAACCTCCGGTGGATCGGTGGAGGTGGGCACTGGTCAAGAGTGGTGGGGATAGGGCTGAGAGAGACTGCCTTCTCAAGGTAAAAAGCTTTTTGAAAAAAAATAAATGTTATTTATTTATTTTTGCCCAGGAATGGCACACTACGTCATGATAGTTTATTTCCAGGTGCTTCCTGGGGGGTGGGTAGCATGAACCTCTTTTGTTGATGGGGGAGTGCTGGTTATGACACTGGGAAACTCCAGTACTCTCTTTGTGTACTTATACAGGGGACTGTTAGCCCGCTTAGGGCGAGAGACCTCTGACCAAACCACGGTGGTGGTTCAGAACTGACTGCAGGACCTGCCACCCGCCCGATCCCTCCAGCTGAAGGGGACTGCTAGCCCGCTTAGGGTGAGAGACCTCGGACCGAACCATGGTGGTGGTTCAAAACTGACTGCAGGACCTGCCACCCGCCCGCTCCCTCCAGCTGAAGGTACAACGGACGTTTTTGAATTTTGGTGCCTTTTCTGCCAAGGCTGCTGCTCTGTGGCGCTCACTGCAAATCTGGTCCAGTTCGGTACCTAATCCTAGTTGCAGCCAAGGAAACTGTCCTGCGTTGCTGCTGTTCCCTACTCTAAATTTTTGAATAATTGTACAGAAGTTATTTACAGTTTTCTGCAGTCAGTTCTAAATGTATTTTGAATTCATAGGTAGATTGCTTAATGTATTTCAGTCTTCTGATAGTGTAAGTGTTGGAGAAGTCTCCATTCATTAATTTAATTGCAATTTAATGTGCCCAGACAGCCAGTTTAATTGTATTTTAAGTTTCCAGGCAGCCTGTCTTACTTAAACCTCCAGTTAGCCTGTGGAACTTGATTTTATTCCCTAAAAACAAACTGAAAAAAAAAAATAAAAATTTGTTCTTTGCTACTGGGACTCCACAAAGTGCATGGGGACAGTTTACTGGGCCCCTGCCCCTGATTTTTTTACTAACCTCTGGCCCCGTAGCAGTCCTGTGCTACGACCTGCTGTAGCCCACTCCCCCAATCCACCAAAGACCCCTCCCCTGCCACTGTCCCATTGTTTCTCTGTCATTACTCCTGCCCTTTTGCTCTTATTTAATCCTCTATCTCTGTCCCTTTTTCCCCAGGGGACTGTTAGCCCGCTTAGGGCGAGAGGCCTCCGACCGAATTACGGTGGTGGTTTGAAACTGACTACAGGATCTGCCACCCGCCCGCTCCCTCCAGCCGAAAGTACAATGGATGTTTTTGAATTTTGGTGCCTTTTCTGCCAAGGTTGCTGCTCCGTGACACTCGCTGCTGATCTGGTCCAGTTTGGTCCCTAATCCCAGTTGCAACCAAGGGAGCTCTCCTGCCTTGCTGCTGTTTCCTACTATAAATTTTCTTCCACAAAGCCTCCCCGGCCCCAACCTCTATTAAATGCTCCAAGTAGACCCACTCACACCAATAATTCGCTAAGGCAACAAGGCAAAATCACTCTCTTGAAGAGGCAAGACCCTATAGGAATAAAAAAAAAAAAAAGGGAAACTTTTGCTTTGCCATATTCTGTATCTACTCCTATCTTTGACCAATTGCTCAAACATCAGTAGACACCCTCTCTCTGCACCCTTGTGGTAATCTTCCTGAATCCCCCTCTGTCAGCTGTCCCCACTTCAAGGGGGCACTCTCTTTCTGGTCACCTAGTCACCTTGACCTCTCACCATATCCCCTAGCTGTGTGCTACTAGTGGGAGGACCAATGGTGCTTACACTCTTAACTTTGGTAGGACAACTAAGTGCCTATCAACCAGCATCAATGGGCCTGACCCTGCCTGACAATGACTTAAACGTGTACAGCACAATAACCATAACCACCACAAACAACTTTCATACACATCCTTGGGATATGTATATTTTAAATTGCATGGATCCCAGAACAACGCACCCTAGATGGCTGCACCCCCTAGTCCTCCACCATGGGATTTTTAACATTCAGACCAGAAACACCCACTACCATTCTCAGAGTAAACAACTGATGCATGGCAGCAAGCAGTTAAAAGAATACATCTACCGCTTAGCACTACTGCTACTCTTACTATCAGGAAATATTCACCCGAATCCAGGCCCTCCCCAGCCCACCACCGTCCTACAGAGAAATGTGGGGCAGCTAACTATTGGTTCAATCAACAACTGTAGCCTACTGCCAAAAATGGATAACCTGAATGTGTGGATATTACAACACAAACCTGACACACTATCAATGGTAGAAACCTGGCTCTTCCCAAAAGTAGCGGATGTGTCAATTTCAGTACCTGGTTTTACTGTGTACAGACTGGATCATCTTACTAAATGTGGGGGTGGATGTGTGATCTACATTAGAGATAGCCTTCAGGCACTTGTACTGCCTCTACCTGATACTTGCACCAACATGCAAGTGGTGGCCATAAAAGTGCTCCTTGGGATGCATAATAAAACCCTCACCATCCTCTCAGTGTATATTCCACTTGAACAGAGGTCCCAGGGCTTGATTTGCTCATGGAATGCCCAAGCTCTTTGAATCTTAACACAGAAATCATGCTGATGGGAGATTTCAATGCCAATTGGCTCTCCCCAAATGCCAGCTCGTACAAGGATGCAGTCTCTGCTTTGCACTTCTCCTACCTTGTAGACTCACCCACCAGGATAAACTACAAGTCTGGTACATCCACCCTACTAGACTGGGTTTTGTCTAACCACCCAGATTACATCTCTCAAACAGCAGTGCTATCTGATGCCTGTAGTGACCACTCACCGGTCCTGTTCCATTGGTCCAACAACTACTCCAAACCTCCTGTGAGAACAGTAATAAATAAGGTCCTCAAACATGGGCATCTTGAACTGCTCAAAGCTGACCTCCACAATCAGGATTGGTCCTTTGTCTATTCTATTCTTCCAACTCTGTAGACTTTGCACTAGAGCAATTCATCCAAGTATTTAATGGTGTGTGTGAGACTGGCATGCACCGCCAAAAAAGCACAAAATCAAAGGATATAGCAACCCATGGTTCTCCCCAGACCTTCTTGAACAAATGAAATCAAGGGATCATCTGTGGCATAGAGCCTGGGCCACAAGTAAACAGGCAGATATCCAGAGCTATAAAAAAGCCCGTAATGACTGTGCTAGTGCCATATGGGCATCAAAAAATCAATATTACAAGGAAGCCCTTGAAAGTTCTTGGGGTGGTGGCAGGAAGTTCTGGTCAAACCTTAAAGATTTAACTGGCAAAGACCGCAAGACAGCCCCCTCTATGCTCAATATCAAGGGTATACCTACTACTGATCCCGGTATCATAGCTAACTCTTTCAACCAAGCATTCACTGACCTCAGTGATGTACTTCCCCCAGATTTCTTTCGCCTTAATAGCACTGCTCCTAATACTAGTCCCACAGACCACTCTCCCTCTCACCCTCGTCTCCTCTTCAGAATGGTCTCAACTGGTATTGCTAGAAAATACCTGCTAAAAGTCCTAGGGAAGTCATACTTTAGTGGTGATTCCCTCGACCTTAAATTTGTTGCTCTTACACTAGATGAGATACTGTCTCCGTTAATGCACATTATCAATACCTCACTCAGGTTATCTCAATTCCACAACTATGAAAAGCGACCTTGGTCATTCCTGTTTTTAAGAGTGGGGATTGCCCCTTGCAGGGAAACTATAGCCCAATCTCAATACTCCCGCCTTTATCAAAAGTATTTGGAAAAAATAGTAGCAGATCAACTGGTAGAATACCTTGAGAAGTATAACTTGCAATGCCCGCATCAACACGGGTTTCACAAAGAACATAGCACCACAACCGTGATACTGGAGTTTACGTGGTACATCCACAATTCCTTGGGTCATGGACCACTAGTTGGCGCTTCTTTTATTGACTTAACAAAAGCATTTGACACAGTTAATAGTGCTCTACTGGTCAAACATCTTGCCTCAACGGGTCTAGCCGAAGATACAGTTGCTTGGCTCAAAAGCTACCTCTCAACATGCTCACAGCAAGTTAAGATTTATAATGTACTATCAGATAGCAGACCTGTTCTCTCTGGTGTCCCCCAGGGGTCCATACTAGGACCCTTACTGTTTAGCATTTTCCTCAACAAGCTCCCTTCCACCTGTCACTGCCAAGTCCTGTTATATGCAGATGATGCTGTCCTCTACACCAGTGACCCTGACCCAATGTCCTTGGAACACAAGCTGCAAGAAAGTTTCTCTGCAGTTGAAAAATGGTTTGCTGAGAAGAAATTCATCTTGAACTACAAGAAAACAAAAGTTATGTTGTTCTCCAGTCCCCAGAACAAACATCGAGCATACCCCCTCACCATCACAAATGAGGCTGGTACTCCCTTGGAACTAGTCCAACACTTTCAGTATCTGGGGGTCATGACTGACAGTACAACGTCTTATGCTTACCGTATTGGCAATACCACCAAAGCAGTCAATACTCAAATTGGATTACTTCATAGGCATAAGCATAGTCTAACCCCAGAGGCTCTTAATCTGGACATCCACAGTTCTCTGGTCTCGCTTGTTGACTATGTACTAGTAATCTGTGGTTCAGCAACTGACACAACACTCCGCCGTATCATCGTCACGTTAAACAAAGCCTGCCACCTCTCCACCGGCTCAGTTTGTCAAACACATACATGTAAACAAGTATACCAAAGTGGACTAGCTCCAGTTCTTAGGCAGGCTGTGGTACCAAACCTGCTTTATGGCAAAAAAGTGAATCTAGGTCTGGTGCCCCTTGGGGTACAGAAACTCCTCTCCCCCTATGAATGTAACCACCCTACCAGATGTTCTGGCAACATGGTTTTTAAGATTCCTCAATGTCGCACCTCTTTAGGACAGAGGGCTTTTGCCCATTATGCTCCCAAATGGCTTTAATAGTCTAGCCCCGTACTTTCCTCTTCAGCTACGTTAGGCCACTTTAAACGCGAGCAGAACAGAACACATCTTGTCTCCTGTGCCAGCTGTGACTGTTTTCACTAGCCCTGCATTGGTTAGTCTGGTTGGAACTTACCCAACACTCCCCCTCTTATCCTACTATTTTGCACTTAGTGTCCTCACCTGACACCTGTATCCCCTGGCTCACCTAACCATTCAGGCCTGCCCCTCCTATCTCTTCTCCCCCTACTGTGTCCCTCTCCACCTCAACTCCTTCCCTCCCTTCCTTATCACAAAACACTGACGAGGCCTCATGGGTTGAATTATCCCCCCCCAAACCTAACTTTTGCTGCTGTACTCACTCTGCTCACCCACTCCCAGATACCCTGTGCCCAGCCTACCTCTCCCACTCTATCGTTCACACACAGCTACCTCACACTTGCTATGTAATTAAATAACTGGCATATACTGTCCAATGCCTTCTCAATGCTATTTTGTAATAATTTGTATAGGTCTGCTTATTTCTAAAATTGCTACTTAATGGAATTGTTATGTTTGTGTACTGTTTGTTTATTTCCTCTGATGTGGAACCTATGTAATGAGCTTGTTCTCAAAGGTGTTAATCCAAGATCATCATAATAATAATAATAATGCATCAGAAAGCCCTTCCCCTGGCTGTTGGGAATTATATAGCATGGAATGGTATGGAAGGCGTACAAATCCACTGGCCCATCGGCTGACCATAATAGATACCGTGCCCTGATGAACACTTGTACAAGAGCCACCAGGCTTGCTAAGGCTGAATTTTTTTCTTCCTCTTTCCAGAACAAACTTAATCACCCCTCTAAGTTCCGGAAAGTCATCCATGCTCTCCCTCTTCTCCCCCTCCAAACCAGTTCCCCCTCAAAGTCCTCAAGGTGGATGACTCCATCATCACAGACCCTCGCTTAGTGGCCTCTGTCTTTAACTCATACTTCACCACCTGTGCCTCTTCTCTCCTATTTGCCCTTTCTGCTACCTGGTGAGAATAGCACTACATGAATAGCACCAGTCTAGAGAGTGCTAGTTTGTGTAGAGCTAGCATGGACAGCGAGAGGGGATCTAAAGTGCTTTCAGTAAGCGCTCCCCAGGTCGCTGTCCGTGGTGCTCATCACAAACAAGAGCACCAGGATCCAGGAGGCTGGCTGAGCTGCTCTCATGGCATGGAGGGCTAGGGTATAGAGCTGCTTGGCCAGTGACAGTGGAGACCAGGGTTCTAATTCTGGTCTCCAGCATTTTTGTGCACTTGGGACTTTGTTTCTTTGACACAGGGCTGTGGAAACAGTATTCCATAGCCCCACATATGTGAACTTTTCCCGTGATCCGCCCCCCGAGTGAGAATCCTTCAGTCCAGGGGTGGGCAGAGCCCCCCGCAAAAATAAAACTGACAGCATTATTCCCGCGCTATTGTTGTCGACGGCACTGTGGTCTGCACTATTCTGACCCACTGCTGCCTTTTCCTCCTCCACTCCCTCCTCTATCACCCACACCCTTGACCCTCCTTCTCTCATCTTCTCCTTCTCACCTGTTACCCCTGCCATTTCTTTAACAGCAATTCTGGCCCTTAACCCCCAGAAAGGCAGGAGCTCTGATGGACTAGACACCAAACTCCTACTCCTTTCTGCTTCTGCCATTGCCTTTCCTATCACCTCCCTCCTCAGTCTCTCATTCTCCCTGGCATCAGTCCAGGACACCTGGAAACATGTAACCATCATTCCCCTCCCTAAAGGGGGTGATTCTTCCTCCCCTGGCAATTACCACACCATCTCCCTTCTACCAGCTCTATTCAAACTTCAAGAACATATGGTACTATCTCAACTCTCTACCTTCCTTGACTCCTCCTCCTCCTTCTTCACCCCCTTACAGTCTGGCTTCCACAAACACCACTCCACCACCTCCTCCCTCCTCTGACTCACTGACTCTATCCTGACAGGCATGGATCAGGGCCTCCTCACTGCCACCATCTTTGTCAACTTGGCCAAAGCTTTTCACCCTGTTTCCCACACTCTTCTCCTCGACAAGCTAAAAGTCTGTGGGGCTCTCTGATTCCACAACTAGTTGTTTCAGCTCTTACCTTGTGGATAGAACTTAATTGGTAAGAATTGGAGAGCCCCTGTTCCCCTCTCCCCATTTGCCCTGGTGTCCCCCAAGACTCCATCCTTGGCCTGCTACTTTTCTCAGTTTTCCTAAACAACCTTCCCTCTCTCTGCTCATCTGTGGCCATCCACATGTAGGCAGATGACACAGTCCTGTTCATCTCTGGGCCCTCCCCAGCTGAGCTAACAGCCAGGCTCAAACTGATTTTGACGTTGTCCAACATTTGTTCAGATCTAATCAGCTAACCCTTAATGCAAATAAAACGGTCTCCATGTCCTTTGGAACTCGCCAGAGACTTGCCAGGCTCTATTCTCTTCCCTTCCACACCCTGGATTGGGTCACAATTGATAACATGCCCTCATTTAAATACCTAGGGGTCCAGCTTGACTGACACCTTAATTTTTCACAGCACACAGACACCATCCACAAAAAACTCCACCCAAAGCTTGGCGCGCCATATAGGTATAAAAACTGCATCCCTCTACCTACCCACAGAGGCATAATCATTAAAATGGTCCTCCCCATCATTGATTATGGAGACATTGTCTACGGTGTTGCCCCAAAGTCCACCCTGGCTAGACTGGACCCCTCTTTCACTCCTTCTGTTTCTTTGTCTTGGACTGCCCTTCCCACACGCACCACTGTTCCCTGTACTCTGCCCTCTCCCTCATTTCCCTGGCTGACCATAGGACTACCCACGGTGCCTCCTTCCTCTCCAAATTCTGGCTAGCCTCACTTCCCCCATCTCCACTCTCTATTCTCCCATCAGCCCCCCTACTCCCTCCATAACTCAGGCTATCATTCCCTCTCCCCTCTTGTATATCCCTCGCTGGTCAAGCTGCCTTCTCCTTCCACTTTCCTAAACTCTGGAACTCTCTTCCCCCAGCCATTCAATTTGCAACATCCAAATACTCTCTCTCTCTCCTCTCTGCTGCAAGCCCACACTGCTCCCTCCTGTAATTGCCCTACAATTGTTAGCCACACCCCGCTCCTCTTTCTCCCCCCTCTCCCTCCCTTCACTGGCTCCAAGCCCCCTGTCTGTTTTTTTGCCTACTCCCTGCCCCTTCCAGATCTACTCTTCTCCATACTTTTGCAGGCCTGGAAGCCAGGACATGGGCTGGATGTGCATCCGTGTCCGGCCCTTGTGGGGTTTGCACCCCAGAGGGTCATTAGGCCTGCCCCTGCCTCTCTCTCTCTCTCTCTCTCTCTCTCTCCCATACTCCCTCCTGCCTGTTTTTCTCCATCCTCCTGCCCTTTCCCACTTCTACTCTTCTCCATACTTTCGCAGGCATTGCACCCAGGACACGGGCTGTGCATCCAACCGTGTCCAGCCTTGTGGGCTTTGCATCTCAGAGGGTTGTAGGTCTGCCTCTCCCTCTCTCTCTCTGTACCGCTCTCCCTCTCCCCCCTTCCTATTTCCCCCCACTCTTGCTTTTCTTTTCTCCCACTTCCAAATCCTCCCTCCTGCCTTCTCCTTACTGCTCCTTGTGTTGCCTTGTGCCTTGTGTTATGAAGCGGCCATCATTTATGCATATGTTCTAGTGCACACACTCCCCTAACGCACAAAGTTTTACATAACGTTCAAAAGCACTGTATTTCATTTTTTATTTATTTCCTCTGTTTGATGTTTTATTGGAATGTAACTATATCTACTGTTACTTATCCCTTTCCCCCAGGACACATCTAGAAATAAGCTAATATTAGCTCAGTATGCCTTTCCTGGCAAAAGTTTTAAATAAATAAATATATATAGGCACTGTGTGTCAGCTTGCACTGCAGTTGCCAGTGCTGTACCAGTAATGTGGCTAGAGGGCTTCAGTCTTCAGTACTGTCAATCTTGCACCATTTAGAAGCATGAATTATATCACAAAAATGGAATGAGTACATCAGAATCAAACCTAACCTGGAAAAAAAAACAGATCCCTAAAGTGAAGGCAACGGCAGGTAGGGTCATTTGGACCATGTTCATAGTAGGAAGGGCAAAGGCTCCTGATTTGTTCCCCTCTCACTTTCCCCTAGAAACACAGCTTAGGTGTTAATTTCAGTAGTAATCTATTTTTCACATTGAGTTTGGATAAATTAGACCTACACCCATTCCCCTTTCCTTGGGGTTTAGAGTTTACATGTGTTTAAATCCGGTCAGAACACCCTCCAGTCCACCCCTGCTGTTTTGCCCCTGATAATTTAGCCTGGCTTTTAATGATTACTGAATTTCACCATGTTTTTACTCAGTCCCTGATTATTGCATCCTAAAAGCTTTCACATTGATTTATATTTTATTTTTAAAATTGTATTAATGTAATTTTATTGTTTTATTGCATATTTTATTGTATTTTTCTGTAAGGCGCCCAGAGCCTCCGGGATTGGGCACCATATAAATAAAACTTGCCTTGCCATAATCTGATTTACGGATATGCTGGATGGAACACCTACTTTGGTGGGTTAAAAAAGTATTGTGTCAGTGAGGTCACACTGTGCAAGGAACACCTGTACACATGGGGACAGATAGATTGCCCACAACCTCCGAGCTCGATACATAGGTTGCCCATCAGCTCAAGAACTGATAAGAGTCAGATCTTTCTGAGGTTGCTTTTGATCTATTTGTGGTCAGAGGCTCTGCAAATATAGTCATCCAAAATCATCTGAAGTTTGCCAAATAGAACTTTTTTCTTGTCCACAGTTCTCTCCTAGTACGGGACTGGGTTGGGGGATGGAGAGAGGGTTTTTATGAGATCGCAGATGTTAGCTGTAGCTACCTTATGCCAGCCATACCTGACTCTAAGTCCTGGTCTGGTGGAGTCTTGGGAGCACTGCGCAGGTAGCATGATCAGACTCTAGGGGGAGTGGGGAGGAGGGAGGGTTCCACCCATCCCATTGCACCAGTATCTCCTGCAGAGGCTCTAAAACAGGTTTAGATGTCATGGGTGACTGCAGAATGTTCCATCCCTCCAACCGCTGGTTGGAAATAGTGTGTGGGGGGTTTAACACAGAAAGGTGGGTGAGTCTTAATGGGGTAATTGCCAACATATTGGAGGATGCCAGGATGACACTCACTGCCCCATCTCGCCCACATTTGCTGACCTAGCCCGGCACTTCTGGATGCCCCTGCCAAGTGGATCTGGAAGATTTCAGAGGAGCCCCACTGTGTGTGGTGGGGAGGGATACAGGGATGCCCAAGAATGAATCTGAAGGGTGTCCTTACCGCCACGCCACCTCCATCGGCTCCGCTCCACTGATGAGGGATTGCTAGAGGTTCCCAGGGTCCGTTTGAAGACATCAGGAGCTCACTCTTTTGCTTATGTGGCACCAGCCCTGTGGAGCTATCTACCTCGTTGGATAAGAGAGTGCCAGGCCACCAAGAGTTTTAAATCTCAACTGAAGACCTTTCTTTTTAACCAGGCATTCCCATCTGAGGTTTAAATTTGATTACTATTAAGTATTAGGATTTTAATTGTTTTATATGATACTTTTTTTAATAAATTGTTGTACAGCGCTTTGATCTCTTTTGTAATTGTGCTCAACAAATAAATTGTGATTGATTGAAAGGAGTAGACTGTGAGTCCAGAGGGAGGTGGGGTGACCAGAGGCCAGGGCCCACCCTAGTGGGCATTAAACAGAATAAAGAAAAAATATCTGCCATTGATGGAGCTTAATCCCTTTTACCTCAGAGAACTGGTCAAAATTGTCACAGCATATGCCTGAGTAAAAAACAAAACAAGAACAAAAAAAAACCTCTGAAAATCATGGGAAATCCCCCAAACGGTGCGACTTCTAAGTGTGGTACAATGTTGAGTGCCCTGTAATAGGCTGGTCCAGCATTATAAAAGCAAAGAAGTTTGGTTTTATATAACAATGCCTGCCTACACCATATACCCCTCGGTGCTTTTCAAACTGTGAACAGTTGTACCAGCCACTACGCAAGCTTAAGGGTCAGTAACACAAAATATCACCAAAACTGGAATTTCAGAACCTTTCATTTGTTATTAATGAAGACATTTTTATAAAAAAAGGGTCCTTTGCCCATAGCCTGTATCTGTTCCAGCAGCTTTTACCTGCCATGACGTCCTGCTTGTGATGTCCCAAGCTGTTACCATGGAAATTATTCTAATGTCACAAGCACAGGATTTATGAGTTTAGAGCAAGAAAGGCAGCTGGAACAGAAGTAGTCTAAGGGGCAAAGTCCCTGTTGTTGAGCACATGTGTTTGCACAACAAAGCATGTTATGTTCAGGAATTCTTATTTTTGGGGAAGCTTATGAGTTTTGAAACCTGCCAGTGCTAACAGTAATCAATTGCAGAAGCGTGTTACTGGCTCATAGCAGGCTTAATTACCTTACAGTGTTTTGTCAGCTGGTGCCAAATGTCATGGAAATCAACCAAAGAGGGTTCTTTGTTCAAGAGAACAAGAAGTCCATCAGCACACTAGGCAAAAAAAAAAAAATTATTGCAGGTGGCCCACTTACTGTTAACCCAGATTTTATTGTAGTATTTGTGTCACATACTCGTGTATAGGACTGGAAAAAAGCTTCAATCAGTTCAGCAAGTATCAGTATCCACAAATCAAACATAATTCAGCTTTACTGGGCTTCTTCCAGGTAGGAGTTTACTGCAAGGTGAGTCAGAAGCAGGGGCTCATTCTCACACATGCATGCAATAGCTGACATTTCGGCACACCTACCTACACATCTTCATCAGAGCTTTACAGTAAACTCCTGCCTGGAGGAAACCTTGTGTACCAACAATATTTTTTTTTTTTTACCTAGTGTGCCAATAGCGATTGTTTTGCAGAAACCTGGAAAATTACTTTGTGAAACAGGCTAGTTAAGGAAAGCTCAAGAAGGTGAACTTCACAGCGAGAGAGAGAGAAAGAGAGGTTAAACTCTGGGAGGTTAGGTGGTGTCCTGAAGGCCTTATGGTCAGTAGGTGGCAGTGGAGGGATTTAGGGCCAGTCTCCAGGTTCACAGCCTTGTGATCTGATTGCTGGGCTATACTGCTTTTAAAAGAAACAGCAGTATGAAGAGTTAATAAGTGAAAGTCTCTTCTAATAAAGGGTTCCCAGCGCAGATGAGCCATCGCAGCTCACTGAGATGTTTAAGGCTTGGGAGGGAATTTTGCATCTTATGCAACCCCTCAAATATTAAAATTAAAAAAGGCCGAGGCCTCAGTGGGAGATGCACAACACAAGGCCGGAATCTGCCGTTAATTTATAATTATCTTTCATTAAAAGTAAGGGGATCTGCTTGCTTCAGAGGGAAAAGGAGCCATTATGTAATCACGTTTCAACCCTGGCCCCTCTTCTCCCCCCCCCAAACCACCCCACTTTGAATAAAATGAGTTTGCAAAGCGAAGACTTTTATTAAAAGACCACAAATGGCATTCATATCAAAGAGATGCATTCTGTTTTAATAAAACCAAAGTTTCTTTTACACTTAATGCTGCGACCGCAGTGGCTTTTATTGTGGTTTTTTGACATACGGTTTTCTTAAATGGAACAATCTGTCTCCATTTAAAGTCGGCATTCAGACAGGCCTGGCAGCTGTGCATCAGCTGTAGGGGAGGACCTGATCACCTCCCCCTTTTAGGCACGTTCATATGCTGCCCCCCCCTTTACAGTTTCAGTGTCATTAATACCACTTTTAAAGTGACCATCCTTAGGAAAATGTATTTGTTTAACCAGTTTTAATTTGTAGTTGTGTTTTTTTTTTTTTTTGCAATATTCTTTTTATTGAATTTCATAATAAAAGGAACATTTACAATATACTGTGAGCATGCATTAGAGTGTACAGGCATGAAAGTTGATCATCCATCAGCTTGCATACTCTGTCAAGGGTTATACATTTAAAACATTGGAGTAAATTCTTATCCTTTAGGTGAACCTCTGAAGAAGAGGAAGAATGCACAGGCGGGAAGAAGAGGTGCTGATAGAGTCCAGCCAAGCCCAACAAGGGCTACAGGAAGAAAGCAACGACAGAGAAGAAAAACACAGACATTTTATATACATATTTTTAATACTGTTATAACAATTAATTACTCATGTGCATATTATAAAGATAAAAAGAAATTTATGTTTACCTGCTGGTACACTTTTTTAAAGTGTTTTTTCCAGTTTTCCACAACACAATGACAGAGTTAGTAGTGCCACAAATGGCTAGAAAATGTTATCTATCCCTCAAAATGGGGCCTCTTGGGCCCAGTGGGCTTACCCGGTGAACAAAATTAAATAAATAAAATGTCATTGTTACTTTTGTTTCTAAAGTATATTACTTTTTCCTTTTCCTTTTACTCCCTAAATGTTCTGCCTAACAGTATTAGGTGTCCGGCCTGGAGGAGGACAAACTGGCCCTGCATGTACGTTATAATGCATACCAGGGGGCAATCAACCATAAGAAGGCAGTGTTCCTGTCCAGGGAAATTGCTGCCGGGAAGAACCGACCAGCTATACTTTTTCAGACTGTGGACAGGCTAATCATCCTGCTTGTCTACAGCCGAAGAAGGTTTTTTCCAATGCTGAATGTGAAGAGTTTGCTTGATTCTTCTCGGACAGAGTGTCCAGTATCCAGCAGGGAGTTCCTCCAGTCAGCAATGCCATAGCTGGCAGTGGTCACCAGAGGTGTTCTGAGTGCACTCCGCCTGGTTGGGGGGATTTCACACCAGTGGAGGTAAGTGAGGTCATCAGGGTGGCGACCAATCTGAAGCACATCTTTTGCAAACTGGATCCGGTGCCGACGCATTTCTTGATGAGATGCATCGACACCGTTGGCCCGGTGTTTGCTCTGATTGTCTGGTGTTATTATCTGAGGGGGTCTTCCCTGATGCCTTGAAGGAGGCATTGGTGAGACCACTCCTAAAGAAACCATCTTTGGACCCGGAGGTTAGGGCAAATTACAGATCTATCTCCAATCTTTCCTTTTTGACGATGGTTGTGGAGAAGGTAGTGGCGCTTCAGTTGAAGGAGCACCTCGTGACCAATGAGTTGTACGAACACTTCCAGTTGGGGTTTCAGGTGAGGCATAGCACGGAAACCATGCTTGTTTGGGTGCAGAATGATGTCCTCAGGGCTAGAGATCAAGGAGAAAAGACAATTCTTGTTCTCCTTGATCTCTCCTCAGCATATGACACTGTGGACCATTGTGTGTTGCTTGACCACCTTAGGGAACTCTGCAGACTCACCGGCACTGTCATCTGCTGGTTTGTGTCCTATTTAACCAACAGGAGGCAACAGGTTGTGATGGGGAATTTCTCCTCCACCCCTAGTCCCTTATCTTGCGGAGTACCTCAGGGATCGGTGTTGGCCCCAATGTTCGCAGTGTACATGCTACCCCTGGGAGGGACCATTAGGAAGCATGGCTTGGGTTTTCACTGCTATGCTGATGATACCCAGCTATACTTATCCTTTGCCCCAGGAACATCCAACGTGTTAGATGTGCTAAACAGCTGCCTTGCTGAGATCAACAACTGGATGGCCTCTAGCTGGTTGCAACTGAACCCCGACAAGATGGAGGTATTGGTGGTAGAGTCGAACAGAGTGCATGATAGGATGGCCTCTGAATCAGAGACTGGACTTGTTCTGGGATCTATTCCATTGAAGGCCTCCTCTAGGGTGTGAACTCTTGGCATTATTCTGGATAGGAATTTGACTATGCAGGCACAGATATCTTCCACTGTCCGCTGCTATTTTTTCCATCTTAGAAACGTTGCCAGGATAAAGACACTTGTTCCGCCTCTGGACCTCCCCACTTTGATGCATGCCTTAGTTACCTCTAGGCTTGACTACTGTAATGCACTCTACCTTGGGGTCGTGGGAGGATCTCTCCGCAGACTGCAGCTGGTGCAGAATCCAGCTGCCTGATTACTTACTGGGCAGCCGAAATTTTGCCACATTACACTGGTGTTACGTGAGCTGCATTGGTTGCCGGTCAGGTGGAGGATCCTCTTTAAGGTGGGTCTCCTCACCTATAAGGACCTACATGGTCAGGGCCCTGGTTATCTGTTAGACCTTCTTGTACCTGCTCTCTTGGTTCACCCCCTCCATTCCTCCTGTGGTGGCCCTAGCGATTCCCAGGATTAGGTTGAAATCCCCTGGTGACAGGGCCTTTAGTGTCACCACACCCATCCTGTGGAATTTGCTCCCCTCTGGGGTTAAGGGGGGCCCCTACTTTGGAGGTATTCAAGGCCTGCCTTAAGGCCCTCTTATTTGCTCAGGCTTTTCTGGATTGAGTTATTCATTTATAGATTTGATTTGATCATAGCTGCTGAAAATGTATTGTTTAGTTTATTGTTTATGGGTAATGTTTATATGAAACGTTAGTATTTATATGTCTATGAAAAAATTGTTCTTTTTTGTTTTGTGTTTTTATTGATTTATTTTTTGAATATGTGTTTATTTATCGGTACGGCGCCCAGAGCCTCCGGGATTGGGCATCTTTTAAATAAATTTTGCCTTGCCTTGCCTGTGAAGAGCAGTACTTTACTTAGAGACTGACATATCTAAATCTATTCCCCTTCATACCTCATCACCACTGTGACCTCATTTTTCTGTAGCACTTCAACATTGTATATGGGTAATGTGCACCCCTACTGGTGACAGTGGTACAGCTCAAAGCTGTGAACAGCACAGAACCCTGGGCACATGAAGATTCCGAAGAGCAAGGATCCTCCAGTCTTTGCTGTACCACTCAGGGGTAAACAGCATAGAAGATTCTCTCTCTCTCAGGAAGATATAGCTATTTTTTTTAACAGGATTGCACAACCGTCAAGCAGGTTGGGGCTACCTGGTGATGAGAGGGAGCACCCCCCAAATTTAGAAATCATACCTGTTAAGCTGTGGCTTTCAAACTGACTAATCTGCTAACTTTTCCCCTTTTGTTTCCATTGCTTTTGTGCATGGATTGGGGATCACATTCCCCTGCCTCAATAGGGTGTTGTACAAGTCTCTGGTGTTTTGTTCTCCTTTTCTCCTCTGGTGTTTCAGGTAAGTGATTAAACATTTTTCTTTGGGGGGGGGCTTAATTGGGAAGAGTTCTTTGTCTAACTTCTTTTCCTCCTACAGCACCACTTGGGTGACTTTCCTTCACTTATCTCTGAGACTTCAACATTGTTTTATTACTTTGTGCTTTGAGGAGGAGGTTTCAAAGGGGCTGCCTGGGTCGTTTTTGTTGTTAATATCTAGTACTAATCCTGAGCCATTTTTTGTTTCAACAGGTAATGTTAATTCTTTGCCACTTTTCAGGCTTAGGGATCATTGGGCCATTTAGAACTAGCTGGTTGACCTTCCAATTTGAAGTTTATCACTTAAAAGCATTCCGCTCTTTAGTCATGCCTCAGAAAATGTTTTTTAAGCTTTGCTGAACCGCACTGGGAGTCAGCCATTGATGTCGGTTAGCCACTACTGACTCATGCCATTTCCAACTGTCATGTGTGCTCCCGGTACTTCTTTCTCTCTAGTTTCACACCCTTGACTCTGGGTGCGCTTCTATCAGTGTGGTGACATCACATGCTACAGTGTGACTCATCCTGTTCATGTGCATCAGTTTGTGTTTTCCCTGAGCTTTCTCTGTGCCTGTGCAGCTCAGTGGGAGAAAGCAATTAACTCAGCTCCAAACAGAATCACTTTGGTGGGGAACTGATAGAATCCAATAGGAACGGCAAATGCAGTTTTGTCTCCAGATTCTTTAGCTAGTGCAATTTGCCAGGAACCAACTGCGATCTTTCAAGTCTCTTGACCATGAACCTCTCTTGAGTAACCTTGCCACTTCTGACTGGTCTCCCAACCTCCTTCCCCTCAGTTAATAAGGCTCTTGCCTACTTCAAAGAAATCTTTCTTGTAAACTGGGACGCTTTTGCCCCACTCAAACAAACCAGAGTCAGAGAGTAACCACTTACGTTGGATAACCCCTGAACTTCTGGCCTGCCTCAGGGCTAGAGATCGAGCCTGGAAGCATCATAAAGCTACCCAGCATCCTATTGAAGTCGTGAATTTCCGCATACTCAGAAACGCTTGCACCGGACTACAAGGTTAGCCAAGTTCAAATCTGCCTGCATCACCAACATAAATTCCCCTTCAAAGTTCTGGAAGGTGGTGCACACCCTATTTACCCCCTCATCTCGACCACTGCCCCAAGTACTTAAAGTAAATAGCTCACTAGTGTCCGACCCACCAGCTGTAGCTGCAAAATTTAACTCTTACTAGACCTCCTATGCCACTGAGCTACTGAAATCCCTCCCCTCCTACCTTCCCCTCCCCACCCTCTACCAGTGTGCCCCCTCCACCACCCTCCCACCTTCCCTTTCACTACTGAAACCCTAAACAATGTCCTAAGTGCCTGCCTCACCATTAACCCTCTAAAGGTGCCTCCCCGATGGCCTTGACCCAAAACTCCTCTCCCTCTCTGCTTCAGCCATTGCCTACCCCCTCTCAATAATTCTAAATCTCTCATTCTCTACTGCCTTGGTCCCCTCTTCATGGAAATGTGCTATGGTCCTCATTGCCCCATTTCTGTCCTCTATACCCTTGCCAAGCTTCAAGAACACATTGTCCTCTCCCAACTCTCCTCTTTTCTATCTGACACCTCTTTTTTTCACCCTTTTCCAGTCTGGTTTCAGGAAAAAACATTCAACCACCACCTCTCTCCTACAGCTCACAGACTCCATCCTAACCGGGGTGGCCAACAGCCAAATTACCTCTGCCATTTTTGTTGACTTGGCCAAGGCCTTCGACACCGTCTCTCACTCTCTTCTCCTCAACTTACTCCCAGCAGCTGGCATATCTCCCTCTGCCACAAACTGGTTCAAGGCCTACCTTATTGGTAGAACCCAATCAGTTAAGATCTTGGATGCCACTTCCCTTCCCCTCCTGATTAGCACTGGAGTCCCCCAGGGCTTGGTACTAGGGCCCCTCCTATTCTCCATCTTCTTAAATGACCTGCCTCTGTTTGCTCCCCATCCTCCGCTATACATATGTATGCCGATGATACAGTCCTGTATGCATCTGGCTCCTGTCCTGTTGAGGTTACAACCAGCTTACAGCAAGACTTCAACAAGACTCTGCTCTGGTTTGCTTACCATAAACTTTTCCTCAATGCCAAAAAGACTGTCTCTATGACCTTTGGCACAAGGCAGAGACTCTCTAGGCTTCTGTCCCTACCCACTTTTCACACCCTTGAGGGGACTTTACTTGAGGACACATCATCCTTCAGGTACTTAGGTGTTTGGTTGGACCAACACCTAAACTTCTCTGGACATATTGACGCCATCCAGAAAAAGACTGCGACCCAAGCTTGGTGCCCTGTTCAGGAACTGTAGTTGCATCCCTCCAACGGCTAGGCATGAACTTGTTCAGAAGATGATGCTGCCCATTTTCAACTACTGTGATGTAGTCTATGGTGCTGCCACTAAGTCCTTCCTAGCCAGACTGGACACCCTCTTCAATTCCTTCTGCCGCTTTACCCTGGATGCCCCCCTCGCACTCATCACTGCGATCTTTATTGTGCCCTATCCTTCCCCCCTCTCTTACAAGTAGGCAAATCTCCCACTGTGCTAAATTCACCTCCAAGCACTGGTTGGGTGAGCTCCCTTCCTACGTCACCTTCTCCTTTGTAACACCTCCCCCCCCCACCTTCCCATTCTCTTAGATCAACTGACTCCCATACCCTGGTTGTCAGCTGCAGATGCACCCAAATTGGCCAATCCAGTTACTCTAACCACCTCCCAAAATCTGAATCCCCCCAAATCTGGCACTCATCCTCCGCCTACTCCAACAGCTCTGCCCTCAATAATTACCTTGCACCTAGCTGCTCCTGCCATGTCCTCCATAATTCCCGCTCTAAGCCCTGGACAAACCCTCCCCCACCCTCACCTTCATTTTACCCTGTGACACCCACCCCCAAATCTCTAGCCTTCCTCCCCTTCCCTCAAATTGCTCTCCCTTACTGGCCTCCTTTTATCTCTCACAGAATGTATAGGACCCCAAATACTCTCCATGGGTCCCTCTCCTATGTATCTCTCATCTGCTCCCTTCCCCCACCATATCAAAGGTGTCTCTCTGGTACACTGCCTTATCCCCTTCTCTCTGGTCCCTCCAGTCCACCTGCAGGGTTCCTTGCATCCTGAAGGGGTCTCCAGGGACAGGACTCTTCCCCCTTCTCCCACCTCACCCCTCCCTCCCCTTTCATTTTACGTAAGCACTTGTTTATTTATTAACCTGGCACTTATTATTGTCCACTCTTTCTACATGTTATGTGCAACACTGTTGTAACACTGTTTGAAACTCCTGCCTTACAACTGTATGTTAATGTTGCTCTTGTAACTTGAATGTTTAATGTCTCATTACAGTTGTACCCCTTTCCCCCAGGTTGCACCGGAAGAGAAGCAACTTGTTGCTCAGTGTGCCTTCCTGGTGAAACATTTCAATAAATAAATAAGTAACCCTTGGTGAGACCGAGGTACTGATGTGCTTGGCCGTTCCCAATCTGTTCACCAAATCATCTATCCTGGGCATAGGATAGTTGTCAGATTCAGATGTGTGATTAAGTTTCCTAAAATCAAAGCAGATTCTTACACCCCCTTCTTTTTTATTTACAGTCACCATTTATGATGACCAAGCACTTCTCGACTCTTCTATGATACCTAACTCTTTCATTTTTTGCATTTCCTTAACCACATCTGCTCTTAACCACTCTGGTAATTTGTATGTCTTTTGTCCGATAGGGCAAGCATTCCTTGTCACTATTACATGCTCAATCCCCTTTTACTCAGCTTGGAACTGTGGTAAAAGTGCTTTTAAATGTCTTTCCCAAGTTACAGATTTCTGCAGTTTGTTCTGGGGCTAAGGAAATGTTCACCTTTACAGCACCAGAAGTTTGTCTGTCCCAGTCTGTTATAAGCTATGTTAATATAATTACCGGTTACCCCCATTAATGCACGAGTAACCCACCTGCAAATGGGGGTTCCCAAAAGTCTTCCAGGAGCTTGCCTGAATGCTCCAAGTCTGGGCCGTGTTCATTGTCTGAGCTGTTTAAATGTGGTTCCAAGTGAGTGCTATTTGAGCCTCCACGTACTGTCTCTTTAAGAGCTGTCTGCTTGCAGACTTAATTAGTTTGTATGGGGAGGACTATGTATTTAATGCTCGAATCCCACCCGAGCTGCTGCCAATTCACTCTGTTTTTGCCGTCGCTACATGTGCAGAGTGTGTCTTGTTGAAAGATATAACTGTTTGCCAAAAATCATTTAGAGTGACTGAGAAAATGTAGTTTGTCTAACCTGTCTTTATTTCAGCACAAACTGTTTCAGTGTAGCTCTTTCATTTTGGTCCTGAATTACTGACTTGGACCAATCAGGATGATAGGGAGGCCTTAAAATGGAGCCTGTGGACAAATTGGAACTTGGACTCTCAATTTTGAGCCAGCCACAAGGGGACTGTATGAGCAGTGACTCTGGGAAATGTAGTTTTGACCTTGGCACCCTTTTTCACCAACAGAGGGAGTCTTATTGTGAGTGACAGCCAAACCAGCTAACAGAATGGTGTGGAGCTAAAGGAAATGCCCTGCTCTGTGACTGGAAAGATCAGATCAGTTGTGACAGTGAAGAGAGAAGGAGCTCTGTGCTTCTGCGGTGTATAGTTTCACGCAGGAAGCGCGTGTGAGGCTCTGAGGTTCAGCCTGCAGCTGTTGTAAGCGTTAGTTCAGACTGAATCTGACTTGTGAGGAGAAAGAAGGAAGTCTGAAAGGTAGAAACCAGGCTAACCCTGTAGAAGACTGGAGAAATTGCTGAATCACGCTCGGTCTGTCAGGAACTGAAGCTGCTGTGTGTGCTCCCGGGTATTTTGCAGTAATTGCAATCGGGATCTAGGAGCAGCCTGCCTGGTATAGTACTTTCCTTTTACATATGAATGTGCATAGTGCTTGTGGGGAATTGCTATTTCCAATCCCCTGGGCTGTGTGCTGTGTGTTGAAGCTGGAAGCAAACCCCAGCTTGTCTCGGACTAAATCCGTTTGCTATCTACTGCAGTGGGGTCCAGTCACAAGGACCTTGTCTCCATGTCCTATTGTTCTGGCAACCCAGAAGAACATCCACCATCCGGTTCTCAGCTTGGGTATTGTGAGTACAAATCAGGGTATTCCTCTGCAGCCTGTTTTCAATTACAAGTGTGTCATCTAATTGTTGTTGTTTCATTTCTTCATGGACTGAGCCATCCGGCTCCAGATCACAATTGGGTGTTGTGCATATATTTTCTTCTGCAGTGCCCTGTCCATCTGCACCTGCCAGCCAACCCCGGGCAATGGACCTGGCTAGCCTCCCCTCCCAACTTGGGTACCCAGAGTGTGACTTTTCAGACCCTGTATGTGTGCACAGTACTGTGATTTAATTCTGCCAATTAACCTGATCTCCCCCTCCCGTGTTTTATTGCCCCTAAATAAACCAGATTTGATGTTTATTTATTTTATTTATTTGTTCTAGGATTACAAATACCTTTGAGCCAAGGCTCTTTTACAAAGGTTCCACATCATTGTACAATTGAGACAATCATAAGCAAAGATAACAGTTTATAAAATAAAAAAAAAACAACACATAGTCTTGTAGATGAAAAAGAACAATAAGGTGAAACTTTGGGGAGGGGAAAGGGAAAAGAGGAGGGTGAAATTAGGGAGACTAAGTGGATGGGAGAAAAGGGGAGGTAGGTTGGGGGGCAGAGAGAGGAGCGGTATAAGGCGGATAAGAATAGAGGTAGTGCAGCCAGGTGGCATTGGTCATGGGCCAGCAGGGGAGGCGAAGATAGGAGGAGGGAGTGTTGGCAAAGTGCAGGAGTAGATGTGGATCCAAAAGGGCATCTTCAGCTATGGAACCAAAAGACATGTTGTTAAACTTTAAACTGTCTGAAGTGTCAGTACCTACATATCAAGCATTGTATTGGTTTGTGTATGTTGATTAACCTTATTTTACAGGGGGTACCCAGAGACGAACCTCAGAATCAGTCTCGAGGGTATGAGGTACATTATGAATGAACAGTATGTACATGTGGGGTATTGGGACTGTAACTTCTGTGCATTGTGTGAGCCACTAGAGGGAATAAAAGGAGGTCTCAGTGTCCCAGAGGGCTGTGACCAAGCTAGTCTAACCACTACAAATCCTGACCTCTGGGTGAAGGCACCCGCCATAGAACCTATGCCTCTCAACCTTTCAGTAGTCAAGCAGGCAGGGGTAGTAGCCCTTGAGATAGTGCCACCTGGGGTTACATTTTGGAGGCTCACCACTGGGATTTTGTGTCCTAAAGTGGCCACATTTACGAACCACTGTAAAAAAAAACAAAAAAAAACACCAAAATAAATAAATTGGTACCCCGACAGAAGTGGCTGTGCACCGGTTGGTGGAGTGGTCTACTGGGGAGGAGATCGACTCCCAAAATGCTATGCTTATCCTGGACATCCCCCTTGGTAGCAATCTGGACACTGTACAGGGAGTACTTTCCAAGGTGGAAGGTTTACAAAACCCTGTGGTGGTGGGTTGACATGCTGATCTACTCACCCACACTTTCATGGCCCTAGTAGAGTATAAGGACCCCATAGATAGCTCCAAAGTGCCACAGACTATTACCCCAGAGGGAGCCCTCAGTGCCTGGAGAGTGATAACTAAGGACAGTAGAGACCCGGGGGGAGGGGGAATGAGCCCCACTATCTGAAACTTTTGAAGAGAAAGTTGCTAAATTGTTGCTGGAGGAAGGGAAAACTATGGAGGACTTGAAGAAGTTATTTCTGCCACCTGGGGGTGTTCCTCCCCCAACACCCCTTTCCGCTCCAGCACCCATTATTGCCCCTCTTTCAGTGGCTGAACCAATGCAGGCTCCTATTTCTGCACCTGCCATTAGTCACGACTCTTATCCAAGGTTGAGGATCTTCTCTGGCACCCTTCCCACCCCTATGGGGAGGATGATTGGGACACCTGGATAGATTGTGTTGCCCCCCGATACCTGAATGGCAGTGTGCGGAGGCTAAGAAATGAAAAAGAATCATAGAAAGTCTGAGGGGCTCTGCCCTAGAGGCCATTACATTTTTGAGGTCCACAAATTCTGATGCATCTGCCCAGAAGTACCTATCTGCACTTGAAGGCAATTTTGGGAGCATTGAGTCAGGGGAGAGCTTGATGTGGAAATTTCAAGGTACAAAACAGTGACCAGGGGAAAGTTTTTCCTGCATATGTTACTCATCTGGAAAGAGCTCTGCAGAAGGCTTACCAAAAAGGTGGGGTGGCCGCCAGTGACTTAAACCGTGTACGGTTGGAGAACCTACTACAACATGCAAAGCATTCTAAATTGCAGCTCCTTCAATTAAGGCTCCCAGACAGAAGGGGTAACCCACCAGACTTTTGTGACTTAATAAAAGAACTTTGGGAGGTTAAAGATGAGGAGAGGGATTTTAATTCTGGGGTGAACTGCTGAGAGAGTTCAGGGAAATAAAAAACAGTCTCTTTATGAAGGCCGCTCCTGCAAGTACAGGCCCCGACCCTCATCCAACTGCATCTGCTATGGGGGTGGGGGTACCCACCCATGCATCTCCTGCTGACAACAGCCCAAAACTCGATGTCTTGACCATGGAAGTGGGGAAATTGACGAGATGTCTCCAAATGCTTATCATGCCACAGACAGAGATGGCACCAAGGTTTCCAGTTAGTTGTACCTCCGCCCTGGCTCGCAGTGTGACGCCTCGGCCAGCTCAAACTCCAGAAAGTATGTTTTGCTATAATTGTGGGAAGGATGGGCACATGAAGAGAGAATGCCGGTCCCCAAAAGACACAGACAAAGTTGCATATAGGCTACAAGGAGCGCTTCGGAGAACAAATCAGTGGTTAAGAGGTGCACAAAATGATCCCAGTTAGGGTTTCAAAAATGCTAACTCACATCCTTTTGTGGCAAGGTCAGTTGCCCAGGCCCCCGCTACTACCTCTCCAGACTGGTCCAGAATAGTGGGTCCCTCCATGGAGACCACTGTAAAGGTGAATGGAGTGTCTATAAGAGCTGTATTGGACAGTGGCTTCAAAGTGACAATTATGTTCCAAGACTGGTATCAGAAGCATTTGTCTGATGTACCCTTACAACCATTGGAGGGGCTGCATGTCTGGGGGTTAAGTGAGAAGGCCTACCCCTACTCTGGATATATCCGAATTTGGCTGTCTTTTCCCTCCTCCGTGGCTGGACTGGCCGAGCAAGTAGAGACCCTGGCCTTTACTAATTGGGACTAATGCACATATGTTTGGATGGCTGGCACAGTTGCGTTATGAAAAACAGAGGTCCCAGACTGGAAGAGCTCTAAGAATTCCGGCCTTAATCAGGAAGGCCTACGATGCCCAGAGAGATGCTGAAAAAGTGGAACCAGAGGAACTGGTTGGAATTGTCTGGAAGAACGATCCTGAGTCTCTGATCCTGGCGCCAAATGCCCAATGTACATTACAGGGGGAAGTCCGTATCAGAAAGGATGTCAAGAATAAAATCCTCATGCTGGATGCACCATGCGATGGGAAATTGCCGGAAGGACTGCTGGTCAAGCCAAGTATTTTGCCTGCCAGAAGGGTAATGGTCCAAGTTCATAATGTGTTTGATAGAGAGAGAGATTTGAGTAAATAGAGGTTGCACCCTGGCTAATCTGCATTGTGCAGATACTGCAGTGCTACCCAGTAACAAGTGTTCGGGGGGAAAATGACAGAGTGACACCCGACTTGTTTGATTTTTGGGACTCCCTGTTGCCAGCTGAATGGAAGATGAGAATCAGTAGAAAGCTTGCCCAGGGAGACCAGGTGTTTTCTTTAAAGGAATGGGACATAGAATGTGTGCAAAGAGCTGAGCACCACATCCAGCTGCATGATGAAAGGCCATTTCGTGAGAGGTCTCGACGCCTGGCCCTTGCTGACATAGATGATGTGAGATGGCATCTGCAAAAGATGCTAGCTGCTGGTGTAATACAAGAATCCAGAAGCCCCTATGCTTCCCCCATCATGGTAGTGAGAAAAAAGAATGGGACAGTAAGGATGTGCGTAGATTATCGCACTTTAAACCGGTGGACTATCCCTGATCAGTATACAATGCCCCGCATTCTGGATGCTTTGGACTGCCTGAACGGTAGCAAGTAGTTCTCTGTGCTGGATCTTCGCAGTGGGTACTACCAGATCCCGATGGCCCCAGAAGACCGTGAGAAGACAGCCTTTATCTGTCCGCTTGGCTTCTATGAATTCATGAGGATGCCTCAAGGGATTTCAGGCACCCAGCCTCTTTTCAACGATTGATGGAGCGTGCAGTGGGGGACATGAACTTATCAGAGTGCCTGGTATACCTAGATGATGTTATTGTGTTTGGCAGCTCACTGGAGGAACACGAGAGTAGATTAGATTATTCAAGGTGTTGGACTGATTGGAAGACTTTGGTCTGAAACTGTCCATCGATAAATGTCAGTTCTTCCAAACCTCTGTAAAGTATGTGGGGCATATAGTCTCCACTGAGAGAATAGAGACCGACCCAAGTAAAGCTGAGGCCTTGACCACCTGGCCACAGCCCCACAATCTAAAAGACCTGCAAAGATTCCTGGGATTCTGTGGCTACTATCGCCGTTTCATCAAGGACTATTCAAGAGTGATCCGTCCTTTACTTAATCTTACTCAAGGTTACCCTCCTACCCACCAAAAATACAAGAGGTCAACTCCCCCGAGACTGAGAGAGTGTATTTCCATCCTAATGAAGTTTTTAGGCCCGATGGACACCTGATCGTGAAGCTGCTTTTCATGAGATTATATATCAACTTACCCATGCTGCTGTCCTGGCCTATGCAGATCCAGCAAAACCATATGTCCTACACGCTGATGCTAGCTTGCAAGGTTTGGGGGCTGTGTTGTACCAAGAGCACAAGAATGGCCTGAGACCAGTGGCCTTTGCCAGCAGAAGCCTGACCCCCTCCGAAAAGAATTATCCTGTACATGAGTTAGAGTTCCTAGCTCTGAAGTGGGCCATTGTGGACCAATTCCACGAGTACTTGTATGGGGCTAAGACACTAGTAAAAACTGACAATAACCCCCTGACCTATGTGCAGACTTCAGCTAAGTTGGACACTACTGGCCACAGGTGGCTCTCTGCATTATCTACATACAACTATGCTGTTGAATACAGAGCAGGCCTGAACCACATAGATGCTGATGCTCTCTCCTGGAGGCCTGTTTCTCAAAATGACTAGGTCAGACTGTCAGAACCTGATATTTGAGCACTCTGCCAGAAGTTTGACCGAGAGGAGCAAGTGGTCCCAGACCCAGTGAAGTGTATGGTGGATTGTTTGGGACCCTCTGAGAATTGCAAACCTGCTGCTTATTGCCACTTTTCCGCAATAGACATTGGTGCTTTGCCTCAGCTGGACAATGACAGTATTCAGCGGGCTCAATCCCAAGATCCCATGATCAAATCAGCTCTAGAAGCCCTCTACACAGGGAAAGATGTATCCAAGTTACGCTCCACTGATTTGAGAACTGCATTGTTATACAAGGAAGGTCCTAAGTTGAAACTGATTAATAGACTGTTATACAGAGAAACAGTAGACAGAGGGGACAAATAGATAAACAACAGCTAGTTTTGCCTACTGCCTTTCGAGACTTGGTGCTGAGGTCCCTACACAACCACATGGGGCATCTTGGCATCGACAAAACACTTGACTTGTTAAGATCCAAAGTCTATTGGCCTAAGATGGGGGCTGATGTTGAACAACACATTCGAACTTGTAGTCGCTGTCTACAGAGGAAAGCTTTGCCCCAGAGGGCTGCCCCCCTAGTTAACATCACCACCAGCGCCCCCATGGAGCTGGTCTGTATTGACTTTCTGAGTCTGGAGCCAGATCAAAGAAATATCAGTAATGTGCTGGTGGTCACTGATCATTTTACAAGATATGCCCAAGCTTTCCCCACCGAGGATCAGAAGGCATCCACTGTGGCCAAAGTACTTATAGAAAACTTTTTTGTTCACTATGGGGTGCCACAAAGAATCCATTCTGATCAAGGGAAGGACTTTGAGAGTCATCTGATCAAAGAGATGCTTTCTCTGTGGGGAGTGCGAAAGTCCAGAACCACCCCTTACCACCCCCAGAGGGACCCACAGCCTGAATGGTTCAACCGCACTTTGCTAGATATGCTAGGCACCCTTCACCCAAAGGACAAGCCTAGATGGAGCCAACAAATTAGCACCCTGGTACATGCCTACAATTGCACAAAAAGTGATGCCACTGGGTTATCCCCCTATCGCCTGATATTTGGACGAGAAGCCTGACTACCGGTAGATGTTTGTTTTGGAGTTTCTCCTGATGGGGTTTGAGCTGATAACCATTTACAGTACGTGCAAAAGTTAAAGGTCCAACTAAATCATGCGTACCAACTGGCTCAAACCATGGCTGCCAAAAGAAATCTGGCCAACAAGGAAAGGTATGATAAAAAAGTGAAAGCAATGGAACTCCAGGAGGGAGATCGGGTGTTGCTAAGAAATCTGGGACTGCATGGCAAACACAAGACTGTGGTAGGCAAACTAAATGATCTGCCTGTGTACAAGGTAAGGCCGGAGAATAACTCAAAAGATGTGAAAACAATGCATAGAAATCATTTACTGCCCATTGGATAAATCTTGATTGAAATGCCCCCTCTGGATCAGTGACTAGAGCTGCTGCTAAGCAAAAATCAAGAAAGCCTGCACCTACAGAAGCTGAGTTAAAGTGTTCCTCCCCACAAGTCCCAGTTGAACATGACTGTCAGTCCATGTCAAAGGAAAGTTAGTGTGGCTTTGAATAATACCCTTCTTACGAACTGAGTCAATTGTTTTGGGGCAATCCCCTAGTCAATCCTGGAGAGGAAACTGGGCCTTCTGGACTGTCTAAGCCCCCAGCTTTGTCCCTGGAGCCAATGCTCCCAGAAAGTGAAGTGCAAAGCATCAAGTCAGATGATAGGGAATCATTGTGTATGGTTGAACTGTTTGAGCTTTCAGAGGAGGAAAATGATGGACTGGGACAAACTGGTGATATACCAGAACAAGAAGAGTGTGTTGAGTGCCCTGATAGTTCACTGCCAGTGTCAGAAAACTCCCCGTGTGAGCCAAGTGTTGTAGACTCTGAGATTGCAAATCATGGAGCTGAAAGTGCCCCAGGTTCTAGCCTCTCTACTCCCAGGGAGACTCCCCTGGCAAATAAAGACAGTGCTGAAAGTGAGTTTAAAAGTGCAGAGACTGTAACAGTTCCCCCTAGAAAGACTGGTTGAGCTGTAAAGCCTGTAATGCGCTTAAGCTATGATTCCCCTGGGAGGCCTGTGGACTTACACTCCTTTATGGACAACATGGAGAGGTATGTGCCCCCGAGCTCATTGTCCAAATTGAGCATAAGTGCTACCTCCAAGTTAATTGTGTTGCCCTCTAGGTATGGTCCCCTGCCCCATCCAGCCTCAAGGTAGCTGATAGGGAAGGGCCCCATCTCTTCAGGTTTCACGTACAGGAGGTAATAACATGAGTTACAGTATAATGTGTGCATAATACTGTGTAAAAAGTGATGTACTGAAAAGTTTCAGAAATGTGTTTCTGGTAAGGTGATATGTTGACTGATGACTACATGTATAAGCCTAATGTGATATTGATGTAAATGTATATGGTTGTATTGAAATTTATGGGGGTACTTACTTGACGCGGACACCAAGTTTTTCCAGGTCAGGAAGGGTGTAATCCCCCTGCCAATGGGGGTTCCCAAAAGTCTTCCAGGAGCTTGCCTGAATGCTCCAAGTCGGGGCGGTGTTCAGTGTCTGAGCTGTTTAAATGTGGTTCCAAGTGAGTGCTATTTGAGCCTCCACGTACTGTCTCTTTAAGAGCTGTCTGCTTGCAGACTTAATTCGTTTGTATGAGGGGGACTGTGTATTTAATGCTCGAATCCCACCCGAGCTGCTGCCAATTCGCTCCATTTCTGCCATCGCTACATGTGCAGAGGGAGCCTTGTTGAAAGATATAACTGTTTGCCAGAAATCATTTAGAGTGACTGAGAAAATGTAGTTTTTCTAATCTGTCTTTATTTCAGCACAAACTGTTTCAGTGTAGCTCTTTCATTTTGGTCCTGAATTACTGACTTGAACCAATCAAGATGATAGGGAGGCCTTAAAATGGAGCCTGTGGACAAATTGGAACTTGGACTCTCAATTTTGAGCCAGCCACAAGGGGATTGTATGAGCAGTGACTCTGGGAAATGTAGTTTTGACCGTGGCGCCTTTTTTCACCAACAGAGGGAGTCTTGTGAGTGACAGCCGAACCAGTCAACAGAATGGTGTGGCGCTAAAGGAAATAATACCCTGCTCTGTGTCTAGAAAGATCAGATCAGTTGTGACAGTGAAGAGAGAAGGAGCTCTGTGCTTCTGCGGTGTATAGTTTCACGCAGGAAGCGCATGTGAGGCCCTGAGGTTCGGCCTGCAGCCGTTGTAAGCACTAGTTCGGACTGATTCAGACTTGTGAGGAGAAAGAAGGAGGTCTGAAAGGTAGAAACCAGGCTAACCCTGTAGAAGACTGGAGAAATTGCTGAATTGCAATCTCAGTCTGTCAGGAACTGAAACTGATGTGTGTGCTCCCGGGTATTTTGCAGTAATTGAGATCAGGATCTAGGGAGCAGCCTGCCTGGTATAGTACTTTCCTTTTACATATGAATATGCGTAGTGCTTGAGGAGAATCGCTATTTCCAATCCCTTAGGCTGTGTGCTGTATGTTGAAGCTGGAAGCAAACCCCAGCTTGTCTCGGACTAAATCCATTTGCTATCTACTGCAGTGGGTCCAGTCACAAGAACCTTGTCTCCATGCCCTGTTGTTCTGGCAACCCAGAAGAACATCCAACATCTGGTTCTCAGTCTGGGTATTGTGAGTACAAATCAGAGTATTCCCCTGCAGCCCGGTTTTAATTACAAGTGTGTCATTTAACTATTGTTTAATTTCTTCATGGACTGAGCCATCCAGCTCCAGATTACAATTGGGTGTTGTGCACATATTTTCTTCTGCAGGGCCCTGTCCATCTGCACCTGCTGACCAACCCCGGGCAATGGACCTGGCTAGCCTCCCCCCCCCAACTTGGGTACCCAGAGTGTGACTTTTCAGACCCTGTATGTGTGCACAGTACTGTGATTTAATTCTGCCAATTAACCTGATCTCCCCCTCCTATGTTTTATTACCCCTAAATAAACCAGATTTGATGTTGTTAAACTTTAAACTGTCTGAAGTGTCAGTACCTACATATCAAGCATTGTATTGGTTTGTGTATGTTAATTAACCTTATTTTACAGGGGGTACCCAGAGACGAACCTCAGAATCAGTCTCGAGGGTAAGTAATACTTCATGAATGAACAGTGTGTACATGTGGGATATTGGGACTGTAACTTCTGTGCATTGTGTGAGACACTAGAGGGAATAAAAGGGGGTCTCAGTGTCCCAGAAGGCTATGACCAAGCTAGTCTAACCACTACAAACCCTGACCTCTGGGTGGAGGCACCCACCATAAAACCTAGGCCTCTCAACCTGTCAGTAGTCAAGCAGGCAGGGGTAGTAGCCCGTGAGATAGCACCACCTGGGGATTACACACGGAGTCGATCTGTGTTTCAAACACTGTAATGACTGGGTTAACCAGTTATGGCATTTTATGTCACTCATTTGTAGCATGCCACCTCATTGGCTCTTTGTGTGTGAGCGGGCCGAACACCTCAATGAACATGGCGGCTCCATTTCTCCGTTACCGAGGACCTGCACTGATTGTTTCCCTCGCACTCTCCTTACAGGTAACTTATACATTTTGTTGAGTAGTTATCTGGTTGATCCTGCCTTTACAACATAAAAAATATATCTGGTTGATCCTGCTGTTGGCATGCTTCAGTCGGGGCTTCGGGAGACAGCAACTCAGATCAAGAACGTACCATGGCTGACTGACTACTCTCATGGTTACTTACTGTGGTTCCCAGGGTGGTTCTTCGATGTAACTTAAGAAAAATGAAAAGAATGTCTGTACTGGAGGGAGAGACAGAGAGAGAGAAAGAGAGAGGGAGAGGGGAGAGAGATTGTGTGTGTGTGTGTGTGTGTGTGTGTGTCTGTCAGTCTGACAGAACTGCTTCACTAAGTTTGGCGTTCACTCCCTGCACCAGTAATTGTAAAAAATAAAGGATAGGCAACTGTGTTTTTAAGGATTTTTTTCCACACACCCTCAGTGTGTGATGACCTCATAAACCTCTCGAGCTTCATTCTTGAGGTTTGGGTTATCACACACCTCAGGTGTGTGTAAAACAAACAAAAAAAAAAAACACCATAACACACAGTTGCCTATCTATTATTCTGTATATCTTCTTTTGCAGTTTCTGGTAATACTAATGTAACAGCCCTCTGACTCACCTTGGCTGTTCAGGGCCCTCGGGGTCCACACTGCATACACCTCCGAGGGAGCCGGCCTGGGATCAGTAGTGGAGAGTAGAAATGGGACAGTGCCTCCACCTGGGGCAATGGCAGGAAATACCTGTGAACAATTGCAGGTTACCACCCCCCAGGAAATATACAGTAGCTGCTCCCATAACACTTCCTCACACAATAACAATTTCCCACTTGCAATAATTCACAATACCAGCATCAAACATGAACAAGTAACAAGATTTATTAAGGTGAGGGGGAAAAAGGGGGAAAACAGTACAATAATAACTGGCTCAAACAATATCACCCTGAACAGTATCCCCACCTCCCACCTGGGTGCACCCGGCTTCTCACTGCAGCTGCTGAGTGTCTATAGTACCTTTCGGTGGGCACCACACCATGGTGCAGAAACTTTGACACTGGAGATCTTTTGTTGGGGCCCAAATAACTTTTAAACAGATGCAACCTTTAATCTTACTGCCTGGGTGCAGCTTTATACTTGGTGCAGTCCTGCCCAGGACGTAATCCCCTCTTCCTGACTAGCTAGCTACCTAATAAAGTTCTCCCTTGAGCTGCAGCCCAGGGGTACTTACAGTTTTGGGTGGGGGGGGTCTCAGTCTGGATCTGAATTTGCACAGTATCCTTGAGGTATCTATTTGAAGGTGCACCACAGCAGCAGCAGGGCTGACTGAAGGAATGGCGGACACTGGTATTCACCTGATTAGCCTTGCCAGCTTCATCTCTGAGGCCTTTGAAGACAATTTTTACCGGGCAAGCCTCTTGTTGTCTTCCTCGGCGGTCTTCTCCTCCACTGGTCTGGGGACAGGGTAGGCTGGGTTCCCAAGACTTGCAGCTTGGCACACACTTTTCCTAAGACAGCAGTGTAGCTGGGCTTTGGCTCAGGCTCTAGACCCAGCACACACACAATTTCTCTGCTTGGACACTCTAGCCCCTTCAAGGGGGAACACAAGCTACTCAGGCTTCGCTCTGCTGCAGAACATTTTATTTCAAAACTACAGAACTTACAGTCTCTGCACTCACACTGCAGCTCCAGCTCTCTCTGACTAAAGACTCTGGCTCTACTCTTTCTGCAGCAAAACTCCAAATGTCTCTTTCTGCAGCAGACTTCAGTTTTCTCTTTTCCTGCAGCAAACCTCTAACTTTCTCTCTTACTGCAGCAAACTTCCAGCTTCTCTTTCCTTCCCTGCAGCCATTGGCTCTTTCAGGCACTCTGCCTATTACTGTTTTGCTGGGGTTGATCAGGCCGGTGGGCTCTGGGTGCAGGTTCTGGGCAGGGATGCTCACAGCAGTCTATCCGGCACTGCTCTCCCACTGGATCCTCTCCTGAATACCTCTTTTGGCAGGCAGAACATACCCTTGTATCCCTTTTTCAGTCTCCCCCTCCGATTGCCTGTGCTAATCCTGGGCTTTTTCCATGCCGCTTGACATTTTACTCAGCAGGCTCCTTGCTGCTTAAGTCACTGGGGGCTGCCATATTTGTTTATATTTTAAAACAGCACACATACACCCTTATTTTATATTATGTGCCCTTACAAGGGCAGAAAATATTTCCTCCCATTCTCAGTGGCGTTACACAGCTAATCCCTGGCTCTGCTGCCTGCCCTTGGAGCCGGGGATATGTTTTAACAGTGGCCACAACTGAAAATACACATTAGAGCCACAGCTCCTTTAATTTTTAGACTTTGATGGCTGCACATGCTCAGTAGGGTGCAGGCTGCCATTTTTTTAGTTTACTTTCAGTCTGGAGCTTTTCCGTAGCTCTGTGGACCAAACCTTGCCTCCCGAAAGCACTTAGAGGCTCCATAGCCACCAACAGAGCCTGTCCCTCTTCTAACTATGGGGCCAAGACACAAAGAATCAGCGACTACAGCTGTGGAGCTAAGTGGGGTGCCCACAGGTCTGGAGCCACTTAGAGGAAGGACACCACAAAGACAGCACTGGGGCTGTAGCCCTCAAGGTAAGCCCCATTTGGGGGGCTCACACACTCCCCTTGCTAAATGCTTGGCATCCCGACAAGCCATTAATATCAAATCCCAATATTACTATTCAACAAACATAGCAATAAGCACATTGTCTAGCTAGACACAACATATCTATTCAAAACCAGTTGTTAAGCTCACCTACGATACCCTTGGCCTTGGTGCCCCAGGACCTGCCCCTCCATAGCAGGCCCCATATTCTGGGTGAAGGTCCCCCCCCCCGGCTCCCTCTGCCCCCAGGCCACCCTGCCACATCAGGAGCGAGGGGAGCCACTGTCACCTGCTTCCTTCCTTCCTGTGGAGGTCCTGCCACTGCCCTTACAGCCCTGGTGACACAGGATACTCCTTACAGGGGTCTCTAAGGGCTCCTACCTTTCCTGGCCTACAAAGCCACCTAACTTCTCTGCTCCCAAATGATGCAGGACCTGGCTACCCATACTTCCCCCACGGAGCTCCACTCCTCCCAGCTTCTCATCGACCATGATGCTGAGAAAGCCGTCCTGTCTCTACTTTGGGGGGGGTCCCCATTGGCTCTCCCGGACCACCGAGCTCCCTCTCTTGCTCACCTAACTCTGCTCCTCTAGCCACACCCCCTCCAGTCTAATGCCCGGGCTGGAAAGGCCCCTAAACTTCCTGTCTGCTCCCTTATATACTCCATAAAACCTACCCTCTGCTGCCACCTTGAGGCGTCCAGTAGCCAATATCCCCCAGAGCACTAACACATTCCCTAGCTCGGGGGGGGAGCCTAATTGGGAATATAAGCCCCTCTTTTAAGGGAGCTTATACTTGATTTAAGGAAATCCAACCTAGTGTTCAGACTGTCCCAACAGTAGCATTTCTGGTGTCTCAGTTGTAGTAATCTGAGGGGTGTTTCTGTAAGCCAGCAACAAATGTGTCAGTTTCTTTTGTAGAGTCCCTTTTTCTCTTGTTTGGCTTACTAGGCCTTGTTTGATGGTTTGGACAAAAAGCTCTTCTAACTACTAGCAGGTTGGTAGGGTGGGTAATCTGTTTGATGACATTCTATTGTATAAATGCACGAAAATCTTTTGAGACAAACTGAGGTCCATTGTCACTGGTAAGTTGCTGTGGCAGTCTGAACCTGGCAAAAGTAGTTTGCAGGAAATACTAGCACTGAAGTAGCAGTCCAACTGAAAATATGCTACACATTTCAAGCGCCTGCCAAAGGTACTCTTTGCATTTCACATTTACCAGACACTCAGTCTACCAATCCTCTTTCCAAAGCCACACACTTTGGACACCAAGGTAACATGCTACACACTAGACGTTAACAGAGCACTGCTCTTCTACTGGGAGCATAAGGCAGGAATTCATGGTGAGGCTCCCCAGCATTTTGTGACATATGCTGAAGCTGCTCTAGGCATAATGGCAGCCAAGCAGACGATTGCCTGATGGATAATCTCCTGCATCACTCTGTATTATCGGTTAGCTGGGCAGGAGCTACCCACAGGGTTGAAGGCTCACTCCATTGGGCATACTGCTACCTCTGTTGTTGCTGCCGAGTATATCCCCATTTCTGAGATTTCGAGGGCTGCTTCCTGGTCCAATGCGCACACATTTATCTCCCACTACAGCATCAATGTGCTCAATTGTCACAATACTGCTTTTGGGTCCTCAGTCCTACAGTATCTTTTTGCCTAATTTGGGGTACACACCTTGCCCCCCCCTCCTGAGGACTGCTACGAGCCTGCCTAAGTGTGGGTAGGAAACAGAATCTAGGTAGTTAGAAATAAAAGTCACCCACCTGTAACCATAGTTCCACTAATAATATTCCGTTCACATCCACACAACCCACCAGACCTCCCCTGGCAAGGCTTGCTTTGGATTCCTGCTCCAGCATGCAGACCTGAGTGCAAAGAGGGCAGAGCCAGAGGACCCTGTGATCAGGTGCTAGGAGGAGTGATGCTTGAAGACTTAGCAGTGGGTGAGCATGCATAGTGGTAGACTACCTAAGTAAGTTTAGATGCAAGCTGAATACTGGTAGTAGTGCTAAGTTTACAGGTGAGCACCCTTTATTCTTCTGCCCTGCTGTTGCCCTAGTGGCATACCTCTTGAACTTGCTGTGGGTGTGGCATGGACTTGGACTTACTGTACATCACCAGTGTATTTTGGGATTACTTTGCTCTTTCAGGATCTATCAAGCACCCCTATGTGATTAATGAGACAGTAATCGTAGAGCTACAGAGCAAACATGTTTTGCAATTTTCTTGTAATTTTAATAGGTTTTGTTGCTCAAAGACTTTGGGACTTTAAAATTGTATGACCTTAGTTGGGTTTGGCATTGTTTGCTGAGTACTATTATTCAAGTTTTATGCAACATTTCCAAAAGCTTTTAACAATTATATTATGATTGTCAACTCATGGCATGCCCTTCAAACATTAAGTCTCAACTGAAATTTGATCATTCTGTCTTTTTCCATCTGCAAAGAATTGAGGATCCTTAGGAAATCTTATGGCATTTATTATAGGAGGCAGTATAGCTTAGAGGTACTTAAAACACTGAGCCGTGAACCTGGAGCACCAGCAGATTTGACCTGGGTTTCAATCCCAAAACTGCAACTTACATAATGCGTGACCCAGAGCAAGTCCCTGTGTTCCCGAGTCATACCTGGAAGCAAGCTTAATCTCAGCATGCCTTTTTTTATCAAAAATTCTGAAAAAACAATACTTATAGAGGCCACTGAGAACAAGTCAAGCAGAGTGGGACAGGGTGAAGTTTCACAGCAGGCTGAAGGAGGCTAGTAATCCTAAGCATGCCAACCTACACAAACCTTCTTCTCTCCCTAACCATTCTGATCCCACTGCTGAGTACTACAGTGTTGTGACATGAGTACACCAACAATTTACCATCCCTGGACATGCAGAATATGGGCCCACGAACACACTGTAGACACCTTAAGTGCACCCTGTCCAACACGACAGACCGTGGCAGTCAATATAGCCCTCCTTCCCCTAGGCTACCACACTCTTACTACAACCCCCTTGCCACCACTTATTGGATTGTGTGCTTGAAGGTAGTGTGTATACCCCCAAAACCCTCACAGCCTCATCACCATTATACATACTGGAAGACACATACCACACGTGCACTCCAAAAAGTGGTATTGCTGCTTCTGCTAATGTGAGGCAATATTCAACCCACCCCTGGCCCACCCTACACTTCGCACTCACACCACTCCACAATGGGCAACCAAGAATAGTGTCTCTAAATATCTGTAGTCTGCTCACAAAATTGACCCAGCTAGAAGCCTGGCTAGGTCTGTTCCAACCAGATATCATATCACTGACTGAGACCTGCCTAGCCCCTAAATTCATGGACTCTGAAATAACACTCCAGGGCTACTCTATCTACAGGCAGGATAGGGCAGGGAGATGGGGTGGAGGATGTCTGCAATACATACACACAGACGTTCAGGCACAAAAGGGTCTCCTGCCGCACCCCACCAACAAATGTGAAGGGCTAGTCACTAGACAACAATGGGTATGAACAGAGCCGACAAGGATAGTGTCGGCAAGGAGCATGCTGCAATAATGGCACCGATTTTTCTTTTGTGGGATGCTCTGCCCCTGCACACCCCAGACTTAAGGATTCCCACTCCATCGGGGAGCAGATCACGGGGCAAGTTAAATTTCAGGGGCTGTGGAATACCATTTTCAAGGCCCCTTGTAAAAAAAAAAAAAAGTCCCGATGTGTGCTAAAAGGTTGGAGACCATGATTAGAACCCTGGTCTCCGCTGCTGCTGGCCAAACTACTCAATGCCCCAGCCCTCCACGCCACAGGAGCAGCTTGGGCAGCATCCTGGATTCTGGTGCCCTTGTGTGTGATCGACACCATGGACGGCAACCAGGGGAGCGCTTACAGCAAGCACTG